>CM051459.1:100784618-103534618 GCA_028095005.1 Rhynchospora pubera
ATTTTGGAATTTTAGCTAACTTAGGGGTTTTACATCGTACATATAAATGGATGAAAGCTATACAAAGCTATAGCTAGTGAACTGTCAACCGAAGCCATAATTTGTATGGATAATTTATAAATAGAACAATACACATACCCAAAGGACGGCAACCATATCATCTTCACTGAGCTGCTCCTCCCCTTCAAGAGAAAGCAACACATCCACAAAATCGCCGTTGTCACCTAATTGCCTCTGACATCCTTCAAGGGACTTCCTGTGCTCATCAATGATTTCGGAAACCAGCTTTCTGACACGTGGTACTAGATCTGCACACCTTTTCTCAACACGCGATGGGTCGAACATTTTTGGTAACCAGGATAGGTGATCTGACCAGTTGAATGCCCCCAGCAAAGAAAACCCTTCACGAACCATCTGCTTCAAAAGCTCAGCATCAGCATTCTCTTCTGACAGATTGTACCTCTTTCCGAATACACTCCCCATAATATTGTTCAAGGCAGCACCTTGCAAGTGGTGCCTCAACTTGACTGAACCGCTATTTTCCATTTCAGACTCAATGCCAGAAAGCATGGTGCTGCAGTCAAACTGCCTGCCAGGTTCATGAGCCGAAATGCGACGTGGTGCAAAGAGGTGTGTTGAAGCAATGCGCCTGAGCATGCGCCAGTATGTCCCACTTGGTGCAAACCCAATGGCTCGGGCAAACATCAGTTCACGTGCGGAACGCTTCAGCGGTCGGTCAGCGAAACTGGGATGAGTCAGGATCTCTTTTGCGACTCCTGGTTCTGAGGAAACAACAGCAGGAGTTGAACCGATGGAGAAGGCCATCAGTTGAGTTGCCCGGTTAGACTTGGACAGTGTTGCTAAGGTACGGTGTGGCAAGCCCCGAGCGAGGGAGAAGATACTTCCAAATAGAGGAATGCCACGTGGTCCAGGGATCTGGGTGGCACCTCTGTGCGAGCGACCATTGGCCCAGGCAGGGCCACCTGACGAGAGAGCCCATGCAAGAAGGACAGCTGAAATGGAGGCAACGAAGAGTGAGACTACAAGAAGAGAGTGGTCGGCAAGGACTTCACTGCCCAGAAAAGCTGGCAGAGTGAAAACCCACCAACTTGAGTCGGTAGAGGATGATTGGAGGACTAGTGCCATGGTGGATGATATTTGAAGTGGTGTGAGGATAACAGAGGCTCCAGAGGGGTATTTATAATGGCGCTTGGTCTGGAGCAATGGTGGCATGTGATCAATGGAGGTTATTTTGTTTTAAATGTAATGGATTTCTGTTTTAAATGCTGCCAATAATCAAGTATATATTTGTTCTGAATTAATATTAATATTACCAATTTCTGTTGTGTTTGCTAGTTGTCATCATTACTTCATGCGTAATTTTTTTTCGAAAAAAATGACTGATGTTCCCATTTTATGTTCACTGGTTTGAAAGCCACAAGATTAGTCTATAATACAGTCATAATGTCAGTTCGGGAGCTTTCAAAACTCAGCTTTTGTTTCGAAAAAGTTTATATACCTCTATTTTTATTCATCAATAGTTTTGAGGCTCCAATTAATTTTTGTGCATTTCAGTTTGGAAAGTTCACAAATTGTAATTCCTGCTTTCGGTTTATATTGTCTGATTGTCCTCAATATTCCAGTTAATTTTCCGATAATTTTCCTTCTATAAATCAACTTAATAGAGCCTAAACTACGAAGTAACAAATAGATCATCCTAATTTATAAAAATATTTGCATGATACGAAATCATATATCAAATCAGTGATGCATGTTTCGAATAATAGAAAATTTTGAGGGTGATTAAATAATATAATTAATGAACCTTATTTTATCTGCGAGACAAGATCAAATTTTTAAATATTTTATAGAAATAAAATGATTTTTGTATGTAACACATTTCTTATATGTCATCTATTTGTATATATAACACGATTTTTTTTCCCTATATGTCATCTATTTATATTATACGTGAGACCATGCTTCTGATAATATTTTTGCCTTGATAATATTTATGAAACGAACAAAGAAATATATTCTTTTACGTCATTGATCTGATCCATTACTCATGTCTATTTTTGTTTTGATTTCACAAATCCCTAATTAAATATTTGATGGTGATCGATCATAACAAATCCTTGCTATAAGCATCGAGGATTTTAAATGGATAAATCATTCCATAATAGTGCCAATGAAGTCTAATTAAACTTCTGGCGCCACATAACTTTGGTCTGGCATTTGATTGAAAGAATTCATTTGCTTTTTGGATTAGATGCTCTTAACCATAGGCAGTGGTGGAGCTAGAAAATTTTAAATGGGGTTCAATATATTTATAATATTAATATTATGAAATAAATTAATAATTTAAAAATATTTATTATTTATTATAAATTTACTTTATTAACTGTAATGGCTCGAGATTTAAAGATGAAAAAAAAAACTAAAAACTCTAACTAAGCACCATGAAAATAAAATATATTAGGACACGCAATCTATTTTGCAATTTGTATTTAATGTCGCAATTATTATTTTAATGTTTCTTCATAAATGAACTAATGAAAAAATATATAATTTATTTTTTAGAGTCTACAAAAAATAACGTTTAAAACTATTTTCGGTGGAGACATTATTTATGTTGAACAACATAACTACCCATTTTAATTTGATAGAATTGAAACCAAACGAAAGAAGAAAAAAAAAATTAAAATTGATTGATCAAAAGTAATCACGGTAGTTGATTATATCTTATCGTTTGGCACATTAAATAGAAATAAACAAAAATTTATATGTTAAATATTTTTCAATAACGAAATAGGCTACAAAATTACATACTAAATCAAGAAATAGGTACCCAAATTCATTAAATTAATAACACAAATCTCACAAAAAGAATTCATATAATAGAATTCATTCATCGATATGCTTTGTACTTGTCATTACTAAATAACAAAGCTCGTGAATTATTCACATATATTATTTAATGAAAATAATTTTTAAACAAGAAAAATTTGAGCGCATTACACAAATGGGGTTCACTGGTGGATTACTTTTTGAAAAATATAAGGTGTTCAAATGTTGGGTATCTATGGTAGAAGTTTATTTTTCTAAGTATAAATTTACATGCATGGTGATATTTTTTATAAATTAAATGGGGTCAGTTGACCCCCATTGGTTCCACGTAGCTCCGCCACTACTCATAGGTTTGCCGACAGTATATTGTTTGTCGTTTTTCGTGCACGTTTCGTCTAAACGGAATGAGTCATTTTGTTTCCATTTCGACAAATAGTGTTATTTTTAGTGTAAAAATACGTTGTTCTATTCCGTTCAAACGGAACGAATAACTAAATAAAAGAGCATTTTGTTTTCTGAAACGGAACGAAAAATGAAAAATAAAATGAAATGTGCATACAGTTGATGGAACCGAACATCATTTAATTTACAACTTTTTTTCATGTTGACTATTACCCTATTAGAATTAGACACATCAGACATTCCCTTTACCCCAATCCACCATCGGACTATAACGAAAGAAAATTTTCAACCCACCAAATCACTACATTAGCGTGTATTTTCAAAACATATTTGCTAAAAATTGACCTGGCTAACATTTTAAAAAAAAACTGATACGACAATTGTTTCATTCACAGAACTGATTCATTAATTAATAAAAATTTGTTTTAACTCATTGGTAGTTGACCTTCTTATTGATTGGGTCCCAAATGTATGAAATGATGGTGTCGATTTCATTGCTTGTTTTGCCAACATTTTTTTGTTTATTGTGATGATGTCGATTCCTCCACACATGCAAAAATTTATTTTGTCTAATTGGATTTTTTTTTTCCAAAAGAGCCAATTTTCATTTCTACTATCATAAAGGGCCATGAACTAAAAAAAAATTTAAAAGGACTCATGAGTATTATAATTTATGAATCAACTTAATTTCAAATCACTCACAATGTCTTCTCGGCTTCTCCTCATCTCCTTCAATTTCAAATCCACAATCGTCGTGAAATTCGCTTCCAAATCTGACAGATAATACAATTCAAGTACGGTATTTATATTTATAAATTATAGTACTCATGTCTAGACGATTCTTTTGGAAATATTTTGAAGTACATGGTCCTTTATGGTATTAAAAAAGAAAATTGAATGCTTTTGGACAAAAAAAAAATTTATATAAGTGCCGAAGCAGCACGAAAGATTGCAATGAGCTTTAATATTATTTTAAGCATTATAAGCGTGAATGAAGGACAAATTTATTCATCTTTCTTTAATAAAATAATAGAAAGGGGAAATAATTGTGAAGACGAATAAAATTTTAGATTCAAAATCTAATTTGGTTTTTATATCATCACAAAATGAAAATTAATAAAAAAAAATTGCCCTGCAGATTCCTTGATCTACTAGTTGCAAGCTGAATCGGTGCTTGAGGTCAGAGACTTAGGCTACGCTCCAGTACAGATTTAAGAGTGGGAGGGGAGGGAAGATTAGAGAAGGCTGAGTAAAGTAAACTCTTACATCTCAAATTTGGAGTTACAAAAATAAGTCATTTGGAGATTTACTCTTTACTCTTCTCTCATTCACCCCTTTTCTTTTTTAAGGTGTGGAGCAAGGTTGAGTACATATTTAATCTAATCTCCCTCCCTCTCCTCTCCGAAATTTGATACTAGAGCACAGCCTTAAACACAGAAAATCCACTAACATACAAGATTTTGTTGAAACAACTTCCATTCGTCACGCAGTGCTACACGCTTCGATCCCTTCAAACTAGTGTTCTAAATACGTGTCGTGTCGTGTCGCGTCAAACACGTCGTGTCTAGATCATCTCTCGTGTCGTGTCATGTCGTGTCTAAATATTTCACGTGTCGTGTCGTGCCGTGTCTAAATCCTAAGAGATGGACACGACACGCCTAAGGACATGCAACGCGTCGTGTTCTCGTGTCGTGCCGTGTCGTGTCTTCTTTAGACGTGTCGTGTCGTGACGTGTTCAGACATGTTTAACTTTTTGACATGAATGTAATTTGTTTATGAAATTTAAAAGTTATGTTTGTTAAATTCGTCAAAAATTAAGAAAGTAGACGTGTTGTACCGTTGAATTAAAATATAGATTAATTTTTAACAATCGATTAATATTTTGACAACTTCTTATCGGACTTAAGTAATTATTTTACTAAAAATAAATCAAACTCATGAAAAGGTACAAAACTATTTTCAATGACAAAAAGTATTTGATTCTTTTTAAGTCAAATCACATATAGATTTCTATCTTTAATTTGCGCATGGCTCTGGACCCTTTCATTTTATTTGTGATTTAATTATTGAATCATCCTAATTATATTGTAATTTTTTGATTTCCAATTCTAACGATTTACAAGTGTTTTATTCGAAAATAAGTCTATTAATAATCATTGATTTATGATTAAATGTATCTTTGGCAAGATTTAGCAAAAAATATAATAGTATGTACATAATTGAGGAATCCATTGTATTTCGATAACACTATGTGTGTCTTCTTTTCGTGTTTGGCGTGTCTGTAATACATGTCGTGTCTTTTGTGTCGTGCTGTGTTGTATCTCGTGCCGTATCGTGTCGTGTCTAGACAATTCGCGTGCCGTGTCGTGTCGTATCTATTTCATCAAAATTGGACATGACACGCTTAAGGACTCACCACACGAAGTTCTCGTGTCGTGTTCGTGTCCGTGTCTTACCGTGTCATACCATCTCCGTGTCGTGTCGTGTCGTGCCGTATTCGGACACGCCGAGTTTTTTTAGAACACTACTTCAAACTCACAACTACAAAATTTGTTTATAACAACAGTTTATTTTTTCAAAAAAAAGAAAGAGGGAGGTTTCTCTCTTTCAACTTTTTAAAAAAAAAATTAAAAGTGCGTTCGGGACTTGAATCCTTAATCACAAAAAAGTCAATCTAGTGATGTTACCTCTTGAGAAACTAGACTAAATGTACTTTTAACAAAATGGATTGATATCCCTTGCAAATTAATGTCCTGATCAAAATTCTATTTTTTTAACAAGGGACTTCATTTCATTTCGTTTCGTTGGAAAATCCGTGATCAAAATGATTGGATTTTGTGTCATTTGGTTGGAATTCCATGTAATTAGTTCCAACGAAATTTAGCAAAATTAATTGAATTGAATTGAAATGAAATAAAATCCCACATAAAAAATATTTTGATCAGGGCCTAAGATACTTAATTGAGTTAAAATAGTAATTATTACAAATAGACTACAAAATGGATTGATATCCCTTGCAAATTGAGATACGTAATAGAAAAATATTAGTTTCAAACTAGATAAAAAGACTTAATATAATTTTTATGTTAATGCTGCAGAAGGATCCCATATTACCATACAAGGTAATAAATAAGCTTCATATGTTGTTAATTATCTTAATTGAGTGAAATAGTAATTATTGCAAATATACTACAAAATGGATTGATATCCCTTGCAAATTGAGATACGTAATAGAAAAATATTAGTTTCAAACTAGATAAAAAGACTTAATATAGTTTTTTATGTTAATGCTGCACAAGGATCCCATATTACCATACAAGGTAATAAGTAAGCTTCATATGTTGTTAATTATCTTAATTGAGTGAAATAGTAATTATTGCAAATATACTACAAAATGGATTGATATCCCTTGCAAATTGAGATACGTAATAGAAAATATTAGTTTCAAACTAGAATAAAAAGATTTAATATAGTTTTTTATGTTAACGCTCCACAAGGATCCCATATTACCATACAAGGTAATAAATAAGCTTCATATGCTGTTAATTAATTCGTCACATCTATGTATTTGGTTTTTCACGAATATAAGGAAGTATTAGCATAGTTGTGCCAATTGTACATTAAGCAGAGGAATTTTAATGCAAATTGCTATTTTATATTATCCTTTTAGATCTTATAAATTTTCTAAATTATAGTTTACTAATTAAGACTAACCGCTACAAGAACATGCTAAACACGATCAGTTACATATACTAAAAAAAATAAACAGAATAATTTCAATAATGTTCTGGACAACTTTATATTTTAAATTTACTCTAAATTGAACTAATCATGCGATAACCTTTTAGAAACACTAGCTTTTTCAATTAATTCTTAACACAATGACTACCCTGGATTTATACAATAGTTCAAAAATAGAGATATATTTAAGGCATATAATGTAATTCCACTCAAGATGAATTGCAACGGTAATTGTGGTAGAAACAAGCAGTTCATTCTAGATTGACTACTTGAGTTTTCGAGAAATGTACTTAGGTCAACAATACCCTCATTTGAAAGTGTCATTTGATTTTGGCAGTAAAAAGTTATTCAAACTCTATGATGATTGCCTTTGCTGACAATAATCTTATCTAAGAAAGAGAGAACAATAAATTAAGTTAGATCCTGATTGGTACAAAAAAAAAAAAGCGATGGAAATTGGATTTCGCAGGAATTGTGAAATCACGTGATCAATACGAAATTAAAAGATGACATAATTGGATTTGACAGGAGTTTTAATCGAGGAAATCTCATTTTCAAATTCTCCCAAATTAAGGCCCTGATCGGAACGCTAAAAAAAAGTACACGATTCGGAAATGGAATTTCCAATCTCAAAAAAATGTGATCGGAAGAGAGAAGAAGGGAGGAAAAGAAACGATTTCAAAGATTTTACCAACCTCAATTCTCGTACGGAATTCTTGCCTAAAATATCAAAATTTGGCTAGAATTCATTACCGCAGTTAGATTCGCTTTCCTTCCATCTTTCTCTCTCCTCTCATTGTCTGATTAATCTCTGATGAAATCGCAAGAAATTTCTAAATTCCTTCCGCCGATTGACTTGAAATCAATTCTCATGAAAATTATTCTCTTTTCTTTTCCTCCGAATTCAATTCTTTTCTCATTCCTCTATGTTCCGATCAAATCCTAAAAAAAAGATTGATAAGATTTCACATGAAGAGTATAACCATTCGATTGGAGCAAGAAGGGGTATAGATGACCTTCGAACTCAATTTTCGTGATTTCTTTTTTTTTGAAGATAAATTGGAGGTCTAAACCAACAAACTTATTTTTAAATTAAATGTCTATGAAAGACCCCCAGTCGGGTTTCGAACCTGCGACCTAATTTTCGTGATTTCTTCTCCCTTCTTTCCAATCAACGAATTTGATTTGTGAAATTAAATCGAGTCTTTCATTTTCCATTCCAATCAAATCTTCTCCACTCAATATTGTTTCCGATCAGGGTCTTGGTTAGAGATGAAATAGAAATAGAGAATTGAAAATTGTTTGTATCTGTTAAGAGGGTAAGAATGATGACAGAGGAATATTTTCTGTAAGTAGGGACATTTATGTCAATGTGTAATTTAGGGTTTTACATTGGATTAAAGGGAAAAGACTATTTGAGACATTTTATAGCCATATGATCTTAGTTTTGTCATCAGATTCAAGGGTAAATCCGTCACAAGTAAATCATTATATATTAGCGAGGCAATCGAGTGTTTTTTTTCCCTCGGCCGTAATTTTTCCTTTTCAAATATCCTTCTTTTCTATATTCAACAATTTCTCCAAAAATAAATCTTCAAATAATTTTGTTCTTCATAACGATTGAAATCATCCATGCTCTGATCGACAAGGTTGAATTGGTTGGTGTTTCAACCAATTTGCTATGAATTGACTTTTTTTCCACAAAATTGCTGAAATTAGTTATGAGGTAAAACTTGATTATCTCTTAGAATTTCTCAATTTTTAATCTATGTTTATAATTGTTTTATTGTGACTTAGTTCATTGATTTATTATTTATATATTGTTTTAATTTTATATAAGGATATGCATGAACATTCCTCCGAAGTTGTTCAACCTTTGAGAACCTCAAGATTGCAATACTTCATCGCACTTATTATTGTAAGGTATTTTTTTCATTTTACAAAAGAGGATACAAATTAAAATCTCTCATTGTTAGTTTGCATTTTAATGTTATTCATCTGTTTTTTAACATTTTTTTATTATATTTTTCTAACACAAAGTACTTCAAAAAATTACAATACCAAACATAAAAGCACCTTGTTTTGGTATGTGATATGCTTGTTTATTGATTATTTCTCACTTCTAGGGCGTGTGATTGCAATTTGGATAATGGTTAAGTACAACTAATGTCCATATTTAATTGAGTAATATAGTTACTAGGGGTCAATTAAGTCAAGGTTTAATTGTTTTTTATAAAATTTAAATTAAGATACTTCCTTGCTAGTTAAAATTTACCAAACCTATAAATGAAATATTATTTTATATTTTTGAAATTATAATATAGTAATTTATTATTGTCATATACTCATATCTAATAAGATTCACACACATTCCAAAAAAATCATATTAAATAACTATATATTACTAGAATTAGAATGGAATTGGTAGTTGTTATTCTCTACTGATTTAGTTTTTATAGATCTTGGCATTACCATTTCTTTCTTCAACATGAACATTTTATATTTTGTAGTACTATCCACTCCAAAAATGATCCCCCACAATCAACTATAATGGGTCATATTGACTCTCATATATCAAAATTATACAACTATGTTTGTGTTCCAACAAAATATTTTATTGTATAATTCTTTTGTGTCAATCGTTTAATTCATTTTGTTTGTGTTCAACCAATTTGTCTCAATAATTCTTTTCTTTTATTCAAAACAACTATGTTTGTGTTCCAAACAAGATTTTTTTTTTTTGGGTTCTTGCTAATTCCATCTAAAAATTCACATGTCACCTTTCCCTAATGGCTCATTCTTTCACATGTCGAATTTAGTAGTGCAGCACTGAAAGTCCTAACTAAGAAATATTTTTTCAAGTGTCGTTTATTCCTGCAATGTCAATAAGAAAATTTCTAGCCATGAGAATTTGATCTTCCATACTATGAGATCCACCCTTCTTACATAAGAATTTTATCCTAATCACCGGCCTCTCTCTGTCAATCGGCAATGCTTCACATGGTCTGATTTCCAATTAGACTGCAGCCTTGCAAATTTCCTTATTCATCAATGAAACAATAACATCACTCAACTTGAATTGGTTTCTCATTATATTTAGGAACGACAATCACAAGAGTATCCTAACTCCTAGGCAAAGAATTCAAGAATAGTAAGCACAAAACCTTTTCATCAAGGTTTAGCTTCAAGTTCTTCAATTGAGCCGCAATAGTGTTTGACTTGCTCACATGCATTCTCATTGATATGTCATCTTTCATCTTCTAGAGAAATAACCGATTCATAGCATATAAATTGTTTAAACCCGAAGGTTGTTCATATCACTGCTCCAATATAACTCAAATCTCATGAGCGACTTTGTATTGATAGACCGTAGAAATCAAACAAGATAGATAGTGAAATATACGGCCTTATACAATGGTTGAAAAATCGATCTTACTCTCATTATTTGAAAGAACGACATTGCAAATCTATTGATAAAATTCCTATTATTTTAGTAATAGTTCCAAAATTTAATAATATTTTAATATAATTTTTTAATTTTTCGATAAAATAGCAGGCTGCTGAAACGGGCCCATTGCCCCATTTAATATTTGCGCCCCAATATCTCTTCTCAACTCTTAGATTTGTATACTAGGGATTGAAACGGCGACTGTTTTAACCGTTCTTTCGTTTCGTTTCGTCTGAAACGAAACAAACCGGTTAAAGATTTTGGTTGCGTTTTAAAAACGAAACGGTTAACGCAACACGTAGTCAATTTCGTCCATGTGTATTTTCATGGTATTTTCGTGATTTCGATCGTTTCGTTCAAAACGAAACGTTTAACGCAAACACGTAATTATTTTCGTGACCAAAACGAAACGGTTAACGCAACACTCCATTTTTCGTGATCGTTTTAGATGTTATGCTAGGTCCCAGACTCCCAGTCTTCCAGCCCCACCGTCTCACTTCGTTTTCTTGCCAGTTGCCGCGATTCGATACAAAATACGAAGTGAAGCGACGAAGCGAGCACGCAGCACACTGCATCACTCCTCTGACCTCTCCTCCTCCTCGGTACCATCGATCCAGCCTCTCCTTTTCTCACAAGAATTCTACCTCCATGAAGGACGGGACCCACTCAAACCTCCGTCCCTCGACCTCGACGCGCCGCTCTTCCTCTCTGTCGGCCACTCTACCCCGTGCCCCTATCCCTGCACCCGGAAGGTTTTTAATTTCTTTCTTTTTCCTTTTCCTTTTCCTTTTTCTTTCGCAAGACGTAACACCATTTATGTTGTTCTCAGCCTTCCTACTTGTGTTGAATAGAAACCCTAAAGCCCACTGTTTCCTTCTCTGGAATTCAATGTGATTGCTCTCCGTTTAATTTAGCTCTCGTCTACTATAAACTACTTCTCTCTCTATTTTGAGCTAGGGAATTAATTGGTATCTCGTCTGGTTTGGTTTGGGTGCTCTTGCACATGTAGCAGTCTGGACTCTGGACTCTGGATGGGTATTCATAGGATGGGAATGCAATAGGAAAATCACTTCCTTTTTTGAGCCAGGCAATTGATTTCTTTTATTTCGTTTATGTAGGTTACGAGCTCCACCTGTACTACTAACCATGCAACGTCGAAAAATGCGGCGCGATTGGTCCTCTCTTCCTGATGATGTAATAACCGTCATATCTACGAAGACCACCACCTACAGCATGTACGTGCATCTCCGTGCGGTTTGCACGGCATGGCGAAGAGTCCTCCCTCCCCACCCCCGCCATCTCCCTCCCCAGATCCCCTGGCTCCTGCTCCCCCAAAACCCTCCTCAATCTAGCAGCCGAGCTGGCAGAGATGATTCTCGTATATCATTTTACGATCTCTCTCAATCTAAAACTTATCGGTTTGAGTTGCCTTTCCTGAGGGGCAAACGAATCTATGGCTCCTCCTACGGCTGGCTTGTGCTGAAGCATGACTATAGTGTGTGGTTGTTGAACCCCATCACCAGAAGAATTATCGATCTTCCTCCCATTAATAAAGTACCCAACGGGAGCTCCTCTCTTCCTCGGTCCGAGCATCCCCACCAACATTGCACACAAAAGGTGATGCTGACTTGCAGTCCTTCCGAACGAGATTGCATTGTCGTCGCTTGCTCTGCAGCAACAACACCAAATTGGGAGTTGGTTTTCTGCCGAATTGGCGATACGCAGTGGACTGGACTGAAGCAAAGGGTTCTGCGTAAACGGCTATTGGATTTCACCGTCCACAACAACTCCGTTTACACTGTAAACAATAATAAGGAAGTATCGGTTTATAACCTTCAGACCCTTGCCACTTGGACCTATCCTACCCCTATCAAATATTGCCCTGCTCGTAACCAGATAAATCTGGTTGTGGATGGAGAATCTGATGGACCCCTTGTTATTAACTCTCCTGAATATCTCGGATATGGAAAGAAAGATAAATTTCACGTGTATAAATATATTGGTAATGAATGGTGTCGAGTGATGGACATTGGAAAGAGGATGTTATTCCTCACTCGTGATAATTGCACTATTCTGCAATTTGAGGAAGAGAACGGGAATAAGCTATATTATGAAGGTGAATCAACTGGTGACTTGCTTACTTCGACCAATGACTCTTACCACATTGGCATCGGTCGGGTGAATTTGAAAACTAATAGTAATGTTACACTTGAAACTAGCCCCTTGGCGGTATGTCGTGATGCAATTGGAAGTTCTTCGTGGTTTACACCTAGCCTTCATTTATTCTCAAGAAGTCATAACATATGATCCTCTACTTGTTCCAGGTATTTGATTATTCACTTTTTATTTTCCAAAAGTGTTATTTGTTTCCAGTTGCATCAAATAGATATGTATGTTTTATTTCCAACTTATTTGGTAGTCATTACAAATGAAAAGGAAATAATAGATTCTAGTTGTTCAACTAATCAGTGCATTCACCACATAAGAGTGCCCTTTCAGGAAACAACTAGGTAAAGTCGCAGATTTTGATGAAAAATTTGCAAGTGAAATTAATAGTAAACTAATGAGTAGAAATTTTAATTGAAATTTTGTGGGGCCAATTGAAGGAGCAAGAGGATCAGGTGTCTCCAGGCCTTGTGGTTTAGGATTAGTGTTGAGCTATAGGGTGGGAACTGGGAAGTGTGTGTGTGTGTTTGTTGGGGGAGTGGGGAACAGAGGATCAAGTTGAGGATCAATAGAGGGAACTGTATATAGCAAATTCAAGTCGTAAATTGCATTTCCTATCGTTTTGATTTTGAATTTAGTGCCAAAGCTTTGTACCAGCTTTTCTGAAAATTAAAAAATAGTAAGAATATAACTAAAGCCTGCAGGCAACTTTATGACAGGAGTCTCAAGGCTTTGAACAATTTTCTTCTGAACTAGTTTTGGTAAAATCACAAATTTAGATAATAACTTGCATATGAAAGTGGAGAAAATTTTTAATTTTTGTCATATCTATAAAATAAATGAACTAAAGAATTTGGGCAAGTCAGCTGGGTTTTTTGGGGACATGCATCAATTCATCTAATGGGATAAAATTCACATTGGAGGCTGCAGCCTCTTGCAGAAATAACTTTTCATAATGAGGTAGCTTATCCCTGCCATCCCCAATTATGGGAACCAACAAATCCATTGAAAGTGCCTTAAAACATATTAAATTTTGATATCAGTAATATCTTGAGACAATTTTGGGTTGTGGGAATATGTTTATTTTTTAATAACAGTCCCAGGAACCCATATTTTTGAAGAAATTTCTCAGCTTTTTGCATACTTGCTTCTTAACTAATGAATCTGGTGTTTTTCTAAACTAGTAAGAAATTTTTGTTTCAAAGGAAAATATCCTATATTTTTTTTAATAACACCAGCTGTTGTTGTAATGAAGCATGCATGCAGAATTTTTCTAGCTCAGTATGCCGGCAAAAGGCTGATTTGTGTAAGTTGAAGTTCAATCTATTACTGAAGTTGTGTTCACCAATGCATATTCTTATTGAAGGCTTTGGAATAAAGTTATCTCACTAATTCTCTTTCATTTTCTTTTATGTAGCTGTTAGACAAAATAATTTGGCGGTTGATGAAACAGACAGTTTGTCACTAGATGTAGTGGACGATTCTGGATCCCTGGGCTGTTGATGATTTAGCCGTTCTTCGGCTGTAGGTGTGATATTGTCTGCGAGGTTCTAGTTTCAAAAATGTCCATGTAGATAAAAGAGACTCTTCTATTTTTAGTTACAATGATGCTGAGGTAACTTTCATAATAGTAACAGAAGGGTATTATGGTAAATCAATCTGTTAATTACATTTACTTTTGTAAATCTGTGCTTCTTTGAATTATAGCATTTATGAATATATGTGCTAATGTTCTATGCTTTTGTGTGGATCTTTTTGATGTTTGTGGGCTGTGAAATTGCGTTTACTGGTATTGGTACATGTGTGATGCCAATTCAATCTTGTAGCGAGAGCAATTGCTTACAATTTCTATTTATATGCTCTAATAAATAAATGTTTATTACAAGTTTGCTGCTTGTCTGTCATTTTTGCTCATGAAAGTTCTGTACCAACATTGGTATCTAGTAACCAGAACCACCACAAACATGCAACTTTGAAAGGTGTAGAGCGTTTCGGCAACTCCTTCCAGTGCACCGATTTTGTGTGCTAACTATATATATTTCCATATCCTACAATTTATAGTTATTACTATACTTTAATTTATACTATATGCATTAGAATGATTTTTTGTCCGCCACATCAGTGCCACCAACAGCTATTCATATTTACAAGCAATCTGATTTTAATAATTATTTTATACGATACTAATTATTACAATTATTTATCAGCCTTTTGAACCCACGAAAAAAGTTTGTATATTCATCACTATTAATACATGGTACAAGCTATTTTAATCAACTTTTTTTTTTTTTTGACACGGCATTTCTGTACGTTCTGTTTAATGTGGATACTTAACGTGTCCATTATTTATAATTTTTCTATTAAATTTATGTATATCAATTCATGTACCCATTACAAAAACTATTTATATTTTTACCAGTTTGGCCTATTCCTAACATGCAGACATGATTTTATCGAACTCTCATGCCATAAAGTATTTACAGAAATGACAACAATTATTTATGACAACTAACACACATAATATATTGAATTGTTCCTAAAATCAAATCATGATCAATAATATTACGATTCGATATTATAACAGTATATTCGTGATTTATCGATAATGCATATTTCAAATGTGATTACAAATACAATTCATCAAACTACATATAATTAAAACCTTAATATGTATATCAAAATTTATTAGCATTCAAAATTTTCAAAGAAATGATTGAGAGTAAGCAGAAACTAAACAATAAATAATGGGGAAAAAAAGTCCAATCCCGCGGGTAAAAGATATAAATCCTAAAACAGTAAAACTTGTTAGCAAGTAAATAAATGAGCTAATAGACAGAGCCACCTCTGTTTATTTTTACTGAAAAAATTGAACCAAAAGAGGTCAAATTAGGAAATATGTTTTACTCTAATTTAAAATATTTAAAATATATTCAGTGAAACAATCGTTCTGGTTTGCACCGGATATGAGCCAGTCTAAATATGAAAGGATTCCTCACAGCTTAAATCGACAGAAAAATAATTAGTTAATTACAACAACATAAAAGCATATAATTGAGTTAATGTTTCGAGGCTGATAAGGATCATTTCAAAATTCATCATTTCCATCATTTTTTAAGCACGCGTTTTTTTTTCTAATTTTTAGAAAACTTTTCGATGGCAACTTCATCCTTTCCGTTCTTGAAATCTCATCAATATCATCCGACGTGTCTACCCCATCTCCTTCCTATATGTTCTCTCACCCTTCTACTCATGTTGCTTGCGCTTCCTTCCTTCCCTCCTCCCAATCTCTTGGGGAACCGCCAGCATAAAACTTGGACAATTATGATATATATAAGCACAGTAATGTTCGATATTAAAATAAAATTCAAGAATAAATAAATATAAAATCCGTGACAATCAATAGACAATTATTTTATAAAACTAGGACAATTAATTTATAGAACTAGAACAATTTGAAAAATAATACTATCCTAAAAAAAAATTAATTGTCTTGAAAATATTATTAACTGTCATGAAAACTAGGAAAATTAGATTACATTGTGTTGTGCAGCAATGATATATACTGAAAATGTTATTAACTACCATGGAACTAGCATCGCGAATGTTTTTGCAATCAAATTTACTCAAAAGTCATAAATTTACCAAAAATTGATAGTCATACCCTACGTGTCCTGAATCCTGATCAATATATAGTGCTAATTCTAAACTATATATTTAGTCTTATTGGAAAATTGCTCTTTTTTTATATCAAATAAAAGCCCGTAGGAATAAAATTGCTCTTTTAATGCATTTGAAGTGCATGGTGTGCATCTATGAACGTTTTTAGTATATTAAACAATCTCGATTAATCAAGTAGGATACGGATGTATTTCTTTGATTCAAATGTTTTGAAGAAATGCGTCAAATGTTTTGAGGAGGAGAACTGAGATTGAAAAGTGACAGTATGCAAGTAGGATACGAATAGCTCATCAGCTGTACATATCATTAATCATGTGTACATTATCATCGACTTGACCTGCATGTGTTGTGCATATTACAGGTTGTTTAAGGATTTTTGTAATATTTTAAGCATTGCATCGTGAATTTTCTTGATTTGTTTTGCGTAATACAATACCAGTGTTTCAACTGTATTGTTAAAACTTAGACCCCATGGCATGAGAAATAGCATTAGTAAACCGGTACACTCAAAAAGTAAAATGCAGCAATTAGGAGATAAATAACTTATATTTTAATTTGATGATCTTATTACAGTGCGCATTGAACTAGAGAACTCTCCATTATGATCTTATTTCGAATTATTTAGTACTAATTACTAAATTGCGCTAGTGCAACAAGTGCTTATCTTAATTCTTAACACATGGAAAACAACTTGTGCTTTTTGACGAACCACAAACAACAGAGGTTGCTAGACACAGTTCCTAGCTGTGGCAACAGCTGCAAGAGGGTTCTTCATTTCCAAAGATAGTTTCAACACCTCAGACAGATCAACAGGATCACTCTCCACTGGGACCCACTCAAAACGCTGCACAAGCCTAGCAACCCAAAGACTGACGGTGACCAGGCCAAGGTTTTTACCAGGACAGACACGCCGGCCGGCACCAAACGGTAAAGAAAATACATTGCAATTATACAATCAATATTACAATCAGATAGTACGAATATATTATGCAACAAATACATATTTATGCAATGCAAGTGAGCCCGACATTTTATTCAATTCCAATTCAAATACAAATGATAACACAAGAATGTCGGCTCAATTTTGGTAACTTTCAATGCAAGGCTGGTAATCATCAATCATCATCACAGATCAATCAGACATATACAATCGTCCCTCCCCGAACTCAGTGGGATCAGGACCAATTTCAGATTCCAGATACAATTTAGACAATCAGATAAACAAATATACTATAAGCTGAGAACACTACCACTCCACGGACTGGATACCGTATAGAGTACCGGACTATAAGCGCTCATGACCGGAGTCTGGCCAGACGGGGAAGCCACTCCCCGACTCCAAACTTGAGAACGAGTGTCTATTCAATCACACAAGTAGTATCAACTTTTCCATATCAATTCTTTCAAATTGGATAACCATTCAATATGCACAGATAATACTTAATAATATCAACACGATATAATGCGAATATGCTTGCAGTTACAAATAATTCAAAGGATGCAATGCAAGTAATTAATTTCTAACATGTAATCAAAGTTTCTGTGGAATCCGCACCTGAAAATACAATCAAAATCAACAAGCAAGTATCAAGCAAACAAGCCTAGTGCCACTCTGAAGTATCGGCGAGACCGTTCAGGCACTCGACCCCATTCTACACGAATAAGTTCTAAGTTAGGTCCTTACTCAAACAACAAAACAAGCAAGCAACGACAATCCATTTTCAAACAATCTCTAACTGAAATTGAAATGTGGTGAGTACTTGGTTATACCTAATTTACAATAAGCCTTACTGGACCATGTGCCATATACAAGAAAATACATAAAACTTAATTAGTCAATGGGTGCTAACTTACTTTAATCTTTTACAATTGGTCTCAAGCGACAACCACCATCCATCAGGTCAGTTTGATATGCTTGTACCAAGGTTCAACTATTTATTTACCTATTTCTTTAATCCTAATTACCAGCAAATAAAATCAGCACATAGATCTGAAATTCCAGCACCTATTTACCAGCAATTACATATAAAAACAGCACACAAATGGAAATTCCAGAAGTACAAACCGAATTCCAGCGACACCCTCAATAATAAATACATAAAAGAATCAATATAAACTGAAATTTCAGCACCTAATTACCAGAAAATAAAGAAAAACAGCAACGAACTGAAATTCTGACAGTACATTCAATTGTAAACTCAGTACAACTGAAATTCCAGTAGCAAAACCCAGCAATAAAATCAGTCTCAAGTTATTCTTGAAATCAACTAATGAAGATAGTTGAATTTTCCAAAATCTGACACTTGACTGGTTTTCAAAAAGATTGTAAGATAATTTTCAGCAAGGAAAAAGTCTTGATCAAAACTCTAGTAACAATCCACTTTGCACTTAAAGTTGCTGCCCCTAATTTTGAACTCGGTTCCAACAAATCGTGAAAATTCTATAAACCCTAACTTCAACATCACATCTAGTTTTAACAATAAACAACAAAAATTACTAAGTCCCAAACGAGGAATCGAAATCAATTTAAGCACCTAACATAGATGGTGATTCTTACTTTTTCGATGATCCTTGAAGAAACCCCCAAATCAGAAACGGCTTCAACCTTTCAATTTTGCTGGAAATTAAGAGAGAGATCGTGCTCCACACTCAATTTTTGATTTTTTTTTTCTATCATTTTCACTTGAATTTTTGGAGGTGAAATTCTGGTGCGTGCTTGGAAAGAGAGAGGCTCAGTTTGGGAAAGAAATGAAAAGTATCATAAGTGGTTGGGATGAGAAAGGAACCATGTCCCAAGGAATAGTGCACAGATATTTCTAGGTGGAAAATTTTCAATACAAGTGAACATGGAGCATACTTGAACAATGGACTACAACATGATTATGACATGTGGGTCCTACTTGGAATAGACACAACTAAGAGTGAACCATAAAACACAATTAACAAATGACATTCATAAAAACCAGCCTTTTTTTTTCTAAACGTTTTTGTTGTCTTTCACAAAATAATGAAAATTAGTATTTCTAAATATATTTGAGCAACCAAATAATTTTCAAGCATCACACAATAAAATAATCAAAAAGCGAAAATAAAATAATCAAGGCAAAAGGAACAAATTTCAGAAATAAAATAATAATAATAATAAATCAGAGTATTACAATATTTGCTAAAAGTTGACCGGACTGACAATATAAAATTGAACCCATATACAATATTTAATTATTTATTCATCTTCTAAGTGTTTAATTCACTGATTAATGGCGCGTTCTTAATTGTTGATTGGGTCCCAAATGTAGGATGATAGGAATTGCAATATAATAGATTTTTTTTTTTTTTGAAGGTAGGGAAGGGACCTCGCCTACAATTTTATTGAACGAGAAGTTGTCGTACATCAAAGAAAAGAAAAAGAAAAAGAAAAAAAAAGAAAAAAAAACTAAGTATTTGTACAGTGAACCTACTTACAGCACTCTAAAAACCTCAAAAGGAATTAAGAGTTATGCAATATAATAGATATTAAAATCTTGACAATATTCGGATTTCAAGATTTCTTTTTAAAATTGAAAGAGTTACAAAAAAAAAATAATAATGTTTTTCAGGAGTTATGCATTGGGGGAAAGAATGTGAACAAAAGGGATAAATGCTCCAGCTTAGGCTCTGCTCCAGAAAGGAGTAGCGGAGGTGAACGTGGAGAAGGTTAACTGACCATGCCCTGCCCAGTGATGTTAACCTGCTCCAAAACATTAAATTTTCTGGGGAAATGGGGGTGAACCAGGGAGAACCTGGAGAAATCCTATACAAAAAATTGAAAAAAGTGGAAAATCAGTTCACCCCCAAATTTGGGGTGTATTGAGCTTCTTCTTCCTTTCTATATCTTTCTTTCCCTTTTTCTTCTATTCTAGATTCTGGAGCAAGGCCTTAGGGAACCACAGTTTGATATTTTGTGTTGTTCAAATAAAAAAAATTTGTTTGTAGCACATCAATTTTATATTTTAAAAATTATGAAATATTTGATTACATAGGAAACAAAATTTTACATTTCTAATATTTCTCGGCTATTTTGTGGATTATAAATTTCATTTTTATTGGACTGTTCAGGATTTTTTTTTTAATATGTATTTTTTCTTCAATGAAAAGTAAAATTTTTGCTGCTTATATTCGTATATGTTTGTTTGTATCAAATTTATTCTAGTTTCTGTGCTGTTTTATAGGTGCAATTTGATTAAAAGTTTATTGTTGAGATGTGTTTAAAATACTTAAGGGCCCATTAAACTATGAATTTGGGTTTACGTGGTTACTAATATGTAATAAAATTATAGCCATATATGATAGATTACTGATTTTACTTACGTTTGGGGACAATTTGTATTTCTTTGTTTCAAATGTTTTGAAGAAATATATGCGTCAAATGTTTTGAGGAGGAGAACTGAAATTGAAAAGTGACAGTACGCAAGTAGGATACGAATAGCTCATCAGCTGTAAACCTGTAAATCATTAATCATGTGTACATTATCATAGACTAGACCTGCATGTGTTGTGCATATTACAGGCTGTTTAAGGATTTTTCTAATATTTTATGCACTGCATCGTGTCTTTTCTTGATTTGTTTTGCTCAATACAATACCAGTACTGTTATATCCCGCTTTCTTCATTCAACTGTATTGTTAAAACTTAAACCCCATGGCATGAGAAATAGCATTAGTAAACGGTACACTCAAAAAGTAAAATGCAGCAATTAGGAGATAAATAACTTATATTTTAATTTGATGATCTTATTACAGTGCGCATTGAACTAGAGAACTCTCCATAATGATCTTATTTCGAATTATTTAGTACTAATTACTAAATTGCGCTAGTGCAACAAGTGCTTATCTTAATTCTTAACACATGGAAAACAACTAGTGCTTTTTGACGAACCACAAACAACAGAGGTTGCTAGACACAGTTCCTAGCTGTGGCAACAGCTGCAAGAGGGTTCTTCATTTCCAAAGATAGTTTCAACACCTCAGACAGATCAACAGGATCACTCTCCACTGGGACCCACTCAAAACGCTGCACAAGCCTAGCAACCCAAAGACTGACGGTGACCAGGCCAAGGTTTTTACCAGGACAGACACGCCGGCCGGCACCAAACGGTGCAAGTTTGAGGTCCCCACCACGGACATCTAAGTCGACACCTCCTTCAGATGCCATGAAACGGGCTGGATCAAATTTATCCGGATTGGTCCAGATGGAAGAGTCATGGGTGATGGCCCACATGTTCACCATGGCAGTAGTACCGGCTGGCACGACCATGCCATTGCTGAGTTGAATATCATCAGTCGAGAGGCGGGCCCAGGAGAGGAGTGGGCCAGGGGGATGTACACGAAGGGTTTCTTTGACAACTGCTTGGAGGTACGGCATTTGTGCCACGTCAGCATCGTTCACGATACCAGTGGAACCCACAACAGAGTCTATCTCAGCTCTGAGTTTGGATTGAATGGTAGGGTGAAGGATGAGCTCGGCTATGGCCCACTCTGTGAGAAGTGCTGTTGTATCAGTCCCACGGAAGATCATCTCCTACATGTGTAGATAAAAGACATGTATGTCAATACTGAAGGAAAAAGAAATGACAAGGAACAAATAGGTTAATACTGTATCATTACTGAATACTCAAAGCAACACAAAACAGACCATAATGAATAACAAGGTCACTATATTCAAGGCGAATTCTACAAATTAATTTTTAAATTTTTTTTTGTTTAATATAACATGTGATATAAATTAATCGAAACAACCTACACAGGCATTCAGGGAATTTTAACCTACACAAAGCATGCGAGAGGCAGTTAATTAGGCAGCCAATATTTGAGGTATTTTGGAATTTTAGCTAACTTAGGGGTTTTACATCGTACATATAAATGGATGAAAGCTATACAAAGCTATAGCTAGTGAACTGTCAACCGAAGCCATAATTTGTATGGATAATTTATAAATAGAACAATACACATACCCAAAGGACGGCAACCATATCATCTTCACTGAGCTGCTCCTCCCCTTCAAGAGAAAGCAACACATCCACAAAATCGCCGTTGTCACCTAATTGCCTCTGACATCCTTCAAGGGACTTCCTGTGCTCATCAATGATTTCGGAAACCAGCTTTCTGACACGTGGTACTAGATCTGCACACCTTTTCTCAACACGCGATGGGTCGAACATTTTTGGTAACCAGGATAGGTGATCTGACCAGTTGAATGCCCCCAGCAAAGAAAACCCTTCACGAACCATCTGCTTCAAAAGCTCAGCATCAGCATTCTCTTCTGACAGATTGTACCTCTTTCCGAATACACTCCCCATAATATTGTTCAAGGCAGCACCTTGCAAGTGGTGCCTCAACTTGACTGAACCGCTATTTTCCATTTCAGACTCAATGCCAGAAAGCATGGTGCTGCAGTCAAACTGCCTGCCAGGTTCATGAGCCGCAATGCGACGTGGTGCAAAGAGGTGTGTTGAAGCAATGCGCCTGAGCATGCGCCAGTATGTCCCACTTGGTGCAAACCCAATGGCTCGGGCAAACATCAGTTCACGTGCGGAACGCTTCAGCGGTCGGTCAGCGAAACTGGGATGAGTCAGGATCTCTTTTGCGACTCCTGGTTCTGAGGAAACAACAGCAGGAGTTGAACCGATGGAGAAGGCCATCAGTTGAGTTGCCCGGTTAGACTTGGACAGTGTTGCTAAGGTACGGTGTGGCAAGCCCCGAGCGAGGGAGAAGATACTTCCAAATAGAGGAATGCCACGTGGTCCAGGGATCTGGGTGGCACCTCTGTGCGAGCGACCATTGGCCCAGGCAGGGCCACCTGACGAGAGAGCCCATGCAAGAAGGACAGCTGAAATGGAGGCAACGAAGAGTGAGACTACAAGAAGAGAGTGGTCGGCAAGGACTTCACTGCCCAGAAAAGCTGGCAGAGTGAAAACCCACCAACTTGAGTCGGTAGAGGATGATTGGAGGACTAGTGCCATGGTGGATGATATTTGAAGTGGTGTGAGGATAACAGAGGCTCCAGAGGGGTATTTATAATGGCGCTTGGTCTGGAGCAATGGTGGCATGTGATCAATGGAGGTTATTTTGTTTTAAATGTAATGGATTTCTGTTTTAAATGCTGCCAATAATCAAGTATATATTTGTTCTGAATTAATATTAATATTACCAATTTCTGTTGTGTTTGCTAGTTGTCATCATTACTTCATGCGTAATTTTTTTTCGAAAAAAATGACTGATGTTCCCATTTTATGTTCAGTGGTTTGAAAGCCACAAGATTAGTCTATAATACAGTCATAATGTCAGTTCGGGAGCTTTCAAAACTCAGCTTTTGTTTCGAAAAAGTTTATATACCACTATTTTTATTCATCAATAGTTTTGAGGCTCCAATTAATTTTTGTGCATTTCAGTTTGGAAAGTTCACAAATTGTAATTCCTGCTTTCGGTTTATATTGTCTGATTGTCCTCAATATTCCAGTTAATTTTCCAATAATTTTCCTTCTATAAATCAACTTAATAGAGCCTAAACTACGAAGTAACAAATAGATCATCCTAATATATAAAAATATTTGCATGATACGAAATCATATATCAAATCAGTGATGCATGTTTCGAATAATAGAAAATTTCACTACTAGAATCAAACTTATCTGCAACCCAAATTCGCGTCCCTATTCCGACACGACAAGCCCATCGCGTCCACTTAGCGACGCAACCATAGGGACTCCGATACCCTAGCCGCAAATACTCAACATTTGGGTCGCATGAACGCGAATTAGATTACCGCGTCCTTAATTATGATCTGTGCTGCGTCAACAATAGGGACCCCGATACCCTCCTTGGACAGCTCATTCGATTCTTACTGTGTCCCTATTTGGAAACAACGCTGTCGACATGGCGACGCCTTCCCTTAGCGACCCAGATAAAATAATGTGAGAAAATACGGGACCCACATTGTCAGATCGTGGCGGGACCCACTTTGTCAGAAAACGGGACCCATGTTGTCAGAAAGTAGCGAGACCGACCTTGTCAGAAAACGGGACCCACGTTGTCAGAACAAGGGTCCTACATTGTCAGAATAAGGGATCCACGTTGTCAGAACGTGGCGGGTCCTGCGTTGTCAGAATTCGGGACCCACGTTGTCAGAACGTGGTGGGACCCACGTTGTCAGAACAAATGCGTCGGTATTCCGATTTATTTATATTGCATATAAATAAGAATAAAATCAATATACCGTTACATAATAACTTGCATATAAAATCTAACAATTTGAATGGCCGTTCAATAGTGGTGGTACCAAATTGGTACCGGGCAGAAATGAATGGCCGTATAAATGTATTTGAAATAGATAGAAATAAATGCGTCGCTATACTGACTTCAAACCTGAAAGCGGGCCCGGCTAAAAGCTGAAAAGGCCCTACCCAAATAAATCGAAATACCGACGCATTTGTTCTGACAACGTGGGTCCCGAATTCTGACAACGCAGGACCCGCCACGTTCTGACAACGTGGATCCCTTATTCTGACAATGTAGGACCCTTGTTCTGACAACGTGGGTCCTGTTTTCTGACAAGGTCGGTCTCGCTACTTTCTGACAACATGGGTCCCGTTTTCTGACAAAGTGGGTCCCGCCACGATCTGACAAAGTGGGTCCCGTATTCTGACAATGTGGGTCCCGCTATATTCTTACAATGTGGGTCCCGTATTCTGACAATGTGGGTCCCGTATTTTCTCACATTGTTTTATCTGGGTCGCTAAGGGAAGGCGTCGCCATGTCGACAGCGTTGTTTCCAAATAGGGACACAGTAAGAATCGAATGAGCTGTCCAAGGAGGGTATCGGGGTCCCTATTGTTGACGCAGCACAGATCATAATTAAGGACGCGGTAATCTAATTCGCGTCCATGCGACCTAAATGTTGAGTATTTGCGGCTAGGGTATCGGAGTCCCTATGGTTGCGTCGCTAAGTGGACGCGATGGGCTTGTCGTGTCGGAATAGGGACGCGAATTTGGGTAGCAGGTAAGTTTGATTCTAGTAGTGAAATTTTCTATTATTCGAAACATGCATCACTGATTTGATATATGATTTCGTATCATGCAAATATTTTTATATATTAGGATGATCTATTTGTTACTTCGTAGTTTAGGCTCTATTAAGTTGATTTATAGAAGGAAAATTATCGGAAAATTAACTGGAATATTGAGGACAATCAGACAATATAAACCGAAAGCAGGAATTACAATTTGTGAACTTTCCAAACTGAAATGCACAAAAATTAATTGGAGCCTCAAAACTATTGATGAATAAAAATAGTGGTATATAAACTTTTTCGAAACAAAAGCTGAGTTTTGAAAGCTCCCGAACTGACATTATGACTGTATTATAGACTAATCTTGTGGCTTTCAAACCACTGAACATAAAATGGGAACATCAGTCATTTTTTTCGAAAAAAAATTACGCATGAAGTAATGATGACAACTAGCAAACACAACAGAAATTGGTAATATTAATATTAATTCAGAACAAATATATACTTGATTATTGGCAGCATTTAAAACAGAAATCCATTACATTTAAAACAAAATAACCTCCATTGATCACATGCCACCATTGCTCCAGACCAAGCGCCATTATAAATACCCCTCTGGAGCCTCTGTTATCCTCACACCACTTCAAATATCATCCACCATGGCACTAGTCCTCCAATCATCCTCTACCGACTCAAGTTGGTGGGTTTTCACTCTGCCAGCTTTTCTGGGCAGTGAAGTCCTTGCCGACCACTCTCTTCTTGTAGTCTCACTCTTCGTTGCCTCCATTTCAGCTGTCCTTCTTGCATGGGCTCTCTCGTCAGGTGGCCCTGCCTGGGCCAATGGTCGCTCGCACAGAGGTGCCACCCAGATCCCTGGACCACGTGGCATTCCTCTATTTGGAAGTATCTTCTCCCTCGCTCGGGGCTTGCCACACCGTACCTTAGCAACACTGTCCAAGTCTAACCGGGCAACTCAACTGATGGCCTTCTCCATCGGTTCAACTCCTGCTGTTGTTTCCTCAGAACCAGGAGTCGCAAAAGAGATCCTGACTCATCCCAGTTTCGCTGACCGACCGCTGAAGCGTTCCGCACGTGAACTGATGTTTGCCCGAGCCATTGGGTTTGCACCAAGTGGGACATACTGGCGCATGCTCAGGCGCATTGCTTCAACACACCTCTTTGCACCACGTCGCATTGCGGCTCATGAACCTGGCAGGCAGTTTGACTGCAGCACCATGCTTTCTGGCATTGAGTCTGAAATGGAAAATAGCGGTTCAGTCAAGTTGAGGCACCACTTGCAAGGTGCTGCCTTGAACAATATTATGGGGAGTGTATTCGGAAAGAGGTACAATCTGTCAGAAGAGAATGCTGATGCTGAGCTTTTGAAGCAGATGGTTCGTGAAGGGTTTTCTTTGCTGGGGGCATTCAACTGGTCAGATCACCTATCCTGGTTACCAAAAATGTTCGACCCATCGCGTGTTGAGAAAAGGTGTGCAGATCTAGTACCACGTGTCAGAAAGCTGGTTTCCGAAATCATTGATGAGCACAGGAAGTCCCTTGAAGGATGTCAGAGGCAATTAGGTGACAACGGCGATTTTGTGGATGTGTTGCTTTCTCTTGAAGGGGAGGAGCAGCTCAGTGAAGATGATATGGTTGCCGTCCTTTGGTATGTGTATTGTTCTATTTATAAATTATCCATACAAATTATGGCTTCGGTTGACAGTTCACTAGCTATAGCTTTGTATAGCTTTCATCCATTTATATGTACGATGTAAAACCCCTAAGTTAGCTAAAATTCCAAAATACCTCAAATATTGGCTGCCTAATTAACTGCCTCTCGCATGCTTTGTGTAGGTTAAAATTCCCTGAATGCCTGTGTAGGTTGTTTCGATTAATTTATATCACATGTTATATTAAACAAAAAAAAAATTAAAAAATTAATTTGTAGAATTCGCCTTGAATATAGTGACCTTGTTATTCATTATGGTCTGTTTTGTGTTGCTTTGAGTATTCAGTAATGATACAGTATTAACCTATTTGTTCCTTGTCATTTCTTTTTCCTTCAGTATTGACATACATGTCTTTTATCTACACATGTAGGAGATGATCTTCCGTGGGACTGATACAACAGCACTTCTCACAGAGTGGGCCATGGCCGAGCTCATCCTTCACCCTACCATTCAATCCAAACTCAGAGCTGAGATAGACTCTGTTGTGGGTTCCACTGGTATCGTGAACGATGCTGACGTGGCACAAATGCCGTACCTCCAAGCAGTTGTCAAAGAAACCCTTCGTGTACATCCCCCTGGCCCACTCCTCTCCTGGGCCCGCCTCTCGACTGATGATATTCAACTCAGCAATGGCATGGTCGTGCCAGCCGGTACTACTGCCATGGTGAACATGTGGGCCATCACCCATGACTCTTCCATCTGGACCAATCCGGATAAATTTGATCCAGCCCGTTTCATGGCATCTGAAGGAGGTGTCGACATAGATGTCCGTGGTGGGGACCTCAAACTTGCACCGTTTGGTGCCGGCCGGCGTGTCTGTCCTGGTAAAAACCTTGGCCTGGTCACCGTCAGTCTTTGGATTGCTAGGCTTGTGCAGCGTTTTGAGTGGGTCCCAGTGGAGAGTGATCCTGTTGATCTGTCTGAGGTGTTGAAACTATCTTTGGAAATGAAGAACCCTCTTGCAGCTGTTGCCACAGCTAGGAACTGTGTCTAGCAACCTCTGTTGTTTGTGGTTCGTCAAAAAGCACTAGTTGTTTTCCATGTGTTAAGAATTAAGATAAGCACTTGTTGCACTAGCGCAATTTAGTAATTAGTACTAAATAATTCGAAATAAGATCATAATGGAGAGTTCTCTAGTTCAATGCGCACTGTAATAAGATCATCAAATTAAAATATAAGTTATTTATCTCCTAATTGCTGCATTTTACTTTTTGAGTGTACCGTTTACTAATGCTATTTCTCATGCCATGGGGTTTAAGTTTTAACAATACAGTTGAATGAAGAAAGCGGGATATAACAGTACTGGTATTGTATTGAGCAAAACAAATCAAGAAAAGACACGACGCAGTGCATAAAATATTAGAAAAATCCTTAAACAGCCTGTAATATGCACAACACATGCAGGTCTAGTCTATGATAATGTACACATGATTAATGATTTACAGGTTTACAGCTGATGAGCTATTCGTATCCTACTTGCGTACTGTCACTTTTCAATTTCAGTTCTCCTCCTCAAAACATTTGACGCATATATTTCTTCAAAACATTTGAAACAAAGAAATACAAATTGTCCCCAAACGTAAGTAAAATCAGTAATCTATCATATATGGCTATAATTTTATTACATATTAGTAACCACGTAAACCCAAATTCATAGTTTAATGGGCCCTTAAGTATTTTAAACACATATCAACAATAAACTTTTAATCAAATTGCACCTATAAAACAGCGCAGAAACTAGAATAAATTTGATACAAACAAACATATACGAATATAAGCAGCAAAATTTTTACTTTTTATTGAAGAAAAAATACATATTAAAAAAAAATCCTGAACAGTCCAATAAAAATGAAATTTATAATCCACAAAATTGCCGAGAAAAATTAGAAATGTAAAATTTTGTTTCCTATGTAATCAAATATTTCATAATTTTTAAAATATAAAATTGATGTGCTACAAACAAATTTTTTTTATTTGAACAACACAAAATATCAAACTGTGGTTCCCTAAGCTGGAGCATTTATCCCTTTTGTTCACATTCTTCCCCCAATGCACAACTCCTGACAAACATTATTTTTTTTTTTTTGTAACTCTTTCAATTTTAAAAAGAAATCTTGAAATCCGAATATTGTCATGATTTTAATATCTATTATATTGCATAACTCTTAATTCCTTTTGAGGTTTTTAGAGTGCTGTAAGTAGGTTCACTGTACAAATACTTAGTTTTTTTCCTTTTTTTCTTTTTCATTTTCTTTTCTTTTATTTTATGTACGACAACTTTTCGTTCAATAAAATTGTAGGCGAGGTCCCCTCCCTACCTTAAAAAAAAAAAAAAATCTATTATATTGCAATTCTTATCATCCTACATTTGGGACCCAATCAACAATTAAGAACGCGCCATTAATCAGTGAATTAAACACTTAGAAGATGAATAAATAATTAAATATTGTATATGGGTTCAATTTTATATTGTCAGTCCGGTCAACTTTTAGCAAATATTGTAATACTCTGATTTATTATTATTATTTTTTAATTCTGAAATTTGTTCCTTTTGCCTTGATTATTTTATTTTCGCTTTTTGATTATTTTATTGTGTGATGCTTGAAAATTATTTGGTTGCTCAAATATATTTAGAAATACTAATTTTCATTATTTTGTGAAAGACAACAAAAACGTTTAGAAAAAAAAAAAGGCTGGTTTTTATGAATGTCATTTGTTAATTGTGTTTTATGGTTCACTCTTAGTTGTGTCTATTCCAAGTAGGACCCACATGTCATAATCATGTTGTAGTCCATTGTTCAAGTATGCTCCATGTTCACTTGTATTGAAAGTTTTCCACCTAGAAATATCTGTGCACTATTCCTTGGGACATGGTTCCTTTCTCATCCCAACCACTTATGATACTTTTCATTTCTTTCCCAAACTGAGCCTCTCTCTTTCCAAGCACGCACCAGAATTTCACCTCCAAAAATTCAAGTGAAAATGATAGAAAAAAAAAATCAAAAATTGAGTGTGGAGCACGATCTCTCTCTTAATTTCCAGCAAAATTGAAAGGTTGAAGCCGTTTCTGATTTGGGGGTTTCTTCAAGGATCATCGAAAAAGTAAGAATCACCATCTATGTTAGGTGCTTAAATTGATTTCGATTCCTCGTTTGGGACTTAGTAATTTTTGTTGTTTATTGTTAAAACTAGATGTGATGTTGAAGTTAGGGTTTATAGAATTTTCACGATTTGTTGGAACCGAGTTCAAAATTAGGGGCAGCAACTTTAAGTGCAAAGTGGATTGTTACTAGAGTTTTGATCAAGAATTTTTCCTTGCTGAAAATTATCTTACAATCTTTTTGAAAACCAGTCAAGTGTCAGATTTTGGAAAATTCAACTATCTTCATTAGTTGATTTCAAGAATAACTTGAGACTGATTTTATTGCTGGGTTTTGCTACTGGAATTTCAGTTGTACTGAGTTTACAATTGAATGTACTGTCAGAATTTCAGTTCGTTGCTGTTTTTCTTTATTTTCTGGTAATTAGGTGCTGAAATTTCAGTTTATATTGATTCTTTTATGTATTTATTATTGAGGGTGTCGCTGGAATTCGGTTTGTACTTCTGGAATTTCCATTTGTGTGCTGTTTTTATATGTAATTGCTGGTAAATAGGTGCTGGAATTTCAGATCTATGTGCTGATTTTATTTGCTGGTAATTAGGATTAAAGAAATAGGTAAATAAATAGTTGAACCTTGGTACAAGCATATCAAACTGACCTGATGGATGGTGGTTGTCGCTTGAGACCAATTGTAAAAGATTAAAGTAAGTTAGCACCCATTGACTAATTAAGTTTTATGTATTTTCTTGTATATGGCACATGGTCCAGTAAGGCTTATTGTAAATTAGGTATAACCAAGTACTCACCACATTTCAATTTCAGTTAGAGATTGTTTGAAAATGGATTGTCGTTGCTTGCTTGTTTTGTTGTTTGAGTAAGGACCTAACTTAGAACTTATTCGTGTAGAATGGGGTCGAGTGCCTGAACGGTCTCGCCGATACTTCAGAGTGGCACTAGGCTTGTTTGCTTGATACTTGCTTGTTGATTTTGATTGTATTTTCAGGTGCGGATTCCACAGAAACTTTGATTACATGTTAGAAATTAATTACTTGCATTGCATCCTTTGAATTATTTGTAACTGCAAGCATATTCGCATTATATCGTGTTGATATTATTAAGTATTATCTGTGCATATTGAATGGTTATCCAATTTGAAAGAATTGATATGGAAAAGTTGATACTACTTGTGTGATTGAATAGACACTCGTTCTCAAGTTTGGAGTCGGGGAGTGGCTTCCCCGTCTGGCCAGACTCCGGTCATGAGCGCTTATAGTCCGGTACTCTATACGGTATCCAGTCCGTGGAGTGGTAGTGTTCTCAGCTTATAGTATATTTGTTTATCTGATTGTCTAAATTGTATCTGGAATCTGAAATTGGTCCTGATCCCACTGAGTTCGGGGAGGGACGATTGTATATGTCTGATTGATCTGTGATGATGATTGATGATTACCAGCCTTGCATTGAAAGTTACCAAAATTGAGCCGACATTCTTGTGTTATCATTTGTATTTGAATTGGAATTGAATAAAATGTCGGGCTCACTTGCATTGCATAAATATGTATTTGTTGCATAATATATTCGTACTATCTGATTGTAATATTGATTGTATAATTGCAATGTATTTTCTTTACCGTTTGGTGCCGGCCGGCGTGTCTGTCCTGGTAAAAACCTTGGCCTGGTCACCGTCAGTCTTTGGGTTGCTAGGCTTGTGCAGCGTTTTGAGTGGGTCCCAGTGGAGAGTGATCCTGTTGATCTGTCTGAGGTGTTGAAACTATCTTTGGAAATGAAGAACCCTCTTGCAGCTGTTGCCACAGCTAGGAACTGTGTCTAGCAACCTCTGTTGTTTGTGGTTCGTCAAAAAGCACAAGTTGTTTTCCATGTGTTAAGAATTAAGATAAGCACTTGTTGCACTAGCGCAATTTAGTAATTAGTACTAAATAATTCGAAATAAGATCATAATGGAGAGTTCTCTAGTTCAATGCGCACTGTAATAAGATCATCAAATTAAAATATAAGTTATTTATCTCCTAATTGCTGCATTTTACTTTTTGAGTGTACCGGTTTACTAATGCTATTTCTCATGCCATGGGGTCTAAGTTTTAACAATACAGTTGAAACACTGGTATTGTATTACGCAAAACAAATCAAGAAAATTCACGATGCAATGCTTAAAATATTACAAAAATCCTTAAACAACCTGTAATATGCACAACACATGCAGGTCAAGTCGCTGATAATGTACACATGATTAATGATATGTACAGCTGATGAGCTATTCGTATCCTACTTGCATACTGTCACTTTTCAATCTCAGTTCTCCTCCTCAAAACATTTGACGCATTTCTTCAAAACATTTGAATCAAAGAAATACATCCGTATCCTACTTGATTAATCGAGATTGTTTAATATACTAAAAACGTTCAAAGATGCACACCATGCACTTCAAATGCATTAAAAGAGCAATTTTATTCCTACGGGCTTTTATTTGATATAAAAAAAGAGCAATTTTCCAATAAGACTAAATATATAGTTTAGAATTAGCACTATATATTGATCAGGATTCAGGACACGTAGGGTATGACTATCAATTTTTGGTAAATTTATGACTTTTGAGTAAATTTGATTGCAAAAACATTCGCGATGCTAGTTCCATGGTAGTTAATAACATTTTCAGTATATATCATTGCTGCACAACACAATGTAATCTAATTTTCCTAGTTTTCATGACAGTTAATAATATTTTCAAGACAATTAATTTTTTTTTAGGATAGTATTATTTTTCAAATTGTTCTAGTTCTATAAATTAATTGTCCTAGTTTTATAAAATAATTGTCTATTGATTGTCACGGATTTTATATTTATTTATTCTTGAATTTTATTTTAATATCGAACATTACTGTGCTTATATATATCATAATTGTCCAAGTTTTATGCTGGCGGTTCCCCAAGAGATTGGGAGGAGGGAAGGAAGGAAGCGCAAGCAACATGAGTAGAAGGGTGAGAGAACATATAGGAAGGAGATGGGGTAGACACGTCGGATGATATTGATGAGATTTCAAGAACGGAAAGGATGAAGTTGCCATCGAAAAGTTTTCTAAAAATTAGAAAAAAAACGCGTGCTTAAAAAATGATGGAAATGATGAATTTTGAAATGATCCTTATCAGCCTCGAAACATTAACTCAATTATATGCTTTTATGTTGTTGTAATTAACTAATTATTTTTCTGTCGATTTAAGCTGTGAGGAATCCTTTCATATTTAGACTGGCTCATATCCGGTGCAAACCAGAACGATTGTTTCACTGAATATATTTTAAATATTTTAAATTAGAGTAAAACATATTTCCTAATTTGACCTCTTTTGGTTCAATTTTTTCAGTAAAAATAAACAGAGGTGGCTCTGTCTATTAGCTCATTTATTTACTTGCTAACAAGTTTTACTGTTTTAGGATTTATATCTTTTACCCGCGGGATTGGACTTTTTTTCCCCATTATTTATTGTTTAGTTTCTGCTTACTCTCAATCATTTCTTTGAAAATTTTGAATGCTAATAAATTTTGATATACATATTAAGGTTTTAATTATATGTAGTTTGATGAATTGTATTTGTAATCACATTTGAAATATGCATTATCGATAAATCACGAATATACTGTTATAATATCGAATCGTAATATTATTGATCATGATTTGATTTTAGGAACAATTCAATATATTATGTGTGTTAGTTGTCATAAATAATTGTTGTCATTTCTGTAAATACTTTATGGCATGAGAGTTCGATAAAATCATGTCTGCATGTTAGGAATAGGCCAAACTGGTAAAAATATAAATAGTTTTTGTAATGGGTACATGAATTGATATACATAAATTTAATAGAAAAATTATAAATAATGGACACGTTAAGTATCCACATTAAACAGAACGTACAGAAATGCCGTGTCAAAAAAAAAAAAAAGTTGATTAAAATAGCTTGTACCATGTATTAATAGTGATGAATATACAAACTTTTTTCGTGGGTTCAAAAGGCTGATAAATAATTGTAATAATTAGTATCGTATAAAATAATTATTAAAATCAGATTGCTTGTAAATATGAATAGCTGTTGGTGGCACTGATGTGGCGGACAAAAAATCATTCTAATGCATATAGTATAAATTAAAGTATAGTAATAACTATAAATTGTAGGATATGGAAATATATATAGTTAGCACACAAAATCGGTGCACTGGAAGGAGTTGCCGAAACGCTCTACACCTTTCAAAGTTGCATGTTTGTGGTGGTTCTGGTTACTAGATACCAATGTTGGTACAGAACTTTCATGAGCAAAAATGACAGACAAGCAGCAAACTTGTAATAAACATTTATTTATTAGAGCATATAAATAGAAATTGTAAGCAATTGCTCTCGCTACAAGATTGAATTGGCATCACACATGTACCAATACCAGTAAACGCAATTTCACAGCCCACAAACATCAAAAAGATCCACACAAAAGCATAGAACATTAGCACATATATTCATAAATGCTATAATTCAAAGAAGCACAGATTTACAAAAGTAAATGTAATTAACAGATTGATTTACCATAATACCCTTCTGTTACTATTATGAAAGTTACCTCAGCATCATTGTAACTAAAAATAGAAGAGTCTCTTTTATCTACATGGACATTTTTGAAACTAGAACCTCGCAGACAATATCACACCTACAGCCGAAGAACGGCTAAATCATCAACAGCCCAGGGATCCAGAATCGTCCACTACATCTAGTGACAAACTGTCTGTTTCATCAACCGCCAAATTATTTTGTCTAACAGCTACATAAAAGAAAATGAAAGAGAATTAGTGAGATAACTTTATTCCAAAGCCTTCAATAAGAATATGCATTGGTGAACACAACTTCAGTAATAGATTGAACTTCAACTTACACAAATCAGCCTTTTGCCGGCATACTGAGCTAGAAAAATTCTGCATGCATGCTTCATTACAACAACAGCTGGTGTTATTAAAAAAAATATAGGATATTTTCCTTTGAAACAAAAATTTCTTACTAGTTTAGAAAAACACCAGATTCATTAGTTAAGAAGCAAGTATGCAAAAAGCTGAGAAATTTCTTCAAAAATATGGGTTCCTGGGACTGTTATTAAAAAATAAACATATTCCCACAACCCAAAATTGTCTCAAGATATTACTGATATCAAAATTTAATATGTTTTAAGGCACTTTCAATGGATTTGTTGGTTCCCATAATTGGGGATGGCAGGGATAAGCTACCTCATTATGAAAAGTTATTTCTGCAAGAGGCTGCAGCCTCCAATGTGAATTTTATCCCATTAGATGAATTGATGCATGTCCCCAAAAAACCCAGCTGACTTGCCCAAATTCTTTAGTTCATTTATTTTATAGATATGACAAAAATTAAAAATTTTCTCCACTTTCATATGCAAGTTATTATCTAAATTTGTGATTTTACCAAAACTAGTTCAGAAGAAAATTGTTCAAAGCCTTGAGACTCCTGTCATAAAGTTGCCTGCAGGCTTTAGTTATATTCTTACTATTTTTTAATTTTCAGAAAAGCTGGTACAAAGCTTTGGCACTAAATTCAAAATCAAAACGATAGGAAATGCAATTTACGACTTGAATTTGCTATATACAGTTCCCTCTATTGATCCTCAACTTGATCCTTTGTTCCCCACTCCCCCAACAAACACACACACACACTTCCCAGTTCCCACCCTATAGCTCAACACTAATCCTAAACCACAAGGCCTGGAGACACCTGATCCTCTTGCTCCTTCAATTGGCCCCACAAAATTTCAATTAAAATTTCTACTCATTAGTTTACTATTAATTTCACTTGCAAATTTTTCATCAAAATCTGCGACTTTACCTAGTTGTTTCCTGAAAGGGCACTCTTATGTGGTGAATGCACTGATTAGTTGAACAACTAGAATCTATTATTTCCTTTTCATTTGTAATGACTACCAAATAAGTTGGAAATAAAACATACATATCTATTTGATGCAACTGGAAACAAATAACACTTTTGGAAAATAAAAAGTGAATAATCAAATACCTGGAACAAGTAGAGGATCATATGTTATGACTTCTTGAGAATAAATGAAGGCTAGGTGTAAACCACGAAGAACTTCCAATTGCATCACGACATACTGCCAAGGGGCTAGTTTCAAGTGTAACATTACTATTAGTTTTCAAATTCACCCGACCGATGCCAATGTGGTAAGAGTCATTGGTCGAAGTAAGCAAGTCACCAGTTGATTCACCTTCATAATATAGCTTATTCCCGTTCTCTTCCTCAAATTGCAGAATAGTGCAATTATCACGAGTGAGGAATAACATCCTCTTTCCAATGTCCATCACTCGACACCATTCATTACCAATATATTTATACACGTGAAATTTATCTTTCTTTCCATATCCGAGATATTCAGGAGAGTTAATAACAAGGGGTCCATCAGATTCTCCATCCACAACCAGATTTATCTGGTTACGAGCAGGGCAATATTTGATAGGGGTAGGATAGGTCCAAGTGGCAAGGGTCTGAAGGTTATAAACCGATACTTCCTTATTATTGTTTACAGTGTAAACGGAGTTGTTGTGGACGGTGAAATCCAATAGCCGTTTACGCAGAACCCTTTGCTTCAGTCCAGTCCACTGCGTATCGCCAATTCGGCAGAAAACCAACTCCCAATTTGGTGTTGTTGCTGCAGAGCAAGCGACGACAATGCAATCTCGTTCGGAAGGACTGCAAGTCAGCATCACCTTTTGTGTGCAATGTTGGTGGGGATGCTCGGACCGAGGAAGAGAGGAGCTCCCGTTGGGTACTTTATTAATGGGAGGAAGATCGATAATTCTTCTGGTGATGGGGTTCAACAACCACACACTATAGTCATGCTTCAGCACAAGCCAGCCGTAGGAGGAGCCATAGATTCGTTTGCCCCTCAGGAAAGGCAACTCAAACCGATAAGTTTTAGATTGAGAGAGATCGTAAAATGATATACGAGAATCATCTCTGCCAGCTCGGCTGCTAGATTGAGGAGGGTTTTGGGGGAGCAGGAGCCAGGGGATCTGGGGAGGGAGATGGCGGGGGTGGGGAGGGAGGACTCTTCGCCATGCCGTGCAAACCGCACGGAGATGCACGTACATGCTGTAGGTGGTGGTCTTCGTAGATATGACGGTTATTACATCATCAGGAAGAGAGGACCAATCGCGCCGCATTTTTCGACGTTGCATGGTTAGTAGTACAGGTGGAGCTCGTAACCTACATAAACGAAATAAAAGAAATCAATTGCCTGGCTCAAAAAAGGAAGTGATTTTCCTATTGCATTCCCATCCTATGAATACCCATCCAGAGTCCAGAGTCCAGACTGCTACATGTGCAAGAGCACCCAAACCAAACCAGACGAGATACCAATTAATTCCCTAGCTCAAAATAGAGAGAGAAGTAGTTTATAGTAGACGAGAGCTAAATTAAACGGAGAGCAATCACATTGAATTCCAGAGAAGGAAACAGTGGGCTTTAGGGTTTCTATTCAACACAAGTAGGAAGGCTGAGAACAACATAAATGGTGTTACGTCTTGCGAAAGAAAAAGGAAAAGGAAAAGGAAAAAGAAAGAAATTAAAAACCTTCCGGGTGCAGGGATAGGGGCACGGGGTAGAGTGGCCGACAGAGAGGAAGAGCGGCGCGTCGAGGTCGAGGGACGGAGGTTTGAGTGGGTCCCGTCCTTCATGGAGGTAGAATTCTTGTGAGAAAAGGAGAGGCTGGATCGATGGTACCGAGGAGGAGGAGAGGTCAGAGGAGTGATGCAGTGTGCTGCGTGCTCGCTTCGTCGCTTCACTTCGTATTTTGTATCGAATCGCGGCAACTGGCAAGAAAACGAAGTGAGACGGTGGGGCTGGAAGACTGGGAGTCTGGGACCTAGCATAACATCTAAAACGATCACGAAAAATGGAGTGTTGCGTTAACCGTTTCGTTTTGGTCACGAAAATAATTACGTGTTTGCGTTAAACGTTTCGTTTTGAACGAAACGATCGAAATCACGAAAATACCATGAAAATACACATGGACGAAATTGACTACGTGTTGCGTTAACCGTTTCGTTTTTAAAACGCAACCAAAATCTTTAACCGGTTTGTTTCGTTTCAGACGAAACGAAACGAAAGAACGGTTAAAACAGTCGCAGTTTCAATCCCTAGTATACAAATCTAAGAGTTGAGAAGAGATATTGGGGCGCAAATATTAAATGGGGCAATGGGCCCGTTTCAGCAGCCTGCTATTTTATCGAAAAATTAAAAAATTATATTAAAATATTATTAAATTTTGGAACTATTACTAAAATAATAGGAATTTTATCAATAGATTTGCAATGTCGTTCTTTCAAATAATGAGAGTAAGATCGATTTTTCAACCATTGTATAAGGCCGTATATTTCACTATCTATCTTGTTTGATTTCTACGGTCTATCAATACAAAGTCGCTCATGAGATTTGAGTTATATTGGAGCAGTGATATGAACAACCTTCGGGTTTAAACAATTTATATGCTATGAATCGGTTATTTCTCTAGAAGATGAAAGATGATATATCAATGAGAATGCATGTGAGCAAGTCAAACACTATTGCGGCTCAATTGAAGAACTTGAAGCTAAACCTTGATGAAAAGGTTTTGTGCTTACTATTCTTGAATTCTTTGCCTAGGAGTTAGGATACTCTTGTGATTGTCGTTCCTAAATATAATGAGAAACCAATTCAAGTTGAGTGATGTTATTGTTTCATTGATGAATAAGGAAATTTGCAAGGCTGCAGCCTAATTGGAAATCAGACCAGGTGAAGCATTGCCGATTGACAGAGAGAGGCCGGTGATTAGGATAAAATTCTTATGTAAGAAGGGTGGATCTCATAGTATGGAAGATCAAATTCTCATGGCTAGAAATTTTCTTATTGACATTGCAGGAATAAACGACACTTGAAAAAATATTTCTTAGTTAGGACTTTCAGTGTTGCACTACTAAATTCGACATGTGAAAGAATGAGCCATTTGGGAAAGGTGACATGTGAATTTTTGGATGGAATTAGCAAGAACCCAAAAAAAAATCTTGTTTGGAACACAAACATAGTTGTTTTGAATAAAAGAAAAGAATTATTGAGACAAATTGGTTGAACACAAACAAAATGAATTAAACGATTGACACAAAAGAATTATACAATAAAATATTTTGTTGGAACACAAACATAGTTGTATAATTTTGATATATGAGAGTCAATATGACCCATTATAGTTGATTGTGGGAGATCATTTTTGGAGTGGATAGTACTACAAAATATAAAATGTTCATGTTGAAGAAAGAAATGGTAATGCCAAGATCTATAAAAACTAAATCAGTAGAGAATAACAACTACCAATTCCATTCTAATTCTAGTAAAATAGAGTTATTTAATATGATTTTTTTGGAATGTGTGTGAATCTTATTAGATATGAGTATATGACAATAATAAATTACTATATTATAATTTCAAAAATATAAAATAATATCTCATTTATAGGTTTGGTAAATTTTAACTAGCAAGGAAGTATCTTAATTTAAATTTTATAAAAAACAATTAAACCTTGACTTAATTGACCCCTAGTAACTATATTACTCAATTAAATATGGACATTAGTTGTACTTAACCATTATCCAAATTGCAATCACACGCCCTAGAAGTGAGAAATAATCAATAAACAAGCATATCACATACCAAAACAAGGTGCTTTTATGTTTGGTATTGTAATTTTTTGAAGTACTTTGTGTTAGAAAAATATAATAAAAAAATGTTAAAAAACAGATGAATAACATTAAAATGCAAACTAACAATGAGAGATTTTAATTTGTATCCTCTTTTGTAAAATGAAAAAAATACCTTACAATAATAAGTGCGATGAAGTATTGCAGTCTTGAGGTTCTCAAAGGTTGAACAACTTCGGAGGAATGTTCATGCATATCCTTATATAAAATTAAAACAATATATAAATAATAAATCAATGAACTAAGTCACAATAAAACAATTATAAACATAGATTAAAAATTGATAAATTCTAAGAGATAATCAAGTTTTACCTCATAACTAATTTCAGCAATTTTGTGGAAAAAAAGTCAATTCATAGCAAATTGGTTGAAACACCAACCAATTCAACCTTGTCGATCAGAGCATGGATGATTTCAATCGTTATGAAGAACAAAATTATTTGAAGATTTATTTTTGGAGAAATTATTGAATATAGAAAAGAAGGATATTTGAAAAGGAAAAATTACGGCCGAGGGAAAAAAACACTCGATTGCCTCGCTAATATATAATGATTTACTTGTGACGGATTTACCCTTGAATCTGATGACAAAACTAAGATCATATGGCTATAAAATGTCTCAAATAGTCTTTTCCCTTTAATCCAATGTAAAACCCTAAATTACACATTGACATAAATGTCCCTACTTACAGAAAATATTCCTCTTTCATCATTCTTACCCTCTTAACAGATACAAACAATTTTCAATTCTCTATTTATATTTCATCTCTAACCAAGACCCTGATCGGAAACAATATTGAGTGGAGAAGATTTGATTGGAATGGAAAATGAAAGACTCGATTTAATTTCACAAATCAAATTCGTTGATTGGAACGAAGGGAGAAGAAATCATGAAAATTAGGTCGCAGGTTCGAAACCCGACTGGGGGTCTTTCATAGACATTTAATTTAAAAATAAGTTGGTTGGTTTAGACCTCCAATTTATCTTCAAAAAAAAAAGAAATCACGAAAATTGAGTTCGAAGGTCATCTATACCCCTTCTTGCTCCAATCGAATGGTTATACTCTTCATGTGAAATCTTATCAATCTTTTTTTTAGGATTTGATCGGAACATAGAGGAATGAGAAAAGAATTGAATTCGGAGGAAAAGAAAAGAGAATAATTTTCATGAGAATTGATTTCAAGTCAATCGGCGGAAGGAATTTAGAAATTTCTTGCGATTTCATCAGAGATTAATCAGACAATGAGAGGAGAGAGAAAGATGGAAGGGAAGCGAATCTAACTGCGGTAATGAATTCTAGCCAAATTTTGATATTTTAGGCAAGAATTCCGTACGAGAATTGAGGTTGGTAAAATCTTTGAAATCGTTTCTTTTCCTCCCTTCTTCTCTCTTCCGATCACATTTTTTTGAAATTGGAAATTCCATTTCCGAATCGTGTACTTTTTTTTAGCGTTCCGATCAGGGCCTTAATTTGGGAGAATTTGAAAATGAGATTTCCTCGATTAAAACTCCTGTCAAATCCAATTATGTCATCTTTTAATTTCGTATTGATCACGTGATTTCACAATTCCTGCGAAATCCAATTTCCATCGCTTTTTTTTTTTTGTACCAATCAGGATCTAACTTAATTTATTGTTCTCTCTTTCTTAGATAAGATTATTGTCAGCAAAGGCAATCATCATAGAGTTTGAATAACTTTTTACTGCCAAAATCAAATGACACTTTCAAATGAGGGTATTGTTGACCTAAGTACATTTCTCGAAAACTCAAGTAGTCAATCTAGAATGAACTGCTTGTTTCTACCACAATTACCGTTGCAATTCATCTTGAGTGGAATTATATTATATGCCTTAAATATATCTCTATTTTTGAACTATTGTATAAATCCAGGGTAGTCATTGTGTTAAGAATTAATTGAAAAAGCTAGTGTTTCTAAAAGGTTATCGCATGATTAGTTCAATTTAGAGTAAATTTAAAATATAAAGTTGTCCAGAACATTATTGAAATTATTCTGTTTATTTTTTTTAGTATATGTAACTGATCGTGTTTAGCATGTTCTTGTAGCGGTTAGTCTTTGATATCCCTTATTTATATATATATTTTAACCATACTTGGCACCAAAATACTACCCAAACCAATGATATTCACTGCACTTTTGCATTATATTTTGCAAGATTGGACACTGCCGTGGAATTTGACTTGTTTTGTAGGAACTTGGTGGATTGGACACAATAATTGCATAAAACGGTGGATTTTGAAGAAGAAAATGACTGAAAGGAGTCCATAGCATTGTAGAGCTCATCCTAAGCTTTCCAACGATCTTTGAATCACCTCAATCGGAGTCCGGATGAAGAAATTATGGTCAAAATACTATCAGTGCTCGATTCTGGAATTTCGGTCCGAAATGTACGGATTTCGGTCCGAAATCCATGTATGGAAAGTGAAATTTGGCAAGTTTCGGAGAAGGAAAGGAGATCTCTTGCCCTAGCCGCCTCCTAGACTTTCCCTTGATGTATTTAAGCACGAATTTCGACCAGAGTAGGGATGCCACCTTCCATACAATAATTTCCACCTTTTCCACCACCGTTCTCACGCCGAAAGGCGTGGGATTCCACCTCTCGCAGCGGAGCACGTCCATGGCAGCAACTTTGGAGCGATTCTGGACGCGACAGCGGTAGAACCGATCCAACCACGACTTCGGACGATCGATATCTTGAGTTAGAAGCGATATTTGGTTTATTCGTTCCTTTTCTCTTGATATTTTGATTTGATGGAGTTTGTATCTTATTTTTCTTGCATGTTAGGATAATTAATGATGTCTTAGTAGTAGTTAGTAGATTAGTTTAGTATTTTGTGATGACTTGATTGATTTATATTATGATATGTGATATGTTTTGTTGAGAATTATATCTTGCTTGGTTAATTTAATTGTTTGTTTGATTGTTTACCTATTGATGAACTGCAGCACCATTAGGACATTAAACTAGAACAAATAATTAGTTATTTAAGCACTTGAGGTAAGCCAATCGCTCGAAAGAGGAGGTTAGTTCACGACCGAGAGGTGTAACTTTTACTGATCCGACAGGACTTTAAATACCTCTAGAAATCCAACTAAACATACTTAAATAGTTAAATCAGAACGAAAGTATAGGTTTAGTTGTTTATGTGGCAAAAACCGAGTTCCAAGTCAAGTCAGAACCGAAATCGCGACAGCCGAGGTTAGGACTTAGGTCTGGTCGTCCAGTAGCCTTCACATAACATTGTGTAAAGATATCAAGTTGAAACAAGAGGTCTAAAGTAAGTTTTGGACAGAAACAGTATGGATTTCGGTCCGAAATACATACATTTCGGTCCGAAATATGCCTATGTCTCGGTGAAAATTGTAGGCAAAGGTGCTTTGGAGCTAAACTAATTGAACACAAATTCCTAGGATATTATTTGCATTTATTTAGAGTCCAGAAAATACCAAAAATAATTTATTTAATTGCACTTTAGATAATTGTCTTTTTAAATCACAAAACTCCAAAAATTAATTGTCTAGCTTTCGTGAGGAAGTAAAGTCTAGTAATCAGTTGTACCGTCCCTTGGGTTCGACCCTAAAGCTTAACTAAAACGACTAGTGAGGTTAGCTCTAGGTTATAAATTTATTTGATATCCTAGGTTTTAAAAAGCCTTCATCAGTCTTAATTAGTAAACTATAATTTAGAAAATTTATAAGATCTAAAAGGATAATATAAAAATAGCAATTTGCATTAAAATTCCTCTGCTTAATGTACAATTGGCACAACTATGCTAATACTTCCTTATATTCGTGAAAAACCAAATACATAGATGTGACGAATTAATTAACAGCATATGAAGCTTATTTATTACCTTGTATGGTAATATGGGATCCTTGTGGAGCGTTAACATAAAAAACTATATTAAATCTTTTTATTCTAGTTTGAAACTAATATTTTCTATTACGTATCTCAATTTGCAAGGGATATCAATCCATTTTGTAGTATATTTGCAATAATTACTATTTCACTCAATTAAGATAATTAACAACATATGAAGCTTATTTATTACCTTGTATGGTAATATGGGATCCTTGTGCAGCATTAACATAAAAAACTATATTAAGTCTTTTTATCTAGTTTGAAACTAATATTTTTCTATTACGTATCTCAATTTGCAAGGGATATCAATCCATTTTGTAGTCTATTTGTAATAATTACTATTTTAACTCAATTAAGTATCTTAGGCCCTGATCAAAATATTTTTTATGTGGGATTTTATTTCATTTCAATTCAAATCAATTAATTTTACTAAATTTCATTGGACTAATTACATGAAATTCCAACCAAATGACACAAAATCCATTCATTTTGATCACGGATTTTCCAACGAAACGAAATGAAATGAAGTCCCTTGTTAAAAAAATGGGATTTTGATCACTTTAGACTAATCATATATCGCGCGAAGCGCGATACAATAGCTAGTTTATTTGAAATCTTAAATAATTATACTAGTTGTTCTGGAAAAAAATAATTGTGCTGGAAAAAATGCTAATTGTGCTATTTGGTAAAGTAATTTTTAGTTAGTAAGCTAATTGTTTTAGTTGTTATGAAAAAAAATAATTATGCTGAAAATTTTTTTAATTGTTCTAGTTGTTCTGGAAAAATATAATTGTGCTTGGAAAAAAATGCTAATTGTTCTAGTTATTATGGAAAAAAATAATTGTACTGCAAAAAAATGCTAATCGTTCTAATTGTTCTGAAAGAAAATACTAATTGTTCTAGTTAGTATTACTAACTGTTCTCGTAAAAAAACTAACTGTACTAGTTGTGCACGTGACAGTTATTAATAGAAACATAGAGGGAGGGGGATGTGGAAGGGGAAGGGGAGGGGGAGGCCGGGAGGGAGCGAATAGAAAGGGAGAGAGGGGATGATTCCCAGGGATTATGGGGAAAGCATTTCGAAAATGGAAAAGCAGTTATTAATGTTCATCCCATCATTCCATCATCCTCTTTTACTTTTTTCGGAATGCAATTAATCCAATTGCTGGGAGATGATGGTTATCAATCCTAAATTCTAAACTATACATTAGCATCACTGAAGAAACAGTTCGCATACAGGCTTTATTCTAGCGAACCAAACAGCGAACGAACAAGCCGAATAAGCAGTTTGTGTCCTTATTCTTATTTCATGTTTTCTTGAGAACTAGCGGAACAAACAACGCCAGTTCGAACAAGCCCCTTATTCTTGTTTGTGCCTTGTTCACGTGCCCTTCCAAACACGCCATGTCTTATTCGAAAATTGTTCTTTTTTATATCAAATAAAAGCCCGTAGGAATAAAATTACTCTTTTAGGGCCTGTTTGGATGCGTTGGGAATTTGGAGAATTTCTAATTCTTAGGCATAAATTTATTATAAACAATTCAAATTCTTCACAAAGTTAAACACTTCCTAATAAATTTATGCATAGGAATAAGAAATTTCCCAAATTCCTTAGCGATCCAAATGGCCCCCCTAACGCATTTGAAGTGCATGGTGTGCATCTATGAACGTTTTTAGTCTATTAAAAAATCTCGTTTGAATAATAAAATCCATAAAAATTGGAAATTATGGTCTAGAAAATAATTTCTGACTTGTCTCAAATTTAATGAAAACAATTTCTAAATATTACATATAGTTTTGGGCAAAGCAAGGCTGTTTAAATATATATAGAGTGCATATGGCACATTTATTTTTTTTATTGTTTTTACTTTTTAGTAATTGAAACCTCAATCAGTTAGGTAATTTAACAGTTCTCTATTAATTATGTGTCGAGTTAAACTACGTAGGTCACATATAATTCTCCAACAACATTGGATGAAACAAATTGCAACAGAATATGAAACGTTACATAGAATTTTGGTCATCTTGATTTTTCTGCGTCTAGGACCCGAAATTATTTTATATAGGAATTCAGACTCAAAAAATTTTAATAGAAAGAATTATTGTTATTTTTTTTTAATAAGAAGAAAGTTCGAACGCGTTTTATCAAAGCGTACAGTCTCTCTCCTTCCTACGCGTTTATAAAACGCGCTCGAAGGCTTCGAACGCGTTTTATAAACGGGTAAGAAGGAGAGAGACTGTACCGCTTCAGTTACGCCTCAAAAGGCTGGTCAGACCTTCGTACTCGTTTATAAAACCCGTTCGGAGCCTTCGAGCGCGTTTTATAAACGTATTATTAGTTTTTCATATTTTTCATTCAAGCCGCAACATTTAACTTATTAAAAATAATATTTTGCAACAAGGTCCCTGTATGTTTCATATTTACAAAATTCTCAAAATTTTATTTCCAATTAAAGATGTATTAAATAGATATAACAAATATATCACACATATTTTATATGCATTTAATTGCACATATTTTTTGTTTGAACATGTGTATAATATCATTTTGTTTGAATAATTATTCGCCGACGACCCTGTAATTTTACTATTTAATTTTACAAACTTATCTTTTGCATTGTAGTCTCTCTTTTTTTTAATTTTATGTTAGCCATAAAAAAAGTCTAAAGTCTAAGCCTTTTATCCCAAACAAGTTGGGGTAGGTTAGCCATATATAATCAAATAATATATAATATGGAAATAATTAAAATATAAATTTTTAAAAAAATTTTGAACATTAAAACTTTAAACAGGCTTAACTTTTGATAGGAAGGGCCGTTTGGGGCGATCGAGCACAATCCGGAAAGCTGGCGACGAGATCTACGCATTTTACGGGGGTGAAACCCCGTAAACGGGGGTGAAACCCCGTAACGACCATTTTCGGACCCAAAAAACGCTCTCTGGACCTCCAAAATCCACTTTGAAAGTTTGCAAACCTAAAAACCACTCTAAACTACTAAAAAAGTTTTTAAAATAATAAATTAATCATTAAAAAGAGAAATGCAGTAAATCAAGTGACTTTCTTGATAGTTATTCAAACAAAATGATATTAATGTCAAAATTAATATTCTAATGTCATTTTTAAATAAGATTAATATGAAATTAAATGTGATATTTTAAAAATTGTAAATTTAATCTAAATTTTCACATTAATTTTCCTATTAATTTTGAAAAAAATGGTAATAACTCCATTTCGAAAAATTTATGCCTTCCTACCCGTTTATAAAACGCGCTCGAAGGCTCCGAACGCGTTTTATAAACGGGTACGAAAGTCTGATCAACATTTTGAGGCGTAACTGAAGCGGTACAGTCTCTCTCCTTCTTACCCGTTTATAAAACGCGTTCGAAGCTTTCGAGCGCGTTTTATAAACGCGTAGGAAGGAGAGAGACTGTACGCTTTTATAAAACGCGTTCGAACTTTCTTCTTATTAAAAAAAATAATAATAATTCTTTCTATTAAAATTTTTTGAGTCTGAATTCCTATATAAAATAATTTCGGATCTAGGACATGTATGACTACACTTAATAGTACTGAAAAATTGTGTGTTTTCTAACGAGTAGACCTCTGCGCCTTCATTATGTGACCTTCCATGCTGCATAATGCCATAATCAAAACAATATGCAAGGAAATAGTATTTTAAATTCCATTACAGTGAAGTTCATACCAAATATTCACATATCCTGTTCGAAACTTTGAAATAGCTTAGAAGGAGAATAATCTAGTTATTAATCATAAAATAAGCACACAAAATAGTATGAAATGTATAAATTGCAATTATCTTTAGATGTTATATGTGAAATATTTCAACGGTTGGTAAACAATATGGACATACGATATTGATTGAATAGATTTCGGGTTAGACCTTTTAAAAAAGAAAAAGAAAAAGAAAGAACACACCAAAATGATGGGATGCTGTTTGTCAGTGGTTTGTGACTAGTGAGAGAGTCCATGGATGACAAGCAATAAATGTTATATGGCAGGTGAATTAAAATTTGATTTTCCAATCACGCTTAATAATCAATAAAATTTACTGTTTACCAATTACCATTCGCTTTGCATTGCAGAGGATCTTATCCATCTATCTATCTAATTAATAGAAGGACCCACCTCCTTTAATGAAAAAACATTATGCGACCAAACTATTCCACCATACTGTGTAGCGACTAGTAGATCAAAATAGCAACATCCTGTTACACCATGTGATGTGATTTTTTCCGTCTCAGAATATCGAATAAATCTAGATATGTAGAGACGGTGTGAGAGGAGAGAGAGAACAGAAGAGAGCACCAACCCAACACGTTGCACTTGCGGTTTCTCACTTCACACATTCTCTCTCTCTCTCTCTCGTCTCTACCGAACAGCGCCACAACAGAACAAAAAAAAAACCTCTCTCTGTGTCTAGTTTCTACCACCCCTGCACGAAACCCTAGAATCCTTGTCCGGAAGGAACAAGGAGGGTTTTATCTCTCCTCTTCCCTTCCCCACCTCCTCTCTCTCTCTCTGATTTGTGGCTTCTGGAGAAATCGCAATTTCTGGTGCTTTTTTTTTATTTCGTAGTGAAATACAAAGGTAATTTCTGAGTTCCCTCTACTTGGTTTGCTAGATTATTTTTGAATTGATTAAAAGATTGGGTTGATGTATTTCTCTATTCAAGCCTACCATTAATTCAATAAGAAATTCTGTTTGATCTCGTTCTTCTCTAAATCGGAGTTTACTATAGATAAATTTTACAATCTAACCCTTTAGCTAGGTGAGGTTTTGGTTTTATTCTGCTTCTTCAGTTTATCTAAATACTGAATTACTGTGGATTAATTGTGTTTTTTATTACAAATTTCTCTTGATCGAGGTGTGTAATTAAAAATTCAGTGTGGTCAACAACTGTTTAAAAATTCCTTTTTGCAGAATTGGAGGAATTTGTGTTTTAGTGTACTGTAATGTAGTCTCTTATCCTTTCTTATTCCTTGTACAACCACCTTTCTTTATAGGTTTGACTTTGCCATGTGGGTTTTCTTAAGTGTTAAGTTTCTTAAATTAGGCTAAATAGGAAACTGATTTAGCTTATTTTTAGTACTATATTAAGTGGAAATCTAGTTAATTCTCTTGGCTTTGCTCCTTTTATGCAAATCTAGACTAACATTGTTTTCCCCAAAATTTCTATTTAAGCTAATGGTTTTCTGCTATATTGTTATTCAGGCTTTAGTTTTAATAAATTAATAATATCACATCAGTCAAAATGTAGTTGGAACTGTTTCTATCATGTACTTCACTTTCAAGGTTTTGACTCAACAATCTGGGGTTCCTTAAGTGCTAAGTTCTTAAGATAAGCTGGGCATAAAAATGTGTAGCTTATCTTTTGATACATTAATAAGAATAAATATATTTACTAGTTGTCGCTTTGTGATTTTAAGTTGAGAAATTTGGTCCACCCCTGCTACAAAAAAAATTTATTAATAATAAATAAAGAAAAGAAGAATTGACGCTGAAATAAAAATTATGTTTGTGTACCTTTCAATCCAGATACATCCTTTTCACCTTGTTTAGTTGAACTATTTTACTAGAATTGTTTTACTGATGTCAATCAAAAAAAATATCTTCATGCAATTAGGAGGAGCCGGTTTTACTCACAACCCTGTAAAATAACTAAGGACAGTACATGACCTTGCAGGATGTAAAATTATGTAATCTATATTCCAAAAAAAAAAAAAGAAAACGGAAAATATCCTATGCATCAGTCTAGTCCCCATCTATACTTTAAGGATGCACAAATCTCAACACAACTTGGTTAGATGAGGAGTATGTTTGACTTCTTGGTATATTGAGATTCTTGGGCTTTCAAAGTTGTCCTACTAGCTCAATATCTGAGTATCAGAAAAGGACATTACCATCTCTCTCAAAACTGTTTCTTTCTTTTCAAAATGTGCCAATTCTGCAACAGAGAATTGTCTTTCTTTATATATCACCATATTTTATAATCAACTAATTGTGACAGAGAGTTGTCCTTCATTATAATTCTGTAAAGGAACCCTTATAGAACCAACAAGTTGTGCTGCTCTTCCCTCTCCTCTCCTCCCCAAAATGTGCCAATTCTGTAAAAGTTACTGACCTCTTTTCTTTGACAGATATTCCAGAAAATGCTCCGGGAACTTGGCTTCTCTCTCCTCATTCTCTCTTTACTCCATTCATGTACTGCACGGTTTGTGGTGGAGAAAAACAGCCTCAAGGTGACATCGCCTGAGGACTTGAAGGGGATTTATGAGTGCGCAATTGGCAATTTCGGGGTGCCGCAATATGGGGGCACCATGGTAGGATTTGTTGTATACCCAAAATCCAATAAGAAGGCGTGCAAGAGCTTTGATGAATTTGATATATCTTTCAAATCCAAACCTGGCTCCTTCCCTACTTTTCTCTTAGTTGATAGAGGCGGTTAGTTCCTTTTTCATTTTTTTTTCTTCTAATGTGTGTAGTTATGGGGTATTACAATAATTTCAAACTGTTGGTGCAGAACCTTATTAGCAAAGTTAGAAGTGTCATTAACTTCTTTGGCAAACTCTAGCCTTTTAGTGTTGGGGCAATTTAGCTCCTCTTGCTATGCACTCTCCAGCACCAGTTGGCGCTACCAATCTTGATAGTGTAGTACTCCTTTTATTCTGGCTTAGCTTGTTGAAAGTACATAATTGGGTTCTTACTCCATGTAATAATGGCAGAACTAATGCTTGTTTGGTACAGTTCTGGTCTTAATTGTTCTTTTTTCTGTGTTGCAAATGAACTGCCATATTTTCAAAACTTCGGTCTTTACTTTTTCTTATCCCACGTTTAGACTGCTACTTCACAACAAAGGCATGGCATGCTCAGAAAGCCGGTGCAGCCGCTATTTTAGTAGCAGATGACAAAACTGAGCCATTAATTACCATGGATACTCCTGAGGAAGAAGGTGGTACTGGTAGTGATGCAGACTACCTCCAGAAAATTTCCATTCCCTCTGCTCTCATCAGCAAGTCCCTTGGTGACAGCCTGAAAAAGTACATCGACAAGGGCGAGATGGTAAATGTCAATCTAGACTGGAGAGAATCTCTTCCCCACCCTGATGAACGGGTTGAGTACGAGTTCTGGACCAATTCAAATGACGAGTGTGGGCCTAAGTGCGAGGCTCAAATTGACTTTGTGAAGAACTTCAAGGGGGCTGCACAAATATTAGAAAAGAAAGGATACACACAATTTACGCCTCATTATATAACTTGGTATTGTCCTGATGCATTTATTCTGAGCAAACAGTGTAAGAGTCAGTGCATAAACAAAGGGAGGTACTGCGCACCGGACCCGGAGCAGGATTTTAGCAAGGGTTATGATGGGAAAGATGTTGTTATGCAGAACTTGAGGCAGGTGTGCGTTTCTAAGGTAGCAAATGAAAGTGGGAAACCATGGGTTTGGTGGGACTATGTGACTGACTTTGCAATTAGATGCCCCATGAAGGAGAAGAAGTATACTACTGAATGTGCCGAGAAAGTTATAAAGTCATTAGGTGAGGTTTTTTGTCTATTGGAATCTTGCATTGTTTTATGGTTTTTTTTTTGTGTTTATTAGTTGTTTTAGTGCTTTCCTCCCTTGTACAAATTGTTTCATATCAAATGTTTTTAAACATCAAGGGTCCAGGGACTTCAATCTAAAAGGGCTGTTGGCCTATGGGATTATTGATTCATCATTGAAGAACTTAATTCGCATAAATTCAGTTTAAAACTATGTGTTTTCTTTTCACCATACCTTATCAAACACTTCACCCTGTGCTGTGATGTAGAATATTACGACCTCAGGGACTACTAATGTGTTAAACTGAAAACTGTTGCAGAGGTGGTCCTAATTTTTGTTTGTTTCAGGTCTCAATCTGAAGAAGATAAATGAATGTATTGGTGACCCTGATGCTGACAAAGAGAACCCAGTGCTAAAAGCTGAACAAGATGCTCAGGTTTATATTGTCATTGTTACTATGAGAAATATTATTTCTGTTGTAAAATTTTCTATTACATTTCTTGCAACTTTGACTCTATGTTGTATGTAACGAGTGAATTATATATTCAGATTGGGAAGGGTTCTCGTGGCGACGTTACTATACTCCCTACTCTCGTGATTAATAACAGACAGTATAGAGGTTGGTTTTCTTTTATTTTATTTTTATCGTGTTTTATTTTCTGATTCTTTTGAACTTGTGCCATTTCCCTTTTTTTTTTTTGTTTCTAACCTTCAATTGTTGATTAATTCAGGAAAGCTGGATAAGGGTGCAGTACTCAAGGCAATTTGTGCTGGTTTTAAAGAGACTACTGAACCAGCTGTTTGCCTAAGTGAAGGTACTTTTGCTTATATGCTGCCATCAGCTTTGTGCTTGTAGTATCAAAGATACAAACTAGTAACTAGTCCAGTCATATTAAAATTGCAATACAACAATTAAAAGTAAGTTCATGATTACTAATCTGATGCAACTACAGTGTAAAGTTAACTACTAATTTGAGGAAGCTACCAACTTTCTGATCTTTGACTGTTGGCAATTACTTTGGAGATAAATTTGATTTTCATATTTTTATGGAGATAAAGCTGATTTTTCAAACATTTAATATAGCTTTCTTTTATGCTTTCCAGAGATACAGACGAATGAGTGCTTAGATAATAATGGTGCATGCTGGAAAGATACAGCAGCTAATATCACTGCATGCAAGGTTAATTTGATAATATTGATTTAACAAATTCTCGGTTGTCCCTTGATACCTTGGAATATTTATGTTGTACTTAATGGATGCAAAATAACTTCTTAGCCCAAACTGCTTGTGTTTTATTCAAGATTTTCGAGAATTGGTATACCCTCTTTATAATTTTCTGTAGCTTATTATTGTTACAATGGCCTTTTTATGTTCCCAAATATAATTCAGGATACATTCCGTGGGAGAGTTTGTGAATGTCCAGTCGTGAATGGCGTGAGATTTGTTGGAGATGGTTATACTCACTGTGAAGGTATTTTACTGTTAGAATCTGATTATAGACTTTGCAGATGTAATACCATCTTTCTGGGACAGATGCAACAATTCCTCTATTACTAAAACGACTTGTACCAGTTATGTAAAGCTGTGATTTTATTACACTTGGATTCCCACATTAGTTGCATTCATTGGTTGAAACTTGACAGGCAGAATTAAATGCAATGTTATGCCTATGTTTTATTCTGTGCTATAGTAGGTGGACTGTATGTCCAATTTATATATTAGACATTTTGTGTTGCTTGATGTATGGTCTTAAAAAATAGTATTTTTGTTCAATTTATGTGATATATTTATATTTATCTTTTTGTACCCTTGCATTAATGAGGAACATGTGTCCTTTGCTTGTTAATGATTAATTTTCTTGTATATTCACCCTTCACTCTCTTTTAGAAGTTACTTTTTCTGAATTAGAATATTTGATTTCTTATTTTAGCCTCAGGGTCAGGTCGATGTGATATTAACAATGGAGGTTGTTGGAAGGAAACCAAAAATGGTGTCACCTTTTCTGCATGTGTGGTATGCAACTACCTTACTAAACTCTTTATTATTGACACAACAATCTGGTTTCTGATGAGGAGCTGAGCCAGGTGGTATCTTATTACCTTGCTTTAGAGGGGGAAAAAAATGAACCAATGGTTAAAAAAATGAACCAATGGTTTGTTTTTTTTTTCATAAAATTGAAATCCTTATATGCAGGATGGCGGATGCAAATGTCCTGCTGGTTTCAAGGGAGACGGTACCAAGACATGTGAAGGTATGCCAAGTTTGGATTGTAAATAAATTAACAATATAAAATAGGTGTTTGTTTTCTTTTTTATTTTAATCTCTTTTGTCTAAATTTTAGAGAAGACATGCTGTCCCTTCTTCCTTCAATTTTTTTTTATTTAATTTCAGATTTGATTTGGTTCTGTGGTCAAACTAGATCTTAAACATATTGCTTTTATCAAATGTCTGTTTTATTGTCTTAATCTCCTTTTCCTTCCTTCAAAATTGAACTTAATTTTTGGTTTAAAAAATATAAAATTTCAGATATTGATGAGTGCAAAGAAAAGAAGGCATGTCAATGCTCAAGCTGTAATTGTAAGAATACCTGGGGTAGCTATGAGTGCACCTGTGGCGGCGACATGTTGTATATTAGAGAGCATGATACTTGCATCAGTAAGATCACTTTCGAAGCCCCCGTCTACCCATTAATACTTCATAGACAGTTTCATAGACATCTTAAAATAATATTCTTTTAGTTTCATTGAGCAGTAAGTTAGGGAAGTATTTCAATGAATTACTGGTTTGTTAAGTGCAAAAGATAAGCTATGAATTTAAGTGAGCTATGAGTAACACATGCACACACAATTTGATTTTGCACTGGAAAGAGAGAAAGGGTAAATTACTGATTACCCAGGGATGGAACATGTCATTTGGCAGGTTTTATATAATTAGGATATATAATAATAGGCTTGTTGGCATTTACAGGTAAGAAAGCAACTGCACAGATGGGATGGGGATTTCTGTGGGTAATTTTCTTGGGACTTGCTGCAGCTGGAATTGCAGCCTATGCAGTGTACAAGTATCGTATCCGGGTAAGTCTGCTTGATGGGTCTCCTATTCTTGTACTTCGGCTGCAGTTTTAGTGATGGAAACATGTACCTAATTATAATAGTTTAACAATATATATATATATCTATTTTTTTTTTTTGTGCAGAGTTACATGGATTCTGAGATTCGTGCAATTATGGCTCAGTACATGCCGCTAGATAACCAAGGGGAAGTGCCGAACCATGTCCAGCATGGTCAAATATGAGCTGCAGGAAGTTGGCTTGTGTGAATTTTGGAAATGATGGAAAGAGAATGGCTTGTTCTCACCTCTGATTAGTCTATCTGTGTGCCATTTTTTATGGGGTGCATTTGTAACTTGAGGCCTTGTTTGCCTTGTACATTTAACTATGCAAGTTGCTTGGGCTGTTACCGTGTATCAATTTACCTTAGGTTTTTTGTTTTGGCTATGTAAACATAATAGTTTAGATATTAATAATAATAAGTTAAAGTTCCTTGTCCGAATTCATGGTTTACGACATCATTGGTTGATCGTCAAGAACGTATACATATTTCATATCTGCGCAACAGTTGTTTTTCTACAGAATCCAAGTTGTGACATCACTGGGCCTCCGTTTGGATGCGTTGAAAAGAAGTAGGAAGAAGGAAGAAGGGAAGAAAAAAAATTATAAACAATCCAAACTCTTCACAAAGTTATACACTTTCCAATACTTCTTCCCACTTCTTCCCTTCTTCCCACACCTATCCAAACGGAGCCTGGAGTAGAAAGCAATGAACATTCCTACAGAATTCGAGTTGTGCGCTCAAACATAGGCGACCAAAGGCACTTGGGTGATATTAATTTTTTAAATATGAGATTATTATTGTATTTATTTAAATACTCTCTTTTTTAGCATGTTATGGAATAACATATTCGCCAGAGTTTCCAATTTTGTCGGTGTTTCTCTACAAAAAAGTGATAAGATGAAAATGAACTATCGTTGGAAACAAAAAGAAATGCAGGTAATTCAGTATGTACTACAAAAATTAAAAAAATAAACAGAACAACACTAAGAGCAAAGACACAAAAACTGCATGTACTACAGTTTAATAGAAAAAAATTGAAAAAGGGTTTGTTTGAGCTACTGAAATTATTTTAATATAACTGTGAGATGGAGAGGTATCTGTAACTATTTTAGAAAATGTCAAGGGAGTATTTATATATCAAATAATAAAAAAATGATGTATGTATGCTAAAGAATTCTAGTTACTAAATCCAGAACGAACTTGTCACGTTAGAATAATCTATATACCAGGGTGCGTTTGGATCGTTGGAAGAAAGAACAAGAAGACGGAAGAACAAGAAAATAATTATAAACAATCCAAACTCTTCACAAAGTTACGCACTTCCCAATACTTCTTCTCACTTCTTTCCTTCTTCCCTTCTTCCCACACCTATCCAAACGCACCCCCAAAGAAGTCAATATATCATTTCAAATTTATGTTTAGTTGACGGTTCAAAAATCCACGATTGTAAAATAAATCTAATTTTCTTTAAATTTATTTTTAATTACAAATAGCAGCGGACTCGCATAAAATTTGTTGCCAATCAGAAAATTAATTATACCTTAGTGATAAATATATATTAGACTGTAATTCTCATGCACTATTACCTCGTTACTTTTCTCCATTTCTTTTCCTTTTATATTTCTTATTTTTATTTTGTCATCATTTATTTGAATACACAGATTTCTTTTTTTTCCCTCTTCATTTGGGGGGGGGGGATAAGAAATGCAAATTCATTGCGATGCATAAGATTATGAAAAAAAAAGAATGAGAGAATTGTGAGGTTTGTCAAAAAAAAAAAATGTTAAACTGGAAACCTTTGCGTTGATACTTGATAGTCATGAACATTATTAATTTTTCCTTCTTCGGTTGAAATAGATTTTGGAGTTGGAGAAAATCTACTGCAATTTAGAAAGCATAGACACAGATGTATCGCATAAAAAACCGTCCGATGAATAAAAGATGAGATCAGTTCAAAATCATATCATTCTTTAAGATGCAGTTGTGACTGTCCGATTCAACTCAAACAGATCCCAATCCAATGGAGTCGCCATTGCTTACTTGACTAATTGCAGCGGATCCATATCGGATTAGTGGTAGTCCAGTCTTGACCCAAAATTAGAGCCCCGCTTTTTGAGCGAGCGAGAAGGAATCCGGAATAATAATGGATCGACAGTTATGCTCTCCCAATAACATTACACCCCACCTCTCTTTCTTTTTCCCTCCTCTCTCTCTCTCTCTCTCTCTCTCTCTCTCGCGCTATCCCCAAATCTAAATCTCTCTTCCGATCATCAATCGATCGAATCCATTTCTAATCCTTCGCTATCTAAGCGGAAGGAAGAAGTAAGATTCCGCGTTGAGTCGGAGCAACCAGCCAGCTGGTGGTAATCGGTAAGCTTCACTCCTTTCTATTCAATGGTAGGAACTAGGAAGGAAGGTCCTAATAGAAACGCAGTAACTCATACATCTTTACTTAAATTTAGGAGATTTGAATTTGGAAGCATGGAGGAATCTCCCCGGACTCTCCATTCCAGGCTGAGGTTATTGGAATACCCAGACAAATACATTTTTGAGCCTGTTGATGGTGTCACTGATTCTATTCTCCAAGTTAACCGAGCTGATGGATCCATGGAAAGCATAGGTACTTGGGCTTTTTCTGGGTTTCATATATATATATATATTTTTTTTGACTCGACTTCTATAATTTTTGACATTAATATTCAAGCTTAAATGTATATTATTTATGAGATCAAGAATTAATGGAATCCGGAACCACACAGGGACAGTATTATATGAAAATTTGTACTTGACCCCTCTCCATATGGGGCTTTCAGCACTATACATTCTTAATGTGTTAACAAATTTGTTAGACATTTTGAAAAATTGAGTGCCCCATTTTTTGAGAAATTGTATAAATTGGTTGCAGGAGAGATGCCGCAACACATGCAGAATGCCAAAGTGACAACTGTCTATGGTGTGCTCGGAATGATTAGACTCTTAGTTGGTAATTGACATCTTTCCTATACAGAACCCTTGTTTTTCATACAATTTGTTTACTATAAATTGTTTAAAAATTGCCAGCTGGACTGACTGTCAACTCTGCAAACCCTGATGGGCCAGACCTGATAACATTTCCATCTACCATCAAAATAGTGCTACTTTTGTGTGAATGCCAAATTCATAGTGTCATACAGATGCATAATTAATTTTCAACCTGCCAACAAGAATGCGTTAGTTTAATTTCGCTGGTTAGGAGCCTAGGCGTGTGATGCCTACTTGGTGCTCGGAAAAGATTTTCATTTCTTCTTTCTTACAATTCAATGCAGCATCATCCAACCCAGAATCATTTTGACCTCAACTCTTGTACCAGTACATGGTATTTGGTACAGAACATGTACATGTCGGGCTTTCTAGTTCTAAATAACTAAATATGTTACTTTTAAGCAATTATTTGCTGTTTGCTTTTGTCTTAGGGTTCCATTTGTTTTGATAAATGAACTCGCAGCTTTAATGTCTCTAAATAACTAAATATGTTAACTTGTAGTTATTATTAGGTTTTTTTTTTTTCAGTTTTGTACCAACTAATAGTGGCAAATTAACATCTTATTTTTTAAAATACCATGCAGGGTCATATGTATTAGTAATAAAAGAGAGAGAAAATGTGGGGAGTTACCTAGGTCATCCTATTTTCAAAATTTCTTCTCTTCAACTCCTTCCTTGTGACCGCTCTCTCAATACCTCCTCTAATGAACAGGTATAGTTTTTTCCCTTATAATTATTCATTTCTAGTGGAAAATCGTTTACACCATGTTTGCCTTTACAAGAACCATATAAAAACCTGCACACCTTTTTCTTATCTACTCACTTACAATGTCCAACCATCTCTGTTTATTATTGGTTAGTTAACATTACCGGTTTGCCAGTAAGAACAATTGGTATTTTGGTGTTTGTGTAGATTCAGAAAGGACTAGTGTATTGTATAGCTAACATGTTCTTCTTGGGTGCATTAGTACATGGTATTTCATGTGTACAGGATCATACTTGACATGAATTCTTATTTGTTTATTTTTTCAGTGTTTCCTTTAGAAAGTTTTTTTATTTACAATATTTCTATGTTGACTATATCAGAAAAAGATGGAGGCAGAGTTCACAGCTTTGCTGAAGGCTTCACAGAAGATTTCTGGCTTGTACTTATCTTATGAAGTCAACATAACCCTTTGGTTTGTCTTTTCTTCATTTTATTCTACATTTTACCTTCTTTTTGCAATTATCCCCCACCCCCCCCCCCCCCTTTTTGTGGCTACGTAAAACTTAATTAACCTGTGGCTAATCACAGCTCACAGAGACTGCATGAGTTGGGTAATGAATTGAAATCCCTTCCTCTTTGGAGACAGGTGTGTTGACCTAAATGAAACTCTATTTGTGAATGATGGAATTTTTTTGTGAGGTGTAAAATAGTGACTTATTTATGGGTATGAATTTTTTTTTATGATAATTTTCAGGCGGAACAGAGGTTTCTTTGGAACAATTATTTGATGGAACCACTCATCGAGAACAAAGTAGAGAATTTTTATCTTCCCTAGAACTACATAAAGACTATGCTATACCACTTTAATCACTCCTGAGTTCTGACCTACATTTTTTTCTTTTCAGCTGGACCAATACCTGATACCTGTCATCCAAGGATGTATCCATCGTTTCTCATCATTATGAAATTTCAACTTTTTGACTTGTTGTTTACACTTATTAATGTGGTCATATTCCACATCATTTGTTGATATTTATTTGTTCCTTAACCAAATTTCAGATTTTGAGACCTTCAATGCAAACATTGGTTCCAAAAGTGTTAAAGTCACCATAATTGCCCGCAGATGTACTCGTAGGACAGGTAACTCTCTCTCTCTCTCTCTCTCTCTCTCTCCCTCCCTCCCTCCCTCCCTCCTCTCTCTTCATCTACCCTTTCTAAATAAGTCAGATATCTTGTGGATATTTAATTTCCTTGGAAAAAAGGTACAAGGATGTGGAGGAGAGGTGCTGATAAGGAAGGATATGCAGCCAATTTTGTTGAAAGTGAACAAATTGTTGAGTACAATGGTTGTACTGCCTCTTTTGTGCAGGTATTTGTTTGTCTTTTCTTGTGTTTCTCTCTGTTTGGTAAACTATTCTCAACTTTGAATTAATTATTTTCTTGATTGGTACTAATTAATATATGGACATGGAACAAAAGAATTTTTTTAATGTGCATTCAAATCAGCATGAATGAAGTTGATGCTTCTAGCCTTTCTGTTTTTAGGTGAGAGGTTCTATACCATTCATATGGGAGCAAATTGTTGATTTGACATACAAGCCTAGCTTTGAAATAGTCAGACAGGAAGATGCGGTACAATATTTTTTAATGTTTTTTTTATCCTTTTTCTTATATGTGTATAATTGTATATTACTATTTATTGACTATTCTTTTCTATCCATTTGATAGCCTCGTGTGGTAGAGCGCCACTTTCTCGACTTGAATAAAAAGTATGGAGCTGTTCAGGCTGTTGACCTTGTCAACAAAGTACAATACTCTTCTTTTTAATATTGCTTTCATTGTTGTGTAACAGATCTTATTTTTTTTCTTTTTCTAATTTTTTGTGTTTTGTGATTTTTGCAATTTGTTGTTTCAGCATGGGAGTGAGGGGCGTTTGCATGAAAGATATGCTGCCTCCATGAATCCTATTCTCAGTGATGACATAAGGTTCACAATGTTTCCATTAGTTGTATCTAATTTATCTTGCATTTTTATTTCAGAGTAGCTAATATTAGTTGATACATTCTGGTAACTGTTTGGTTTATCTGTTGCTTAATTGTCTCATTACATTTCATCATGTGTAAATTACAGATATTTGCATTTTGACTTCCACAAGATATGTGGTCATGTACATTTTGAGCGCCTCTCTATCCTCTATGATCAAATTAAGGACTACCTTTCAAAGCATGGGTACATCTTGTGCTCCCTCTCTCTCTCTCTCTCTCTCTCTCTCACACACACACACACACACACACAAGCACAAACACACACACACACACATTTATGCACACACGCACACATTTGTCCATTTTAATTTCTAATGTACTTTTTAAGTTCCTAGTCTTTTGCTTTTGGCTTGGTTAGATATTTTCTATTGAACGAAAAAGGAGAGAAAGTGGTGGAGCAGACTGGCATCGTTAGAACTAACTGTGTTGATTGTTTGGACCGCACCAATGTCACTCAGGTATTTACACAATTTCTTCCCTCCATTTGACTGCAATTGACAGTAAGAAGCTATTGCTTAAATATCATGTTTTTGCTACCTTTCAAAACGTGAACCAGTTGGGTTTATATTGGAAGTCTAATTCTGTTAGAGTACTTCCTGTGACATTTGGATTTGTGGGAAGTTAAAAGTTTGATACATACTCAAATGTTTAATTGTATAGAGTATGATTGGGAGAAAGATGTTGGAAAGCCAGCTCAGAAAATTCGGTGTTCTTGGTGAAGGCCAAGAGATTCGTGATTTCTCTTCTTTTGACACTAGCTACAAAATCTGTGAGTCTTTTTTTCCTTATAAAATTTATTTGTTTTATGTGTTATTGTTATTAGTTATTACTGGTGTAACTTCTTTCTAATTTTCAGTGTGGGCTAATCATGGGGATGAAATAAGCATTCAATATTCTGGAACTCCTGCACTCAAGGGTGATTTTACACGGTACAGTTTTTGCTCAGAAAGTTTGAAATTGAAAACTAGGAACTCAGTTAATTATTTTCCATTATTTGGTCTCGATAATCAGGTTTGGTAAGAGAACTTACCAAGGTATAGCAAAGGATGGGTGGAATGCACTTTCTAGGTATTATCTCAACAATTTTGCTGATGGTACTAAACAGGTACATGGCTTATTCTTAATTGTTAGTTCTCCTGCATTAGTAGCACATATAATGGGTCTTTGTTATATTCTTATCAATTTTTTTTTTAAAGGATGCAATTGATCTGCTTCAAGGGCATTATATAGTATCAGTGAGCAGAGATATGGCTCCTACCAAACGAGGACTTGTTGAGACCTATGCTGTACTCTTCTAATAAACTTCGTTTTCATTTAGTAAGATAAGTCAATAAAATTGTGGGAACTTACGTTTTCCTTTTTATTGCAGTCATTCCGTGTGGCATTTGCACTAATTTTCATCAGTTTTTTATTAGCATTGATGTCGCTTCGACAAGGTGAGATACAATTTTTATTTTCCTGAATTTATTATTTTGCATGAGATGAAGATCAGAGCCCCCAAATCACCTCCAGTGGCAACGTCTTAGTCAACTGTGCTTGATGTGGTATTTTTCTGAACATATCATTGAAAATAGGAAGATTCTTGATAACACTATATCACATTGCAACTATCAGATATAACACAAACTATATGATATATTTCTACATCTTCTAATGCCTTGTATTGTCTTCCCATTTTCTCTTATAATTGAATATGCATGAATGGTTTGCCACTTTCTGATAGTAAGATTAAACCTAAGTAAACACCAGAACAACAATCTTCTTCTGTTCTTTGGGACTTGCAAATTTGGTCGGGCATGATATGAGCCAACCACCAATTTAATTAATTCATCTATTTTAATATTAACAGCAAGAAGCAGCACCCGCCATTTACTGGAGTGTTTTGCATGGACTGGGCTCACATTGGGCATAACTGCCTTTGTTAGGGCACATGGTCGCCACTTTACAAACCGACCTCGTTTTCTTACAACACACTATTGAATTTTTACAATTTAAATATGAAATTGCTTAAAATTACCAACATTTTTTCTATGTACATGATTCCCACCATAACTTCAGCATCATTGCTGGGTTGTCTTATATTTAGGTCATGTTTTGTAGCACCGTTCTTTTGAGGAGCGTTATGTAAATGTTCCCCAGTACAGATACAATTTTGCCATTTACTGTTTCTCCTCTTTTTGTATTTTTATTGATCAATTGTGTAATAATGACATTCACGTTGTATCAACTTTTAATTGTGTTTTTCTAACGATTTTTTTTTGTGGACTCCGAATATTTAGTATAAATACAACTTGTGTAGAAGCTCTAAAAGAAAGAAAAAGCCCTGCGTTCTGTTTGATTGGAGACCATGAGTAGGAACAATCTGCTCCTTTGTGGACGGAGTAAATAGTACATATTACTTGATAGTGATTTGAGAAAGAAAGGTCGTGCCATTTTTCTCTAGCAATGTCGTTTGGTTTTCGGCTATCTAAGAAAAAGTATCCTCAAATGCAGTGACTCCTTGGTCTCTTCATTTTTCTTTACATGTAATATCCTCTCTTGGAAACGCTTTATATAACTCAATTCCACCTTCCAGGATATGAGGAGCTATCAGTGATTCAGTTCTCTTTTGCAAAAGCATAATGTGTCATTTCAATACTAGGGGGTCTTTTGTAGCATGTCGTGGGTTGGGAGATCCATTGAACTGTTCAATTATTTGCCTTAACTACTGTGCCTTAAAAGGAAAATGTAGGCATTTCATCCTTTCAGGTTTCTGCTTATGTAGCATGTTAACAAAATACATGTAATTTCTTCAAAGTACACTTCAGGCTCCTCTCACATGTATACTTGATATCAAAAAAAAAAAAAAAGTATACTATATAATAATAATTTTATCAATCTATTCTACTATGGTTATTTTTCATTAAATAAAAAAAAGTAAAAGAAACATAAATGCATGTACGCCCCTCCATTCATCAACAAAAGATGATTTTATTAACACGAATTCAGAGACGCATTAAATAAAACAGAACAGAACTGCGCCTGCTCCACTACATCAAGCACAAAATTAAATACAAAGCATATTCCAGCTGCTACTATAATTTATGAAAGATGAAGATAATATAGTATCATAGAAAAAACAAACAAATCACAGCATTCTACGCAATAAGCAACAGATCAGACGCCACTAAACTCTCTAGTTATTCCACATAAAAATTTTGAGCCTTATACATCTCTTTAAATTTGATTTGGCCACATGGAGTATCCTGGTGACACAAAAAAAAGCTTCATAGTTGTGAATTTGATGAATATAGTTTTTTATTTGTATCAGACATCTCGTGCAATATACAATGAAGTACCTAATTGAGGATTCTAATCTTCTGAGCTTGGCTGACTGGTGGGACCCTTACTTTGATCACCTCTTGTCAGCATCCTATAAACATAAAATCCTGCAGCTGCAGCGCTGCAAAAGCAAAAGAAAAACTACTGAGATACATAAAATATTTTGATTCATTAGATTTAGATAAGTCTATTCAAAAGGTCCTCAATAATCTTTGTCAGATAAAGTACTGAACCGTCCAAATAATAAATCACAAAACAATTTAATCCAATGAAAAAAAAAAACCTGATGAGCATGTGTACAAAGTTCAGCAGTGTGCCACCCTTCAGTAATACAAAATGGCCCAAATTAATCAGCACACATTACAAAATTCCATATTGTTGCATTAATATAACATTAATGAAAATTAATACAAATAACTAATAATTTACCTGCCTAAAGACTGTCAGTGCTCTAAAGAAAATCACGATTGCAATTGCTGCAGGATGAAAATGTGGATATGAACACAAAAAGTTTCTAAAATGGATAAATAGATTAAAAGAAGTTAATTGAGTTGATCCCATGTTGCAATTTATCATCGAACGAAGACTGAATACTAATTGTCCTAATAAAAGGCCTGAATTAAGCATGATTTATACAATCAAACTTCAATGTAAACGCTTCAGTGGTGCAAGGAAACTATAGTCTAATCTAACTCCACACCTGGTCTTCATTTGGAGGATATGCTTCAGTCATACTTAAATTTAACCATGCAGCCTCTATTAACTCAATTGGTTTTAACCCACCGAAAAAATATGAACTGACAACAGGTACAACGTGAAAAACATAGGTTTGTGCTTTGAATAAGTGGAGATACTCTGACTAATGTAATTTGCACCAGTAAACCAAAAATTCACACTTATGCTTCAACTAAGACTCAATTTATCCTTTCACCCAACTTAAACTACAATTTAACTGGGCAAACATAAAATGGGTAAATATGAATATACATGATGCTAGTAGCTTTCATAGAAGCATGCAAGACATTTCAATTTTACAGAGTAAACATAAAACATTGATATTTTGCAAGGCAGACATTTAAATTATCACAAAAGGGGAAAAAAATAATAGTTTAAGGTCAAAGTATTAATTACCAGTTTGCCCTTTGAAGAGAAGTCGAGATGCACGGCCACTATTATAAGAGCGCTTACTCCATATGGCTAAAGCCACTAGACCACTGCCAAGAATTATACCAAAACGGACAGCCGCAATACTTCCATATATCATGAAGGTCAAAAAGCCTAATATTGCCAAGTATGAACCTGCAATTTACATATTTTATGAGGTAAGATGCATTTATAAGTAAATTCTATGTTATAGTCCTTATATAAGTCAGTATAGTATGGCACATTCCATAGCTCTGGCAGTTAGAGAAAAATAGAAAATCAGGGTCTATGACAAAATATATCATTAAAGGCTGCCTTTGCAGCAGACAGAGCTAAACCATAAAGGAAAAAATTTAGAAGCTACCAAAAGTATCTAGTAACCAATCAGCACTGGTATGATACTAATACAAACCTGACTAGTACTGTACAAGTTAAAATTAAACAAAACAATATATTGAATGTGGACCCAAAACTACCAAGCCTCTTCATATCAACTAGTAGGGTGCTGACCAGCACCTAAAGCTATCGAGCCAAAACATATGACTCAGAAGTTTGAAACAACAAAACTCTTAACCAATCAACCCTAAAGCAATTGAACTAAAAAAATATATGTATTGGAGAGTTAACCTAAATTATTGTAACCATTCAGAACTAGTAAGGTATGCTTGTACCAAGAATGACAGGTAAAACATGACTAAAAACTGTATTATTAAATCATTCAGGTACTTGAATCATATTGATAGCTATGACATTTTTCCAAGTTACTGTACCAACTCATAAAGCAGTATCATGAGAAATGCAAGCAACCGAATACATACCATATACAACTCCGACATGATAATCTTGGACATCATCGATGTTCTTTACCTCGGAACTCTCTTTTAAGACACCTACCAGTTCCTTAGTTGATTCTGGCGGGTTTTCAGACACCCTAGTTAAATACTCCTGCCCCTCTTCGCTAATTTCTTTTGCTATCTTACTCAAGTCATTTTGGGCCTTTGCAGCTTCTATTTTTAACTTTTCTGACAGAGTCAATAAGACCTCTGAGGCTTGCTTGGAGTATATGTCATATGCCTCTTCTGACATGGCTTTAAGTTTAATAGCTTCTGTTTTGAAATATTCAAGAGATTCTTTCCATGCTTCTTCGGGATTTTCAACTTTTATGTCACTTCCGTTTTTCTTTTCTGAGTCAGGAACTTGTTGCTGTAAGAAAGCAAATACATAATTTTTTACAGCTCTTCATGGGAATAATTAACATATAAAAGTATATGTACAGAAAAAGGATTATACAGTTTAAAATAGTATCAACAGTATAGAGTTTCTTAAATGTAGAGATCTTTGTCTAGTTTCTAATGAAAACAGTCACTAATAAGAAAATAGAATCATGTACTTAAGAAAAGCAATTCCTATTAAAATAGTTTTCCAACATACAAGCAGATTTCAGTGACAAAAAAATGATCCAAAGCAAAAGGAAAGTACCATTAATTAAAAGTAAGTGCAGTTTTTTTTTTCATTTTTGAGGGAAGCACTGTGATATTGTTAGCTAGCAGTAATGAAAAATCATAACTTGAGATGAAATTGGAGAAACTCAACTTGATCATGTAAAACTGGACTTTGCAGAGTACTTAATAGTTTGAGTATATGAAAAGCAAAGAATAAATTTTCACTTTTTAAAGCATAGAACAAAAGAAAAAGACAATGAACTTACAAATGGAGGCTCCTTTACTTACATGAGAAGAAATGCATATTAAAAAAAATGCAAAAGGAAGATACCTTAATAAAATGATATTGCATGGTAATTTCCTATATGAAAATAATGATCATACAGAATGCTTTGGTAAAAAGCAAGTCCAAAGTTATGAAATTGTATATTTTTTTTTTCTTCATATACGGCCTTCGCCAAGCCATCTGAAGACAGACACAATACTGGATATAATTTTTATTGGCAATTTAAATCATAATGGAAGGATAACAAACCAAATAAGAGTTCATTGCACATGGAAACTTGAATTCTAAAGACTAACCAAGCAAAGTCATTACCTTTATCATGACCCAAGCAAAGCTCAACATAATTATAATACAAAATGAAGTAATAAAAAAAAAAGGGACCCATCAACACATTACATTATAATATTATATAAATTTAATTTTGGCGCAACTGCAGCATCGCAATTCTTTCACGATGCTAAACTAATTAAGTAAATATATCACCAGAGAAGGAATTGCGTCAATCATGCATGAACGGACAATTATCATGGATAATCAAAAGAATGAAAAATAAAAGCCAATAGAAAACGAACCGAGTCTTCATGAGAAGTCGCGAACGAAATAAGACGGGAGAACCCACGGCTGTCCACGTGTGTGCTCCGAAGACAAGTGGCAGGTTGCAATTGGGGCAAATTGAAGCGGCGGAGACACAGTGGAGCTGAGATAGGACGGAGATGAGACTTGGAGATGTAATTGGGGGTCTTGAGAGAGACAAAGCTCCTCTGGAGAGCCAAAGCCATGGCGCAATAGAGAGAGAAAGTGAGAGAGGAGAGAGAAGGTGAGGTAATTAAGGAAGGTAGGTAGGAGAGAGAGAGTAAAAGGCGGCGAGGTCGAAGAGAGAGAAAATGAGTGAGGTTTCGAAGGTTTTCAAGGGGTTTTTCTTTTCGTTCGGAGCTTGTGATTTGGTTTTGGTTTCTCTCTCTACTCTTACCGAATTCATTAATTCATAGGATGATTTCAGATTGATCTGACTCTTTCATTTCAAATCAGACGGCATCCATCAGGTTCTACGTGATTACTTATTAGAGGATCGTAAGGCAGAATGATATTTATCAATAAGGCTAAACAAAAAATATCAGCATCTTAATAAAAAAAAAAAGAAAAATTTTCCTGTGCCAAGTAGGGAAATTATGGATTTTGCCGCTCAAAACTAATTATTTTTTTGTCACCTAACGCCATCTTATTTGTAAACTAGCACTTTTTCCCTTTAAATAATATTTTTAACAGAAGAAAGTTATGAATGATGAATTTACTCTTGTCGGAACTCAATTTCCATGCGGAGTTCTGCATGATAAATCACTCTCTCGGCGAAAATCGAGTGCATGCGTGATGCGTGGTGCCGTGGTGAAGATGATAGGAGGCACATTAGTGGGGTATGCAGTGGTGTAATGTTGTTGTCCGACTTTGTTGTAGTTTGCTATTATTTAAAACAGACTTATTATTTAGCAACCATGACAACCAATTAAACGGTTATTTAGCTAGATTGTGCGTTAATTTTGTGCAATTTGAAAATTAATTGATCATCTATCAAGCGGTTTGAAAACATAACAGTTTCAGTTTTAGCAATGTGCTTGATCGATGGCCGAATAATTCGCAAATTGTATAAAATTTTTATACATAATTTGTCTAAAATGGAGAGAACATATCCACAATTTCAATATAGATTGTGGATATGTTCTTTCTAGTTTAGATGATATGATGTATGACGACACCAAAAAGAATATATATAAAATGATATGATATGGCTAAAAAAAAATTAGAGCATTAATCCTCTTTTATATATTGTGTGATTGTACATGTAACACCACCCAACATTAGATTAATGCCGTGAAGGAAACAAGAACTGGTTGAATGCCGATAAATTAACGTATGCCCCTGAAGACTTATATTTCACCCGAAATTGAAACTTTTATTTATTTTTTTTCCCGATAACTAACCGAAATTGGAAGGATTGAAGCTGTTAGAAAAAAGCAATAATGCTTCTAAGGAAGCATAAACCGATTATGATGTGATTTATCTCTGTTAGAAATTAGAAATCAGCGGTAATGTAGACTAGTTTAACTTGCTTTAACTTCATTACACTAGCTGATGAGAAGTAAATAATCCCTAGTAAAATAAGTGATGGTATTTACAACGAATGAGAAATATATTTCTTTTTTCAATTATTCATGTATGGTACAAGTAGATGTTTTTGCAGAAAAATCTGTCATGTTCTAATGTTAAGTTGTTAACCAAGGCATGCTTGATTACTTCATTTACAATAATAAAAGAAAGCGAGATCACTCCATGATATACACCAAGAGAAAAATCATCTATTATGAAAATTTAAGATCATCCAGCGATCCAAATTACAATTTTCCCATGAAAGGGAAAATTTTTCTGTACCCCTCAGAAGAAATACAGGATTTGCCCTCCCAAAATAAAATCTCCTGATTTTGCCCCCCGAAATTTGAAACCCCTTCTCTATTTGCCCTTATGTCATATTTTATGTCCTAAATATTTGTTAAATAATAAAAGAAAAGATATGAGACCATTATACCCCTGTCTCATTTGTTGAGCTAACCAAATAGATCCAAACTAACCCGATTATCGAATCTAACCCTGTCCTCTCTCTCTCTTTCTCTCACGCACAAACAGAGGTTGAAGCAAATCGCAGATCTCACCAAATCACATAAACAGAGAAGACAAACCTAAAAGCTTCTCTTCTTCTCCTCCTTCTCTCGCTGATCTCACCAAATTGCATAAACCCTTTCCTCTCTCGCACGATCCAGTCTACGATTCTATCTGTCTCGCACGATAGCAGCCCCCATCTTCTTCTTTGAGGTTGAAGCAGTCGCACTAATGAATTAGTCTCAGCCTGCGTCGCCTTGACTCTCCCACTGTCTGCTGTCCCCCATCGCACGACATCCATCTCCGCCTAGGTTCGACTGGGCTCGTCTTTTTTCTGTTCAATTTGCTTGTCTTTGAGTTTTTAATCCGCCCAGGTTCTGTCATTCATGGATAAACTGTCGAATCAATAAAAAATTTTAAAATGACAAATCATTTAGCTACGTTAGGTGTTGATTCCATGATTTTTTTTGCTAGTTGATATTGCTGGTACAGGTTTCCCCACTGGTACAGGTGCGTACCAGTGAGCAATTAGACCTTTCTTTAGGGATTGGAGATTTTGAGGCCAAATTAGTAATACTCTTGCTGGTATAGATTCCCAAACCCCACTGGTATGCATAGTTGTCAATGAGTAATTAGGATGTATGTGTTGTTTTTTTTTTTTTTACTTTTGATCAAATGCTCTTTTTTCCTATTTTCAGGGGATTCCTAAGAGGTGGTCACATGTGCGAGAAGGCTGGACATATCTTGGCATGTGTAGGCAAACCATGCTAGGCATCATACTTTGTTGCTTTTTCCTATTGTCAAGCGTGTTGAATATGAATTACATAAATTGTCCATACTTTGTTGTAATTATGTGTTGTTGTTTTTAATAAATTATGTAACAAAAATAGTGGAGGCGCGAAGCCGCTCTTTTTAATTATCTCATACTTTGTTGCTTTTTCCTAGATGTGCTGGATGTTCTTAATGTGTTGTGTTAGTCATGTTGTTATTTTGGGTTGTGAATTGTGAATGCGTTTTTGGTATTCAAAAAGTTTCTGTATGGATCAAAGGAATCATACATTTCAAAGAGACTAGAAAATTTCTGCACTATACAATCTCCAATTAAGCATATAATACTTTACCACTCTATTACTATACCATTTCATTTGAGAATTTATAAACAATTTGGTGCATCACGTCTGTATAATTAATCCAGTGTACCTGTGTTTGTAATCTTAGAACTTATTTATTATAAGAAAAGGTGAGGGCCAGACTCTCATTTTTCATCAAAAAATTAATCCTATAACAATTCCTTACAAAATCATCACCACACATAAAAGACGGGAAAAAAGTTACAAAATAAAACTTAAAAAGCACCTAAACCAAATTATCTACATGTTTGGGTCAATATGCATACATATATGTATGCATATCAGTACCAGTCTATCCCTCTGAACTCGCAACTGCATCCATTGCTAACCATAAGTGGCCTTTGAAGTGGTAGTATAGAAGTCATTTGTGTCAATTTGCTTGCCCAAAAATTGAGCACATATCTTGGTCGAAACCACACTACTCCCTCCAATTGGTTGATCAATTTTTGCAATAAGAGATTCTGACACCACCATTTCTGATAGGTACTTAAAACTCCATCAATGACAGGCTGACAGCACATTGTGTGACCAGTATCTTGTTTACGGAAAAAAATCAATTTCATCAATCAATTTTAGTAATGAGAAGAGAGACTTGTTTACGACGCTGATCGGCTACACCTACGATGCATGGCAGCAAGCCGACGGAGGCTGCAATCGTGCGAGAAATGAGTTTTTAGGGTTGAGAGAAGAATCGAGAGGAAGGTAGACTTGATCACGGGAGGTAGAGAGGGAAATCGATTGGGTTCAATTTGGTGAGATCTTCGAGACTGGATGGTTCGATTGCGTTCGTGAGAGAAGAAAGAAGAACTTGGTTTTTCCATGAGAGAGATGAAAGGGTTCTCGAGTGACAGATCTAAGAATGGGTTATATTGAATAGGGGTATAATGGTCTCATATATTTTCTTTTATTATTTAACAAATATTTAAGACATAAAATATGACATAAGGGCAAATAGAGAAGGGATTTCAAATTTTGAGGGGCAAAATCAGGAAATGTACTTTCGGAGGGCAAATTCTGTATTTCCACAGTTCTGAGGGGTACAGAAAAAATTTTCCCATGAAACAAATCTAAAGAGATCCTCGAAAGTTAAAAGGGCTCTAGCAAGAAAAACATAAATACAATAATTGATATATTTTAGGAGAAAAACTGTCTTAAGCTCGGGTGACATATTGACCAGTTCTGGTATCCACTACCACTTCTTCTCCTGGTTCCACAAAAGGGGGTACGTTTACTATAGCACCTGTCTCAAGTTTTGCTGGCCTCGACCCGGCTGTCAAATATAATTTTGTTAGTGACAAATTGGTTGTTTGGTTGGCACAACCACAATACCAAGTACATATTCTAAGGTACGCACTGTTTGATTGGGTGGATATAAATGGGTATAAGTATAAGAGGACTCGTACCTCATTTTGGACCCATCCAAAAACAAGATAAGAGGGTATAGTGCTTATTCCTTACTCCTCTATAGAAGAGGCATAAGGAACACAAGATAGTACACCATCTAATTACATAGTTATCGATCTTTATACTTGATGCATCATCCAAACACCATGGAGGAATAAGGTATAACCTATATTCTCCATCAAAAATTATCCCCACTCTTCCCTCTTCTTGTTTATCTTTGCTCAGTTCAGATCTGGTATGGTCTGATCTGATACTGGTATAAACATGCTGGTGTTGTAACACATAACACTTCAATAATGATAGAATTTAATGTTTCTCACAGCTGGAACCACCACCTGTTTGGCATTGCTTTCTGTTAATTTTTTTTTGGTAAGAAGCATATTTCCCATCTGAAAAAATATACTCTGGCAGCTAATAAATAAACAGCATGAAATAACAAGCACGTGTTAGAGAGATATACATCTAGTGGCGTCGCCTGAAATAGGAGCATCAGCATCTGCAACCTTTAATTTAACATGTATGGGAAGCTCAAAATCAATTACCTGCCATTTGAAGCACACACTCAGAAAATTTTCTTATTTAATAAAACAAAAAAGAAATTTGCTTCCAAGTTCTTTGCTTTATTGTTCTAGATCTTGGAAGTTAGGCCTGTCTAACGCATTAAAAGGGCACGGAACACCATGTGCCATTTACCGTTTCGTCAAGAAAAACGATACCAGACTCCATTCCGTTAACCATTTCGTTTTCGAAACGGCACAAAATTCCAATTCATTAACCGTTCCACTTCAGAAACAACATATAAAACGGTTTGAAACAGCACGATTCCTTATTTCATTTGCCATTTCGTTATTGAAACGATATAAAAATTGATGTTGTTTGCCGTTCCGTTTCGGTTATACGAAACGGCACCACGTGGTGGCCTGTGCCGTTGACAGGCCTATTGGCAGTAAAAATATGTCATTAATTTATTATTTTCCTCTCTCTCTCTCATGTGTATGCACACACAAAAAGAAAACCAAAAATGAAATAAAAATAAACACACATACATTTCCATTCCAGAAGAGAACACTGCACTCGGCACCTTCTTTAAGAAACATTTTTCTGTCACCTACTTCTTTATCATTCAACCTTACTTCTTCAAAAGTGTTCTGTACGAAAATCATCAATGTAAGAACTAAGAAGCACATAGTCAAATTGGAACAAAATAATCAAATAAATTGAACAGAATTTTTTTTTTCCCATTTAAACAAAGAGTACCATATCCATGAAAACATATTGATCACCATCCTTGTATGTATATTGCTTAGTTTCTTTAAGTATGTTTGCCTCATCTAACTGAAACCAAAACAAATAAATAAAAATTTTGTTAGCCATTTTTTGCTATGCACAGACCTAGCGTAACTAATTTGGGAAATGACCGGTACCAGTAGTACACAGTCTTTGTCCATGCTCAGATTAAGAATCTCAACTGTTGGTAGATTTTGGGTATTTAACCACTGTCAAGATGAAAATCATGAAATCCTGGCTACTCGCAAGTTAAAACCAATAAAATATAATAGAAAGGATCCGTTGTGACCAACAACTTCTAATATTCTGTTTCTGAAGAAGCATATTAAATAACAATGAATAATAAGAAGTTAAGAAAAAGCTATAGTTTACCGTACTTCCAGCCCTAAATGTTTTCTCAACTGTGTTGCCAGTGATATAATTTTTCACTTTAGTCCTTACAAATGCTGCACCTTTACCAGGCTTCACATGCAAAAACTCTAAAAATAACAACAGAAGAAGAAAAAGGAAAGCAACTCAGATTCTTCAATATGTGTTTAAATATAGGTACTGAGATAAGGTTTTGTTTCTAATAGACTGGTTCAGTTTTGTAACATTCCAAACAGAATATAAATAATTTTTTGACAGAAAAAATTTCCAAAATACAAAATAAATTTCTTATGGTCTGGTTGATATTTACAACAGTTCTCAAGTACCACATTTGCCCAAAATGGAAAAAAGGTAATATTGTTAAATTTAGCAATAGACAATTACATTAAAGGGAAATGGATAAGAAGGATAGAAACCAAACCAAGTACTTTCCAAGGAGACCCATCAAACTCAATATTGGTGCCAACTCGTATATCATTGCTTGAAAGCGCATATATCTCTAGAAAAAAAAACAAACAAATACAACAAGTGATATTAAAATCGCACTACTTTCGAAAGAACTAAGCCCTTAAGGAGAGAGAGGGAGATTGGTTACTTATTAATGGCGAACGGTGAGACAGGAAGCGACGAAGAGGCTTAGGCGGACGCAATGGAGAAGAGAAACAGAGGCGTCCATTGGGGGTGAAACGGAGAGAGGCCATACCTTCGTTTCCTCTCTCTCTCTCTCTCACTCTCTAATGGCGCAGAGACTTTGTTACAGTAGCAATGGTCTAACACTGCTTATGCTTTGGGTATTTGGGTGGATAAGAGAACCTATTCCTCTGCAATTTTTCTCTCGTCAAATTCCAATTTGAGACTTTACATGGGCCTCACTGGGCCTGTCAATTTATACTTGCATCGAAATGGAAATTGTATCGAAATGTTGGAAGCCCATAAATGTTCCATAACGTCATAGAAGAAAGCCCATCTATAAATAAGATTAATTCGGAAAACCCTAGGTCAGAGCGGCGTCTCTCTCTCGTTGCTGCCGCGCTTCTTCGATTTGATTCTTCGATCTTGTTAAATGTGCTTTGAATTCGATGGATTCAATCTGTTGCAACTTACGATTGATTGATTATTCCCATTTTTTATTTGGTGAGCACACTAACCTTTGATTGATTGATTATTCCCATATTTCGGGTTTACGGATGCTTTTTCATAATTCCCTTTTTCTCTTTATCTGACATGATTTTTGAATAGTTTTCTATTTCTTATTTAAAATCTGAGCAGCTATGATGAGTAAAATCTATTTGTTATCCTTGCACTATGAGGTTTCCACTGAAGAAAATCAACGGGGAATAAAATTCTGAGTTGCTCTTTACATTTTTACGAACTTGGTCCCTGTTTTTATTTTATTTCCGTTTTCTCTGGATCTGTGATGCGATCATTCTGCGTTATCTTCCAGCAAATTTCCATTCTAATTGTGGATTTGTTGAAAAATACTAAATTACTGAGATCCAAAAATTGTGAATCAAACCACCGTTTCATGGTTAAATTGTTGCAGTTTATGGAGGCTTTTAACACGATATATACTTTAGAAAAGTTATGTGACGTACTTCATGATTTACTTATGTACAAACCCAATCCAAAAGTATTTTATTTCAAGTAGTATAAATGGAGGGGATAGTACAATATTTGATACGAGACTGATAAGGATCATTTCCGATTTTCTATTTTTGAATTGGTAGCCATTCATGGAATGAGCAGGGATTTGTCTAAATAATCTTACTATTGAACTCAAAATCAATTTTTTGAATGGTACAATTGCAACTTTCATATGATTTGGCGCACAGTTCGAACTTGCAAGTTTGCATAATTTATTTGTAGGAAAATCGAATATAAACGCTTGCAATCTTGATATAAACCCCTCAAATTTTCAATATTGGATATTGAAGAATAAGTTTCAAATTTATTATTTTTATGAAATCTAAACGACACGAATAAAAAATTTAGGTTTTTATTCATATTCTAATAAAATTGTGAAATTAAAATAAAAAATTTAGACAAGCATACATTTCAAAATTCTTATTCTTATTCTGTATTCAACCCCTCATCCAAATAAACATTGGACACAAATCCTTTTTATTAATTTTAAATATTTTTTGAATATAACAAATCAAATATTTATAATTATGAAAATAAAATACCCTGCGTAGCTTCAGTCTTAACTCCGCCTATATTAAGCTTTGCTTGCATTGTTTAGTATAGTCCGGTCCCAAGCTTGGATAAAAGGAGGAGGGTTGTGATAGGCTAGGCGAGCCAACGTAAAAAATCTAATCATCTCTATGGAAATGAGTGTAGCTGAGATGCGTATGTTGCGGTGGATCTGCGGTCACACGAGAAAAAATCGGATTAAAAATAATGACATACGGGATAAGGCTGGGGTCGCACCGATATAGGAGAAGTTGACCTAACATCGTTTGAGATGATTTGGACATATCCAACGCAGACCTCCAGAGGTACCGGTATGTAGCGGGATTCTTAATCATTTCGAGAACACACGGAGGGTGAGAGGGAGACCAAGATTGACATGGGAAGAAGCAGTAAAAAAAGACCTTAAAGAATGGAACGTCTCCAAGGAGTTACCGAAGCCATGACGTAAGAACTTAAGTATATGAGCGATGCTATAAGTTTGTAGGTCCCTCTATTAGGTCACCGTCGAGGTCTAGATTTCTACTATTACTATTATTATTAATATGGTTACTCTTATTTTTTTATTTTTATTTTATTTTCATTTTTATTTTTTTTCTTTCTTGGATGTGTTCTCTTGTTGGATTTGTTTCTAGTCTACCCCCAACTTGTTTGGGACAAAAGACTTAGTTATTGTTGTTTTGTTGTTGTTGTAGCTTTAGTCTTAAATAGGACAAATAATTATCCCTTATTGTCTGTCCTCCAAAAATACTTTTTCCAAATTGAAGATTTTATCTTTCTTTCCCCAAATCTCTAAGGAAATTTTTCCTCAGCCATATTCTTTCTTATGATCTCTTTTTTCTCATACATATTAATACAATATTGGCACAACGCACAACTACGAGGTAGGGATGTGATTTTTCAACAACAGTTTCCAAGAAATTAATTAGGAGATATTAACTTCTGTTGTTTACGACAAGTCAAATTCAGAAAAAAATTGTTTGATTATTTGCCTGTCAGTAAATCAAACCTCATTAATATATTGATGTGATGATATTGATTATTAATTTTCAATACAGTAATATACTCTTCGCTAAAGTTATTGCTGTATTTCTTAATGCTTAATGGCTCCGTTTGGATGCGTTGAGAATAAGGTAGGAAGAAGGAATAAGGGAAGAAATTTATTAGGGGGTGTGTTTGGATTGTTGGAAGAAAGAAGAAGAAGGAAGAAGAAAAAAAAAATTATAAACAATCCAAACTCTTCACAAAGTTACACACTTCCCAATATTTCTTCCCACTTCTTCCCTTCTTCCCTTCTTCCCACACCTATCCAAACGCACCCAGGAAGGGGTAAATTTATTGGGAAGTGCGTAACTTTTGTGAAGAGTTTGGATGGTTAGAAATAAATTTATTGGTAAAAAATTGTTATTTCTTATTCCTTATTCCGGGAAGAAGCCATCCAAACGGAGCCAATATTAATTTTTCCAATATAAACAGTCCATGTGAAAACTGAAGACCCTTGTTGGTTCTTCGTTTTCTGGTTAGGCCTTATGAGCCATACCAGTCAAGACACAAGCGAAGACTGAAAACGTTTTTCTAATTAGAAATTTGTGTGCTCAAAACCATTACATGATACGTGTTGTGCTTTTCTTACGTTTAGATTTAAGATGCATGTATGCATATGATTAAATATGAAGCATTCTGCATAGGTATGGTTTTAAGTTTTGTGTGCTGGTGTAGAGAGAACACAAAAGAGCAGATCAGAGAGATGACACAGAAAAGGCAAGATGGCGCGCTGGAAAATACAGGGAAAGAGAGATCTTAGGTAGGGATATTTCAGTCATTACTTTAAATTTCTGATTTTTGATATTTTATATATAATTAATTAAAAATAATGAAAAGGGTTTGTATCCAAACTAGATAGGATTAGAGGGGTTTATATCCAAACAGAACAGAGAAGATTATAAGGGATTATATCCGATTTTGCCAAAATTTTTTCATCTTTAAATTTTTTTTCTTTTTCTGATCAGTAATCTTTTCAGCATCGACAAATAAACCTTTTTGTTATCCTTGCACTGAAGTAATTTAATGGGGAATGAAATTCCAAGTTACTCATTATATTTTTACAAAATTGTCCCTGTTTTTATTTTATTTTCATTTTCTTTGGATCTATGATGCAACTATTCTGCGTTAAATCTCAGTAAATTTCCATTTAAAAGTTACATTTGTTGACAAATACTAGTTTACTGAGATCCAAAAATTGTGAATCAAACCACATTTCATGATTAAATTGTTGATGCTTATGGAGGCTATTAACATGATACTTAAAAAGAAAAATTATGTGACGTACTTCATCATTTACTTATGTACAAACCTAATCGAAAAGTGTTTTTTTTTGTTTTTTTTTTGTTTTTTTTTTGTGATAGAGTAGTATAAAAGAAGGGATGAATATAAGATGTGGTGGTTTCCATATTTTATTTGGATGATGTAAAGAGTGCATGATAATGCCAAGTCATTTAGTACAAAACAAGATATCAGAGGATAATCCAATGAATATATAGTTGCAAAGTTCTAACAAGAACATGAACTGTCGTTTTTCAAGGTCATGTTTAGCAGTGTGCGTGAACTAGCTGTTTGCGAATAGCGCTAGTTCGCATGCCCCAAACATGCCACGAATCAGGAAAAGAGCGAGCTAATGGGCCTTGTTCTTTATTCCCATTTTTTTTTTGACAACTGCGAACTAGCTCATCAACTAATTCTTTGTTCGTTGTTCACGTGCACAACTTCCAAACGCATCAATTAAAGGCAGATAAATCTAGAGAAACTAAAGATGAACACTCGAGCTGATTAGTTGATACTGTTCTCTACTAAGGCAGCCGGGGCTTATTTACTTTCTTGGGGTGCGTTTGGATCGTTGGAAGAAAGAAGAAGAAGAAGGAAGAAGAAGAAAAAAAATTATAAACAATTCAAACTCTTCACAAAGTTACACACTTCCCAATACTTCTTCCCACTTCTTCCCTTCTTCCCTTCTTCCCACACCTATCCAAACGCACCCTTGAAATATATAGTAAATTTTTTCTACTTCAAATATTAGAATTGATTTTTCCATTTAAATTATTTGTTATTTAAACTTACTGTGATTTGACTGATTTTAAATTAGTTGCTTTTAGTTGGTTCAGAATTATCTGATTATTATTTAAGAGAGATTATATTGACAATCAAATTTTTATATTTGACAATATCGATGAATTTTTTTTAGCAGTTGAGAATCAATGATAACCAATCAAATCAAATGGTTATCAAAATTCGAAAAAAACAACTATAATTTAGATATGTATTGTATCCAACTAAATGTTTCAATGTTATTAGCGCTCGATCGATTACTTTTAGATGTGTTTTGAATATCGTACCGGCTATTGAACTAACAAGGCTGCCAGTAAGCAGGTTTATCAGTTCTATCGGTTTTTACAAGTTTATGCTTTCAATATAAAAGTCGTAAATCACAGTACGTAGAGCCACTTGGCACTAGAGGTGTACAACCGACGGTTTGCAATTTTTTTCATAATATTTTAATGAATCTAATTATACCGGGTTAAAAAAAATTTAGTTGACCCACCCGTAACCCAATCCAACCCATATAAAATTTTATCCACAGATTTGTACGGGTTTCCAGATTAAACGTGTTATGACTTAATTATATGGTACATAAATAAATCTAACAGTATTGAATTTAATTATTTGAGTCCTAGATTTTACTTATATTATATTTCCTTAAACGAAAAAACTAAAGATTTTGCATTTTTATATCACTGGTTGGAAAATGGAGGAATTATTAGGGCAGATTATGATTTACTTTGGAAATTATGATTACCCCTTAAGATCAAAGTTTTTCTATGGTTGATGATTAAAAATAGAATTCTAACTAAAGATAATCTCATCCTTAAAGGATGGAGTGGTGCGCCTTATTGTGAATATTGCGCACATATTGAGACTGTGAATCACCTTTTCTTTTCGTGTGATCACAGTAAATATGTTTGGTATTGGTTTCTAGATAAATTTCATTGTGAAGTGCCTCAGTCTATTGAAGATTTGATGATTTTAGCAGCCAAGATGACCAATCAAATGACATTCTTGCACTGGTGTGCAGCTATTTGTTGGGTAATTTGGAGGAATAGAAATTCTATGTGTTTTGATAACGCTTTCCATCAATCTATTTTTTTTCAGTTTGCTCAGCAGTGACACAATTGATGCAGTACTGGCAATAAATGTAGACTGACAAACTTAAAGAGTCCATTTGGAACACGGCCCCATTGCTGATGAGTTTGCCTAAACAGCTACTAGAGGAACCAACAAGGAGGGAGGGCAGAGGAGAGATCAGGCTAGAGTTGAGCTGTTGGGTGGACAGAAACAACTATGAATAGCTGGGTTCAAAAAATTGAGTCGTTGTGGTTTTTGAATATTTTGCTAGATATCATATTGTGTATGTTTGCAATAACGATGTGAAGTTTTTTGTTAGATATAAGATAATAATTGACATAAAAATAGAGGGAAGATGTCAGTGCTTTTTCTCTGGTGGGGGTCCTTAGTCTGGGTACATAGATTGTTAACCTGGAGTAAGATTGATATGTACTCTGGTGTTCTTTCTTTCAATAGAAAGTGGTGGAGAAAACTCCACTTGTTTCAAAAAAAAAAAAAAGATTTTGCATTTTGAATTAATGACTTTTGATAATTCTATATTATTGTTTTGTTTGACTCTGAAATTACATGAGGATGCAAATACACTAATCATCATTTGTTAATATTTAAAGGTTACGGCGTATTTAACTTTTTATGGCAGATGAAGACTTTTTACAAAATCACATACACATATATATTATGAGAAAGTTTAATATGCACTATAGTGCATAGGGCATTCCGTGCACCGTAGATTTTTTCGGGGGTATTTTTATAAATTGACAAATCTAATTTAACCAATCTAATGTACATATTGAAATCTCATATAAAACCAAAATTTACAATTTTTGAGATTTTATTGCTATTTTTTTTCAAATTTTTAAAAACATGCTATTTTTGGAAAATTGTAAATAGCACAACATTCCAAAAATGGCATGTTTTAAAAAATTCGAAAAAATAAATAGTAATAAAATCTAAAAAAATTGTAAATTTTGATTTGGTATGAGATTTCAATATGTAGATTAGATTGGTTAAATTAGATTTGTCAATTTACAAAAATATTTCCGAAAAAGTCCGTGGTGCACGAAATGCCCTATGCACTATGGTGGATATTAAACTTCCTCTATATATTATTTCATGTTGGTATTAATCGGACTTCTTCTCGAGAAAAGAGTAAAGTTATTTTATAACATAAAGATTAAATATATGGGAGCGCCTAAGGGGGAAGCCGAGGAGTCTCTACTAATTACTAAGGTTGTGTCTAGGACTGAGCAGAAAACTCGGCCCTCGTGAGCTAGTTCGAACTCGAATCGGATAATACTCGATAGCAACTCGAGCTGTTTCAGCTCGAGCTGGAATAACTCGAGCTACACCGGCTCGGAAGGTCCATGAGCTAAGTTCGAGTTGCCTTCAGCTCGCTCAGTCCAACTCGTGAGACTTAGCCCAATTCGTTTGTTTAGTATGTAACCCAGTCCAGTTTTTAATCACTATTCTATAATCCTAAGTTCTTTTCATTTTTAGGGGGAAATAGCCGTATCTTCCTCCATATCTTTTTGTGTGCCTTCTATGTGCATTTTAAACATTGTTTGATATTTATGTTGTTTGTTTTTTAGTTTAGCCCATTATGAAGTCTCAAAGTTTGATATTTAATAACGAGCTAACTTTCAAGCCATGAGCCAACTCGAGTTCTAATGAGTTGAGTTTGAGCTGCTAAAAAAAACTCGGAATTGTCTTGTGTGCTGAACTGAGCCAACTCGACTTGAGATGAGCTTGAGTTCGAGTTAGCCTCGGCTCGCTCAGACTCAGCTCATCTACACCCCTAGTTGTGTCATGGAAAAGATAAAGTAGTAAACGTATATTGGGATTAAACTCATTAAAGAAAGCAGTAAATGCCATATCGATACATGTCATGTGAGATTCATAAATTCTAAACGGGTCGGGTTATAAACCGGATTATCAAAATAAAATATAACCCGACCCAGTAAAACTAGATTTATAAAATTAAAACCGATCAATCCGAATAATACTTGAATTCGTTATAATTACGAGTTGGATTGGACGAACTAAACGGGTTGGACGAGTTTTTGTTTTTCTTGGGTGTGTTTGGAATGTGTCACGAACAGCTAGTTCGTGAACTAGCGCTGTTCGCACAAACCAAACAACCCACGAACAACCGTAGTTCGTGAATTTCTTCCTAGTTCTTAGTTTCACTATTTTCACGAACTAGTGTTGTTCGTGGGCCTATTCGTGGACTTTTGTTCTTCCCCTTGTTCATCCCTTGTTCGTGAAGCATCCAAATACACCCCTTACCCTTACTTGGCATAGTGCCAGTGGTGAGGCATGCTATAAGGTTCGATTCACGAATCACGATATCTTCAATGCTTTTTTATGCTATTGCGTGCATGGATTGGTTTGTTCGTAAACTGCTCGATCGGTTCGATATTAATATTTAATAGTTTTCGATAATACCGGTTTATGACCAGTTTTCATGATTCACATCCAGCCGCCCGATATTTGGATTTCTTCCTACTGGATCCAAGTCCGGTTCCCGGTTTACTCGGTCTGAATTAAAAACATTATCTTAAGAGCTTGTAATTCACATTACTCTTTAAATATACTATGATAGTATGGATTGTCTGTATTACTCACTAATTTTTCGAAATTTAAAAGTCAAACGGTCAATTTGAACCGTTCAAGTTGTTCTTAATTTTTAAAACTAAAATTGGAGGGCATGATCCATTTTTTAAAACTAAAATATCCATTTTTTTAATTTTTGTTATATATTATAATACTTTTCAAATTGGAGGGCATGAAATTATTCTATTATATATAGTGTGTATTTTTTAGATATCATCATATATAGCAAAAAATTAGAAAATATATAAGAGTTGGTTATAAAAAAGATTTCACAATAAAGAACAACTTGAATGGTTCGAATTTGTCATTTGAATTTTGAATTTTGAATTTCGAAAACAAATAGATAGTATATGGACATGATCCATAACCTTTTTCAACCCCCAGCCATCTCTCTATATTTATATATTACTGAAAGTTTCAGCATTGCTTGCCATTAATGGAATAAGCTGTTGGATATATTTTATGTAAATAATATTGAAATTGAATTTAAAATCATTTTTTTTATGATTTGACTGCACATTTTAGATCTACGGTTAGCAATTCTGTGGTTACTTTTGCATAATTTTACATTGTTTTTATCTTTTGTTTAATATATTTATGGTCAAAATCTTTTCAGCACTAATTTGTGTGACGTTATTGTTGTATCAATCTTGTCATTTAGTTTTCTATTTTACTTATAATTTTTCAGGAGCTATGATGAATAAAACCTCTTTGTTATCTCCTTGTAAAATTAGTGAGGTTTCCACTGAAGAAAATCAATGCGAAATGTAACTCCTAGTTTTTGCTTTTCAGAATGTGGTTGACAAAATTAAGCTGTCAACCGACACTGAGTTAGTTATTAGATTTTTACAAATTTATCCCTGTTTTTAGTTTATTTAAAATTTCTCTGGATACTGCAAACATAAGTTTGGATTAGCTGATAATACTAGTTAACTGAGATAAAAAAAAGTTGTGATCATACCACCGTTTCTTGATAAGATTGTTGAAGTTTATGGAGGGCTTTTGCCATGATACTTCGAACAAAAATTATGTGGTGTACTTCATGATTTAATTATGCACAAACCTAATCGGAAAGTTTTTTTATGATTGAGTAGTACAAAAAAACAAGGAAGGATATTTGATAGTTTCTATATTTTATTTGGGTGATGTAAAGAGCGCCTGATAATGTCAAGACGTCACTTTGTACAAATTAACTAAGATTTTGGAGGATAATCAACCAAATAGTTGCGAACATTATACTCAGGGGAAACAAAGCTGCTATTGGTTTAAAAGCAAGGTCATGCTATCAACATTTTAGTTGTTCTCAAATATTAATATTTTGCTATTAAGTTATTTTTTCAAATTTTAAAATTAAAATATTAAATTCAAACCGTTGATCTTATTTAGTTTAACAAGCGATGCATTTCTATATAAGTTTTTGTAAATTTTAGAGTTTATTTGATATTCGATCAAGAGTATTGGTTTTATAAATTTTGAAGTTTATTTAACTTAAATAGCAAATGTTAGCATTTGGTTTAAACAATGGTGGGTGGGACTGCTGGTCATGAGCAGTGAGAAATAAAGACGGGCAAACATAACTCTTGACAGATGGGACTGAATTTATTTTTTTAATTATATATTGTTGTAACTTCAGATATTAGGATTAATTTTGCTATTTAAATTATTTATTAGTTAAATTGTTATGATTTCAGATTGATTGAATTCAGTTGGTTCAAAATTGTCTGATTTATGTTTGAGGTAAATTACATTGACATTTAAATTTTTATTTGAGAATCGATTGTAACAAATAAAATCAAATAGTTACCATAATTAGAAATTTAAATCATGAATATGTTTTCAAAAGTTATATAACTTTAATTGAAGAAGAATATATATTTTTTAAGTTGCCCACTACCAAGTTATCTAAAAAAAACAAAAGAATTTTCAAGTCCGTACCATAGTTTGGAAATAATAAAATTGATAGTATATTAATGTACTTGATGAAATAACATGATTTGATAACTTGAAAGGCCTGTATTAGATATGTACTAGCCTTAGAGGGACTAATTGTACGATATATGGACCCGAATTAAGAAAAAAATGAATTAAAAATGTAATTTCTGATATTATTTATTAAATAATTAACTATACTTTATTTTGAAAAATGGAGAACATAAGTACTAGTTTACTATATGTATTGTTAGAATTTGCATGATGGTATTTTGTAATTGTTATTACTTACTTATTTTTAATATAGATATGTTATTGCTCATTATTATTTTTTTAGTATTAAGATTGGAGTTGCTAGTGTCAAATATATAGGACACGTACACTTGTCCAACGTGATGAAATTTTAATTTTTAAAATTGAAATGGCCGATCCAAACCGCTCAAATTGTTCTGTGTTATAAAATCTTCATGGAGACTAAATTTTATATTTTTTTTGGAATTTTTCAATATGCTCAATCTAAAAATTTCTGAACCCTTCAATTTTGAAAATTCGAAAAAAATAGTTAGAAAATATGAAAAAATATAAAATTTGATTATCAAAGATATTTTAATATAGAGATCATATTGAGCGGTTTGGATCGACCGTTTGAAATTTTAATGTGCTACGTTTGGATCGTGTTTGACGTCCTATATGTTTGATTCTAGCATTACTCAAGTTTTTAATCCGGCATAAGTTTTAAAATGTTAAATAACCACTGTGCTGTTTAATTTCGGAAGATTTTTTTTTTTTTAGAAAAGCTTGAAAATTTATATATGGAGCTATGACCAGCGAAATCTTTTGTTATCTTAAACCATAAGGTTTCCACCGAAGAAAATCCAAAACGATTGTAATATATTCTTGGTTCCATTTTAAGGATATGTGATTGTACAAGTAAAAGAATAAGGAATATCGCATATATAGGCTAGAAACCAAACATATTGTATACGAAAACGAAAGAATAAAACTATTTTTTCTTTTGAAGGTAAATTAAACTTTTAAGAAAACCTCAACAACTTCAAAATTAAACTTTTATAAATTCAAGATGCCAGGTTCTACGGCCAATGGTCTTCGGAACTGGTATGTACTGATGTACAACTATTGCTGTCCTTCCTCCGGTCTCACTTCATTTGTTATTGTAGTGTTTTTTTTTTTAAATATTTGGTATAACTTGCGTTATACTATTACTCTAAAAAGATGTAAGATGAATAACATGAAAATCAAGTAATGCAAGATGAATATATATCATGAAAATCTTTTTACTAATATTTTGTGTTGTCAAGATATAAACAATTAAATTTGGTTGTAATAATTTCAACTGTTGATCATTTAATTTATGAATGGAAGCTTCAACGACTTGGAATAATTTTAACAAAATTAAACAATAAGAAAAAATAGAAAAAGATTCTAATTAAAATGTAGGGAAATTTGAATTCAAAATTTTAATATCAAGATAACATTGGAAAGACTTAAAAGGACCGTTCAGACATAAAAAGTCATGATTCACGCTGATAGTATTTTCTTTGAAATTCTATTGTTCGTATATAGCAAAATTTTAAATTTTATATTAATAATTGTTTATTATTAATAATTTTTGCTGTTTTATGTATATATATAAACATACTTAATATCGACTTTAATTCTTTATGAAACTATATCTTTCCTATAGAGGAAAAATAAAGCAAAATATATTAAAAAAAATCCTCAAAAAAGCCAATGTAAATGGAACAAAACTAAGCATTTATTGCGAAATAAGCCGGAAGTTTGGGGCCTCTCGTCATCTCTCTTAAAATTTTAATTCTCGGTGTTGATTTAATATCGTTACACTGGATTTATGATGCGACTAATCTTCGTTATCTTCACGCAAATTCCGTTATCAATATTGGATTTGTAGGGGAAAAAAACTAATTTTCTGAGATAAAAATTGTGAGTCAAACAATATATCATGGTCAAATGACAAATTTTAATATGGATTTTTTTTTTTTTTTTTACACAAACTAGTATTCACTGAGATCCACAAATCGTAATTGAAGGCTATGTGTCGTGGTTAAAGTGTTTTTAAGTTCATGGAGGTATTTTATTCATGCTACTGGAAACAAAAAAAATATGTGATGTATTTCAAGGTTTAATTATATATTTACCTGCATAATTAGAAGTTCCTTATAATTAAATAGTATAAAAGAGATAATGAGGCCCTGCGTATTGTGAAAGTGTACTGTGACACAATATTTTTTTAGTTTATATTTTAGTCAGTCAACTGTTGGAAGATCAATATAGATCATATGATAAATTTGAAGACACTTTGTGCAAATTAAATGATTAGAAGATCAATAGATCATATGATCATATTTTTTTTTAGTTTCCTTATAATTAGAAGTTCCTTATTAGAGGATAACCAATTAAATGATTTAAAAGTTATTATGTAAGTAGAATGTATGCCAATGAAACCCCACGCTTTAATTTTAACTAGCAAAAGTATCGCGCTTCGGGCGATTAAGTTTATTTTTCATATTTATTAAAAAACTATAAAATAAAATAAAAATATTTCACAAATTTGTTTAGAATTTTTTAAGAACACCCATAAAAATTTATGCAAAAATGATTTGAAAAACTTGTAAACAATTAAATAAAAGACGTAAATCCTGAATGAGTTGGTTAAACATGTAAATTTTTACTTCGTAGAAGTTTTCAATGAATTTTGAATTAGTTTTTTAAATTAGATTTATCATTCTAAAATTGTATATGAGCATCCATATAAAATTTCATCCAAAAATAAATGTAAGAAATTCCTAAAAAAAAATCTAAAGATTAGGCTGAGGCTTCAAATCTCGAGAGGAGAGGGGACAATTTTATGGATTTTCTAAAACATTTAAGCAATATATATATTTCAAATGCATAAAGGCAATAATTTTGATAACATTTAATTCTCTATTTGATGAAAAATAAATTTAAGAACTTCAAACAACTAAATACGTAAAATATCATTTTTTTTAATATGACATCAAAAATAACATTTTAAAAGTCCAAAATAAAAAAATTCGATGTGATTAGTTTTTTTTTTTATCCTGTGCACAAAATTTTATGTAGAAATATAGCTTGAGACCACTAATTATAAACTTAATATAAGTTTTAAATTATACAGTAGTATATTCTGTACTTTGCAAAATATTTAAATTATTTTTTAAAGTCTATAAAAAATTATATAAATAATTTATAATAATTTTTCTAAGAATTCATAAATACCATAAAATATTTTGGACCAATTATAATTCTACAAATATGATATTGGTATGATATTATGGAAAAGTATGTTAATAGTATATTTGTTAATGCATAAGAAAAATTTTAATGAATTAAAATATAGATTAAAATATAAATGAGGGGCTACTGTTCAAATGTAATCACAATTTTCAGGATATAAGAGACCATAATGATATATCAAAGTAAAATGAAAAAGAAAAGTAACGCACATGCATGGCAGCAGCGATGATGTGGGCTAAACCTCTCTCTTTTTTCTTCAGTACGTATATTATGCGGGTCATAAAAAGTTATTTACTTGATATACGTACTATTTCTCATATTTACTATTAATTTTGAAAATCGACAAATATTTTTAAAAGTTATGTAATTCTATAGAATTTGTAAAATTTTAAAAAGATTAAATTGCTAAAAATATCGAAAAAATTCAATATCATTGAATCAACATAATTTTGCATGCATATATGTAAAATTTTAATAAAAAAAATCAATCTAGGTATATATGTCAGCAATCCAACATTTAAAATACTATTATGAAAATTTACAGAAATTAAAAATTATATAAAATATTACAAAAGTATAAAATCTAAATGGTTCATATCATTAGATTTTTGTATAAATTTTTTTACGATGTATAGAAATTTTATATATAAACATATTTTGGAAATGTTTGGAAACAATTAAAAGTAGAATTATAGTTTATGAAATAATATAATTTAGTAATCATATTTAAATTTTTTTAAAAATATTTAGAACTTTATAATTATTAAATTTTACATTTTTGTGATGAAAGATATAAATTTTTTTACAGGAAATTGAATTAATAATTAATCTCAAAAAATTTTAAATGTACCGTATATTTTATATTGCACAAAATTGTATGGTTATATTAAAAATAGCTATATAGAATGAATAATTTTTTCATAATTTTAAAAGCATTTATATAAAAATTTATACATAAATAAAGTCATATATTCCTTTAAATAATTAAAAACCTATTGAAATTTATGAAATTATGGGGATTGAATTTTATGAGATTGAAAAATTATATAAAATATTTATAAGTATATAATTATAAAATTTCATGTCACTAAATTCTTCATAGATCTTCGAGTAAGCACATAAAATTTCATAGCCTAATGATATTTCCAAATCCTTGAAACAATAAAAAAACAAAATAGAATAGAATTTTTTTTATGAGATTAAGAAAATTATTTAAAATAATTTCTAATTCTATAGTTAAAAAAATTATATTATTAAATTCAACATATTTTTTTGAGCTTGCATATAAATTTTTATCACCAAATGATTTTTTAAAGGTATCATAACATTTTAAAAATACAACTATATTTGATCTGAAATTTTAAAAATGGAGGCTCCAATTTTAGGGAAATGGAGATGATGGTGTTTGAAAACATGATGATGACATCATCAATGTCACCGTAAAAAACACCTCTAGAATTGGAATATTTATAGATAATTTGTACAAATTTACAAAATTGAAAAGTATTCATTAATTGCACATTGGAGCAATTTGTTTCCCATTCAACATTGAAGGTTGAATGTCTGAGATTTATGTTGAGGGTTGAGATATCTTTCGACATCCACTGTTACAATTTCAAGAACATGCATTTTCCAAGTGGCGGTTATTTATAGCTCAGGTGTACATTTTCGTCTTTTAGGTTGTTGTCTGTATTTGTATTTTATCTTTTTGCTAGCTTAAATTGTGATTTATATTTTTGGCTGAAAAGATGACCAATTAAATTTGATTGAAGCAATTAAAAATCAAGTGATTTAAGAGGGTAAAAGAAGTTCAAAATATTTTGACTATCTGGGACTGTGATGCTGATTAATAAAATAGAAGTTGTTGCCATGTTTTCTCAAGTGATTATTTTATTTTACAAGGAAACCGCCAACGACTTAGACCAAATACGACTAGTAGGTATAAGCGATGACAAAATCACAAAAATGAAAATTTCTTGAGAACGAATGACTTCAGCTTTCACTTCAGGCTTCAAGAAATGAAGGGGGTAAGTAACCAAGTATCAGTATCAGCTGGTCAAGGTGATAGCGTTGCAACTTTGATTCTCCTTTCCTAACCAGATCCACTCAAGCTCTGCAAAGACTGGACAGATCCTGTTCTTGACTGATGATAGTGAATTAGTGATGGATGCGGTTCTTACTGATATGAAGTAACTGGACATATCCATTTAAATAGAACTGGAAGCATGAAGGTATGGGTTTGATGGCGGCCACGACTCACGAGACCCGATCTGAGTGAAAGAGTCTAACCTACCAAAATACTAATTGTTGCTCCATTTCATTGTGACATCATGGTTCATGGACAAGTCCTTCAATCCCAATCTCTTAATAAATGTATTAATTTTTCTATATATAAGTTTTAGACGTGATCTGAGAAGGACGTTGAAATAATGTCAGGTTACTCAAAATAAATAAGCAAATATGTTTGTTGTTTTCTCTCTATTAGTGCATAAATCAAAATTTTAAATTATAATGATTTAACTAGTTATATTGCAGCAAAAGTCAAGTATAAATAAAAAGGTTACAAAGTGTTATTTTCCAAATAAAGGACGTGAACTGTTATCTAAAAATGTGGTTTCAAATTACTTATGAAAATAATTAATGAAATACATTTATAATGACTTTTGATCTTTCCTAACATCTATTCATAACTTCACGCCATTTTACGCACTCGCTACAAACATTATTTAATTTTTTTTATTTGATGGTTGAAACATGATTTATATAATGTGTATATTAAATACTTTACAATTTTAATGACATAAAATATGTAAGATCCCATGTTTAATCTTTTTTTGAAATATTAAATATAACTCAAGCTGCATAATTAAATACATAAATTGCTTGTTATAAATGATTTTAGTATTTTAAGAGATAATTCAATATTATAAGAGAATACCTATTACGCATCATGATGCATAGAGTCTTTTGTGCATCGTGACCATTTTGGTTGGTCAATTCGCAAATTGAGAAATCTAATTTAACTAATCTTATCTATATATTGAAATTTCATTGTAGAAAAAAATTTACATTTTTTGAAATATTTTACTATTTTTGATGAATTTTTTAAAGCTTGTCATATTTGCATACAAATTAGTAGCAAGAATATTCTAAAAATGACAAACTTTTAAAAATTCATAAAACATAGTAATAAATAGATTGGATTGGTTAAATTAGATTTGTCAATTTGCAAAACGACTGACCAAAATGATCACGATGCACAAAAGCCTCTATGCATCATGAATTCATGATGCATAGTAGGTATTCTTATGTTATAATTCATCATCATCACTGTATGTTTGTATCCCAATTTTCATACCTGACCGTTCCTCCAGGGTGGCAGAAATGGAGAAGATGTGTAAACTATCCTGCGTCGAATCAAAGTGGGTAGTTAGCGAATGAGTACAACTCACCTACCTCCTGAGAGTCTGAGACCAAACAACAAAGAGAGCATTTAAACCCCTCCTCTCTTTCACAACCTCACTCAGAAACATTCTTACTAGCAAGAAGAACCCAATCTACCATTTTGGCTTTTTCTCACTCTCTCTATCAATTCTTCCTACTTACCTCTTCATCCTTTGACAAGTAAGATCACAATCTTACCATTGATATACATGATGCTTGATTATTTTACGCATTTTTGGCTGACTTTGAGGTTTTGTTTTGTTGTCAATTGTAGTGGCATCAGAGATGGTGATGGTTGATGATGTTGCTTTTGCACCTGAGCTAACTCTCACCAAGCCCCTTGCTCTCTTGGGAACTGGTAATTACGCATGATTTTAGCATATTTTCTGTTATGATTTATTATCAGCTTTTGGCAAATCTAGGGCAATATTGGAATTTGGAACTTCAATTTGATACTTGGCGTTTACCGTTGTTAATTGATACTTAATACTGATTATTGATTAAGTTTGCACATTATTCAAGCATATGGATTTCTCTTTTTACATGCATGGTCCCCTACAGTGGTATATCTTAACTTTTTCAGAAATGATTAGTTGCATATTTTAGCAAAAATATTTTTAGGATATGTAAAAAAAAAAAATTAATTAAGCAAGCTAAGCAGATTTTTAAATTGGTAATTTAGTTGAGTATATTAGGCTCTTAATTTGTCAGTACACGTCTAGCAATTGACTAGCATTCATGTCCCACATAAGGTTCTAACTTCTAAATTACGCCTTTTAGTAAAGCAAAAACAGAAAATATTATAGTGTTTTCGATCATAGGTGTGAACCAAACAAGAACGGGACAATAATATAATAATGAATAGGAAATTATAACTAGCTAGCATTTGTTGGCAAGTCATTTTCTTTCCCATTCTACATATTAGGGAGAAATAGTGTCATTAACATTTGACATGATTTGAAAACCAGCTCTTGGTCTAGTGGCAAAGAGCAATGCTCCTTGACTCCTTGAGTGAAAGATCGCTGGTTCGAAACTCGGCTAGAGGGTCTTTCAAAAACATTTAATTTAAAAATAAGTTGGGTGGTTTAGACCTCCAATTTATCTTCAAAAAAACATTTACATGATTTAAAATAGCAGATAGCAGCTTATAAAAATTCAATAAATTTTCAGAAATCAATCCATGGAAAATATCAGTCATTATCATCTAAATTCACAAATTTTACTCTCCCTGACAGGTATCACTGATATTGAAATTCATTTCCTCCAAATCAAGTACAACGCAATTGGGATTTACTTGGAAAAGGATATCATCGCACATTTGTCCAGCTGGAAGGGCAAGAGCGCCACCGAACTAGCTGATGATGACACCTTCTTCGAAGCCCTTGTTTCAGGTAATTGAAATCCTTAAACCCACAAAATTGTTAGTGCCCACCTGTCAGCCAATTCCATTTTTAATTTGGAATAATGCTAATGAGATGCATGTGATGTCCAGCTCCGGTGGAGAAGTTGTTCAGAGTCGTCGTGATTAAGGAGATCAAGGGGTCGCAATATGGTGTCCAGCTCGAGAGCTCTGTCAGAGACCGCCTGGCAGCCATTGACAAGTACGAGGAAGAGGAGGAGGAGGCTCTTGAGAAGGTCACCAATTTTTTCCAGAGCAAATACTTCAGTAAGGGTTCGGTTACCACCTTCTCCTTCCCCACATCTAGCAAAGCCGAGGTATATATTTAATTTCATTATTTTTATGGCATTTTTTGGTTGAATAAAATTATAAAAATATTACGGACATCCGACTGCCACTTTGTTATCTTGTAATGTAATACGAGATGCTTGTGCAGTATGCAAAATATATATATAAGGTGCTAAATTTCTGGTATTTTTGAGTGTAGATATCCTTTGTGACAGAAGGCAAGCCAGAGGCAAAGCACACAGTGGAAAATGCCAACGTGGTAGAGATGATCCAAAAGTGGTTCTTGGGCGGTAGCCGTGCCGTGTCTCCGACCACTGTTAAAAGTTTGGTAGAGAAATTTGCTGCTTTGCTCGCTCAGTAGTTTGATTTGTTTGCGTAGTTTATTTATCTTGTCCGATAGGCAATAATTTGAGCTGGGAATTGTTGTGTTGCTTTTTTTTTTTTATTGGATTAGTGTAATGTTAAATTATTCATTAATCAAAATTCTTATGCAATTGTGTTATTTTCCCTATTAAATGGCATTACAGCTTTTTGCTGATGGGCTCCTTCATAGGGCTACTTTCTTTAATTTTCCTGTATCCTCTCAGTAAAGGGTGCGTTTGGATGAGAGAAGAAGAAGAGGAAGAAGAAAGATGGGAAGAAAAAAAATTATAAACAATTCAAACTCTTCACAAAGTTACACACTTCTCAATACTTCTTCGCACTTCTTCCCTTCTTCCCTTCTTCCCACACCTATCCAAACGCATCCAAAAATGGAAAGACGATTCCAATTACAAATTTCGATAGCATTATTAATAAACAATAAATACAAATTGCCGATCGTCATCCACACCAACTGATGTTTAAAAGTATATGAAAAATGAGGATTGAATATATTTGATTATAAATGCTGCTTCAAGCTAATTTAGTGTTTGCTTTGGGTTTATCTGACACAAACACTAAACTAGTTTATCAATTATCATTCACGGTAGCCTCTACCTAGTATGTATGTCTTAAAAAATAAATAAATAAATAAATATCATTCACGGTATAATTAATTTACCATCCATTCACGGTATTGGGTATTTCATTCAAGGAAACCAACATCTTACGCGGCCCAGAAATTAAAACAGAAAGCCTAATAAAGAGCAATATTACGTAAAAAGGGCCATGGGCTACTAACAAGACTTCACTTAAAAAATTCAAACAGCTTAAATGTACGGAGGTCAGATGGTTATTTTCATGCCATTTTTCCTAACATTTGTAAGAAAATAATCATGTAAATTTTGTATTAAAATATATTGAATCTTGTTTTATTCTACTTATGTGGCAGAAGTACGATACACAAAATTAGCCAATTAATGGAATTTTAGTAAGCCAAGTCAAATTACCTAAAAACAGAGGCGCTATACCCGAAAGCAAAAATTCAAACCACCCAATTAACCAAAAATTAATGAGCTACTCCAGCTATACCATATTTAGACAGGAAACTGTTGGAGTTATGTCCTAGAAGTCAATAATTTAATGACTTAATTATTAGTTTATGTTTTGGATGATAATTTATCATCTGTTCCTAGGTTTATTATTGACAGATTATTCAGGTTGAGGATCTGAATTGTAGAACTCTGTGGATCATTCTTTAGAATGACAATAATAAATCTAAACGGTCCATAATCTTGATAATTAACAAGGAACATTAATTATCTTATAAGATTAGTATGCAAGTTAAGTGATGATTAAGTTCTACAAATCATAGGTAAAGAGTTACCAACTTAATTGCATATGTGTATGTTATGGAACATAGCACAGGACTTGACCCATCGAAATAAACATATGGATTGTGTTATGTGTCATTGTTTATTTCGTAATGATTTTGGTTCTAAGTTTGAGATGTTTATCTTTTCCACATGAGGATAGGTTCAATAAATATCGTCTACCGCTGATTCCCGATAAGGGCTGCTATACGGACTTTATTTATGTTCTCTTGAATTGTGCGGGGAAAAGCTAATCATCAAGAAAACCGTATGTCCCTCATTAATTCACTTAGTGAGTGACGATATCTGTTTGGGCCCCTTGATGGAGATAGATTGTTTGCATGCAACTTTATACAATTATCTCTAGATCAAGAAACGTATAATCTGCAAGAATGACACATTCCTATCTTGGATTATACAATGATATCGTGTGACATAAGAATCAAAATAGGGAAATTCATTTATTCTCTTATGAAGGATTGAAATATTGTAGCAGTACACTATTTATGCGAATTGGGAATCATAACGTGTTGCTAGATACCGCTTATGATTATTGGAATTAAATAACGATTTAATTCCATGTCCAACTTAGCATAAATCCTCAAAGGGTCACACAAAATAGAGTTTTGACCAAGACGATACATTATTTATTTATTCGCAATAGTTCGTATTGCGGAAATATGATAAGTTGATTAATTAATTATATACCGTTATAATTAATTAAGTCAAATGGATCATATTGAAATAAATTAATGTATTAGCTAATCCTAGAATAATTATTAATTGGTTAATAATTATTTTAGTTCAACTCAATTTAATATAAATAGTTATATTAATTTATTGGGCCAATATATATGCATTAAATATATAGCCCGATTAAAGAGCATTTGGAGTAGCTTTTAATTAAATGAATTAGAGGCTTGTTTGAGTGAGTTAAGAGGCCCAAAAAGCCCAAGAAGGAGGCCGGCCTTGGTGGTAGGTAGAGTGGCATTTTATGTAAATAGTGGGTTGGTGGTAGGTAGGGATCATGCACTATATATAGAGATGTATAGATGCAAATTGTGAGCTTCTCTCTTCCCTAACCCTAGCCGCCCCCTCTTTCTCCCTCTCTTGGCCGGCGCCTCTCACCTCCTCTCTCTCTCCATTAGCTCATGAGTTGAGCAATATTCTCTCCACTAATTAAATTGTTAATTAAAGAAGAAGAGAGAATACCTTGGATTAGCTTTGTTCTAATCGAATCGCTAGCACGAATCGATTTAGACCTTGGTTAATCTCTAGGTGGACTCGAGGCGCGATTAGGAGGCGAAGGAGAGCACCCATCGATTCCCATGCCGTAGGATCGAGCCCCGCGAATACGATTTCGCGGGAGGTATAATTTCCACCTTAATCTCTTTGTGTTAACTTGGCTTTTGTGCACGATTCGTTGTGTGTGTTGTTTCGATGGCTTAATTAACTTGTAATTAGCATAAAAATCGAAAATTACACACTTCCTAACAGTGGTATCAGAGCACATGGTCGTACTTAAGCTATTTTGACACTTAATTAAGAGAAATTGGCTAATTAACGGATTAGTAGAGATGATGCGTTTGTTTGCTGTCTGGAAATGGTATTTTCTGTGTTGTTTCGCGTTTTTCGCTTTGATAAGTTCTCTGGAAGTTTTTTCCATCTACATGAAAGTTGTAGATTTGTGGATTGTGATTCTTTTGGCGTTAGATTCACATTTTTCTGAATTAGTATGGATTTACTGTGAATAAAATGGCGACAGTGCGCAGAACCAGTTTCTGCTCGTACTGTCCTGTTTGAATGGCTTGAAAGATTTATATTTTGAATATAAGTACCAGTGTTCTATGGCTAGAAATAAAGAGGACTTGAAGCTCTTTCTGAGCATGTATAAATTGTTGCATGACTCGGATTAATTTGTGGGTTTTCAAGTATGAAAAGGAAGATCTTGTCAGATCCAGTTTGTTGAGCAAATCGATTGTTCTAATAAACTGTACCAACTGAGAACTCCTTTAAAAATTCTGTTTAAATGGAGTTGTTCTATTTTGAGTTAGGATTCCAGGAAAATTAGTTTCATAATTTTTCGTGGATGTTTGGACCTTCAACTAGGTTAAAACCTTTCGATTGACAGTCTGTTCCAGTACAGAATTTGTTGATTGTTTAGGCTGTAACTTAATATTATTGAACTGAACTTGGTTGTTTTCTTTTCATGAATGGATAGCCTGTAGTTTAAACAAGTTTTTCTATGTATATTGTATATATAAAAACTGGATAGAAGGTGGTCTTACAGACCAAATGGTTGAGATGATAAGCTGAAAATCTCATAACGGTGTTTCGTGCACTTGTAAGAGATTTGTCATTTTTGATTCTCCCAGATGGTTTAAGATCTCTTCTTGAAATTTTTACTGGTAATCACAATTATGATAAGGAGCTTAAGTAATTTATTTGAGAATTTTTGGAGACCTAAAACCTTTGCTTTTATTGGATTCCATTAGTTACGTTTTTAATAAATTACTGTTTTTCTAAATATTCAAACTAGTTGAAATTAATTAGAAAACTCCTTGTTTGATCTCCTTTCTGTTATGGGATGTTGAAAGAACTTTCTAAATGAATTTAAACAAGTTTTGTTGTTTAAAATTGAGGATTTGTACACGGAATTTACTTATGGCAAACGATACGCAAAGATGCTTGAAAATCGTTAATTGGAAACAAAGTTCTTGTATGTGCTAACTTTGTTTTGTAGGTGGATAGTGGGTTTAGTATGGCTCAAGACTCAATGCCTTGTGGTTGTATTTGAATGCATGTGTGAATGTTTGTAATGCGGCCTTTGGTGCCATTAATTAATTAATTTGTTGATTAATTTTTGATGTAACTTGTGAGGCTTGCATGCCCCTAAGGTTAGGAAGGGAATAGGATGTTTTCACATGTATTTTGTACCTTTATTTTATATAGGATTTAGATCCTTATAGAATTTAGTGGGAAGGGACAAGGATTAGATTAGTTTTGCTCCATGAACGATGTGGCGAAACTAATGCAAGCGGGAGCCATACAAACCCACAACTATGAGATGCTTATATGTGATTGCTTGTGATTGCTATGAATTGTCATAGGCTAGGTATGGGTGTATGCTTACACGACCACCAAACAAGTGTCATATGATTGATAGTCCCAACTAAAACTCGATTAAGTTAAATCGCCCTCCTTCTCTCTATCCCCTTCATGCCGATTGTCACTCATGGCGCGGTCCGCCCAAGCGGACGTCATGATTGCCAATTCGGTAGTCGGGGTGCAAATAGCTAAGATTTGCAAGGAGCAAATAGTGAGAGGTTACTTTTCGATGGACCCAACTAGAGTTTGGACATCGGGGCGAAGTTTGTAAATATACTTAGATATTCACAAACCAAGAATCATATGGAACGATATGATTGGTTGGAGAACCTACCTTGTCTAATTAAGTAGGGTGACGTGCCATAGCAGGCTCTACTTGATGAAAACCGGGATCTTGGAAAACAACTACATTTGGGACATTAAATAAATGTAGTGGGAGTTTTATTTGTTATAAATAAAACAATTGCATAAACTAATTGACCTTAAATTGATTTTGTTATAGATGTTAAAATTGTTAATTTTGTTGCGATCAATCTTTGAAAATGAACAAACTCGTTTCTAAAAGTATTCACTTAAAGAAGTAATACCGATTCCTAAGACACGATCTTAGCGAAGAGAAACTTGAGTATGTCAATTCCCAAAACTTTCCTCAAACTACCCGAACGTAGCAACGCGATGATTGATTGACTTTTGGCGAAAAGTTATTCAATAAAGCGTATGGCTAATATCCTCATTTGAAATTTCTAGCTTTGAATTAGAGAATTCATATAGACTAGATTTAACTCGTACGCTCTTATCCACTTACTCAAGAAAGTGTTCTTGGAGAAAGTAGATATTAACTCCATCATTTATGATCGAGTATAAAGAGTATGAGTTGACAAAGAGATTCTTCTTTTAAACATGAACGTTTCATTGGCTTACAAATCGAAAGATTTAAGTAGCTAATTGATAACTAGAGATATTGATCTCCGATATCAAGGATTATTGATATTGTCATACGATCTCTTCAAAATTATAAAGGATATAATGTTGCCTTCTTCGCACACTTGTTGATGCAAAAAGGTAATTGGTTTAGTATTCAAGAAATACTTCGCCAAGGCATGAGTTGAAATTTCGAGACTCTTGATTGTGATTATGTATCACATGAGATGTTTCATTTGCCGTTTATTGGAGGCATTGTGAAAGGTTGTCCGAAATACCATGATTGTAATGCTTTAATCCTAAAGTGTATTTGTCGTTCAAATCATCTCACTATCTCTAATTTACACTAGTAACTTGATACTAGTTCATATGCTCGCATTTGACGAAATGTGTTAGCAATGAAGAATAAGAGAATGTTCGAGAGATGTAAAGTAAACTCCGTATAGGCAATGACTTGTTCGTCTAAGTCATTACCATTGAATACGTAGAGTTATCTTTATTAAGAGTTTGTTTAGGAATTGAAGGTTGCATACCTTAATTCTAACTTCTCAAAACATCTCCACTTCATATTCGATGAAATGGATGATTATGTTTAATAAAAGACAAGTTCTTTTATTTCTGGATTTGTTTATATGTTTTCATGCATCTTGATTGAATTTGCTTGAAATAGATAAGCAAGTTTTGAATGACAAATAGGATGCGTAAGACTTGACACAAAGTATTTGACTTTAATGTTATACCGCTTAGTCACATAAATAAACGAGAATCGCATTACGAGAGTCTCCGTAACGTAGAGCTCGTAATTCAATTCGATTTCAAATCGGTTGATATGCGAATCATGTTTGTTAAAATGACAAAAGCGCCTTTAACCTACAAAGGTTTAAGGACAAGTGACTTGATTAGGACTTTTACATATCGATGTATAAAGACCAATAAGTACTTGTGTGAAGAAAGGTTATTGATACTTTACTACTTAACCAACGATCATTATAGATATTAACATATCTATTTGATAAGGTATAAGTATGAACCTTTTGACTAGTTCAAAGGAGTTCAAGTGTAAAGTTTAAAAGACCTTTCAAGAAAAATGGAAGTCTTACAATTAATCATGGTAAATAGTTAAGTCACATGATTTGAAATATTATCTTAAGAGTATGAAAATAGTTTCATAACTCACTCCATGAGGAACATTATGGAATAATGTGTCCAAGAGTGGAGGTATCGAACAATATTTCGTATAGTTCGATCGGTAATAAATCAATTGACTTATTCGACTCGTATTAGGGAATTATGTTTGAGGACAATATTGTTTACACTGAATGACGTTCCATCGAAGTCTATTGGAGAAGATATCTTACGAGATTTTGATCTCTAAGTATAATACTTCTCGAGATTTGGTGTTGAGAAGCTTATTTCAAGTATTGTGGACTTGTAAGCTTAAACCAAATAAGACACTATATATTTGTAGGATGCTTTATATTAAAAGGCACTACTTCCACGAATATGATAAGAACAAAGTAGTTGTTGCTAATCATAATGTAGTCTTGATGAATTGAAATTCTCAAGAAGAAGTAGTGGGAGTAAAGTGAGCATTAAAATAGTTTATGCGTCACTACAAGAAGTACTCTTATGGGAAACTTGTCACTCCATACATGGTACTTAGTGGGAGTTGAGCGAAACTTCATTCACAAGTTGTTTTGAAAGAAGTTTAATAGTACGCTCCTTCCAATGAGGACTCAACCATCTCACGAGTTGATGATGATTCGAGAAACTCATGGAATATATGAGGAGTCAAGAACTCGTTCGACAAATCATTGTGGAAGTAGTTAATGAACCTCAAGTACCAATCCTACAAAAGATCAACGAGAGTTGATTGCCTAAGCCGTTTGGTGCATGGGCTTCACGACATTCTCAAACTTAGCATATGAGAATCCGTTGATAAATAAGAAAACGATGGAACGATCCGATTCCACATATATGGTTCGAATTCATATGATCTTTAAATAAAATCCATGTATAACAACAAGGTATAGACCTTGGTTGATGTTCATGAAGGAGCAATCCATCAAGAACGTTTAGATCTTCAAAAGGAAAAATCGACATGGATAACAAATCGACTATGTACAAAGCGCGGTTTTTCGCTTGTAGCTATGTCTAAGTCGATGGCTAGTTGACTACGTACAAAGCACAACTTCTTGCTTGTGGCTATGTATAAGTCAATAAAGATCATTCTAGCAATAGTTGTATTTCATATATATTGATATATGGAAAAACACATAAAACCGCCTTCTTTGTATGAATGAAGGAAGATGTTGTGCATTTGACACAAATCGAGGTTTATATATTGCTAAAAACATACGCATGCTTCAAGGATCCATTAATGGATTAAAGCATGTGTTGTGGAGATTGGAATAAAAGTTTTGACAAGGAAGTCAAGGAGTTGAACTTCGTCAAAAAAAGTATCTTGTATAAACAAGATATTCAGTGAGAGCATAATTGTATTACTTGTATTGTTCAAGTTAACAATTCATTAAATTGGGAATAACATTAAGAAAATGAATATTGTCGAGATCTCTTTGGAGAATGCTTTCTCAAATGAGAACTTGGGCGAAATCACCTAATCCAAGGAAACAAAATCTATAAAGATAGATTATGATGGATGTTAGGTTTGAGCAAATATGCATATATTGACGAAGTGTTCTAGAAACACGAAAGTTACACTCCAAGAAAGGATGTCTAACTATACGTCACATGGCATGACTTGAGTGTTTAACTCGGTTTATTACAACTCAATTCGAGAAAGTGCATGAAGTAGTTCAAGCATTCTTTCATTATGAGTTTCATTTTGTATGTCATATTTATACATATGCCCCAATGTGTAATATCTAAATGATATGACAAACAGTTGTCAAATGGATATAAGAGAGACACATTTGGACGATAATCAAGGATATCCTCGAGTATCTTATGAGAAAGAGTGATATAATGTTTCATCTCTTAAGATGAAAGAAATCTCGTGTAAGTTGTTACACTGATAAAAGTTTTTCAAAGGATTGATGTAATCACGATTGAGCTACATATTTTGCTTAAAAGGTGGTGTTGTAAGTTTAGAAAGTGTTCTAAATGGAATATTACAACCGTTTCCGTCACCAAAGTAAAATACATAGCAACTTGTGAAGCAATAAAAGAAATTTATTTCGGATCGAGTTCTTAGTCGAGTTATTATGGTTCTATGCATCTCGAACCATTACTTACTCCTAAAGAACCCAATGTTACATTGGAGATTCAAATATGATCTATAACGATATCACTTGATATCATATGATGATGATCAAGAACATATATATAGTAGTATATATATATAGGGTCAAACAAAATTTTGGATAGGTTCGCGAACACAGCGAACACTCTAGCATGACCTCTACCTTGAGCAGTATACGAGATGCAGTTATGCATCCATACGTGGTGGACGTATGAGTAACTAGCTTTAAGCGTATTATTTATTTTGAGGTCCGAGACATGTATATATGTAGATATATGACATTGTTCTCAACTCTTCGTTGGCTAGAAGTCACTACTGATTGACTCTAGGCCAAGTGGGAGATTGTTGGAGTTATGTCCTAGAAGTCAATAATTTAATGACTTAATTATTAGTTTATGTTTTGGATGATAATTTATCATCTGTTCCTAGGTTTATTATTGACAGATTATTCAGGTTGAGGATCTGAATTGTAGAACTCTGTGGATCATTCTTTAGAATGACAATAATAAATCTAAACGGTCCATAATCTTGATAATTAACAAGGAACATTAATTATCTTATAAGATTAGTATGCAAGTTAAGTGATGATTAAGTTCTACAAATCATAGGTAAAGAGTTACCAACTTAATTGCATATGTGTATGTTATGGAACATAGCACAGGACTTGACCCATCGAAATAAACATATGGATTGTGTTATGTGTCATTGTTTATTTCGTAATGATTTTGGTTCTAAGTTTGAGATGTTTATCTTTTCCACATGAGGATAGGTTCAATAAATATCGTCTACCGCTGATTCCCGATAAGGGCTGCTATACGGACTTTATTTATGTTCTCTTGAATTGTGCGGGGAAAAGCTAATCATCAAGAAAACCGTATGTCCCTCATTAATTCACTTAGTGAGTGACGATATCTGTTTGGGCCCCTTGATGGAGATAGATTGTTTGCATGCAACTTTATACAATTATCTCTAGATCAAGAAACGTATAATCTGCAAGAATGACACATTCCTATCTTGGATTATACAATGATATCGTGTGACATAAGAATCAAAATAGGGAAATTCATTTATTCTCTTATGAAGGATTGAAATATTGTAGCAGTACACTATTTATGCGAATTGGGAATCATAACGTGTTGCTAGATACCGCTTATGATTATTGGAATTAAATAACGATTTAATTCCATGTCCAACTTAGCATAAATCCTCAAAGGGTCACACAAAATAGAGTTTTGACCAAGACGATACATTATTTATTTATTCGCAATAGTTCGTATTGCGGAAATATGATAAGTTGATTAATTAATTATATACCGTTATAATTAATTAAGTCAAATGGATCATATTGAAATAAATTAATGTATTAGCTAATCCTAGAATAATTATTAATTGGTTAATAATTATTTTAGTTCAACTCAATTTAATATAAATAGTTATATTAATTTATTGGGCCAATATATATGCATTAAATATATAGCCCGATTAAAGAGCATTTGGAGTAGCTTTTAATTAAATGAATTAGAGGCTTGTTTGAGTGAGTTAAGAGGCCCAAAAAGCCCAAGAAGGAGGCCGGCCTTGGTGGTAGGTAGAGTGGCATTTTATGTAAATAGTGGGTTGGTGGTAGGTAGGGATCATGCACTATATATAGAGATGTATAGATGCAAATTGTGAGCTTCTCTCTTCCCTAACCCTAGCCGCCCCCTCTTTCTCCCTCTCTTGGCCGGCGCCTCTCACCTCCTCTCTCTCTCCATTAGCTCATGAGTTGAGCAATATTCTCTCCACTAATTAAATTGTTAATTAAAGAAGAAGAGAGAATACCTTGGATTAGCTTTGTTCTAATCGAATCGCTAGCACGAATCGATTTAGACCTTGGTTAATCTCTAGGTGGACTCGAGGCGCGATTAGGAGGCGAAGGAGAGCACCCATCGATTCCCATGCCGTAGGATCGAGCCCCGCGAATACGATTTCGCGGGAGGTATAATTTCCACCTTAATCTCTTTGTGTTAACTTGGCTTTTGTGCACGATTCGTTGTGTGTGTTGTTTCGATGGCTTAATTAACTTGTAATTAGCATAAAAATCGAAAATTACACACTTCCTAACAGAAACTTCTGGAGTCTCTCTGGAGTGTAATGCTGGAAGCAACAGCAAAATCGAGCAAGTAGTGAGACTCAAAGAAAAGTAGACAGCATTTAAGGTTACTTTTTGTTGGTTCAGCGTGAGTCTCATGACATTCATTGATTAGAGAAGGACATTAAACCATTTTGAAAGGGATACAACCTGATTTTGCCTAATGACCTATACGTGTCAAACAGTATAAGTACTAAACAATATGTATTGTCCTATTCTATATTGAAAAAAGGCTTAATAATACGAGGGGAGGGGTGGGGGTCTCTTTCGCTCATTTTGTTTTGTCTTGTCTGTTTAGTATATGTGTATTTGAAATACATGAGTATTCATATTATTATTATTATCCCAAATTACATGCATTAAAGAAAAAAAAAAGAAAATTGAAATCCAACAAGCTTTCTCTTGGATATACCAAATCACAATGCATCTTTGTAAGTTATAACTACCAAAACCGCTAAACTATACAAACTGAGATGTGATGTGATCAGAACCATGAATTCCATAATGGATAGTACACATGGATGCAATATATCTTAATTTCCTACACAAAAATTTGGCAGATATATCCACAACATCTGGTCGATGTGATACATATGCCTAGGCGTTTGTCTTGGAATCCTCTTTGATTTGTATACTCGTCAAAGTATACCTAACAAATCACCATCCATGTATCTGTCCAAGAGGAAGAAGGCATTTCTCAATTGTCATCTCACCTCACTAATTTCCACAATTACATGAGCCGGCACTGTCGGACTCGGCTCCTGAGAACTGGCTTCTCCCTTATCATCATCTGTCCGATCAACGATCGAGCTACGACATGTTGGGCAGGACGGGTGTGCCGCTAGCCATGTATCAATACATCGAACATGGAACCCATGATGACATTTGGGCAAAACCCTAACCTTCTCTCCATCAGCAAAATCCCCCAGGCAAATTGGGCATTCTGTTGCAGGGACACTGGTACCCAGCCCGTACACCTCCACCGGGATTTTGCGAAGAGCACGTTTTTTCAACCCGGGACTGGTGGCAGCCTGCCCGGATAGCTGCTGTTCCATGGCAACCCGACGACCGCATCGGAGTGCACACCGCACGATGGTGTTGAGCCCCAGTGCGCATATTAATGCGCACAGCAGTGCGGCCAGGATGATGACCATGTTGGTGTCGAAATTGGCATCATCACTGTCGCTACTGCTGTTGTTTTTGCTGTTCTGCAGAAAATCTGTGCCTATTGTCATGCCGGAAGATGGTGTGTCGCTAATTCTCTTGACAAATTTGGAATAAGAGAGAGAGAGAGAGAGAGAGAGAGAGAGAGGTTTGGATTCAAAAATTTTGCTGGTTGGATTTCTCTTTCCTAAGGTTGGTGCTGATCACTTAATTGATGATATGAGGATTCTTGAAAGATGGAGCATTGGAGAGAGGAAAGCTATAGAGAGGAGAAAGAGACTGAGGTGAAGGGGCAGAATCTCGGTATGTTTGCCTCAAGCGTTCTCTTGTCTCATGATTGGTGATGCACTGCTGCTAGGCTGAGCATCACCTAAATTAGAGAGATTTTTATTTTTCTGGTGGAAGTGGTTCTGGGGTCATATATATACCTATACATCAAGCCTTCTATTTTGTTTGCAACTTGATGGTTTTGGTGACTTGCCAGGAGTAAGTGAGGCTTTAGAGATTAAATGGTTTGGTTGACTCAGTGTGGAAATAAAGAAATATGTACTATTTCTCTACTTAATTAATCAGAAAAATGAAGAGTCCCCATTCCCCAACTAGTCATCATTATCATTATATTAAGTAAATTTGTAAAATTTTATAATTGTCGAAATCATATCTCATATTAGTTAAATAATGCAATTTTTTTTATATGGAAACTGCATGTTCGAACTTGGATGATTTTAATTTAATGTGCAAAAATGGAAAGCGTAAATTTTTTTACTAACTAAAAAAAAAAAACTAAAAATGAGAACAGTCATTCACAATCCTTCAATTCAAATAGATTTCCTGTGAGGCGGATCCCTTTCTAATTTTATTTATTTATTGTTTTTAATGGAGAGGATGGTTTCATAAAAGATTAGTTGAAAGAAGTTTTGTCCACAAATTAAACTTCTAGGGACTTTTAAATGTTTTGAATGAAAAATGCACCATGAAATAGAAAGCGTGGGAAGAGTGTGTTTTGGTTTATAGAGATATAAGATCCCACCTAATCATAGTTAGAGTAGGCAATCATAGCCCCATTTGGTTTGGCTTTGAAGTCATAACCAAACCTTGTCAATGCATGTTGGACAAGGAATTAAAAAAGTAGCAAAGCAGTTTGATATTGTCTTTGTCTTAATCTATATTCGATATGAAATAAGCAGATGGAATTTTCTATTATGGATCAACTTAAATTTTTTTTATCGGAAAGAATATGAGGGTTAACAATAAAATTTTGCTACATGAAGCCTCAGAGACAGTTTTACTAGTTCCCCGGTATCTCTGTTACGTAAATCTCATGCTTAGGGCTATCAACGAAATGTCGTTTCGCAATTTTCATTCTGTTCCATTCAAAACGGAAGAGGGAATTAGTTTCATTTCTGAGAGCGGAACGGAAACAAAATGCTGATTTATAAACGTTACCTGAAAATGGAACACGGAATGAGCTGAAATCAATAGAAAATGAAGGACAAATAGAAAATGAAAACAAAAACTGTTCCGTTGACTGAAACGAAACGAAAACAGAATATGCTTGTTCCGTGTTCGTTTCAGATGTTTGACAGCCCTAGATTATATAATATGTATAAAAGATAAAAAAAATATTGACCAAAGTTTGATCTACTATATATGTACATACGTTTCTACCTCTGCACAAGTAAGAACAATAAAAGAGCAATGACATTTTGTTGGAAATGGCCCACATTTAAAATTAACTTGCAGAAAAGAATAATCAAAGTGAGAAAGATTTTAGAACACATTCATGGCTCCGTTTGGATGACTTCTTCCCGGAATAAGGAATAAGGAATAACCACTTTTTACTAATAAATTTATTTCTAACCATCCAAACTCTTCATAAAAGTTACACACTTCCCAATAAATTTACCCATTTTCAATAAATTTCTTCCCTTCTTTCTTCTTCCTACCTTATTCTCAACGCATCCAAACGGAGCCCAAAAGACTACCCAAGGGTCGAAATCTTACCTTATTGCAAATAAGAGCAATTCTATTTCGGCTAAAATCGAATGCCATTTTCATGCGTCGTTCTATGAGAGGAGTCTGTTTTTCCATCAATTAATTGTTGTTTGGCCCAAAATTTCTTATCGAGAGTTCAAATTTTCTCTTAATATATATATAATATATTGCTTAATTGATCAAACAACTCTTTCCATTATAAAATTTTACTGTCAAGAATATCACTCCTATGGATGATGACGTGGCGTATATGTAGTATTTAACTTTTCAACTTGTATAGATGGTCATGTATGTTACGACTAGATCCCTATCTTATTTTCCAAAATAAAAAGGAAAAAAAAACTTATATAGGTGGGGGCATGACATTTATCTTGCACTATTTCTTGAGACGATCAGGTCTGTACAAACAAATCATTTATGACATTATATAACCGTATATTTGTTAATGAAAAAGGTGGTCTAATTAGGATGAAGCGAGAAGAAATAGAAGAAAATGTCTATAAAATCTTTATAATATGTTACAATACGATTTTGATAATTAACTCACTAGCTAGCAAGATCGATTTTACATTATTTGATATAATTTTGTTCAAATTAACTTCAAATTATCTCGTTCTCCATAGAATTGGACACCGTATTTGAGCATTAAACAATACAAATATCTGAATAATGAAGTTAAACAAATAACGAGTCAGCTTTTTGGCCAATGAACCATTTGCAAGTCCACGTGTCTCAAAAGATATTTCTGATCTTTTATTTTCACTTCAACGATTCATGAAAGGGATCAATATGGTGTATTAGGAAAATATCTGCTGGTGGAAACAAACGAAGCTTAAGTCCTAAGCCGCCCAATCAAATAAAAGAAAATGACCCAACAGCGACATAATTAATTAAAACCATGTATTGATTTTCCCAAACAGGACCGTTGGATCGAAACAGACGGTTAGATTTCGATCACTCCCTTGATCCCTCTAACAAAACAAATAAAGTCTCTTCCGAAATCTCTCTTTCCTCCGCCAGTCCGCCCCGACGACACCTGCCGCTAGTCACCTCTCTCTCGACTGCGCCTCACTCGTCGATCGATTTGATTGCGTACGCTCGCCGTCGACTCTCACTGCTCCCCGTCCCTCCTTCTCCCTCTCTCGAAGCTGATCTCACTGGTCAAGTAAGAGTCACTCTCATTGTTCCACGTTGTCGACAGAAGTCTCTTGTTGCCGCTACTCACGCCGTCGACCAGAGACGGAGCCAGAAAATTTTGATTGGGGGTTCAACTAGGGCGAAGTCAGAAAAATTTTAAATTTTTTTTAATAAATTAATAATATTTAAATAGAAATATTAGTTTTTTATATAAAGAATTTTTTTTTCGACATTTGTCATAAGAAGAATATGTTTCACCTGGGGCCAAGCTACAAATTAGATATGTTTCAAATTTGAATTTGACTCAAATTATAATTTCAGTATGTCATAAATTAACTAGAAAATAAAACAATTGATTTAATAAATAAAAGGATAAATTTTTTAGCAGCTGTACCTTTTATTTTTTTAGTATTAGTATTAGTATTTGTTAGTACTATTTTATTTGTATAATTATTTTTATTTTTTTGTCAAATTTTTATTATTTGTTTTCATGGTTGTTCGACTAGGATGCTTATGAGGTTATCCATCATACTTTATGTTTGGCCTATATTGTGGACCTATTTAATTAATTAAAAGACCCACAAACAAGAACTAAAAAAAATTAACTACATTTCTCTTTTCGGTTTATAAAAATGATCTTTTTGTATGGCAATAATTCTTTACAAATAGAAATTGTTAATCAATCCAAAAAGACCTCACAAAAAAATATACTAAAAAAATTATATGGGGTTCACTAATGAAAAATCATCTAAATATTTATGGGGTTCAAATATAGAGTACATATGACAAATTTATATTTTATAACTATAAATATTCATATGTAGTAATATTATTTAAAAAAATAGGGGTGACATTGACACCCCTTTGTTATACCTAGATCCGTTAGTGCCGTCGACACAAGACTCTGCTCACTCGTCGATCAACTCGACATGGCAGCGGGTTAAAAGTGAGTTATTTCTCAAATTTTTTTTTCTCTTGATTGAAATAAGTACAGAGATATACATGTTTCTTCTTTCTTGTACCTGGTTCTGTACACTGGTTGGTCAGAATTTAATCGATCAAATGATTTATATTTTAACTGTGCTGGTTGAGAATAATGAACATGCAAAGAGTGTTGTATTAATTGTGTATTGCTTTAGATCAGTTAAAATTAGAGTGTTGTATTAATTTGATAAATTTGATATGGGGGTATAATTTGATGCAACTACAAAAGGTGATAGTATTATTATTTCCAGATTGGAGCAAGTATATGGAACTGAAATCCTTGCAAAATAAACCTGCTCAAAAGAAAAAAAATAACTCGATCTTTCTAATTTGATGTGTTTAGAACTGCCATTTAATGACACATGTTAGTGTGATGAATAGATGAAAGAAAGAGCAGAGAAGCAGGAGTATTGGAGGGAGAAAGAGAAACTAAATCAGAAAAAGAAGGTAGGAAAAAGAGAGCTTTTGCGCAAGAAGAGTTCGGTTTGGGTCTCTGAGCATAATCTCGAATCGAGGATTTTAGAAGAAATTGTTGATACTACACCTCTCTAGAGTGATTAATAAATTTCTGCACTTCTAGATTTTTTTTATGATAGTCAGTGCTTGAGTGTGAATTAGCAAATATCTTGTTATGACAGTTAATTGTGTTAATCAATGCTTGCCAAATTGGATTCATATGCACATCTGTTTTGTATACTGTTTTTGTTGTAATAACATCTTGGAGCTGAAACTTGGCTGAAGTTTATCATTCTTAGTCCATATATTTAATTTTTATTCCTGTGATTGAACTATACTGCTCAATTATATTCATATATGCTTATATGTAAAACATCACGATCTGCACTTTGTTAGAAGGGTGCACATGATATAATGCATTGGTGCTTGACTGTCAAAGGAATTGTGGCTATTTAGAGGGTGATGTGGTGATGGGTGCAAATTCACTTCATTTTGTCTCATCATGCATCTAGTTTAATAGAGTTCAAAACAACTCATGCTCAATTGAGTTCTGGATTAAATAAATATTCAGGTACATATGGTATCAAAGCCAAGGTTTCATAGGTACATGTGGTACCAAAACAACTCATGCTCAATTCACTTAAGAAGAGTTCAAAAGCCAAGGTACATGTGGTACCAAAGCCGGTTTCATAGGTTTCAGGTACATCCAGAGTGAACACATACAGAAACGCAAAAGCCAATTACGTGCACACAGTTTTGTTTTTTATAAACCGTTCACATTTAAGTAAATATCATATTATGCGATGAAGTCCTGAATTTTTACACAATAACACTGTTTCCTTCTTTCAACACTATACTACTATCATTTCTTTCTACAAAATGTTGCCAAAAAAGAAAAACTACTCTTGTCTAATCTTCTCTACAAAATGTGGCCAAAATGATCCATGACATCTTGTCTACGGTTGTGAAATTCTCAAACCGCTACAAAAAAGCATATATTAGTACTCGGCCTCCTATTGATTATTTTTTTGTGTAATTTTAATGTCCTTACTATATGTCTTCAAGTTCACTAACGCACCCAAAATTTCCTTGCGATATATCTTGAGATGGATTTGTACTCGACTTATAATTAAAACATACAAATTAGATAAAAGATATATTCTCCGTCCTCTTGGCTTATATTAAGAGAGAGAACAAAAAAGACTTTTCAAAATTGATCTTGAGCTCTGACACCAGTTCAAATCCTATTAGTGTCTATCTTAAAGCCAAAACCATTCTCCTTAAAGAAGATGTTGAGTATTTATCTCGTATCTATCTGGAGCTATGGGATTAACTGAGAGGATTGTTTTCTTATAACACTCTTTTATTAACTAACTTGAAGGAGTACAATTATACAATCTCTCTTTGATACTTCATATACTATCTCATTGATTCTTATCACATACAACTATTATGGCCTATTTATACATACACAATGTCGGTTATATAGCACCTAGATACATGCTACTCAATTCTAGATTTGTCTAACCGACTTACAAGTTTATTCAACATTTTAGTCTATCCTTCTAGTATAATCATGATGTTGTATACCGTGAATATTCTAGATCATTCATTCATATTGGTGCATTTATGGGCTGGGCCTTCTCTTTAATGGGCCATTCCTTTCGGTGCTGATTTTTAACACTCCCCCTCAGCATCGACTCGATCTTCTCTTTAATTGTTCGATCTTTCTTCTTGTATAGCATCTTCTTGCTAGCGAACTTCTCATCTCTTCGACTAAATTTAGATTGTACTTCTTGTTGTTTCACCGTTCTACTCGTCCTTGAAGTTTTGTCTTCAATTGATTTCTTGTACCAACATTGTCGTGCATAGTGTCCTCGTCTTTCACAGTTATAGCACACTATGCTTCTATGATGAGATGTCTTACTCGTACCTCGGTGGTGCTTCAATTCTTTTTGGGCTCCCCCTTCATGTGTGCTCCTCTCTTTAACACTTGCCATCTTCTTGACTTTTTCGTTGTCGTTGATTACTTGAGCCCTCAACGCAAATTGTGCTTCTTCTTCTACCGGTGGTTGTGGAGCATAACTAAACCTTAACTGGAAGTTTCTAGATCTCTCCATAGAGATCCTTGCTATCACCAAATTTTTATTTTTCCTATCTAATATTTTACATCCTCCATTTTCAAAATGAACCGCATATCCATTTTGCACTAACTGCCCCACACTTAACAAATTTTGCTTCAGGTCCGGTACGTATAGTACGTCTCGAATAAATTTCGGGCCCAACTTAGTTTGGATGGCAATACTACCCTTTCCTTTCGCTTTAACTAAAACACCATTACCCATACGTACCTCTGGTGTATATGACGTGTCGATATCTCTGAAGAGTTCACGATTGCCTGTCATGTGGTTTGTGCAACCGCTGTCGAGGAACCACATGTTGTCACTCTCTTCAATTGCAGAGTGACACGCATAGAAGATACTCTCTTCGTATTCGTCTTCTTCAACGAAGTTTGCTCGATCAACATTTTTGTTCTACACTTCCGAGCTATATGGCCGATCTTTTTGCACTTGTTGCATCGTTTCTTCCGCCAGCATCTTGACGTATCATGATTTGTCATCTTGCATACGTCGCACCATAAGGTTGAATTGCGCGTACCTGAATCTTCTTTACTATGAGCTTGGTGGAGTTTGAACCTTGTTTGGAGCGCTGTTTCAACCAAGTTCGACTCCGTGTTCGAATTCACCCCTCGTTGTAGCCTTCTTTCTTCATGCGACTCCAACGAGCTCATGAGTTGTTGAACCGAAAGAGTTGATAAATCTTTTGACTCCTCAATCGCTGCGACGATATGCTCATATTTCTCTGGCAGACTGATCAAGATCTTTTCGACAACTCTTTGATCTGACATACCTTCGCCATATGCCCGCATCTGATTAACGATCTCGATTACTCTTGTGAAGTACTCTTTTATCTTCTCTGACTCCTTCATTTGCAGATTTTGAAATTGTTTCCTCAAGGTCTGCAACTTCATCGCAATTACCTTTGCAGATCCTTGAAACTCCTCTCGCAAAATCTCCCATGCTTCCTTCGCCTTCTTTGCGCCAATGATACGCGAAAACAGATTCTCAGAAACACCTTGTTGGATTAGAAACAATGCCTTGGCGTCCTTCATTGTGTCTTCCGCCAACTGCTTCTTCTGTTGCGCCGTCGGTTCAGCATGCTCGGTGTAGCCGTTCTCTACGATGTCCCATAATCCTTGAGACCGTAGCAACGTCTGCATCTTGATCCTCCAAATGTCGTAATTCTCTCCGGTGAAGATGGGGACCATTGACTGCGCCATGCTTGCACCGAAACTTGATGCCATTAGCTAAGATGCTCTTTTGATCTTTACTAATACGTCGCTACTCGATCTATGCCCGCGTCTGACCGATCTGGCTCTGATACCAATTGTTGAGTATTTTATCTCGTATCTATCTGGAGCTATGGGATTAACTGAGAGGATTGTTTTCTTATAACACTCTTTTATTAACTAACTTGAAGGAGTACAATTATACAATCTCTCTTTGATACTTCATATACTATCTCATTGATTCTTATCACATACAACTATTATGGCCTATTTATACATACACAATGTCGGTTATATAGCACCTAGATACATGCTACTCAATTCTAGATTTGTCTAACCGACTTACAAGTTTATTCAACATTTTAGTCTATCCTTCTAGTATAATCATGATGTTGTATACCGTGAATATTCTAGATCATTCATTCATATTGGTGCATTTATGGGTTGGGCCTTCTCTTTAATGGGCCATTCCTTTCGGTGCTGATTTTTAACAGAAGATAATAGTATAATCATAATAATGTAAATGCAAAACCCCTTAACTTAATAGATGTTCCTTTTATTTCACCAAGTAAAGCTCTTCGCATGGCAATACCGCGGGTATCATCCTGACCGGATAGAATGAAACGACCATAATGAAACACAACCTATCTATTCTTGATTCAACACACTCCCACTGTATTGTTCGAGTCGATCCTGCCTCCTTATTTTATTGCTTCTACACCAGTATTTCCCTCATTTCTGCTTCTTCTTTCGTTCTTGAGACCTTTTAGGGGCATACTTCCTTCTCGCCTCTCTTCTAGCCTCTTCGGCACGGGGTGCTTCTTCATAACGCCGTAGCATATCCCTCTGATACGAAGCAAAGTATCAACAAATTTAAATTTTACTAAAATAAATTACCTTAACGAATCTTGACTATTTGAGATAGTTTTATTATTGGCTTTCTTGGCTCTTTTTTTTTTCTCAATGCAAGAAGACTTTCGTTTCGAATGCTTATCACCATCATTCTTCTTCTTTAAGTGTAGTGAAGGTTCAGTAGTTGGATTGCCATCACCATTCTTCTTCTTTTTGTATTCGTTATAATCTCGTTGAAGCTCAATTAACCTATTCCTAACAAAATGACCATCTTATTCATTATGGGCTGCCTCCTCAACTATTGGTGCTACTATATGAAACATATCGGCTTTACGGTTCCTAACATCCAATATAGGATCTTCAATCACCCTTTTCCCCTCTACATCCACAACGATATCATCTTTTGCCGTTTTAGTCCAACGCTTGAGAACGTACCTCGGTGGAATCACCTTAATATCCTCACGATCCAACACCTTCAATGCATGCCAACATAAAATACCCACTCTTTCAAACTTCTTACAAGAACATGAAACCATTTGGTCCTTCCGATTCCAAACAACTTGTCTACTCTTGCATAGAGTTTTATTATCAATACCACACTTACCCACCGTGTACGTATTACCCTCTAGGCATTCTATGCGAGCTAACATGGATAACTCAACCTCCGCTTGAAATAACTTCAACACGTTGGGTGTGTAAAAATTGGAGGCTCCACAAAGAATAGGCATATTGAACCTAATTATTGGTAATTTACTTGTCATGTTATACTCGGATGTTATCTCCTTCTCACGGTTTTGTTTAAGAACTCTATCAAATTGTTTCATAAATCTACATACATCTAACTTGCAATTTAAATAGGCTTTTAAGTTTGAGTTGAAGCTCTCACTTGATTGTGTGCCACGAATTCCCAAAGTGTACGCATCTTTCATAAAACAATATGCCCACTTTTTTTTACATTTATACATGAAGTTTAGCCACCTCTTGCTCTCGCTCTCGCCATCCAACTTTCCCATAAGAATTTTAAAAGCATCCTCGAATTCCTTTTCCTCCTCGTACCTACAAGCCGCAAAAAAAAATGAATGACATTCATAATTCATATATAAGATTTTAACAACTTTAAATATCAACGAGGTCATATACAGAGAGGTGAGGTGCTGGTACAAAATAACATGGGTCTTGACATTGCATTTTTATTATTACATATTTACACATACACAAAACTTTATACGTTATTTTCTGAACAATATAAAAATGAAAAAGTACCTATACACACACTCATAAAAATCTCCCGATATCTGCTCCCCTTCTTTGTTGTGAGTCCCTAATTTTTTGGAACAATTTTGTGCAATATGCCACATACATAAAGCATGTTTAGTATCCGGCATTATTTTCTCTAAAGCATGCCCAATTGCTGCATCTTGATCGGTAAATATGGTGATGAACTTCTTGCCGCCATGTGCTTCGAGAAACTTTGTAAACACCCATTGAAATGACTCTTTTGTTTGGTCACACATGAGAGCCGCACAAAAAATCACAATCTCTCTTAAATGATTAAAGCCAACGAAAGTACCAACCGCCCACTTTTCATTATTGGTGCCAAATGTAGTATCGAAGATAACTACATCTCCAAACTGGGCGTAGGACGCAATCATCTTTGCATCCGTCCAAACGACATTCGATATCTCTCCTTCTTCGGAGGTATCTTCAAAATGTTTGAAAGATGAATTTTCCATACAACTCTTTGCAAAATACTTGGTCATAGCAATGGCGGCCCCATATTTCATTGATTCCTTTCGTATAGTCCTCAAGCAATTATTATGGTCTACCTTTGTATAACCCATGCCTCGAATTCCACCGTTTTGTCTACTAAGTAGCTCATGAGCATCTTTCGGGCTAATTCCCGAACTAGCGGCTATTTGAATGTCAAAACTCACTATTTTAGGTACTTTGCGTTTAGAGCTGCTAGTGGACGGATTCCAATCCACGTCCAATCTAGTCCAATAATAGAGGATTAATATCCATGACCGAATCACATCCATAATAGATGCTAATGTTCCGTCCATGTCCAGTTCATCCATAAACCAATTAACGTCCATATAGTGTCCACAAATTATTCATGTGGACGGAGTTTTTAACCAATTCAATTAGTTAACATAATATATGGGGCTATTTAAACCAACTCGCGTGCACATTTAGTCCATGGACCTCATCTCTTGACCATCTAGAAATCCGTCGGTTCAAACATAATGCTATAACTTGTATAGAAATCCGACGGTACCTATCTCTTTTATTTTGCATAGTTCTTGAATCCTGACTAATCTAGACCGTCTACCAAAAATTAAACATATTTAATTAGTAGGAAACTTCGCAATTATGATTGTCCAATCTTAAATTCACGGTCCAGATCAGATAGTATTATCTAATTATACCCACGAAAACAAAGACGATCCAAACCTAAATTATTTGATTCGGCATTTGACTGAAATATTTTTTTTCCTTTTTCCAAAGAAACTAATATTTGTATATATATATATATTATTTAAAAAAGCAGTAATTAGTAACAATAAATAACAGAAAAAGGCAACAATTTTCTCAGTTCAAGCGTGGAAGTGAGGAAGAATTTCAAAATACAAAGCAAGTAAAGGATTTACAAGAAGCTTATCGGATCTGAATCGAAAAAGAAAGCTCCGAAACTGATTCTCCTTTTGTCAAGTCGAGAGATCTACCGATCTCAGATCCTCTTTGCGAAATTGAATCCTCTGATCAAAGGTTTTGTATAAAGAAATATTATAAAGTTTCGAGATTGTCTTGGCGTTCTAGCCGTCGGACGAGATGGAGCGGAGGAGGAGGAGTACGGAGGATGTGGTGGAGGGAGGAGAAGGAGGAGGTAGATGCGTAGGAAGGAGAGAAGGGATTTGAGGGAGAGAGAGAGAGAGGTGCAACAGTGGCGACTCAAGTCACTCGACAGAGCTTGAGGAGGCATGACAATGGCGGAATTCAATGGGAGAGGCGCAAGTGTTCTATTGGAGAAGAGAGAGAGACGTGCGACAACGATCATAAATTGGTCCAGAATTTGTCCATAGTTTATCACAGTTTGTCCACAATTTATCCTGACTTGTCCATATAATTTTTTTCTAATTGGATTTGGAATGGACTGAAGTCCAGATCGAAAATAGTCCATCCATAAAATGTTCAATGTTGTCCAGCCCATATTATCCATGGACTATCCAGTCCACTAGCAGCACTATTTGCGTTGGCTTGGTATTAGATAACATGCTTCGGGTGGTTGGAGAGGATGGTTGTGCTCAGAAACAAAGTCCACAACTTTGACTTTTTGGATTTTTCTATCTAATTTTATTTGCAAACAAGCTTGACATCCGGTCCGCGTCTCCGCTCTTGGGTTCTTTGTCAAATGATCTCGCTTGTCTACTCCTATTTTACCTTCGCAAGAGCACACATAAATCTTTGAAATAATTGCATCATCTATTTTGCTCCTTGTGTCACGGCTCTTTCTTACTCCAAAACCAACTTTTCCACCATAGTAATTCCAAGCCGACCATGCTTCCTCCATTGTTGGATATTCCATACCCAAATGAGGTACAAAATCTTCTTGTTGCTCTTCCATAACAGAAACACAGTGCTGCAAGAATTTATAGAAATGTCATACACTACAACCTTTTATTGCAGCCAAGTACTAATAAGGACCATGAAAATATAAGACCAACAAAACAAACCAAGTAAATATGCTATCTGAATGTATATTAGTTTTATTGCAAACGATGTACATTCTATTTCTTTTCCATAGTTCAAATACCCAGATTAATCCTAACTCTTAAACTTTTCTTTACTTCCTTTTTGTAAACTTTATTAATTTTTAATGCTTGGAGCTGATCCAAGTGGTTATTTTCAACTAAACCAACTTGCCCCTTTGTCGACTTTACTAGACAAATGTCACTAAGCCCAATTAAAGAAAGAAATTAACTCCTCGAGGTCCCAAACCCCAATTGAACTAATTCTGGGTTAGTTGTTGGAGTACTTAATTTCTCTTGTCCGCCGACTATTGAAAATTACAATTTAGAAGAATTATGATTAGATATAGTACCGGGTCAACAGAGGGGAAACTGGAAAGGTAGCCTGAGCTGCGAATCGGAAATCCAATGGCTGAGAATTTCTTGAGATTGGGAATCGAGGCCGAGACCGACGCCGGTGGGGCACGATATCAGTACGGAGACGAAGACGAGTAAATTTCTTTTAAGCGGGTAAATTTCTTTTTTTTCTTTGGGTTTTGTTTAGATGGATAAGGGAGCGATTGAAATCTAACCCTCTATTTCGATCCAACGGTCCTGGATGAGAGATGAGCACTCTGGACATCTTAAAGAGATATCCAGAGTATACCCCGGTATCCACCCGTGTCCCTCCGCCCCATAATAGTTTTACTTAAAAAGAGTACTATTGCTCCGATCGTTTTGTCTAAACAAAATGCTATACACCATAAACCATATATTATTGCACTACGATAATAAGGCTAACAAATATATAACATAGTGAATCTAATATTATGATGATAGTAATGGAGTTATAGTTACAATATAAGCTGTAATAAAATAATTTAAAATAAGTAATAATAATAAATATATAAATAATACTAAAAATAGATGAATCTGCTCAGAAATTCTATTGTTTCATTTTTTTATATCTCTCTTTGAACACCACTTTGAAGGAATTTATTTTATTTTATTATCCGTTTAAGGGTAAGGTTTTTGTGGGTCCATATTCTGCCCCATGCATGTTATATTTATGGCATTAGTTTTTTTATTAAACTATTTGTGAAATAAAAAACAAATTATATCTCCAGTTGGAATTTATAATTGGAATTGTTTAAGATAATCATTCCATCAACCATCGTTAATGAATTTATTTTTTTCTATTTTCAAAAAAGTTTGTTCAGGGATTTTCTCATCGTTCCTCATCCTAAATAAATGAATCTTTATTTCACTATTTCCCCATCCCGTGACTCATCTCTTTTCCCCTCTCTGTTTTACACCCTCCCCCTTTGATACACTCTCTTTCTCTTAAAATGTTCTAGTTAATATAAGTGACTGCTATATTTGATATATCTAATTGTTCTAGTTTCAGACATAATTGTTCTAGTTAAATATGTTCTGGAAAACTAATAATCTAATTTTGAAAACTAATTGTTCTAATTTCAGAATTAAATTACATAACAATTATGTCATGAAACTAAAACAATTAGTTTTCCGGAACATATTTATTAGCACAATTATGTTCTAAAATTAGAACTATTAGATAATCAAATAGAAAATTTACTTATATTAACCAGAACAATTAAGAGGGAGGAAGCGAATTAAACAGTTACTTACATATCTCCGTTTAGTGGTTGTTGCTCAATGCTCATTGTTCAGTGGTGGGTATCGAGTATTCTCTCTCCAGCTGACTATACTTTTTTTCGAGTTTTATCCTCTCCGATCGTATTACGCTGTAGACGTGACGTGCATAGCTGCTGTTGTTCTTCAATTTAAACTAGTACTCATATATACAGATATATTTTCTTAATTCAAAAAAAAAAAAGGAGGGAACGAAATAGAGAGGGAGATAGGAGATGACTCCGGAGAAAAAAATGAAATAAAGATTCATTTAGTTTCTCTCATTAATGAAGCATTATCCTTATTAATTGATTTTCAGGGAATGAAGAATATTGAGATTATCTTTATCAGCCTCGATTTATAATTATTAAACAATTAATAATCGGTGGAAGCTTCATTGTAGCCATGTGATTGATCGTTTCATTTGTGCCTGTTCTTTGTCATCTCAAATAGTTAAAAAAATTTCTCTGGGTAGTCACTACCTAGCTTGACAAAAAAAAAAAACTCAAAGTTAAAAAATGGATTTTGAGACAAAAATATCAAGATTAATCATTATTAACCATGCGCAATATGTCAAGGTTTACATAAATAAAGCATAATTAGTCCATCAATCTACTAGCTAGTAAGCTGTGTGAACTGCAGAATGATGTTGCAAATTTGCGATGCTTCATGGGATAAGTCAAATTTTACTCATGGATTTGTTTAAGGAAAAAAAAAAAAATAGCAGATTTAGATGACATGAAGTGAAACGTAATTTCCTACATGACATGAAGAAGAGAAACATCACATCATTACATTTATAAGAAGGCTAAAAGGATTTCAAGGAGACTGGGTCTAATCAGATTAACGGACTGCTCGATTAGTTTTTGCAACGCCTCCAATAGCAAGGCAAAAACACAATAAGCAGCCGACGGACCGCAAAAAAAAAGAATAAATAATAATAATAATAATAATAATAATATTAATAATAATAGTAAATAATAATAATAATTAGAATTAGAATTATAATAATAATAACAAGCAGATTGAAAGCTTAAATTCACTAATATTTGTAGAAACGGAGACATATTTTTATTATTGGCCCAATAAAAAGAAACTAATTATACATTTTTTTTCATTAAAACAAATGGTTCAATAAAAATTCTACAAATATTTTACAGAAGAAAAATATAATTCGACTAATTATATAGTTCAGATTTCTCCGCTAATTTAAAGTTCAAGATATGAGTAGAATTAATCGTTATACACACACACACACACACACACACACACATATAGTTGCTATGGTGCATCGCGATGTATTAAGGCTTTTGTACATCGCGATCAGTATCCGTCAACCGTTTTATAAATTGACAAATCTAATTGAACTAATACAATCTACATATTGAAATCTCATTACAAACCAAATTTTATATTTTTTGAAATTTTTTTACCATTTTCTCGAATTTTCTAAAACTTTCCTTTTTTGGATACCAAATAATAATAAAGAAATTCCAAAACTGACCGGTTTTAAAAAAATGGGAAAAAAAGTTAAAAAATTTCAAAAAAATATAAAATTTGGTTTGTAATGAGATTTCAATATATAGATTAGATTTGTTTAGTTAAATTTTCAATTTGTAAAATTATCGACAAATATGATCGCGATGTATAAAAGCCTTAATACATCGCGATGCACCATAGCCTCTTTCTCTCTCTATATATATATAGACAATTTCAGAATACATCTATTCGTTTAGCTCCATCCTCTTCTCTTTAATTTTGTAGATTTCAAGGACAAGACAAAGAACAGAATAATAATTGCATGTTAAACAAATGATGTGCGTTATACATGTTGTAATTGTAATTAATTAAGTTAGATAAACACATATATACACCAAAAGCTCTTAAAACCATAGAGCCCCTTATCTTCGTCTATGTATGTTTAAGTATTTTTGTATTTTTTTGGAGGTTGTCATTGTAGATGTCTCTAACTTAATTAATAGGATACATTGATACACATTAACACATACCTTCTTGTTGTTATATTTTGAAGTAATAAAGCTTCCAATTATAGCTTTCTGATAATAAATTAAATCTCTTTCACAAATTAATGTCCTCTCCTCGGTGACGGTTATTCGGTACTTGATATCCTCTCGGTACGGCCGACAATATATGATAGCCATCTTACATGCCAAAAGTTTGATTGGTATTGGACTGGGCTTCTTTTATCTCTCAGTTTTTTTTTTTTTTTTTTTTTTTTGAGGAGCTGTTTGTTTCGCTGAAAGTTAACATGCGAAAGTTGGACTCGCTGCATTTCAGCAATATGCCACCTTACTGAGTTAAAAATCTTACCAGTACATGTGCAAAAGTCAAAACTAAAAAAAAGTGCATATATATTTTTGCTAGCATTCGCGCATTGAAAGCCCAAGTTCGCTGTGTATATTTAATCGCATATTTTAAAATGGATTGCTATAGCTTATATGAAAAATTTTCATTCTTTTGCGTTCCTTTTTCAATCCCCCCTGCCTCTGTTCCACCAATAGTTACTCAAGAAAGACCGATGTTCTATCATTTCTCTCTCCCTCCACATACGCTTCTCCCAAAACAACCTTTCCTGTGTATATACGGAGACTTATTGCAGCACAGCCAGCTTAATCTGCTGGAAGGTAGCATCATACTGATCTTAAAAGAATTTTAGCATGGGAATCATGAGTTTGTATTGTACCAATTTTAGTACTGAAAGGTACTAATTTGGAAGTTACAAAGTTAATAAATCAATGATAGATTTGACCTTGTGAGCAATGGTCTGGGAACAGTTCGCACCCACAGACTCTCAACTGGTATTGATTGTTTGTTGTTGGTACATTGTATACTTTGATTGACCTTTACTTGATGACTCAGAAAACAGCAATCATGTAGAAATCTTAGGAGTGTCCATTAACTTGTAATGAAACATAACGTGTCTTGGAGTAAACCATTTTTACACAAAATCTTCCTTAATATGTTATATATGTAAAGATAAATCCAAGGACTTAAATTTCTAACTGTCCTTCATCCAGTGTAGCAAATGTTGACTGGTTCTGCTTTACTTCATTTCTTGTAAACAACACAGAAACTTGCTGTTGTTCCCTGCTCAATCCAGCAATCAATGAAATTATTGTTTTTGACCAAGGTACTCTTTGTAGTCCTTCCTTCAAACATTTTATGGGAAAAAAATGAAAAAGGGAAAATTTTGATTGCCTTTGCTTGTGTTTGTTCAATTATTTTAACACGTCCCCACAATTTCTGTCCCACTTATTTATTTATTTGTTTTTTCTGCACTGGCATCCGAGGCAGGTGATGACATGCAGCCCAGAAGGCAGGTTGGGCAAATATGAGAATTAAACTTTGTGATAAACATAACTTTTCAACAGACAACAGCCTAGTCTGTTTTTCCCAAGAAAGTAATTAGCAGAAGCGCACCAGAATCAACACATCAAAAATCAAAATGGAAATTAAAACATTTATTGGGTACTATTATTATCTTGTAAGTGATTCCTTCCATCTCTAATCTCAGATATGATATGCTTCACTTCATTTCGATTCTCACACTTGTTCACTTCTTCTAGAAGTATGTCAAAGATGACTTCATCTGGCTTAAGACCACGCTTCATCATTTTCTCGACCACATGCAGAGCCTCCTTGACTCTACCATTTTTACAATAGCCTTTGATTAAGATATTGCAACTGTGTTGGTTTCGCTCGATGCCTTTCAAAGCCATCCTTTCTAATAATTTCGTTGCTTAATTTATCAAAACGAGATTGCAGGACATGTCCTTCCAATAGTGCAGTGTAGGATCCTCTTTTCTTTCCTCCATTAAACTGATCAGCTTCTCTGCTTCACGGATTAGGCCATTCTTGCACAGGGAATCTATTAATGCAGTGAAAATCACTGCATCTAGTGAAATGCCTTGATTAACCATCTCACGAAATACAATATTCGCACGGTTCCACTCCCCTGAAGCAGAAAGACCATGGATTAGACGATTGTATGTGGAACCACATACATTGTGGTGCCAAGTTAGATCATCTGGCGCCACACCTCTCTCAATCATCTCCCAAAGAAGCTCTGATGCACGCACAAAAGCTCTGATTCATTGTACCTCATTTCCCAAAGAAGCTCTATTTTTGTGATCCTTTGAGAATTTATGCTACGTTGGACATGAAAATAAGTCGCTATTTATTTCCAATAATCATAAGCGGTATCTAGCAACACGTAATGATTTTCAATTTACATAAATATTGTACTGCTACAGTATTTCAATCCTGTATAAGAGAATAAAAATATTTTCCTATTTTGATTCTTATGTCACACGATATCATCGTATAATCCAAGATATGAATGTGTCATTCTTGCAGATTCTTGATTTAGAGAAAATTGTATTAAGTTGCTAGCAAACAATCTATCTCCATCAAGGGGCCCAAACAGATATCGTCACTCACTAAGTAAATTAATGAGGGACATACGGTTTTCTTGATGATTAGATTTTTTCCGCACAATTCAAGAGAACATAAACCAAGTCCGTACAGCATCCCTTATCAGGAATCAGCGGTAGACGAGATTTATAGAACCTATCATCATGTGGAAAAGATAACCATCTCAAACTTAGAACCAAAATCATAACGAAATAAATAATGACACATAGCACAATCCATATTTATTTCGTTGGGTCAAGTCCTGTACTATGTTCTATAACTTACACATATGCAATTAAGTTGGTAACTCTTTACCTATGATTTGTAGAATTTAATAATCACTTAACTTGAATACTAATCTTATTGATAATTAATATTCCTTGTTAATTATCAAGATTATGGACCTTTTAGATTTATTATTGTCATTTAATTTTAAATGAACTACAGAGATCTACAATTCAGATCCTCAACCTGAATGATCTGTTAATAATAAATCCTATGAACAAATGATCAAATATCATTTAGGACATAACCCCAACAATAACTCCAACAGATTTAACTACTCGAGTAAGATCATCATAACAACAAACATCAAGGTATCAATCATCATTACATAAACAAATAAGAAATATTAAGAGATTATAACAAATCAGATGTAAATCCCTTGCTTGGCTTGCTCGGCATGAACTGAACTCCTTAATTGGCTTCTTGTCCTGACAACTCGAAGGCAAGAAATCAGCTCACTTCTCATCTGTATGATTGGGAACATTGAACTGTAGAGATCCTTGTCCTTTTATAGTGATGGAAAGGAACCGTCGAAGATAAGAGTGCGCTCAAAAGTGGTGCAGATCGTGGAAATCATGTTGGAGTGGTTGCGAAATAATTGTCTTGCATATAGAAACTGCTTGATAGATCTCCCAACGGTCCACTTACTGACGTAGTCTGGCCGCTTGGAATACTTCAAACTGTTTCCTGACCTTCTCCAGTCTGGTTACACTCTGTCTGCTCAATCCATCCCGTCTGGCACTCTGTCGAGTCGCTTAAAATTATCATTTATTGCAGATTTGATACCAAATTGATGAATGTCCTGTCAAAACACAAAAGGGTATGTATGGCAATACCTAAAAACTAATAAAAACAAGTAAAAACTAAGTTATAATCTCATAACGTCAAACGTAATTTGAGTCTGAATTAGGTCAAAATCCATATATGAAAACGTCCTATTAGCCGACATTCAAATTCAACCGATTGGTTCAAAAAATATGGAAAAAGCAAACAAACCAGTGGTTTTGGTTCACCGGTTTTATGTGTTTTACATAAAACCGGATTGGCCGGCCTATTTTTACTGGGGACCGGACTAGTTACGAGTTCAAGTCGAACCGGTTCGACCGGCCGGTCCGGTTTTCAAAACGTTGGTGATAATGTGATATGCCTTTAAGAGTAAAATTTGAATAAATGAAAAAAAATATTTATGCCACTACTAAATTTGCCAATTTCAAATATGTCATTCTTAAATGACTAATTGAATATATTTTACTGTAAAATTGTCAAAATTAATTTTATGTCACTGATTCTTTCTAAATTATAGTAAATACTATATTTGAAAGTAAAGATGCTTCCTCACCTCTTCTCTGGTTGTCTCCTCGATTTGGAAGTAAAGATGCCTTGAAACAAGAGCAAAATTAAGGTTTGTGGTCATGATAGATCTGGTAACCACCAATTATCTTCTCCTTTTGACAGTTTGGGTTAACCGTTTGCAATTTTGATTTAATTTGGTTTAATCTGGTAGCATTTGAATTGTTTAACATTTACTAGTGTCTAGTGGAGTTTATTTCAATTAGGCGCTGCTGTTTATTTCAATTAGTGGAGTTTAACTTTATTTCAATTATAATTCGGAGATGTTGTCATTTTTTAGGGCATGATCATAAATGTGACTGATGAAAGCATCCAAAAAATATTCAGCAGAAAAAATATTTTGAATATTGGGGAATGGAAATAACAGAGTTGGATTTTTGAGATAGATATATTGATTATTCATTTCACCGATTTTCAGATACTTATTTTCTTGTCAAGGACTTGTATATATAATAGTCAATTAGGCAACAGTCAAATAATTAATTCTTCATGAGTTATCAAATGGGAGAATTTGTGAAGAAATTAATATACTTAATTAATTATTGGCCCACTAAGCAGATAGTAAATAGATAATGGAAAAATAAATTTAACATGGAATCAAAACTGATATGAGATTATTAGCAATTAGCTCATTGGTACTAATAATAGGGGGTGCTAAAGATATTTAAAAACCGGTACTAAAAAGTCGATACTAAAGACATGGTCCAATTCGCGAGAGAAACAAGAGGCTCGCATTAGTACCGGTTTTTAACTAAAAATCGATACTTAAAATAACACTTTTAGTACCGGATTTTAGTTAAAAACCGGTACTAATGTGAGCCACCTGTTTTATTTTAAAAATATAAAAATATTTGGTGTATTTAGTATCGGTTTTTAGTCTAAAAACCGGTAGTAATAATCATTAAAAAAATTAATTTTGTTTCTGGGGCTAGCGTCATTTTTGGTAGCCATCAATTAACAATACTGATATGTACCATCAATTTACATCATATACAAATCACATGCATCATACACACAATAATAGTTATCAAATCACATGCAAATTAACATTTATCATAACATCTAATATATTAATATCACAAATTTTGTAGTCATCAATTATTGTTAGCACCTAAATGTCCAAGTAAAAAGCCAAACCACTCATTTACAGTGAAATTAAGCTCGTCCTCGCTATAACGCTTCCCCACTGGTTGCAAAAACTGCATTTTGACATTTCATATAGTTAGTAACCTATGAAAATTAGATACTAAGATTAATTCTAAACTCTAAACTCTAAACTACGCCACAATATACATTAAGGTTAACTAAACTTAATCCATACCAATGGTAGGTCCGGATGTAGCGTGCAATGATCAAGGATCTTGCATAACGAAATCATCGCATAAAAGCCGCAATCTGTATTGTTTGGTTGTCGTGAACTTTACAAGAACATTAAATAATACTATCAAGTTTAAATTAAATAAATTGCGAATAAAATGAAACTATTTATATTAGTTTGAACTATGTACGGGAATCATTTCAACTTCAAACTTGGGAACTTGGACCAATCTAGACAAAGCTCTGCAAAATTAAATATAAAATTATGAAAATTCATTTCTAGATATTAGTATATAACTAAACAATGCATACACGTATTATATATATATGTTAAATCTAAACTTACTGATTGTAATTTTGTAGAATTGGGGATTGGTAGCCTTCCTTTGATTGGAGTGAATCTACTATCCACATCTTTCGTGTCGAGAGTTTTGCGATAATAATCACAAAATGCGACCTATAATTACATACATATTATTTCTTTGGTGGTGAAATTAACATTAAACTGTAGATTCATAATAAAAGATGAAGTCAAAATTAGAGATTTTATAACTAACCAATTATGATGCACTAAAACATGGTAGGGATCCCTTTTAGCATACTTCTTCAGAAGATTCGCTATGTATCGTACAGTTCCGAGCTCATCTGCCTCTACATCCCGACTCGAGCATCTTTCCGGATCCCAAAATATCTACTTCTTCATCAAGGTATTAGCACAATATTACCTGCACCGCCTGAATGTTGTATGTACAATGTTTAGGGTTTAGGGTTTTAATTTATTAGACATATCATATAACCAAGGATCAATTGTTGTAAAGTTAGGAAAATACTTACAAGATCCAAAGTTTAATCACTTGAACAAAGAGTTCATCCCTACTGAAGACATGGCGGATGTCTCTAAATTCGAGGATGAATGTCTTGACATCTTGAATTTCGATATCAGCAGGAATATCGGCGAATTCAGTCACTGATTTGTCGAACATCCTCATATAGTCGTGCATTCTCTTTGCGTTTAGCCTAATCTCTGCCAACTTCTCATCAGGGACGAACGGATCGTGCAATTAAATCTCCTCCTCCTCAAAAAACTGATCCACACTCTCCTCACCATCCTTGCCATCCTCTTGCACCGTCTGCTTTCCCTTATCTTGCGGAGAAATTTGTGGAGTTTGTTTCGTCATTTGCCTCACTTGCTCCTAAAAAACCCACATTAGTCATCAAAATGATATATTTCTCATTTTTTAATATAGTAGTATATACAATGATTAGAACTTTGCAAAATTTATAATCCAAATCAAGATTTACCAATTTTGTCAAGTTATAATCTACAAGATGACCCTGCCATCTTAGAAATGAACCTTGGAGAACACCAAGCTGATCATCTGCGTTAGGAGGTGGAAAAGGTACTATCACGTGTCTGGCACTATCGAAAACTTCTAAGATTTGTACCTTCACTTTTCCTATGCCAATTGGTTGTCCATGGACTATCTCAGAAACCTGTGCAAATACCATAGCTCTAGCTACATACACAGGCATCCCAGATATCCCTGGTAGGAGTAGCAAGGCTTCGACAGGCCCCTGTATTTATAATCAATATCAAACATATTAACGAATTTGAAACCCTGAATACTGTATGAGGGCAAAACAATTAATATTTATCATAAACTCGGTGTAATTAAGAACCTGATAAGTTGAGTGAGGAATTAGATGCGGTTGATTGTTGCTACCCTGTGATAGCATGATGCATGATGGCTTGTTGATAAATTGGATCGTAGGTCTGCAGTGTTTGGACTTGCGAGAACTGCTGCATTCGCCTGTTCCATTCCTCATCCATTCGGGCCTTGAATTCCTCATCCATTCGGGCCTTGAATTCCTCATCCGTTCGTCTTTTCACTTCCTCTTGCACCATCCGATCAACCTCCTCTCTGGTAAACCCCTTGGTTGATTTTCTTGTACCACTACTGTACACCTGCTTCACGTCGGAGAACACCGGATATCCTCGTAACCATCTGGAATGCTCTGGTGTACCGATTGCAGAAGTCAAGATATCATTTTGACGAACCGGTTGAACTTTCCCTGACTTAACTAAAGCAACCTATCACAAAAAAAAAGTTAAAGTTAAACTAAATTGAACTCATTGAATTCACAAAATAAAACTATTTGAGTTGTTGCACTTACTGCTTTGTCGACCACCATGGCAGCCTTAGGGTTTTTGACCACAAGTGCACCGGTAGCTGAATCCGTTACTGCACATGCCCTACTCTAACTATACGTCCTGTCATCCATATCCTTGGTAATAACCGAGGACCCATCATGGACCACTTCTCCTTCTTTCCATCTAGATTCAGCACTTATATAACTGCCTGATCCCAGTCTGTGGGGCATGTTCCTTTTTGCGGCATTTTGACGGCCTTGCATACTCATTTTCTAATAGCAAATTCAAAAAACTTGTTAGTATAAACAAAAAAACTAAGCAATTAAGTAAAAGCGAATGATTTTATATAAAATTATAGATCATACCTTAAACTTCTCACTGGAATGATACTCTTGCATTGACTCAAATTCTTCTTTTGAGATGTTCTGTACATCCCATGGTGGGGGTGCACCTTCCTTCGGATTCTCCAAGTAAGCCTTATTCTGCTATGAATAAAAAGACACGTTATAATATTCTGATATGACCAAAAAGACACGTTAAAATTAAAATTGATGCTAAATCAATCGTTTAGAAATGAACATGTATTATAGAGGATATTCTCTCACCAATCGGATTTTCCAATGTCTCCAAGACTCGTTACAGTTACGCAGAATCTTCTTCTTAATATCCAGTGATAAGTCATCCGGAAGATTCCAATCCTGTGCTATTTGTTTGTACAAATTTTTTTTCAAATCCTTTGGCACATCAATTCAATTAGGATAACTGCATTCATTTCATTTGTATAAGTGCATTAATACTATAATCAAATGATAATTCATATCTCAAATTCATATTAATACCTGCAAGAAATCATATCTCTTGTTTTTGAAGCACACCAATTTGTGAATGCCTTTGCATTTTCGCCAATCGACTTGCATTTCTCGTTAAACTCGATCTTCAAGTCCTGTCCAGCGGCTATTTTTGTGTGTCTTCAAACACTTAGCCGTTGATCTTTTTCCCTTTTACTACTAATAATAATCTCCTCTTCCGAACTAGAGTCATTCGGGTTGATCCCGGAATCCTGATCATTCATGTCCGACATTGCTGTAAATTAAAATCCAAGTTACATACCACAACTTACATGCACAAATTCAAACACATAACACAAAATTAACAACAATGAGAATAGATAATAGATAAAATAACATAATAATAGAACAACAAATACTAATAGATAAAATAACATTAGAAAAGAGAATTAATAGCAAGCTCAATCTCAAATAACATAATAATAGATAAAATAAATAGCAAGTTCAACGAAAATAACATAGTACTAATCCAAACATTAAGTTCACTCAGAAACCCTAATACTAAGCCAAACATAAATCTAAACCCTAATACTATTCTTCATCATTCGGCTTCTTGTCAACAGTATATTCTTCTCTAATTTCTGTGTACGGTGCCACCAACTTATCAATTAAAAACTTGAAAAAAAGTGCAGCCTCTTCATAATTCGGCTTGTTGGCCTCGTTTTGGTTAGGCTGGTTTTGAGAGGCCTAATTTTGAGAGGCTGGGTTGGAACAAACATTTCGCCTAACATAGACTCGATCGATCGGATTTTTCGCATTTTGGTTGCTTCCTTCACATTTCTCCATTGCTACCTAATTAAAAACCATATATAATTTAGATAATAATCCAAACATATATTAAAACATAGATAATAATCCAAACATATATTAATATATTAAAACATAAATTCATACACAATTCCTAAGTTAATAATTAAAACATAGATAATATATAAATTAAAGTTCATACAAAATAACATAAACACTACAGGAAACTGCAGCTTCTGCATCGGGATTTATGATTTTCCAGCAAAAAATATCTGTTGCATCAGCCAAAAAAATTTATTTGCATCCACATTTCATTTTTCAGCATTTTGCATCGACCTATATTTGTCTGCATCGGCTTGGTGATGTAAATAATAGCCAGTTGTATGGGAAACACTGATGTAACTATTTTTATTTATGTGCATCGAATTTACTGATGTAACTTATTGAACATTTGCTTCTGTCCAATGGATGCAGTTAATGTATATGTTCTTGCATCAGCTACGGCAATGAAAATAATATATGTAATTGCATGAGATAAATTGATGTAACAATTCTCACTCGACTATATCTATTTGACTGATGCAATCAATAGATTCTTGCATTGCTCACAGCAGATGCAATCAATAGATTATTGCATTACCATGATGATGCAATAGATAATTTATTCTTCATCCGAACATTGATGCATTTGAGAATATGTTTTTAGCATCAGTCATCTGATGAAACTGATTGAGTCGATGCATTTGATATCATCACCATCGCCACTTTCTGCATCACCTTTGTTGCATTAATAAGCTGATGCAGATCACTTACTTCATCGGTTTTGCGGATGTAGAAAGGCGATGCAGATAGTGTCTTTTCCTGTAGTGAAATCCTAGATGGATTAAAGTTCATACAAAATATAAATTAAAGTTCATACAAAATAACATAAATTCTAGCACAATTCAACTCTAATTCTTCTCCTCTTCCTTAACCTCCTTATTCTTCTCCTCTTCCTTATTCTCACTAGATCCCTCATCTGTCTTAACTCCCATACTGAAATCTGGGCTCCTGCTACAACCTGGAGGTAAACGACGTACAGCCGAGACGACCCTTCTCTTGGGAGGTCCGTATAACGGGACCCTTTTTGCTACCAACTTAGGTATTTTCTCTCCCACCTTATCCACGTTTTGATCCTTCTCCATCTAATTTCTATTTTAAATAAATTTCTTAACCCATAATTCATAATCAATTCATAATGCATATATATCTAATTCCATTCCATTTTAAATTACATTTATAATGAAGTAATAACATGCACATCTATTCCTAGCACAATTCAAGTACAAAACAGTCCCAAAATATAATATGCACATATATTTAATTTCATTGCATTTCAGTCCAACAGTCCCGAAATTAACCCAAAACAGCTCCAAAACAGTTCAATTTCAACCTAATCAATTTCTATTCAATTCAAATTTCAATTTCTATTCAAAACAACCCCAAAACTAATCCAAATTTCTACTAATCTTAATCAATTTCTATTCAATTCAATTTCAATTTTAGCCCCAAAACAGCCCCATATCAGTTCATACACAATTTCAAAACAATTTCTATTCAATTCCTAATCAAATTTCTATTCAATTCAATTCCTAAGTCAATTTCAGCTCCAAGTCAATTTCAATTCCTAAGTCAATTTCAGCTCTAATTTCTATTCAATTCCTAAGTCAATTTCAGCCCCAAAATTTCCTAATCAATTTCTATTCAATTCCTAATCAAATTGAAAGAGAGAGAGAGAGAGAGAGATGGTACCTTCTTAGCGAATGGAGGCTGTCGGCGATGGAGACAGAGAAAAGATGAGAGACTATCGGCTGTGAGTGAAGAGAGACAGTGAGTGAGAAGAAGGAGAGGGGAAGTGGAGAAAGAGAGAAGAGGGAGAGAGAGAGAGAGAGAGAGAGAGGACTTACAGTGAGAGAAGAGAGGTTGCCGGCGAAAGAAGACGAGCGCCTGTCGAGCGAAGAGGAGCGCATGTCGACAGAGAGAGAGGAGAGGTCAGTTCAGAGAGAGAAAGAGGGGGCCGGAGAGAGAGAGACAGAGAAAGGAGGGAGAGGGAGAGATAGAGAGAGAAAGAGAGTGAGAAACTTACAGGGGGGGCGTCGTCGAGAGGAAGAGGTGCTGTCGGAAGGAAGAGAGGAAGATCAAGAGGAAGAGGGTTTTCAGAGAGAAGGAGAGAGTTTCGGACGAAGGGGCTTTGGGGGAGGGGGCGTGTTATATATTAAAAAAATAGGGTTTGATCTTTAGTACCGGTTTTTAGACTAAAAATCGGTACTAAAGATAATCTCGAATTCTGTGGGACCCACTTTTACAAAAATATAAGTTTTTTTAATTAAATGTTATTTTTAGTACTGATTTTAGTCTGAAAATCGATACTAAAGATAAATTTGAATTCTGTCCGTTTAAGTGGGACCCACTTTTACAAATATATAAGTTTTTTTTTTAAAAATTAAATGTTGTTTTTAGTATCGGTTTTTAGTCTAAAAACTGGTACTAATGATAAATTTGAATTCTGGCAAATTTGTTTTTTATTTTTTCTGTTGTATTTTATTATAAAATTATGAAAAAGTTTGATTACAAATATGAATTGAAAATGTCATTCTAATAACAATTCAGATAATCTTTTCAAATATTTATTACAAGCAGTTCAGATAATCGTTCCAAATATTAATTACAAATATATTTTTTCCGACTTCATTTATTTTTTGGTGACTTCGGTGGATCTACCCACACGCCTTCTTCTTGATTGGAACGCAAATTACTTACTAACTCTTCAATTGGTTGTGGTGTCCCATCGATACCTATCAACATAATAATAATAATAATAATAATAATAATAATAATAATAATAATAATAATAATATATATCAAATTGCTCATATTAATTCTCTAAATTTTCTATAGATTTAAAATTAATTATATATACCTGTGGAGAATGGTGCTATTTCATCAAATTGGTCATATTCTTCTTCGTCCATGATATCTTCAACGCCAACAATGCGTCTTTTTCCGGGAAGTACCACATGGCGTCCCTTGTCAACCGGGTCAGCAATATAAAAAACTTGCATTGCTTGTTTGTTTGCAAGTATAAAATGATCATCAGAATATCCCAATTTTTTGAAATCAACGGTTACAAATCCGTTTTTATCAGTCTCCATGCCGCTTTTGAGCACCCATTTACATTCAAACACTGGTATTTTAAATGCATTATAATCAAATTTTCAAATTTCTTCAATCCAGCCATAATACGGCTCTGATGATGTTTCATCACTTGATATGGCTACTATTGTAACTCCGCTGTTTTGTACTGTGCTTTTTCCATCTTGTTTTTTTGTGTACCAGGTGAAACCATTCAGGTCGTAACCTTGATAAGTGTGCACATTGGCGTTGGGACCTTTCGTAAGACATTTCTGTTAGGAAACCGCCCAATTTTAATTTTAGACTAATTACTTTTAATTAATCCAATTAAACAAAGAGCAAGAAGATCTAGTACATAGCTAATTCGACACAAAGAGATAGGAGGTGGAAATTATACCTCCCGCGAAATCGTATTCGCGGGGCTCGATCCTACGGCATAGAAATCGATGGCGTGCTTCTCCTTCGTCTCCAAATCGCAGCGGCCTCGAGTCCACCAAGAGGTTAACCATGCTCTAATCGATTCGTGCTAGCGATTCGAAAGAGCGTAGCTAATCCAATGGTATTCTCCTTTCTTCTTAAATAACTATTTTATTTAGTGGAGAATCTAAGCTCAACACATGAGCAAATGGTGGTGAGAATAGGGGAGGGAGGCGCTGGCCTAGAGAGGAGAGGAGTGGCGGCTATGAGGGAGGAAGAAGGAAGGTTGGTTTTTGCATCTATACATCTCTATATATAGTGCACAAATCCTACCTACCACCAACTCACTATTTACATAAAATGCCACTCTACCTACCACCAAGGCCGGCCTCCTTCATGGGCTTTTTGGGGCCTCTCAACCTATTTAATCTATCTCTAATTCATTTAATTAGGGACTCCTCCAAATGCTCTTCAATTGGGCTACCAATTTAATATACAAATTTCGGCCCAAATATTTAATATAGCTATTTATATTAAATCTTGTTGAGCTAAAATAATTATCAACTAATTAATAATTATTCTAGGATTAGCTTATGCATTAATTTATTTCCATATGATCCATTTGACTTAATTAATTATAACGGTATATAATTAATTAATCAACTCATCATATTTTCGCAATACGAACTGTTGCGAATAAATAAATAATGCACTGTATGGTTAAAGCTCTATTTGTGTGACCCTTTGAGGATTTATGCTATGTTGGACATGGAATTAAATCGCTATTTAATTCCAATAATCATAAGCGGTATCTAGCAACACGTTATGATTCCCAATTCACATAAATAGTGTACTGCTACAATATTTCAATCCTGCATAAGAGAATAAATGTATTTCCCTATTTTGATTCTTATGTCTCACGATATCATCGTATAATCCAAGATAGGAATGTGTCATTCTTGCAGATTATACGTTTCTTGATCTAGAGATAATTGTATAAAGTTGCATGCAAACAATCTATCTCCATCAAGGGGCCCAAACAGATATCGTCACTCACTAAGTGAATTAATGAGGGACATACGGTTTTCTTGATGATTAACTTTTCCCCGCACAATTCAAGAGAACATAAATAAAGTCCGTATAGCAGCCCTTATCGGGAATCAGCGGTAGACGATATTTATTGAACCTATCCTCATGTGGAAAAGATAAACATCTCAAACTTAGAACCAAAATCATAACGAAATAAACAATGACACATAACACAATCCATATGTTTATTTCGATGGGTCAAGTCCTGTGCTATGTTCCATAACATACACATATGCAATTAAGTTGGTAACTCTTTACCTATGATTAGTAGAACTTTATCATCACTTAACTTGCATACTAATCTTATATGATAATTAATGTTCCTTGTTAATTATCAAGATTATGGACCGTTTAGATTTATTATTGTCATTCTAAAGAATGATCAACAGAGATCTACAATTCAGATCCTCAACCTGAATGATCTGTCAATAATAAACCTAGGAACAGATGATAAAATCTCATCCAAAACATAAACTAATAATTAAGTCATTAAATTATTGACTTCTAGGACATAACTCTAACAATCTCCCACTTGGCCTAGAGGCAATCAGTAGTGACTTCTAGCCAACGAAGAATTGAGAACAATGTCATATATCTACATATATACATGTCTCGGACCTCAAAATAAAATAATACGCTTATAGCTAGTTACTCATACGTCCACCACGTATGGATGCATAACTGCATCTCGTATACTGCTCAAGGTAGAGGTCGTGCTAGAGTGTTCGCTGTGTTCGCGAACCTATCCAAAAATTGTTCGACCATATATAGGTATATATACTCCTATATATATTCTTGATCACCATCATATGATATCAAGTGATATCGTTATAGATCATATTTGAATCTCCAATGTAACATTGGGCTCTTTAGGAGTAATTTATGGTTCGAGATGCTTAGAACCATAATAACTCAACTAAGAAATCGATCCGAAATAAACTTCTTTTATTGCTTCACAAGTTGCTATGTATTTTGCTTTGGTGACGGAAACGGTTGTAATATTCCATTTAGAACACCTTCTAAACTTACAACACCACCTTTTAGCAAAATATGTAGTTCAACTGTGATTATATCAATCTTTCGAAAAACTAGCATTAGTGTAATTAACTTACACGAGCTCTCTTTCATCTTAAGAGATGAAACATTATATCACTCTTTCTCATAAGGTACTCGAGGATATCCTTGACTATCGTCCTAATGTGTCTCTCTTGTATCCATTTGACAACTGTTTGTCATATCCTTTGGATACTACACATCGGGGCATATGCATAAATTTGACGTACACAATGAAACTCATAATGAAAGAATGCTTGAACTATTTCATGCACTTTCTTGAATTGAGTTGCAATAGACCGAGTTAAAATACTCAGGTCATGCCATGTGACGTACAGTTAGACATCCTTTCTTGGAGTGTAACTTTCGTGTTTCTAGAACACTTCGTCAATATATGCATATTTGTTCAAACCTGACATCCATCATAATCTATCTTCATAGATTTGTTTCCTAAGATCAGGTGATTTCGTCCAAGTTCTCATTTGAGAAAGTATTCTCCAAAGAGATCTTGACAATATTTATTTTCTTAATGTTATTCTCAATTAATGAATTGTTATCTTGAACAATACAAGTAATACAATTATGCTCCCACTGAATATCTTGTCTATACAAGATACTTTTGACGAAGTTCAACTCCTTGACTTCATTGTCAAAACTTTTATTCCAATCTCCACAACACTTGCTTTAATCCATTAATGGATCCTTGAAGCATGCGTATGTTTTTAGCAATACATAAACCTCGATTTGTGTCAAATGCACAACATCATCCTTCATTCATACGAAGAAGGCGGTTTTATGTGTTTTTCCATATATCAATATATATGAAATACAACTATTGCTAGAATGATCTTTATTGACTTATACATAGCCACAAGCAAGAGGTTGTGCTTTGTACGTAGTCAAATAGTCATCGACTTAGACATAGCTACAAGCGAGAAGCCGCGCTTTGTACATAGTCGATTTGTTATCCATGTCGATCTTTCCTTTTGAAGATCTAAACGTTCTTGATGGATTGCTCCTTCATGAACATCAACCAAGGTCTATACCTTGTTGTTATACATGGATTTTATTTAAAGATCATATGAATTCAAACCATATATGTGGAATTGGATCATTCCATCGTTTTTCTTGTTTATCAACGGATTCTCATATGCTAAGTTTGAGAATGTCGTGAAGCCAATGCACCAAACGGCTTAGGCAATCAACTCTCGTTGATCTTTTGTAGGATTGGTACTTGAGGTTCATGAACTTCTTCTACAACGATTTGTTGAACGAGTTCTTGACTCCTCATATATTCCATGAGTTTCTCGAACATCATCAACTCGTGAGATGGTTGAGTCCTCATTGGAAGGAGCGTACTATTAAACTTCTTTCAAAACAACTTGTGAATGAAGTTTCGCTCAACTCCCACTAAGTACCATGTATGGAGTGACAAGTTTCCTATAAAAGTACTTCTTGTAGCGATGCATAAACTCCTTTAATGCTCACTTTACTCCCACTACTTCTTCTTGAGAATTTCAATTCATCAAGACTACATTATGATTAGCAACAACTACTTTGTTCTTATCATATTCGTGGAAGTAGTGCCTTTTAATATAAAGCATCCTACAAATATTAAATGTCTTATTTGGGTACAAGCTTATCAACGATCTTGAAATAAGCTTATCAACACCAAATCTTAAGAAGCATTATACTTAGAGATCAAAATCTCGTAAGATATATTCCTCAATAGACTTCGATGGAACACCATTCAGTGTAAACAATATTATCCTCAAACATAATTCCTAAATACGAGTTGAATAAGTCCATTTGAATTATTATCGATCGAACAAAATATTGTTCGATACCTCCATTCTTGGACATATTATTCCTCATGGAGCGAGTTATGAAACTATTTTCATACTCTTTAGATAATATTTCAAATTATACGACTTAACTCCTTATTTACCACGATTAATTGTAAGACTTCTATTTTTCTTGAACGGTCTTTTAAACTTCACTCTTGAACTCCTTTGAACTAGTCAAAAGGTTCATACTTATACCTTATCAAATAGATATGTTAATATCTACAATGATCGTTGGTTAAGTAGTAAAGTATCAACAACCTTTCATTGCACAAGTACTTATAGGTCTTTATACATCGATATGTATAAGTCCTAATTAATTCACTTGTCCTTAAACCTTCATAGGTTAAAAGGCGCTTATGTCATTTAACAAACATGATTCGCATACCAATCGATTTGAAATCGAATTGAATTACGAGCTCTACGTTACGTAGACTCTCGTAATGCGATTCTCGTTTATGTATATGATTAAGCGGTCAAATATAACATGAAAGTCAAATACTTTATGTCAAGTCTTACGCATCATATTTGTCATTCAAAAATTGTTTATCTATTTCAAACAAATTCAATCAAGATGCATGAAATCATATAAACAAATCCATAATAAAAGATCTTGTCTTTTACAAAACATAATCATCCATCATTGAATATGAAATGGAGATATTTTTTAGAGGTTTTAGAATTAAGGTATGCAACCTTCAATTCCTAAACAAACTCTTAACAAAGATAACTCTACGTATTCAATGGTAATGACTTAAACGAATAAGTCATCTCCTATACGGAGTTTACTTTACATCTCTCGAACATTCTCTTATTTTTCATTGCTAACACATTTCGTTAAATGCGAGCATATGAACTAGTATCAAGTTACTAGTGTGAATTAAAGATAGTGAGATAATTTGAACGACAAATACACTTTAGGATTAGAATTTTTCTAATCGTCACAATCATGGTATTTCGGACAACCTTTCAAATGCCTCCCATAAACGGCAAATGAAACATCTCATATGACACATGGTCATCAATGAGAGTCGCGAAATTTCAACTCATACCTTGGCGAAGTATTTCTTGAATACTTAACCAATCACCCTTTTTGCATCAACAAGCGTGCATAAAGGTAATATTATATCCTTCATGATTCCAAAGAGATCGTATGACAATATCAACAATCCTTGATATCGGAGATTAATATCTCTAGTCATCAATTAGCTACTTCAATCTTTCGATTTGTGAGCTAATGAAACATTCATATAACTTCTTTTAAAAAAATAATCTCTTGGTCAACTCATATTCTTTATACTCAATCATAAATGATGGAGTTAATATCTACTTTCTCCAAGAACACTTTCTTGAGTAAGCGAATGAGAGCGTACGAGTTAAATCTAGTTCATACGAATTCTCTAATTCAAAGGTCTAGAAATTTTAAATGAGGATATTAGCCATACGCTTTATTGAATAACTTTTCGCCAAAAGTCACTCAATCATCGCGATGCTACGTTCGGGTAGTTTGAGGAAAGTTTTGGGAATAGACATACTCAAGTTTCTCTTCACTAAGATCGTGTCTTAGGAATTGGTATTACTCTTTCAAGTAACTACCTTTTAGAAACGAGTTTGTTCATTTTTCAAAGATTGATCGCAACAAAATTAACAATCTTAACATCTATAACAAAATCAATTTACGGTCATTTAGTTTATGCAGTTGTTTTATTTATAACAAATAAAACTCCCACTACAATTATTTAATGTCCCTAATGTAGTAGGTTTTCCAAGATCCCTATTTTCGTTGAGATGGTGCTAGCGTCGGCGTGACACCAAAAACAACTAGATAGAGTAGGTTCTCCAACCAATCATTCCATATGATTCTTGGTTTGTGAAATATCACATGTACATCCACAAACTTTGCCCCGATGTCCAATCCGATTAGAAAACATCGTTAAGTAACATTTCTCTATTTGCTCCTAGTAAATCCGATTTACACCCCGACACGGATGATGGAACACGATATCCCGCGTCGGCGAGAATGCATCAATGAACGATCATACACGTTAGAAGGGGATAGAGAGAAGGAGGGCGATTTAACTTAATCATGTTTTGTTTGGGACTATCAATTAAGTGACACTTGTTTGGTGGTCATGTAAGCATACACCCATACCTAGCCTATGACAATTCATAGCAATCACAACCAATCACATATAAGCATCTCATTATTGTGGGTTTGTATGGCTCCCGCTTGCATTAGTTTCGCCACATCCTCCATGAAGCAAAACTAATCTAATCCTTGTCCCTCCCACTAAATTCTATAAGGATCTAAATCCTATAAAATAAAGGAACAAAAAATACATGTGAAAATATCCTATTCCCATCCTATCCTTAGGGGCATGCAAGCCTCACAAGTTACATAAAAAATTAATCAACGAATTAATTAATTAATGGCTCCAAAGGCCGCATTACAAACATTCACACATGCATTCAAATACAACCACAAGACATTGAGTCTTGAGCCATACTAAACCCACTATCCACCTACAAAACAAAGTTAGCACATACAAGCACTTTGTTTCCAATTAACGATTTTCAAGCATCTTTGCGTATCGTTTGCTATAAGTAAATTCCGTGTACAAATTCTCAATTTTAAACAACCAAACTTGTTTAAATTCATTTAGAAAGTTCTTTCAACATCCCATAACTGAAAGGAGATCAAACAAGGAGTTTTCTAATTAATTTCAACTAGTTTGAATACTTAGAAAAACAGTAATTTATTAAAAACGTAACTAATGGAATCCAATAAAAACAAAGGTTTTAGGTCTCCAAAAATTCTCAAATAAATTACTTAAGCTCCTTATCATAGTTGTGATTACCAGTAAAAATTTCAAGAAGAGATCTTAAACCATCTGGGAGAATAAAAAATGACAAATCTCTTACAAGTGCACGAAACACCGTTATGTGATTTTTTCAGCTTATCCTCTCAACCATTTGGTCTGTTAGACCACCTTCTATCCAGTTTTATATATACAATATACATAGAAAAACTTGTTTAGACTACAGGCTATCCATTCATGAAAAGAAAACAACCAAGTTCAGTTCAATAATATTAAGTTACATGCTAAACAATCAACAAATTCTGTACTGGAACAGACTGTCGATCGAAATGTTTTAACCTAGTTGAAGGTCCAAATTTCCACAAAAAATTATGACATTAATTTTCCTGGAATCCTAACTCAAAATATAACAACTCCATTTAAACAGAATTTTTAAAGGAGTTCTCATTTGGTACAGTTTATTAGAACAATCGATTTGCTCAATAAACTGGATCTGACAAGATCTTCCTTTTCATACTTGAAAACCCACAAATTAATCCGAGTCATGCAACAATTTATACATGCTCAGAAAGAGCTTCAAGTCCTCTTTATTTCTAGCCATAGAACACTGGTACTTATATTCAAAATATAAATCTTTCAAGCCATTCAAACAGGACAGTGCGAGCAGAAACTGGTTCTGCGCACTGTCGCCGTTTTATTCACAATAAATCTATAATAATTCAGAAAAATGTGAATCCAATTCCAAAAGAATCACAATCCAAAGATCTACAACTTTCATGTAGATGGAAAGATCTTCCAGAGAACATATAACATCGAAAACGCGAAACAACACAGAAAATACCATTTCCAGACAGCAAACAAACGCATCATCTCTACTAATCCGTTAATTAGCTAATTTCTCTTAATTAAGTGTCAAAATAGCTTAAGTACGACCATGTGCTCTGATACCACTGTTAGGAAACCGCCCAATTTTAATTTTAGACTAATTACTTTTAATTAATCCAATTAAACAAAGAGCAAGAAGATCTAGTACATAGCTAATTCGACACAAAGAGGTAGGAGGTGGAAATTATACCTCCCGCGAAATCGTATTCGCGGGGCTCGATCCTACGGCATAGAAATCGATGGCGTGCTTCTCCTTCGTCTCCAAATCGCAGCGGCCTCGAGTCCACCAAGAGGTTAACCATGCTCTAATCGATTCGTGCTAGCGATTCAAAAGAGCGTAGCTAATCCAATGGTATTCTCCTTTCTTCTTAAATAACTATTTTATTTAGTGGAGAATCTAAGCTCAACACATGAGCAAATGGTGGTGAGAATAGGGGAGGGAGGCGCTGGCCTAGAGAGGAGAGGAGTGGCGGCTATGAGGGAGGAAGAAGGAAGGTTGGTTTTTGCATCTATACATCTCTATATATAGTGCACAAACCCTACCTACCACCAACTCACTATTTACATAAAATGCCACTCTACCTACCACCAAGGCCGGCCTCCTTCATGGGCTTTTTGGGGCCTCTCAACCTATTTAATCTATCTCTAATTCATTTAATTAGGGACTCCTCCAAATGCTCTGTCGAGCGAAGAGGAGCGCATGTCGACAGAGAGAGAGGAGAGGTCAGTTCAGAGAGAGAAAGAGGGGGCCGGAGAGAGAGAGACAGAGAAAGGAGGGAGAGGGAGAGATAGAGAGAGAGAGAGTGAGAAACTTACAGGGGGGGCGTCGTCGAGAGGAAGAGGTGCTGTCGGAAGGAAGAGAGGAAGATCAAGAGGAAGAGGGTTTTCAGAGAGAAGGAGAGAGTTTCGGACGAAGGGGCTTTGGGGGAGGGGGCGTGTTATATATTAAAAAAATAGGGTTTGATCTTTAGTACCGGTTTTTAGACTAAAAATCGGTACTAAAGATAATCTCGAATTCTGTGGGACCCACTTTTACAAAAATATAAGTTTTTTTAATTAAATGTTATTTTTAGTACTGATTTTAGTCTGAAAATCGATACTAAAGATAAATTTGAATTCTGTCCGTTTAAGTGGGACCCACTTTTACAAATATATAAGTTTTTTTTTAAAAATTAAATGTTGTTTTTAGTATCGGTTTTTAGTCTAAAAACTGGTACTAATGATAAATTTGAATTCTGGCAAATTTGTTTTTTATTTTTTCTGTTGTATTTTATTATAAAATTATGAAAAAGTTTGATTACAAATATGAATTGAAAATGTCATTCTAATAACAATTCAGATAATCTTTTCAAATATTTATTACAAGCAGTTCAGATAATCGTTCCAAATATTAATTACAAATATATTTTTTCCGACTTCATTTATTTTTTGGTGACTTCGGTGGATCTACCCACACGCCTTCTTCTTGATTGGAACGCAAATTACTTACTAACTCTTCAATTGGTTGTGGTGTCCCATCGATACCTATCAACATAATAATAATAATAATAATAATAATAATAATAATAATAATAATAATAATAATAATATATATATCAAATTGCTCATATTAATTCTCTAAATTTTCTATAGATTTAAAATTAATTATATATACCTGTGGAGAATGGTGCTATTTCATCAAATTGGTCATATTCTTCTTCGTCCATGATATCTTCAACGCCAACAATGCGTCTTTTTTCGGGAAGTACCACATGGCGTCCCTTGTCAACCGGGTCAGCAATATAAAAAACTTGCATTGCTTGTTTGTTTGCAAGTATAAAATGATCATCAGAATATCCCAATTTTTTGAAATCAACGGTTACAAATCCGTTTTTATCAGTCTCCATGCCGCTTTTGAGCACCCATTTACATTCAAACACTGGTATTTTAAATGCATTATAATCAAATTTTCAAATTTCTTCAATCCAGCCATAATACGGCTCTGATGATGTTTCATCACTTGATATGGCTACTATTGTAACTCCGCTGTTTTGTACTGTGCTTTTTCCATCTTGTTTTTTTGTGTACCAGGTGAAACCATTCAGGTCGTAACCTTGATAAGTGTGCACATTGGCGTTGGGACCTTTCGTAAGACATTTCTGTTAGGAAACCGCCCAATTTTAATTTTAGACTAATTACTTTTAATTAATCCAATTAAACAAAGAGCAAGAAGATCTAGTACATAGCTAATTCGACACAAAGAGATAGGAGGTGGAAATTATACCTCCCGCGAAATCGTATTCGCGGGGCTCGATCCTACGGCATAGAAATCGATGGCGTGCTTCTCCTTCGTCTCCAAATCGCAGCGGCCTCGAGTCCACCAAGAGGTTAACCATGCTCTAATCGATTCGTGCTAGCGATTCGAAAGAGCGTAGCTAATCCAATGGTATTCTCCTTTCTTCTTAAATAACTATTTTATTTAGTGGAGAATCTAAGCTCAACACATGAGCAAATGGTGGTGAGAATAGGGGAGGGAGGCGCTGGCCTAGAGAGGAGAGGAGTGGCGGCTATGAGGGAGGAAGAAGGAAGGTTGGTTTTTGCATCTATACATCTCTATATATAGTGCACAAATCCTACCTACCACCAACTCACTATTTACATAAAATGCCACTCTACCTACCACCAAGGCCGGCCTCCTTCATGGGCTTTTTGGGGCCTCTCAACCTATTTAATCTATCTCTAATTCATTTAATTAGGGACTCCTCCAAATGCTCTTCAATTGGGCTACCAATTTAATATACAAATTTCGGCCCAAATATTTAATATAGCTATTTATATTAAATCTTGTTGAGCTAAAATAATTATCAACTAATTAATAATTATTCTAGGATTAGCTTATGCATTAATTTATTTCCATATGATCCATTTGACTTAATTAATTATAACGGTATATAATTAATTAATCAACTCATCATATTTTCGCAATACGAACTGTTGCGAATAAATAAATAATGCACTGTATGGTTAAAGCTCTATTTGTGTGACCCTTTGAGGATTTATGCTATGTTGGACATGGAATTAAATCGCTATTTAATTCCAATAATCATAAGCGGTATCTAGCAACACGTTATGATTCCCAATTCACATAAATAGTGTACTGCTACAATATTTCAATCCTGCATAAGAGAATAAATGTATTTCCCTATTTTGATTCTTATGTCTCACGATATCATCGTATAATCCAAGATAGGAATGTGTCATTCTTGCAGATTATACGTTTCTTGATCTAGAGATAATTGTATAAAGTTGCATGCAAACAATCTATCTCCATCAAGGGGCCCAAACAGATATCGTCACTCACTAAGTGAATTAATGAGGGACATACGGTTTTCTTGATGATTAACTTTTCCCCGCACAATTCAAGAGAACATAAATAAAGTCCGTATAGCAGCCCTTATCGGGAATCAGCGGTAGACGATATTTATTGAACCTATCCTCATGTGGAAAAGATAAACATCTCAAACTTAGAACCAAAATCATAACGAAATAAACAATGACACATAACACAATCCATATGTTTATTTCGATGGGTCAAGTCCTGTGCTATGTTCCATAACATACACATATGCAATTAAGTTGGTAACTCTTTACCTATGATTAGTAGAACTTTATCATCACTTAACTTGCATACTAATCTTATATGATAATTAATGTTCCTTGTTAATTATCAAGATTATGGACCGTTTAGATTTATTATTGTCATTCTAAAGAATGATCAACAGAGATCTACAATTCAGATCCTCAACCTGAATGATCTGTCAATAATAAACCTAGGAACAGATGATAAAATCTCATCTAAAACATAAACTAATAATTAAGTCATTAAATTATTGACTTCTAGGACATAACTCTAACAATTTCACCGTTTCATTTGAAGTTCGGGATAGTGAGATCTTGTTTCTGAACCATTTTACAAAACTTTTGTTGTGTTCCTTGGTGATCCAATTTTCTGATCTCTGAGGATTCTGCTCTCGTAACTCGGCTATGTGTTCATTAACATAAGGAGACACAACAGCGACATGTTGCAGAATTTTAAGATGAGTTTTTTATCTCTTTGCAAGATCCATTGTAATTACTTTCATACCAATTATGCTTTTTCCTAGGAGTCTATCTTCGTGCCTATTTTTTGGCAGGCCAATAGATTGAACTCCATCTAGATAATCAATATAAAAATCAATAATCTCTTCTGCAACATATCCTTCAATTATGCTTCCTTCTGGTCGAGATCTGCTTCGAACTAACCCTTTCAATTGGCCCATTGCTCTTTCAAAAGGGTACATGTACCGTAAAAATATCGGACTGCACTGTTTTATTTCTCTGACTAAATGAATAGTCAAATGCACCATTATAACGAAGAACGAGGGGGGAAAGTGCATTTCCAACTCACATATAGTCTGAACCGCATCAGTTTCCAACTGAGTCAGTTTTTCAGGATCGATCACTTTAGAGCATATTTTATTGAAGAAAAAACACAACTTAGTGATAGAATTTCGAACTTCTTCTTTAAAACATGCTCGGATTGCAATCGGAAGCAACTGGGTTAGCAACACGTGATAATCGTGTGACTTCATTCCAATCAATTTCATATCCTTAATCGATACCTTTCATGAAATATTTGAGGAATAACCAGTTGGAACCTTAATAGACCTCAAACACTCCAACAAACTGATTTTCTCTTTTTTAATTAAAGTATAAACAACATTTGGTAACTAATCTCGTTTCTTACTATTGTCTTCCTTTACAGCTAGTTCCAGTCGAATTCTCATTTCTATCATGTCTTTCCTCACATTAACATTATCCACTTTTCCTTGAGGATTCAAAATCAAAGTAACCAGATTTTCACAAATGTTCTTGATTATATGCATCGCATCCAAACAATGTCTGACATCCAGATAAGTCCAGTGTTCAAGGTCCCAGAATATGGACTTCTTCTTCCAAAAACTCTTTTCTGGAATTTTATTCACAAATGGTTTCCCCAACTGAATTTTAAGATCCTTCACAATTTTATAAGTCTGTCTTTCAGATTTTGGTATAGGTGCCCGGCGGGTATCGGTGTTGTCATCAAATTTGTTCTTATAAGGTGCTCGGCGGTATGGGTGATGACGGCTAAGAAATCTACGGTGTCCCAAATAGACTGTTTTTCTACAATTCGATAGCCATATTTCCTCCATGCAAATAGGACATGCCTTTTCTCCTTTGTTCCTGTAACCCGACAAGTTCCTGTACGCGGGAAAGTCATTAATTGTGCAAAATATCATCGCACGTAAGGTGAAATGACTTCTGGAATGCGCATCACAGACCTTCACTCTGTCCTTCCACATCTATATCGTTTTCGGGTTGTTTTGGACCAGAAATGAGCAACGACATCATAAGATATTTTCTTTTCATGCATAACCAGGAAGGAAGGTTGTAAATAACCAACAAAACTAGCCAGACACTTCGGTTGGTACTCATGAGACCGTAAGGATTCATTCCGTCCGTGCACAATCTCAATCTGAAATTTCTAGACTCGCTGCCAAACTCTATGAAATGACTGTCTATTTTGTTCCACTGGGGTGAGTCTGCTGGATGTCTAAGCTTTCCATCTTTCTTTTTGCCTTCTGCATGCTACCTCAGCAGTTTAGCATCTTTTGAATTACTAAAAAGACGTTCAAACCTTTGTATTATAGGTAGATACCACAATATTTTCGCAGCTGGTTTTTTCTTACAACTATCTTCTTCATCATCCAAATCACCGTCCCTTTGTCTGTACCGGGATGAATTACACTTTGGACATTTCTGGAGGTTATCGTAATCATTTCGAAACAATATACAATCATTTGGACATGCTGCAATTTTCACTATATCTAATTTCAAAGGACATAATAATTTTTTGGCCTTATAAGTTGTATCTGGCAATGTATTCTCTGCTGGAAGCATTTCTCGCAAAAAATCGAGCAAAGATGTGAAACTCTTATCGCTCCAATTGTTTTTAGCTTACAAGTTATATAACTTAAAAATAGTTTTTATTTTTGAGAATTTATCTTCATTGCAACCAGGATATAAGGGTATATGAGAGTTTTCATCCAACTTTTGAAACACATCAGGAACATCATCAATTAAATCATTGGGTAATTCATTCAACATTTCATCCAAATCATTTTCTCTAATGTCATCATTATATTGTGATTCACTTACATTTTCTATATGATCATCACCCACTATTACATTATTCTCTATATCACCCCCCAATCATTTTGTACAATATTTTCCAAATCATCAGATACATTAATATTGCTCGTTCCAGCATCTAAATTTTCTTCCAATTTTTCTCCATGTGAAACCCAACAGAGGTATTTTGGTGTTGTCATCCATCCACGCTGAATCAGATGTGATCTAATCGCTTTACTCTCTTGTCTCTCAAAGTTAAGGCAGCGTTTTCAAGGACATAGAATTCTGGGCTTTCCAGTCAACTTTCGATGTTCTTCTGCACATTTTATGAACTCATCAACAACTCCAACAAATTCATCTTATATTCTTGAATACTCAAACATGTACTTCTCCCTCAGATCCATCTGTATATATCCAAAAGTCAAGGTTTAGGGTTTATAGATTTAATGCAACATATTAGGTTTTTGTGCCGGTTACCATCCTAGCCCGCTTTTTGGATACTCTTGTCTCATTAGCGAGCGTACGTTAGATGCAATGTGTTGTCTGAGAAAAATTCGATAGCATTTCCCCTTATGTTCCCTGAATACGCAAACACACGATTGCTCATGCGTACGTATCCGTGGGAACATAAGAGAAAATACCGTCGAATTTTTCTCAGACAACACATTGCATCTAACGTACAGCTCGCTGTCCTAAATGAGACAAGATAGTATCCAAAGAGCAGTACTCCCGACCGGGAGTACTATCCGAGATTAATCCCTAATGGATTAATCTCAGAAGGGTAAGACCTAAAATAGTTCAAATTCCGACAATTTGGTCCTACATGACAATACTTAACTAATAGATGCAAATGCCAATTAACCAATATGTATATGCACATACAAATCGATAAAAAACAAAAAAAAAATTTATTGAGGGTTAAAATAGAAATTACCGAAATTGTCTTCTCTTGATCCTCTTCCTCTTCAATAGAAAAAACTTTCTCTTACTCTTTGATCTCCTTTGCTTTCTCTACTGATTTTACAATTTTTAGCTATTTTTATATGAGGTTCATAAGGAGAAAAATGGTTTCGGTTTTAGAGGGAAAATAACAGCCATGAATAGTGAAGATGAGTAATATACAAAGGAAAGTGAAGGAGGAGGAGATATACCCCTTGAACTGAAAATACCTGAGGATTATTAGTACCGGTTTTTTATAAAAAACCGGTACTAATAGTTGGTAGATAAATAAAAAAAAATGTGTTACCATTAGTACCGGTTTTTCTAAAAAATCGGTACTAAAGATGCAATTATTAGTACAAAAAAACAGGTACTAATGGTAACTCATTTTTTAAGGTTTTTTTCAAAAATATTTAGTACCGATTTTTTAAAAAAACCGGTACTAAAGATATTGATTGACAATTACGAAATTGCCATCTACTAATATTTATACCGGTTTTCTTAAAAACCGATACTAATGGTCTGGTACTAAAGTTTTTTTTTTGGCGTAGTAAAACGGTCAGAAGAAAATGAAAGGCATTGATTGTAATTTTGAAATGGTCAGAAGAAAATAAAAGGTATTGATATGTTAATCAAAGTGATGGGAAATTAATTCGAAGGAATTTAAAACAATAAGAAAATATCAACAGAACATTTGAATTTTCAAATATATTTCCAACAGATGAAAACATTCATGCTTTCTAATCTTCTCGCTTGTGTCATGCTGCCACCAGCGCAATAATCATCACATATCAAAATTCAATTTTATGTATATGCATCTTAAATACTCATCAATGAAGTAACAATGGTATTTTTAATCCATTTTTTTCACCAATCACATACAAAGAAGAAAGAACAAAATTAAAAAATAATTTACATCCACCTTCTCAATCGTGATGATTATTGCGCTGGTGGCAGCATGACACAAGCGAGAAGATTAGAAAGCATGAATGTTTTCATCTGTTGGAAATATATTTGAAAATTCAAATGTTCTGTTGATATTTTCCTATTGTTTTAAATTCCTTCGAATTAATTTCCCATCACTTTGACTAACACATCAATACCTTTTATTTTCTTCTGACCGTTTCAAAATTACAATCAATGCCTTTCATTTTCTTCTGACCGTTTCTAAATTACAATGAGCTAATTGCTAATAATCTCATATCAGTTTTGATTTCATGTTAAATTTATTTTTCCATTATCTATTTACTATCTGCTTAGTGGGCCAATAATTAAAAGAAAATAGGTACCTGAAAATCGGTGAAATGAATAATCAATATATCTATCTCAAAAATCCAACTCTGTTATTTCCATTCCCCAATATTCAAAATATTTTTTGGATGCTTTCATCAGTCACATTTATGATCATGCCCTAAAAAATGACAACATCCGAATTATAATTGATTGTGTTTCTTGTGTCACATTGAGACGGAATACATTTAAGGACAACGTCTAGCGTGATTTGGGTAACTTTGTTCTTTTTACATTTTCTTATTATCCGATTTGTTGTTCAATTTGCACCAACATCATCTTCAGTCTTGACCAAGGAGTCCAATTTTCTGCCCTCTTGACGGGTCGGAAAGTTGTCATTTCACCGATCTATTTATTTAATTAATACAATAGTACACGTTACAGAATTTTGACGTCGACTTGTTCTAACCATCTCTATGTTTTCCCATTATAAAAGCAACAATTTAGGAAAGAGAAATCCATCACTTCTCATTCACAAGGCATGGGACTTAGTTATTACTTGTTCGTTACTCACCTCCTCTTATGCTTATCCTCATTTCCTCCTCTAGCTGCCACAGTGACCACTAGCAAAACTCATGTATCTGCACTTCTCTCTTTTAAATCTCAAATATCTAGTGATCCGTTAGGAGTCTTGTCCTCATGGAATGAGTCATCCCAACACTGTCAATGGCCAGGTGTCTCATGTGGCCGGCACCATCCTGATAGAGTGACATCCCTTTTGCTCTACTCCAAACAATTGACAGGTACCATATCGCGCTCTATAGCAAACCTCACATTTCTCAGAGAACTAATTTTATCTGATAACCATTTTCATGGAAGCATCCCTGTAGAGATTGGAAACTTGGGTAGGCTACGATTCCTAAACTTAAGCCTTAATTTTCTTGAGGGTACCATTCCCTCCACTCTAGCTCAATGCCAAAAACTTGAACGAATCAAACTCGGAAATAATTTTTTGACCGGATCTATCCCTTCCACCTTAGGAAACCTTAGTAGCCTAATGCAACTGTATCTTTACCAAAATGAGCTTAGTGGTCACATTCCGGATAGTTTAGGCAATCTTACTAACTTAATAAAATTTTATCTTAACCAAAATAGAGTAAGTGGCACCTTACCGTTTTCCTTGGGTAATCTTAATAATATCGAAGAGCTAGGTCTTATGCAAAATATGTTAAGCGGTTTCATCCCTACTTCAGTTGGGAAGCTTCAAAAACTTCTCTTTATTAATATTGCCTTAAACAACATTTCGGGTGAAATACCACACTCTCTTTTTAATATATCAGCAATGGTTGACTTGGAACTTGGTTATAATCAACTTGAGGGAACTCTTCCATTTGATATGTGTGATGCTTCTTCAAACCTGACGTATTTATTTTTATATAATAATAACCTTAATGGACAGATCCCACCATCAATATCGAATTGTTCTGCCCTTAAACAAGTCGAATTGATTAATAATTCTTTTACCGGCATAATACCATATAGCATTGGATTGTTGGAAAACCTCCAGATTTTTATTGCCAGTTCCAATAAACTAGAGTCTAAGAAACCTGTAGATTGGATGTTTCTTACTGCTTTGGCAAATTGTACATTATTACAAAAGCTAGATCTTGGGAACAACCAACTCCAAGGAACACTACCTAGTTCTATAGCAAATCTTTCGACAAGCCTTCTTCAACTTGGATTGTCTGGCAACCCGGTTTCAGGGAGCATACCTACAAACCTTGGAATGCTAATTAACTTAAACACACTTGAACTTAACAATATGCATCTCAACGGCACAATTCCAGAAGAAATAGGCAACCTCATCAGATTAGAAGAGCTACATCTATGGAGCAACATGTTATCAGGTCGAATACCATCTAGTTTTTCTAATCTCACCAGACTGGGGCAGCTAAGTCTAAGTAATAATGCATTGGAAGGCAGTATACCATTAGAATTAAATAATATGCGAGCATTAGAGTTACTGGACCTATCCAATAATAAATTTACTGGTAAAATTCCTAAAGAAATTATAGGCCTTCCTATTATTAACAGTCTAGATCTGTCACACAATTATTTGACTGACTCCTTGCCACCAGAAATTGGTCAATTGAAAAACATACAATTCATTAAGCTTTCTAGTAACAAATTATTTGGACAAATTCCAAGCACAATTGATGGATGCCAGGTACTCCAATCATTTTACCTTGAAAATAATCAATTCCAAGGAGTACTTCCGTCCTCCTTGAGCAACATCAAAGGGTTGCAAGAACTTGATGTCTCAAATAATTCCTTTTCAGGCCAAGTACCTGACTTCATCGATAAAATAAACCTATTGTATTTAAACATTTCTTTCAACAATTTTGAGGGCGAGTTACCTAAAGAAGGTATATTCGAGAACACCAATGGCATAGATGTAAGAGGAAATCCTAAACTTTGTGGAGGAGTACCTAAATTACATTTGCCACAATGTATTTCGGAAATACCAACAAAGAGGCACCATACTCAAGGAAACATTATTCTTATAATTTCTGTTGTCAGCTCTTGCATTTGCCTCACTATAGGTGTATGCTTGTTAGTTGCATATTATTTTAGGAGGAGCTCTAGAAACAACCTACAGACAGAAAAATCTTTAAAATCTGAGTTGGCACCCATTTCGTACCATGATCTTGTTAGAGCAACAAAAAACTTCTCTTCAGAGAATCTAATTGGGAGAGGCACATTCGGAGCAGTGTATAAAGCTGTTATGAACTTTGAAAATGAGATAAATGTTGCAGTGAAGGTGCTAAACCTTGAGCAACATGGTGCTTCAAGAAGTTTCTTTTCTGAATGTGAGGCATTAAGAAATGTGAGACATCGAAATCTTATTAAAGTGTTAACTTCGTGCTCTAGCATAGATCAACACGGCAATGATTTTAAGGCTTTGGTTTTCGAGTTCATGTCAAATGGCAGCTTAGCGGTATGGTTACATCCAAATGCAAATGCATATATCGATCCACCTGTCAAACACCTCAATCTTGTTCAAAGGTTGAGCATCGCAATTGATGTGGCGACAGCACTAGAGTATCTTCATTACCATGGTCCCACACCGATTGTGCATTGTGATCTCAAACCTAGCAATGTGCTTTTGGATGATGAGATGAGAGCACATGTCGGTGATTTTGGATTAGCAAGGTTTCTATTACCACCTGAGATCATGCCTTCTCAATCAATTACAAGCACAGGAGGAATTAAAGGTTCTATTGGCTATATTCCTCCAGGTATGATCTATCAAGCTCATTGTTTTATATAAAAATATCTTTTATTTTGTTAAGATTCAAAGAAACAATTAATAGGTGACCATTGTTCAATTAGCAAGGTGGTCAAACAAATATCTTTTTCATCATTTATAATGAAACATTCATTAATTTTTGATGTAATTATACTCAACAAAATCTGAAACTTCATTAGGCTGTGTAACTGCTTAAAAATAGTCTCCAATATATATGTACTTGACCATATATAGAAGCCCAAATCTCTTAAATTATTTGAATTGTCGTGTTTAATGATTAAGGAACTAGTAAAATTTTATGCTCTAGAGTATGGAATGGGTGGTCGCCCATCAGTGGAAGGAGATGTGTATAGCTTTGGCATTCTTCTGCTGGAGATGTTCACCGGGGTGAGCCCCACTGATGAGAAATTACGAGATGGTTTGAGCCTCCACAGGCATGTTGAGCTGGCATTTCCAGAACAAGTCATGGATATAGTAGATACCAATTTGTTCTCAGGAGATCTAGAAGTCAATACATTTAGTTGGGACAAAGTTTCTAGCTGTTTACTTTCAGTTTTTCAATGCGGGCTTTTGTGCTCCAAAGAGTCACCAAAAGATCGCATCAGAGCGGAAGATGTTGTCTTGCAATTAAACTCAGCTCGGAATAAGTTGCTCTTTTCATAGACACAACAGAACAACAAAAAGGAGTCAAGAATTGTACATCTCATTAAAATTGGAATAGCAACTGCTACCTGCAATACTTCTAAATGTATTTTTTTTTTAATGATCTTGTGTCTGTGGAAATTTTTGGGGATTAAGTAATATATATGCATTTTGAACTGAAACACATTGACCATATACACTCAGTTAAATATTAATAGTTCAGGATAATTATTTTTCTCCCTTGGAGAAAATACTCCATCCTCAGATGCATGAGGCGTGCACAGTTTTCATATTGCATAACACAGGAACTATATATGATGTGCACATATGAACTTCTATACTTAAATCATGTTAAAATATAAATTTATGTAGAATATATGCAAACTCTGAGTAAATTGACATTAAATTAAATTTCAATGCTATCCAAAAAATAACAAATGAAGATTTGCCTAAGCCACAATACAGAAATTACTCTCGAAGGGAACATGTTTGAATCCAAATGGAGTAAGGTACACCGTTGAAGACTAGAAACAGGGTAGGTATATAGGAAGTTCTAGCAATAACCCAAAGATTGCTAAAAAGGAAAAGTTTAGTGTAAGTGGGCCCACCTCCAATTGTCACAGTGCAGCAACCTAATAGGCTAGATGACCACCAGCGAGCTCCTGTGCAAATTAGCATCACTTAAGCCTGATATGCCAGCTTCTCTACAACCTCCGGTGCTGCAGCATCTCTCCTTTGCCAAGTGGCACCCCGCACCACGCCAGTATGCACTGTTCATGCCAAACACTTGGCAGCCTGAACAGAATCAATTACAGTAATTCTCAGGATTGTTTATTGAAGTTTTATTTTCTTTTTTTTTCCTTCAGCTAAATTTAGTGCTGACAATAAAAAAAGGCACCAAACAATTCAGCCTCATAAACAGAAAATAAGAATTTGAGAAATGATAGGCCTCAAATCACTGAGTATTGTAAACCAACCCCAAAAAATGCACAGTTTATCATTGCAGGAATGAAATATCATTTGCTAGTCTAATGACATTTGGGACCTAATTTATCCAATTCTTGTGTAAACTAAAATAAGAAAAACTACTGGTAGCACTAATTGAAGAATTGAACCTATTCTGAGGCAGAAGTCGTGTATCTGAAAAAACTGATTGATTGACCAGTCGTGTAAGAACCTGGCAAGTAAGGAAATACAAACTGGAAGTATATATGGGGCGAGAATTGAACACAACAAAGGCCAGATAAAAGATGATAAAAAATATTTATTACTAAGGCTGAATATTTGACTTGTTGGTGTTGGATAAGGAATATATGTGCTAGGTGTGTAATAGGCTATTAGGAACAAGAATAATTTCAGTTCTGATTAGGCCTTTGTAAAAATAATGACCGGACCATATAGTTGAAGCCTTGAAGGGTGGTTAGGAGAGATCCAGTTGTATTAACATGAATTGACTAATGCAATGGAGAAATTTTATGCACTTACTTATTACAGGACACAACCCTAAAACAGGTTAACAAGCAACCCAAACAGACTTCAGACAAACATCTCACTAATAAGATGTATCAGTGCTCAAAGATGAAGAGTTGGAAGTCAATTGATTGGTACCAGTAGATCAATATTCAATAAACTAGTATCAGTGCCCTAACATCCACACAAATTGGAAAGTGGGTTTGAGAAAACTTACATTATAGGCGATATGGTGCTACAGGTGGCAACCTGTGGCTATGGACAAGCGGTGATGTAAACTCACATTATTAAACCTTGCAGTGCCGCGTTTATTGTTGATGATGACCATCTCTAACAACGGGTTGGATCTTAATTCGGGATGGTGGATCGGATTGCTTGCTTAGGTTTTGCGGACTTGTTACGGACTGATCCAATCAACTGGACTCAGGTTGATTGGGTTCAGCTGATTAGATGTTGGGCTATGATGTGAGCCATTTCTTTGGGCTTGAATTGTTTGTGGGCTTTCATGGGCTTTCGAATAAACTTGATCGATAATTAAATTGGACCCTAAACATTATTGGTAGAACGGAAGTCGTTCTTCGTTTCGTTTCGTCCCGACGAAACGGTTAACGAAACAACGAAACGATTTCGTTTGGTTGGACGAAACGGTTAACGAAACAATGAAACAATTACGTCCATGTGTAAATCACGAAAATTTCGTCAATTTCGACCATTTCGTCCAAATGAAACGATCAACGGAATAAAAAATCTATTTCGTCACATAGGACGAAACGATCGATGCAACAGCTCATTTGCGCCATCGTCTCGATCATTTTGCAGCCCTAATTATTGGATCTGAATTAAAATAAAAGGAAAATTAGTTGCGTGCCACTCTAAACATATGAAATTAGAAAAATGCCACTCTAAAATTTTAGTTTTGAGAAATGTCACTCCAAACTTAATTAATTAAGATATTTGCCACTCTTCATATTTATTTTTTCATAATGACACAAATATCATTTTTCTTCCTCCTTCCCCTTGTTGGCTTCCTCTTTCCCATCTCCATCTCCATCTCGTCAACCTCGGTGTCAGTCTCTCCTCCGCCCTCACCTCAACTCCGACGTCGCCTCCGCTACCTCTGCCTCCCCTCCTCCCACACCTCCACCCAGTGACATCGTCCCTTAACCCCTCCCTCTGCCCCTCACTCCACATTCATCTCCATCCGATCTCTCTTGCCTCTATGCCCTCTACCTCCCCTTCTTCTGTCCTCTCAACTCAATACATGAGAGTATTTTGGTCTATATAAAATATTAGATATGAAAATAGACGTAAAGGTGGCAAAATTCTAAATTTATTTGTTTTGGAGTGGCATTTTTCAAAACTAGAATTTCAGAGTGACATTTTTTTAATTTTAAAACTTTGTGATGGCATAAATCCAATTGCCCCTCAAATAAAATCTGAGCTTGATTGGAAGAACCAAAAAATAAAAGAAAAATATTAAAGACTTGGACAAAAATTAAATCGGACCATAATAAGTAAATGGGCTTAAGAAAATTAATAGAAGTCATTAACTTATGTTAATGATTAGTCAGATTTTTCTAGGAGATTAGATGTTATGACAAAATAATTCAGACTTTCTGATCCCGACAATAAAATAATTACTTTTTGTTTGTAAATTTTGTTTCTAATTTGTGAAATATTTCTTTCATCTTTTCTTAGTTTAATTTTCGTTTGAATTTTTTATTTCTAAATTATAATTTATAAACTCGAGTTTAGTGATAACAAATAGCTATAGCAATGAAAATTATACAAATAATAATTATAATTACTTTAATAATATTGGACACTAATCACAAATAATTGTGAATTGGTAGAAACCGTCAGTCAGGTTAACCAATCGGAAACGAGGATAAAATACTTAAGTTCCACCTTGAAAGCATGAGTAGTGTTTTCTAAAATGACACGACACGAGTGTGTTGGTACGACACGTACGCGTATTGACATGACACGACATGATATGTCTATGGAATTAGCACGATACGTGCATGTCGGCATGTCGTGTCAAAGTCGTGTCGTGTTGAAGATTTCCAAACATTAACACGTCTCAACATGACACGAGTTAACACGTGACACGATACGACACGACACGTGACACGAGTTGACACGACAAAAAATAATAATATTTAGAATTTATAATATTATATTGAGTTTATATTATAAATTTGATAATTTTGATTCATAATTCTTTTATTCGACCATTATTTTTTTATTTTAATATATGAAATTTCAACAATTTATTATATTTAAATATTTTTTAATAAATTTTTAGTGAATAAATTATAATATGACTTGACACGTTTAACACGTCGTGTTAGACGTGTGGTGTCATAACGCGTGTCGTGTTAACCAATTCTTTCATTTAACACGACACATTGAAAATATTAACTCGTGTCAATACGACACGGCACGAGCTCAAACACCAGCGTAACGTTTGCAATACACTAAGCATGAGAGAATCGTTAAACTTATTTTAAGGTATTACGATTTATATTCTATAATATATAGGAACGAACATTGAGGAACCTAGAGATACAATTGAAGGTTCCGAATTACGCTGAATATTTGTTACAAACTCGGTTCGATAATTTCTAAATTAATGCATGACATGTTGCAAACATTTTACTTTGAATTCCAAATTGGTGTATTTGGTTGAAAGAAGCCTAAAAGAAAATAAACTGCATGTTTTGAAATTATTCGTTTGATGAAATTTGATGGCTACCAGTTTGACATTTGTTAAAAATGAATATATTAGATCATCTTATTGATGGTCATGTTTTATTAAACTACTAGAGACGTGGCGATCTTTTCGCATTTTGTTTTTGTTTTTTTTATATTTTTTTATTTTTTTTTTCACCGGATACAACCTGTGGACAAAAATTCTGAGGCGGATCCATGAAAGCCTAGGCACAATTATAATATAATAAACTTTTAAATTGAAAAAACTAAAACAAACGATAGTCTTAATAATAAAATCCATTGAAAAAAAATATTATTGTACTATTAAAAAATAAATATTTCTTTTTTTTACCTTTTTATCGATCAACAAAAAAAAACATAAATCTAATTTTAATTTTCTAATGTAATTAACGTTTATTTGTGCGGTTTCATAACTTAAATTCGTTGTATAATTTCTTCGTTGAAAGCATCTCTGGATACATGATGTAGGTAATCAAATTATAATTTATAACGACATCTTTCATTCGATTTCTTAAACAAGTTTCGTAGCAAAAACTCTTAAGTGAGACGTGTTTAACCCATTTTTGTGATGCTAAATGCATGGAATTAAATGATCAAGTTTTGTGAACGATGGACGCGAGAGATGGGAAAATTCATGAAAAATGTCAAATGAATACCAAAAATCATGAAAAAATAGCCAAAAATCCAGTGAAGTATGAGGAAAATCATGGTGTTTTCAGATAGGTTAAAAAAGTTGAAGAGATGGTGTTTTACGCAAAAAGGTCCCTCATCATGGAGAAAATTAATAAAAATAATGGGAGGGTCATTTGGAGAAAAACTTTAAACCATCATATCCTAAATAATTCCCTGAGCCTACCCATAAAATTTGGTGCAAAAACTCTTGAGGAAAGGGCTCCCAATAATTATTTTAGTTTCAGCAACCCCAAAAATACAGCAAATTCCAACGAAGGGACAAGTCCATTGAATGAAAATGGAGGGCAAGCAAACCGGACCTTGTGCCATTTGAAATTTCCCTCCGTACAAAGGCAAAGGATGGTTGAGCCTGTTTTTCTACACCGAAAGCCTGACAAGAGAGGAGACGGTGTGTGGTTCATGAAGTCCAGGCGCATGCAAACCAGGCACGAAGAAATGTCGCTGGGGGCGTTGCTTTTCCAACGGCCTCGATTAATAATTCGTAAAATTTAATTAAATGGCAAAATTACCCTTACCCTTACACAGTTCGCCTCCATCCAGTCCGCATTGAATTTTACTTTCTCCATCTTTCCATTTTCTCTTTTTTTCTTAGAACCAACAAATGCGCTGTCTCTAACGAGGCTCTAAAAGCATGGGTGTTCCTTTAAACCCGGCCTCAACTCTCGATTTTTTTCCTACCTTCGCTAGGCCGATATTCCCACCTCATTGCATTCGCACCTATAAGTCTAATCCAATGTACTATCTCTTATCACATCACTGCTCCTCTCGCCTCTCATTACTCAGCAACATAATCTCAAAAGAACACCCTCAGAAATCGTATTGAACCACCCCTCTTTCTCTTTACTGGGCTCCACTTTTCTACTTCACCAAAAACTGAGAGAAAAGAGTGGAAGAGTGGAAGGGGCTGAGCACGATCGGAGGCGGAGAAAGTGGTGGCTGACGAGTGACGAGGCGTGGTGGTGAGAGTAACGTACAGTCATAGCCTCTTTTCTTCCCTTCGCTAAAATAACATAAGGGTATTTTAGTCTTAATTGAGTATTTTACCGTGAATTACCAATTCGTACCGTGTATAAAGCAACGCCCTGTCGCTGGGAGAGAGAATTTGATCCCTTCGCGAAGAATAAGTTGGGTGCGCACAGAGTTTGTGGCACAAAAGGAAAAAGAAGTCACGGACCCCAAATGAAGTAGCTTGGTGCACCACAGACCAGATGTAGCCAAGACGAAGAAAGAAGGAATAGGGGTATAATCCCAACAGAAGTCGTTGGAGAAGGAGGAGCGTATAACTACCGGGCTCCATACGAGATTCAACGCACTTAGACGGAAACGAGCACTCCGGCCTCGCCTATATAAGGAGGAGAGGTCAAGAGAAACGGAGGGAGTTGGGGAGGATTCCCAATTCACACACAGGAAGGCACAGTGCACTGCCACCAGATTTCAAGAGAGAGAAGGAGAGAGAGAGAGTATAGGCATTTTGTAGAACACGTGATAGGCTAGAGAGGGGAGAGAGAGATTTCTTGTAAAGGTTGAAGCAAAAATCAGAGAAAGGTATAGGAAGGTAAAGTAAGCTCGATTGTGAGAGGTTTTGTTTGTATTTCCTGCTGAGATGAGTTGATTTTGAGAAGAAAAGTTTGATTTTGGTTCTTTTACGGTTTTGACTTCTTGATTGCACTTTTTGATCTGTGGACGAGTAACACCTTAATTAGATCATCTTAATTTCTCTTCTTGTTTGTTTGAACGCTAGAATCTGAGAGTTTAAGCTATAGTTTCTATAGCCTTAGACAATCAGCTATTAGGATTGACGATTTAGTCGAATTTCATGTCAATTGTGATTTCAATATTAACTTAAACTGTATGCCAGTATTTGCCTCGTGTTCTTGAAGCTTAAGCCATGGTCTCCATGGTGTTAGGCAACCGAATTAGGATAGGTTTGGTAAATCCATGAAATTGAAAGTCTTTCTTGATCTTGAATGCCTCTTTCCTCCTCTCTCTCTCTGACTCCTCTTCTTTGTTCCTTGCTTCTCTCTTGCCTCTTCTCTTACGTTTTACACTGAGGTTTCCTCAGAGGTAGACTGAGGATAGGTAGCTTAACTCGAGTTCATGCTCTTGTTAGACGTTTCAAGGCTTAAGCTGAGGTTTCCTCTTTTTTAGGCCTAGGTTTTGAAATTTGAGTTGTAAAAGGCTCAAATGGAAGAACCTATTGTATAACTACCACTACCTAAACGATATTCTGCCAAAATTCTGTCTCGTCTTATTTTCTTTAAGTTCTGGATTGAAGTGCATTAAAGTGTTCTTGATGAAGATGCTCACATAGATGTAGTTCATAGAATGAGATAATAAGCAGTTAAATCTGTAAGACTTTAGTAAAAATATTCCTTGTATTTGAATCTTGGTGCCTTCTGTGGTCAAGCCCAGTATAGAACAACTAAAATTGTAACTGACTGTGTCATCTTCCCTTTTTTTCAATTGTGGTATAGCATATGAAGGATGGGAATTTAGTTGGTCTTGTGATTTTCTTTTATAAATGATTAAAAACGATAGAGAATGCGATCTTCATTGCTTTCTCTATGTCATTCTTCTTACTTATGGTTGCTTAACTGTTGGGTCTTGGTATGGTAAAATATCCATCCTTCCCTTTCTCTCTTTCATTAATAATATTACAAGTTCTCTTGCAGCAAGAAGTGTATTTATTATCGGGTGATTTTGCTATGTGATATGATATTTCAAATTGTCAGTTGTAGAGGTATGGATAATATACACGTATTTGAGACCAGGCCAAATCAGTACTTGAGGAATAGTAATTGACATTTTGAAATAACCAATATGCCGCCTAACATGTGCCTTACTAATATAAATTGGAATAGTGTTCCCTGAACCAGACCCTATGTCTAGCAGGAAATAAGAATGAAATTCGAGTAGTGCTTTGTCCAAGGTCGCCACGAGTTTAATGGAGTAACTATCAATCAGTGAGTCCTGAAAGTAATTAACATATATGTATATTAGAATCAGAACAGATGAATTGAAATGTGACTTTCTCGACATCTCACTATACTGACATGTCAATTCCTTGGTCATCTTATTGTGTTGAATAAGTACAACGTTAATTGGCACCATAAACACACTTCCCTCACTGCCTCAATGCCAAACAACCAATGTCTGGTACGATTCATTTCTCCTAAACACAACTGGTGCCGATTCATGTCCAACCTGTACCTGCCACTGGTTGTCCGATCAAATTAGGTAGACATGCCACAAATGGAGCCCACCATCGCATTCTCCATCTTCTCACGATTCCAGGAGCACTCGCACTGAAGGATGCAATGACCGGAAACGTTAGCGGGTCCGCACCCGTTCCGTCGAACCCGTTAAGTCTAAGAATAGAATCTGTCCTCCTCGCTTGAGTCTCAGCGCGAGGAACATTTCGATTCTCTGTGGCTAACGAGTCACCCATTTTGTCAGTAACCCGCTATATGAATCCCGTTTAGGAGACTAGCACTAGCACATGTCAACGCTGAGTCAGCAAGCACAATCAACGCCAGTTGCAGGCCCAGTCAGCTCAATGAAGGATGTGGACCAATCAGAAAACGCCATGTAGATAGAAAAATTAGAAAATCCATTAAAAATAGTAGGAAGTTCAGAAAAATACAAATAAAATATCCATAAAATCCTAAAAATCTAAATAAATCGGTTTCACTGATACTTTGATATAAAATTGTATCAAAGTAGCGGCCTTTTGTATTTTCGAAGTATTTTCACTTTAGAAATGAATTTTAGAAAAATTAAATAAATTTTAAAAGATTAAATAACTCCATTTAAAATGCTAGGTATTTTAAAAAAAATTAAGAATTTCAAGTATGCTATTTTTAAAAGCTAAGAACACTCAAGTACAAAATATTTCAAAATCTAATGATTCTAAAACACGCTATTTTCTAAAATCAAGTATCATCCAAGATAAGTATTTTGAAATAGAAAACGATTTCTAAAAGTCAAGAGCTACAAAAGGTCAAAAGTGAATGAAATCACCAACATCCCAAGAGAAATATAAAAGATTAAAAGTCTAAACACGAATCCAAAGTCAAAGCCGAAACCTCTTCGCTTGAGGAAAAGTCCCTCGCTAGGGTTGAGATCAACATTAGATGACTTAGAAATTGAATTCTTACGGGCCACCTCGTCCAAAGAATTTCATCTTTGTTCTCACAAGAAGATCGACCAAGATGGTCCCGAGAACCGACTCTTATTAAGAAAACCGACTAAGATGGTTCATAGGGTCGTTAAAAAACCAACTCTTATTAAGAAGACCGATGAAGATGGTCCCTAGGGTTGTAAAAGAACCAACTTTCGCTCAAAGGCGTCACATGCCCCGAACGTTGCAAAACTCCTTTTGTTCTCACAAGAAGACCGACCAAGATGGTCCCAAGAACCGACTCTTATTAAGAAGACCGACTAAGATGGTCCCTAGGGTCGTTAAAAAATCAACTCTTATTAAGAAGACCGATGAAAATAGTCCATAGGGTTGTAAAAGAACCAACTTTCGCTCAAATGCGTCACATGCCCGAAGGTTGCAAAAACTTTTCACTCTCATAAGAAAGTCAGTCATAGCCCCGAGAGTTTACCAGAAATAACCTCAAGTGAAGTCTTCCCCTTCATCAGTCAAAAACCTCTTCTAAACCAAAAATCTGTTTCTTTTTAAGTCAAGTTGGAAGTCTTTTGTCGATCCTTAATTGGGTCCCGTCCATTGAGTTTGGAATCATCAATTAAGTCCTTCGCGATAGCACTCCATAAGTCCTTTTCCTTAGCCCATTACGTCAATACCCTTTATGTCCCTTAATCAGAGGTTCTCGTAGGCAACTAGGGGGTAATTAACAGTAGGGGCTTGCGTCCACTGGAAAGAAAGGACCCGCTAAATCAAGAAACTTCTTTAAGTAGCGACTCTTGTTAGGATTCTCTTGTGTTGAGAGATACCCGCCATACAGATCGAAACCTTAAGGGAGGTGAATCTAAGGCTATGTTTCCATTGTTCTTCGAGAAATTCCTTCGAGGAGAATAATAACGAAAAAGCCGCAACAAGAGGTCGCATGTTCGAAACCCGATTAGAGCGTCTTTATAGACATTTAATTTAAAAATAAGTTGGGAGACTTGACCCCTAATTTATCTTAAAAAAAAAGTTTCGTAGCAAAAACTTCCTTTCAGTACATGATGTTGTAATTCGCAAAATTAAAGTCAACTTGATCGACTTATAAATTTATACACCAAAAAAAATCATTTCAACAAAATAAATAACAAGTTCAGCAAGAATTGTTTTCAATCAAGCGAACAAAACCCAGAAAATGAAGCCGAATTTATTTTCAAGCCAATAAGCCAGATTGTTTTCCAAATTCAGAAGATCAAGATGAGCAACTCAACCATGACCGAGGCATAATATTTGAAATCTCAGATTACTCAAGTTGAAGAAGTTCAACCGGAAATCAAATTCAGCAACAAAAAATTTCCAAATTAAAAAAAGGAGGAACAAATTAAAACAAACTCAGTGCATCGAAAAAGAAGGGGTAGTAGGCTAGTAGCAGTATTGAACTCGAGTACTGTAACCACATAAGAGATTGTTAATGGAACCTCCGCCCCCTACAAAAAGTTCCCTAAAAACTTGGCACCATATTTCTACTTCCAATCATCTTCTTCCTTTTCCGCACTTCCAACTTCGCTCCAAAGAGGTCGAACCCCTTACTTCACTTTGAGGTTTTGTTTTCAATTTTCTCATCACCTCTTCTCTTATTCGAGTTTATTCTTTTATCAGAGCTGGAGTGGCAGAGTTTTATTGTTTCCTTCCTCTTCTCGTCTCCTTTGAAAGGCTTGTGTAGCTTGTCAAAAGGCAAGAAATGATCGAGGAGCGACACAACTGAGGTCTGGTGGAAGAAAGAAGAACACATCTGGTTACTTTCGAGCCTTTGAGTAGCGACACGAAAGAGAGAGAGAGCGGCGCTTCAATTTCATGCGTTGTAAAATTTTGGGTTATAGATTTTTTGATGGGCCAACGAAAGCACATGGGTCAACAGAACAGAATTAGCCTATTTCGTTTACGTTTCGTTCTTACTAATGAAATATATTTTATTTTTGTTTTTGTTCCGCTGAGTGAAACACAACAAAAAACCACTCTGTTTTCGTAAACGTGCGAAATGACATGAAATTAACGGTGCTAGCTATATATATAGAGAGGAGAGTTCTAATGCTCACAATTTTAATGTCCCAAATGCTCCAAAACTTACTTTTTAGTTATTTATTCAAAATATAAAATTTAAAGTTCGAATCTAAACCATTGATCTTATTTGATATAACGAGCGATACATTTTCTTATAAATTTTCTTAATTTTTTAAGTTTATTTGATACTGTTGGAGTTATGTCCTATAAGTTAATATTGAATGACTTAATTTTGTTAGTTTATGTTATTGATGATATTTGATCATTTGTTCCTAGGATTTATTATTGACAGATCATTCAGGATGAGGATCTGAATTGTGGATCTTTGTGGATCATTCATAAACATATGGATCTGTCCATAATATTGATAATTAACAAGGAACATTAATTATCATATAAGATTAGTATGCAAGTTAAGTGATGATTAAGTTCTACAAATCATAGATAAAGAGTTACCAACTTAATTGCATATGTGTATGTTATTGGTACATAGCACGGGACATGACCCAATGAAATAAACATATGGATTGTGTTATGTGTCATTGTTTATTTCATATGAGTTTGATTCTAAGTTTAGATGGTTCAACTTTTTCACATGAGGATAGGTTCTGTAAATATCGTCTACCGCTGATTCCTGATAAAGGCTGCTATACGGACGTTATTTATGTTCTCTTGAATTGTGCCGGAAAAAGTTGTTCATCAAGAAAACCGTATGTCCTTCATTAGTATACCTACTGAGTGATGATATCTGTTTGGGCCCCTTGATGGAGTGGATTGTTTGGCCAACTTGTGCAATCAACTCTAGATCAAGAAACGTATAATCTGCAAGAATGACACATTTCTATCTTGGATTACACGATAATATCATGTGACATAAGAATCGGACAAAGAAATACTTTTATTTCTTATGCAGGATTTGAATATTTGTATCAGTACATTATTTATGCGAATTGGGAGTCATAACGTATTGCTAGATACCACTTATGATTATTGGAATTAAATAGTGACTTAATTCCATTGCCAACATAGCATGAATCCTCAAAGGGTCACACAAATAAAGTTATAACCACATGATACATTATTTATTTATTTGCAACAGTGAGTATTGCGAATATATGATAAGTTGATTAATTAATTATATATCGTTGCGAACCGTTATAATTAATTAAATTAAATTGATCATATAGAAATAAATTAATGCAATTATAGTAATTAATTATGGACTGAAAATATAAATTGTTGTAGCCCAATTTGGCCACTTCAAAGTCGGCAATAAAGGGATAGCTATATAAAAGAGATTCAGGTTGGGAACAATGCAGATTTTTTTCTTTCTCTCCTTTGCTGTTCGAAATTTTCCAAGAGAAGAAAAATTTTATTTTCTCTCTTTTTGCTTTCTTCTCCCATCCTCTTGGCTCATGTGTTGAGCAAATTTCTTCCACCATTAAAAGAGTTTAATTGAAAAAAAAGGAAAAAGGGTTAGATGTGATTTCCAATCGCTAGCACGGTTTCGAGATCGTGGTGATTCTCTTGGTGGACTCGAGGTCATCCATTGGAGAAGAAGAAAGAGAGACACAACACCCCACCGACTCCTACGCCATGGATTTTTCCTTCTTTATACGATTCAAGAAGAGGTATATCCATAATCCCTTTTCTCTTGGTTAATTGATGTGTTATATACTCGCAAGATCCTTTCTTGTGGTTATTTGCTTGTTTTATCTTTGTTAATTGTAATAAAAATAAAAATTGTGCATCCCAACCACTTACTAACAGATACTTGATCAAGAGACTAAAATATGAACAAATTAGAATTAATCTATCATATTTAACTAGATTCATTAAATTTTCAATCTTTTGATCAAGTATCAAATAAACTTCAAATTTATAAAACTTATATGAAAATGCATCGCTAGTTATGTCAAAGAAGATCAACGGTCTGAATTCAAAATTTGAATTTTTTATTTTATAAAAGTAGTCAAAAAGTGTGTTTTAGAGTATTTGAGACATTCAAATTATGGACATCGGAACCCTCCTTATATATATATAGAGAGAGAGAGAAAATGAATATAGAACACTAATGTGCATAGAAGCCTCATACACAGAATTTCTGTGCCACTGGATCGCTTTAAAAATCGCGCTGAAATTTAGATGAAAGGCCGAGATAGAGACGCTGAACTCTCCGTTTTCTATATTTTTATTAAGGCAAAATCGGATATAAACCCCTCTAATCCTTCCTATTCGGAAATAAACCCCTGTAATCTCCAAAATCGGATATAAACCCCTCTAATTCCATTTTGTTAGGATAAAAACCCTTTTCAACATTTTTCATCATTAATTAAATAAAAATAATCTAAATTTTATTGTTATGACTGAAATAACCCTGACTACTCTTCATCCTGGTCAAGATGATTCTTCTCGTCGTGGGAATCACATCCTCTACCAACCTTAAAAGGTTGGTAGAGTGCCGATGTATGATCTGACCCGTTAGATTTAATCTCAACGGTTAAAGGAGCTCCGTGCATGTAACTAGATTGATAGGCCCGAAAAAATTTTAACCGTCGAGATTAGATCGAACGGCTCGGATCTAATGTTGTCACTCTACCAACCTCAAAAAGTTGGTAGAGGATATGGACCCCTCGTCGTGGTCCCACCTTGGTCAGGTGCTCACCCACGATATTTTCGAAAAATTGATGATTTTTCTATTGTTTCCAAATCACTGAGTCAAAAATATCCCATCCGTTGATTTTCTTTCCAAATTTCGTTGATTCTTTCTATCTCTCTCTGTCTGATTTCTCCGTCTCTACATCTCTGAAATAGATCTCTCTTTTCCCGCTAACAATGGATACGCATGAACTTAATAATGATTATTCTTCCTCCAAGAATCCAACTATCCAAGATGAAGATTATATGGCATATTATAATAATTGTTGCCTCTTTGTACTATGGAATCTTTAGTACAATATCTTAAAATCATGTTTGTCTGACCCTTTGAACTTAGGTTATGAGCACTAGTCATAAAAAGGGTTAAATGCTCATCTTCAAGTTAGGTCAATATGAAATGAAAATAACGATTGATTTGGTGCTTCTTTTCTTCAGTTATGCTTCGACATTTGTTTTATTTTGTTATGACTAAATATTGCTTCAGCATAGTAAATGCGTGAATAAGATCTGTCATTTTCAAGAAGAAGAGTAGGTAGGGTTATTTCAGTCATAACAATAAAATTTAGATTATTTTTATATATTTAATGATGAAAATTGTTGAAAAGGGTTTATATCCAACTAAAATAGTATTAGAGGGGTTTATATCCAATTTTAAAGATTACAGGGGTTTATTTCCGAATAGAAAGGATTAGAGGGGTTTATATCCGATTTTGCCTTTTATTTAAAATTTTCCGTCCGTGTCTGTGTCTGTTTAATCCTCCTCCGTAAAGTCTTTCTCCTCTATCGTTCCCTTCCCTGTACTTTCCTCTCCTATCCGTAGATGTCCCTTCACTGTACGCACCTCTCCTTGTGTTCAAACCCTCGTACCTTTTACTCTCCTCTCTTCACTGTACGCACCTCTCTTCTCTCTTCCTTTTCTACTCGGACATGTGCCCCTTTCTGTGCTTCCACTATCAAAGCCTAGACCTGCTAATTTGGTTCCCACATGAGACTTTAATCTAATTGTATGATGAATTAAGATGTAGGTAGATTTAAAGGTATTACAGAACCATGCATGTAGGATAATTCAACATCCCAATTGTATGAGAAAATCATGCGTCATGCTAATTTAGAGGTATTACAAAATCATGGAGCATGAAACTCGGACTTTGAATTGTGACCTGGATTGTGTGGTTTCCAATTTTGCGATTGTGTGAAAATTCGAGCAAAGAGAGAGAAAGGATTCTAGTGGAGTCGAATCAATTTTTTCTATTTTCACGCCTCAGTTAGAAAGCAGAGAAGGAAACGTTACAGCAGTAAGACATGGAAAGAGTTAGAGCAACGGAAAATTTTAAACTAACGGAGCCTTTCAGCGCATCTATCTGAACCATTCATCAACATCTCCGCACGAATTTTTAAAATGATCCGACGGTGATTAAATCCTGTGTATGAGGCCTCTATAGACGTTATTGTTCTATATCCACTCTCTCTCTCTCTGTGTGTGTATATATAGGGTGTGTTTGGTTCGCTCACGAACTAGGGACGAACTAGGGATGAACAACGGCCCACGAATAGACCCACGAACAACTTCTAGTTCATGAAAATTGGAGGATTAGGAACTAGTCAAGAAGTTCGCGAACAGTCTAGTTCGTGGGTTGTTTGGTTCTCGCGAACTAGCCTAGTTCGTGAACTTCTAGTTCACATATCATGCCAAACACGCCCATACCGTCTATCTTTCAAAACATTTTCAAGTTGCCAACATATAATTCCACACGATATACCACTTAAAGAAAGCAATCATATTTGGTTCCAAGATAATTGTTTTTTAATTTGGTAATTTATCTCTGAAAATTTTCAAGAAAATGTTTTTATATTTATGTGATGCATAAAATGTTTGGCACAATGGATATAGTATCCATGCCTGAAATCATAAATTTAGAAATATTCATCAGATGCAAAATATTAATATTGGACAACAATGCAAGTAATTTTAAATGCAAATCATAATTACTATTGGTCAAACGCAAAATAGATATATAAGGAAAGTTGCAGTAACAACAGTTATACAGATACATGTGAAAAGTGAAACCTAATTAAAGGTCGGTGCGACGGTGCATTACAAAAAGGAGCTATTACAACTACAAAATAACACGGTAACTGTAAGTCGATGCGACAGGCTCCCTACTTTATTCTCAACTTTCATCTGTAGTTACTGCCTACTCCGTTACTAACTTACTTCACCCTGTTAGAATACAGAGAAAATAATAGACATTAAGGAGAATATCTTTAATTTTAGTAAATTAGTACTGTATATGCAACGAATTTTTTTTTAAAAAATTTAACCCGATCTATATATATGCAGCTATTGTTACCAGTTAGGTAGGTTGGCATTCAATTAGACTTAAGCTATATCTATCAACATTCTATAAGTTATTTATTGTCCTATATATATATTTCTCGTAATGTAAGTTACTAATCTGTTCTCCATAAGTCAAAGCTTGTTAATCAACTTAGTCCATTCCAAAAGTTAAAATGAACGGATCATCTAAAACTGAAATCATAATTATTAAACAGCTTTGTTTGAAATTTGTATATAACGTTTTATTCAAGTCTTGAATCATGGAAGTTGTTAAAATTACATACACAATTAATTGAAACTCACCTAGCGCAGTCGGTGCTGGCGCTGATGACGTACGGGATAGAAACACCGCATTTGCCTGGGAGTCCTGCGATATTGCCACCATTAAGTCCTTTAACCTGCTTGGCAGCATTCTTCAAGCAGTTGCATGTTGCCTGTCTGTCGGGTGTTGACCTGGCGACGGAGTTCAGAGTCTTGATGCCGGTGCAGCACTGGCCTGTTGGGGCGGCAGCCTTGCCCTCTGCATATGGCATGCATGATGCAATGTACCCCGTCACCTGGCCGCATGTGATGGCTTCAGCTGCCGGAGCTGCCATGACAAGGACGATTGCAAGCACAGCTAACATTGCGAGGCGGGCCATGGTGTGTAGTAGTGTTTGCTTTGGAGGGTTAAGTTGGATTTAGTTTGTGAGATTTGTAGTTTGTGTTGTGTGAGGAGAATAGGACAGAGTCTGAGGGATATATATAGAGCCTTAGAAGTGGTTGGCTGTTGGGAAATTGAGATAATTAAATGATATTGTATACGATATGAGAACTGTGCAGCATGTAGCCATGTACTGTGTATCAGTGTATGTCATATATCCCATGATGCAAACTTCCATATATAATTAATGTCTAAAATATAATCTATTATATAGGCAATAGCAAGCTAGGCTGATCATTTGTGTATGTAAATCTGATCACATTGGTTGTTTTATATCTTTTATTATTATTATGTATTTGTAAGAGCAGATCAGGTACCTTTTGGTTCGGCCTTATGTTCACCATTGACAAATTTGATATGATTAGTCAAATAATAAATTTTCAAATGTAGGTAGATTTTGTTGAATATATAAGAACAAATAATTATAATAATCTCAGTAGAAAATGACTATTGTTATAAAATTCTGGTGCATTCGTCGGAATTACGAAAGATTTTGTTAATTCGGAAGGAAGATGTATAATTTAGCTAGGATTTTACGCTGCAATACAGACAAGGGAGACGTCGGTGTATGGATCTATATATTAGGGTGGGCCTCGGCCCCAAACCCTCTCCGTATCCATAATGTGGACGCAATTTGACAATGTTGTATAATATTTTTTCTTTTAAAGATAAATTTGGGCTTACATCATCTAACTTATTTTTAAATTAAATATTTATGAAAGACTAATCGGATTTCGAACTTGTAACTTTTCACTCAAGTTGCATTGTTTTTTTCCACTAGAATAAGAGCCGGTTTTCGACAAGTTGTAAAATATTATTTCTACATATATGGTATTTCATAGAGAAATAGAGTATAATTGTGTTAAAGTTGATTCTTTGATCAGATACATTTAATTACTTAGCTGTCTATCAACAAATTGCGAGATTAATTATAATAGTCAAGTATTTCAGAAACTTTTTGAAGTTCAAATTCAAAAGCATTCTAAAGGAAGACAAATTACTCAGTAAATTGAGACAAACAAGTAGACATGTAATCCAAAGCTCTTCTTCCAAAAAAAATAAAATAAAAGTTTCATGGAAAAAGAAATAAACGTTGAGATAAAATAACTGGATCCGAATTAAAGCAGTAAAAAAGTCAAAATAATTAGGCTCTTCTCTGCGCTATTACTCTATAGCTAGACCTGTCAACACTGAAACGTTTTTTTTAATGTTTCCATTTCTGTTCCATAAAAGATGAAATGGGTTTCGTTTTCAGAAACAGAACGAAAATTGAACTGAAATTTGTTAACGTAAATAAAAAGAAACACGAAAATAAAGCTAAATTCAATAGGAAATAGAGATGGAACGTTAAATAAAACAGATTACGTTTGACGAAACGGAACAGAATGAAAATGACTGCTTCCGCTTTCGCATAAACGTTTGACAGGCCTATCTATAGCTATAGAGCCGATTGCAACTTAGTTGGAAGACATTAATTAATGTGCATGCTCAAAGGTGGTTGTGTTTCCTAGTATAGTACCTAGGGATGGCAGTTTAGCCCGTTGGCCCGTAAGCCTGCTCATACCTGCCTGGCCCGATGTAACGCCTGCCTGGCCCGAAGTTGTAACAGGCCTAAACAGGCCAGGCCCCCAAACAGGCAAGGCCAGGTTTGGGCTTGAAGTTCTAGCCCGCAGGAGGCCTGTTGGGCTTATGATATTATTATATTCTATATAATAAGTATAATGGATCAGACCAATTTGTTTAATTGAAAAATAAAAAAGCCTGTTAAGTCAAGCGATCCAGTATAGTGACAAGGCAGCACCAAAACCTAAACTACTCTCCTCTCTCAATTTCTCTATCGCCGTCAGCACGTCACTCATTCAAACCCCACTTTGATTTATTGGTTTTGCTCCTCTTCGTTCACAGTCTCTCTCTTTGTCGGGCACTCGTTGGCGCACCGTATGTCTCTTTGTCGAGCAGCCATCGCCATTTATCGTGTAAGTACGTCTCTCTCTCTTTCTCACCTTCCCCTCTCTCGTAGTCTCTCTCAGTCGAACTCTTACTCTTGTAAGATTCTGAGTTTTTAGCGATAGTCCATCTGGAATTTTTTTTATTGATGTTGTTGCTTTAGACCTGAAGATGGTGAATTCATAAGGAGGATATGCGCATAGTAATGAAAAAATAAATATGCACAAAAGTTTGATTCCTCTTCTGGGTGTTACTTATGGCCCATAATGAATTGAATTAAGCTCCATCTTTCTTGTTTTAAATACTTGCATTTTTTTAATTGATTACAATGGTTGGTAACTTTCTGTTAAATTATTTGCTGATTTGTGTGGTTTAATTGAGTAAATGTAGCACTTTGTTACTTGGGTCTGTTAAGCAAGAATACATAAGCAAATAACTCTTAGCGAATGTTGATGCTTTCTGTTTATTTGTGTTATTTAACATTTTTTTCCCCTTTTTTTCTAGGCAAATGGCTACCAACAGCTGGAAAAAAAATCTTCAATACTGTTTTGGTGCTAGCTTAGATTTCATGTTATTTTTGTTATTGCAACTTATATGGCGCTAAGATTAACATTAATGAATACATGTGTAGCAATGTCAATCTTCTATTTGATCTATTCATTATTTATGTTGATTGTTAAACATTATAAATTTGCGATGATAGGACTGTTTTTAATGTAAATGAATGGTATGTGTTTTAATTTACGCTGGATTGAAATGGGATATGGCCATAAGCAGGTCGGGTACACTTTCGGTACGTAGGAGCAACAGGCATAAACAGGCAGGCTCGGGCCTAGAGGCACGGCCCATGGGTGGGCCGGGCATAACATCTCATGCCTGTTTTGTTAGGCCCAGGCAGGCGGGCCTGATGTTTAGGAATGACAGGTCAGGCATGGGCTAGGGTAAAAGCCCGCAGGCAAGGCCCATTGCCATCCCTAATAGTACCTATGCAGCTATCCTATTATGACGTTTAAGGCTTTAGGCACGGCACCATTCAATCGCCAAAGAAAGAAATTTGTTTCCGAGATGGTGCTACACAATTAATTCTGCCGCCATTTATGACTATCGCATGTATTTGCGTTTATTTCGAATAAGTTTGTTCACGAATGAATAGATGAAACTTTACTCAAAAGAAAAAAAAAATTACTATACGAATGTGAGATCGTATTCGACATTTTTAGTTATTTTCTGTTGACTAATGTAACGACAACTTTAAAAATTTTTAAATAAAATTTTTTTTTGAACAAATTTATGGACACACCCACACATAGAGATTCAATATTCTAAAATCTCCACTGTAAGTTACTTCTTCACTCAGACGGATCAAAAGTAAAATTTAATTAAAACTTATGTTTTGACCAAAATAAATTGTTAAAGTGCAAATTTATTTATTTATTGCGACGAGATGATGAGATCTTGGCAAATCACATTAATATATGTCAGAAAATAAATTTTGAAGTGCGCATAAGATTAAAGGACCTCTATTTAGATTGAAAAATTAATGCAGATCAGACGAAATTAAATATATTAATTAATTAATACGATATAAAGTCTGCAATTTATTATTATTATTATATATATATATATAGTTTGAAACAAGTCACGGGCTACTCTCTTGTGTTAATGTTTAATTAATGAGTCTAAGCATATAATGTCACATAACACAATGGTGACTCATAAAATTCTAGAAATATCTAACCTGAAAAATTCATTGATTCATTCTTCTCCACCATTTTTCTCTATTTTTCAAAAGTAAAAAAATATTCGTCTCATGATAATGTTAATGTTAATGACAAAAAAAAAAGTAACAAATAGCGCATTCATTTTCTTTTTCTTTTTTTTTTAAAAAAAAGGGCCCCTAGGCCACAAATAGAGCCATTCTTTCTTTCTTTTTTTTTTTATTTTTTTTTTTGGCAATGTAAATAGAGCCATTCTGATGCCACGAAGGTGTGAACACAAATAACGCGGAGGCGTCGGAGGGTCTCCGAAGGAACCAGGAAATAACGTTCACGTGGCGCAAGTGAAGGCCATACACATGTAGCATTGTCTTGTCTTGTGATAATGTGATCCACATCCCAAAATTGTGTATCCATCTCCTCCAGTTCGTTTAAATCGATCGCTGCTGTTTCGTATTAATTTATTTATACTGGGAATCGTTGATTGTGGACGTAACAACTGGCATATTTATAAATCAAAAGGGCCGTTTGGATCGCTTAGAAATAAAAGAAATAATCTATTTCTAGATGGAAAACATTAAAAAGTGTGTAATTTTATAAAGAGTTTGGATGGTTAGGAATAAATTTTCATCCGGAATTTGCTATTGTTATTTTCTTACCCATCCAAACAGTCCAAAAGGTTTTATATTTTATAATGTTAGAATAGTAGGTTCAATTTATAATTTTGATCTTCGCATGTTTATTATCTTGTGCTTTTAATGTTATCGCCGTTGAATTATTAGTTTTTTATTTGATGAATCAGTGAGAAATGATTTTTGTTTAAATAAAGTTCATCTTTGTTTGTAATTGTGAAATTAACAATTTGATATTTACGCAATTTTTGTATGCTTTTGGAAAAAATATATTATAAAGTACTCAAAGTTGAAAAGCCGACTCTTCCCTCGGCTAAAAAAAATTTAGTAATTTTGATTTTTAACGAAACAGAAAACACGGTTTGTATTTTGTTAAAAATGGAGACATATAGATGATGTACAGTTGATGTCAGGCCAAAGCCATGCTGTGGAGTATTTGAAGAAGATTTGAAAATTATAAGTTAATAATTCATGGATCGTATGAATTCGTTTATTGCCCATGCTAGTCTCAATTAATCGAATCCAGACTCCGCACTACAAAAATATACTAATTCATTTCCACGTACGTACATGGTGTACATACGTGGGTAATTAAACTATAATCCGGTACTTTACATTGTCCGGCTGTACATAGTTGTCAGGTGGAGGAGTGGACCGAATTGACTTCTTTAAATTTTTTTTCTTTTTCTAAGTAGTACTTTGACCCTTCCCTTCTAAGTTTAATGTTAACTGCCCAAGAGCCGTTTTTCTCAAAATAAAAATAAAAAATAAAAAAATAAAGTTTGTGTGGATGACTACATGCTTTACTTGCCTAAAAAATCCTGAACAAGTTTTCTTGAAATATCCTGTTAGTCGGTAACGTACAACTAACAAGTAACAAGTATTATCAACACGGTTGAATTACTAGTTTTTTTTTAATTTGATAAATTATGCAACATCCAACAATAAATCATTTTGTTTAAATATTATAGTTCATATTTATGTAGAATTGCGAATGAACATTTTAACAATTATGTAATAATTTTATATGGTTTAAGTAAAGGCAACGTTTTTATCTAGAGAAAATTGCGAGTTCAAAATGAGACTGCAAAATTATTATAAGCTGCTTGAAGTTGAGAAGTCCTTCGCTCGTCTAAAAAAAAAAAATAAATAAATTTATTTAACGAAACTAAAGCCTTCTTATTATTGGTGGTTTCAATTTCATAAAACTGGAGAAAAATCAATGCTTCTACAGTTTATGCCAGGCCGGACTCCGGAGCCATGCTGTGGGTATTTGAAGAATATTTGAAAATTTAATAATTCATGGATCAAATGTATCCGTTCATTGCCCATGCTAGTCTCAATTAAGCGAATATCCAACTCCGTATTATAAAAAAAAATAAAATACAATACAATAATTAAATATTGGCGTACATATATACGTAGTAAACCTAAGCCGGCATTTTACTTGCATATATTGCTTGAAACATTTATCGAGTCCAAATGATAAAATATGAATTATACGCTGGATCTATCTTAGCTAAGTTGATCTGTTGTAAATTCTGGCACAAATATTGGAGAAATGGACATGAGTTTTGCCGAATCCATGCCACGTCGTTGCAAATTTAGGGTGTCATGTGCAATGGACTTTATACAGACAAAATCATCATGAATGACAAGTAGTTACAAGTTTACATGATTTAACACTTGAAATTTGAAATGCAAAATAAAATGACATAGCTAGGCAATTCTTTCTGTAGCATTGATATCCAAAATTACTCAAGAGTAAGGAAATACAAAAGCAAAAGATCGGAACATATACAATGAATTAGAAATAATAAGCAATAAATTAATTAGGTATAGGAGGAAATTCAATGTAACAAAATAAAAGGCATATGTTTGATCCCAAAATTTATTTGACTATAAAATATAATTTGAATATATAAAATATTTTGAGTAACCAAAATTTTAATTTCCAAATTCTTTAACAAATAAATTGAGAGATAACTCTATTTAAATTTGTTCATTTGAATAATTAGAGGGATAATTTTTTTCTAGCATCGAATTAACTAGGACGAATCAGCTCATTTAATAACGTTATATAAAAAAAGAAAGTACAAAACAAAAGAACTAGAGTTTGATCTATATTGACTCTGAAATACTTAGATTCTCAAAAACTTTAATTTAATGTTTAAAAAATGATGTCAAGATTGAGTGGTAGCTAGAGAGAATCAAAAGCACCTTTAAGGTGCAAAATGTGCATCTCCTTATCGAATTATTTTCACTTGTGATGATTATCGCTACTTGGACAGCCCGAGAAACTCATCTTCCTCTGTCTCTGGCTTCACTATATTGTTTGCGTACGAAAAAAACTAATATTGTTTGCGTACAACAAAATCTAGCAATTTTGATATTTGATATTAAGAAAAAAAAGGAGAAGAGAAAGGGAGTAAGAAATAATGATTCAACTATTTTAGGAATAAAAATTTATTCCAGATGTTGAACCACTTAAAATAATATTTTAGATCTTCAAAAAAAATTATTCTTAATCATTAAAGAGTATAATATGTTCTTAGATCATCTAAACGGCTCCATATAAACTATTTTACTAACAAGAAAGTATGGTACTGCAAATTTCATCTCTTAACTAACCAGCAAAAACAACAGAGAACAAAAAGTAAGCACAATAGAAAATTCATGTCTTGATTCCAATTGTGTACTGCTTAAAGGACGTCCCATAAAATCAACAATTTTGTGCTGCTGCTGCATTTATGATGCTATTGGCCAAAGCTTGAAAAGGATACTTTTTTTTTTTTTTTGAAATTGAAAAGGATACTCAATTACTCAACAAACCTAATATCAGAATTTGATGGCCCCACATAGTAACTTCACCATAACTTCTGGACAGTTTCACCATAGGTCCATAGCTTATGAGCGTGTAAGACTGGTTAAAAGTGATTGACCTTAATTAGAAAAAAGCAAACACTTATAATTAATGTTCTATCACAGTTTGTTTCACTAATTTGATTGCTTCACTGAATGCGACTTTCAGATCAAATTACCACTCTACCAATTTCTGGAAGTTGACATGGCTTTGAACAAAGGGAGCAACTCATGTTTGTTCTTGAGCGACTTCATCAGTAATAATAGCGAAGCAAACTTATTCCAAAATTTCTCAGAAATGTATCCAAATAGCAATTTTGCTCTGAACCCACAAGAAAAGGGCGAGATACTTTCAGACCCAACATTTAACTACATAAGCCGGTGTCTATTAGAAGAAGATGTAGAGGAAGATATTAGTGATTATGAAGGGGCAGCTCTAAAGAACATGGAGAAACCCTTCTATGATATCCTTGGAGAAAAGTATCCACCTTCACAAGACAGCAAATTGTTATCAAGCCAACTAAACCTAAATCCTAATTTCACCATTTCCATTCCAAACTTTTCTGATACTTTGAAACAACACACGACCATAGAGAGCTTGATAGATATTGAATTCCAGAGAGGAGTGGAAGAAGGAATGAAGCTCCTTCCAAATCTCAACAAATTATCAATTGATGGGGAAGGGAGCAAGATTTCACTGGATGCAAGGAAAAAACGTCATAACGACTCATTAGAGTTCAAATTGATAGAAGATAAAGCAAGTAATTTGTCAGATTTGAACCTTTTAGAGGTGCGAAATTGCAAAATACCAGTGTTCTCTTGCGAGGAAACAATTAGAGATGAGATGCTTGATAAATCACTTCTAAACCACGAGGACAGTTATGCAAGAAAAGAAATATTAAGCCTAAGAGGAATTATGGAGCTTAAAGAAAAGTCCTGTATAAAGAATCAAAACCAAGATGATCATCATACCAATCTCAGAGCTCTCCTCATCTCCTGTGCAGAGGCAATTTCTATGGATAATAACACGATAGCTGGTGAACTTTTAAATGAAATCAGAATGCAAGCCTCTCCTACTGGGGATGGAATTCAAAGGCTTGCATGTATTCTTGCTGATGGACTTGAGGCACGCTTGGCTGGTAGCGGGAGTGCAACCTATCACCGACTTGTCACGAGACAACTATCCACCGCTGACTTTTTAAACGCCTTTCATGTGTGTATAAGGGCATCTCCCATGATAAGAGTTTCGTATCATTTTGCTAACATGAGTATACTAAATGCTGCTGGCACTGCATCCAAAATCCATATAGTGGATATTGGCATTTCCTACGGATTTCAATGGCCCTCTTTAATTCAAGCTCTTGCAAAAAGAAAAGGCGGACCTCCCAATCTCCGAATTACTGGGATTGATTGGCCTCAGCCGGGCTTTCGTCCTGCTGAAAGAATCAAGGAGACAGGAAGGAGGTTAGAAGCTTATGCTCAAGAATTTAAAGTTCCTTTTGAGTATCAAGGGACTGCCACACAGTGGGAGTCCATTTGTATTGCTGATCTTAGTATTAATAATGATGAATTGCGTATAGTTAATAGCATGTATGGGTTAAGTCGAGTAAGGGATGAACCTTTATTAGGCATAAATAGCCCGAGGAACCAACTCCTCAAATTAATTCAAGAGACTAAGGCGAAAGTTTTCGTCCAAGGAATATTTAACGTTTCCTTCAGTCCCTTCTTTATAACACGAGTTAGAAAGGTTTTGTTACACTACTCCAAATTATTCGACATGCTTGATACATTGGTTCCAAGAGACTACAAATCAAGGGAATTGATTGAAAGAACATTTTATAGTCCATGCATTATTAATCAGATTGCATGTGAAGGATCAGAGTTGGTCGTGAGACCGGAGACTTACAAGCAATGGCACAAAAGGGATTTGCAGGCTGGCTTTCAACCGCTTCCTGTAGATCCAAGTGTAGTAGAGGAATGCCAAAATATTGTTAGAAATGGTTATACCGAGGGCTTTTATATTGAAATAGATAACCATTGCCTCCTTCAGGGGTGGAAGGGTAGTATTAACTATGCTATTTCATTGTGGAAATCTCAAGTAGAATAGCTCTGTAGTTAATAACCTGTTGTTTCAGAATAGATTCGCAAATAAACTAAACTTAAACAATCTGTATTTTCTTATTCATGGACAGTCGAATGAAGTATTACTTTTAGTACGATATTTGCCTCCTTTTGCAAGCCACTGCAATTAACAAAAATTATGTTTTAAATTTGAATTTGTATTGATTCTATTTAAAAACTGGGTGGTTTTCTGACAGGAGAGGAATACTTTCAAGGCCCAATTTAACATTCTCCAGCCCTTTCTATTTTAGGCCTGAATTCTATTTTATTTAAACCCACGACCCACGTGTAGATTTTGTGTTGTCTTTGTCTACATGGCCAGACGCCCAGACCTCAAATCTGCCGAACCTTTTTATTTATTTATTAAAGAGGCCTGACTTTATGTTATTATGTACGGGTGTTAGGGTGAAATCGGCGACTGTTTTAACTGTTCTTTCGTTTTGTTTTGTCTAAAATGAAATAAAACGGTTATAGATTTTGGTTGCGTTTTAAAAACGAAACGGTTAACGCAACACGTAGTCAATTTCGTCCATGTGTATTTTCGTGATTTCGATTGTTTCGTTCAAAACGAAATAGTTAACGCAAACACGTAGTCACTTTCGTGACCAAAACGAAACGGTTAACGCAACACTCCATTTTCATGATCGTTTTAAACATTATGCACCCCTTATGTGTCTTTTTTTTCTTCTAATTGACGGCCTCCAACTTAATCATAGCAACGCCTCTGTGTAAATACTGCACTTCAACCCTACAAATAACTTGGGGTGCGTTTGGATAGGTGTGGGAAGAAGGGAAGAAGAGAAGAAGTGAGAAGAAGTATTGGGAAGTGTGTAACTTTGTGAAGAGTTTGAATTGTTTATAATTTTTTTTCTTCCCATCTTCCTTCTTCCTCTTCTTCTTCTCTCATCCAAACGCACCTTTGAAGTCATGAAATGTATAACTAGCATCCAAATGAATAACATATTTGATTATTTAATCAAGGGATCAGAGATATAATCAGCTGACGAATGTCTTTTTTTTTGTTTATATAATAGAAAATTAGTTTCATTTTTTATTTGTATTCCTAGCAACAAAATGTTGTAGACTATCATCAGCGGACGAATTTTCTTTGCTAAAACATCTAATCCTAGCAATCATTCATATTTGCAATTAAAGAAGATAACGTCTATTTTAACAATTTTGATGATAATACAAAATAAATTTGATATTTAAATATTTAATTCATCTTTGTCGGCTCGATTTATGTTCTAGAATATTTATACCTTTAATTGCTCATTTCTAGATCTTGTTCCATTTTATTCGTTCACAAAAGATCAATGAAAGTGGCTACTTTCACATACAATAAAGATGAGTTATAGGCAAATTTTTTTTAGAGATAGTATAAGTAAATATTGAAACATTCTTCAAAAAAGAAGTAAATATCGAAACAATATATTGAGTGTGACTGTGTGATATGTTACAGGGAAATGAGCGTTGCTGCCAACGAACAATTAGTTATTTCACGCTTTCTGAACCTCATTAAAAACTGAAGGTTTATTCTTAATAATGGGGTACTTTTCAATACAATATAAATGACACACAATCCAGTTAAAGGATTCGAATTATTTCATAACAATATTTTCACTTTTACTGCAAAGAGTAATGATGGAAACATATTCATATTATTTCAAATGTATTGAATTAACTAATTAGATATTGAAGGATTAATCATAAATGGAGCTAATTATTTCTGAACAAATTCATCTGCCCGACAGGAGACTTCCTTACGTGTACTTTCATGGTAAGTCACTTTTGAAAATATTTTGTAGGTTTTAAAATTAGCCAGCACAGTTTTATCCGAATTAATTTCTTAAATTTCAGAAATTGTGGTTGCGGACTCTGTTCTTTCCTTTTTCCCATGTTATTTGAGTTCCGGGTCGAAAGATTTTTTTTTTTTTTTTTGCCTTTGGGGCTTTAATAAGTTAAGGGCAACAAAGGATCGTGACAGCTGTTATATTAGTTTTTGTATATATTAAAAAAAATAGGGTGATTTACATTCATGTCATTGACAAATTAGAAATTCAGATATATCATGACTATATGTTAAATTATTTTTATTTCATCACTAAGTAATAAAATTTGATTTATGCCATAGATCAATTAAATCGACTATTTTACCATTTTAAATATGCCATTAGAAAACATATAAACTAGAAATATGCCATTTTAATATATTAAAATAAAAATATGTCATCGCAAAATAAGTACTTGATTTTATGCCTTCAATAAAGGAAAAAGTCTTCAAAATTAAAAAATGCAATGTTTTGAAAATTTTTTAATTGAAACTTTCAAAATTTTAAGAATTGAGATTTCAAAATTTGAAAGTCTTGAAATTTTAAAATCCAAAATTTCAAATTTTCGAATTTTTAAAATTTTGAAATTTCATTTTTTTATTTTAAAATAAAAAAAATAAATTTGGAAAAAAATTCTCAGTAAGTTTTTTTTTTCATTTCTTATTGATTTAATCTAATGAGGTTAAATTGGACATTGAGTAGTATTTATTTTTCTAATTTAAGTGGAACATATCTCATTTTGACAAAAAAAATAATGGCATAATAGTAATTTTAACCGTTTTATAGTGGCATAAAACTAATTTACAATTTAATAATGGTATTTCTTTATTATTAATTTCTCGTGGTAGCATATACCTAATTATGTTATTATCTAAATAGAAAGGCCTTACAGATTCCACATTTACATTTTAATTGTGTACATTATAAAATTTCTAACCATTTGAATTTTTGGCAGATCTTAGCAAGTAGGGGCAGAATTAGAGATCCAAAATGAACAATAGATTGCTTTTTGCTGATTTCTCACATTAAAGTCCATTGTGAAACAGCGTGATGGTGGTAGAGTAAGATTGTTGTTACTCTAACAGTAGCAGTATTTATTAGTTATTAGTTTCACATAGATGGATCCGGATCAGACTTGAACTCGAACTGTGCACGAACGCACATCGTGAGCCAAGCGACTCATTCCGCTCGACCAATACGATCCGTCCAGATGAGATTGAAGAGATGGATGGAAGGTGCTGCATTCAACTGGAGAAGAAGAATACTCCCTTTTGTGATCCAAAGTGTTAAAATCAGATCTAGCGGACAAGAAGAGTAGTAGTGTGGACATGGGCATTGTATTCGATTCAACACAGACATTGATCCCTTCCTCTGAAAGCCTTTCTTCAAATGGGAGAACAACAGAGAAAATGAACAAGAAAGGAGTGTAAATGAGAAATAATAGTACCCTTGACAAATCAAAATCAGATTGAAGAGAAGCAGTGAGTTTCTTCCAAAAAAAAAAAAAAAAAAAAAAAAAAGGAAGAGAAGAAGTGAGAGGCATGCATAGCCGATTGATTGGCGTTGAAGGGCCAGAAACGAAGTAGAAGGCTGATGACCTGAAGTGATGATGATTCCGGAAGCAAAGAAAGCGGGAGAAAACACCCGCCGTTGAATGAGAGTGGGATGAGGAAGAATCGATCCAACGGATGAGGAGAACAGAGGGCAAAGTGGTAAAAGCGCACCTCATCTCCTCTGACTGTAAGACTGTAAGAGAGTATTTTACTATTTTTCTTTTTCGGTGTCAGAGAAAAAATAGAATGGAGCATTATGTTTTTTTTTTTTTTTTTTGGTCTCCTTCCCTTCCTAGATAAAGACTATCTTATTATTACTTCATAAAAAAGAGTTAGCATCAATTCTATCATTAATTATGCTAGTAACAATTAAAATAACTTGAGGATTTAAATTCATATTAGTTTCTTTGGTTTTGGGTAAACAAGTTTTTTATCATTTTAATTTCTTTGGTTTTGGGTAAACAAGTACAATAACATTAATTTTTTCCTATTTGTATTTGATTTATGGATCGGTTCAAATTGAACGGTGGCGCACATGGATCAGATCGAGTCAGATATATTTCGATCCTTATCGTACGGGATGAATCGGACTGCCGGTCCATTGTGTACTTATTTATTTGTTTCGATAAAACTATGCTAATTTGTTCATGTATTTAATTTTCACTTAAATACGTGGATTTTACAACCAGCCCCTTTAATTTCTTTTTATTTTTTTTACGGAGCTGACAACTGCAATCAGAGACTAAGACAATCAAACAATCAATGACTAAAAATGTAAAATTTCGCTAATTACTGTTTTCCAAAAATGGACAGCATCTTCCTTCCCCGCTTCGCTCCTCCCTTCATCCTGCTTTACCCTCCTTCCAGTCACGCACCCATCCCCTCGTGTCTCTCCCGTCGCACAGCCCTCCCCTCATGTCTCTCCCGTCGCACACACCTCCCTTCGCGCTTCTCTCCCATCGCTTCACCTCTTCGGATCACCCCTACTTTCCGTCACCTCCAGTCGCGTCACCCCTCCTTCTCGTCACGTCGCCCCAGCTCATCAGCGTTATTTTTGCACAAATGTAAAAATAAATACTCTCCTAGTAAAAACTAAATACTCCCTTAGACTCTGCTCCAGAAGAGAGGAATCGGAGAAAAAGTAAGGTAGCTTATTGCTAGTATCTTGCTCCTGTGACAGATACTGGGTGAACCGGAGGAAATCAAGGAAAACCAAAGAACCTTAGCAGCCCATTTGAGGAGACTGAGAGATACCCCCAAAATCAGAGAGTAACGACATTGAACTGGAATTTAATTTTTTAGGACGATAATGTCCTCAATGTCTCTTTTATGTTGAATCTCATAAAAAATTCAATGGTGCAAGATTTTTTCTGTAAAGGATAATATAGTCTTTTTACACATTACAAATAAGGTTAACGATCTTAACTCTCTATGCCTCCGTTTGGATGAGAGAAGAAGAAGGAGGAAGAAGGAAGAAGGAAGAAAAAAAAATTATAAACAATCCAAACTCTTCACAAAGTTACATACTTCCCAATACTTCTTCACACTTTTTCCCTTCTTTCCTTCTTCCCACACTTATCCAAACGGAGCCTATATGTTATTTTAGATCTGGAGCAAGATACAACCTATAATCTTCAATTTCTTATCTTTCCTTACTCTTCCTTTTCTTTCTTTTCCTTTCCTTCACCTTTTCCTTGCTGTTCTGGAGCAAAGCCTTAGCATACAAATAAACACTCCCTTATGATGTATAATAACGTAAATTTACATTATACTTCCTTAGTCGAAAACAAATACTCTCTTATATATATTTTTTTACTCCCATAAAATCATTAGTTACTCGCTTAAATTAACTACACATTTAAATCTATTACTTACTCTCTTATATTTATTATTTACTTCCTTACACACATTATTTACTCTATTTTTCGATATTAGTTACTCCATTAAATAAAAATGTGTATTTAATATTTATACTCCTTTTAAATTTATTAAATACTCCCTGCATGTTATTTAGTTACTCCTCTAACAGTAATTATATACTTTCGTAATATAAATAAAATATTTCTTTATGACATACAACTATGTGATTTATATAAAATTTTCTCTTATGAAAATATATATACTCCCCGAGTCAAATTGAAATACTCCCTTGATTATATTAATTACTCTCTTATATTGTTTACTTACTCAAATAACAAAATACTTATTTCTATTTAATAGATACAACGTTTGTCTTATTAGTTACTCCCTTCCAAATACTTATATACTCACTTACCAATATTTATATATTCTATAACAAAATATAAATAATTGTTCATTTAAACTTATTAGGTACTCTCTTATCCTCATTATTTACTCGTTGATATGTATTTATTTACTCCCAACTCGTAGCAAAATCAGAACTAAAAATATATTTTCTCTTTTCATCTTTCTCGATCTCCACTTCCTTCTTTCAATACCAGATCTAATCATTTTTCTTCTCCTTCTCTACTCGCAAGGTAAGTACCTCATCAGATTTGAAAAAGGTGGAGTTGTGCCAGATTGAGAGGTAAGGAGGTAGAGGAAAGGGAAAGGACGTGAGTCGGAGAAGAAGAGCGTGCGTCAGAGGGAGAGGTGAGGAGAAGCGCGTATCAGAGGATCGCGTAAGGGGAGGGAGAGGTAAGAAGATGCGCACATCAGGAGATCACGTCAGGGGAGGGAGAGGGAAGAGGAGCAACTGACGTGAGACTCAGGAGGCGCGCTGTGATTGTTCGATTGTGCGTCTCCTGATTATAATAATAAGCAATTTCCTTTTTTTTTAGTAGGCGATTTTTTATGGAAATTACTAATTATCTATCAAATTGCCATCCAGACCATCCAATTTAATCGGCGCCCTTCATTTTCTGTGCGTCTCCATCGAAGCGTTATTCGCTCCATCGCGTCTCCCCTCCTCTTCCCTCCCTTTCTTTATTCCGCCATCCTCCCACCTCTTCCCTCTTTTTTTTTGCGCCTATCTCTCATTTTCCTTCCTTCTCTCTCATCTTCCCTTTTATTATCTACTAATTTCTTCTTTCTCAGTTTTGTTGAATATCTATTCAATTTATTTGTTATACCTTTTCAGTTTAGTTGTTATATATGTCCTTTTTATTTGTCATATATGTTCAAATTATTTTGTTATATATGTTCATTTTATTTGTTGTATCTGTTCAATTTATTGTTATATATGCTCATTTTATATGTCATATATGTTTATTTTATTTGGTATATATATTTTACATATGTTCGCTTTTATTTGTTAAAACTGTTCAATTTATTTGTAACATATGTCATTTTATTTATTATATCTATTCAATTTATGTTCAATTTTTATTTTTTTGTACGAGTCAGCATGTTTGTTACGTCTGTTCAATTAATTTGTTGTAACTGTTCAATTTATTTGTTATAACTGTTAAATTTATTTGTCATTTCTGTTCAGTTTATTTGCTCATTTTTACTTTTTGTATGAGTCCACATTGTTTGTTACATCTGTTCTGTTTATTTGCTATTTATGTTCAATTAGTTGTTATATATGTTCAGTTTATTTATTATGTATGTTTATTTTTGTTTTTGTACATATACACTTTGATTATATGTTCATATTATCTTTGTATATGTTCAATTTATTGTTGTATACTTGTATATGTTCATTTAAAAGGCGGAGTTCATGGAAAAAAATCTGACAGAGAAAGGAGGAGAGGAGATAAGGCATAGAAAAAGAAGCATGACGGAATGAAGGAGATAAGAGGGAAGGAGAGGAGGCGAGACAGACAAAAGGATGAGGGAAGGGAGTTTTTTTCGATTCGCTGGAGGAGCGCTAGCGATGCGCGGAAAAGAAAATCGCGAGAGGAAAGGGAAGGGAAGGGGTTGGATGACACAGATGTTTTTTCGCTGGATGACGGTTATCATTTCCGATTTTTTATTTGCTTAAACTTATTGGGCTATTTATACTGTTTGGGCCCGCTACATATAACTAAACTTAGTTTGTAATAATTTATATTTTAGGCTCTGTTTGGATAGGTGTGGGAAGAAGGAAAGAAGTGGAAAAAAGTATTGGGAAGTGTGTAACTTTGTAAAGAGTTTAGATTGTTTATAATTTTTTTCTTCCTTCTTCTTTCTTCCTATATCCAAACGCACTCCTAGATTAAAATATAAAGCCCATGGGCGTTTATTCTAAAAAAACGTACCGAGGAAATGCGAGGTAATCTAGATGGTAAGGAGAAGCAATAACTTGTTCAAATTAAGTTGCTTCTGGGAAATGTTTAAGAGGTATATAAATATAAAATGACAAACAATCAGACTACATGATGTCAATTATTATTATATGAAACTATTTTCACCTCCACTGTAATAATTTTGTAAAGAATGCAATAATTGGAAACACATTCAAATTGTTTAAACATTTTTAATAGACCAGATGTTATATATATTGGAGGACAAATCAAAACATAACTAATTATACTCGAACAAATTCTTTGGATCTCGACACTAATTGAACTTTGGGCCGGAAATAACTTCACTTTTTGTTCTCTACTGAAAAAAAACGAAAAGTCATTGTTTTTTATTCTTATCCCAAAATTTAGCCTAGGAAGTATCACAAATATTTGCACCAACAAACAGTTTTGTATCAGATGAGTAGGCCTTGTCAAAATTTCGTTCTGCCATGGTGTTTTGTTTCGTTCCGTCCGAACGGAACGTTAAACAAAATAAAAAATCAATTTCGTTTCTGAAAACGGAACGGAATTTAAATGAAGAAAACGAACGGAACGTAAACGGAACACGGAAATGAACGAAAATGAGCTGAAATCAATAGAAAATGGAGGACGGAACGTTAAACAGAACAGAAATCTGTTCCGTTTGTTGAAACAAAACGGAAACGGAACAGATTTCTATTCCGTCGACTGGAATGGAATGGAAGCGGAACTGCCCATTTTCGTGTTCCGTTTTCATGTTTGAAAGGCCTACTTATGCCTTCGTTTGGATGAAAGAAGAAGAAGGACGAAGAAGGAAGAAGGAAGAAAAAAATTATAAACAATTCAAACTCTTCACAAAATTACACACTTTCCAATACTTCTTCCCACTTCTTCCCTTCTTTCTTTCTTCCCACACCTATCCAAACGGAGCCTATGAGCAATTAAAGTACTTCCGAAAAAATCAAACCGTCACGTACCGGGAGTAAAAAAAAAGTGGAAAAAGAACACCAGCTTGCACATGTCTAACAAAAATCAAATACTCTTTCTTTTTGTACTACTAATTATTAAAGTCATTATAAATCAGCAATTCTAACGTCGACTTCGACACCTGACTCAATATTAATCTCTGTAGTCTTCTTCACCACCTCCGTTGTGCTGATCAGCTGGATAACCCTCTTGTGTATCCTCAACTCAAACCTATCCCAGGTGTTTGTACCTTCACCGCATGGAGATTTGCGGGTGGTGATGTGAAGCACCTTGGTTGGCATGCGAACTGGTCCCTTAACCCGGACCTGCTTATCCTTGGTTCCCTTCACCAGATCTGTACACACTTTCTCGAGGCTTTTGACGTTGCGAGACGAAAGCGTGATGTGGATGCGGTTCAGCTGATCTTGAGGCTCCTCTACGCCAAGCTTCGTTGTCGGTTTCATCGCCCCGTATCCCGCTACAGCTGCCATTGTGGCTTCTTCGCTCTTGATCTCTCTGCTACTAGTGCTCAAATTGTGGCGCTGTGGCTTAGGTTTCGCTAGGTATTGCACAATGCTTTAATTAGTTTATTTATATTTTATAGTGGTGATCTAATTAGGCTGATACAATATCACGGGCTTTTTGGTAAGTGATGAAAAAGTTCACGAGATTTAGGCATTTAGAATCTAGATATATACATTCTAAATTAGGATATCGAGATTTAAGCCCATCCAAATAAGGCTTTTAAAAATAAATAATTTATTTTTTTGGCATGAATTAACACATGCAGGAGACTTAATTTTATATATTGGTTTTGTATTGGTGGCCTAATTAGGCGGACATAATGCATGGGATGCAAAATTTTCTAGATTTGGGCTTTGAGCTATGTATATTTAGGCTATACCAAAATAAGGCTTTTAAAAACAAACAATTTTAATGTGAGATGAATTGGTGATACTGGGACTTTTCACGATGTTAATTGCATTTTACGTCTGTCTGGTTGGGCTGCAATTGCACATGGCCCAAGTGCCCCCATATGCTGATCGATCTATCTACATTAATTAACAAATACAATACTGCAGTTTTCTCATTTTTTTTCGTCATTATGTAAATATGCGTTGCATTTTGGTGCTAGTGGATCAGGTTTTTAATTAGAGATGACGGTTAAGAGTAGGGCTGTATAACGCCTAAAACGACTATAAAAATGATCATTTTTGTTAACCGTTTCGTTTTGAAAATGAAATTGACTATCCATTTGCGTTAACCGTTTCGTTTTGGACGAAACAGTCGAAACTAAAAAAATACCACGAAAATACACATGGACGAAACCATTTCAACCTTTCGTTAACCGTTTCGTTTTTGAAACGCAACTAAAATCTTTTAACCGTGAAACGAAAGGACGGTCCAAACGGTGACCGTTTTCACCTAGTCAAGAGAGTGTTGTAATAAACAATTTTTTTCTTTTTAATGAAAAAAGTGATGAGTAGTATAAGCTCACTTGTTTTAAAAAAATTGCATTTGAAATCAATTAAAAATATTATTTCTTTATCACCTATGATTGCAGCAGATGATTCTCCTTTGATAGCTAGGTCAAATATCAGAGTTTTCATTGAATAGGAGATCTTCTATTTTATATTTTGATCGGCAATATTTGATTATTTTCTTTAGTTAAAAGAAAATGGCAACACTTCCATCTGTCATATACATGCTAACTTTACCACACAGAATCACAGAGCCTGCTAACTTTACCACCTTGGCAGGCTCTGGCTACTTCATCAAAGAAAAAGAAAAAGAAAAAAAAACTGTCGAGTATTCTGTTGTTAATTCATGGTAATTGGTATCTACTCTTCAAACAAATAACATCTAAGCATCCACAGACTTCAAACAAGCTCTTTATAGGCCCAGCGGCTGACACAGTCTATTTCAATCTCCTCTCTCACTACAAACCCTAGCCGCACTTTCTTTTCTTTGATTCTGACTTTCTCTAAATTCATCCCTTAACGTGTTTAACTGAAAATAAAAATATGAAAATTCAATTTCAAGATGCATCTAATTGAACTCATAATTCATGTAATTAATTCCTTGAGATGTTTAACTGAACACAGAAACGTAAAACTTTATATTATCACTGCATCTAATTGAATACATAATTGGTTTAACTCATCCCTTAACGCATCTAACTGAACATAAAAATCCATCCATTTGATGACATCATCGCGCAAAAAAAAATTTATGATGACGTCATCGCGAAAATGATGATGTCAGCGAGCGAAAAATCAAGGTCTGGGCTTCCAAAAAGTCCATAATTTATCGTCTCTAGTGATGGTGGATGCTTTAGATATTATTTTGTTGGATGTCGCATATTACACCCTCAGTATCACCTGCTTCACCACCTTTACAAATAAGAACCTTTCAATAAAATTAATTAACAAAAGAACCGCATCTTGAGAAGTCGTTAAATAAAGAATAATTAAATACCTAAAACTTCGGTTCTATAAAATTCGTGGTTGTTTGTATCCAGGAGTTATTTGGAAAAACTGGATGAAAAGAAAATCTGAAGCTCCAGCCTCCAGGAACAAAATGCTTTGATCTTTTCTTTCTACAACAGAAGTGGGTCATTAACTTGAAATATATCTACGTAGAATTGTTGGATATTATAATTGACCTGGGGATAAAATATGAATGAGCCCAGTGTTTTTATTTAACGATACGTCACCCGGGGGGTTTGACATTTATGTGCAAAATACCTTAAAACATTGAATAGGGCTGTCAATAGGTACAGTATGGTACGGTAGAAGGTATTTTCATTACCGTACCCGTTAAAATTTTTTTTATCCGTATCCTACCCGTACCCGTTAAAAATAGCTTTACCCGTACCTTACCCGTACCTGTTAAGAATTAACGGTACGGGTACGGTAACGGTAAAGAATGAATATATATAATAATAATAAAATTTGTACACTCTGTATAAATAAATTATATCAATAAGTATATTAATAAAGTGCAACAATGGTGGCGAATATTTTAGGTTTATTCTTATTTATTTTTTCGTACACTGAATGGAAAGAATTATAAATCTTAAATAAAATCTAGCAATATTTTTTTACCAATCATGCAATATAAGATGCCATATGTATCATGTAATTGTATCTTTTTAATTGTGGCAATTACCCGTTATGAAAACGGTACGAAATAACTTTTACCCGTACCCGTACCCATACCCGTTAAATTAACAAAAAAAATTTCTTACCCGTACCCGTATCCGTTAACTTAACGAAAATAAAACTTTACCCATACCCGTCTTATACGGTACGGTACGGATTGGATAAACGGGTAAACGGGTTTCATTGACACATTGATTCAAGGGAAAAATATTTCTGTGTGTCCTCCAAAACTGAGGAAATTGAGCATTTACCTTCCAATTAAATAAATATTGACAAGGGGCTAAATCGAATACATCAGTAGTGTGAAAGATTTAGCAAATTAAGTTGGCGACATACAGTACGTACAAGCCGAGTACAGTTAAACAACCGAAATAAGGACAAGGTCGGCACCAAGTACTGTATAATTAAGTTGCTCAATACTTTCAACTGATATGTATAAGAAAGAATTAATTATTCTTAAATATGCCAAGTTACATGAATTTTACAAAATTTACACGATCTACAGAATATTAGAAAACATTTATTTCTGAACCATATCATTATTTATTTTATTTTTTTCATTATCTCAGGTGCTTGGTTTTGTTGACTTTGGAGTATAGAGAGAGGGCCTATGGCTCCGTTTGGATGGCTTCTTCCCGGAATAAGGAATAAGAAATAACCACTTTTTACCAATAAATTTATTTCTAACCATCCAAACTCTTCACAAAAGTTACACACTTCCCAATAAATTTACCCATTCCCAATAAATTTCTTCCCTTCTTCCTTCTTCCTACCTTATTCTCAACGCATCCAAACGAAGCCATACAATTCACATAACAATGCCGTTATGCCGATATCAGGTTAGTAACTTGTTTTGCCCAGGGGCGGAACTGGGATCTTCAAATAGATATGACGAAAATTTATAGCATAGATCTTTTTGAGTTTTTAGAGTATCCCAAATAATAATTGTTAAAAATTTTAAAAAATTAGTATAGAATTTTCAAACTTATAAGAGTACTTTAGGAAAATTGGCATATGCCAAGGACACTTTGGATTGCACTTGGTTCCGCCCCTGTTTTGCCTACAATATTATTTTTTGTTGAAGATAAATTAGGGATCAAGCCTCCCAACTTATTTTAAAATTAAATGTCTATAAAAAATTTCTAGTCGGGTTTTGAACTTGAGACATTTCGTTCAAAATGCATTGTTTTTTGCCAGCAGGCCAAGAGTTGGTTCTCAACTACAATTTTTTTATTCAAGGAAATTATCTTTTCATATGAGCAATGTTAGTGTGGAATTACATGCACTCTCATACCCAGATTTTTTTTTTTTTTTTGGAACTAAGTAGGGTATTACCCTACCACTTCTCTTTTATTTAAAGAAAAGGAAATTACACCAAGCTATTGTCTTATGACCATAATTTTATTTGTCAGAATCTAATTGTGTAAAACAGGATTTTAGCCAAACTAGGGATATCTAGTTTCAGGGACCCAGACTTTAATAATTCAAGCATAATTGAAGCATCATTGTTGCGGCATAGCCGCAACTACCTATCTTAAAGTTTAGGATGGTGACAGATTGAAAACTGATCAATCTAATTTGATATATAAATTTGATTATTTGATTATTTTTTATTATTGTTAAAATTGTCAAAATGATAATTGTAATATATTTCCTCCCTTTTATGCTAATTAAGTTCATTAATTGTATGTAGAAATTGCCTGCATAATTTATCAATGCAGCTCGATGAAGGGACTACTTATAAAAAAAAATTCGTTATTAGTACATAAACGCGCATTAATTCATATGGACGAGCAGTGGAGTCCACACGGAGAAAATCCAGAACATACAATATTGATTGAAGTTAGGGATTATGACAGATTGGAAATTGAACTAATTACATGGTTGTTAGGAAGTTAGGAAGTGCGAATTTGATTTGCTATATATCTTAGGGGCGTTTGACATACACACATGAAATTAGCCTAACATGTTAACCTTTAATTGTCAAAAGACTTTTAGGTCAACTGAATTATTAGTACTCACATCAGAACTAATATCTACTAACTTTATCTCAAACACTAATTTTAATCTCTAACCTAACTGACTTAAAAGTTTTGGCACATGTGCTCATGTGCTCATAAGTTATTAGCTTTGAAACCTTTAATACGGCCCAGCTGAAAGTGTTTAATTCAAGGACATAAAATGTTGAACATGGATTCAGTTATGCCGTTATCTTAATATACTTTGTGAATTTGAACAATTTATAGGTAGATTTTTCATGTTGTATTTTTTTATTAGTTTTTTTTTGTTTCGTTATCTTTGATAGTTTTCTTTTTTCTTGTATTTTTCTTCTTCTTATTATAATAACTAACATAGCGCTCGCAATGTGTTGAATGAAAGCTCGTCTCATTCTTTCTAATTTTAGCAAGAAAGTAACAACGATTGAAATATATGTATCGCACTTGACTCGATGAATTGTCATTTATAATAGTTGCTGAAGTTTATTCTCAAAATTTAATGTCAACTGCTCAATTAAAAAAATGTAATAATTTAAAATAAGAATAATGTCTTTCCAAATACAAAGACGTCTTATTCGATCTTTAATTGATGCGATGGATGAGAACAGTCTTCCTCGAATAAGGAAGGGCCGAGGAGTTATTCTATAGAGCATGAAAAGTCCTCTTTCATCCATGGGCCTATCACATGCATAAAAAAAATAACTATCAATGAGGAACATGAAAATTACTATTCCTACAAGTGTTCCTTCAACTATTGTCCCAAATATTTTTATAAGCTAAATTTGTTAAAAAAATTTGTACAAAGTTATTGTCTTTAATTAACTCAATAAGGAAGGTTCCATTACCAACATTTTGATTATCCCTAAATATTAGCATTTTGCTATTAAGTTATTTTTTCAAATTTTAAAATTCAAATGCTAAATCCAACCGTTGATCTTTTTTGGATTAACAAATGTTGCGTTTTCATATAAGTTTTATAAATTTTAGAATTTATTTGATACTCGATCAATAGTTTGAAAAACAAACGGACCTTGAAATAATGCAAATAGTCCAAATATCCCGCCTATGAATGTAGCCACCATTATTCAACTGATATTAATTGACTGTGTGCTGAAAATTATTGAAAGAAAGCCTGATCACCTGTAACTGTGCAAAATTCACCAACATACTTTCTGTGCTAGCGAACATAAAAATGATGGTATTGAGAAAGAATAAGTTTCATTTTCCCTTGCCATTTTTCTACAGGACTCTTGTAATTTATACTGCGAATCACGATGCACTTTCTAATCTGCATCACCAGAGTTTTCTGAAATCGAATAATTAACTTTCTAAAAAACAATACTTATATGCATGAGTAGTGATTTAAAAAATATTACAAAACGCTGTTAAGATTCTAAGGGGCACAATTGGAAAACTGCTTATTCCAAATATGTTTTACTTGGAGGTTTATATATGTCTATTTAATGGATCCAGAAAATAAAATTTTATTTTATGAAGCTATTAAGCTGAGTACAAAACTATATAGATCCTCCGAAGGATTACCAGAAAATATATATATAAAATAACTCCAAGCATTTTTTAGTTCCAGTAGTAAATAAAGTCATGGCTTCATTTGTAAATTACTTGAAAAGGCTCACTGTGGTCTCCCCTCTCTCTCTCTCTCTCTCATTCAACCGAAATTATTTAATATAAAATTTTAGACACAAAAAAATTTAATAGAAAGAATTAATTAATTTTTTTTTAATAAGAAGAAAGTTCGAACGCGTTTATAAACCGCGCCTCTCTCTCTCCTCTCTAACGTGTTTTATAAACGCGTTACAAGCCTTAAAACGCGCTTATAAAACGCGCTAGAAGGATGCAGTGATTGCGGCGAAAGTTACTGGCTTTGCGCGTTATTTTCTGATTTTACGCGTTTATAAAATGCGTATAAAGCCTTCTTACCCTTTTATAAAACACGTTCGAGAGGATCTAATTTCCATATAAATACCCCAACCTTCTGTCGTCCAAAATCAAAAAAAAAAAGAAAAAGATCTGAAAATAAGAGAAAAATGAGAGGAAAAGAAGAGTTAGATGGTGGAATGCAAAATAATATTAGTTGGTGCGAAACTAATAGCCATAAGGGTTGTATGCGGCACACTTATTCACTGATACAGAGTCGCACACAATCCTTATGGCTATTAATATTCCACCAACTTTAAAATAAAAACTTTCCCGTGGAATCTGTTATTACGTGTAGAGGGCGGTTTGTTGGGCTGGGTCTACGAGCCATAACACCGCAGCCGACATTCTTGGATGAGAATCTGCATACATGCAGTCATCTTCATCCAAGTTTCAGAAAAAGAGGGGGTCAATATGACAATCAGTCGCCCTACTCTTATCTATTAGTTGCGGTGCTGTTATCTCGACCCACCCTTAGCAATGGATCTTCTACAATTTTTTTTATGTGGTTCAAAATTTTAATATTATGTATTTTGTAATTTTTTATGTTGTGTACTGGGTTTCTAAAATCTGTAGCCTGCTGTATAATTCATTTCGAATATCAGCAAATGTGGTATACATACTACAACCGATGTGGAAGTAAGAAGCACCAAAAGTTGGACATTGGTTGACATATATTGTAATTGTAGACATTTTTGGATTTGATTGATAGGTTTTTAAATTGGAAGAGATAATCTGTTGTGGACGATTTCAATTCTGCGAGAATGTATAGTCTTATATAACTTCAAATAACGCGGTTATAAATTCACAAACTTATAGACATAAATGACTAAAGTTCGATCGAAATGACTAAAGTTTGATCGAAGTGACAGAAGTTGGAATATTGCCCTCCCAGCACGTTTTATAAACGGGTAAGAAGCCTTCTTACCCGTTTTATAAACGCGTTAATTGCGTTTTAACTATTTCGAAAGTCCAGCCTTCTAGCGCGTTTTATAAACGCGTTTTAAGGCTTGTAACGCGTTTATAAAACGCGTTTGAGAGGAGAGAGAGAGGCGCGGTTTATAAACGCGTTCGAACTTTCTTCTTATTAAAAAAAATTAATTAATTTTTTCTATTAAATTTTTTTGTGTCTAAATTTTTATATTAAATAATTTCGGTTGATTCAACAAATCCGCTCCATTGGAACAATTGTTCCAAATTAATATGGCGGTGGCTGTTGGTTGTTTATCAGTAAAAAGTTGAAATTTACTAGTAAGCAACACATAGGAGAAGAGGAACTCAAATGCATAATATTTTTTTTTATTTCTTTCTTGCTTGTCTATTTGATAAAAATTAACCTGCTATTTGTATTTATTACAACTCCAAAAATAACTAATCTATTCTAAACTTATGCGTCCATACATACACGCTTATTTTCTATTTCTTTCGACCTAAAAAAAACCACAACTATTATGTATCAAACTACCGACATATTTAAACTTTCCTAAAATACTATTATATTTAGACTTTCCTAAAATACTGTTCTATAAACTAACACTCTTTACCAGTATCCTCTATTTTTGGATTACATTCAACACTTCTCTTTAATCCACAAATCTATCACATTTATTATGTCACAACACCAACTGAACTTGTCTCGAATCTGGCCATGGAGAGAATGTCCTTCATAGTCTATTGCTTTTTTTTGTGCATAGCCCTTTACCACCAATCTTGCTTTGTGTTTCAAAATGTTACCATCTAACTCGAATTTCATCCTGTAAACCCATTTAACACCAATGGCAGTACTATTTTTTAGTAGTTCAACTAGATTCCAGGTTTGGTTTTGCTTAATTGCATTAATCTCTTCTTTCATTGCTAGAAGTTGTTCCTTCTTCTCTGTTGCCTCTTCATAGGTCACCGGATCTCTCACATCAACACTTAGGTTGTATTATACAATTCTTGTAAGGTTTTAGAATTCTGCGGTGGTGGTTGTATTATACAATTCTTATAATCAATAGACAAACATAAAGGAGGATACCCAATTTGTAGCTCAGGAGAAGTTAAAAGAAAATCAAATGTCCTTTTCCTCTTTTTGTGTATAACATGCAGCACCAAAGTGTACATATTAAGCTTATTACCATGGAACATAGTAACAAATATTAACCAATAATATGAAAAAAAAATTATCAAAACATTAACAGCTAGTTGATAGCTTAATTTGCAAAAGACTAACGACATGGACATTTCATTTGTGCAAAAGAATGTTCACCGCAATGCCACACAACTACTCAAATGTTATTGGCCTCTTGAAGAGACCTTAACCTCACATTACAAATATATGGTACTGTTTTTTTTTTTATTTGTTTCCTTCTTATTTGTAAATGTTAAGACTTGATGTATAATATGCATAAGTGCATAAAATATTGAGAAATAAGAACAATATTCATCTTCCTTCCTTCAACCACCCAAGGTTAGCTACATAAAAAATAAAAATATAATCAGCGTGGCAGCATTTGTAAACATAGCTATAACATCATAAAAGCACTTGTAAACAATTATATGATTTCAGCGCCAATGAGTCAAGTTTGTAAGCCTGTTAATTATACAATATATATGATTTATTATCAGGACCAACCAAGAGTTGGTCTCCTCAAAATCTAAACATTGTATTGAAAAAATTCAGTTAAATATACTTCTAATGTTAGAAAGAACTTCATTACGGGTAAAAAGTACACTTACAATTCTAACAATATTCTACTTTTGAGAACCAAACTCTTGGTCCAATGACAAATAACAATGCATCTCAAGTGAGAGGTCGTAGGTTCAAAATCCGGATGGGTGGTCTTTTATAGACATTTAATTTAGAAATAAATTGGAAGGCTTGACCCCCAATTTATCTTAAAAAAAAAGAAGCAATATTCTACTCTTTAGTCTTTAGTGAGGCTCAACAATCTCATCTTAGGAAGACCATGATGGTCGACAATTAACCGAACTGAATCATTTACTGTCACATAATCAAATTGAACATATCTAAATATACTACTATAAAAATAAAATTATTAGTTTGATTGCGCCAACAGTAAAATACAAAATCAGATAATAACGTCATCAAATTTGTATATATCCACCCCCATTTAGTATTTTCACAAACTCTCATTTTAATCCACAAAGGTTGAGTATTTAGACATGTATTCTGAAATTCTCTTAATATTGTATTTTTTCCCCCAATTTTCATCAATCGCTCTATCTTCCACAACACTAATCTAATGAAAAATAAGAAAGTGTTTTTTACCTAACTTGGTTGTAATCGACCAAATAGAAGGACTCATGATGATGTGACTACATAGTGCTAAACAGCGTCTCCAGTAGAACCGAACCTCTCTTTTAATTTCCCTCGGCCTTTAATTAAGACTCCTGAAATGCCAAAACTGTGTCAAGTTTGAGAATTCAGTACTAACATAAAAAACAATTAGGTCCAACATAACTAGAAGTGCCTCGAGCATCACCACAGTATTTAGTTTATGATCAATTGAGTGATCTACATTTTGGAATTGAATTCATATGTTCTCTAAAATTCAAAAGAAAATAATTACTCAAAAAATTTGAATATTCCAGCATTACGTGATTTTCACCAATACTTTTAATTTACAAAATCATTTGATATTGAAAGCATTTTTACTAATTGGTGTTTTTTTTGGGAGTAATATTAGTTTAAGAAAATTTAAGAAAGTGTCACCTACCATAACACCATATATAATGACGGGTTCTCTTCTCTTGTTGCATCCCTATCAACACCAAATTCCTGCACATTGTTGAATACAAATATAAAAGTGTCAAATACGAAAATAGAGGAGGTAAAGTGTCAAATACCAAAACGGAGGGTCCCGTGCCATCAAGTTATTTTTCGAGATCCAAAATTTAAACGGTCAATCCGAACCGTTCAAGGTGTTCTCCATATCGAAATATCTTTGGAGACCAAATTTTATATTTTTTCGATTTTTTTTGCTATTTATTATGTTATTTTTAAAAATATTATGATTAGAGTATTTCAGGCCCTCCAATTTGAAAATATCATAATAAATAGCAAAAAAATTCGAAAAAATGTAAAATTTGGTCTCCAAAGGTATTTCAATATTTTGATCAACTTGAACGGTTTAGATCGACCGTTTGACTTTTGAATTTCGAAAAACAAATCGATAGAAAATTGATGGCACGTGTCATCGATGGCGCGTTAGCCATTCTCTATATATAGTCGTGCATAATTACAGAAAGGACAACTAATTCTCGTTTAAGCTGGTTTTCTAACCTGATTCGTGGCCAAATTAATTGAACACACGACTCTTCTCATTAATGCTGACCTGATATCAAATAAGATTCAATAATCAGACATAGAAGAAGATGATCAGGTTGAAAATGTCCCTCCACAAAACAACAAATTCTTTCACAATATATAAAACAAAGATTTACAAATAAGTGTATAAATTAGAAAAAAGTCATGAAATAGATGCATATAATACCATGATTCATTTTAATTTTTTTTTTTTTTTTGAGAAATGATTCATGTTACTTATTAACTTTAATTTGAAGAAATTTTGGGAAAAAAATAAATCAAATGTCCATATTAGCAGTTTAGATGCATAACAAAGGTTTCTAAACCAACAATTTAGCAACAGAATCAACACAGAAATAAGGAAAAAAGAAAAAAAGAAGTACATCACACCTAAGCGAAAGATCCACCAGAAAAGACAGCGGAAAGCAACAGAAGTCCCATGAATTCGAAATTGGCAGCCCCGCAACCTACACAGGAGGCAGAAACTGAAGAAATTAGTGAACAAATATATGGATGTCTTCCATTGTCGTCCAAGCAAAGCTCACTGTGGGGAGCGAAGCAAAATCAAAAGAATATCAGCAACAATCGCACCATCCCATCTGCCACCGTCGGTCGCTTTCCCTCCCTCTAGTTCCTTTAGGTCGACCGCTCTCCTTTTTGTTTTTTTTGCTGGGGAAAATGGAAGAGGGCATGAAATCTAGGATGACACTGGAGCGGCGGTCTCAGACTCTCAGTGGAGAGGAAGGATGCTCATTCAATCCATCGTGCAGAGAGAAAAGATCGGACGGCTGGGATACACTAAAATTGAACAGTTTTTTTCAAGTTTGAAATTGATGTATATAGTTGGTAAAATTTTTCTTCAAGTAAATTAATTTCATTGGAGGATTTTGAATTATATACATCCCAAGTGTAAATTTCGTTACAGGACAACTTCTTAAGCAACATTCATTAAAATTTCAATTCTTGTCGAAATTTTATTATATATATATAGAATGGCTATACTACTATCGGTATGTAAACTGCTCTTGTAGGCTAGATTTTTAGGCTGTTGGATTGTTTTAAAATCCGTGTAAAGATGATAAGGAGCGGCTCGGATCTTTGCGCTGTGCTCTCCTTCATTTAAGTTTTTCCGTCACTCTCTCTCAGTTAAGCTCCGTCTCTCTCACACTAGTCTTCACAAAATGTATCGCCTCTCCTTGATATCAATCCCCCAAAAAAAAAAAAGAAACCAAAAACCCAAGAGAATTTCGCGCGGCTAGTGCTGGTCGGAACCTAGCCTCGATCGGAACCCTAGACTCGATCGGAACTCTAGCCTCAATCGGAAACCTAGCCTCCGTCGAAACCTAGCCTCAGAGCAATTCGATCACACCTGCACCTGTCAGAGCTTTAGGGCAACTCGATCAGCACCACCGCCTCCGCCTTCTCTCGTTGCAACTCAATCAGCACCTGCGAGAGCAACTCGATCAGCACATCTCAGAGCATACAAGCGCAAATCGAAAGTAACAGTACAAATTCTGACCTCAGGCCCTCTTTTTCTGTTCTTTTAGTGAAATATTAAAGAGAAAGCGGGATCAAGGCTTTTCTCTCATTAAAATTTTACATTCTTTTTTTTCTAGTTACGAAATGTGGTTTTGAGAGAAATTTGTTTTAATTTGAGTTAATTTTCCCTTTCTTATAGAGCTACTAATAATGAACCTGGGTCAAAATCTCTCTTTACTCTCTTTTATTCTGGTCAAAATCTAAACCCTGGTCAGAGAGCTACTAATAAGCTCAAAGTATGATTGAATGTATTTAAGGACACGATTGCTTGGCCTGTACACGATTGCAAAGTTTTGAAACAAACTAATTTTTTTTTTTTGGCATGTACGTGATTGCAAAGTTTTGAAAGAAACTAATAGGTTGGGCTGTACTGAAACAAACTGACACCGTGACACGATTGCAAAGTTTTTAATTAGCAGTGAGCAACACTAATTAGCGCCTCTGGTTTACCAGTACTGAAACAAACTGTCATGATTGAGTTGCTTTTTCTGTTGCAAGTAGGCGAGTTTATTAGAAAAAATTATGTGTGCGATGACTGAAAATAACATAATAATATGTGTTTCTCTCTATAAAAAATTATAGTATGCGTTTCATTTTTTTTACAATTAATTTCAAATTTCTGTTTTTTTGGACCATATATTTAGTTTATAATTAATTTCAAATTTCAGCTGAAGGAAATGAATGGAAATGGTATAGAGGATGATTATGTATAGCGACAAGAAGATGAAGAATATGAAGACTTATCTTGATGAATGTTTGAGAATTTAATTACTTTGCTCATTTTGTAAACAGGAGCTTTAATATGCTTATGTTGATTTACATCTTGATGAATGCTTTAATATGCTTTTGTAAACATGACCTTTATCTTGATGAATGTTTGAGAATTTAATAGCTTATGTTGATTTCCATATGTTCTTGATGAATATTTGGTTCACGCATGAACTAGGGACGAACAAGGGAGCCACGAACAACATCTAGTTCGCGCCTAGTTCATGCCTAGTTCGTGAAATTGGGAGATTAGGAACAAGGGAAGATGTTCGTGAACAACCTAATTCGTGATGTGTTTGGTTCGCACGAACTAGGACTGTTCACGAACAGCCTGTTCGTGGTGTTATCCAAACACACCCAAACAAGCACAGATATATGAAATATCAAGTCATTGTATTACAAATATCAAGCACACATGTTATTAGTTAATTAGCACCTCATTTCACACCGTGATAAAACCCCTACAGTGAAATATCTCCTACTGAAAACAAGTTATTCTATCCTTCGGCTTTTTATAGAGAGTTCTCAACTTGCAGCCCATCTAGACCTACATGATTGTATCTTAACACAAGTAACAGAAATGTACACACCAGCATGAGCAAGCACCGGCTAAATTCCTTTTTTATACATCACAAAATGAACACAAACTTGCTAAATCCATTTGCCCAAATACAATATTTACAAAACATTGCCTGAAAACAATTAGAAACAAATTTATATGCATTAAGGCCTGGAACCCATAAGCGCTCGCTAACTCTCTTGTTGTCGTTTCTCCATGCCGCCGTTGTATCGGTGTAACTAAGACTAAACAGACCTACAATATCTTTAATGCAAGAACTTTGATCCAAATTTTCAGAGCACCAACAGTTGTGTGATTGTCTCCTCTTTATTACCCTGTCAGTATAAATGTTGTATAATTAGTAGCATTCACATCTATTCAATCAAACTTTGAGCTTATTAGTAGCTCTCTGACCCGGGTTCAGAATTTGACCAGAATAGGTCAAAATAGGTTCTCATAAAACAAATTAGGCTTATAAGAAATGGAAAATTAACTCAAATTAAAACAAATTCCATGGAAAAATTAGGTCAAACTGAAAAGATGGAAAACGAATTTCACTTAAAACCTCATTTTGTAACCAGAAAAAATAAAATATGAAATTTCAACGAGAGAGAAATAGAGAGCTCTGGCAACCTTCAATATTTCGCTAAAAGAAGAGAAAAGGAGAGGGTGAGATTAGAATTTGCACTATTTACCTTCGATTTGTACTAGTCTTATGGAGAGAGGCGTAGAAGGCTGATCCTGGCTAGGGTTTCGATCGGCTCGGGTTCCGATCGAGGCTAGGGTTCCGATCGAGAATTTCGCACTGTCGCACTGAGAGGCTTAGGTTTTGTTTTCTTTTTTTGGATAAGTGCTGAAATGAGTGACTTTAAAAAAAAAAAAGTGATATATTTTTTTAAGAGAGATCATAGACGGGACCTTAACAGAGATAGAAACGGAAAGAAATAAGGTGAAAGGAGGAGTCAGCGTCTCTATCTGAGCCACTGCTTCAGATACTCGCACAAATCCTGAAGAGATCTAACGGTCTAAAATTTCGGCCTACAAGAGCAGTTTACATACCAATAGTAGTATAGCCATATGGCTAATGTGCCACAGATGGCACAGAGGGTCCCGTACCACAGAGTCGTTTTTCGAGATCCAAAATTCAAATACTCAATATAAACCATTCAAGTTATTCATCATATTAAAATACCCTTGAAAACCAAATTTTACATTTTTTCGAATTTTTTTACTATTTATTATGACATTTAAAAACAAAGTTATAATTGGAGTATTTCAGACCTTCTAATTTGAACACATCAAAATAAATAGCAAAATAATTAAAAAAAATGTAAAATTTGGTCTCCAAATGTATTTCAATATGGTGATCAATTTGAACGGTTTGGATTGACCGATTGTATTTCGGATCTTAAAAAAATAATTCAAAAAAGACATATGTGGCACTTTAGCCCACCTCTATATATATATATATATATATATATATATATATATATAGAGAGAGAGAGAGAGAGAGTTTAGCTACGGTGAGTCGCGACTCACGGACCCTCCGGTGAGTCGCGACCAAAACTCCTAGATCTAGATCAAAATGACCGATCCAAACCGTCCAATATGATCTCCCTATTGAAATCTCCGTGCAAACCAAATTTTTTATTTTTTCGAAATTTTTAAGTATTTTTTCGGATTTTTAAAAACTGATATTTTTGAATGGTTTAGAACCATTTAGATTAACGATTTTCTAAAATTTCAAAAAAAAACTTAAAAATTTCAGAAAAATAAAAAATTCGGTCTACATGGAGATTTCAATAGGGAGATCATATTGGACGGTTTGGATCGGTCATTTTGATCTAGATCTAGGAGTTTTGGTCACGACTCACCGGAGGGTCCGTGAGTCGTGACTCACCGTAGCTAAACTCTATATATATATATATATATATGTTCCTTTTATATTAAAATGGCACACAATGACACAAATCATATAATTCATCGGCTTAACTAAAATAATACCTTCAACAACTGTATAGCTCAGTTGCTAATCTCAGAGTTGCAAAAGCTAAAATAACAGTTGCTAAAATAATGACTGTTATTTCCTAAAAACAGTTGTAGAAAGCCGGTAAACAATGACTATTTTAATTAAAAAACAGTTTCTAAAGTACCAAACAATGACTGTTTTAAATATAAAATAGTCACTGAAAGGGGTCATTAATAATTTTCTAAAAACAATCGTTGGAAATTTAAGCAACTGTTATTTATAAAAACGGTCATTGTTTCCTTAATTTTTTTTTTTTGAATTCTGCTCTCCGTAACCTAAGGATCCATATATATGTATAACAATTATATTAAACAATCACAATAACAGACACTAACAAGATTCAATACCAATTGCACAATGAACTTCAATATATAAAGAAAATTGACCATGATGTAAAGAAATTTCAATGTCATTGTTCAAGTAAGAATTTACAATTCATGTAAAGAAAATTCTATATTGCTCTATCTGATTGTTTCTTATATCAATAATAGTAGACTGCTATTTACCTCAACGCTAGTCTCACCCATTTGTTCTTTTGTAAGAATCATTCCTTCTTTAATCATCTATTGTAGGAGGACCTTTGCCGTGACAGGATTACCGTTTACCTTCTGACAGAGCCTTCTCTTTCACTCCACGATTACCAAGATCAACTTCAACCTGATAAAACACAACAGTTAATATAACAAAACATATTAACAACATTATCAAATGTTGAGTAGAAACATTCTCAACCAAAAGGATGTTATTTTCATCACAAATTCTGCATCTTTTGTGAGGAAATATAGAAAAAGTATAAATGTATGAAAACTTACGTGAAGTTAGTAATCAAATGGCAGAGAAAGATAGCAGCCCCAAGCCTGGCCAAATCCATTCCTGGGCAAAGCCTCTGGCCCCTCCAAATAGCATAAACCTAGTTCATTTATATCCTTCTCCTATGAAAACACAATTGAAACCGTCACAAATTATTCAAATGAATATAAATTTTTTGTTTAAAGAAACATGATCTTAGTAGTTTATCAAGAATTCTCATAAGTCTAAATAGTAATGTACTAGTTCCTAATGTTGCATTTCCATCTTGGCTTGCCAGGAAAAGTAAAACCATCATATTAGTCCATCAATAGTTGGCTATATAGTATGCCTCATTGTGTGATATTAGTTACATTAGGGATAAAGAATCCTTTTATCTCTACATCCCACTCTGACTTCCGCATTGTACTCCTTGCTATCTTGCTGATTCGCAGACTCTTAGAAATAACCTACATATATTTATTACATGAATTTTACTTTGATTGGTTGCTAAAGTTTAACACAAAATAGGAGAGAGGAAGGCAAATTGATATACATCTTGTGTGAAAGATAGTCTGTCCAAACCAAATTTTCAACAAGGGCCAATTTCAGCTATCAAACCAGCAACAAATTCTTGAAATTGGTCATGTACAGACTGTATCCAACAAGGCTTAATTACTTAATTTCAAAATAAAATTTACGGAACCATCTGCTAAAATTTTCAGGGCAAATATGTAGTAGGTGTGATTAATTGAGGGATTGGCTATGGGGAACGAATTGATGAGTTGGGTGTGAGACAGGATTGAACCGTAGCAGGTGCGAAATTGAGGTACTGGGAGATGAGGAGAAGAGAAGGAAAGGCGGAATTAGGGCTTTGATTAGCGCAAGATATTGACGGAGACAACATTGGATATCAAAATAGGATCAGAAAGGGTCGAAAATATGAAAGCCAAAGCTGCCAAATATTTGTCTACCGATTCAGCGGGTCAATTTTAGTACCGATTGTACCTGTCACACAAATATTTACAGAGTTAATGTTACATTAAATCTGAAATTAATTAATCTCACCAGCCAGAGAGAAAGAAAAATAATAGCCGTGTCGAGACGAATTTAACAAAATAATCATCGAAACCGACGCATCTTTATTTACAAATACTACTGATACTGATGTATATTAATAGTTCGTAAACGCACATTAATCATATGGACGTGCAGTGGAAGTGGGAGTCCACACGGAGCAAATCCAGAATGTGCAATGTTGATTAATTGAAGTTAGGGATTGTGACAGATTGGAAATTGAATGAATTATGTATGGATCAAGGAAGTGCGAATTTGATTTGCTATCTTAAAAGTTTTGGCCCCATGTGGTCAAATGCTCATCAGCTCATCCAATCGTGAACAGCCTGCAGATTTCTTCTCCGGTCTCTCAAAATCCTGTTTTTTTTTTTTATAAATCTCCCGTAGGATCAAAATCCTGTTGTTTTGGTAAAGCTGAATACCCCAAAAAGCTGTGGCAATGAATTGTGGCCTTAAGATCCTTGGTTGGGTAAGAATTGGGTAGAAGTAACAAAGACCGTAGGTTTTCAGCGAAAAGATGCAACTTGGACCACACAAATGCTCGTTAGTTATCAGCTTAATTAATTTGAAAATTTTAGTACTGCCTAACTCAGACTATTTAATACAACGACATAAAATGTTGACGGCGAATTCAATTTTGCCGTTTTCCTAATTTCCGTTGTGGTTTGAACATTAATAGGTACTTCTTTCATGTTATGTTTTTTTCCCCCCCTTTAATTTTTTTATTAGTTTGGTTCCTTTTTTATTTTTGTTCTTTGATAGATTTCTTTTTCTTGTATTTTTTTCTTATTACAGTAATTCGTTAATGGGATTATTTCTTCAACTTAATTAATTCCATCGGAGGATTTTCAATTATATGCCAAGTTTGGTCACATAACATCTTCCGCAACAATCATTGAAATTTCATTTCTTGTTATGTTCCTTTTATATGAAATGGTACGCAAATCATAATCCAACGGCTTAACCAAAATAATCAATAATATTAATTTATGAAAAATGCTGGTTTAACACCGAGAATTTCTAAATTTTGGAAAGAAAAAAAACTAGGTGTCATTTTTAAGTGCACCATCCAATGAAAGAAGTGATCGACGTCCATTTATTAATTTCTAATCGTATTGCCATGCTTCGTGAGAAACAAAACACGAAATAAAATTAAAGCCAAAACCATAATTTGAGGGAAAAAATAACCATGCACTCCCTACAGGTACAATCGTTTAATTGACTAATTAATGGTTCAAAGCACATGTAGTTAGCAATCAATGTTTTCAATATCACAAAGTTCCGGGCAAAATACCGGAAAAACCAGAATAGTTCTGGTCACAGCGTTATAAAAATTGAGAAAAACCGGAAAGTACAGAATTTCGGTTCATGGCTGGTATGGATGCCAGTACGTCGTTGTTAGCAATTAATTAACAAACTTGAATTTGAATTAAATGGCAAAATTTATTTTATTTTTCATTTCAAAGCTCTAGGGTTTCTCGTTTTTCCAGGCTTGTATTTTTTTTTCTTATATTATAGAAATATATTCATGTGGTGCGCCGTGAGCGGCACGTGCATACTGTAATTTGGACAGTAATCGCATCCTGACCGTTGGTTCAGTTTATTCATTTCAACCGTTCAGTGATGTAAAATCTTCATGGTCTGAAAAATTTCAATATTTTTTCATGTTTATTTAATTATATTTTTTTTGCATTGAACGAATTTGAGATAAAATAATCAACATTTATTTATCGATAATTGATAAGACATCAATCATTCACAATTGATAGAAAGAAAATGAATCGCGCAACGTGCGAGATTCGCACTAGTAGGTAATAAGCTAATCAAATTTATGCTGGGTAATTGACTATTCTTGTGGACAATTAATTGAAATAAATTTTATGGAAATTCTTTTTTGAAGATAGGTTGGGCGTCAAACCTCTCAATTCATTTTTAAATTAAATATCTAGCCGGGTTTCAAACTAGACCAAGAGCTGGTTTTAAAAATTTATGGAAATTCTACTGTTGATTGTTCAGAATTATTTATTTTGTTCAATAAATAAATAAAATCTGTCATGTTATACTTGCCTTCCTTAGAAAACTTTTGTCGGTTCCATAAATATTTTGTGGTCGTCAGGCGCTTGTGTATTAACCACATGAGAAAAACCAACATCGCTTCCAACGTGTTTTCTATGGAATTTATGCCAGGCGTGTCAAGTCTGCGGCGATTGAACTTGTAAATCTTGTATGTGTGGGTCTCTATAAAAGATTAACGAAGTGGTATACGGAAGTCCATACACATCTAAACTAAAAGTTAAAAGCACTAGTAACCTAATAATACACGAATTAGTGGGAAAGGCAAGCAAGCGTTGAGAAAACTTTTATCTTATTGAGGGTATCCGATAAGCTAGATTTACTACAAATGGGAAATCCTTTAAATTCTTGCGTTACTTTTGGTTCTTCTATCTTCAAATGTAGTTCCTTTTTGGCTGAACGGAACTTTGCAGCTACTGTAAGCTTGCCGAGCAGCACTGTTCGTGTACATCCTGGCCTGTTTGCGACATTGGCATTCAACAATAGGTTTCATAAGGCAAGTTATGTCTAAAATGCATATTTCTTATTCGTCAAACGTACTCCATGCAATGTTCTGTACAGAACATGCTAAATGAATGTATTTACGTACGGATGTGCATGTGTTGTGTAATGTATATAAAATGTGCAAAGAACAACATTTATTAGGCAAATTAATTTAATTAGCAAATCTGTAAAATATAATTGTGTACATATAGGAGGCAGAAAAATTAATGTATCACATATAGTTACAGCACTTAAAGTGAAATATTTAGGTCCCTAAAAAAAGAAAATACCTTATATGCCTCATATTGCTGTGTACTTGACATCTCTATAAAACCACAATCTGTCCATGCTATTTCAGTACGCCCTCAATATGGTGTGCCATGATTTTAGCAGTCATATTGTAATTTCAATTATGCATCCCTAATTGTTGGGTAATATTTGTCCCTAATGTACGCCTAATTATTACTTAGAAAATAATATGCTAGCTCTTGAAGCCACGATATTTTCAAAACATGCTTGGAATAAAGAGTACATACGTTATGACTTATAACACATGTGCATAAGGAGTAAGACATCTTCATGATGAATTTATAAGACCATGCATAAATCATTTTACAAAGTTTAATAGTTTAATGAATCTTACCCTTTTGAACATGCCATGAAGCAAACGATATTTTGGGAATATTCATACAATTACAGGAAAAAGTTAAATAAACTTTTTTCTTACCTTGTTCGAGTAGTTGAATTTCTTTTATGAGACGATTAATACTAAGTTCTCAGTTTTATTCTACAGGACGTCCCATGCTGCTTAACCAAGAGTGGACAAAGCATGGAGAAAGTAAGAATCATGCTCTCATCAGAAAAACACAAATCAAATCCACTAGTCATGGTTGATGCCCTTAAGAAGCTTGACCTAGAACACTACTTTAGTGAAGAAATATCAGCAAACTTAGATTTAACATACAATAATATGTACAAAACCCTTCAAGTAAATGATGGCAAATTGATGGATGTTGCTCTGCAATTCAAGCTGCTCAGAGAAGCTGGTTACAATGTTTCTTCAGGTATCTACATAATCAATAATATACTTCTTATAATATTTAAAATATGTTTAGTTAAATAATTGTGGAATAATATTATGTGCTTTTCTGATAGCAAAAAAAAAAAATCATGTCCATTACGTTTGAGTTAATTTTCATTACAATCACTTCTTGTAATTTTCAGATATATTTCAGAGATTCCTGGATGGAAATGGAGAATTCAAGCAATCTCTTAGCAAAGATGTTGAAGGATTGATAAGGTTACACGAGGCATCATTTCTGACAATGGGAGAAGAAATATTATACAAAGCCAATGAATTCTCCACAAAGCATTTGAAATCAGCTATGAGATACTTGGGGCCGAATGATAGTGCATTTGTGAGGCATACATTGGATCATCCATACCATAAGAGCCTAAAACAATACAAGGCAAGGCACTATCTTAAACATGTCAATTCTCTGAAGATTGGGGATGCTTCTGTTAGCATGGAAAAGCTCGCACAGATAGAATTTCGATCAAATCAACGGTTGTACCAAGATGAATTCAAAAAAATCAGAAGGTACACATTGCTAATATCAAAAACATTTTTGTCTACCGTACATATAATTATCGCATGTCACTAGCAAAACCAAAGAATAACTAAAAATGAATTGCCTATATTTTATGTCAAAATGAAAAATATGAGAATACATTGCTAATTTTTGTAAGAATCTTGGTAAATTTTTAACGAGTATGTACCTACAGTTTTTCCATCAAAATGACAGAATTGAAATATACAGTAAGTGTTAAATTGTTGAAAAATAACATGTCATGTTTCCCTGATCTTACAATATTCATGAGATTGATGCATTTTTTTTTCTACTAACAGAGCATATTTTTTCTTGATTTTGGCAGATGGTGGAGTGACTTGGGTTTGGCAAGCGAATTAACATTTGCCAGAGACCAAATCCTGAAATGGTACTTGTATTCTATGACTACTGTACCTGGCCCACAATTCTCCAGGATTAGATTGGAGTTTACTAAAGCAATTTCATTTCTTTTCATAATCGATGATGTTTTTGATATCATGGGTAATGCCGAGGAGCTTGCTCTGTTCACTCAGACAATAAACAGGTAAAGAAATCAGTGCCTGACAAATACCCAACAATTCTCCTCAGCAAATAAAATTACAATTAAGAAAATTATGTTTGTTTCTAGAAAAAAAAGTATTTAAAATTTTGAACTTCATCAAAATATTTAATGATCATGCCTTTAGGAGCAAGCTTAAAAATTAGGTTGTTGAGATAGAATAAGATTGAATCAACTATATATGGCATTAAAGAACGTGCTATTGAATGCAATGAGGATATTTCCTTGACGTTTATAAATTGATGATAAAATTATCTATGCAGTTGGGAGGATTCAAATGCACTCCCAGGCTACATGAGAGTATGCTTCCATGCTTTGCAAGAAGTGACAGAAGGCATTGCCCAATTTGTTGAAGAGGAGTATGGATGGAACCCCATAAATTTCTTGAAAAGATCGGTATGTGACTATAATGTTTTCACTGTTCAGACTAAATTCTGCGTTTATCTCTTCCTATTTGTAAGTTTTAATAGCAAAAGCTTTTAAATCTTCCATTGTCAATGAATGATACCATTAAGTGTATACGCAATATATAGATCAATCGGTTAAACAAAAAGTCAGAAAATTATATTCAATTGTACAAGGTATACATATTAATTAAATAATGACAAAAGATCAACATGCAGAACAGCTGAATCTGAAAATCAAAGGTGTAAGTAATCTGGAAATTCAAGCACTACGGAGCGAGAATGAGCTTTCTATTGAAAATTTTCTGCCTTCCAAATTATCCTTTTTTTCGGGGGGGGGGGGGTCTAAAATTGAAGGAAGCAAAAGAAATAAATGAAAACATGCGCATTTTAAGATTACAAATCGTATAGTATAATTTCAAGCAATTAGATTTCTTTTATATATAACCGCAGAATGTTTTATACTTACACTGCCACGGCCCACAGACTAATTGGTTTAATTTAATCATATATACTTTCGCAAGACATTGTCAACTAATTTACTAATTAATTTTCCATTGATAGTGGTCAACATTGTGCAATGCATTTATGGTAGAGTCAAGATGGTTTGCCAATAGTCAAGTGCCAAGTGCCGCAGTGTACCTGACAAATGGGGTCACCAGCTCTGGCGTTCCTATGATGATGGTGCACTTATATTTTCTTTTGGGGCATAGGGTCACAAATGAGACGGCAAACTTAATTGAAGGCAAATCTACTCTTGTCTCTGGTGCTGCGAAAATTTTAAGGCTTTTGGATGATCTTGGAAGTTCTAAGGTATATAACAGAATTATAGATATGATTTGTCATCTCATATTGGAAAATATTTAACTTCATGTACAAAGAGCCCAAAATCAAATAATCATGTAGTATAAATGTTCATTTATATTCCACATATATAGGACCATAAATCATTCCATATATATCATTCATCTGTAATCTGTATCCTTAGATTATATAGTTGTAGTGTACTATTTACAACGCATATAAGGAACTTAGTTGTAGTGTACTAAACAGAGTAGTAGCATTTAGTATTAATAACTGAAACTTCGCTCAATTGTAAGGGAACTAGGCCCTAAATTTCCTTGTCATAATTAATATATATTGCAGGATGAAAATCAGGATGGATTTGACGGTTCCTATGTGGAATACTACATGAAAGATAATCCTAGTTGTTCTCTTGACAACGCAAAATTGCACACTAGGGAGTTGATCTCAAAATCATGGGAAGAACTAAACAAAGAGTGCTTCTTCAATACATCCTTCTTACCGTGTTTCAGAGAGGCGTCACTGAATTGTGCAAGAATGTTTACCATTATTTACAACTACAACGAAGAGCAACAGCTTCCTCCCTTAGATGATTACATTCAAATTTTACTTTTGGGAGAAATGACTGAGGACTACAATTTTACTCGTTCCTTTTGAATTTCTTGTCAAATATGATATTATGCGTTTGGATAGGTGTGGGAAGAAGGGAAGAAGAAAAGAAGTAGGAAGAAGTATTGGGAAGTGTGTAACTTTGTGAATAGTTTGGATTGTTTATAATTTTTTTTTTCTTCTTCCTTTTTTTTCTTCTTTCTTCCAACGATCCAAACGCACCCTTAGTGGTACGAAGCTATTCTTGTAGTTTGATCAAGAATGATAGGAATAGGATTGCTAGTTGCTTGTGAGAACTTGCTATATATTTGTGTCTAAAACAATAAGCCTCTGTCAATGGGTAATATCTGAGAACGGAGGTATGACTAAAAATATATGTAGACTATAGTTTCATAAATCAGATAACATATGATATAGTTGTATACAAGAAAATTCCAATAGTAATTTGTGGCCATGATTACAGAGTAAAGAACTTTTCCTTTCATTTTTAAAGCAAAAGACAATGCAAGTAAAAACGTAACTACAACAGAATGGGCCCTTAAAGTAGCTCAAGATTCAAGAAACAAATTGCATGCCGATTTCTATGTGGCAAGAGTAAAAGATTCAGTTTTTATTTTAATGGGAGTGGCTAGTGTCAAACATATAGGACAAATGTATTTGTCCAACATGATAAATTTTTAATTTTTAAAATTAAAATGACCGATTCAAACCAGTCAAATTGTTCTACGTTATAAAATTTTCGTGGAGACCAAATTTTATATTTTTTCTAAATTTTTTACTATTTTTTTGGAATTTTTGAATATGTTCAATCTAAAAAGTTATAAACCCTCCAATTTCGAAAATTCGAAAAAAATAGTTAGAAAATTTGAAAAAAATATAAAATTTGATTTTCAAGGATATTTTAATATAGAGATCATATTGAGCGGTTTGGATCGGCCGCTGGAACTTTTAATAGTCGACGTTTGAATCGTGTTTGACATCCTATATATTTGATTCTAGCATTACTCTATTTTAATTGCTCTGTTTGAATATCGGCAAAACAGCGAACCGTAATTAATAAAGGAGCTAAGAGGATGGTCATGCTCTTACAAGGTAAACCTAAAGGCTCAAACTATATAATAAAATCGTGTATTTTTCTTCAAACCTTCAAATCTTCTGCAGAAAAAAATATATTGAGGAGAAAAAAAATGAAGTTATGAGAAAGCATTGTGAACAATCAGAGAACCATACTTTTACATTATACTACACTGATCTATATATAAATACGTCTGCAATTGCGTCAGCCAACAACTTATTTCCTTATAACTTTTTTTAAAAAAAAAATGGAGACAAGTTCTCGATAAAAGTTGAACAAAAATAATTACAAATTGTAATAGATACACATAGATGTAACCCAAATTAATTTCTCAAGCGTGCTTGATGTACACAGGATGAAAGATGAAACACCCCACCACTCTTTTATTTCAAAAAATTAAAAAGTATTACACAGTTGCATCGTATCTCATTTCTAATTATTACAATTAAATCGTCCAAATTGAGATTACTTTCCAAAACCCACACATCATCACAAATTCATTCTCGGTCGGCGAGATTTTAATGTTGTTAACGAGCACTTCAATCTTCTGCGTCTATGTCATGTAGTCTATCGTGCAGTCACTAAGAAAAATAAAATAAAATAAATAAATCCTGATAGTTATAAAAGGTGAAAAAGTTATTTAGTACTTCTGTCGAAGATTTTCTGTACATATTATTGATTTATTCTCTATCCGGGTTTTTTCCCCAAAAAAACTGCATTAAAAACAATTTGCACACCCAAGGAAATGACAATACATGGGTCAGAAAAGCATGCATGCTGACAAAATATGACCCGCCACACGTTCACAGACCACAGCCACAACAAAATAGAAAAAGGTGTAATTCAAAAAAAAAAAAAATAGAAAAAGGATAGTGTAGTACTGTTGTTGAATGTTGATCTACAGTATCCGGTTCTAGCTTGATCATATTTGTTAGATTATGCCCAAATATATTAGATATGCACACTAGCTAGACTCATGAACCATTAAATTAAATATACCTAACTTAATTTTCAATCCATATATCTTATATGCTCCACGGCCTTTTTTTATTGTATTTATTTTCGAATTATAATCAAGCTTCACAATTAGCTATCTTCGCTCAGCAGGAAGTATAAGCTCTAAACAAAGACTCAGTTAATAATAAATTTAATGTGACGATGCATGATGAATGACTAACCCGGCCGTTAGTTGTTTCATCCTTTCTCACCCTTGTGAGATACATCAGAAATACAACACTTTGCATAAGAATCAAAGCCACTTCAAATACTTATATATAACATTGAATCAAGTCTACATATTTACAACAAATTAATCACTCACTTTATACCAAAATAGCTCTGAAGTTTAAAATTAACAAGAAACACATTCAAATTATTTCAAACATAACACACGACTTAGATATATATTGAAGGACAAATAAAAATGAAGTTGGTTATTTCTCAACAAATTCATTTGGTCAAGGAGAAAATTAACCAAGTGTCCGGTGGTTAGTAATAAGATAATAATATTCCTCTATGAAAATTTTAAAAAAAAGTTCTGCATAAATTTAATTAATTGCAATTGACCCAATAATTAACTCGGTTTTTTGTCTAACTTTAAAAAATCGCAGATTAACCTCAAATGAACAAGTCAACACAGCTCCTACATATTTCTTGTTCCAAACTTAAATTCAACTCATTATTAAAATCCCCAGATCAAGAGAAACCATAGTTGTTTACATCCTCCTTAAACCTATGAATTATCCTTAAATCCTAATGCTTCTTCTAATTTTGTAATAGGCTATAAATATTCGGGCGTGAACAAAAGTTGGGATTGTGATTTTTTGGAGCCTATCGCTAAAGAGCTTGGTGGTGGTAGAACTAGGAACCACATAAGTTGAATTTATTTTGATTGCAGCACTGATTTGTAAAAAGTTTGCTCTAGAAATGCATACCAAATTGTACTACGTGCCAAACGTCCTTTTATCTATACGGAAAATAAAATTAAATAATATATATATTGAAATTTCAATTCTAGATTATGATAATTAATTCGGAATTGCTTAGGACCATCCTAAAGATTCTATCATCTCTGATTTTAATAACTGATGGAGATGATAGAGATGATGGAGATGATAAATATCGAGAATGATCCTTATCACCCCGCAATTAATTAGCTGTTTCAGAACCATCATTTTGCAATCAAGTATTTTAAACGGTCTTGAATGTGTTAGTTCCAGATTTCAGCGTTCTCTAGGGTTTGTTTGTTTAACAAAAGTCAACTGGGTCCACATGGAGTACTAACCGTGTACATGGTGTTTTCTTTTTTCCCCTTCTTTTTTTATGGTAAGGACCTGTCTAATTTTTTAGTCAAATATTGACTAGTTACTAAAGAGACAAAGTGCTATGACGGCAATTGCTTTTGACACGGGTCTAATTAGCAATCCACGTTAAAATTGACTATGAAGACTAAAATATCCTTGGAATAATTAGACGTACGGTGCCACTGTGAAAAATTAATAGTTAGAGATATTCTACTTTTAAATTGTAGATTATAATTGTAAATTAGTTTTATGCCACTATAAAATGGTTAAAATTCATTATTTTCGGACAAAATTAGAAATATGTCACTCAAATTAGAGAAATGCCACTCAATCTTTTTAAAATGTCCAAAATACCCTGTCATTAAGAAGTGAAAAAGAAATTTATTGACATAAATTAAATTTTAAATTTCAAATTATGAAATTTCAGAGTTACAAATTTTGGATTTTAAAAATTAAAAAATTTCGAACTTTCAAATTCAAAATTTTCAAATTTTAAAAAATTTTGAATTTCAAAATTTTGATTTTAAAATTTTAAAATTTCATCTTTGGAGATATTAAATTTTCAAGTTTTGAAATTTTATTTCTTTTGTTGATGGCGTAAAATCACTTATTTACTTAATGGTGGCATATTTCTAATTTTATAATTCTATAATGACATATTTAAAAGTGTATAATGATAAAATTAACTATCCAGTGGCATAAATTTAATTTTATCATTTATTAATGGAAAAAAAAATAATTTGTCGTTTAGTGATGGCATTTCTCTAATTTTAAATTTTGCAGTGGCATATATCTGATTAACTCTTTAAAAATTAGATACATTCAAAATAAATTTTAATTTTGACAATATTAAATAATGTTTGAAATTGATACGAAACTTTTTAGGCATTAGTTGAATAATTTATGTATTTGAAGTTTTGAACTATTGTGCGACGATCTAACCTGATGACTTTTAATGCATTATCAAATATTAAATTTTGTAACCTTAGTGATTTTACTAAGGAAACATGCACGAAACTTTAATGTGCAAGTCTTTAAGATTAATTTTCCATGAATGAAAGATATTTTTATATGCTATGCAGACGAAAATCCATGAGATTTTATGTATGATTTTGTGCACGAAATGACTGCGAATTACCATCTTTCTTATATTAAGACGTAAAGACGGAGCAAGGAGGTTAGTAATAGTATTACCATCTGGTGTGAAGCCCAGGATGTAGGTGGACATGAGAGGGGTCTCATAAAAAAGGAGACGGTTTTGAGGTCCCCAGAGATTTTCTGCAGAGATCTAGATGTTTGACAAGGCCACCAACTCAGAGGGCACCTCCAGTGTAATCTTGAATTTAGCCTGATCCACAGTTCCACACCACACAATATACACACAAATTCAATGTATGCATGCATTCTGGTTACATCACCTTAAATGCAGCCCTGCAGGTTCATCCCAGCTAGAAAGCAGCATCTGGCATAAACAGTCTCGCTTTTCCGCCATTCTCTCTCGCTCTCTGTCGCTTTCTCAGTTAGAGTCTCTCTCCACTAGGGTTTACCAAACGGGGCGGGACGGGGCGGGGCGGGGCGGTCTAACCCGCGACGGTTCACGAGTTAGAACGGGGCGGGTTAGGACGGTCCACGGGTTAAGACGGGTGGGTTAGGACGGTCAATTCTAGAAATTTTGGTCCTAACCCTTCTTAAATCCGTCCCATGTAACCCGCACGGATTATGACGGTCCGGTCCGCCGGTTTTTATTTATTTTATTACTATATTTTTTTTAGATTTTTTGTTAGTATATATATAAACTACATATATTTTATATACTATAATAATCATATAAATTTTTTTTTGTTGTTTTTCTCTTTTCTGTTTTTTTCAATACTTTTTTTGCTTTTTTCAATATTGTTTTCTGTTTTTTTATTTTTCGTAAATTATTTTTATATTTTACTTTTACGTTTTTCTTTTATTTTTTTAAATGAAAAAAATTTGAATATAATTATATAAAGTTACATTCCTCTTTTTTTCGGATTTGGGACCGGCTATGCTATTAAATTATTTTATAAAATAATAACATAGGCGGAATTATAAAATAAAATAATAACATTGCACGGGTTTAAGACGGGTTGACGGGGCAGGGCGGTCCGGTCCACGGGTTAAGACGGGGCGGGTTAACGCGGGTGTTTTTAGAAAGGGCGCCCAAACCCGTCGTAGACCCACCCCGGTCTAACCCTTCGGTCCATCACGGTCCATAGACGGTCCGGGGCGGGACTGGTTTGACCGGCGGGTTTTTGGTAAACACTACTCTCCACTGCGTGTGTTTTCAAGTTTCAACAATTTCAACTTTCAATTTCAGTTTGAATTTGGGACTTGCGAACCGAAACGAAATGCGATTGCGAGCGGGATTCGGGGAAAAGGAAAGGACCCAAACCCAACTGCACCATTAATCGTCAATCCAATAATTTAGTTTAATTAAATAAGTGGCAATTAGTTAATTACTGGGTTTTGTGTGTTTTACGGCCTAGATGGATAAAAATTGATCCTTCTATTGTTTCGATTGGCTGTCAATTATGACAAATTTATCTTTTCTTTCATTTTTAAGCGTATCATAATAAATATATTATGCCATATAATTTTTGTATATGGCTAATTAAAGAGCGTACCGTTATCTTATAGGGTGCGTTTGGATCGTTAGAAGAAAGAAGAAGAAGAAGGAAGAAGAAAAAAAAAATTTATAAACAATCCAAACTCTTCACAAAGTTACACACTTCCCAATACTTCTTCCCTTCTTCCCTTCTTCCCACACCTATCCAAACGCACCCATAAAAAGCAAAATCTACTTTAATTTTTATTTTTCATACTTTTGAATCATCATTAAAAATGAATGCATCACTGACATTTTTTAAATTTAGTGACCTGTCCATTTCTGGATGTACAACAAGTGATAACCCCCTTTTGAGCATAATAAAAACAATTGTTTGTTAGAACTGACAACAAATGTTGCTGACGATGAATTAGTTGTGTCATTTGTTATTTACCATATTCAGATACGGTCAGTCATCATGAATTGATGGAACGTCATGCATGATAGCCCCCTTCAATCATACTATAAACAGTGGTACCGACCCAAAATTCATATCTAATTATTTAATTATGTTTTCAGCTTATTACTATTGTAGAGAAATTAAGATAACAAGACATGCAATGAGAAACATTTTCAATGGGTTTTAAAATAAATATTATAGTATTTTTTTTTTTTTTTGAAGGCCAGGTGGCAAGTACCAAAAATACATATTATAGTAAATTCAATAGATATTGGAGGCCAATAATTAGTAGAATCAACAAGATTTTTAATAAGGCAACGATTTTGGTTTCGATGATATTATATACCTGAGTTTACTCTACAGTGGCGATTCAATTTGTGTAATTATTTATCTTCTGGTTGTACCATTTCGGTTGCCAACACGATTATCTGGAGACACAAGCGCATCTCTTCATCAATTGCCCACATGCTCAGGCTCTGTGGAGGGCATTGCAAGTTTCCATACCCATTCCTATACCGGAACCAGATTGCTCAGTCATGCATGTTTTGATCAAATCGGGATGAGTTTACAGCTGCAGTCCTTGCAACTTCGTTTTGGTGTATTTGGCGAGAGCCGCGAGAGCGTAATGACTAATGACAGAATTTTCTGGATTATTTTGGGGGCAACCTTCTTTCGGAGAAGTTGTAATTAGCTGTTGGTTCTTTGGTTTTTGGGCTTTTTAACCGTTTTTGCTTTCTTCAGTACTTAGTGGCTAGGGGACAGCGTTTCGTTTTTGCTTTTCTTTTCTTGTTGTTCTCACCGGGTAGTCGCTATCTGGTTTATCCCAAAAAAAAAAAAAAACACGATTATCTAGAATCTCAACTGCTGATTTTTAAGGGGGTGTTTGTTTGTGTAGTAAGGAGTTGCATAACTTAAGGATGCCTAAGTATTTATGTAGTGTTATGTAATAGATGTTTGGTTGTGTAGTAAGGATGGCTAACTTAATGCATGCATATATTCATGTCAAAAGACTAAAATGCCCTTAAATTTGAATTAGTATTATGTATTATATGTTGTGACCTAATTATTGTTAATTATTAATTATTATAAAAATTAATTATTAACGATGATAATAAATCATTTTTACTATTATGAAATATTAATAATTACTTTTAATTAAATATTATAAATATTATTAATTATTTAATAATAAATCAATATTGTTTATTAATTATTATTATTACTTGTTATATATTATTATTTATTAATTATAATAATTAATATTTTATTACTAATTATGATTTTTTAATAGTTATTATTACTTATTAAATATTACTATTTATTAATTATTATAGATTATTAAATATAATTATTAATTATTTCTAAGGGGTATTGTTGGAAAAAAAATTAAAGGGGACCAATGCATAACTTATGCAACCTATTTAGGTTGCATAACTTATGTACCCTTAAGGCATTTTATGTAAGAGGTGTTTGGTGACTTAAGGATACATAACTTAAGTTATGCACCCTTTAAGTCACAAACAAACGCCACCTAAATTTGCTGCTTTGGGATGTGTTTCAAAGGAAACATATCACACCACATATTCAAGGTTCACTACAGCAGCCGCATCTTATGCTGGCAAATCGCGTTGATTGAATAGATAATACAAATATTCAGACTCACTTGAAATTGTGTATTAAATTTAAATTAATGTTATTACTAGGTTCCAAACTTTCTTTAATTGTTATATCAAATTTCCTAGATTGATCACTGTTAGTTCTTTTTTGTTTAAAATATTTTATTGCAGCAACACAAAACCATAATATTACTTTGAAATTTGTAACAAGATGCTGTACTATTTCATATACATACTAATAAATAATAAACACTGTGTACGATTGTAAATAAATAATGCAAGTAATCTGAATAGCAAATATGCGTTTTCCAAGTTTCTTTGAGAAAGCATTTTATACCGTAATCCTTTTAACATGCTTAAAGACAATTTATATTTAACAGTATATATTTCAGAGAATGTTGCTGCCAGATTTCAGAGAAATTAATATTTCGAAATAATAATTAATTTTTATTTTAAAAAATTGTAAGGCACTAATGGTCGGTCAGACTTTTTTATTTATAAATAGTAATTAGTATTTCAAAAATAATAACTATTTTTTAAATATAAAATATTTTTAAAATAGTAATTTGTTTCCCTCTTTTTTACGTTTTCGTAATGAAATTCTTCTGCTTGGCCAACATTTTTCCATTGAAAACTGCCGCTACACTGAAAATTGAAAAGATGACGACATTTTAGGATGAAACTGGATTCAATATGAATCGGACAGTAGTCAAACCTATATCCATATCAGTATCCTTATTCTTTTAGGGCGTGTTTGGATGGGTAGGAAATAGGGAATATGAATAAGAAATTTCGATTTACGTGCTTATTCTTATTCTTGTGCAATCCAAACAACACAAAAATAAGGAATAAGGGCCCTTATTCCTATACTAACAAAACCATGGTATAAGAATAAGGAATAAGGATAAGCACGCAAACCGAAATTCCTTATTCCTATTCCCTATTCCCGGCTTATTCCGTTGCATCCAAACACACCCTTATCGAATACTGATACGATTATATTCGGATATAGATACAATCACAATATTGTCAGATACGAATAAATACAAATATATTTTGTCGAATATTGATCTCATTTTGCTCGATCATTTTTTATTTATAAAACAAAGATATAAAAAAAATAAGTAACCTATGTTTTTAATTGATAATTGTCCAATCAATCCTTCCATTTTCTTTCTTTTATATTTTATATAGTATCTCAACTACTAAATAAGAAATTAATTAAGAATGTAAATATATGGTAAGAAACAACTTAAAACATATATAAAGTGGATGGATAAAATGAGCATAGTTCTAGTGCCACAAGTTTTTTGTGCACAAATGCCACAATTTCTTTTTTATATTAATATTTCAAAATTTTAAATTTTAATTTTCGAATCCAAACCGTTGATCTTATTCAATTTTACGAGTGATGCATTTCCATATTATTTTTATAAATTTTGGAGTTTATTTAATATTTGATCAAGAGGCAAAAAAATGAACGAATCTTATTAATTATAACAGATTAATTTTATACGTTCATGTGTTAGCCTCTTGATCGAATATCAAATATACTCCAAAATTTATAAAAATTATATAGAAATGCATCACTCGTAAAATTGAACAAGATCAACGGTTTGGATTCGAAAATTAAATTTTAAAATTTTAAAATATTAATGAAAAAGAGAAGTTGTGGCACTTGCGGCACCAAAAACTTGTGGCACTAGAACCTTGCTCTGGATAAAATACACTCTGATGTACGGATCGTCCCCCGTACACCAGAGTCGTTTTCGAAATCTAAAAGTCAAATGGTCGATCCGAATCATTCAAATTGTTCTCTATATTGAAAAACCATTCGAGACCAAATTTTATATATTTTTCTTTTTTTGGCTATATATTATGATATTTTTTAAAAACACTACAATTGGAGTATTTCAGGCCCTCCAATTTGAAAATATCATAATATATAGCTAAAATTTCTAAAAAATATAAAATTTTGTCTCAAAAAGTTTTTCAATATGAAAAACAATTTGAACGGTTCGAATTCACTATTTAAATTTTGAATTTTGAAAACAACTCGAATGTACAGAGACAATCCATACATGTTAAATTTCTTACATGATCAAGTACGCTCTCAACATTGCAAATCAATGAAGTCTTTACTCGGACAGAATGAGTAATCTTTCTCAAAAATTAGTTGCAAATAGGATATCCTTTATCCTTTAGTATATAAATTGATCAAGTTGACTTTAAATTTTGCGCTTTGTAAGAGCGAGTATTGAAAGGATGTTTTCTTCTATGAAGCTTGTTAAAACTCGTTTAAGAAATTGAATGGAATATGACTTTTTGAACGACAATTAATTTGATTATCTATATAGAAAAAAAAATGTCACACCCCGTGCCGACACACCGACACACGGGGCGGGACGGTGGGACGGTATCTTCTGCATCCATCCGACGGCCGTCAACTTACGTCGCAAGCAGAAAAAAAACAAAACGGATGTCAGCTACAAAGCTCAGTAACCGGTTATTTAACGACGCAGCTTCTCTATATTAGTTGTTAAAGCAAATTAAACATGACTGGATTAATCCACATAACAAACCATACATTTTATTTAAGAAAAGAGATGAATGTGATTCGGTGTACTTTCATGAGGAATAGCATATAATATAATACGAGAGTATCCACCTTACATAACTCCAACCCTGCGGGAATAATTCCCGTGCCAAATCCACCCTACATGTCTCAATCCTTACTTAGACATGGGAAAAAAGGTTCCGCGCCAAGTCCACCATATTGTATTTCCTGACCGTACCTGTGCTTAATCGATCCTACCCATCGAGTGTATACCTAATGTATAGGCACCCGACCCTGGTTGCTTTGCAACCGCTCCTGCCCTCCACCGTGCACTAAGTGGGGACTAGTATACACCAGTACTGGATTACTACCGCGGAGTTCCGTGGGGTAGTCCGCTTCCACACACCTAATGGTTCCAGCCAATCCAAACAAAAGAAATATATATACCAAATGACCGCTAATCTGCCTAGAGGCCGAAAAGCAGAGTAGATCAGTATGCGTTGCCCGTGATCGCTATCATAAGGAGACCACCGACATTAAGCTGGGGTGCAATCTCCCGATAATGGAAACCACAAGTAAAACAACTTAACTACTCGGTCTCATTCTGTTTCACTTTTATCATCCATTTTCAATTATTCCAAGTCACTTTTATATTTCATAATCAAATTTACTAGTTCCTATCAAAAGAATAACAAAATCTCGAAAGGCATCCACACGTCATAAAAAGACAACCATACACGGGCATACACATGCAAGCAAAGCCAACCAGTAATCAAATCAAGCAATACGGAACTAATTATAGAGAAGTCCGGTTACCTGACTGAGCGATCCATAGCACAAGTAAATCGTGATGACTATAACTGCGACGTAGAACTCGAATTCCAAATGGCCGACTATTCAAAGCCAAGGTGGTATTCACAGTTTGCTAGGAAGAGAGAGAAACAGAAATGATATACAAAATGAAATGAAATGAGACTGGGGTCTATTTATAGTAGAGGTCTGGCTAAAATGGTAAATATTCTAGATTACTTAATGGCTAAGTAAGCAGAAAGGAATTACTTAGCTATTATTTCTGAAAATATTAATACTATTTATAAAAATAACTGAGCCTATTTATAAAAATATTAATTATAAAAAATTATTTATATAAATATTGATTACTTAGCTACTAAAAATGTGGATAAGATCAAATAAATATTTTCAAAGTGGATAAGATCAAAGAGATATTTTCAAAGTGGATAAACATGGACATTTTTCAAATAGGACCTTAGAATTCGATGTATTGCAAACAGGTCCTAGAATTAAGGGATATCACAAAAAATGTACACAAAGAGGTTTCCAATGACGCAATTATATAACGATTTCAAAATATGATGCAGATTGTTAATTGCTTTCGAAAAGTAGAAGTAGATTTTACTTTCTTCTAATATGATTTTCAGTGGTAGATAGAGAAGCAAAGATCAAAAAAGATCATTTATGAAAAATTGATGTATTTTATAGCAGTACAATTATAGTTTTAATGACTTTTTTTGTTGATTATCACTTGTTTTATTTTTTATCAATTTTAATTTTAATTATATTATAAGGAAAAAATGGTGCCCAGACTAAAGAAATTTTGAATCCGCCACTTGTTAGAAGTTACAACAAAATATTGCTGACAATAAATTATTAGTTATGTCATTTGTTATTTACCTCATACAGATGCAGTCATCATGTATTCGTGGGAAATTATGCATGATAACGCCTTTCAAGCATAATATAAAGAGTGGCACCAACCGAAAATTCATATCTAATTTCGTTGTTATTTTTCAGATTATCACCATATATATATATTGTAGAGTAATTAAGACAACAAGACATGCAATGTGAATAATGTTCAATGGGTTTATAAATGAATATATAGAAAATGAAATAGATATTGGAGGACAATCATTTGTAGAGTCGACACTGCCTCTTGGAAGGAAACGATTTTGATTTTGATGATATTATACCCCAGATGTAGTATAACGTGGAGATGTGATCTGTGTAATTCTTCCTTTTCTGGCTGTACCATTTCGATTGCCTACACGGGCTGTCTGGAATTTCAATCGGCGATTTGGGGCTCTGGGCTAAGGATGTGTTTCCAGAAAACATATCACATATCAAATACTCAAGGTTTACTACAGCCGCGCGCATCTTATACTGCCAAATGTTGTTGGTCAAGCTCAATTGAAATTGTATATAAATTTAAATTAATTTTATTTGGTTCCAAAATTCATTATGTTATTATATCAAATAAATATTTTCCATTTATGTATTAGTTTGTTTTCTAAATTGAATATTATTAGTTCCTTTTTTTCTTGCACATATATATATATATATATGTTTATTATTGCATTGCGGCATAAACTCAAAATCATAATACTACTTTTGAGAATTGTATCAAGATGCTGAAGTATTTCATAACATATTAATAAGTAATAACCACTATGTACGAATGTAAATAAAAATTCTTAAAGTATGCAAGTAATTAATCTGAAATTGCATATTTATGCGTTTACGAAGTTTCTCGAGAAAGTATTTTCTAACAACCACAACTATCTCTTCAAATTACAATCCATATACCTAACGTCGGATTTCAAAACCTTATGTACTACTAATTTGTTCATGTAATAATTCCTAGACAGAGACTCTCTAGTAACGGTAACCAAAGAAAAGTAAAACAGAACAGGTCAAAAAAAGCCAAAAGTAAAAGTAAGAAAGACAAGTCAACAAATTTTGAAGAACAACGTTGCATCTGCCACAATCCAATCGTGAATCGCATCAGTGTAATTAGGGCTGTCTAACGCTTATAACGGCAACGGAATTGCTCATTCTGTTTGCCGTTCCGTTTCAGTAAACGGTATGCTATTCCATTTCGTATTCCGTTCCGTATCAGTAAACGGTATGCCATTTTATTCCGTTATTCGTTTCGTTTGGACGGAATGGGACAGAACAACGTATATTTACACTAAAAACAGATGTATTTGTCGAAACGGAAGCGAAATGATTCGTTCCGTTTACCATTCCGTTTCAACAACGGTATGCCCTATTATTCCGTTTACCGTTCCACTTCTGGAAACGAAATGCAAATTCGTACCGTTATCCGTTCCGTTGGAACAGAACGGAACGAAAAACAGCGAAACGGTATATCGTTGACATCCATAAGTGTAATTGCCATGTGATGTCCATTTCCATATATATATGCAGGCCAGTTGAGCTATTTAGAGATAACTGAGAAATTTTATCTCGCCAGTAAGAGTGTTCTCTAGTCAAGGGTGCTGACATGAAACTGTTCCAAGACCTATCGCTGTTCTCTTTCCAAAAGAATGATCCTTCCTGAACCCATTCGAATATTCGATCGCTGGCAAGTTTTGATCTGATTTGCTATAAAAAAATTAAAAACTTTCCTAGTTTGAATACAAATAATATTGTGAAAAAGCAAACTCAACTTCGAATACAATTTACCGTTTGGCTATTAAATGAACTTAATAAAATGTGACATTTTAGGGTGCGTTTGGATGGGTGTGGGAAGAAGGGAAGAAGGGAAACAGTGGGAAGAATTATTGGGAAGTGTGCAATTTTGTGAAGAGTTTGGATTGTTTATAATTTTTTTTTTTTCTTCTTCCTTTTTTTCTTCTTTCTTCCAACAATCCAAACACACCCTTAGTAAAATATTGCCCAGGGTGAAAATAGGGTTTTAACCATTTTTTTGTTTCATTTCGTCCAAAACGAAACAAAACGGTTAAAGATTTTGGTTATGTTTTAAAAACGAAACGGTTAACGCAACATGTAATCTGTTTCGTCCATGTGTATTTTTTGTGGTATTTTCGTGATTTTGATCGTTTCATTCAAAATGAAACGATTAACGCAAACACGTAGTTAGTTTCGTGTCCAAAACGAAACGGTTAGCGCAACACCTCATTTTCGTGATCGTTTTAGACGTTATGCACCCCCACCTACGCGTGGGTTTCATCACTAAAATATAATAATAATTATAATTATAATTATATCATTTCAAATTTCTATGGTGGGAGATTATATGACTAATTAATCAGTCCGTGAACTTGGTGCTTGTAAATATGTAACCTGAGAGTTTATTTATTTTTGCTATAATTTTTCAAACTGTCAGACACATGAGAAATGAACTTTTATGTGATTATAACGAATTAAATGAAGTGTTGTGTCATGAGTGACAACAAGTTTTGGCAATTATATCGTAAATTAGTTGGGTCATGTTGTTTACTTTCATACAAACGAAGTCATCATGAACGACCAGTTATACGTGATATATAATTATAAATAGACTTTTAGGCTCCGTTTGGATGGTGTGGGAATAAGAGAAATAAGTGAAGAAGTAGGGAAGAAGTATTGAAAAGTGTGTAACTTTGTGAAGAGTTTGGATTGTTTAATAATAAATTTATTCTCATCTTCCCTTATTCTCTTATTCTCACTCTCATCCAAACACAGCCTTAAATAAGAAAGCTAATAACAATGGGCCCGTTTGGATGTTGTAGGAATTTGGAAAATTTACAATTCCTAGACATAAATTTATTGGGAAGTGTGTAACTTTGTGAAAAATTTGGATTCTTTATATTAAATTTGACATATTATCACACTTTCAGAATATATAGTATTCATGGTCTAATTATCACACTTTCAGAATTTTGGAATTTAAATCGCAAATTGCGAACACATAGTCTGTCTTTATAAATTATAATCGTAGATATTGGAGGATGATCATTTATAATGAAATCACACAAAATTTCGGGATGCTTTGGAAGATGCGAAGCAATAGAAGATTCGGGAATGACGAGGAGGCGAACTGTTTTTTTTTTTTTAATATCTAATTTAGTTTGAGGTATGATGTTCAGCAGATTTATTTTGTTTTTTCTTGACAGATGCTGTCTAAGTTTTCGAAAAAAAAAAATATATATCCGTTGCATATCTCGTAGCTCCTATCATGACTTCCGACGGAATGTGGCACCATAAGTTTGTTTGAGATAATCCTAATTGGCTTGTATTTTACCTACCGTTTTGGCCTCCTATTTTATGCATATTATGGGTCAATGGGAATTTTAATGTTGGTTTTGCTTACTAAAAATTGCAACAATCAGGAAGTTCAACACCTAGGGGACCAGTCCAGAACCGATTAAATCAATGCTAGCGAATCAAGCATCAATCAGGAATTTATGGATATTAATGGATTCGTTAAAGTTCTGATTTCTGGACGATTATCAAGCAGCGCGCTTGAATTTTTATTTTTTATTTTTATTATTATTTTTTTTTGGGGATCATTATGTTTGATTATAAGATATCAAATAATTTATGTTTTAACAAGTAATCGCTATAAATCAATCACTGAATACTGATTTTTCACCTTATTTATTTGTTTATCAAACAATTAATGGTAAAAGCCAAAATTTCTCCCAATGAAATCGTACATCTAACCCATACTATGCACACAGAAGAATAAACAACTTCAAAATTTGATTCTAGCAATGATTCTGCAATTTTAAAATCTGTCAAGGACAAGCATATGTTTAAAGCAAGGTTTTTAAATGCGATTTGTGCGGTTTAGCGGTTGGGTGGTGATTTAGCGTTTATCGGTGATAAAACGGCGATAAAACGGATAAAACGGTGAAATATCAGATAAAACGGTTGTGCGGTGTAAACAAAAATATAAATAAAATGGCGATAAAACGAAAAAACAGAGTTTTTTAAAAGCTTGGTTTAAAGTGATAAAAGGACAAGCATATTCAATGAGTTTACAAAAAATAGTAGACTAATTGAAATATAAAATATCAGTGAATTATTATAAGTGGAGTTGATTATTTCTCTCTAATCAGCGTAGCTAAACACAACAAGATTTATATATTATGATTCAAGCAATCATTCATTTATTAGTCAACTTAGTGATCTCAAATTCAACAAAAGATGTTTATGAATATATCACGTGCCAAAAGTTTAATCATACTTTTTCATTAATTAACATACCCTTTAAACATAGTGATTATAAGAAGATCATTGTCGTTCCGCACAACTTCTTTTTTTTTTTTGAAGGTTAGATTGACGAAAGCTAACCAACAAAATTTTATTAAATAAATAAAAATAATTTATAATCCAGTTGGTGCAAATAAAAAATACAATAAAATGACCGAAATACATCATGAAAAAGTCGGCCCATAATTTCGAATATGGTAAATCATGAATTAGAAATTCATTATATAGAATCTCTAATAAAATTATCTATTTCCAATAAATTAGAGAAATAATTTTTAACAAATTTTAGCTTTTGAGAAAACACGTCTTCTCATCATTGCTTTTACGTAGAACGCACTTGGTTTCAATTTTTAGGTTGATTAATATTGGATCGGCACTCTTTAAGACTATTTGTTCCAAACATTGAACAGTTTGAATCTTCGAGGCTAATTAATATTGATTTGGCGGTATATTAAAAATTCTTTAGGCTGACCAGAAACTCACAAAAACATATGAAATTTTATATTATACGCAAATATCTATGATAAGCTATACTTAAGTTGACAATTAAACTTGAGAGTTTCTTTTAAAATTTAAATAATTTTACCTACCCATAGAATTTCTTACTCTAAAATGGGAACATATGTAAGAAATATATGCTTTGATCAAAATAGTTTTCATACATGATTTTATTTAATTCTCAAAATATTGATCAAATTAAATAAAATCTTTTTTTTTTGATGAAAAAACTTTTAATTAAATGAAATCCCGTGGGTAAAAAATGATTCTAATCAGGATATTATACATATTATTTTCTTTTTGTTCTGAGTACTTACACGATCTAGAATGATTTAGCTGTAGATTAATTTTTTTTAGTTGACTTTTATTTTTTTTTTCGGAGTCAAAGTCATATACACACTTACGCAGGCCGACATATTACAATTTACTAATTATATATTAGGCCGAATAACTTGAGAAACAGTCAGGTTATGTGTCCAGCTCTGAAGGAAATGGAGAGGATCCCATAACTATTTTGTAAATTATTATGTAATTGCCTACAAATTCATCAAGAAAAATAACCCAAGTAAGAACTCGAGACCCACAACTTGTGACCTTTCAGACATGCAATCTCATTTTTATGTTCTCTTGGCTATGTAGAAAATGTAGATCCTAATGGACTGAATACTGTCGAGTGGTATCCGCCACACACTTTGTTTTGTAGATTACTATAACAAAAGATCTCAAAATCTAGAGCCCAAAGAACTTGACAAATCTGTCTGTGTGAATTTCAAACTATCTCGTCCTTTTCTCTATTTGAACTCTACAATTATTCACGTAAAATACATAAAAATCCTTTGCGAAACAATCAGGTTTCAAAAATAAGAAACAAAGCATCACGCTCAAAGCACTGATATTATAAAGTTGACTTTCATTTTGACTATTTAGTAGAATATTAATTTAATTTAAACACAATTATATTGGCCTTGACAAGTTGATACATACTGAAAAATAAAAATTAATGGATTATAAAATTCTACAGTATTCTAGATGAGAAAAATGCAGAGAAATAAAAATTGAAAAAATCTAAAATGATAATTTTTATTAGTTGACCAAAACCGCTTAAATGGTTGACTTTGGAAATTAGGTGGATAGATAGCTCATAGCTGTTGTTTTTTAATTAGTCGCATGTTAATATTTCTCACATAACGCATACCTCTTTCCTTTTTAATTTTTATTTCACTTCTTTCATCTCTTCTCTTCTCTTTTTTTTTTTCACCTTCTCTCCAGAAATCTCCAATCAATCAATACACCACCTACTCTTCTCTCTCTCTCTCTCTCTTAAGTCTTAACTCGCTTCACCTTCACAGACTCACAGTCTCTTTCTGTGTCTCTCTCCACGCTGTCTGGTCAATTGTACGGAGAGAGAATGAATGAGAGGTTTCAAAGCCACCAAGTAAGAACTCGCAACTAATCTTCCTCTTTCAACCTTTGTACCACAAGCTAGCGTGCCACATAGGGTTTCTCAGATTCAGATCAATTCGTAAAGGGTTTTGAGTTTTGACTCAGTTCTTGCTCGGATATAGTGATTTCTGATCTTGGGTGTCTTTTCCAGTTGCTAATTTTTGTGGGTTTGTAAGAAATCACGGATTGGTGGAATTAGATAGGAAACTTTTATCAGATTTTTTCAAGGTCTTGTGCTGAAGATCCGATCTAGTGTACACTGATGTGCTATTGAGATATGCTTCGTCTATTTGAGCTTAATTTCTCTCGAACTAGGGTTGATTTTTACTCGTGATTTGAGTAAATTTGCTTCAATTATTGATGAAGATGGAAGAGGATGCATCTTTACATACAATTCAAAACGCGATTCAAGCAATTGGTCGAGGGTTTGATGTGAACTATGACACTAGACTGTTGTACTGCAAAGGGGTTGCTGGGTCCCGGTTGGTAGAGATAGATGAAGAGTGTAAAGACCTCAGGGTGCATGATCGGTTGTGCGTGCCGGGGGTATCAAGAGATATCAGGTGCTCGTCTGAGGCTGGAGGGAGAGAATCAACTGGTGCCTGCAGTTTCTCTGAGGTGTGGTTAGTTCATGTTTTTTAAATTTATAATTTTTTTAGTTTAATATTTTTAATGGTGAATTGTATTGGTTTTTAGCTTTTAGGGTTGTTCTTGTGTGGTTGACTTGGTTTTATAACTTATAATATCAGCCAGTTTGTTGATAAATTTGGCCAATGAGACACTAGTGACACTACTGCTTCCAGTGAATTAGTATTGAATAGATCTTGTTATGTGTAGGGGAGCTTAAGTTATAAATAGAATTAATTAAAACTCAAACTTTTACGACTATAAAGTCAAAAAGCAGCTTAAATTGTGACAAATTAGATAAAAATAATGGATATTTTATCTGGTACACCCCAATATTAATGTGTTGAAATTTTACAAACTACCAAGTGAAATTTAAGTTAGGCCGTACCAACACAAATGCCAAATTCTACTTATGTCATATACAAACCAACTCAAGAGTGTTTATCTATTACTTTTCATTTCAGATGGCAGAATTTTTCAACAGGAAGGCACAGTTGTCTGGCAATATCCCTCTTGGATACTTTAACTCGGCATTTAGCTTTACTGGGTCTAAGAAAATAGACTCTGCATCGACTAAAACCCTTGCAATAGATGGAAAATTCATTCCTTTGTGTAAAATTCAACTGACACGAAGCATCTTATCTCTGAGAGAGGATGTCAAGCGCGCTGTACCAGTCTCCTGGGAACCCCTGTCTTTAGCTAGGTCAGATTTCCCATTTTTTGTTTGGTATTCTCATTCAAAACCAATAGCAAAACCATTACAAGTTTATAAAAGTTCTTTGTTCTATTGCTCACACATAATGAAGATTGCTTTTCTACGGTTTTTCTATGAAGCAATCTAGTACAGTATCAGGCAGCATAAACTTGTAATGGCTTGAATGTATATATACCTGCTAACTGAAATATAGCTCTTTTATTTGGCAAACTCTTGGTTTAATATTGTTTTTGCTTCTTAACATTTTGCTTCACACCTTTATGCATGACTAATCTTTAAGGCAAATTCTGGTAAAAAGGGTGGCTCATTATAACACAATGGTTGACGTAAAGAAATCGAAACCTGAATTTATTTTACCCAAGTTTTGGCGGCAAAACTGAGTTAAGGCTAAATTTAGGATACTGTGGTTAAACTTGCATCATTGGGCTCGACCAAATATTAATTGGAATCAGCTAGCTACTATACTAATTGGCTACTTCAGTTTTAGGTCAGGTTAATATAACCAGCAGCCAAAATTAGAGTGCCCCTTGGTAATAAAGTCAAATGACGGCTTGTGTTCCTTATACTTTATTCTTACAGATTTATTGAGAATTATGGTACACATATAATTACTTCAGTTACTGTTGGAGGCAAAGACGTAATTTACGTGAAGCAACACAGCTCTTCTGCACTTTCAGCAACTGAAATAAAGAACTATATTCAAGACATAGGGGATCTTAGATTTTCAGAGAATGACAGTCGTAGCTCTGGTCCAATCAAATTAAAAGAAAAGGCCAGTACTTTCTGTCTACTTTCTTTAGCTTTATAAGTTTTTTTTTTGGTGATAATTAAGTGCACCTTTAATCAATTATATTGTCTACATTTTGGTACTGCTGATCAGATCTTTCAGATTATCTATATTTCTGTACTAATTCATAGTCAACTTGTTCTAGTGCAAGCATTGACAAATTTGCCCTTATCTTTATAATAGGAATCAGAGGGATTTTCATTTAATAGCCAGGGAGTCTATCCTCAGCCTCCTAACACACCTTTTCTTACTGCTAAAGAGGCGAGTCAAACTCTCTCCCAAACCTTCTTTTGCCCCAGCTCATTTTTGTTCCTCTTCTAACATCATTGTTGGTGCAGGATGTAACTGTGATTTTCAGAAGGAGAGGAGGGGATGACTTAGTACAGTCACATATGCAATGGGCACAGACAGTTAGTCAGGCACCTGACATAATTCACATGACCTTTTTGCCCATCACCTATCTACTTGAGGGCATCCCAGGAAGAGATCACCTCATCCGTGCCATCAATCTCTATCTAGAATGTAAGCATTATATCAGACCTAGCTAAAGAGAGGGGTTTATATAAGATAGCTGATGATGAAAACCATATCCCTCGCAGTGACACCTTTAAAAAGAGATTAAATATAATCTCCATCTAAACGGGGCTGTTTGGATGGGCCGGAATTGCAAATTCCGGGCATTTTATATGCCAAATTTATTATAAACAATCCAAACTCTTCACAAAGTTACACACTTCCCAATAAATTTATGTCTAGGAATTGCAAATTCCCCAAATTCCTACAACATCCAAACGGCCCCGTTAAGTATAGTATTTCTTATTTAGTTTATATTTTTGGTTTTGAAGATAAACCACCTATAGAGGAGCTGAGGTACTTTCTGGAGTTCCAAGTGAATCGGGTTTGGGCTCCAATAAGAGACAACAACCCAGCCAAACAAAGGAAAGAGCCTGTGTGTCCTGCTTTGCAGTTTAGCATGATGGGAAAGAAGCTTTACATCAGCCAAGAACAGGTAATCATATTTTAGGCACAAAATGTTATTGTACCAGACAGTCTTCCATGTTCCAGGATTATATATCAGACATGATCATTTTGGTATTTTACGTCTCATCAAGGAACTATCCTTGGATATCTTTTAAGCAGAGGCAACAAACTTTGTATCCTCAGAGAAAGGAAAAGAAAATAAAACTGAAGCAAAAATGAGATTAAAGGTAAATTGGTGAAGACCATTTATTGGTTTCCCGTACTTTGTTGCATGAGACCTAGAGTTTTTTCTTTGAGATAAATCCATCTGTGAGTGATAAATTTGAAAGAAATGCTATGCTAACAAGAGTTTATCTTATTCAGGTATCTGTTGGACGCAAGCCTGTAACAGGCCTTAAACTATGCTTAGAAGGTCAAAAACAAAACCGACTATGCATTCATGTACAGCACCTATTCTCCCTCCCAAAAATTCTCCAGCCCTACTGGGATGCCCATGTGGGAATTGGCCCCCCCAAATGGGTTGGCCCTGAAGAGCAGGACAGTCGCTGGTTTGAGCCTGTAAAATGGAAGAACTTCTCCCATGTCAGCACTGCCCCGGTTGAATTCACTGAAACCATAATCTCTGATGTGTCTGGCATTTACGTTGTCACCGGGGCACAATTAGGTGTCTGGGATTTTGGCACAAAAAATGTCTTGTATATGAAATTGTTATACTCAAAGGTTCCTCAGTGTACAATTAGGAGATCTCTATGGGACCACAGTCCAATTACTGCTAACTCAGACGATAAGAAAGGCCAGATTTCTGAGGAGTTGAATGATGTGGGTGAGTCAGGCTCAAGTTCAGGTTCAAGTAAATTGACCCGATTTGTGGACATGTCGGAGATGTGTAAAGGACCTGATGACTCGCCAGGGCACTGGTTGGTGACTGGTGGGAAATTAGGGGTGGATAAAGGGAAGGTGGTTTTGAGAGTGAAGTATTCTTTGCTTAATTACTAGAGTTAGAAAATTTAAAACGAGAAATGAAGGTGTTTCCTTTTTTTTTCCTTTTTTGGGTGTATGATCTTGTGCTTTTGATGTAAATGTGGGGGAAATTTGATTTTGAGTTGGTTTAGTGCAACCAGTAATTGAATTTGTAAGTTCTGTTAGGTTGTTATTTTCTTTTAATACACTAATGCATGGGAAAGGGCCGCTCTTAAGTTTAGATTACTTACACGTTTCGGCTTTTTTACCTCTTCATGGTTGATGGCTTGAATTATGGTTTTTTTTTTTTTGGTCAGCTGAATTCAAGTATTTTAATATAGACAAATACATAGCTATATAAAAAGTGATTATGAGTTTAAGCTTCAAAGAACATTATATTTATTGACTTCAATTAACGGATTAATCCACAACTTTCATTTTTTTTATAAAAAAAAAACGAAAAAACCATTACATTGACAACCCAAGCATTTATATTTTAATTTATATTGAATTAAAAAAAAAATTAGTTCGTTTAAAATTAAAAAGCTTTTAAACAATTATTTTGGAGTGTTTATCTTGCGCAAAACAACTTCACAAAAGAAAATGAAGTTTGCAACAAAGATTTCAAATAATGCTTATGATTAAATTGACAAACTCTTTTGACGAGCTTAAATTTACATTGAAAGTCTATATTTTGTTAGTTACCGAACTAAAATAGTGTTGAGTAATCTTCGATTGTGAAGTTTAAATATGACAATATAGGACGTTTGTTTGTTGTAATTTATATACAGGCATAACAAATCTGTGAGTCTCTATTCTTGGAGAAAGTTTAATATGCACTATAGTGCATAGGGCGTTCCGTGCACCGCGGATTATTTTTAGGGTATTTTTGTAAATTGACAAATCTAATTTACATATTGAAATCTCATAGCAAATCAAATTTTACAATTTTTTAGATTTTATTACTATTTTTTCGAATTTTTTAAAACATGTCATTTTTTGGAAAAATTGTAATGAAATCTCGAAAATTGAAAAATTTGATTTTCTATGAGATTTCAATATGTAGAATAGATTGATTAAATTAGATTTGTCAATTTATAAAAATACCCCCGAAAAGTCCGCGGTGCATATTAAACTTTCTCTTATTCTTGAATACAAAATTTTGTATTATGCTATGGTGTAATACAAAATTGAGATCGACAAATGATAAAAACTCTTTTAAGTCTCGCATATGTGAAAAAGAGCACATACAGTGTGGGTAGTGAGAATACAGTTAATCATCTCTATATTTGTCATTTATCTTTTTAATATTCCATTCTAACCCTAAATTTTCCTCCATTACCATCACAACAAAACATGATAAAATAATCTACTTGAATTATTACATTACATAACCTACGTAGATGGCTTATTTTCAGTTTATTGGGCACTTAACTAATGGTGCATTCGCAGCAAGCAAGACAATACTGCCACCAATAGAGCTGCAAGCGAATCTATAATTGAACAAACAAGCTGAAGTATTTTAGTTTTTGTTTTTTTAATATCCAGCTAAAACTATTTACTATTAGTTGGTCTCGAATCTATATAAATTATATTTACAAAAAAAAAACTATTGATTTATGACAATATATAATATGTAAACAATTGTTAACTTTCACTTGACAAGTAGATAAAATTGTTAACATATAAGTGAGTGGACAATTGGATAGACATGATAGGAATGGACTCTTATAGGTTTTTATTGACAATTATCTTATAGTCAGAGTCACATACATATACCTCTGGCATCATCTCTCTTCGGCCAATATGTGCAAATTAAAGTGGATTACTAAAACAAATTTTGTAACTGATACCAATTTTCTAGTAGCATAAATTTTACTCTTTTCATGTTGGAAAAATTAATAGAAGAAGCCTAAAAACCTAAATAATAAAATTATATAGTACTTATTCAAATACTGATTTAGAGAATCTTATCCGTGGAACTCAATCAAAATTTGTGAAACAAGAGCTTCGAAAAAAGTTTTTCCATTGCGTAAAATCAAAGTATGCATAACTAGAACGTAATATCTAGAAAAAGAATTTCAGCGCATAGTGCATAACTACAATTTCCGTCTAATTTTTTGGCTGCACACTTCACAATTTCACATTAGGATGGAACCCAAATTTGCTTAGAACGATCGATTAAATAAACTTTATATATATTTTTTTAAAATATATATGTAGTTGATATTGCCGGGATTGAATTCTAACGTACTTGTGTATTACCTTTAATTAAACCGAGTGGCACGTACGGAATAGTAGCCCGCCAAAAATAATTTGGTTAAATGACCGTTATTTAAAGAACGCAATGTCCTATTGGTGTCCACGTTAAAAAATCATCAAACAAATCAATGGCCCAGTGGCTTCCGGTTCAAAAACTCAACTAAATTAATCCCGAATCATTGAAGTGTCATGAAAGTTCTATATCGGAAACGATCAATTAATTAATTTATATCAGCAAGAAGATTCTATTTTATTATTGAAATTTGAACACAAAAAAATCATTAAAAGAAGGTAATTACAAAATAAAATTGAGTTGTACAAATTCCTAATATATGAAAATTCCTTTTAGTTTAATTGGTACAATATAAAAAAAAAAGAGTATTGGATCGGGTGAGGTTACGCTAAAACAAAAAACAACAAATGTGATTGCTATTGCAAAAATAAATATCTCAAAGTTTTCCTTATGCATTCAAGGCTTTTACCAAAAACCAAAATTGTCATCATAAAATAAAACAATTATTTGGTATGATATAATTAATTTACCTACATCTACTCCCAAATATAAATGCATATAAAGTTATTATTCAAATTTTATATAAACTTATATCTATGATTCTAAATTAAACTCTCATATAATTTGGCTCTCAAAAAGAAATTATACCCATTATATAAATAAGGTTTTTTAATCTACTCTAAAATTACTGCCTAATCACAATCATACCGGAAAATAATTAATTCCCTGCGCTAGCGCGACACCTTGAAATCATCCTTTGTGACTGGTGGATACGAACCTGATAAGGTCGACAAACCGGGATTTGCTTTCGGGTCATCCATGACTTACATAGCTTCCCTGACCTCGATCCATCTATCTACACATCGTTCTACTACAGAACTTAGTTCATCATAGCTGCCAGCCTCGGTAAGGAACACTAGCAACTTGACTCACTGCACTTTAAAACAACATAATTTTCTTCTAACTCTTTCAACTGGGTCACAAATCTTCTAATTAATACACAACACACACACACACATATATATATATATATATATATATATATATATATATATATATATATATATATATATATATATATATATATATATATATATATATATATATGAGATTGGCTAAAGTATACTCCACCATACAGATAAGTCTGTATGCTGGAGTCGTTTCTCAAAATCTAAAATGCATACAGTTAATCCGAATCCTTTAAATTGTTCTCCATATTGAAATCTCCTAGTAAACCAAATTTTACATTTTTTTATTTTTTTGCTATATATTATGCTATTTTTAAAAAACACTATAAAGGAGTTGTAAAGGAGTATTCCTGACCCTTCAATTTGAAAATAGCATAATATATAGCAAAAAAATTTGAAAAAATGTAAAAATTTGATCTCGAAGGATATTTTTACATGGAGAACAACTTGAACGATTTGGATCGACTGTTTGAATTTTAGATTTTGAGAAACGACTCTAGCATACGGGTTTGATCTGTATGCTGGAGTATACTTTAGCCAATCTCTCTATATATATAGTTTTGCTATGGTGAGTCGCGACTCACAGATCTTTTGGTGAGTCACAATCCAGAGCGTCCGATCTGCTTCAAAAATTCGTGTAGATTGCTGTGGCGTTGGATCGCGTTTAATTTTCTTCCGTTCCGTCTGTTTTGTCTCCGCTCTCTCTCTCTCTCCCCCAAAATCGAAACAGATCTGAGCACTTTTTTTTATCTCCATTAAACCCTAGATCGGAGCAGAGAGCACCTCTCGTAGGTCGTACCAAAAATTCTTCTCTCAGCCTAGTTGATCGGAGATCATCTCCTCGCAATACAGTGCTTGCTCATCGCCTGTGAAGATTTTCTTTCTCTCGCGCGTCACTTTTCCCTCTATCGCGCCTCACTGAGCAGGTTCTCTCTCTCTCTCTTCATTTGCTTCGTTTGGCTCATGGCTCACGGTGAGAAATTTTCAATCAATGCGGAGTTTCAAGGTTTTAAAATGCGATTTATGCGGTTTAACAGTCTAGTGTTGAATTATCGATGCGGAGTTTTATCGGTGATAATGCGGTGTGTACGCGGTTGATAAAATTGTCGCTCTATAAATCTGTGTTATGATTTATAATTTATATAGGAGTATGCTTACTTTAAACTTGATATTTTATGAGAACTCAAGTAAATTGATGCGTATCTACATGTGTACCAACTACCAAAATATTATAACAAACTATATGTATTCATGAAAATGGTACCATTGTACCAATAAATGACAACAATTGTGCATTAGGCCCCCACAAGAATTTTGTCTATGAGATTCACGCCTTCATCCATGTGCTCGGCGAGTAGACCAGCATGTGTAGCCCTGATTGAATCATTTTATCGAACACCTGAATGGCTGTCTAGAAAATAAATTCCAAGAATCAGAAGTCTACTTAATTGGTCTACATAATATCAAGCAATGTTGCTTGATACTAAGAATATGGATTTAACCGATTCAGGCCACCTTTACCCATTGTACCAGCAAATTAAACCAACAGTACCAATTACCAAGTCGTGCAACATTAAAGTCATTTGCTCTTGCACACATTCAAGCCGTGCAACATTTAAGCCAACAACAAAAATAAAAGTACCAATTACCAAAAGAAATTTAACATAACTAAAAACAAAAAGTTTTAAAATTAATCTAACAAGGCATGAATGATGAGTTGAATTCTTGTCTTCCTCTTACACAATCATCACTTGCTTTCCTATAAAGAATGTAATCAGACAAGCACAAATAAGTTAATTAAGAGAATCTGTGAAAACAACACACATACAATGAGTATTTCATCACTAATTCTGTTATTTATCCTTTATTTATGTTGCGTCTGACATATTTTCTCTTTGAGGGTCAATTAATTAATCGAAATTTTCTTTGAAAATTACAAAATAAGTTTTGCATGCAGTATGCAACAATCTCTTTGTTCCTTTTGTAATTATCGACAAAGAAAAAAGCATGTAAGAGACTTACAAGACAGAGGAGGTAGACCAATGGGACCAGCAATCGCCGGAGGAGCAGAGCAGGAGAGGCGGAGCAAATAGCGATGGGAGGAAGAGTAGCGTGGAACAAACGGTAGAGTAGGGGGACTAGTAGGTTGCGATATCGACGGACGAGGTGAAAAATGATGGTGCAGGGAGCAGAAGACCGGTGGTCGGAGGAAGATATGAGCAGCGATAGGGGGGAAGAAGAGGGAAATTGGGGATTAGGGTTGGGGTCAGGTCTGGGAATGGGTCGGGTGTGGAATCGGGGACTTCCGTTTTTTCTCCGCTAAAAACGAATTAATATCGCGAATAAACGCCGTTAATTGTGTTTTATCGAAGGACCGCTTTTTTCGAAAAATTTTCAATATTATCATGCGGTAGAGTTCTGACAATCGCTATTTCCGATGATTCGACGATAATGCGGCACATTTTAGAAGCTTGATATTTTTTGTTTTTGATTTCTTAATTTGGTTGTCCTCCAATTTCTCTATTGTTTCTATTATTTGGATTAAAATGTACAAAGCGGGGGAGGAGCTAGAGGGGCGTGGCCTCTCTATCATTCCTGTTTTACCTTCATTTATAAGTTTAATTTGGTATCGATATGAATAAATAAACAGCTTCGACCCTTTTAAAAAATTCAAATTGACAACCCCCCCCCCAAAAAAAAAAAAGAAAAAGAATAATAATTTTCTTGCTCCGAACGTGAACACCATATAAATGCATCAATTGTTGAATAAATATATAGGATTGCATTGTTTGCTTTCTGCATGAATTATTCACGCATAGCGCATTGAGATTCCTTAGCTGCTCATGCAAAACTTCCACCCTTACTAAATATTGTGTTAAAGGAAAAAGTTTCATAATAAAGCATGGAAATGCACCTGTAATCATAAAACATTCATAGTTGAGTGACCCAATCTACAGTAACGCTTTGTCTAATGGGAGCCGTCCGATTTTCTCTCTCCGTGGATGGATTGAATCCACTCCATTCGTCTCCGTTGGAGGTTCCGTACCCAGATATACCGGATTTTCTATTTGCCTCTCTTCATCCGCTACCATGATGCTCCTTCGTTGCTTTCCTTTTTCCAGTTCTGGGCTCCGCTTTCGTGACTGCGCCACACACCGGATCAACACAGTTGGTCCTAAGCTCTGCTGACGCTGCCTTTTTCCCTTCTCTCTCTCGCGAAGGTTCGCCCATACTCCGTCCGCTGACTGTCGCTACCTTTTCTACTCCTTTCGCTAGAGAAGCGTTATTGAATCCTACGGTTTTCGCTATCATTTTTCCTTAACCTTTCGATTTCCCTTCTGGTATGGGCTGAACTCCTCCGGATTGATCTGCTATATCAGTTGTACGGACGAATGCCTGAGGTTTTTACAGATCTGTTCATCGTTTTTTCCTTCCTAGCTATTTTTTTTCCGTTTGGGTTTTGGCGATGAAGATTTTTCGAGAATTTTATGCTGATGATTAATTTGTTGCCTCTATTATAGGAATGGCTTTATGGTTTCCTTTTACCTATGTCTCATGTTCGACAAGGCTGCTAGGAAGGGTACGACCAAGATAACAGGCTACAAAAGGAGATAAAATCGTGCAGCACACTCTGGATTTAGTGGATATGGTATGGTAATTGATTTTAAGGTAAAGCTTATGAAGAGAAAATTTCAATTTCTATATTAGTTCTTATGTATGATGGTTATTTAAAAGTTATTTTGGGAGTATCCTGAACATTAACTAAATTGTGTCCATATAGATTGAATTACTTTCCTTAAGAAAATTGCGACCATTTTTGACACAATGTCTCGACTTTGTAATAGAAATATTATTCGTGAATCTTTTCGAAAAAAAATATTATTATTCTAAATTCAATGTTTATATGTTTTGGGAGAAATATTTCATTTCACAAGTTCGTTGCAATTGTTCAGCCCTTATATTATGATCATAGTTTTTTTTCCTTTTTTTTTGCCTAATAGTGTGTTCATATGTTATTTTATTTCATTCTATTTTGTTTATTTATTTAGGTTGTTTAGGGAGATCTCATGTTGCCAAATAAACCATTTTCTTCCAGACTAAGTGTGTATCGGCGAAGGTACGCTGCTACTGGATAAGAATGAAGAATCAGCTCAGCGACCAACAGATGGATCTTAGGTCAGGGAGCATATTAAGGAGTGAGGCAAGCTTTGAAAGTGGTGAGCAATCTGAAGGCGTACAATCCACTGAGAAAGAAGGAAGGATAGATTTGGTGTCTCCACGAAGGTTGTACCCTGAAAAGTATATCTGTCGCACATATCTTGGGGTATTTCACTTCCTACTGTCGAGCCTGCAACTCTTGGAATTATATACTACTCATACTTTCTTCTCTTAAAAAGACACTCCCAGAACAAAGAGACCAAAAACTGCATTCATTACCTATTCCCAGTAGAGTGGTCGGCTCAGCAGCTGTTACACCTGTAGGAGAAGGTTGCATGTTATTTGCGTAGGCAATTAGGCTTTAGTAAAATTAGCACATCATAATGGCCTTAAATTTTTATGTTGGTTATCTATTTTTTTCAGGGTGTGCAACCTAGCAGAGTTGGTTTGATGGTATATATCTTATTGCAGCTTGGTGGGGTTCATAAAACCAACAAAGGTATTGTTCTATTTTCTTTATCTTGATTATCACAACGGATATATTAAGGAATTAGTCTTTAGGATGTTTGTCAGCATGTATTGACAATAGTATTTAATCTTTTCTGTTGTGTCGATTTACATTATGTGGACAAACAAAAATAACGTTAAAGCTGAACTACAAAGATTCTCAGAATAAATTAATTGGTTCATGTTGGCACGACTACTTAATATTAATTATTTGTGTTTGTTATATTACTATCAAATAAAGAGATTTCTTAGCAGTTTTGCTTTGAACTTTCGCATAGAGCGGCCATTTGTCTTGACCTTGATTGCTTACTTAGTGACATAACCTTTATTGAAATTATTTTTTTCATTTATTTCATTACATTTAAAAATGCTCAATATTAATTCCTCAAAAACATACTGCTGATATGGCACTGATTTCGTACCATTTCTTATTCGGATTATCGAATAAAACGCTGCTCAATACTCAATACACAACATTACTGGTGCATTGAGGTCGGTATCTGTTTTTGCCGGTGCTTTGTGAATTATATTAAGAAATTATTAATATGTTGAATAGGTTATTATTCTTTATGACCTCAGCCATTTCAACTCCAAGTATTTTATTTTAGCTTTAGTACCTCATGATTTACAATGATTTTTTTCATGGTTTAGTTAATGCTTTCTCGCTACTTGCTGGATAACCAAATTAAGGAGCCTGCTTCAATAGAATGAGGTTAATTTTTCTACCTAACTATATTGTTAAAAAGTTTTATAGGATTAAATGCCTGATCAATGCATCGTTATTGAAAGGATGAATGAATGTTTTAGGTAATTATTCCTTTTGTTTCTGATTTTTGCGCAATTAGGTATTTTTAGATTTTGTTATTATCATTTCATTTCTACCCATTTATTTCTTTACAGGTTTTAGGTTTTCATTGCTTTTGTTTCTAATTGTTCTATGTAATAAGGCATTTATATCTTATTTTGTCCTCGTTTCTTTTCCTTATGCATGTTGCAGTGCATTTTTTATTTATGAAATGTAGTCAGTCTGTCATGCTTAGCTTCATCTTAGCCTTCGTTTGATTCTGATAGTTCACCAATGACTTAGAGAGTTAGAGTGCTCATGGTAAGAGATAGCAATGAGTAATATTGGATTGGCATTTAATATCAAAAAAATAAATCGGACCGGGTCAATGCAACATACTAACTGGATTGTAAATGTGCAGCCAGGCCTGACCTATTCACATATTACTCATTGTCATGTCCCTTCATTTTACTTGGATCGGATTAACCTACTAATTTAAGCATTGACAAAGTTTTTATGGTGCATAGTTTTGAACCTATATAATTTTTAACAAATTCAATCAGTGGATCGTTTAAGATATTGAGATAAGAGATTGATCGTTTACAATCTTTTGCGATAATCATTGTACCAAACATAGCTGCAACAACACAATCAATGAAGCGACACAAGAAAAGAAAAAAAATAAATAAAGGATGCACCACAAATCAATAAATAGAAAAAACGAAAAAAACTGTACCATGCTTATCCCTAATAATGCCCCCCTTCCATATAAATGATTCACTGAAAACACAAAAAAAATTATTTACAAAGAGTTACCGTACATAAAGAAACAAAAAAAAAAGAAACTAAAACAACAATTCCATCCATCATCACATGACCATCGCAGCTAACATGCTAAAGACATCTTTTGCCATGAATCACAGACAAAACTGCATCGCGCGAAGCGCGATGAGATACCTAGTATTATTTCAAAGTCGTCATGCTTCCTCTCACACTATATATGTTGTATGACGATACCTATCCTGCCTTAAAAAATGACGATACCTATCCCACAACCAAGCCTTGCATACAAACTGCAAACATCGCTTGCTTCCATTTCAGGCTTTGCAAACATAGCTGACCAATAAATTGACTGCCTTTTTTTTAAGTTGAGGTAAGAGTGCATCGATTAGAATTGGGGGGCTATTAAGAAATAGAATCTGGTGGCAGCAATAACTGTCTTACAATGTTGAGCATAGAAATGCTTTCATATAGCAATATATCATAGAAAAATGTAAAATACCTTAGTACTAAACTACTAATTACAAAAGTCTAAAATTTCGAAGTTATTCATTTTACTTCTAATAAGGTCGGTATTATACCAAATTAAAACACGGGAGAATTATATAGGCATTCTAGCCAGTCAAATCTGGTACTGTACAGTGTACATCCTAAATGACATGTCAAACACAGCACACGACTTCATGAGCAGTTCAAAATAAAAATGAAGATCTACTTTTGAAAAAAGAAAATTTCGAGTCAGAAAGTAAAAGAAAATGAAAATAAATTATCTTAACGGCAGAACAAACAGAGCGGCTCAAGTCTAGATGCAGTAGCAGCTCTTTTTACTGGCGATTTATTGGTTGGAAAATATTGTGAGACTCGTTTTATCAAGAACACTTTACCAACGCAGTGGGTCATAAGAGGTATATAATGAAAGAGACGATTTTGCATACATGATGTATAAAGTTTATGGAATTGCTTGACTCCCCCATTTTAGCAATTTACTCCCAATTTTTTATAAACGACAAAAGTACCGTAAATTGTATTGGTTTGCACAAGAGATAAAAGGAAAAATAAAAATAAAAATAAAAGCAAGAGAATAGTATTTTGGTCAACTGGGAGCGTATCGCTAGCTTCGTTTGGATCGTACGAGAATAGTTCATGTCTAATTATTTTCAACAGCCCGATTTAAAGTTGAAGCATGTGATTCTTTATAATATGTTGGTGGGTGAGAGCTAGTTGATTTGATCGATATTGCCACTTGTTAATTATAAACAATTCACAACCAAAAAGAACCAAATATCTAAGTTTTCCAACTTTTCTCTGTACTTAATTTATTTTTTAGTACACTAATTCCCAGCAGCGAACTGATAAATGCTACTAGAAATGAAATCTTCCTCGACATTACTGTGAGCTTCGAGTTGAAGCCTTTCCATACCAGAAAAAAACATGAGCACCAAAATAAGAAAAGAGATCACCTATATATAACATGCACTTGTTTCATCATTACAGTTATATATGCCCAGACCTCTTTCTTTCTTTCTTTCCTTCCTGTATACATGTTACATGTCAACTATGCTACTATTAGCTTTACAACAAAATAAGTACCCATTTGCAACAAATCAGAGGCTACACATTGGCTGCCTTTTTGGCCGCAAATAACTGACGAATAAAAGAGAGTTTCCTTCCTCCAGCCCGTGCTGATGTGGCCGATATGACGGCACTAGTGTTACTTGGTGCATCTATTGAGACTGACTCTGCACCAGTGCAAGTTGGTGGAGGTGGAAGAGTGTACAGAAAAGAATCAAGCATTCGTACAATTTGGCTGAAGCTCGGCCTTGTGTTTGGATCTTCAACCCAGCATGATTGCACTATGAATACCAATTCGGGTGGAGTGTCGTTTGGTAGTGGTGGTCTCATTTGCTGATATAATAAAAATTATAAAGACAGTTCAGATGGCCAGAAAAGCTCAAGTGCATTAAGCTTACTAATCCATAAAAATGAGTTAAAACATTTTCTCACTGTAAACCCAACCCTAGACTTGCTTCATTTTAGATTTTTAGTCCTTGAACGAACAAAAGAATATCCTTAAGCCTACTTTACCTCTGTAACCTTACAAGATTGATTATCAAAGAATATCCTGATTACAGAATAAACCCTTTCTGTGCACTGATTTAGTAATCAAAACTCATTTTTAAACAAATTGTCAGTCGTACTGTCAATTGGGTGTTTGAGTGTTTCATCCCCGAACCATGTTAAACCCAGAACAACCAATCATAAGGTGAGATGTAAGTCAAATAAAAGAACATCATTGCAACTAGAATTGAAAAGCAAAAAATGCTAGAAAAAAAAAGACCTTAAAAGCAGCAGCATAGGCAGCCTGAAGGTTAGACATGCCCTCAAACGGCATTTTATTAGTTAATAACTCCCAAAGTACAATGCCAAAGCTATAGACATCCACCTTGTTTGTGTAATGTTTCTTCTCACCACGCCTTAGCGTCACTGTGCTATACAACTACAAAAATTAAGAGTATATGAGAGAATCAGAGGAATAACATCTACTCCATGATATCATTCTTACTTTGATATGAAGTAAATAAACAATGAATCAAACTAATTTATCACAGAAAAGAATAACACATCACAATATCAGGTTAGCTGATTACATTAGACCATTCCAGTCAGATCTGCACCAGTACATAGAGGTGGATAAAGGATGCATATCAGGCAGCTTTAGTTTTGATCAATAACAGTAAAGTGCGCAAATATCGTAATAATACAAGTTATGTTACTTGGGTATGCTCTGTTCTAAATTCTTTTAGTCCATGGTTACAGGGTCGATTTAACAATCCAACATAAATATGCATACAATTTATATCTTCCTGTCATAATCAATAATTAAATATATAAATAACTCTTTTATCACACAATATAAAGGAAACTAAATAGCTCATTCCAAATCTCACCTCAGGTGCCATCCACCGATAAGTTCCAGTTTCAGCTGTCATCATTTCATTGACCGTTTCTTCTCGAGCAAGCCCAAAATCAATTAGTTTTACTTGCTTTTTATTTGCCGTTAGCAACAGGTTATCTGTGCATTTTGTAAACAGCCTGAATCAGTAGCTATAAATATCAATGATAAATACAAATCCACCCTGCTTTTATGATTTTGAGAATCATCTACTCTAGAGGGGTAAAATAAAAACCAAATGACACTTTTTGACTCATATTATAATTGTGGCATCACATGCTTATTCAATTTCCAGACAAAAAACTGGGACTCACTGAACAGGTTATCCAACTCATGCAGGTCCACTAAATGTAAGACTGAATCATATCTATTCTTACCAGGTTTTAAGTCTCTATGAATAATTCCGTTCGCATGTAAACAATCCATGGCACGAGCTATATCTAGTGCATAGCTGACAGAAGTGCGAATATCCAACTGCTGAGGCTTAATGCTGCTTAAAAATTTCTTAAGCGACATCCCTGGTAGGAGTTCAGTGGCGATCACCATCAATGGGTGCTTGCATGCTCCAATAAACTTAAAAAAAATAAAAAGATAGTCAGCAAATATTCGAATGGTGTAGAGAGAATTTGACTAGTGGGAGAAAAGGTACAATTTTTCATTTTCATTTCAGAGATTTTCAAAAATGATATTCAGCAAAAAAATTGACACAAGCTCTATTCTATTCAAATTTGAAGTAAAAAATCTAATGGTCAGTTGAGGCTTTTCTTCACCAACTAATTTTATAAGACATTTTGAACAAGTAGACACCACTGGCAGTTTTGAGACATTTTGAACAACTCATTTTGTAAGGTATGATTTAATTATATTAAGTTATAGAAAGTCAAGCAAAGGGCCTACCTTGACTAGGTTTTCATGCTTAACTTTTGACATCATATTCACTTCTCGAATAAAACGGGCTTCGAGTAATTCCTTCTCATCTGGGGTGCTGCCTCCATTTACTACTTTTATTGCCACAATTTGATCTCTATACCTAATTTGAAATAGAATATAAACATTTAGGATACAATTAAAAAAAAGTCAATGAAAGCAATATCCGATTCGTTAGTAGAAAGTATCAAAATAGCATCACACGGACATGCACCATTTAAAATTAGAAAGAAAAAAAAATACAAAGTCAATGATCTAAATAGCTGATCAATTTTGGATAATGTTGAATTGCAAGTTTGCAACCGCATAAAATTAATTCAGAACACTTAATCTAAAATTTATTCAGCAACTTCCATTTTTTTGATGAAAAAATTAACTAATTTTTAAACACAAAAACTAACTTCAGAACACTTAATCTAGAATTTTAAAAAATCTGACACTTCTCTATTTCCCACTTTTTAAAAGATAAAATACAAACACAATGAAATGAAAAAATATATATATATAAAATACGAAAACCCACTAATAAAGTTTTAGTGCCAATCTAAGCTTTTTAACTGAAGGAAAATTTACTATCAAACAACATAATTTTAATTGGAACTTACTTTCCCTGATAGACCTTGCCATGAGCTCCTTCTCCAATCTTCGATCCAACAAAGAGCAACTTCGGATCGATCAATAATTTCTCGTCAATATCAAGCGGACCTGAGTTTGATACAACACTCCCATTGTTCCTCGCAAAAGACCTCCTTCCCAACTTGATCGACTCATCCAAGGCCACAGCTTTTGATTCGTCTCTCCCAAATTCACTGCTCTCAACACAACTCATGGCTTCACTAATCAAATTTCCTTCACAAAACCAACAGCTGGAGAGTCTACTTCAACACACTTATACCCATCTTTCAATCAGAGAAAAAGATCGAAAACCAAAAATTAAGAATCGAACTTCTTTAGTTCAAACAATTTCTCTAACCAATCTCTCTTTTGCACCAAACCCAACTCCTCAATTCCTACAAATACAACGAACTTTGCTTCCCTATATTGACTTCAACAACTGAGAGCTTAGAAATCAACACCAAACCCTAGTTCCACTAAACACACACACTCTCTCTCTCTCTCTCTAAAAATATGTGAGCTCGTTTTCTTATCTATTTCTTTTGCCTTCGTCTTTGGCCTTTATTTTACTGGAAAAATTGGTATTTAGTCGCGGCGGCGACCGTACAAAGACTAAGGAAAGAGAACGGCGGGGTCCACTTGGAAACCAAAGAGCCAACAGGATAGCGACACGTGGATAGTGTGTGGGGCCCGAGGAGAAAATCAAGCGATGTTTGTGGACTTCATCGGCGATCTGCCGGATGCAACGGAAATTAAATAATTTCTATTTTCTTATTAAAACATATAAGGGCTTTCTTGCTTATATACCCTCCTAAAATTGATAAACAAGTTCTTTATGTTTGTATTTGAGGGACTATTATATGGGGATAAGATTTTGTATGGATCTTATTTTTTGGATAAAAAACCTAGAGGATCAACTAACACTCTGTGCACACGCATCATATATAATACAGTTAGAGTGATAAATAATGAAATTAGTCTTGGTTATTCGTTTATTTAATAAGGAAGAAGGTTGGAGATTATGTTATGTTTGTCATTTATAGAACAATAGTTTGAACTTTGAACATATGAAAGGGACGCTCTAGCAAAAGGATTTGATATTGCAAATGTTATTTATGTGTTCAAGTTTTCTCAAGAGATTCTCTTTTGTACCAAAAAATTATAAGACAAACACTAAAACATAATGTACAATAAAATAACAAAAAGAAATTGTACAATGGCGATCGAATCTGTTGAATAAAAGTGAATAAAAAATACGGTATTGTTTTATGTCCAAAAATTGTTTTTAAATATTTTATGAAATCTTATAGAAAATGATTAGATTATAATCGAGTTGTAAAAATTTTAAAATTTGTAAACTCACTTTCATTCAAATATAAGTTGCAACTTGCAAGCTAGTTTTATTAAATATGGAAACTAAGAATTGGTTATAAAAAAATTATTGAATGCACTGAAAAGAAAGAATCATTAACAGAATGAAGAATGAAACCAAAGTATTAAAGCTCTATAATCAAGTATATATATTTACTTTTCTTGGATACAACTGAAAAAGTTTAAAACGCGTTTATTACTGTGAACCGGGCGCGTGCGCGTTAATCACGTGAGAATTTATGAGCGAATCTGTTCAAAAAATGCATGTATACCAAGACTTGGTCCACAGATTTAATGTGCTTCTTTTTTTTTTCTTGAAATGAGGATAAGGTAAGCTTGTGAAATCAAGCATATTGCTAAGCTAAACCTTGTGAAATATTAAAGCTACAATTTGTTTTTGAAAAATAAATTCCGTTGCAATACAGAAGAAAAATAAATTCAGATATTACCAATGCCAAATAAAGTTAGCGTACCTTGTATAAAGAAATTATTGTCCTCCCGTTTTGTAAGGCACAATAACTTCAAAAATGAATTCGTATTTTCTTGAAAAGTAAATTATTAGGGGCCGTTTGGATATCTTAGGAATAAGAGGAATAGCCTCTTTCTAGACGGAAATTTATTTCTAACCATCCAAATTCTTCACAAAGTTACACACTTTTCAATGTTTTCTGCCTAGGAATAGACTATTCTTTCTTGGGTTGTTTGGATTGTTTAGGAATATGAAGAATTGCTTCTTTTTATTTAGGAATAGCGTCTTTCTAGACATCCAAACAAGTTAGAAATAAGGAGAAGAATAATTTCTACCTAAGAATAACATCTTCCAACAATTATATATACATAATTTCAACAAAATTAGCTAAATACTAATAACTAAATGAAATTTTATGTGCTCTTTAATTAGTACTTTATTTAATATTAAAATAATAATTTATTTAAATTAATATCAATTTGTTTATTTCTAACCCATCATCCAAATAACATTTCTTATTCCCGAAATAACATCTTTCCATTCTTCCCAAAGTTACACACTTTCTAATATTTTCTTCCTAAAATCCTTATTCCTTCTTTATTCACATACCATCCAAATGACCCCCTTATTCCTAAGCGATTCAAATGGCCCCTTAAAATTTAGCTGCAATTTCACTTCACTATTTTGAGCGAATGATTCGACTGACAGTACCGTTGTAAAAATGTTTGCTCGCCTATTCAAATAACGTTGTTGTTAATATCTTCAGCATGCCTTCAGTTTTTAATTGTATTATAGTTTAACATTTTAATTAAATCAAAATATCAACATAAAATTATGTGTTAAGATATTTTTAGTTTCGTCTTTATTGGTGTTAAGAACTTGTAAACAATAAAGTGTGTGGACGATCTTTCTATGCTGACTTTTTTTTTTTATTATATATTTCGATATAGAAACTAACTTAAATCAGTTTCGTGGCTTTGAATTGTAAGTTGGAACCTAAAATTAATATAATGCAGTGTTAATAGCGCTAAGTTTTTTCAGTCGCCTAAAATGCCACAACATTCTTTTCAATTCAGGTTTCATGTTTTAAATTTGAAACATCAAATCTAAACATAGAGATCATTCTTCTTGACTAGTGGTGAATCCACATAGATAATATTTAAAGAGTTTGCTTTGAATGAGATAGAAAGACTATAAAAATGACTTTTTTTATTAAATATGTATTAACCACGAACAATTTATTCAATATTTTTGTCACTTGATTTACTATGAAATAAGCTTAAAATATTACAAGGTGTGTTTTCATGCACTTTGAATAAGAAGTTAGAATAAGCACATAGATTTCTCTTTCCTAACTCTTATTCGGATTCCTTATTCACTTTTTTGTTCCAACACAATAGTGGAATTAGAACAAGCCTTTGAATATGTCCTTGTTCCGAATAGGCCCTCATTCGAAATCCCTTGTTCCATATTTGATTCTTGCACAAAATCCCTTATTCTGAATAAGCTCCTATTCCGTTAAAAACAAACACACTATATGTGATAACAATTAACATTCATTGTGGGCATCAAGCAGTTTCCATCGACGTTGGAACTAAAAATTCTTTTCAAATTATTCAGATCGGTAATTTAAAGTTTTCGTATTGAAATTTAATTTGATGCCCTATGTCAACATATATAATGCACTCGGAAATAATTTATTTTTTTACTTTTAAGAAAAAAAAATTGTTTGAAACTTAAAATACTGATTTATTTTAACTTGAATAGTATCTATTTCAAACATCATATCAAAGAAAGTAAAAATTGTTGTAAATGATGAATGAAAAAAATACCATCCATTTAATTTCAAAAAAGTTCTTTGAACATTTAAACAAAGCCCTAAATGGGACTGTTCGTGGTTAATACCCATCCATCAGTCTATGACCATTTTTGGAACCAGATCTAGTCAAAACGGCAAGTCTGACAAGTCTGATTTGTGGGACCCAAATGAAAGTACCTAAAAGTAAGGTCAAGTTTAGCGGGTCCGATTTAAGGAGGGTGGTCTCTGTCTTCATTTGGAATCAAAGGGCCCATATGAAAATTTCTCCATTAGAAGAAGTTTGGAACTGTCCAGTTTAAATTGTATGCTTAGTTCTCTAAAGACGCCTTTTTAAAAGTGTTAACAAACGTGAAATATTTTTATATCGTCATTTGTTACTTGATGACTAAGTAAATCTGTCCGGATAACAACTCCTTAAATATAACATTAAAAGTGCAAACAAAAAGAAGAAGTTTGCTAATTTTTGCTGGCTGTCATCATAGTTTGGATGTTGAATTATTATTAAAGTTGTAAATGGTTGTCTCCAGTTGTAAGGAGAAAAGAGAGGATTTGGGTTCAAATTTTGGTTTATCCACGGGCAGGTACCATCCTTTAGTCAAAATGGCCATATATAATAAAACATGAGACTTTGCTAAGAATATTAAATTATTTCCTGCATTTATTTATTAAATATCTCTCACATTTTTACCGCGTCAGTGTGATAATTGGTGTTTAAAAACATTGACTACGTTTGTTGAGAAGTCAAGTTTTCCATTTAGATTTATGCCACTGTAAATATTTGAAATTAGAAATATGTCATCACTAAACGTCAAATTATTTTTTTGCCATTATAAAATAATACAAATTAGTTTTTTGCCATCGAATAATTATATGATGATTTTATCCTTTTAAATATGCCACTATAAAACTTAAAAATTAGTAATATGTCATCACAAAAAGATATAATTGGTTTTATGCCATTATTAATTATTAACAATTAATTTTATGCTACTACAAAACAACAAAATTATTCTATACCATTGGTGCAAGAAAAATAAAATGAATTGCGGAATACATAAAATGAATCTATAATACTCTTCTGTAAATGATCATGGGAAAAAAAAATTTGCTCACGGATGAACATTTATAAATTTATTGTGGTGGAGAAAATTTTTTTATAAATTTCGATATCCTAGTAATTCCAGATATGTTGTATTATATGAGTGCCATCTGTTTTTTTTTAATGTTTTGTTTGTAATGAGGGGTTATTTGGTCATTTAAAAAAATAATGGCAAATTTGATAATGGCATTTTTAGAATTTAGTATGTTTTTGAAGAAATAGTGACATAAAACTAATTTTAGCAAATTTATAATGGCATAAATTTAATTAGTAATTTAAAGAATGACATTTTTCTAATTATCAAAATTTATGGTGGCATAAAACTAATTATCTCTTTCCATTTAGAAATCAACATGAGAGAACTGCAACCTGAAATTAATAAAACTTGTTCCTGTATAAACGAATCTATATAGTATAATATAATACGCGTGATTTTTTTGCGCGGATTTTAAAGCTACAATCGCGAACGGTGTCAATTCGATGTTTCGTATTAATTAAATCTCACCGTTCCTTCATGATTATACGAGGAAATCTGATCGTTCGCTTTCCCTTCATTTTTTGGGCTCTAGGTTTTCTCTCCCAGCGCCTCTCTTCCATTCTCCTCTCCGACGCTCTCCCTCTCCAAGGCCTCCTATGCAACCTCATGGCAAGGTTTTTTTGCTCGACGCTATTTCTTCTTCTCCACTTACGGCGTTCCCACTATCAATCCTTCTACCGGTGTTCCCACTATCAAAGGAAGTGCTCGATATGGAGAATTAGAGAGGACCATGCTTCTCATCGAATACAGATTATTGGTAAGAATTAGGATTTCATTTTTCTAGACTACTTTTTTCGTTAAAACTAGGTTCTAATTCTTCAGCCTCAAAAGAATGGTTGAATTTCATTTTTTTCCCCTAAAATTTGTGCATCCTCAACAAATTTTACTCTATTAGTCTCTTACACATATTATATTGTTTAATAATTTTTTATATTTACAATTGTGATGATTGCAAATCAAATTATTTGTTGTTCTTTGCTTTAGTTCTTTTGAAACTAAATTTTGTCCTGACGCAACATCTCCTTATTTGAACAAAATCTTATAGATTAAGGACGCACTTTGGCCTATGTGTGCTTGAACTATATACATGTATATACTGTTTACTTTTTTGTGCTTAGAATATTAATTTTTTACAGTGGGAGCTCAATTATTCTTATTCTAACACTTCTTTTGGATTGTGTCAGGTTAGATTCTCATCGTCTGGCCTCGCCATCAGCATATGAAAGAAGTTCAGATGTGAAATATGGGATTGGCCGTGGCACAAATAGGAGACTAAAAGGTTATTCACAAACCCAAGCTTTTTCTATTTTTTTAAACAGTTTTCTTTTTTTTTGTACTTTTACAAATTTTTCTGCTTCATTTTTCGAGCTGAACTTTGTTTTTCTAATTTGTTAGATTAAATATGAATTTATTTTTCTTATAATTGGATATCTGTGATCAAACCATCGATTATAGCAACAATATTCACCTGCATGTCAGTCATATTTTCACCTTATGTATTACAGATTTAGGTGAAATATTTTGTCCCTTGATTACTTGCTTCTCTTTAACCTTCCATATGCACCACAACATGTTAAATACAAATTCAATGCCATTTTTATCAATCTTGGGTATAATCTTAAAAAATGCATCTAGAAATGACAATGATTATTCATCCACCAGTAGAGCTATCTTTGACATGAACCACACAGCTCATGAGTGTGGACAAAAAAATAAAGACCTACGTTTGATATTCGCTTTCGAGATCACATCTTGGGCATGTAAGAGAAATTGCTGGTATCCATCTATGCATCTCATAAGATATTGACAGACTTTCTCTGAATGTTCTCCAGAGAAACATGTAGACTCATGGTATCAAGTTCTTAATTTTCTATAAATTATACTACAATACCCCTGGAGTAATTTCTGGGTTTCTTTGTGCTAGGATTTAGCATACAGGTTAGGTTGATCAGTTGTTAAGTGCAATCACACACTTGGTTCTAAATAATTAATATGCTAAATTCTCAAGATATTTGCTGTATAGATAGATTGATCAGTGCTAATTATGTTGATCAATGTAGTCGAGACCTCGAGGGCACTTTCCATCTTAACATTTATATATCTTTGCATTTGCATTACCTAACTATAATGATGTTACATTGGAGCTCACGTTTGAATCAAACAGTCTAATAAATAAGATCAAATAAGTAAATAACCATAATAGATATAATAAATAAGATCAAAGAAGTCGAGAGGAAGGATTACAGTTATTCTTGATATCAAATGTAGAAATTATAGTTATTTCTTACATCATATTCCTGTATTTGAAGTAAAAAGAGGGAAGATTGTAATCCATTGCAATTGCATATGTGTTGAGAGTTTCCATGACAATTCTCGAGCTGACAGAAAATTCTTAAACTGATCCCCTAATTTGCCTAAAATCAGACCAAAATCTCTTTTTTTTTGTAAGAAAACTGACTATCGAGAATTAAAAATTTATGTATATCTAAATTGTCAGTTTAGATATATCTAAATTTATGAAGGATTGACAGGAAAATTTACAGCCCATTATATCTAAATTGCTGTATAAATACTGTACCATCATTATGAATTAAACTTCAATCAATTTTATTTTATTCTTTATGGCGATTTAGTTTTTTCCTTTATTTCGTCCAAGCTCCTCGCCTTTACTACTGATTTGCTCAGCGCAACCATCCAAGAACCAACACCAATACTCAGGTAAACTATTACCTTGCGTTTTCTGACAATTTTAATTTTTTATTTATATTCCAATTGCTAACAAGGCTTTAAAATGCGATTTGTGTGGTTTAGCGGTTGAGGTACGAAAAAAACCTACATAAAACGGCGATAAAACGAAAAAACGGAGTCTTTTAAAAGCTTGATTGTTAACCATCTCATATGCATCTCATAAGATGTTGGCAGAATTTCTCTTATTGTTCTCCATAGAAACATGTAGACACTTGGTATCAAGTTCTTAATTTTTTATAAACTTTACCACAATAACCCTGGAGTAATTTTCATTTCAATCACCCTTAGACTATCGGGTTGATATTTGAGTTGGGTTGATATTTCAATTCTTTTACAAGAGACAATTTCAATATTGAGTTGGGTTGAGTTGGAGTTACTCTTGATTCCATCTATATACGTTCATATCTTCTATGTTGGTTGGTAAGTTGAAAAACAACAATCTCTCTCTTGCCATACACTAGACTAACTAATTTTAAGAAACTGGATTGAGTTGATTCTTGATTCCAATCTACCATTATATAATTTACCTTTATATTTTTTTTAGATTTTGATTAGAGATATTTTAGTTGTCGTTTATTACATATTTGGTTGGTTGCAAGGTGAAGTTATTTGAAGAGGTGCAGTGATGAATTTCCACAGCACCATAAAATCAGAAAGGTACCAAGTCTTTATTTGCTACCCATGTTCTCATACTTACATTTCTTATGTTGTTCAATAATACTTTGTCAACGACTAAGTTTTTATTTTCATTCTGACGTTCATGTCCAACTCTGCCTTTATATTTTTAAAATTTGTTTTGTGAGCATGTAAGCACACTGAGGGGAGAATTTTGATCTCTGATGTTATTAGTATTGTTGTCATTATAAAAGGAACACACTCCCAGTAAAAGCAAGGGTACACTCAATTAATGTAAAAAATATTGATTCAGTTCCTGAAGTCTTAAAAGTCAAAATCCATTTTTCTTCTTTATTTTTAGGTTGCATCGACAATTTCAAAGGCTAAAGAAATTAGAAATATGACTATTCAACAGAACAAGAGACTCATATAGGAAGTGGTGAGTTTTGTGGAGCAACTCTATCCGACGTTTGAAATTTAATTATAACTCTTATTAGCATACACTATTGTATCCAAGTTGATCAAAGACACTGCAATCTCTCACAAAACTGGAGGTAATTAATTAATATGTTATTAGAGAAGACGAAATTTAAATTATTTGCTTCTCAATGTAAGACTTGAGCATGGAAAAAAGTAAGAATATGTACCAGTTATTGACCTAATAGATGTTACAAATATATAAGGTACAATTGGCTTTGTCATGAAACACGGTATTTTGGTTAAGTATAAAATGTTATGTTATCAGATTGTACAATTTCAAAGAAAAATCACAGTTAATGAAATATATGTTCATTATATGATATCACATAGCCATGTTTTGTTTATAAGAACTTAATAAATTACTTTTTTTTATCAGATCGTATTCATTTGCATATTCTTTTCTTCTTCTGTTATTTCAGAACAATGGAGGCAATAGGACAAGCTAACAATATAAAGTAGGGTTTAGTAGCTGGGTCAATCGCTACATGCATATGGATGTTGACATGTTATGTGTGCATTAACATTCTATTCAATTATCGTCAATTAAGTATAATTGATATTAATGAGGAATTAAATTGTTATTATTTTTTTGCATCTTCAATTCAAGTCCATTTAATTCAACGAGTGTCGATTAGGTTTAATTGTAAATAAATGTAGAGTTGCATATAAATGGAAATTTTAATCTTTCTTCGGCTCTTCGATTCTATATAGATGGTATTTAAGTCCATTGAATTCAATTATAGTCTATTAGGTTTAATTGTAAATAACTATACAAGCGGATGTAAATGTGGAATTTAACCGTTTTGGGCCTCTTCATTTCTCTACATACGGTCATTCAAATCCATTGGATTCAATATGTTTATTATGTTTATAATTGTAATAAATATAAACCCTCCAATCAAAAATGACCAATTAACCTACATACGGTCATTCAAATCCATTGAATTCAATGTGTTTATTATGTTTATAATGGTAATAAATATAAACCTTCGATCAAAAATGACCAATTAACTTTAATAGAAATCAGAATAAAGTAGATCCATATCGGTGCATAGGAAGGACTGGTATCAATTGATAATTTTGGTATTCATCTATATACTGTTATGGATCTGAAATCTTTATATAGAACATATCTGTACCAATAAGGACTGTGTACTGTTATGGATCTGAAATCTTTATATAGAACATATCTGTACCAATAAGGACTGGTATCGACAACAAGATCAAAGATTTTTAATTAGAATCCATAAGCAGCCAGAAGATTGGAAAGCCGAACCAGTTTGTTGGAAGGTTCTATTATTCAATTCCTCTTTTTATATAATTTTTAATTTAATACACTCCGGATCAAATTAAAAGTTGGGATAATTCTCTGTTCTAATCTTTTGGCAATAACTGGATTTACATTTTTTTATGTTTAAAATCATCATATATTTATTAACATATATTAAAAATTATTATAAATTTAAAACTATGTGAAAAAAAAAACTGTATCGAGCGAAGCTCGATGTCCAACTCTAGTGTTAATTAGCCTTTCGTAATTGGAGAACTTCTTTTATGTACCGAAGTTTAATACATTCATTCTATCGCATGAAGATGCGGGAATACATAAATGCCCGCAATTCCTCTATGTATTGACTAGTATAAGAATAATCATATTTTCTTAGCAGCCGCTGCTAAGTTGTCTAAAAAAAAAGAATAATCATATTTAATCAATTGACTACCAGCAACAAGAAAATGAAATTTCCAATATTTATGATCAATCCAGGAAAAATATTTGAAAGGAAGCATTCTTGCCACAAAAATTATAAGGAAAAAACCTTGCGGGGTCAACTGTAAATTGAACAAAATCGAAAAAGACTTCATACAGTATTTAGAGAAAACAGAAGACTTCATACTTAATAACATGTCATATCAGACTTCGGCTTGTTAATTACTTAAAAAAAAAGGGAAAAAAAAACGTCATATCAATGTGGATTCAACTTGATGTAATTCTTTGTTTGCAAAAGATTAGTAAATCGAACTTTCTGGACTGAAGTTCAAAAAAAATCAAACTTTCTGAAATATGGGCGGACATTAACACTGAAAATTGTAATAGCCCAATTATTAGCCCTGCCACAAATTCAAAATAGTTAGTTAAATTCAGCCCAATATGAGGGCATACCGCATACGGTCACGGGAGCTATACATCATCCAACAAAAAATCATCCAAATCATTCAATTGGATCGGGTGTTGAAATTAGACTATTATGGACTGTCTAGACGTGCTGACGTCATGAAAACTTTTACGAAAAATTTTTTTGCGTGCTAACGTCATCAACTGAACGGAGATTTGTGTTCGGTTAGATGCGTCAAGGAATGAATTAAATTGGTTATGTGTTCAGTTGGATGCAGTGATAATATGACGTTTTGGTTTTGATAATGACCATAAGGGATGAGTTAAACTGCATTTTTATGTTCAGTTAGATGCAGTGCTAATATGACGCTTTAGTTCTGATAATGGCTATAAAGGATGAGTTAAACCGAGGTATGTGTTTAGTTAGATGCAGTGGTAATATGGCGTTTTAGTTCTCATAATGACAATAAAAGATGAGTTAAACTACATTATGTGTTCAGTTAGATACAGTGGTAATATGACGTTTTAGTTTTGATAATGACCATGAAGGACGAATTAATTGAGTTATGTGTTCAGGTAGATGCAGTCATAATAATAATGTTTTAACAACTATACAAATGATGAAATCTAGTACTAAATTATTTTAATAATCTAATTCCTTGAGCAAAATAAGAAAATATTTATGATAACAAAAACTTTTCTAATTTTCAAATGTTAAAAACATGATCCCTTAAAGTAATGAATATTACCGATATAAATTCTAATTAATTATTTCAAGCGATAAACATACATAGTCATACATAGTTAGGGAAACTAACTTAGCACATATGAACCCTAAATAATCTTTCTAAAAATTATGAATTTAAATTGGGAGGAGGCGATCTGGATCGGGAGAAGGAAGGATGAGGAGAAGGGTGAGAAGAGGAGGTGATATGGATCAGAAGAAAGGAAAAACGTTCGGCTCACGTTAGAGAAGGTTGGGTTTATGTTGCTGGAGGATTGGATGGTTGGATGATTATTTTGTGAATGGTAGATACTAATTATCTCTTTTTTTGAAGATAAATTGGAGGTCTAAGCCACCCAACTTATTTTTAAATTAAATGTCTATGAAAGATCCCTCAGTCGGGTTTCGAACCTGCGACCTTTCACTCAAGGAGTCAAAGTACATTGCTCTTTGCTGCTAGACCAAGAGCTGGTTCTGGACACTAATTATTTCTGTCTTCCGTCTTTTTTTTTTATTGTTTGATGTCAGGCTAGAGGCATGCAAGTTCTAGCCTTTTCTTGTTTTGTTTTGTTTTTTTTTTTTTGCTGCATTATCAATCTTGTTAATTTGTTTAATTTTTTTTAGTAAAAATGGAGGTCTAGCCCTCATCTTTTTATATTAATAAAGAAAATTACAGAAAGTTAGCCAGTGGATAAAGTAAGGTAAAAAAGGAAAAAAAAAAAACCAGAGTATAGGATACCCTGAGAATTTGTTTAATTGTTGCTTTAATAGAAGTAGTGCCAATTCTTGAGAGGCTACTTTTCTATCCAAAATATTTCATAGAATTCGTTATAAACTATGTGTATCACCAAGTTAATTTGTCTGCAATACGAATGTTAGTTCTTTTATAGAAATAGGCTATCTATTAATTCATCGTCATTTTTTTTTAACTATCATAGTTTTCCTGCTAAATCAGTACTCTTCCGACTATCAATATTCTATATACGTGGAAGCCAGTTGTCAAGTTGTCATCAAAATATAGTCAAGAGTATATGAAATTAGAAGCTCGCGCGGTCTGACGGCCATCCAAAAGCTTCTTGTAATCATACAAGTCCAAAACAAAAATCATAATAAATCTCCAAGTGCAAATTTGCACATTACACGTTGATTGCATTATCTAAGAAGGTAGTACTGGGCACGCTATTACGCTAACATAGTTACATACAGGACCTGGAGTTCGAAAATTCGAAGCGATGTTTAATCTGCGCCGACCATATAGAATGCTAAAAAATTAATAGGTTTAGGACTAGCCCGGCGGGCCACGAACTAAAAAGAACACAAACAAAGCACGATACATAAACATAAACTGAAATATTCTGCTATCCGAATGCATGGTTAATTACTTAATTAGTTAAATTCAGCCCAACATGAAGGGCATAGGCATACCGACATCCACCCTTAGATTTTTGCACGGCAAAGAAGTTTGATGAGCAGTTTTAACTTTTTTGAAAAAAGAAAATTCAACGAGAACGATTAATAGAAAAGGTATATATATGCTGGGTATGTGAATGTGAACAAAATTAAGTGTAGAAATTGAATTTCGATTGTAATTGTTCTGATTCTTTTCAGTCCATTAACATCAACATTGTCCATGTTCAGATGTAGCAGAATGAGCTGCAGCTTGCTGCATTGCATCACCACTAATATTAGATTCAGCTGAAGTCTCCCGCTTTACCCATAACGGATGCCATAACTGATCCCAGAACCGATCCAATAAAGTCTCCCAGTTTCCCCATAAAAGGTTCAGCCTACGCCATAAAAGCGTCAGGTAACGCCATAAAATCCTCAGCCAACGCTATAAAATTGGACCAAAAGTTAGCTGAAAGGTGCTCCAACGGCTAATATAAAGATAATAAATCCGGAATACGGAGCGCACCCAAGAACATAAACAGCTGCCACCATGACCATAGCATAAACCAATAAATTTCTTATCCCCAACAACCGGTGCTCTGGGGATTTCTTAAACAGCAATAAGAAAATTATGGACATCGAGCAGGCAAAAGCGATGACATCAAAGGCCATAAGAACATAGTAACGGTACCGGTCGATATTCATTATAATTGGTCGCCCAGCAGTGTGTCGGGGATCATCAGTATTGCCATTTGATGTGGCGGCAGAGTTGAATTGGGAGCTTGACGACCAAGCTCCCCCAGGTATGTTCAACCCAGCTGTAAACGCCATGTTCATCAGCAGTGTAGCAACTGTCATCAACCAACCGTTCATGCTATTTATATACTTTTTTTCCTCTTTCTTTTTTGCAGCCTCTTCAGGGGTAGATCTTCTTGATCCTGCTCTTTGGGAAGGCTCAGCCTGTGATTGGGTTGGACTCGGTCGTAAGACCATGCTTGTGATGCCTGCTTCGTATTGTCCAATGTTCAGCGCATTTGAGGTACCGGGACAGTTCTCATCTTGCCCATTAATATAAATCTCGATTGTTGTTGTGCCAACCGTGAATCTAACAACCTGAAATGACCCCCAACTAATTGCTGCTCCGGTAAGAGACTTCTTTTCTTAAACCAAGCATTAATTTTATCAGTGACAATATTTAAAAAAAAAAACAATGTATGTATTCGACTAATCAAATAGCATACTATTTCTCTAAGATATGGCATGTACGTACATCACATTAGTGCATGCACTTATTAACAGAGATTAATTGCAGAGAAAATTCAATCAAACTATCTCTTATTATTCTGCTAGTTAAACATTGCAGGACTCTAATTGAATTAACCATCAATTGACCCCGTGAAATATATGAGTTCAGACTTCAGAGGACTATTGGTTACATTAAGGAACAAAATTCACGGATCGTTTCATAAATTTTGCACTCTTTAGATGTCTTCATTTTTTCTCTTTAAATTAATAAAATTTACAAACTTCAAAGTAATCTTACAGAAAATAAATGTAAAGACTCTTAAATATCATTTTGCACCTTTTTCATGTATTTAAGTAACATGTGTGTGTAGAGAGAGAAATACTATGGTGCGTCGCGATGTATTGAGATTTGAGACTTTTGTATATCTCGACCATATATGTCGATAGTTTTACAAATTAACAAATTTAATTAAACCAATCCAATCTATATATTCAAATCTCATAACAAACCAATTTTTATACTTTTTGAAAATCTTTTACTAATTTTTTCGAATTTTTTAAAACCTACTATTTTAAGAATTTTCATGTTATTAGTTGGTGCCAAAAAAGAAAAGTTTTAGAAAATAAAAAAATTGGTATATATATAGAGAGAGAGATAGACACGTCATTCATGGCATAGATTGTCACCGTACACATGAGTTATTTATCAAGATTCCAAATTCAAACGATCAATTTGAATCATTCGAGTTGTTTTTCTATATTAAAATACCTTGCATGCCAAATTTTATATATTTTTTTAAATTTTCGCTATTAATTATGATATTTTTAAATTGGAGGGTCTAAACTCTAATTATAATGTTTTTTGAAAATATTGTAATAAATAGCAAAAAAAAAAATAAAATAAAATAAAATTTGGTATGCAAAGGTTTTTAATATGGATAACAACTTGAACGGTTCGGATTGACCGTTTAAATTTTGGATCTCGACAAACGACTCATATGTATGGAGATTATTTGAGCCATCGATGACACAATGGCCTGTCTACGAGTAGAACAGATGTGGTTCGTCCAACAAGATTGTATTGACATACCAAATTTCAAACCTCTGATCTAAACTGTTAGATTGAATCTTCACATTGAAAGCTTTATGAAACCAAATTTTATATTTTTTGTGAAATATTTTTACTATTTATTTTGTACTTTTAAAAACTGTTAATATTGGACGTTTCGTATAAGTTCTAGGAGTGTATTTTAAAAATACAAAATAAATAGTAAAAAATTTGGTCGCATACAAGTTTTCGATGTGAAGATTCAATCTAACAGTTTGGATCAATGGTTTGAAACTTGATACGTGAATACGATCATATTGGACGGATCAAATTTCCCTTCCGTTCTCTCTCTCTCTCTATATATATATAGAGTTTTGCTATAGTGAGTCGCGACTCACCAGAGGGTCTATGAGTTGCACTCAAAACTCTTAGATTTGGTTCAAAATGACCGATCCAAACCATCCAATACGATCTTCCTATTGAAATATCCATGCAGACCAAATTTTATATTTTTTTTTCAAAATTTTAAGTATATTTTCAGATTTTTAAAAATCATTAATCTGATTAGTTTTAATAGATAAAAAATAACATTTTTTAAAAATCCAAAAGAAATACTTAAAAATTTTGAAAATATGTACAAATTTGTTCTGCATGGTAATTTCAATAGGAAGATCATATTAGACAATTTAGATCGGTTATTTTAAACTAATCCATGAATTTTGCTTGCAACTCACGGATGTTTTTTGTGATGCATCTCACCATATATAGTCAAACTCTATATATAATATCTATAGTGCATATTAATATATCAAGAGTTTCGATGCATATTAATTCAAACTTTTAGATTTACATCAAAATGATTGATCTAACTGTCTAATATGATCTCTTATTATAGTCTCATTGCCAACCAGATTATATATATATATATATATAGAGAGAGAGAGAGAGAGAGAGAGAGAGAGAGAATGGCTAACGCGCCATCGATGGCACGGAGGGTCCCATGCCATCAAGTCATTTTTCGAGATCCAAAATTCAAACGGTCAATCCGAACCGTTCAAGTTGTTCTTCATATTGAAATATCTTTGGAGACCAAATTTTATATTTTTTCGAATTTTTGTACTATTTAGTATGATATTTTTAAAAATATTATATGATTAGAGTATTTCAGGCCCTCCAATTTGAAAATATCACAATAAATAGCAAAAAAAATTTAAAAAATATAAAATTTGGTCTTCAAAGGTATTTCAATATTTTGATAAACATGAACGGTTTGGATCGACCATTTGACTTTCGAATTTCGAAAAACTAGTCGATAGAAAATTGATGGCACGTGCCATCGATGGCGATATATTTTTTTGAAATTTTAGAAAATCTTTAACTTTATCAAATTCTAGCTGACGGTAACTTTTTTTTGTTGTTGTCATTATTATTAAAAACCTAAGATAGGAATAGGAATGATGTCATAGATTTGTAGATAACTTTATTATTAGATTCCAGCTAGGTTATTATTATTATTATTACTACTGCTATTATTATTACTAATTTTTGTGTGTGTTGTGTTAAGGAGTGCGTGCGTGTGTGTTGGGTGGTTTATGTTTCAGAAGAAAGGGTTGAATGGTTGATGATGGCTGGAAATCATATGGGAGGTTGAGTGCTTACCTTCTTGCAACTTTGGACGCACCAAACCAAAAAAAAGAAAGAAAGGGTTAAAAAGAGTTGATATTCAATTCCATTTTCTATAAATGGAATTGAATATCAACATTTAAAAACTGTGTTGTATACTCAAAGGTAGTTGCAAGTGTTGTTTCATTTTAAATGAAATTATAAGTAGTTGAAAAAGATAGTTTTTTGAAAAATTGCTGTTGAGAATTAAGTGGTAGTGAGGTTAGACAATCGTTGAGAGGCCAATATATGTGATGTGATTGCGAGTGGCCCGAAATGCAAAACTGTGTTTAAAAAACCATACCGTAATAGACAGTTCAACCCGGTTAGGGTCCGGTAGGTTTAGCCCTTAAAATGCGTCTGCTTACGAACCGGAAAAAAAATCAAACAAAAACCGATTATTTGTTTTTTTCAAATTTGAGGAATAAATCAGGTTTACCATGAACCGGAACAGGGATCCGATAGATTTAGCCCCTAAACCGGACTTTTTACTGTGGAGAATTGAGACTTTTGGCTCGATCCGAGTTGGGCTGAACTCGGACCGAGTTGAACCACACCCCTTTGGCTCGGTCCGAGTTGGCCTGAACTCGGTCCGAGTTGGACCTTCTGAATTTCCTTTTTATGATTTTATCATATATGGAAATGTAATAAAAAGAAATATTAGCCTACCTATTATAAAGGAGGCGCCTTTCTCTTTCTTTCTGACCTATCTTCTTCCCCAATTCTCTCTTGTACTCCATTATTATTGAAAAGAAATAAAAAGTGTGGTGTGTGTGAGTCGTGGACGTAGGTACATATTGTACCGAACCACGTAAAATCTTTGTGTTCTTTTCTGTGATTGCTTTTGTTTACATGGTATCAGAGCCATAGGTTCTGAGATCTGTGCGTTATTATCGTTTTTGTATCCCTGTGCGAGTTACTGCACAGTCGATTCCTCGTTGTGCGAATTACTGCACAATCAGACCTGTTCTTCTCGACCAGATCTCACCGAGTTACTGTGTGAGTTTATTCCTTGCGTGAGTTACTGCGCAGTTGATCCTTCTTCCTTGAATTTTAACACCGAAACCGACCCCAAATCTCTAACAACCAAAGTACCAGAAACCATGACTCATATCCAAAACCTAAACGATTGTTGGATTATAGATTCAGGGGCAACCGATAATATGACTTACAATAAGGGCGACTTGATAAGAGAATCTCATCCAAGGAGGACTGAGATCGTCAATGCAAATGGGAAAATTTATCCAGTCACAGGGGCTGGAGATGTTCAATTTTCCTCTTCTCTAACTCTTTCAAATACTTTATTGGTTCCTTCTCTTTCATCAAGACTATTGTCTGTAGGTCAATTGTGTGAAGAACTGAACTGTGTTGTACTCATGTATCCCAGATTTTGTCTCTTTCAGGACCTTATGACAAAGGAGATTATCGGTCGTGGTATTAAGAAGGGAGGACTGTATCATTTGGAAGACATAGCTACTGGAAGAGCTCACTTATCTGCTGGCTCGAATTCAAGTAGGAAGTCTTCAATTTGGATGTGGCACAGACGTTTGGGACATCCTTCATTCGGGTATCTAAAAAAACTTTATCCAAGTTTATTTTCTGGATTTGAGAACGAATCTTTTGAGTGTGAGCTATGTATTAAATCTAAGAGTCATCGAGCCCATTTTGCTAAGAACTTGGATAATGACAAAACCACTCCTTTTGACCTGGTTCACTCTGATGTATGGGGGCCTTCCCCAGTTGAATCCCTAGGTGGTAACAGATGATTTGTGTTATTTGTTGACAATTGTACCAGAATGACATGGATTAATTTGATAAAGCATAAAAGTGAGGTACCACTTGCCATCAAATCTTTCATTATCATGGTAAAGAACCAGTTTGATAGAAATGTTAAAATTTTCAGAAGTGATAATGGAAGTGAATTTGTCAACAAAACAGTAAGAGAATTTTTTAACACCAATGGGATTATACATGAAACAAGTTGTGTGGGTACTCCCCAACAAAATGGTATAGCAGAGCGAAAGAATAGGCAAATTCTAGAAATGACTAGGGCAATGATGCTAGAAAACAATGTACCTCATTCTTATTGGGATAATGCAGTTACATCAGCAGTTTACTTGATGAATAGGGTGCCTTCTGTGGTACTTGACTTCCAAACACCCTTGCAAGTACTTTCAAAATACTGCTTAATTCCCTCTGTCCTTACAATTCCACCAAAGGTATTTGGGTGTATTGCCTATGTTCATATACAGAAACATCAAAGGTCAAAGTTGGATCCTTGTGCTGAAAAATGTGTGTTCATAGGCTATGGTCAACATCAAAAGGGCTATAGGTGCATGAATCCATCCTCTAGAAAAGTCTATACCACCATGGATGTGACATTTATTGAAAATGAAGGGTATTTCTGTAAAAACCAGACTCAATCTCAGGGGGAGAGTGTGATAGACAATGAACTCTGGTTCGATGCAGTAAGAAATGATGTTTTTGGTTCGAAATCTGAGATTTGCCCAAATGAACCTGTTCAACTCGGTCCGAGTTTAGATCATCTCGGTCCGAGTTCAACCCATCTCGATCCGAGTTTAGATCATCTCGGTCCGAGTTCGACCCATCTCGGTCCGAATTTGACCCATCTCGGTCCGAGTTTGACCCATCTCGGTCCGAGTTCGACCCATCTCGGTCCGAGTTTGACCCATCTCGATCCGAGATCAACTGAATGTGAGAATTTGAATCTAGAAATGGACCCACTGGTTAACTCGGGTCCATCTGAAGAAAGTTTGGAAAGTGAAGATGAAGAAATGATACTGTCTCCTACTTCGCCACATGACCAGACTCCGGAGTCAGAAGTAAGTAATGTTGAACCCGTTACTACTAATCCTGGTTATCAGTTACCTTTCAGGTTTAACAGAGGCAGACCTCCTAAGAGGTATAGACCAGATGAGGTTGGCGAGGGCAGGTATGCAATGGCGAATTTTATGACTATGTCTTACATGCCAGATTCTGTGAAAGAATTTGATAGAACCTTAGCGTCAGTTCACATTCCAAGAAATCTGAATGAAGCACTCAGTGATCCCAAATGGATGGATGCAATAAAGACAGAAATGGATGCACTTGAAAAGAATGAGACCTGGGAACTGGTGAGTAGGCCAAGAGATAGAAAGACAGTAGGTTGCAGATGGATATTTACAGTTAAATATGGGCCCACTGGAGCAATTGACAGGTATAAAGCTAGGCTAGTTGCAAAGGGGTACTCTCAGACATATGGGGTAGATTATCAGGAGACATTCTCACCTGTAGCCAAGCTGAATACTGTTAGAATACTGTTGTCCATCGCAGCAAATAAAAATTGGCCACTACATCAGTTTGATGTGAAGAATGCATTCCTACATGGGGACATAGATGAGGAAATCTACATGGACATCCCACCGGAATATGGTCATTCAAGTGAACAAGCTCTTGTATGCAAGTTGAAGAAAGCACTATATGGTCTAAAACAGTCGCCAAGGGCCTGGTTTGGAAGATTTTGCAATGCAATGAAAGGATATGGATACACCCAGAGTGATACAGATCATACATTATTCTTTTACAAGAATAAAGGAAAAATTGTAATCTTGATAATCTATGTTGATGACATGATAATTACAGGTGATGACTCTGAAGGAATCCAAGATCTAGAGAGAAAATTGTCCAAGGAATTTGAAATGAAGAACCTGGGCGGATTGAAATACTTTCTAGGGATTGAGGTCACACGGAGCAAAGAAGGTATATCTCTATCTCAGAGAAAATATGTACTAGATTTGCTTGCTGAAACAGGAATGTTGGATTGCAAACCTGTAGACACACCTACCAAACAGAACAACAAACTAGGAATATTTCCTAATCAGGTACCAACAAACAAGGAACAATATCAGAGATTGGTAGGGAGATTGATTTACTTATCACATACTAGGCCTGATATTGCCTATGCAGTTTCTGTGGTAAGTCAGTTAATGCACGCTACTACTGAGCAACATATGGAGGCCGTTATGTGGATACTTAGGTATCTCAAGGGATCTCCAGGACGAGGTATCTTTTTCAAAAGAAATGGACATTTTCAGATTGAAGGATATACAGACTCTGACTGGGCAGGAGATGTGACTGATAGGAAATCTACATCTGGGTACTTCACTTTTGTTGGTGGCAATTTGGTCACATGGAGAAGTAAGAAGCAGAAGGTAGTGGCTCTATCAAGTGCTGAAGCTGAGTTCAGAGGAATTGCTAAAGGACTGCAAGAATTATTGTGGATAAAAAGAGTACTCAAGGATCTTGGCTTCTATGATAACAGGGAGATGAAGCTGTTTTGTGACAACAAGGCAGCTATTGCAATATCTCACAATCCGGTGCAGCATGATAGGACCAAGCACATTGAAGTAGATCGACATTTTATCCGACAGAACATTGAAGAAGGAGTAATTAGTATTCCTCATGTAAGAACGGAAGAGCAACTTGCAGACATACTAACCAAGGGTGTGTCTAGTACTAATTTTCATGAAGCAATTGACAAGTTGGGCATGCGAAATATCTACCTGCCAACTTGAGGGGGAGTGTGGAGAATTGAGACTTTTGGCTCGGTCCGAGTTGGGCTGAACTCGGACCGAGTTGAACCACACCCCTTTGGCTCGGTCCGAGTTGGACCTTCTGAATTTCCTTTTTATGATTTTATCATATATGGAAATGTAATAAAAAGAAATATTAGCCTACCTATTATAAAGGAGGCGCCTTTCTCTTCCTTTCTGACCTATCTTCTTCCCCAATTCTCTCTTGTACTACATTATTATTGAAAAGAAATAAAAAATGTGGTGTGTGTGAATCGTGGACGTAGGTACATATTGTACCGAACCACGTAAAATCTTCGTGTTCTTTTCTGTGATTGCTTTTGTTTACATTTACAAACAGAAAAACCTGAGAAACAAACCAGTTCAACCAGGTTTACCATGGTCTGGTAGGTTCAGCCTTTAAAACCGGACTGCTTACGAACTGAAACAAAACCGGACAAAGTCCGGGAGATTTATTTTTTCCGAACAAGAGAAACAAACCAATGAAATTGGAAACCAGAAAAAAATGCCAACAATTCTAACAACTGGGCCGAAGGGCTCATTTGATCTAATTCGACCTTTATGTTATGTATTTTTATACGATTTTAAATCTAGTAAAGACCGATATACCCTGTAAAGTGTAAACCCGAAACCAAATCCTAAAAAGCCAGCAGTGCAAGTCTTTTTCATCCGATCAATAATGGATGGACCTGTGAGTAATACCACATCTGTTGACAGGGGCGGATCCAGGATTTGAGGACAGGATAGGCTGAATTATCGAGGTCGACTTCAACTAGATATTAATAACTTGAAATTTTAATAGTAGAGTAGGCCAGATACATTAGATAACCGAATTACCACTGTATTTTTTATATTTTAACACTAAAAACAGTTTTTGCAGCGTAGGCCAGGCCTATGCCTGCCCCTGTCTGTCGAGATTTGTGTGATCCGTAAAAATCAGCTAAATTGGATGGTCACGAGGAAAAGACTTGCGGTGTTAGTTTTATTTTGGACCCGCATAGGATATTGATTCATAAACCCCATACCGATAATCTCACCTATTTGATGGCCGGTACGGTATTTAAAACACTAATAAAATCAACATGTATTCTTTCTTCTGTCAAACGAAACACGATTTTTTCTCTTTTCCAAAACTACTTAATTTTAAAATCGTAGAAGTTAATTATCACTCTACCTTTTTCTAAAAAAAAAAATTGATCACTCTACTTTCCTAAAAAAAAGTTTCTTTTATCAAACGCATGATTAGTTGGTGGAAAGACCAATCCAAGCATAAAAATGCAAAGAAATAACCTTGATGCTGCTGCCGGCGGGAAAAATTGGACAGCTCTTACGTTCATCTCGTTGAATGCTCTCAAATTCAGTAGGCATCATCTATTTCTGATGTTTCCAACCAATGTTGCTAGGCTGCTAGCTTAATCTTAGTTAGAACACCCTTCAACTTGTAGGTGGGCACATTATTTATAATGTAGCATAGTACTGCACGTGAATATTAGGTAAAATCTACAGTAAACAAAGTCTTTTTTTTTTGTGTTGGGTATATTGTCGGCTACTAACTGACTATTTTACATTGAAATAAAAAGATTCATAAACTACTAGGTATAAAATTACAACAACAATTAATCAAAGAACCAGACCATTTACCAAGATATACCAACTCTATGTATGTCTGTATTCTAAATTATCTTGGCAAAACTACTTCCTTACATCAGGTCTGTTCCTTGCATCAATAATTGACCATACAAATTTTAAATTTGTGAGGAAATTTTCTTCCAATTTAATCTCGAACCAACAAATGCTATCCGAATTCATCTTGAGTGAGTACGCACTTTTAGAGGTCCTTTTTAAATTTTTTTTTAAGTACTTAAGCACTAATTCAATTCTTCAAGCAGCCGAGGGAAGCCCTGGTATTTTTGGTTTTTTATGAATCTCACAGCCAAAGCCGGTCAGGAATTCCTAGGTATTGGGCGTCCAAATATGGACGTTAGCAGCTATTATTGCAATCAATGTCAAATTATTTCAATTATAGTTATTCCAACTACCTTGTGAATTTCATTACATGACTTTTCTGAGGATGGAAATTTATTGATAATAGATTAAGTAAACAACCTTAACAATATTATTTACATTTTTATTGAAATATTTTTTGAAACAGAAAATAATATAGGTTTATAGTTCAATGATCGAGGTTATAGATTATTCATGATATATAAAGGTTCAAATAATTTAAGTATGATTTAATATTCAATAAAAATATTAAATTTGAATCATTGCCAAATTTTAAGTCTTCCGAGGAGTGATAAATGTAACTTCAAATTTTATCAATTTTGTTCCAATGCTATAGATACATTATAGGTCAAGAGTCAAATATCCTACTTCCAAATTATAATATTTTTATAATATAATCATCGTTTTTGCGCCGTTGTATTCATGCGTATCCCCACACTATTAAATATTTCGATGAAAATAAAATCGAAAAATAATAACCTTTTTGGCGCGCATGAAGAAAATACTACAGTTATCCTGGTATGTCACCTATAATTTTCTAGTTATTAAAATTTTAATATGATAGAAATATTTTAGCCTATACTACTAAAACTAATATTTGATCATCGAGTTCGGCTTGGAACTTAGGAGTGAGTTTTCTTCTTTTGCTATGATTCTGTTCTTGTTTTATTTATTTATTTTTTTTATCGCAATCCCGTAGTTAAGTTCAAACTGAAGTATGAGCTTCTTTTCTCTTAAAATAATAATCATGATTTTTGGAAACAACAAATTGTTAAAATTTGAAGTTACATTTATCAATTTCTCTCTACCTCTTCCTCCTAGAGATCCCCTCCTCTTTGAGATAACCGGGGACGGAATTAGAATTTTCAAATAGAAGGGGCGAAAGTTTATAATATGGATTATTTTGAGTTTTTAGAGTGTGCCAAATAATAATTTTATTATTTTTAAAAAAAAATTGCATAGAATTTTTAAAGATATAAGGGGTTGTTCAAAAAAGTTGGAGTATGCAGAGCACACTCTGACAGACACTTAGTTCCGCCCCTGGAGATAACCACTCGGCCCCAAGCTTGCCAACACCTCTCTCCCTCTTGCTCCCCTGGTTCAATCCATCTCTTCAGGGGCGGATCTAGGGGATGGCAGGTATAGGCCTGGCATGTGCCGAGAAAAAAAATATCAGTGTAAAATGTTAAAAATATCGTGCTAATTTTGTTATTTTATATGTTTGGCCTACTTTAATATTGACTACCAAGTTACAAAAGCGCAATTAAAGTTGGATGTCGACAATTCGTCCTACTTCTATCTTATAATCCTGGTTCCGCCCCTACACCTCCTCTCCTATAGGTGCCGTGAGCAGCCGTGCCTCACCAACTAGTGATGGATCTATGCTCCGTTTGGATATGTGTGGGAAGAAGGGAAGAAGGGAAGAAGTGGGAAGAAGTATTGGAAAGTGTGTAACTTTGTGAAGAGTTTGGATTGTTTATAATTTTTTTTTCTTCCTTCTTCCTTCTTCCTATATCCAAACGCATATGTGTTGCAAAGAGGTGTCAATGTCACCCCTACTTTTTGAAATAACATTACTACATATGAATATTTATAGCTATAAAATGTAAATTTGTTATATATACCCTATATTTGATTTAGATGATTTTTCATTGGTGAACCCATATAATTTTTGTAGTATTTTTTTTGTGAGATCTTTTTGGATCGATTATCAATTCCTATTTGTAAAGCATTATTGCCATAAAAAATATTATTTTTATAAACCGAAAAGATAAATATAATTAATTTTTTTAGTTCTTGTTGTGGGCCTTTCAATTAATTAAATAAGTAAAAAATAAAAGCCGAAGATAAACTATGATGGATAACCTCATAGCAGCCAACCAACACAAACAAGTTGGAATAGAAAACAAATAAGAAAAATTTGAAAAATAAAGAAAAATTTGTATAAATAAAATAGTACTAAAAAAATACTAATACTAATAAGAAAAAAATAAAAGGTACAGCTCAAAATTTGACCTTTTTATTTATCAAATGAATTCTTTTATTTTAAAGTTTATGACATCCTGTGCTGTTTGGATTCCTTGGAGAATTAGGGAAATTTCATATTTCTAGCATAAATTTATTACAAACAATCCAAACTCTTCACAAAGTTACACACTTCCCAATAAATTTATGTCTAGGAATAAAAAATTCTTCAAATTCCCCAAATTCCTAAGCAATCCAAACGGCCCCACTGAAATTCTAATTTGAGTAAAATTCAAGTTTTTTTTTAGGAAAAGAGTCAAATTCAAATTTGAAATAAATCTGATACATATCTAATTTCTAGCTTGTATCGTATTCTTCTTATAAAAAATGTTGAAAAATAGTCTTTATATAAAAATTATAATATTTTTATTTAAATATTATTAATTTATTGAATCTCTTTTCAAATTTTTCTTGTTTCGTCTAGATGAACATCCATTCAAAATTTTCTTTCTCTGTCCCTGTCACCAACCAAAGAATATTGAACAACTAAACGGTTCAAAATTAGCCCGGTCACATAAACGAAATAAAACCAGGCTGGATTCATAAACATAACGTCAAATTTTATGCTCTCCAAATAGTTAGTTAAATTGAGCTCGGTATATGGGGGGCCACACCTGACATCCTAAATTAATTAAGTGCAGAACTCTCGAAATTCTTACTAAAGCAAGAAGGTTGTCAGATCTTTTGGCAAATCAAAGGATTAACGAGAACCGAGATATTATTTTGAATAAATACTCATAGAAGTTCCACAATAATTATTCTGAATTTTGTTTCAGCCTATTGCCATTCTCGATACGTAGAAATAGGCAGCGCTGTCAAACATGCATAATAAAAGTCCATTCCGTTCCAAATAATGAAACAGAAAAGTCATTCCGTTTTTCAGAACGAAAATTCCGTTATATTTCAGTTCCGCCTTCATTTTCCATTGAAATTTCTCATTTCACAGACGAAAAACAGATTTTTGTTTCCATTCCGTTTCTGAAAACAAAATCAATTTTCCTTCCACTTCTATCTGTTTCGGACGGAATAAAACAAAAACGTGGCAGTATATTGACAACTCTAGATTGAGCCCACCATGTACATAATTAATCAATCAAATTGTGCAAAATTCAAACATTCATAAAACAATTATGCACAAATATTTGAGTTTGCTGTTACGTATATGACCAATAGTTTCTGATTTACACAGTGTAAGATTTAGGAAAAATATTTAGGTGGGACTAGTGTTCTCCAAAATGACACGACACGATGTACGTGTTGACACGACACAACACGACACAAATATAAAATTGGCATGACACGATCGTGTTATTGTGTCGTATCATAATCGTGTCGTGTTGGGACATTAGAAAGTTTGACACGATTCGACACGCAACACGACACAAACACGAATTAACACGACACCTCAACACAAATTTAATTATTAATGTTGATTATTTAAACAAAATTAATAATTTAATTTCAATTTATAATACTACATTATATTATTTATCATCATTTAAATCATAATATTGTTCTAATCTAATTATTACTTTTTATAAAAAATATTAATAAAAAGTTTAAACTTGATCAAATAATAATTTATGATGCTTAGTAATTTTTTCCATACTTTTAAGGAAAAAATTTTTATGTGCCCCTCAAAACTAAGAAAATGATGGATTTGCTCCTCAAAACTAATTTCTTTAGTTTTTGCCCCCCAAAATCACATCTTCTTTCTGAATTTACCACTTTCTTTTTTTTTATAATATATTTAACAATAAAATAACATAAACATAAATTTCGGACCATTATACCCTAAATTGATCCCAAATCAATCGATCAAAATCAGACTGCCTCTGTCTTTCTCACTGGCACGAAACCTCCGCCCGATATTCTTCTCTCTGGCCTTCTCGTCGTACGCTCTGCCTAAGCACGAACCCTTACTCTCTCTGTCGTACTCTCCGCCTGATTGTTCTCTCTCGCACGAACCTTGCTCCCTCCGCCTAAGCACTCGAATCTGCAGCTCTGCCTCCGCCTCATACTCTCAACGCACCTTCGCCTTCGCCCCATCTCTCGTAGCACTATGAAGCAAGAAACAGTCCAAGATTTCGCCCAAACAGGTATCTCTCTCTTTCTTCCGACTGTCGATTGTGAAATAAGATCATAACTCTTGTTTAATATAACATTTTCATCCGATCCGTAGTTTATTTCATTAGATCAAAATTCTAATCTCAAGGCTTGAAGCCCATTTTCCTTAACAAGCTTAGTTTACTGGCATCAAATTCAGCTCATAAAAAGGGTTCATTTGGTATGAAGTAATGACTAGCACGCTTTAAACTGGTTCAGATCTGCTTTATTATTTTTTAAAATTTATTTAATGACTATATTTTAGAAGTTTTAGTCTTGAATTCAGCTACAGTAAAGAAATTGCCATAGACTTATACCTGGTTGTCTAAATTTTGGCCTGGAGCTTTTCTAAATTTTCATGAATTTTGTAAATTAATTGGTCCTTAATTCTGCTAATATGTAATTTCATGAGAACTTATTTGTATATTTTCATGAGAACTTGAAATGTTACTAGTTCATGTACTGATATGAAATGTTACTAGTACATGTACCGATATGATCTATATGTCTTTAACTTCCTAAATTTACTAGCCATAACTGACATAGATATGCTAATATGGTAATTATTACGAGTTTTTAGTTACCTGATGTAGTGTATAATATTCCAACTTGCAGTTCTAAACCCTCATTTGAATCATTGATGTCATGTCAATCTTGTTACAACTATGAATTTGCAGTGGCTGAAAGAACGCTCTCTCGATGCTCGTCTCAAAATTTCGGCACCGTAAGGTTGAATAGACCAGGTTTTACAAGAGCAACTTATCTTGAAGCAAAAGATTAAGACCAGCTGATATTTTGTAAGAAAGTTGAAGAAGAAAAACGATGTTGTTATTATCTTGCTTAGCTTTATTATTGTACTTCTGATTTTTGTAATGTTGATTGTATTAGTGTTGGTTAAATTAAAATAAATGTTGTGTTATATGTATTCTGTTTATCGACAAATATGCATTGTTACTACATTAATTTCATTATTTTTTGAGAAAGAATGATGGAACAAGCGTGGGCAAGATATTTCACTGTTTTGCAATTGTAAAGGTACCACTATTATTTTTTCATTTTGATGTGTTTTGTCATAGCGCATGGTATAGGTACCACTATTATTAGGAGATGCTTTTCTTCATTTTGATGCGTCCATGTACCATGCATTTAGATTGATGCGTTCACTTCAGCTCATTCTCAATTTGCAATAATAAATTGGAGATCGTTTGAACCCAAAAGCCACCTCCTATGCTCCACATAGCAAACTTAATTATATAATAAATAAAAGGTAAAACTAAAAAAAAAAGAAGTTCTTGCAAACCAAATTGACACAGGTAAATATCAGTCATTTATAAGCTCATAAAAAAACCAAATTGACACAGGAAAATATCAGTCGTTATCTTTTATTCTATAATAAAACACCAAATTGAACCAAGCACTAAAAAAAAAAGAGAAGTGGTTGTAAACTTGTAATACATACTGTACCGCTCAAGCACTGAAATTTAATTCATCAAAATGGATACAGGTAAATACCAGTATTGCATAATTCATCACAGTAAAAGAATAAAGAGTAATAATCCTAAACTGACACAATTGACTATGGTCTGAAGCTCTTTGTTTACATATACAAAATCTTGATTCAGCGGGAAAAAACTTGCTTTTGGTGCAGCAGCGGTACAACAGCCACTTCTCTTTAAGGCTGCTCTTTCCAGTAGAGCCAAAGGAAGAATCTGAATCAGAGAAGCAGAGGGAACCTCTCAGTTCGAGGCTGAGGTAGTCACGCTGGTCTCACTGCTCAACGCAGAGCTTTACCTCTTCTTCCGACGAGGTGAGGTACTCAGCACGAGAGAGGGACAAGACGCACAGCCAGATCTTCATGCTCGGCGCACAACAAGAGGAAAGGTTTTCGTTTGAAAGAGCGCTGAAATAGGGTGGATGGAGAGAGGGGGCACGGCGATGAAGAGAGCAAGGGCAGAGGGAAGAACCAGGCGACGCCCTTCGATGAGTTCGATCTATGGTTCGAGCGAGTGAGAGAAACAGAGGCTGACTGGCATTCGAATCGATTCGTTTTGATCGATTGATTTTGGGATCTTGGGATACTGGGGGCATAATGGTCCGAAATTTATGTTTTTGTTATTTTATTGTTAAATATATTATAAAAAAGAAGAAAGTGGTAAATTCAGAAAGAAGATGTGATTTTGGGGTGGGGGGGCAAAAACAGAAAGAAATTAATTTTGAGGGGCAAATCCATCATTTCCTTAATTTTGAGGGGTACAGACAAAATTTTCCCTAATTTTAATTTTTTAATAATTTTTTTAATTTAAAAAATAATAAAATAATCTGACACGACTAACACGACGCATCAATACGACACGACATGATTAAAAATGTAGTTCGTGTCAATCATGTCGTGTCAGAATGCGTGTCGTGTTGCCTCTTCTCGCCACTAAGCACGACACGATACGACACGATTAAAAAGGTAGTTCGTGTTAACACAACACGACACGAGACACTAACACAATCGTATTTGACACGACACGCACGATTGGAGAACACTAGATGGGGCTGAGTTTAAGAACATTGGACCAACATAAGTTCATCATATATCATTCTCATACAATACTAAAGATATAGTTTAAAATCTAGAGACTCGACAACGTTAAGTGGGGCTCTAGCCCCATCCAACCCAGTGGATCCGCCCCTGAATTTACATGATATATATGCCTATAAGCATTGTACATGAGATCTTCCAGATCGTTTGCTAACTCTAGGACCACATACCAAAGGGGTCGTTTGGATGCGTCCTAAATTCCAGAAATAAGCAATTCCGGATATAAATTTTAATATAAATAATTCAATTTTTTCACAAAGTTACACACTTTTCAATAAATTTATGCGGAATAACAAATTCCTCCAATTCTCCCAATTTCTAAGCAATCCAAACGCCCCCAATCCGAAGAACAAACACAAACACAAACACAAATGCCAGTATACCCGTTAATGCGGCAAACACAAACGTATTCTGACACGACACGACAGTCCAGGGCTAGCAGCCCTGTTGACATGAGCAGCGTTGCAATTGTCATCATCCAGCCTCTCATGTTATCTACATATTTTTTTTCCTCTTGACCTTCCTCAGTCTCAGTTGAAGCTCTTCTTGGTGGTTGGGACAGGCTCATATTTGGATTTATGACCGTGCTTATGTTGTCTGCATTTTGTCTGATTTTCTAAGCATTTGAGGAATTGGGACTGTTCCCATCTTGTCGGATGTTATTAAGCTCGACTGCGGTGGTACCAATTGTGAATCTAACAACCTGCAATACCTTATAGAATTAGTGCAAGCAACTGTTGCAGTTTTATGTCGCATTTATTTTTGTTATTTTGTAAAACAAGTACTTGATCAGTGGTATGATATTTCAACAATTTTACGGCAGAATTTTGTATGCACTCTTCCGAAAATTTCAAAATCACATATTGCTCCCTAGAAATTTGCGAATATCACACTAAGAATGATTTGTGGGCCAACAATATATATGGAGGTGGAGTGGTTTCCATTGCAACTTTGTATGTCTTCTAAGACGAGAAAAGGCAAGTAAGAATGCAAGAAAGAGACATTGCCGAAGCCTATAAAAATTGGGTAGGTTTTTATCAGGATATCGATTTTGTCTGTTTCATTTCATCACTACAGTAGTATAAACTCACAGGAGTATGAAGTTTCGTTTCATTTCTAATGAAAGGGATAGACGAAATAGACTTTTGTTATTAACAAGACAATGAGATATTAACATATATAATTGGAAAATTTAAAGATCACTCCATTGTAAAAATAAAGTGCTATTTATGTATGCCAGATGAGTTGGTCACCAGATAAATTCAAGCATTAATTAAAATGCATAGAAATTGACCTTAATTCAAGCATTAATCCCTGCTTTCGTTAGTTGCCAAAATCAATTTCTGGCTTGAAGAACTTTAGTACAACTTCAATTTTCATAATTATACTTTTATAATGTAGCATGATACTTTTGCACGATAAAACACGTAAAATTTGTAAGTCTGACAATTGCAATACAATATTTCTGCACATTATAATCAGGAAAAGTCAACAAAAACAAAGGGGTTTTTTTTTAAAAGATTATTAGCCATTTTAAACTGTTTTTTTATGCAAATAAAGAATTTATAGAAGTTCCAAGTACAACGTTTAAACTGAAAACAGACAACATTGAAATAAAAGACTACGCTATACTGTCTTCAATCTAAATTCTAAAACCATCAATAATTACGCTCACTCTGTGTCCTCGTTCTAAAACCATCAATAATTTGCCAACGGCTTTTCCCAAAAAAAAAAAAGAAGAAAAATGAAAAGAAGGATAGGACATCAATTGTTGGGCAACCACTTTCTAATGTAAAAAAGGTTTATTCTATGCTTAAAGATTGATTGAGACCTGGTTTTATCCACCAGAGAAAATTAATCTATTTCTCCTCTTCCATAGCGTCCAGCAATCTGTACCCCACATGAATCCCCACATATGAGCTTTATCTAGCAACATGTGGGTCTTTTGGTTCTGAGCATAACAAATGGAGGTATAAGAAAACGAGGTTTCCAACGTGGAGATGGTTTTAGTGCCACACAATATTTATCTTTTAATTGATATTTTTCAAATTAAAAAATTTACATATCTTGTTAAATTTAAAAATTTACCCTTATTCCTTGTTTCCGGAGCTTCAAATTTTGACATTATTGGAAGGCCTGACCAACAATGCTAAACTGAAATTTCAAAATTTAAAATAAACACTTTTTTTTTTAAAACTAAAACAAACACAAATTACCCAACCTACCAAATTATGAACCAATCCGAGAATGTAAAAGAAAAAAAACAAATAGCTAAAAAGCCGTGTAACTCAGAAGTGATACAACAAAACAGCCTAGCATAATCTCCTCAAATGTTGTGCAACAAAAATGCTATTGAAATTTGGCATAATTTGAAATGTCACCCAACATACAGAGCAAACTAAATACAATTTCTTCTGAACAATTGTGAAGTACAAAGCATACAGAAGAAAATCAAGCAGACTACTAACTATAATAGCCAAAAGCTTTCTTGACAGCTGCTGTCAAGTTTTCGGAAAAAAAAACTATAATAGCCAAAAGCAAAGTTATGTTCTGAAACCCCTTTTCTGGTTTAAATTACTTTTGAAGTTTGAACAGAACTAAGTTTTTAGTCTAGCCAGAAAAATTATACACCTTGGACAACAAAGTGCAGGATCTTTTCCTGTATTTGGGCCTCAAACGAGGCTTTACGTAGCCACTGGGTCCGTATTCTGATCTGACCGTATCAATACCTAACATAAAATAAACAATAAGCAGTACAACTTGTGTTGTTATTTACATAAATGCACTAAATTGATCCTAACAATTATTAAGCACAACAGCTACTACTTGCATTGTCTTGGACGAAAGTTCTCTTCTAGCAGGAGAGATTTAATAAGCCTTTCAAGCCTCTCTGCACCAGGCCCCGGCTGCAAGTGGGTTACATTGCCCACAACAAAGCATGGATCAGAATCCAAATTGTCAGTGGCATTCTTGGCTGTTTTTTCACCAGCACACCACCCACCTGGTACGATCATGCCAGGCCCACGAAGCAAGAGGTCTGAGTCTATCTGATCCAAAACTGGATCATTGCTCCTGAACTTCCGAGCAAATGGTGCATTGCTAGTAACCATCCTGAAAGAATAAATTGAAAATAAAACAAAAAAATTAATTAAGAAAGATCCTGTCATGAATCAAATGAAACAGAAAACAATAATAACAATAAAAAAAGTCAGCTTAAAAAGAAAACTATGATAGTCAGATTTGATTGGCATGTACATGCCAGCTAGAATTGGTATGGTGCCAGAACCCAGTGTATCTTTGCAAAAATTGATAGCACTATACAAAATAGTAAGACTTATTACACCAGATTCTAGCTGATCAGCACATACCTGGAGAAGTCAGAGACGGTGAGATGGTGGGGGTGTTGCTTGGGTGGATTATCCCAGGAGATAAAATGTAGATCATGGTTGACAGTAGTATTCTGAAATTCCTTGGAATTGCAGACCACTGTGTGGAAATATCCCTCAGGAGAAGAGAGAAAATTTGCATAGTACATTAAAATTGTACGAGGTAAGTTATCCCAACCCCATATGCAGTAGTCAACAAAGGGGCGTGACAGTGCCATCCATGCAGATCCTGATATGTTAGAAAGAAAGAAATAAATGAGAAATATCTTTGAATTGAGACAAGCAACATGCATATAAAATAATATACATTTGAGGAAACATTGAAGTACAAAGATTTCTCAGCAGACATTGCTGTGGTAGCAGAGAACTTATAGTCTGTGCCATTTACTGGTACAAGTGTCATAAGTACACATGTGTCAATTCATAAATTCATATGACGATGTGTACACATAAGATAGAAACAGGGTTGCCACAATGTACATATTCATGTATGGGATAAAATTGCCAGTTTTGCATCAATTTCTAACAAAGAAGATCTTCCTTAACTGACAATAGCAATGTAAACATAGTCTAGCCCCCTGGATGTAGCACCACACAAGAATACAACTACACATGCCTACCAGCATCAAAAGGAGAAAGTATACCAGTAAAAAGTTTGAAGGCAGTAGGTACGCTCCTCCTTTGAGGGATCCAAAACACATCAGCTTTTTTTGTCATATACAACCCTGGATCGACAATAACTGGTTTTGCCCTCTGAAATCTAAACCAAAAAAAAAGCGAGTGCACATCCACACAGAGATACGAAGTTAGAATTAAAGAAAACACGCATGTACCAAATCATGCTTACATGAAAAAAAAAATAAAATAAAATTTGACAAGTACATAAAGAAGACTTACTCCTTCCAACCAATGTTGCTGGTATGATCAATGAAATTAAGATCCCTTGGTATTTTAGAGAATGCATACAACAGATCTGGACATAAAGAAATTAGGTAATTAAGAATTAGCCAACTGTCTTCCCACAACAAAACTAATCAACAAACAGTAGTCAAACTTTCCATTACTAAACCTCCAAATCACAAGTTTACTATATACCTCCATATTTATTTAACTTCCATGTGCAAATTGACCCTTCATAAACCAAATGGCATAACTAAATAAAATGCTAATCTTTAGCAGACCACCAGCAATGAAAAGGCTGAAACTAGCATCTTGCAATTGGAAGTATTCTAAGAACATCAATTGAATAAGCATATCACAGAAATAAGCACTAGGCACTAACTAAAATGTTGCCATTCAATAAGCATAATCAATTCTAAGAAGCCCAATCCAATTAAATCAGAACAAATTACCATCTTGGGTAACCAAGGGATAATCAGATGCACTCAAATTGATGAACCAGTCCCACTCCCGGCCATCCGAGAGCAAAATAGCAGCAGCATGAAGTGTATTAGCAACCATGGTGGGTCCGCGGTACGTGATCAAATTGGCCTTTGTGATCATCTTCACATTCCCAACCTGCTCAAACACAGGATGATTGTCAACAAACACCTTGAGTGCATCCCTCTCCTCCTGCGGCGCCTCGCGATCCAAGTGTACAATGTAGCTATTGCCAGGATGGTAGAGAGCAAGAAGGGTTCTCTGCAACATGAGCCCATTACCAATCGAGCCAGAGATGAGGTAGGCGAGGCGAGGAGGCGAGGAGAGAGAGGAAGGAGAAGAGATGCGAAGCTTGGATTCGATGAAGAGAGAAGAGGAAGGAGGAGAGGAGATGAAGGAGGGAAAGGAGAGGAAGAAGGGAAATGGAGAGAGGGAGTAGAGGAAGAGGAAGAGGAGGAGGAGGAGAGGTAGGGTCAGGAGGAGAGATACTGGAACTATCCATTTCCGATCGAGCGGACGGGAGGGAGGAGACGAGATTCCTCGGGAGAGGAGAGATTTCATCGCCATGGCGAGGGTATAATTGGAAACTGGGTTTGTTTGTTTCCTTCCTGAGGGTTTTTGTGCTTCCCTTCGGATGAGGGTTCCTGATCCTCTACATTGTAAAGAGCTGTTTTCGATCTATGTTTAGAAATCTGGACCGTTGAGGTTTTATGGGATGGTCAGGAATGATCTTAATGAAATGAACTGTGGTTCTTAATTTTGAGCGAGAGATGAATTGAGGGGATGGTGTTTGGTTTGATTCACGACCCAGTTTGACAATCACAATACGCAACGTCACACTTTTTTCAAATTTATTAATTAATAATTTAATATTAATAGAGTTGAAAGTTTGTTTTAGAATTGAATTCGGTAGAGTCTACTGATTCAAGCTTGAGTTGAGATCTCACTAACATGTACGATTTTATTATCAAGTTTTTTTTTTATATTCTTCTAAACAAATTCAAATGACTTATAATTTTTATTTTGGTTTGCAAATATGTGACTAGGTCACTAGGACAGTACATGTTTGGAACTGCAAATGCAGATTGTATATGTTTAAGAACTTTTTTTATAAAATATATTTGGTATAGGATTTGATCAAGTTAATTTACAGCTCCTGCAGTCACATGATTAGCTACATGGTGTCGCCACGTTATTACAAGGAAACAAAGAATATCGTTTAAAACTAATCATATCTAATTCAGCGACCTGAGCAATCCTCATTAAAAATGAAGTTCAATTCTAAATGTTCTGTAATGAATTTTATGATTTTTTTTTAGTTCAAATTAAATGTACTAATAAAGATAGGTGGTTCCAAAGTCAATAAAATAATAAAGAACTTTTATCTCTTGAATGCAACTTAATTTAACTCACAGTTTTATGTGATATGTCCACGTCAATAAAGTAAAACTTAAAGATTTATAGGAACTTGAAACTTCAATTTAAAAAAAAAAAATTCACCACATCTATGTTGTCGTAGTGTGACAGGGAGAATTATAAAATAGAACTAGTGGTGATTTGCGCGTTGCGCAATTTTTTAATTTTTTATTTTTATTGATTGTTTATAGATCAATAATATAATTTTTTTAATAGATAAGAATTGTACATTGCAAATATATAAAAAAAAAATAGAACGAAGGTAATTAGAATAGCACGTTACAGCGCATAGCTTTTGATTTTTTTTTTTCCCCAGAATTGTAGCCTCGATAGATCAAAAGATCGAAATATAGATGTTAAAAAAAATGCATACACCATATATGCCTGAATCCTTTTTCACACAAACCAAAACGAAGGCAATTAGAATCTAGAGAAACATGGAATTTAATTGTAGGATAACAACACATATATATGGAGTAAATGTTCTGATATTTAGTCATATAAAACCAACAAAAAAGAGAAAACGCATAATGAAAAATATAAAATAACGTACTTTTCATTATTAGTTTCATCAGAAAGTAAGGAAGTTTGGCTTCCAACGATACACATTTCAATACATAGATCTGTAAACTTTAGGCATTTAAATCAAGTAAAAAAGGGAAAAAAAAATGCAGGGCGGTATTGACTGACCTTGCCGAGTCATTGCTTGACTATTTATTTTCACTAACCCACTAAAGATGGATATTCATACAACTTGAAATTAATTTCAAAAGCAAAAATATATTTATCATTAATTGTTGGTATGAACACCATGATGATCAGCAGGGTCAAAAAAAGGATGGTAAGCTATAAATTACATAGCAGCAAAACATCAGATTCAAACCTAATTTCATATAAAGCAAACATAACTTACCTTCCTCACTACACTACTGAATGATAAACGACCATAAAATAAAGGAGGTCGATCTTGCAATTGGAAGAATAAGCTATCCAGGTAGCTGCATCTGGTATGCATTGCATGATCAGTGAACCTTTTTGCAAGGTCAGCCACGATGTGTGCCAGCTGTACCACCTCTCTACCAGCATGTACCAGTTCATACTGGCCAGCTTGCTTCACAAACTCATGCATAATGTGTGCCACCAAGAGACTCGCCTGCCGAGATGGTAGGTCCTCCATGTCTTTTATCAGTGATGATGGTAACCGGGTATAAGCAATATGATAAAAAGACCATCCTGCCCTTACTTCCTCTACTATGATAATCTTCCATGTGCTTCAGATCTTTTGTCAGAGCCAATGTTTCCCCCGCAAACAGATCCACGTCTATATGATTTTTGAAGCTTAATGCAATCAATTCTATATTCTGGTAGACGAAAAAGGCCGTACCAGCTCTTCCATGGCCATCACATTATCCATCTATCAATATCATCCATCCTATCTACACAATTTTGCTGGTATTTAACTGCAAATGAGCATTAACAACTAACTCATTAATCTCCCACACATTTTCTTACATATAGAGCCCTACCCTTCTTCAGATAGCTGTCAAATCAAACTAATTGTGCTCGAGTTAGATTGAATAAAATATTTAGATAAATAATTTGTTGTTTTTCAATTTTAAAAAAAAATGTTTCTCTTTGCTGTGGAGTTATATGTTGGATGCTAGTTTGGATATGCTGGTACATATTGGCAGCAGATATTCGAATGAATAGGTTATATATTCTTTTAGTTTTGAGATACATTGTCAGCGGTAGCCTAATGACTATTTTTTTTTAAAAAAAATAAAACAAAAAAATGAACTTGTGAGAATTTGCAGTTTGGTTGCTGTAATCACAAATACATAGCATAAATTTTCAGTCAATTGGAATTACAAAGTGCACCTGCAACTCTCCAAGATATTGAAATACGATAAAAGTGATGAATGGAATAATGTGGTCTTGGTTTATCACTTCAGAATTGAACTAATTTGATCCAAACTATATTTTTCTTAAACAAAGTCATGCCATCATACCAAATAAGAAATTATATAATCAACACATCACACAATACCTGACCTAAAAAAAAGGTGCTTCAATTTCCATCCCAAAATTTCATGTATGTCAATACAAAAAGGAATTGTTCCTTGTCCCTCTTTCGATGGTATCCATCATGCATCATGAATCATCTAATCAAATTTGAGCACAAAAATTTTAGCTGCAAATAATCACCATCGGAAACAAATTAAGAATACAAACAGAAGTAAAGCTGACATATTTGTTGAAATATTGTTATAGAGAATAAAATTCAAACTAAATTTATTATAGCAAAGTCTGAATCAAGGGCATCAGAAGCTACTGTGGCATTTCATAGAAGTCCTTGCATATATATATTTTTTTTGTTGGGATATTTTTGTTACTCCATGAACTGTTTAGAGAATGGTACCAGACACTATACTTCAGTACATTTATCTCCTCTTGTTTGCTGTACTATCTGGTACGGCTCTAATAACATTAATCTTGCATTACCCAACTTTCTTAAAAGAAAAAAAAATTACAAATTGACAACCTTAAATTCTATTCACCAATAGCGTTCTAAAATTGATACTTCACAACCACTGAAACACAAAATACCATCAAAATTCAGATTCAATATTATTCATTAAAATCTATCAAACTTTAACTATAATCTGTTCCACTAATTATTCCCTCGACAACGTTGATTCTGCATATAAGAGCATCTGCTTCATTTTCTAGAAATAAAAAGTTAGATACAACTTAATTAGATTACATTATCATCTCATGAGTCAACAGCAAAAATAAAAAAAAAGGAAAATCGAAAATACAAAACTGGTGTAATAAACTCAATGGTTAGTCAATCAAACCGATTACAAAATCAAGGAAGTTAGTTTCGGTCAAGTTGACTGCGCCAAGGATAAAATCACAATAATTTGGAAAGAAGTTGCAAAAAAAAAAAAGGATAGAGAGCGAGAGTAACCATTTTACACGAGAGAGAGAGACATTAGAATATGAGTGGGTTTCAGCAGGGTGAAATCGATCGTCAAGGTTTCACTTGGAGGATTTTACCTCTTTCGCACGAAAGAAGAGAGTGGGAAGCAAAAGGGGTTTGCAGGGTTAGAATATTTTCTCCAAAGCATCAATTGATGAAAACGGGAAGAGAAAATAGAACTAACGGAGAAAATTAAAGTAACGGAGAGACTTAGCGCCTCAGCGCTCTTAATCTTAGCCATTGGCGCACGGATCTGATCTCAGATCGGACGGACAAAAACCTCTAAAGCATGGACCTTCTATGCTTTACAAAACATTTTATATCTCTTTTTAATTTTTATCTTCCAATATTTTAGTTGCAGATTTTTCATTTTTGTCCCCCTCGAGTGAAAATTCTGTCCCACCGCTGGTTTGGCCTATAATATATTATTCTTACAAAGAAAACAATTTTTTTCCAGCATAACAACCACACTAAAAAAAACCATTAGCTTAATATTTATTCATTGGCTTGATTGAATTAAAATAAATAATCTAAGTACTTTTTCAACACGCGCACGGTACGGGTAGGGTTGTCAATGGATAGAGTACGATACGGTAGAGACATTTTTCATATTCGTACATGTTAAAATTTTTTTTATCCATACCCTATCCTTACCCGTTAAAATTTGACTTTACCCATACACTATCTTTATCTGTTAAGAATTAACGGTAAGGGTAAGGTAACGGTAGAAAATGGATAATAATGTTAATAAATCAATGAAAAAATATTATACAATAGAGAAAAATAAATATTATCAGATAAATATATTAATAAAGTGCAACATTGAATAATACTTTAAATATAATAAAATCATACTATATCTTCTCATATCAACTGTCACAAAAAAATTACATAACTAATTACTAATTATACAATATTTTCTCAAATGACAACTGAGAAGAAAGGATATGAAAAAATTTATTATTTTTTAATGTAGTCCGTGAATGAAAAAAAATATAATTAACATATCAATTAAGTCTTACCATTATATCTTTCCAATTTAACGTAGTATTATTTCAATCAAATCTTATAATTTAATTGCCTAGTTTAATTATTAACATATCAATTGATCTTACAAATATATCTTTCGGATTTATTTTGTTATTAACGTATTAATTGAATTTTACATTATATTTTTTGGTTATGATAAAGATTAACGGTACTAACGAATACGAAATAGTTTTATCCATATCTTTATCCAATAAATGAACGGAATTTTTTTCTTTATCCATATCCATACCCAATAACTTAACGAAAATAAAATCTTACCCATACCCGTCTTATCGAATACGATACGAGCAGGATAAACGATTAAAAGGATACCATTGACAGCCTATGCACCGGCAAGGACTTTTTCAACACGCGCACTGGCGCCCAAAAAAATTTCAGATGAAGACCGGGAATTGATTTGCACACCCCACGATTGGTCCGAGCACCCCTTTTATTTTCAAAATGACCAGATTGTCCTTTTTCATCTGAACACACCTTCCTCCTCTCTTAATTAAAACGCCCAATTTCCATAATTCTTTTCTCATTTTCTTTTGTACCTTCAATTCTCTATCAAATGTATTTACCAAACTTTTTATTCTAGAAAAATTTCATATGTTGAAATGAAAAAGTTGAAAATTATTATATTATAAAATCATTGAAAGACCGTTGTTTATGCTTCTTTTGATGGTGCTGCCGGACGGTATACTAATGTAATTATGTTTAAACATGTAGGAATAATTTTGTCTTGAGGGGTGTTCAGACTAAATTACAATCCAAATCAATTCCCACGAAGACCTAATAATTAAAAAAGAAAAAGAAGAGATAATATCTGTCTTGTATCCAGCAAGCCAAGCCAACAAGTTGTCAAGAATTCTAAATTTGTAAATTGAGAACAAAAAAGAATATTCTACTACAAATTGGTATGCTCTTTTTCTAAGAAACATGAGTGCGTGCCTGGTTCAGATATTGTAATATATACATTGTGGAATTTGAGATATTTCAATACTATATAGTACAATTTAAGACATAAATTGATTACATAATATAACGATGACTACAGTGGTGACATGACAACAATTCCTAAAAATGATTACAAATCAAACAGCAACTAATTCCTAAAAATTTGACACAACAGCCCATGCATATTTTAGATTTAATGCAGTGATGATTAGTAACTATAACATTCATTAAAAGCGGTGAGACTTCTATTTGTACCTTCTCACAACCAAACATTCATTCTGGTTCAAATTGGGCTACTTCGTTCATTTTGCAAAGTGGACACCTGTTCGGCTGAAATCGAACAACCTTTGCACATTCTCTGCAAATACGCTGCACCGGAAAACACACAAAATAAATTAGGCAGGTGAGATAGATGATAAGCATTCTTCTTGTTGGGCATATAAGGCAGTAGATAGTTGTTAGCACTTAGCAGTGATTAAGTGTTACTGTCTGTAATTGTAACTTTTGTTTCAGCAATGAAGCTGGGCTTAAATATCTTTCTTCATGGGAAAAAAAAATATTATTAGGTAGGTGAGTCAGTAATACATATTATATAGTTGAAATATATGTGGCAGGTACCAGCAGTAACCAGTTCATTCAATACCATTGCAACTACATTTTGTTACTTTTTTCCCTTAAGCCAAGGGATTTATAACAAGGTTTTGAAATAAAACAAATTTCAAAATTAAGCCTTGACTTGGTAGATGAAAAAATTAACAATAGTCCATCAATTAAATGAAACTATATAGCAATGGAAGTGGGTAGTACTTTCCTTCAGGTGATAAATTAGACATACCTTATGTCTACAAGGTAGAACTGCAGTGTCCCTCGGTTTACAGAGGCAAATAAAACACATTTTCCAAGGGTCATTTCCATCAATTTCACTTTCAAACCGATTACCTATTTCATAAAAATCTAGCAACTCATACCGGGAACCATTGACCCACAAGATCACCTTCACAACCCTAACTTGGTAGCCACCATCGTCCCTCTTCTCAAAGACCGCCTGAGTTAATTGTGAATTATGAGAATTTTCATTACCAGGGATTGAAAAATCCTTCTCTCCTTCCTTTCCTTCCTCTGGAGGTGAAGCATCTACTTTTACCACAAGTGGGTACACCTCCAATTCCTCTTCACCTTGTAAAAGCTCAGACTCAGGAAATCTGGAGAGCTCAATACCAGTTCCAGAAGGTTGTCGAAATTTCTGACAAATGCCTTCGTTAAAGGTGATTGTCACCGGCTTAAGCAAGTCTTCTTTCATGCAAGTCAGGTTGCACTCAATTCCCTCTTTTGCAAAAAAGTAGATTGTGATGCTGTTCAAGATTCAAAAGAAGTTAAAAATGAGGTAATAGATAGATGGTATCTTTATCAAGTTGAGCTTTGTGTATGATGCTGTTTGATTATTATCATTAAAATACCAATGCAAATGTACTTTAATAAAAACAGATGATGCTGTTTGATTATTATCATTAATAATAAAAAAACAAAATAATATAAGAATATGAATAAGAATCAAAGAAAGTAAAATTTCAGGAACTACAAGGTTAACAATAGGTAGGAATATATAAAAGAGAGTTTAGCCTATATAATACATTATTCTTGCAAAGAAAACGGTTTCTTTCCACCATAACAACCACATTAAACAAAACCATTAGCTTAAGATTTATTCATTGGATTGATTGAATCAAAAGAAATAATCTTAGGGCATCATCAACACATGCACACACACAAAAAGGTTTTAGATGAACACCTAATAATTAAAAAAGAAAAAAATATAGTTTCTTTCTTTTATGGAGCAAACCAAGTCAACAAGTTGTCAAGAATTCTTAATTTGTAAATTTAGGAAAGAGAAAAATCTACAATTGGTTTCTCTTCTCCATGAAACATGAGTATCTGCCTGGTTCAGATATTCTAATATATATGTGTGTGTCTGTGTGTATATATATATATAAAGAGAGAGAGAGAGAGCATGGCTAACGTGCTATCGATTTTCTACCGACTCGTCTTTCGAGATCCAAAATACAAACGGTCAATCCAAACCGTTCAAGTTAATCACCACATTGGACGGCCTGAAATATAATGTTTTTTTAAATATCATAATAAACAGCAAAAAAAATCGAAAAAATGTCAAATTTGGTCTCTAAGAGTATTTCAATATGGTCATCAAATTGAACTGTTTGGATTGACCGTTTAAATTTTGGATCTTTAAAAACGAGTCAATAGAAAATCGATGGCACGTTAGTCATTCTCTCTCTCTCTCTCTCATATATATATATATATATGAGAATGGATAAAATACACTCATGTGTACGAATCGTCCATGTACACATGAGTCATTTTTTTAAATCCAAAATTTAAAAAGTCAATCCAAGCCGTTTAAGTTGTTCTCCATATTAAAAAAACTCTTGTAAACCAAATTTTACATTTTTTTGTTGTATATTATGAAAATTTCAAAAAACACTACAATTGGAGTATTTCAGGCCCTCCAATTTGAAAAAAATATCATAATATATAGTTAATAAATTCGAAAAAATGTAAAATTTGGTCTCCAAGAGTTTTTCAATATGGAGAACAATTTGAACGGTTTGGATTGACTGTTTGAATTTTGGATTTTGAAAAATGACTCATGTGTATGGAAATTCATTCTCTATATAGATATATATATTGTGGAATGAAAGATATTTCAATACTGTACGGTACAATTTAAGACATACAATTATTATAATTATATAATATAATGATGAGTATAGTGAATACACAACAGCAATTGATTCCTATAAATTTGACAAAAAAGCCAATGCATATTTTAGATTCAATATAGTGATGATCACTAAACTATACTATTAATTCTTTAAAGAGGCGAGACTTCTATTTGTATCTTCTCAACAACCAAACATTCATTCTGGTTCAAATTGGGCTATTTTGTTCATTTTTCATTTTTAACAAATTAGTGAACTAAATAAGTCAAACAAGTATTTTTATACAAATTCACAAGACATAATCAAATTGATACCAACAAGTCTAAAAATTCGTATATTTCAGAAATAAATCTGTAGTGTCTATTAGACAAATATATAACTCATGTGCAAACATGTTAAGTCTGGTCAAATCCCATTTAAAAGAGACTATAGTCTTAGTATACACATCAATTCGCAGGTACAGGGTAACATCATATTGTATCAGAATCATAATCACCGTCAAATCATTAGTACAACTAAAGAAAAAAAGAAGTGATTGTGAACTCCTAAAAATGAATTAAAAAATTCAGACCAAAAGATGAGTAAATTACTATGGAACTTGTACTAAACTATAGCAATTATGAATGATCAAGAAAAGAAATAGGAGATTAAATCAATCACCTGCCAGGAACGGTGGCGTCAAGAGTGAAAGAAGCTAGAAATTTTGATGGGTCCTGCTCATCAGGCTCTATCTTCAATGTCTCCTTCTTTATGTTCACATTATTCTCTATAGTCACACGCCTCTGGTAGATGGGGCGGTGTTGTGGCGGGTATTGCTGGTTTGGGTTTGGATTGCTAGGGTTCGGGTGAGATGTTGCGGTCGCTGATACGTAGCCATGGGTCAGAGGTGGTTCCACCGGAGGCTGTGGCGCTTCTACGAGATGTGATGGTGGTGGAGGTGGTTGTGGCGTTGGAGATGAATACGATGTGGAGTGGTTGTGATGGCTGTTGCGATGGTGGTGGCTGCTTGATGCACCCATTTATGACAGAACTCGATTGATCTTTTTTCTTCAGCTGTAGCAAAATGAGCTAGCATCAATAAACACCAAACTCCGATTTGTTTGATTCATTTTGATGATAAGCCCATAGCAATTGCATTGAGAAATAGTCAAATTACAATTATTTCCAGCTGATAATCTATATTTTATATTAATTAAATCCGTGGCCGCATTACCGTAACCGCGTTAATTGGTCCTCCGAGATTTAATCGGAGCCGTCCAATTTTTTTCGCAGATGGATCGATCTGATGCGTTGATCAGCGATTCAATTTCTCTCCTCTCTCCTTCGGTGGCCAAATCCCTCCTCTTTCCTCGCCTCTGCTCTGCACCTCTTGCGCAGTTGCGCTCTTGGCCTGCCTGCAATTCATCCTTCACGCAAACGCCTCCGCCTCCTACGCCGACCTCACCTCACCCTAGCCCAACCTTAGCCAACCATACCTCCCTCCTCGACACGATCACTGTTGAAACATATTTTAGAAAACTCAAAATCTCGTATGAAATTATTGATCTAAACTTCTTTAGACAATTATATTATTAAATTAATTTTCCGTTGAAAAATGAAGAGGCCTAGTTACACCAATGATCTCCACTATTTTACCGTTGCATTTGGACACAATCAATGCCATTATCTCTCAATTTATTTTCTGTATAATGGCACTTAACCAATGAAATTAATTCTTTCACTATTGAGATTCTTATAGCCCATTAAATGAGATTTTATAATGGGTTCATGAGCCGTTAATAAAATCTTTATATATATATAGAGGTGCATTCGGCTGTTAGAGAGTGTGCGAAAAATTAACACAAATATTCAAAGGCTGATAACCCTTCCTATAATTCATATTGATATTCCTCATAGTAATTTCCAATTTGATTAGAATATTTTTCCGATTGATTCTGCTGGATATTGTGGAGATCTCTCATCAGTCACTTCTCCGGTCGTGCCCTAAGGAGTGACACTTACCCGTCTTATCTTGGTTGCGGTTCCTCTTGCACGTTGAGACGGAATACGCTTAAGGACAGCGCCTAGCGCGATTCGGGTAAAACTGTTTTAATTACTTATTTTATTTATTTTTATGCTATCCGAATTTGTTTATTTAATTTTGCACCAACAATCACTGCCCCACGCCTATCCCTTCCTCCATGCCCCCTTCTTCGCCTCAGCCAACACTTGCTAGGGTTTTTCACGATACTTCCTCTCCTCTTTCCTTTCTTCTTTCTCCTCTATCATCTTCGCAACTCCTGTTGGTTATGAGCGCGAAGCGCCTCCCCTCTCGCTACCGCCTCAACCAATTATCATGCCGGAGTTCTTTCATAGCACCTACGATTCAATTTGGACCCAAGTTTTTCAGCAAAGAAGAAAAAACAATGATCGTGCCATAGTTATAATTGAAACCAAATGTTTAAATTTTAATTTTGAAGAAATTTTGCTACTCACTTTCTCTCTCCTTCTCGTAGCTTATAATAGTGGAATGTATCGTATTTTATGCAAAGAGAGAAAAAGGGAGTAAATTGATGCTATTGAAGATTTCATCCTAATTACTCTTACTGTTTTTTAGTGGGATTAGTTGATTTCCTGTTATTGATTGCTTGCAGAGATTAGCAAATATTTGATTAAATCAGTTGTGCATCAGTGCATGTTATTTTGAGGTCAAATGGTCTATGCTAGAAGGTATCATTTTTACAATGCGAGTTTGTAATACAACTATACCAGAAGGAATAAATATATGCAAGTTTTACCCCAAAACCTACCACACTTTTTTTTAAAACAAAAATTTTCCCATCACACCCTTCAGAAGAGTGGGAAGTGATTAAAAATAATAATAATAATAAGTAAATACAAGCATCATTCACAAATTCTGAATGCAAATATTAATGAGTTATTGTTGTTAACATGCTTCACTTTTCAACTAGATTCCTTCCTAAAAACACACACACACCTAACACTTAGATAATTAGTTAATGGCTATGGAACTATTGTAGATAAGAAAAGAAAATTATTGTTACTTATTAGTTACATTTGATCTTATTAAGTGACAATATGTATCAAAAGTGCTCACCTCTCAATATGTTGCATATACCTAATCAATAGTGATTGCTTTGTATTAAACTGATTATCATAAATTATATGGGATGTTACTTTTTGATTGAATATAAACTCAATTTCTATTATTATTAAACAATTTGTTACGCTGGTGCACTACTATGGATGAGGTAATCAAGGTACGGGTATAATTAAGGTATGAAAGCATTCAGTAGAGGGTATTAAAGACACCAGTGTCCATGTTGGTGTCCTCAACCCTCAGGTTTTCTATTTTTTTCTTTTTCCATGTATTATTATTGGCTTCTCTAGAATCTTCTTATTTCTATCAAAATTTATCAGAAAAAAAGAAGAGAAAGAAGAAAAAGAGAGTACTCTAATAATTTTAGCAATTTATGAAATCAATGGAGGTATGAATTATGGAATGTTGCCATGGATAATTTTTTTCTGAGCTAATTGATTTTTTGTCCTAACCAACCTATGCTTATACAATTGATCTCTCTTTATGTTCACCAAATCAATCAAATTAGGCATGGGGATATGCATGGTTATGCTATATATGAGTATAGAGAGAAGGACACCACATAGTAAGCAAGTATAGTGAGAAGAAGGTGTAATAGTAGAGTGACTGTTGCATCATCAATTTTACATACAAGATATTTATTCTTCTTATTTATTCCATGACCAGCTCATAAGAAGAAACATTATAATCAGTTCACCACACTCTGTGTGTAGTCTTTGCCAGACGGCTCTCATTGAAAGTGCTCAGTACATTTTTTGTGATTGTTCTTTTGCAAAGGATCTTTGGGCACGGTGTCATCTCAACTACGTTAACACTACTTCTATCACCAATGCTTTACTAGAGATAATCCTCTCATATCACAAAGAATCGGCATCTTATAGCTGTCAAGATAGCCACAGTTTTTTGGGGTTTGTGGATCGAGAGGAATAATAGAATTTTCAAAATAGCATGCGAACAGTACAATCTGTACTAGATTGGATAGTACTTGAGGCTACACTTTTCATGATATTCTGCTAATCTTGCTCTTGTTTCCTTTTACTTAATTATTTCTTTGTTTTTTTTCTTTCTTTTCGTTCTGTTTTTTAACCTGATAGTTCTCTACCTGGTATCTCCAAAGAACATCTATTACATAACTTACATAAATAGTTATGTGTAATCACCAGAGTGATGGAGCCGTGTGTAGTGAAAAGTAGACAGTTGTCCCCTTATAAATCACAAAGAACTCCTAAATGGTTTTTAATTTATATATAATTGTATATAATTTATTCAGGGATGATAACTGTCATCTGCAGTTTTATCATCCATGTCATCGCTAAATATAAAGTGAACATATACAACAAATAAGGTAAACATATAGAAAATCTAAGTGAACACTTATAAACAAATAAGTGTTATCATCACTTATTCAGAATTTTACATGTATATTCAACTTATTTTCATTGAACTTATTTGTTTGTATCTGTTAATTTTGATCAAGTTCACCTTGTCTATTTTATGTGTCCACTTTATGTTTAGCGATGGTAATAATGACAAAAACTACAGATGACAATAATCAATTTCCTAATTTATTTAAATTGTCTCTCTCACAATCTTAAAAATTTGAGTGTAAAGTTATGCTCCAGTATCAAATTTTGGAGGGGAGAAAGAGATAGATTAGATTAAATCTTTATCCAATCTTGCTCCATAATTTTAAAATATGGATGAACAATAGTAAAGAATTAATCCTAAATGACTTATTTTTATAACCTCAAATTAGAGATGTAGGAATTTATTCTGCTCGGTATTCTCTAATTTTCTCTCTCCTCTCTCTTTATTATTTTTTTTTTCAAAATCCTGCCTCCGCGACGGTAACCACTTATTAGTTATTCTACGTAGGCCTGCAAAACGAAAAAAAATTACGTAATTCCGTTCATTTCATCTTCTACAGAACGATTTGCGAAAGGAAATTTAATTTCGTCTAGTATAACGAAACGATCAACGAAACAACTAATAATTTCGTCACAGTGTAATTTACGTAAATTTTGACCGTTTTCCATCTTTTCAGCCCTACGAAATGATTAACGAAACAAAAAATCAATTTCGTCAAACGGTTGACGAAACACTCTTCGCCACCGTTGTCTACGTTAGACAGTTAGACTGGTCTAATTCCACGAGAACGAAAGGTTGATAGGACCCGAAATCGCATCCTCTGGATGGCCATCCAGTGGATGGTTCGATCTCAGCCGTCTGATTTAATCTCAATGGCTATAAATGCCCCGTGCATGATACTAAGATTGATAGACCCGAAAAAATCTAACCGTTTAGATTAAATCAGACGGCTCGTATCCAAAGACGTCCACCGGATGGTTGTATTACAACCATCCAGAGGATACGCTCCCGATAGGACCCACCTGTCCTATGCACAGAGAAAATGATAATTGCCTCTTGTTCTTATCCATCCTCGATTCCTCAGTTTCTCCCGTCAGTAAAAAAAAGAACCTAAAGGTGGGTCCCAGCACAGTGGAAATGTACTGAAAGTCCGCGAGCACTGAGAAGCATCATCAGACGTCAGAGAACCTAAAGTCTCTGCGGACAGACGATTCCTGACGTTTACGGAAGCAGTAAGTGCCTCCCTTTTGCAAATCTCGTTGGCGAATCTTGCAAACTTGTCTAATTCTTTGCGCTCTCCAAACTTGCCTTTTGAAACCAATTTTAGGCGATGGATGTGTTGAAGTCCATGTATTCTTGCTGATTTGAGTCGGATAGCCAAGCGCCGTTGAACTTGTTCTTGCGAGATTCGCCAACGCCAGACCATAAACAGCAGTAAGTGCCTCCCTCTTTGCAAATCGAACCCAAACTTGTTGAGAATTTTGCAATATTCCTCCTCTGATTACTTGGTACTTTGTCTCAATCTTTTCTAGTTCACTTCCATTCAATTGATCTTTTTCTCCTTCTCCACCTAATCAAACAATAAAATTAAAAAAGGATAACTGCTACTAAAATCTCCTCCTTTTCTATCTCATTCTCCCTGTCTTCACATTTCTTTATAAATAAGAGCTGTTTAGGGCAATTAGCTTATTTTTATATTTCTTTCCGCACATAAATCACAAAAGTTTCCCAAAAAAAAAAGAAACAAAAAATTCTATTAAAATTGTTATCTTTTTTTTTTTCCTTTTCATAATTAGGCTATGGCTTTTTGTTTCAGCATTATTTCAAGCCTTGATTTTTCACTCTGTTAGCGAAAACTAATTCCTCTTCAACTCGATGGAGTTGTTTAAACCAGCGGTCTCATCGCTTGTACCATTGGCTGTCAATACCATTACTAAGCATGTGGTGTATCCCTTCACTGCACATGGCAACCTAAGGGCCCTAGTGTCAGCAACTGATGAATTGCGCGCCCTTAAAGAAGACATGAATACGGTGATTGTAAATGCAGAGCGGGAGAACGGAGCTCCCACAAACCAAGCTCAAGAATGGTTGATCCAGGTGGAGACCATTGACAAAGAAGCAGAGGAGATTCATAAAAAATACCAGCAAGTGTGCCGGTGTGTCTTCAACATCTCACCTAATTTGTGTGGCATTTACAAAATTAGTCGAAGAGCTGCAGAAAAATATGTTAAGGTCAAGAATTTATGTGATAAAAGAGCAAATATTGAAGTGATCGTTCAAATGCCACCCCCATTGGTCCATGAGATCCCAGCCTCCTCATCAATTTCACCAAATCTTGCATCAGCTCTTTGTTATATCAAAGATGATGTGAACAGTAACATTATCGGCATTTGGGGCATGGGTGGTGTTGGCAAGACGCATCTCTTGAAACTGATCAATAACGATCTTTCCAGAGATCATGCATTTGACGTGGTGGTTTTTGTTACATGTTCCAAAGAGTGTTCAGAAGAAAAGGTACAAAATGAAATAATTGGTAAGCTTGGTCTCGCTAAGAATGATAGCATAGAACAAAAACAGAATACTATATTCAACTTCTTGAGAGAGAGAAGCTTTGTGCTACTTTTGGATGACCTTTGGAGCCGTGTAGATCTCAATACAATTGGGATACCTGACATGGTGACCACAGTTGGTACGAGCAAAAGAAAAGTTGTTCTTACAACAAGATCAGCAGAGGTATGCGGGCAAATGGAGGTAAAGAAAAAAATTAAAGTGGATGTTCTGAAATGGGATGATGCATGGTCTCTCTTCAAGGATAAAGTGACTGAGGAAACCATCAATTCATACCCACTGATACAAAAGTATGCAATGGACGTTGCAAAGGAACTAGGTGGGTTGCCATTGGCTCTTATTACGGTAGGTAGGGCTATGCATGATAAAATAGATCCCAGTGAATGGGAGCAAGCTGTTGTGTTGCTTAAGAAGGCACGCCTCAATGATGTCGAGTTCTCGCATGTGAATCAATCAATATTCCACATGTTGAGATTTAGTTATGATAGTTTGAAAAATGATATTCTTAGACAATGCTTTTTGCATTGCTCATTATGGCCTGAGGATCATCACATAGAAAAAAATGAGCTCGTTGAGCTTTGGATGGGGTTAGGATTAATTGATGAACCAGAGATACAAGCAGCGTACAATGTTGGGTACAGTTACATTAGAAGACTGCAAGCTGTTTGCCTTCTAGAAAGTGACGATGATGATACTATTATAATACATGATGTTATCCGTGATATGATACAATGGATCACAAATAACCAAGGAGTGGATATGAACAAATGGATCGTTCAAGCAGGTACATACCAAGGATCCAAAGAGATAAAAATCTCATATGAAACTGAGAAATTATCTGTCATGAACAATTTTGCAAGCAACATTACCTTATGTGTCACATGTCCCTCTACCAAACTCTCCACTCTATTACTTAAAACTAACAATCTAACTGATTCAAAAATGCTTCGACTTGAGTTGTTTTCTGAACTAACCATCCTAGATTTTTCATATAATATGTTAGAAGCCTTTCCAGTTGAGATATGCAAATTAGTACATCTTCGGTTTCTCAACTTATCATTTAACCGGTTCAAGTCTTTGCCAGAAGAATTAGCTGCCCTTATCAATTTGAAATATCTGCTTTTAAGAGGAACAATATGTACCTTTCCAAAAAATATCATATCTAAACTGAAAAGTTTAAGGGTTCTAGACTTGAGCAGCTGTTATAGGCATATGGACGATAACTATGAGATATTCCCAATGCTTGAAGAAGATTTATTGTTTCTTTCTGACTTTCAAGCACTAGGAATTACCATTTCTAGCATGCACGTCCTTCAAAAGTTATCTCAAACAGTGAGTGTGCCTATTAGATGGCTTGATGTTTTGAAATATAACGAAAGCATTTTATCTTTTTCAAGTTGCTTTCTTGGAAACTCTCAGCTGCAAAGCAACTTAATTTCCCTTCAACTAAGACACACGCATGATGTCAAGAGTGTAAAGTTTGAAAGCACAACTGGAAACCGAAACATTTGTTACCTTAAGAGATTAGAATATTTATACTTTGAGGCAATATGGAATATGAAAGATGTAGTATGGAATAATTTGGACCCAAAAGATGTCTTTCCCAGACTCCAAGTTTTGGAATTTCACTATTGTGTTCTTCTGAGAAGCATTTCATGGATTATAAATCTTCCATGCATTCGAGAACTCACGGTAATGGCTTGCAGTAAATTAAGGCAATTGATCTGCATCAATGATCTGAGAAATAGTGGAATTAGCATGAGTCAACATTCCTTCCCATTTTTGAAAAAGATGATCTTATACACTAATTCTGGGTTAGAAAGTATTTCTGATCCCATCATTACTTTTCCAGCTTTGGAATTTCTTAAAGTTGTTTGTTGTGACAAGCTGAAGAAATTGCCTTTCAACACAGGCAATCCTCCAACAAATTTGAAGAAGATATTAGGCACTGAAGAATGGTGGAATTATGTTGAAATGGATGATAGTAGCCACAGATATTTACTACCTTTTTCCACATATTGAACAACTTTGCCCGGTGTTCTCGCTTAAAACTCATGATCAACTAGTATCAAGTTGATTGACTCGTGCTTTAAAGTTTAATTTCTCAATCATCCGAGAAATGTGAGTATGGTTGGCTCTTTTGTTTTATGCTCTAACTTTAAAACTCGTGTGAATTACAAGCAGGTACAACAGCTTTGAGTGAAACAATTATTTTAAAGTATCACAGTATTTCTTTTTTAAAACTTCTATAAAATTTGTAAAGGTGTAGCACTATGGTACTTCGGCGAAGTAAGATCTGTCTTGAACTCTTATTTTTAAATTTGAATTTTAAAAAATCTATTCAAATCGTTCAATATTTTTTATATTGAAATTATATTAAAATAAAGTATAAGTAGATTTTTTACTTGATTTTTTTCAGATTTTTAAACAATGTTATTACTGGAGGGTCTATAACTATTTATATAAAGAATTTTGTCAAAATCCAAAAAAAATAGTAAAACTAACTTGAAAAATGGCTTATTCTTAAAGCTGTCTTATTTTAGTTAGCTACATGTACCAAATCATATTTTGCTTCTGAATTCTGATGGATGCATAACAACAATTGTTCTGGTACTTGCTTTCAGGCTGCACACAATCTCAACATAAAGGGGCTTATGGACTTGGGTTGCCACAGTGCGGCAAAAGAAGTCGGTTGAACAAATATGAGATGCTTTTCATATAGTGAATAATTAGATTGAAGCAGAGTGGTCTTGGTGTTTTTGAGAACCCCTAATATTACTGTTAAAGTTATTCTGGTACAGGGATTAGGATTTTTTTTACCTGTGCTGTTCGGTTTATGTTAATGATCAGTATCCTGATGTGATCTGCAAGTTGACATATTGGTTTATGTTGATGTTCAGTATCTTAATGTGGTCTGAAAGTTAACATTTTGGTTTAATAATTATAGTTTGAAAGTTTTTATTAATATAGTTTATACTGGTTTTTATTATTATAGTAGAACAATTACCATTTTTATCATAATGCCTCTTTTGTTTCATCTGAAATGGGTGGGGTCTAAGGCCATCTCACTGTGGTGATAAGTTCTTTAATTTCACCCTCAATATATAGAGCCCAAACAGAAAGAGAAGTAAAAACATTTACAGAGCCTGAGGCTAAGGTGTTTACCTTTTGTGTTGACCTTCTAATAAATAAGTGCTACCGTAAATTTTTTTAATAGCAATTTCTAAAATGAAAAATTAATAATAAACATTGGAAAATCAGAATTTTAGCCATGAACATGGCAGAGCGACATAAAAATCAGGAGGTAAGGATGCAGTCGGCAGTGGCGCGGTTGCTCTTGGTGGCATTCTGACGCATGCATTTTTGCATGGGCTTATTTGTTGGTTTTATTTCAGACTATGTTTGATGGTCCATGGAGGTGTGTTTTTAGATAAGATTTAGTTATTTAAGAATGCAATTCCACAAAAACATTTTTTTTTCTCTTTCTTCTTGTGACAAGCATTTGGAAAATAAAGAGAGCTTTGGGAGGGAAATAAGAGAAAGGTGATGAACGTCGATTTTCTAGCCATCCGTCCTTCTACCATGCCTTTCAACAATGAATCCTTGCTCTCCTTGCTATTGCGAGTCTATAGAAACCCCTTTTGATCGGGTTTTATCCATCATGTTCTACACTGAGGAGCACGACATAAAGAAAGCTGGCATGCTGGACTTGCGCCAGTGCCACTACTGGTTCCCATGCCACTGCCACTAACGTGATCGCGGTAGCGTCGCTGCCATTGGTGCTCTGCCATGTTTAATTTTTTTAATTATTTTTTCCGTATGATTAATATTAAATTAAACTTTTCTAATATGTTTCTTAAAAGAATTTACATCCTCTGCTTAAGATCAGTAGAGGATTCGAACCGTCCGATCAGCGATGAAACTTTGTCCCGAGATTAGATCTAGCATTGCAGGGATGAATTGGTGTTCACCTCGCCCATTTACGAGCAAACGGAGTTGCTTTTGCAACAAATATCAAATATATCGCATGCAAGCACCGACAATAGTCACATGTATTAATTAATGCCAAATTCATAATTTCATAAAAAGTAAATGCGATAAACAAATAATTGTAAGTGTTTTAACGATCCTAGAATGCGGAAATAACCAGAATCTTAAATTACCTCTAGCCATCGCGGATTGAAATCGAGCATTGAGTGGATGAACTTGAGACCCGCAAGCCATGCGTCTCCTTGATGTCTCCTGCAAACTGCAAAGACTCCTCAGCGAGAAGGCACTACAGAACTGTTCCGACTTCCCTTGACTCGATGGTGAACTCGGGATACAACGGCTCTGACCTGTTTCCCTCTCTCTCCTTATACTTTCTCTCTCTTATTCTCTTCCAATTATACAAACTGAGAAAGTGACATTAAGCCTACTGTACTCCATCATAACAGGGCTTAAATAGGAGTTCTAATCACTCAGAGGGCGCATACAGTGGATTAGATCAAAGGGTGCAATGATCAGACCGTTCTGTCCAGATTCAGTGTCCCAACGATAGCGACCCGCCAACACTTTCTGCGACCCGCTTGACAAACAAGCGGTCCGCTAGATTTGGCGTTTTGGACAGAATACTACATTCTCACTTGAGCTTGCATCCTTTGTACACACAATCCCCTCTGTTTTCCTTATGCTGAATGATCGAGACATAATACACAAACTATGGCAGTAAGTCATCATTATCGTTATTACTATCCATATTCACAATGCACTATGAAACTATCAAATTAGCCCTTTATGTGATTAGAATACAATCCTTATGAATAAACCCGACGTTTATTCCAAGTCAACCTTTATGATGTAATTCTCAACCTTATGATCAAATATATATTCCATATATGTGCGCACAATCAACCGAGAAAAGCATCTATACTTTATGAAGAGTTTATACACAATCGTACGATTAATTGTTCATAGGATCAATTCCTATATATACCTGCTACATGATCTTTGAATTCCTTAAGCTGCAGTATTTATTCAAAGAATCGGTCAGCTTTCATTATGTATGAATACACTTAATGACCATTTAATTCTTCTTAATGTGCTCTTTCAAAGTCAGTTACTTAATGTCGATATATTAACTTCGACTTATTACTTTATTATTCTTGACTAGAAAGACTGCAACAGAATTATCATACAGAATCCTTAATGCCTAGATTTAGAATTCATGATTCTAAGCCTCACAATAAACCTCTTCAACCACCATCGAAGGTAATCTCAAAACACACAACAAACTATACTTTATGTTGAAGTAACGAACAATGTCAATCAGACATTTCTTGATAACACAATCCCACTAGATAACATGTATCCTAAATTCAATTTACTGGAATCAACACAACCAGTTTGTGTATCAAATTACCTTCAACTTATCAGTCTGTTGATACATAAGCACATTATCTTTAATTAGTACCTTAAAGATATATCATTACTTTCTTAGCAATTTATCCGTGGTCTTTTTCCTAATTATTATAATATCAGTACAAATATTCCAAATGACAAAAGCTATGTCAGTTCTTGTGCACAAACCATGACTATACTTAATGCTTTCATACTGCCTAAATACATAAATATTTATCATTTTCTGAGTTATACTGAGGATATTGATTCAAACTGAATCTATCACCTATCTTAATAGGTACTGGGTGGTGAATATCTTTCCATCCGGAATTTTTCTAAAACCTTATTGATATGTACTTGTTGCGATAGATCAAGAATATCTTGATTCCTATCTCCATGGAGCTTCATGCCTATCAAAACATGACTTCACCCATATCTTTCATATTAATATTTTAAAAAGAAATTATTCACCTTGTATAACCATCTTTTATCGTTAGTTACAAGTAACATTATCTATATGTAAAACAAGTAAACAAAATCAAATCCCACTAATCTCCTGGTATATTCACTAGTTCATGATATTTTCTTCAAAACCGTATAAAGAAATAACCTCATGAAACTTTAATACCATTTGTGAAATACTTGTTTTAATTTTTATATAGAATACTTTAACTTGTTAACTATATACTTATTACCTCTAAAGAAGAAAACTTTTATGATTATTTCAAAAAATCTTCTCCTTTAGATCACCGTTATGAATTGCAACCTTTATATCCACTGATGTAACTCGAAATCAAAATGAGTTACTAATGCCATAGTCACATGAAGTGAATTTTCTTTAATACATGAGAGTTCATGTAATTCACTACTTCTCTTATTGATCTTATTTGACATTATACCTAATATGGAATCACTGCAATTCATTATCTTGAAAATATAATAGAATAATGTTCAACACTAATATCTTTATAAGAGTCTCGTAGACAAACTACATATCATTACTAGCAATAACTGACCTTATCCTTTATTAGATTACCTTAATGTTGAATCTAAATGTTCAACTTGAACTATTTTCTTATTATATGCTGGTTAACGAATGTCAATAATTGAATTATCATTATTCAATTATGTATTAGAAGGAATTTCATCCAACTGTGTATTAGAAGACATTTCTATATGATCTTAAACTGATCACTCCCACTAATTTGAACATTTTCTAGAACTTAACATTTCCAGATTCAAATCCTAGTCACATTTCTAATCTCTTTACCTTTATCTGACCTCACAATTATTATTTATTCACCGTGTTGTCCCTAAATTTAGGCCTAGAGGGGGGTGAATAGGCACAAAAATAATTTCTAAACCGGTATGGTCAAAAAATGCTTCAATTTAAACTTGGTCTAATACAAACAATCAAAGCACAAGCAATTCAAGTATAGCAAGATAATAAAGAGAGAAAGAGAGAGAGAAATTGAACACGCGATGTATTACGGAGTTCCGACCCGCTAGGAAGTGCTAGCCTTAGTCGTACGTCTCCGGGAGTTTCGCAACCTCGAAATGGGCGCGCTCCGTTCAATTCCACAACGAACGGGACTACAACTTCGAACCGAATCACCTCGTCACAAGGACACTCGAGGCGGATCGGCCTAACTCGAATAAACAATCTTAAACACTCAAAGGAATGAGGCTCTAACCAAATCACTCAACAAATCTAGCAATTAACACTAGTGGATTGGTTTGCACACTCTAATCTCAATGATTTTGCTAAAATAATGCTCAAACACAAGAGAGAGTAATGTCTAACTAGTTGGAGCTCAAAAGGGAGGAGTTTCAAAGGTTTCAAAAGTATCTAAACAGTTCCAAGAGGCCCCATATATATAGAGGGCGCCAACAGCTCCAAAGACCAGTCAAAACAGACTCTGGCGTTATACAACGCTATATGCCGTTGTACAACGCCTAAATAGCCGTTGAAAAATCAAACGGTCACAGACAATAACGTTATGAGTTGTCAGAGCGATGTGTAACGCTGTATAGCGTTGCACAACGCTTCAGCAAAAATCCAAAGCAGAACCTCGACAGTTCCGTTGGAACTTGTCAGAGCGTTGTGTAACGCTTGGTAGCGTTGCACAACGAAGTCAAGAAAACGAATAAGGCAGAACTGACACACTCAAACAACATTGTCAGAACGTCATACGACGCTGACTGGCGTCACACAACGTAGCCGTTGCACAACGCTATTCAGCGTTGCTCTACGCGACCAGAGCAACTGAGCGAAGTCTGAGCGAAAAATAGAGCGTTACACAACGCTATAATGCATGAAACATTGCAGCATGCATGCAGCATCGATGCAGATCGATGTCTGAGCAATGCAGAGATGCTTGTTTCATACTGCGTTGTACAACGCTGAGTGGCGTTACACAACGTATGAGTGGAAAAGTTGTGTAACGTTACTTAGCGTTGCTCAACGTTCTGACAAGGGGAAATAATGGATTTAACTGGTTTAAAAACAAATGAACTAACGTTGCACAACGCTACTGAGCGTTGTGTAACGCTGTTCCAACCTTGTCAGAGATTTTGCAATTTAAAAACGAATTAACTCAGCGTTGTGTAACGGCAACTGGCGTTATATGACGCTGGACAGAAAAACTGAGCATTTTACCAGCAAATTGATTGAGATTAGTTTAGAGTTTAATTAAACCTTAATTACTGACTCTAACTAGACCAAAGCAATCTCTTGAAGCTCCAAACTAAGTGTCACACTTGCTTTAATCCATTCTTCAATAAAATTTAGCTATAAAACACTAAAAAGAGATGTTAGTTTAAAGGATTCGGTGTTGTTTTGCAACTTGGCAAATCGAGAGAAAATGTTTAACCAACTATCTCCCCCTTTTGCCGAGTTGCAAAACAACACCTAAAGTATATTTGGGACTTGATACAACAAGGCGGAATAACCCAAATTACCTAATTCTCCCCCTTTTTGCAATTAGGGAAAAGAATACCCAAAACGCCCTTGAATAAAAACCATAACGATCCTCCCCCTTTCGAAAAGAATTTGGCCACTAAGTTCATGTGATTAGGGGTATCTAACAAGGTTTAATGAGGGCGTAAACTAACAATTATAGACCATGCATGCATATTAAAATAAAAGGAGCTAAAAACGAAGCCATTTAGCACAACATAAATCATTAAAACAAAACATAATTCATACAACCACCATATAACAAAACAAATCCATTTAGCACAAACTTAAGCATTCAAAAACACCGAAAAAATCACACAAGAGATACGAAAGACAAATAAACTACGAAAATCAAAGTAAATAGAAAAGAGAAGGCTAAGGCTTGGAGATGGTTTCGGCTAAGACTACTCTTCATCATCATCACCCGCTCCACTACCGGATCCCCTCTTGAGATGGAGCTCCATCTTTCCCCAAAGATTGATCATCTCATCCTTGAGATGAGTGATCGAGGCATCGGTCTTGGCTTGGTAAGCGGACAAGTTTTCCTCAATTGTGTTGAACCGCGTATCAATATGAGTGGTCAAGGCGGCAAACTTGGCATCAAGGTAAGCATGGAAGTCTTGAGGTGCGCCTTGACCCTCCATTCGGCCGCCGGGCACATGCAATGGTTCATTGCCTATCTCTTCATATTGGTTTATGGTGGCATTGGGCCGGAAGATGTAGTTGTTGCGGTGGAAAGCACCGGGCACAATGGAGTTATCGTCTTGGGCCGTCCATCCGGTAACATTTAGATGTGCCATGAGGTTTTCGGGAGTAGCAATGGCATTCTCGGGCACGGGTTCGCCCCAAAGAGGTGTGTCATGAGGGATGCCGTTTTCAATGAGAATAGATTGAATGATGTGGGCATATGGAAATGAGAAGCGAGAAGAGGTATCGACCCGTGCCATATGAGCAAGCATGATGTAAGGGAGATTCACCTTTTGATTCATCTCAAGGAGGGAGCGAAGGAGAAACACGGCGAATTGCTCCACATTGGTTTTGATTGTTGCCTTTGGAGTGATGATGTTGTTGATGAAGAGGAAGAGAAGGCGGTGCAATGCCGGGAGCTCGGTGGCGGTGAATTGGCGAACGGTGTAGTTCCTCCAACAATAAAAGAATCGGTGAAATTCATCATAAGGAGGCAACTCACGTGGCCAAGTGGCATGGATGTAAATCTCCAAATTGTCATTATCGAGGCTAAGGAGGTTGGCCAATGTTTCCTCGGTGATGGAGATGTGGCGACCGAGGACATAGGAGTTGGCGGTTGGGTGGCCATCGGTCCATGTCATGGTAAGATTGGCATAAAAAAGCTTGATTAAGGACGGGTTGTAAGGTTGAGAATGCGCGAGAAGACCCGCCATGTTCCAATATTCGATCCTTTCTTTGATCCAAGTCAATTCTCTTGGATTCAAGTGGTAGACACCATAGGGGTGCTCGAAGTAGAAGCACTCGGAACACTCGCGATTGACATCGCGGTATTGGCAAAAGTGCATGTACGAGACCGAGTCTTTGAATAGGTAATTGTTTAAGGAGGAGAGGGTCCAATCCACGGGTACCGGTGGTATATCCATTGGAATTGGTTGATCGGTTTGATCGGTTTGAACCGGTGGGTTGGATGAGGAGGCACCTTTGGGGTTGCGCTTGGACCGTTTGTTGGTAGCGGTTTTCGGTGCCATTTGTAAATTGAGAGAGAGAAGATGAGGTTAACCTTTAAATTGAAGAGCGGGAGAGGATGAGATGGCCTTGGAGAGCACAGAACCGAAGCCGATTGAAAATCCGACGGTCGGATCGCCGGAATTGACGGTGATGGCGGTGGCTAGGGTTTCGGTGGATTGAGAGATAGAGAGAGAGAGAGAGTGGTTTGAGGGTATGAGGATGGAGAGGAGAGAGAGAGGAGTATTTTGGTGGTATTGGTTGGAGTGGAGAGAGAGAATTGAGAGAGTATTGAGAGAGAGAGATGAAGGGGTGTGAGTTGGAGAGAAAGAGAGAAAGGATGAAGGAGGCTCGGATTTGAGAGAAAAGAAGAAGAAGAGGAAGAAGAGGTGGGGTCGCATCTGTTAAAAACGCGTCCACCGTTACTTAACGCCAAAGGGCGTTGTACAACGCAGGAGAAAAAAACAGCGAAAAATGAGCAGAAACTGACTGCTCCGTTGTACAACGCTGAGTAGCGATGGGCAACGCTACAACCCAGCGTTGCGCAACGTTAAAGGGCGTTGTACAACACTAAAGCCAAATATATAAATAATAAAAAGAAATAAAATAAAGAAACAAAACAACGTCTTACAACGGTGGATAGCGTTGTACAACGTTAAGTAAAAATAACAGACAGGCGTTGTACAACGGTAATCAGCGTTGTATAACGTTGCATGCGACAGATTTTAAAAATCAGCAGAGGAAAATTAAAAATAAAATAGCCAGCGTTGTACAACGATAGGCAGCGTTGTGCAACGTTACAAGACAAAATCCAACCAACGTTGTGCAACGGTAGGCAGCGTTGTACAACGTTTAACTCGACAGAATTCAAAATTCATTTTAAACTAACGTTACTCTTGCGTTTCACGACGCTGAATGGCGTTGTGTAACGCCAGAGTCAACAGAAAACCAGAAAATTCAGAAAATTAAGACCGAAATAGTTAAAAACTTATTTTTCAAGGTTTTCAAAAGAAATACAACCAATTTAAAACTGAAATAAGGTCCAAACAACAAAGACAACAACATGATATGCATAAATTTAATCTTTGAGTTCAAGCATACCAAGTTTGAACCTAAGTTCAAGACGTTGTTGTGTTGGAAGAGGTTTGGTGAAGATATCGGCGATTTGCTCCTTCGTGTCGATGTAGATCAATTCCACATCACCTTTCTCAACATGATCACGGATAAAATGATGTCGTATCTCTATGTGCATGTTTCTAGAGTGCAATACCGGATTTTTGGATATAAGAATGGCACTAGTATTGTCACACAAGATTGGTACCTTTTGGAAATCTAACTCAAAATCCCTAAGGGTTTGCATCATCCAAAGAAGTTGGGTACAACAACTACCGGCCGCTACATATTCCGCTTCCGCGGTGGAGAGAGCAACCGAAGTTTGCTTGCGGCTAGACCAAGATACAAGTGAACCACCAAGAAATTGGCAAGTTCCACTAGTACTTTTGCGGTCCATACGATCACCGGCAAAATCGGCATCGGTATAACCTAACAAGTCTAGTTCGGTTTGTCTACCATACCAAAGACCTAGGTTTTGAGTACCCTTGACGTATCGTAAGATACGTTTTACCGCTTTGTGGTGAGATTCCTTAGGATTGGCTTGGTACCTAGCACATAGACATACGGCATACATAATATCCGGCCTACTAGCCGTAAGATAGAGTAGGCTACCGATCATGCCCCGATAGAGAGTTATGTCCATAGGCTTGCCTTTCTCATCCGCATCGATATTCGCACTTTTGCCCATGGGTGTGTCTAAACTCTTGCTATCTTCAACACCGAATTTCTTCACTAACTCCTTCGCGTATTTGACTTGGTTCACAAAGATACCATCCTTGAGTTGTTTGATTTGAAGCCCCAAGAAGAAAGTGAGTTCTCCCATCATGCTCATCTCAAATTCACTACTCATCAAAGAAGAAAACTCTTGGGCAAGAGTTGCATTAGTGGAGCCAAAGATAATATCATCCACATAAATTTGCACAAGTAGCAAATGGTCATCTCTTTTCTTAGTGAAAAGAGTTGTATCCATTTTGCCCCTACTAAAACCATTGTCTAGAAGAAAGGTAATAAAGAGTTGTATCCATTTCAAGTATAGCAAGATAATAAAGAGAGAAAGAGAGAGAGAAATTGAACACGCGATGTATTACGGAGTTCCGACCCGCTAGGAAGTGCTAGCCTTAGTCGTACGTCTCCGGGAGTTTCGCAACCTCGAAATGGGCGCGCTCCGTTCAATTCCACAACGAACGGGACTACAACTTCGAACCGAATCACCTCGTCACAAGGACACTCGAGGCGGATCGGCCTAACTCGAATAAACAATCTTAAACACTCAAAGGAATGAGGCTCTAACCAAATCACTCAACAAATCTAGCAATTAACACTAGTGGATTGGTTTGCACACTCTAATCTCAATGATTTTGCTAAAATAATGCTCAAACACAAGAGAGAGTAATGTCTAACTGGTTGGAGCTCAAAATGGAGGAGTTTCAAAGGTTTCAAAAGTATCTAAACAGTTCCAAGAGGCCCCATATATATAGAGGGCGCCAACAGCTCCAAAGACCAGTCAAAACAGACTCTGGCGTTATACAACGCTATATGCCGTTGTACAACGCCTAAATAGCCGTTGAAAAATCAAACGGTCACAGACAATAACGTTATGAGTTGTCAGAGCGATGTGTAACGTTGTATAACGTTGCACAACGCTTCAGCAAAAATCCAAAGCAGAACCTCGACAGTTCCGTTGGAACTTGTCAGAGCAACTGACAAGTCAAGAAAACGAATAAGGCAGAACTGAAAACGAATAAGGCAGAACTGACACACTCAAACAACATTGTCAGAACGTCATACGACGCTGACTGGCGTCACACAACGTAGCCGTTGCACAACGCTATTCAGCGTTGCTCTACGCGACCAGAGCAACTGAGCGAAGTCTGAGCGAAAAATAGAGCGTTACACAACGCTATAATGCATGAAACATTGCAGCATGCATGCAGCATTGATGCAGATCGATGTCTGAGCAATGTAGAGACGCTTGTTTCATACTGCGTTGTACAACGCTGAGTGGCGTTACACAACGTATGAGTGGAAAAGTTGTGTAACGTTACTTAGCGTTGCTCAACGTTCTGACAAGGGGAAATAATGGATTTAACTGGTTTAAAAACAAATGAACTAACGTTGCACAACGCTACTGAGCGTTGTGTAACGTTGTTCCAACCTTGTCAGAGATTTTGCAATTTAAAAACGAATTAACTCAGCGTTGTGTAACGGCAACTGGCGTTGTATGACGCTGGACAGAAAAACTGAGCATTTTACCAGCAAATTGATTGAGATTAGTTTAGAGTTTAATTAAACCTTAATTACTGACTCTAACTAGACCAAAGCAATCTCTTGAAGCTCCAAACTAAGTGCCACACTTGCTTTAATCCATTCTTCAATAAAATTTAGCTATAAAACACTAAAAAGAGATGTTAGTTTAAAGGATTCGGTGTTGTTTTGCAACTTGGCAAATCGAGAGAAAATGTTTAACCAACACACCGCATTGTTTCTCTATTTTCACCGTGAAAATCTTAAAAGATATATAGAGATACATATGTTGTGAGTAATCATTAGTTAAAGAGATGAATCATGCTACGAGCTTGATGCATGCTGGTCATTTTCTTACTTGTTAGTCATATTTCAATCATATGAACACTCTTAACTTTGTCCATAATATGCCTATTTTTCTATTAAACACACATGGTCAAAAACACCTGATTGACCATTTATCCTTATGTGTTATAACCTATAAGAAATCTTGGCAAGATCATATTGTCACACCCCGCTGCCCCGGGCATGACAGATCCCGCCGCGACTACACGCGCCGCGTGCAGCCGCAAGGCTTACCATCCTATTTCCAGCACAATTTACCATGTGTTTACTATACTTATGGCAGCAACACTGTCCCAGGACCAACAAACACTGCTTGTACATCATGTAAATGAAAATTTCAGCATGCCCGCTCTTATATACACAAGCATCCAGCCATAAAGGCACCCGTTCCCTTCAGTTTATCAAGTCCCAACCCTTTATATAATTCAGTTCAATCATAGCAGCACTCACAAGCAAACATTTACATAATATACAAGCGCAACTACATGGCAAAACAATTATACAACAACGCTCAAAAGCATAGCAAAACATGGCCGTTACTTAGGCTTATCCTTTCCTTGCACTCCACCCGGCCTCCAACCTGGAACCCATGAAAACATGGAAACGTGAGAAAGGGAACCATTTCTCAGTGCGGTATTTAGTTCCAGCCACGCATGAACCCGAAGCTTCATGTTGCGGAACTAAATACGCAACCGAAATACATAAGAAAATAGCTTTACATAATATAAGTTTCAGCCAATAAATCATTTGAAACATCATGAAATGCATAGCCAGCCAATTAAGGTTAGGAAATCAAATAACATAAGAATACACGAAAGCCAGCCATAATTTGGTTCCTAACCATGCACTCTACAAGTCTGGTTCTATATCAATTCATCTTGCAAATCATTCCAACACAATAGACCGCGATTTACCCACGCCGGGGTTTGCCAACGGCCTTACCAATCGATCCAACAAACTTGTACTAATGCTGAGGACATTTACCCCCTCAATCATGAGTCCCGGAACATAAGCGCTTATCTCACGGCCCTTGGAACAACGGTTCATGACGCCGCTTTCCAAAGATGCAAATGCCATTCATCACACAATAGTACATCCTTACCATTTCCTTTCCATTCCAATTCAGCCATCCAATAAGAAAACCATCCAATATGCATGTCATTTACTTACCAATTCCTTTCCTGTCCATAGTCATGTAATATAGCAATTCATATATGCAAATTACATGCAAATCATGCACAAACAGTCAAACAACATGCATACATATATATACTTTTACTTCCAAAAACATGAGATTTCGGGCTCAGGTGGAATCCGCACCTTTACACCTATTAACCGACCCGCCGTCGCTTAGGCGTTGCCGTTGCCTCACCGCTCGGGTCCCCCGCTTCGTGTCCTGCGAAGTCTGGTTCACAAGTACCAAACGCTTAAGTCACAGCCATACATAACTGACCTATAACTCGTGCTGTTTCATGGGCAACTCACCAGACTTGACACTGCTACATGGCTGGTTTGCGGTGATTACACCGTTCCTAGCACCGCACGGTCTAACGTTGCTCACACAACTATACCATCTCTTGGCCATGCTACTGTCCTACCATGCTCATGCTCTCTACATGCATGTGGCCTGTTAAGACATGATTACAGGACACTATTTGACACCGCAACATCGCTGGCCTACCACGCAACAACACCGTTAGGGACTGGTTCGGTATGGCAGCCATGAACTCAACTTGGCAGCAGCCCCTGCCACTTTCCTTGGCCTGGTTTGAGTGGTTTACATGCTAAACCATGCACTGTACCTTGCTCTCGACTGCCCCAGCTATCCCGCTATGGTCCCAGCTAGTTGTTTCACCGTCAAACACACTCAAACAGCACTATAGATGGTCAGTTTTGGGGCTGGTAATGGCCTATACGAAATTTCCCAAGGTGAGGGGCTTATGGCTGGGGAGGGACAGCTCAAGAGGTGGGAGAACAGGTGTCAACAACCCATCTATTTGCTGGCCCAAGCAGCTGCTAGGTGTCAATAAAGTAGGGGCTGGTCAAAGGCATGTTAGACCATCCAACTGGACCTCTCCATTACTCCTACCCACTGGACTGGTCCATTGCTGCTACTCACTGGACATCTCCCTTACATGCTGCCCAAAATGCTAAGTACACAATACACACTTGTGGAAGCGGCCTAAACACCGTTCTGGCTTACGGTTGCTAACCGGCAGCCAATGCAACACGCTTTGGTCTATCCAACGGCCATACTTTGGGTCCCTTTTACAAGTCATTTTCAGTGCCAAATTGCCTATTTACATGATGCATGAGATGCTTTACAACACATGCAAGGCTGTTTCGTGGCCAACCGTCAACACTGCGTGACAAGCACCGCTGCTGTCCACGCTTGACATGGCCAAAACACTGTCTGGTCATGGGCCAAAACTGCCGTATCTCACACATATTACACTGGACAAGTGTTAAAAATGAAATATACAAGTAATGGCTCAAAATATCATATAGACTCTTTTGTTGAACAACTATATTCTTCATTTTCATCATGTACTTTCGCACACCTATAATGGTAATAAGCCTAAAAGATAAACTTTATGATGAGTATTACTTTATTTTAGCTTAACCTAAGAGGGTAATAACTCATCTAATATCTTATGTAAGAACTTTATATTGACATGCACATCAACCGAATCACGAAACATTTGAAAAAGCTTATTCCTTATAAGCATGATACATGAGCAGTTAAACTACTCTCACTGTTCATAATAATCTATGTTAATAAGCTCAACTTCAAAAGTAGATTCTGCCCGTTGATCTTGATGGCAAATTTAATATTTTTACAATTTAATGAAGGAGAACAGTATCCTTCCAGATATTATAACTTACAATATTATCCTCAACTCAGAAACACTTGTACTTATCATTTCTAAAGGGAAATCAGCTATCTATATGAAAGTAGAACAGATACGTGCTTATACTTATATTGAGACTCAACTTTATACTCAATTTACCAATGTAAACTAAGTGATGTATCTTTATGAGTCAAATCCTGCATGATATTACATGTTTATGAATCAATTTCTTACACAGTATTACCTGTGGGCTAAATACTATGCTTTGATTCTCATACTTTATGATATAACTAGTTAATTATATTCTTATCCTTAATCCCTGTGGGCAAATTAAGTATTCATAATTAACTATTATATCTTAATATATTAAGTTAACTAAGTCAATAGTCCTGTGGGACGATATTAACTTCATCAACTTAATCTATTACAATCTTGTGTCTATTTAATCCAAATGTGATCATTACTTTATATATACCTAACCTTAATACAACTAAGGATGTTGTAGTTACTCCTTAATCTATTAATGTATATTCATCACTAAACACAAGTCATGTCCATTCTTCCGAATGTGATTTATAGATACACTATATAATATATATACCTTAATATAATTGAAGATGTTGTGGCTACTCTTCAATCAATTATCATATATTAATCACAGGACATAAAACTTTATTATCTGTCACCAGATGCAGCGGTCCGCTAAAACCACAAGTGGTCTGCTTGCTACTTCAGTGGCCCGTTAGACCTTCGGTGGTCCGCCAAGACACGTAACAATCCACCATGAACATATTATGAACTTCAACAAATATGTAACTATTCATTTCAATGGATAATGATCTATTTCCTTCACTGTGACTAATAGATATATTTAAACGCTAACCAAATTGTCTAAACGAAACAAGTCTTAAAGCAAACATAATTCCTTGCGGTCCGTTTAAAATGTCAGCATCAAAAAACTTAACTAGAACATGGATTATTTAATTATAATTATCTATATTTGAATAATTACCATATGCACAATTACCGTCATTTTCTTTATAAATACAATTTGTATACTATCACTATACCATATGCATAGTTATTCAAGTTCGTTTAATCAATACAATGCTTGTAACACCAATACTAATGGAGTACCTGATAGTATGATGGTCTGTGGACTGCATCAAACTTCACTACTATAGTATATTCAAGCATATCACGATTGACTAACCAATCTCTAATGAAAGATGCCAACCATCTTTATACAAATTCAGTATTTGACAAATTGTGACTATTCTATAGATTTCCATAATAATTAAGTAATCTACAAGTCCTAACTAACAATGGAGAACCATACTATGTCTGATTATACCTTAATTTTCATCTTAAAATTCATTTCTGGACAATACCCAGTTCTAGCGGGTCGCTCAAACCCCTGGCGGGTCGCCAATCCTGAAAGGGCGCCTCTAGAACTCATCCAGAATTTTTCAGGCAGCCTGAACACTTTCTGGTAAACTGACGATAACTTTTTCTATACTCATCTGTTTTTTGAGTTCTTTATCATTCCGAAAACTAGATTCAAATATCATTCCAGTGACATAAGTTTCATCAAAAACAAATTTATAGATCAAAAGTTATAGCCCTTGAAAGACAGACTACCCCAGACGAAATCTGACAAACTGTCAGACTGACCTATCTTGCAGACCGCATATCTCACTCAAACTTTATCAGAATTTTACAAATTTATACTCTATGAAAATATATATGAAATATCTACATTTCAGTAAAATTTCATGCAAAACCGAATTACCAATTGAGACAAAATTGTCCGGTACTACTGAAAGGTCAGATATTCCAGAACCCTGACTGTCTGATCTCTTCTGGTTGCGACTTGATTATCTCTCTGTATACCCGGTTGATTTTCAAGATGTTGGTCTCTTTAGAAACTAGACTTAGAGTCCTTTCTAATACCAAAAATTTCACTCAAATTAGATAACCGGATCTTGAGATATTGCTTCACGAAATCAGACAATCAATTCTTTCAGACAAACTCAATCCGCTCAACACTTACAAACCGAATTTCTTTATGAATATGAAAGGTATTGTTTGCAAACTTTCTGCTGATTTGTGTCTTAAGTAGTGAATTGCAATCTTGTCGTACCGTGGTGTGTCGTGGCAAATACGGTCGTGTTTGGCACCGTGTCGTGTCGTGTTGACACAGGTTGGATTTGGAACCGTGTTATGTCATGTCGTGCTAATTAAGTAGAGGAAAAGATCGGTATGCCACGAAAATTGACATGCCACGGTTGACACGCCGTGTTGACACGATACAACACACCCGTGTCAATCGTGTCGAACGGTGTCAACATTTTCTTTTTCTTTTTTTTTCTAAAAATAGTTACATATATTTTAAAATTAGAGAAAAAACGAGAAAAAATTGTATTAAATTTTATAAATCAATTATATAGTTGACAAAAAAATAATATGATAATAATTGATGATGATACAATATAATAATTAATTAACTAGATAATAAAATACGAATTACATAATATTAATTAGTTGAAAATTTTTAATTATAGTTTATGTATGAAATTTTTTTCCTTAAAATTCAAATCATCATTAGTTTTTATAATATATTAATATCTTTATAATATTGTTTTAAGTTTAAATTTTAAAATAAAATAAAATCATGTTGTGTCGTGATGTAACCGTGTTGTGTCAAATCGTGTCGTATTGAATCATGTCGTGTTAAATCTTGTCAGTTTTTTAAAAATGCTAACACACCAAAGTTTTAACACGACATAGCAACACAATCGTGTCATGTTGAATCCGTACATGTGACGTGTCGTGTCGTGGTAACACGAATATGTACCGTGTCAACACACCTAACACGCCACAATTTATAATTCACTAGTACTAAGTCCTAACCCTTCAATTGTTATTTTTTACCATCAATGTTTGGCAAGTTCATTTATTTTGAAAATTTGCAAAAGGTCTAAAGAAAAACAGAAAGTGCTGTCCCTCTCCTGTTAACATCTTCTATGGAATTCTAATTGGATAGTCGAGCTTTCTGAAACTTTTCTGTTTACTAACAGAGTACAACTCTTCGTGCTAGTTTTATAAACACAAGAAAAAATAGTTTGAAACCTTGATACTGTCGCCATAAAGTTGCGTGCACACTTCAATTTTATTTTACTATTTTTAATGTTTTTTTATAAGTAGAAAGCTTTGGGCTAAATTAAAAGATATAAAATAAAAATAAAAGGCAAAATCAGATATAAACCCCTCTAATTCTAACTCATTTGGATATAAACCCTTTTCACTATTTTTATTCCTAAATTAAAAGAGATAATCTGATTTTTTTAATGCTAGGACTGAAATACCCTTCTCTTCATCGGGCCGTTTGGATCGCTTAGGAATTTGGGGAATTTGGAGAAGTTGCAATTTCTAGGAATAAATTTATTGGGAAGTGTGTAAATTTGTGAAGAGTTTGGATTGTTTATAATAAATTTATGGTAGGAAGATGAAATTTTCCAAATTACTTGGAGAATCCAAACAGCCCCTAAGTAGGACGATTCATCTTCCTGCCTTAGGGATATTTGTTCCCAAAAAATTATTTTTCTTTTTCTTTCCTAATCGTCTAAAGGCAAAATCTTTAAATATCATTTTCTTTCCACAGTTTACTCGGCAAAATTGAGCGAGCTATTTCTAAAAATGAAATTTCTTTGATTGTTGAAGAATCCCATCGGAAATTGAAGGAAAATATGATAGAAAGTTCAGAAGTCCAATTGGGTACTCCAAAATGAACTTTTTATTTTTACTCTCAATACATATCGAAGAATCACGAATATCAAAATTATTAGTTCAAAATAAGAAACTAAATAGCAGAACGAATTAGCTAGCAATTGATTTTGCATATTGAGGAAGACGTACAAGATGTTGGAGAGTTGAACCATAGAGTGGCGAGCAAGAAGGCAGACCACAAAATGAAGGAGATGAGATATGCACGCATGTAAAACAATAAGACTTTGTTAGATTGGGGGTATTTCAGTCCTAGCATTAAAATTCTGATTATTTTTTCTTAATTTATGAATAAAAATAGTGAAAAGGGTCTACATCCAAATAAAATAAAATTAGAGGGGTTTATATCTGATTTTAAATATTAGAGAGGTTTATTTCCAGATAAGCAAGATTGCAGGGGTTTATATCCGATTTTGCCAAAAAAAAAAAAAAGCAATGCAATTTATGGCTTCAACCAAGCTTTGGAAGACAGCTCCTGTACTCTTTCTCTCTTTCTTCAAAACCAAAACCTAGGAGAAATATTTCTTCACTCTTCAATGATATCCCCTGAGCATCAGAGCTACACCAGACAGGTTTGATGGCCAAGGCGGCTCCTCCCCCTCCTAACCCTAAAAACCGCCACCCAAAATCAGAATGCCAATCTCAACATTTGATTCCCTATTTCGTTTTTCCCAGTTAAGTGTGTTTATATTGAAAGTTTCCGGAAAGGTCCTATGCAAACAAACACAGAGTTCTGTCCTCTACTTTTAATTCACAACTGATGGGTATTTTCTGACAATTTCAATTTAAATAATTAAAATTTTCTACTTATTGGTTTACTAATTTCACATGCCAGTTAATCATCCAGATTTGTGACTTTACCTAGTTAATTCCTCCAAGGGCAATCATATGTTGTGAAGACGACTGATTGGTTGAATATTCTTATTTTAATTTTCAGCAGGCAATCGTGAACTTGCATCATTAATTGAAGGCAAAAAAAAAAAAAAAACTTTGTAAAAACTCACAAATCAGATTAATGAAAATTTCCAGCTTTTGCTGGCCCTAAAAAAAAAAACTCACAAATCAGTAGGAAAAAATAAACACTTTTGTTAATAAAACCAATAACATATACCATTTACATTTTTGAAAAATAAAAATGACTGATCAAATACCTGGGATAAGTGATGATCATATTTTACAATTTACCACGACATCTACATCAAGCTAGGGGTAAACCACTAGGGTTTTTCAAACTGTGAACGGAATACTCCCAAGGCGCTAGGCCCAGTAGGTTTATGAAGGATATCAGACTCAGTACCACTTCCCATATTCACCTGATTGACGCCAACACTAAAAGACTCTGTGCCTAAATAATGCCTCACATCATAGTATATATATCTTATTTCAATGTTCTATCTCCAATAGCAGATTTGTGCAACTATCACAATTGAGAAATAGCACACGGTTTGCTATATGTGTTCCTTACTTGACACCATTAAACATAAATTTTATACATATTTTCCATATATTCAGACTTTTGATTACGAAGGGTCCATCAGATTCTGCATATCCCTTAACTAGAAGTCTAGAATAATGAGGTCATTGAAGTTCACTACAGGAGAGTGTTTCGGTTGCAACGAGCACCTCCATGCTAAAGAGGGCTTGTTGCATTGACAAGCGGATGCTACAGACCAGTCGCATCGGCCAATTCCCGATGTAGCTGGCTTCGATACTGACGATTCAATGGCATCGACATTTCAGTTGCATCGATATTAAATTGATGCAACTAAAATCATTAATGCATCTGCATGTCGGATGCAAATGCTTGTTGTTTTGCATTCGAAGAGTGCATGCTATTGGTTTTGCTAGCATCGATTAAGTGGATGACAGTATATCTTGTGTTGCATCAAATGAGCGGATGCTACTATTTCTGTTACCATCAGCTAAAGTCGATGCTAAGCTCTATTTATTGCATCCACTAAGCAAATGCACTTGATTTTGTTAGCATCAACTAAACGAATGGCAATGTATATTGTTTGCATCAAGTAAACGAATGTCATTGTTTCTATCGGCATCAATTAAATGAATGACAATGTATATTATTTGCATCAAATTAACAAATGCGGTTGTTTCTGTTAGCATCAACCATGCTAATGTGTTAATTGGTTTAGCATCAATTAAATTCGTGTTATTGTATACATTAATATCAATATAATGGATGCAATTATTCGATAATAATTTTATACAAATACAAATTATATGAAATATACTCTAATTTCCAAGCACATATATTAAAAGATCACCAAAATTTATATTGAAATATCTATCATCCATCCGATTCCATTAAAAAAAGAAACATTTAATGAAACGGTACAATATATTTAACTAATATCACATCACCAATATTGTAACCCATAACCAATAATCTAGCATCTTATTCTAGAGACCCTCTACTATAGTTGACTATATATTTACAATCAACCCCAACCAGTATACAAGGGAATCTCTCAATATACCCAACCTAACCCAAAGAAGGTGCACCCAAAGTCGTATATCCCTTTAATATATCACCACCCCTCAAGGAGGCAACAAAGTAAACAAATTAACAACCAAACAAATATAATAACCCAAATCAACAACCAAACTAATATAATAACAAAACACTTTTAAACTGTCCAAATTAATAACCAAAGTAATATAATAGCTTGCGACTTCAGCCTTCAGTACCTATCAAAGTTTTGGACAACAAAAAAACTATTATTAAGGGAAAATGGAACTAAAATAAGAAGAATTGACACATGGACTTGCACATTCCAATCTGTTTGTTAATTAAAATCTAATGAACTATACAACATTTTTTAATGTGGTGAGATTTAAGGTTTTTTCCTACATACTTGAGCCATTGTAAGGCAACACGATGCAGAATCAAGAGGCAAGCCCCTTGCATTACATTATTTCCAGCTCCATGAAAAATAAAAGATCCTCAGAATATGGTCCTTTTCATCAGAACATAAGTTTCAATTAAAATTATTCTACTTCCATGCAGAACCACGTTTGTTCATCAATCAGAATTCACAAAAACTAATGAAACCCATAAGGAACCAAAATCAGGTACCAACTTGCTTATATACGATTGTGAAAATTGGTACAAGTTATAGCGATCATAATTGAATTGATTCTTTTAAATGAGCTGAGGCCATGTACAAGCCAAAAGATTTGATTAGCAAAAATTTCTATATGAAAACCAGATCTAAAAAAAAAAGTAGATGTTTGCACTAATTGTAAAAAGGGGCACATGTAAACAAAATAGGACAGTAACAGAGAAAGTAGCAAAGAAAGGATGGTGCATAAAAATTACATACCCAAATTTAAAGAAAGGACAGTAACAACCTTCAGTACCTGTAAAAATTTTGAACAACATAAGAATAAATTGTTAAGGGAAAGGGGTCTCAAAGAAGAAACAATTAGCATTCAACTAATCAGACAACAACAATTAACCTTATCAGTACCATTTCATGACATTTGAATAAAATTGTGATTGACATTTGTCTAGTTCATAACAATTGAAAACTTGAATAGAGGTATAGACTGACGAACACAGTTAAAAGTTAATAGGTTCAAAATGGAAAACAAAACAAAAGATATCTTACATATAGTAAAAATTACACATCTTTTCTTCACAATCTTCTAGACTAATTCTAAATAATCTCTTTGCAGGAAATGAAGTAATCAACACAGAAAAGTACATACGCAAATCTTTCTTAATAAACATAGATTGCTCAAGATATTTCATGTTTTCAAGAGGATATATGATAATTTGCAATTTGCATAAGTAATGTGGCAATAAGAAATTGTGCACGTTTGTTGCATCCATATACACCCTTTTCAAATCTGAAATATTGCTTCAAGAACATTCGAATTACCATTTAGTTCAAAATTCATAATAAACCACAGGATAGTATTCCTATTCTAACAACAACAATATTAAACAAAATAGGAAATTTTCAAAGAAAGTTCCTGAGGGCCGACACTGTTTACATCTATAAGACTAAGCTTTATACCAGTAAGCAACCTGAGCTTGGTACCAACTAGTGCCAAGTTTCTGTACCCATTTAACACCAGAATAGGACTCATTCAGTATTAAAAACCATCGCCAAGTTGGTTTAACAAAGAACCCAAGCCCATGCACACACTTAATTGGCTAATAAAAAAGAGATAGTGAAATTGTTAATCGATATTAAACATGTGACAGCATGAATAACCCCTATAATCAACCCCTATATTTCCTTTCATAAGGAAAGGACTACTGGAACCGACACCAATAGGTACAAGTGCTGTACCGATCAACATAAAACAACCCCACCTTTTTTAATATCAATACCCCAACACTAATGAATGCTAATATTTCAGTTATTTCGCTATTGAAACTTGCTGGTTGTCAACTAATAGCAAAAAAATACATTTTAAAATCAATCACATTATTGTTAGACTTGAAATTTGTACTTGGAGCCCTATAATTTAATAAGCAGATTTTGTACTTAATTAACCTTAAAATTAACAGAGAAGACAAACAGAAACAGAACCAAAATCTGTAGATAAGACTATTCTTCACGGCTAAATTGAGGGGCGACGAGAGTGCACTGGGTCTCCTTCTATACCTGGCTACCTGCAAATTTCAGACAAGATCTTTTAGTTTGGTTATCATAGAGAAAACAATCTCATATTAAAAAAAAAATGAAATTTTACACTCAGGTGATAACCTGAGTTTTGTCCTTGTTCAATGGTGGAATTTACACATATTGTCCTTGTTCAAAATCAAAACAAATTCAAGATTGGTTGATTAATTGCACATTAATTGTAGAAAGAAATTGCCTATAGAATGAAATTATTCAATTGTCAAATCCAAAGTTGGTGCAAACCTTGTGCGGTTTGCGGTTGCGACACGGAGGACTTGACGATCTCTTCCACCATCTTCTCGATCTCTGTGGCCGACATGTGGTTTCCAGACTGCTCGTAGACTGCGCCACGTCAGCGAGAGCCTGTGCGTAGCTGGCAGTAGTGATGTCGGACATCTTACATGGCAAGGCATATGAAGATCAACGGCGTGTCTACCAGTATCGGCGCTATTTCTCTCGGCGGCGTAGAGTCGACCAGAGAGAAGGGTTTTCTCTGACGGCGAGGGAGAAATTAAATTAAATGCGAAGGAAATGGATTTGGAATTTTGGGGGCACTTTTTGTACCGCCTAAAATTCTACGAAACCAAAATTCTACCGATTGTAATTAATAGGTGACACTCGTACCTTATAATTTTACAAAATTACAATTATAAAGAACGTATGTCTAGAATATTTGGAGGCAATTGCTACCGCCTAAACAATTTGTACAATGAAGATGATTTTTCAAATACAATTGATTAATTAATAGCTTATATATTGTTTTTTCGAGAATCAATAGTTTAATAGATTGATATATGATATATAAAAACTAAGTTTACTTTATATTTTCATTTTGAGAAAAACTAAATTTGTTAGTTTGATTAAGTGATAAATGCTAAAATTCAATATATAGTACGGTTGTATAAAACATCCTATAACAACGGTTTTTAAGAATATTAAATAAGTAGTAAAAAATTGAAAAAAAATATATAAATTTGGTTTTGTATAAATTCTCAATATGAAAATTTAATCTAATTGTTGGAGCGGTTGTTTAAAATTTGAAATGTGAGAACAACCATTTTGAACAGAGCAACATCTGCCCTGTATGTTGAATTTAGCACTTCTTTTATAAATTCGTAATTATATGCAAATATATACAACACTAAATATAAATTTTGGAGAGAGAAGCGAGCCAAAAGTTTGGCTTGAAAGATGAAATTCTTGAACATGAAAAAAAAATTTGTTGTAGGAAGATGGAGCAACATATGTAGAATATATTCGTATAAATATTTTTTTCATAAAATTAGTACAATGATAAGACAGTTACATAAGAGTTAATCTTATAAATCATTTAAGATATGTATATATTCTCTTAAATTTAAATTAATATTCCCCTTTTATGATAATATACTTTTTTAATTTCATTTGTATTTATTTGTATTTCAAAATTACCAGGTGGCCACAAATATAATAATATGTATAATTCAATATATAATAATATAATTCAATATGAGCTTTTCTAAATGACACGACACAACATGTGAATCGAGTTGACATGACAAAAATTAATATTTTTAAATTTATAAATTAAAATCATTTACTATATTTTTCCATTTTAAAGTTAACATATTATTTAGATGTTAATTATTGATATCTTTTCAGATCTTCAACTTTTAAAATACTACTAATTAATTTGGTTATAATTGCTCAAGTAGTTTTTTTATGGCATAAAAAATTCTTATTTGATGATTTTCTCTATAATCTTGTCACATTAAAAATATTTTATGACATTCGAATTGATACGATATGAAATGACAATCTACTAATTTTGTTTGAAATAATGAAATGAGTTATGAAGGGTTCTATTTAAGGCTCCCAAACTTGAAATAATATTTTTTAAGACTATATGATAATTTGATCTCCAAAATAATTTCAATACGAAAGTCACATTGAACGATTCGGATCGATTGTTTCAAATTTCAATAGTCGAGTCTTGAATTGCCTTTTTGATTATAACATGACTCCAAATTGGATCATAAACTTATGAATCAAATCTAGTGGCCAAATTATTGTTATAAATTGTAACATGAAATTATTGGTGGTTAAAAAATATATATATCCGGGGAAAAAAAAGGAAATAAAGGCTATTTGGCAAAAAGAATGGCATATATATATATTTGGGGAAAAAGTTGTCTTGGAAGTTGGAATTTATTTTTTTTTAAAAGTGATTTATATTGTGTAAGTAATTTTCTTATATAAAATTGAGAGAAATGATAACCGTCATCTGTAGTTTTGTCATCACTTGTCATCGCTTGAACAAAGTGAACATAAAAAATAAACAAGGTGAACATAAAATATGATCAAAATGAACACATAAAAATAAATAAGTTTTGTCATTCTTGTTCAGATTTTTATGTATATTGAACTTATTTATTTATATGTGTTCATTTTGATCATTTATATGTTCACCTAGTTTTGTTTATATTTGTATACGATCACTTTGTTCACCTTGGTACATTAGCACATTAGTGCATTATATGATAGTTATGTCTACAAAGTTTCATTTCGTTTCAAATGATATGTGCATTCCCTTAATAGAATCATTTAGATGTTAATTATTGATATTATTTAAGATCTTCAACTTTTAAAATGTTACTAATTAATTTGATTTTACCGTGTTAGCTTATAAATCTCACAATTCGAAGTGATAAAAAGTACTCTCTCCATCTCATCTCTTTCGTTTTTTTCATTAAAAAAAATATTACAACATATCGATAAAAAAAAATTAATTTGATGAGTTTCTCTATAAATATTTCATCTAAAATCATGACAACTATAATCCCATGAAATGTTTTTTGTGGATTAATTTTATTTAAAAATTAGCTCAGTTATTGAATTTTATTCGGCGGGAGAATGAAAAAAATGCTCCCTCTAAAATCATTTCATGAAATATGTTTAAGTTGCAAATTCATGTGATTTTTCTTAATAATGTAACATTTCGGCCTTTTTCATACAAAGTAACAAATTATTTTTTTATTGATTTATGTACATATAAATATTTCATCGAAGTAAATCATGACAACTATAACCCCATCAAATGTTTTTTTTTGTAAATTGACTTTATTTAAAAATTAGCTCACTTATTAACTCGACGCGGCGGGAGAATGAAAAATGCTCCCTCCAAAATCACATTTCATGAAATATGTCTGAATACGGACTCAATGAAAATTCGTCGTCTCATTTCATTGCCTCTACAATACTATCTCTACATTGCAATTGTCCAAACAGTAGATTTTAAACAAACGGTTGGATTTTCCTCGACACACTCTAGAATAGCACTTTTTGAAATTTCATAGAACTTTTTGAGGATCCACTAACATAGAAACATGATGCAAACTGTTGAAGAAGGCAGAAATTTGTTTTATTGAAACCTTGTTGAATTGTGCGAACCCAAAAGAAAAAATGAATTTTTGTGACAATTTTGAAAGTAGATATATGAATAAAAAAAATGGAAACCTTTTGAATGCATAAGCTTTGACCCAATGGTGTACAAGAATGTTAAATGAAACAACTTATCCATTACAATTTACAACCGTTCCCTCTCCAGTCACAAGTATATAAAAAAATAAATCCATATCTTAGCCTATCATACTCAGTCAGGCTCTACTCACACATTTTTCCATTCAGCCCATATTTTCCTTTATAATTACGATCAATTTACTTACAAACATCTGATATCCTTCGTAGGCCAGCAAACTAACAATGACCAGCCATAGTCAGAATTATAACATTCGAGCAATGAGTCCTATTTGTACCCAGACCTGGGCCCCACCTTCTGCAAGGGCAACGGGAACATGTCTCCATTAACTGTTTCTTTTACACAAGAAGGATGCTTAAAAGCTTCTTCTACAAAGTGATTCACTTCACGCAAAAATTCAGGATTCCATCAAGATATCTCTGATACATCCAGCAATGATCCCTCGACATTTTCAACCTGCAGTATTCCAAAATGGAGTTACAAGACTTACTGAGAATTACAAGACAGAGAAATAAATTGTACTTCCACAAACTTCATACAATTTATAACCTCTTGTTGATGAGTGCGGTGCAATTTATAACTTCATACAGTTTACTGGTAGTGAATTACTTGTGTGATAAACTACATCAGATACATAATATGCCTAGTACGTTATAATTGAATTCAATATATACTTGTGTGATACAATAATACTGAGCCATCTAGTCAAATCACAATTCCATTTTACTTTATGACACCACATCATATCATTAAGTTAACTACATTACAGCAATTTGTGAAGAAAAACCATAAAATGCAGATAATTTGTGGCATGTGATTCGCAACAATTTGAAGAATACGATGAGAAAAGATTAATTTTCTTTGAAAATAAGAGAATAAAAATACACCTCTAACAAAACTTGCAGGTCAGATCAAGGAAGATCCAGAGACTCCAACAATCTGCGGTCCAGAAGGACCCAAGAGATGCCTTAGATTAGGGCATGCCAAGGCTTCTTTAATAAAGACCTAAAAAATATGGAAAAGTAGTTGGTTTCATTAGTTGAGCAAATTTGATCCATATGAAGGGCAATATTGACTCATTATTACCTAATTACAGTGTTTACATGAATTTACCTAATGATGGTTATAGATTGAGGGTAAAATTAAGCACCGTTGAAAAATCAAATAAGGCTTGCGGCCAATTTGGCTTCTAATTTCACTACCGACAGAAATTAAGCTGATTTATATCGAATTGAGATAAATACAAAACAAAAACATTATTAAAATACAATCAATCTAATTAATGATACTTGCATTGGTGAAAGAGAAGTCTATTAATTCAGACATCCCACCAAAGCATTCTAGGCAATTTAAGGATAAAATTGATCAGTGGACAAGAATCAGTGATCAAATTGAAGACCCGCAAAATTCTCTAGGCGTACCATGAAGAAGAAGGAAATAGAGAGGCGATTAGAAACTGCTGTGCGTTGCAACAGAGAACACTCGGTGGAGAGGCGATCAGAAGCCACACTAAACTGCTGAGGCGATCAGAAGCCGCACTCGGTGGAGAGGGACCAACGGTGGAGAGGCGGTCAGAAATCGGTGGAGAACGGTGGAGAGCCGATTATCTTTCGAGGAGTTCATTAAAAAAAAAGAATATCTGGGTTATGTGCGATGACAGGTGTCCATGACCGATATTAGTAGGCAGCCTACGGGCCTTTTCTCTCAAAAAAAAGAAGAAGTGCATAATAGGCCATTTAACAGGATCTGCTAAAACTTCACTTGTTATGTACATGCCAATTAATTATGCATAAAAAATTATTTATATTTATTAACGATAATTGTTTAGCTTAAAAAAAATAGAATACTTAAAATTTCGCTTGTTATTTAATTAGATGCAAATTAATCATGCATAAAAAAATTATTTATATTTTTTTAGCAATTTAGCATTAATTATTTAGATGCAACTAAAAATTAGTTGCATCAACAAAACCGATTCAATAGAGTGAAACATATGGCATCGACTATTCCAATTCTATTGTTCTCATTAGCATTCGTCCAATTGATGCAAGTGGCGTAAAAAAATTCTTTTAGTAGGCATCAAAAATTTATTGATGCTAACGACAAAATTATAATGCGAATGCTAAAATGTCGATGCTGTTGATTGACTCTCCTGTAGTGGTTGTACTTAATTTTGGAAGGATAGGTCCTGTAAGGCTTTGGAGGTTCAAAACAGATCCTTCAAAAAATATTTTCTGAAAGCTCTAGAGGGTCCAAATTCTGTTTGTCTTGATTGGCTTTTCAGTAATGGAAAGTGGTGGTCCTATAAACATAATAGGAAAAGAATATTTAACAATAAACATTAAAAAATTTTAGTAATATGCATGCAGGTAAGCCAATGGCAGTGGCGCACTACACTACAAGAATCTGCTTTATAGACGAGGAATTAAAAAACGGTTTATCCCGTCGAAATATCGACGGGAATAATAGTTCGCTAGGAAATATCGACGGGAATAGCTTCCTCGTAATTACGCTCCTTGCTAATAGTCTATATCCGCGAGGAAGCCTCGTAAAAAGGCTTTTACGAGGATATATTGAAATTTTTCGCGAGGATAAGACGCCTCGGTAATATAAAACCGATATGCCAGCGCGGTTAAGTCGAAACTTTGTCTATCCCGTCGACTTTTCCACGGCAATATTTATCCACGGGAAAAATATCAAATATCCCGCCATTTTGATTCTCTTCCTCGGCAATAACCTTTTTCCCCGAGGAACTAGAAGTTTATTTCTCGAGGAACATACATCGGCGTTATTATTTTGTAATGCGTAAGATTCTTAATTTTCCCGACGATATATGGACGGGATAAATACTATTGTCATCCAAAAACATGATTCTCAACCCTAATATATTTACTAATTTTTCCCCTAAAATACTACCATACTAATATAACAATGCCAAATGATATAAATATGAAAGGGAAACAATTGAGAATCATTGAAACCATTATAATCTAAACTATTGTTAAAAATTCACAGCATTTTCACAAAAGTACTAAAATAACAACATGCATAGTATCATCATATTCCCAAGAAAACCCAAAAAGATGTTCTACATCTGTTACATATCCAAATTATCAAAATCAATATTTGGATCGGTCAATAGTGTAGTATAACTAACACCATCATAATAGTTGTTGAAGACGTTAACACTGTCAATATTGCCATCTGCACTGGTATTGCCAACTGCACTAGTATTGCCAACTGCACCGGTATTGCTAGATGCACCGGTATTGCCAGCTGCCCCCCGATTGCTCCCATCATCAACTGCAGCCCCCTATAATTTTTTTAAAAGATATAGTATCAATAAAATATTGACAAATATATATAAAGAATAGTACGAATAAAATGGTGATGGTAATAGATATATATGCTTATACCCTTGTTCAGTTGGTCTTGTTTCTGTTCCTATACATGTACTTATGCACAATATCAGTTGCTCTCTGTAACTAATCAATACATGTACTTATGCACAATATTAGTTGTTCTTAGAAAATGATATTGTAACTAATCCCTTGATATTTGTGATTAAGTAAAGGTTACCTTAATAACAAGGGTTATAATAATGTATAACTAAGTATTACGTTGCTTCTTATGTTGTTATTCCGATGATTGTCCCAGTTCTATTTTGCTAATCTTCTAGGTGCTACCTCCTTGATATCTCACTTTGTTAAAAGTTTAGCCGATCAAATTAGAACAATTCTACTGCCATAAATGTTTATGTAATTAATTATTGAATTTCACTATTTTTGAACTAAGATTGAAATAATCCAATTATATATGCTAACTGTTTGTAGTTTTGTTATACTAAAATATCATGACAATAATAACGTACACCCTCCACTTTACTATAATAACGATTTAAGAAGCTAGCCCATAAACAACTTAGAAAGAGATTCCTTACTGGGTATGTGGGCAAAGGATGCCCATTCAGTTTGTACAACTCTTGGATTAGGAAAGTGTTGTGCATTTGTCGTTCTGCTGCTTGTTGATCACGTCGAGCAATCTCCTCAGCAAACAACCTATCCCTTTCCTCAAGCATAGCTGCAACCTGTTCAGACGTGTAAGTGGTACTGCCTCCATCTTGATGTAGAACGGAGACATAATTTGATGCCCTGGCACGCTTTTTTATGGCGCTGGTTGGCAGCGAACTTGGTTCGAAAGCGTTCCCCAGTCCATAGGCCTTACCATGAGAATTTGCACCACTTGCGATGCGGAGTAGAACTGTTTCGGACATGTCAGAGTTGTCTCGATCAGCCCTTAGCTCGAGAAATTTTTCCTATGAATTGCATTTACCGATTGCTTAGTAGAAGAATATTGTATGATAACTGCATATTATATTTTTTTTGAATAATAGGCTTAGAATTAAAAATGTCCAGTAGCTTGAAACAAGGACCTGTAATCTGAAGAAAGTCCAGAGGCATAAATGGAAATGGAAATTTCATTTCTTTTATAATGCTTAAGCCAAGCAAAAAGTTTAAAAAAAATGTGATGCTTCAAAAGATTGACACTTATAATAAGTTCTGTCAATAGGCGATTTAGATGGAATAGTCACACTTTAAGAACCAATATTAATTGGGAATTAAATAAACCACCAACAAATAAAAAAAAGAGCACATCAAATTATACTTACGTAAACCTCCTTAGACTTGTTATCACCAAATCTCATGGTGTTGATGTCACGATTGATTTGTGGGCCATCGTTGTTGATTGGTAAATCTGATTGTTCCGACAATTCTGTTTGTACCCTGTTGCCTGATGTGGGGTGTTGATTACCCTCTATGTTACCCGACTCATTCGGTTTCTCCGGAGCAACCTTCATGCATAGGTATACCTCCTCACTGGTAGGCGGTCGACCAAGTTGCTCTTCCTTTATTTGCCATGTTAATTTCATATGACAGTAGATATAAGCCAATTAGAGTCCTAAGAATTCTATATAGGTGTAATATGGTAAATTTTTAAAAAGGCTAGGTATTACCATTTTCTTTTTTAGCTCGTATGCACTCCTCGATCCTGAAAAATGATGAACTAAATGTCCCGTCCGCAATCGATTATCCTTGTTTTTCGATGAGAGTTCCTGATATTCTTCAGTCGCAAACACATCGCATAAGCCATCCCAATAGTCTTGTTCCTTGCACCACTCGGGTTTCATCTCCTTCCATTTCTCAAATTCAAGACCGTGCTTTTCATAACAAGCTTTTCTCCTCTGGCCTAACTCATCAGTGTATCGTCTTGCCGCGATTTGATCAAGCACTTCAAGACACTTGTTTGGTTCCTGACCTGCACGCCACCTGTACCGATCCTGTACGAGAAGGAAATTATGCGTTAATTTGTTTCATAGTAGTGGTCACATATATAGCTAAATGCTAAGAGCTAAATGCCAATATCTGAAAAGGCTTTGTTTGGTTCTGAATTCCATATGCTATTCAAACTTGCATTGTTGAAATTTATATCAAAATAAAACTTAATATAGGGAAACAAAGTTTAAGCCACCAGAAATTTTATGTGCACTGTTTGCTTTGCTGTGTTAGAGAAGGAGTGGTAGCTTCTGTGTGGTCCATCTATTTCATTCAGAGCCAAAGTTCTGATTGTTGAGACCAATTGGTTCTTTGAGGCAGTCGTGTCAAACTCATCCTTTCCGATCTTCCAAACCTCTGGTTTGTCCAGATGTGGTGCACACGGTCTGATCCTCGTCGGTCCCCGCCCTTTGCGTTTGTTGGTCGCTGCTGCACCTTGCATAGAATCAGCAATATCCAGCTGCTCAGGCTGGGTATTGATTCCTTCATCGCCATATCTGCTGGCTTGTGCCCTCTTAAGGGTTCTCCCCCTTGTCATTGTGTGGAACTGTGGATCTAATACAAGAATGGTTAATTAATCTTGACTTTTTTCTACTAATTAGTACCAGTATAGGGACAGACATGAGTTTGTCAATTTTTGTTAAATGATATAGCAAAATAGAGATGTTAATTCCTTGAGCCCCACTGGCATTCAAGTCTCCAAGGTTAAAAATGCTCAGTTCTGGAATTCATCTCCAGCTCGTGCCTCTGTGTCATTCTAATCATAAACATTTTAATATATATGTTAGTATGGTGGGAGGTTGTTGAAGGTTCAAGTTTCAATGGAAATGAAAAGGTTGCACTATACAAAGTTGGTAAAAGCTGAGCATCAGTGATGCAGTGTTTCAGGTCTGCAATTACAGGGGAAAAAGAAAAGGTAAAATGATAAATGAGAAAGTTAGGTGTGGCTAAACAAAGATTGAGGTACCAAGTTGCCAGCCCACACTTGGAGGCTGGTACATATATAAAGCCCAGACTTAAGTAATCCACTGATTATCTGAGCTTACCATATATCTTAATTAGTACTACAGTTTTGGTACCACATACAAGAAACCAAGGTTTCACTGAATACGACCACTTTATGCATTGTATTCACAAAAATGCTATGTACTGCCTTTTCATTAAAGTAACCTCGTAAATACAGAAATTTTCTCTAATATACAACTATCAAGAAATTTGCTGCCATGTGCAAATACCAAGCATTTATGAATTCATTTTTATGTGGTGATTTTAATTATCAATTCAAAATGTTCAAGTAGAAGGCAGAAACATTCATTTTTCTGTTCAAAGTGATGGTCCAAAATTATTGTGCATCTGACTAATCAAAATAAATAAAATGATAAATCTGTAGGACTTATAATCATTAATTTGGGGAAAATTCAAAATTCAATGATTTATAAAGAAAAATGCAGCAATTTATGCACTGGAGAGTGGTGGGGGCAGAATCAGGGAAATGATGGGGACAGTAGATATGCATCAACAAAGCAATGCAAGAATAACATAAGGATATCAAACCGTTGATTAGCAAAGAATCTGAATCATACAAAGCAACGTAGTACCTCAAGTATTAACTTAATGTCTATCTCTATACATTAGTACTTATAGTACCTCATCTCTCCTCTCTTTACTGATAAAATAGACCAGAACTATAGAAAATTAAAGAAAATTACGGATAATGATCTAAATCAAGTGAACTAAATCGGAGAAAAAAAAATTCCATATGGCCGTAGAAAATTGATGTCATTTACGAATCTATACTAATAATGATGGTAGAGATAATCTAAAAATCAGGAAAACAAACAAAGCAAACCCTTTGGTGGAGGTCTGGCGATGGCGAGTTGAGCAAATTAGTTTCGCGCGCAAATGACCTTTTTTCGTCTCCAGAGAGGCGATTTGGAGGGATGGTTTGTTGAGCGGCGATTTTTTTTTTTTGAAACGTGTTGAGCGGCGATTTGGAGGGAGGATTTATTGAGAGCCGATTTGGAGGGATAATATGGAGTCCGAAAATTGTAGAAAATATGTCATTAGCGGTTAGTAGAGAACTGATTTGGAATGTTTTAATTGCATTTAGATACTTACGCCGTGGATGAAAAAAATTATCAAATCCGATGGCTAAAAATTTGGATTGCAAAGAAAAGATAACAGGGGAAGATAGACGTTGTTATTATTAACAAATTATGACACGGTTGATATAGTTTTTAGCGGCAATTTCGAAAGGGTTTAGCGCACTAATTTAAATTAATGTGATTTTTTTTTTATTTTCATGTTTGACAAATTTTTAGGACAAATTAATTTCAGTAAAGCAATTTATATTATTTTATTGTACATATTTGGAGAAATGTGAAATATGCACATTATCTATCGCATACTGAATGGTTGTTATTATTATATAAATCACATGCAAATATGTTAAGAATCCGATATGCTCTTATGATACAATAATATAATTGATTGTGAGTTCAATTATATAAAATATATCACGTTGGTTACATGTTGGTCAATTTGAAGAAAATAAATACTTTTATTTTTAAAGTAAAAAAGCCACCACTTGCACCAGTGATACATGTTAGTTATTTAATTTCGTTTTGTAACTAAATTATATTTTAATTATAAAAATTGTTATATGGATTGTCATTACCAATTAATGATGGCGTATCAGTTTTATAATTAAAATTACCATTTATCATATTATTATATTAATTATTGATATTTTATTATTATACAATCCCTTACAACTTTCACATGTCAATTAGTGTGGAGTATTCTTTATCTAATGCTAAAGTAGATATAAACAGGTGAGTCATTAATTTTTAGCCTAGTATTTTAGATATATTATTTATTTATTCTATAAACGTATTTGAAGAATGTTATATTAATTTTATATGTTCACCTTTTGTGTTTTGCAATGGCAAGGAATGATAAAATTGCAGATTACAATTATCATTTCTGATATAAATATGAAAAAAAATATGAGTAATGGTAGTATCAAGCACGGTTGAAGTCAAACGTAATATAATTTCACTTATTGAAATTTCAAATGCCTTATCCAAACTGCTAACTGTGATCTCCATAAAAAAATTATATTGAAGATCAAAATTTACAATTTTTTCCGAAATTTATAGCTATTTTTTTATAATTTTTAAAATTAGATGATCTTAAACTAATTAGATTTATAATTTTATAAAAAAATAGTAAAACGTTTTGAAAAAAAAATAATGAAATTTAATTCCAAAGAGATATCACCATGATAAAACAAAATCTTGTATCACAGAATCTATCTCTAGAAATAAATAGTAAGAATCAGTTATATAATAAGAGAAATGCTAATGTCCAACTTATAACACAGATGTGGTCCCTCCAACACAATCGTATTTGCATATCAAATTTCAAATAACTGATCCAAACCATTAGATTATATTTTTCTATGTTGACAACTTGTATACAAGCACATTATATATATATATATATATATTAAAATTGTTACTATTTATTTCATATTAAAAAAAAAGAATCGCTCCTAGAACTTGTATGCATATGGAACATTCAATAACAAACGGTTTTTAATCATACAAAATAAATAGTGAATAAATTCCAAAACAAAGGATTCAATCTAACAATTTGGATCGGTTATTTGGAATTTGATGTGCGAATAGAATAATGTTGGACGTACGACGTCATCCATCCAGTGGCGAGGCCAGTAAGTGGCAAGCCTGGGCACTTGCCCAGGCTTGTTTTTTAAAAATAGAGGCCGATATATAGGTATTTCATTAGATGCCTAGGCTTGATATTTGACTGTGCCTAGGCTTGAGCTTTGAAACTAGATTTTTAGCAATTCAATCTGTTTTTTCTTTCTTGACATTTAGTTGATCCAATCAATGAAGACACAAGAAAAGATAAAAGAAAAGGTGAATAGCAGAAATAGGTGATTTATGGGCCCGCAAAATATTTTTTCTCCCATAATTCCCTTAATATAACAAAAGATTAATGCAAAAACAATATAGATATAGTTAGTGTAGGAAAAATTGAATATAACCCTATAATCAAATAGTTAATTTGATGACAATAAAATTATTTATGAATATTATTTGTTATAAAAATAATATAAATTATTTTAAATTAGATTTAAAAATTAATATTTTATTAAATATTATTTTTAATTTTATATTAAATTTAATAATATTTCTTGTGCCCGTGCTTAAAAAAAGTCTGGACTCGCCACTGCATCCATCCTATATATTGAATTAGTATAAGAATATGAGTAATGTTAGTATAAAGCGCATTTGACGTCAAACGTGTTCATGATTCAACTAACCAAATTATATATACATTTGAAATTTTAATCTATTCTTCTATAAAGTTTTTAAAATTAAATGGTCCAAAATAAATTAGACCGAGAATTTTATGACTTCAAACGTTTTTATATTATTGATTGATGATGATAATATGTCTTTACCTAAATGTTTCTGATTAAACATGTAACCAAACAGCTGTATTACTATACGTGAGAAAAATGCATTTTGTTTTCCTTTCTTTAATCCTTCTGGTCCTCTGTGGCTATTTATGCGTTACCTTCCGTGCAAGATATAGAACCAATTATGTTTATAAAGCGCACTTGCAAGTAACACAGAATATAGCACAAAAGATCGTATGATCTTGCGATGCGTATGAAGATTTTTCGTGCATCAATTGTGCTGCCGATCAATATAGATGTTTATTTCCCACTCGTTACAGAAATAAAACCTCAAAGAAGGCACAGAATATCAAAATTGTAGAGAGATTACACAGATCAATAGTTCTTTTTCCTTCGTTCTACCAAAAGCAGAAGTTCTATTTCCTTCTACAGAAGAGAAACCCTACTCTCGTCTCCGACTCTGCGTCGACTCAGCTAGGATAAACCCTTGATCAGTCCGCCTATTCTGCTCCTCCTCCGCCAGAGAGTTGCTATCGCCTTTCCTCTCAGCCTCTCCTCGATTAGTCAGCCTGATCCTCGAAATTAATTGAATTTCGCTTTCTAGAAAGGTATTTCTCTCTCTAGTTGATATTTTTATACCCATTGTTCAGCCTGTTGCTACTGTTTTCTTATTCGTGACTTCCAGCTACCGGGTCAGTACTTACTCTCGCTCCATTGGTTGAGAACATTTGCCTGATTTGATGTGGAGTTTTAATTGAATTGAGTTTGCAATTGTTTGCTTGAAATAGGGAGTAATTAGTAAAATAGATATGATTTCTTCTTATTGATTAGTGTTAAGAGGGTGAGGTGTGAGAGAGAGAGAATGCAAGGTTGAGGCAGGAGAAATTAGGGAGCATGCAGCTGGTATCTTGGCCATAGAAGATTCTTTTTATATAATGAGAGTGCCATTTTTAAAATGTAGTATAAATTTGATGCCATTTAATTTGGAGATGAATTTGTGATGAGTAAATTAATTTACAAGATTAAGATCTGATCCAATCTTATAATTACTCCCTAAATGAGCAATCCTAGTATTTTGTTTGCCTCTCTGCCCTCTTTGTGTAACCTGGATAAATATGTTATGATGCATTTTATAATTGTGTTAATTCTTGTAAGAGGATGAGGGCGTATCAAAATCAGAAAGTGAACCGTTAGAAGTAAAACCTGGTTCTACACCTGAGAATAATGTATTTGAGAAATGAGGATATGAATTGGCATTGAATTGAAAGTATACAGTCAGAAGTAAGACCTCTATTTCTGAAATTCTAATTTTAACAGAATGAGGTAATCCTAATTTACTATTTATTAGTCTTCATGAGGTTGCTAGTTGTCCTTGTTCAATTAGGTCACTGGGACAAAGTTTACTGAATCACGCATCTAAGTTTCAGCTAATGATTCACTTTCCGATTCATTTGTAACCAGATTCATTTGCTTATAATTTGAAATGAAGGTATCTACTTTATTTGTTTTTAATTAAGTTTTTTTATTTTATTTCAAGATTAGAATGGCAGATTCTAGACGTCGGTCGGCAAGGCTGATGAAAGAAAATAGCAGGAAGCAAGAAAAACCAGCTCTGACCGAGCCAGAAGATCAAGAGCAGGAAAGAAGAGTTGAGGTGGAGTTGCCTCCTAACTCACCCATACCGCGATCTGAGGCGAATCAACAACAGGATGATGGCCAGGATAACACCCAAAAGGTTGCCAAGTTACGGAGGAGCCGACTAAAGAATGCACTCCAGATGCCAACAGAACATCCACTAAGTCAACCAGAAACACAAGGCGAGCAGCGCGAAAATCCAAGCGCTCAAGGGCTGGCATCTGAGCTCGAAGCTCGCACAACCCGAAAAAGAAAAAGGGGGGAACGGGGGCCTAGCAAGGGTCTTAAGAAATCCTGTCCAGAGGATCGACCAAAGCTGTGTGTCATTGGAAATCGAGAGTTCGAAGCAATTCCTGACTGCACTAAGATCCCCACCACCCTAAGGCTCATCACATGCCGTAACATGCCAGGGCCATTTTCCTCGTACAACAGTTTCCCAAAGGAGACTCGACAGAAAATTCTTGAAGAATTTTTGGAAGTTTATGCTTGGCACCCCACGCAAGACATTGATCAAGCAATTGTCGTATTTGAGAATATGGCAGCTAATCTATATTCTCAGGAGATGGTAGAACAGCGGCAGGTCCTCAAGGAGAAATATGGCGATGATCGAGAGATATGGAAGCAGCACCCACCTCACTGGTGCTTGAATAAGGATTATTGGGTACAGATGTGTAACTTATGGAAGACAGAAGAGTGGAATAAGCTGTCAGAAACATGCCGTTCAAACCAAGCAAAAGGAGGCTCTGCTGTTCACCATGTTTCTGGTAGCCGTAGCTTGCACCGCCATAAGAAAAAGCTGGTATCAGTTTCATGATTCTATGTAGTATAATTTTTGTAAAATACAACGGTAACTGATGTGCTAATTGTGTATATGAACGCAGATAGAACTCAAAGGAAAGGACGAGGTACAACTCATAGATGTAATTGAAAAAATGCATACAAGGAATACTCCTTGTGGGAAGGTTCCTGTGAACAAAAAGATTGCTGAATTTATGGTAAGTACAAGATTCATCAGCTACATTTCAAATTAATTTCAAAGACAACTTCACTTGATACATTTGTATTCTCACTATATGCATTTTTTTAGAATTATTTTAAAGAACTAAAACAACAAGATCATGTGGAGGACAAATGTGATGTGGATTTATGGACCGAACTTGTTGGAGGTAGTAAATGTGGAAGGATATTTGGCCTTGGAAATCGATCGGTCATTTTTGAGACTGGCAATCAAAGTCCTGTAACAAGGTCGACACCTACCAAGAGCACTGCAACACCTGGCTCTTCAAGAGTCTACACAGCTGAAGAGGTTGAAACACTTTTGGCGAATCAAGCAAAGAAGTATGAATCAGCTATGGAGTTGGAAGCCAAACGCAGTGCTGCTGCTGTCTCCAAACAGGAATTTATGATTCGACACCTTTACGAACAGATGAATATCAATATGCCAGATTATCATGTGAGTAGCTACGTGATTTTTTAATATTTAGGAGCTATCTATTACTTATAAGGCAGTAGGCACTATAATTGCAAGTACTACTTAAGCAACTGACCAAAACAAAAGCGCAAAGGAAAAGGATGAACGGATACCTTTTGTTATGGGTTTATTAGGTACTGGAAACCATATACCATGATTCTAAGTACAAACCCTAATAGTTCTAATTTATAACCTATTTTAGACTATGTAACTTTCAACATTGCTTGATGTGCATTAATGTAACTCATCTTTTTCTCACCTGACAAGGAGGAGGAACCAACTACTTCAAATTCTGGAGGGAATGAAGACACCTGAATGAGGCGCCCATTGTTGTCAACGTGACACAGTGATGCAACCTTTTTGTTTTTTTTTGGCCTTGTGATGATGTCTGTGAATGCAAAAAACTAGGAAAGAATGTTTTGAATGATAGTGTTTATGCTTTTTGATATGCTATTTCAGATGCTTAGTAGTTTTTCTTTTTCAATTCATATTACTTATGAGTGGTTGGTGTTTATGGTATTGTGTTTATGCTTCTTTCATTAGTGATTAGTAACATGCATAATATGGAATATATCTGTAAGCTTTCTATTGGGGGTGGGGGGTATTTGTTGTGTTGGAATGAGTTGAGCTGCTGCTTTGTGGTATGTACAAATTGGGTACATACACAGCAAAACAACAATTTTTTAAAATATTTTTAAATGATCTTTCCCATCGATAATTCCATGGGGTTAATAGTGACATCCATCCTGAAGATTCGGGGCACAGTTTTTGTTAGTTTTTTTTTTTTAATAAATCCCAGTTTTAGTTAGTTATTTATTTAAAAAAAAAAACACTTCTAGTGGCTGCCAAGTTAAGTTCGGGTGTGGTCCCGGGTGGAGATTTTCATTGGGGAAACCTCTCTTGCGAAGGAATTACTTACCCTACGGATTATTACTTACAGGGGTATTCTCCTTTTTCTCTCTTACTTTCATGTGCTAACCTTTTTTAGTTAGTTATTGGCTCCTAATTTCAGTTATCTCTTCCTTGACAGCCACTGCCAAGAATTTCTAAAAAAAAATTCAGTTATATCTAAAATCTCATGCCATATTTCTCACGCCATATTTCAGTAACCCTTGTTGCATTGAATAATTTCAGGACCAATTTCTTCAAATGGAAGAGGATCGGTCATGGATGTACAAGCGCATCCAGAATGGATCAATTAATAGAGAATTTGTGCTTGGCGTCACTGAATTTCTGAATCATGCATTCAACACAGACAACACCAGATTGGAGAACGGAAGGCGATACATCAAATGTCCTTGTAGGCACTGTGACAACACCAAATGGCTCGACCGCGCCATGTCCAGTGAACATCTCCTTGCCAGAAGAATTAGCGGTTCTTGTCAATTTGAAATATCTGCTTTTAAGAGGAACAAAATGTACCTTCCCAAAAAAGTTCCTATCTAAACTGAAAACTTAGGGTTCAAGACATAAGTAGATCTTATAGGGATATAGAAAAAAACTTCGAGATATTTCCAATACTTGAGGAAGACTTATTATGTCTTACTGACTTTCAAGCATAGGAATTACCATTTCTAACATGGTTGTCTTTCAAAAATTCTCTCAAACAGTGAGTGTACCCGTAAGATGGCTTGATGTTCGGAATTACAAGGAAAGCATTTTATCCTTTTCAAGTTGCTTTCTTTTGAAAACTCTCAGCAGCAAAGCAACCTATTTTCCCTTCAAATAAGAGACGCATGAAGTCAAGTGTATAAAGTTTGAGAGCACAACCAAAAATCGTAACATTTGTCGCCTTGAGAGACAAATTAAAGCATTTATACTTTAAGGCAATATGGAATTATGGAGTATGAAAACTGTAGTATGCAATAATCTGGACCCAAAAGATGTATTTCCCAGACTTCAAGTTTTGGAATTTCACTGTTGTGTTTTGTTGAGAAGCATTTTCTGGATTATTAACCTTCCATGCATTCAGGAACTCATATTTTATTTATGATGAATGCATAACAAAAGTTGTTCTTTGTACTTGCTATATTTTGCAGACTGCACTCAATCTCAAAATATAGGGACTTACGGATTTTGGGTTGCCGCAGTGCAGGTAGGGATGAAAACGGATCGGATACGGAGCGGATGTTGGTCTTCTCATATCCGCATTCATATTTTTTTTTCGAATACGGATACGAATACGGTTCGGATATTAAGCGGATACGAATACGGTTCGGATATTATCGGATACGGAGTCGAATACGAATATATTTTGTCGGATACGGATTGCATTTTGATCGATTAATTCTTATTCATTTTTTTAGCACATTTTGTAAATTCATAGTGTATATAAAATTTTGCAGCGTATGAAAGGACCTGAAACATAGAGGAATATGTTTACGTCATGTCATGAGTTCAGTTTTGACAATATAAATAATACGCTAATTAGGTAAGTAGTGCTCAGACTTCATTCATTCTATCAATCAATCCAAAATCGTATCAACATACTATATATAATATGTATAAATTTAATTATTATTAATACTTTTAATAATTATTTATAATTTATAATCTATATTAATCATTATTTATAATTTATATTTATAATCTATATTAATCTGTACTAAAATTTTCAAATTAGATGACTTGGATTCATATAAATATATACAATAATTTATCACAAAGACCAATAATTCGGATATCCATTTAGCAATTAATTCCGGATGCGGATATTTATCCGTATTCGCATCCGTATCCACACCAAAATGTGTTCCAATATCCGCATCCGATTAAAAATATACGAATCCGTATCCGAACGGATCCGGATATTAATATCCGGATCCGCAAATTTTCGAATACGAATGTGGATTGGAGCGGATATTATCCGATCCGTTTTCATCCCGAAGTGCAGGAAATATGATGAGAAAAATGCCTGTTGATGAAATCTGGGAGGCTTTTCGTTTAGTGAATATCTCTGCCCGCCTCAAACAGCCTTCGCCAACCATTGAATATCTCTGCCGTCCGTAGTTAAACACTCTGAACATAATTTCTAAACCCATCGACGTTTGTGTCTCAGTCAGTAAAGGGACATTAAGTGACATTTCGATATCTGAACAAAAACATTTTCGTAATGAAAAGTGGTAAGCCTTTTAGGCTTACTTATTTGAAAAAAAAAAAAAGAACAAGAACATTCGTTGGGTGATCATGAGTTCATGAAAGAGCAATACGGGGAGAAATAGACGGCCCAGATGTGCACTCCCAGGTCGAATCTGGCAATCTTATGGTCATTTTCTGATCCCGCATATTTGTTTCAGAGAGTAACCGATGACTTCGATAGGTATTGATTTGGTAAATTTCTCCATCTGGCAGACTATATCAGCTTCCATTTTGTTGTCACTGGCCATAGTTTTGTGCACAGTATAAATTGTCAAAGGTGAAAGGAAAAAAAAAATGAGAATTGTTGATTCAAACGTGGGGTAGTACTATGTTACTAAAATGCAGAGGACTGAAGTTGGTGTCCAGTATTCGTATCTTATTTGATTTTTCTTTTCCAATTTTTGTTTTTACATCCTTAAAGTCACAACCATATTACAGAGCTAATCATTTCATAAGCACACACACAATATTGAGTTCTCTAATTTTGCATGTTGTCTTACCTTCTTAGGCTCCGTTTGGATGGTGTGGGAATAAGAGGAATAAGGGAAGAAGTATTGGGAAGTGTGTAAATTTGTGAAGAGTTTGGATTGTTTATAATAAATTTGGAAGTAGGAAGAAGCTATTCCCTTATTCCTAGGCTCATCCAAACACAGCCTTAAAGTAGCACGGTCATCATAAATCAAAGTTAGCCTTTAAAAAAATCAAAACACAATTACATAGCTAATTAGCTCAAATATTGATCAACAAAATAAGTTGTCATGCATGATGGTAACAAAACAAATATAGTGACCTTCTTGTAGTAATCTATTTTTTGATAGTTAATTCAATGATGGTGTCTGTTCAGACGATACCAGTCACATGCTAAACTGTACCAATTCCTAAATTTCGAAATATAATGAAGATCGAGATCCTAAATTCTATCTCATATTTATCTTCGAATTGAAAAATCTATAAAAAAACAAAAAAAAAAAATGTTAATGAACAAAATTTTAAAACTGGCTCCTTATGAACCAAAACAATGTCCTTTCTATCATCCGATCATCTTACACATTCTAAACGGACCCATTACTGGCCCAGGTCCAGTGGGCCTCAGGAGGAGGGAATCCAGCGGAAGAAGCTCCAGCAGCCTCTTCTCTACTTTATGTAATTATGTTATTATGTAGAAATTAATCATTGACCCAAACTCTTGTCAACTTATCGTTAAGTCGAAAGAATCAGCACTTGCAGTTTTAAAAAATTATCATTTGAGCTTGATCAACTTAAAAAGCACAATAGAATTAATCCTAATAATTAGACCCAAACTGTCTCAAGTTTGGTGAGCCACAAATGAAGAGCGAGCCCAACAACACAAATAAGAACATTAGGAAATTATAGATGATCAAAATTTAGGAAAACTAGCTAATGCATCGCGCTCCGCGCGATGTAAGACCGATCTAAGATGATTGTATTGTTGACTCAGTAAAAAATGACTCGACCACTTCTATTAAAAGAAGCCCCAAACTACAGTTCACAAACGTATCAACCAAGGTCTAAAATTCTGGTACTGGCATCCTATCTCTTGGATTATCTATGCATAATTATTACAAACCAAACTATAGTTTCCAATTTATAAGAAGGGACAAAATGAGTACATTCAAGTCCCAAACAACTCCGTGATACAATCAAATTTATTAGCTGAAACAAAATCCAATTCCAGCTTTGTATAACAGCTTTGCACATTATATCATGAGCTCTTAAAAGCTACATAAAAATCACCTAAAATTTATTTCTACCAATAAACCTGAGCTCTATGCTGAAAAAAGAAGTGTTGCAAGGGTTAATCCTGGTTTACAATATGACTGCCTGAATAAAACATAAAAATAAGATTGTCATAACTAACAATTCACTAAATGATATTTATGTTTCCAAAATAGTAATAAGTTAGTCCTAAGGTAAAGAAAAAGAAATAAGTTATTGACCCCAAGCTCTAATTCACTGAACCCTAATTTTTTTTTCAAAGGTAATGAGTAATGACTAAGGTTTATGAATTCCCTGATAGCATCAAAAGACCAAATTGACCCCAAGCTCTACCTACACTAAGGGCAGATTGATGTAAGCGAGAGTCTCAATTTATAGCCTCTTTTACATACTCCTATAGATCAACATTAAAATCCTGAAGGAATTGTGCACTAAATCAGATGACATAAATAAGTTATTGGCAATTTTTCAATGCAGTTTGAAAAAATTAAAATAGCAAAATAGCAGACTAAAAGGTCTCTCAAAAAACACCCAAATCTGAGCTCTGGCCTAAAAAATGAATCCAGCAAAGATAACCAAATTGAAGAAATATTTTAAGCAAACTAACTTCAAATTTGGATATTAATAGTGAAGGCATTGTCACAATATGTAAAATTTTCAAAGCAAATATTTATTTAATGAAAAGTCTCTTAAATGTATAATCTATTGTTTTAATATACTCCAGTCTATATAATAAGAAAATATTTACAAAAAATTACCCTTGCATAAGGTAATGAAGTTGCGCCAATACCCAGTGTGGTATTGGCTTACTGGCTTGAGGGCTGCAGTAAGACCCAAAGCATGTTTGTTGTGGTCAAAGAGCTTATTGATTTTTCATGGTCATAGAGGGCACTTTACTGTTGTGTGATGTCATACCTAAAAACTGCACACGGTTCCTCATCGGCAATTACATGCATACGCCGTAGCAATCCTTGAAATTCATTGTGAAACAACTGATGCAAAGCAGATGGGATAAAAAATCAGAAGCAAAATATACTGTCACAGTGAAAGTTGAGATGAAGTTATAAAAAAAGTAATGACACATATAAGAGACAGAGCTTGAAGAGGAGAGAGGCTGGAGAGAGACCAATCTGGCTAGACAAAGAAGTAATGTATTCTTACGTAGTATGCATCGCGCGGTATAGCGAGGAATTCCGAAATCGACAATGCCCGTGGCTTGCACTGGTCAATCTGCACTGCCGGATTAGCTACCAGTGTCCCATCATATGGCGGGCCTTCAGTGTTCAGGAAAAGTCACCAATGTTCCATCATATGACGGGCCTTCAGTGTTCAGGAAAATCGGTGGCAGATCCTGTGGTAAACTGGAAAATACATCCTTTTGTAACTAAAATTACTGACTATTCTTAGCCTTTGGATGTATATTATACGAAAGAGCATTGCATACCTTGCAGAAACTGTGTAATCTCTGAAATGGCTTTGTCAAAGCAGAACTTTGTGCCGCTAAATGCCTTCACACCATAGAGACCTGCAGAAGCATGAAGCATACATAGCTGAACTAATAAACAATACAATAAATTATTTTTTTATTGTGAAAACACATTCAGAATATTAATTCGATTTGATGAGAGAAAGATGTGTTGTAGGACTGATGATGCCATTGATTGATCTGAACCGCACTGCAGATAATACCTATTTTTTTTCTACTAGAAACTGACTCGACAGCGTAACTTGAAGCATGTAACCCCTGGTCATGAAAAGATGACAACACAATATGATAGCTGATTGCGACAATAGTTATTTTTTATAGCTGAAAAAAGAAGAAAAAATGGGCCAAAAAAAAAAAGAACAATCACAGAATACAAAAGCACCTCTCATCTGTGTAGGCTTAGGATGGCTTGTTTTGTTGATTTCCTTAACAGGGCTGAAACCTGCAATTCTCCTAGCGACATCTGCCAGGACAGAGGAAAAATAAAGAGATCAGCACAGTCAGATATTCTAAATAGGGCTGAAGCTTAATCCTGTCAGTGCATGTGAATCATAAGTAAGCCTACATTGTTACGTTTTTTTGTTGAATCAAAACTCAATCAGACTCACTTAGCTGTGATATGTTTGAGACGGTTTTAATAGCAACTCCCTGCATAATCTCTAGAAAGGGAAAAAAAAGCGATCTTAGAAGGAAAATTATGACTGAATTGATGCCAATGCCAGACTCTACATCTGGAAATTGCTTGAAGGGGTTAAATTACAGCCTACAAACTAATACTAATCACTTGCAGTCTTATATTGCTTCTCTTTTAAATTGCAATTAGAAATTCTAAGATAAAGCTAAGCACACCTGAAAATTCGAGAGAATCATAAGCTGCTTAGATGCATGAGACTGAGGGTTCAGTGTATAAATAGAAAAATTTTGTAAGATAGAGCACCATGTTGCTCCTAGAGAAGAAAGTAAAAGTTTTTACTCATCAAACCTTTCCATCCAATAGCAATATATCTTCACACTGTAAGAGGAAATCATTACTATCCAACACTTCTTATAATAACTGGTAAGAACTGAACCAAACATAATGTTCATTTTAATGAAATAAGGAAGTAAAATTCAAGACACGCACCTCTTCCCATTCTCCAGATATTCCACAAATCCTATATGCTGACGTCCCTAAATTCAAAAAGATCAGAGCCATAACTTCTTCAAAACCAAAAAATAAACAACACTAATAGCAAAAAACTACAAACCTTGTTTGGAAGTAATAAAAATTCAGAGCAAAAATCACAACCCAATGCTCCAAATTTGACCAAATTATCTTATGATATATAAGAATCATCATGCTATATTCATTCTTCACTTTTTAAACTTCCATATATTTCATGTAAATATGCAAAATTGCAAATACACTGCTAAAATATAAAATGATCCACCCACTGATATCAAATAACTATGTTATACAAGGATATGTAGTAATTCATTTGGAAAGGTACCTGACCTTTAATTGCTCTTCCTATCTTATTACCTTTCTGAAGCAAGATTTTTGGAGGTGCCTGATCAGGTATGCATCATGTGTTCTTCCTATCGCATTAAAGATAAGAGCTGCACATCAATCGGATTTGGTAGAAACATCATATTAGCAAGGGCAATTTAACAGCCCAAGAAAATAAAATCGAAAAACGAAAATAAAAAAAAGAAATTATATAAAACCTAAATAATTTTGCAAGTCCATTCTGTCTTTGAATCCACTAAAACAAACATAATAGCAAAGTCCAATATCGTAACCAGTATAGCTAGAAACCAAAAAAAAAAGAAGGACAATTTCAAAGAAAAAAAGCAGTAAAAAATTACCTGGTTGTGTGGAGCAGTATAGCGCTAGGAGAAAGTTTTTACCCCTTCTGTCTCCCCGTGAGAGGCTAGAAACCCTAGCTCAAGAAAAGGTTAGAGTCTGAGAGAGAGAGAGAGAGGGAAAAAAAACAGTACCATTGAGAATTTGAGATGGTTCTGGAGAACGCACAAAAAGAAGAGGAGACAGCCGTACACAGCGGAGCGACGGTAAGGCATGGCCTTACTGGACAAAAGGGTTGAGCCGGATCTGCCACGGCTGAAACACCAGACGCAAAACTGAAGGCGAGATAGAATACAAACTTCAGACACGCAACTCAGAAGCGACGCAGGAAGGCAGGAAAGAAAAGGCAGCAGAAAAACCAAAGAAAGCAAAAAAAAAGGCTAGAGGTAGTGGACGCGAAGGGATGAGATGAAATCCATCAAACAGACCAGAAAAATCAGACGGCTGGGATGCAATATTATTTCTACAGTTCTCCAATGGTTTGAAATTGAGGTATTTATGATAGGCAAATAGCGATAACTTTAAATAAGGATGTAAGATAAAAAGATAAGAAGATAAATCCTCCACAATTATGTCTTTATACTGTATTCCACTTTCACAAGAAAATAACACAGTTTGGTGACCGCTAGTCACGGAAACCATAAACCGTACAAAAAGACAAACGAGTCAGTGACAAAATGCAGCTCGGAGAGTTGCTTGTTTGCCAAATTTTGTAACGTCGAGCACAAATAGACAAAAAAGAAAGTAAACTGGAATGATTTTGTTCACCTAGAGCAGTCGTTCATTTCAAACCTATCCACAAATTTGGGTTACGTCGTCCGTAAATTTAGATTTATTCTATCAACGATGCGGAATGAAGAGTGAATTATATTCCAGTTTCTTATATAATCATATAAATGTTTAAATTTGTTAAATGAAAAGATTAATTAGAACCGAAATTTATATATCAAGAATTTATAATGGCTTTCAAATGTTCTCAAGTTTAAATTTAATACGCAGCAGTAGAATATATGAAAGAATGCCTTATGGGTTTTAGTTACTCAATATAATATGGTCATGATCAGAAAATGATTTGTTCTAGTTTATCATATGAGCACATTTTCTATATAACATAATTGGAAAATATTTCACGCAATATAATAATGGCATTACTGCAAATTTAATTACAAGTGCAGATATTCCTTCACTGAATAAACCTTCATATTGTTTTCCCTTGCAAGCTTCCAAACTTTTTGTTTTTTCCAAAACAAATAACTTGAGGAGAACCCACAATATTCATCCCCTCCATCATAAAAAGCTGCAAAACCATCGACTAAAATAAATGATTGTTTAGCCGTTAAAGTTATTTAACTTATAAAATAAGGATTTTTATTTTTGTTAGCCCACAGACTTTAATTGTAAGAAAATAAAACGGAAAGTGAGTACTGGCCTTGAAAGCTATCCAAGTTAGGTGCAGTGATGCATGCACGACGTGTAAAAATGCCACATTGCCACGTGTATATGTGGTGGAGTATGTGGTGTTGTGTTTGCACTTTGTAGTTTGTAGTTTGTACTTTGTACAAGAGAGAAGTAGAGGCCGCCAGGCCGAGAATCACTCTTTTCCCTGCGGCCCAAAATAAGTTACCCAACATGAAACGGTCTATGAAGGAGGCACAAAAATTATTAAAGTTTTCTTATAAATAAATATTAGACACGAGAAAAAACCTTCTCTCTTTCCCTCACTTTTACCCTTTCTTACTCTCCTTCCTAATCCCTCACCTCTCTCTCTCTACACTGACAAGTTTTTAAGGATCGGCTCGCGCCGAAGAGTGAGAGAAAAACAGTTCGAAGAGAATTTTCTCTTTGTATTTCAGAGGTAAGAATTGAGGAGAAAAGGAGAGAGACAAATAAGAAAAGAGCGATCCGCCGCCGACCCAAGTCGTCATTTCTGGTTTCTTGGTCGGACCAGATTGAAATTCCGACTAAAAATCCCATTTTGTCAGTACCCAATTCGTCATAACTCATTTCTGGTTTGTTTCGCTTGTGTTTAGTTCCAATTCATCTCTCGATTGAACGAATTAGCGTTTTTTTAGTGTGATTTCTCTGTCGCCATGGGAGACCTTGAGCCATGGCCGGGCCATGCCAATGGAATTTTGTCGGAGCCTAACCCAGAGAGCTTGCTCAATCCATACCCGCCTAATCCTGATCTAACGACCATTGATGAAGCCACGTGGCAACGGGCTGAGGAAGCTGCGCAAGAGGTCTTACGCCATATTCACCCAACTGTTGCTTCTGAGAAGAGTAGAATGGCTGTGGTGGAGTATGTGGACCACATTATCACAAAATACATTGGAACCGTGGTAATTTTTTTGAAAAAAATTCTTTATTTCAGTATTAATTGTAGCAGATGCTTGTTCGTATTTTCTTTTGCTGGAAAGTTTGTGAACTCTAGGTTAAGCTTTGATAGCCTTTTGGTTAGGCTTAGATAATGTTTATTTATATCCTTATCTATATGATTATATATCCTTCAGTACTTTGTAGTTTTTGGTGGAATTTTAACTTTGGAAGAGCTTATGCAGCTCATGGGTTTTTAGCATTAAGTATTAAAGTGAATTTAATTTGTTGATTTTTTTTTTGTTAATCTGAAGATGAATTTGCATGATCCATACTCGTTCTTCAGAAGCTCACAGTATGAAAATTTGCATTGTTGAATTTATGGATTTTGAATATTTTGTATGCAGTTAATAGTTAGAATATACACTGTTCCAGAAATGTCAGTATGATTCATTTTGTTAGAGATGTTAAATACCTTGCCTGAAAACCCCACGGTGGTTTTTCATCACAGAATAACAAGATTGCTGTTTTGTATTTTGGGTATCAAATCGTTCGCAAATAATTATAATATGCTGGTTCCGAAAAATTTTTGGTATTTCCAATGCGGTCATCCTGTTCAAAACTAATGATTTTGCTTTGGAGATCCCAAACTGTCAGTATAAAGTGCAACAGTTGATAAAGATGAATGTTTTTGTAATGAAATGATCAGAATACTGGCTGTGATACTAACAAGGGTGTGTGATTATTTATTGTTAGATTTTCTTTCATTATTTGTATTTTTATATTTTTATTTGAGGGGGTTGGAACTTTTGTTGTTGGGTGGCAAAGTTGTCAGGTAGGAGAGTAGACATGCGCATTATTGGTACTAACGCATTGAAACAAAGGGAAATTTGGGATTGTCAGTTGGAAGAAGAGGGTCCTTAGTTGTTGAAATGACTGGAATGCCCTTAGATTCATGCATTCCATAAGTTCATTGCTTCGGTCACAGGGGCAAAATGGTCAAAGGGAGTATCACGCAATCTAATTTTGCGTTATTGGACCATCCCGAAAAAGTCTAATGCAAAATGATCTAAGGGAGTATCACGCAATCTACTTTTGCGTTATTGGAACATCCCGAAAAAATCTATTCATTACATGACTTGTACAAATTAACATTTTTTCAGAATAGATGGTGATACAGTCACTTAGTTAGTTCTTTTTATGGAAAGATATTTTTGAATTTCTGATGAGTGAAGAAGAGATATTTTTCCATAAATATCTTAGTTCACATATAGGGAATTTCTGAATGTATGCATGTATGCAAATGTACTTGAACTTATACTTCTTAATTGATTAATTATGTTCTGAAATTTGCTCTCTCATTTTGCCTCACAAAATATGTTTTCTATATCATTAATTCTTTTATCTGATTATTATCTTTTCTTGTAGGTGTCACCATTTGGTTCAGTACCTCTTAAGACGTATCTTCCTGATGGGGATATAGATCTGACAGCCCTGGTAGAGCCAAACTCAGAACATTTGTTGCCTGAAGATGTGTGGAGTGTTCTTGACATGGAGGAGAAAAATCCTTATGCTAAATTTGAGGTCAAGGATGTGCAACTCGTTCTTGCTGAGGTTTGTTTTTCATACTATTTCTTAATAGATATTATGATTCTGACTCCTGCTTCAGTAAAAATTACTGAATTATGGAAGTTTCAAGTGGGAAAGTTTGGGGACAGAGGAATTCAGCATAGACATCATGAATTTAGAGAATATAAACTGAATTTCAAACTTAAATGTAATTGGAACTGCGTCTCTTTCCGCAATTATCTCTTGCAAAGAATTGTGAACTAAAGATGGGCTGATTGAGAGAAAAGTGATTCAATATGTAACAGATGAAGAATTGCAAAACAAAATTGGGCTTCTAAAGGTGTTAAGGAAGACTAAGCATTTTTTTTAAGTCACATTTTAGAATGGTCATTTTTCTATTTCTTGATTATGTAGTTTTTGTTTTTGATAATTAACAAGGATTGGTACACTTTTTCCTTAAGATTTGTTAGATTTGCCCTTTTCTTTTAATAACAGGTGAAGCTTGTCAAGTGTCTTGTGCAAAATATTGTTGTTGATATTTCTTTTAATCAAGTAGGAGGTCTGTTCACTCTCTGCTTCCTTGAAGAGGTAGATTCATGACCTTTCCTTTCTTGTCCATTTTCCTTCACTCAGGTGTTTTATCTTCTAATATTTGACTTTTATGTAGGTGGATCTTTTGATAGGAAAAGATCACTTATTCAAACGTAGCATTATGCTAATAAAGTCATGGTGCTACTACGAGAGCCGAATCCTCGGGGCGCACCATGGTCTGATCTCGACATATGCTTTGGAAACACTTATCTTATATATATTCCACCTTTTTCATAAGACCCTCGACTCTCCCCTAGCAGTAAACAAGTCTTTCATCTTTGATCTATCATCTATCTTTTCCCTTTTTAGTACTGAATGGAATTATAGCAATAACTAATTTCAATAAAAACTTGAGGTCCACTCTTCCATCTTTTTATGTTCATTCATTTTACTTCTTGTAGGTTCTGTACCGGTTTTTGGATTACTACAGTAAATTTGATTGGGACAATCAGGGAATCAGTGTGCATGGACCCATATCTCTTTCATCCTTACCTGAAATAGCAGGTATGTAAAGCCAATGAATTTACTATTAAATTATAATGATTGTGTTATTTATTGTAACTATCGTATCTTATTTTGTCCATTATCATTATTGTCTGTAAATAAAAGCTGAAGCGCCAGAGATTCCTGCAAGTGACCTCCTAATACAAGAAGACTTTGTGAATCGATGTTTGGATCGGTACCAGGTAAAGATACCAAACAAACCTAATGACATCAGAGGTTTCTTCCGGAAGAATTTAAACATTGTCGACCCATTGAAACCGACAAACAATCTCGGGCGCAGTGTTAGCAGAGGTTAGTTTTTATATGTTTTTTACTATTCTCTCCATCAATTAGCATCCTCAAACTTTTCAATTCGGCTCAACTAGCACCAATCTGGCTTCTGCCAGTTGAGCTCTTCCCTTAAGTTAACATCAATGCTGAATTAGTTCCCATTAGCCTAGATATTCTATTGTCAATGTATCTTCAGCATTGATCTTTCATAGCAATAATTCAACTCAATTTCTCTTTAAAAAAATATATCAGGTAACTTCTATAGGATACGCAGTGCATTTGTCTTTGGGGCCCGCAAGCTGGGGCAGATACTGAGTCTTCCTGCTGGTTCCATCCCTGACGAGGTAAACACCTTTTTTCGTAATACCCTCGAGCGCCATGGCTCTGGCGGGCCCCGCCCTGATGTTCCTGATCAAACCTCCAACTCTCCCTATGTCGATCTCGAGGCATCCATTGCACAGATGTCAATGCACTATCCAAATGGTCATATTCCAAATTATAGGCCGGTTGCCTACCCCCACAACCTTTCACCACACATGTTCGTCCATGAAGAGAACGTTCAAAGATTGGGTGGGTCTGAGCCTGATTCATCAGAGACCCCTTCAGATTCTCCCTCAGAGGAACATCCAGAGCTTGATGGATTTGCTGATATAACTGGCAATGGAGATTTGAATGTAAAGAATCTATTCTTTGCATTGACTCTTTTTGAGAACAAGCAGCCAGAGTCTTTCATGTTACCGGGTCAACCAGCAGGTCCGGATTCCAGCCCTGTGGTTGCCATTCCATACAGGCCGTTTATGGGTGGCAGGTACGGGAGAAGAGGCATGCATGGGTATGCGGGTGTTAACGGATTCATGCCTGGTTCACATTTTGCAAGCCCAGTTGGATATTATGTCCTGAGACCACCGTTTATTCCACCATCTGGCCAATATGGCACAGATGAGTCACCCAAGACAAGGGGGACTGGTACATATCTCCCATTGTCGGTACGAAAATCTAATTATCATTTTATTTATTTTATCCTACTTTCTCCCAGCAGAAACACTACAATTTAACTTTATTTTTAGAATTTCCTTTATTAACATTACAAATTAAAACCACCTAAAATAATTATATGGAAACCTAGGTCTCGACAATTCTTATGTGAACCATCCAAGTATGAATTATTTGGTAATGAAATTATTAGAATAGAATTGTATAATGCATTTGTAGCTCCCTTTCATAAGTAGTAATTAGTGATGAAGTCATGAGCAATTTCTATTAATACCTGTTCACTGTACAGGCAGTTATTAATGTTAGTTCTATATTTCTATCTTAATTTGGAGTAACTAACTGGAGTCCGTATTTTTCCGCCTGGATTTTGTAGCATCAAAGACAAGACCACCAACAACAGCAACAACTCCGAGGAAGGATACATCCGAGAGGCAAACCACGGAATATTGTTCGGCCAGACCAGGGTGGTTCCATTCCTGAACTGTTTCCTTCTGAAGAGTCCATCCTTGATTCAACATCCACACCAGTGCACCGACCACCCCCACCCCCTCCACCTCTCCACATACCCTACCGAGTCCCTAATGGGCGGTGGGCCCCAGTCTCGCCAGTAATGGGCGTCCAACAGTCACAGCAGCTTGGTATTCGTGGGAACAGAGGCAGGAATAGCAGACCGCTATTCTCTCAGGAGCAGCAGGTTGAGTTTGGGTCACTCGGGTCCGTTGTGCTTCACCCAAATGATCCAAATTACACCGTTGGCATGCAGTCCCCAGCACCACCACCACCAGTGCCAGCTGTTACACAGATTGGTCAAAGATCAAGCAATGTGGGATCTGCTTTTGGGCATAGACCTGTGCCACCCAATAATAGGAGTAGGAGGTATCTTTCTTGTTCTTAACCTTCAAAAAATTTTATTTTGCACCTTATGTTTTCAGTGTGTTAAATATAGTGCTTGGTAGATAAGCTCGGTTCATTTTTGTGAAGAACTGCAACCTAGGTTAAGTAATTTGGACTGATTATTGGACAGTTTTGCACTGGTTCATTCATCGTCAAAGTTTTAGCAGCTCTGTAGTATTAAGATACAACCTTGAGAGTAATAATAAACAAATGTTTGTTGCACAACCGTAAGTGTGGTTATGGTCCTGACACCAGGTTAATTTGTTTTGGATATGGGTTTTTTGGTCAGAATTGCCACCACTTATCTTGAATTAGGTTTAAGGAAAAGTAAGCGGTGTAAATTTTTTTCAGGATTAACCAGACATACAGACTGAAAGATGAAGACGACTTTCCGCCTCTTTCTGGATGAAGTCTAAAGAAAAAAAAATGATAAAAAGAAGATAAAAACTGATCTATTCTGGCAGACCCATTTTACATTACAGGATGAAGGTCTAGGAGTTGGACAGAAAAAATCAAGATGGAAAATAAAAGAGGAAAAGAGGAAAAGTGAAGCAAAAAATCTGAAAGCAAAGGAAAATGAAGAGCGCATATAGAACCGTGCATGCATGGTTCTTGAAATGGGAAAAAAAAAAGTTACATTTTCATGACCTCCATTGTGTACATTCTTATAAAAAGCTTTATGTGGCTCTGATTTACCCGCCAACCTCCCACCAAAAACATAAATGAGCAGTGTTATGAAGCCATGTAGTATGTTTTTACTTTTTAGTTGATGGAGGGATCTTGGTATCGCAGTAATTGATGCCACTGACATTGTGTTTGATTGTTTCTGATTAATTATATGGTGAGGTGGTAGAGTTGAAGCAAATCTAGTTTTTTTTTTCTTTTTTTTTTTCTTTTCCGTTTAACCAATTTTGTCTGTTTTCTAAATCATGAAATATAGTTTGATTGACATGGTTGGTGGTCACCATTGGTCATACTCAGTTTGCTAATGTTGTAGGCTTGTAGCAATTGTATTTTTTGGGTTATAGGTAGTTGGGCTGTGTTACTCATCCGTTAAATGTTGTAGGGACATAGTAGGGCCTCAGCATTGACTTTTAAGCATCAGATTAAAGTTTGATATTACAATTGTTTGTAATAGGTGTTTAGAATTTTGGTTTCTGGCTGATTAGAGTGTGTGAGTTTCAGTACTGCCGAAGTGCATGTTTCGAGGGATAAACTCAAGGTGCCCTGGTTTGTTATAATCTTTGATTGCACTGGCAAGTAGATCACAATAAACTCAAAAATTCTAGCCTAAGTCCTTTTTCATTTCGATTTGTCAGGCAAGTCGAAGTTGAGTTGGTTGTCTACTGAATTGTCCAGGAAAAAAAAAATACTCGTTTCTAAATTGGTCTGATACAGTTTAAAAGTTTATTTTAGACGAACTAGATAGCGAATCTAGAATATCTAGAGTTCCATGAGTTTCTAAATTGGTCTCATTCACTTTAAAAGTTCCCTTAGTTTCTCCCTCGGATCTCTCATTTCGTTCAAAAGTCTTATCCATTCCTTCGCTAATAAAAACGGAAAACCACCAAAATATACTAAATTAGTGGCGAATAGGGATCAAATCCAATCTTTTATTTTCAATTCTTCAGTCTCCAATCTCATCTGCATAAGAGTGCTCAGCATCTAAACACCAAAAAGGTTTGTAAGCAAGCTGTAGTAGCATAAGTTTGTTAGTTAATCTCATTCTCTTGTGATAAATGAATTCTGAGTTGTATGTAGCACTTAAAACTTAGAAGGCTAGTAATTGATCTTCTCCTATTTGAAAGTATTTGATAAAATGCTCAAAGCCTACAAACATATGCACCAAGTCTGACTAGCCATTCTAGTATTGCATATTTCATGATACAGGTTCAAACAAGGTTCCTTTATGTAGTCTATGTTGCACCATCCGAAACATACATGTGCCAGTATCATTTGCATATTACCAGTATCTGGGCTCGGGTGTCTTAGGTTATGCCCTGGAGCTCTGTAGTATTCTTTGTTTGCTGATTTGAAGCCTTTTTTCTTGTAGTAAACTGAATTACATGTAACTTTAATAATATCATATTCATACAAAATGAAACTAAAAAAATTAATCTTGATTTGGACACGCAGAACACTGGATTTCGTGTATTTTTTTTTTTTTTAAGTGTCAAGGTTGCTTATACTAGCCAAATTCTCCTAACAAATGAATGGAGTGTGAAAAGTTAGGGGGGCCAAGCCCCATGCCCCCCTCCCCCTTACTGGATCCTCCCCTGCCTGCACGTCCCTCTGATTTACCTAGAAAAAGTACTATGTTTTTTTTGCCTTGGTAGTTGGTACAATTTCGAAAATTTCTTTTATAGTAACATCATTTAGTATGGATAAAGAAACTCTTCAAAAATACAAGTTTATGAGAAGCCGCTCGCAGAACTGACGAGCCCAATGGTCCACCGGTGAACCATTGACCCCATGTTCGGTTCTAGTAACGTTGGTCCCGTTTTTGAGAGCAGCACAAAGGCAAATAAGGTGAACATATAAACGATCTAAGTTAACACTTACAAACAAATAAGTGTTGTCATCACTTGTTCAGAAGTTTGCATGCATATTCAACTTATTTTCATTGAACTTATTTGTTTGTATGTGTTCACTTAGATCGTCTATATGTTCACTTTATATTTAGCGATGGCAGGGATGACAAAACTGCAGATGATAGTAATCAATTTCCTTCAATAAATATGCACTATTTGTTTATCAAAAAACTAGATTTTTTGTCTAGAAATATTTTGAAGAAAAAAAGATTATGAGTCAGTTCACAAAATGGTTCTTTTTTCAAGCGATTTTGTATTCATTATAAGTCATTTGATCACAATAATATATATTTAAACTCTTTATATATTCTGGAATATGTTTATGAACATACTTATTCAAAATGATTGGATTATACATTTTAATTACGCACATAATATGCAGATTTTAGAGATTATGAGTATATTTGAACATTTCAAGTGATTTTTGCATTCATTTTAAGTTATTTGATCAAAATGATATATATTTAAGTTCTTTATATAGTCTAGAATATGTTTATGAACTTATTCAAAATGATTTGACTATACATTGTAATTACGCACATAATATGCAGATTTTATAGATTCTAAGTATATTTGGGCATTTCAAGAGATTTTGCATTTATTTTAAGTCATTTGATCACAATAATCTATATTTAAACTCTTTATATAGTCTAAAATATGTTTATAAACTTACTTTGTAAAAATCCAAAAAAAATATTAATTTAAGTTAATCTAATTAAATAAAAATCATCAAGCATACAAATAAATATAAATAATAATAATAATCACACTCAGTTGAAATTGCATTCATTTTAAGTCATTTGATCACAATAATCTATATTTAAACTTTTTATATAGTCTATAATATGTTTATGAACTTACTTTGTAAAAATCCGAAAAATTATTAATTATAAATTAATCTAATTAAATAAAAAACTTCAAACATACAAATAAATAATAATAATAATAATAATAATAATAATAATAATAATAATAATAATAATAATAATAATCACACTCAGATAAATTATCGGATTATCAACTCTCATTTATTAATTTAAAAACCGACTTCATTTCGAATCTGAGTTAAATTCTGACCATGTACAAAATTTTCAAAAAAACTATTTAATCAAATATCTGTTTTATACTATAAAAATTCAAATCACTATTTTACAAAATTATTATGAGTTAAATTTGTATTTGAATCTGAATTTCACTGCTTAGTTTAATCTTTTCCTAAAATTCCTTGTTTTGGACCGTTAGATCAGGCCCTAAAATCCTCTGATTTTTATTAGCCGTTCGATCCATCTCTTCTCTCTCTTCTCTCTCCTTTATCTCTTTTTCCTCATCTCTTCTCCGATAGGCCCTACGAACTGCATCCTCTAGATGGCCATCCACTGGATGCTTTTGATCTGAGCCGTCTGATTTAATCTCAATGGCTATAGATGCCCCGTGCATAAAATTGATAGGCCCGAAAAACTTTAACCGTTAAAATTAAATCGGACGGCTCGGATCAAAAGACATCCACCAAATGGTTGTATTAAACCATCCAGAGCCCTATTCCTATCTTCCCTTTTTTTCCTCTTTCCCTCGCGAATCCACCATTGGCGATCCTCTGTGGCCCCTCGACTAGTTCGCTTGGGCTTCTCTCTCGCCCCTCTCCCACTCCATAGCATGTCGACCTGTTCCCTCTCACTTTCCTTATCTCCTCATCTCCTCCAATCAGACTTGAGCCCCCACCTGGCGCCTGGTCTTCTCCTCTGATTTCTCCCAAACCGAGAAAACCCTTCTGACCTAAACCCTACCACCGGCCATCTCGTTCTCTCCTCCATCCTCCTTCACCCAATTATGTCACCCCTCTCATCTCTCTCTTTCTCTCTGCTGAGACCCATCACAAACCGATAAGAACAGAAAAAGAAAGAAAAAGAGTGAGAGAGAGAAAGGTGGAGACTAGGTGGCTGGAGGAGGAGAAGGAGGCAAACGACGAGGTGAGGTGGTGGTGCTGACCCTGACAAACGAGGTGGTGTGCAGGCTGAGCTTGTTCTCTTGCTTTCCATTTGTCTCATCTTCTCTTCTTGGTCTAGTATTCCTCCCAAACCCTAATTTATATTCCTTTGTTTGTTCTTGCTTGACTGTGTGATCGATTGAGGCATTGTGATTCTTGCGTTGGATCTGATTGATTGAGGATGCCTCAAATTTGAAATGTGTATGTGAGGCTTGTGATTTGTTTGTATGCTTGTGATGGCTCAGTCTAATCTGTTGAGAATGTGTGTTGAGGTTGATGCCTGATCTGTTGTTTTGTTGTTGGATATTTCAAATTGATTTTGTGCGTGTCTCAGATCTGTTATGTGTTGGATGCCTCAAAATTGATTGTATATTTGTTGTTGTTGGCTTAGACATATGTTAGACATGATTGTAGAGGCTAATGCTTGCTCTGTTAGGTGCTTGTTGTCTCAAATAACTTGTTTATGCTTGCTATTGGTCTGTTTGGTAATTTAGAACACTTAAAAATCTGTTTGAATGTTATTTATTCAAAAATATTGGATTATAAATGGTAATTACGCATATAAAATGGAAATAATGCAATTCTGAGCATCATTTAATCATTTCAATAGTTTCTGGATTCAATCTAAGACATTTCATCACAATGATCAGCATTTAAACTCTTTATAGAGTGTAGAATATGACTCATATGTCATTTATTAAAAAATAATGGATTATACAGGATAATTACGACTATAAAGTACAAATGATGCAATTATGAACATCATTTGAACAATTCAATCGTTTCTGAATTCATTCTAAGTCATTTGATCACAATAATCTAAATTGAAACTCTTTATACTATCCAGAATATTAATTATGTGTTATTTACTCAAAAATATTGGATTAGACATGGTAATTATGCATAAAAAGTGCAAACAATACAATTCTGAGCATCATTTGAGCATTTCAATCCATTCTGGATTCATTCCAAGTCACTCCATCACAATAATATGCATTTTAACTCTATATAACGTCCAGAATATTATTCTTATGTTATTTATTCAAGAAAATTGGATTATATATGGTAATTAAGCATATAAAAAGCAAATAATGCAATTCTGAGCATCATTTGAGCATTTCAATGGTTTTTTGAATTCATTCTAAGTCATTTAATCGCAATAATCTACATTTGAACTCTTTATAATGTCTTAAACATTATTCATATGTCATTTATTCAAAAAAAAATGGATTATACATGGTAATTTAAAGTGCAAATAATTCAATTTTGAGTATCATTTGAACATTTAAAATCCGTTCTGAATTCATTCTAAGTATCATCACAATAATATGCATTTCAACTCTTTATACTGTCTTGAACATGATTCTTATGTTATTTTTTCAAGAAAATTGAATTATACAAGGTGATAGCGCATATAAGTGCAAATAATGCAATTCTGAGAATCATTTCATCATTTCAATGGTTTCTGGATTCATTCTAAGTTATTTCATCATAATAATCTAAATTTAAACTCTTTATAGTGTGTAGAATATGATTCATATGTCATTTATTCAAAAACATTGGATTATACAAGGTTAATTACACATATGAAGTGCAAATAATGGAATACTGAGCATCATTTGAGCATTTAAGTCATTTCTGGATTCATTCTAAGTCATTTAATCACAATAATCTACATTTAAACTCTTTATAATCTCTAGAATATGATTTATATGTTATTTATTCAAAAATTATACATGGTAATTACGCATATAAAGTGTAAATAATTTATTTTGAGCATAATTTGAGCATTTCAGTCGTTTCTTGATTCATTCTAAGTCATTTAATCACAATAATCTACATTTAAACTCTTTATACTGTCTAGAATATTATTTATTTGTTATTTCTTCAAAAATATTGGATTATACATGGTATTTACGCATCTAAAGAGCAAATAATGCAATTCTGAACATAATTTGAGCTTCTCAATAGTTTCTGGATTCATTCTAAATCATTTCAACAAAATAATCTACAATTAAACTCTTTATACTGTCTAGAATATGATTCAAATATTATATATTCGAAAAAATTGGATTATACATGATAATTACGCTTATAAAGTGCAAATAATGCAATGTTGACCATCATTTGAAAATTTCAATCCCTTCTGGATTCATTCTAAGCAATTTCATCACAATAATATACATTTAAACTCTTTATACGGTCCAGAATATGATTTTTATGTTATTTATTCAAGAATATTGGATTATGCATGGCAATTTCGCATACAAAGTGCAAATAACGCAATTCTGAGCATCTTTTGAGCATTTCAATGATTTCTGTTTCATTATAAGTCATTTCATCACAATAATCACCATTTTAACTCTTTATAGTGTCTAGAATATGATTCTTATGTCATTTATTCAAAAAGATTGGATTAGATTGGTAATTACACATATAAAGTGCAAATAGTGCAATTCTGAGCATCACTTGAGCATTTCAATCGTTTCTGGATTAATTGCAAGTCATTTCATCACAATAATCTACATTTAAACTCTTTATACTATCTACAATATGATTTATATGTTATTTATTCAAAAACATTGGATTACACATGGTAATTATGCATATAAATTGAAAATAATGCAATTTTAAGCATCATTTGAGCATTTATGTCATTTTTGCATTCGTTCTAAGTCATATCATCACAATAATGTAAATTTAAACTCTTTATTCTGTTTAAAAAATTATTCATATGTTATTTATTCAAAAAAAATTGGATTATAAGTGGTAATTACATACGCATGTAAAATGTAAATAATGAAATTATGTGGAATATATGAGCGTTTCAACTGTTTATGGATTCATTCTAAGTCATTTTCTCACAATAATCTACATTTACACTCTTTATACAGTGTCGAATACTATTCTATGTAATTTATTCAAAAAGATTGGATCATAATGGTAATTACACATAAAAAGTGCAAATAATGCAATAATGAGAATCTTTTGAGCATTTCAATCCATTCTAGATTCATTCTAAGTCATTCCATCACAATAATATGAATTTCAATCTTTATACTGTACACAATATGTTTCTTAAGCTATTTACTCAAGAAGAACAGATTATACATGGTAATTACGAATATAAAGTGCAAATAATGCAGTTCTAAGCATCATTTGAGCATTTTTATGGTTTCTGGATTCATTCTAATTCATTTCATCACAATAATCTAAATTTAGACTCTTTATAGTGTATAGAATATGATTAATATGTCATTAATTCAAATAGATTAGATTATACATGGTTATTACAAATATAAAGTGCGAATAATGCAATTCTGAACATCATTTGATCATTTCAATCGTTTCTGAATTCATTCAAAGTCATCTAATCATAATAATCTAAATTTAAATTTTTTATACTATCTATAATATGATTCATATGTTATTTATTCAAAAAGATTGGATTATACATGGTTATTACAAATATAAAGTGCAAATAATGCAATTCCGAGCATCATTTGAGCATTTCAATCGTATCTGGATTCATTCTAAGTCATTTCATCTCAATAATCTATACAGAAACTTTTTATGCTCTCTATAATATGATTCATATGTTATTTATTCAAAAAGATTAGATTATACATGGTTATTTCAAATATAAAGTGCAAATAATGCAATTCCGAGCATCATTTTAGCATTTCAATCGTTTCTGGATTCATTCTAAGTCATTTCATCACAATAATTTACATTTAAACTCTATATACTATTTATAATATGATTCATATTTTATTGATTCATATTATACATGGTAATTACGCATCTAAAGTGCAAAAAATGCAATTCTGAGTATAATTTGAGCATTTCAGTCTTTATAGAGTTATTCTAAGTAAATTCATCACAATAATCCACGTTTATACTCTTTATACTGTCTACAACATGATTCATATGTTATTTATTCAATAAGATTGGATTATAAATGGTAATTACATATAGAATTGCAAATAATGCAATTCTCAGCATCATTTGAGCATTTCAATGGTTTCTGGACTGATTCTAAGTCATATGATCACAATAATGGGCATTTAAACTACTTATAGTGTCTAGAATTTCATTAATATGTCATTTATTCAAAAAAGTTAGGATTATACATGGTAATTACACATATAAATTGCAAATAATGCAATTCTGAGAATTATTTGAGCATGTCAATAGTTTCTGGATTCATTCCGAGTCATTTCATCACAATAATCTGCTTTTAAACCCTTTATACTGTCTATAATATGATTTGTATGTTATTTAATAAAAAAATATTGGATTATACAAGGTATTTATGCATCTAAAGGGCAAATAATGCAATTCTGAGCATAATTTGAGCATTTCAGTCTTTTCTGGATTCATTCTGAGTCATTTAATCACAATAATCTACATTTAAACTCTTTATACTGTCTAAAATATTTTTCTTTTATTATTTATTCAAAAAGATTGGATTATAATTGCTATTTACGTGTCTAAAGAGCAAATAATGCAATTCTGAGCATAATTTGAGCATTTTAGTAGTTTCTTGATTCATTCTAGCTATTTCAACACAATAATCTACATTTAAAATCTTTATACTGTCCAGAATATGATTGATTTTTTATTTATTCAAAAAGAATGGATCATACATGGTAATTGCGCAAATTAAGTGTAAATAATGCAATATTGAGCATCATTTGAGCATTTCAATCGTTTCTGGTTTCATTCTATAGCATTTCATCTCAATAATCTACATTTAAACTCTTTATACTATCTAGAATGTGATTCTTATTTTAACTATTCAAAAATATTGGATTATTCATTGTAATTACGCATATAAATTGCAAATAGTACAATTTTGAGTAACATTAGAGATTTTCAATATATTTCTGTATTCATTCTAAGTCATTCCAAAACAATAATAAGCATTTAAACTCTTTATACTGTCCAAAATATGATTCTTATGTTATTTATTCCAGAATATTGGATTATTAATATTAATTACACATATAAAATGCAAATAATGCAATTCTGAGCATCAATTGAGTATTTCCGTCGTTTCGGGATTCATTCTAACTCATTTCATTACAATAAGCTATATTTAAACTCTTTATATTTTCTAGAATATGATTCATATTTTATTTATTCAGAAATATTGGATTTTAATTGGTAATTATGCATATAAGGCACAAATAATGTAATTCTGAGTATCATTTGAGCATTTCAGTCATTTCTGGATTCATTCTAAGTCATTTCATCACAATAATCTACATTTAAACTCTATATTCTGTCTAGAATATGATTAAAATGTTATTTATTAAAAAAATTGATTATACAATGTAATTACGCTTGCAAAATGCTAATAATGTAATCCTGAGCATGATTTGAGCATTTCAATCGTTTCTAGATTCATTTTAAGTTATTAAACAATAATCAATATTCAAATTCTTTATGCTGTTCAGAATATGATTCCTATATTATTTATTCAAAAATATTGGATTATACATGGTAATTACGAATATAAGTTGCAAATAATGCAATTCTGAACATCATTTAAGCATTTCAATCGTTTATGGATACATTTTAAGTCATTTCATCACAATTATCTACATTTACACTCTTTAGACTGTAAATAAAATGATTCCAATGTTATTTATTCAAAAAAAAATTATTATACATGGTAATTACACATATAAAGTGCAAATAATGCAATTCTGAGCATCATTTGAGCATTACAATCGTTTCTAGATTCATCTAAGTCATTTCATCACAATAATCTAATAAATACTCTTGATATTGTCAAGAAATGGTTCATATGTTTTTTATTCAAGAATATTGGATTTACGCTTATAAAGAGCAAATTATGCAATCCTGAGCATCATTTGAGCATTTCAATTATTTCTGGATTCATTCTAAGTGATTTCATCATACTGATCAATATTAAAACTCTTTATACTGTCTAGAATAGGATTCTTATATTATTTATTCAAAAAATTGGATTATACATGATAATTACGCATAAAAAGTAGAACAAATGCAATTTTTGAGCATCATTTGAGCATTTCAGTAATTTCTGGATTCATTCTAAGTCATTAAATAATTATAATCACCATTTAAACACTTTAGACCGTATAGATAATTCAATAGTTATTTAATGTAAAGGACTGGATTATACATGACAATTAAGCATAAAAAGTGCAAATAATGCAATTCTGAGCATCATTTGTGCATTTCAAATGTTTCTGGATTCATTCTAAGTCATTCAATCAATATAATCTACATTTACTCTCTTTATACTGTCAAGAATATGATTTATTTGTTATTTATTCAAAAAGATTGAACTATAAATGGTAATTACGCATATAAAATGCAAATAATGCAATTCTGATCTTCATTTGAACATTTCAATCATTTCTAGATTCATTCTAAGTCATTTAATCTCAATAATCTACATTTAAACTCTTTATACTATCTATATTCATAGGTTATTTGTTCAAAAATATTAGATTACACATGGTAATTACGCATATCAAAAGCAAATAATGCAATTCTGAGGATCATTTTAGCATTTCAATTGTTTCTTAATTCATTCTAAATCATTTTATCACATTAATCTACATTTAAACTCTTTATAGTGTGTAGAATACGATTCATATAATATTTATTCAAAACAATTGGATTATAAATGGTAATTACGCATATAAAGAGCAAATAATGCAATTCTAAGTATCACTTGAGCAATTCAATCGTTTCTGGATTCATTCTAAGTCATTTCGTTACAATAATCTACATTTAAACTCTTTATACTGTCTAGAATATTATTCAGATGTTATATATTCAAAAAGATTGGATTAGCTTGGTAATTACACATATAAAGTGCAATTCTGAGCATCATTTGAGCATTTCATTTAAATAGTGCAATTCTGAGCATCATTTGAGCATTTCAATCGTTTCTGGATTAATAGCAAGTCATTTCATCACAATAATCTACATTTAAACTCTTTATACAGTCTAGAATATTTATTCATATGTTATTTATTCATAAATAATGGAATTCGAAGCATCTTTTGAACATTTATATCGTTTATGGATTCATTCTAAGTCATTTCATCACAATTATCTAGATTTAAACTCTTTATACTGTCTACAATATTATTCATTATACAGGGTAATTACAAATATCAAGTGCAAATAATGCAATTCTGAACATCATTTGAGGATTCCAATCGTTTCTGGATTCATTCTAAGTAATTCCATCACAATAATATGCATTTCAAATCTTTATATTGTCCAGAATATATTTCTTATGTTATTTATTTATGAAAATTTGATTATACATGGTAATTCTGCATAAAAAGTGCAAATAATGCAATTATGAGCATCATTTGAGCATTTCAATCATTCCTGAATTTATTCTAAGTCATTTCATCCAATCAACATTAAAATTTTTATAATGTCTAGAATATTATTCATATGTTATTTATTCAAAAATATTAGATTACAAATTGTAATTACGGATCTAAAGTGCAAATATTCCAATTCGAAGCATAATTTGAGCATTTCAGTCGTTTCTGTATTCATTCTCATTTCATCACAATAATCTGCACTTAAAATCTTTATATTGTCTACAATATGATTCATATGTTATATATTCAATAAGATTGGATTATACATAGTAAATAAGCATAAAAGTGCTAATAATTCAATTTTGAGCATCATTTGAGCATTTCAATTATTTCTGGATTGATTCTAAGTGATCATCACAATAATCAACATTTAAACTCTTTATAGTGTCTAGAATATGATTAATATTTTTTTTATTCAAAAAGATTGGATTATACATGGAAATTAGACATATAAATTGCAAATAATGCAATTCTGAGCATCATTTGAGCATTTATTGCAATTGCAGATTCATTTTAAGTCATTTCATCACAATAATCTACATTTAAAATCTTTATACTCTCTAGAATATGATTCATAGTTTATTTATTTAGAAAGAATGAATTAAACATTGTAATTACGCATTTAAAGTGCAAATAATGCAATTCTGAGTATCATTTGTGCATTTCAATCGTTTCCATATTTATTCTAAGTGATTTAATGAGAATAATCAATATTTAAACTCTTTATAGTGTCTAGAATATAATACATGTGTTATATATTCGAAAAGTTTGGATTATAAATGGTAATTTCGCATATAAAGATCAAATAATGCAATCCTAAGCATCATTTGAGCATTTCAATCGTTTCTGGATTCATTCTAAGTCACTTCATCATAATAATTAACATTTTAACACTGTATACTGTGTAGAATATTATTAATATGTTATTTATTCAAATGGATTGGATTATATATGGTAATTATGCATAAAAGTGCAAATAATGCAATTGTGTGCATCATTTGAGCATCATTTTATCACAATCATATGCACATCAACTGCTTATACTATTCAGAATATGATTCTTATGTCATTTATTCAAAAATATTGCATTATACATAGTAATTGTATATATTAAGTAGAAATAACGCAATTCTGAGCATGATTTGAGCATTACAATCATTTCTGGATTTATTCTAAGTCAGTTCATCCCAATAATTTAATTTAAACTCTTTATAATCTCTAAAATATGATTCATATGTTATTTATTTAAAAAGATTAGATTATACAAGGTAATTACGCATATAAAATGCTAATAATGCAATTCTTACCTTCATTTGAGAATTTTTAATTGTTTCTAGATTCATTCTAAGTCATTTAATCTCAGTAATATACATTTAAACTCTTTATACTGTCTATAATATTATTCATATGTTATTTGTTCAAAAATATTGGATTACACATGGTAATTACGCATATGAAAAGCAAATAATGCAATTCCGAGGATCATTTGAGCATTTCAATCGTTTCTGTATTCATTCTAAGTCATTTCATCACAATAATCTACATTTAAACTCTCTATACTCTCTAGAATACGATTCATTAGTATTTATTAAAAAAAACATTGGATTATACATTGTAATTACGCATCTAAATTGCAAATAATGCAATTCTGAGCAGAACTTGAGCATTTGAGTTATTTCTGGAGTTATTCTAAGTTATTTCATTACAATAATCAACATTTAAACTCTTTATACTGTCTAGAATATTATTCATATGTTATAATGATTGTAATATACACGGTAATTACGCATAAAAACTGCAAATAATAGAATTCTAAGCATCATCTGAATATTTCAATCGTTTATGGATTGGTTCTAAGTTATTTCATCACAATTATCTACATTTAAAAACTTTAAACTGTATAGAATAATATTCGTATGTCATTTATACAAATTGATTGGATTATACAGGGTAATTATAAATATAAAGTGAAAATAATGCAATTATGAGCATCATTTGAGCATATTTATGGTTTCTGGATTCATTCTAATTCATTTCATCACGATAATCTAAATTTAGAGTCTTTATAGTGTATAGAATATGATTAATATGTCATTAATTCAAATAGATTGGATTATACATGGTTATTACAAATATAAAAGGCAAATAATGCAATTCTGAACATCATTTGATCATTTCAATCGTTTCTGAATTCATTCAAAGTCATTTAATCATAATAATCTCCATTTAAACTCTTTATACTATCTAGAATATGATTCATATATTGTTTATTCAAAAAGATTGGATTATACATGGTGATTACTCATATAAAGTGCAAATAATGAAATTTTGAGTATCATTTGAGCATTTCAATAATTTCTGGATTCATTCTAAATTATTTCATCCTAATAATTTATATTTAAACTCTTTATGATGTCTAGAATATGATTCATATTTTATTTATTCAAGAAGATTTGATCATACATAATAATTACGCATATAAATTGAAAATAATGCAATTCCGAGCATCATTTGAGCATTCAATCGTTTTTGGATTCATTCTAAGTCATTTCATCACAATAATTTTCATTTAAATTCTTTATACTATCTAGGATATGATTCATATGTTATTTATTCAAAAACATTGGATTATACATGGTAATTACGCATATAAAGTGCAAGTAATGCAATTCGGAAAATTATTTGATCATTTCAATCGTTTCTGGATTAATTCAAAGTCATTTAATCATAATAATCTACATTTAAACTCTTCATACTCTCTATAATTTGATTCATATGTTATTTATTCAAAAATATTGGATTATACATCGTAATTACACATATAAAGTGCAAATAATAAAATTCTGAGCATCATTTGACCATTTCAATCGTTTCTGGATTTATTCTATGCCATTTCATCCCAATAATCTATATTGAAACTCTTTATGCTGTCTAGAATTTGATTCATATGTTATTTATCAAGAAGATTGGATCATACATAGTAATTACACATATAAATTGCAAATAATGCAATTCCGAGCATCATTTGTACATTTCAATCGTTTCTGGATTCATTCTAAGTCATTTCGTCACAATAATTTACATTTAAACTCTATATACTATCTAGAATATGATTCATATATTATTTATTCAAAAACATTGGATTATACATGTTAATTACGCATCTAAATTGCAAATAATGCAATTCTGAGCATAATTTGAGCATTTCAGTCATTTATTGAGATATTCTAAGTCATTTCATCACAATAATCTGCATTTAAGCCCTTTGTACTATCTAGAATATTATTCATATGCTATTTATTAAAAAAGAATGGTTTATACACGGTAATTACGCATAAAAATTACAAATTATGCAATTCTGAGCATCATTTGAACATTTCAATCATTTATGGATTCTTTCTAATTCATTTCATCCCAATAATCTTCATATAAACTCTTTATACTGTGTAGAATATGATTCAGATGTTATATATACAAGAAGATTGGATTGTACAAGATAATTACGCTTATAAATTGGAAATAATGCAATGCAGAGCATCATTTAAGAATTTCAATCCCTTCTGGACCCATTCTAAATCATTCCATGACAATAATATTTATTTAAAATCATTATATGGTCCAGAATATTATTCCTATGTTATTTATTCAAGAATATTGGATTATACATGATAATAATTTCTCATATAAAGTGCAAATAATTCAATTCTAAGCATCTTTTGATCATTTCAATGGTTTCTGGATTCATTTTAAGTCATTTCATCACAATAATAGGATTTAAAATCTTTGTAGTGTCAAGAATATGATTCTTATTTCATTTATTTAAAAAGATTGGATAGGATTGGTAATTACACATATAAAGTGCAAATAGTGCAATTCTGATCATCATTTGAATATTTCAATCGTTTCTGTATTCATTCAAAGTCATTTTGTCACAATAACCAACATTTAAACTCTTTATATTGTCTAGAATATGATACATATGTTATTTATTCAGAAAGATTTGATTATAAATTGTAATTACGCATCCAAAGTGCTAATAATGCAATTCGAAGCATAAGATTAGCATTTCAGTCATTTCTGGATTCATTCTAAGTCATTTCATCACAATAATCTACATTTATACTGCATGATTCATATGTTAATTATTCAATAGGATTGGATTATAAATGGTAATTACGCATAAAAATAGCAAATAATGCAATTCTGAGCATCGTTTGAGCATTTCAATGGTTTCTGGACTGATTCTAAGTCATATGATCACAATAATGTGTATTTGAACTCCTTATATTGTCTAGAATGTCATTAATATGATATTTATTCAAAAAGGTTGAATTATACATGGTAATTACACATATACATTGCAAATAATGCTATTCTGAGAATCATTTGAGTATTTCAATGGTTTCTGGATTCATTATGAGTCATTTCATCACAATAATCTGCTTTTAAACTCTTTATACTCTCTATAATATGATTCATATGTTATTTATTCAAAAATATTAGATTATACATGGTATTTATGCATCAAAAGGGCAATTAATGCAATTCTTAGCATAATTTGAGCATTTCAGTCATTTGTGGAATCATTATGAGTCATTTAATCACAATAACCTACATTTAAACTCTTTATACTGTCTAGAATATTTTTCCTTTGTTATTTGTTCAAAAAGAAATGATCATACATGCTAATTGCGCATATAAAGTGCAAATAATGAAATTCTGAGCATTTCAATCGTTTCTGGTTTCATTTTATGTCATTTTATGTCATTTAAACTCTTTATACTGTCTAGAGTAGAATATAATTCTTATTTTAAATATTCAAAAAATTGGATATTCATTGAAATTACGCATATAAATGCAAATAGTGCAATTCTGAGTTTCGTTAGAGATTTTCAATATAATTCTGGATTCATTCTAAGTCATTCCATAACAATAATAAGCATTTAAAATCTTTATGCTGACCAGAATATGATTCTTATGTTATTTATTCCAGAATATTGGATTATAAATGATAAATTACGAATATAAAATGCAAATAATGCAATTATGAGCATCAGTTGAGCATTTCAATCATTTCTGGCTTCATTCTAAGTCATTTCATCACAATAATCTATATTTAAACTCGTTATACTTTCTAGAATATGATTCATATGTTATATATATTCAGAAATATTGGATTATAATTGGTAATTACGCATATAAGGCACAAATAACGTAATTCTGAGCATCTTTTGAGCATTTCAGTCGTTTCTGGATTCATTCTTAGTCATTTCAACGCAATAATCAACATTTAAACTCTTTATTCTGTCTAGAATATGATTTATATGTTATTTATTATAAAAATATTGGATTATACAAGGTAATTACGCTTACAAAATGCTAATAATGTAATCCTGACCATCATTTGAGCATTTCAATCATTTCTGGATTCATTATAAGTTATTTAATCACAATATTCAATATTCAAAATCCTTATACTGTCCAGAATATGATTCCTATATTATTTATTCAAAATAATTGGATTATACATGGTAATTACGCATGTAAGTTGTGAATAATGCAATTCTGTGCATCATTTGAGCATTTCAATCATTTCTGGATTTATTTTAATTCATTTCATCACAATAATATACATTTACACTCTTTAGACTGTAAAGAATATGATTCAAAAGTTATTTATTCATAGAAATTGATTATACATGGTAATTATGCATATAAAGTGCAACTAATACAATTCTGAGCATTATTTGAGAATTTCAATCGTTTCTGGATTCATCTAAGTCATTTCATCACAATAATCTACATTTAAACTATTTATACTGTCAAAAACATGATTCATATTTTTTTTATTCAAAAAGATTGGATTTACGCTTATAAAGAGCAAATAATGCAATTCTGAGAATAATTTGAGCATTTCTATCATTTCTGGATTCATTCTAAGTAATTTCATCATACTGATCAATATTAAAACTCTTACACTGTCTAGAATATGATTCCTATATTATTTATTTAAAAAGATTGAATCATAAATGATAATTACGCATATAAAGTGCAAATAATGCAATTTTTGGCATCATTTGAGCATTTCAGTAATTTCTGGATTCTTACTAAGTCATTAAATAATTATAATCAGCATTTAAACACTTTGTACCGTATAAAAAAACTGCAAATAATGCAATTCTGATCATCAATTGTGCATTTCAAATGTTTCTGGATTCATTCTAAGTCATTCAATCAATATAATATATATTTAATCTCTTTATACTGTCAAGAATATGATTTATTTGTTATTTATTCAAAGAGATTGAACTATAAATGGTAATTACGCATATAAAGTGCAAATAATGCAATTTTTTAGCATCATTTGAGCATTTCAATAATTTCTGGATTCTTACTAAGTCATTAAATAATTATAATCAACATTTAAACACTTTATACCGTATAAAAAACTGGAAATAATGCAATTCTGATCATCAATTGTGCATTTCAAATGTTTCTGGATTCATTCTAAGTCATTCAATCAATATAATCTATATTTAATCTCTTTATACTATCAAGAAGATGATTTATTTGTTATTTATTCAAAGAGATTGAACTATAAATGGTAATTACGCATATAAAGTTCAAATAATGGAATTATGAGCACATTTTGAAACTTCAATCCTTTCTGGATTAATTCTAAGCCATTTCATCACTTTAATGTTCATTTAAACACTTTATACTGTCTAGAATTTGATTCATATGTTATTTATTAAAAAAGCTTGGATTATAAATGGTATTTACGCATATAAGGTGCAAATAATGCAATTCTGATCATAATTCGAGCATTTCAATCGTTTCTGGATTCATTCTAAGTCATTTCGTCAAAATAATCTACATTTAAACTCTCTATACTATCTAGAATATTATTCATATATTATTTATTCAAAAATATTGGATTATATATGGTAAATACGCTTTTAAATTGCAAATAATACAATTCTGAGCATTATTAGAGCATTTCAATCGTTTCTGGACTAATTCTATGTCATTTCATCACAATAATCAATATATAAATTCCTTATATTGTCTAGAATATCATTTATGTATTATTTATTCAAAAAGATTGAATTATACATGGTAATTATGCATATAAAGTGCAAATAATGTAATTTTGAGCATCATTTGAGCATTTCAGTCATTTCTGAATTCATTCTAAGTCATTTCATCACTATAATCAAGATTTAAACTCTTTAAACTGTCTAGAATATGGTTCATATATTATTTAATAAAAAAAGATTGGATTATACATGGTAATTGCGCATATAAAGTGTATATAATGCAATTATGAGCATCATTTGTGCATTTCAATCGTTTCTGGATTCATTCTAAGTCATTCCATCTCAATAATCTACATTTAAACTCTTTATACTGTGTAGAATATGATTCATATGTTTTGTATTCAAGAAGATTGGATTATACATGGTTATTACTCTTATAAAGTGGAAACAATGGAATTTTGAGCATCATTTGAGCATTTCGATCGTTTCTGGATTCATTCTAAGTCATTTCATCCCAATAATCAATATTTAAACTCTTTATGCTATCTAGAATATGATTCCAATATTATTTATTAAAAAATATTGGATTATACTTGGTAATTACGCATATAAATTGCAAATAATGTAATTGTAAGTATCATTTGGGCATTTCAGTCGTTTCTGGATTCATTCTATGTCACTTCATCATTCTAAGTTATTTCATCACTATAATCAACATTTAAATTGCCTAGAATTTGATTCATATATTATTCAATAATAAAGATTTTATTATACTTGGTAATTACACACATAAAGTGTATGTAATGCAATTCTGAGCATCATTTATGCATTTCAATCATTTCTGGATTCATTCTAAGTCATTCCATCACATATCTACATTTAAACTCTTTATATTGGCTATAATATGATTCATATGTTTTTTATTCAAAAATATTGTATTAAATGATAATTACGCATATAAAGTTCAAATAATGCAATTCTGAGTATCATCTGAACATTTCCATCATTTCTGAATTTATTCTTAGTCATTTCATCACTATAATCAATATTTAAACTCTTTATACTGTATAGATTATGATTCATATGTTATTTATTAAAAAAGATTGGATTATAAATGGTAATTACGCATATAAAGTGCAAATAATGCAAATCTGAGTATCATTTGAACATTTCAATCGTTTTTGGATTCATTTTAAGTCATTTTATCACTATAATGTGCATTTAAACTCTTTATACTGTCTAGAATATGATTCATTTATTATTTATTCAAAAAGATTCGATTATAGATGGTAATTACACATATAAAGTGCAAATAATGCAATTCTAAGCATCATTTCAGAATTTTCAGTCGTTTCTAGATTCATTCTAAGTTATTTCATCACAATAATCTATATTTAAACTCTTTATGCTATTTAGAATTTGATTCATATGTTATTTATTCAAAAATATTAGATTATGAGTGGTAATTATGCATATAGATTGCGAATAATGCAATTATGTTCATCATTTGAGAATTTCAATTTTTTTCTAGATTAATTCTAAATCATTTCATCACAATAATCTACATTTAAACTCTTTAGTTAGAAAATAAATTGATAATAGTACTATCGACTCCTAAAATTTCCAGATTTATTTCCACTTCCCAGCTCTCTCCCTTTCCTTTCTCTCTATTTCCATTTCAGTGCTCTCCCCTTCCTTATAATCTGATTCAGAGTCAAATCACCTCCCTTCCTCCTTCCTCTCCCGCCTTCGCCAAATTCATTTTCTCTTGTCGCTCCAACGTTAGTTTCTCTGGCACGCCATCATCTCCTTCACTCCACCTCCCTCCATGTCTCTCTCCACTCCCTCTCAGCTCTTGTCATATCTCCTTATCCCTTCATCTCCTTCTCCCTCCATATCCCTCTCTCTCTTGTCTCTCTCATCAACGCTCATCTCTTTTTTACTCATGCCATCCTCTCCATCCTTGTCTCTTTCGCTTGCCATTATTTCCTTCCTTCTCCCTTCCTCTTAGTTTAAAGGTCACTAGATTTGATATCTATGTGTTCCTGGTTCATCTTTCAGAACGTATTTGTTCAATTAATTTATATATTATTTTATATTGTTTCAGTTTAATTTGTTAATTAAGTTTATCAGGTTATTTGTTTAATTTATTTTTATAAATGTTGAACTTATTTTTTCAAGTAATTTATTAATTTATTGTATATGTTGAACTTATATGCTCAATTTATATGTTCAATTATTTTTCTATTGTATTTGGTCATTTTGTTTATTTATATGTTCACTTTGTTAGCTTATATGGTCAATTTGTTCATTTATGTGTTCAACTTATTTTTTGTATCATATTTATTTATTTTGTTCAATTATATGTTCACTTTGTTCATTTATATGCTCAATTTAATTTTTTATATGTTAAATATATTTTTTTTACTATATTTGTTACTTTGTTCATTCGTGTATTCGATTTTGGTTTATGTACCGTATTTGTTCGTTTTGTTCAAATAAATGTTTGCTTTTTTTATTTTTATGTTTAACTTGTTTTCTTGTATTGTATTTGTTCCCTTTGTTCAATTATATATTCACATTGTTGAATTTGTAAATTTGAGGGAAATGAAATCAAATCATAGTGAAGGTTGAGAAGTGAGAAGGAGAGAGGAGGAAGAGAGAGAGGAGGGAAGGAGGCATCGTGATGGCACAGGGAAAAGATGCAGAACAATGAGAAAATAAGGGAAGCAAAGGTATGTAAAAGAAAGAAAGTGAAGGGAGTGAGGGGAGTGCCTTTCTTTTTTTGGACTAAGCACGCTTTCCATTTTTTTTATGACGGGATGAGAAAAATAGAAATTTGACTTGTCAGCTCTGAAATAATTATGTCATCATCTTCATCATGAATATTATTTAATTAAATAATGACTAAGAAAATTCCATATTTGTTTTTTGTTTATAATTAATTTACAAGGCAAATATGTATAAGATAATTTTTGTTCATATATCTTAATAGCAAAGATAATACTTTTTTTTCTTCTTTTTATAGCTTTATCCAATAATTAAATTAAAAAATTCCTTACTCGCCTCTTGAATATGTTTCATGATGTAATATTTTTTCACATACGACATAGGTAATGGAAATACTTAGAAAATTTGTTTCAAAGTAAATCGACATTCCCTCATCATGTTTCTAGATTTATTTCCCTCTTGAAAATGTAACCATGTAGAACGGTAGAAGGGTTTGCATGTTCCATTTATAAAATAAAATAAAATAAAATAATTAAATAAAATAAGTATGTGGCTTGATTAATATATCTATGTTTCCTTTCTGATGCTTGGTTGGATTGCAATATATTTGACGTAAAACAATTATAGGGAAAAGATTTTGCACATCTATTTTTAAAATTAAAGTTACTTTTAAGTAGTTGATTTTGCACAATTCCTTCTTTATGCATTCAATCCTGTCAATCTCTTCTTTGATAGAAGCTCAATTATTGATTTTGACTTTTTCTTTTTTTTTAAGGGTTTCTTACGTGCACTCACCAAAAGTTGATAGAACAAACCAGATATCTTTTCGTTGTTTAGATCAGTATTTTTCATAAATATTATGAAAATGCTACGTAAAGGCTGTTTGCATAGGTTAATTTGAAATCTGTGGGCACTCTAGTCATGTTCCTTCTGTTAATGAATGATAGAAATATTATACAGCACTAGTTGAAAGTTGAAACTTCTAACAGCAAGAAATATAGGATGATATTACCAAAAATGATAAATTCTACTAAATTATTATATAAAAAGCAGTGGTTGCTAGTTAGGAATCTACTTAATTAGCTCTTAGAGGAGTTGAATATTATTTTCATATATATTATCATATCCAAGAAGAAATTCATTTCACATTTTAGTTGCTTTCACAACCTTATCTTTCGTGGCTAAGGCAAATAGTGACCTGCATTATATGCTCAGATGCGCACCTATGTAAAGTGCTATTATAATTGGGTTATGGGAGATATCCTGATTCTAATTTCTCGACCAATCAAAAAACAAAAGAAAAGAATAAATTATAAAAGCAAAAGTCATTTTTTTCAAAAACTTTAGCTTATGACCGCAAAATATGCTTTTCAAAATAATGCCTCTGTTCCTGTTTATAGCTTATTTACTTGGTTCCTACTGTACTCAGAATCAATGTACGTTTATTTGATTTTCTGAAGTATTTAATTAAATTGTCGATGTATTCTCTATTATTGTATATAAGTTAGGCCAATTAATTTGAAATTATTGGTCATTAATTCATTATAAGAAAACTTATGTCATAATTACGATCATAAAAAAAATCAAATCGGATGATAAAAAATTAAACAAATTTTAGATAGTTCAAATGTGAAATATGTCATATTTTAGTGATGAAGAATATGTATGTGATATAATTTTTTTTTTGGATTGTATTATACTATTATCAAGATATATATTGGGATCATCATAAGGAATCACCCTATATTTTACATTTTTTTTTCTGGTGGTCGTTTTTAGAGAGAGAGAGAGAGAGAGAGAGATGGGGAAGATGGTCATTGGATAACTTCTGTTGTTTGTTTCAGTCAGAACATTAAATACAGTGCTAAAAATCAAAGCAAATTTTTACTCGACATGCGATATTCTCCAAACTCTAAAGAGGTTTTTTTGTGTTCAAATACACTAATACAATATTTAATACTTTTTTGGAAGTCAAAGTTCTTCTCTTTTCTAATTTACATAAACTAAAGTATAGGATCGATATTTGCTCATGAGATCATTATTATGATAGTACGGTTATATTTATCAGGCACTTTTTACGGGGTTGCTTAACTTTATGGATTTTATATTAATATAATAAGTGAAACAAATTTTACTCAACATGTCAAAATCAGAAGTATAAGATCGATATTTTCTTATAATTATGAATTATGATAGTACCGTGAAGATAATAATTATAAGGCACTTTTTGCTTTTTACGGAGTTGCTAACTTTATGTATCTTAATATAATAAGTGAAGCAAATGTAACTTGATATTCTGATATTCTGCTTAAAATAAGAAAATAATATTTTTCATGGAATCTAGGAACTACTTCAGCATACCACATAAATATACAAATTTAATGATATAGATATACTACATCAAATATTGAATTTATTTATGGTATAAATATTGAAGCAATTTGTTGATATTTTCCTGAGGCAGATTTAAACTTAACATGGTGGCACCTAGATATCTAAACAAGTGCATCATGATTTATTTTCTTATTAGAAAGAGAATTGACCTTGTTGTAGTTTAGTAGTTTATAATCCTCTCGGGTCATTGGTGGTTCATGCATGATTGGTTCAATAATGCAATTCTAAATTGGTCTTCTCAGCTGCCATCTAGGTTATATATTATCTGACGACCACTTGCGCTGATTTTTTCAGATGTTACCTCCTTAAATATAACTAATGATGATTTCTCCCTGAAAGCCCTTGTAGAAATATACATTAATAATCTTGATCTCCATAGTCGGTAGATTATTTACTATGTTTGCTGAATGAAATTCAATTTTACCTCAATCTCCACTATTGGTACATATATACACACTGATCATCAGTGTTTGATTCTTCTCTCTCTCTCTCTCTCTATTTTTTTTTCGTTCTCTCTCTCTATCTTGCTAATGAAAACTTCCTACCTTGCTTTATTTAATAATACCTATATAAAAGTGAAGTTAACCGTGGAAAAGTTGATTTGCCAGCTTGGGAAACCAAAAATGCAAGCAACAAAAAAGAAAATAAAAAAGAAGGAAAATTTAACTTAGAATATGATGTAAACTGCAGGTGACTTTTGTAAAGTTGTAGCAATAATGCTACTAGAATAATCACGTCTTCTATTCTACTTTATTATATAAAACAAGTCAACCTAACTAAGATAGGTTAATGTATTTAGTAATGTTAATAGAATCTATTTTTTTAGTCCCAACATATATATCTACCATTGCTACTTCTTCTTATTTTCTATTTTTTCCTTTATTTAAGATCTTCGCCGATTTCGTTTCGAGAAAGTTTGGGGATAGCGTCCTAATAAATTTTATTGCTTTAGCTTAGTAATAATCAAACAAAAATGAAACCTTGTATAGAATCTTTTGGTTTCCGAAAACACCTGTGTACCGGACTCACAAGAAAAGATATACATATTTTTAATTTTAGCACAGAATTTCTTTGTTTTAATTCGAAAATACTGATTTTTATTTTTAATAATAAGAAACTATATATTCCAGAATATCGTTTTCCTTTATTATTATTCTTCATTACGGCTCCGTTTGGATGAGTGCAAGAATAAAGAAATAACTTCTTCCTACTCCCAACAATCTAAATTCTTCACAAAGTTAGACACTTTCCAATACTTCTTCTCTTATTCCTCTTATTCCCACACCATCCAAACAGAGCCTATATGTTACCCTTTTGTATTATTGCAATTGGTCAACTCCAAAGGGTGTACCCTTTTGAAATGCAGATTCAATATGGGCCCTCCCCAATCTAATACTTGAAGAATTATTTTCTTTCAAGTTTCAACAGGTGAACTCTTTGCTACTAGTTATCTCAAAATAATCACCAAAATTTGGTACTAAACTTTCAGAAATGGAAAGATCTAGAGGTAAAGAATCTCTAAATTAGTCAACACTTTCCGGTCACCACTGCATCGGTAATCACGAGCACAAAAAAATTAGTAAATTTAGAGAAAGCGAGGTAAAATATGGAAATCTGCGACCGGAGGACTTTTATAGATATTTAATTTAAAAATAAGTTAGGTAGTTTACCTCCAATTTATTTAAAAAAAATGTATATTTACTTTAAAGAAGGTTACGGCTTTTCAAATTTTCACAACTTTCACATGATGTGGAGAACCAGCTCTTGATTTAGTAGCAAAGATCAATACATCCTGAGTGAAATGTCGCATGTTCGAAATTTGACTAGAAGTCTTTCATAAGCATTTAATTTAAAAATAAGTTAGATCACTTATACCTCAATTTATCTTAAAAAAAAAAACTTTCACACGATGCCAATATCTTTCATGCGTTTTATTCGGTTAGGATTTTGATTGGCAGAAACGAGACAATACAAAAGCCTATAAATTTTATTCAGGAAAATAAAGACAAAAAGTTGTGCTATTAAACTAAAATAATAAAATTTTCTCATATTCCTACTATTTATAAAAGTACCAATTCAAAATTTTTAACAACAAGACTGTGCAAACGATAAGTTTATATATTTTTGAACCATTAATAGTCCTTGATTTGATTGAAGACTAGATTCGAATATATAACTTTACTGACACTTGATTTAAAATGGAAATAAAATTATCTTTGAATTGCAGTATTTTTTTCCATAATAAATTTATCAGAAATAGATAGTAGGACGTAGGTGATGCAATATCAAAGAGATAAACAAACAAATCTGGTCACAAAACACATTTATTAACATTTTATATGATAAAAGCACATCATTTGCTGTTTCACTCTATTTTAACATTCTTTATAAGACATTGATTGAGGAAAAAATAAAAATAGTAACAATAAAATAATTTTTCAAATAAAAATTTGTCCACGCGCTTGATTACTACTATATATGAAGTGTTGTCCATAATTAAGTAAGACCTAGAAGGAGGTGAAAAGGCTCAATTTCAAGTTCTAAACCGGTTTGGACAATTTTGCATAAATTAACAATTCACACAAGCAAGCAATAATATAAGTAAATAAGAGGGCAAAAGAGACACAAACTTGTTTACAGAGTTCCGACCTGTAATACAACACAATATTGCGTTATATAATACAATAGTATATCCGTTAATAAAAAAAAACAATAAGATAAAGTAGTCGTTTGAATTGTCACGTTATATAATGCAAAGGGCCGTTATATAACGTATTGAAGGGAAATTTCAAATGATAACTAACTAGTTAGAGGTGGTACATAATGTAATTTAGCGTTGTACAAGTCATAAGACTCATCTATTATATAATGCAATTTAGAGCGTTCTATAACATACTGGTTTTAGAGACTGTAGCTCATTCCTGCGAGACATTGGGACGTGCGTTGGCCAGGTATGGGCCAAGCATTGGCCGAATAGTAAAGACTGTTAGGAGTTATGTACTATAAGTCAATAGTTTAATAAATTATTTTAATTTATGTTATTTATGATATTTGATCATTTACTTTTAGAATTTATTATTGACATATCATTCAGATTGAGGATAATTGTAGATCTTTGTGTTTCATTTTAATTAAATAACAATAATAAATCTAAATCGTCTGTAATCTTGATAATTAATAAGGAACATTAATTATCATATAAGATTAGTATGCAAGTTAAGTGATGATTAAGTTCTACAAATCATAGATGAGGAGTCACCAACTTAATTGCATATTTGTATGTTACTAGAACATATCAACATGACTTGATCTAATGAAATAAATATATGGATTGTGTTATGTGTCATTATTTATTTCATATGAGTTTCATTTTAAGTTTGAGATGGTTCAGTTTTTCCACATGATGATAGGTTCTATAAATATCGTCTAACAGTGATTCCTGATAAGGACTGCTATATAGGCTTTATTTATGTTTTCTTTAATTGTGTATAATCTACAAGAATGATGCATTCCTATCTTGGATTATACAATGATATCATGTGACATAAGAATCAAACAAAAAAATAATTTATTTCTTATACAGGATTAAAATATTATAAAAGTATAATATTTATTTATGTTAATTGGGAATCATAACGTGTTGCTAGATACCGTTTATGATTAATTGTAAATAAATAACAATTTAATTTCCATGGCCAACATGAAATAAATCCTCGAGGATCACACAAATAAAGTTTTAACCATATAGTGCATTATTTAGTTTATTTGCATTAGAGAATGCAATATATGATAAATTGAGTAATTAATTATATACCGTTTCAAACCGTTATAATTAATTAATGATATCATGCATTTATATGTACATTTTGGCCGGATTATGCACCTAAATCACTACTTAATTCATATAATTCACTGCGTTTTTATGTCATATTTGCTAGGATTTGGTACTGCCGCCATTTTTCATTAATTTCGTAGGTACTTGGTGGAAGCAGCGCAACAATTGGACCTTTTTGGACCAACCACGCGAAGAAATCACTTGGATGCATGGAGAGAGACCCCAATTGGCATGCCCCAACCTATTACAAGCCAGATGACTCATTCCTGGCCCGCACAACTCTCAGCCCGCACTGTTTATAGGCCATTCGGCTAGCCCTGGCCGAATGGTCTATTGAAAATAAGAGATGCTCCCCCCCCCACTTTGACCAAAATTGTCCCGTCTTGGGCATCCATCATCACACTGGCAGTTCTAAAGAAGGGCCGACCCAAGATTATAGGCACCTCCTTGTCTACTTCCATTTCCATAACCACAAAATCACCGGGCACAACAAATTTGCCCACTTGCACAGGGACATCCTTTAAAACACCAAGGGGTAGTCGAATCGTTGAATCGGCGAGCTTGAGGGTCATGCTTGTGGGTGTGAGCGCACCAATCCTAATTTTCTCAAACACCGAATTAGGCATTAGGCTAACACTAGCGCCCATATCACACAAAACTTGCTTAATAATGGCTTTACCATTAGTGCAGGGGAGGACAAACCTACCTGGATCCTCAAGCTTTGGTGGCATTTGGTTACTCAAGGCTGCGCTGCTCTTGTATGTCAGTGCCACAGTTAATTCCTCCATTGATCTTTTGCCTGTGCAGAACTCTTTCAAGAACTTGGCATAGACGGGCACGTGTGCAATTGCGTCGGTGAAAGGGATTGTGATTTGCATTTGCTTGGGAATATCCCAAAACACTCTGAATTGAGCATCCTCCTTGGACTTCACCAGGCATTGAGGAAAAGGAACAGGGGGATGGTACGCCGGAACGGCTTGCTCTGCCTTTCCTTTGCCCTTTTGTTTTGCCTTTTTGGTATTCTGCTCAGACCGAGTGAGAGTCTGTTCAGTCCGAGTGGGCTGTGCCGTGATGGGTTCAGCTGCTTCTCGAGGCTCTGAAGGTGGCTCTTGAGGCTGAGACTTCTGCTGGAGGGGAGGAAATGGCATAACTTGCTCCAGAACCACCTTAGGATCATCTAGACTGCCCTGTTCGGACCGAGTAGAAGGATGGGCGGCGGCATGAGCTGGCATTGGCGGGTCCTGGTACTCCTTCCCGCTTCTCAAAACATGCAGGGCTTTGATTTCAACATTAGGGTTCACCTGAGGCTGCCTTGGGAGCAGGCCTAGAGAATTGTTGCTCCATCATTCGCTCCAAACGTTGCAAGGAAGCGGCGCTATCCTTCAACTCATTTGTGGTTGCCTTAAGTTAATCCAATCCCTCCGCCATCATCAAGTTGAACTTGCCTTGCTGATGCATGAACTCCTGGACGACCGGGAGGACCCCGTCTTTGTTATAGACTGATTTCCTAGGAAATGGTCCATTAGAGTTGTTGAACTGTTGATCTCGCCTAGGAGCTTGCTAGTCCTGTCCCTTGTAATTGTACTTGGGCTGATAAGGTCTCTCAAGAGTGGCCTTTTGCATTGTATTCTTAAGATTTGGGTCATTCATATGCTCCCAATCTCTTTGCTCACCTTCATCCAATGAATAACTCCGGGTGAAGATATGCCTAGGGTAGTAAGAAGGCTCGCCATTCAAAGAGTTTACTTAATCCATGTCGCTATTGACTTTTGCAAGAGGACAACCCGGTGATTTGTGCCCTTCTTCGCCGCAAGCGCCACATTCATTTGAGTAAAGATGGGTCCCTTGAGCTGAGTGATAAGAGGCCAACTTGGCTTCTAACTCTGCAATCCTCTCGTCTCTAGCTGTAATCTCATGCACTTGATGCTTTGCATGGATAGAACGGCGGGGGTTGGTAATCGGATACCAAGTGTAGTTCCGTGCGCAATGATCAAGCAAGTCTCGCCCTCGAGTTGCATCGAGCCATTTGAATGCCCCACCTGAAAGAGAATCAATGTTAATTTTGATATTATCATAAAGACCACTATAAAAATTATTTATTAAAATCCAATCTTGAATGCCATGGTGTGGGCAAGAATTTTCAAGGTCTCTAAATCGCTCCCAAGCATCCCTTATTGTTTCATCATCTTTTGGGGCAAAGTTGTTCAATTCTCTCCTAATTGTATCAGACCTATCAGTTGAGAAATATCTCTCTAGAAAGACTTGTTCCATTTGATCCCAAGACCGTATTGAACCCTTTTTCAAAGTTTTATACCATTTGCGGGCACTATCCTTAAGGGTAAAGTGAAACAATAATAGCCTAATTGCTTGTTGAGAAACCCCATTAATTTTGATTAAACGCGTGCAATCAATGAAATTTTGTAAATGAGCAAGAGGGTCCTCTTTGTCATCTCCATAGAATGGATTTTGTTGGATAGTGTGACATGGTTGGGAGAGATTAGCATGTTGTTGGCCGCGATGCCCGGAATCAACACTGGCCCGCCCACGTCTCTAGCATTTGGGGCTCCGTACTCTCCAAGTGTCCTTTCGTGGTCTCGGCCATCATCATCGTCAGAGTTATGAACGCTAGCCTCGTCCTCTTGGGTCCAGCGGCGACGCTCGTCTTCAAATTCCCTTCGTTGCCCTGTGAGAGCGTCCTGCTCCACTATGAGTTGAGCCTCTCTTTACTCAAGTTAGAGACGGAGGTTCTCCAATTCCTGGGTGCGTTGGGCAATGGCCTCGGGAGTGAGTTGGTCGGCCATTGTGGTGTTGTCTTCTCTCTGCTTTAGGTGCTGCTCGGTCCGAGCAAAGGTGGAAGAAGAGGATTCGGCCTCCTTGTCGTTCCTCAGGAGGAAATCCTTGACCTTAGGGGGTGGGACCTCTTCCTTTGCCTATCACCTGCCAGTCCTGCGATAAGAGAAGAAAGCGTGAGTAAAGAAAAAAAAACAAATCTAGTCTCATAATACTAAAATAAGTATCCAACATCAACACCGTCCCCGGCAACGGCGCCAATTTGATGAAAGAATTAAATCCTAGTACCAAATAAAATTTGTATACCTAGGCCTAACCTCACTAATCGTTTGTAGTTTAGTTCTAGGGTCGAACCCAAGGGACGGATTTTTGAATACTGGACTTATCCTTTCTTAAAATCTAGACAGATATATTTTATGAAGTTTTGAATGATATGAAATTAAATAATGCTTCTAATGTAAATATTTTTGGTTGGTTTTTGAACTTGGAAGAAAATAATCAAACTAAATAATAAAATACTAAAAGTAAAGTCTTTTGGGTTTTAAGCAAATATTAAAGCATCTTAGGAGTCAGGTTTCACTTATATTTCGCTGCTAAAACTCTAAAATTAAGCACTTTCGCACAAAACTTGACGTTTTAACTACAATCACCACTCTGCTCGGTCCGAACAAGGGTTTACTCAGTCCGAGCAGAAGATAAAAGCGAGTTTATTTGGTTTAATATGCTAAGTTATGCTTCAAGTTAGGGTTTATTGGTCAAACCTAGTTATTCTAAGCCTCAGCTTTCTCTTGTTGGTACAGATACTGGTTCAATCACAAGCTAACCTAATTAATTTGATCGGTTCACAACTTTTGGTATAGAGTTCGATAAATTAAACTTGTTTACAGGTGTTCTTAGGGATATTTAGAAGTCTTTTGAACTATTCTAAAAGCTACACTTTTGGTGTTAACTAATTTCTCCTTTCGAATCCACAATTTACCCCAAGTACTTAAATCAATTCGACTTGTTTATCCTAACATAAAGATAATCCCTTAATCCTAAGACAACATAATAACTAGCCTAATATAGTAGCAAAGCACATAATAAACAGTATATAAAAGTAGAGATACAAGCCCATCAAATCGTAAGAGAAAATCATTAAGAAATACAAAGCAAATACTCCTTTATGATCTATGTCAAGATCCAATAGGCGATGGGGTGTTGCTAGATGGTAAAATAGCCTCTCAACTGTTGCCGTCGTCTGCTAGAATCAAGCCTCAATGATTTCCAATGGTGAAAAGAGAGAAAAGAGAGAAAGAACGCCTTAGGAAGGTGCAATAGAAGATGGAAAGTGGAATTTCCTTCCCTAAGGCCTGTAGGAGGTCTATATGGACGTCCCCAGGTGCATAGAAAGGAAGATTTGGCGCCAAGGTAAGAAAAGATGCCAAAAAGATGGGTTTCCATGTAGAAATCCATACCATATATGTCATGGCGGCCATCTGCTCGGACCGAGTAAGGTGCACTCGGACCGAGTGGAGTATATGGCAAGTGCTATGGCGACTGAGATCCACTCGGACCGAATGAAATACTGCTCGGACCGAGCAGAAGGCTGATAATCACCTCCAATGCTAGGAATGAGTCGTCTAGCGTGCAGAAAACACTAGGAATCCATCAAAATGCTCCATAATCACCAGAAATCACTAAAACCTGTACATAGAGAAGAGAAGAAACGACGGCAGAGCCAAACCCTGGAAAAACATGACAATTTATAAGTATTTCGTTGGTTTGAATTAATTTTAAGTGCCAAGTACGGTCCAAATAACAATAAATATTGACTATGTTACCAAGTAGTACCTAAGGTTTCTCAATCTAATTGGTTACCTATCCAGTCCACATAATTAAAAAGTTTTTTTTTTTTGAGAATTTAGAAATTCACTTGTCCATAGAATCGAGGTGATGAACGACAGCAAATAGATGTAGCTTTCAGAAATTTTTAGGGTTTATTAAAAGGGAAACTTTTTTTACCGTAATTTTTAGAGTTTATTAAAAAGGTAATTTGGGATTTTTTAATAATAATGAGAGATTTCAGGATGTCATTTTTAGTATTTAATCATTTTGGGGCCGTTTGGATCGCTTAGGAATAAGAGAGATAGTCTATTCCTAGGCGGAAAACATTGGGAAATATGTAACTTTTTGAAGAATTTGGATGGTTAGGAATAAATTTTCGCTTAGGAATAGACTATTCTTCTTATTCCTAAGCGATTCAAACAGTCCCTTTAGGAATAAGATAATGGCCGAAATTATTTTATATAGGAATTCAGACGCAAAAAATTTTAATAGAAAGAATTATTATCATTTTTTTTAATAAGAAGAAAGTTCGAACGCGTTTTATAAAAGCGTACAGTCTCTCTCCTTCCTACCCGTTTATAAAACGCGCTCGAAGGCTTATTAAAAATAATATTTGCAACAAGGTCCTTGCATGTTTCATATTTACAAAATTCTCAAAATTTTATTTCCAATTAAAGATGTATTAAATAGATATAAGAAATATATCACACATATTTTATATGCATTTAATTGCACATATTTTTTTTTAACATGTGTATAATATTATTTTGTTTGAATAATTATTCGTCGATGACCCTGTATTTTTACTATTTAATTCTACAAACTTATCTTTTGCATTGTACTCTCTTTTTTTATGTTAGTCATATATAATCAAATAATATATAATATGGAAATGATTAAATTATAAATTTTTAAAAAATTTTGAACATTAAAACTTTAAATATGCATAACTTTTGATAGGAAGGTCCGTTTGGGGCAATCGAGCACAATCCGGAAAGCTGGCGACGAGATCTACACATGTTATTGGGGTGAAATCCCGTAACGACCATTTTCGGAGCCAAAAAACGCTCTCTAGACCTCCAAAATCCACTTTGAAAGTTTGCAAACCCAAAAACCACTCTAAACTACTAAAAAAAGTTTTTAAAATTATAAATTAATCATTAAAAAGAGAAATGCAGTAAATTATGTGACTTTCTTGATAATTATTCAAACAAAATGATATTAATGTCAAAATTAATATTCTAATGCCATTTTTAAATAAAATTAATATGAAATTAAATGTGATATTTTAAAAGTTGTAAATTTAACCTTAAAAATAAATTTAACCTAAATTCTTACATTAATTTTCCTATTAATTATGAAAAAAATGGTAATAACTCCATTTCGAAAAATTTACGCCTTCCTACCAATTTATAAAACGTGCTCGAAGGCTCAGAACACGTTTTATAAACAGGTACGAAAGTCTGACCAGCCTTTTGAGGCGTAACTGAAGCGGTATAGTCTCTGTACGCTTTTATAAAACGCGTTCGAACTTTCTTCTTATTAAAAATAATAATAATAATTCTTTCTATTAAAATTTTTTGCGTCTGAATTTCTATATAAAATAATTTCGGAGATAATGGTGTATATCTAATTTACACAATTTGATAATGGCATAAAACTAATTAGCAATCTAACAGTGGCATATTCCTAATTAACTATTTTTCACAGTGACATAAAACCAATTAATCCTTGAAAAAAATGCAACGATTAGCTTGTTCCTCTTGTTTGCTAGCACAAATTTGGAGGATATGGTTAATTTTTTTGGTGGACCTAATAATTAGAAGGAGGTGTTGGAGAGCACACCACCAACCTCAATACCATGGTCGCGCCTTCTAATTACAATATTAGAAGAGGTATGCGTGATTTTCTCTTATCTCTTGCATTGAATTGTCATTCCCACTAGATCCTCTTGTTAGCTCCTTGTTTAATTTGTTTAAATGCGATTTAAATCTTGAAACAAAGGCTAATTAAGTTCCTTCAAAGACGTTATATGACGCATAAATGTATTATGTAGCACTTTTGTTCATCTTTTATACAACTCAAAGAGACGTTATATAACACATGGACAGAATAAAGCAAATTAAATGTGTAGAGCTTGGTCATCCTTTATACAATGGAATAGGGCGTTGTACAACACACTAGTTTTGTGTTACACAATGTCGGATTACGTACATTGCACAACACAAAATCACATATTTCAGAATTTCACCGAAATTTTGATTTAATTGATGCGTTATATGATGCAATATTGCGTTAGGTAACACAATATTCCTGAAAATGAGCATTAAGCCATCAAAGTGATTGAGATGAAGTTAGCAAACAATAATACTTATTCTAATGACTCTATAAAGCCTAACTGAATCTTGTACAGTTCCATACCTCGTGTAAGTCTTGCTTTAATCATTCCTTCGAATAACTACCTAATAAATTCCGAAATTATTTTATATAGGAATTCAGACGCAAAAAATTTTAATAGAAAGAATTATTATTATTTTTTTTAATAAGAAGAAAGTTCGAACGCATTTTATAAAAGCGTACAGTCTCTCTCCTTCCTATCCGTTTATAAAATGCGCTCGAAGGCTTCGAACGCGTTTTATAAACGGGTACGAAGGAGAGAGACTGTACCGCTTCAGTTACGCCTCAAAAGGCTGGTCAGACTTTCGTACCCGTTTATAAAACGCGTTCGGAGCCTTCGAGCGCGTTTTATAAACGGGTAGGAAGGCGTAAATTTTTCGAAATGGAGTTATTACCATTTTTTTCAAAATTAATAGGAAAATTAATGTGAAAATTTAGGTTAAATTTATTTTTAAGGTTAAATTTAGAATTTTTAAAATATCACATTTAATTTCATATTAATTTTATTTAAAAATGGCATTAGAATATTAATTTTGACATTAATATCATTTTGTTTGAATAACTATCAAGAAAGTCACTTGATTTACTGCATTTCTCTTTTTAATGATTAATTTATGATTTTAAAAACTTTTTTAGTAGTTTAGAGTGGTTTTTATGTTTGCAAACTTTCAAAGTGGATTTTGGAGGTCTAGAGAGCGTTTTTTGGCTCCGAAAATGGTCGTTACGGGGTTTCACCCCAGTAACATGTGTAGATCTCATCGCCAGCTTTCCGGATTGTGCTCGATTGCCCCCAAACGGACCTTCCTATCAAAAGTTATGCATGTCTAAAATTTTAATGTTCAAAATTTTTAAAAAAATTTATATTTTAATTATTTCCATATTATATATTATTTGATTATATATGACTAACATAAAAAAAAAGAGTGTACAATGCAAAAGATAAGTTTGTAGAATTAAATAGTAAAAATATAGGGTCATCGGCGAATAATTATTCAAGCAAAATGATATTATACACATGTTCAAAAAAAAATATGTGCAATTAAATGCATATAAAATATGTGTGATATATTTCTTATATCTATTTAATACATCTTTAATTGGAAATAAAATTTTGAGAATTTTGTAAATATGAAACATGCAGGGACCTTGTTGCAAAATATTATTTTTAATAAGTTAAATGTTGCGGCTTGAATGAAAAATATGGAAAACTAATAACACGTTTATAAAACGCGCTCGAAGGCTCCGAACGCGTTTTATAAACGGGTACGAAGGTCTGACCAGCCTTTTGAGGCGTAACTGAAACGGTACAGTCTCTCTCCTTCTTACCCGTTTATAAAACGCGTTCGAAGCCTTCGAGCGCGTTTTATAAACGGGTAGGAAGGAGAGAGACTGTACGCTTTTATAAAACGCGTTCGAATTTTCTTCTTATTAAAAAATAATAATAATAATTCTTTCTATTAAAATTTTTTGCGTCTGAATTCCTATATAAAATAATTTTGGTAATAAATCACTTAATTTTTGTTTCTTACACCATCCAGAATTTTTCAAAGTTTCCGCAATCAAGTTCTCAAAGTTTACATAAATTTTAGGATGATTTAGATTTATGCCACCACAAATATTTAAAATTAGAGATATGCCATCATTAAATGATAAATTATTTTTATGACACTACAGAATAAGAAATTTAGTTTTATGCCATTTGAAAATGGATATGACAATTATGCCCTTTTAAATGTGTCATTGTAAAACATTAAAATTAGAATTATGTCATCACAAAAAAAATTAGTTTTAAGCCATTATAAATCAATAAAAATTAGTTTTATGTCATTGCAAAATAATAAAAATTAGTCTTGTGCCACTAGTGTATAAAAATAATGACGTAAAATTATTTAGACTACATATCTCAAAAGTCATCTAACAATGACATTAATCTTTCTTTTTTTTTCAAGAATTTTTGTTGATAGTATACGACTAAAATTAATTTGCATATAAATTATGTTGCTAAATTGCATATTGCCTTAATTTATACATAAGCAAGAAAAAATGTGATGGTCACATCGTCCAATTTTGCTAAAACAAATTGCGTTTATGGTCCAAAGAGGATTTGTTGATTTACATTTGGAACCTAAAATAATACTTTTAAGATCTGTGTAATTTATAAAACAGATCTTTCAATAATTAGCAAAAACACGTTGGGGGCCTTCATTCTTTAGAAGTTTATAAACAAAATTATTACCATTCCATGTTGAAATTTTCTTTAATGGCGGGGTAACATTTCCATTATGTTTGCCTTTTTTCCTAAATGATTAAACCCAATGACTAGTAATTAAACATAAGGGTAATTTAGGAATTGTGAAATTTTTTAGAGTGGCATTTCCCTAATTAGCTATGATTTGGAAAGATTTAATGGCATAAATCTAATTTTATTATATTTACAATCGCATATTTATAATTAGCAATTTAACAATGATATTATTCTAATTGGCAAAATCGGGAGTGACATATATCTAATTATCTCTAAATATTATGTACATATATATTAATGTTCTTTTGTTCTGTTCAGAGATTATGAATCCTTGATATGTTCAGTTATATTACGTGAATGCGATCAGGTAAATCATTTTTGTCGCGTAGCATTTTATCAATTTGAATACCATCATTCTCAATTTGATAAAGTCAAAATGTATATAGGCTGATATATCTAGTTAAGATTTTCAGCAAAGATCAAATTTCATGTTATAATTTATTGGGTCAGTTTGCAGCGACTCAATCTATATCAGCCATAAAATCCATGACACAAACAAAAACTTTTCTTATTTAATAGAAACACAAACTATAGCTTGATAAAGAGTGGCAGTATTGACCTAGTAAGAAACGGGATGCTGTATAAACCGCTGTCCCGCACACGTACAGAACCATAATTAGGAATATTTTTCACATATCTTGAATAGGAAGTTTCTAAAAATATTAACTCTTTTCATTTTAAAACAAAAAACAAGGAAACAACATTGTCCCTTTTTATTTTCTTATTAAGGTAAGCTTAACAAAGCAAGGGCTACAACACCAATGCGTATAATTTAGATAATAAAAAAAAGGTGTTTTATTTTTATGTGCACAAAGCGTAGGAAACAAAGAAATAATGGTACTTTTTCAAGTGCTATACAATTATGGTAGCAAACATTTCGAAAAAGATATTTATGCTTAAACAAATATTAAATCAATATCTCAATAAAAAAATAATTTAATAGAAATATTTATTTTTTAATATATAAAATTATTTGAAAAATGACAGATGAGAAAATTTTATATGTGTACTCTATTTCAAAAACGGAGCTTATAAGAATCATCTTCAATATTCCTCATCTCCATCATCCCTTAAAAATGCGTTTCTATTTTTTAATATGATTAATTAATTATCTTTCTATTTTTGCCCTCATCCTCTTATCCCCTGGATTTTTTATTTTTGCTCTCATCATCTTCTATTTTTGTACGCACATCCTCTCCTCCCTACTTACACTTCCCAATCTCTTGAGGACCCCTACACAGGACATAGCTAGAAAGTTTTCCAGAGCAATTATGTTATGAAACTAGAACAATTAAATTTACATAACAATTAAATTTATAGAACAATTACTTATATTAACTAGTATTGAGAACTAAAACGATTAGGATGGAGAGGTCATCGATGGAGGGGATAGAGATGAGCGTTGGATGCGGTACATATGCTCTGGATGCTGGGAAGTTGGCATCTGATCCTCATCCCTGTACAAAGAAATTTGCCTCTGATCCTCATCCTCTTTGAATAATAGAATCTATGACAGAATTAAAAGTGCATGAAAAATCATTATTATTTTAAGAAAATTTTTCATATGTATTGTGCTATCTTTCTAAATACATTGCACAACTAATACAATGTCAAATTTTATTCTATTTGATGAGTTCACAACCAATCGATAATTTTTTTTTCTATTTGAAATGAAGAGTCCATAAATTTATATTTTCAATAACATTCAGCGAGTAACCTACTTACTTACATCCTTGATCTAATAGTTTTAGCCTTGGATTGGTACTTTTAAAATAGTAGGGATAGGAATAATTTAAAAAAATACAATATTTTTAATGAAAAAGAGAACAGATGTGTTTTATTTTTCTTTAGCAAAAAAAAAAAAAGTTGTGTTCGAATTGTGAGAATAATATTAATTTTAAAAACAATGTTATTCATTTTTTTGGCAGATTAATATTATCAGTTTGCACTTGATAAATAAATACAAGTTTCAAAATAGTCGCTAATATGGATTAATTACTCTCTCGCACACATCCAACGCAGTGAAGAGATCCTTCAAAAAAAAAAAAAAACGCAGTGAAGAGAAAAGAATACAAATGAAAAGAAACTTTTTTTTAAGAAAAAAAGAAAAAAGTGGGGAATGTTATAATAGGTTATGTTATTTGATGCTGATATAAAATTGTTTGGTGAGCATGGCAATCCCAAAATAAAATTTTGTATGGAAATTACTATTTTCTAGCATTTTCCCTGTTCCCGCTGATAAGTTGCTTTAGAAAAAGAAAGTAACAAAAAAGTGTTTATATTGTCTAGCTAGCCACTCGTATATCATAAAAGGTGATAATCTTTGTCCAACCAGAATGAAGAAGATATTACTAAGAAATGAAACAATAAATAAATAATGGAAGGTAATTTTGTAAGAGTAGCAAGCGCATGACACGTGAGGTTTGCTCGGACCCATAAGGAACCCACTAACATGGTAACACCACACCACATAGACTGGGTACCATTTCTTAAATATTCATTTTTTGTGGGTCCTACCATGCACAAAATAATACTTGTTTGCGTCGGGCATAGGGGGAGGTGCTTTGAGCAACATGTTTATTACTTGGAGCAACATCAATTTTTTTAAAATATTTAATTTGCCCTTTCGAATTTTCTGACTCTACTCAGATTCCATTTTATTTTTATATTAAATTTGGAAAGTCCATGTACGAGTACGAGTTCTGTTAATTATTTTCTTCATAAATTTTGTTTATAAAACTTTCTGTGAAAAACGAAGCATAATACATATAAACATTATAAGTTATAAAAAATGAATTTATATAGCTAATTCAGTTCTTACTATTGAGCTTTATATTTATATTAATTTGTATTAATTTTTCAGTTAATTCTTATAGTACGAATAAACCATCAACTTCAAAAATAAAATTAGACGCACTAATATATTTATTTGAAGAAAGTAATAAAATTTTAGGAGACCAAATAAATTTAAATCAATTGGATTTAGCACTAGCGTTTGGATATATTCTATGAGTAATGCTAGAATCAAACATATAGGACGTCAAACACGATCCAAACGTAGCACATTAAAATTTCAAACGGTCGATCCAAACCGCTCAATATGATCTCTATATTAAAATATCTTTGATAATCAAATTTTATATTTTTTCATATTTTCTAACTATTTTTTTCGAATTTTCAAAATTGAAGGGTTCAGAACTTTTTAGATTGAGCATATTGAAAAATTTCAAAAAAATAGTAAAAAAATTTGAAAAAATATAAAATTTGGTCTCCATGAAGATTTTATAACACAGAACAATTTGTGCGGTTTGGATTGGCCATTTCAATTTTAAAAATTAAAATTTCATCGCGTTGGACAAGTGTACGTGTCCTATATGTTTGACACTAGCAACCCCCATATTCTATTAGAAAATTTATTGGGAAAGTTTATTGAGGGCATATTTGTCCATATTATTTTTTATATGTTGCTCCAAGTGAAAACTTGGTTGCCCAAAGCAGCTCCCGGCAGTAGGGTGCTTATTATTTTTCTTTTTCAAAAAGGGGAATGATGTATCCCACCAGGAATGGATAATTCAGAGGTTCGTATCACTCGTCATAATTACCAGTGAAATTTTCAGCACAAAAACTTTTAAGATTATTTTTGTATAATGTTATTTTGGTATAATTTTGTGAATGGTTGTATTTTTTGCTCACATTTTTAATATTAATATATGATTAATCTTTACTTTTCAAGTTAGATTGCATTATTTCAACTGCGATCAATATCAACTATCATTTTCAAACGACGCGTTTGGAGATTACATTATTGTAACATGTAAATGAGTGGTTCGTGAATCTAATTAACTTAAGCACGCATATAGGTTTCTATGTGTCTACTATAGATGCGGGCATGCGGCATAAAACATAATATATATCGTGTCGTCTAACGTGCCGTATAACTTCTGATATGTTTGGCAAGATTTGCCTGAGCCTATCAAGAGTTGTGTGTAGGTCTAGCACGGCATGATTTATTTGACAAGAGTTGCAAATTGATAAGAATGATCCGACAAAATAGGATGGTGAGGAAAAATTGTTGTCTAGTACTTTTTCTGATTAAAAGAATAAAAGTAGGAAACAATAGTAAAATTCAAAACTCATTCTTATTTTTTGTAATTAACTCATTATCAACCCTTATCACAAACATAGTAGATGAAGGAGAATAAAAATATCTATAACAAAAAAAATTCTTTTATTCTCATTGGTCTTATCATTGTGTTTATCTATGGTGCTAGCTACTTATTATTATAATAATAATAATAATAATTATTATTATTATTATCATCATCATCATCATCATCATCATCATCATCATCATCATCATCATCATCATCATTATTATTATTATTATTATTATTATTATTTAATGTTTTAAAATGCTATTTTTGCGGTATAACGGTACAGAGTTGATATAGCGATTCGGTGTTATATCGGTGATATAACGGAGAAAAAACGGTGTATATAAAAAATATAATTATACAACTAGCCTATCTTATTAGTTACTTGAAAAATTAAAATATAAAAAAAATTAACAAGTCAAAAAGAAAAATAGACAAAATCAAAGTTTTAAACACTAAACAAATTAGGTCTTGATATGAATTTGTATTCAACAAAAAAAAATTGTAAGTTCAATGACCGATCTGTTTTTTGGTCGCCAAATGCAAAAATTTTAAGTTATTTCGCCGATTTTTCGAAAATATAACACTATTGTTATTTCGTTCTTGGTTGTTGTAATGTTGATGCGTTTGCTCTAAAATTCCGTTATTTAAGTCATAACGGTGTTATTTAAGTGAAATTTAAAAGTTTGTTATTATTATAAGCCCCTTAGCTAGCTAGCTACTTTATTTATTTCAAACTTGGTGCCCGTCTAGCTACTTTATTTATTTCAAACTCGGTGCCCGTCCTCCTAAACGGTTGCTATGCCTTGTATTTAAGAGTTAGAAAAATCGAGAGATGAATTCCTATATAGATCGGGAATTCTGACCATGTGGGTCCCTATTGATAGAATTATTATTATATTATCAGATAAAACGCTCAGCAAGTTGGTTCATTTTAAAAGATATGGACCATGTGCAACTAAAGCTATATATAGTCACGAACCCTGTTAAAAAACCATCTGTGGCAGTCAGATACTTTGGTTACTTTATAAATGTGGTTATTTATTATATGGGATTTCTCTCGATATCACCTTTCTTGAAGATCTTAAAAAGGCATCTTAATTATAAATTGAACTATATGGCAACAAAAATATATCGGATATCCATACATCCCACCAAAAATGGATACATTCCGTGCAATGCTATTTGAGGAGGTCAAACTAACGGGGTTGATAAAGATAATCTCTAATATTTCCGACAAAGTCTTATTAATTGTCTTATTAATGCAATTAATTTAGCACTCATCCCCATTCCAGCATTACACAATTGTTCTAGTTAATATAAGTAATTATTCTATTTAATATATCTAATTATTCTAATTTCAAAACATAATTGTTTTGTAAAATTAATTGTTTTAGTTTTTTAACCTAATTATTCTAGTTTCAGAACATAATTGTTCTCAAAAGTTTTTTCTAGTTTTAGAATATAATTATTCTATAATTTAATTGTTCTACTTTTAGAATCTAATTGTTCTAATTTTAGAACAATTATGTTCTAAAAAACTTTTTCACTTGGAAAAATAAAGTCCTGGGAGGGAAGGAAAACACAGGAGATCGAGGAAGGAAAATACTATAAAGGAGGTGAGGGCGCTGAATAATCCTCTCATCCCCTAAACTTATTATTATTTTTTTAGCTCATCCTCTCAACATGGACGTTAGATAATTAATGAGAACCCTGGAGGGTGATGAGATGATGAAATCTATGGGATGATGGTAAGCAATTCCGATAAAATAATCAGGTGTTGTATAAATACATTAAGCATTATCAGTTTTATCTTATGAAATAAATGCTTGACTCAATCTTAGGAAGATAAGATAGAATCATAGAATATACAAGTAGCACATCATTGTTGTTAATTTTTTACTTGTTTGCTTAAGGTGAGAATTAATATTTACTTATCTTGGGAAAAAAATGGACTTAACAAATAATGTATAATTATAATTGTTCCTTAAATTACATACACGGAAATTGTGAGAAAAATAGTACTAATGCAATTCATATGCAACTTAATCAACTTTTTCTTCATGATTATCGAAAATGTGCAAAAAGTCTAATTCTACCTACGAGTCTATTTGATTTTCAACGTTAATTATGTTACTGGTCAGTTAAAAAGATGATAAGTGTTGGAGATGCTTAATACCACCCAAAGTGGATCTTCTGTCGGACCGCTACTGCCACGTATGCTGAGAGGGCCCATGTCAGTGTGTCACCATCTTTTAATTTATAAAATAAAATGGAGGTCGAAACCAATTATAATGTTCAATTGTTCACATGAAAATAAGTTATAACTCGTTCCATCTTGATCGTATAAATTTGAAAAAAAAATGGTAATATATATTTTGCATATAAATAATTTAGTTCGAATGGCTATATTTTGAATTTCTTTCAACCTCAATAGTATATAGAGTATGTTTTAAAGTAAAAAAATCCTCGAGCAAAAACAAAAAAGTAATTATCTCTATCGATATCTTGTACAAATAAAATAAGTTACAATTACTCTTTCATTTATTTATCTTTAACTTCAGAAAAATATTTTATAATTTTTCTTGTTTTATCATCTTGAATAAAATTAACTAGAACGTCGGGAATTTTCTTTGATTTTTCATCTTAATGAACTTTTGCACTGTGTCTGGTTTGAACTTTTGCGAGATTCTTTTTCCACCACTTGATATATTTACTATTGATTACTTATATCTCAAAATGCTACCATAATATGGAGTAATTCTCATGTCCGTAGGAGAATTTTATCTCTTTACATATAATAATCTCGTGTTTTGCATGGTTATCAGGTTTTATAAAAATAATTTGTCAACAAACAATGTTTTAGAACGTTAATTAATATTGTAAGTACAGTCCCAGTATTGCTCATGAGCTTTTTCATTAGGAACACAACGTTTTAGTACTAGAATACTTATTGGTACTTAATTTTGACTCTGACGCGTTGAGTAATTTTTTTTTATGGTCAATTTTGACTTTGGTTGTTGTTCTTGAAGCATCTCTTGTATGGTTTTTATCCAGATTGTCGTTTTAGTTTTTTTTCAATGAACGCAGAAAACATGTACGATTCATCTTTTTATTTTTTGTCATCTTTCTGAAATTCTGAAATATCATATAGGAAACTTAACCTATGCATTTAATTACTTATCGACACTATAAGATGGTTAAAAATGAGATAAATCATAAATCAGTTTTTTTTTTCATCCGAGAATCAATAAGAATCTCATAGTATATACATATATAGAGCCAAATTAATTGCTCCGTACAAATCATTTAATATTTTTCAGTGCCTTTTAGCATGAAGCAAAATAATAGACTTTTGTAACATATTTGAAAAAACTTGCAATAGCAAAGACAAATTAATTGCTCCGTACAAAACATTCAATATTTTTCAATGCCTTTTAGCATGAAGCAAAATAATAGAGTTTTTTAATATATTTGGAGAAACTTGCAATTGCATATGTAGAAGTTTCTTAATGTGCAGATAATTAATATAAAAAACACTGAAACAAATTTGTCACTTATAAATTATTATTATTGTTAATAAGTACTGATACTGAAATATGAATGCATTTTGTTACCACTTTCAATCTTAATATATTAAAATGGAATCATATTAAGTCAAAAAGGCAAAAATTCTTACATGTTGATTTTCATTTAATCATTTTACCCATTTGAAGTAAAAAACTGAAATTTCTCTTCCTTGAAAGCAAGAAATTGACAGGATCTAATGTAAAAGAAAAAAGGTGGGACCCACAACTTTAGTGCCGTCTCACAGTCTCCTTCCCTGGCCACGTCGCCACATAAACCTCGTCTCATCTCTTCAAAGTCACAACCGCCTTCTTCTCTCAATCTCTCCCCTCTCTTTAAACTTTTAAAGTCTTTTGTGATTCTTACAACACAAATTCCTTCCGATTAATTCCACACCACAAATGCTTCTTTCAAATCGCATCCACAGATTCTTCAAATTCAGAAAAAATCTTTCCAATTAAACCCACATACGCATTTCCTCTTTTCTCCCTTCTCTCTTTCGACTTTTCAAAATCAAATTTCCAATTCAAGCGCGTGCGTGTGTTTGTGGCCTTGTGGGTGGTGTGAAATTACATAAGTGGCACTGGTACCGAATCAATGATTAGGTCGAAGCAGTGGTACGAGAGGTCACGTGAGTGGGACGTGGTGGAGATGGCATGGATTATGCTCCGAATTGATTACTCCCGCCTCTTCTGGCTCCTTTTTGGTGTCTTCTCTTACGAAAACCATGAAGGCAAACCAAGGATCTAGCACCAATTCTCTTCTCTCTCTCACACACACACAAACACTCTCTCTCTCTCTCTCGTTAATCGTTGCTTCTTCTCTGTTTAGTTAGCTAGTTTTGAAAGGGTTTCGCTTTTGGTGCAACAAGCTATTATTAGTTTGTTTTGAGTGAGAAATTGAGTGAGATCATGTCCAGGAGAAAAGGGGACAAGGGTGGAAGCGGTACCAGAGCCGGTGCCAGGTATGGTAACGGGTATGCCGAAATGGATCCTACAGGCCGGTATGGACGGGTATGTATCTACCTTTTTTTTTTTGCCCCTCTTTATTCTGAGATAATTAGTATTGTTCTTGTTTTTTGTCAATTTATGCTCCCTTTTGTCTGTATATAGAACATTGAAATTATCATAACACAGGTTGCACTAGACCATAACAAATACTTATACTAGGGGTTGGATTTTTTTTTCAAGAAAAGATAGATTAGCATTTGATATACACTTATTGCCTATATTTTTGTCTTAAATTTTTAATCTTTTTCACCACGGTGACTCTTTTGCCTATACATTTGATATTTTGTTATTGGATGTTGAAATCATGTATGTTTTATACAACAAAAGAAAATTTAGATAACACTAGTTTGATTGATGCATATTTGTGTTGCATGCAAGTGAACTGCCATAATCCGATTCGTCTCAAAAACTGTAACATAACTGATTTTGCAATTTTTGAGTAATATTCGGTCATTGTTCATGATTTTATTTTTTTCCTTCTTCTCTTTTAGCATGCATGTAGGATAAAAATATTGCCAGAATTAATTTATTATGGAGGGATATGTGGGTAATGAATAATGTGAACTACTGCAAAATTAGCATATTAAATGTGATTGATTAACTGTTAGGGCATTAATATTTTTTAAAATTTTGAGTTTATATTGTTTGGTGAGCTGGCGTTGAATATTCTTTAATTGTATTATTAGTTCTTTTATAGTTTAAGTCGGGTCAATGAATAATTGCAACTAAAAAATTTTGATCATTCGAATTATATATCTCAATTATTGCCAATAAAATAAACAGTACTTGTCGCGATTTTCAAATCTTAATACATCATTTTGTATTTTTTTTCTACCAATTGACTGGAGAACCGTGGAAGTTCTTTTATTGGATAAAATAAAAATTGAATAAAGTATCTGTCCGCGTAGCTTTGTTCAGTATCTAATTATTTCTTTTTGGTTATGAACTTGAAAATCTCCTTTTTAATTCCGTGCATGCAATTTAAAATGTTTTTTTAGTGCTCTTTGATTACCTTCTATAATGAATAAAAAGGGAGATATGGCGTGAACAAATAGATTATATATTATTTCTTAATTTGTTAGATATATGTCCGTACAAATGTACTATAGTTGCCTGTACAATAGGTGTTGATTTTTGGGTGGAATTTGTAGTTGCATAGCAGCGTTTTTTTTAAGAGCTATAAAAAAATAGTAGGCAAGATACAGCCATACAGGTGGAGACACATTTCTCGGTTGTCGTACTATAATTTAATATTCATTCCAGTTTCTTTTCATGATCTGATCTTGGCCGGGTTCTTAGTTGACTTAACAACCATTATTATTATTTTTTTTTTTGGAGAATTAAGTGATAGTTAATCATAATGGGGAAAAAAAAGCGGAGGATTCTACTTCAGAAAATAATGGAAATTTTTGTGACCGTTGTTAGTGTAAGACAGGTTAAAGGCAACAGTGCCATCTAAAGGGTTTTGAATGTGAAGGCGTAAGTGCAACATTTGTTGGTGTCTGGGGTCCATCATTTTGTGTTGAGATGTTGAATTTATTTGTTATTGCGTTCAAGTCATGTCTGTCTGGTTGTATTTCATCCAACTGCGCAGGCATCATCACTCTAGATAGAATACCTTATATTTTCTTTCACAAACCAAAATAAAAAGGAAAGAAGAATGAATTCCTCTTTGGTACCTTTAATTGTCCCCCATTATTAAAAGAGGGTTAATTTGGTCCATCGTGTCGCCAGAAGTTGTGTTTTTAAATCTGTCGCTTGAGAAACTAGAAGATCAGAAAACGTAAATAAATAGATAATACTGTTGTTTACAAGTCAAATTAATAGAAATGTTTTATCTGGAAAACTGAACTCTGGATCAAGTGATTTTACAAGTCAAATGAATAAAATGTTTTATATCTAGTAACATCAATTTGGTTTAGTGGGCTTTATTTTTAATTAAAAGTAGATCCCTTCGTTTTTGCCACCAAAGTTTTTTACTGTTCGTAAGAAGAAGAAAAGTCAAGAAACTAGCTCAGGGTGGTTCTAAAATTGTCTAGCACTCTCATTATTTTATTGAAATTAAGTAATGGTTTTGGTAGAATAATCCAGAATTTTATCTTCCTGGATTATAAACTGTGGACCTTTCTTTGTGGTACTATCTACTAGGCTGCCAAATGTTGTCATTAATTGCAAGAATCCTGACAAGTTTCTATAATAGGATTAATTTATCTGCTCAAATGAAAAATTCACACCAATCGATATTATAATGGGTTAATTTTATTTTCACCCTCATAAAGATCAAATAAAAAGGTCACCTCTGTAAGTATGTAATTGTAATTTTATATGCTTCTAATTATCCTTGTTGGTATAATCCCTTTTTCTTCAATGAATAGGAACAAAAACATGCATTTACCAGATGTAGGAACATAATTTGAAACCAAGAATATAACTTGCATTCAATTAATCAGATTAGTTTATGGTACAATTTTAGTTTGATGATGTTCTGGGAAAAGGAGCGATGAAGACGGTGTATAGGGCATTTGATGAGCGCACCGGCAAAGAGGTAGCGTGGAACCAGGCGAAGATCTGCGACATGCTGCGCACCCCTGATGCGCTACACCGCATGTATTCAGAGGTGCACCTGTTGAGCACATTACGCCACGAGTCGATAATCAGATTCCACACCTCATGGATTGATGTGGCCAACCGCAATTTCAATTTCATTACTGAGATGTTCACATCTGGCACACTTCGAGAGTATGCCCTCTTTCATCCTTTCTTTTTTTTTTTTTTTTCTTCTTTTGTTATATATTGTTGAAATGTTGAAGGTTTTCCATCCCCACACCGAACACCTAAGATAGCCGCAAATATCCAATGTTAAATAGTTCTATTTCAGGTATCGATTAAGATACCCGCGAGTACATCTGAAAGCAATCAAGATCTGGGCCCGCCAAATACTCGATGGGCTGGTGTACCTCCACAGCCATGACCCACCAGTGATACACCGGGACATCAAATGTGACAACATCTTCGTCAACGGCCATCTTGGCCAGGTCAAGATAGGTGATCTTGGCCTGGCTGCTGTGCTAAAGGGCTCCCAATCAGCACACAGCGTCATAGGGACTCCTGAGTTCATGGCACCAGAGCTGTATGAAGAAGATTATAATGAGCTGGTTGATATTTATTCCTTTGGAATGTGCATGTTAGAGATGCTTACATCTGAGTACCCATATAGCGAGTGCTGCAATCCCGCTCAAATCTACAAAAAAGTTACTTCGGTAGGCCTAATTGATTTATATAGTTATATATCTGACTTCATTTATTGTTTGCTGATATTATTTGTTTGAACTTGGTGGGTAATTATATATTGGTAACTTAACATGGACCCATAAAACTACTTGCAGGGGAAGTTGCCAGATGCCTTCAACCGAATCAAAGATCCTGAAATGAAGCGTTTCATTGGGAGATGTCTGGTTAGTGCCTCAAAGCGATCATCAGCCAAAGAACTGCTTGATGATCCTTTCCTCTCATTGGATGATGATACTGTGATTAGTCCAAGACCGGTTGTGGTCACTGGTAAGAACCCAATCACCCAACCGAGAAGTCATGGGACAGTGCAAAAGGAGGATGAAGATGAGCTTGAGCCTGAGGCTGAACCCGACTCTGAACCTGAAAACGTGGTTGAGAAAACAGCCATGACCATTACTGGGAAGCTCAATCCTGATGATGACACCATCTTTCTCAAAGTGCAGATTGCTGATAAAGATGGTACTTCCTAAAATTTTGGTTTTCTATTACTGTACTTGGATCGGTTAGAAATACCTAGTATCTTTTTAACTTTTTATTTAACTTTTTTATCTACCATCCGATTGGTGAAAATTTGTCTCTGTAATTTTGCTTTCTAGGTCACTCGAGGAACATATACTTCCCATTTGATATCTTGAGTGACACACCAATTGATGTGGCACATGAGATGGTAAAAGATCTCGAAATTACTGATTGGGAATCATCAGAAATAGCCAAAATGATCAGCCAGGAGATATCCCAGCTCGTTCCAGACTGGAAATTTGATTGCAATTCAGAACCGGAGGAATACTCGTACGGAGATGGTGACGATGATGGTGATGATAGAGACGGCACACATCCCTTTTATTGTGCTTCACCAACTGCTTCCTCACATGGTTCTCTTTATGGATTTGATCGCTCTTCTTCCTCCAAGGGGCTATCTTTCCATGCATGGCAAGGTAAATAAATACAAAGAATTAATAATTAAAAAGTTGACCCTCAAAAATAATAATTAAAAAGTTGGGGAGGCAAGTATAACACAACTTTCTACCAAAATTTCTGTTAATTCGTTGATGTCTTGTTTGGAACAGTCAACTTCTTACAATATTTCAAATTTGGGAGAATGGTAACCACAAAAAACAAAGATGAAGAGGAAAAAAGGCAAAAGAAAATGGTAACTAGCTGTTGTATTAGAGTTGTAACAATAGATATGACCCCACCTATCTGTTTGACCATTTATCTGTAAACAAACTTGTTTATGTAGATGAACTATATACCGATGATGACGACAGCTCGATCCACTCTGGTAAATATTCTGCTATAATCTACTCTTCAGGTAACGAGGCTGAGGCAGATTCAAGCCCTCGCCATAGAGAGACCCAAGCCCAGTCTATTTCTCACAAGTCGATAAGGTTTGGTGAGAACCCTAGAGATTCACATTTAGCGAGCAAACTACACAAACACAGTCACATATTGCCGGATGCATCCACACAGGGTGCAGGCACCAGCCGTGGCAGGCAGCCAACAGTCGATAAACGCCGCATGTTGAGAAACAGATCGATGGTCGATATTCGATCCCAGCTCCTTCACCGGACTCTAGTTGATGAATTGAACAAGCGGCTGTTTAAGACCATTGGATCAGTAGAGAATATTGGCTTCCAGGATCCGTATCAGAATAGTTCAAGTTCCCAAAATCGTGGCTCACCATCGCGTGATGAGCGCAAGAAAGGTAAAAGGTGGTTTTAACAATTGAATGTGCGATTTCTAGGGTTAGGATTTGGGTGCTAAATTAATAAGGTGTTAATTAAGAGATGTGTGGAATGTGCATACTTGAGTTGTCATTTGGATGAGTGTAAATGAAGTTTTCGCAGGTGCAATTTTAACTAGTTTTTTTCCTTTTTTTTCCCGTCTTTTCTGGTTTGATTAATAGTAAAATATCAATATCCTAAATTATTTTTTGAGGGTCATCATTCATCAATATCCTAAATTAACGATGGTGTTAATAGACAACCTTTGTAAAGAACAAAACGAAGATCTAATTTTGAAGTACTATGTTTTTTCAGTAAAAACAAAACTAAATTCATTCTCACATCCATCACGTAAAATGAGTAAAGCGAGGAACGTTCTCATTTATTGTTTAGGTTTTATTCGCAAACCCACTTGCCTGTTTTAATACAACTAGACAAGATTCATAACTGACGTGTCCAGTTTCATCGCTTTTGAGTAGCCTACGGTTGATCTCAGTAGCTTTGAATATTGGTGTAATGGTGTCTGTTTTTAAACTTTTTCTTGTTGCAAACTCAGTTTCGAAATAATATGAAATCCGACTACAAATCTGGCTCAAATTCAATTTCATTGATACTTAAAAGACTCTGGAATCCTAACTTAGCGAAAGGTATGCCACCTTTGTGCTGGATAATATTCTCCAAAATAATAATGGACTAAGGATGTATTGAATTGGTACTACACTTGTAAAATTTGGCGTAAATATATAAATTATTTGTGATAACTTTAGCAATGCTATCTAATCTAGGCAAGTTATCAGGAAATTCATACATTGAATTCCATTGCCTCATCTATTACTTAAAAGTTGGAAAGAAGGAAATGTGAATTGCTAATAGAAAAGGGGGGGAACAAGAGGAAAGATGAGGCCAATTTTGTACCAGAAAGGCAGAATTGATGAATCATGGAATGGGGAAAATGAAATGAGCATAAACATCAACTGTTTATTCAATAAGACAGTGCGGGTTAAACAAAAATTGGGTCTTAATTTTCTCGTAGAGCAACAGTGTGATAAAAAAGACTTGACAGAGAAATTGTCAAACTTATGGCCGATTATATGCTTGAACCAATAACCACGCACTAGGAGTAAACCAATACTACTGTAGCTGAATAGATCATACAAAATCTACGGCCTTGAACTTTGAACAATCACTGTCACCTGATGTGGGGCTTTGAGAAAGAAGTTATAATTGAGCTTGATCTAAGAACAATCACTGTCTTATAAGAAACATGATTACGGGAGGTTATTTTCTACTAATGCAAGATGACGTACTTGAAAAATGAATAAGATTGTAGAAAGTAATGATAAAATTAATTAAGCCATGATTTAACATAAGACAAATTAATAGGCAGCAACCTAACCATGTTTACACCAATCGTCTATGTCCCAATAAAAATACGCCAAATCGTCTGCATAAAAGTTTCTCGAAATGCATTTATATGACGTATTAAAATTTCCTATGTTTCTTATTATTGTTTCCTTTTCTATTGAGAAAAATCCCATAGGACAGCATTTTTCAGAGAAGGTACTGCCTATTTACAGTTTTCTTTTTCTTTATTGGGGATCTAAAAAGGCCTAAAAACCATTTGACAATGAAAATATGTATAGAACTGGTCCTAATTTGCGAGCAGAAAATTTGCCTCTTTGAAGGCCCATGTAAAGGAATGGAATTACAGGTGACACTCTCCCAAGTTTCTTTTCTGTAGATCAATTGAGCAAGACTGCAAGAGATATATGCTGTCACTGAAACACAAAATTAATTGAAAATAATTTACTATTTTTGGATAACAAATATTTGTATGCACCACATTTAGTCACCGAATTTTTGTATGCACCACATTCTTGTGTTACAGACATGTCCAACTAGTAGCCACTTATGCTATTGTTTATGTGCATTAACAGAAGAATATACAATATTAATAGTACAATTGGAGTACTACCTTAGATCAGTTTCCAGATAATCAATTAGAAATGTGAATCAAAATAACTCAGAGAAGAGTCCAGCAACATAAAATTGAAGCAGAAAGTACATTAAAATAATTTTAAGAAAAATGCAGAATTTAACCCTTTTTTTTTACCAAGAAATCAGATCCAAATAATTTTGCTTCTGCAAAAAGCTTAAAAACCAAACAAAGACCAAAAGGAGGTGAAACGATCATATGTTAAGTGATGCGACAAGGGTATTGCAAAAGGAGATTTTCACCTCACCAGCCATTCCTTGACGACAGCAGTTCCTTGGCGCCATGGAATTAAAGAGAGAAATAGGTAAGATGAAGATAAAGGGGTCGGACATGGAAATCATTTTTGTTCATGTTTTAAAATTGTTTCTAATATTTAAACTATCATGGAAATTATTAACTATCGATAAGGTATACAAATATTAATAGAACTAATAGAATTTGACGATTAAGATCCGAATTAAAAAATTAAAGTGGCAATTTTCGGATAAAAGAATGTTTGACGGTATTTCTTTTAATTAATAATTTTAATTTTAATTTAAACTTCAACTAGTAACTTGTACATATTTTATTATTAATAAAATCTGTCCATGTGGTACTTGTCACCTGTTCTTTAAAAAAACAATAAAACTCAAACTACTAAGGTGAACTGTCGATCATATTCCAATACACGTGTCAAAATTTAGTAAAACTTACATTAGTTTCTTTTGTACAAGATTAAAAGGTGAAAGAAAAAATATGAGTCCAACGTAATAATCAGAGGTGGTTGATTTTTTTCCATATAATATAATTTTTTTAAGCTAATTTGATATTTTAAAAATAAAATGATTTGTATTTCTTTTATTTGGAAGATGCCATACTGTTATTTTAATTAGCTAGTGGCAAGCAACAGTAGGGAAAAAAAATGAACTATGGGTTCTGTGTCTTAATAAAAACAAACTTCTCATCTTTTACAGCATTATTTGTGCATTTATTCAATCATTATATGAACAAATCATCAAGTTGAAATCAAAAACACAAAATGAATTATCCTCCACAGTCGTCTACACAAATGTGACAAAAACTAGACAGAGATATTGACAAAGTGTGTGAACCAAATTTAAAGAGAGAAACTAAAGGACCAATCAACAACTCACAGGGAAATGTCGGTAATATTTCAATCAAACCAGTCAGATCGATACTACTATAGCTGATTTGATCGCATAAAATCTACAAGATTGCAAGATCTCTATCCCTGATGTGAAATTATTTATAAAACAACTTTCAAATAAATTGTATAAAACTATTTTTTTTTATGGGCCATAAAGTAGGTTTTGATGGGTGGGTTTGGATCGTTGGAAGAAAGAAGAAGAAGAAGGAAGAAGAAGAAGAAAAAAATTATAAACAATTCAAACTCTTCACAAAGTTACACACTTTTCAATACTTCTTCCCACTTCTTCCCTTCTTCCCTTCTTCCCACACCTATCCAATCGGAACCGATATTCATTGAGCTTTGTTTTCATGTACAGATCTTTTCCTTCAAGTTTCATTGCATTATTATGGTTGGCAACTTAAAAAATGAATTATAATCATGTCCAAGATTCAGACATTTTTTTTGTAAGTAGATGAATTCAGGATTGTAAATGTTAACATTTTATTATTAAGATGCAAATAATCTAGCAATCTAAAAATTTTGTTTTAGGCAATCTTCAAAAATTAAATGTGTAGGTTTTTGTGCGAGTAAAAAAATAAAAAATTCGGTGGCTTTAATCCTCCCCCAACCTCCCCCCCCCCTCTAAAATAAAGTTTCTTGTTAAGGATATGAGAATTGTACAATTCGAATGAAAGTTCAGATTAAATGCCACAATTTGTTCCATTCAATTTGTCATAGTTTTGCCATGATCACATACGTTGCTATTAGAACTAGAATTTGGGTGCCCGTAACATTCTTATTGGGTTTACTGTTGATAAATGATAATGTATTGAATAATATATTGGTTGTTTATTATACTATATCGGATTATCGGTCTATCGCTATAAAGATAAAATAAATAATCATGTCCCACAAAAGACCCACAAATGATTTAAAGAATCATGGATCACTGGGGAAAACATTAAACATGCGAATAAAGACATAAACATGAACAAAAACAGTGACATATTTGAGCCCACAAATCATTGTCATGATTGGGCCTATGGCCTACAATCCAATGCAAAAGAGGTTAAATTTTCTCTCTCAACACTAGAAGAGATTAGAGATATGGGAGTTGTTGAAGTTGGGTGCGTTGCGTTAGTGGCGTACCATTCTTTCAATATATAGTTGCTACCAATATTATATATACATCTAGTCTTACTGAAGAGTAGTATATTTAAAATAATTATGAAAGTAAAATATGGAACCTACATTAGAAGAGTGCATAGTTACAAAGTACTACAAAAAAATATTTTAGTTAAAGTGAAGTACATAATCTGTATTTTTTTTTTTTTGAGTCCTGGTTTAATGGAACACAAATTTGGAACTAAAGAACCAAAACCAGCTACATGCATCTTGAGTTTTACAAAGAATTTTGCTTGATAAATTTAAGGAAATGTTGTCCTCTGAAAAGAAAGACCACTCTGAGCGAAACTAGCATGGATTATAAAAAAAAAACAATAATAAACAGATTTGTTGGAAATAATTTAATAAAGGGCAACTAGCTAGGAATGTTCGACAGATTAATTTACCATGAGTCCTTGATCAGTGTTTTCTGCAAATATCTTATTATTTCTTTTGGTTTAATAATACGGTAGTTTGACAGTTGCCAACTAACCTTCAATGTATACCAACCCTTTGCATAATCATAGGAGATTTAGATCCTGAAATCATAGTTTCCGCGTTGATTAGCAATGAATAAGCTTTTTACAACCATAAGGGTACAATTTAATTTATATCCATGTCTTTTTGTTTCTGAAGTTAGATAATATTTCATTTTCTGCAATCAATGATATATTATGGAAGGACAACTTGTGCGGCCATTGAAAACATGCATGCACTATTCTCATGTTTGCATGTCCACTATTAGTTGTCTTTCTCCTGACTATTTTCAGAGGAATTTTAGCTAAGTTGTCCGGATTCAATGCAATATAATTTGATTTTTATTTTGTTTTGTCTTTGTTCGTGTTATTTTGATTTTTATGGCATTTAAATATTTATTGTTTTTGTAAATACGTTTCCGAAACCTTACATGTTTTATTTATACTATACATCCAACGCTGTTGATGTTTATCCCGAGTATTATTTCATTTAAAAAGTGTTAAATGCTGTAATAAATATCTAAACTAAACTGGTGAATGATGTTTCGGACCTTTGAATTTTCTATAAACAAACGAGCCGATAACTGATAGTTGAAGTCCGGACTAATACGTGTTTCTCTGTTTTTATCATCAGAAAAACAAATATGAAATAAACTTATAAGTTATAACTCAAAATGTAAAATACATATTTTTGGAACTCCTCGATTGAAATTTATTAATGGGTGCGTTTGGACTTTGGATCGTTGGAAGAAAGAAGAAGAAGAAGGAAGATGAAGAAAAAAAATTATAAACAATTCAAACTCTTCACAAAGTTACACCCTTCCCAATACTTATTCTCATTTCTTCATTTCTTCCCTTTTTTCCACACCTATCTAAACGGAGCCAATTAAAATTGGTTTTTTTGGTAGAATTCCAGGTTTTTGAAAAGTATACCTTTTTCAAATAAAGTAAAGACTAAAGACGACAAGAGGAGCAACACGTGCGAGCAAGGAGCCCACATACAAATACAACCGTACCGCACGTGTACAGCTTCCTCTTTACAAGCGTGTAGAATTTTTATCCCAGTGCGTCGTCAGGTCACAAGTGTGGGAAGTTGATCGGCTGCTCCCTTGACCAATTAATTTAATAGTTCACTTAATTCACGGATACTTGAATAGTAGTACTCCTTTATTAGAACCAGCGAACGTTACGCGGTTCTCGCGATTAAATTTTATTTTTCACATTTTTAAAAGATATATATATATATAAAATAAAAATAAAAAATATATATATCGATAACTATTTTTTAATGGAATTAAATCCATATTAGAAGGTACCATAAGTACTATCTCATAAAATAATTTTGTACAATTAAAGGCAACAATCACCATTCTTACATGACATTAGTCAAGGATAGATACAATACAATCATAATTATATTTTTAGAACGAAACAATATCCATTTAAATTGCTAACAACATGTTTGGCTGTTAATCCGATAAAATTATAATTAAATGTTATTAATTCTAATCGATAAATCACATGTTTGAAAAAAAGCTGAAATTTGATTATCAGTAAATGTCATTTTATTATAAAAAAATTTATAGAAGCAAAACAATTATGTTAAATATTGCGAAAGTATAAAATTAAAAAAGTTCATATCATTAGATTTTTTTTATAATTTTTTTATTATGTTTATTGAATTTTATACATCAACAAAATTTAAAAAGGTTCAAAAACAATGAAAAACATATTTATATTTCTGAAATAATAGAATTAAATCATCAAATTTAGAAATTTAAAGAAAATATTTTAGAAATTTTTAACTATAAAATTTTATATTACCGGGTATTTCAAATTTTTTGATTAATGATATAAAAATTTATGGCTAATTGAATTAATAAATGTCCTCAAATAATTAAAAAAGTACAACATATTCCATATTTCTTAAAATTGTATGATCATGTTAAAAAAGTTATGTAGCATGATTGGATTTGTTATAATTTTGTTATTATTTATATAGAATTTTATGCACAAATAAAATTATAAATTTCTTTGAATAATTAAAAATCTAATGATATTTATGAAATTGTGGAGATTCAATATTTATTAGATTAAGAAAATTATTTAAAATATTTATAAATATATAATTATAAAATTTTACATAATTAAATTCTTCATATATCTGTGAGTAATTAAATAAATTATTAAATTTTGATAGTCAAATGATTTTTTCAAGGCCTACAAACAATTTTAAAATGAAAACTTTATGCAGATTAAATTTTATGAGATTCAGAAAATTATTTAAATTATTTTATAACTCTTTAAATTAAACATTTTATATTCATGAATTCTTTATATTTTTGTGAGCACACATATAAATTTAAAAACTAAACTATATTTAATCTGAAATTATAAAATGGAGATGTCCATTGTCCTATAGAATGGAGATAATCTTGTGCTGACATCACCCTTGCACCGTAGAAACCTCCTTAGAATTGAATGTTTATATATGATATATGATTAAATTTTAGGATCAATATTATATTACTACTACGTGAATACTGACAATCATAGCAACGAGTAGAGTGAAGCTGGTCAATTTTATTCCTTAATTTCTATCGGAAGACATGAATTAATACTGGCATGGTTCAGATAATTAATTTACTTAAATAATTTATACTGATCTCATACTATAACCTATACAAAATTTGAACATAATTTTTCACCGATGTTAATAATACACTTAGCACATAACTATTTACCTACTTTCTTTACTCACTCGAGTTCTTTTTTTTTTCAAATAAAATTCGAGTTAGCTCACCAGTTACATATTCTTTACTCAATCCTAATAAAACACACTTAGCACATAACCATGTCCTACAATTTATGCAAATGCCATCCAAAATTTTCCTCCACCAAGAAATAGCAATTAAAGAATGGGTCAATTTCGACTTCTCTTGCATTATTAGGCACCATTTACAAGGTAGAAACGTATTATAATCCCTTAAGATTTAAGAACCTGTCACCAATTTTGACTTCTCATGCATTATTCCAAGTCCGGGTATTACTTAAGAACCTTAGTTACAGAGCCTACAAAAGTAAAGTAAAAAAATAGTTACTATAAAAATTGGAGAATGCCAAAAAAAAAATTAATAATAAAAAAAATAAAAATAAAAATGGAGAATGCGACAGAACAAAAAGGGACCCACTGACAGTTTTGACGAAAAGGACAAGGAAATCACGGGCTAATCTCCAGCCACGTGTGCCCACTTTGACTTTACACTTCCTTGGCCACACATCCCTCTCTAATTTATTTTACATCGTTTTATTAAACCTATATTCACTGTAGAATTTTGTTTTCTTGCCAGGTAAATGTTAGTACTTTTAAGTTTCAAAAAAAAAATGTTAGTACTTTTTCCTCCAGTCGTACGCTCTAGCTCCATTAGGAGTTTCAGGTTTTCCTCTTAAAGAAGTTTTTGTCTTTTTATGTTTGTGGTGGCTTCTAGTTACTTTATTCTTCACTTGTTTTCGGTTTCAAATAATTTATCCTGCGTTATTATATTTTATGACAAACCAACCAATAATTTCTTTGAGAAAATAAACGGCTAAGATTGATTATTTTCTAGTAGGTGAATAATAGGGTTGTTTTCAAGATAGCCGCTGCTTTCTAAACTGAACTGGATTCAATATTCTTACTACTTTGCTTTATTTTTAAGTGCCATTTCAATTACCTTTTATTATTATTTTTTTTACCACTTTCCTTATTTCATACAATAGCACTTGCAACATTTATTTAATGACAAGTCTGCCGGTAATTTCTCTAAAGATTAAAATATTGGAGGTAGTGTCTTTTTGTTATTGCTGTTTTATGCAAGCCTAATCAGTCACTTCATAAAATATATACATAATTTATATAGCAAACAAAATAGGGTGCGACGACCTTATGCCATTGGATATGGATCGATATCTATGTTGGATATCCTCGAAGATAGGGAAGTGTTAAAATTATTGGTGAAAAGAAGAGGTCAATGTCAAACTATCGGCATTTATTTTGGGAAACAAAGACAAAAGTTCTTATCAATCAAATCCGTGATGATTTGGTAATCTTCAAGTGTCCGACAAAAGAAGGACAGTGATTTGCAACCCGTCCATCCTCTCTTATTAATTTCTTCTTCTTTTCTAATGATGAATTTCTTCTTTTCAGTTGGCCGTAATAATTATTTGGGGATAAATTTGACATGTCCGTGGAATTACTTAGGGCCGTTTGGATCGCTTAAGAATTTAGGAAATTTTTTATTTATAGACATAAATTTATTGGAAAGTGTATAACTTTGTGAAGAATTTAGATTGTTTATAATAAATTTATGCCTAGAAATTGAAAAATCTCGAAATTTCCAACTCATCCAAACAGGCCCTTAGTGCTTTAACACAAAAATTAATCAATTAGAAAAAAATAAAAGACTTACAATAATGGTGAGGGCTTGACCCTTATTTTTAGTCAAAGAAAAGGAACTACAATAATATAATCAGCATACATCATATTTTTTTGTCATCATGATAAATCTAAATTCAAAGGAACTTGTGTTTTTTTTACCGCGAATAACAAAACAAGCGTTTTCTTTTTCAACTTTGATCATCAGAAAGTTCAAGGTTTGGAATAAGAGGTATTTTGGCGTTGCACTCAATTTTTTCTAACCTACCACATAACTATATTTGTAATCATTGCTTGGACACCTTAGTAAGAAATATTAGTATTAGGGATATTTTCTTGGGATTCGCATCGAAAAAAATGTAGTACATGCTGAAAAAAAATGTTTATAACTTTTTTTTGTAAGTTTAAATGCCTATTTTATTTAACATATACTTTAATAATATATTTTTTTTCTTATGTAGTAATAATCTAGCACATGCTGGAGAAAAATATCCTAAATAATGACAAACACTGAAACAGTCATTTATAGGGTTTCAAGTCAATGTACAAACTATCTTAAAAATATTGATTAGATCAATATGTCAGCCAAGAATGCTAGAGAAAACGTGGAGTCGATGTTGGAACTTGAGAGGTCCTTGACTTTCCATAGCCACGTGTGCATTGTTTACGAAAATATTTCAAAGTTATGAGCCATTGGATCAGTAAAAAGACAATGATAGGATATCCATCAAAGGGTTCGAAATTAAAGTGATATAATTAAGACATAGTTAGATAAAAAAAACCTTTCCATAAAGCATAATGGAAAATTAAAATTACTTAAAAGATCATCCTCTCCTCGGCTCCCGTCATCCCCATGATTCCCTAGATGACGTGTTTTTTTTTTTCATTTTCGGAATATTTGTCGAGCATCTTCATCATCCTTTTCCATTTATGCCTCTAATTCTATATAATCAAGTACCTATCAAGCGTTACCCACCGTACCTCCCATCCACCGCTTACTCACCCCCTCCATTCTTGACATCATATATTATGAAATTAATTATCCTGATATATATTTTAACTATCCCACTAAATAATACTAATTCGGGGGTGATAAGTCCTATGGGGCCGTTTGGACCCCATGAAATTTTGGGAAATTTCATCTTCCAACCATAAATTTATTATAAACAATCCAAACTCTTCACAAAATTACACACTTTCCAATAAATTTATTCCTAGGAATTACAACTTCCCCAAATTCCCCAACTTCCTAAGCGATCCAAACGGCCCCTATATTATGATATTAACCGTTCTCATAAATATTTTAACTGAACTATACAATAATACTAATTTTTCTAGAAAAACAAAACTGATTGTCCTGAAAAAGATTCTAATTGTTCCGGAAGAAATGAGGTGGGGGAGAGAAACATATGTGTTAAGAAGGGAGAATGGAGTACGCTCTTGATGACACATATTTCAAAGTGAAAAGATACTTCGGGTTTAATTAATCACATTTCGAAAATAGAAAAGAAAAAACACATCGCACATGAGATGATGGGATGATAAATTCTAGAGTAATCACCCCGATCGAAAATATTTTGGATTACATATCTGGAAAAAATTATCTTATTGGTATTATTTATTCGTAATAGGAAACTCCAGGGGAGCTGATAATTTTAATCACTGATTTGTCTTTTTCGGAATGCTGATTTTACAATAAATAAATTTTAAATGAGCTTTTAGAGATACAATAATTAATTCATCTCATTCTTCAGAATAGTTTATTCTTCAAATACTAGCTACAAAAAGCTATCATTTAGCAACAGTTTCTTATAAGCAACATCCAATCCGACTCTGCTGTTGCGCGACACAGCGTGTAGCGCACTACGAGCTGTGTGATCTTGATCGGACGGTTCACTTTTTACGGGCCTATCAATCTAGGTTACATGCACGGGGCTCCCTTGTCCATTAGATCTTAATCAGACGGCCAGCGTACCGCGCGACACGCTGTGTCGCGCGGCAGCGGATCTGAATTTAGCAACATCCAATAAGGCAATCATGAGCTCAAGATTTATTCACCAGATCTCCATAAATCCAATTGAAAATTTGAACATTGTTTTCTTGGATGTAATCTAATATTCAAGTATTGCCAAAAAGTTTGTCATAGGTGTGTTACCTACCTTATGATCATTCATCTGAACAAATGGAAGTGGGCATATAAATCTTAAATATATATGCACATGTTAAAATGATTGTGAACATAAAGAGTAAATTCTTAAAAAATGAAAAATAATTTAGATCATAGTAAGTGATTATCTAAAAATTGTTTAAAAAAAATAAAACTTTGAAAATAAAAATTAAACTTGTATGTTTAAATGAAAGGAAATAAACAATTTAATGAACTACATAAAATTCTCACTTTTACCATATTACACGTATATATAATAATACAAACACCATTGCTGTTATTTCGATTCCCTCGTGGCAAATGTAGTTTAAAAGGAGTTAGCTTGGCTAAAGTAGTGTACCACTAGTACCACTCACACTCAGAAGGCTGGCGGTATTTCATATCAAGCAACAGTGCAAAGATGCACTGAGCAACCTTTCGCCAATTCAGTTTACACTGTTTACTGGAAGACTCGTAGTCTTTTCTCCACTCTTATCCTCGAACGGATTGATCTCTCAGGGTGTGTTTGGATGCAACGGAATAATCCGGGAATAGAGAATAGGAATAAGAAATTTCGGTTTGCGTGCTTATCCTTATTCCTTATTCTTATACCATGATTTTGTTAGTATAGGAATAAGGGCCCTTATTCCTTATTTTTGTGTTGTTTGGATTGCACAAGAATAAGAATAAGCACGTAAATCGAAATTCCTTATTCCTATTCCCTATTCTCTACCCATCCAAACACACCCTCAATTAATTACTCTGCCCTCTCAATCTCTTAATTCTGAAGTTTTCTTGGACTTGTTTGCTACATCACATAATAGTGCTCAAAAGGTGTTATCTAGAATAGTATATCGGAATAGTAGTAGAAAAACTCTCCGAAATAGTTGAACTTTTCTTTCAAATTTATTATATTATTTCATTAATTTGGTAAAATATCATGGTCTCCTATTTAACGTCATATCCGCATAATTATTCTCTATTTGAAAAACTATTTAATTTTGTATAGCGCACTATTTTGCTGTTTCATTTGAAATAGTTGGTTTAATGAAATTTTTATTCCAAAATACTCGAGCTACCTTCTTTGTACTCGAGTTCACCAGATCTCCATAAATCCAATTGAAAATTTGAACATTGTTTTCTTGGATGTAATCTAATATTCAAGTATTGCCAAAAAGTTTGTCATAGGTGTGTTACCTACCTTATGATCATTCATCTGAACAAATGGACGTGGGCATATAAATCTTAAATATATATGCACATGTTAAATGATTGTGAACATAAAGAGTAAATTCTTAAAAAAATGAAAAATTAATTGTACTTCCTTTACTACCGTTTGAGGAGTTGAAGTTCTAAATATAATAATTAAATTGTAAAATATCACTTAAAATAAGTAATAACTCCGAAAAAGATGTTGCCAAAGAAGCACACTTAATTTTTCACATTTAAAAAAAGAAATGGAGGCTCCAGTTTCTAGTATTGGGGAAGGAATGAACGCAACAGTGCAATGAACTTAGTAATTCGTACTTTGTAAATTTGGCATGCCCATAACCAATTAATGAATCTTGGTCTTTCTCTGAGTTAAAAAAAAAGAAGAAGAAAGGGAGCGTTGATTCCAAGTCATGTTACTTAATTGCATACATTGACATTTCGAAGCATGGGGAGTTAATTTTAGTAAATGATAACAACGAGATATCCAATCACAATTACTTCGACCGTGGAGGCGTGGACAGACCAGGAAAGAGATATTTTGATTTATATTATTTTACACGAGCACTACTAGTATACTTGAGATAATCAATTTATTCACTTGTATGTTTATTCATATGGCTCCGTTTGGATGTTACGGGAATAAAAAAAATTAAGAGAAGAAGTATTGTAAAGTGTATAATTTTGTGAATAGTTTGAATTGTGTATAATAAATTTGGGAATAAAAAGAAACTATTTCCTTATTCCTAGGCTCATCCAAACGGGACCAAAGAAGATATCCGGTCGTTAGGCTGTGTACGAGTAGAGTTTGTGCGAGTTAGGAAACATTTCAAACTCAACTCGTCGGTAGCTCGAGTTGACTTGAATCGAGCTAGAAATAATTTCGAGTGTTTGAAACTAGATCAAACTCGAGTTAGCTCGTGAATCATGAGCCAGCTTAAAATAAGTTTGTCCTTCAAAATTTTATTTATTTAATCATATATTATTCCACTTTTAAAACTTATTGATATATACAACATTATAAATAATAAAATTGTTGTTATTTATATTCTTTCTATTGAATTATTCATATGTTATTATCATCTAAAATAAAAAATATATAAGAAGAAAATTTTTATAATTAATTTATAAATTCTTAATACTCATAGATCATCTTGATAATACTATCTGAAATAGAAATTTATTATGTCACAAGTCAGCTCACGAGTTGAAAGCTGAGTTAAAGTCAACTCAAATTTGACTCGTCAACCAACCAAATTAGTTTAACTTGAATTTCGTTGCCTCGAGTTATAATCGAATTTTTTTAGTCAAATTTGAGTAATCTCACGAATTCCGAGTTTTATACTCACCCCTGTTTCGAACTAGTTACATTGTGAATCATTTAAAGATGAGAAATTGAAGCAAATCCCAAATATATACCATTTTAGGATTACAGTAAATGAAATTTAGGTAATTTACTTATTGAAATTTTGTGAAATTCATATGAAGCACTAGACAACTTAACTTTAGCGTTTATTTTATTTGTTTATTTATTGAAGATAAGATGGTCAACTCTTCCAACTTATTGCGAAATTAAACGTTACAAAGGATCCATCGGATTTCTAATCTGGGACCTTCAGTGAAAGTATGTCGTTCTTTATTACTAGACTATAAGAGATGATTCTCAACTTGAGCGTTCAATCTATTTAAAAACTTTAAGAAAAAAGAGATATCATAAATATTATCTTAAAACCGTAAGTCGTTTAGAACAACAAGCGCACCAATCAAGAGATTGGCGACTAATGTCAATATGTCATCCTTGAAAATACAATGTGAGCCCCTTAAATGTTTCACTTGTGACTAATGTCATCATTGATTTTCAGTAAGAAGCAAATTATAATTAGGTTTAATTTTTAATGTTGTGCATCACGGTTTTTGAATGAAATTCTCCAAAATTAACGAGCCCACGGTGCTCATAATAGGCCCCACCTAGCTTTTAATTGTATTGAAAAGGGCTGGCTTTCCTTGTCTGATACTCATCAAGAATATACTGTGTCAAATTTTGTTCATTCCAACAGTGAAAATTGGAAATCAACTATTGGCAACCATTTAAGTGCGTTTTCAATTAATAATTGAAGGTTCCTCGCAAGCTCCAATTCATAGAGTCGGCGTTTTATGTTTGGTTTGAAAAGACCCATATGTGCCAGTTAGGTTGGGTAGCGTGAACCACGTACCAATGTAATAGTGGTAGGGGTATACGTGTCAAACGTTGAAACGGAATACGGAACAGGTCTGTCCTGTTTCCGTTCCGTTTCAGTCAACTTAACTGAAATTGATTTCGTTTAACGTTCTGTTTCGTCAAACATAACAGTTTTTCATTCTGTTTAACGTTCCTTCCATCATTTACCATTGATTTTGGTGAAATTTCGTTTTCCGTTCCGTCCATCACAAAAAAATTCTGTTTTCGTTCCGTTTTCAGAAACGAAACTGAAATTTCTTTCATTTAACGTTCGTTTGGACGGAACGGAACGAAATACCATGGCAGAACGGAATTTTGACAGACCTAGGTAGGGGAGATGGATTTTTTTTTTGTTTGTGTGTAACGTACCAATTGATATTGGTATGATTGATTGGTTTTTTTTGTATACTTTGTAATGTTTGGTTTTTAAATTTTTATTAATGATAATTGTCGGTTTACGGCCTTTAAAAAAAAAAAGAAAAGGGACAACAAGTCCGATAGTGTGCAAGTGCTATTGAAGTGAACCGTACGAATAACTTTTTTTTTTGCTTTTTTTTTTTGGTTTCGAGATATAATTGTAATATAGCTCGCAATAGCAGCAGAAATTAACACCACCAAAGCTATGATCCACATTTGCACGCAAAATTAAGGATTACTTCTTGTACAGCCGAAGCAATTCATGAGAGTGAATCTATTCTATGTATTATCCACCATCGAGTTAGTTCAAGGATGCCCGAAAAAGCAAAAGCCAATTAGGGAACAGCCAAGCAGAGAAATAGCGCATAGGAATGCTTTGGTGGATTCACTTGAGAAGCTAAACTTGCTGTGGCAGTATCTAGACTAGCAGGGGGTTCAACAGAGACCCAAAATTGGGGTCCCGTATAGCCTCTGTGCAGGTACCATATGGTAGCTGTCAAGTACCAGTTTGCATGAATAGGTGTCCCCTATTAAATATGGTATCATCTACTATAAGAAAATTATGCCTGATTAAAGATCGAATGGAAGGTGGGTTGTCTCAAGTTTTTGTCCTTTTGAGGCAAAGATGTAGACAAAGGGGCATTTGGGGCACTTTACTGTCAGAAAAAAATTTAATTTCGGGAGCTATGGGAAGTCTCTTATTGGGACAGAGATAATTTCCAATACATATTGCTCCTTCATGTTCATGGTGTCAGAAATCTACATCAGATCTTATAATCCTTTAACTCTATCACTCAGAAACTCTTGCAGAGACTCGAATAGTTGAATTGAAAGGGTTCTACATAAAATCCTGACTTGAGTCTTATGTAGTCACTAGTCACAGATAACTTCACAGGGCCAATCCTGATTCAAAAATTGAATTTAGGAACATTATCTTTAGAATCCACCGTCTCCTGACGTTAATTTATACATAGTAAATAAACTACTCAAAATTTCATAATTTGAATGGTGATATTCTACCTTAGATACCTTAAGGTTGCTAATTAAAACAATTAACTGTTGCACTTAATGGATGCTAACATAAATATATAATATATAATTAAGATTTCTAGCTAGCAGCAACAAGAGGATCAATTGAAACTGTAACAAATCTTTGCCTATTGGATAAATCCGTCTGTACTGACGGCATTTTGTGAATTATCACAATATTATCAATGTAACTTGATTTGTCCCACCATAGTCATTTGATTTTAAATAAATTTGTCATAGTTAAACTATTCTGTCTTTTTCCGAATTAAAATAAAATTGTGCACCAATCGATATTGTTGTCTGCAATTTTTTAATAGTTAAAATATTCTGATATCAAACGTTTTTTAATAGTTAAATTGCAAAACATGTTGCAAGAGCTTCCCTTTTTTTTTCAAAAAAAATCTATGTTGGTGCAAAAAGGGGCATATCTGGAGGCATCTTATCCAAATCTATGATTGCAACTTTTCTACCAGCATCTTGATGTTGTCCGACAAACTTGGGAAAGGAACTCATATCATACAAGAATAGTATAAAGTAAGAGAGAGGATAAATAAAGTTCTCCTGTTACTCTCTTAATTTTAGATTAGAAAATTCTTCAGCAGTAGATATGTTCCAATGTATATGAAAAAGAGGAATTTAATGTAACTTTATTCTGAAACGAAAAGAGTCTGAGAGCAACTCAAAGGCATGAATTAATACTAAAAACTCTTTATTCAATTTCATAAATATAGATTGATACTTTATAGCGTGGAATGGGGGTTGGAGGAGGTGAATAGGTAGAGGCTGAGTGAGACATGAAAATTATATATTGAGTTTTCAATATATTGGTCAATACCATTAGGAAGGCTTAGAACATTAACCATTATAAAATTTACATTGAGTTTTCAATGTATTGGTCGAATAGATATATAACTCTGTATTTATTCGGTGACTACAGGATACGACTTCCACTGATGCAAATATGCAGTGTGTCGATGTAAAAATCCACCAACAAACACTGTTTGGCACAGTATAGTAAGGAACCATGTGTCTTAAAATTTGACAGTTTAGAAAGGGAATAAGGAATTCGACGCTTAAATAAAATTAAAGTGCCAAATTTAATGGTCCAGGTTGATTATATGGAAGGATCGCAGTATGATATTTTATAATTCCAGATAGGCTAAAAGGGTTCAAAGAATCTTTTCCTGACGATGCTCAACTGATATATTTAAGGAAGATTGCCCTACTGTAGTATACTGTTAAAATTACCTTAATGATCATTTCCATTGAATATAATTAGAGAAAATGGATAACTAGTAGTAATTTTTCATGGTCAATAAAACCAATTTAAAATAAATACTCATATATTCGTCTACTATATATCTGTTTTATAGATCCCACTATCCTATTGAAAACAGGGAACTGGAGCAGAATACTTTGTTTCACACTTTAACAGCGTCTTGGTTTTGTACTTCCGGAGCCTTTGACCAGTAACTATAAATTTTATCTCTCCATTTTAGGCTCAGAATATTTTTTATTTCATTTAAATAAGGAAAGGTTGTTAAAATACACTGCATTTTTCCTACCTTCTTAATCACATGACAAAGTTTACTCAACCATTACCAAAGTACATCGATCATTTTGGCGTACTATCTTTTTCTGAATAACCTTTTCGTGTACAGTGTACTGTTAGAGGAAACAGTAGAGAAATGCAAACTATTTTATTTCCTAGATTGACTAAAATATTTTGTACTATACACTTCCTATTCATGAAGTGACACATGCTTCTTATTTAATGGGGAGATACAACCAGATTAAATGCTGCATATCTCACCTTCTCTAGGCGGAGCACAGATTCAGGCCTAGACCAATCCGAATTCGCTGTTGCGCGACACGCGGTGTAGCGCACTACGAGCCGTCTGATCTTGATCGGACGGTTCACTTTTTACGGGCCTACCAATCTAGGTTACACGCACGGGGCTCCCTTGTCCATTGGATCTTAATCAAACGGCCAGCATACCGCGCGACACGCTGTGTCGCGCGGCAGCGGATCTCAATTTGGCCTAGACCCTCTCACAAATAAACAAAGGACAGAACTTGGACTTTTAATCCATTTATTAGTGTGGAGCTCAAGATAACCAGTTGTATTCTAAATTGAGAATCTGATTCTCAAGCATTTCTAAGAAGTGCCCAATTGAACCCTTAATTGGCAATTTTTAAAAGAGCTAGTATATTTTAAGTTTGGAAATAGGTTGAAAGAAAAATGTTGTTGATCAGACCATTGACAAATCTGCATTGCTAAGGTTCCGTTTAGATAGGTGTGGGAAGAAGGGAAGAAGTAGGAAAAAGTATTGGGAAATGTATAACTTTGTGAAAAGCTTGGATTGTTTATAATTTTTTTTTTCTTTTTCTTCTTCCTACTTCTTCTCAACCCATTCAAACGGAGACTAAAACCTTTGGATCCGGAAATAACAAAACTATACATGAAAAGTATTTGACCGAATTGAAATAATGCAAAAGGCCTAGTGTATATTGCACGACAATTCATTTAAGAATACTGATGCTGCCGTTTTGTAACTGCTTTGAACAATAACAAGACCCCACAAAATACAGTAAAAGATCTTAAACATCATGTGACTGGTCTTGCTTTCTAAAAATTGGGTGATACATGTTTGTTCAATTGCTATGCGGAAAAGAAGTGTCCAAAAATATTTATAGTTGATAATCTCATAGCACCTTACTCTGTAAATCATTAATAACAAAAATATTCAATATGAAATATTAAATAAACATATGCTTTCTGTATGGTCTCGGAACCTATGACGTTATTAATTATTGCATTTTAAATTCATTCTGAAGGGAAAAAAGAGTGTAAAAAAATTAATATTGGGAAATTGTTCGTATCAATGAGTTTTTGCAAACTTGTAACGTTATTAGAATATAATTTGAAAGTCATTATTTTTAATGTTTATGTAAAAGTATAATAACCATAAAGTAATGTTTTAAATATCCAAGTACACTTGCAAGAAAGAGTAGGAATGCACTCTTCCTCCGTACTCTCCTAGCAAGACGCTTAACACTTGTATGTTGTATCAATCATTGTCCTTTCATAACCAACATTCAAGTGCTTAATTACTGATGGCAATAGTGTTTAGATGGCAAAAATAGAAAACTTACCATATGCAGGACAATTGGTGGAAACTAGAAACAGAGAAATTAAAATTATACACATATTATACTAACAGTAAAAGATATTACAATTAATTCTCATCTTACCCTAAGAAATAAGCCAACAATAAAAGTTACATACTATTTCATATATAATTAATCAACTATTTTGCTCTAGCAAGAAGCTTATCTTCTTCCCCTAAATTTTCTACAACCTAACGTTAGTAAGATCAAACCAAATCTGCTCAAACACCTTCACAATTACATTATGATACTCAGCCGAATTTAACGAGAGGTAACATGCTAACAGCTCCTCCAAATCCTTCGTCTTGCAGATGTTATTCTCTACTATCATCTCGATCATCGACTCTCTAAAATCCCTCTGCGGGTCTGACGAAGACTTGACCACCGCAAAGCCATCCAAATTGCCGCATTCTTTTCTTCGAGCATTGCTCTTTCGGTGCTTGGTTTTCTTGGTCAAAACCCTAGGGCTTTTCACCCTAGTTTTGATCCTGTGCACCTCCTTTGGTGGTGATTTCTTCTCCTCTGTTGGTGACTTCTCTTCCGGTTTTGCCTCCGGGCTTTGTTGTTTGGTGATGATTGGAGGGAGTTTCTTCGAGACGACTCTTTCGGTTGCTGTTACGTCGATGATTATATCTGTTGGCGAAGTGGTCACTCTACATGTGCAACATGGTTGAGACCAATCGGTGCCCGAGTCAGTTTCAGACTCGGGTTCTGGTTTTCGGACCCGGCACCCACAGCTGGAGTCGATGGTAGAGTTAACCGGCCTGGGGCTACACACCGGTTTTACGTGTCTTCTTTTGGTTCTTCTCTTGGATTTTCTTGGTGGTTCCCACAAGGTGAAGTGGTTGTCCATGGCCTTTGCAGAAGAAGGGCTCAAGAGCTTGTTTGCATCCAATTCTAGCCTTCTAGAGATGTAATAGGAAGCTCTATTGGGTGTGAGAGGTGGGTTTTGTTTGTGGGGTGTGCAAGGCGGGGAAGGGGAGGCGTAGTGTTGGTAGTATGGTTTAGTTTTCTTCATGCGTTTGGTGTTGCCTCCTCTGTTTCCCATCTCCTTCAGCTTGTAGAACCATGCATTTGGTATCATGTCTGACAGCCTGAACTTGCGGTTTCCCATGGGACCTCGCTCTTACGCTCTAACACAACTCTGTTTTTTGAGAGGAATAAAAGCTTGCTAAGTTCTCACTCAAGCTCAAATGATACTCTGTTTTCTCAATTGAACATAAACCACAGTTTAAGTTTCCTACCCAAATAAACTGTTGATCTACACCTTTCTCCAATCTCACAATGCACACAAACCATGTACTCTGGCCCCAGTCTCTCTCTCTCTCTCTGTGCTCTGCTCTGCTAAGAAGTAAAAGAGGGAGAAAGGAGAGGGGTTAAATAGGCAAGAAAAAGCGGGAGAGCGAGGCATTGAAAGGAGACTTGCGGGTTTGTCGTAAAGACTCGTGTGGGTCCGACAAAACAGGACAGGTGAAAGTATAATATAAAGTGGAGAAAAGTAATTTTAGAAAAATTGCTCAAACAGAGGTCATCCAATTATAAATGATTTTCTAAACAGAGGTCATCCAAAATCCAATGATAAACAGACTAACTAATAACTAAAATTGATGCAATGCAAATATTGGTGATTATGAGGAAGTGCTAATCAGAGATTGATAAAAGTTCGAGTCAACTAATGACTGGATGAATTATACGTCAATCCCATGGCGATTCTCATATATATATTATGTCTATAATATTCAAACTTAATTTTACTTCAACAATTAACGAATTTGTTAAAATAAATAGTTACTAAGTGATTCTCCTAATATTTATAGATGCACTGTGTAGGCCTGTCAAACGTTTATACCGGAAGCGGAATTTCAGTTTTTCATTTCTATTCCGTTTCAATAATGCAACAAAATTCTTAGTTCGTTTCTGTTCTGTTTCGTCAAACGAAATAGATTTTTGTTCCGTTTAATGTTCCGTCCTTTATTTTTCTTTGATTTCAGCCAATTTTCGTGTTCCATTTCAGTAACGTTTACAAATTTCAATTTCGTTTCCGTTCCGTTTTCAGACAAAAAAAAAACTGATTTCTCTTTCGTTTAACGTTCCGTTTGGACGGAACGGAACGGAACACATTGCGGAACGTTAACATTGACATGTCTATGCACTGGTGCCTTTGTAGGATGAAATGAAATCGGGGCTGATAAGGATCATCCCCAATTCCTATCATCTCCATTATCCTCAAAACGCATTTTCTATTTTTAGAAAACACGTAATTTATTTTCGAAAATTAATTAAATTTCTGTCATGCTCATCCATCATCCCCTCTTTTTCTCTTTGTTTCGCTAACTTTCCCTCATCTCCCTTTCTGATTCACTATTATCCAGAGCTCATCTCTCTCTCTCCTCTGTTTTAATATACATAACAGTTCTAGTTAATATAGCAAAGATTCTAGTTATATATAAAAACGTTCTACTTAATATATATATATATATATATATATATATTCTATTTTATATATAAAAGTTCTAGTTAATTTATATAAAAGTTATATTTATATATATATATAAGTTCTAGCTAATATGTATACATGTTCTATATATATATATATATATATATAAAGGTTCTAGTTAATATGTATAAAGGTTCTAGTTAATATACATAAAGGTTCTACTTATATACATATAAGTTCTAGTTACAAACATAACAGTTCTAGTTAAAAAAAATATATAACAGTTCTAGTTAAATACATACATGTTCTATTTAAATATATAACTGTTCTAGTTAAAATGCATAATTGTTCTAGTTAATATAATTTTCTCTGTGACTTATTCCTTTTCTCTCCTCCCTCTCCCCTCCCCCTTTCATGCCTCCCCTGTCATTTCCGTTATTTCTCCATATTTCGCTCCTTCCCCTCCCCGTCTCCTCCCAGCTGCTCATCCTCTCCGTGCTCCATCATCTCCATCATCCTTTTTGTCGACACTCATTCCCTTTCATCTCTGGACTTTCGAAAATAGAAAACGCGTTTTCTAAAAATGGAAGGGGGCGACGAGGATGATAAAAGAGGGAGGATGATGTAAAGTAATTCCGAAATGAAATGGATATGTGCATTTCGTGAGCATCAATCAATTGCCAAAAGCATAAATTGGGATTCGGTTGGTTTTGAAGGCTTGACATAATAATAGAATATAAGGGTGCGTTTGGATAGATGTGGGAAGAAGGGAAGAAGGGAAGAAGTATTGGGAAGTGTGTAACTTTGTGAAGAGTTTGGATTGTTTATAATTTTTTTTCTTCCCATCTTCCTTCTTCCTCTTCTTCTTCTCTCATCCAAACACACCCTAAGAGAGAAACTGAGGAACCTTTGCACACGTTTGCTCAACTTGGATACTTTCTAGCTGTTAAAAATAGCATGTAGCGGAAACACACGGAAACACACACAGGCACACAGGCACACACACAAAAGAAGATGGTTCAACGCTGATGAAGAACCATATATGACGGTTTGTTCTATTGTAGACATTGTATGAGAAAATTAAGGAGTGAGAGTGCTGGTGTAGCAATATTTTTATGCTATTGTCGGATGGTGAGAGTAACATTTTACATTTTAAATTTGAGAGTGGAAGCCACCTAAACTGCCACAAGCAATACTTCATTCCATTCCTTATTGACCCTCCAATCCGTTCATTTCATTTTGGTACTTTCTAAGTGTTCTTTCTTTTGTCTGAAGACAGTGAGATGGTCATGGAACCATATATTATATAATATGAGAGCATTAGGTAGTGAAGACAAACGTGTTTTCAATTTACTAATTATACGGGGATAGGACAAAATTTAGAGGTTATTAATTATTTTCAGACATGGTTGATATATTGCAAGGACATAAATGTGTCCCAATCAAATTTTAGTATTGCGGACTTGTCGAATATAACATAATTAACAAGCAGTTTTATCATGCACTTAATTTTCTGGGGTCATGTTCTTTAGTTTTACAAGAAAGAGTACTAAATTATGGAATTATATACTGAAGCATTGTCAGTTTTAGTTTTCTTCTCTAAGTTGGAGATTTAACATCTTATTTCTAGAAATATGTTTCAGTATAGCAGGAAATTATTCGAAAAATATTTACAGAAGGTGTCTGACGCAGACAAAATTAGCCGATTTTGTTTTTTTTTTAAAAAAAAAACCTTTGTATTCTAAGTATCCGACAAACGACTAGTTCATACATGCGAGCCCATAACTTTTGCGTTCGTTTTTATCTACAATGGGCCAACATTATTTATATGGTTTTATTTGAAGAAATTATTTTTTGAATAAATCGACTTCCACAACGAACAAAAGTATATTATTTTTAGTGAAGAAAGGTAGGGATGTAAATGTAACCCGAGTACAATCCGAAGTATCGTAAATTTACACTGCACAATCCAAAGGTAGGGATAGACATGCATGAATTTAATTTTGATTAATTCAAAAAATAAATTTTTAATACTGATTTTGTAAAAAATAAAGGAACAAAATCCAACGCAATATATAGTTGCACGTGAGTTTTCTTTGAAGAACTTATTTATAAAATTATAATGGCATATTTTTATTTCTAATAGTTTTTATATTAGAACGACCAGCTCTACATTATTGTTACTGAGAGAGTGTAATAAATTTATTTGTACTTTTTCACTGATAACTTGTTGTTTCTTATGTTCGAATGGAACATTTCAAACACGCAAAATCTGGTTGGCCAAATATTAAATATGATAAATTCAATTGATAATCACAATATAGAAAGAATCTGACTCATCTACCACCCATTTAGACGTGTCCGTCTAGATTTTATTTCAGCGTTCTTATTTAATTTATACACACTAAATCATGTGCCTACCGATTCTGAAAACGCAAATTTTAGTAGTGCTACCACCCATTTACACTCCAACGGGATCACGGTCATTTTTTTTTAAATATAAATTCCCACAGAGGCTAAGTTCATATTTTTTTTTTTTCAGCCAACTGTACTAGCATGATTCTTTATTACCGCCGAAGGTGTTCATACATATTAAAATACAATTAAACAAAATTAAACACAAAAGAATTGATATGCAACATTGTGTTAAAAAAATGATGACTACAAAACTGATATCAGTTTGGGGGGGATAAGAAGAGCAGAGAAATCATCCTACCTTGTTTCTGTTTCTATGAATATTTTACAGAACTCAAGTATGGAATTTTCAGAGAATAACAGGGATAATGTAGGGTACAGATCAGAAAGATCAGAGGTTCATATTTTTGTACTAGTGTCATTTTGCATTTCAAGGTTCTTCAGAATTTTCAGAGAAACAACAGCCTAAGTTATGGATACGAATCTAAAGATGGTAGGCTCAATTTTTGTTTTTTTACTAAGTTCATTTTGCATTTCAAGGTTTTAAGACAATTTCTGAGGACAACATATCAGAAGATATGGGTACAAATCAGAAAGATCAGAGTTTTTCAAATATTTTAGTAATTTCATTTTGTATTTCAAGGCCAACAATACGATAACGGATATGCAGTTGACAGCATATACGGACAAAATGTCTTAACCCAATACTTGTTGTTTTTATTCATTTTAATTATACTCTTACAAATTGAAGCTTAAAATGGCACCTTAATCAGACAATTTCTCATCGCACTAAGCTCAATTTTCTTTTCTGAAAGGTCTCTATCTCAAATTACAGATGTGACACAGCACATGCTCTCTCTTTATCTGAAAGACTAAACTACCGATTAGTATTTATTTGATGAGAAAGGTTCCGGTGCCTACAAATTTTCGCTGCCCCAAATGCCACAGATCCTGAGCCGTTAGATCTAAATTTCATAAACGGTCTGGATCAAATTCATTAGAAATGCTATCGCTTTGTAAAAAGAGAAGCCGAAGGCCGAAAGAGAAACCAAACCGTCGACAGCGCTTGCGTCGCCTCTCCCTCCGCCGACAGCTCGATCTCTTCTCAACTCTCGCTCTCTAGCTGTCTCTCTCTCCCCTCATATCTCTAGCTCTCTTCTCTTGCGATCAAAGCTTGTGCTCATCTCTACTGTCGCAGTCCCAAGAGAACTCGAAACCCTAGGCTCTTCACCATCTCAATAGTCGACGGAATGCTACTAAATTTGCTTTCAGAGGTTAGAGTGTCTCGTTTTTTTTCCCCTTTTTCAATCCTTCAGTGTGATATTTATTATTTGAATTTGCTTGGCAGGCGTTATAATCTGGCTTGACTTTATTCACGAAATAAATCGAGTTGGGTGTTTGAAGGTAATTGTTGGTTTTATTGGCTCACATCTTGAAATGATACTCTCTCTCTCTCTCTCTCTGTCTCTTCCTAACTCACACATCTTAATTAAAATACTTTGGTCAGTTTTAGCTAATCCTTCTGATACTTTTCAATGTTAAATAAAAGTGGTGCTTATAATTTTTTTTAAATAATTGATGATGTTCAGTTTTGAATTAGTGTGATGCTAATTTAAAAAACCTGGTTTTCAATTTTGTATGTCATGATCCACTTTTGTTAATTGATTATGAAGAGTTTTCAAATGCAATGAGATTAAATGAAGAAATTACTACTGAGGTGGAGTCTGAAAGCAATAGAGTTTAAGCTAGAAATTAGAAGTCATAGCTATTAGATCCATATTTTATCTGGGAATATACAAAAACCATCTTGAATTAGAAATCATAGCTAGAAATTATAGGTCCACTTTTAATTTGTACATGTACGTAGCTGAAATATGGATCCAATAGTTCTTTATAACATTTGAAATTGCATGCACTTAGTTAATTTTAGGTGGACGAGGATATCAAGTTGGTACAAGGAACATGCACCTTTTAAGCTAGCTGCTAGATATGGTGTCAGATCAGGTATTTAGTATGAGGTGTGATAAAAATTACTAGTGCTATCAGCTAAGGTTGCAATCGAGTCCAACTTGGGGTGTATAAAGATTAAGGCTGGAGTGAAGAAATAGACAATTATGCTTGATGCTATCAGCTTTATTTGTTTATGTATTCCTTTCTATGTGCAAAAAGATTTATAATACCTCACATGTTTTGTAGGTTGGCCAAACATACAGGATTTGCAATACTGAATGCTAGGGAATTAATATATGCTGGCTGATTTAGTTAGGTAGCGAATGTGAAAATATTTTCGTTGTTAGATTTTATATTGCTGAACGTACATTTTGTTTTTGGTCAACTTGAATGTGAGATGAATGTAAGCTTGAACCATTTATAAATGAAATTGTTGTAAGCTTGATGTAATCTGGGTTGATGTAAATTTGCTACGAGTTTTGACATAAGTTACATTGTCCTGCATTCCTTTATGAGTACTGCAATGAGTTATCAATTGAATTATTTTATTTATTTATTATTATTTTTTTTTATTTTTTTTTTTGAGAAACGGCCCTTAGATAGATTCGTTTAAAAAGAAAAAAGAAGATTGTGATACAAGGTGCTGAGATTACAATCCAAAATCAATGATACCCACCTCTCTAAATCCTTACTACAATCTAAAAAACTTATCAAACTACGTTAAGACATAACTGACTAGAATTGAGAAATCAGAATAGAGAAATTTGAGGAATTGTTTATAGCTCATGATGGTTCAAGTAGCACAAGTATTTTATAGAAGGTTGCCTTAAGATAAGCTACCTTCACATTCTTGTTATATGCCAAAGCAACAGCACCTATTTCCTAACATCTTTCATACGACATGTGTACAGAATCTGTGGGGGGGAAAAAAACACAACCCACACAAATCTTTAAAATAAAAAAGATCTTAAAACAACACAATGCAGTCACATTGATCTCTAATTTAATTTTGAAAATGAAAGAATATAAAGAATTTGGAGAAGAGAAAAGAGGAAAGGAAAGAGACGAAAGAGAAATGAATTCTTGATTATTTATTGTCTTAATTGTCTCAATACATTCTATCTCCTCTGTATATAAGCTAATCCTATTACAAAACTTATGTAACAGAAAGTTAGTTATCCCTCAACAGTTACAAGAGAAAGAGTATGGTATAAGCTAATTAGTTGCTTCAGATCCTCTGTGGCTGAGCTCGTGTGTATCAGTGACCTTCAACAGATTTACCAGTATCAGCTGAAGCTGTAACAGCCCTGGTACCAGTAACTTTACTAGTATCCTTATTAGAAAATTTGTCTAGATAAAAAATGTAAGACAAATTATTCCATTTTTTTCTGATTTTTTAACATAGGGTACTTAAGGAAAACACCACTATGCTCAACTTTAACATAATACCAAGGGAACAAACAATTATACAAACCATTACAACTTGGTCAAAGAAGTAATAATAGTCAATGATAAAAGACTGTTCAATATAAAAATGAAATCAGTTTCAGTTGTTCTTTGTACACATGCAATGAATTAGTATTTTAATTAGTTTATGCACGAACTCCTTACTGTCAAGAAAATTTAATTAATGACCACCCAGGGTTTATAATCCATGTCAATAAAATTCAATCAGCATATGTAAGAGATACTCTAACCTCTGAAAGCAAATTTAGGAGCAGTTCGTCAATTGACATGGTGGAGAACCTAGGGTTTCGAGTCCTCTTGGGACTGGGACAGTAGAGGCAAGAGAACAAGCTTCAATCGAAAGAGAAGAGAGCTAGACTGACGAGGAGAGAGAGAGAGAGAGAGAGAGAGAGAGAGAGAGAGAGAGAGAGAGAGAGAGAGATAGATAGAGAGGGAGAGTTGAGAAGAGATCGAGCTGTCAGCGAGGCGATGCGAGTACGGAGGCCGGCGAAGATTTTGTTCTTCTCTTTCGCTCTACCACTTCAATTTTCACAAAGCGATACAACTTTTAATGAGTTTGATCCTGTCCGTTTATCAAATTTTGATCTAACGGCTCCAGATCCGTGGCATTTGAGGCAGCGAAAATTTGTAGGCACCGGAACCCTCCTCTTGTTTGATTGGGACACAGAGAGGTATATTGTAGGAACATAACAAAAATGGTTATCTTACGAATGATATCTGATTGATGACCAGGCAGCTAATTGTGCTATTTGCATTTGTAATTATGTATTCTCATTTGTTTTGGAAATAAAACTTATCAATCATTTTGAATCGCTGTGCATCCTTCAAAGTCAGCAAAGGCACTGTTTATATCTGTGCATTAGATACATCCTACTACATATTTAATGATGAATATGGATAAAAGAAATATTTTCTTAGAAAAAATTATTTGCATAATTACCACCGACAATATGCAGACGACAACGGTTCTGAAAGGAAAGAAAATTTAGTAGACATCTTGGTTTAGTGATAAAGAACTATGTAACTTGGGTAGAGATCGTGGGTTCAAAACAGACCTGTCTAACGTGTTAAATGGCACGGTATTGCACTGTACCGTTATCGTGCCATTTAATAACGATATAAAACCGGTATTGTAATATACCGTTTCGCTTATTAAACGAAATAGATTTCTGTTCCATCAACCGTTCCACTTTAGAATTAACACATAAAACGGTTTGAAATGAGGTTGAAACAATCGAAACGATATAACCAGTTGTGCCACATACCGTTCCATTTAGAAAACGGTATAATTTTTTATGCCACAAACCGTTTCGTTTGCTGAAACGTGGTGGCAAAACGGCAAACGAAAACTCAGTTTAAAAAAAATAAATTTCAAAATAAGCCAAGAATTTTGACCCCGTCTTAAAAATCTTCTTTCTTTCTTTCTTTCTGTTTCTTCTGTTCATAGTTTCAGTCAACACCGAAGTCAAATGCATTCATGGTTCTCTACTTCTCTTTCAAGATTCTCAAAGAAATGGCTTTAGTCTCCCTTTTGTCTTTTCCTTTTTGGAAACAAAATGGTTAGTAAATAACACCAAATTAAATAATTAAATATTCGTACAGAAGTGCTATGAACCAAGGGCACGTAGATTAATGGGTCCACATACTGGGCTTAGCTATATAAGCTTTGTAAGTTCATTGTAAGTGCTTATGATTTTTGGGCCCATATAAACATGATTTCATCATTAGCATAAGAAAATTTGTCCAACTGATATTGTTTTTTGTGTAATGATAGCGACTGGTGGTTAGAGAGAATCCAATGCACCATTGAAGAATGACTTACTAAATGATATTTGGTTTGTTTTTATATTGTTATTCCATCATTTCGTCTCTATCAGTAATTTTATGAGAGGTAATAAATATACGGTGACTAATTTGTAATTTTGTTGGATTCAAAGTTTTCTATATTACAGGCTTGAAGTTTGGTTGTTACGTTTATATTTAAGTAATATCATTTCAAAAACTTTCTAGGCCCAAAACTATTTTCGTTACATATTGCGGGCTTGACTTGCTGCTGATCTGAGGAGCATGACTAGGCCTGAAAACGGTTACCATTTCGTTCGTCTTTTCGTTTCGTTTCATCAAACGAAACGGTTGAAGATTCTGATTACGTTTCAAAAACGAAACGGTTAACGCAAGCTTGAAACAGTTCTGTCCATGTGTATTTTCGTGGTATTTTCATGATTTTGATCGTTTTGTCTAAAACGAAATGGTTAACGCAAATGATAGTCAGTTTCATGTCCAAAACACAATGATCAACGCAACAATCCATTTGTGTGGTTGTTTTAGATGTTATGCACCTCTAAGCATGACCGCATGGGTGCTTCTTTTGTTTAATTACAAGTCTTGTATGCACCATCTAACAAAATATCATCCACTATCATCTAACAGATCAAATTGAGCTTCAGCAATATTTTTCGCATTATGACATCACCGGAAATTTTTAGCGATTCAGCGACCAATTTACGCATGATGATGTCATCAAACTGCGTGTTGACGTCATCAAATGATGTTCACTTAAAAATCAGAAGAGTTGAATTTAAAATGTTTGTGTGCTCAGTTAGTTGCGTCTCAAAATTGTATCTTCCTAATTTTGTGTTTTGTTAAACAAGTTAAGAGATGAACTTAAAGTGCTTATGTGTTCAGTTAGTTGCGTCTCAAAGTTGAATTTTCATATTCTTGTGTTCAGTTAAACAAGTTAAGGGAAAAACTTAAAGGGTGTGTTTGGATGAGCCATGAATAAAGAATTTCGGTATGCGTGCTTGTCCAAATTCCTTATTCTTATACCATGGTTTTATACTGTTTTGTTAGTATAAGAATAAGGGCCCAAATTCTTTATTCTTGTGTTGTTTGGGTTGCACAAGAATAAAAATAAGCACGCATATCGAAATTTCTTATTCTTATTCCTTATTCACAGCTCATCCAAACACACCCAAAGTTCTTATGTGTTCAATTAGTTGCATCTCAAAATTGAATTTTCATATTTTTATGTTCAGTTAAATAAGTTAAGGGATAAATTTAAAATGTTTATGTGTTCAGTTAGTTGCAGCAGAAATTTGATTTTGTAGTTTTTTTTCCCTCGGTTAAACACGTTAAGGGATGAATTTAACGTGTTTATTTGTTCAGTTAGTTACAACCGAAATTTGATTTCATAATTTTTTTGTTCAATTAAACTATTTAAGGGATCAAATAAAATTATTTATTTGTTCAGTTAGATGCATCCATAATTTGATATATATATATTTTTTTAGTTAAACAGCTCAAGGGATGAAGTAAAATGAAACATGTGATAAGTTAACAAATTAGTTAACGGTTAAATTGCATACATTCTATTTTCAAAATAACAAATCAGACCAATGAAACATGCTGCATCGGCTAGTCTCAGACTCATTGATTTTGTGCTTGGTTGAGTCTCTAAATTTGATCTATATTATGTTACACTGGATATGATGTTTGGATAATGCCTGGGCTAAAAAATTTTCTGGATCCGCCCCTGACCTCGATGGAGGAAGACAAGAACACGACGACCAGTGATTCTCTTAAAGCGTTGGATCAGGCTATCGTCGAGGTGCTGACATCCGAACTTATCCACGAGCTAGTCATAGTCAATCTTTCCTCCCTTGGCCGACACCTCCCATGGATTCACCACTTGTTCCTCCTGGGGGATTAGGTCGGTGGTGGCTACTAGGGTTTCTCCCGCCGTCAACGTGTTTTGGATGAGAACGATCAGACTCCGATTGAGAGGTTGTTTTGGTTTCGCCTCTCTCTGGTTGCGGCTAGAGTTTGGATTGAAAGAGGAGGTTTAAATAAATTGGGTCAATCGTTTGGTCTATAATAAAGAGTCTGTTTAGAGCTTGTTGATGGTTGGATGGTATTTAGGTACATCGTAGATACTAATTTTAATTATATTTTCTATAATTATTAAACCCATTAGATTCGTAGTCTGCACCATTCCGATAATGTCATGCTGACAACTAAAAAAGTAAGGTCTGAATTTACAACATCTCACTTATTTGATGTAATTATTTCCGCCAAGTAATATCTAATTAATGGCGGCAAAATTAATGTCAAATTATAAAAATTGGGCATTTTCATTAATTTAACTATACTACTATTTGACATCTATGAGGTAATTAACTATGCTGTACTTGTTGTTTTTATTAGCCTTGATTGAAGAGGATTATATATATATATAAAGAATGGATTGTCGAATGGTATGTTTCTAATAGAGCCATATCGGGGAGTAGATATTTTAGTGAATAGCTGAGATTCATCTATGAAGCTTATATTACCCTTCTCTTTTTCAAGTTAACAAAAATAAATGTATATGAAAGATAAAAAATTCGTAGAATGCACAACTTGGTAAGAGAAATATGCATTAAAAAAAATTGACATTGTACATGAGAACCAATTCTTGTTCAGGACAAAACTATCAGTATCTGGGATAGAGAGTGCTTTGGTAGTCCATTTAGCATAGAAAGTTGTTAAAAAGATCATAAGGGTATAAAAAAAAAAATTTTGAGGATCAGAATCAGAAACGTGGAAAGAAATCTTATTTCTAAAATAAGTTTTTTAGTTGACTTTGCTAATTTATAGAATTTAATAAGATATTTATAACAATACAGATTTTAAATTGAAAATTAACATAGATCAATCCTTTTAAGTGTAAGATCTCGTAAAGAATATATGATGGTCTGCCAAATTAAATAGTCTTCTGTAAGATAGACGGTACATAAGACTAGAAGCAAACAAAACAACAAATTCCTCGTTACTGAAAATCTCAGCTTGAATCAAAGAAATATTGAATAAACTTTATGGCAAATTCTGTTTTAGATGACGTTTATGGGAGTGGCTAGTGTCAAACATATAGGACACACACTCTTGTCCAATGCGATAAAATTTTAATTTTTAAGATTGGAATGGCCGATCCAAACCGCTCAAATTGTTCTATGTTATAAAATTTTTATGGAGACCAAATTTTATATTTTTTTTGGAATTTTTCAATATACTCAATCAAAAAAGTTTTGAATCCTTCAATTTTGAAAATTCGAAAAAAATAGTTAGAAAATATGAAAAAATATAAAATTCTATTATCAAGGATATTTTAATATAGAGATCATATTGAGCGGTTTGGATCGATCGTTTGAAATTTTAATGTGCAACGTTTGGATCGTGTTTGATGTCATATATGTTTGATTATAGCATTACTCGACGTTTATTGGAGTACTTTATTTCAAATGAACATTTCAATCAAACCCGCCACTTGTTAGTTTCTTTTTTTTAAAAAAAATTGTGTCACTTGTTAGTTGTTACCACTTACCACCTATAAAACTTCTGTCTAATGAGGGTTACAAATGGAACCCCAAAAGTATCAATCCAGTGGCGAGGCCAGTAAGTGGTAAGCCTGGGCACTTGCCCACGCTTGTTTTTTAAAAATAGAGGCCGATATATAGATATTTCATTAGATGCCTAGGCTTGATATTTGACTGTGCCTAGGCTTGAGCTTTGAAACTAGATTTTTAGCAATTCAATCTGTTTTTTCTTTTTTGACATTTAGTTGATCCGATCAATGAAGACACAAGAAAAGATAAAAGAAAAGGTGAATAGCAAAAATAGGTGATTTATGGGCCCGCAAAACATTTTTTTCCCCATAATTTCCTTAATATAACAAAAGATTAACGCAAAAACAATATAAATATAGTTAGTGTAGGAAAAATTGAATATAACCCTATAATCAAATAGTTAATTTGATGACAATAAAATTATTTATGAATATTATTTGTTATAAAAACAATATAAATTATTTTAAAATTAGATTTAAAAATTAATATTTTATTAAATATTATTTTTAATTTTATATTAAATTTAATAATATTTTTTGTGCCCATGCTTAAAAAAAGTCTGGACTCGCCACTGTATCAATCATACCATGAATTTATCAAGTACTTGTTAGGCGAGAAGGAGCTGCATGCCTGCATCACTGCATGTTTGCATTTTGTCAATGAGTAGGCATGGACAAAGTTGACCTCGGCACCTGATGTCTAATTCTAAGTCAGGATCTGTTGTGTCTCATAACATCTGTCTCATGCTGTGGCGGTACACTTAACATTTTTTTTTAAATCTTCTCAGAACACACTCAGTGGCGTATTTTAAATTAAATCTATGAAATATATTCCCAGATATTTTCCATATAATTTATGGTTAATAGAAAATTTCCTTAAAATATATTATATTTATAAAAATTTGACTCCATTAAAGTATGAAAATGTTTCCATAGTTGACCTCCAGTACTTTAATAGTCATATTTTTTATATGATAATTCTATATATTGATACAATATAAATATTTATATAAATTAAATTAAATTAAATTTCAATAAAAAGTTTTGCGACTCTGTCAGCTATCACACTTGCATGTCTCTGCTGTTTATAGAGGTGTCAGTGACCCGTTAGTATTAACTACTGTGATCCGGTACCGGTACCCAAAAAAAAAATCTAAAATTATGATGAAAGAACAACTCGATGGAGTGGGGTCCACAGAAGCCTAACTAGCTTACCGGCAACTATGGCTGTCAAACGTGCAGAACGTACACGAAAATAGTATCTTCCGTTTACGTTCCGTTCATTACAACGTAACCATATTAACTTCCGTTGATGTTACGTTCATTACAACGTAACTAAAAGTTTTTCCGTTTAATGTTCCGTGAGATTAAACGGAACAAACGTTAAAAACGTTAATAATCCAAAAATTGTAAACTGGTATCAAATTATGCTCCGTTAGACTAAAATTGTGTTCGAAGTGTACCAAACTGGTACCAAAATTGAAAGAATAACACAAATCAAATAGTCTTGCAACAGATTTAAATAACACAAAACAGAATCATGGCACCAAGCTAGTACCTGTTCATTTTTTCAACAGATTCAAATAATCTTAACTCAAAAACAGATATGAATAATTGAACAGAAACTTATAAACATTGCAAACTTAGTATTAGAAACATTGAAAACTAAACAAAAAAAACCTACTAATTACAAACTTAGAAAACTGCTATAGGTACATGACTGTACAGTACCTGTATCTAATTATACACATCAATGAATCACAATTAAACATAAACAATCATTATACACATACTCATTATCTTTAACACAAAATGCACATTATTCTAAAAAAAACAAACACACAAAAAATTCACATGGTATTTCATACATCCAGCTAGTTATCTTCATAAGAACAAGATAATAACAAAAAAGGAAAACGAAAAGGAGAAATTTACCAGAAAATTTACCAAAAAAAAATGTAATAAATGTTTGTATAGATTTACCAGAAAAGAGAAATGTACAAAAAAATTACCAGAAAAAAAGAGAAAATTACCAGAAATTGATTAGAAAAAGAGAAATTATCAGAAATTTACCAGTTCATAATCTTCTAATGGATGCTAGCAGATCTTGGAAGCAAATTACTCTGAGCTAGCATAAATGATGCTGACAAATTAAAGGGAAGCATATTACTAGGAGTCAGCAGATCATGGAAGCATATTTCTTCATCTTAAAGCTGACAGAAGGAATGTTGCCTTCACTGCTCTAAGGGATGATGCCTTCACAATGTCTACACCAGTGTCTCCTTTCACCATCGTCGATTGTAGCCAGACTCCTAGCAGCAATTTGAGAAGAGAGATAGTGAGCGAGTGAGAGCGAGTGAGAGAGAGGAGCAGTGAGGTCAGAGGGGTTTCTCTTATGGGGTTTCAAGTGGAGAAGAAGGAGGTCATGAGCGGAGGAGGAGGAGGAGGTCTGGTCCTCTGGTGCGAGAGGAGAGGACGGCCCCCAACTCCATGGCTCGAGAGAGAGAGGAGAAGGAGGTCTGGTGCAGGTAGGGTCAAGCTCTGCGATAGGAGAGAGAGAAGAGAGTGAGCTGATTGGGCAGAGAGTAGCAAGGGGGTGGGGTCGACAACTTCTGCCATGAGGGAGAGAGGCAGGGCTTCTTCGATTGGAGAGGCGAGAGAGAAGAAGCGGAAAAGAGGTGGGAGATGCAATTGAGAGAGAGAAGAGAGAGGTGAGGTTCTGAATTTCGGTTGGAGCTCAAGTGAGAAGGAGGAGGAATGAAAATCGAGTGAGAAGGAGGAGGAGATAGGTACTCAGGAGGGAGGCAATCGATGGATTCGAGAGAGAAGAGAGACAGAAGAGCGGCGCTCTAGGTTTTGCTTATGCACGCGAGAGAAGAAAATGGGCTGGGCTGAAACCTTGAACGGAATAACGTAATAAACGAAACGTAACTGGGCTGTTCCGTTTCTGTTCCGTCCATCTGAACGAAACAACATACCATTCCGTTTCTGTTCCGTATGCTGAAACGTAACAAAAAACACTTCCATTTCCGTTCCATTCCGGACGGAACGGAACGGAAACGTGCGAAACAGATGGATATTGACAGCCCTACCGGCAACAGCCCGGCATTGAAAAGTCAGCGATCAAAGGTAGTTAGTGCCGAGTTTTCATTTTCAGATCGCTGCTTCCTTTTTGTCTCTCATAAATATAGAAAATGAAAAGTGATAATATGATTATCTGACACCGACTTTTTCATATTCATACTTTACGTGTCTGAAGATGCAAAAAGAAAAAAGTGACCGTACGGTCATTACTATAAGATAGAATATTCAAAAATAGCTTTAATTTGCTGTTTTTTTTTTATGGTTGTTTTTTTTTAATTGTATAGTAAAAATTAATTGCTGAAACGGGAACTCCTACAGCAATTTTATTTATATATTATTTTATATTTATATTTATATCTAAAAAATAAAAAATAGCAATCCCAATATAGGAAAACTTGCATTTATAGTTGTTAGAAAGTGACAAAACCTTTAAGTATTTAGACAAAATCTCTTTATGGAAATTTATTTTTGTTTTCAGTTCCAATTAATTCGACAAAATAAGGGACACTCCATGGAATTACTTATCCAGTATGCAACCACTACAATAAAGGAATTACACAGCAATTAAAAAGAAAAGTTGAAATAATCAATAAAGAATATCATCCGGAAAAAGGGAAAAAAATTTATAAATGCGCTATATTTTATACACAATTACATCAACTATCTCCTGTCTGTATTCTGTAATATAATGTCAGACATTAAATGTCTAGTAACAACCTGATATACGAAATTTTCCTTTTTTCTCTAACCTAAAATACAATTATGCAACATGGAAGAACTCTTCAATGAACGAGGTAGCTATGTGTTCTTCTCATTTGTCCCTCGGCTTGGGCCAGAAGGCGGCGGCTTGCTTCTCGGTAACATGCTAAGCAATAGTGTCTTATACTTCTCCATGGCTGCCTTCTTTATCTCCTTAGTTTGAGAAGAACTTGAATGTACTTGAGAAGAATCAGCCATGGGTCTACAAGTGCACAATGGTGGTGTTATTATGAGAATCAGAAGGATCAAAATGAAGCAAGTGTAGAAGGGTTTTGGGTTTCTCGAAATTGTAGCCATGAAAGATGGATGTATGGAGAAACAAGAGGTTGATTTGTTAGAAAAAGTTTGTGTATAGATGTGTTGGCTTTATAGAATTAAAGAGGATGAGACTGTGTTATCAATTTCGCCGAAATTTCAATTTCAACATATTGACCGAAATTTTTTATTTTTGGCAAGGGCCAAAAGGCACTAAAATTTGGTGGTGGATCTCAGTCAATTAATGATCAATGCGACAATGCGCAAGATATTTTGATACAATTTCAGTTTGGATCTATATTGAATCCTTTTTTTATTTTTTTTTGAGAAAAATGCAAATTAAAAGCTTGGTGAAGTCAAAAAATAGCATATGAAAAGATTTGCATGAAAGCAACGTTGCTGATGAGATTACAAGTTTGTTTTTTCTAAGAGGTTTGACTTGTGTGTTGTAGGCCTCCAACTAATTCGTATCATGCACGTCTTAAAGACTTCAACGCGTAAAAAAATACAAATCCTCTCCAATGCATATTTTAAATTGAGATGGATGAAAAGCACACTGGAAAGAGAAAAATGTGCTAAGCATGCATGTTCCATATATACTACATGTCAGATGTATATTTTATTTTATAATTGCAATAATTCATTAAGTTGCCAATTTTAATTAACATGATTTGTGAGTAGAGGATAAAAGTGTCGATCACCTGTTTGTTTTTTTATTTTATTTAAAGCTTGTGTGAATCAATTCAAGAAAAGAGAAATTAAAATGGATCTCAACTTCTGAACAAACAGAGGCTGGCTGAGAGGCTTGTGAAGCTTTCCTAGTCGTCAATCAATTAATATCACAGTGCACCATGCAAGTCAAATGCATGTGTTGGCATTTGGGAAGCATTTCATCGCCGTTGCGTAAATGCTTTAAATAGTTTGAAACGATGGAGTTATGCGTTGAAGTATTGACATTTTGCACACCTGAGATTTCTTTTTGAATGTTCTTTTCCCATCTATATATAGTAATAGAATAATCATTCAGAATGGATCTCTAGTAAATTATGCATAAAAAGCGTGAATCATGTTCAAAATAATTTAACATAGTTCTCAGTTGTATATTTATATATGGTTCGCCACATAGCAGTCCAATATCGATGAAGTAAATCCGAATGAAATTCCATAAATGACCGATATTAGAAGCTTTACATTGCAGGAGAATTGAAGCTAAAAAATAATGAGAAGGTTAAATGCCTTTTATATTTCTTTCCACTACTATGTTTACATTAAATGATTTTTTATAACAAATACTTGAATGTAAATAATAAACAAAGAGCAGTGTTCTGCTGCCACCGGTTTTTGTTGCCACAAGCTGTCACAACTTCATAGTTTATCAATATTTGAAAATTAAAAACTTCAAACGCTGAATTCAAACCGTTGATCTTGTTCAATTTAACGAGTGATGTATTTCTATATAAGTTTTATAAAATTTGAAGTCGGTTTGATAATCGATCAAGTGACCAAATGATGAACGTATTAGAATTAATATGTCATAATTAACTAGATTAAGTTGTGGCAACTTGTGACACCAAAAAATGGTGGCAGCGGAACGCTACTCATAAACAAAACTAAATAAAAATATAATTGTAGTATTATTTTTTAATAAGAGCTATAAATTTGAAAATTCAACGCCTAGTAATTGTGCACACGTAAGCATTATGATCGATTCTTAATGTCAATAAAAAAAACGTTGAATTTTTACAAATTCTTATATATGTAGAAAAAGAAATATTGTAGTCCACATCAAATGTTTTAATCTCTACTTACGCTTTATTTTATTTAGAGTTAATTAAAATTCTAGAAATAATTACATGCCGGAGGCATCGAATTTGAACGTAATTGAACCATCCTATTCAACTAACAATTGCTTTCGTGAATGTTTGACAAATAAATAATATTAATAATGAAAATGAATTAGTTGATTAAATTTAGCAAGTTTCATCGTAGTCAGTTCAGAGATGTGGAATGCCTTTATGATTTTTTTTTTAAAAAAAAACACGTCCGATTTTGAAGAAAACATTTTTTTCAATCATCTCTTTTTAAAAAAAAATAAAAAAAGGTGAAGTATAATTTAAATGTGACATGTTCAAAATATATAATTCAACATAGTTCTCACTTTTATAATTATATACGGTTCACCACATGGTAGTCCACATTATTGATATGAAGGAAATCTAAATGATAATTCCATAGATGACCGATATTATGCCTTATCATCGAAGGAGAAGCTAATTAATGATGAGAAGGTTAAAATGCTTTTATATATCTTTCCAATATTATGTTTTCTTATTTATGATTTTTTTCCTAACAAAAATTTTGAATTCATGTAATAAACTAAAACTAAATGTACTATAATTGTAGTATTTATTTCTGTTAGTAAGAGCTAAAAATTTGAAAATTCAACGTCTTGCAATTGTTCAGACGTAAACATTCTGATCCACTCTTCATGTCAATCAAAACAATGTTTGAATGTTTACAAATTTTCATATATGTATAGGAAGAACATTACTGTCCACATCAAATGTTTTAATCTCTACTTCACTTTTAAATTTATAAATTTATTAATTCTAAAAATAATTAGATGCCGGAGGCATCAAATTTGAATGTAATAAGAGAGAGAACGAACAGCGGAGATAAAATCCATCAGCAGCGCAAAAAAAAACCGATGATCTCATCAAAGGCACTGTAGATAATATCACCACAATTATAGTATTCTTTGATGATTGAACCATCCTATTTAACAAATAATTGCTTTCGGGTTTTGACAAATAAATAATATTAAAAATGAAAACTGAATTAATTGATTGATTGAATTTTGCAAGTTTCATCCTATTTACGTTTGTAGACTTTTTTTTCCCTAAAAAAAACACACGCCCGTTTTTGAAGAAAAAAAAAATTGCTAATATTTTTATTCATCTCTTTTTTTTTTAAAAAAAAAGGTGAAGTATAATTTAAATGACAAAAGATTTTGCGATTACACATCATTGCACTTCTTAGATAAATCACAAATCAACAATACAGAGGGGGGCAAAAAAAGAAAAACAAATAAAATGTTTATCTGCACAATACGGAGGAGCTCAAATATACAAGTTTTAAAATTTTAAATATAATTTTTTATTTCATTGCAAGTTGATTGAAAACAAGAGTTTGGATAAGCACAATTGGCCGTAACAAATGGGGCAATGTATGCATTTTTTTTATTTTCAACGGAAATGCATGCGTTTTGGGGTCAAGCATTGACTCTGTATATGCTACTGGCTACATGCGCCGAGTACAAAAGAAAGTATTTTGTTGTTGCGCGTTGAAACTTGCGAAAATCTTGCAATTTGCACCGAATTTTCTGACTTGGCACTTTGGCACCTTCGCATGTCAGAACCATGACTTCTTTGCCACGGTTTAAAGGCAGGTGCCGCTATCAGCCTACCAAAAAAGTGTCAAGTGTCAAGTGTCAACTCTCAAGCAAGAAATTTTAATTCAATGCAAAGGTGGACCTTAACCCCTGGTTTTATTAGGAAAAAACACTCTCACCGTTTGGATGGTGTGAAAAATAAGAAGAATAAGAAAAAAAGTAGGGAAAAAAAATATGTAACTTTGTGAAAAATTTGGATTATTTAATAATAAATTTATTTCTATCTTTCCTTATTTTTTTATTTTCACTTCCATCCAAACACAGTCCGAAGAAATGAAAACGAACGGTACTTAAAACAGTATAAATCGAACAACAAGCGACTAACACCGTTAACTCAAAGCCAACAATATTTCAAACCATCTCTGCACCAACCCTGCGGTCTAGCATTAATTATTATTCTTGGAGAATTGATTTCATACTACTTCTTTTTCTCCATACCAGTATATAAAATAATATAATCATTTCTATGTTTCAATTTGCTAAAGAAAAAAAGAACTATAGAAAGCATGTGTTGGAGTATGAAATATGAAAGCATATGTTTGTAAATGTTGATGGGAGTTTTGAGTTACATGTTTGATCTCATGAAATACAGAGACCTTAATGACGGTTTTGTCGGGCTAAAATCATATATATATAGATTGTCACAATTTATGTATACACATATTCCTGTGTATGATGAAACAATGAAAGGAAGCGGGTGCATGTACATAACAGAGATATCGTTTATCCATAACTGGGTTTTTTCAGCAATAGTATCCAATGAATGAAAGATGTTTATTTGTCAAGAACTTATTGCATCTAGTTGCTTGCACCAATTGAACCCAGAAGGAAAGGCTATAAGATGGACCAATGGAGAGAATTCTGTTCTCTTCTCTTTTTTTTTTCATTGTTCTTTCCTTCTTGAAGTTCCTGATCTGAATTTAATTCAATTAATTAGTTGAGGTCAAAGTAAAGGTAATGGGCCTAAAACTACCATTTTCTACGGGCCGTGGCTACTTGGGTTTTAATTCGGTTCTGTTGATGCAGATACGTTAGGCCTAGACCCAAATTTTAGGAATCCCATTGAATGGGCTTTGATTTGGTTGTTTCTAATAACTTTTCTTTTCCACTGTTTTGGTAAAATGAAGCTTCCTTCCTCCAAATTAAATATATGCCTTGGTCTAGTTAAAGAATGAAAGTGTACCTTGTATTATTTTATATATACAATTTTGTAGTGTTTACTGTTATGCCCAAAAGGAGAACAATCAAGTTTTACTGAGTGCTGATTATACTTGTACGTTTGCTAAGAGAGCAAGTAATGGACATGTCTTGTTTTAATGAAAATGGAGTGGATATTTGATGTGATAAGACGTAACAAAGACACAGAAGCCTTTTCTGACGCGCCATACCAAGCTACCAGTTCTTGTAATCAGACAATTCTTTTCATTGGTGATTTCCTGCTGATCATATTTGATATTTCCAAGTCCCCACTTGAGTAGATTCAAGTAACACGCTGACGTGGAGTTTTATAATTGGAATGGTACTGGGTGGTATAAGTTTTACTAGGGATTGTTTGGGAATAAGAAATAGCATGTTTCTGGCTGTGTTTGGACGGGAGTGAGAATAAAAAAATAAAGAAAGATGAGAATAAATTTATTATTAAATAATTCAAACTCTTCACAAAATTACACACTTCTCAATACTTCTTCCCTACTTCTTCTCTTATTCCTCTTATTCCCAAACCATCTAAACGGAGCCTCTAAGCGGAAAACATTGGAAAGTGTGTAACTTTGTGAAGCATTTGGATGGTTAGAAATAAATTTACGTCTGAAATAGACTATTCTTCCTTATTCTTTATCAATCCAAACGGCACCAATAGTTCTTAAGGCTCTTTTTAGTCTTGCTGTTTTTACTGTATCATATTGCCTATGAGCCACTTGCAAAAAAAAAAAAAGAACATAGTTAGTTTTATTATTAATCTAAAATAAGGATTTCCCGATGAAACATCAATTGGTACAGAAATTGGAAGTTATCACAATCTTTTAAATTTTGTATGGTAAATCAGCATAAAAATTTTATCCCCCCACCCCCCCCCCCCGTTTTTTTTTAGCAAGAACAGTAACTTCTACTGAAAAAAAAAATACCCTTATATGCATCTGAAATTTAAAAATATTTTGTTATCTCATATTCCACAAATTTTTTTTTTACAGATACTAGATAGAGGCTGCGAGTGTAATAAATATTCAACAATTTCATGAAAGCCTCCTCATCATAGGATCAGAAAAAAATAGGTTATAGATGATTGGTTTTTGTGTGCGTTTATATATTTCATATTTGTAATATATTTCATATTACACTTAAAAGAATTTTGAACTTAATTGAGTATCTCAATCATTGCACTGGCATTTAAAATAAAAAACTGCGCCGCAGGATGGCACTTCTCTGCGATTTGTTATCAGATGAACTAGCAAAACATAAGTGCCACAGTGCCAACATTTTGTTTCTTCTTCTTTTTTTTTTTGAAAAAAAAAGTGCCAGAAAGATAACATGTCAAAAAATAACAAATGAATTTGTGTTTGGTTGCACCAACAATAAAGAAGAGGGGAGAGGGAAGAGCCGAAGATGGGATAAAGGAGGTCATTTCTTACATCATCTCTTGGTGCAACCAAACAATTTATTTATGTTTTCACTAAATAGCCCTATCTAGTTTATCCAGCAAAAACTAATTTATTTTATGTTTGCATGCAAGTTTAACCCCTGTGTTGTAACTGATTAATTATGTAGAAAGACTTAAGTAAGTAATTTTATTACTCTATTGTGATGCAAATAAAAAATTTTGGGTTTTTTATTTGTGCCTTGCTTTATTTCTACAATAATGAATTCGAGTCAATTTGAAAATATCAAGATTTAAAATTTTCGAATTCTAAAATGTCTAGATTAAAATGAATGTTATAATTAAATGCATTCACTTTAATCACTAACTTTAACCTATCATGCCAAACAACAATTACTAACTTTAAGTAAGTACAAACTTTTATTAATTTTAACCTCAAACACTAATCCCAAAATGCTAACTTTAACCCTTGATCCCACTAAACTTTGATGTTGCCAGACGAGTCCCGAGTCGTTAGACCCGTAAGACACATTCCTCCCGCCACATTGAATCCGTCAAAGTAGTGATGCCTGGATTGGACAATTGGGGGGGCTCTGTTAATTGCTTGGTTTTCCTCGGTAGGTGTTGTCTCCTTTGTTTCGGGAATTTATTCTTTTCTTTCCTATTACGTATAAGAGTTTGTTTGTAAAATTATTTTTACTGTATGTCAATTAGGTACGCTAATAATTACAGTACTTTGTCTGAGACTCGATAGTGTATCGAGAGTGGGCAATTTTGTGGGGTTTAATTTATGCTAAATAGAAAATAAGACTGATAATTATAAGAAATCAACCGAAGCTGTTGCTATTGACGAGCCGTGGCAAAATATATTTTACGAACAAAATTATTTCTTAAATTAAAAAATTTCGAACAATTCCGTTTTCTTGCTGTAACAATTCAATATCCTTTTCTTAAAAAAAATGGAAAGAATTCAAGAGAACAAAACCCAAAACTCGTTTCCTTGTTAAAAACATGTTTGTAATCATAATTACTTAAAATCATCCTAGAGATTCCATTATCTCATCATCTTCTAGCGACACTCTTTTTTTCATTTTCATAAATTTTCCAGTGTTTTCATTAATTCATCATTTCCATTTACGTCCTTTACATACAATTCGAGAACGTATATATCCTCATTAATACCTCTCCCCGCTACCCCTTGACAATTAGTATACATCCAAAACTTTTTTTTCGACAACTACTCATTTTTTCTAGGATAATTAATCATTTTTTGACAATTAATTTTTTTTCCCAAGACAATTTCTATTTTTCTGAAAAAAATATTAATTGTCCTAGTTTAAGATACTATTTGTCCTTAAAAAAATATTATTTGTTCTGGAAAAAATATTTGATCAGAGATAATAAAAAAAAGCTAATTGTCCTAGTTTTTGTAAGATAATTGTGCTAGTTTTATAAGTTAATTGTCTTTGGTTTTGTTCTGAAAAAATATGTCCAGGATAAAAATATTAATTGTCCTAGAAAAAAAATTTAATTGTCCTAATTCCGTAACATAATTATCCTAGTTCTATAACATAATTGTCTTGTTTTTGTTTCGAAAAAAATGTTCGTCCAAAGAAAAAATAATAATTGTTCTAAAAAAAATCTAATTGTTCTAATTCTGTAATATAAATGTCCTTGTTGTGAAACATAATTGTCTTGTTTTTGTTCTCGAAAAAATGTTCGTCCATGGAAAAAAATAATAATTGACCTAGAAGAAAAAGCTAATTATCATAATTTTGTAAGCTAATTGTCCTAGTTCTATATGCTAATTGTCCTAGTTCTGTTTTGAAAAAAAATGTTCTCTCGGAAAAAAAATATTAATTGTCCTAGAAAAAAATACTAATAAAAAATTAATTGTCCCGAAAAATGCTAATTATTATGTAAAAAATGAGATGGACCTGAAAAAAATGCTAATTATTATGTAAAAAATGAGATGGGAAAAGAGAGGGAGACATAAGAAAGGAAGGAGAGAAGTTCACTATGGATGACAAATCTTTGGGATTAGTGACAAAAATAAATGAGAGTTAGTACTTAATTAATTAATTATTTTCTGAAAATAAAAAGAGAGAAAGCATGTAATTAAGGAAATGATGGGATGATACTTATTACCTCGTTTTTTAATACTTTTAATAGAACTTCTAAATATAACTACTTTTTTTCCCAAGTGATTTACGTGAAAAGCAATAATAAAAAAAAAAGGATCATGCAAATAGCAATAATAAGAAGTCTATTATGATTTTGGTCAGCGAATCTAAAATTTCTGTTTCCAAAATCTATGAATTTTTTTTTAACACTGTACAACACAGCTAGAGTTCCTATAGGATCATCGATCAGTACTTTTTGTTTTACAGCTGAAAAGAGGATGACCGAAAAATTTTGCATCGTTCTTATTATAAATAATCATGAATTGTCCATTTTCATATTACTGCAAAATATAATTGATTCGATTTTGCATATACTTCCAAATGTTATATAAGCAAAGAGAAAGATTACTATCTTAACATGAGCATATTATTGGACAGACAAGGCTGCAGGGATCAATAAAAAGTACTGCTAACATTAGCATTTAACAAATGCGGGGTCCTTGAAAAAGAAAAAAAAAATAATAATAATAATAAAAAATCTACAACGGGAAGGTTATAACGTGGCAAATTATGTCTCTCTTGATATAAGATAATCAATAATTTTCTTCTTTTTAGATATATAGTTTTTGTCTGGGGTCTTTTACTCTGTTTTCAAAACATTTCATGGACATAACTGTGCAAATGTAAAATTGAAAAAATACTGGTGCATAAATGAGCTGCTTATATAAGAAAGCATATGCACTATACTACATCTGTGCATTGGGATTCCGTCTGGAATAGCATATAACTACTCGATCATTCAAATTTTCACTAACGGGTTCTCAAAAAGTGAAAGAAATGATCGCTCTATCATAACAAGTTAACAATCGCTCATATAAAGCTACCGAAGCAAATTATAACAATAATAAAATAATAAATAATACACATAGAACATTGTAATTATAAGGAGCGTTGGACCGCATGCATTCTGCTGAAAATCTTTGTCGTTATTTTTTAAATAAATATCGGAAGTTTCGATATTTTGTGAATAATGCTCTTTGTTTTGTCTTCTATTTCTTAAATTTCTTTCTTTTTTTTGTAATAGAAAATTGGTGGCTTCTGTCATTTTTTTCTGTAACCACTTAAAATGCATGAGCTTATCTAAACATGAATTAGAATAATTTGTAAAATATTGTTACAAAAGTAGACTCTGTTTGTTTGATAGAAAAAGAATAATAATTTTTGAAATGTAATAACATGCTATAAAAAAACATTAGGTTGCAAATATATCGTATGCTCTATATAGTTTACATATTTGAATTGTATTGTTTGGGGGTAAATTAAATGCTACTAATGAGTAATGATTAAGCATTAGTCTTTTAAAATTACTTGATAGACCAAGTGTTTAAATCACAATAAGTATATATGTAATTTTAATTTTCTATTTGTTAAAATTTAAGAAATTATTATAAATATCAAATATATTTTGCATGAAAATCCGAATGAAGTTTTTCATAAATATTAATTTAAAAATAAATTGAATGACTTAGACCTCCTATTATTTTAAAAATATATATTTTGCAGCCATATTGACCTATCATACCAAAAAGCAATCTTTTTACTATGACTAAACAGTCCATTGTGTTTTGTGTAACTCATAAGAAATAGCATCCCAAGGCAAAATATTCCATTTTTGTGTGTGAGCTTAAAATACTTTTGTGTGAATAAAAGCCAAAACACATTTGCAAATGTAATGGGATGTGTTGACAGTTTGACTGAGAGCTTTATTACGCTTCTCCAGCAGTGACATCCCTGTCTTTTCGCCTTTTCCTCGTGTTTCTCTGACTTATTTTCTCTGCTTTCGCACGAGAGAGAAAAACTGAGAAAGAGAAAGATCAGAGAAGTGAAAGAAGAGTATTAAATTGCACTGGATGTCTTGTCGGAGAGGTTAGAAGGAAAGGAGTGCCTGAGCGTGAGATCTGCTTCCACTACTATACTACAGTAAGTAGTAACCTCTTGACAGATCAGAGAGAAAGAGAAAAAAAAGAAAGAAAGAAAAGAGCTATACAAGTATAGGCTTCACCTCTCCGTCTTTCTTCAGCAGAGTAGAGGCTTTCTTTTTAGGGAGAGATTGGTTTATATTGGTCTCTTTTACTCTTTACATGGAGATCAGTGTAAAGAAGAGAGAGAAATGGGTTTCTCTTTTGCCTAAGTTTTCTCTTGGTTTGGCAATTGTCTCTCTGCTTGCTCTTTCCCTCGTTGCCATTCCTCTTGTAAGAAGCAGTGGCTTTGTTAACCAAGGTAAGATTTCTTTTTTCACATTATTTGCTTTGTATCACATTTGTTTCTTAAGTGCAGCTACTAGTATGTATGGTACCAATGTGCAAATATGTACTACTTTCTAAATCGCCTTAACAATATATTGTTGAATTTATTTGTGGTGGTTTACTGGTTTTGCTTTCATTTTGAAACTCTTTATCTTTTTTCTTTCAATTCTTCTTACTGGTAAAAAATGGAACAAGTACAGAAAAAAAAAAAATACTCTTACTATCTAGGAAACCAGGTGTTTATGAAGTTCTACTGTTCAAGTTTCCCCTTAGTATTAGTCCAATAATACTTTACCAAATTAATTTTGTTTTGTGATATTCACTTTCCAATTGACATTATTTTACCCCATTTTTTTAAGATGTAAGAAGTCCGAGAAGGAGATTAAGCCCTCATGTGCAGGTACTCATTCTTGTTCTTTTTTTCCTTTAATTTAAATTTTGCTAAGCTTATATTCGCACTTTTAACATCGATCTTTGCTACAATTGATACCAAAGCTCATTTAAATGACAAAATTAAAATTATCAAGGTATTCCCTGCTATTTAGATAATTCAATTATATACAAATAAGAAATTTTGATACTTTCTAAAGTAATTTGATCACGGGGCGCGCATAGCATCTTTACTTAATTTTGTATATTATATATAATTCAGTAAATGACCACACAAATCAAATTACCTTAATTTTCAGCCATAAAGGTATATTTTTTTAACATCTTTAGTTGAAGTGTTGTATATTTTAATTTAGTAAATGACAAAACAAAATAAGAAAATTACCTTCTTAAATGTAATGGTAAGCTTCTGCTAAATTTTCTGTGCAAATTATCTAAATGATGGAAAACTTGTAGATAACACTGAATTTACAATTTTGATAAATTATGACGGTTGTCTATTAAATCAGTTGATTATTTGTGCTTGTGACTTGTGAGAGTATCTCTTATTTTATACATTAGAAAAATTGTATAGGTTGTTTACTTCGAAACGATAGAATATCATATTAAATTGATCAGTGCATTAAACATGCATATCTCATCTTTCCCCAAAAACCGAGAAACAACATTGATATTCAGACCAGGTAGAATAAAAGTAGCCTGACAACTCCCCGGTTATTTTTGTTCTATGCATGATTGAATAAAAAACAGAATACGCAAAGAATAATAATAAAAAAAATTGAAGTAAGCCTCTGTTAGGCGGCGGTGCACATTAGCATGAGAATCATAAAACGGGGAACCAGTACGAACCAAACAGTTCCCAACTTAACAGCTGTAAGTAATGCGTCCTCAGGCCTGTGCTAACATGCGCTGCAACAGCTATAATTGCATTCCACTGACTGTGGGACCCGCTTGTTTGAACCAAAGTCTGTTATCATTTGACAATACCAATCGTAGACTGTGTGCACTCTGGTATATTACTGTATTTTAGAACAAGTGCGGACCTTTGACAATTCAACGAATTTTGTAATTGTAATTTGGTTTAGTCAAATTCGGTTGAAGGGAGCACTCTTATTGTACTTCATTCATACATAATTAATTAGTATTCCTGATATATTGATCCAGAAGTAACCAACATGATTTTGTTGGTAAAACAGGGCTTGCGCAGGTATCCGATTCGACGAAGGTTGAGTGCCGGGCCTGGTTCATACCCTCCTCGGTGTACATACAAGTGTGGTCGATGCACGCCATGCAACCCGGTTCATGTACCGGTCCCACCGGGTACGTTATTCTTCCCGACTGAATACTACCCGGAGGCATGGCGTTGCAAGTGTGGCAACAGGCTCTACATGCCTTGAGACTTGAGAGGATGCAGTTGTTTGGCTAACGAATTAAAGAATGCACAACACTTTGGTTAAAAATTAAAGTTGTTTGGTTCAAGTGAGAACGAGCCACTATGCAACTGGACTTGCAGCTCTTTCACTTGCATTCTACTCGCAAATAAGGGTAAGTTGGTTTACAGGCAAATATCAGGCAAGGTGCAAGTGAGTAACCATACCCTGAGCGGTAATCATACCATTAAGAAGATGGTGCCACTGGCCCCTCAACAGTGCTTTGCTCAGATCATTGTTCAGACTTGAGAGAGAGAGAGAGAGAGAGAGAGAGAGAGAGAGGTACAATGTAGATGGTACGAGACAAGCAACATGGGAGGCTGATATCTGCACAGCAAGGACCTGTCAATGGTAGGAATAGGATAGGTTTTTAAATTCTAGGTAAAATAATTGGGAGCTACATTCCAAGAAAAAATGGCATGGCAACTCGATTATTGGAGTAAAGATTTATGATTTTTAAATGAAAAATGGGGTACATTCCGAGGAAATGGAATAGAACTGGAGCAATCTTGTACTCTTGTACATTTTGGCGCGGTGTAAGTAAATTTTTATTGGTTTTGTATATGGGAGAAATATTTTTTTTGGAGTGATGAATTTTATTTATTACATGTTTATGCAACCCAATGATGGTGTCATTGTGGGATCCTGCATTAAAGTTTTATATTTTAGGACTAAATAATCAATGATAGGGGCATCATACTGGGATATTAATTGCATGTTATTGTTGAAGTTTGTAAATAATATTGAGAGTGCTGGGATTAATGGCAATGTTTTATCTTAACATCTTCATAATACTTTCAAAGCAATTTAAATTAGACTTCTTAGAATTAAAAAAATAATTATAGGTTATCTTCTTAGATAAAGAGAGAATGCTGATTAAATTTATATATTATAACATTGGCTCCGTTTGGATGCGTTGAGAATAAGGTAGGAAGAAGGAAGAATGGAAAAAATTTATTGGGAAGGGGTAATTTATTGGAAAGTGTGTAACTTTTGTGAAGAGTTTGGATGTTTAGAAATAAATTTATTGGTAAAAAGTGATTATTCCTTATTTTTTATTCCGGGAAAAAGTCATCCAAACGGAGCCTTTTACTTCATTAGTGATACATCAAAACAATTAATGTTAAATCATCAACAAATATTCAAATCACTTGAATGGCGAAACATATACCAAATCTCATCATGATATTTGTAATAAAGAATACTTATATTATTAAATTTTATATTTAAAACTTTATTTTTATTTATTATCAAATTATCGTCAAATTTCCAAGTGGGATCCATCACGATGAATAATTATAACTATTTTATACTTATTTGTTCGTAAAAGAAGTGGTGATCGAGTTAATTTCATATGAATATTTGTATCACTCCAAAGGTTTGTTCCTATGATGATTAATTTGGTAGGTGAGCAGTTCTCTTCATACATACAAGCACATATCAAATCGCGCCATCAAGCATTTTTGTTCTTTAGTTCTTGTTTATATGCCATCACGGAGCATTTCCTTTACGTTGGTACGTGTCTACTTAAATAATATGTACTTTTAGTTAGGTTTTATTGTAACTCAAGAGTATATATTATTAGGTATAGAAGTTAGCAACATTACAAATTCACTATAACAAACTTTTGTAGGGTCAACGTTTAAGCAAAATTAGTTTGGCAATGTCAGGCTGTGTGATGATCCGACACACAGTTTGGTTCATCGTTAATTGCACGGAATATCCAGGTGCATTGAGATGGGTTCACGGGTGCACGTGTATGCTTGTCAATTAATGGTTTTGAAAAGGAAAGCTATGAAAAAGTTGTAATTAAGTAACAACGAGTAGACCTGGTTAACGTTCGAAACGGCAACGGAATGGGCCATTCCGTTTTTCGTTCCGTTCCAGAAACGGTATGCACTGAAACGATTCGTTATTCGTTCCGTTTACAACGGAATGGACGGAACGTAGCGGAACGGCTCAATTTACACTGTATTTCATACCAACGTATGCCGAAATCCGTTCCGTTTACCGTTCCGTTTAAAAAACGAATACCGAAATCTGTTCCGCCATTCGTTCCGTTTGGACGGAACGTACACGGAACACGGAGGACGGTATACCGTCGGCAGGCCTAACAACGAGAGCATGGGGTTCGTGAAGAAGCATGGTTTGGTGAGAATTCAAAGAGACAGTCCTTCCCACTTGACCCCACCACCCTGGATGAGAGAGAGACGAAGAAAGCTTGGGTCGGCAGATGCTGCCAAACTCCTTTTTTTTTAAATTAACATTATTAATAATAATAATAATAATAATAATAATAATAATAATAATAACAGTAATAGTAATAATAATAATAATAATAAGAGATGGTTTATTATGCATAATGTAGGACCTTTCTATGCATATTGAAACTTTTTTTTTGTATTTTTACAAATTATTAATCTAATTTAATTAATCTAGTCTATATATTGCAATCTTATAACAAACAAAATTTCTACGTTTTGAAATGTATTTTATTATTTTTTCGAATTTGTTAAAACTATTCATTTTGGAGATATAATGGGGCCGTTTGGATGGCTTAGGAATAGGAGGAATTTTCTATTCCTAGGCATAAAGTATTGGGAAGTGTGTAATTTTGTGAAGAGTTTGGATTGTTTATAATAAATTTATACCTAGAAATAGGAAATTTTCCAAATTCCCTCTTGATCCAAACGGCCTCAATACCAATAATATTCTGAAAATAACATGTTTAAGAAAATAGGAAAAAAATTGTAAATGAAGTTAAAAAAAATAAAAATTTTTGTTTGTTACAAGATTTCAATACATTGATTGGATTGGTTAAATTATATTTACAATTTGTACGAAATTAATGAAAAGCATCATGATGCAAAGGCCATATGCATCACGATGCACAATAATAATAATAACAATAAGAATAATGATGATGATGATGATAACAACAACAATGAGAAAATACAAATATCTTGTACATGTATACTCTATAAAAAAAACCATGGATTTTCAAAATTAATAAGTACCCCTGAATTTTCACAAAATAATCAATTTTCACTTTTAATCATTTTTTTGTAAAATAATTAAAATTTTATAAAATATCACTTTACGTTAAAATTTTTTTTATATGTACTAGTTTTTTACAAAATAATAATATTGTAAGTTGGAGTAATGAAAGTTGATATCTCATGTGTGAGATTGACAATTTTATCCGTTTACCCTTTATTTTTTCTTACCGTAGATGCTAGTTTTTAATTATTTGGTTTGCTAATTTTTATGGGGTATACCGTATACGTGATATTCACATATAAATCAATTTTAAGTTTATTTTTCTAGTATAGATATCGACGTGCTAATCACTAAGATTATTTTTGGAAAAAAAACATTCTTAGAAAATATGAGGGGTTTTTTTTTGTTGAATTTGAGAGTACAGTAAATGTAGGGTCACAACTCACAACTCACAAGGATTGTAGTGTAGAGAGGGAGCAGAGAGAGATTGCATGTGCCTGGTTTCCTTTTTATATGATCCTGATCAATCATGAACATCATTATATCCGGATCATTGTTGCTTTTTAACTAAATGAATTATATTTGTTTTCTAGCTCGTCGGCTGCTGTTGATGTGATTGTTCATTTGGCAACCCCTCCGGTGTTAATAAGAGAGAATAAATTTTCGGTAAATTATACGCAACAATCATGTTGATTAATTTAATCCGAAGTTTAAAATTACAATCACTAAATCACATTTTTTCTTCTTCTTTCGGTACACTTGATAAGAAGTTAGCAACTATCGAGTTTGTCACGAAACAACAGTGCTACAATATTAAGTTTGCATACCATGGAAGGCCTATGCTCAAACAAAAATAAGTTTTCTGGATGGGCCTAATGAAGGTTATTTTTTCTACTTTTCCAAGTGAGAGTATTCTGAAGGCCTACCAAAATGTTGTTGCCAATTTCTAATTAATGGGCCACAATAGAATTGCTACTAAATCCCATCGCCCCGTTTAGATTGCTTAGGAATAAGTGGAATAGTCTATTTTTAGGCGAAGAGGGGCTGTAGGATCATTTTAGTTAGGGCTGAAAACGGAAGCTATTTTAACCGTTTTTCGTTTCATTTCGTCCGGATGAAATGATTAACGAAACAACAAAACGATTTCGTTTGATTGGACGAAACAATTAACAAAATAATGAAACAATTTCGTCCATGTGTAAATCACGAAAAATTTCGTCAATTTCGATCGTTTCGTCCGGTCGAAATATTAACGGAATAAAAGATCTGTTTCGTCAAACGAAACGAAACAGTTGACTAAACACTCTAATTTTAGTGTATAAATCCCAGATTCCCAGTATATAGAAAACGCATATTAATTTTTATTTCTCAAACGGGCCTACTTGTTTCTCTGATTTATGTTTTATTTTCCGTTTTGAAAGCCTATTTCTATTGGGTTGATTAGTCGCTTGTTGCTGTGCAGGCCGGCTTCCATCTGAAAATTCTATACAAAAGTTAACGATTTCAACTATTAAATAGGATAAGGTACAATTAATAAAAATAAAAGTTACCTGACTGCATATATACGTGTTTGTGTCCTAACAACATTATAACTCATTTAAAAAATTAAGTGATTTTGTGATGAAAAAGGAACTGAAATTACTCATATATATATATATATATATATATATATATATATATATATATATATATATATATATATAGAATTTTGCTATGGTGAGTTGCAACTCACCAAAGCGTCCGTGAGTCGCGTTCAAAATTCTGAAATTAAGTTCAAAACGACCGATCCAAACCGTCTAATACGATCTCCCTATTAAATTCTCCATGCAGAAAAAATTTTACATTTTTTCGAAATTTTTAAGTATTTATTTCGGATTTTTAAAAACTGCTGTTTTTGAACGATTCAGAACTAATTAGATTAATGGTTTTCCAAAATTTCAAAAAAATACTTAAAAATTTTGAAAAAATATAAAATTTGGTCTACATGGAGATTTCAATAGGAAGATTGTATTAGACGGTTTGGATCGGTCGTTTTGAACTTAATTTCGGAATTTTGAGGGCGACTCACGGACGCTTTGGTGAGTTGCAACTCACCATAGCAAAACTCTATATATATATATATATATAAAAACACTCATATCATAGTTTTGTGCACTTGATTTGTTTATATTCGAACCATAAGCAAAATATGAGTTATGTAACACAATCTTATCCTACGTACTATAATAATAATAATCACTGAAACCCATCTTTCTTTAGGGGGGAAATGGTAAAATGTAGAAACAGTAAAGATCTTTGTGGCAGCCAACCTCACCAGGTGCTGTACCGAGCGAATACCAGTACCCGACTATAAACAAAGTCACAAATACACGGACCCAAAAAATGCATGTAAATTGTTTAATACGTTCCATTTAATCATAACATGAGCTTATTTTGTTAACTGGTTGGAATTATACAAAAACGCCCTTTAGGAATCAGAATTTGCATTTCCAAGCCATTTGGCTGCTATAGACCTCAATTTTTTTTGTTTTTATCTTGACTGAAGCACACAGTATGTATATCTGTCATTCCAATCCAAAAAATTCAAAAGATAACACAAATGGTAGTATCAAAAGTACTTTCCTGTTCTACCTCTCAAATATTATTCCTTATACTGTCTAAGATTTCAACAACATAACAGTTCAAATACGGATTCTTAATAAATAGGTCGAATCAAGCATAGATGATTACATTTAGTGCAACTTTGAAATTGTGTCCAGGCCAATTTTATGTACAAAACCAGCAGGGAAGATGTAAGCAAAATCATCTACTCTGTTCTAAACGTAAGGATATACAAAGAAACAACAGTAAAATAGCCTAAGTCATTGAAAGTGAGGTTGATAATAATCAATAGAGGTTTATTTAGTAGAATGTAAAAGGAATTTTCATCTCTCCTATGATTAAAGGAGATTATTTTCATGTTATTTATCCATGACACATGGAAAAAGAGGTCGGAAAACAATATGATCAAATTGATCTTGACAAAAGCATATTTGAATATATGCGAATCTTCAGATTGGTAGTCAAGCTTGATTAATTTGATGTTTAGCTGCTCTTGCGCAAAAAAAGCTCCACTTGTCTTTAGAATATTGATCTTACAATCTTACAGTATTATGGAAGATAACTGTTATTATTAATCCATTCAGTATGTACTGTAAGACTGATGCTGCTTGGGAAGATTTTAGTTTCATCTTTCATGGATGCCTGCTGCTTATCTGAACCCTTGATTGCACAAGAATTTTTAGACGTTTGAATGCGAATTTCGCTATTCTACCTAACGTAATCAATGGTGTCCTACAAAAGAAGAGCAATAATTAATTAATTCAATGTAATTTTGGTTTTCAATTGTTTCTGGTACATATAGAAGTTTACACCAGTACCTGGCCTAACAAAACAATGGTCCCAATGAAGGTGCTTTTTACATTGGAAATAAATAGTTCTTATGTGAATCTTCATATTGATTATTGAGCTCGGTTGATGTGGTGTTTTGCTGAGCATGTAAAACAAAATCTCTACATCCCTTCCAAATTAAGTTGTATTTTGTCACGATTGATCTTGCAATTTTACGAAGATAACTGTCATATATTATACGATCTAAAATTATTGTCTCCTGTATACTACACTGAAATTCTGGGGAACCGAAATTAGTAAATTTCATGGCTGCTGAACAGCAACCTGTGAATACCCCTTTGGATAAATTTTAATTATGCATATGATTTTGTTATCCTACCTCCTAGTAATATCCAAGAAATATGGAACCATGTTACAAAAGTAAAATTATTTTAGTAACCTGGCATAACAAAAGAATTTTCCCACTAGATCTGAGGTATATTTTCTTTATGATTCATTTGGGCAAGAAAGATCATTGGATATTTGACATTAATTAGCTAAAGACATGAGTTTAAACAATGGAATATTTTAAATTAATAATCTAATTCATTGATCTTTCCTTTACAACACACGTTCACGTGATTACTATTTTAACGAAGGGTAGCACACTTAACTTCCAACACTTGATTTTTAAAATCTTAATAACTTTTGCAAGCAAGTTCTCTAGGTGCTCATCATGATGACTTGCATTGCTTGAGTTTTAAAATTTAAGATAGTACAGATGAATCTCGTTGCACCTGAAAATTACTGCACATGCTGAAAGCAAATGCAAATGAAGTACCGCGTGAAAAAAAAAAACGAGCAAGAACAATCTTCCCCAAATTTAGTCTTGGTACACTGGAATGCAATATTGAATATCGATCCATAACCACTATATCGGCCTGTTAATTTTCCTTCTTTTCTTTTCCATGCCACAAATTAGTTTTGTCTTCATTCCATTTTTCGTACGTGCAATCAAATTTATCAAATTGACGTTAATTATGCTGAACCTAGCCCATTTTTAGTCTAGATACCTGACATGCAAATTCAATCCATCCTTCAATGATGATATAGTAGTACTGTACATTGATCTTTTATTGGAGGGAGAAATTATGTACATTGATCAAACAAAGTTGCCTTGCTCATTTTGAACCTGCTAGCCTTCTAGTCTAGGTGCATGCAATGCACTACGTTCCTGATTTGAGGTGATCATAAACATAAAGGAGTATGTTTCGTAGTGATCAAAACCTATATTGTCGTATAGAGGTACGAACTGATTGGCGGACAAAGAAAATTTTTCAATAGAGAGATCACTAAATCAGCAATGATGCATCTAGACAGAAACACTACCAAGTCCATACGGCCATACCTACCAGTTTTCGAGTTTAGATGCATCATTCATGTAATGTTTTGCTGTTATAATTATTATGGCCTATAATAATAAATGTGAACCGAGTTTAATTATTAAATTTATCTAAAGGGTGCATCAGATTTTGATGGAAAATTTGATGGACCATGTTCATTAAATGTTGATCCCTTCAATTGCCTTGGTATTAATTAAAAATATTCTGTCATAATTTGGCACCCATTCATTTTTATTTTCGTCCAAGAAAGAAAAAGGCAGAATATTAAAAACGCCATTAATCTTCCATCAAGAAATATCAAGGAAAATTGGAGAAGATCGATTTTCCGCCTTACGATGTCGTCTCTCCAATCCTGTAAGTTCTAACTTATGAATTTATTTAATTTTATATGGATTACGTTGATTCTAGGATATTAATTAGAAATATTATTATGAATTAATATTTTACGTCTATCATTTGGTATCGGAGCGGTACGTAATTTCATATAAAATTAAACAGTAAAAGTAATTTTCGTATTTACTGGAATTTACTACAATTTATTTTATTACTTTTATAGCAATATGTTCTTATCTTGAATTATCCTCTGTGTGCGAATTGGAGTAATGAATTGTTATTCTTGTTATTTAATGAGTTTACTCCATCATGTACGTACAAAAGAGAAGAAAAGACAGAGTTATATGCGTCTGTTCGGATTTGGTACAATTCTATAGTATACTCCTTAGTCCAGACTCTATCCTAACCTTTATTTGCAGCAATTAAAAATGAAATTCTCCCAACATTAGATTTTTCTGATTTTGAAAACTGCATTGAATGTGTTAAGGGAAAATTTGTTAAGGGAAATAAGAAAGGAGCCACTCGAAGTGGGGGACTATTGGAATTAATTCACACCGATATATGCGGTCCTTTTCCCACTCCGAGTCTCAACGGACACAAATCATTCATTAATTTTATTGATGATTATTCACGCTATGCTTCTGTGTTCTTAATTTCTGAAAAATCAGAGGCACTAGACAAATTTAAGATTTTCAAAGCTGAAGTTGAAAATCAGCATAATCTTAAAATTAAAGTAGTGCGATCAGATAGAGGTGGTGAGTATTATGGTAGGCACACTGACTTGTGTCAAAGTCCAGGTCCATTTGCTTTGTTTCTTCAAGAAAGTGGTATTGTTCATCAATTCTCTATGCCGGGTGATCCTCGGCAAAATGGAGTGGCTGAAAGGCGTAATCGTACATTAATGGATATGGTACGAAGTATGATATGCAATACCACTTTACCAGAATTTTTGTGGTCCGAGGCTTTAAAAACAGCAACACATGTTCTCAATCGAGTTCCTAGTAAATCTGTTCCAGCAACACCTTATGAATTGTGGACCGGAAGAAAGCCACAACTAGGATACTTACGTGTGTGGGGCTGTCCTGCTGAAGCAAAAGTCTACAATCCACAAATTAAGAAACTGGATTCCAAAACCGTCAGTTGTTCTTTCATAGGATATCCAGAGAGGTCCAAAGGTTTTAGATTTTATTGTCCCTCGCATACCACTAGAATAGTTGAGACAAGACATGCAGTATTTTTTGAAAATGACAACAATAGTGGGAGTAATGAAAAACGAATTATAAACCTCGATGAAGAAGACCGAATTTATGTTCCAACTTCGGTCATTTCAGAGGCTACAAGTTTTGTTTCTCCTTTATCACTAAATGAAGGTACTAATGTTAGTAATGTTTCTAACAATGAAGAGGTACCTTTGCTGCCACAAGAACCTTTACGCAAGTCGCAAAGGGAACGAAAATCTGCAATACCTGATGATTATATTGTATACCTTACAGAAGAAGGTTGCGATATAGGTCATGGAGATGATCCTATCTCTTTCAAGGACGCCATGAAAAGTGATAAGTCATCTCAGTGGCTGGAAGCCATGAAGGATGAGATGAACTCAATGCAACAAAATGATGTTTGGGACCTTGTTGAGTTACCTAAAGGTGTTAAACCCGTAGGATGCAAATGGGTTTACAAAACTAAGACCGATTCTCATGGTAACATCGAAAGATACAAGGCCCGACTGGTTGCTAAAGGCTTTACGCAACAAGAAGGTATACATTATGATAATACTTTTTCTCCTGTCTCAAAGAAAGATTCATTAAGAATTGTTTTAGCTCTTGTAGCTCATTATGATCTCGAGTTGCATCAAATGGACGTGAAAACCGCATTCCTTAATGGTGACTTGCATGAAGAAATTTTCATGAAACAACCTGAAGGTTTTGTTGTTAAAGGCAAGGAACATATGGACTGTCGGTTGAAACGATCAATTTATGGGTTAAAGCAAGCTTCAAGGCAGTGGTATCTAAAGTTTGATGATGTCATCACAGAATTTGGATTTCAAGAAAACACTTTTGATCAATGCATATATCTCAAGGTTAGTGGGAGCAGATTTATCATTCTTGTTTTGTATGTGGATGACATTTTGTTAGCAAGCAGTGATTTAGACATGTTGTACGAGACAAAACGTTTTCTTTCAAAGAAATTTGAAATGAAGGATCTAGGTGAAGCCTCTTATGTCATAGGCATTGAAATCCACCGTGATCGGTCTCGTGGTCTCTTAGGTTTATCACAAAAGGCATATATCGAGAAAATGCTTATGCGCTATAACATGCAAAATTGTTCTCCAAGTGTTGCTCCCATTTTCAAAGGTGACAAATTCAGCAAGGCTCAATGTCCCAAAACTGAATCAGAACGTAAGCAAATGGAAAAGAATGAGTATGCTTCGGTTGTTGGAAGCTTAATGTATGCTCAAGTTTGCACACGTCCTGATATTGCTTTTGTAGTTGGCATGCTCGGCCGATATCAATCAAATCCAGGACTGGATCATTGGCGAGCTGCTAAGAAAGTCTTACGCTATTTGCAAGGGACTAAAGACTACATGCTTACTTACAGAAAGTCCGATAACCTTGAGGTCATTGGTTATTCCGATTCGGATTTTGCTGGATGTGTAGACACGAAGAAATCCACATCAGGATACATATTCATGCTTGCAGGGGGACCAAATTCATGGAAGAGTGCCAAACAGTCCTTAGTTGCATCTTCCACTATGCAAGCAGAATTTGTGGCGTGTTTTGAAGCTACTGGTCAAGCAGTTTGGTTGAAAAATTTCATACCTGAACTTCAAGTAATTGAAAGTATTACAAAACCACTCACGCTATTTTGTGATAATAAGGCTGCTGTTTTCTTCTCTAAAAACAACAAGTCCAGCGGTGCTACTAAATGGATTGACATCAAATATCTTGTTGTTAGACAGAAAATTAAGGATAATGTTATTGTCATACAACACATCAATACAAGATTTATGTTAGCTGATTCTCTAACAAAAGCACTACCACCTACTCTTTTCAAAGAGCATGTAGCCGGCATGGGTTTGGTTAGTGACTTGTGATGTTGTAATGAACAATTATGTATTAATTAAGTTATGTATTGAAGCTTCATTTATGTATTGACTGAATTTATATAGTTTGCTTATTTCTTATGTTTGCGCATTAATGTAATTTATATAAGCAAATATACTTATGTGGATCGAATGAATTTAATTAACCATATGTTGGAAAGAATACTATTCTATAATTAATAGGGATCAAATAACAGTTTTAGTTATTTTGATTATATTAGTTTAGTTTGGTATTTCTAACTGAACAAGGTTTATGTTTTATTGGCCAATTTGAATTCGAGTTTCATTATGATATTTATAGGCCAAGTGGGAGAATGTTATAATTATTATGGCCTATAATAATAAATGTGAACCGGGTTTAATTATTAAATTTATCTAAAGGGTGCATCAGATTTTGATGGAAAATCTGATGGACCATGTTCATTCAATGTTGATCCCTTCAATTGCCTTGGTATTAATTAAAAATATTCTGTCATAATTTGGCACCCATTCATTTTTATTTTCGTCCAAGAAAGAAAAAGGAAGAATATTAAAAACGCCATTAATCTTCCATCAAGAAATATCAAGGAAAATTGAAGAAGATCGATTTTCCGCTTTACGATATCGTCTCTCCAATCCTGTAAGTTCTAACTTATGAATTTATTTAATTTTATATGGATTACGTTGATTCTAGAATATTAATTAGAAATATTATTATGAATTAATATTTTACGTCTATCATTTGCATCATGAGTTGAGGTGATCATTAACATAAAAGAGTATATACTCGGAACCTGACAAGCTGTATTCTCGCCTAGAGCCAGGAAATCATTGGAGTTAATTTCTTTTTTTATTGTTATTATAGATCACTTTAGAAGGGATAGATCTAGGCAAGAGATGCCCAAGTCCATTCTCAGGCTTAGGAGCTAGTATATATTGATTTTTTAAATATGTAGAGATAATAGAGACCACACTGCACTGTTAGCAATAGCATGAGAGAGCTAGTGAGATTTTTTGTATCTTGACTTTTATAACTCCTTATATTAAATAAGATATACATTGTAAACAGGAAGTGAGGAATGAAATATGAGTTAAAGATAAATATTTAATTGGATATATATACTAATGTATCTTTAATTATTTGGTGCAGCTTCTATATAAAATAATCAACATAGCATGCATGTTAATTTTATCTTCCTTATCGAAACTTATTTGGACAGATTAATAATGAAAACATGAATTCTTCACTAACATCATCATAAAAATAAAAACAAAAGAATAAAACATATTCTGAGAGGAACAATTCCATTTCTGTTCTAGATGCTTTGGAATATCACAAGAAGTTGTTCCGGTATGATTCGCACATCTCCTATTCGCCTCAACAGTTTCGTTTGCTTAATAATTGGATATAATGTTAGTCAAACCATTGTATGTATAAAATATTTTAATTTGTTATATTAGTATATTATAAGTATGACATATTATTTTTAAATTTAAAATTGCTACTTAACAAGATACGATCATCTTTTCTAGAGAGTACTCATGGGAAAATATATTATATATATTTTGCTAAAAGAAAAGTAAGGGTAAAATACTTCTCCATCTATTATTTTAAATTTTACTTAAATACGCATACCACCTATTTGCTGAATCGATTTTAATATATTTTTTTTACTAAAATTTACTAAACTGACTAATGATCATGAATCGTGATACAGTTCGAATTTTCTTTTTATACTTTTATCCTTTTGTTTCTGTTAGAATTTAGAACAGTATACGTGTGAAGTCATATTCCAAATGTACTGTCCCGGATAAAAGGCAAACAGACTGCTTCGCGACCAGACGGACCATTTCGCTAGAATCTGAAATAACTGCTCTATCAGTTACAAATTGCTCCTAATAAATACCATTTCAGAAACTGCCCGGTCTTAATTTCCTGGAATTTGTCTTTTCAATGCACCATCATTACAGACTACAGAGAAAGGACATCTAGGTTTGAGATATGCTTGAAATCATGGTTTGAATACACCGACGCACCCAGAGAATCCAAAGAGAGCAAAGAGAAGGATAGGATTTGCAACACCTCTTTGGTGAAAAAATTTTGGCTATGGTATATCTAATCTATTGATGATTATGATTCATAAATCGATTTAGTCATTTAGATACGGGATTGATAAGGATCATTCCTGATTCCATCATCTCCCGTCATCTCTGAAAACTTGTTTCCATTTTTGGAAATTTATCATAACTGTTTTTGGAAACATAGCGCTCATCTATTTTCGGAAACTCATCCATCATCCCCCTGGAGTCATCCCCTCTCTCCCTCAGAGGTGAGCGATGAGCGTCTCACAGAGGGGAGGGAGGCAGCGAACACAAAGAAAATGGATATGCAATTGTAACAGTTCTAGTTAATATATTTAACAGTTCTGCTTAAAATATATAAAGGTTCTACTTATATACATAACAGTTCTAGTTAATATATATAAATGTTCTACTTATATACATAACAGTTCTAGTTAAAATATATAAATGTTCTACTTATATACGTAACAGTTCTAGTTAAAATATATAAAGGTTCTACTTATATACATAACAGTTCTAGTTAATATATATAAATATTCTACTTATATATTTAAAGGTTCTAGTTAATATATATAATAATTCTATTTAGTATAGCAACTATTCTAGTTAACTAGAACATATTGTTCTACTTAATAGCATATTTTATTTAAGATACTAACAGTTCTTGTTAATACATACTAACAGTTCTAGTTATATAATACATACTAACACTACAACAAAAACGATTTTTAGTACCGGCTCATTAGTACCGGTTTTTAAGAAAACCGGTACTAATAATAAATCATGGCATTTTCGTAATTGTCAGATATATTATTTAGTACCGGTTTTTTTAAAAAACCGGTACTAAAAATCGTCTAAAAAAATAAAAAAAAAAGTTTTTATTTTAGTACCGGTTTTTTATAAAAAACCGGCACTAATTAATTGATTTTTAGTACCGGTTTTTTAAAGATTTGAATTTATAAAAAAACCGTTATATTTTTAGTACCGGTTTTTTATAAAAAACCGGTACTAAAAATCAATTAATTACTGCCGGTTTTTTTATAAAAAACTGGTACTAAATATTTAAAGAATAAAAAAAATCGTTATATTTTTAGTACCGGTTTTTTATAAAAAACCGGTACTAATTAATTGATTTTTAGTACCGGTTTTTTATAAAAAACCGGTACAAAAAATAACGGTTTTTTTTAAGCGATTTTTAGTACCGGTTTTTTATAAAAAATCAGTACTAAAAATATGCAGATATTTATTAGTCGAAATACATGTCTTCCTTCACTATTCCTCTCTCTCTCAAGGTCATATACTGTTCATGGCTAATTATCCTTTCTCTACAAAACCGAAAATTTTCTTACTCTCAAAAACCATATAAATAAAATAGCAAAAAATTTGCAAAAATTCATAAAAATTTGAAAAATCATTGGAGGATGCAAAGGAGATCAAAGGAGAGCTAAAAAAATTCGCATTTGAGGTTTTCTTATTGAAGAGGCCGATCGATCAAGAGAAGGGCAATTACGGTAATTTTATTTTAATCCTCAATAATTTTTTTTTTGTTAATTTGTCGATTTGTATGTGCATTATCCCTAATGGTTATAATTGGTATTTGCATCTCTTTTAGTTAAGTATTGTCATATAAGACCAAATTGCCGGAATTTGAACTATTTTAGGTCTATTTGCCCGTTCGAGATTAATCCATTCGGGATTAATCTCGGATAGTACTCCCGGTCGGGAGTACTGCTCTTTGGATACTATCTTGTCTCATTTAGGACAGCGAGCTGTACGTTAGATGCAATGCGTTGTCTGAGAAAAATTCGATAGCATTTCCTCTTATGTTCCCACGAATACGTACGCACGAGCAATTGTGTGTTTGCGTATTCAGGGAACATAAGGGGAAATGCTGCCGAATTTTTCTCAGACAACACATTGTATCTAACGTACGCTCGCTAATGAGACAAGAGTATCCAAAGAGCGGGCTAGGATGGTAACCGGCCCAAAAACCTTATATGTTGCATTGAATCTATAAACCCTAAATCCTGATTTTTTGGATATATATACAGATGGATCAAAGGGAGAAGTACATGTTTGATTATTCAAGAATATCGTATGAATTTGTTCAAGTTGTTGAAGAGTTCATAAAATGTGCAGAAGAACATCGAAAGTTGACTGGAAAATCCAGAATTTTATGTCCCTGTAAACGCTGCCTTAACTTTGAGAGACATGATAGTAATGTGATTAGATCACATCTGATTCAGCGTGGATGGATGACAACACCTAAATACCTCCGGTGGGTTAAACATGGAGAAAATTTGGAAGAAAATTTAGATGCTGGAACGAGCAATATTAATGTATCTGATGATTTGGAAAATATTGTACAAAATGATTGTGGGGATGATACAGATGATAATATAATAGTAGGTGATGATGATCATATAGAAAATCTAAGTGAACAACAATATAATGATGACATTAGAGAAAATGATTTGGATGAAATGATGAATGAATTGCCCAGTGATTTTATTGATGATGTTCCTGATGTGTTTCAAAAGTTGAATGAAAACTCTCATATACCCTTATATCCTGGTTGCAATGAAGAGAAATTCTCAAAAATAAAAACGGTTTTTAAGCTATATAACTTGGAATCTAAAAACAATTGGAGCGATAAGAGTTTTACATCTTTGCTCGGTCTTTTGCGAGAAATGCTTCCAGCAGATAATACATTGCCAGATACAACTTATAAGGCTAGAAAATTACTATGTCCTTTGAAATTAGAAGTAGTGAAAATTGCAGCATGTCCGAATGATTGCATATTATTTCGTAAGGAGTATGAAAACCTCAATAAATGTCCAAAATGTAATGCATCCCGGTACAAACAAAGGGACAGTGATTTGGATGATGAAGAAGAAGGTTGTAAGAAAAGACCAGCTGCGAAAATATTGTAGTATTTGCCAATAATACAAAGGTTTGAGCGTCTTTTCAGTAATTCAAAAGATGCTAAACTGTTGAGATGGCACGCAGAAGGCAGAAAGAAAGATGGAAAACTCAGACATCCAGCAGACTCACCCCAGTGGAACAATATAGACAGCCATTTCATTGATTTTGGCAGTGAGCCTAGATGGACCTAAGCCATGGAATGTACAAAACATCTCGAAGGAGGAATGGGAGGCAATGGAAGCATATTGTTCTAGTGAGAAATTTGCAGTATGAAAACAAATTTAATATAAAACAATCAATTATTTCTAGATACTAATTTTATTGTTTATATTAACAGTCTTTTGAATTTTTTAATAGAAAATGAGTCAACAAGGAAAGATTAATTCTGCAAAGAAAGATATGCCCCACACACTCGGATCAGGAGGTTACATAAGTGCTGAGTTGAGATGGAAAGAAGGAGAGGAGGTCCATGGTGGGTCCTCAGTTATTACCAAGGATATGGATGGTCGGACTTATAATTGGAGTAGGGCACGCGCTAAAAAGGATCCAAATACCGGCAAACTTATGGTTAAAAATCCTAGGGCTGCCGCGGTGGTCGACAAAGCGGTACGTGTAACAACTCCAATAACTTTATTTATGTATCAAATGAATTTAATTTAGTCTAACTAACATTAATTTCTTTTTGTGATAGGTTGCTCTACTTCAGTCAGGCGAGGTTGAGTCTGTTCGTCAAAATGACATCTTAACAGCTGCGATCGGTACGCCAGAGCACTCCGGACGGTTGAGAGGATATCCACATTTTTCCGGTGTGAAGCAGGTGTATGGTAAGGGTACGAGAAAATCATCAAAGGGGTATTCCAAAGAGGAGGTTGATCGGTTGATGGAGGAGGTGAAAGCACAAATGCAAGAGGAACTCAAAAAGCGAATGGATGAGGAACTCAATAAGCGAATGCAGCAAAGCTTTTCACAAATGTTTTCGCAAGGCCAAGGTCAAGTGCAGACACCGCAGACCTACGATCCAATTTACCAACAAGCTATGCTGATGATATCACAGGGTAGCAATAATCAATCACATCCGATTCCTCATCCGAGTTTTCAGGTTACTAATTTTATCAAGCTAATGATATATATTATTTTTCTCACATATAATATTTAGGGTTTGATAATTTGTTATTATTTTTTATATTCCTAATAAATACAGACGCCTGTCGAAGCTTTGATTCTCCTTCCAGGAACGTCCGGTACACCTGTGTATGTAGCTAGAGTTATGGTGCATGCACAGACTTATGGTGATACAGTCCATGGAGAGCCATTGGGTATAGGGGAAGTGAAGGTACAAATTTTGGAAGTTTTTGATAATGCGAGACACACGATTGTACCTTTTCCACCTCCTAACGGAGATGATCGGCTTGGTGTTCTAATGGGTTCATTTCTGAGATGGCCAATTCATCTTGTGGATTACGATATGTCAAAATTGGTATGTATTAGTAATTATATATATTTAGTAAAAAACGAGCGTGAATAATATCATTTTCATGACTAATATGTTGGTTGTTTAGGAGCAAGTGAGACAAATAACAAAACAAACTATTCCGCAAGATAAGGAGAAGCAGTTGGAGCAAGAGAATGACGAAGATGATGAACCGAGCGTGGATCAGTTTTTTGCAGAGGAGGTAATTGAATTACACGATCCGTACGTCTCCGAGGAAAAATTGACAGAGATCGGGCCTTACGCCAAAGAAATGCATAACTACATGAGAATGTTCGACGTGTCAGTCACTTCATTCAGCAATCTTCCTGGTGATTTCGAGTTAGAAGATGTCAAGACATTCCTTCTTGATTTTGAAGATATCAGCCATGTCTTCAATCGGGAGGAACTTTTCGTTCAAGTGATTAAAGTTTTGGTCTTGTAAGTATTCTAGCTCCTAACTTTGCAACAGTTGATTATTAATTATATGATATGTCTTGTAAGTATTCTAGCTCCTAACTACGTTCAAGTGCAGGCGGTGCAGGGAGTATTGTGCTGAGACTTTGATGAAGAAGTGGGTATTTTGGGATCCGGAACGATGCTCGGGTTCGGATGTAGAGAACAATCAAATCGGCACTGTAAGCTACATATTCAATCTTTTGAAGAAGTATGCAAAAAGGGATCCCTATCATGTTTTAGTGCATCATAATCGGTTTGTTATAAAATTTCTAATTTTGACTTTAATTATAATTTTGAATTTGCAGTTTATTATTAATTTAACCAATAAAAATATATGTATGTAATTACAGGTCGCATTTTGTGATTATTATAGTTCAACTCTCGACACGAAAGATGTGGATAGTAGATTCACTCCAATCTAAGGAAGCCTACCAGTCTACAATTATAGGAAATTACGATCAGTATGTTTAATATTAACATATATATACTACGTGTATGCACTATTTAGTTATATAATAATATCTAAAAACTAATTTTTATAATTATATATTTTTTTTGCAGAGCTTTGTCAAGATTGGTGAAAGTTTCGAATTTTGAAGTTCAAATGATTCCTGTACATACTTGCAATTAATATATATATAGTTTCGTCATTTCATTTGGAATTTATTGAATTTAAACTTAATTGTATTAGTTTTGAAATTGTAGAGTCCACGACAACCAAACAATATAGATTGCGGCTTTTATGCGATGGTAAACCTACGGAAGATCCTTGATCATTGTACGCTACATGAGAACCTCCCATCGGTATGGATTATATTTTAATCTTACTATGTATATGATTAGGGTTTAGTAGCAATTTTCATAGGTTATTAACTATATAAAATGTCAAAATGCAGGTTTTGCAACCGGTTGGTAAGCGTTATAGTGAGAAAGAGATCAATGACACGATAAATGAATGGTTTCGTTATTTACTTACGCTTGTAGGTCGTGGTAAATGAATACAATTAACTATGTGTGATTTGTGCTTGCATGGAAATATTAACTATGTGCATGATTTCATATGGAAATGTTTGTGATCGATGCATGATGGTTTGATATTGTTTGTGATTTGATATTATTTGTGATCCATGCATTTGATTTTTTATATTGTGTGATATATATATTAATTGGTACAATTGGTACAATTAATTGGTACAATGAATGGGTACAAATGGCTAGCAAAAAGGGGGCTAGCCCAAAAAACAGATTTAATTTTTTTTTTAAATTTAGTACCGGTTTTTTATAAAAAACCGGTACTAATTTTAAAATTTTCGGTTTTTTTTATTAATTTTAATTAAATAAAATTTACAGATTTAAATTAAATTAATTTAGTACCGGTTTTTTATAAAAAACCGGTACTAAATGAATTTAATTTTCGGTTTTTTTTTTTAATTTAATTAATTAAATAATTAATTAAATAATTTCTTAATTTAAATATATTTAATTTAGTACCGGTTTTTTATAAAAAACCGGTACTAAATTAAATTAATTTTCGTTTTTTTTTATTTAATTGATTAAATAATTAATTAAATGATTTCTTAATTTAAATTAATTTAATTTAGTACCGGTTTTTTATAAAAAACCGGTACTAAATTAAATTAATTTTCGTTTTTTTTAATTTAATTTATTAAATAATTAATTAAATGATTTCTTAATTTAAATTAATTAACGATTTTTCGGTTTTTTAATGTAGTACCGGTTTTTTATAAAAAACCGGTACTAAATGAATTAATTTTAGTACCGGTTTTTTATAAAAAACCGGTACTAATATGGTTTATTTCATCATTTACTACCGGCTCATTAGTACCGGTTTTTTGTTGCTGTTAGTACCCCCTATTATTAGTACCGCTGCAAAACCGGTACTAATGATAGGAAAAAAAACTGTACTATTAATTTTATTTGGCGTAGTGTAACAGTTTTGGAATCAGAGGAGATTGGATGAGAATCAGTGACAGAGGAAAGGATTAGCAAAGAGGGAATGAGATAGGGTGAGAAAAGAAGAATCAGTTATTAACGCGTTCAGTTATTATCGCGTTTAAATGGAGATGACGAGAAATGATAGAAGAGGCGAATGGCGGAAAACAATTCCGATTTAAATATACATATCATAATTTTCCTTCAATCTTGCGACTCTTATGTAGCAGTAGCAAGGAAAATTTACCTATGATCTTTTTTTCCATCTTAACAAATTTAACAATTAATTTATCCGAGTGCTCTTATCGGTTGTCGTAGAGCCTCATAAGTTATATATATTTAATTTGAAGGTGGCTCCAATTCTAGGTCTACGGCTCTATCAAGGTATTAAAAATGGTATTATGTGCAGCAATTACTAATGTATTTTTGCTGTTTCGCATTGCATTACATTACACATAATATAATGATTTAGTTGTTGCTTTCATCGTCTTGTTGTTAGTCAATTTTGACCTTACATAAGAAAATGACATGTACGGCGAGTAATAAATTTGGAAACCACTAAAAAAGCGGAAAAACCTTATTATTTATAAAATCAATTATAAATCTTGTAATTGAACTTATCTAGGCCTATTTATTATAATATGGTAGATTTGATTGTGTAAGATCGTTGATTATAATGAATTAACCAGTAATATTGCAAATTTAAACAATTTGGGTGTACAATTAATTTGACCAACATCCAATTTTGCTTTGGCATGTATTACACACGCAGTGAACTAGCCAGCTCAGACGATCTAATCTTATTCAATAGCATAATACCTATAAATCGCAAGATGCCCTTATTTTTAATTTTTTAATTTTTTTTTGTATCTTTATGTGTCTTTATGATCAAACTGTACGTTAAATTAAGGATGAAAACAAACTAATGAAATTAGGCAAGGTTAATTCTTGGGCAACATAACATGCATGGAATCTCTTTTGTATGTTTGTACATAATATAAATTAAGATAACTAAAGTAACAGCTTGACCCACCTAACTTGACACAATTTGTGCATGTTCTTTTATTATAAAGATGACGTTACTCTAGATTCTTCTATTATATGCCACATTGATCCTGAGGCATAATAACCAACTATCACGTACAAAACCAGCAGATTAATTAATTTTACAAGAAGATGATGATGAAGAAGAAGAAGACCAAAGAAGAATTGCTCACACATATAGGCATATAGCAATAGTAGATACATCTATAATTTCTTTAGTTGCAATTTCCCCTTGGTCTCTGATCCTCAGAGCTAAAAACACGTTATCTAATAGAAACGACTGCTCGCAGTGTCACATTAAATTCAGTTTTAATCTATTTATAAAATATGATCATTGCCCTCCTTTCTGCTCCATTTGTAATCTGGATCAACAGTGTTTTCCCAAACTCCAATCCATTTCCAACATTAATCCTCTTTAATTTGCTTTCAAAATACTAATTATTTCTTTTAAGCTATGAAAATGCTCGATCGGGCCTCTGTTTTTATCTCCCAAACAATTAAAGTATTGAGTTAGCGTACCATATTAAACATAAATATATCATATGGGGAAAAAATATATATAACTTATAAGCTAAACTTTTTGTGCATTGGAACAAAGAGGGTTTAGAAGGTTTCGACAAAAATTTAAAGGAAAAAAAAATTAATAGCTTGGTAAAGTTGGTATCGATTAAATATGGATACATTTGGTTGTTTGCAGGTTCAAAGCAATAAATACGAAAAAAATAATGTGATAAGGCTAGCTTCGAAAAGGTTAACTCTGACATTTTCTCTTTTTTTTTCTCTGAAGGGTATATATGGTATTCCATGTGAGAAAATAATGCACTATAATTTTCTAAGGGCACCCTATATCTAAAATATCTGCAGACATGTTACCGTTTTTTGTAGCTGTATATGACGTCATCCATCATTAGGCCTTATTTTACGGTTTTTTCCCGTTATGTTTAAGTTTTTTTTATAATAAAAAAAATAAGCATTTCGACTATATATTTAATAACAAAGGTTGAACCTATAATTTTTTTTTAAAAAGTCTTCTTTATGAAATAATAACGAGAAGTGCATTTGTAAAATCCCCTAAAACATCTTCTAATTGATCTTTAACCCTCATACCAATGATTGATCCTTTTTGCGAGGAGTTTTTTTTTTCCCAGGACCTTAATTAAAAGTTTGTTTTTACATAAATTTTGAAGATTGAAAGAAGATATATATACAATACACAATGAAAAACCATCATAGCTAGTAACTAGTTTTGTAAATATTGTTAGAGATGAAGATATAACGAAGGTACATATACAATACACAAATGATAAAACATCATAACCAGTATCTAGTTTTGTAAATATTATTAGAGATGAAGATTACACGTATTAAAGTCCCCTAAAAAGTACAATAGTTTATAAAAAAAAAAAAATCAGAGCAGGGCCAACATAGGGGCATATTTGGAATTTCATACGGAATAATCGAAAGATGGGTGTGAAAATGATAATAACAAAAAAAACAAAGTGGCATTGAGGGGACAAAAAATCTAATGGTGTAGATTGGGCGGGGCGTCCCTTCGCCACTTCTCAAACAAGAAATAGACCACAAATCTCTCTCATTGCTGTCATTGACACAGCATTCGTTTGATTGTTTGGTATTCCCATCAGGAAAATGCATGGTTGATCTGCAGGAGAAAAATGTGTCCGGATTCTCTGCCTCCATTTCTATATATATGAAACAAATAATTGAAGAGGCTCTGCTAGTAGGACTGACGAGTTGGTCCCAGTGTTACTCGATTTTACAAAAAAAAAGTACAGGCATTGAATTGATTGAAGCATTGAACAACAATTATTATTAAGCTAAATGTAATTATGCCGAACATAAAACTCGTATTGACCTTAACATCAAATTTATCTCTATAAAAAGTATTGCTCATACTAAAACCCAAAGAGACATATAAAGTGTGCTCTTCATCATTTAGATATGGTGTCATTAAACTAAAGTAAATTTACAATTCTAATTATCATCATTAAAATGAAATGTAAAATATTTTGATGGAAGTTCAAACATAAACACTAAATATTTTTGTTTTATGGATTAAGTGTTCATTTAATCATTTTGCTTGTAATGAATAACCCTTGTTATATCAATAGTCTATATTAAGAAATTACTTATAAAAGCACATATATCCACATCTAGACCGAGAGTGTACCCTTTGAGGCGAGATGACAATCTCCAAATTAAAATATATTTAAGTTTTAATTTTTTCATCTGACATGAAAAGAACATTTATTAGAATAGTAATAAATAATAATAATTTTTTATTTAAGAAAGAGAATAGTACACTTATAGAAATTTTTAAGAATAATATTTGTTGTATTCATTTTTGAAAAAAAGAGTACATATGTAAAATTTTTAATCTGTATATGTTCAAATAATTTTATTTATTAAGAAATATATACTTTTATTTAATTATTTTTTTGCACGTTGAGATGTCGATTTCTAATTTGGCCACATATATATTAGGTGGGTATGTTTTCTAATATTTCTTTTTGAAGATAAATTGGGGTCTAAACCACCCAATTTATTTTTAAATTAAATGTCTATGAAAGATCTCTTAGTCGGGTTTCGAATTTGCGGCTTTCACTCAAGGTGTATTTTTTTTACCACTAAACTAAGAACTGATTCTTGTTCTCTAGTATTAATGAATTATCATCACCATTTCACAAGTTTAGCATTTTTGTATTTATTCTAGCAGTTGAGATTGGGAAAAACAATGCCTCGCAGCAGGGGCAGACTTATGTAGGGGTAAGCCTAGGCGAGTGCCCAGGCTTGTTTTTGAAAAATCGATGACTCGATATATAGTTAACATCAAGTGACTGGGCTTAGAAAATCAAGATGCCTGGGCTTGGCTTGGAAATTTTTTTCTTTGTCTTTCTTCGTGCCTTGGCTGGCCCATCTCCGCATCCAACAGTATAAAAGGAAAATAAGTCCGCTAATTAATTGGATCTAAACATCCCATTAAGATTTGAAGAGATCCGATTGGCTAAAAAATTACTCAGCAGTTGAGGTATTTTTCCCCCTCCGTGCTCATTCGTAACCCTCTCGCTCTGATGCACACCAAAAAATCGCCTGATTTCGCGTGTTCTTCTTCTTCTTTCTTTTCGCCTTAATTATTCTTTGTCTCTGTTCATCTCCGGATTCCGAATTCCTATAGGCTATAAATGCTGAATGAAAATGATCAAATGAAAGAGGTTCTGAAATCTGAACCATGTGCAATTGCAAGGTACTCAACTTGATTGTTACATACAAGATTTGTGTACCGATCAAAACTTCTCTCAATTGAATGGGATGTGTGATCTTTCTCAAAAGTTGGTTGCAAAAGGGAAAAAAATAATCCTTTGGTGTATAAATTAATCAAGTTGGATTTAATTTTGCCAGTTGCAACGGCGAGTGTTGAACGGATCTTTTTTGCTATGAAAATTGGTAAGACTTGTTCGAGAAATAAAATGGAAGATGATTTTTTTGAATGATAATTTGGTTACCTACATAGAAAAGAAAGTATTCAGACAAATTTCTAATGAAGCAATTATGCAACAATTCCAAAACTAGAAAGACGTGCAAAGGAGTGTTAATTGCATTAGAAAATTAGAGTTAGATTTCACTTTTTGTGATTTTTGGTGATAGAGAAGTAAAGATAAAAAAGGACTAGAATTTAAAAAAAATGATGTATTTTGTAATAGTACAGTTTATATGTAAGATTACTATTTTAAATTATTGTTTATTTTAATTTTTTTATTATTAGATTTAATTGTATTCTGGCTTATTTTGTTTTTTATATCCGCCCCACTGCCTCGCAGTGAAGTTATTGCACGTCATTGAAGTAGAGATAACTACAAATTTACTTCATCAGTAATGGTTTTTGATCAAACTGTTATCGAATTAAAAACGTAAAACATTATAGTGTATGAAATTTTATACAAGTTGAGAATTAATTGTCGTCAATCAAACAAGTTGAAAAGTTAACGGTTCACTTAGCTACAATTGATCGATTATCAAGTGGTTTTCAAATTGTATCAAAATTTATACGCACTCTATCTAACTATAAGAAAACACATCTATGATTATATATGAGGAGGGTTCTAGTGTCCATAATTTGAATGCCTCCAAATGTTCCAAAACTCATTTTTTAATTATTTTTTCAAAATATTAAATTTAAATTTCGAATCTAAATTATTGATCTTATTTGATATAACGAGCGATGCATTTTCATATAAATTTTATAAATTTTGAAGTTTATTTGATACTTGATCAAGAGGCTAAAAAAAAATAAACGTATAAGAATTAATCTATCATATTTAACTAGATTCGTTCAATATTCAATCTCTTGATCAAGTATCAAATGAACTTCAAAATTTATAACACTTATATGAAAATGCATCACAAGTTCTATCGAATAAGATCCACGGTTTAGATTCGAAATTTGAATTTTATATTTTATAAAAGTAGTCAAAAAGTGTGTTTTGGCGAATTTGGGACATTCAAATTGTGGGCACGGAAACCTCCTCATTATATATTGTGAATTTTGATAATCATTTTATTCTGATATAACAAGTAATATATTAGTTCGGATATATATATATTTCTATATGTATCTTACAAATTAGTAATGGTTATGCATGCAAAAATTAAAATAAAATTTAACATCCCTCATGCGAATTTCATATCTTTTTCTTAATTTAGATGGATAAGTCGATCAGTGCGAATAACAAAATGAATTCTTCACCAAATTATCCCAAAAAATTATTAACAAAACAATTGTGTGGAAGAATCATTATGTGATCTGGATGCTATGGGAATAATCACAAAAGATATATTCTAGAATGATTCGAACTTCTCCATGTCGCCGCATAGTAATTCCATCTGTCAAATAATTGAAACATAGCACTAGTCCAATCAATGCACTGATAAAGAAAAGAAAGCCAAGTCTTGCTAAACATAAAATGAAAGGAAATACTTCCCTCTTTATATATATATATATATATATATTCTATAGAGATTGGCTATTGTCCTTTGGATAGGACAGAAGGGTTTTCCTATCCAGTTTCTAACTGTTAGATAAGGTTAAGATTCGTGCGATCAGATAGAGATGTGGCTGAGATGGATGCGCTGGGGAGAGTTTGTGCTTTAAAATTTTCCGTTACTCCTCTTCGCACCTCCGTTACTCCTCTCGTTTATTTGTTCTCCGTTACTCTCTCTCTCTCCGAAAATCTAGCCATGTCTCTCTAAACTCCAAGGTAATCTCATATCTTCATATGCTTCCAAAGTTGGATTTTTGGACTAAAACCCTAGACTCGTCTGAAATCATAGACTCATCTCTCCATATCCTCCCAAAATTGATTTTCTCTCAAGTTTCGTTTTTGTGCAACATTGCTTAACTTAGCTAAATATACATTGTTTGTTTTTTTTTTCCCCTTAAAAATATTTCTACTGTAAAATCTCTGCTCTTTGTTCCAAGATTTAACTGCCACGTTATTTGGCTTGAGAAAATAAAATAATTAGCTTACTTCAATTTGGTTTTACTCTCCTCTTTAGGCCTAATCTATCATCTATGCATACCAAATTGTTTCAGGTTATCAACATTTGTGGAAATTCTAAGCTATGATCCAATTACAAGTTTATATGCTTTTTAAAAAGGTTTCATTTATTATTTGTTCTTTTTTTTTGTGCTTTTTTATGTTTTATGATATCGATTTTATATGTACTGGTAAGCTTTAGACTGTAACAGTAAGATAGAAGAGGAGAAATAAATTGAATTTCTATTGAATGATTTTCTGTATAACAAATTGAAATTATTGTAGAAGTATATTATTTCAGCATGAATGAGTATAAATTAATGTTTCTATCTGCTTATAACATATTTTTGCTACATACTTGCTTCTTCACTTCAATTTTAATAAGCCCAGGTTGCCTAACAAAGCTAGATGGGAAGTAATCTTTGCAGCTGATATCAAGCATCATTGCAGTTTTAATTGCAGCAAAAACACCTGAGAATAAATTTATATTATATTCATGACCAAACAATGAAACAAGGTACCTAAATTAAAGCCAAACAAAGAATTGCGTAATATGTCCTTGAACCCTCCTATATTTGTGTTAATACTAGTACCCTTGAACTCCAGTGTAGAATACCAGTACCCCTGAACCAATAGAATAGGCAACAATTAATAGTAGAAATAATAACTGAAAGGGAGAAATTATCAAAATAGGCAGCCAAAAATATAATCAGAAATAGACAATTTGATATACGTATAAAAGAGGATGAAAACATATCCGAATTAATTTTAAATCCAACTTAAATATATTGGAAAATTAGGGATAAATTAGAGAATAAACAAAAACCTTTAAATAAACAAAAAATATATCAAAATTACGGCTTAGAGGCGTAAAATTGCTTACTTGATCGAGCTTTAGGTTTAGGGAGTCGGAGATACGTGTTAGAGGTGCTGAGACGGAGGCGTTGCGATCAACCACTGAGGCTAGAGAGAGCACGATTTGAGGAGAGGAGGCGGAGAGATAGCAACAATTGAGGTGATTTGAGGAGATGAGGCAATCTGAGGCACGAATGGAGTGTTTCGAAGGAGAGATTAGAGAGCGATTCGAACAAGAGAGAGAACAGAATATTTTTTTATTACGGAGAGGGGAGGAACGGAGGAGAAACAGACGGAAGTTTTTAGAGAGAACGGAGCAAATCTGTCCCCAGCGCATCCATCTCAACCACATCTCTATCTGATCGCACGAATCTTAACCTTATCTAACAGTCAGAAACTAGATAGGAAAATCCTTCTGTCCTATCCAAAGGACAAAAGCCAATTTCTATATATATATATTATAATATATAAAGACGCAAGAACATATATGTTTTTAGAAGTCGTTAAAAAAAGAAAAACTGCAAATTGAGGAACGTGAAATTGTTATTTTCTAATTAATCGTTAGACTTATACTGGAGTAATACAGTGAACCTTGAATGAAGGCAGTGGCGGATGCACGAAAAATATTTAGGTGGGACTGAGTTTTTAATGAATCATTTGATCGAACAGTTCTTCTTCTTTTATTCTTCAGCTCCATCTTTGAGTGCTCCAATGACAGAAAAAATTCATTAGACTAAAGAGGGGCTCCAGGAGCTCGACGGCGGTAGGTGGGGCTCTAGCCCCACCCGCCCCGGTGGTGGATCCGCTCCTGAATGAAGGTTACATTATATGAGATTTAAATACTATCAATTTCTTCTATTTCCTATATTTTGGAAATTATTTTGTATTTTCAATTAAATACGTTATTTTTTAAAAAAGTTTAACCGTTGCCAATAAGTCTCAACGCCTTTCCACTTAAGAATTTGTAATCATCAATTACTGAAAAAATGCATTGTCTGGTAAGCATTATTTATATGGACCGACATTTTTTAGTCCATGCAATTTACTTTACCTGTCAATGAATATGTTTGTTTTTTTTTTAAAAAATGGAATGTACTTGTTTAAATAATTTTAGTTAGGTAAATCATAGGTGTGATATATTTTACGATACTTCGGTTAAATTAGAGACAAGAAATTTATCTTGATATATAATAATTGAGAAGTTCCATGTGCAACAATTTGAAATGACTATTTCAAACGAAATAAAATAAAAGCAACTTGAGAGTTCCGTTTGGATAAAGTGTGGGAAGAAGGAAAGAATGGAAGAAGTGTGAAGAAGTATTGGGAAGTGTGTAACTTTATGAAGAATTTGAATTATTTATAATAAATTTATTCCCTTATTTCCTTTTTCCCAAATAGAATCCAAAAGAAGCCGAGGTGAACTAATGCACTTTTGCATTCACATCATGTATCAGCCGTTGCTTTCTTAATTTGTCCTGTTGTCATTCATAATTAATCTTAATTTGTCCTGTTGTCATTCATATTTATTCTTGAAGTCACGATGAGACATATTTTACGTTATTTGTTAGCATGTGGCAGATTTCTTGTGATCGTTGATTAAAATGCAGTAAAAAGAGACCAAGTTATCTTGTAAATTTTTATTAAATGGGTGTTTAAGTGTAATTGGCCTACATTATCTTTTAGTCTGGTTTATCTTTTCCACATGCAGTTATCAACGCCAGCTCAGCTGATCTTATCTTTATTCAGTATCTAATAGTTATTATGTGGAAGAAATCATTACATGCTGGTACCTTTTTTTATACATCCTTTTTTTATTCCTTAATGGTTATGCCTGCATGAATCAAACTTAAGAAAGATGCTACAAATAAACTGGTGAAAGATAATTAGTGTTGTAAGCTTTTATATCATACAATGTGGTATTACTATTATTTTTAAATCTAAAATTCAATTTTTAAATTATGATCAATTTAACCAAAGCTATGTTAATGTATTTTTTATGATTTTTAATCCTTGATGTAAATGAAGTAGTTAAAAAATGACTGCACTAAATCTACCGGTCATGCTTCACTAAATTCTTTGATTTTTTTTTATTAACCGACTAAGAATAGTTTTAAATTAGCTTTGAATGAGCCACAGAACCTAGGTTACCCCGGTACTTTGGAACATCAGCCGTACCCGTACCTGGTGTGAACCGGGTACTGGTACCGAACCCGGTACTTACGGGTACAGTCAATGGTCAACGGTTAACATTTAATGTGTTGATATTAGTGTTTATGTCATTTATTTGTGCAAACTCTAAGTTCATGTCATTTATTTGTGTAAATCCAAGCCTTAACTACACAAAATTATGCTATACACATTATATTTTATAATATAATATAATTATAGATCAATAAATTTTTCAAATAATATATATATCGTCGTACCCGTACCGAAAATTTTGAAAATTTCCGCACCATCGTACCCGAATCCTACCGCGTACGATATTCGTACCCGTACCTATGCAACATAGCACAGAACTAATTAGGGGTGTTGGAAATCAAAGTTTGCATCATCAATAATGTATTAGTGTAAATCATTTTTTTTGTGGAAAATATCAATTAAATTAGTTTTGCCTATTATACCACATTTCAATTTTGTAAGTTTCTTTTTATTTTCAGATAGGCAACCGCAACACTAATAAAAAGTTGTTAACTAATGACTATCCATGTTTTTCATGCTAATACTCTAATTTTGAATGAGCCATTTGTGCGACTACCCAGGAAGAAGACAACCCAACCACAAAAGGACACGTGTTAATGAAAATAAACTTTGGTGGAATATATTGTAGGTATATAATTCTGTTGGGAAAATGACGAATAGTAATAGGTGTTTTTTTACGATTTTTCTATGAAACGAAAAGGAATATGTTGACTAACCAATTTATTACTAAATCAATTCTTTCGTGTTTGACGTCTTTAGATTCTAGCAATATACAATATATACATACAGAGAGGTTGGCTAAAATGCTTTGCAAAGCATAGGAAACTTATGCTTTAATTTTTTTGGCCGTTGGATTGATTTTTTGACGCTGAAACTTTCGAATTTGTCCGTTAGTTATAAAATTTCCATTAGTTTCCATCTAGCTCTCTCTATCTTGGCCCTTTCTAGTCCTAACTGCTCCCTTCTAGCTAACTCCCTCTCCTTCGAAAGGAAAAACCGTTGCTACTTCATCAAAAGAAATAAAAAAAATCCCTCGTCGCCTCATCTCTCGTGGATCTGTTTGCCTTTCCTTATTGCGACTCTTTCCTTCATTGCCTCGAAATCACTGTTCCACTGCTTCCTTTTATAATTTTAAGGGTTATGAAACCTTTTCCTACAGAAACTAAGAGCCACGCCTTCACTCTTGAACATCAATCAGGAGGCAGGAGGAAAATGTAGAGTGCGTTTGGATGAGAGAAGAAGAAGAGGAAGAAGGAAGATGGAAATAAAAAAAAATTATAAACAATCCAAACTCTTCACAAAGTTACACACTTCCCAATACTTCTTCCCACTTCTTCCCTTCTTCCCTTCTTCCCACACCTATCCAAACGCACCCTAGATAAGATTCTCGTATTTTACCTCTTTCATATATAGAAGTAAGCTGTAGTGCTGTATGGTTCGTCTATTTTTTTGTATTAATTAAATTTATGCCACTGTGAAAATTTGAAATTAGTAAAATGTCATAACTAAATGACAAATTAGTTCATTAGTTTTATACCACTGTGAAAAAGTAAAAATTAATTTTTGCCGCTGAAAAATTAATTTGCCAATTTTACCCTTTTAAATATGCCACTACAAAAATAAAAAATTAGAAAAATATCATCACTAATCACGAATTAGTTCTGTGCCACTACAAAATGCATGTACTTTAAGACTCAAACATCATTATTGATTGAATACACTTGTTTGGTACTGATTAGAAGTCTCATGGTTTGATCAAACAGACAAAACGCATGTACTTGATCCTGACTTGTAGAATTTAATTTCAATACAATATTTATTTACAGACCTGATTGAATTGTGGTATCTTGTGGCATATTAATCCAGTGAGACCATCCTTAAAAATAGCATGGGTGTGTCTGGGTCAACAATTGCCAACCTTAGGCATATATACCAGTATTTATCAATATTCATGTCACTCGCATCCAAAATTCTCGAGACTCACAATCGTAGAAAATAAAGAGGAAAATCAAAGATAGAATTTGTGACCAAACAATTCAGGGAGGCGGGGTTTTAGAAACAACGCACAATCTTCTGTCACAGTGTCATCTATCGACGGTTTCTAATACTCAATCCATTATTTTCCCTTATTTATTGAGAATTAGAATCTAACTGTTCATAATCGATGGTTTATGGTCGATGACAAGTAAAGGTAGCAGGCAGACAAAGTTCGGCAGGTGGAATCCGACAGCAGCGGCGGACTAGAACAACAGGAAGGGCATGCTTCACTTTTCCCACGCGCGTGCTTCCTCTGATCATTCCTATGTTCTTTTTTACTTAGGATTTATCATCAAGGGCAATTTGGAATTTTTTAAAAAATATTGAGCGAAATTAGGACGATATTTTTGGAATTGAATTTTTATTTTGGAATAAGACAATGACATATTTCTAATTTACATAATTTGATAATGATATAAATCTAATTTGCAACATAACAATGACATATTCCCAATTAACTAAATTTCACAGTGACATAAATCTAATTATTCCTTTTTTTTATATACCAAGTTACCAACAATTCAACAATTTTTTTCAACCTAACTTGGGTTAATGGGTTTATAATTTTTTAGATTTAGCATATTGTGAAATTCTAAAAAAAATAGTAAAAAAATTTGAAAAAAAATATAAAATTTGATCTCCATAGAGATTTTATACGGAGAAAATTTGGTGGTTCAGATCGACCGTTCCAATCTAAAAATAATGAAATTTCAGCATATCGGATGAGTGTATGTGTCCAACATGTTGGACTCTAGCCACTTCTTTTTTTTTTGAGTAATGCTAGAATCTAATATATAAGACATCAAACATGATATGAAACATTAATTGTTAAAATTTCAAATGATTGATCGAAATTATATCTTTTTTCAAAATTTTTACTATTTTTCTTCAACTTTTGGTCCATAAATTTTAGATTGAGCATATTCTAAAATTTCAATAAAATAGTAGAATTTTTTTTTAAAAAATGTAAAATTTGGTCACCATAGAGATTTTAATACAGAGAACAAATTGAGTGGTTCGTGTTGGCGGTTCTAATCTAAACAATTTGTGCACCTATCTGTTAGAGTTATGTCCTAGAAGTCAATAATTTAATGACTTAAATATTAGTTTATATTATGGATGATATTTTATCATCTGTTCCTAGATTTATTATTGACAGATCATTCAGGTTGAGGATCTGAATTGTGGATCTCTGTGGATCATTCTTTAGAATGACAATAATAAATCTTAACGGTCCATAATCTTGATAATTAACAAGGAACATTAATTATCATATGAGATTAGTATGCAATTTAAGTGATGATTAAGTTCTACAAATCATAGGTAAAGAGTTACCAACTTAATTGCATATGTGTATGTTATGGAACATAGCACAGGACTTGACCCAACGAAATAAATATATGGATTGTCTTATGTGTCATTATTTATTTTGTTATGATTTTGTTTCTAAGTTTGAGATGTTTATCTTTTCCACATGAGGATAGGTTCAATAAATATTGTCTACCGCTGATTCCCGATAAGGGCTGCTATATGGATTTTATTTATGTTCTCTTGAATTGTGCGGAGAAAAGCTAATCATTAAGAAAATCATATGTCCCTCATTAATTCACTTAACGAGTGACGATATTTGTTTGGGCCCCTTGATGGAGTTGGATCGTATGCGCGCAACTAAGCGATCAACTCTAGATTAAGAAATGTATAATATGCAAGAATGACACATTTCTATCTTGGATTATACGAAGATATCGCGAGACATAAGAATCAAAATTGAGAAATACTTTTATTCTCTTATGTAGGATTTGAATACTGTAGCAGTACATTATTTATGCGAATTGGAAATCATAACATATTGCTAGATACCGCTTATGATTATTGGAAATTAAATAACGATTTAATTCCATGTCCAACATAGCATAAATCCTCAAAGGGTCACACATAATAAGGTGTTTAACCATATGTGCATTATTTATTTATTTGCAACAGTGAGTATTGCAAAATATGATAAGTTGATTAATTAATTAAATAACGTTATGGACTGTTATAATTAATTAAATTAAATGGATCATATAGAAATAAATTAATGCATTGTCTAATCTCTAAATAATTATTATTAAGTTAATAATTATTTATAAACAACACACTTAATTTAATTAAGTTAATTGGACTTTAATTTATTAGTAAATTAAATGTCCAATTTATTTAGCAATTGAATGGGCATTTAATTAATAGAATTAAGGACCTATTGAGATGAGCTAGTGGCCCATCTCGGCCCACTATTAGGCCGGCCTCATTGAGGTGGTAGGTGGGGTGGAACACCATGTAATTTATTACAATTTTGTGCTAGGGTTTGGAGGTTATATAAGAACCTATATGGAGGCTCCTTGGATGATTCTCTCTCTTCCTCTCCTAGCCGCCACCCTCTCTCCCTCCAAGGCCATGCGCCTCCTCTCTCTTCCCCACTCAATTGCTCATGTGTTGAGCTCTCCCTTCCACAAATTAATTGGTGAATTAATTATTTGAAGAAAGGGAAAACTTTGGAATTAGACTTGTTATTCTCATCGCTAGCACAGTTCGAGAATAACTTGGTTAATACCTTAGTGGACTCGAGGCGTTTCGAATTGGAGGAGTTTGGAGAGCACCCCCATCGATTTCTAAGCCGTAGGATCGAGCCTCTTGATTACAATATTAAGAGAGGTACAAATTTCCCACCTATCTCTTGTGTTTGATTGAATTTAAGCACTAGATCCTATTTGCTTTTGTTTTAATTGGATTAATTAAGTGTAATTAGTCACAAAAATTAAAATTAAGCATTTCCTAACACTATCTTCTGTAAATAATTGTTTGATGTCTTTGGAAACTATAAACAAATTAAAGCTCGTAGAATACTCCTTGTTGTCCCTAAAAGAGTCGACTTAACCAAGATTTAGCGGAAGCAATTGAGATTTCGGACCGGTTTGGTATGAACTATCCTAACACAATTCAATTGGTACCCAATACAAGCAAGCACACAAGCAATTCAAGTATAGCAAGATAATAAAGAGAAAAAGAGAAAGAGAAATTGAACACTCGGGATGATTACGGAGTTCCGACCCGCTAGGAAGAGCTAGCCTTAGTCGTACGTCTCCGGGAGTTCCGCTACCACGAAAGGGCGCGCTCCGTTCAATTCCAACAAGAACGGGACTATAACTTCGAACCGAATCACCTCGTCACAAGGACACTCGAGGCAGATCGGCCTAACTCGAATGGCACAATGGCCTCAAAGGAGAAGAGCTCTCAACCTATTCCAACCTACACCTAGCGACAATGTCGGGGCGGTGGTGTTTGAGGCTACTAAATCTCTCAAGATGGTCTAGCTATGAAAAACTCAAGTGGGGGAGTATCCCTATGCTCAAAGGCTCAATTCTGATCTAATTTTGCAAGACAAAGCTCTCTAACTCGTTGGTTGGAGAGAGAACAAGGGGTGGATATATATAGGGCTCGAAATGAGCAGTTCCCCAGCAAAAATTGGCCACAGCGTTGTACAACGCTGAATAGCGTTATACAACGCTGGAATATGACCGTTGTAAAATCTAACGGCTAGTTAATATAGTCGTTGTTCTGTCAAAGCGTTGTGCAACGCTATATGCCGTTGCACAACGAAGGAGTGAATAGCCAAAGGAGAGCTCCGACAATTCCGTTGGGAATTGTCAGAGCTTTGCTTGCCACTGAATGACGTTACACAACGTTAAAGGGAGACAAAAGGAACAACTCTGACAGATTCAATAGAGCGTTGTACAACTCTATATACCGTCACACAACGCTAACGTTACCCAACGCTGAAAGACATTGGCTAACGTTACCCGCAACTTTGCATGTAAAAATAACTGTTTACATGGGTTTTACATAGGACAGCGCTGTCTGAACAGCACAGTTAACTTGGGATTTTTGTGGCGTTGTGCAACGCTATATGGCGTTGCACGACGGTACTCAGGAAATTTTCCAAGTTTTTAACTATAGCGTTGTACAACACTACTGAGCGTTGTACAACATTGTGACTCAGCGTTGCCTAACTCTATATAGCGTTTGTGCAACGTTGATTCACAAAAGTCAGCTGTTCTAGTTTTGAAAACTCAGCGTTGTGTGCCACTATCTAGCGTTGTACGACGCTAGTCACTGAAAACAGGATTTTGCTGGTTTATTGAGTTTTTCGCTATCTAGACCATTTCAAGGATAAACAAGGACTAAAGTATACCTTCTATCCTAGTCTCAACTAGCCTACGAGCTCTCCAAAAACTTGATCTTGATCTTGCCTAAAGTTTTTATCCAAATCTTCATAATTTGCATCTTCTTCCTATAAAACTCAAAGAAGATTATTAAATGCCAAATAATATTATTTTGTAATCGACAAACATAGAGACGTTTAGTACAACACTCCCATCCGTAGTTCCCTATACATAAGAAATTACTCTTGATTCTTCGATAGTATGTTGGATTTGTAAAATTAATGTGGCTCATTTTTTACTTTCTTTGGGTCTATTATTATATTGATAAAATTTAGAAATTTACATTTCTTCTGCACATAATTTTTCATGTCATTCAAGTTTGATAAATTTATGTCTTTCCTTTTTTTCCCCTTTCATTGATCGTTAAAGTATAACCATAACAATATGGGGACCAGCATATAATTAAACCAGAAAACCTACGCCATGGTCCATCTTCTGTGCCAATAATGCGTACAATTGTTTCCTAGGTCCTCTGAGAAGTGAATTTTCTATTGGAACCAGACATCAAAACTTTTAAGTTTTAACCATATTTTTTTCAATTTCATATTTTTCCATAAAAATGTTTGGCACATAAATTGAGTTCCCTAATCTCAATGGGAAAAATTAAATTTTCCTCCCTTACCTTTTTCTCTCAGAATCTCAGTATATTCCGATCAAAATATATTAACTAATTTGAATTCCAATGTCACCATTCTTAAAACGTGCTTCTCAAGGTGTTGGCAAATAAATATTTTGAAAAATATTATATATTTATTAAAAAATGAACATATGATGTAGGAAATTTTAATAATCGGATGAAAAATATTTCTCATTAAATAAAATTCTATTTGAGTACAACGCTTGCATTCAATTATGCGCTATTTACAAATGGTCATGCTTTCAAAATTCGATATTTGCAATTTGCTCAACTAGAGGGCGGCGCTCTTTCTATTCCTAGATGGAAACCTATGGTAAAATAGTCTTTTATTTGAGGATTACAATATATACCACTGATTAAATCAATTTTAAAAATCAATGATTAATATTATGTATAAAGAGTTGGATATACCTTAGCTAAAAGTTGGATACAACCTGATCGGGTGCAAACCTAGTTAAAATATCTAGTTTACCTGATTTATATCTTATCGTAGTAAACAAGGATCGAGCACTGGAACAGATTTAATACTTTAACCCTAATTTCCTAACTCAATTAAACTTTTTACGAAACTCGATGTATAAAAACAATGTTTCAGATGTAATTTAAAATAAAAGGTTACTAAATTAAAGTACATGAAACAATAAATCTAGATTATAACTAAATCTAAGTCTGGTTAAAAATTTTAAGGAAACAAGGGTTCAGGTTTGGACAACTTCTTCTATTTAGCAGGTTCTAGACGATCCGTTTGAACCACGTGCTGATGAATTAATTAGCAGAATCTATGTTATTTCAAGTGCAAAATCAAGGCTTAACCTAAATTACCTGATACTAACAATCGTTACAGTTCTGGTTCTCAAAGTTAAGTCAATTCATCAATTAGAAGCCCTAAGTTTGGTCATCACCATTGGTTTTTAAATTCTATCTTTCATACAAAGGATATCTTATAACCATCGTTACAAGAAGGGTTCACCTATCGGTTACTAAATCCCGGTTTCATTCATCAATTAATTCCATCCTCAATTAGGTCAATCACAAATCAGCAAAGGTATACATTATTGAAAGCAAACTAGATAAGGCCTTAATCTAATCGATCCTAATTAGTTCTACCCAAGCTATTCATGAAATCACATAGCAAATCAAATCGAAAGATAGAAATCACAAGAAAATATGATAAACTCCAACTAAATAATATCAAAAGCAAAATACATAGAATTGGTTCCCTGCCATTGCCCCTTAAACTAAAATTACTCTAACATAGTATCAAACAATAACAGATGAACAAGGTTTCTCCACAACATAAGAGTTTAAAAGAAGAATTACAACAAAATTCAACATATTCTACAATCTTGCGATGTCAAACGGTCCATCTGAGGTGTCCAAACGGCTCGTTTGAAGATCTCTTAGGCTAAGGTTTGAAGGCTCCTATGCAGAAATCGTAACAGAACCCAATTTTGAGCTAATGCCTCTCTTTTATAGCCTTCAACCCTTCGTCTAAGTCGGTTCTGGTCGTGGCAAAACCGTCTTGGATCGTGCAACAAATAGGGAGGTTATGTCTTAGCAAAAATATGATGTCCTGGATGGATGTCAGTTCTGGAACTGTCAAACGGTCCGTCTGAGGTGTCCAGATGGTTTCGTTTGATGCCAGTTTGGGCTGGGTTGAAGTGCTAAGTCGATCCATTTCCAAAATAGAGCCCAAAATCGTAAAAAATCAGCAGAAATGAACAAAATCATCGCGGAGAACCTGTGAACACATAAGAGCAATAACAGTACCAAGTTTCTACCTAAAACATCAAATTATCATTAAAATACGCAATATTTAATCATATTTAAGACCTAATTAGGATTAAAATGTGTGCATGAAAACCGTTGATCACAACTTGAATTGCACCTTTTATAAGGATTGGAGGGAAAAATATATGAATAAATTTATATTTAAATTTTGTGACTTGTAAGAGATAATACTTACGATTTTGGAGCTTGCGATACATAATTAACTAAATCGCTGGAATGCATGTTTTTTGATATATTGGTAGCTTTTATGGTTGAAACCATAAAATAAATCATTATGATGTTTTTTTTAAAGGTAAATTCAGTCATTTTGTACCTTTATGCAACAAAAATATTGGTCTTTAACTTTTCCATTTTGTACATTATTCTCAAGCTGGTATATTTTCTTATTATTTATAAAGGTAAAACTCAGTCATTTTGAATTTTTGTAATTAATTGGTTTAAAATGATATTTTTCAAATTTACAAAATTTAAAGTGGAACAACACTTTTTTTTTGAAAAAAATATTATTTAAAATTTTTTAATATATATCTATATATTTTACAATTATTATAGCTAGAAGCAGATATAGAGCCACTCGGGCAATTGTAAAAGTTTGAATGGTTGTACTGAATTTACCACAAAAAATTATCTTGTAGATAATTGGTCGATACAACAATTAAAATGAATCTAAGAGCTTGATCTTGCACAATGTAATGATTGAGGTGTAAGAGAGTGTGCAATGCAAAAGTATTCATGCTCAATTTGCAAATACTAGAAATCAAGATAAGATTTCCATAAAGTACCCTAAAAATAATAAAATACTTTAAAAAGGGGCAAAAGTGGAATTTCATATGTAATTATTGGCAAGCAGATGGGGAAATAATAAATAAAAAAAGAAGTGGTATTGACCCGACATTAATGTGAATGGTGTTGATTGGCTAGAGCGTCCCTTCGCCACTTCTCATTGATGAAAACGACACACCACTGACCACTCACCTCACCTGCGACACACCAATTCCTTATTTCCTTCTTCTCTCTCATTGCTGTCATTGACACTGCACCCAAGTTAGGGATAGAAATCGCTTATCCACATCAGCTCTCAGTCTGTGACTGTGCACCATTTCTATTCTGCACATGGAATATGACCAGTCTAAATTTTCTGCTTCCTTTTTATATAACGAATGGAAGAGTTTTGCTTTTGGATAACTGACATGGGGACCCAGATATCTGGATTATCGCACAGGTTACTTATTATGGTGATATGCCACAGAGTTTAGTTTTGGAGAAAGCAACAGAAGATCGGCCGTGTAAACGGACTAGGTGTTGGATTTTGGTTTGTTGAGACATCTCTGGAATGTTCGCAGTTAGAATGTGCAAGGAACTGAATTATTTTGTTCTTTTTCCATAACTAATTCATGAAAATACTCCTGAAATACACATATAGTTATAGGCATAATAGAGCACAGAACATAGTCAAACACTTAACTCAAAAATCATATTTTATTTAAGACGTCGATACACATATATTTATAAAATATAATCAATACGACGAAATTAAATTGAAACACAAACAAAAAATAAAGAAATTAAAATCAAGATATAAGCACTCTGGAGTACACACAATGCATAGTACTGTTTCTGAAAAATTAAGATCACGAGGTCTTTGATGTTATCGAAAGTATAATTATTCAAGCTCATAAGCGCCACAATTTTGAGAGTGTGAGATTAATATTTTTGATATGATGTTTCTACGTTGGAAAAAAAAACTTTGAGAGTGTGAGATTAATATTTTTGATATGATGTTTCTACGTTGGAAAAAAAAAACTAGATTTGTAGCTTGGGAGGTAGTTGATTGTACAAATACAATTGTAGATGACACGTGTCTCTTCGCCTCTTCGGTGGGCTCAAGTTATAGATGAGACCGCCACGGCTTCTGAGGTCCCTCCAATAAAAACACCAAAGTCCACAACAACTCAATTTTGGGGAATATCTTGAAGAGTGACTATTTTGCAAGGCAGCTAGCCCTTGTGTTGTTATCAACCCAAAATCTGTTTCCAACTTGGACAAGAAAAATGTTTTTCACCTGAAAACCCATCATTGTCCATTTAGACTTTAATGTAATGCTGACAAAACTAGTACTATTAATTCCAAACAAAAATAACAATTTCCAATTTCAATATTTCCTACTATTTATTGTTTAAAGAAAAATTCAATGCACCATTCAAAGCGTTTTCAATTGAAAAAGATATTTCATAATTTTAAACTCCAACAAATAAGAAAGATGTGATATTTCTCTACAAGTTAAAATTCTGGTTCTAAGATGAAGTCTAAAACATGTGTCCTAAAGTGCAAAAGTTATACAATTATGCCGAAAAATGAATTTAAATTTTCACAAATTAGATTGTTAATTCCATGTGGCTTGGTGCTCCGAGCAAGGCCCACATGAAATGATGCATCAAAACAATCTTAAATCAGTGAAAGTAGGAGTTAGTTGTCCAATGTTTTGATTAATACAAATCGCATTAATGATCGATCAAATTTGCATTGGTTTGGCAAAATAATTACTTTTTACTAATTTTGATACGTCACTGTTTGGTGTGGCCGGGCTTCATTACTAGTGAGATATCATTAAGGTCATCAATACTCAATAGTGAGATATCATTACCATTTACCAGAAAATATTTGCAGATAAATAACACCCCACCTATATACCAAATAAAATATACAATGCAAAATTAGTAAACATCACTTCACAATCTAGGTTTTACTACAAATTTATTTACAATTCAACGATGACAACATATTCGGCTTCCTTACTGTATGGAATTAGTAATCATTATGTCCATCTTTTGAGGTTTTACCACTAATTACTTAAAAATTGAACGATTATAGCAAGCATTTTGAACTCAATCTAATATTAGTTCCAACCATAATGGCATTATCTACCTACCATCATGAGTACTTAATGTTGTACTAAATACAAGATTGGCACCAAGTTAGGACAAAAGAAAGAAAAAACTAATGAAACGAATCAAAAGGTATATGCATGGCTAGATTCCGGAATCCTGTTCACGGCCGGGTCTAACAAAAACTTTTAGTTTGATATATTTTTTGATGATTAAGATGTCAAGCATGGATGATCCGGACCATTGCATGTAATTTCTCCACAAGGAATTAGTTCAAAGTTCTACTAGACGTAAAAAAAAATAGAAAAATTTAAAATTTATGTATGAGAAGATAACATAGAAAAATAGTTAAAGATAGACATAAGAAATCGTTACTCTAGGAAAATAATAGAGTATAGAATAAAAAATATAGTATGACGTCCTTGTATGCTACGGCTTTGTCCCTTTTAAATGTATGCCTCGCATTAGGAAAAAATATTTTTGGATAGAATCCAAATGCAATTAATGTTGTTGTCTTCATTTATCAATTCTAACTGCACAATGGGCCAGAGGATGTCAAAAAAAAAAAAAAAAAAAACAATAGGCCAGAAATAAAATCAAACTGAAATAAAAAAAGAAAATCTACATAAACCTCTTCAAGCAAAAAAATTGGATTGTACAAATTCTCTCCTAAAAGTTCAGATAAATCTGAATCGTTCAAAGCAAATTGATTGATTTAGATCAGCCCTGACTGTATATTTGTCCTTCACTTATATAAACTCAATTTAGACCGTTTGATCTCATCTGATTTTTTTTTTTTTTGAAGAAAAACAAGGGTCCAGCCCTTATCTTTATATTAAAATAAAAGAAAGTTACATTTACAAAATTAGCCAGAGGCTAAAGAAGAGTTAAAAGAAAGTAAAGAAAAGACTAAAAAAAATAAAATAAAAGTGGACTATAGCTTCTTCGATCTCATCTGAATTGAACGGCTGATTTCATTCTAAGATTCTCAATGACACCTGTACAATTGGGAAAGAGAAGATGAATCCGGATTGTGGGGCTCATGACTCATCACAGCGGGTTCCCGAATATTCTAAAACTAAGAAAACAATATAAAAAGAAGAAACAGAAGCTGAGAAGCATATGCTTTGCTGAGGTAAGTAACTAGTAATTATTTTAAAAAATCAGGGTATTATGGTAAATTTGAAAATAGCAGACGCGGAGGGATAAACTCCCGAAACGCCGCCTTGATCACCATCCAAATCACGATCAAGTTGGCACTAAATTATCCTCTAAATTAAGAAAAAAATCGACCCAAATTCCTGTATTTAAAAACCCATCTCCCTTTTTGCAACCAAAGTGGAAAACAAAGCACCTCTCTCTCTCTCTCTCTCTTCTCCTTCCCTTTTCTCTTTTCTCTTTTCTTTCTGACGGATAACTCCTGCTCTCATTTCGAAAAGGTATACTTCTCTCTCTCTCTCTCTCTCTCTCTCTCTCTCTCTCGCTGCAATTCATCTAAAAGTTATATGATTTTAGGTGGTTCAACATTAGTGCATGATTTTAAGGATTGTAACTTGTGGCATTATCATACCCTGTTTGCATAATATTCTTTTATGGAATTGCTTTGGGTTAAATGGTAACGCGAGTTCTTTTTGAGCTGAAATAGCAATGTTGATTTCTGTAATGCTTTGCGTTTCATATTTCATTTAATTAACGAAGGATCTAGGTGATTCTGGGGCTAGTATATATTTGTAATTTGTGTATATATATATATATATATATATATATATATATTTTGTGAAAAATTGATACATACTTCAAAAGGTGTGAAGAAAATAATTTGTTTTGGGTGCAATTGATTACTTCGTTCAACTTTTCTAGATTTTGTAAATATATTATTTTAAAATGTATATTCAACCCCAAGTAACTTCTCAAGTTGTCTTTGAAATTGAATTCTTTTAGCCCTTGAATTACAAATTGTTTATAAGTTGTTCCTTACATTATTTCAGAAGAAAGGTTGGTCATGTTAAACAATTGAATTGACAATTTCTTTGTTATTAATTTCAGCTCAAATTCTGCCATCAAATTCTCTGGGAATGCTGAAAGATGTGTGTTCTCATCGAAGCCACCACCTGTGAGTCTATGACCGAAGCCAAGCCTCTAACTGGACTCTCCATTCCTTTCTCTCATGTAAAGAGCAAATTATTCCCTTTCAGATCTCACCTGCAAAGTCTCAGATTTGATGAAGCCATCAGATTAATCCTCGGTGAGGACGGTTAATTAATAAAAACCCATAATTAAGCTGTATTTATTCATTACCTATCCATACTGTAAGATGGAGAGCAAGAGTATTTTATTGGAGAAATATGAGGTAGGGAGGTTATTAGGTCAAGGAACCTTTGCCAAGGTCTATTTAGCAAAAAACCTAAAATCAGGCCAAACTGTTGCCATAAAAGCATTTGACAAGGAGAAGGTGTTTAAGGTCGGTTTAACTGAACAAATCAAGCGGGAGATATCTGTTATGAAAATGGTGAATCACCCAAACATAATTAAATTATATGAAGTGATGGCCACTAAGAAGAAGATATATTTTGCGATGGAGTATGCAAAAGGCGGGGAGCTGTTTCAGAAGATTGCCAAGGGTGGCAGGGTAAAAGAGGAAATTGCCCATAGATATTTTAGGCAGTTGATTGATGCTGTGGATTTCTGCCACAGCCGCGGTATTTATCATCGTGATTTGAAACTAGAGAATTTGTTATTAGATGAAGAGGATAATTTGAAGGTTACTGATTTCGGCCTAAGCGCCCTTATAAGGTTGGAGCAGCCAGGTGGTTTGCTGCATACCACTTGCGGTACACCTGCCTATGTGGCACCTGAGGTTTTGAGTAAGAAGGGTTATGATGGGGCTAAAACCGACATTTGGTCTTGTGGGGTTATTTTGTTTGTTCTAGTGGCAGGATATCTTCCTTTCCATGATTCAAATTTAATGGAGATGTACAAAAAGATCCAAAAGGGGGAGTTTAAGTGCCCGAGTTGGTTTTCATCTAGGCTCAAAAAGCTTCTTCATAAGATTTTAGACCCGGATCCATCAACCCGGCTTACTGTCGAGGGGATAAAGGGTATGTCTTGGTATAGAAAGGGTTTTGACAGAGACCAAGTTCCTAAGGAGAAGAAAATTAAAGAGAATGCTACTGTTGTGAAGGAGAAAAGAGAAAAGATGAAAGTTGCGAGCATGAATGCCTTTGACATAATATCTCTGTCTAGTGGCTTTGATCTATCTGGTTTCTTTGTAGAGAGAGAGAACAGAAATGAGACATGGTTTACCTCTAGGCAACCTGTCTCGGTTCTAGTGTCACGTTTAGAAGAATTGGGGAAGAAGTTGAAGCTTAGAGTGCGAAAGAAGGAGAATGGGGTCGTGAAGATGATGACCCGAAATGGAGGGAGAAAGGGAGTTGTAGAGATTGATGCAGAGATTTTTCAAATCGACTGCTCAAGTTATATGGTTGAAATTAAGAAGTCAAATGGGGATACTCTGGAATATCAGAAAATACTGAAAGAGGAGATTCGACCAGGTCTGAAGGATATAATTTGGACATGGCAAGGTGATAAATTAGAGTAACAGTGAATTTTGTATGGATTCTTTGTACGTATCTAGTTTAATGTCCAATGGACTAGTATTGTAGTGTTTTCTTTTATTATTATTATTATTATTTCTTTTAGTTTTTTTGGTAACATTTTGTGGTTTGGAGTTTTTTATGCTAAGATTGCATGTTCTTTTACTAGTAGTGATTGCATGTAAACTTGGATATCCAACCTTTTTAGTATGTTCAGAGTTTTTCTTTCTATTTTTTGTTGTTGTTGTGCCTTTGATGCACTGGACAAATGTAAGACTGAAGCTCATTTACTGTCATTTTGTTTCTTTCCGTAGAACAAACTGTTTTATTTAAATCCAGTAACAAACATTAAGCTAGACAGATGATTTTTAGTATCTGGGTCACACAAGATGTTCAATATTTTATAATTTGGGATATGTACTGTATGGCTGGATGTAATACGGAGAAGTTGGAAGGAACAGAAACAAAAATAATCTTCTCTGCTCATTCATTCATTGAAGGAACATACAGGCTACATAACTGATACTCATCAGTGGTTTCTCTACGGTTTAACTCCACTGACAGACTAGTACTGGTCAGTGGCCACTGCATATGATTTTTTAGTACTGATGGAATGACAGTGGATTCGTTTGCTGGAAGGAGCCACTTCCTCGCCAATTTAACTACATAATTCGCTTTATGTGCCAAGTCATGAGAATCGGTACAGTACAGTGGTACCGGGTGTTCTACATCAAGCCACTGCAGTTGAGTTGCCCATCATATTCCTGAATCGGTTCCATTGACTACTGACTAGTACCGGTTGGTTCTGATTTATTCATCGCTGTTGCTACGGATGGCTTAATTTTGGGCTTGATAATAGGCTTGTATATAAATAAAATAAAATAGGGTCTGGATTCTGGAACCTACAAAGTATGTTGAAATTTACGGTCTACTAAATGGATTCATATCTAGAGTGCGAACCAATGAGCTAAAATAGTTCGGCCTAACACCTGAGAGAAGTGATGCTTCAGGATTTAGGAATATGCATATATGATGTCGCTCCATTGGTCTGATCTCAATCCGACCTAGTGTGAACCGACGAAATTTTATTTCTCATGTAATAGTAAAATAGTACTTGTAACAATTGGTATCTTGTTGTTGTTTTTTCAGTTCTTTTTCCTGTAAATCTGTTGCTACAACAAAAAAAAAAAAAAAATTTCAATAGAAAAGGCAGAAAATAATAAGCAAAACGAGAGCTGTAATTTCTCAAGCTGGATCAGAAGGGGAACGAAGACACTGCTATGGAAGAAGACCTGCTATTTCTCCGCCATTTGGGGAAAAAAAAAACTACTGTCTACTGCTATTCACAATTCTGGAAAAAAAAACCCGTACTAAATCACATTGTTTATATTATAGGTATGGATTATATATAACACGTTAACTTTCTCATATGTGAACAAAAGAGCAATTCTATTGAAACTTAAGATGAAGATAATCTGTGACAAGGGATCGATCAACTTTACAAATCAGAAACGCAAAGAATAATTAACTGTGACACTTCAAAATAATTGTTATACATTAAAATACAAATAGATGATTCTATAAATTTATTTCACTTTAAACCCCCAAACAAAGTAATCAACATCTAAAAAATGCGCTAATTAATGATGAGATTGAAATCAGTACACCGGAGACAATTGTTTACAACCTTTTGAAAAAGGGCTGGAGTGAAGATCTGTGGTTATCTTCTATTTCAACATTATTCCACCATTCTTCACTGCCTGATATGATCTTCAATTTTCTTGGAGGGTCGTCAGTTCTGAAAGGTAGTTTTTTTAACTTGTCGCAATCATCAATATCTAAAAATTCCAATGCTGGAAAAGTAATCATGGGGTCTGAAATACTCTCTAGCTCATAACCATAGTATAAGTGCAATATTTTCAAGAATGGAAATGAATGTTGACTCACATTAAATCCGCTATTTTTCAGCTCATTGATGCATATCAGTTGCTTTATGCTATAGCAACTGAGCACTCTGAGTTCTCGAATGCATGGAAGATTAACAACCCATGAAATGCTTGTCAGTTTATGGCAAGCATTAAATTCAACAACCTGGAGTCTGGGAAAGACATCCTTTGGATCTAAACTCTTCCATTTCACTTCATTCATATTCCACATTGCCTCAAAGTACAACTGCTCAAGTCTTCTAAGGTGACAAATGCTTTGGTCTTCGCTTGCGCTCTCAAACTCTACACACTCAACAATAGCTGAGGCTCTAATTTTAAGGGAAAATAAGTTGCTTTGCAATTGCGAGTTCCCAAGGAAGCTGCTTGAAAATGATAGGCAGCTTCTTTCATAACTGCGTACATCAAGCCACCTTACAGGCACACTCATTGTTTCATGGAACTTTCTAAGAGCAATGATACTGCAAATTGTAATTCCTAGTGCTTGAAAGTTAGGGAAGCATTGTAAAACTTTCTCTAGCATTGGGAATATTTCAACATAGTCTTCCGAAAAACAATCACTTAAGTCTAGGACCCTCAAAATCTTCAGTTTGGATAGGACCTCATTTGGAAAAGTACACTCAATTCCTCTCAAAAGTAGATATTTCAAATTGGTAAGTTTTGCTAATTCTTCGGGTAAAGATTTCAAGGAATTCTTCGATAGATTGAGATATTGAAGATGTACTAATTTGCATATCTCAACTGGAAAGAATTGTAACCTATTGTTGTACAAGTTTAGAAAGGTCAGTTTGGAAAATAGCTCAAGTTTAAGGGTTTTTAAATTGTGCAAGCTGTTATGACTGAGCAACAAAGTCGACAGTTTGGTTGAGGAACATGTGAAGGAGAAGGAAATATTACCTTCATAAATATTCATCACAGATAATTTTTCAGTGTGGTGAGAAATTTGTATCGCTTGTGCTTCCTTGAATATACCAGATCGAACAATCCAGTTGATCGTATCTACTCCCTTGTTATTTGCAATCCATAGTGCCATATCACGAATCACATCATGAATTTTAACAGTATCATCACTATTAATAGTATAATCATCATCAATTTCCAAGAGACAAACAGCTTGCAACCTCCTTATGTAACTATACCCAACATTATAAGCTGCTTGTATGTTTGACTCATTTATCAAGCCCGACCCTATCCAAAGCTCAACGAGGTCATTTTTCTGGATGGGATGATCCTCAGGCCATAATGAGCAATGTAAGAAACATTGTTTGAGAGAATCATTTTTCAAACTATCATAACTGAACTTCAATATATGGAATACTGATTGATTTGCATGCGAGAATTCAACATCATTGAGACGTGCTTGCTTTAGCAGAACAATGGCTTGCTCCCATTCACGTCGATCCATTTTATCATGCATAGCTCTGCCAACAGTAATGATAGCCAAAGGTAACCCGCCTAGTTCCTTCACAATATCCACTGCATATATTTTTATCAGTGGATCTGAATCGATGGTTTCCTCGGTCACTTTCTCATTGAAAAGAGACCATGCATCATCCCATTTCAGAACATCCACTCTAATTTTTTTCTTTACCTCCATTTGTCCACATACCTCTGTTGATCTTGTTGTCAGAACAACCTTTCTTTTCAATTTACCATTCGCACTCATTGGGTCAGGGATCCCGATTGTATCGAGATCCACACGGCCCCACAGGTCATCCAAGAGAAGCACAAAGCTTCTTTCTCTCAAGAAGTTGTATATTGTATTTTGTTTTTGTTCTATGCTACCATACTTATCGAGGCGAAGCTTATCAATTATTTCATTTTGAACCTTCTCTTCAGAACAATCTTTGGAACATGTGACAAAAACCACCACATCGGATGGACGATCTCTACAAAGCTCATTATTAATCTGCTTCAAGAGATGCGTCTTCCCGACACCGCCCATTCCCCAAATACCAATGATGCCGTGCACATCATCATTGACAAAAAGAAGTGTTGATTTGAGATTGGGTGATTTTACGAGGAAGCTGGCATCTCCTGAGCTAAGGGAGGAGGTAGATGCATGGTTACTTCAATAGTTGATTTCTGATCACACAAATTCTTTACCTCACAAATTTTCTTCACAGCACTGTTACTGGTCGTGTAACTTGACCAAAAAGACCACCGTCGTTTACGATTGGGTCTTTTGATCTCCTCTGCTTCCTTTACAACAGACTCCACCTTATTCAGCCATTCCACTACTTGCTTTGTTCGAGAGCCATTTTGCCTCTCTGCAATCTCGATTTTAGTCTTCACATCCTCCTTCAATGCCACCAAGTCTCTGGTGGCACACTCCAAATCTCTCACCTTATTGTCAACTTGGAAAGGGTACAAGATATGCTCAACAACTGTACCAGCGATCTCAGGAATGATATTTGTGATAACACCGTTCACAGCCTCCATAATTACACGATAGTTTGGGACCTTTTCGGTGATTTGGGAAAGAATACTACAAAGAAATGCACGCTGTTAGCAGAAAAGCAATTCCAAGAGATAGAATGGTGATCTGGCTATCAGAAACGATTTTTTAAGATAAGAATTGCTATTTCAATTTAGTATGGGTTGGAGGGTCTGTTCACTGAAACTGTATAGGGGAGAGAAGAATTAGTGAAGAGCAAATAAGCTGGGATATATTCTGAGTTATTGGTTGTTCCAAATCTGAATTGAAGAAATGTTTCTGAAATCCATCATAATTTATTCCAATTTAAAAGGATGTAAAAGGGTAGAATTTTTTCTTACTGAGCAAACTGAAGCAGAAGAAAACAACAAGAAGAAAAAAAAAGAGAACTTGACTGGGAACTGTCGATTTCTTGTTTGTCAAACAGAGAAGACTATATCGCTTCGATTGCTAATCCTTGGGGATTTAACATATTATATATGAATTATTAATTTGGGGAGACCATATTGCTTTGACTGGCATTAACAACTTTATAAGAATCTTTTTATTTTAACAAAAACTTGTATTTATCGGGCTTTATTATATTGGAGTGCCTATAAGTTTAACAAAGGTTGGACAAACTAACATTTTAACAAAGAATGGGTCAAATGGAAGTAAAACGATAGGAAGGTAGAAACCAGAGTGTAAGTTAATTCTATATTACCTTGAGCATCTTTTCATTATTTTATTTATTTACTATTACCTTGGATAATTATAAATAATTTGAATGAAATTAGTTAATATTTTTCCCTAAAAAAATTGTCGCACATGGAGCAAAGTTTAAAACTAAAGCAACAGTGGATATTTCTTTTAGAATATTCGGATGCATCTAATTAGATCCAAATTGTTAGACTTTTTTTTTTTGTTGAAAATGAACTCGAGGTAATGTAAGAATTTTTTTTTTTTTTGATGCAAAATGTAAGAACTACTGAGATACACAACTATAACAAACGATGTTACAGCAACAAAATGAAGGCGCCTGTTCGGCCCTGTTGTTGTGAAAGCACATTTGCATATATTTATGCGCATCTGACCAAACCCTCTATTTTAGTCTTTCCAATAATTACCAGAAATGAAATCTAATCATTAATTATTTATAATATTATCTCAAAATGGATTTTATCAAAACTTGGTGGAGAAATTTAGTTGTACGGCTTATTATTTTTTTTTCTCGAAATGAATGTTTTCAAATCCACGTACAACCAGATCAGTACAAATCAGAACAATCAGGTGTCTTTAAAATTAGATCTCGCTTTTTTGCTCTGCATGAATTTTATCCGTTTCATATAGAGAAATGACAGACTCACTAACCATCTCTATTTTTTTTTAAAAAAAAATACAAATTTAATCTGACGGAATTTAATCAGGACTCCGATCAAAGCGCTTTGATTAAAGACTACAGTGGACACCAAAATTTTTACAAAATTTTGAACGGTAAATTACAGCCATATAAAATTGGAAGGGTAAAATCGGTATATCCCGTAAATTGGAAGGGTAAAATCGGTATATCCCGTCTCTCCGTCTATGTTCCGTCTGTCAGTTAAACACTGAAAAAAAATGAAAAGATGTATCGAAGAAGATCGAAACCAAAATCTCTTTCCAAAAATAGAAATCATAATCTTTCTCCTCCCGTCTCTCCTTTCTTTCTCCTCCCGTCTCTCCTTCCGAACAAAATCTGAAAAACCTGAAGGCACCTGCTTCTCTCTTCATCCTCGCCGCCTTCTCCGTCGACTCGTCCTTCCCTTCCCCTCGCAGCCTGCTTCTCTCTTCCTTCTTGCCGCCTGCTCTTTCGACTCGTCCTTCCCTTCCGTTCACCACCTGCTCCTCTCTTCCTTCTTGAGGTAATCCAAATTTTTCGAGTTTTTTTTATTAGCGATTTTCACTTGTTTCCCATTAAAGCCACTTGATTTTCACTGGTTTTTGATTTCAACTGCTCCTCTCTCCCTTGATTTTCTGCTACTTGATTTTTTGCTACTTCGATTTAAACAAATAGGTCTGAGAAGGCTAAGCAGGTCGTTTCTGTTGAGTTTGCTACTTCGATTTAAAGCCACTTGTTTTTCATTGGTTTCCGATTTCAACTGCTCCTCTCTTCCTTGTTATGTTTAGTTTCATTCCCAATTACAATCCAGATAAAAACAAATTTGAATTTGTGGTTTTCTTTTATGTCAGCTTACTGCCTTAAACTTAGGGTCGGACTAGTAGCACTAAGCCAAATTAGATTTGCCAGCTAGCCTAAGTGCGACAGCAAATATTCTGGAGGGAATGTTAATGCTTTACAAAAGGCAAAGCAAATGGAGTAGATGTACCAGTGGCTTAAGTTGCCTTTTTTTTAATAGACTAAGGTCTCGTTGGCTGACTTCCTCTTGCTTTCTTATACAATTGATTTTGAATGAGGCGAAAAGCTTTAAGCAGATGTGTGCTGGAGAAAGCACTTCCAATTTCAACATTTAGTTTCATCCCTTCCTCGAGAACAATTTTGAACAAAGGTAGGTTTCGTTTCGCAAGATAAGTTGGTACAGTAATATAGGCAAGACGCATTCGTCCTATTTTACTAGCAATGTAGCATGAGTTTATTCACCAGGCTGCATGAATGCAAATAAATTGACATGATATAAATACGCTAAAGATATACCTTCTGAATGATATCAGCACCGAGGCGCTCATCAAGGTCCTCAATCTTCTCCTTAATTGCTGGTACCAAGGTTGAAAGGTGAACATATGCAGCCCCACCTTAGCAATTTCACTTTTTGATTTACTGGTTTCATGCAAACGTATTACTGTGTCTCTATTAAAACTTGTTGACTTTATAACTTGCATGAAAACGTATTATTGTTTCTATGTTGAAAACGTATTTTTAATCCCCACCAGATACATTTTCATGAAACCAGTATTACTGTGTCTCTGTTGACTTACGTTATTTTGTTCTAATGCAAGTTTTTGCTTATAAGTGTTAAATATATTAACTATGGTATATTAAGGAAATTATATGGTATCTTCTCTGTAAGTACAATGGATACATGCCAGTAAACTCTGTAGTGCTGCCTTTGTCACTGTTTCACTAATTTGATGAAGTCATGACAATAGTGAGTGATTAGGTTTGTTTACATTGTGTCTAGGAAAGAGGTACCAACAAGTACACCACTTCTGTATCAGAAAAAATCACAGGATAAACTCATGGTATGCTTCCTTATTACTTAAGTTTTGAATCTGTTCTCTATTTTTGCCTCAATTTCATTTGAGTTGAGGAAAATTGATTGATATCTAACTGGAATACTGGATTGAATTTATGTATACAGTGGATACCTTCTGATAAAAAAATGTTACTTGTCATAGGGATTATTTAGCTTTAAGAAATTAGTGACTGCTTGCAAACCAAAATATACTTGCTGTCTATTATTGTAAAGTCTATAACCTTTCTTGATTAGTATAATAATCAATCCATGTAAAGATATCTTTGTATTCACTTTCTTGTCATGAACAAACATGTATGATACTAATACATAAATAAATTCAATGGTATAGCACCAGACCTGAAAGATAAAGGCACTGAATCATTTTTTTTAGGACGTAGCATCGTTGAAGGAGTATGACCGCATCATCAACATGACTTTCTCAAGTGAGACCGAAGCTTTTGAGTTTTTCAATGCTTATGCTAAGAGAAAAGGGTTTAGCGTGAGGAAGAGTATCATTAAGAGAGATAAAACAAATGGGGCCATCAAATTTCGCCGGTTTTATTGCAGTAGACATGGCTTTCGAGAGAAGAAGCATATCGACAAGCCAAACAGAAAAAGACAACACAAATTGCTCACTCGATGCGGCAGCCTGGTCAAGTTTTGTGTTAAACTAGACAAACGAACCGGTATGTGGTGGGTGCAGGATTTCAATGATTGCCATAACCATGATTTAGCGGCTGTTGATACCGCACCTTTTCTTCGATCCCATTGTTTCATTAGTGAAGCTCAAAAGTTAGAGATATCTTCTAAGAGAGCTTCTGGCATTCGGAATTGTCAGATACTAGATTATGATGCGTGATGCAGAGGAGGTTACCAGAATCGTGGTTACCAAGAGAAGAACCTATACAACTTCAGTACTGTGCATGAGCGGTCCAGAATTCTCGAAGATGATGCAGATTCAATCATAAGGTACTTCCAAGATAGAAAAAAATCTGATCCAGATTTCTTTTTCAAATATGAAACAAAGGATGGGTGTCTTAATCGGTTTTTTTGGGCAGATGGACAGTCCGTTGTTGATTACTCTTACTTTGGTGACGTGGTTATTTTTGACAGTACATATCAGCTTAATAGATATAATATGATAGTGGTTCCTTTTCTCGGATGCAATCATCACCGCAGCACTATAATGTTTGCATGCGGCATTGTCTCTTGTGAGAATGATGAGACGTACCGATGGTTGCTTGATGCATTCCTTGAGGCAATGTACCAGGTACGTCCAGAATCGGTCATCACAGACGGTGACCTTGCCATGGGTAAGGCCATTAAATCTATTTTGAAGGGGACAACACATCGAATATGTTCATGGCATATGGAGCGTAATGCCAAGAAATACATCCATGGTAAATCAGCAATAGAGAAGTTTCATAAGTTGGTGTACACGTGCACTTCTGATAAATTTGAGACAAAATGGAAAGATTTTAAGAAGGAGGTGAGTAAAAGATCACCTAGCAGGCAGTGGCTGCAAATGATCTATAGATTGAAAGAATCATGGGCTGCAACTTTTGTGAAAAAGAAGATGTTCCTAGGAATGTCGAGTACTCAAAGAAGCGAGAGCCTCAATGCAAGACTTCACAATTACATCAAGTGTAAGATGTCCCTATATAGGGCCATACAGCAGTTTGAGCGATGTCTCACGCGCATGCGCACCAAGGAGGCCGAGCTTGATTGCATAGCCTTTCAGAAGGAACCAGTGCTACAAACCCCTTTCCTTGATCTTGAAAAATCTGCAGTGAGCAACTACACTACAAAGGTCTTCTATATTGTTCAGAAAGAACTGAAAAGGGCTGTGGAATATGTGGTTGGTGAGACCCTCAATAGTAGCATGTCGTCACAGTATTTCATTACTCGAAAAGGAAAACCTGAATCACGGCACGTCGTGCGTTGCTGTAGTATTGAGGTTGATATGCCTAGCCTTTCATGTACCTGTGCAAAGCTTGAATATGAGAAAATTCCATGCAGACACATCTTCGCGGTGTTGATACACATGAAGGCTACGTGCATGCCTCGGTGCTGCATCCCTGATAGGTGGACCAAACATGTCAAGTCTGCATTTCCTTCGGATCGAGAAGGCGGTACATTTAACATAGCTGATCACTGTCAGAGGTTCCATGAGCTGAATAAAGCAGTCATCCCAATCCACTATGAAGCAGCCAAATCCAATGCAGACTATTTGAAGTTAATGGAATGTTTAAAAGACCAAAAACAACACTATGAACATAACAAGGATACTGTTGAGAAACCTAAGGTCAAACAAGAGGTTAAAGATGATGTAAATTCACAACCGGCTATAGGAAACCCCAAACCTGTTGTAACCAAGGGCACACCGAAGAAAAACAAGAGGTCGTATGAGAGGATTAAGTCAGTGATTGAGATCAGGCGGAAGAACAAATGTGGACATTGTGGGCAGCGAGGGCATAATCGGCAAACCTGTCAACTACTTCGCCAGGTAAATATTGTCGTTTGCTAGTTAATGTAACTTATATTGGTAATTCGAATTAACATTTTATTTGTATTTTGCAGGATGACGCCGCTGCTTCTGCTGATGTGTCGGGCCATGAGGACAGCGACGATATATTTGGTTCGAATACCTAAATGATGGTTAGTTTTTCTGACATCCAATGTTTCATTTGCTCCTGCATCTCTGCTGGCTGCCCAGTATTTTTTTGCAAAATTTTTTTTCTTAAGTAACATATTTATGAGGTGCTCAAATAATGGCTAACAGAGGGAATGCCCAAACCTGTTGTATTTTAACTTAGTTGTTTCTTTGTACACTTATTAGCCATAATCTATTTATGTTTTCTATAATTGTGCGTTGTCAGTTAGATTCCAATTTGTTAAACTAAGGATTACCATAATGGATGATAATAATGTGCCAATGAAGGTACAACATCAATGTTGTCCTGTGATTTTTTAGCTCACTGAATCCTTTACAACATCAATGTTGTTCTCTTAAAATCAACATTGTCATGTGATCTGTGATTTTGAGCTCACTGAATCCTTGACAACATCACCTGAAGTTGTGTCAAGGTACAAAGCCTTGACTAATTTACAAAACCGCCTCCTGATCATGTTAGCTACTATCCCTTGCAACCTGTTTAGGGAAGTACAGTGAAGTATTGATGTCACTAAATTGTAATTAGAACAAAACTGAAGCCCCCAAAGTTCTCAACTGGTACATTACTTTTTTTTTCTCAAGGAGGATATCAAAAATTGAAAATGGAAAATTCAAACATCAGTACTGTCAGTGACATGGCAGCTTTCAATTGCAGTTACAAATTTATATGAAGCAACTGTCTGGGAAGATGGGGATGCAGCAGCTGGTAAATGAAGGAAGCCAGTCCTTGGGATGTGATTAGGGGTGTTTTAGCAAATTTTAATGAGTGATTTTACAAGCTATCTTTTTACTTTGGTTTGTCTGTAATAATATCTGGATGGGATTAGTTTCTGTCTTTTAATGTGTAATTTCATCCGAATTGTCTATTTTCTCAATTGTGCAAAGCAAGCAGATGGGTACTGGTACCGCTGTTTGGGTACCACTGTACCACCTCTCACAATGGGAGTTGTACCGCTTTGGTATTGTTTGTTTAATCAATCACTTTGATATTGCCTATTTAACCAAACACTTTTATATGCAACGGGTAGCAAGACAATGGGCAATTGATTCTTTCCGTTTCAAAATATATCAAACGGTGGCCACTGAGTCGTCAATAAATAGAAAGTATGATCCTTTTTTAAATTAAGACGGTACTCAATTAAGATATTCAATTCACTTTGATATTGCCTTATCACATTCCATAAATATACCAAACGTGTCACTTTCCAACCAATTAGTTTCCTGACATATGATTTTTTTTCTCTTTCCAACCAATTCGTTGACATATGAGGATTTATGGTATATCAGATCTTTCATTAAGTTGAAATATAAATCCAGCTATTTATTTAACTACAAATCTGGCCTAAAGAAAAAAAATAAGGTATGAAATTATCAACGAATATTTGTAAATAGAAAGATGTCTAGCAATTCGATTATAATAGATCTTGTGACACCCCGTCGAATACTGTAACTGGACAATACACGATGGAGTGCCCGCCGCGGATGCCTGCTGCACCCGCAAGGCTTACTAATACTTAATTTACCAATTAATATTGATTCTACTCAAATAATATACCGATCAATTAGAAATTTATAATTAATTACTTAAATATAAAGTAAATCCTGGCCTGGTATATTTAGGTTACTAACCACAATATCCAATGGTCCGCTACTCCTCTTGTTGTCCAGCACTTGATCTGAAACCTGGAACCCACAACCAATCGTGGAAACAATGCAAAAAGCACGGAATGAGATAAGTAAAATTTATCTCAGTACGGTATTCAGTTCCAGCCACTTGAGTTTGGATTATCATGTGTTGGAACTAAATACAAGACTGAGTCAAATCAATTCCAAATTAAATTCCATTTCTTTTTATTTCAAATAACATTAAAACTCGACTTTTGATCAAGCGATGCAATTAGACAAATAAATTCAGTACTATTCAAAATCGTTTCAACAAATTCAGAATATACCAATTGTCATTTTAATTCCTTAGAAAAAAAAATTAATCGTTATGTATCAATTATCGTGTAAAAACATTCACCTCTTGTTCAAAGCAGAAATAGCAATGTCAAAATCTATTAAATCCATATAGTATGCAATGTGAGCTCGGCAATCAATTCAATAATAATTCAAATTTCAAAGTATAACAAATGCCGACTCATTTGGTTGGACAACTTTCTAGTATGCAAGTCTGGTTTCTTTTCTCAGTATCGAAGTCAATATGTCGCGAGCACCTTCTACGAGAGGCTACCCCGACCAATTCAATTCATATACCATTCAATCAATTAAATCAACAAATGTACAAGCAAGCTGGGAACACTCACACTCCGGTCCATTCCAGACTAGACCTACTGAGTCCCGGTACATAAGCGCTTATTACACGGTGCTTGGTAGGATGGGTCATGACTCCACCTCCAAACATTACGAGTGTCTATCTCAACCACACAAGTTGTACTTACCTCAATCAAATCACATTTCAATCAGATACCATTCAATATGTCACTTTTCAACATTTCAATCGGATACCATTCAATATGCCACTTTCCAATCATGCATCAATATACAATTTCACAAAATGATCTCATGATCAAAATTCCAATTATGAATTCAGAATGCATAATGATAACAATACTAGTAATAACAACCACAATCAGAATATATATATCACATATAATTAAAACTCAAGTGAAATCCGTACCTTATACTGCAAGCAAAATCCAAAGCAAAAGAAAGCAAGCAAGCAAAAATAATTCTACAGTGGCTCTGTCAAGTCAGCTGCTCCTAATTCCGACACATAACCACCCCACTCTAAAACAAATATAAATCTCCTTTTAATTTTTATAAACACCTATTATATGCTACTTATAATTTTTATAAATTAGAAACTATACTATCATGCATATATGTCATGATTATACCATGCATTTACTAGACTCAATAATCGTAAGTCATGCAACTCAATTGGTGCCATTTAATACACCTCTAATCTCACATGTAAAACTTATGCAAATGCTAATGCAACATTTAGTAAAAATCATTGTTTTTAGTTTTCCAATCAATTCTAATAAATATTATTAATTCTAATTCTAATATGAGAAATGCACACATGATATTACCATAAATTAGGGTTAAATGCTAAATTCTTATCCAAGCCCAATATGATCTCTTTTTACCAAAATAACCCTTAACCCAAAGAGGTCAATATTGCAACATAAGTAATAATTATCCAATAAAATGCATGACATGCAAAATCTCATATTTACCCTTTATATACATGCATCTATTTATACTAAAATAAATGCAATACTTAAATTAAAATAATGTCATATGCTTAATTACGCTTAACAATTCCTATTATGCATAAAATCCTCACATATTAATCATCACACACAAGTATTCAATCCATCTCAATTTCGCATTACTCAGATTGTACATATCAATCAAATTTCATAATTTTCCCATAAACCCTAAAAATTTCATGCACATTCCATCTCAATTAAAACTTGCAATTAAATCAAGAAAATAGCAAGGAATAACAGTATAGAACTAATCCAAAGAGATTACTCACTCAATTTCGATCAAAGACCGGTGACGCGAGAAAAAGAGCCGAATTCGCTATTACTCGATTTTCGCCACTTAATCCTCGAAAGAACTCTGCAAGACCACTTGAAAATCGATGGAGAGGGCCCCAGAGTGCTCCAAGTCGAACGGCGGCCGAAACCGACGAGTTCGCTTCGATTTTTGAAAAACTTCCGTCGAGAAATACGACGAGGAGAGGCCACCAATCGGCGATCCGAAAGTAGATAGTGCGAGAGGGCGGTGAGGCGAACGCGTGGATACTTTGATCCGGTAAAACGACGGAGAAATGGTGGAGAACAGTGTGTGTGTGGGATTCGGTTTCTTTTTGGAAGAGAGGCGTTGCCTCTCTGTGTTGGAGTCGAAGGAAGAGACGGAGAGAGAAAGAAAGGGTCTTCTCCCATTTAATTCCGATTTTTTTTTTTACAAAATTCAGAAATTATCCAATAAATCAAAAATTAATATTCTATGTATAAAAACAATTATGCAACAAAAGAAAAATAGCTAATCTTTTTATAATGCCAACTAAAAATTTAGAAATTTTCATATTCTTATTTTAAGAATACCAGTAAGTATAAAAATTTAATTTCCAGCACATAAATTATTCAAAATAAAACCAATCAAGTGCACCCAACGTAGGAGGAGTATATTCAACGGTTCTATTTTAGTGCAATTGAAGTGCATTGACAAGACGGGTAGCAGCAAATCTCAAAAGAGGGCTCCCGATGGTGTAAATACATGGTCAAGCAAGCAAAAAGATGTAAGCATCTATTAGTTTCATTTTTTTTTTTTCCTAATTCTAATAAGACCTACCGATCAATGTTTATTTTCATAAAATATTTCCTGAAATTTGGTGGAGTTATGAATTTATGGGACTGCCTTGTTTGACCTTTGCGTGTAATTTATGAAGTTATGGGTAATTACTCGATGGGAAATTAATCCATATGAATACTAGCCTTTTCCAGAATACTTGCGCGTAACTTTCCTGACCTTTGCGTGTAAATTTTATTTTCATTCACTTGAATATTTAGAAAAGAGCAAAGATGTCACCGAACCAGCCCAATAGCTCAACACCAGACAAATGGATGGAAATGAACAAGAAAGATCTTAATTGAGCTATCTGATGATAGCGATACAGAAGGATATAAATATGATGATCTTGATCTCACTGCTGAAGAAATGGTAGCCATACAGTATGTGAAAAATGCGAAATCGAGCGAAGAACTCGTGAGAATATATCCTAGTCAACTATCCTTGACTGCTGGGCAAATGATGTCGGCATTTAATTGGGTATATGACGAGGTACAACTATTTCTCATGGGTAAAATGACACTGAATCATACATACATGGTTAATAAATCAAAAGACATGCTATTTAATTATCTTCATTTATTTAAACTGTTTTATCAAAAGATACTTAATTTTTTGTTTCAACAGGTTATAAACTGTTTTATTGAATCTTTAGATACACATCGACACCCTTCTATGAAAGTGATGCAAGTGTCATCTTTTGACACTAACATATATTCCAGACATGATATCAAGCATACCGTGTACCATATAGACATTGAAAATTTTACGGCTGTCGGCACAAAATTTTTAAAGCATGACATGGTAAGTCTAAAATTAATATTTAGGTATTTCATATCTATACGATTTTAGAATGGGTAGACATTTTATGCTATTGTCTATCTTACTTTGCAGTTTTTTTTCCCATCAATGCAAACGATGTACATTGGTATGTAGGAGTTCTAAATATGAAGTTTAAAGAATTTCAAATATTGGACTCTTTAAATAGTACGGTGGGATCGTATTCTAGACATACCAAAAATTTGGTAAGTGCTTTGAAGCTTATCATGGTACTTGATTGTTGTTTTTTTTCCCCAAGTAATAACAATTTTTTAAAAAAATGCAGCGCAACGGAATTCAATTTTTAATCTCTCTTGCACTAAAAGCTGACCCTAGACTTTCAAGAATGTATGGCTCACTGGATATCACCGAATGGGAAGTCAAGGAAATAAAAGAGGCACCAAAGCAACGTGATAGTTGCTCTTGCGGTTTATTTGCGATGAAATACATTGAACTATGGAAAGGTTCTATCGAAACAACTAATTTCTCACAGGTTGTTATCAATTAACTAATATCTTCCATATAGCAATTATTTTAGTTTATTTTATTCGTTCTTGGTATTTAATGTGCATTATGTTTTGCAGATCAATCCTGAAGTATTTCGCAAACAACTTATTCATCACTTGATATTTTCAGAGAAGAATCAACATGAAGACATTAAAAAGAAAATCAGTGACATCTCGGTGGAGAAATAAAAAGATTACTATTGCGTTGAAACTAAGATTCCAATTTACGTTTCTACTTATCTATTTTGCATTGATAAAGTTGTTAAGTTCTGTTTGTTTTATCTTAAATTTTTACATGAGTTTTGTCCAAAATGAGCATTTGGTGCTCTGATTCGTTGCCAAAATTGAAATTTTTGCATTGAATATGGCATTCTGGATTACGATGTTCTGTATGTCGTACTTCCATGCATTCATTTTCTTTATAAAAAAGAAACCAGATCTTTTTTATATTTTAGACACGGTAATTCCATGCATTGGAATTAATTACCATATGCTTTTATTAATTACCATCTACATGATAGCACTAGAAATATAAATTGACATAAATTGACATGACATAAATACGCTAAAGATTTTACAAGGTATATCTCAGTCTAAGCAATACGAATTTCCATTGTTGAGGTATACAATTGAGGTAGTAAATTTCCATCGTTATATATCTTGTGTATATTTTCTAATGAAATTCCCAAATCCAATTTATATCTTTCCATATCAAATTCTGAATTCCCACAACTTTCTCCCATTAAGCTTTTCTCAGGCTCAGAGGGGTCCACATTGTCTTCTCTTGACCGAACCTACCAAAAAAGACCAACAGTTTACAATGTCATGATAAACTGGAATTCGACCCAACGATTAATATAATGGCTTTGATTCGCAACTTGCGTAGTAAAATGTGTAGCTCTAAAGCAAGGCAGCTTAATAACAATGAACCCATAGATAAAAATGAAGTTTCGATTGGTAATTGATAATAAACAATTATGTAGCAATTTTTAGTTCATATTTTTTTTTCCCATCACTTTAGCCTCTAGAACATTTTTTTACTTTACAACAAACCCCTAGGGTTCAAGGCTCATGTCACAAACACCATACCAGTATAGGTTCTTTTGTACCAGAGATCGGTACCATGCACCTATTGGGTGTATCCCAGCTGCTCCTTTAATAAATGTGCATAATCTAGACCATAATCTATCCCAGCTGCTCCTTCTATACCAAACATCATGGCCTTCACTTCCTTCTTCACTGTTTCTGTCCATAATCTAGACTAATAAAATAACAAGTTATGAATTTTAGATTAGACTATCAAAAGGCATATCTGTGGATAAATAAATGTGATAGAAGTATGCAATTTGATCCTCTGAACTGTCTTGATAACAATTCTTCAAGGTAACTGTAAATTGTCCTTGCATCTGCTCAGAAAATAAGTATCATTAAAATAAAAGAATGTAAATTGCCAAGACCAGTAGGTCCCGTACCACCAGAGGAGACGCTGAGGTAAATTAGTCATGGTCATTATAGATGTACTGGTCATCTTTTGGGTATATTTTTTGTTGTAACTAAAACAGATGAGGTCAAGTTTGATATTTACCGGTAGCAAATATATCCATGAGGAAGTCAATCTCTTGGTCTAATTTTGTGTTTTCTTCTTCTAATGATATTATCTCCTTTGTCAAGATATCAGAGATTCCCCACCAGAATTAAATGATCCCTACAAAAGAAACTACATTACTATTTTTGCAGATCCAAACACATCATATGGTTATTTTTTTTTTTGGTGATGTAGTTAAAAAATGAAAAACACATCATACACAATTGCAGTGCATACTTGCTGTATAACACTGACATTGTCCTCTGACATTTCTCTAACTAGTTCTCTTTTCTAATTTACAAAAATTTTGGTGCAAAATTGAAAATTTTAAGGCTCAGCTAGCTCTCTATGTACCATTTTCTCTCAATCGGCTAACCCTAACAAAGAGTGTTTATAGGAAAAAAAATTGGATTAAAATAAAAGAAGTACCTTCTGACAATTTGCATTAGCGGATTCACAATCTTGAACCTAAAAATCGACATCTTGAATAATTACAAACTCCAACAGGATAAAAGAGGGAACGAGATGAGACGCCTTTCCTTTCTGTGATCTTACGAAAATAATCCGATCAAACAACTAAAGTTGATAGCTTGGTACTATGTATAATTCATGCTACACAAATTGAATGCTAAGGCCAAACACAAAGACCTAATTCGAAGCCAGACCGGTAACATACCAGTATGACGAGTTGCAACAGGAAAGTGCACCATGTACAGGTCAAGGTACTCCAGTCGGAGCTTCTTCAAGCTGTCCTTACATGCCTCCAGCACATGCCCATGGTCAGAATTCCATAACTAACAATATAGAAATAAAAAAAAAATTAAGCATTACTATGTAGAAGTTCCATTAATATAATAAAGAGAAGGTATAGGTATTGACAATCGAAATTAAAATTCGTAAGGTTAACAATAGTAGCAGTAAGTAAGTAAGTAACCTTGGTTGTAATGAAGAGATCTTCCCTTTTGACAAGACCAGACTTGAATGCCTCTTCGAGTGCTTCTCCTACCTCAGCTTCGTTCTGATAATCAGCTGTATAAATTACAAAATTAGCCTCAAATGAGGAAACACCGTCGATTTCATACTCGGTGCAGTCGTGCAGATCCGAAGTTTCGAACACGGATCGTTGCAAGCTGGGGAAAAGTGATCGAGGAGAGAGAGGAGTCGTTAAAGGATGATAGAGCAAGCGGCGGCAGCGGATGCGGATGAGGTGTGTTTGCGCGGGTAGGTAGAACAAGGGAGGCGAATAGATGAGCACCACTTGGAATTGGAATCGGAGAGGAAGAGGGTAAGTAAAGATTTATGGGGGATTTGACTTCGAGACAGCTGTGTAATGTAAATGGGAATGGTTCGAAGGCAGTAGCAGAGAGAGAAGGTGAAAATTAGATTGACTATTTTGCCCTTCCGCAAAAAGTTTGCTGTTCAACTTAACGGAGAAAAAACAGAGATCGATATAAAATGGACATGTCTTGACCGTTCGATTGATATGAAATGGACGGTCTAAAATTTTGGGGTCCACATTAGAATTTCCCATAGGAGTTATTAAAATTATGCACATGCCATCGTGTGGGGTAGGGGGGCGGGGGCAAATGGATTGTGATAACCTACAATCTAGCTCATAGATCTCAACAAGGAGTTTAGATAAAGAAGAATAGGAAATAGGAAATTTATCTTTCTTTTAATCAGCTTAGTACACGATATTTCTTAGTTTACAGAATGTCTAACCCCCCTTTCCTATAGAGAGGGGTTCCTATTTATAGTCATCTGGTGGTCCCCCATCGCATCGGATCTTTTGTGGCCTTCTCGTGTTCTCATCTTCCTTATTTAACTGCGACATGAAGGTCGCTGTAACCTCCCTCAACCCCGACATGTTCCTTTCTCGCCTATGACCAGCGTCCATTCGGGCGAGGTTGAGTGCGAGGTTGAGTCGAGGCTCTTTGAACAACTATCGCCCAAAGGCCACATAATATCTCATGATCGTTACGGAAGGGACATCTGTGCTCAGAAACCGTTTTCTCCTGGGGACCCACCGGTGAGAGCTCCCTTTAACGGTTCCTGACCCCACTCTCTGAGCGCAACGGCCTCGGGTCCACTCTCATCACAACGGCTCGTGGGCTCCTCTCTCTAAAAAGGCTTTATACAAGGCTTTTCGTAATTACTGAGCCCGTATCCGAATCTGACCATATCATTAGCCCTCAAGCTTCTGGTAAATATTTGCATTTTATCAGAAGTTTTTTATGGCAACTTATTAGGTGACTTCATTGGGCATCGGGCGATGTTTGAGCGACGTTGGCTCGTCATCTAAATTCTTTGAAAGGAATAAGACGACGAAACCTGCGAAGTCCTCATAATCTGCAAGCCCTCAGAGGGTGTTTGTTGATATCGGAATCCATCCAACGCAGTCGCACAATGATGATGTAACGAATATCTGAGTCCTCCGGACGCAGTCGCACAGTGAGGGTTGGTATTGTCGAGCCCTCATTCAATGCTAGAAGAATTATTTGGCGAAATAATATAAAGAAAGGGGGAGGGGGGCACAAGATCTTCTATAGGGATCCTACAAGATCTTCCCTACAAGATCTTCCCATCATTGCATCTTTGGGGGATCGAGTCGCGACGGTTTGTCTTCTCATTGGGATTTGAAAAAGGGATTCGCCCTCTTCTAGGCGGGAAAACCGAAGAGACGTGTCTTTATATAGATTCAAACCCGTCATTCATCTCTCTCTCCACTCCCAGTATACTCACTGTACCCCTGCAGGAGTTTTCTTCTTTCCCTTATTCTTTCCTTTACTCCGGTGAACCCTTCATCTTTGTTTTTCTACTCTCCTTCTTCTTCTATCCTTGCCTGTCGGCGGCTATCGAATATTGGTACTAACCTTTTCTTGTTTTTGCTTTTCTTTCTATCACTTTTGTTTCTTGTCGTAGCCTATTCGCTTTTTCTTACTACCATTTTGTTTAAATCTCCTTTGTTGCTTAGTTCTACCATGCCTAAGAAGGTTTTCAGGAGTTCAGATTCTAAGAAAATTAGGAGTAAATTCCCCCTGTCCAGAGGTTTCGAATCACATCCCTGGATCGATTCGAAAATAATCAAGTTCAAGAGGAGTTTGGTTTTTGATGATCTAGAGGAGAGCGAGTTTTATGTGGAAGGAGCGAGTAAACTAGACCGCCCTTTTGAAACTTCAAAGGGAAGGGTGCTCTTCGCTAAATCTGCATGGTGGGGAATACGCCTACCCTTGTCGCTGTTTCAATGCGCACTTCTCAATATGGTGAAGGTTCCTCCAGGCCAACTTCTTCCTGTCGCCTGGTGTTGCGTCACCTCCTTTGAGCGTTTGCTTACGGTGAACTTTGCAGACATAGGTTTTAAGGCTAAGGTTACCCCCACTTTGGGGCTATTTGGATATTACTTCAAATTCTGCCGTCATAGCGAATTTTGTACCATCAGAATTGTGCGTCGTTTATTCGCCAATAAGCCCAGAAAAATAGGCAACTGGGAGGAGAACTTCGCCTTCTGTCGAGGGACCTTGATGGACGGGATGGGCGTCTGTTTGGATTGGAACACGACCTCTACTGGGTTCACCAAGGTAGAATTCCCAGAGCCTACCGAGGACGAATATGCCATAATAACTCATCTGGGTAGAACCTCCCAGGGGGGCTATCAATTGTGTTGGGATGGGGGAAGCCCTGTAGCAGATGATCGCACCTTCGCTGAATGCATCGAGCCTGATTTTGTCGCAGACGAGGAGCTACCCCTACAGCAGCTTAACTATTCCCCTCCTCCTGAAGAGGAAGGGGAAGGATCACCACCGCCGATCGAGTATCCAACTACCAAGGCTCTTCCTGTTACAAAAGCTCCTCCTGTCAAAAAGGCGTCTACTTCCGTCCCCAAGGTCTCGGCTATGTTTAAGGTTGCCAAGGGGGGCGGCTCTAAGGGTTCTAAGCCTGCTTCTTCTCGCACTTCTCAGCATCCCAAAACCGCGCAGACATCTGAGAAGGCCCCAGCGGAAAAGGTGTTGGACGAGGGAGGATCGGCGGCAAAGGAAACAAAAAAGAGAAAGCGAGCCGAAGGTTCCTCGAAACATTCATCGCCGACTCCCCCAGACTTCCCCGGATCGTCTATTGGTGGTGAATTGGCGATACCTGCCGCGCCAAGGCAGGCATTCGAAAAAGCATCTGGGAAGACATCTGTTGGTGAAAAATCTGCACCGGCTCACCCTTCCTCTTCTTCCCAGCGTCGCCTAACTACTCCAGATGATTCCTGGCGCACAGCTCGCGTCAGGAAGATTCACGAAGACGAGAAAGTTTCTTTGCGCCTCCCTGGAATAAACGTGGATCCTTCCAAGATTCAGGTTTCACTCTTTGTTTATCTTGCTCATCCTCGCCACTCCCTTTTTTTTATATAAAAAGAATAACGAAGATGTTTAATTGCGTAGGTGCCTCGTCTTGCTGCCTCCCTGCATCGCGTGTCCTTGGACTTATGTCCACAAATTAGTAATTCGCTTACTGGCTTATCAATGGAGGACAAGTTCATGCGGATGCATTCTTTACTGATGGAGTTGGGATGTCTCCAGGCGAGCGTCCATGGTCACTCTCGCAATTTCGGAAGTGCTTGGACGAAGTCATTGTCTACTTTGGCGGAAAGGAATGCTAAAATCGACAAAGAGCTCCGCGTGCTTCGGGAAGAGCAAGAATCAGACTGGGGCTTCAAGGTGGATCTGTCGCAGTTCTCGTTTGCAAACCGCGCTTCTGACGAAGACAAGGCTGAAATGACTGCGTTGTTTGAAAAATTTGCTGCCGCCCAGGATACCCTGTTGGTTCGTGCGCAGACTGCTGAAGCAGACAAAGATCTGATGTCTGAGACGCTGAGCCGTGCCTCCCGCGTCAATGTTGACCTTCAGAATCAGCTATCTGCCGCGCAAATATCGCTGGATCAACGCGACCAACAACTGGAGAAAGCCAAGGAGCTTATTCTCCAACGAGATGGGGCCATATCAGATTGGAAGAAAACATGCGAGAAGGTGGCGCGCCAAGAGAAAGAGCGAATAACTGAATTGGCAAAGTTGAAGCTGGCCAATGAGGCTTCGGAACTGAAAACCAAGGAATTGCTGGACGAGTTTCAGAAAAAGAGCCAAGAATTGGCAGGCCTTGGTGAAGAGGTGTCTCGGGTGAAAGCCGAAAAGGATCAGCTTGCATCTGACAAGGATAGGTTGGCGTTTGAGAAGGCCCAGCTTCATTCGGAAGTTATCCAGACCTCCTCGCTGTTGCAGGAATCCTCCGTTCGTCTTGCTGAGCTGCAAGCCGAGATAGAAAGGTTGAAGTCTCTCCCTGCCACTTCCAAAGGCAAAGAAGTTTGTACTGATAAGGGAGAAGTCCGCTCGTCCCATGACTTTCTTCAGACATTCCTTCAATCCACAGGTGCCCAAGCTGCAGCTACCCGCCTCGTTTGCGGGGGTCTTCATTACATGTTGAAGCTGGAATGTGATCAGCTGCGTCAGTATTACCCATTCACTCGGGAGGAGTTTGGGATTATGGACCCTGCGCCAGAACCTGACGTCGCCCTATCGCAGTGTCGTTGGGATGAGGAAAGTGGTGATCTTATTTGTCAAGATGAGGAGGGTGACCGAGTGGTTGAGTTAGGTATGGAAGTAACGAAGCCTCTCTTGACTCCTCGCTACCCCTGGTCGAGCTCTGGCGCTGTTTGGCCCGCAGACATAACTCGTCCTTCTAGGGAAGAGGTTGAAGCTGAAGATGAAGACGAGGAAGGCTCTGGCGAGGAGAGGTCTGCGGGGGTAAACACCTTTGGGGAAGCTGGACCTGTTGCCGAGTTAGCTGAAGATCTTGCTCGCCTTTCCCCGCATCCTGTCGAGGGGGCAGGGTCACTGAACATTTCTGAGCAATTTGACCAGATGATGAACGAACAAAGGGAGTATAACTTGCTCCATTCCGATCTCCAGCTAAGTGATTTTAGTCTTTCTGGTGGTTCTTTAGGCGGTGATGTAGATGGAGAGCCATGAGTTTCTGTTCTATGTTTCATCATTTGTTGTATGTTATTATGTAAACGTGAATTTTTTGGATTATGGTATTTTCTTTAAAAGACTTATCTCGTGCGACTCGATTATATAATTGTTGTGTTGCTGTTTGTTGAATTATGTAATTACTTTGTTGTTACTTGTTGTCTCTGCGACTTGTTGTTGCATAAGTAAGTCAAGATTTTGACGGTAAACATCATATAGTAGAACGAAAGGAGCGACGAAGTTAATGTGAGAGACAAGATTTGAACTCATTGTGAGACGTAAGCAAGGGTGCGTGTTTGACAAAGTAAGAAAATCGACGATGTTAGGGCGCTGAATGTGAACAGGCTTGAACTCATTTAAAAGAAGTTAACGAATCACATGCAGGCAGTAATTTGAAAGGAGAAAACGATGTAATTTAAAAGGAAAGAATGACGTATGAACAGGCTTGAACTCGTTATATTCCATAAAAGTACATAATAAAAGTACATCATATCATATCTTAGGTGATACAGGCCTAACGAGACTAAGGGATGTTGACTTTCTTTCCTAGCTAAAGGGAGGGCGAGGAGTCATTGCACATAAGGGATGTTGTCTTTCTTTTGTCCTTATGACTCCCCTTTCACTGTGATGGAGGTCGACTGGAGAGCTACTCTCTTTTACCATCACGCTTGAAGACGACGCTGCGTTGGACTGGGCTCCTTTGGTTATGTAGAAAGTGTGCATCGCCGCGCCATTTATTGGCGTCGAAGTTGATACCTCTTTTGACGAGGTGCCTACGGCGATCTTGCTCCTTCCTCTCCAAAGGGGATGACCCATGATATAAGCTTGTCCTCTCTCTCGTGCTGAGCATTCCCCATCTGTCGTTGATGGTTGGCGATCGACTATTCGAGGGCGACCTCTAATTTAGATATGGTAAGGTCGCCTGCATTGGGGGCCAAGCTTGCAATAACGCCCTGTCACCGTCGTCGTCTTCGTTTATGTGGGCTTGAAACGACTGAGTTTTGTTATTTTCATTTACTCTCAGCTCCGCCGCCCAAACCCACTCGACGGATGTCTTGCTTGCGCACACGGTCAAGCAAGGCTACCCGCCGATAGGGAAGGTTTAGTATACAACTGGAGGGATTTTACCTCAGCTGTTCTACTATACCTTCTCGAACTTATCAGCTGCTTTACTATACCTCCTGTTCTTTCCTCTCTCGCTCTCTTTTTTTTTTTTTTTTTGGCCATTTTTACTCAAGCTCTTGTTTGTGTTTGCTTTGTTTTTTGTCTTAAGGAAGAAAGAAGATATTTGAGATCTTGGGAAGAGGAAGGAGGAATGGGGGCTCTTGGGATGAAAGTCTTTGTGGGGTAACCCCCCTATTTATAGGTGTCCCGGCACCGACAATGGTGGGTCCCCTCTTGTCGTGTTGAAATAAATGCGAGACCTAACGTATTAAATGTTGGGTACGAATTATGGCCCGAGATAGTTGGGTTGTATCCTTAAATTTCGCCGTGTAAGTAGGGACACGAATATTTGCTTCTTTGATGAAAAGACTTTGCTAAATTTGGAAAGGTTCGTACGCATGACCAATTACTCGAGTTCGTAGGATTAATGCTGGCCAAAGTTACTGGTGACGGATAACGTTGTGTTTAATATCTGTTTTGACGACGCGATTAACGTTTGTAATATGGAAGATTGGGAATGGCTATGCGGCTAAGGTCTGTTGTGATGGCAGACTGCGCATGGCCATGCGGCTAAGGTCTGTTGTGATGGCAGACTGCGCATGGCTATGCGGCTAAGGTCTGTTGTGATGGCAGACTGCGCATGGCTATGCGGCTAGGGTCTGTTGTGATGACAGACTGCGCATGGCTATGCGGCTAGGGTCTGTTGTGATGGCAGACTGCGCATGGCTATGCGGCTAGGGTCTGTTGTGATGGCAGACTGCGCATGGCTATGCGGCTAAGGGCTGTTGTGATGGCAGACTGCGCATGGCTATGCGGCTAAGGTCTGTTGTGATGGCAGACTGCGCATACAGACCCTAGCCGCATAGCCATGCGCAGTCTGCCATCACAACAGACCCTAGCCGCATAGCCATGCGCAGTCTGCCATCACAACAGACCCTAGCCGCATAGCCATGCGCAGTCTGCCATCACAACAGACCTTAGCCGCATAGCCATGTGCAGTCTGCCATCACAACAGACCCTAGCCGCATAGCCATGTGCGGCTAGGGTCTGTTGTGATGGCAGACTGCACATGGCTATGCGGCTAAGGTCTGTTGTGATGGCAGACTGCGCATGGCTATGCGGCTAATGTCTTTCCATAATGTAAGTAATTCATGAAAAATTTGTGACAATGAATTTCCAAAGTAAAGGGAATTTTACAATTTGGAGGGGAAAATATTTTACTGAATCTAGCAAAGTACACTCTGATATGCAGGTTGGGTACAAAGTTCTCTTCATTTACTTAAAAAGAAGCTAGACAGCATGCGAAAAGAAAAAAGTACAAGTTTTAACTAATTTAATCCTAAGGTTGCTTCACTTCGTCCCTGGAGGCTTATGCTACGGTATCGCTCCATCGAAGTTAATTGCTCAGGCGGGGGGGGGGGGGGGGGGTTGCTGATCACTTGTAAAATTTACGCAGATGAACAGCATTCCAGGCATTGGGAAGGTCGCGTCCTGCTAAATCTTGCAACCTGTATGCGCGTCCTTCTATGGACCGAGTCACAATGAAAGGGCCATCCCAAGCGGGATCGAGCTTTCCGATTTGTTTTCCAGTTGCTTCTACACTCCTCAATACCCAATCACCAGGTTGGAAGTGTTTTGGGGCGACCTTTTTGTCGAAGTTTTTGCGCATCTTCCGTTGATATTCGGCCATCCTTGCGCGTGCTTCCTCTCGTAGCTCATAAATCGCTTCCAGTTCCACTAACTTTTTCTCATTGTTTTTGGTCCATTCATAAGCGATGGTGCGCAATGTGGGCTGCACGATTTCCATAGGGGTGACCGCCTCCATTCCATATACCATGGCGAAGGGGGATCGCCCAGTTGCCGTCCTTGGGGTAGTGTTGTAGGACCATAGGATCTCATCAAGGAAGTCGGGCCATGCTCCCTTGCTGCCTCAACCTTCTTCTTAAGTCCTTCCAATATGGTGCGATTGGAAACTTCAGCTAATCCATTGGTTTGAGGGTGACTGACTTAAGAGAAGAGAGAGAGTATTCCGAACCCTTCACACATGTCTTGAAATGGTGCGCCTGTGAACTGTCGACCATTGTCAGATATGATGGTATGAGGTATGCCATAACGATAGACGATGTTGTGCTTGACAAAGTCAGCTATCCGTGGGGAGGTTATCAGGGCAAGTGATTTTGCTTCTATCCACTTAGTGAAGTACTCGACCGCCACGACCAAGAAGCGCAGGTTTGCTCTTGCTGTCGGGAAGGGGCCTAATATGTCTATTCCCCATACTCGACCGCCACGGCCAAGGACTTGCAATGGTGTTCAAAGAGGCAGGAGGCCTTCGTGAGACGCGAGAATGGTATTGGCACCGCTCACACCGTCGCACGATGTCGATCATATCTCTCCCCATGGTTGGCCAGAAATAGCCTTCCCTTTCGATGCGCTTGTCAACAGTGTAAGGGCTTTGATGGCTACCACAGATGCCACTATGTACTTCATCAATCAGTTTCCTGCCTTGCGATTCACTGATGCATGCGAGCCAAGGCTTACGATATCTTTTCTTCAATAATTCCCCCACCAAAATGGTAAACTCGGGTGCCCATCTCTTAATTCTCCGCGCAGCGAGTTTGTCCGTTGGTAACTGTCCTGTGGTTAGATAGTCCCAGATGGGAGTATACCATTCGAGCTGGGCACTGATCAGCAAAACTTTGGGTTCCGTTGTTGCAATGCAAGCTTCAGGGATCTCCATGATGGTAATAGGTGTCTCACTGCTCATGTCTGATCCCTTTGCTAGTTTGGACAAAGCGTCCGCTATTTCATTCATTCCCCTCGGGACATGTTCGATGATGGCTTCTTCAAAAGTTGCTAAGACCTCTTTGGCCTTCTCTAAGTATTTCGCCAAGGTCGGGTCGTGTACCTCGTATTGCCCATTGATCTGGTGTACCACGAGCTGGGAATCCATGTATACCCTGACTTTTGTCGCACCGACTGCTTCTACCAGTCGCAGTCCTGCAATCAACGCTTCATACTCAACCATGTTGTTAGTGACAGGGAATGTTATGTGAATGGCGTAGTAAAAGACTTCTCCTTTGGGTCCTTTGATCTGTAGTCCTAGGCCCGACCCCCGTTCAGAGGCGGCGCCATCGACATGAACATGCCATAAAGCTTCCTGATCCCTTTTTTCTGTCATTCTTGTGCTTTCAACCACAAAGTCTGCCAACACTTGTCCCTTGTATGCTGCTTTAGGTAAAAAGGAAATGTCGAATTCTGATAACTCCACTGCCCACTTTAAGAGTCGTCCCGATACATCAAGATTACCCAAAGCATTTTTCAGGGGAAGATCACTGATCACTTTGATGGGATGTGCCTGAAAATACGGGCACAGTTTTCTGGCTGCGATAAGTACGGCGAAGGCGCCTTTCTCAACTGTTGAATACCTTTCTTCTGCATCACGCAGTATCTTGGACACGAAGTATACAGGTTTTTGCACTCCGTCTTCCTCTCGAATCAACGCCGCACTTACTGCGACTGCGGAAGCGCTAACATATAGGTATAAAGTTTCTCCCTTGGTTGGCCTGCTGATGATCGGTGGATTGGATAGGTAAGTCTTGATCAGTTCGAATGCCTCCTGACACTGCGAGGTCCATTCGAACTTTTTGGTCTTCTTGATGGTCTGGAAGAAAGGTTTGCAGACCTCTCCCGAACGCGCTATGAATCTATTCAGCGCAGCTATTCGCCCTGTAAGTTCTTGTACTTCTTTTACAGTTTTGGGAGCTTCCATGTCGATGATGGCCCGATATTTGCTAGGGTGCACCTCAATGCCTCTTTCAGACACAATGTAACCTAAAAATTTCCCACTAGACAAGCAAAAGAAACTCTTCTTTGGATTGAGGCGCATGCCGACGTCTCTCATTTTTTGGAATATCATGTTGAGGTGCTGTACATGCTCTTTGCCAGTACAACTCTTAACGACCATGTCGTCGATGTATGCCTCGATGATTCCTCCCAACTCATTTTTAAAAACCTTGTTCACCATTTGTTGATATTCAGCTCCTGCATTCTTGAGACCGAAGGGCATAACTCTATAGCAAAATAATCCTTGCTCGGTTATGAAACTTGTTTTTTCTTCATCATCAGGGTGCATTTGTATTTGATTGTATCCGGAATAAGCATCCATAAAGCTGAGGTATTTAAAGCCCGCAGTAGAGTCGATCATGGCATCGATGCTTGGTAATGGAAAGGGCTTTTTGGGACATGCCTTATTTAAATCAGTATAATCGATACACATGCGCCATTTTCCATTGGATTTGCGCACCAAGACAGGATTTGCTAACCAACGGGGGTACTCCACTTCCCTTATGGCTCCTGCCTTAAGTAATCGATCAACCTCATCCTGTACCGCCTTCCTCCTTTCCAGGCCTAACTTGCGCTTCCTTTGCTGAACTGGACGCGCTTCTTCATATGTATCAATGCGGTGCTCTGCGATGGCTCTGCTGATGCCTGGCATCATGTCGTCATCGTTGGCAAAGATGTCTTTGTTGGCAATCAAGCATTCTCTTACCATGTTTCGGTCTATCGCAGGTAACAAGGTGCCAAGTTGGGTTACTTGTCCATCTCGTAACATGACTGGTTCTGTATCTTCCATGGCTTCTGTTAACAGGGTTTTTGGTGGTTCTTTGTTGAGTGCGCCTAGACTGTCTACAAATTCTTGGCTTTTCCTAGAGCGCTCGATGTGAGCAATTTGGGGTGCCATGGTGATTCGGTAACATTCCTTGACCACCTGTTGTTCTCCTCTCACTATACCCACCCCTTGTGGGGTTGGGAATTTAATCATCAAGTGCGGAGTGGATGCAACTGCTCCAATGCTGTTAAGGGAAGTGCGTCCCAAAATGGCATTATAGGCAGATGGAGCGTCCGCCACTATGAAGCGGACGCTAGAGATCACCGTTTGGGGTGCGTCTCCGAACAAGACATCTAGGTCGATGGTCCCCAAAGGTTTCAACTTGTCACCGGTGAAACCAACAAGTGATGTCGTCATCGGTTGCAAAGGATACTTCCCGAGGCCCATTCTTTTGAGAGCATCAAAGTACATCACATCGGCAGAACTACCTGTATCAACGAGAATTCGCTTTACCCGAATACCATTAATTCGGAGCATTAAGACGATGGCATCGTCGTGTGGCAACTGGATACCATCATAATCATGTGGACCAAACGAGATGACCTGGGTAGATTCTAGTCTATGCTCGATTTGGAAGATGTGGAAAGGTGGCTGCCTCCGGGGGTTACCAGTTGCTTTACCTTCAATGAACATCACTGGTGGAGGGGACGTGCGTTGCTGTCTGTCAGATGTGATTGCCTGGGATCGCGGGTTATTGGGATGCTCAATGCGACGATCGTCTGTGTGGGTCTCGACTTCGTGAAGATGTTGCATTTTCCGTTTACCCCTATCGTCTTTTGCCAGGAAATGTTCAAGAATGTTTGTCTGGCGCACTAGCCTTTCAATTTCGTCTTTGAGCTTGAGGCAATCCTTGGTGCGATGTCCGCTACTGCCATGATATTCACAGTAGCTATTTCTGTCGAAAACTTCGGTTCTGGTAATGGGTGGTGCCCTTCTCATTTCTTTGTTATGCTTGATTTTATCATACACACGATCCTGAGGCTCGGTTGTGACGTGGTACATTTTATAGTACGGTGCATTGTCCTCTGCGGAGTTAACACGACGACCACGGTTTCGTCTAGAGGGCTTGGTCTCTCGACGCCGAGGGCGTGGAGACCGACTGCGCTGACGATCTCGGGGTGGGCTTGGGCGCTGTGGCTGTCTGGGGGACGTACTTTGTCTGTTGCTTGGCATAGCAAAGGTGTTGTGATGATAGCCTTGGATGGCCGCGATGTGCTCTTCTGCGCGAATAAGGTGTTCAGCTCGTTCCCTAAATGCAGCGAAATCAGAGAACTTCTCCGTCATGGCTGCCCACTGAACAGGTCCTTCCAACAACCCACGCTGCACAGCTAGCAATGCCATGTCTTCCCGATAATCACCGCACTTGTTGGCTTCGATGGAGAATCGATCGAGATAATCTCGAGTGTGCTCAGAGGGGCGTTGTCGAACACTCATGAGGTCCATGCATGTTTTGGGGGGTGCTCGAACGCTGGCAAACCTTTTAAGAAACTTATTGGTAAGGTCTCTGTAACTGGACACCGAGCCGGGAGGAAGTTGCGCATACCACTCCCAAGCAACTCCCTCTAATCGTGTAGGGAAAACGAGACACATGGTTCGTTCAGATGCTCCAGTGATGAGCATAGACTCCCGGAAGGTGTTAACAAAGGCTCGAGCATCATGAGCTGGATAAGCAGGGTACTTATCAAGGCTGGCAAAATCCTTGAGACGAAGGGCCTTTCCTTTGTATAAGTGTCGAGCCAAGGCTCCACGAGGAGGCGAAGGGCTACCATGTCGCTTCCAGGAGATTTTACGCAAACGATGAGTGCGCGGTCTGGATCTCCCGTCGCTAGTGTCACTTGTTTGAGAAAAACTTGGAGACGAGGATCTAGTTGAAGTGCTGTAACGACCGCGACGCCTCCTTAAAGGCGACTTGTGGGAAGATAATTCGCTCGAACTATGAGTATCGTATTCCGAAGATGGTGATCGTCTTCTAGACCGCCGTGAACGGGATTTGGAGCGACCTTTGGTGTGAGAACGAGAATGGTTGGGGATGTTAGTTTATTGGGAGCGCCTGTGAGACGGCTGCGGTCTGTAGTCGTCACTGTGTAAAGCTAGTTCCTCTCTCTTTGACTGTCGGGTGTATGTTTGATTGGATGGTTGGGTTGGTACACCTGACTGATTGGCAGAGAATATTGGATGTTGGTAGGGGTATTGTTGAGGGGGAGGTGGGATGATAACTGGGGGTTGGTACGGTGGATCGCGGGGAGCCTGAAACTGCTGAGAAAAGGGTGGTTGTGGTTGATGGTTGTGGCTGCTGTGAGCGGAAGAAGGTGTAACGGAAGGCATTGTAGAAGGAAGTACGTGTGGTGGTGGTTGATAATTGCGCATGTCTTGTGGAGTAATGTTGGAGATGGTAGGGGGGTTGTGTCTTGGGGCTAAGGAAATGCTAACGGATTGATCGGAAGTTTGCTCCGTTCCTGGAGGTGGAGGCTGTGGGGTCGTTGCTGGATTATTGAAGGTTGCGGTGCTAGTTGTCATGGTTTTTGTGGATGGTGTACTAAAGTCTAACTTTTTGGGATGAATATTCCTACTCCCTTTCATGCGAATTGGAGCTCAAACAATAAGAAAAAAGTCGTATTTCTCGATTGTTAGGATGAGCTCTTTGTAATTTACGGTGGGCGCCAGTTGATAACCTACAATCTAGCTCATAGATCTCAACAAGAAGTTTAGATAAAGAAGAATAGGAAATAGGAAATTTATCTTTCTTTTGATCAGCTTAGTACACGATATTTCTTAGTTTACAGAATGTCTAACCCCCCTTTCCTATAGAGAGGGGTTCCTATTTATAGTCATCTGGTGGTCCCCCATCGCATCGGATCTTTTGTGGCCTTCTCGTGTTCTCATCTTCCTTATTCAACTGCGACATGAAGGTCGCTGTAACCTCCCTCAACCCCGACATGTTCCTTTCTCGCCTATGACCAGCGTCCATTCGGGCGAGGTTGAGTGCGAGGTTGAGTCGAGCCTCTTTGAACAACTATCGCCCAAAGGCCACATAATATCTCATGATCGTTATGGAAGGGACATCTGTGCTCAGAAATCGTTTTCTCTTGGGGACCCACCGGTGAGAGCTCCCTTTAACGGTTCCTGACCCCACTCTCTGAGCGCAACGGCCTCGGGTCCACTCTCATCACAACGGCTCGTGGGCTCCTCTCTCTAAAAAGGCTTTATACAAGGCTTTTCGTAATTACTGAGCCCGTATCCGAATCTGACCATATCAGATTGTTATTTGAACGGAAGTAATTTACTTTTAATAGGAAGAGGAATATTCCGCTAGTAATATTTTGGTTGTCTCCAAATGCCTATATTTTACTTTAAAGTTATTTTTAAAAATTTTAAAATTCAAACATTAAATCCAAACCATTGAACTTATTTAATTAAATTTTTTTAAATTTAAATGTTGAATTTAAACCATTGATCTTGTACAACTTAACGAGTGATACGCTTTCATATAAATTTTATAAAATTTAGAGTTGATTTGATATTTGATCAAGATGTCAAACCATGAACGTAATACAATTAATCTGTCATAGTTAACAAGATTCATTCAATTTTTAAACTCTTGATCAAATATCAAATCAAGTTCAAATTTTATAAAATTTATATGGAAATACATCGCTCGTTTAGTAGTACAAGATCAATAGCTTGGATTCAATATTTAAAATTTAAATTTTTTAATTATTGATGAAAAATAATATTGTGTTATTTTGTGGCACTCTAAAGTTATGACACCGAACTGTTCTCTAAGGCTCCGTTTGGATGTGTTGAGAATAAGATAGGAAGAAGGAAGAATGGAAGAAATTTATTGGGAAGGGGTAAATTTATTGGGAAGTGTGTAACTTTTGTGAAGAGTTTGGATGGTTACAAATAAATTTATTGGTAAAAAATGGTTATTCCTTATTCCTTATTCCGGGAAGAAGCCATCCAAACGGAACCTAATATTAAATATAAAAAAATCCTTCATCCTGTTTCATCTTCCTGTTACGTCATGAAACATATTAATTTGCACAATTAGATCCGGATCCGAAGGAACTATTCGCGTACAGTTCTGCAGACAGTATTTTCGTGCGGATCTTTTGTTGCTGAAGCTCATTATGTGGTCTTATAATCGAGCACGGTTCAATGAGAATGGTCGCAGAAAATCTTAAACACATCTTGCGTGCCTCTTCGATCTTCCTGGGGGCGACTTTTCGACGCGTGAAGGGTCAATCCACTGGTCTGTACTCGGTACCTCGCTGCCCCTCTCTCTCTCTCTCCTCTTTCGATCCATGGGGTCGCCTCTTCTCCTTCTCTCTCCGCACAGGTCTGTTCGGATTAACCATTCATAGATCAATCCTTTTGGTGCCTCTTACAGATCAATCCTTCCCTTATTACTTTCTCGATTTCGCTTTTACCTGTTCAATTGAGTGCTGGCTCATATAGGGTTAGACATTATTTGGTTGTAAATTAGTTTTTTAAGGTTTTGATCTGATTAACAAATTTTCTGGTTTCTTTAGCAGATATTGCACAGAGGTTGCTAAAGAAAGAAGGAAAAACAACTTCCAGGTATTAAGCGATTTTGATTTAGCTAGGTCAGGTTGGGTCAGGTTACTTTTTGCTGCTTTTAATTTACCATGTTTGAGAAACTCTTTTTGAATACATACCATCAGTGAGAAATCATGTCCCTTTAGAATATGTTATCTTCAATTAGGAGATACTTTCAATTTCTAAGTTATTAGTTCAGCTTGATTTGAGATGATTATATATTTTTGTATTTTACTTCTATTTCAGCCTTTGTCAGATTCAATTTGATAATGGGATGCATTGATAAGAAAACTAATTGTCTAACTACAATCTTTTATTTTCAACCACAAACATATTAGTAGAGGAATCTAAAAAACTTAGTTATGAACTGTTACATCATCTTTACTCTTTTGTATTAGATTATTTTATTTTAACTCTATCATATTTTTTCAGATCATTCTCAAATCAATTGCCTTCGGGCCTTGCTATATGCATGGTTCTAGAGAAATATGAATAACCAATGGGTTTGTTCAGGTAATTCTTCCATGCTTCTGTTCAATTTCGTTTCCATGGATCAATTTTTTCTGTTCAATTCCATTTTATTCGTGTTCCTTTGTTTCTGTTTTGGTTTTAGGTCAATGGAGTTCTGCTTCTTCATCGCCATTCCTTCTGATCGGTTGATTTAATCAGGTATCTTTCAGACCTCCGGTTTTTTTTTCTTCTCTTTATTTCATGTATGATCATCAATATTGAAGGATGTTCTTGCCAGCATCATCCTGGGTTATGACAACTTAATTATTGCCAAAGTAAATTGTCTTTGGTTTGGATAGATCATTTTGATTAGGTGCAACATTATTCCCTACCAACCAATAAATAATGAGTTAGTCAGACTTGGATTAGGGTCATGAAAAGACTTAAGCCCATTAAAACGGGCTTTCAATATCTTCTTTTCTCATTGCCTCTACCATTACCAATATTTGCAAAATTGCAACCAGATCCAGTGTTTTAAAAAGATTCTTTCAAGTTTCAGAAAATGCAATCTTGAATGAAAAATAAAAGCTCTGACATCCACATGAATGGATTTCATCACAGAATTCACACAAATTTGTTGGAAAGAAAAGAAATTTTATAAAAGAGGTGTGGGTAATAATAATAAAAAAATAAAGTCCAGCTTTTAGCATTGATGGAGCTCTCGCTCCTTTGCAACAATCCTTCAGCTCCACTCCCAAATTCAAGTAACACTCTTTTTCTCTCTTTATGTGTGTTTCAACCTCTTTGTTCTCAGTTCTCAAAAGAGATTTATGTTGTTGGTTTCTTTCAAATTTAAGCAAGAGTCGTGTCAAAGAATCGAAATGTGGTCGCTTTTCGGTGCCACTGCTCCAATAGTTGAAGTGTAGAGAACAAAAATGTGGGTTTGAATTTTGATGAGGTTTCAGTGCCTTCTTCTGATGGAAGGAGGTGGTTTGTGGGGTTTCTCCTTGCCTTCTTCTTTTCTTTCCAACAAATTTGTGTGAATTCTGTGATGAAATCCATTCATGTGGATGTCAGAGCTTTTATTTTTCATTCAAGATTGCATTTTCTGAAACTTGAAAGAATCTTTTTAAAACACTGGATCTGGTTGCAATTTTGCAAATATTGGTAATGGTAGAGGCAATGAGAAAAGAAGATATTGAAAGCCCGTTTTAATGGGCTTAAGTCTTTTCATGACCCTAATCCAAGTCTGACTAACTCATTATTTATTGGTTGGTAGGGAATAATGTTGCACCTAATCAAAATGATCTATCCAAACCAAAGACAATTTACTTTGGCAATAATTAAGTTGTCATAACCCAGGATGATGCTGGCAAGAACATCCTTCAATATTGATGATCATACATGAAATAAAGAGAAGAAAAAAAAACCGGAGGTCTGAAAGATACCTGATTAAATCAACCGATCAGAAGGAATGGCGATGAAGAAGCAGAACTCCATTGACCTAAAACCAAAACAGAAACAAAGGAACACGAATAAAATGGAATTGAACAGAAAAAATTGATCCATGGAAACGAAATTGAACAGAAGCATGGAAGAATTACCTGAACAAACCCATTGGTTATTCATATTTCTCTAGAACCATGCATATAGCAAGGCCCGAAGGCAATTGATTTGAGAATGATCTGAAAAAATATGATAGAGTTAAAATAAAATAATCTAATACAAAAGAGTAAAGATGATGTAACAGTTCATAACTAAGTTTTTTAGATTCCTCTACTAATATGTTTGTGGTTGAAAATAAAAGATTGTAGTTAGACAATTAGTTTTCTTATCAATGCATCCCATTATCAAATTGAATCTGACAAAGGCTGAAATAGAAGTAAAATACAAAAATATATAATCATCTCAAATCAAGCTGAACTAATAACTTAGAAATTGAAAGTATCTCCTAATTGAAGATAACATATTCTAAAGGGACATGATTTCTCACTGATGGTATGTATTCAAAAAGAGTTTCTCAAACATGGTAAATTAAAAGCAGCAAAAAGTAACCTGACCCAACCTGACCTAGCTAAATCAAAATCGCTTAATACCTGGAAGTTGTTTTTCCTTCTTTCTTTAGCAACCTCTGTGCAATATCTGCTAAAGAAACCAGAAAATTTGTTAATCAGATCAAAACCTTAAAAAACTAATTTACAACCAAATAATGTCTAACCCTATATGAGCCAGCACTCAATTGAACAGGTAAAAGCGAAATCGAGAAAGTAATAAGGGAAGGATTGATCTGTAAGAGGCACCAAAAGGATTGATCTATGAATGGTTAATCCGAACAGACCTGTGCGGAGAGAGAAGGAGAAGAGGCGACCCCATGGATCGAAAGAGGAGAGAGAGAGAGAGGGGCAGCGAGGTACCGAGTACAGACCAGTGGATTGACCCTTCACGCGTCGAAAAGTCGCCCCCAGGAAGATCGAAGAGGCACGCAAGATGTGTTTAAGATTTTCTGCGACCATTCTCATTGAACCGTGCTCGATTATAAGACCACATAATGAGCTTCAGCAACAAAAGATCCGCACGAAAATACTGTCTGCAGAACTGTACGCGAATAGTTCCTTCGGATCCGGATCTAATTGTGCAAATTAATATGTTTCATGACGTAACAGGAAGATGAAACAGGATGAAGGATTTTTTTATATTTAATATTAGGTTCCGTTTGGATGGCTTCTTCCCGGAATAAGGAATAAGGAATAACCATTTTTTACCAATAAATTTATTTGTAACCATCCAAACTCTTCACAAAAGTTACACACTTCCCAATAAATTTACCCCTTCCCAATAAATTTCTTCCATTCTTCCTTCTTCCTATCTTATTCTCAACACATCCAAACGGAGCCTTAGAGAACAGTTCGGTGTCATAACTTTAGAGTGCCACAAAATAACACAATATTATTTTTCATCAATAATTAAAAAATTTAAATTTTAAATATTGAATCCAAGCTATTGATCTTGTACTACTAAACGAGCGATGTATTTCCATATAAATTTTATAAAATTTGAACTTGATTTGATATTTGATCAAGAGTTTAAAAATTGAATGAATCTTGTTAACTATGACAGATTAATTGTATTACGTTCATGGTTTGACATCTTGATCAAATATCAAATCAACTCTAAATTTTATAAAATTTATATGAAAGCGTATCACTCGTTAAGTTGTACAAGATCAATGGTTTAAATTCAACATTTAAATTTAAAAAAATTTAATTAAATAAGTTCAATGGTTTGGATTTAATGTTTGAATTTTAAAATTTTTAAAAATAACTTTAAAGTAAAATATAGGCATTTGGAGACAACCAAAATATTACTAGCGGAATATTCCTCTTCCTATTAAAAGTAAATTACTTCCGTTCAAATAACAATCTGATATGGTCAGATTCGGATACGGGCTCAGTAATTACGAAAAGCCTTGTATAAAGCCTTTTTAGAGAGAGGAGCCCACGAGCCGTTGTGATGAGAGTGGACCCGAGGCCGTTGCGCTCAGAGAGTGGGGTCAGGAACCGTTAAAGGGAGCTCTCACCGGTGGGTCCCCAAGAGAAAACGATTTCTGAGCACAGATGTCCCTTCCATAACGATCATGAGATATTATGTGGCCTTTGGGCGATAGTTGTTCAAAGAGGCTCGACTCAACCTCGCACTCAACCTCGCCCGAATGGACGCTGGTCATAGGCGAGAAAGGAACATGTCGGGGTTGAGGGAGGTTACAGCGACCTTCATGTCGCAGTTGAATAAGGAAGATGAGAACACGAGAAGGCCACAAAAGATCCGATGCGATGGGGGACCACCAGATGACTATAAATAGGAACCCCTCTCTATAGGAAAGGGGGGTTAGACATTCTGTAAACTAAGAAATATCGTGTACTAAGCTGATCAAAAGAAAGATAAATTTCCTATTTCCTATTCTTCTTTATCTAAACTTCTTGTTGAGATCTATGAGCTAGATTGTAGGTTATCAACTGGCGCCCACCGTAAATTACAAAGAGCTCATCCTAACAATCGAGAAATACGACTTTTTTCTTATTGTTTGAGCTCCAATTCGCATGAAAGGGAGTAGGAATATTCATCCCAAAAAGTTAGACTTTAGTACACCATCCACAAAAACCATGACAACTAGCACCGCAACCTTCAATAATCCAGCAACGACCCCACAGCCTCCACCTCCAGGAACGGAGCAAACTTCCGATCAATCCGTTAGCATTTCCTTAGCCCCAAGACACAACCCCCCTACCATCTCCAACATTACTCCACAAGACATGCGCAATTATCAACCACCACCACACGTACTTCCTTCTACAATGCCTTCCGTTACACCTTCTTCCGCTCACAGCAGCCACAACCATCAACCACAACCACCCTTTTCTCAGCAGTTTCAGGCTCCCCGCGATCCACCGTACCAACCCCCAGTTATCATCCCACCTCCCCCTCAACAATACCCCTACCAACATCCAATATTCTCTGCCAATCAGTCAGGTGTACCAACCCAACCATCCAATCAAACATACACCCGACAGTCAAAGAGAGAGGAACTAGCTTTACACAGTGACGACTACAGACCGCAGCCGTCTCACAGGCGCTCCCAATAAACTAACATCCCCAACCATTCTCGTTCTCACACCAAAGGTCGCTCCAAATCCCGTTCACGGCGGTCTAGAAGACGATCACCATCTTCGGAATACGATACTCATAGTTCGAGCGAATTATCTTCCCACAAGTCGCCTTTAAGGAGGCGTCGCGGTCGTTACAGCACTTCAACTAGATCCTCGTCTCCAAGTTTTTCTCAAACAAGTGACACTAGCGACGGGAGATCCAGACCGCGCACTCATCGTTTGCGTAAAATCTCCTGGAAGCGACATGGTAGCCCTTCGCCTCCTCGTGGAGCCTTGGCTCGACACTTATACAAAGGAAAGGCCCTTCGTCTCAAGGATTTTGCCAGCCTTGATAAGTACCCTGCTTATCCAGCTCATGATGCTCGAGCCTTTGTTAACACCTTCCGGGAGTCTATGCTCATCACTGGAGCATCTGAACGAACCATGTGTCTCGTTTTCCCTACACGATTAGAGGGAGTTGCTTGGGAGTGGTATGCGCAACTTCCTCCCGGCTCGGTGTCCAGTTACAGAGACCTTACCAATAAGTTTCTTAAAAGGTTTGCCAGCGTTCGAGCACCCCCCAAAACATGCATGGACCTCATGAGTGTTCGACAACGCCCCTCTGAGCACACTCGAGATTATCTCGATCGATTCTCCATCGAAGCCAACAAGTGCGGTGATTATCGGGAAGACATGGCATTGCTAGCTGTGCAGCGTGGGTTGTTGGAAGGACCTGTTCAGTGGGCAGCCATGACGGAGAAGTTCTCTGATTTCGCTGCATTTAGGGAACGAGCTGAACACCTTATTCGCGCAGAAGAGCACATCGCGGCCATCCAAGGCTATCATCACAACACCTTTGCTATGCCAAGCAACAGACAAAGTACGTCCCCCAGACAGCCACAGCGCCCAAGCCCACCCCGAGATCGTCAGCGCAGTCGGTCTCCACGCCCTCGGCGTCGAGAGACCAAGCCCTCTAGACGAAACCGTGGTCGTCGTGTTAACTCCGCAGAGGACAATGCACCGTACTATAAAATGTACCACGTCACAACCGAGCCTCAGGATCGTGTGTATGATAAAATCAAGCATAACAAAGAAATGAGAAGGGCACCACCCATTACCAGAACCGAAGTTTTCGACAGAAATAGCTACTGTGAATATCATGGCAGTAGCGGACATCGCACCAAGGATTGCCTCAAGCTCAAAGACGAAATTGAAAGGCTAGTGCGCCAGACAAACATTCTTGAACATTTCCTGGCAAAAGACGATAGGGGTAAACGGAAAATGCAACATCTTCACGAAGTCGAGACCCACACAGACGATCGTCGCATTGAGCATCCCAATAACCCGCGATCCCAGGCAATCACATCTGACAGACAGCAACGCACGTCCCCTCCACCAGTGATGTTCATTGAAGGTAAAGCAACTGGTAACCCCCGGAGGCAGCCACCTTTCCACATCTTCCAAATCGAGCATAGACTAGAATCTACCCAGGTCATCTCGTTTGGTCCACATGATTATGATGGTATCCAGTTGCCACACGACGATGCCATCGTCTTAATGCTCCGAATTAATGGTATTCGGGTAAAGCGAATTCTCGTTGATACAGGTAGTTCTGCCGATGTGATGTACTTTGATGCTCTCAAAAGAATGGGCCTCGGGAAGTATCCTTTGCAACCGATGACGACATCACTTGTTGGTTTCACCGGTGACAAGTTGAAACCTTTGGGGACCATCGACCTAGATGTCTTGTTCGGAGACGCACCCCAAACGGTGATCTCTAGCGTCCGCTTCATAGTGGCGGACGCTCCATCTGCCTATAATGCCATTTTGGGACGCACTTCCCTTAACAGCATTGGAGCAGTTGCATCCACTCCGCACTTGATGATTAAATTCCCAACCCCACAAGGGGTGGGTATAGTGAGAGGAGAACAACAGGTGGTCAAGGAATGTTACCGAATCACCATGGCACCCCAAATTGCTCACATCGAGCGCTCTAGGAAAAGCCAAGAATTTGTAGACAGTCTAGGCGCACTCAACAAAGAACCACCAAAAACCCTGTTAACAGAAGCCATGGAAGATACAGAACCAGTCATGTTACGAGATGGACAAGTAACCCAACTTGGCACCTTGTTACCTGCGATAGACCGAAACATGGTAAGAGAATGCTTGATTGCCAACAAAGACATCTTTGCCAACGATGACGACATGATGCCAGGCATCAGCAGAGCCATCGCAGAGCACCGCATTGATACATATGAAGAAGCGCGTCCAGTTCAGCAAAGGAAGCGCAAGTTAGGCCTGGAAAGGAGGAAGGCGGTACAGGATGAGGTTGATCGATTACTTAAGGCAGGAGCCATAAGGGAAGTGGAGTACCCCCGTTGGTTAGCAAATCCTGTCTTGGTGCGCAAATCCAATGGAAAATGGCGCATGTGTATCGATTATACTGATTTAAATAAGGCATGTCCCAAAAAGCCCTTTCCATTACCAAGCATCGATGCCATGATCGACTCTACTGCGGGCTTTAAATACCTCAGCTTTATGGATGCTTATTCCGGATACAATCAGATACAAATGCACCCTGATGATGAAGAAAAAACAAGTTTCATAACCGAGCAAGGATTATTTTGCTATAGAGTTATGCCCTTCGGTCTCAAGAATGCAGGAGCTGAATATCAACAAATGGTGAACAAGGTTTTTAAAAATGAGTTGGGAGGAATCATCGAGGCATACATCGACGACATGGTCGTTAAGAGTTGTACTGGCAAAGAGCATGTACAGCACCTCAACATGATATTCCAAAAAATGAGAGACGTCGGCATGCGCCTCAATCCAAAGAAGAGTTTCTTTTGCTTGTCTAGTGGGAAATTTTTAGGTTACATTGTGTCTGAAAGAGGCATTGAGGTGCACCCTAGCAAATATCGGGCCATCATCGACATGGAAGCTCCCAAAACTGTAAAAGAAGTACAAGAACTTACAGGGCGAATAGCTGCGCTGAATAGATTCATAGCGCGTTCGGGAGAGGTCTGCAAACCTTTCTTCCAGACCATCAAGAAGACCAAAAAGTTCGAATGGACCTCGCAGTGTCAGGAGGCATTCGAACTGATCAAGACTTACCTATCCAATCCACCGATCATCAGCAGGCCAACCAAGGGAGAAACTTTATACCTATATGTTAGCGCTTCCGCAGTCGCAGTAAGTGCGGCGTTGATTCGAGAGGAAGACGGAGTGCAAAAACCTGTATACTTCGTGTCCAAGATACTGCGTGATGCAGAAGAAAGGTATTCAACAGTTGAGAAAGGCGCCTTCGCCGTACTTATCGCAGCCAGAAAACTGTGCCCGTATTTTCAGGCACATCCCATCAAAGTGATCAGTGATCTTCCCCTGAAAAATGCTTTGGGTAATCTTGATGTATCGGGACGACTCTTAAAGTGGGCAGTGGAGTTATCAGAATTCGACATTTCCTTTTTACCTAAAGCAGCATACAAGGGACAAGTGTTGGCAGACTTTGTGGTTGAAAGCACAGGAATGACAGAAAAAAGGGATCAGGAAGCTTTATGGCATGTTCATGTCGATGGCGCCGCCTCTGAACGGGGGTCGGGCCTAGGACTACAGATCAAAGGACCCAAAGGAGAAGTCTTTTACTACGCCATTCACATAACATTCCCTGTCACTAACAACATGGTTGAGTATGAAGCGTTGATTGCAGGACTGCGACTGGTAGAAGCAGTCGGTGCGACAAAAGTCAGGGTATACATGGATTCCCAGCTCGTGGTACACCAGATCAATGGGCAATACGAGGTACACGACCCGACCTTGGCGAAATACTTAGAGAAGGCCAAAGAGGTCTTAGCAACTTTTGAAGAAGCCATCATCGAACATGTCCCGAGGGGAATGAATGAAATAGCGGACGCTTTGTCCAAACTAGCAAAGGGATCAGACATGAGCAGTGAGACACCTATTACCATCATGGAGATCCCTGAAGCTTGCATTGCAACAACGGAACCCAAAGTTTTGCTGATCAGTGCCCAGCTCGAATGGTATACTCCCATCTGGGACTATCTAACCACAGGACAGTTACCAACGGACAAACTCGTTACGGATAACGCAGAAAACCAACAGGTTTTGTTCGTTACGGATAACGACCATCTCGTTGGTTTGTCTTTTGAGGAGGTAATAGATTTTTTTAATGTTAATTTATATTTTTTTGATTTAATAATTTAGATTTCTTAATAGACTTATAAATTGTATTAAATGTTTATTATAATTTGTAGTAAAAAATTAATCGAAAATGCTTATTATAAATTGTATTATAAATTGTATTTATTTTAAATGCTTGTAAATACTTAAAAATTGTATTAAAAATTGCAGCGTGAAAAACATTTGGAGTTGAGATCGCACAAGCGAACAATTAAGGTGGACGAACGGATTGAGGGAAGGCTGATCAAACTGGGGCTCAGTCACATTATGAAGGTGAAGCATGTCAACATCGACATGCCATTACTGAAGGCAATGGTCGAGTTTTGGCGTCCAGAGACGCATACTTTCCATTTTCCCGTTGGAGAGATGACCGTTACTCTACAGGTAATTTATTTAAACTTGATATTAATTTTTTTTTTAATATAATTTTCGTATTAATTATCACAATTAATTCTAACATATAATTTTCGTATTAATTTTCACAATTAATTCTAACATTAATTTAAACTTTATATTTAAAATTCAAATTTGAATATTAATTTTCGTAATATTAAATGTTATATTTTCGTAATATTAACGTATTTTGTAATTGTTACCAGGATGTTGCCTTCTTATATGGTTTGCGCTCGACTGGCATTCCAGTTAGATCGAATACGAGAGGGCCCTGGGAGGAAAAGATTCGTGCAAATCTTTATCCTCATGAAGATTTGGGAGAGTGGCACCGAGAAAGGAGTAGCAGGGAGTAAGTGAAAAAAATACGAATGCAATATTGATTTTGCATATTCAATATATGCATTGCTTACTTGTATTGATTATTCTAAATTTGTACAATGCAGGGGCAATGTTGTTGTGGGCAACAACATCAAGTTGAAATGGTTGCGGCAAAATTGCGGGGTGGCGCCACCGGCAGATGCTCCTGGTGAGGAGTTAGACCGATATACGCGTGCAGTGGCTCTAGAGCTATTTGGGACGTTGATGTTTCCCGATATTTCTCAGAATTCCGTCCCAGCATACTTTTTAGAGCTCGTATCGGTATAATTTTCTTAACTTAAATAAATTTTTTTTTTCTTTACGAAAATAGTAGAATTCAATGTTACAAATTAGGACAGGAATAATTTTCGTATGGGTATAAGAGCGAACAATGTTACAGGAATAATTACAATAGTAGAATTCAATGGTAGAATTACAATAGTAGAATTCAATGTTACAAATTAGGACAGGAATAATTACAATAGTAGAATTCAATGTTACAAATTAGAATTCAATGTTACAAATTAAGAAACAAAATACTTTTTTTTTCTTAACTTAAATAATTTTCTTAACTTAAATAAATTTTTTTTTCTTAACTTAAATAATTTTTTTTTTCTTTACGGTATAATATTTTTTATTTTATATAATTTTGTTAACAGTCTAATTTTTAAGCAAAGATACTTTTTGTTAAAACAATGTTCAAATAACAATGACAAAAAAGGAAAAAAAATTACCAATGAAATGACACATAATACTTTTGTTAATCCATCAATTAGTATTTGTTAACACATAATACTTTTGTTAATACACTGAAATGTTGAAATTATTTTGAATGTTGCAATTTAATTTTGTTATTTTCAATGTTGAAATTATTTTTTTTTCAATGCGTTGTTTAATTTAAATGCAGGGCAATTTGAATGAAGTTCCGGACTTCAATTGGGGAGGTGCCACGCTTGCTTGTCTATATTGTGCTTTGGACCGTGCCTCCATGCGTTTCAAGGTTGTGACGGGACCTTGGATGCTACTATTGTTTTGGGCATGGTCATACCTCCATGTTTGTCGCCCAGAGGTTGCTCCTATCGGTGGATTAGGACAGCCTAACCTAGATTCATGTGTGCCGTATGGCAGGTAATAACTTATAATAATTTTTCAATAATATTATGCAAATTACAACACATCAATCCTAACCTTCAAAATTTTCAGGAAATGGGGCGAAGCTCGGTCTTTCTCACGGAGCCAGCACCGCGGGGCAGTGGAGAACGCACGGGACTACCTAGCCGTGTTGAACGTTGAAGACGTCAACTGGTTTCCGTACGTACTCGACAGAGCTCTTATGCCACGGGTAGCACAGCAGGGTTCCATAGCGGAGCATGTTCGGTTGCCGCTCATTTTCTACCACATTGTTGCCTACTACTACCCCGACCGTTGTAGGCATCAGTTTGGGCTGTACCAGTTTACTCCTCCTCCACTACCTGTGGTACGTTTGCTATATTTTTCTGATTTATCATACGATCAACTTCAATTTAATTAGAGTAAAGAACTAACGTGTTTATTTTAACAGAGTTGGGACGTGACACACAACCTGCTGGGTTTCCAGCACGGTACCTATCGAGATCGTCCAGATTTTGCTACCATTTTTGCGAGTGCATATGCTAAGTGGACTGACGAGGCATTACAGACACGCCAGCTGGAGACTCGATCCTGGACTGATACTGATACGTTGCGGTACTTCCGATGGTTTTGGCGATACGGTGCCTCCGAGAGACCCACGCCACGAGAGGATGCCGAGGCACGTCTCCAGCGCACTCAGCAGCTGCCTCTTGCTCAGAGGCAGTACACAAACATGGGGTCCAGACTTCGCAATACGGTACATCTTAATTTTTTAAATATGGAATGTATGATTGGTAAATGGAATTGTGCAATATGTCATTATTCTCGTAAATTGCAGGGCAACTCTGCGCTGAAGAATGCACTTCATGCATTGGGACTGGTTGTGAAGAAGGGGTGCAGAAGGGTGGGAAAGGCAATTCTCGCCAACTGTCGTTCGCAGTTGCATGATGCTTCCATCCCTTTGAGGTAATTTTAAATAATTTAATTTTTGATTGCGTTTTTGCATTTTAAATTCAATAATTTATAAATTACAGGTTGGAGGATTTGTTGGAGGATTTGTTGGAGCAGCGAGGACTTCCAACAAATATTGAGGACATACCAGATTCTGGAGACGAGTCTTCTTCTGCACGTCCGACTGTACCCACAGACCTTCAGGCGGAGGATCTGATGCATGCGGTTAGTATTCGTTCATATGCAAGTTTCAATTTTAGATACTAATTTATTTATATTGACATTGTTTTTTTTTAATATTATAGGATGGTCGGCTGAATACCGGGCGATTAGATGATATTTTAGGACCACGCACGTTCTTTCCTACTCAGTTTCCAGCCTCAGGTCCTACTCCATCCATGCATAGTGCATCAGCATCGACCTCGCAGTTTGCTGGCATTTCTCAGGATGCCACTGGCATTTTCCAGCCTCAGGATCCTCCACCGTACTCCTTTGCACCATTTGGTATGCCTTCCTCTTTTCCTGCATTTACTGTTCCTCCATTTACTATTCCGTCAGTGCCTACGCCTTCTTCTATTCCATCATTTGGCACTCCGTTGGGTAGTATGGGAGGGACAGACTCGTTCAGTACATTGCTACGGACGGCCGGAGATGAGGAGGGTGATTATGTCCCTATAGCGACTCCTCAGGAGGCTGGGCAGCCTGTTGAGTTTGGGCCCATACAGCAGGAGGCTCAGCAGGACCAGCAGGAGGACCTCCAGGAGGAGGACGATGGGGATACAGAGTCCACTGACTCAGGAGACGTTACTGCCCCGGCTGGACGAGATAGGCGTGCGGTGAAGGTGATTGACAGATTTTCACCTTCGGGACCTAGGAGGAGGCGGCGGCGTTAGTTATGATGATGGACTGATTTTATTGCTGATGATGACAGTTTTTTTTTTATGGACTTGTGTATTACTGATGATGGACGGATCGTTTATTTTTCGTTTATGGACTTGTGATTGACTTGTGTATTACTGATGTTGATTGACTATTTTTCGTTTATGACTTGTGATTGACTTGTGTATTTATTGGATTGTTTATTATGACTTGTGATGATTGACTTGTGTATTATTATGACTTGAAAATTCGGAGTGCAAAGCACTACTTGAAACATAAACGTTTATGTATTGAAACGCCAATAAATGAAATACTCCAAACAACAACTTTTATCCATTAAACGTCAACACATTAAAACCAAAACTTTTAGTGCAAAGCACTACAAAAAATAGAGGAAATAAAAGACAACCATAAAAATAAAACATTGCATTAACAATTCCAACTAAATTACATTAACAACCATAATAATAAAACACATAAATATTACAATGATATAAATATTTAGAGATTTTGACTATCTACATGTTGTAGAATTTCATCCCACCATGGTTGCTCATCTTCATCATTCGGTTGTTGTTGATTACTCGCACTAGTGTTGTCAGCGAACTGAGCGACTTCGTTCCAAAAAGCAGCATCATCTTCTTGTTGATTACTCGGAACACTGTTGTCAACGAATTGAGCGGCTTCGTTCCAAAAAGCCGCTTCGGTTTCTTCTTTTTCTATCTCTGTCATTCGGCTTGCCGCAATTTGTCGAAGTTCATCCCTCTTATTCATTTCTCTCAATTTTTGCTCTGATTTTTTGAGCCTTTTTTTCCTTGCCTCTTCTTCCCTAATTTTTTGTTTACGATCCATTTCTTCATTTCTTTCTTTAATAATCCTCTGCGTCTCTATGTCCCGAGCTCTTTGTTCATTCTCGTCGTGACGTTTGTGCTCATGGTAGTGGTCACGCAATATGTTTTCTTTGTAATTGAAAACTTGAGCACACCTTGTACAGGTGACTGTGTGGTCTCCATTAAAGTTGTATATTTTCTCGTAAACAGTCCAGTGAGTTGGTTCAGACGAGAGGTAGGGTTTCGGTTGTTGTTGGGGGATGGGTTGAGGTTCTGTGTAATATTTTTTGTACCAGTCATATCGCCTTTGTCGGTTCAGATTCTTTTCGTGTTCCCGCCATCGCCGCTCCTGGTACTCCTTCTGTTCTCTTTCCGGGCCACCATTAATGTGCCATTGGTAGTGTATTTTTAACTCGAGCACGTCTCCCTCTTCAGTCGTGTCTTCATGGATGTTGTATTTCAAAATGCGATAACAAGAGCGACAAATTGCCTCGTATTCTCCGTTTTTTGGTTGATTTCTATTGGCAGGGTAATGGTAGAAAGTTGGCCAATACTCAATGCGGGTTGCTCTTCGATAGTTTGGAACATCATTATTTGAGTTAGAGCTATTTCCTTTGTCCATTGTACTGAAGGTTTTAACAAGAAGGAGGTAGTGGGTGTTTGTGCATTCTAATTCAACAATGACTGCTTTTATAAATAATTTCAGCAGTTCAAAGATGACATTGTAAAATCAAATCTTGTCATGTCTTTTGCAGTCTTTATCAGAGCATGCTTGTACTTTTTTTCCTAAAAATTAAATAATATACCTTCGAACGCGTTTATAAAGTGCGCTCTAGGGCTTCCAACGCGTTTTATAAACGCGTACGAAGCTCTGACAAACGAGAGGAAAGTGGACAGCATCTCCCCTTCGTACGCATTTATAAAACGCGTTGGGAGGGTTGGAGCGCGTTTTATAAACGCGTACGGAGGGGAATTCAAATACTCGCTTCTGAAACGCGTTCGAACTTTCTTCTTATTAAAAAAAAAATAAAATAATTCTGTATATTAAAATTTTTTGGGTCGAAATTTTTATATTAATTAATTTCGGCCCCAATTCAGTTGAATAGACAACAATTGCCATTGTAAATACTTCAGGTTGTTAAGCTGACATACGATGCGAACCGTTGGATTTTTCAAATTTGCTGGTCAGTGCAACCTCAGTGTGCACCGCGCGAATTTATTTGTTTTTTTTTGTGAGAAATTCCAGATACTTGGGTGTGTTTGGGAGTCAGACGGAATAAGTATTCGCGAACTCACGGTACAATTAAAAAATCATTTCCTAGTTCGGCTCCGCAGTTCATGAAGTTCTCAAAAAACGGGAAACAAGGAATAAGTGGATTTGTTCGCGTCTCGTGCAGTTCGGGGGGTGTTTGGTACGCGCGAACAGATGGTATTCGCGAACAGTGTTACTATTTAGTTGATTACTATGGCTGTGTTTGGCAGCGTGCGTGAACTAGTTGTTCGTGAACTAGTCCAGTTCGTAGAACCCAAACGTGATACGAACTAGACGAACAGGCAGTTCGCAGCCTTGTTCCAAGTTCCCACGATTTGGTGGAACAAACTTTAGGACTACTGGGACAAATTATAAAATACTCTATTTATCCTTTGCATTGGAGAAAGAAATAATAAAATAATCTGCTTTGAACTATTTCCATGTGAAGAGAGAGAGAGATAACTTCTTCCTTTATTACTCTGCGTAGCTGGCGCCAAAAACTAAAATTGTTGGTACCGATAAAAAGTAATAAAATATATTTCTTTCTAATTATTGTTCCTTAATCAGCTTCCAAACACAATTGTCTTTTTCATGAACAAACTATTCAAGAACTAGCAAATTCGTAATTTTTATTCATGAACTAATAGTTCACACTTGTTCTTTACACATCCAAACACACCCTGTATATATAGGAGAAATTTCCTACATTCTTCGTTACTTGTTAGCTATGAGGAAATGGATCAAGCACCTAATAAAAAAATTAAAAACATGAGAGTTGACAAACGTGACAAGACTCTTTTGGGCTTTACTATATTTCAACAACGACAAAGACAAAGACACAGTCAAAGACAGGAAGGACAAATATTTGAACAAAGAATGAGGCAAAAGTAAAATAATTGGAAGCTAGAAGCCTAAACTATGTTTTGACTTTTGAGTTTTGAGTGGATCCTGAGTCGTTCAATTTCAATTGGCCTACAAAATCTCTACTTCTATTAAAAAATGAACTCAATTGGCCGTATTGGAATATACAAGACGCAACTAGAGGACAACAACATTCTGCGAAAATTGGTTTTGACATTCAAACATATGGCGAAAAAGCTCTACTTGTTTTATTTATTTATTTATTTATTGTGTTACAAAGGTTGCACATGGAACCAACCAAGTATGACTTTATTAGCATGTAAAATGTTTGTCTGAGTAAAAAAGTATCTTTTGTGCATATTTCTTTTATTTGAATTATCCAATGATTAATTTTGTTATATTGTTTACTAACAAGTAATATTTGATCTCGAATCTATGAAATGCAGCCACTCATGTTTTATCATAGTTTATTAATATAACAATGAAAAGTTTAGAGGTAGAGCTAACTATCTCTTTTAGAGGTTGTATAATGGAAACATTATATATAGATAGATCGATGTTGTTTCAGAGGGAATGGATCGACATATTTTATTTTACATTAATTTTTTTTATTTTTTTTACTTTTTTTAAAACATTAACAAACAGTAAAAGTTTTTTTTTTTTTTACTCACGTCGGTTATAGGTTGGGGCGTAAATATTTGCATAGCTTTTATTTGTCTTTAGGGATTTTATGTGTTTCAACTTTTAAAATTTTGCGTGGTCGTTTTAGACATTATGCACCCTTAACGGAGTTAGGTTTGTGGGCTTTCAGCTGATTATAATTCGGGCCTAAACTATGGCCCAAGAGAAATGATTGGTTAAATCTAAAGTTTTTTCCCGTCAACTGTAGGCCTGCATAACGTCTATAACGATGACGGAAATAAAGTCTTCCGTTAATCGTTTCGTCAGTGAGACGAAAATATTTTTTAGTTGCGTTTTGCGTTTCGTCCATTGAAATTACATTGCGTTAATCGTTGCGTTAAATTATAACGACCAAAACGATTTAACCGTTCAAATGTTTAACCATTTCTCACATTTAACAAAAAGAAATGAATTTTTTTGAATAAAAATGGAAATCCAGCCCCATCTGATATATTAAAAAGAAAAGTATACATAACTAAGCCAGTGGCTTACCGAAAAGGTTTAATACAATAAAACAGTAAGAAAAAAACAATAAAATTGAAAATTTACATGAGAAACTAATCAAATAATCCCAACAAGTACGTTATTCAATAGTACCAATAATCCTTCTCAAACACCCATTTTCACCTTAAACGATCAAATAATCCCAACATTATTCAATAGAACCTAATCCCAACTAAAAACAAACAAACACTCACTTTCATCGATTAGTATTGTCCATAAATGAAAATGGAAAAAGGATCAGATTTATGGCTTGATTTCTCCAAAGAGAAATTTGTAAAAGTGCCCAGTATGATCAGAGTCGATCATGTGGGGAAAACATCCTCACATCCAATTTCCACAAAGTCAATTAAAAAAAAACTACAAACAAAACCAAAAGATTAACACCAATCCGGAAAAGAAAACTCAATTCAGATGAAACAGAGAGGAAAAAAGATTGAAAGTTGAAAAACTCAGTCTCGAAAAATATCAGTAAACTGGTACCAGTAAACTTCAAAACTCAATCTCAGAAATTTTAGTAAGCTTGTACCAGTAAACTGGAACCATTAAACCAGATCTGGTCTTCTTGCGAGCAGGGAAGGAATGGGCATCGGCATGGACGTGACGGAGGAGGAGGAATTGGAGCTGGCGCAGGCGGAGGAGTTGGAGTTAGGGGTTGGCGCAGGTCTGGTCATAACGGAGGAGGAGGCAGAGACGGAGGTGTGAGAGAGAGTGGAGAGGGGAGGGGTTGCCGGTCTGGTGGTGAAACGTGGGTCAGGGCGTGAGGTTGAGCGGATAGGAGGTGCTGTAAGGGAGTAAGGCGAAGGGACAACCAAGTAGAGAGGTGGGTTTCAGCTGTGGCAGAGAGAGAAAGAGAAAGAGAGAGAGAGATGAGAGGGAGGAGTGAGCGGCTGAGAGCGAAGGGATTAGGTTTTACTCCTCGTTATCGCCGCCTCTTCCTCTCAGCAATCCGTGTAATATCGTACGCGTAGACTGAAACGAAACAGACGAAATAAACGATAACGAAATTGGTATGTTTCGTTAACTACTTCGTTACATCGACGAAATAGGTTTTCAGTTGCGCCAACCGTTTCGTTTTAAAAACGAAACCAAAATCTTTAACCGTTATCGTTCCGTTTCGGACGAAACGAAACGGTTAGACGGTCGAAACGGATGCTGTTTTCACCCCTAGTCAACTGGCAGCGGGTTTGTGAAGTTAACTGACGACATAAGGGCTTATAGTAGGCCTAATGCATTTGATGCATTGTGCATACTTGTATTATACTTTTATTACTAAAAATATTTGCTTTAACAATTTGATTAACTTAAGACATGTCGACTGGTCAAATTTCAGGTACAACTCTACAAGATAAAAACTTCTTTCATGGTATTCAGTCTGGTATAAAATTTGTATTTACGAATGCGCTGTAAAGCGGTGCATACATTTCGGACAATCTAAAAACCAGAGTAAGGCGCTTTTGTTTCAATGAAAAAGTTGATCTGGAAAAGAAAAATTAGATAAGCACCAAAGCTTATTTGAAGAATAAGTTTCTGATATATTCTTTATTGTTCTTCCTTTACGAAAAGATGGGAAATAGAATGAAATTTGTTGTTCATAAGACCTCTGCAAATTCAAATTCAGCTTGGATTTTTTTTTTAATTAAATTCAGCTTGGCTACAATTACATTTGCGTGAAGAGAGATCAAGCAACAAAGATTTTTTTTTTTTTAAAAAAAGGAGAAAAGAAGCTCAAACCTGAAAAGTTGGTAAAGACTGATTTTTATTCTTTGCTTCAAGGTATGAAATCCTTTTATCTTAGGGTCAGATCAGCATATATAAAGAAGTATCTCCACTTTGATCTTTTTCCTTAATGAGAATTGTTCTTTACCTTGAAGATTTATTTGAAGCGTACCAGTAAATCTGTATAGTCAGTTTCAGATGACATGCATCTTTTTCTAAGTTGTTCGATTTTCTGTTTCTACATTTGAATGTGAGTTGTGGCAAAACTAGCATCAACTCAATTAGCAAACCAACAAACACATGATCTGAATGATGTTATATCAATTTACATCCTTTAATAGCTCACAATTTGTTTCTTTCAGGCTGTTATGTCAATTTTCCAACACTTTTTTCAAAATTAAGGAGGGATTTTAAATTATCATCGAAACAAGCAGGTTAAGAAGTAGAACGTATGCGACACAACCTTTTGTGAATAAATTTTCTTTGCACAAAATAAACAGAGATAAGATACACCCTCAACAGTTGATATGCAATGTTTAAGTATTTGATGTACCAGAAAAAAAAAACATAAAATATAAACAGAATAAATGAGAACATAGGTACGAATATTCCCAGTACACAAATTGAGCATCACGAGAAAATCAAACACAGGGTTCTATTTTATTTTATTTACTTTGCTTTTCTCTGACAGATGCATATCAGTAGTTTCTCTTCAGTGTTAAACAAAATCACCAAATTAAAATTAAAGGCACTACGCCAATTGTGTATCATTGCTTCTTTTCTGAAGAAGCTGCTGGAGAGACCAGCGTTCTCCACAAGTACCGGCCACTTGCCATGTCTACTAATGTCCAAAAACATCCACAAATTGCAGATCCGACCTGGAAAATAGATAGGGGTACAAATTAGTACAAATTCATAATTGCATTAATAAAGGTGGACTTAAAAAGAAAGGATTGAAAGAATGCATTATTTGATTGTGGTAATAACAACAAAAAAAGGTAGGATTAATTTGCAACCCGATGTTGATACCACCCAGCAAGCTACAAATAATTGGGTGAAACCAGAGAATAACAAATCACCAAACTCTCCTCCAAAGATTCAAATTAGTAATTTCAGATTAAATTGAACAAGACATGATTACATTAAACACTGCAAAATTAGAAGAATAAGAGAAATATGATTAAATGCAGCTAATAAGAGGATTGCTAAAATGCTATGCATAGCACGAATGCCCTTCGTGCTACGGATTCATTCTTGAATTTCATACTTCAAACAACCGATCCAAACCGTTCATTATCTTCTTCATATTGAAATCTCATTAGAAACCAAATTTTACATTTTTTTTAAATTTTTTTACTATTTTTCTCATATTTTTTAAAATACTTAATCTAATAAATTCTGGACCCTTCAATAACAGTGATTTTTAAAAATCCGAGAAAAATAGTAAAAAAATTAAAAAATATATAAAATTTGGTTTCTAATAAGATTTCAATATGTAGAAGATAATGAACTGTTTGGATCGATTGTTTGAATCATGAAATGCAAGAACTAATCCGTAGCACGAAGGGCATCCGTGCTATGTATAGTATTTTAGCAATCCTCCAGCTAATAATATTTACATTGTTGCAAGACAAAAGATTAAAAGCATCTGAGGTGTTAATTTGTTGTCTCATGGCTTTAATTGTTATGATATCATTTACATCAGAAACTACGTTACTGAAACCCACAAAGCTATCAACATATCTGTACAAATTATTCTTTTATTTGAAGAATTTTCTAAATAGATTTGAAATAGCATTGTCAAAGGATTCCCACCTTTACCAAATGCACTATTTTAAAGTTGAGATGCCTTGCTTTAGGGCTGGTTTTAAGAAAGTGCTTCCACACAGACACCAAGCAAGAGAAGTCTTTAGTATAATATTTTCATAATAGTAATAGATAAACTAAGATGAGTAGAAGTGGTTTCCCACAACTAGGATGACTTAGGGTTTTGAACTGGTAGGTAAACACCTGGTAAAGTGGTACAATGTCTGGACTTGAAGTCAGGACCTGTACCAGTTTAGAAGGAAAGATAGTTTTTAATGCAGAAAACAAGTCTTTTTACCTTTAGTTTTGAATATTATACAGTTGGTAATTTTTCCTTTCAACAGATCAAGTTTTAATTATAATATACTTCTTATACATTGTTTCCATTTTTGTACAGAAATTAGTATCCAATGTTGCCATTCTTACAACCCAAAACAAAATTAAGTTTATTTTGCATATATGAAGGGTAGCATTATTATGTAAGTTCCATTTCAAATGTATATTTGTAAATTAAAGTTCGAAATACCTTCAAAACAATTTTTTTTGTCTCTTTTAAATACTGTAGTGGAAAGATAGAACAAAAGCAAAAGCTTCTATCTTCATTCTAATTACTACGAGTTAATAACTAAACTTTAATTAAGTGGGGAAGTTTTGTCTAACTCGAAATTTTAAAATCCCCGGGTTTAATAGCAAAGTGTCAGGAAACAGAGGAACTTATAATAACTACAAAATTTCAGGTCAAATACCAAATTTGTAACTTTTGTAGAGGGTAACCAACCTTATACTTGGCGCATTTTTGTGAAAAAAAAAAGTATCTAAGAAAACAAAAAAGTAAATAATTTCAATCGGTACCTTGGCAGAAAGAGGAAGCTCTACTTTAGCATTCTTCTCCTCTACCTCTTCCTGATTCAAATCGAACTCAGGTTCTGTTTTGAGGCCTCTAAGCACGAAAAATCCAGCGATTGTAGCTGAGAGAAAGATCAAAATAATTCTCAACGGACACATTTCTTTCCCTTCCCTTCCCTCTTTCAAAATCGAGAGAAAGAGGGATCAATTGTTGGCTCAAAAGCGAGGAGAAATCGACGAGGTTTTCGGATTCGCAAACAAAATTTGGGATTTCTAGAGAGAGAGAGACGACTAGACGACTCTCTCCTTCTCTTTCTCTCTCTAGGTTTTATCTTTTTGTCGCCTTATTTTTTCTTCTTCTATCTCGACTTGGATGCACCACCAAACCCAATATAAGGCACATGAAAAAAGAGAGGAAATTGATTTATTGAATAATTCAAAAGCGATGAAAGGCGAAATGAAATCACTAGCTAGAGATGAAGACATGGTCTCCAGTCATTCGTTTAGTTTTCAGTTCTTCCGTTTCATCACGAGACTTTTCATTTCTGTAGCGAATCATTACTTAACATCATCTGAACTTGCTACAGATTATTCTACATGGTGTGGAAACAGAACGAAGGTAATAACGGGTTTGGTTGGAATGCGTCGGGCGCACACGCGATTTTCTTCAATGGTGGGACCGCCAGGAAATGGTCTTCTCGTGTGGTGGATTGTTGTTGGATTCTGAAATAGAGATACAACAACCCGACCCGATATGAAAGACCCGGTCGCAGTCGCCACACCCGTCACCCACCGGGAGAGTATTCAACCATCCAGTGGACGTCTTTCGATCCGAGCCGTCCGATTTAATCTCAACGGTTAGATCTTTTCGGGCCTATCAATTCAGATATCATGCACGGGGCATCTATAGCCATTGAGATTAAATCAGACGGCTGAAATCGAAAACCATCCATGGAAGGATGCAGTTCCGTCACGCACCAGCTGCCGCCGTGTGGGCCATACCGAAATAGTTTTAAATTATGAAAGTTCGTACATGCGCAGCGTTGCACACAACTGGCTTAAGCTTGGAGTTATCTTCTGTTCTGGATTACATATTTGCTGTTTTGTCCTTCTAAAAGTTCTATATTTTTTTAATTAGCCATTGAACTTCTGTACTTTTTTATTCTAGTATAATACAACGGTTAATTTGACCAGCAATTTTAAAATATGTACTAGTACTAATTACGACATAAATTAATTGAAGTGAGATGCATTATAGATAAAGGTGAGATGCGTTTTGTACTACAAATTTGCTTTAAAAGCCCGAACATTTTAATTGAGATTGAACAGTATTGTAAAAGTAAGATAAGAATTGTATGAATATTTAAGCTGTACACAAATGATTGAAAAGTTAGAAAAAGGAAAAGTGATCCAATATTGAATGCTAATATATCATCTGAAGTGAAAAGTGAATTACAATAATTCTTTTTTGGGTTAGAATTCCCCTTCTTTGCAATTTCAAAATGCATTTTCTGAATAATTGTTAAATAGCAATATCTCTTTTTTAAAAAAATTTGAAATTGAAATTAAGTTGTGCTAAAAACGACGTTTACAAACTCTATATAATTCATCAATTATAGATTGTTTTTATTTATTGAACTTCCTCAATTATTAGGTTTTTACAAACTCCAACTTTTGTTTTAGTATTAGCAGTCCCAGCTCCAGCTAAAAAGTAAAAATATTATTCATAGAAAACCCCTCGGAAAAATAAAATAGCGCATCACACCCCTCAGAGTCAGAGGCGAGACAATTTATAAAGCAAAAGTCGTTGAATATTTTTCAAATTTCTTGTGGTTGTTACAACGGGTCAATTTGGTGATTGGATTTGTCACTTGGGCAATTCGGAATTCGGACGCTGCACATGGTTTGTTGAACTTCTCCAATTGTATCTTTGACTTTATGTCATTTTCTTCTAGAGATATCCAAAAAGTATGATACAATAATAATAATATGTTATCTGGGAATTAGCGTGGCACAGCATATCATTAATTTTACTTGCAAAGTGGAGTGCCACTAAAGATAGCATTATTGCTTAAATTGATATAGATACATGCTAAGATTGCTCCGGCTTTTGGGTTTGATTTAGGTACAAGACAACTGGAAATGTTTGACGATGTCAAGTGATTTCATTGTTTTTCTTTATAAAAAAATAAATAGTTAATAGTGTTTTGAGGATTGGTTTAACCAATGTTGAGGTGCCTTAGGTCGGATTCCAATGAGAGAATTTATAATGGGCGGCTAGACTATATATAATTTTTTTCTCCCATAGTCAAATATAAATTAACATGTTATTAGCCCAATATAAGTGAAATTTGGAGGGAGAGAATGTCATGATTACTTGTATATATCATTATACATGCAAATGAAGCAATAAAAAGTTAGTAATAAAAATTATTGTACTACCAATCATTATATTTTTCAATTGCGTAAACCGTATAATCTTCTTAAAAATCGAATATCATATTATATAATTCAATTTTCGTCGTTGGGCCTATCATAAGATATTAATCCGATTAATTTTTATTTTGTATTAATTACTTTGACTTGAATTTGTCGTACACTCTTTAATTTAATTTATTATATATATTGAATTTAATTTCGTGGTTCCACATGCCATAAGATTAGTGTTATAAAAAAACACGATGTGTCTGAACACGGCACGGATGCGGTACGACACAACAAGACATGAACATGAACACAACAAGATATCTTAAGTATGTTGTGTTCGATATTAATGAAATAGATGCTACACGACACAAGATAACACTAGACACGGTATTTGAAAGATGTGACACATATTATGGACACACCAAACATGGAAAGAAAAAAGGCATGTTAGATGTTACAGGAATTTAATTTTCTATTTTGGCCCTATGTAAATATAGGACTATATATGTTGTAATTTTTTTTCTTTTTATCGTCAATTTCCTCATTTGAATGTATAGCTTATATCATTTTAATTAGTATTTTTGTCCAAGATATATTCAAGCATAAATCAACAATTATGAGTAGATTTAATTCCAAATGAACATCTTTTTTTTGGACAAATAGAACTCTTTTTCACATAGAACTTAAATAAAAAACTCTAACCTATGTTAATTCAATTGAGCATGTTTAATTCCTTCACTTTTGAAATATTTTATTAATCACGATTTTTAATTTTATAAAAAAAATATATATTTATATTAAAAGTTAACGTGTCTAAATAAGTCGTGGCACGACACGACATGGGAATACGAGGCGTGCCACATCCTTTGACGTGTTATGTCCATTTCATAAAATTTAGATATGACACAGTACGGTACATGAAATATATAGACACGATACGATATGACAAAAGATCCGTACATAATGTGCTTGACTCGACACAACATGACACGTATTTAGAACTTTACATAAAATAGTCCAATTGAGGTACTGAAGAATTTTTACTAGTTTGTTAAGAAGATGATGTTCATTTTTTTATTCATATAAAGGAAAAAGACAAAAAAAAGACTAATACGTTCAGCGTTCTCTTATATTTTCTATGAATAAATCTAGCTTGGGCTGTCAATGTATACGGTACGGTACGATAAAAGGTATTTTCATTACCGTACCCGTTAAAATTTTCTTTACCCGTACCCTACCCGTACCCGTTAAAAATAACTTTACCCGTACCTTACCCGTACCCGTTAAGAATTAACGGTACGGGTACGGTAACGGTAAAAAATGAATATAATAATAATAAAATTTGTACACTCTGTGTAAATAAATTATATCAATAAGTATATTAATAAAGTGCAACAATGGTGGCGAATATTTTAGGTTTATGCTTTTTTATTTTTTCGTACACTGAATGGAAAGAATTATAAATCTTAAATAAAATCTAGCAATATTTTTTTACCAATCATGCAATATAAGATGCCATATGTATCATGTAATTGTATCTTTTTAATTTTGGCAATTACCCGTTATGAAAACGGTACGAAATAACTTTTACCCGTATCCGTACCCGTTAAATTAACGAAAAAATTTCCTTACCCGTACCCGTACCCGTTAACTTAACGAAAATAAAACTTTACCCATACCCGTCTTATACGGTACGGTACGGATTGGATAAACGGGTAAACGGGTTTCATTGACAGCCCTAAATCTAGCAACAAAAACTCATTTAGGAGCGCCAAAAAAGAATTTTATTTCTTTTCTGTCCCAGTGCTGACAATAAAAATAATGACCACCCAGCTTTAAAATTTGTCAAGTTTAATGTTTTTGGTTAGCAACTTAGCATATTATTGTTCTTATTTAACATTATACAAAATACTATCGAAGCTGCCCAATAGAAATTTTAACATGTACTTTACTAAATTTATACCAAGTCCTATGAGATTATACCAAAGAATACAAATATATTTAACGTTGAACCGATAGATATCTCAATTAAACATTCTTGTACGGTGTTTCAATTAGCAATGGTGTTGTAGCTAATAACACGCGCAAATATTTAAAATACTAAAAATAAGGAAATTTGTCCTTTTTTTAACTAGCAAATGAGCCCATCCGATGTGTGAGAATAAAAAAAAATTTTAAAGCAATTTTATTAGATGACGATTTTGATATGGTAGGAGATGGTTGATTTGTATTAATATTTTTTTTACTATGTGCACAAATTAAGAACAAATAAAAAAGGAAATAATCATTAAGCATCTTGATCCCTTTCTATAAAGGGATTCGACTCTTTGTCTGAAATACAGATCTAAATCATACATCAGATCAAGTTGCACAGATCAACGGTAAATAATGATGTTAACAATTTTTTGAACCCTTTTTGTGAAATTATTATGACTTTGTTTTCAATGCTTTTATAATATAATAAGCAGAATTGCTTTCCGTCATCCTCCTTCTTCTATCATTCCCATCATCCCTTGACAGTTATTAACGCGTTCTTCTTTTTTGAATGAGGGGATGAGAGGAGGATGAGTAAATTTTCTTTTTTGGATGAGGGGATGAAGAGGGAGGGATGAGCGAAACAGAGAGGAGGGAGGGACGAGCGACACGGAGAGGGATGAGCGAAGAGGGAGGGAGCGACACAGAGGAGATGCATAACAGTTCTAGTTAATATGCATAACAGTTCTAATAATATATATAACAGTTCTACTTAATATATATAAAGGTTCTAGTTATATACATAACAGTTCTACTTAACTAGAACCTTTATATATATTAAATAGAACTGTTATGTATATAACTAGAACCTTTATATATATTAAGTAGAATTGTTATGTATATAACTAGAACCTTTATATATATTAAGTAGAACTGTTATGTATATAAGTAGAATCTTTATATATATAAGTAGAATTTTTACATATATTAAGTAGAACTGTTATGTATTAAGTAGAACTTTTATATTCTGTGTTCGCTCCCTCCCTGTGTCGCTGCCTCCCTCCCCTCTGTGAGACCCTGATTTCTCAAATCTATTTCGCTCATCCCGCCCTCCCTCATCCCTTTATCCAAAAAAGAAAAAACGCGTTATCATCCCTTCATCCTCACCCCTTCTTTCTTTTTTTCGGAATGCAATTAATCTAATTAGTGAGAGGATGATGGGGATGATAAAATTTGAAGATGATGGTTATCAGTCCCGTATAATAAGTAGTATAGATTTTTCTTGTGTTTAAAAAATTAGTTTCACCTTGAATTTGTATGTTAGCAGCCGAAATTAAGAGAGACAATTTAGAAATCACATGCGAATAAAACAGGGGTCATAAACAACGCGCTAATTTTTTTAACAAAAGTTTGAGACTATATTCCATTTGAACAAATTCATTATCCAGTTGGTTGTTTGAAGACTGAGTCAAAAACAAAGTATTGATTGGAAGCGCAATTTGTTGCAAAAGGGCCTTGTACAGTTGTACCAGAGAGATTTGTGAATACCAAAAAAGAAAGGAAAATATTGTTGCTATGTAATGATGCGCTAGCAATCTAGCAGCAAAGAATACTCCTTTTTGTTAGACAAGCATTACTCATTTACTCGTCAATAGGTTATAGCCTTATAGGCTAAGCTACTTATATGTTTACATATAGGTTATTAAACTATAATTAAATCGGAATTGTTTTACATTTTAATCTGACTGAAAGCGAACTTGTGACTGGTATTTGGGTAGCTCATGTCACTTGGCACGATCATCTATTCACCCATGTATTTGTATTGAATTCAGCAATAAAATTACAATTACACAATAATGTGTTAAAATTTAATTTGCAAACTTAGGGACCACAAATAAAGTATCGAAAAAATATTATTGGTTTATCGACATTTAGTGCTCTTGTAGATTTAAAGTCAATTAAATAGAAAAACAAGTAATCATTATTATTCCCAGAGCAATGCGCGCATAATCCAGACGAGAAGTACTAGACGCGCGCTAGACATAACCTGCTGGAGCAACAAGAAATGAGAGAAAATATTTATTATTATTTTTTTTTACTATGTGTATCTCTCTAGCTAGTCTCAATCTATATATATACTAATATTTATGGTGGATACTAATGTACCGAAGCATCGACACATACTGACTCAAACTTTTAAATTTGTTTCAAAATGATCGATCTAAACCGTACAATATAATCTTATTGTCAACCAAATTTTACATTTCTCTATTTTTTTTTACTTTTTTTTAAATTTTTTTTACTTCTGTTTTTAAATTTTAGAAAATAGTTAATCTAATTTGTTCCGAGCCCTTAAAAAATAATATTTTTTAAAAATTGGAAAATAATATTTAAAAATCTTGAAAAACAATGTAAAGTTTGGTCGGCAATGAGATTGTAATAGGAAGAGCATATAATTGGACATGTTAGAAAAAGTGTGTGGAGCCATGTTCCGAACAGACTAGTTTGATGGGCAACTAGATTGTCCCATTGCAGTTGGGGCGGATCGTTCCAACTCTGGAACGGCCCGTTCCAACTGGATGGGGCGGACCGGTCCAATCCGGAATAGACCGTTCCAGATGGCGGTTAAGAATCTAGAAAGTCAGTTTTCCAGGCTGGTTATTTATACCCCTCTCATCTGAAGTGTCTCTAAAGTTGGAATTCGTGTCTTTTGATATAACCACCATCCTAGAGAAACCAGAGAGAGTCCAGAGAGAGGGAGGAGCCATCCTATTGCCTGGAGAGCAATAGAAAGCACACGCGCGAGTCGACTGGCATCTGAATTCGTGAAAGGTGATGCCAAGCCCTGTCTTGAGGTTGTGGTGTGCCAGTTGCATACGGAGGAAGACTAAGAGACAAGGAGGGGTTGCAGAGAAGTTTTGACAAGAATCTAGGCAATCGATCAACTTCCGCTGGTATAAATCTAAATTCTATACATGTGTGATAGCTTGGTTAGATCTACATATAGGTCAAGGACCGTCTAAAACCAACATGACGGTTTGAATAAGTTATTTGAACTTTTAAAATTGAAATCTGAAGTGATTCAACTGAGAATTCAGTCAAATCAATTCGATTGAATTCATTCTTTCTTTCTCTCTGTGTATAAGAAGAATCATAGTTAAGACCAATGCAAAGTAAAACTGTGTATAAGAAGAATCATAGTTAAGACCAATGCAAAGTAAAAATGTATTTATAACTTTATGTATTTGTGTATAAGAAGAATCACAGTTAAGACCAATCCAGTGTCAAATCAACACTTGTATTTATGTATTTGTATTTCAAGTCTTATTATTTGTCTCTGGACATGTTAAAGCTCAATGGCCAGATTATGTGGTACGGTACCACTATTTCAATAGTGAACATCCAAACACATAAAATTATAAAAATTAGTTTCTCCAATCGTGATGACCATGATGAAAATTGAAATAAATAAAAAAAATACACAAAAATGGGAGAGAGTTCTAGTTGCGAACTTATGTTTTAATTCTTTTTTCCCGTCCCACTAGTACTTACTTTTCAAGTAGTGCCACTTTCCTCGGACATGTCATGCGTCTCAAAAAGATATTTAATGCAATCAAATAAAGCAACGAAAAGAGGAAAACATATCGCCAGCTTTAGAATCCATAAAATTTCCATCAAGAATGCAACAACAATTAATAGGGCTGTCAATGGGTACGGTACGGTACGGTAGAAGGTATTTTCATTACCGTACCCGTTAAAATTTTCTTTACCCGTATCCTACCCGTACCCGTTAAAAATAGCTTTACCCGTACCTTACCCGTACCCGTTAAGAATTAACGGTACGGGTACGATAATGATAAAAAATAAATATAATAATAATAAAATTTGTACACTCTGTATAAATAAATTATATCAATAAGTATATTAATAAAGTGCAACAATGGTGGCAAATATTTTAGGTTTATGCTTTTTTATTTTTTCGTACACTGAATGGAAAGAATTATAAATCTTAAATGAAATCTAGCAATATTTGTTTACCAATCATGCAATATAAGATGTCATATGTATCATGTAATTGTATCTTTTTAATTGTGGCAATTACCCGTTATGAAAACGGTACGAAATAGCTTTTACCCGTACCCGTTAAATTAACGAAAAAATTTTCTTATCCGTACCCGTATCCGTTAATTTAACGAAAATAAAACTTTACCCATACCCGTCTTATACGGTACGGTACGGATTGGGTAAACAGATAAACGGGTTTCATTGACAGCCCTAACAATTAAGCAAATGATGAGAAAAACAATTAGTTCCTACAAAACATCAAACATAGCAAACAAGGACGTATCATTTTATTAGCCATGGTTATAATATAAACATTATAGTATTGCATACATCACTTTATATGTAAGCATATATATATAGAGAGAGAGAGGATTGCTAAAATGCTATGCATAGCACGGATACCCTTCGTACTACGGATTAGTTCTTGAATTTAATGCTTCAAACAACTGATCCAAACCGTTCATTATTTTCTTCATATTAAAATTTCATTAGAAACCAAATTTTATATTTTTTTGAATTTTTTTACTATTTTTCTCAGCTTTTTGAAAATACTTAATCTAATAAATTCTGGCCCCTTCAACAACAGCGATTTAAAAAAAATCTGAGAAAAATAGTAAAAAAATAAAAAAATATAAAATTTGGTTTATAATAAGATTTCAATATGTAGAAGATAATGAAAGGCTTAGATTGGTTGTTTGAAGCATGAAATGCAAGAACGAATTCATAGCACGAAGGTCATCCGTGCTATGCATAGCATTTTAGCAATCCTCATATATATAGAAATAAGGAATGCCAAAATAGTAGTCAACTTGGTAAATGAATAACAAATTAATTTGACTTGAGCTACCAACAATGAAGCTTTATGATTATTAATATATAGTAAATCATTTAGGTGTGTTTGGATAAGCAATAATAAAAAAATCGGAATTTGGACAAGCAGACATTTAAAAAATTCTTATTTAACCCCTCATCCAAACACACCCTTAGTGATATAGAGGAATCAAATTAAGTACATGGTGATTAGGCAATTACTATGTGGCATTATTTCAATACAGGACCTATTAGTTGTCATTCCAGTATTTTACCACCAGAAATTCTGAAAGTTACATAGCAGTATAGCACACAAGAGTTCTTGATTTTAACGGTATCGTGCTTTATAAGAGATTAATAATTATAGATTATTTGTGAGTTGTGACTTTATGTTCTGTGACAGATAGAGGGATAGTTACATACAGCCGCATCGTCCATGTTGGTATCCTGCTTGACTTCAACCCTAGCTTTATTCTTGACTCTTTTGTACTTCACCTTTTTTGGTTTTATATCCTTGGGAGCATCATGAGACGATGTTGATGAACTCTTTCGGTAATGGAAAAATTTGGCGTGAAGAACAATAACAACACTCACAATCACGAAGGAACTATATTCAATAATAAGTAGCATTTTGAGATGCCTGAAAGTAGGAATCAGGAATATGCCGTATATCACCAGTGAGAGGATGAGTACAATACAAGACCATAACCACTGCAAAATAATAATACAAAGAAAAACTATGTTGTATTTGCATAGTAGTAACAGACATACTCAATAATTAAGACGGTTAGCAGTTAGGAATGCAAGTTATTTTCATGTGTTTTATATTAAATATGAGTAATACAATAATAGATGTGACATGCATCATTGCTATCTAACTTGTTAACGAGGCAATTTGTATTTTACAAAAAAAATTATTTCCTTTTTTTTATTTATTTATTTTCATCGGGGGGTGGGGGGGGGGGTTGCTTATGGCGTCTATTATGAATGAGAAAGCTCCAAAGTCGAAAAAAAAACAAAAAATATTGTTGCAAGTGGCAACAAAATTGGGCCTCTGAACTTCCCTCTGAGTGCCACTGGGATTTTGGCTATTTATATTCTAATTGTTAGTTAGGCCGACATTCTATAGTACTGGTAAATCATTAGACATCACTACATGCTATCTTATCGCGCGGATATGATCACTGGTATCCAGCAATAGTGAACATATATAAACAGTGTACAATATTCATGTTTTATACATAAGCTATGCATGTCACATAATGCTAGATGACTAATACATTTCTATGAAAGAAGCATTAAATTTGTTTGTGAAGTTGACAAAGGATCATTACAGGGTCTCTGAGTTTTGGATCTTTTTTTGTATTATTCTCCTTCAGCTTGACCTCAGTTTCATCCTCTTGATTGCATTCAGTGTGATGTTCTGTAGCTACATTCAATTAAATCATAACATAGAATGTCAAAAAGACCTGGAGGATACAAGAGTTCACCAAATTTCAAAATCAGTGCAGAAAGAAAATAATTGTTATAATCTAGCGTTCTTGCTCCTCCAAATTCGAACATTTTATACGTCTCAACTTTGGAGAAAAAAACTTTTCTATATTCTCAGTTTCTCACACAAAATTTTCCCATTTATTTAGTATCTACTATCTAATTAAGTTATTAAGAACAGGATTTACATCACAAATTCTCGAGTAATTATGCACAGTTCTGCTACCTTTCCATCTGAAATCCTCCCCTTCCAGTTCATATTCCTAAAAGTGAATTACAATAAGAGTCAAACTGTCAAAGAGGCAATATTGCTTTACCAGTAACAGGAGGTGATGAGTCGACTGGGTCAGCAGGGTTGGGGTCGACAACATCAGTGGGCATCAGGTCGACCTGGTCGGTGCACTTGGGGTTATCTGGTTAGTGGACATGCAATCCTCCTTATCAGTGGTTTTGTGTTCAACTGGTTCAGTGCTCTGGGGATCAACCAAGTTGGTTGACTTGCAATCGTCTTGGTCAGTGGATTTGGGTTCGACTGGATCGATGGACTTGAGGTCAACTGGGTTACTGGATTTGGGAGGGATGGGTGTGGTGTCATGGATGTTCTCTTGGGGATTATGATAGTAATGGTGGTAATGATGGTGGTAGTGGTGGTGAATGTGGTGATCGTTATGGTCGTTGTCTTGATATTCAGTCATTTTTCTGTGTTCCACGTTCTCTCCCTGTATTTATTTTTTCTAAAGAAATATCAAATATGTACTAGGCCACTGCAGGGTGTGGAATGGAGTTTGTTGATTTAATTTGGCAAATTAAATAAATATAGTGGATGTCTCTGCCTAAATTAGGGATCTTATGTTATACAAATTTAGAAAATGTAAGCTAGGAATTAAGATGATTTATAAATAAACCGTAACAAAAAATTACTAGGAGTAATTTTTTTTTTTTTGTACTTTCAGAACTTTAAGCTTTTGCTTCTTGTTATAGTATTTTTTTGACCTTCTTAGCTTCATTTGTAACTGAGTTTGATTTCTTATCGGGTGATAAGGATCATCCCCGGTATTCATCATCCCATCATCCTCACGCGTTTTTTCTATTTTTGACTCTACGCGTATCCCGTGTATTCCCTTCTTCTCGCGTACGTTATCCCCCTCTCTCCTGTCACTCTGTTTCCCTCACTCCCGCATACGCCCTTTCCCCTCCCCCTTCCGAGCATAATTGTTGAAATTAATATATAAAATCGTTGAAGTTAATATCATAATTGTTGAAATTAATATATAAAATCGTTGAAGTTAATATCATAACTGTTGAAGTTAATATACATAAATGTTGAAGGTAATATCGTAACTGTTGAAGTTAATATACATAAATGTTGAAGGTAATATCGTAACTGTTGAAGTTAATATACATAAATGTTGAAGGTAATATCGTAATTGTTGAAGTTAATATATATAAATGTTGAAGGTAATATCGTAACTGTTGAAGTTAATATATATAACTGTTACGATATTAATTTCAACAGTTAGGATATTACCTTCAACATTTAACTATATTAACTTCAACAATTATGAAGTGTGTAGGAGGGAAAGAGGGAGGGTGGGGAGATAGCGTACGTGGGAGGGAGGAGGGGGGACAGTGTATGCAGGAGGGGGAGGGATTAGTTAACACGAGAGGAGGGGGCATAACTTACGCGGAAGGGGAGGGATTAGTTCACGCGTTTTCTCTTTTTAGAAATCGGGAATGATGGGGATGATATAATGTTTTGGATGATCCTAAGTAATTCCGATTTCTTATTAATATAAGGTAGGGGATTGAGCTCTATTTTACTTCCAAAAATAAAAAAAAAACTCGTTCTCAACTCATTCCCATGTTAGGAAATATGTGCATTTGTAGATAGTCAAACTTAATTAGAGGTTTTTTCTATAAATGCAGGCTGCATAGTTTAGTTTCGTTTTTCAACTCTTTTATTTATTTTTTTTTAGTTTCTCATGTAATTAATTTTTTTGTTAATAAATTTTGTTGCTGCCATCTGACCCAAAAAAAGAAAAAAGAATTGTTTCATGTAATTAAGAGAATAGGCAATCAAGCAATCAGCTAGCGTCTCCTACCATTTATACATGTGAGTTTATTTCCATTTCTCATTCACATGTCATCCATGGGCACGATCAAATTTGAATCGTTATTTTGAAATTTCTAAATCACATCTGAAAACTTTGGTCTCTCTCTAAAACCTCCATCTCAGTCTAAATCTCTCTCTCTCTAAAATCTCCATATCTCTCAAGCAAGCTGTTTCTCACAACTTCTAAATCTGATCTCTCTCTCGCTCTCGCAATCCCTCTCTATCTCTCTCTCTCTCTCTGAAACTTTCTTTTCCAATTTTGGCATTTTTCGACGATCTTGCTACCTTCTGGCCATTTCAGACAATCAATTCCTCTGCAGAGCTCTTAATAATTGATTAGTTTGTGAATTTAAGATAATTCATCTTCCTTTCCAATTTGTATTTTCTAGTTTTATGTCTATTTGGAAATCAATCAATTATTGTTCTAGATCTGCATTGGATCAATTGATTTGTAGTGAAAATTATCTTGTTTTTTTTTCTTTTGCATTTAACTAGATCTACATTGCAACGATTTATTTATTTTTATTGTTGCCTATATCTAGATCTGCATTGTAAAGAATGATTTGTATTGAAAATATTGATCAATCATCTTTTCTTTGCATTTAACACTGATGTATTGTTATGTTATTTACACTCAGACTCAATAGATGAATGAATCATTACTTCAATTCCTTTCATTTTTCTAGTATTTTGATAGTGATGATTTATATTGTTTTGTGATGTACGTTAGGATATTACTTGTCAATAATTATGCTTTTAGTTGTAGCAGTATCTTGTTAGATTTTTTTCTTTTTCAATTTTTGAATAACTTAATGAGAGTCCGAGTTTAAAGAATGGTGTATATATTACAAACAAGAGAGTAAGTTATTTGAACATGAGAGAATATTAGAATAATCAGTGCAATGCATTATGTAATTGTACATGTTAGCTAATGTTATTTACTTAGAATGTGAGTATTTAATACTGCTAAGTTATTTCAATCGAGTTGATTATATTTTGATATTGTCATTTTTTATTTTTTTATTGTAGTTATTTCAATCGAGTTGATTATATTTTGATATTGTCATTTTTTTTTTATTGTAGGTCAATTGTAATTCGGAGGATTGTTGTATGTAGGTTGAAAAATATTCCTGTGCCAGAAACTGAGGTAAGTCAATTAGGGACAATACATTTAGCACAAAGGAGTAAATTATTTGAATAAGAAAGTATATTATCAATAACAAGGGAATATTTATGAATGTGCTAGTGTATTAACATTTTGATTATATTTTTAATAAGAGAATAACTTATTTAAATAAGGTTGTATATTAGCATGACAAGAGAGTATTTTTTAGATGTGGTAGTGTGGTAGCACTTTGATGGTATCTTGGTATTATGTAACTAAGAAAGTAAGTTATTTAAATAAGGAAGTATATTATTAGTGATAGAGGAGTATTTATGAATGTGCAATTGTGCTAACAATTTAATTGTATTTTTATCGAGAGAGTAACTTATTTAAATAAGGGATTATATTAGCATTATAGAAGGAGTATTAATTTGTTGTATGTGGTAATTTATTAGCAATTTGATGGTATCTTTATATTCTGTAATGAAGGGAGTAAATTATTTGAATAAGAGAATATATTATCAGTGATAGAAGAGTATTTTTTAATGTAGTTGTAGTACGTTTTCTAATAAGTTCTTGTTGTTCTTTTAGATTCATATTGAAAGTGACAAGTTGGTAGTTGGGTACAACTTGATGTTTGATAGTACTAATGAAGTTGAGATTAATATTACTTCGAATCTAATTTGGTGTCTGATTGGAAGTGTGCTCAGTTATAATTGTTATGTTCAAATAATTTTAGTTGTGATTGATTATTATAGCGCTCGTTCAGCGTCCGAGCAAAACGTGTGCTAGCAAAAAAAAGTGGTCTAAATGTCTCCAGCGTTCTAATTAATGATGTTTTTATTTTTTTTGCATGATTTTCATTTTTAATTGAAAACTTGTGCCGGTAAAAGATGGTCTAAATGCTCCAGCTCCTAATTAATGGCGTTTCAATTTATTGCTTGAATGTCTTGGACTATCAGCTCCGGAAAAAAAAATTCATTTCCATGTTGTCTTATTTCTATCTCTAGGAAAGACCGAGTACATGACCTCCTTTCATTTTTCTTCTTTGTTCCTTCTCTCTCTCTCTCTCGAGTTCTCTATGATTTCTGTGTTAGCTGGTGATGCCAGTGGAACTGGAAGGCTGGGAACGTGGAGCCAGCCCGCTAGACGCTAGTGAAGACTGCAGTGAGTTTTTTAGAAGTGCGATTTCACCATGTCACAAGGTCCATTTTGCAAAACTCCAAGTCACTTTACTTGGTCGAGTTCTTTAAACTCTGTCGTTTCAGATTAATTAATGGAAATGCTTTCATTAAGTCACTTTACTTGATCGGGTTCAACCCAATCACCCAAATCCTTTTACTCAATGATTCTGACCCATTATGTTACGAGCCTTGGTGGGTCGTAGGTTATAAGGGGTATTAAGGGACTGGCTAGGTTCTGCCGTGATGAACAGAGAGACAGAGAGAAGAGAAAGATAAAAAGAAGAATACTTTTATTAATTTCTGCTTAAAATCCTCATACAATACTAATACTCATTATATAGAGTATTTTCTAATATGGCAACAACTAGAAATATAACAACTATTGTAAACTAAGGAAAGATGCATAAAAATAAGGAAAGATACATAATATCAAATAATATCTAATAATTCTGATTTAATGGAAACTAGAATCTAAATTATAATCTATTATATTATTTTCTTAAAAGGACCGATAACATTTCCCCCGTCCATGAGAATCAGCTTGTCCTCAAGCTGAAAAATGGAGGCAGCGAATGCAAATATTATCCAGGTGCTTCATTGGTTAGCAACAACGATGAATTTTCATATTCATCATCGTTCATGTCTTCTAAAAAGAATAATCTCTTGCACTTGTGGCCTTTTGTGTATTGCTCATCACAGTTGAAACACAAGCCCTTTTGTCGTCTCTCAGCCATCTCTATTGGATTGAGGCGTCGTAAAGAACGTTGCTCAGGTCCAGACTCCGATGATGCAAGTATTGCCAACACTTCAGGAGGTTTAGGAGGATTACTTGCTACAGGGGTTGTACGGTAGCGACGCTCAAAAGCACGAGCTAAGCTCATGGCATGCTATAGGTCAGAAGGTTTATGTAACTCAACATCTGTGCGAAGAGGCTCTGAAAGACCAGCCGTGAAAATATGCATTTGCTGAGTTGGGGTAACCGAATCAGCCCGGCAAATCAAGGCACCGAAGCGATCTTGGTATTCCTCAACACTGTCGGTTTGGCGTAGATGCATTAGCTCACCCAATGGATTGGTACGGACGGACGGGCCAAATCGTAGGTGACACAGCTCCTTGAATCGGACCCATGGCAGCAAACCTATATCCCTCTCCAATTGGAAGTACCATTGCTGGGCAATTCCAGTGAGATGGTATGCAGCAAGCCAAACTTTTTCCTCCTCGACGGTGCGCTGCCCACGGAAAAATTGCTCGCAACGATTGATCCAGCCCAAGGGATCCTCCTTGCCGTCAAAGGTTGGAAAATCGAGTTTGTGATAGCGTGGCACACCTTGAGTTTCTGAACCAGTGGCACGAGCTTGTGGACGGTGGCTCTCACCTGTTTTGGAAAGTTGCTCCAATGAGAGGAGGCGTCCTTCAGCTAGTTCAAGGCGGCGCATTAACTCATTTTGGCCTTGAACGATCTGCTGGTTGCTTTGGAGAAGGGTTTGAAACGCAGCCACGAAGTCAAATGCCGGTGGGGTTGTTTTATCCTTAGACATCGTGCCTTTCTCTGATACCAAATTGTTACGAGCCTTGGTGGGTCGTAGGTTATAAGGGGTATTAAGGGACTGGCTAGGTTCTGCCGTGATGAACAGAGAGACAGAGAGAAGAGAAAGATAAAGAGAAAAATACTTTTATTAATTTCTGCTTAAAATCCTCATACAATACTAATATTATTATATAGAGTATTTTCTAATATGGCAACAACTAGAAATGTAACAACTATTGTAAACTAAGGAAAGATGCATAAAAATAAAAAAAGATACATAATATCAAATAATATCTAATAATTCTGATTTAATGGAAACTAGAATCTAAATTATAATCTATTATATTATTTCCTTAAAAGGACCGGTAACACATTATCATTTTAGAAGTGTCAGATGCGTTTTTTCAGCTCTCGCCTGGGCTCGGGACGTCGGACAAATTGTTCAATCTAATCATTCACAATTTTGAAAGAATAGTTCAGATTTCAATCAGTATAAAAAATTATGTTCACCGCCGAATCTGACAAAAATATCAAAAACAGGTACTCTTACTCTAAAAGATAATTTAAACATTTCAGATCCCAAAACAATTTCAAACAAACATTGTCGAGATTTCTGACCTCAAACAAAATCCCCAAGTATATATATATATATATTTAAACTTCATTTTAAATAGCTCAAAGATATTATGTTTACTACTTTACTGTCCTTTCTCCCGTCTCATTAGTACTTTTCAGTTAGTACTACTATCTTTGGACTTATTAGGTAGTAAAAAACCAATAATGCACATACATAATATAATGACCAGTGGAGAAGTCACTAGTAGCTTAAGGATCCACAACTTTTCAATCAATAATGCAGCAACAATGAAATTGCTGAATTTTTTTATGCCGCTTTCTGTTTTTCTTATGTCTTCTATTGATTGACAATTCCAAATTCAAATTCACATTATTACAACTAAATTTTGGTATTTGACTTGTCACTTCCTGTACCCAATTCCATGGTGGGATCCATATCCCTCCTCATTGCCCACAGGGCTTGGGCTATTTTTTTTTTATATGTTAGGCCAACATAGGAAATGTGTTGAGATGTAGGAAACGGAAAGGTTCTATGCACTGCTTAAGTTGCTGAAAATTAGTTGTGAATTAGGCCAACGTGCTAGAGTTTTTTGGGTACTCAAAGAAATACTTTACTTCCCTGTGTAACTGATGCCAAACAACTTTTTTACTGGTATAACTAAAACTATGTACAATGGAGAGTTTGAGACTACCCATTTCTCAGGAAATCCCGGAAATTATTTTGAATCACTACATGCAAACTTATAGAGTTATAATTTGTCACTGAATATCCAGGTACCAGTAACATAAACAGTGCATATTGGGCATGGATTATATGATTGTCATATGAATGCTAGATGATTAATGCATTTATAAGTTTTTAACTTATTTGTAAAATTGATAGAAATTTCATTACAGCTTCATTAATCTGTTCGGAATTCTGCTGGAGCAGGGAATCATCTTCATCCTCACGCTTGCATTCAGTGGGATTCACTACACCTACATTCAATTTAACCATAACAGAAGAATGTCACACACACACACACACACACCATACACGTGTGTGCAGTGCATGTGCACACCTGTTTATGCATGTCTTTGTAGAAAATGAAAGTAATATAAAGTTTTAAGGTTGTGCCACCCCCAAGGAGATATCAACAATAGACAAGATGATACAAGAGTTCAGGAAGTTCAAAATCAATAGAGACAGAAGATAGTTATTGCTGTTCTGCTCAAATCCTAATTCCAGCGTTTCGTGCTCCTCAAGTTGTACAAATTTATTGAAAGAAATTGTTTTCCTCCCCTTGTAAACTATCCATATATCCTGTCCTTCGTCATTAATTCAGTATATATAATATTCTCACTCATATTTTCCCGCTAATTTTGTGCTCTAATTAGGAACAAGATTTATATACATCACATATATTCTTGATTTCTCATACCTTTCCCTTCCCGTTGTCGCCAAAAAATAAAACAATAAGAGTAAATCGTACAACATGGTTTTACCAGAAACAGGAGGTGAGTTGTCAACTGGGCCAGCAGACATGGGGTCGACGGCATTGACAGGAATCAGGTCAACCTGGTTGGTGGACTTCGGTTCGACTGGATCGATGGACTTGAGATCAACTGCGGTTTCATGGGTGCTCTCTTGGATATTATGATGGTGGTAATGATGATGAATATGATGGATTTCTTGATGATGTTCAAATTCTTGATATTGCGTCATTTTTCGATGTTTCACGTTCTCACCCAGTTATCTGCTTTAAAGAAATATTACACTAGTCACAGGGTATGAAATATAGATATGTTGTTTTTATTTGGCAATTTAATTTAACATTCTGGGACCTCTCAGCTTAAAATTGGATCTTTTGCAAATTTAGAACATGTAAGCTACGAATTGAGATAAATTAGTAATTAAATCTTTACTACTTATAAACGCACGGACCGTAGAGGTATTACACACGCTAGGTCTAGCATGTAAACAGCTGTCATTCGATTGATTTGATCTGTGGTCGGATATTAATCGCCATACGAAGTAACAATATATTTTGATTTTCTTTCTAATAAAGAAACAAATTAAATAACATATATATTTGTATCAATACTAAATTAAGCAATATATTATTATTATCTATATTATTTTGTTTCTTTATTTGCCAAGCATTAAGCAATATATTATTATTATTTAATATTATTTTGTTTTCTTATTTGCCCACATATGAGGAGATCTTAAGATGGTCGTAATAAAATATGTAAAGGAAACGCACAGTCTGTATATGACCAACACTTGGGCCGTACCGTATCACATGTAACATCTAAATTAATTATGTACTAGGTGGGAAAGCGCGCCTTTACCGCGCCTTAGCGAATTTATTGTATTTTAATTTTAACAATCACTAATAATTTGCCAATAAGTATAATTAAATTGAGTGCGACATACATATATGCACAAAGACAAAATGCTATAATTTTTCTTTTCACATGAGCCGTAAAAAATAAACATAAGCATCATACATGAGCTGCTTTAGCATTTATATACATTGAATTTTAATTAAACATATAAGCAATTGAAGAGACCCAAATAGAATAGAGCACGATAACATCCATATCATATTTTTAATAAACTCAAACAATTGGCGGCATAATAAAATAACGCATGTAAAATGGAGTAGGTACAAAAACTTCTAATCGGTGATCCCTCTAAGAATGAGACCAAGTTGAAATGGCATTGAAATCCTAAACATCACCTGTGCAATCGAAAAGGATATCAGTTTTATATGATTAATTTATTTTAAATTGTTTATTTAGATAATTAATAACAATTTTCATAGAGGGAGTAATGAAAATGATTTTATTACTATTACCTAAAAAAGAAAAGATTTGTCTGAAGACACTTTTATTTAGATAATTTTTGCCATAAATCATTTCTAAAAGATATCAGCCTGCATAATCAAAGTAGTATAATGAAATAATTCTTCTTTTTCAAGAAACCAGAAAAGTTTAGGGTTTCAATGCTATGACTACTATGCTTATGAAAATATTCAAGGGACACATGCGCAAAGAAAAATAAAAAAGAAAACATTAATTTCGAAAGATAATCTACCATTGTCTTTTGCTTTATCCTTGGTGTGTCCTTGTTGTTGTTCTCCTTGTGCTTCTTTTTTTTTTCTCTCTCTCTTCCTTTTGGATCCCACACTCATGGCTGGCCTCCATCAAGGGCCTCCTCTTTTTGATGTACAATCATGGTTGAACGCTACATATCAGTATCAGCAACAAAGTTAGGCAGATTTATACAATGTCAAGACATTACACAATTGAGAGCCTTTAAAATTGCATACTCATATCCTGACACCAAACATACCAGCTTATAATGCCCAATCTAATATGCAGCCGAGTTCATAGTATATTCCATTTTAACTCCATCAAACAATTTTTTTTATTTGCTGCCTAGATGTAAAGTATTGTCAGATATATATATCCAGTTAAGGCCTAAAAAGCAATGCAAATTTGCATATATTTATCTCTAAATGAAAATATAGGAAGGGCTGTTTTAGTTCCAAATCACAGCAACTATTGCAATAATTTTCAAAGTATACTATCTTGTAATTATGTTTATTTTTACAAATTTTACAATCACCACAGATAGGATCCATTTTGCACTTCAAATTAACAATTGTTATTTAAAAAAATATCTGAGTCTCTCTCTCTCCCTTTTGGATCCATTTTAATATGCAAGTAAAACACATGGCATATCTTAGTCTCTGCAAAAAAAATACATCGGAATTCTAATGCCTAAGCTAATATGCATCAGCTGCAGCTAATCCCATAGCTAATGTACGCACATTAGGTAACACATGTTTAACTTCTAATTCTCTTCAATTTTAACAATGTTTCTTATAAGATGTGATTATCTGTTTAAGAGCTTCAAGAAACTTCAATCTAACAAATGTTTACCTAGGGGGGTCAAAGAGAAGTCAACGTGCGCCCTTTAATCAATTTTGCCATCAGAAACCTGTAAGGAAGGAAAAACATCTCAGAAACCAAGAGTAACAATCATTCTTCAGAATTTATTGCATTTTATTTACATTTTAACAGTCCCCAAAATTAAGCTAGACCACCAAATTCAGCTTGACAAATATTACATCTGTGCCATGTATAGCGCTCAATCTGGTACCTATTGTAGGTACACTAATTAATACTAACCATGTCGTTAAGCAAATATTTACCTTGTCAGTATCAACGTGGACAACAATGGCATTGATAATTTCTATAGAATTGGAGCCAAGGTCATGTGCTAAGTGTTCTCTTAGCTCTTCAATCTCTATGAAACCGTTGCGATCTAAGTCAAAGTATGCAAAAGCCTTTCGAATATGTTCATCATTTCATATCTTTTGAATATGGATTGCTACGACCATAAACTCCCCTATGTCCAAAGTAACACTTCCATCAACATCATCCTGCAAAATCAAAATGCATTTTAAAAAATTACATATTGATGGCTTAATTGATTCCTGAGCATTAAGTAACAATTAATAAAATAACACTATAAACTTGAACACCGGTACCAATCTGATATGAGCCCAATAGTAAAATCATTAGTCTAAAGAAGGTACTCACAGCCTCCATTAATATAAGAGCATCAGAATTAGGTATATCATGACCAGCCTTGCGAAGACCATTCTTTAATTTGTGAAAGGTTATCTTACTGGTATGCCGCACATCGAGCCCGTCAAAGAAATCTTTTATGTCCGCTACTTCATCAATAGTCAGATGCTCAGCTATCACCTGTTTACACGATTGATACCGACAATATAATTAGATTAGCAAATTAACTTAACCATAACATAACCAAAAGTTTTATATACAAAAGGTCGATTACACGATTTGAATTGAGATAAAAGAATCAATTACCTTAAGTGCTCTCTTCTTAAATTTGTTCATTACACTGAATTGTTGGAGTCTCGTTCATCCATGCACTCCTCTTGTATAAGCTCCTAGTGCCATCTTCATTAGATGCTCAATTTGGTCTGATTTGGACTGGAACTGTTCAACAGTGGCTTTTTATGGGTTATGAGCGCATGGATGAGTCCAAAGGCAGAGTTTTAGAGAAGGAAGCTCCTAGTCCCCACAGTTTTTTTGGCCACGGAGCTCTAAGATGGATATTTGGCGAAGAAACTAAGATGGACATTTGGCGAAGAAAGGGAAGTGAAGGATTATCGGAAGAAAGAAGGGCAAAATTTTCTCTCGAAATCCTGCCAATTGAAATCGACCCTCAAATTTTCCATTGGAGCAGATGTGAGCCATAGACTGATCGACAACACATGCATCTTTGGAAACAGGTTCTTCAAGAGGTCAAATCACTGCATCTTTGATCGGAGGTGATGATCGGGGTTGCTTCGAAAGGAGATGAGGCGGAGGTGGGGTCGGTTTGGTGGAAGGTGATCTGCTTTGGATTTGGATTTGGGGGAGGAAGCATGTGGCGATGGATGTGGGGAAGGAGAAGGAGATGGGGAGAGAGAAGAGGCGAGGAAGGTGAGAGAAAGGAAGAGCGTGAGGGCTCGTAGGAGTCTCCGAGTCTGGGGCTAGGGTTAGTGTTTGGGTGGGACGGTTCCAGGAGGAGATGAGGACGAAGTTCTAGCGAATGAGAGAGAACGGAGATAAAAAAATTGAACGGTTAGATTGCCGTGTCGCTGACTAAAAAAAAACGGTCCACGACACCCACGGAATTTAATTAATAATAAAATATATATATATATATATATAGGGAAAATCAGTCCTATACCCCTCCAATTTTGTGTAATTGGAAATATCCCCTTCAATCATTAATTTTGGATATATACCCCTCCAATCTGAATTGCTATGGATATTTACCCTTCTCCATTAATTTAATGATACTTTTATTTAAAAAAATGAATTTCATACTTTTTCCGACTAAAATACCCTCAGCCCCTTTGTCCATCCATCTTCTTCGCGAGTTCTGCACGTACAGAGAAATTAAAAGAAATGGACAATTCTTCCACAAATAAAAACGATTTACTGGAAAGGCCACCTTAGATCCCGTTCTCTCTTTTAACTAATTTATAAATTTTATGATTTCATATATACACAATTTATTGTTTCTTTTCTATTTGGAATTTTGACTCAAGTCGATTGATTTGTTCTTGTTTTTTTTTTATATATATTGGGTTTTGATGCCTTGGAAACCCAGTACCAATTCGGCATTTGTTTCCTTGTTGTTGGAATGGTGTAAAATTTCTACCGAATATTACATGTTAAACAAATGAAGCGTGATAATCCAGGGACATGGACTCCATTGGCATTTGAAATTTTTAAGGGGACACAACCACACAGGAGACATGGACTCCAGTTATTGTCGAAGGAAAAATAATTTTTGCTTATAATTTCTTTTGATATTCGTATTTCTAATGTATGTTATTGTATTTCTTTTAATTTCGTTGTATACTCAAGCTCACGAGGAAGATGAATGGACGGAAGGGCTAAGGGCACATTAGCCAAAAAATTGTTAAATTGATTTATTTTTAATACAAATATTATGATATTTATGGAAAAGGGTATATATCCATAGCAATTAAGATTAGAGGGGTATATATCCAAAATTAATGATTAGAGGGGGATATTTCCAATTAGACAAGATTGGAGGGGTATAGGACTGATTTTCCCATATATATATATATATATATTACGTAATTGGCTAATTCTTTGTAGTAGTTTATTAAGGGGAAATTTTTTGAATGCATCCAATTTCATAGTACATTTAAATCACAACCATTGATGGAGGAGCTCTATTAAAAGTTAGCTAATAGATAAATAAATCATTTATAGTACTATATATGTTTTTGGAATTTATTATATATATATATATATAAAAAGGGTCGGTTCACTTTAATAATAGTTGGTGGTCAGTTTTAATTTTGAATTGTATATGAATCGGATATATAGTTGGTGGACATATCAAAAACTGGAAATTATTAATAGCGGAAGGATTTTGAACAAGTAACATTCGATCCTAAGGTTTACTTTAAATAAAAGGATTAATTAGATTTATGTCATTTTTAACAATAGTTTATTAGAAATATCTCATTGTTAAATTGCTAATTAAATTTATGTCATTATCAAATTGTTTAAATTAATATATGCCATTACTTTTTTTCATAAAAGATTAATAAATTCTAAAAATGTCATCCTGAAATCTCTCATTATTTCTAAAAATCTCCAAACTGCCCTTATTAAAGATTATGATATTTGGATCTCCCTTGAATTTTCGCCGTCTCGTCTCTAATAAGATTTTTGTGTTTTACTTGTTTAGACTAATAAAATAGTTTGAAAATATGAACAAGCAAATCAAGTTAATTACTTACTTTTCGGCGGAACCACTTAAACTGGCCCATATGTTACCTTTTTATTTCGACAAAGCTACTTGATATTTTAGAGGAAAACGAATTTTGCAAAAATTTAATTTGATTTATTTTTAGCGACAAACAAGGTACTAATTGTTCTTCCTTTGATATTTAGATTTTTTTAAGATAAATTGAGAGTTTAAGCCATCCAACTTATTTTTAAATTAAATGACTATGAAAAACTCCTAACGGAATTTCGAACCTATAACCTTTCACTCAAGATATATTGTTCTTTGTTACTAGAACAAGAGCTAATCCTCTTTTTAGATTTTTATTATGAAACGGGTCTTAATCACATCCCCTTGCTGTCATGACTCCTTAGAGAGTTAGATATATATCGGAGTTAGACAAATTAACTTTTGTCTTTTTATTGCTTTTTATGGTACATGTATAAAATAGTAGATATATATATCGGAGTTTGATAAGATCTATGGGCCTGTTTGGATGAGTTTGGAATTTGGGGATTTTCTAATTTTTAGGCATAAATTTATTATAAACAATCCAAACTCTTCACAAAGTTATACACTTTCCAATAAATTTATGCTTAGGAATAAGAAATTTCCCAAATTTTTCAAATTCCTAAGCGATCCAAACGGCCCTATAGTGATATGATAGTTTCTTTATATATATTTTAGAGTGGTATAAAACTAATTTGTTATTTAGTGATGATATTTTTTTTTAATTTTAAATTTTTATCGTGGCATATTTAAAAGGGTGAAATTGTCATATCAATAAGCTGATGGTATAAAATTAATTTTTAGTATTTTGTAATGATGATATTTTACTAATTTCATTTTTTTTTTACAATGGAATAAATCTAATTGACCCTAAATAAAATAATAGTTAACTATATTTGACCTCAATTATGAAATGGTATTTTATTTAATTAATGGAATTGATGATAGTATTGACGATATTATCGCCAAAACACCCCAAACATTTTCATTAACAAAATATGAAAAAAAAAAGTTAAAATATATAACTCTAGTTTAATGTTGTCGATGTTGAGTATTTTCCTTTAAGCAATCTGGTATACATGAATTATCATAGCAAATTCTCATTCAAAATTAAATCCGAAACAAGTATGCCAAAGTGTCACACTACGAATCAAGCCATAATTCGAGATGGACAGCCCCGTCACGTGTACACACTATACTGTGCACACATAAGGCTATTAAATAGTGTATTGCAAACGTGTCATGTCGTGTCGTGTCAAACACGCGCGTGTCAAAACTCGTGTTTTGGCGATAATAATAATCACATAATAAAAAAATTGTTGTTCATACAACAAAAGGGCTGGTAAAATATTTACATATCAAAATTTTCAGCCAGCATACAAACAAAATAACAATGCACAACAGAAAATAACTATTCCAACTCGGCTTGATCTTCAGTCGCTCATCTTCTAAGTCTGCCAAACCTGAACCTGCTCCACAAGCAATTATGTGGGCTGAGTACGCGAATACTCGGTGGTGGTAAAGTGAACTAGTCTTTTGGGATTAGACTATTCAAAAGATTAGAACAAGTGTTTATATAAAAGCCACATTCATAAATGTCCTTCATGTGTAAGTAAATGTTTAACCATATTATATGTTTTCAGAAACAATTTATATTGTAAGTGATGATTGCATTCGAGTGCCATAAAGGATAATCTCTGGACCACAAAAGTCTGCCGGAATGCAATCTAAGTAAAATTATGTCTCACTAAATATATGTGCCTAAAATAACTACCCGCTAGTATAACTCGCCCTGAATCTCCGGGGCCACAACCATGATCAGTGGCAGAGGTCTGTAATCGTGCGATATCCATGGAGTCCGTTGAGTAGTACCTTTATTCACACGTTTGGAAAAAGATACTGACTATTCCACAATAAAGTACTACATATTAACTAACTGCTAAATCTTATTTTGATTGTGAAAACATTTATCAATCTTAAAAAGGTCAGTCTAAAGAAAACCATAAAAAATTTATAGTTCCTTTCTAAAGAATAATAAAGTCTCAAAGACATCCACACATGTTATAAAAAGACTAACACACCTGAAAAAGTTGAGTGTAGAAGTAACTACTCTGCTGGAAGGTCGGTGAAGTCCTTGACTAGCCTCTACTGTCTCAAACTTGGTGTAGTTTCTCCGAGGGTCCTGCGAAGTCTTGTCGCTCACCTGACGAATGAAACTCACACGTTAAAATCTACTCTAACGATCTATGCCATTCTAGTTATTGGTGTACTGAACCATACTTAGAAACTAGATATTAACAAAGGAACTCAGATTCTGACTTAAGGAAAGTTAGACTTAGGATTGCTGAGAAGGAATTCTGTTTTAAAATATATTAACTTAATTAATAACTTTTTAGAAATAATTTGACAAAGTCCTACTTGAAACTGGTTGTGTAGAACTGCTAACCTAAGAGACATTTTTAGAAATGTTTTGCTATAATTTGTCTTATAAAATTAGTGTATAGACATGTTTGATTTAATAGTGTTTTAATTAGGTATGAAAATATTCTAACTTAAATTCTTAAGCTAAACCAACTGTATCGAATAAGAAAAATAAACTCAATTTAATTGATTTGGATTTGGGATCATATATTGTCCGATTATATCACAAGTATATGTAAAGAATTGTTTTGCGGACATTTTAATCATCTCCCGTTTAAAAGCGAACAATTTACTTTCGAATCTGACATAATTATTTCTCGTCCAAAATCTCGTACTATAATTATTCAAACTATTTATCCAAGCAATCGAATAGTTCTAGTTTCATTTTCCAAGTTCTAGTTTTATTTATCTCAAATCTGTCTCAATTAAATCCATAATCAAGCTTAACAAAACAAAAACAGAGATTTGGGCCACGCAAGAAACAACACAACAGAGCCCACAAGAATTCCACACGGATCAAAACTGAGGGACAAGCCCAGAAAGAAACAGGCCGACAGGCCTAGAGGAAAAACACAAGCCCACAAGGAAACAAGGATCCAAACGGATCCGGATACAATGGGTTCCGGGGATCAAATCCGGAACCCAAACAAGAAATCAAGTCCGACCCAATAAGTATTGAACTTTTACACTAAACACCCTGAATTAAACTTATTTACTGCAAAAATTATATTTAGGTCCCTAATAACAGAGATGTTTATACACCAGTACTAACACAGTTCAAAACATTTTACAAACATGTCCCTGACAACTGAAATACTTCACAGAAAGATCCCTGGTCACAAACAAACATGTACCAGACTGGTACAAGGCCTGAACCAGCCCTGTACCTTGTGCCAGAGGCTCAATCAGCACAACACAAGCAACAGAGAGGCCTCACAACACAAGTCTTAAGCCTTAACAAGTAAAATCGACATCAAAACATCACACCAACATCACAGATCAAGGAAGGAAGTGTAATGAGCTAATACTAACTGGTCTAAGCTACTCAACAGATCAGTTTAGAGCATTTTCATGCAAGAACAAGTATGATTTGAGGCAAATAACACTTAACAGATCAGAGACAATTAGACAAACACAAATACCCAAGAGTCAACAGAACCAGCTCAAGTAATTCCAGGCACAAGTTCAAAGTGAGGCATTTAACAACTAAACAACCCAAGCAACATATTTTAGATTGAGGCATCAAACAATCACAATCAGATAACAAGCACACATTCATTTGAGGCACCAAGTCAACAACAGATCAGATTCAAGCATCAAAACGCCTCAATCAATACATAGAGTCAAGCAACAGAATCAAAGGAACAAGGAAGGAGAAGTTACCAACAGAGAAGGAAAAAAGGGAAGCAAGCTCAACCAGCACCACTGCACCTCCCGTCAGCTCCACCACCTAGCCTCTTCGATTGTCGCCGTCTCCAATCCAGTCGCTAGCCTCCACCTTTCTCTCTCTCTTGCTCTTTTTCCTTTCTTTGTATCTGTTCTGTGTTGAGTCTGAGCAGAGGGGAGAGAGAGAGGGGTGACTTAAATGGAATAGAATGGAGAGGAGGGGGAGGTCGAGCTGCTGAGGTTGTAGATAGAGAGAGGGCAAGAGATGCGATGGTAGGATCTGGGTCAAGATGGGTTTACTCGGTTTGCAGAGGAGAATAACTCATATAACTCAAAAGTTTGTGGTTTCAGTACTGTGCTTCTCTTTAATTAAATTCTTCAAGCATATAATAATTTTTCGGGAAAATCAGTCATATACCCCTTCAATCTTGTCTAATTGGAAATATCCCCCTCCAATCATTAATTTTGGATATATACCCCTCTAATCTTAATTGCTATAGATATTTACCCTTCTACACTAATTTAATGATACTTTTATTTTAAAAAATCAATTTCATAATTTTTGGACTAAAATGCCCTCATCCCCTTTGTCCATCCATCTTCCTTAAAAGAAACGAACACTTTCGTTATACCCTTTGTCTCATCCCCTTTAGTAAACTGATGAAAATCAGTCATATACCCCTTCATAATTTTGAGCATACAGGGAAATTAAAAGAAACGAACACTTTCGTTATTTGAGAATGCAAATAGTTTTTAGTGTTTCCTCAAATAAAAACAATTTACTGGGAAAGCGACCCCGGATCCCTCAAACAATTTTTGGTGTCCTCTCTTATAAGTTATAACCTATTTGCAAATTGTGCAATATCGTACTCAATTTATTTTTTCTTTTCTATTTTACTCAAGTCAATTGAACTTTTTGTTTTTATTTTTTTCTATTGGGTTTCGATGCCTTCAAGACCCAGTATCAACGTCTTGGTATTTGTTTCCTCATGGTGTGAAAATTCTACAAAATATTATATGTTGAACAAACGAACCATGATAATGTCAGAATCAAAGCACTAAATACGAACAAAAACAAATGACGATATTAATTTAGTCTAAAATCTATTTCAGCACTTTCAAGGTTTACAATTTCATGTTGATTGAACTAAATTTGCTCATTGAAGGGTGAGTGGATAATCTTTAATTTGGTGGAATCCTTCCATTGGCATTTGAAGGGAACATGAGGGGCAGGATGACTCCAGCGATTGTCCATTGAAAAATAATTTTTGCTTATAATTTCTTTTGATATTGTATTTCTAATGTTTATGTTATCGTATTTCTTATCAATTTGTTGTATACTCAAACTCAGGAGGAAGACAAATGGACGGAAGAGGTAAGGGCACTTTAGTAAAAAAATTGTGAAATTGATTTTTTTTAATAAAAATATAATGAAATTTATGGAAAAGGGTATATATCCATAGCAATTAAGATTTGAGGGGTATATATCCAAAATTAATGATTAGAGGGGGATATTTCCAATTAGACAAGATTAGAGGGGTATAGGACTGATTTTCCCTAATTTTTCCCACTATTTATTGTAGAACGAATCTGGAATTAAGCCCAATAGTACCTACTTTTGGGCTAATTCAGTCCACGCAGCCGAATATAGGGTGCGTTTGGATGAGAGAAGAAGAAGAGGAAGAAGGAAGATGGGAAGAAAAAAAATTATAAACAATCCAAACTCTTCACAAAGTTACACACTTTCCAATACTTCTTCCCATTTCTTCCCTTCTTCCCTTCTTCCCACACCTATCCAAACGCACCCATAAAGTAATTCACAACAGATCGGGACATGAAACAGTTCCAACTAATCATCCGATTATTCATTCTAACTAGGGGTGTGTTTGGTATCATTGTTGAATAAATCTTATTTCGAATAAGGCTTATTCGGGATGAAATCAAACGCGTCCAGAATAAGTCTTATTCCGAATAAGAACTTATTTAAACTCTTTATTCAAAAAAAAATTTAATAAATAAAATAAGATGTTCTAGCTATCAATAATTTACTATGCTTCTTACTTTAAATAAATCATAAAACAGAAGCTGATGTTTTGTGTGGCTAATTAAGTTCACACAAACTAACACTAATGGTGGTTGCTTTGGCGTGGTCAGTAGACATGCTTCAAATACGAAATCATTAGTACAAAAATAGGACTTACCAAATATTATCTTAAATTTGTTAGGTATTCTGTCAGGTCTAAACACCATTATTTATGAGATATTGGGGACAATTGATAAGAACCATAACTGAATAACTGAATTTTTTCCGGCGATCAAAATATTGATAAATGAATATACTTGTCATTTACTACAAGTCGATTTTCGAGCAGTGTAATTTGACTGTATGATTGATGTTGAAAAACGCAAGTTTTATAATCAATTTTTTTGTCTACATAATGGAAAGGAATTAAAAAAAAAAAGACCGTGCTTGTCAAAGATGTTATTACTTGAGATGCGACTTGTATGCAGATTTTGTATCTAGCGTTACTGCTGTCTAAGATAGTGGCTTTTATATTTTTGTTTTCTAAGAAAATTAATTAAGTAAAAAAAGTTGGTAGGCTTAATAATGAATGTCTGCGGTGAATATTACAACTTAGCATTGTTCAACTTTTTTAAGGCCTGATCAGAATGATATTTTTTTAACATGAGATTTATTTTATTCCATTTCATTAGAAAATATGTGATCAAAATAGATGGATTTGATGTAATTTGATCGAAATTTCTATAATATTAGGTCCAATGGAGTCTAAAAAAATCAATCCTAATGAAATGAAATCCCGCCTAAAAATTATTTTGATCAAAGCCTTAACTTTTTCTTTGTTTTTTTTTGTTTTTTTTTTGAAACTTGCACAAGCAGCATTGCACATTTTTTTTTTCTTCTTTTTCTCTGATAACATCAACAAGCGACAGCATGACAATCATGGTCAAATCTGGTTCCAAAATCTGTTAAAACTGATATGTGAACAATATGATGAGCATGTTAAGTTCATAACTTTTGTTCTTTGTTTTTTTTTCCCTACGATTATACAACAACCTGTAAAATCTAGTTCTAATTAAGTTCTAACATATAATATAATACTGTTCACCCCCATCAAAATTACACGCACGAAAGGACGGAATTTAATAATAAAAGTAGTATGCAGAGAAAAGGGCACATTCTTACGCGCTGGCTAAAAAGTAGCTCGCAGGACAAAGCAAGGCTTCGGACCGGAGATTAGTGTCCGTTTGGATCACGTAAGAATAAAATTAGGATTAGTTATTCAGACTAAGAAATGTTCATATTTTTAAATGATTAAGAATAAGTTTTTTTAGATCTAGAATATTATTTTTAAGTGGTTCAACATCTAGATTAAATTCTTATTTCTAGGATATTTGAATTATTTTCTTAATGTGGATTAAGAAATAGTTGGAACCACTTCTTAATCCGGATTAAAAAAATGATCCAAACATCATAGGAATAAGAATTTAATCCAAATGTTAAAAATAACATTCTAGATGACAAAAAGCTCATTCTTACTCATTTAGGATTAAAAATTTTAATCCCCAATAACTGATTCTTCCTTTAATTTTATACAATCCAAACAGAGAAATGGATTTAGAGAGGTCACGTGAGATGTGACAGGGAACAGATCATGACCAACAGAATCTGGAATTCCAGATCAAAGAAATCCCATGATAGGATGATACAATTGCAGCAGATCGCCACCCCGTAAACCGAGATATATACACTTATACAGTTTTTTTTTTTTTTTTTACGATAAACTTTATACAGCTTGAAAGAGAATTGCTTCCTACACTCCTCAGTTTTTGAGATCCACTCCATTTTAGATGAAAATACCCCTCGAATTCCTTCATTTTACATCTCTAACTTCACATCCAGATGAAAATGTGAGGGGTATTTTCGTCCAAAGGGAGTGAATCTCTAAAAATTAGGAGTGTAGGAAGCAATTCCCAGCTTGAAAGCAGGAAAACAGAGTCCATATCTTTTCTTATTTTTTTTTTATTTTTTTATTTTTTATTATTATTATTTTTTTAAATGGCCCGTAGGCTATCATATCCGCTGTTATTCTCTGATCGGTTTTGTAGGTTTGTAGTGTAGTGTCATCATTTTGATTTAGTTTCTTGGTCGCACGTTACAGTTTAACAGATAGAGAAGATAAATACACTCACGGCAGAAAAAAACTGGAAAAAAAATGTTGACAAATACTGAAATACGCACAATACATTGAGTGATATATACTTTCTAGATTATTATTTAAACGTCATAAAATTAATTTGTTGTGTTTTGAACTTTTGATTTTGACTAATTGTAAGTTCACACGAAGTTAATCTTGTAGGGGAAAAAAACACTCGAAACTTTAATTTGCTTGATTGTAACTTTGTATCTTTAACAATAAAAATGAATGAAACAGTATTTTATATCAATCAAAATTGTAAGTTCGCTAAGCCAAAGTTTAACAAATACTGAAATACAAACAATATGTTGAATGATGTATATACGATTTTTTTTACTTATATTGGACTTAAAATTAATTTATATAATAATCCTTATTTCATCATACACATTGTCAACATCGTATTACCTAAGCAAACAATACGCATGATTTTTCATTGTATATTCATTAAACACGAATTCTTATTAGCAGAAAGAAAATAGGGAGTAGCTAAGGATCATCATGATGCACAGATCCTTTTGTGCAGCATAAAACATATTTGTTAGTTAAATTTCAAAATGAAGAACTGAATAATAAAAAATATAATTTAATCACTTCTATCGGCATATTCAAATCTCTCAACAAACTAAAATTTGCATTTTTTATATTTTTTTAGTACTTTTCTAAATTTTTGAAAAAAAATATATAATATTTAGATACAAGCTGATAAGAAATATTTCAAAATTATGGTAAGCTTTTTTAAAAAATGACTAAAAAATTAAAAAAAATAAATTTCGGCTTTTAATGAGATTTTAACATATAAATTTAATTAATTGATTAAATTAGACTTCATATTTTCAAATAATATAACAAATAAACTCATGAGGGAAAAAAGGTGTCTGCATGTGCATCATGATGCACTATTAGTATTTCTCGGAGTAAAAATAAAACAAATTTAAGAGAGAGAGAGAGAGAGAGACAAAGATCGTGAATGTATAATAGATTGAGCGGAGCACTATTATACATTACTTTGGAATTATCTTTGTAACGTATCAAGCACTACATCAAAATTTAAATATAAGTACTGTTAAGTATTTTAAATATAGTCTTGGGCTAGAGAGCATCATAATTTGATATCAATGAAAGAGATGGATCGCAAAAGACACAATCAGCAAGGTCTAATAGAAGATGGTGACGAGCAATACGATGATCGACGTCAGGAAGATCAGGAAGAGGAAAACAATTAGTGTCAGCTACAAGACAACAGTATATGAAGAATGTGCTACAATTCAATCAAAACATTGTAAGATGATTAATTTTTTTGTGAAATTGATAGAAAAATATATCATTACTTTTTCAATATCTTTAGCAGTGAGGGTGTTAACTGGTTCAGCATTTTCCTGGAGCGGGACCTCAGGTTCATCCTCATCCTCATCCTCTTGCTTGCATTCAGTTCCATTCACTGTAGCTGCTGCATTCAATTTTAATACCAAAAATCATAAATGTCAATCACATACACATGGGCGGATGCAAGTGCCTGGGCTTATCTCCCATAAATTGCGGCCCAATGAGTAGTTTAAAAAATGTAACTATGGCTATGCTTAAATATAGATAGGGCTGAAAACGGTAGCCGTTTCAACCGTTTTTTCGTTTCGTTTCGTCCGGAACGGAACGGTAACGGATAAAGATTTCAGTTTCGTTTAAGGAACAGAACAACTAACGCAAATAGAAATATTGTTTCGTCTCAGAACGGAACGATTAGTGAAACTGGTACGTTTCGTGGTCGTTTATTTCGCGCATTTCGTCAAAAAAAATTTTCATGGTTTTATTATTAGATTGCAGAGGACCTCAGCGGAGAGATCGAGGGAGAAACGAGTAAAATTAGATTTTTGCAGCTCGCTCCGTCATTTCTCCGCCGAACACAGTCACATCTATCTCTCTCGCCTCTGCACCACCCAGTACAATCACCGTTCAGAGCGAGAGGTGATGATGGTGCCTCCTCCCCCTTTCCCGCGTGACCTAACCTGTCATTTCTCTATCTCCGTTTCATACAAAATGCAGAATAGTTTATTTTCTTGCATCTTAATAAAAATGCAAAACAATTAAGTAGTCAAAGGCGGTTATAACCGTTTTGATCGTTCCCATCAACGAAACGATCAACGCAACATGTGTTAAACGGATGCAACAATCAACGCAATAAATATAAAAATTTCGTACATCAATACATGGAATATATATATGACTTATATGTATGGAATAGTTAAATTCTTTTTTTTTTTCTTTTGAGATCTTCGCCTAAAATAGGGATCTTCTCCCATACAAATTTCGAAAATCAAGGTAATAATTGAGATGAAATATATTATATCAGGCTAGCAGTTGTACAATTAGTATGTCAAAGTTATGTCCCCGGCCTATTCGCTGTATATGTCAAGAAGTAGATGTTTATTTTGGTACAAATGTATTTCGTTAAGAAACATATTTAGAACAGCAACCATAAAAGGACTTATTATAATATAAAAGGGATTGATATATATACTAATACTAATATCGTTAATGAATGCATCATCCATAAAAAAAAAGATATATTTCTAGAATTAACTTTAAATGTCTCGGCTTACACTAAAAATAGTCGGTGTCGGTGGTCAGTTTAATTTTGAATGTATGTGAATCGGAGGAAGTAATATCGAAAACTATAAATTTTAATAGCGGAAGGTTCTTGAACCTCTCAATGTAGGTTCTCTTTAAATAGAATAATAGATCACTATAGTTTGAGTTGAGTTTAAATATGAACAGATGCTTTTGTTTTAATGGTGTCGATGATGGTATTATGATAATGTCGCCTAAACTTTTCTATTAACAAAATATGAAAGAGAAAAATCGGAATCGGCTTCAATTTTAATACTGAATTATTTTTCCTAACAAAATCTGGTATCTATATATGGAATTATCACAACCAAATTAATTAAGGCTTAAATGCAGAAAGCACCAAAATGCCTACTATTTGAAGGCCTATTGAGCTGCAAATAAATCAATCAATTTTATAAGACTGTGAACATTACTTTGAAGATAAAATGATATTCTCAATCTCTCCTTTATTAGTGGTGCAAGTTTATGAGAAATGATAATCATGACCTGTAGTTTTGTCATCGCTTGAACAAAATGAACACATCAAATAGATAAACTGAACAAAAAAGTGATCAAAGTGAACACATATAAAAAAATGTTTTATCATCAATGTTCAAAATTTTATATGCATATTGAACTTATTTGTTTGTATATGTTCATTTTGATTTTTTATGTGTTCATCTTGTCTATTTGATGTGTTCATTTTATTCAAGTAAGGACAAGCGACATAACTGTATATGGCATTAATTAATTTACCAAGTTTTCATTCCACCGGCTTAATTGGCTACGAAACGCAAAATGCGTGATTGCAATTGTGAATTTTTTTTTAATGTATAAACATAATATCATGTGAGATATCAAGAATATTGCATTTCGGAATGAAAGTTTAATGTATTATTCCTGCCGTGATTTTTTAAAATAATTATAGCTGAAAATTTAAAGTTAATACTAAATAAACATATTGAAATTTTAATTTTAATACTAAATAACATATTAAAATAGAGAGGAGCGAGAATCGAAGAGAAAAGAGGCTCGGGGTCGAGTGGCAAATGAATGGCATGATTATTGAATATAAGATCAACTAAAGAAAATTTTGCCACAAATTGAATGGCACTGGCACGATTATTAGTTCTGTAATAAGATTCCATGATAACGTAAGCTATTTGTGAATGTTCTTTACATGGCCTTCTGTATTATAATACTATTTAAATGCATTCTTATTGCTTCGACATTTTATAATTTGATGACGAGAGTCAGATAAGTAATGTTTTTTTTCCCCTTTTTTTCTTTGTAACCGCCGTCAGAAGTTCAATATTTTTTAACATTTTCGTGTATGTTTAAAAACAATGTTTGGAGACCTTATCATTTCTAAGGCATTTTGTAGTTTTTTCATCCCTTGTTAGTTGTTATTGTATGAGCTAATTGATAAAGTGAATATTTACATAATTAAAATAAAGTAATAAACACATACAAAAAAATAAATTCAATATGCATATAAATATAAATTTGATAAACGAACAGATAAATATACAAATCGGACATCTAATTGAATAAAGTAAATAAATATAAACGTAATTGTACGGGAAACGAGATTGTAGGTGAAGACAGGACTCCACATCCTCTGGATGGCCATCTAGAGGATGGTTTCGATTCCAGCCGTCCGATTTAACCTCAATGGATATGGATGCCCTGTGGATAATATTAGAATTGATAGGCCCAAAAAAATCAAACAGTTGAGATTAAATCAAACGGTTCAGATCAGAAAATGTCCACTAGATGGTTTTGCGTAGATAGTAGACCATAGACAGTAATTTTCGATTTATTTTGCGTAGTCTAAAAATGTTGAAAGTGATCTATATCGCCGTGAATCGAACTTGATACTATTATTAGAGTTTTGCTATGGTGAGTTGCAAGTCACCAAAGGGTTCGTGAGTTGCGCTCAAAGCTCCTAAATCTAATTTAAAATGACCTATCCAAAACATCTAATATGATCTCTCTATTGAAATCTCTATGCAGACCAAATTTTATATTTTTTTGAAAATTTTAAATAATTTTTCGGATTTTTAAAAACTATTAATTTTGAAAGGTTCAGAACTAATTAGATTAACGATTTTTTAAAATTTCAAAAAAATACTTAAAAATTTCGAAAAATGGTAAAATTCGATCTGCATAGAGATTTCGATAGAGAGATCGTATTAAACAATTTGAATCAGTTATTTTGAATTAAATTTACAAATTTGAACGTGACTCACGGACCTTGATGAGTTATAACTCACCGTAACAAAACTCCTATATTATTATACGTGCATAGCGCCTTCATGCGCCTTTCATTTGAAAACATGGCATTTCGGCAATAGTTGCAAATGAGCGTAGAAAATCCGATCAAGTATTAACGGATCCACCCGCAAATTCGGATCTGACACCTCTTGCATTGCATCGCTCAATCAAAAAAGAACAAAAATGAACGAAAAATAAAACGGAAAAAAAAACACTCGCCTCTAGTATCATATTCATAGTGCGAATTCAATTGAAGGAAGCTGCGCGAGATATTTAAAATTTCAGGAATGGAATCATTAACCAGAATCCCCATTTCTTCTCTTCGCTCTCCCAATACAAACCCATCTCTCCAATTGAGAAAATATACTCGATTCTCATTGATCCTTCGTAGAAATCTTTCTCGCCATCTCTCGATCAATTGCTCAAGTTCAGAGAGGGAATTGGTTGAGCAAAGAAGCTCGAGTAATAGAATGGATGATTATAACACTGCCATGAAGAGAATGATGCGAAACCCTTATGAGTACCACCACGACCTTGGTTCGTTCTCTGACCTTACTTGGTGTTTGATTTTTTCTGAAATTGAGGTTGTAAGAATCAAAATTGAGCTTGTTTTTTTCTTGTTTGGTGTATGTAGGTATGAATTATACTGTCATAAGAGAGAATTTAATTGTGGGTTCGCAACCTCAGAAGCCAGAGGATATAGACCATTTGAAAGAGGAGGAAAATGTGGCATTCATACTTTGCTTACAACAAGATAGTGATATTGAGTATTGGGGCATTGATTTCAATTCTATTCAAAATCGGTGCAAGGAGCTTGGGATACACCACATGAGGGCACCTGTAAGTGCTGGAATTGCTTCTGATTTACACAATTTAAGTGAGGATTAATTGAGGGTTAATCGGCGATCAATTGGAATGAACTGCTGCTCAGTTGCACAATTTGAACTTAAGTTAATTGATGCGATACTATTTTAGTGGGGTTAAAATGAGGCTTTATTCTACTATTAGGAAATCAATGCTTACTGAATACGGATTTCAATCTGACAAGACTTCTTACAAGTATGTACTGGTACCAATGAACTTATGATTCATATATGTCATTTTTAAATTGTAAATTTTTACTGCAATTAGTCTCAAATTAGTAAAATAATTATCAATTTGAATTTTTAATCTTCTTAATTTGATGTGTTTGTACCATGACATAGGCGAGGGACTTTGATCCAGACTCGCTGAGGAGTCAGCTACCAAAGGCAGTATCAATGCTAGAGTGGGCCATATCTCAAAACAAAGGCCGAGTCTATGTACACTGTACCGCCGGTCTAGGCAGAGCACCAGCTGTTGCAATTGCATACATGTTCTGGTTTTGCAACTTGAATGTAAGACTTGTGAAATCCCAATCTAGCTTTGATATAGTTATAATATCTGTAATGATTTGTTTGTTTATTTATTGTTTGTGTCTGTGTTTCTAGCTTAATGTTGCATATAATGAACTGACATCAAAAAGGCCATGTGGACCCAACAAGAGAGCCATCAGAGGTGCCACATACGGCCTTGCCAAAAATGACCCATGGAAGGAACCCTTTGAGAGCCTTCCAGAACACGCTTTTGAGGGTGTCTCTGATTGGGAGCGCCAATTAATTCAAGACCGAGTACGTGCTCTCCGGTCCACCTGAGGTATGCATTATAATGTAGGGAGTCTTGGAGAAGCTGCTGTGTGAGTGCAATGGTTGTTCTGTAAAATTTTGGCTTATTTTTGATAGATATGAGAGTCTTCTTCTATGGCATGTGTAGTAGCTAGAGAATAATTTACATAATGTTCAAGTAGCTAATATGCTAATATTTTAGTTGCTTTTTAAGAGTTAATAAAAAGCTCGGGTACTAATTTGGTATTTCTATCATTGCTAAAGCTTAATGCATCAATTATTTATTGTTTATTTAATTTTTTTTAACTGTTCTCATGAAGTATATTATGGTTTTGAATTGCGTGGAAAGAGGTTCTATGGAGTAATGGACTAATTTACTTCTGAACCATACTAATATTCTTTCAAATGAGTTGTAATGTCTTGATACATAATTGCCAAACAGAACTGCACCTAATTAGATCATTGAAAGGTGGGTGAATGAAATAAAAATTATAACCTAGAATCATTTGATGGTCTTTATTTTTATTATTAATTAATTAATTATTTATTTATTTTTATTTTTTTGAGAAAGTTAGGGGCTTGAGTTTATGTACAAGGGTCCATAGAGAGGTTCTAATGGGAGCAAGTAAGGAAACAAAGAAGAAAGAAAAGCAAGAGTACAAGCCCCATAATCATTCGATGGTCTTTATTTTTTTTTGCTTCTTGATAGAATGTGTGCTTTGTGTTATACCAGTTCAATTACCTTTTTTGTGAAATAACTAATGTGACAACTAATAAAAGTCAGCTATCAATATGTCTTGCAGTGGTTTGCTTTTGGTGTAGGTTTCTGAAATTTTTTATGACACTTAACAAAAACATAAAATAAGCCATAATATGCAATGCCACTTCCAAAATTTTGGATAAGAATGTTGGAAAATTAAGCATTTAGCATTTTATTAGGGAGATATTTAGATAAAATGGAAAGACCTCAAGTTTAGTTATTGTGTTTGGCTTATGATTCTGGAGCATACATAATATCTGGTTTGAACTGCGAGGAGACAATGATGAATTAATAGTTTTAAGTTCCTAAACTAATGGTGCATTATGCTCAAATGCGTCGTTAGTTTTGAAAAGTTACATCATTGATTAATTTCTTAGAACTATGCATACTCTTCCAACATAAGCAAATTAGCTTACAAGTTAGTACAAAACTTCAGAACAAAAGAAAATTCTCAGCTCTTTTTTTTTTCAAGTTAGTACAAAGCATTATGACACCAAAACGAAGGAAAGCTTCCCAAAGCATTTGAAGTATATAGAAGATATGTACCTCCGAGAAAAGCAATGTTAACACTACAAAGCAAATAGATACTAAAGACACGTTAAATTAGTCTGAGTCAGATTCATCCATATCAGGTGCACCAGAACCAGAACTGGGACCAGCCAGAACAGAGACAGGTGAAGAAGGTGAACTCGGTGACTTTGGTTCAATCATTGTCCCAAGCCCTTGGAGTGCCGGCAACAACTTTGTTTTCCAGAAAAATCCTCCATTTTCCTCTTCATTTTCTTGTACCTCTCCCTGCTCAACTTCAATTAAAACTAGATATTTATTCAGCCTGTAAATCTCAACCCAGGCGAGCGAACCGCCGGTTGACCCATGTACCACTGCCATGCCCCTCCCTTCATTTCCTTTTCGTTGTAATGTAAAGTACCTTTCTCTCCTTCCAACTTCTTCTACTTTGTCTAATATTTCTTCTACAGTGCTCGGTGATATGAGCCGCTGCTTTCCAATTTTTTGTGACAGAAACAAGCCTGATAGATCGAATCCAAATGAAAGAGAGATTAAATCAAAAGCATTCATATTCCTTGTTTCTTCCTCTTGATTTACTTTTGAAATTCGATCTTCTATTTCAGGTTGGTGTTGCATTAGCTTGTCAATTTGGCTCTGATTGAGACCATAGCGAAACCAAGGGTCATTTATGATTTCATCAACTGTGATGCGTGTATCTGGATTAGAATCCAACATGCGGGATATGAGTGTTTGAAGATTAGGTGAGATCCATTTTGGAAAGTGGTACTCTGCCTTGTAAATTTTTCGGTATAGCAACATCAGGTTTACATCGTTGAAAGGCAGATAGCCTGATGATAATATGAAAAGAATCACCCCACATGCCCACAGGTCGACTTTCGCAGCATCATATGGATGCCGACTGATTACCTCTGGTGCAACATAAGCTGGCGTTCCACACAGTGTTTTAAATAGAATCGACTGATTCGAGAAGGCATTGGGAGATAGAGCTGATAAACCAAAATCGGAGACCTGCAGGGTATGTTGTTATCAATTTCGAGCAATTAATAGTCGATATAAACAAGAAGTTAAATTCTGGAAATAATTGATTCTGGCATTTCTAAAGTCACATAATGTGGATATTCTCAAATGATTCCAATCTTATATCGAAGCTTAATCATATCTTTCATTAAAGAAAAGATTAATGAAATACCTTGAGCTTTCCAAATTCGTCTAATAACAAATTCTCCAGCTTGAGGTCTCGATGAAAAACACCTCGTGAATGGCAAAATGCAACTGCCGATAGAAGCTGCCTGAACAAATCTCTGGCTGAATCCTCAGGCAATCTTCCCTTGGAGCTGATTTTTGGAAACAACTCCCCTCCTTTAATATACTCCAACACCAAATAAATCTTCGACTGTGATGCCATCACATCAATCAACTTGACCACATGAGGATGTTGTATTCGCCTCATGCAAACTATCTCTCTTCTAACGTTGATAAACATGCCTGATTTCATGATTCGTGGTTTGCTTAGGACTTTCAGTGCCACACTCTGGCCCGTGGGAAATTGACGTGCGTGATACACCTTTGCAAAGGCGCCGCAGCCGACCATCTTGCCAAGCTCGTATTTGCCAAAGAGAAGTTTGGCTGGGCCTTTGGTGCTGCTCAAAGATTGTTCTCTTGATAGTGCCACGCCATTGGCCTTGGTGAATGGGTCCGGCATGGAGCCGGCCACGGTAAGGCTGACACTGAAATCCTCTTCTTTTTTTTTTTTCTTCTTTTCTTATGGGGGGTATGAGTTGGAATTAGGAGAGTTTATATTGGTCCGACTAAATATGGAAATTTGTTACAATTTTGTTAATAACAGGGAGGAGGATAGTTCAAGAAGGAATGTACTTTTGCTGGCTTGATACAAGATAACGTCGTATTCTTGTTTCAGAAACTCCGCAATCTTTTGCAACGTGAAACAATATTTTCGGGTATATTTGTTATGTATTCCTGTGTGATAAGATCTTTCTTCTTTTATTCCTTCTTTTTAAGCCAAATTTTCCCTCTTCTTATTGGGGGGAAAAAAAAATGCGATTATAGTATGAAAGACCACATATGCAACCACAAATGTGCTTCTCTGTAATTGTGTAAATTGCCAAAGTAGGAATTTTTTTTTTAATGAGTTCAGAATTTTTCATGTATCCCATGCATAATTTCATTTATAAAATGTTGAAAAATGTACCTGTTTTTGCATAAAAGTGTAAATTTAATATCGATATTGTAGATATGTTCTCTGTGATGTAGATTCGGCGTTTTGGTCACCGTTCATCAATCGACTTGAAGTTGGAGTAGTTTGAAATATCCATCCAATATTATAAAATATTTGAATTAATTTCCAATATTGTATCCATATATTAAATTTATTTATTTATAAAATGTTTGAATTAATTTGAAAAAAATTATCAAAATAAACATCATTAAATGCCCCTCTTTATCAGTTGCATTTATACAATTATCGGGTATGATTATGATTATCCCCAAAATTCCTCATCTCTATCATCCCAGAACGTGTTTCTGAGATATTTATCAGCGTGTTTTATGTCTTTCCTCTATCTTTTCGTTTTTGAAATCTCATCCGTATTATCCACCCTCTCATCCAGAGTGCATCCTCGTAACGTGTTTTTCCATTTCTGAATTTTTTTTCTAGCGTGTTTCTCTCTCCCCTCACCTCATAACTATGACAATTATTATTTTTTAATATACTAATTATCCTAGTTCTATATGCTAATTGTTCTAGGTTTGGATGCTAATTGTTCTAGTCTTTCCTGACAGTTAATTAGTATTATTTTCCAATATTGTTAGTATTATTGTTCGGGTAAAATGCTAATTGTCCTAGTTTTGTATACTAATTGTTCAATTTTCTAGTTTATTGTCATGATTTCAGGACAATATTATTTTCTAATAGAGTAGGGTTCGAGTGCCACAAGTTTGGGGTGCTACCAAATGCCACAACTTTACTTTTTCGTTAATATTTAAAATTTTAAAATGTAAACATCGAATCTAAACCGTTGATCCTCTTCGTTTTAACGAGCGATGCATTTTCATATAAATTTTATAAAATTTAAAGTTGATTTAATACTCAATCAAGGGGTTTAAAAATGAACGAATATGTTTAACTATGACAGGTTAATTATAATACGTTCATAGTTTGAACTCTGGATCAAGTATCAAATCAACTAAAAAATTTATAAAATTTATATGAAAATGCATCGCTCATTAAAACGAAGAAGATCAACTATTTAGATTAGAAATTTATATTTTTAAACTTTAAAATATTAATAAAAAATAAAGTTGTGGCATTTAGTGGCACCCTATACTTGTGGCATCGGAACTTTCCTCTTTCCAATATAGTTAGTATTATTGTTCGGTTTAAATATTAACTATCCTAGTTTTTATTCTAATTGTTCTAATTTTGTATTTAATTGTCCTAATTTCTCGAATAGTTAGTATTATGTTTAGATAAATTTAATTGTCCTAGTTTTGTATGCCAAATGTCATATACTAATTGTCCTCATAAAAATAGTAATTGTCCTTGAAAAAAATAGTAATTGTCACTGGATAAATAATTAATGAGGACAGAAATGAAAATGGTTGATTAATAAGGATGAAGGATAACTTTCGAAAAATGGGGGAAAACAAAAATTAAACACGCCAGGGGAATGAGGGAATGATGGTTAGCGATTTCGATTATACAAGGAAATTAATTGGAATTTACAAAAGTGATATCATTTAAACATGATTCTTCTTAGCAAATTTGATACCTGCATATACTTTTATTGGATTCTCAAAATTTGTTGTAATGACTTTTAATTATATTCGGACAAACATAAAAAATTATTATGGGTAAACTAAACATTTGGAGTGTGACCGCCGAATTTCGCCTTTCATATTTTTTGAAAAGGAAAATAGGGATATATTACTGCAGAAAACGAGTACATAGCCGTTTACAGGCGAAACAAAAAAATTATTAGTCGCAAAAACTATAACTACTGAACCTATACTGTTTGTAAAATGAATATCAGTGAATTTCTCACATTTAAAAGAAAGTTGAATGGGAATACACATTGGATCAGAAAAGAGTAACTATGGGTGCTTTTGGATCGTTGGAAGAAAGAAGAAGAAGAAGGAAGAAGAAGAAAAAAAAAAAATTATAAACAATCCAAACTCTTCACAAAGTTACACACTTCTCAATACTTCTTTCCACTTCTTTCCTTCTTCCCACACTTATCCAAACGCACCCTATATGTAACGTGTACTTCCTCAAGAAGTACAGTTGGATCCATATGTGTGCATAAACATGTCATATACATTTATAATGAGGACCAAATGGTCCTCAGTGATGATATGCAAGTGATTGACACTGTACCATTTGAAGGCAAATAGAAAATAGAATCGCTGAACTGTACATGAAATAACATACAACAGCGACAGAGAGAGAGAGAGAGAGAGAGAGAGAGAGTACATCTCAAAAATTGGAAGCCAAAAGCACATCCAACACTAAAATGACATCCTACTGTGGAAGTGAGATGTGTAAATACTAAGATAAAAATGACTAAGAGGTTAAGGCAATTAGCCAGCGACAATATAGGGAATGTGATCATGATGGAGAGAGAGACTGAAGCTTGGCAAGATTTGATTGGTGCCGACCCAAATAAAATGCAGTTATCAGCCATATGAAGCAAAGCTAATGTCAAGAAAACCAAATGGAACAAATTTCAGAAAAATATTAATTAAAGTACATACTTCATATGAAATATAATCAATAAGAATATGGATTAGTCAAGACTAAACACTAAGACAGCTCATACCGGTAGTGCATAAAGGGAGACCTTGGATGATTTTCCATTCAGATTCCCAAAAAGTAATTTGTACATGCCAGCTGCTGTTGCATCTCCAAGCCTTTGAACTATGACATCTATGCAAACCTAACACATTATTTAAAGTTTTCAATGAAGTTTCTTTAGTTCCATATAAAAGTATTATTAATTGAAAAAGGGCTAAAAACAATTGAATTTACCTTGGCTTTGTACTTCTCATCTTGTGAGACAACAGTAAACAACAATTCTCTTCCTGGCCTAGCTAAAACATATGTTGTTACCTGGTAATGATTCAAATTTATTAAATAATTTTTATGATCTGAACTAGCAAGTAGCCTACTAACTAATACCAAATATATATGAGTTCTACTATTAGAAAAGCACCTTACGAGAAGTTTCAGATGCAGCAACAGCAATCCATGTGGGCCATACTGCAAGACCCACAAGATTTATGATTGCAACAAGAGGTGCTGAACAAATAGCGACTGTCACACCAGCAAGTGTAAGAATGTGACCCTGATTTATTTCATTGGAGTAGAAACCATAAGTTGGAATACAGATATAGACAATACAGAAATTGATAAGAGAAGATTAAAATGATAGAAAAAGGAAAATTAGGAGGAAAAGAGATACCGTAAGAGTAAGTTGGCCAGCAAGGATAAAAACAGCAATAAAGCTATTTATAAGAGCAAATGATCTCCTCCTATTCAGAGCACTTTCGACAGTCATGGCAATAATAGTAACTTTCTACATTAACAAATCAAACAAATTACCAATTCAAGTGAGAAACAGTACAGTGTTGACCAAGAAAAAAAAAAGATAAAAATAAATGATTATTACCTGGAAATAAAAGAAGGATGAAACGACAGCACTCAGCCACAGTAACAAAGAGACAGAAAGGAGATAAGGAGAGGATACAATCAGCCAAAAACCCTCTAATAAAACCCAAGGATCGGGCTTTGCTTTATTTGTGGATGATCTAGTTGGAGATGATATCAGAGAAGCAGACTCATCTTCCTTATCTGGCTGTTTACTTTCCGTGCCTTCTCTACAAATTTGAAAAGAACTGAAAATAATGCATTTATCTTACAGATTTTGAGGTACTCTGATTGTGTTACGGATATAAAGTAGCATTCTTCATATTGTAGCAATCTTTAACAACTGTATGTTTCACAATTTCGATATGAAAATAATATCATATATATTTTATTATTTTTACATAGTAATGAGTAGCAATGGCAGGGAGAGTCTAGGTAAAAATTCTTTTTAGTTTTTGTTATTTAATAGTAGAATTAATTATTTAAGGAATAACAACCTGCTGCCTTGGTTAGTCAATTAATTAAGTTAACTTTCATCGATATATTTACATATTGATGGCAGATAAAATGGGACCACAGCCTTTATTTAAGTCTACATAAAAAAAAAAAAACTTGAAAAGCCATTGTAAGTGTGTTAGACCCAACCTGGAGGTAAACAAGTCTTAACCAAGACCACAACCTATCAACCTATCATGGCAACTTATATTAATTAATTCAGCTCTGAAATAAGCCACTACCTGCATTAGTGCCACAGATAGAACTTAAAACTACTGTAGGTATATGACTGCAGGTTAATGTAATTAGTTCCTCTTAGAAGCTAATAACTTCCAAATCAAAAGACATATCTGTGTCGCATTACACTCAGAAAGAACTACTGGTACCTTTCAGTGGAGAGTTCCAAAGAACCGTGGTGTGCATCATGCGTAATTCCTTTGGATGCCTGTGCAGCTAGCTCCATCAAAACAGCCGAAATGAGTAGCAGGTCTGAAATGATGTAATACAGGGATCAGTCACAGATAAGAATTTAATACTATCATTAAACAAGTACCAAACTTTTTATATACGTACATGGACCTAGCCATGCCATGCTGGCAGCAAACAGGGACCCCACCAGCTGTCCAAAAGTAGCACCGGCGCCAACAAAGCCGAACAGTCTCGAACCTGACTGAATATGGAATGAGATAAGTCATTCTGATATTTTTGGAGGAGGATGCTACTAGATATTCCTCTTTCTTTCATCTGTCTGTTCTTTTCAGTTGCTTTCCCATAATTGGATAATAAATTACAGAACATTATTCAGCCTACATCAGTTAAAAAAGGAAGTACCTCATTGTTCATCACATCAATTATTCTTGCCCAAGTCGAGGAGATTGTAACAAGATTTAGCAAAGCAACCTTTAAGGAAAAAGAATATAAATCCAATTTACATACTGTAAAAGTGAGAATACATAAAAATTAGTTAAATCCAGAAGAGCATCATACCCATAGAAACAAGCCTAGTCGAACAATAATGTAGAACAAAGTATGCTTGCTCCAATCCATATTATCATTTTGATCATCTTGAGCTGAATTAGACTTCAAAGTAACATTTCAGGCATGTAAGGAGAAATTATGCTAAATTATTTCTTCTATTGTAAAAAACATGCCTGCTTCATAGCCCTTGCAAAAGAAATCATTTATAGTCTAACAGATTTTCCTAATCTCTAAACTATTTTCCCGTTTCAAATTCATTGTATAACATATTTGGGAAAAGAGAAAATGGAAGAGTGCTACTGACACCAGTTGAAGGTCAAAATGGGTTTAAATGTATGTTGCCATAATTATTGAATTAAGGTGGCACACTCAAGTAGGCCATAATCTAAATTCTGCACTTCTGACTAAATTAATGAGTTAAAACTGATGGCCTTTCTTTGGGACAAATATTTCAAAAAAAACATTGAAGAGAAAAAAAAGGTGGATTGCAGCCAATAATGATAAAGAATTAGTGTACTATGCAAAAGTTACCTAGTTACATTAGCTTTTCCTTACCTTAGATCCAGATGACAATTGTCCAGGGGAGGAGGCATACCAAAGAGCAAAGAATATAAGAAGAGAGATGCTGAAAAATCTGTGTATCAATACCAAAGCCTGAAATTTCAAAGAAAGGAAATGAGCAGTCAGCAAGTAACCAGAAAAAATAAAAAAAATAAAAGTCATTGGACTATAAAAATGGAATTGTTTTCACTAATAAGTATACGATTTAAAAGAAAGCCACCTAATGATAATTGATGCAAGCAGTTTTCATAAATTACACAGAATTCAACATAACCAAGCAAAAAATACATTAAAAGAATTACAAAACAAAAAAAAAACCTAAATTGGGATCTTTTTTATCACTGCATACCTTTGATTTGGACAAATTAGGTAGGGAAAAAATCAAAGTTGAAATTGGGGCTGCTATCAAAGTTAAAATGAGAGACCCAACAAACAAGCTGGGCAGATTACTGAGCCCAAGTGATATTGCGCCTTCATCCCTTAGTGGTAGAATCACAAAATATGCACTTAAAATCTGAAATGTAAATCGAATTTCCAACTCAACAAGGATAGTAGTGTATGAGTTACTAATGGATTAAAAGAAGAAGAATAAGAAATAGAAGTGAGAGAGAGAGAGAGAGAGAGAGAGAGGTTACGAAGAAGAAGGTGGAGGCGGAGTGGACGAGAGCGGAAATCTCGTGCGGATGGACGGTCACGATCGACTGGATGATGGCCTCCGCACGAGATCGGAGCAACAACATCCCTTGTTCCCTTATTCCCTTGCCCCCTTCACTTTACTTTATTACTTTTGTAGAATTACAAAAGAGGAGAAGGAAAAGGGATAAATTGTGAAGCAAAAACAGCAGGAGGATTTTGATTTCTCGCGTTGAGGAATGAGGATTCAAGGAAAGGGACACAGTGAACCGGGTGAGGTTCAAACTTAAACCGGGTTGGTTAATTGGTTTACTCCAAAAATCGCCGGTTTGCTTTTAGTCCGATGGGTTGACATTAATTTAGACGGGTCAACCCGGGTTTAAGGAACGAGCCATTGTGGCATCAACCGCAAAATTTAATATAGCCTTCTCTGTGTTCTCATGCTTTGCTACTTTGGTTCCTTTCTACCGAAAATTATCTAGGATTTATTTATTTTAGATAATAACTTCATGCATGTTTCGGCAATTCAATGAAATGAAGATGGGATGTACAAATAACATCTATGTCAAGTTCATGAAACACATGCCGTTTACTGAAATACGTTTTTATGTAGGAATTAAGAAAATGTGCTTTAATACTTCTATATATATATGATGAAAAACGTGGAGTATTTGATAAAATGAGTAATGTATTTCTATTTTCTGATATTTACATATACAATACATGGCTATTTATAGCCAGGCCTCAATATGACCGTTTCCTTCTTGCCTATTGGGCTGATTACAATGATTGATTAGTTTCCTATTGTACATATTGCCTAAATCATATTCTAACGTTATTCTCTACTTTGTTGCCTATTCTGTATGCTGAGCTGGCTTCTGATCAATGATGAGATTATCCTCTGAGATTGTGTTATTCTCAACACTCCCCCTCAAGTTGGGTTCAAAGAGATTGATTGAGCCCAACTTGAATAAGATTTGTTGAAAAGATTTCTTGTCTAATGCTTTGGTGAAAACATCTGCAAGTTGTTCATGACTTCTTACAAAGGGTGTTGTTATAACACCACTTTGCACCTTTTCTCGAATGAAATGACAATCGACTTCAATATGCTTTGTTCTTTCGTGGAAGACTGGATTTGACGCAATATGGCGTGCAGCTTGATTGTCACAGTACATCTTGATTGGTCCATTATGTGGAAGTTTCATGTCGCTTAGTAACTGCTTGATCCAAATTAATTCACTTGCAGTTGATGCCATTGCTCTGTATTCAGCCTCCGCACTTGATCTTGCAACTACGTTTTGTTTTTTACTTCTCCATGTAACCAAGTTTCCACCAACAAATGTGCAATATCCAGTTGTTGATTTTCGATCAAAGTTTCCAGCCCAATCTGCATCAGAATAGCCAACAATATTATTAGTTCCATTTCTTTTAAACCAAATTCCTTGTCCTGGAGTTCCTTTAAGATATCTAAGGATAGGGTTTACTATGTCAAGGTGACTAGTTTTTGGGGCATGCATAAATTGGCTTACACAGCTGACTGCAAATGTAATATCAGGTCGGGTCACAGTAAGGTAGATTAATTTTCCAACCAATCTCTGAAATCGCCCAATGTCATCTAAAGGTTCTCCTTTTTCAGGGCTGGCCTTGTTGTTGGTTTCCAAAGGAGTATTTGCTGGTTTGGCTCCTAATTTACCTGTTTCTTTAAGCAGATCCAATACATATTTTCTTTGTGAAAGGAACAAACCCTTTTTAGAGTGAGCTATTTCAATTCCTAAGAAATACTTAAGATTTCCAAGATCTTTGATATCAAATTTTTCCTTCAAATAAATTTTTACATTTCTAATTTCTTGTTCATTGTTACCGGTTACTATAATATCATCTACATAAACTAGAACTATGGTGGTTGACTGTTGATTATGTTTAACAAACATAGAAGAATCGGCTGAACTCTTTTTAAAATTATGAAGCAGAAGAGAGTTACTAAGCTTGCCATACCATGCTCTTGGAGATTGTTTTAGACCATATATGGATTTATTGAGCTTACAGACTAAGTTACTTTTTGATTCCTTCGAGTGGTCCGGAGGAAGACACATGTAGACTTCTTCTTCTAACTCACCTTGAAGAAATGCATTCCTTACATCTAACTGAGATAAACTCCACCCCATGTTAGTAGCAACTGATAATAAAATTCTTACAGTATTCATTTTAGCGACAGGTGCAAAGGTCTCATGGTAATCTAAACCATAAGTTTGAGTGAAGCCTTTTGCTACAAGTCTTGCTTTGTGTCTTTCAATTGAACCATCACTATTGTACTTGATTTTATAGACCCATTTACACCCTACTGGTTTCTTTCCTCTAGGTAGAGGTACAATAGTCCAAGTATTATTTTTTTCGAGGGCTTGTAATTCCTCTTTCATAGCCTTTTGCCAAGTTGGACATTTTTGTGCTTCATTAAAATTAGATGGTTCTATATCCTTTGATATAGCACTAAGAAAAGATTTGTAACTCTTACTGATAGAATCATAGGAAACGTAGTGTTGAATTGGATAAGTTGCTTGATACGTTTCAAAGTCTCTCAGTCTAACAGAAGGTTGTCTTTATCTAGTTGACCTCCTTGGTTGAGCATTGTCATTATGTTCAACTGGATCGACTCCCCCTGAATGATTTTCTTCCAACTCAAGATTATGATTTTCTTCACTTGATTTTTCATTTGTTCCTTCAAAAAAGGTTAGACTTGGAAGAAAAACATTCCTAGTTTCACTATGTTTTTGATCAAGACCTTCACTATTGGACTTAAAATATGGTTCAAGTTCATGAAAAACCACATTCCTAGATATATGCATTTTTTGTCTAATAGGATCAAAGCATTTATAACCTTTTTTTTGAGACGAGTAACCCAAGAAAACAGTTTTAAGTGACGGTTTATCAAGTTTATCAGTCCGTTGTATGTGAACAAAGGCCGTGCACCCAAAAACTCGGAGATGGTCAAGTTTAGGTTTGCATTTGTTAAGAATTTTTAAGGGGCTTTTATTGTCGAGGGTAGGGCTAGGCAAACGGTTGATCAAATAAACAGCTGTAAGCATGGCTTCAGACCAAAAAGTTTTTGGAACATCAGTTGAAAACATAAGAGATCTTGCGACATCTAAAATATGACGATTTTTTCGTTCTGCAACTCCATTTTGTTCAGGCGAATAAACACAAGAAGTTTGATGAATAATGCCTTGACTTTTAAAAAAAGTAAGAAAATTATGATTGATAAATTCAGTACCATTATCGGATCGAAAAATTTTTATTTTTTTACCAAATTGATTTTCTATTAATTTGAAAAATTGTTCAAAAATCGAAAAGACTTCAGTTTTACTATTTAGTAAGTATAACCAGGTAGTACGAGAAAAATCATCAATAAAAGTAACAAAATATCTAAAATTATTATAGGAATCAAGAGGAGTAGGACCCCAAACGTCAGAATGAATAACATCAAAAGGTTTTGTAGAACGATTATTGGAAAGAGAGAAAGGGAGTCTAGTTTGTTTGGCAAGTCTACAAACATCACAATTATTAATACTAATATTGCTATTAAAAAGTTTATTCAAAACACGATCGGAAGGGTGGCCAAGTCTCCAATGCAAAAGCTTGTTTGATTCGATCAACCTCTTAGCAGCAAAACATTTATTGGAACAATCAAGGTAATATAGACCATTATTCAAGTAACCTTCACCAATCTTCTTCCCAGTTTTTCGGTCCTGAAACACCACGTTTTTGTTAGAAAAAATAACATTGCAATTTAAATCAGTAGTGATTCGGCTTATGGACAATAAATTTGAGTTAAAACCAGGCATAAACAAAATGTTTTCAATATTTTTTTCCTAATAAGTTGGTGGTGCCAAAGCCATGAATAGGGATCCTTTCTCCATTTGCAATGGTAACATGTTGGGTACGGTTAGTAATTTGAATAACATCCAAAATATTTTTGTCGTGGGCCATATGGTCTGAGGCGCCACTGTCTAAGATCCACAAATTTTCTAAAGTATTTGGGACTGAAAACATACCTGAAAAATCCTCACCTTTCTGGGCCGAATCTGGACCCGTTAGCATGGAGCTCAGCTCCTGAATAAGGTTGCGGATCCTAGTTGGATTCATACCCGTGTGAGGTTGATCCGCATGAGGCAGACCCGCATCCGCTGGCTCGCTATTAACATCCGCTCTCGCCTCTGTGTCTGCAGCATGGGCCCGATAGTTGCCTCCTCCTCCTCCGCGTGAAAACGCGTAACTTTTTCCACCTCTTCGCACGCCGCCTCCGCGACCTCGACCCCTGGCCGGCTTGAGATGCGGGTGGAGAACCCAGCAGCCCTCGCGGTCGTGCCCCTCCTTGTTGCAGTGGTCACAATAAGAGATGGGTGCGGTGGCTCCTTGCTCTCGGGTGGCTTTGGGGTTAGGGTTAGGATGGTAGCGGTTAGTGTTGTAGGCATGGTTTTCGACAGGAAGGAGCGAGGAATTCATGGCAACCCGACGAGATTCCTCTTGCTGCACCATGGCAGCAACTTGATTGAAGGAGGACAGGTCGGGTGACATGAGGATTTGGGATCGGGTGCTGTCATAGCTATGATCAAGTGCAGCTAGGAATTGAAAGATTTTTTCTCTCTGATCTCTCTCTTGGAGGGTTTTAAGGTCAGTGGTTATTGGATTAAGCATATTGATTATGTCCCACTTGGTTTTGAGTTGGCCTATAAGTTCTAAGATTGTTTTCGTCCCCTTTTTTATTTGATTGATATCTTGTTTTACATTGTACAAATGGGCAAAATTCTGTGCTTGCCCAAACCTTTGTCGGGCGTTTTCCCAAATTTCTTGGGCTGATTCGCAAAACAGAAATTCTTGGCTTACATCTGGGTTCATTGTACTCAGTAGCCAAGTCATGACTTGAATATCTTCTCGTTTCCATTTTGGATCATTTTTGTGTTGGTTTTGGGGATCTGATATAGTGGCAACAGTACCGGTTTTTGTTTCTGGGTCTGTTTTTTGTTCTTTGATTTCTATTAAACTTGGATTTGGTAATCCAGAGAGATGGTGCTCTTTACCTTTACCCGCGAGACTTAAATACACCCCTCTGGCCCATGATGTGTAGTTTGCGCCGTTGAGTGGCGGCGTCATAGACTTCATCACAGTGAGCGCCTCTCCATCGAGTGTGCCTCCTGTGGTGTGGTCTGCCATGGCTGCTGTTCCGGTGATAGCACAACTTTGCTTGCTATAAACAAAACTGAGGCCTCCAGAACCTATGCTCCTGATACCATGATGAAAAACGTGGAGTATTTGATAAAATGAGTAATGTATTTCTATTTTCTGATATTTACATATACAATACATGGCTATTTATAGCCAGGCCTCAATATGACCGTTTCCTTCTTGCCTATTGGGCTGATTACAATGATTGATTAGTTTCCTATTGTACATATTGCCTAAATCATATTCTAACGTTATTCTCTACTTTGTTGCCTATTCTGTATGCTGAGCTGGCTTCTGATCAATGATGAGATTATCCTCTGAGATTGTGTTATTCTCAACAATATATTTACTGAACAGTAAATGAGATTTTTTTTTTTTTTTTGCGTTACAATTCCAGAGAGATGGTTAAATTGAAATGTATACTACGAGTATGGACACGGAAATACATGCACCCAGCTTTTGACAACTTTATTTAAGAAGAAGAAAAAATGAAAGGAGAAACGAATCCAATGTAAACCCACAAATTTTGGGAGTCGATCCTCTGGACTGCTTAAAAAAAAGGTAAAATTTGTTCTGTACCCCTCAAAATTGAGGAAATGCAGGATTTGCCCCTCGAAAGTTCAAACTCCTAATTATACCCCTCCGAATTTGGGACGACTTCTATATTTGCCCCTCTTCCATATTTTCTAATATAAATAGGATTAAAATAATAAAATTAAAAATTTTGGACTTTTATACCCTCATCGAATTTGAACTCATTCAATCCAGGCTAAACCCATTCGCTCTCTCTCACGCGTCAGAACCCTAGTTCTTCTCTCTCTGACTCTCTCCTCCCCTCTCGATCAAATCATAAGGAGGGAGAAAAGGTTCAATCGTAAACCCTTCTTGCCGATCAAAACACAAATAGAATCCAGGTGTTCTTGAATCGCAAACCTCCGTCAGGCTGCTCTCTGGCACGAATCGTGGTCTTTCTCTCTCTCGCACGAATTGGTGCTCTTCCCTCACATGGAATCCGTCTCCGTCACACAAACCAGGTTCCTCTTTGATCAATTGCTTGCTTATATTCATCCCTCGCATGGAATCCGTCTCTGACACGAATTGCTTGTATCATACACGCGCACACACACAATAACGTTAGCGTAATTCCTTTGCTTGTCCGATTTTTACTTTTACCACCTGTAAAGCTGTAATGCTACATAGGATTCTAGATTTCTAGTCTGGTCCCATTGTCAGGATTCTGGTTTCTTGTTATGGTACCATTGTCCGATTTTTACTTTTCAACCACCGAAGCTCGTCATCGCTTGCAACAGTAAGTTCTCTCCGCTTAACCCAGATACACAATTGACTTCAAATTGCGATAATAGTTGGGGTTGACTTAACCGAGGCACAAATAGTATAATTGGCTGAAAAACAGTTGGGCATTGACTTTAAAATTACTAATTGCCAGTTTACCACTTTTTTATACTAAGTCTGATTCAATTGACTAATTAAACTCTGAAGTGCATCAAATATTCCTTGTCTTTAGTGTTCTAGATTCTGTTGAATCCCAACTGATGTTTCTTTTTTAGATATTTTAATAAAATGTCCTTAGTTCAGACATTACGGATTGCAATTTCATAATCCCATCGTGAAATTGAACGTCAGTTTATATTTAATATTTGTTGTCTGTTTAGTTATTAATAATATTATGTTGTTAGAGGATTAAAAGTGTTTTGTTTTAGGATTTCAGTCCAATTGATTGTATCATTAACTAATTTCTTTATTTGATTGTACTAGTATAATCCACCATGGAAGCTTCAAATTTCAGCAATTTCTGACGCTGTCATATGAGCTGGTTTAGTTGAAAGCAGCATGGACTCCTTCCAATCCTAGCAGAAGGTTTTTTTGATTGTAGATTTATTGTCGTTGTTATTGTTTTTAGTGTAGTTTTTTTGGTTGTAGATTTATTGTTGCTGTTACATTAGGCAAAGAGAATAGAGTAGTAGTTGCTATGTCGTTACATTGTACTCTTATGATATGAATTTCTGTAAATTGTATCCTTTATTGGCTATGTTGATACATTGTGCCTTTATGTTATGAATTTCTATGATTATTTTATCAGTATTTGTTGTTTGAATTTAATACTGGTACGTAGTCTTGATTAGTTCTATTTTCTTTTTGCTAATTTATAATTTGTATTGTGTATTGCTACATTGTTTCATTTTACTGCCGCATACCATTACTTCTTAATGCTTGTGCACACTTATAAAACTTTTGTATCTTATATACTTTATTGTGGCTAAAAAAAAAAGAATGAAAAAGCTTTTAAAGGTACATGTACCACATACATACTGGTACCAAATACAAAAATGTGGTACCAGTATTCTCTCCCACTTTCATTGCTCCTACAAAAATTTGTTCAATCTTGTGGACATGAAAAGGTACGCAGGAAAAAATAATGGCAACTGATAATATCAAATCAAATCAAATGGCTGAAGGGCTACTAATTTGTATTAAGTTTTGTTAGCCTTAAATCTCAAGTTGATACAGTAGGTTTGCCCCTTTTACAGTAGCACAATTTTTCGATCTTTAACCTGCAAATGTAAGGGCACTAATCATATTTAATGTCGTGAAATTTCCGTTGAAATTGCCGTGAACTCCATCCTTCGCAGATGTAAGGGCACTTCGGTGTAGAGTACCAAAGCCAGTCTTGCAATAACAGCAAGCATAGGTCAGGAGAGACCAGCCTCTCTTCCTCCACGTCACCCCTCCTCCACGACGCCCCTCCTCCACGATAGCCCTCCTCTACGATTCGCTTCTTTGTTCTCTCTTGCTTTAGGAGAGACTAGCCTCTCTTCCTCGATTTCTCTCTTTCTCGCTATCTCTTTCGTTCTGCTCGATAAACGCAGAGGATGCGATTCTGGTGTTCGTGCACGAGAGAGAAGAGAAGAAAGGCGCCGACTAGTTTGCGAATTGCGATTTGGTTTTCGAATGGGGTTAGATCGACACAGGGGTATAATGGTCACAAAACATAATTTATGTTATTTAAATAATTTTTATATTATAAAAAATTCAAAGGGGCAAACAAAGAAGGAGTTTGAAATTTAGAGGGACAAAATCATTAGATTTTACTTTCGGGGGGCAAATTCTGTATTTCCTCAATTCTGAGGGGTACAGAAAAAATTTTCCCTAAAAAAAACGACCAGGTGGACTGCTCTGGATCTGAACCGTCCGATCTAAACGGACGGTCAGATCTAAACATATCAATTTTTCCATCCAAATTTTTTTTTTAAAAAAAAAGAAAATGCAGTTTATACGGTGGTCTTCGTATACGTATTTCCAGAATCCTCTTCTTCTCCGACCGAAGCAACTCGCAGGAAATCGATCCTAAAATCCTAGTTTTTCGTCGTTGTCTCTCTCTCTCTGAACTGCACTGTCATGGCGCAAATCGACGGGCCTTCCAACTCTTCGTCTTTCTCGCCTCCCGACTTGGTGAATGAAAAACCAGTAATTGTAAGGGTCAAGATAGATAACTTCTCTCAATTTTAGTATTTTCAAGCACAAATGAACTGAATAGAGCTAGCCATTCACTGGTATTGATGCAGAATCGGGATTGGGAAGATGAATTTGAGACTCAACTTTTTAGGCTCTTTTCTGTTATCATTTATCCCTTCGAATGACTGAATGAAATGCAAAATTTCTTGTTGAGATTTAGAATTGTGGTGCTCTTCAGCTGTGTTTATGAAGTTCCTCCTTTTCTGTATTTCCCACTTTTTTGGAGATTGTACTTGCAATTACAGGTTAATTGGGCGTGCAAGCAATTAACTCATTTAGGATGCTATTCCAAGCCGTTTACCTGCTCGAGTTGAACAGGCAAGATAAATGATCGGCAGTCCAGATGATACCACTGGTTGCCAAAAACAATCGGCAACAAAGAGAGACAATCGGCGACGAAGACAAAGGATGCGATTTCGTTTCCGCGCCGCAAAGGATATGTTCAAGGCTTCAAGCGTGTGTTTTTTTTTAAATTTTGGACGCAAAAATTGATATGTTTAGATCTGACCGTCCGTTTAGATCGGACGGTTCAGATCCAAAGCAGTCTATCTGGTCGTTTTTTTTAGCAGTCCAGAGGATCCGACTCCCAAATTTTGGAACTAAATTTTCCACGATAGTCCAGATTTTTTCCATACATTCGAGATGTGTCCATGGTTAGCGATTCAAATCTTTTCTGTAAATTTAAGATTAAAAGAATTTTTACAGATACCCTCACTTCTACGTACGACAGATAGCTGAATTTCTAGTACAAGCTACAAAGTGTCAACATCATATCATGTTTTTTTAGTGTAGTCCAGATACGACATTTTACTTTTCAATTGAAGTTCTAATTATTTCTTACCGTAATTCTACGAATCACAGAAGGTCAAAAGGTAAATTCCCCACATCATATTATCATGTTATGAGCATTAATATAACCTGATTCATGCCACTAAAACTTGTGTTAGGGAATAAGGAGTGGGGTAAAGGTGGCCGGGTGAATTACAAAGGGGTCTAGTACTCGGAAACAGTTCACTAATTGGCATTCCAAAAAGAAAGCTATACATTGACAATACGTGTAATCATTTCTCAAACAAAACGGAAATATCTGCAAGGCAAGAGATTCTGATTTTGTAGAATTGGAGGTGAAACTTAGAAGAATGCCGCATCTTGTGTGTAGAATTAAGAAACAAATATAACACAACATAAAATTAAGAAAGTAGATATTATCAGCAAAAACATTAATAAAGTGTCATTGTACCATCCACTAGTAATGGCAACAAGCAGTAACGTTGGACTAAGCACAGCGATAAAAGGTCTCAAAATACTCTCTTCTAACTTGAACATAAATTTAGACCAAAGGAGAAAATATATGTAGGTATTACCCATCTAAAAATTTCCTAACATTAATATTTCCCATGGTCTTCACATATCGACCCAACAATCGGACCAGCTTGCTAGCCAATTTCTTCTCATCACAAAAAATGATGACTGTCTCAATGTACTCAAGCTGGAAGGAAACATCTCGTCTAGGCATTTCTTGTATAACATCTCGGTTCTATAATATTGGAAAAAATAAGTTGGCATAAGATATATGACAATCATGTTGAAAAAAAACTTTCAACAAATGAGCTCATGTTGTTGCCATTAGTAGACTTTATATATAGGTCCTGATGAGAATGACAATTTTTTAACACAGGATTTCATTCCATTAGAAAATTCTTGATCAAAATAGATGGACATCATGTCATTTTGTCGGAATTTCTATGTTATTAGACCCAACAAAATATCATGAAATCAATTCCAAAATGAAATGAAATGAAATCTGGCCTAAAAATCATTTTGATCAGGGCCTTAATCCAACTCATATGATTACCAGAGAGACCAGTCTTTTTCAGACAAAAAGTCATTCAAAATAATACTGATTAAGCATACCTTTAGAAAATAATCTAGAATGCAAACATCAAACAGAACGACCAGTGTGGTAACTAAATCAGACAACACAACCAGTATTCATTTTAGTCTAGAGAATACCATTTTCCTTTCATAAAAATTACTTGAAATTATTAAATGGCAAAGAGAGCTTTAATAAGTAGAAGAGAAAGAGAGATTACTAACAAGCGACAAAGCAAGCTGTTTCAGAACAGGAGAATGCTCAAGAAAAAGAGCTACCAAACTGAAGTGTTTAACCATGTTCCATGCTCCAATATCCAAACTACTCAAATTGTAGAATGTTCTGCAATTTGAAATATCGTTCTCCAATTGTTCCTTCATGTCACAAAAAAAATGAGAGATAAAAGGGATTATATCCAATTTACATCATAAATTATTAGGTGTGTAGAGTATAAAACTATAACCTATACCAACCACAGTGTTTCCAGAATGCTTTGTGTAGCAATTTATACAAACAAAACCACTATAGAATGGGACCATGTAGTTTAATCTCTGAATCCAATTCATGAGTAAAAAGCTCGTACAACACAGTGTTGTGAGTTGTGACAAACAATGCATTTGGTTATCCAAGGAATGTCTTTCTAACAAATATATTTGCTATGTCTCCAACACATGCCAGGAGGAAAATAAAGTTTTGATTTTACAAAACTGACAAAATTTTACCTTCAACTCAGGAAGAGGAAGAAAGCGAAGCTGCAAACTTGTAGCATTTGAAAGACAACTGAGAAGTTTCAATTTTGGCAGATTATCAACTACATTCTCATCATCAGACCCAGCCAAATTGATGGTAGCATATACAAGAGAGGTCATGTTCTCCAAGGAAATGATTTGGACGGTGTTTTTACGAGAACTGATGAACAAAGAAACAAGAGCAGGGCAAGAGATTCGCATATGCCGAAGGATCCAGCAATCATCTAATATCAACTCATTCAACACATTGGAGGAAATGTCAGATATCAACAGTTCACAGTTAAATAGTTGCAGGTCTTCAAGGACAGGACAGCCCAATAGAAGCTTTTGTGCGAAATCATCATCAAGCACTAAGTTGACCAGCATTAAAGTTTTGAGAGAACCAAGGGCTATTGAATTTTGTTTCAGATATGCTCTCCCGTTAAATGGGCAATGAATTAACTCAAGGAGTTCCAGGCTTGCACATGAGAACAATGAATCAGGCAAATTCAATTCCTCTAGTTCAAAGTAAGGAATCATAGCACTGATCACCTGAGGCATAAGGAGCGCTGCACGATGAAGCCACCTCATTGAAGGCTCACAAAAGTGATCCATGAATTCCCCAGTGAATGTAACCGTGTCCACGTGAGATGGCCCTCGGTTATCTAACACACTACATACAAACGAATCAAACCTCAGTTCTTCCTTGATGTTTTCATTAATGTCATCATCATCATCTTCAGAAACAAGTTCAGTCGGGAATTCATTAAAAGCAAAGTTCAAGACAGGCACAATAGTCCATGTGTTTCTCCATCTTTTGGAAAGGACACACGTCCTCACAGCATCTCTTGTGTTCAGGAAAGAGAGGACATGGGCCAAAACATCATCAGGGAGACTGCTAATTCGGTCAGTTCGGTCACTTCTCCTCTTCATGGTTCAATGTTCATAGAAGCATTAACTCAAACACCTTGCATCACGTCCTGTGTTAAACATATACGCACATCTCAAGCATTAAAATAAAGCAGTATATTTTAACCATAGTGTACAGTACAGGTACAACCTGTCACCTGAGGTATCTAAAGTAAAGTGTCACCCAAATCCCAAAGAGAGAAAAATGTACACAGAGCCCGGAGAGCTTTTGTATATGCAGTAAGTGGAAAAGGGCAAGGACAAAATTGCAAAAATTATAGTTCAGCTTTGAGGATTTAGAGTGCATTTTGATCAAAAACGGAAAAATTAGAAAACCATAAAGAATAAATTGCAAGATTTGGTGATGAGATTGAAGCAACAAACTTACCAGATAGATGAGAGAGTACTTGCGTTCAAAGCGAGAGAATAGAAAGAAGAGAGATGGGAGGAGTGCCGGCGGCTAGGTTATTTTAGTCTGCCCCTCTTCCTCTTGCCAAATGTGAATAACAGCTACAATTGAAAGGCCGTTTTTTTTTTATATATAATAATTGTTTTTATTTAGAGAGTTACTGTTTAATATAAAATTTTATTTTTCGTTTGACATCGCGCGAAATGCAAAAATTTCACATTTTCACTTTGTAAAACTACTAGACGTCAATACACTAGATTGTCACAATACCGCTATAGCAGTTGGAATGCCAAACATAGTTACGTAGGCATATGATATGACTTTCACGTCCATATACCGAATGATTTAGTGCGGATATCTTTCTCTTTTTTTTAAAAAAAAAAATTCCTTGTAAACATGTGCTTTTCCTATTTTTTTTAAAAAAATTCAGTACCTATTTATAATCTACAACGATATGAACGATAATCCGTTGAAATAATTCCCTGATTATTTTTATATTCCAATGTCTCTCCGTTTTTTTTTTCTGTACTAATTCTTAACGTTTGATAAGTTACAATGACATTAATAATATTAATATTAAAAGTTATTACTAAGTATAGTTTTATTGATTAAAGCCTTTCTGATTTGCTCTTCAATTAGGTTATTCATTTGCTATCCAACAATGGCCCAATTAATTAATATAATCATTTATATTAAATATGTGTTGAACTAAATTAATTATTAACTCATTAATAATTATTGTAGGATTAGTTAATGCATTAATATATTTTTATATGATTTCATTGACTTAATTAATTATAACGATTCGCAACGGTATATAATTAATTAATCAATCTTGTCATATTTCCAATAAATATGAAAATAAATATGAATAAATATTAAAATAAATATTTCCAATAAATATATAATTAATTATAAATCTTGAGGATTTATACTATGTTGGTTATGAAAATAAATCGTTATTTATTTCCAATAATCATATGTGGTATCTAGCAACACACTATGATTCCCAATTCACATAAATAATTTACTGCTACAATATCTCAATCCTGCATAAGAAATAAAAGTATTTCCTTGTCTGATTCTTATGTCATATAATATCCCTATATAATTTAAGAATGTGTCATTCTTGCAGATTATATATTTTTTGATCTAGAGTTGATTGTACAAATTGGCCAAATAATCCAACTCCATCAAAGGGGCCTAAATAGATATAATCACTCACTAGGTATACTAATGAGAGATATACGGTTTTCTTGATGAATAAATTTTTCCCGCACAATTCAAGAAAACATAAATAAAGTCCTTATAGCAGCCCTTATTAGGAATCAACGGTAGACGATATTTATAGAACATATCCTAATGTGGAAAAGTTGAACCATCTAAAACTTAGAATCAAACTCATATGAAATAAACAATGACACATAACACAATCCATATGTTTATTTCATTGGGTCAAGTCATGTGCTATGTTTCAATAACATACACATGCAATTAAGTTGGTAACTCTTTACCTATGATTTATAGAACTTAATCATCACTTAACTTGTATATTAATCTTATATGATAATTAATGTTCCTTATTAATTATCAAGATTATGGATGGTTTAGATTTATTATTGTCACTCTAATGAATGATCTACAGAGATCCACAATTCAGATCCTCAACCTGAATGATCTGTCAATAATAAATCTTAGGAACAAATGATCAAATATCATCAATAACATAAACTAAAATTTAAGTCATTAAATAATTGACTTCTAGGACATAACTCCAACAAGTTCGACAAGTTTATGCCTTACGACCTACGACTTCCCATACTCTCGTAATTGGAAAAGACTTCAACTTTCGTTTCTTGATCTTAGTTTGGCCTCTCGGCATCAACTCTCGTGTTTATCATAATTAATATTTACTTAAGAACGTTTGGACTTAACCACCTAACAATTAAGCGACTTCTTAAAAGAATTGTTTTCTTAAAGGGTGTAAACAATTCGACTTAAGCAATTCAATTCAAATAATCTAAGCAATTCTAATTAGGCATAAAATACAACATATAACAAAGAAACTGTACTAAAAATATATCATCAATCATAAACTAATTAAAAGAGAGAACATAAAGAGAAAACCAAGATTACAATAGAAGTATTCCAGATCTTCTCCTTTATGCTAGCGACCCACTGAACTCCTTCGGCTGCTCTCTCAAATAGCTGAAAAGTCTCTCAGCTCACGAACCCTTCTCCTGTTGAAGCTCTGTTGTTTATATAGAAGCTCTAAATATGTTGGGTCGTAGCGGTTGAGGCTCTAAAGATAGGTGTAGACGTGTAGAGATGGATGCAGAACTGGTGGAACTTAATCTGGATGTTTGTTTCTTCTTTTCCAGCGGCCCGCCGTCGAATCCTATGGCCAGCTGAAGGCTTCATGTGTCGCTAGTCTCATCTGCTACCCGTTGCTCTCTGTGGGTCGCCAAAAGAAGGGTGGATCGCTAATCATGATCAGAAATCGATTTTCTCGCCGTCTTGAGTAGCCAGATCACATAGATCCGGTACAAAATCAAAGAGCCATAACAGTACCTAGCTTCTATCCTGAATTATTAAATAAAAAAACTAAAAACACATATAAATCAATGAAATTAAATCCTAAACGGATTGAAAATATTTATATAAAAACTGATTATCAAAAGATTTTTGTATACTTTCTTTTCAAAGACAACCCTAGCTATATTGTTCAAACTTCATTATTAAAAGGCTTATGCTAAAAAAAAGGTAAAAAAGTTAGTTATGCAGATTCGATGCGGTACAGTTTGGCTTTTCACAGAACTTCCAAAATGTCTATACTCCACCCCGACCAATGTAATCGAACTCGATTTTGATCAAATTGTTAAATCGAACTCGATTTTAATCGAACTCGACCATGTTCCTTTCATAAGCATTACTCGAAATTATTAAATCGAAAGAGAGCTTGAATAAATTAAGCAGTACGAGGGAAAGAGAGATTACTAACAAGCAACAAAGCAAGCTGTTTTAGAACAGGACAATGCTCAAGAAAAAGAGCTATCAAACTGAAATGTTTAACCATGTTCCATGCTCCAATTCTCAAAATCTTCAAATTGCAGAATGTTCCGCAATTTGAAATATCGTTCTCCAATTGTTCCTTCATATCACAAAAACAAAAAAAGAGAGATAAAAGGGATTATATCCAATATGCATGGTAAATTGTAAGGTGTGTATGGAACATTAACCTATAACAACCACAGTGTTTCCAGAATGCTCTGCATTGACAATTTAATCAAACAAAACCACTATATAATGGGACCATTGTAGTGTAATCTCTGAATCAAATTCATCAGTAAAAAAACTTGTATAACACGGTGTAGTGACAAACAATGTATTTGGTTATCCAAGGAATGCCTTCCCAACAAATAAATTTGCTGTCTCCAACACATGCCAGGAGGAGAATTACTCAAGTTATGATTTTACAGAACTAGGACAACATTTTACCTTCAACTCAGGAAGAGGATGAAAAAGAAGCTTCAAATATGTAGCATTTAACAGACCACTGATAAGTTTCAATTTAGGCAGATTATCAAAAACTTCCTCATCATCAGACCCAGCCAAATTGATGGTAGCATATACAAGAGAGGTCAAGTTCTCCAATGAAATGATTCTGATGGTGTTTTTACAAGAAGTGAATAACAAAGAAACAAGAGCAGGGCACGAAATTCTCATATGCTGAAGGAGCCAGCAATCATCTAATATCAACTCCTTCAACACATTGGAGGAAATGTCAGACATACACAATTCACAGTCAAAAAGTTGAAGGTTTTGAAGGACAGGACAGCCCAATAGAAGCTTTTGAGCGAAATCATCATCAAGCACTAAGTTGACCAGCATTAAAGTTTTGAGAGAAGCAAGGGCTATTGAATTTTGTTTCAGATATGCTTTCCCGACATATGGGCAGTGAATTAACTGAATGAGTTCCAGGCTTGTACATGAGAACACTGAATCTGGTAAATTCAATTCCTTTTGTTCAAAAACAGGAATCATAGCACTGATCACCCGAGGCATAAGGAGTGCTGAACGATCAAGCCACCTCATTAAAGGCTCACAAAAGTGACTCATGAATTCACCATGGAATGTAACCGTGTCCAAGTGAGATGGCCCTCGGTTTTCTAACACACTACATACAAACGAATCAAACTTCAGTTCTTCCTTGATGTTCTCATCAATGTCATCATCACCATCTTCAGAAACAAGTTCAGTCGGGAATTCATCAAAATCAAAGTTCAAGACAGGCACAATAGTCCATGTGTTTCTCCATCTTTTGGAAAGGACACACGTCCTCACAGCATCTCTTGCGCTCAGAAAAGAGAGGACACGCGCCAAAGCATCATCAGGGAGACTGCTAATTCGGTCAGTTCGGTCACTTCTCCTCTTCATGGTTCGATGTTCATAGAAGCATTTACTCAAACACCTCACGTCCTGTGTTAACATAAACGCACATCACACCTGAAGCATTAAAATAAAGAAATATATATTGACATGGTTCTACTAAATGTTACAATCACAGGTAAAAGGCAAACAATGTCCATGTACCACCAGAGGTTTTAATGTAGACTTTTGCCAAAAACCCAAAAAAAAAAAATGTATAGAAAAGCTTTTGCAATAAGTGGAAGAGGGCAAGGACAAAATTGCAAAAAATAGAGTTCAGATTTGCTGATTTAGAATGCATTTGATCAACAACGGAATAATTAGAGAACCGTAAAGAATAAATTGCAAGATATGATGATGAGAGTGAAGCAACTAACTTACCAGATAGATAGGCCCGATATATCCAAGAGTACTTAAGTTTAAAGCGAGAGAGAAGAGGGAAGAGATATGGGAGGAATGTCGGCGGCTAGGGTTTAGGATTTTGGAATTCGGAAGTAACGACGATTGACGACTGCTGGATGGCGTAACTGGCAATTCAAAGGACGCTCTCTTCTCTTTGAATCCGTAATCAAATCCGAGGTTTTATTTTTTTTTTCTAAAATAATGAATTCCCGAAATGTTCATTTACTGCAAACCACGATCTGATCTGATCTGATCACATGATAACGGCTAATCAATTTTTTTTTATATTATTGACTTTTTAATTTTTTTCGAAATTGCTTAAGACCATCTATTCTATCATTTTCATCATCTCTGGACTTCTATTAATGATAAACTTGGTTAATTAATGAGGATTCTAGGGGATGATAATGCGTTTTCTAATTTTGGCAAGGAGCATCCACGCATATCTCCGTTCCTTTTGCTTCGCTCCCGTTCCCCACCCTTGTGCTTCGCTCTTCCTTAATATGTAACTTCAACAATTACATATCAACTTCAACCGTTACATATTAAATATCATTAATTATCCAGTCCCTCTATTGAAGTTAATATACATAACTGTTGAAGTTGATATATATAACTATTGAAGTTAATATATATAATTGTTCTATTTATATATATTAAATGTTAATATATATAACTGTTGAGATTAATATCGTAACTGTTGAAGTTAATATTTATAATTGTTGAAGTTACTATCATAACTGATGAAGTTAATAACGTAACTGTTGAAGTTAAAATCATAATTATTCTAGTTATATATATTAATTTTTGAAGTTAATATGTAACTATTGAAGTTAATATGTAACTGTTGAAGTTAATATGCAACTGTTAAAGTTAATTGTAATTGTTCAACTGAGCGAAATATAAGGGCGGGAGAGGGGAGCGAAACAGAGGATGAGTATTTGGATTTCCGTTTTTGGAAAACGCGTGGATAATCCTTACCCAAAATAGAAAACGCATTATTAAAGGTTAGGAATGATGGGGATGATGAATATCGGAGATGATTCTTATCACCTCCGAATTTTTTTATCTGCAGAGAATACCTTTTCTATGAGAATTGATTTGCAAGGCCCTAAATTGATAAAATACTCCAAAACAACTATATAAAGACCAACATATCTTTAATTTAATTTTAACATCACGCATTAGAATCGTCATCAAGCAAGACATTTAGTCTTTATATAGTTATTTTGGAATTTCAAAATATTGTTTGACGGGTTTACAAAAATTTCCCAAAAAGTGAGAGGGAGGAAAGTAACAACTGATCCATAATGACCACGTATATAATGTAAAGATATTCTGAACACGTTTTTGGAAATGGTACGACTCCCTACAAAATTCGGAATCACATCCTCTGCCAATCATTTATGGTTGGTAGAGGGCCAACGTTTGATCTAAACCGTTAGATCTAATCTCAATGGTTAAGGGAGTCCCGTGCATGTAACCTAGATTGATAGGCCCGAAAAATTTTAACCGTCGAGATTAGATCTAACGGCTCGGATCAAACGTTGGCCCTCTACCAACTTCAAAAAGTTGGTAGAGGATACGCTCCCACAAAATTCAGTCCATTATTTATTTATACAAAGCAATATCTTGCTATTAATGATCAATATTAAGGCTGCGTTAATCATACTTAATTAAGAAAAACTCTAGCATAAATACTGCAATTCATCAACATATCATGCTAACTAGCACCAAAAATAAGATTAGGTTTACACACTGATTTTGGCGGGATTTCCTTTTATTAGCTTATTATTGTAATCTTAGAAACAAGTTCGAAAATCATCAATAATCTTGGCAAGGTCAAAAATTCATGGTTCGTGTATGATATATGTAAATGTAAATCCGCCAAAAGTTCAAAAATAAATTTCACCTGAAACCCATAATAATTTATTGATATTTTTTTAATTCACATGATTTAAAAATGCTTAAAAATAATATAAATAAAAATTGGTTATCAATACAGCGAGCTCGAGAATGGATATAGAACACTAATGTACATGTGGGTCTTATGCACAACATTTCTTTGTTGCTGGATCGGTCTTAAAATTCATGCTGCAACTTTGAATAATGGCATAGATTCAAGCGATGAAAGGAGAGATTGCTCCGTTAGTTTCTAATGTGCATATGGGCTAGTCTTATGCGCAGCATTTCGGTGCTGTTGGAGGGCGGTTCAAGTCTAGTGACTTGTCTGTGCACTAACAATAACAACATAGACAAGTAACACTAGACTTGAACCGCCACAAAAGGTCTCAAAATACTTTCGGTTTTCCTAGAAAATGTATCTGATCAGCACAATGCATCAAACATACCCTTCTGAATAATAAAGCAAAGTTATAGGTGATAGTCAACCTAGAAAATATTACTGTTCCCTGATATTAAAATTTCCAATGGTCTCTACATAACGACCCAACACACTGCGAAGCTTATTAGCCAATGTCTTCTCCTCACAAAAGATGTCGACCGTCTCTAGGTACTCAAGCTCAATGGAAACATCTTGCTCAGACATTTGTTGTACAAGACCGTCGCTCTGTTTTATCAGTAAAAGCAGGTTAGTCTAAGATAAACTCTAATCGTGTTGAAACAATTCTCCTTAGCATATATAATGCTTTGACAGTTTCATAAAAATCAATTCAGAAACATTATTAAGCTGATTTAGAAAGAAATTGGGTACCCAAACACATAACAGTGTGGTAAGCTAGTCAGTCCACAAAGCGTGTTCATTTTTTTTATTGCAAAGACATGTCTTCCTTTCTAAGAACTATTTAAAATTAATAAATGGTAAATATAGGAGAGATTTAACCAATCAAAGAGAGCAAGAGAGAAGATAAATTACTTGATTAAGTCTCAAAGTGAGATGTTCTAGAACAGGAGAATGCCTAAGAAAGCAAGCTACCAAACTGAAATCTTCAACCATGTTCCATGCTCCAATATCCAACTTCTTCAAATTGAAGAAGGTTCTGCAGTTAGAAATATCCTTCACCCATAGTTCCTACATGTCACAAGGAAATAAATAATAGTAAACTAAAATAAAAAAAAGAAAATACCTAAAATTTTTTTTATAGTGTAGTGTAATATCCCAATCAAACATACAATCAATAAAAAAGTGAGAGGCGTGTGTGCATGAGGACATAGGCACCTAGTTGGTGCTAAACCTCGTTAAAATCTCTGTGTTCAAGTATTGTTTTTTTACTTTTTCTTACATGGTACACATGCAAAAAGCTTATAACAAAAGGTTGTACAAGCAATGCATTTTTCTATATAAAATTTATGTCTCTAGGAAGTGCCAGTAGAAAAAGAACTTGGGATTTGGTTTTATAGAACTGAGAAAGCATTTTACCTTATAATAGGGATCAAAACTAGATACGCAAAGCTCCAAACTTGTAGCATTTGAAAGACCACTCAGAAATTTTGGATTTGTATCAAAATCTATTCCACTTAAATTATCATCCTCATAAATATTGATGCAAGCATTTACTAGAGAGGCCATGTTCTCAAATGAAATGCTTTTGTTGATGTTTTCTTGAGAGCAGATAATCAAAGAAACAAGAACAGGGCAAGAAATTCGCATATGCCGAGAGTGCCAGCAATAATCTAAAGTCAACTTCCTCAACACATTGGAGGAAATGTCAGATATAGGCAGGTAACAGTCAGAAAATATCAGGGTTTCAAGGGCAGGACAGCCCAATAGAAGCTTTTGGACAAAATTATCATCAAGTTGCAAGCAGCCCAGCTTTAAAGTTTTGAGAGAAGAAAGGGCTACTGAATTTTGTTTAATAACTAGAAACCCCCTGTCTCGCTGATACAACTCGAGGTTTTCCAGCCTTGAACAGGAGAACACAGAATCAGGCAAGTTCAATTCCTCACCAAAACCACCCTCAGGAATTTCAGCACAAATTACCCGAGGCATAAGGAGCGCTGCACGGTCAAGCCACCCAATAAAAGGGTCCATAAAGTGATCCCCAAAATCCCCACGGATTATAACTGTGTCCAAGTGAGATGGCTCTCGATTTTCCAACACGTTACTCACAAAAGAGACAAACTTCAGTTCTTCCTCAGCATTCTCATCAATGCCAGCACATTCATCAGAATGATCTGCCCAGAATTCATCAAAATCAAAGTTCAAGATGGACACAGAGGCCCATGTGTTTCTCCATCTTTTGGAAAGGACACATGTCTGCACAGCCTGTCTTGCAGTCACAAAGGAGAGGATACGTGTCAAAACTGTTAGAGATATGTCCTAGAAGCCAATTCATTAGGCTACTTCTATAGTTTATGTTATTGATGATTTCAGATCATTTGTTCTTTGATTTAATCGTTGACAGTTCATTCAGGTTGAGGATCTGAATTATAGATCACTGTTATTCATTTAGTAGTAAATGACAACGATAAATCTAAAAGTCCATAATCTTGATAATTAACAGAGAACATTAGTTATCAATAAGATTAGTATGCAGATTAAGTGATGATTAAGTTCTATAAATCATAGGTTAAGAGTAACCAACTTAATTGCATATGTATATGTTATTGAACATAGTACAGGACTGGACCCCACGAAATAAATATATGGATTGTGTTACGTGTCATTATTTATTTCGTTATGATTTTGGTTCTAAGTTTGAGATGATTATCTTTTCCACATGAGGATAGATACTATAAATCATGTCTACCGCTGATTCCTGATAAAGGCTGTTATACGGACTTGATTTAAGTATTCTTGAATTGTGCGGGGAAAAGCTAATTATCAAGAAAACCGTATGTCCCTCATTAATTCACTTAGTGAGTGACGATATCTGTTTGGGCCCCTTGATGGAGATAGATTGTTTGCTAGCAACTGATACAATTATCTCTAGATCAAGAAACGTATAATCTGCAAGAATGACACGTTCCTATCTTGGATTATACGGTGATATCGTGTGACATAAGAATCAAAATAGAGAAACATAATTGTTCTCTTATGCAGGATTGAAATTTTGTAGCTGTACACTATTTATGCGAATTGGGAATCATAACGTGGATTTTTGGACCTTCAACTAGGTTAAAACCTTTCGATTGACAGTCTGTTCCAGTACAGAATTTGTTGATTGTTTAGGCTGTAACTTAATATTATTGAACTGAACTTGGTTGTTTTCTTTTCATGAATGGATAGCCTGTAGTCTAAACAAGTTTTTCTATGTATATTGTATATATAAAAACTGGATAGAAGGTGGTCTAACAGACCAAATGGTTGAGAGGATAAGCTGAAAATCTCATAACGGTGTTTCGTACACTTGTAAGAGATTTGTCATTTTTGATTCTCCCAGATGGTTTAAGATCTCTTCTTGAATTTTTTACTGGTAATCACAAATATAATAAGGAGCTTAAGTAATTTATTTGAGAATTTTTGGAGACCGAAAACTGTTGTTTTTGTTGGATTCCATTAGTTACGTTTTTTGGTAAATTACTGTTTTTCTAAGTATTCAAACTAGTTGAAATTAATTAGAAAACTCCTTGTTTGATCTCCTTTCTGTTATGGGATGTTGAAAGAACTTTCTAAATGAATTTAAACAAGTTTGGTTGTTTAAAATTGAGGATTTGTACACGGAATTTACTTATAGCAAACGATACGCAAAGATGCTTGAAAATCGTTAATTGGAAACAAAGTGGACTTGTATGTGCTAACTTTGTTTTGTAGGTGGATAGTGGGTTTAGTATGGCTCAAGACTCAATGCCTTGTGGTTGTAAATGAATGCATGTGTGAATGTTTGTAATGCGACCTTTGGTGCCATCAATTAATTTTTGATTAATTTTTGATGTAACTTGTGAGGCTTGCATGCCCCTAAGGATATGATGGGAATAGGATGTTTCACATGTATTTTGTAGCTTTATTTTATATAGGATTTAGATCCTTATAGAATTTAGTGGGAGGGCATGGAGTAGATTAGTTTTGCTTCATGAAGGATGTGGCGAAACTAATGCAAGCGGGAGCCATACAAACCCACAACTATGAGATGCTTATATGATTATTTTGTTAGGTTAGGTATGGGTGTATGCTTACACGACCACCAAACAAAGTGTCATATGAATTGTTTGTCCCAAACTAAAAGAATAAGTTAAATCGCCCTCCTTCTCTCTATCCCCTTCATGCCGATTGTCACTCATGGCGCGGTCCGCCCAAGCGGACGTCATGATTGCCAATTCGATAGTCGGGGTGCAAATAGCTAAGATTTGCAAGGAGCAAATAGTGAGAAGTGACTTTTTCGATGAACCCAACTAGAGTTTGGACATCGGGGCGAAGTTCGCTTATGCGAACCAAGAGTCATGGTAAGATGATTGGTTGTAGAACCTACCTTATCTAATCATTTTGGATGACGTGCCATAGCAGGTCCATTTTGATGAAAATAGGGGTCTTGGAAATCACTATACTTAGGGACTTTTAAAGTATAGTGAAAGTTTTACTTTTGTTAAAACTAAAAACATAAAACTAATTGACCTTTAAATTTGATAATTGTTGTAGATGTCTTCCTCATCTTTTACGCTACGTTCTCTTCTTGAGAGAGAGAAACTCGCTTTTAACGGTGCCAATTTCTTGGATTGGCATCGCAACCTAAGGCTTGCCTTTAGGTATGAGAAAAGAGAGTATCTCCTCACCACTCCCATGCCATCGGCTCCAAAGGCAACCGCTACCCAAGAGGAAAAGGATGCCTTTGCGAAGCATGAAAACGAGGACATGGAGATGTCCGTCGTGATGGTGGCAACAATGGAAGCGGAACTCCAAAAGGAGTTCATGGATAGTGGCTATGGAGTGTTCGCTATGATCACTCGCCTATCCAACATGTTCCAAACAAAGGCCCGCACCGAAAGGGCCCGTCTCATCAAGGCCGTCGCCAACACTCGCTTGGCCGAAGGTCATGATGTCGGGCCACATGTCATGAAGATGGCGGGGTTGTTTCGGCAGCTTGAGAAGCTTGATACGCCCTTCCCTTCGGGGGCGATTCAAGACTTCATTCTCAATTCTCTCCCTCCAAGCTTCACCGGTTTCGTTGTGAACTACCGGATGAACGGCATGGACAAGAGCATGGATGACATCCAAAACATGCTCATTGAGACGGAGGAGAGTCTTAAGAAAGAGAAGGGCCCCAAGGATGTTCTTGCGGTGAGTGGGAAAAGCAAGAAGATAAGAAAGCGTGGCCGCAAAGGCAAAGGCAAAGGCAAAGGCCCGGTGACGCCCCAAGGTCCGGCCAAGGGTGCTCCCGTGGGTTCTAAGAAGAAGAAGAACCCGGCCACTTCCGAGACCGTGTGCTACTACTGTAGCAACAAGGGCCATTGGAAGAGAAACTGCCCAAGGTACCTAGCTGACAAGAAGGCGGGAACTGTCCAACCTTCTACCTCAGGTATATTTGTCATCGAAACCCTTCTCGCTACTTCTCACACAGATTGGGTATTTGATACTGGTTCGTGTGCTCACATTTGTCGAAATGTGCAGGTACTAAAGAATAGAAGGCGGCTCGAGAAAGGCGAAGTTCAACTCCGCGTCGGTAACGGCACGTGCATCTCCGCTATGGCCGTTGGGAGCGTGGAACTAACTTTGCCTACTGGTTTTGTATTGGAACTCAAGGATGTTTTTGTAGTTCCATGTATCACTCGAAACATTGTATCCGTTTCTTGTTTGGACTTGGATGGATTTGATGTTGTAATAAAGAACAAGTGTTTGACTTTGTTTCGTAATGAAGTTCGTTTTTGTGATGCACAATTATTGAATGGTCTTTATGTGCTTGATTCGAATGGATTTGTTATGAGTGTTGAAAATGACAAAAGGAAACGTAAGGTTTCACATGAGAATGCGACTTTAATGTGGCATTGCCGCTTGGGTCATATCAACGAGAAACGCATCAAGAGACTACAATCCGTTGGTCTCTTGGATCAATTCGCTTTCGAGCCAATTGACACTTGCGAATCTTGTTTGATGGGAAAAATGACCAAAGCGCCTTTTCCCAACAAAGGGATAAGGGCAAATGGATTGTTAGATCTCATACATACCGATGTATGTGGACCTATGAGCATTTGTGCACGTGGAGGTTTCTCATACTTCGTCACATTCACTGATGATTATAGTAGATACGGGTATATCTACTTGATGCGTCATAAATCTGAAACTTTTGACAAGTTCAAAGAGTTTAAGAGTGAAGTTGAGAACCAACTTGATCGAAAGATCAAGGCCTTACGATCCGATAGAGGTGGTGAGTACTTGAGCCATGAATTTGGCGATTATCTAAAGGAGTGTGGAATCGTTCCACAACTCACTCCACCAGGAAAACCACAATGGAATGGTGTATCCGAAAGGAGGAATCGAACTTTGCTAGACATGGTTCGATCGATGATGAGCCAAACTAATTTGCCTATGTCCTTTTGGGGTTATGCAATTGAAACCGCAGCTTTTACTTTGAACCGTGTTCCGTCAAAGTCCGTTGTGAAGACGCCCTATGAGCTTTGGTTTAAGAAGAAACCAAGCATGTCGTTTCTCAAGATTTGGGGTTGTGAAGCTTATGTGAAAAGGCTAGTGAGCGATAAGCTTGGACCCAAATCGGACAAATGTCATTTCGTAGGATACCCTAAGGAAACGAAGGGTTACTACTTCTATAACCGCAACGAGAACAAGATAGTTGTTGCTCGTTATGGTGTGTTCTTGGAGAAAGAATTTCTCTCAGGAAGAAGTAGTGGGAGCAACGTGGTTATTGAAGAAATTCAAGAACCACAACAACAAAACATACCTCAAGTAGGTAATGTGATTGTTCCAAACATAGTGCCAAATGAGGTTGCACCAAATGAGATTGTGCCCGAACCTATTCCTCAAGTTGTTGTGGAAGAAGAGATTCAAGAACAAGCTCCCTCAAATGAATACTCAAACATATCGCGTGTCGATAGTGTTGAGGACGCACCTATACTTGAAGTTCAAGAACAAAGCCCACAAACCGTTGTGGAGCAAGTTCAAGAACCTCAAGCATCTACCCTACGAAGAACGGCAAGGCCAAGTCGTCCACCTATAAGATATTTAGGTTTGCACGACGTTCTCGTCATGGAGAACGATGAGCCCTTGACCATTGATGACATGAAAAGAAAACCAGACTCCAAGGAATGGCTTAAGGCCATGGAATCCGAAATGCAATCCATGTATGACAACAAGGTATGGACCTTGGTTGATCTTCCCAACGGAGTAAAACCCGTTGAGAACAAATGGATCTTTAAAAGAAAGGTCGATATGGATGGCAACTTGACCATTTACAAAGCACGACTCGTAGCGAAAGGTTACAAACAAGTTCATGGTATTGACTATGAAGAAACCTTCTCGCCCGTCGTTATGTTCAAGTCAATTCGGATCATGTTAGCAATTGCCGCATTTTATGATTATGAAATATGGCAAATGGATGTCAAAACTGCCTTCCTAAATGGAAATTTGGAAGAGGATGTGTACATGACACAACCCGAGTGTTTTGTGGATCCAAAGAATGCTAACAAGGTATGCAAACTTCAAAGGTCCATTTATGGATTGAAGCAAGCATCAAGGAGTTGGAACAAACGCTTTGATGAAGAAGTCAAGAAATTGAACTTCGTTCAAAGCGAAAAGGAACCTTGTGTTTACAAGAGGATCAGTGGGAGCGTGGTTGTGTTTCTTGTTCTATATGTTGATGATATCCTCTTGATCGGGAATGATATCCCCGAGTTGAATGCAGTTAAGGATTCATTGAAGAAGGTGTTCTCAATGAAAGATTTGGGCGAAGCCGCCTATATCCTAGGAATCAAGATCTATAGAGATAGATCGAGAAGGATGTTAGGCTTGAGACAAGATGCATATATTGACAAAGTGTTGAACAAACACAACATGACAAATTCCAAAAAGGGATTCTTGCCTATGTCACATGGCATTTTCTTGAGCAAGTCTCAAAGTCCGACCAATGATGCAGATCGTGAATACATGAAGAAGTTCCAGTATCCATCTGTGGTCGGATCGATTATGTATGCCATGCTATGCACTCGTCCTGATGTGGCACATCCGATTAGCGTGACTAGTCGATTCTAAGCCAATCCTGGCATGGCACATTGGACTGCAGTCAAGAATATCCTCAAATATCTCAAGAGAACAAAGGATAGCATTCTCGTATATGGTGAAGATCAAGAGCTAGTTGTAAGTGGTTACACCGATGCTAGTTTCCAAACCGATCGAGATGACTCAAAATCACAGTCCGGCTTCGTATTTCTGCTTAATGGTGGTGCCGTGAGTTGGAAGAGTTCCAAGCAAGATACTACGGCCAATTCCGTCACCGAAGCAGAATACTTAGCGGCTGGTGAAGCAGCGAAAGAAGGTGTATGGATCAAGGAGTTCTTGACCGAGCTAGAGGTGGTTCCAAGCATCTCAGGTCCAGTGGATATTTACTGCGACAACACGGGAGCCATAGCTCAGTCTAAGGAGCCTAGGTCTCACCAAAAGACTAGGCACATTCTACGACGATTCCATCTCATCCGTCAGTTGATCAATGATGGATGGGTCAAGGTCAAGAAGGTGGACGGTGCCGCGAACACAGCGGACCCTCTGACAAAGCCTTTATCTCGAGCCGCACATGAGTTGCATGTTGCATCCATGGGGATTAGGCGCATGCCTGAGTGGCTTTGAGTTGTATCTTTTATTACTAGGCTTTAGTATGAGACATGTATATTTTGGATATTAAATTGAGTACTATGCACTTGCTAGAAGTCACTATTGATTGACTCTAGGCCAAGTGGGAGATTGTTAGAGATATGTCCTAGAAGCCAATTCATTAGGCTACTTCTATAGTTTATGTTATTGATGATTTCAGATCATTTGTTCTTTGATTTAATCGTTGACAGTTCATTCAGGTTGAGGATCTGAATTATAGATCACTGTTATTCATTTAGTAGTAAATGACAACGATAAATCTAAAAGTCCATAATCTTGATAATTAACAGAGAACATTAGTTATCAATAAGATTAGTATGCAGATTAAGTGATGATTAAGTTCTATAAATCATAGGTTAAGAGTAACCAACTTAATTGCATATGTATATGTTATTGAACATAGTACAGGACTGGACCCCACGAAATAAATATATGGATTGTGTTACGTGTCATTATTTATTTCGTTATGATTTTGGTTCTAAGTTTGAGATGATTATCTTTTCCACATGAGGATAGATACTATAAATCATGTCTACCGCTGATTCCTGATAAAGGCTGCTATACGGACTTGATTTAAGTATTCTTGAATTGTGCGGGGAAAAGCTAATTATCAAGAAAACCGTATGTCCCTCATTAATTCACTTAGTGAGTGACGATATCTGTTTGGGCCCCTTGATGGAGATAGATTGTTTGCTAGCAACTGATACAATTATCTCTAGATCAAGAAACGTATAATCTGCAAGAATGACACGTTCCTATCTTGGATTATACGGTGATATCGTGTGACATAAGAATCAAAATAGAGAAACATAATTGTTCTCTTATGCAGGATTGAAATTTTGTAGCTGTACACTATTTATGCGAATTGGGAATCATAACGTGTTGCTAGATACCGCTTATGATTATTGGAATTAAATAGCGATTTAATTCCATGTCCAACATAGCATAAATCCTCAAAGGGTCACACAAAATTGGTATTTAATCATATGTGCATTATTTATTTGCAATAATGTGTATTGCAAAATATGATAGATTGATTAATTAATTAAATAGCGTTATGGACCGTTATAATTAATTAAGTCAAATAGATAATATAGAAATAAATTAATGCATTGTCTAATCTCTAAATAATTATTATTAAGTTAATAATTAAATAACACACTTAATTTAGTTAAGTTATTTGGGCTTTAATTTATTAGTAAATTAAATGTCCAAATTGAATAGCTATGAGTGGGCCTTTAATTAATAGAATTAAAGAGACCAAATAGAGATGGCCTAGTGGGCCAAGAGAGCCCACTAGGAGGCCGGCCACAAGAGGTAGGTAGGAGTGGCACAATTGTAATTTGTGTGAACTCCTATCTAGGGTTAAGAGGCTATATAAGGCACCTATTGGAGGCTCCCTTGCACCTCTTCTCTCTCCTCCTCTCCCTAGCCGCCACTATTGGCCTCCCCTTTGTGGTGCGCCGCCCCCCCCCTCTCCCCTCTCCACTCTAGCTCATGTGTTAAGCGTCCCATTCTCCCACAAATCGTTCGGTTCGTTGGTTGAAGAAAGGGAACGCTTGGGATTAGACTCGTTCTTCTCTTCGCTAGCACGAATTGAGAAGGACTTGGTTAATACCATAGTGGACTCGAGGCGCCGCGAATAGGAGGTGTTTGGAGAGCACGCCACCGACATCAATCCATTGGAACGAGCCTCTTGGTTGCGATACCAAGAGAGGTATACTTCCAATCCTTTTTCTCTCTTGTGAATGAATAGCTTATGTACTAGATCTCTCTTGTGTGTGATTTGCTTGGTTAATTAATTGGTAATTAGCATAAAAAAATGAAAATTACACACTTTCTAACACGTTAGTCAATGCCAGCACATTCACAAAAGAGACAAACTTCAGTTCTTCCTCAGCATTCTCAGGAATTTCAGGAATTTCAGCACAAAGAGACAAAACCACCCTCAGGAATTTCAGCACAAATTACCCGAGGCATAAGGAGCGCTGCACGGTCAAGCCACCCAATAAAAGGGTCCATAAAGTGATCCCCAAAATCCCCACGGATTATAACTGTGTCCAAGTGAGATGGCTCTCGATTTTCCAACACGTTACTCACAAAAGAGACAAACTTCAGTTCTTCCTCAGCATTCTCATCAATGCCAGCACATTCATCAGAATGATCTGCCCAGAATTCATCAAAATCAAAGTTCAAGATGGACACAGAGGCCCATGTGTTTCTCCATCTTTTGGAAAGGACACATGTCTGCACAGCCTATCTTGCAGTCACAAAGGAGAGGATACGTGTCAAAACATCATCGGGCAGATTGCTAATCCGGTCAATTCTCCTCTCCATGGCTCAATGTTCAGAGAAGCATTTACTCAAACACCTTGCATCACGTCCTGTGTTAACAACCAGATATCATCAAGCATTAAAAGTAGTATTTTGAACACGGTGCTAGTAACTGCAATAGCCCCAGTCAACTGTAATCAGTGACCTAGTAATAGCGAACAAAAACACATAGTACATAAATGTGCCACTTGTATTAAAAACCATTACTTCATAAACAGTGTGTGCGCAAAAAAAGAAAAGGTTGTACTTGAGGTACAAATGATGCTTAGTAAACAGCAAATTATCAGGCTTTATGCAATATTCAAAAGTGGAAGGACAAGTTTCTAATTAATAACACCCTTTGGATTGTTGCGTTATTAAATCTAAAACTCCCAACTCCTAAGAATGATGAAAGAATTTTTGGGAGAAAAAATTATGCAATAATGAGAAGGAAAAGAACAAATTTGAACAAAAAAATACAGCTTCCGGATAGTTGTAGTACTCCTAAGCATGATGAGGCTTTTAAATTATTATCAAGCTTCTTTCCAGCAAAGCAAATTATCCTCTTCCATGAAGAGAAAATTGTAGATATAATAATAAAATATAATTAATCCCCCTACTTTTAGGGTGCGCTCCAGAAGAGTTTAACCAGTGAAATGGAATGGAAGTGGGAAAACTTAACTTGCTCCATAATAGCTTTCAGGTTTAAAGGGTAGGAATTAATGGCACAAAAAGTGAGTTTGGGGAGACAAAACAAGACCCCAAAATCGGGGTGTAGAGAATGGAAACCAGGAATTTCTTCTATGAACGTGGACCCCACTTAAATTTTGTAGCATATGATTTGGGTGACAAATTTTAACTCTAATCAAGTTGTGGAGCAAGAACAATTTTGTATCCTCTCTTCCTCCTACCTCCATTCCACTCCATTGCTTCCCTTCCCATTACACAAAAATTTTGGAGCAGACCTTTAGGGAATTGCTCAGGACATGACCATTTTACTCATTCACTCCAACATTTTTTTTAAATGACCAAAATACCCTTATTAAATACCAATAGTCTGGGAAAACAAGACGGAAGAGGAGAGGGCATTTTGATAATTTTTTAGAAAATGGATGCTTTTTCAATGAAATGTATAGAGTTATGTCTATGACATGAAATTCTAACATGTCAAGCTAAAAGAAGGAAGTGTAAACAACATGTTGTACTGATAACAATTACACCAGTATCTCCACCATTGTTTGTACTAAATCTTCTGCCAACCTTTATGGGCAGCAGAGTAACAGCAAAACAAGAACACACAATGTACATGTGCCACATTCGAGAAAATAATGTAAAGAGGCACTGATAGTTCATTTGAAGACAAAGTTATTAGGCTTACTGAGTAATATTTGGAAACAGGGAAGACAAAATTGCAGCAGATAGCTTTGAGTTTATGATAAAAAGTACCCACCTGTTGTCAGAGAAATTTTAAGAGGATCATGATGTTTCAAGTTCAAACCATCTGTGCAAGAGAGAATATCTTCCGACCACCTTCAGACCTTCAGACAAGACAAACCCTTCTGTACTGCAAAACTCAGGTGCTTAAAATAAAGAGAAAACAGTAAAGTTTTAATAATTTCTACACTGCACAGGTAGTAATTTGAATATAAAAATAAGAAGGATTTCTGCAAATTGGCGCACTAGCTATAAAATGGCAGCTAACTAAAACCAAACATGCTAATAATAGTGGGCATTGTCGCTCTGTAAAAGCAAACTCAAAGAAGCAAAATGTATGGAGACGGACTAATTGAAGTAATTGAGTAGGAAAGAATCATTCTTCAATTTATAAATAAAGAATAGTAATGGACAAAAGAGTATCTTTTAAGTTAGAGAATAGAAAGGACAAATGATAACGCACATTAAATATTACCACAAACTAGCTTCGGAGATTGTTTCTGTTTCAAACCATCTTCGCATCAGATTGGAATAGAGAGGAGAAATTGGAGGTATCGGCTAGGGTTTTGGAAATACCAAAGCTGTGTTTGGTAGAGTGAGTAAAAAGGATTAAAGTTAAGGAGGATTAAGTAGTTAAGCTTCTTTACTCCACACGTTGTAAGTCATGTTTGGTATGAAAAGTAGAAGATTAAGTGAGGAGTAAGTGAGGATATAAAAATATTACATAATTGTTGATTATAAAATGGCCAAATTATCCTCACTTTCTTTTTCTTTTGTCAAAGAATGAGGGTATGTAGAAAAAAGAATTAAGTGTGGGACCCACAATTGAAAACTTACTCCATGGATTAACTTTACTCCACCTATCTAGAAGGAGTAATTTACTCCTCTGATTTTGGTCCTTACTCCACTCTACTCCTCCTTTTTTACTCCACGTTTGAAAGATTAAAAGTGGATTAAAAGTCTTACTCCTCATTTAATCCTCAACCAAACATAGCCAAAAGGTTTTGAGTGTTAACAGGAAGAGCGAGAGAGTTATCATTTGTGACTGTACTACACGCCTCCCTTACTCATTCATTTCTAAAATGACTATACTACCCTCGTTGCAGTGTTTAAATCTGACAAAAACAATATAGAAAAGAAGAATATTTTAGTCATTTTTTATAAAAATGGAGAGTCAACGAGTAAATCGTGCGTGAACTGAGCGATTCCCGTGAATTTGGGTCAATTTTTTTTTTTTTTTTGAGAATTCAATTTTATTTTGTTTAGGATCAATTTCTAAGTAAAATTGTTGTTTATATCAACCAGATTGTCCAGAATCTTTTGCTTCTATTAGTGCCGAGTGCCGACCCGCAGCCGACCTCTCTTTCCGAGCGTTGGATTAGAATCTAACGGCGGGCGTAGAGATGGAAAATAGCACTCTCGACCCGGACCCTGCCCGACTGCCCTCTTCTCGATAATACTTTCAGCGACAACCATCCGATCTAAATAAACGGTGCGATGGAAAAGCTCCCAACAAAAATTTGGAAAAAAAGAAAACCCTTTTCGTCGCGCACAAATCCCTTGTCTTCATCTGCAGGTCGTGTGCTCCATTTGCCCATTTGTTCGAGCTGTCGCTGTCGCTGTGTTTGATTTTTTCTCTTTGCCTGAATTGATTTCAAAGGGTTACAATTTGTGAACAACGCCATCGTTGTGTGAACATCAGTGTAATTTCAAAGATTTACATTTTGACCCTTATTTGATCTCCGACTCATCTTAAATCTATACATAAATGAAAAATTATTTGATTTACACAGCGATGTTTACATTGATGTTCACCTTTGAAGCTCAAAGAGATCATGTTATTTTGAAGACAAGTTCCTGGTTGTTTTTTATTTTTACTTCGATTTCTCCGGCCAAATTCCAGCACTACGGTCCATGAAAATTATCAAATTTGGACTTATTAGAATCGTATGGAAGATGGGAGCATGATGGTGAAGTCAATTTAGATTGTGTCAACTGTCTTCGTGGGGGAGCTGCTAGGTTGGTATGGGGCTGTGAGTAGTTAGTACCAGTGTGTGCTTTAATTGTCAAATTAATTAGGTAATTAGTACCAAGGAAAATGCATAACTCAGGTTTGACAAAACTAAGAAAAGTTCCTGTTGTTATACAATTCTCCTGTTTCTTTATACAAACCGGCTTAGAATTAGAGAGAAAATCGAAGACATGGTTTTTTTTTTTAATACACAGAGGCTCCGTTTGGATGAGGTGTGAGAAAAAGGAAAGAAAAGGAAGAAGTGAAAAGAAGTATTGGGAAGTGTGTAACTTTGTGAAGAGTTTAGATTGTTTAATAATAAATTTGGGCCCTTCTTTTTTTATTCTCTTCTTCCCACTCCAATCCAAATACAGCCAGGAAGGGGACTTGGGCAAGAGGGGCAAGGGTCGAGAATCGAGAGACAGCCCTATCTTTGTGCGCCGTTGGATCTAACGCTCTAGACACAGGTCTGCACTCTACCAACCTTTTACTTGTTGATGTTGAGACAAATTTTGACATTTATTTATTATTTATTATTACTTTTTTTTTTTGGTAATTTATATGATCATACTTCAAAATTTTCATAAGTGCAACTCGGATACAAGGACTTGGGTTTGAGAGAGTAACTGACGGTTTAAAGACGCGGACACTCCCCTTTGAATCCGTAATAAAAATGCAATCCGAGATGTTTAGTTGTTTACACACGAGATAAAGTAATACTACTAACCATGATCTGACCACATGATAATGACTTTATAAATTTCATTTATTTTTCTAGAATATTGAATTTTTGTTCCTAAAATATTTTTTATATATATTTTTTTTCTGTAGAGAATATTTTTTTTATGGATATGTTTTCAGACATTTTGTACATTTTCTGGACAATGAGAATTTTTAGATATTTCAGACTTTCCAGTCCAATAATTTCTAGGTAATTTTACTTGGGCATCTCTGTCTTGTTTTCCATGAGTTTAACCATAAACCTGAAGTAGGGCTGAAAACGGTAGCCGTTTCAATCGTTCTTTCGTTTCGTTTCGTCCGGAACGGAACGGTAACGGATAAGGATTTTAGTTTCGTTTAAGGAACGAAACAACTAACGCAAATAGAAATATTGTTTCGTCTTAGAATAGAACGATTAGTGAAACTGGTACGTTTCGTGGTCGTTTATTTCGCGCATTTCGTCTAAAATTTTTTTCATGGTTTTATTATTAGATTGCAGAGGACCTCAGCGGAGAGATCGAGGGAGAAACGAGTAAAATTATATTTCTGCAGCGTCGCTCCCGTCATTTATCCGCCAAACACAGTCACATCTATCTCTCTCTCTTCTGCACCACCTAGTACAATCGTTGTCGAGAGCGAGATGTGATGATGGTGCCTCCTCCTCCTTTCCCGCTTGACCTAACCTGCCATTTCTCTATCTCTGTTTCATAGAAAATGCAGAATAGTTTATTTTTTTGCATCTTAATAAAAATGCAAAACGGTTAGATAGTCAAAGACGGTTATAACCGTTTTGATCGTTCCCATCAACAAAACGATCAACGCAATATGTGTTAAACGGATGCAACAATCAACGCAATAAGTACAAAAATTTCGTACATCAATGCAACGGTTAACGAAAATAACCACTTTCGTGGTCGTTTTCCACGTTATGCACCCCTAACCTGAAGTATAAATTGTATTCTTGAACTGCGCTTTTAAATATGTCATTTCTGGATCTAATTCCATCTTGCAGTGGTAGCACTTCCTTGTAGGAACGATACCCCTTAATAGGATCCTATGTAGAACTGGCGAACACCCAAACACCTTGTCTGTTACCTATTAGCTTATTGAACTCTGGCATTGCCTGACAACATCTTTTGAGTTATTCACTTGTAGCCGAATTTAGAGGCAAACACTTTTATATAAGCAGTAGGGAACTAGGGATGGTAACCAACATTATTTACTCCGAGTTGTCAAATACCTAATAATTAATAAAAAGTTTTTGACCACGTAAATAAGATTTCAAGTAAGCTTTATTTAGAAAAAAAAAGTTATTGTGGAAACTTATAAATTATTGTGTCACATTTAAACAATCCTCAGAAAATAATCAACTCTTCTTATTTCCTTTTGATAAATTAATTATGGTAGGAATTTTCAAAAATAGAAATATGAAGGTTGCGTTCATGGTGTCCCTTATAGTCGTTCTTCATATGTTTTCTTTGGGTGCGTTTCTTTTTTACTCTACTTTCTTTTGTATATTCACAAATACCTCTACAATTCACTCTGTTGGAACGAATTAATTAATAAGTAAATTGTGCATCCATTCAAAAGAAAAAAGTTCTTAGCTGACAATCAATTTATTAATTCATTTATCATCACCATCATTACTTTTTACTGTTGTTCGATTCATTGTTTAGTACATATGATTATTATTAATATTAATTGTTTGACAATTAATTTACATCATACTTTGTTCCAGCGATGGCAGATAGCTATATGTCCCTAAGCATGAAGGGCTATCAAATCCTTTGCGTCGATCCTCTACTTCGATATAATGAACCAATATGCGAGTACAGCCAGGCCGGTCCTTGCCTGCAGAGCTGCTGCCGCTGCATTATGGCTTGTACACCTCCTTCACCAAAGTCAGGTTGCTCAAACTGTGTAGCTGATACCCCATCCTGTTGCTGCAAACATAATACTATTCCTTAATACTATTCCTTCCGGGAAAAAAAATAGTACTATGTGGTTGTAACTACAAGATTCTTTCTTATATAGCTTATTATTTATTTGTTACAATTGTGCTGAGACTTCAGATGAAACTTAATGTAATTTATAATTTACCATTATTAAATCTTAATTTACATGCAGGTCGATTGTAATTGGAATATTGCATGTAACCTTTCTTATATATATAACGACAAAAAAAATTCTTATTTATTTATAATTGAAAATCATTTGAATTTTTAATATTATATTCACATAGGAATGTTTGATGACGCAAAGTGAATGGTGCCCTTTTTCCTTTTTGCTCAGGAATTTTTTCAGGCTGTTCGATCATCAATCCAATGGTGTGGCCCAATAAAATATTTGTTTCTGTGGCGTCACACATAAATGTTCAGAGTCTCGAATAAAAAATATTCGTTCTTCACACAGAAAAAGCTCGTGCAGTTGTGTTCCTTTATAAGGGCCTGATCGGAATGACAAATTAGAGCGAAAAAGTCAAACGGAATTCTTGGAAAACAGGATTTTTTTGATCGGAATGGTTACATGGTCGCGATTTCCGTTCAATTAGCGTGATTTGGGAAGAAATTTTACGGCTATCGAAATCGCGTGAAAAAGCAAGAAATTTCTCACGATTTCGCTAGGTGAAAAGCGGCTGGAAAATTTTAGCCTGTGTCATGTCTGACTATACAAATGAGGAAACAAATGAAGAATGAAGAAAAAAAGAAAACAAAGGAAATTTGGACAGAAAATATACGGGACTTGTATCTTTATTTTCTATAGTTTAAGTATTTCTTAATTTAACACTTTCCATGATTGAATAGCCTTATAAAAAGAGTTGTAAGGGAAAATTAAAATCAGAGAATTATCAATCAAAAGGCTACAGCCATTATTTTATTTATTATCGTTTTTCTTATATTTAGTTTTTATTTCTTCAATTTATTTCTTTTTCTTCCACTTTATTATAAAATTCAAAAGTTTTTCAGTCGGGACACGACAATTGGTATCAGAGCAACGATCAATGGCTTATGAAGATTTCTACACACAAACTCTACACCAAGTCCATGAACAACTCAAGTTGATGTTTCGAGTTGATTTCGAAAGGCAACAAGAAGAGATGCGAGAAATGTTTCGACTACAACAAAATCAACTTCAAGCACAATTCGACCAAATAACGAGTAATTTTGCAAAATTAGTAGAAGTTATGGAAGTTGAGGAGGCATGGCTAGATGAGATTAATGATGAAGGAGAAGAAATTACACAAACTGAACTTGAAGAGCCCAAAGAAGTGAAAATACCTCTACACACCATTGTGATACGAGAAGAAGATATCATGGAACCAACCAAAGAGTTGTGGACGGGTTTCACCAAATCAACGACAACGAGTGAGAATCTAAAGTTCTTCAATTTCACAATACATAAACAAGAAAATTATCATGACCAGAGACAAAACCACAGAAGTTGTTATTATCACGAAAGTATATGGTTTTCAGTTCATCGCTGTCAAGATAAGGCTCTCAATCTTATAGAAGTAGAGGGGGAGAATGTTCACTACATGAATTCGATTTTCTTGACTTTGATCCTTGAGGTCAAGGATCTCGTGAGGAGAAGGCAATGTCATGTCTGACTATACAAATGAGGAAACAAATGAAGAATGAAGAAAAAAAGAAAACAAAGGAAATTTGGACAGAAAATATACGGGACTTATATCTTTATTTTCTATAGTTTAAGTATTTCTTAATTTAACACTTTCCATGATTGAATAGCCTTATAAAAAGAGTTGTAAGGGAAAATTAAAATCAGAGAATTATCAATCAAAAGGCTACAGCCATTATTTTATTTATTATCGTTTTTCTTATATTTAGTTTTTATTTCTTCAATTTATTTTTTTTTCTTCCACTTTATTATAAAATTCAAAAGTTTTTCAGTCGGGACACGAAACGATAACGGTTAATGATTTCGGTTACGTTTAATGAACAAAACGGATAACACAAATAGAAACACAGTTTCGTTTCCAAACGGAACGGTTAACGAAACAGAGCTGTTTCGTGATCGTTTATTTCGTCTGTTTCGTCTTAAATTCTACCATGCTATAATTAATTGATTGCAGAGAGACCTAAGCTGATAGAACGATGGAGACGTGACTTATTAGGTATTCTACGCCGCTCATTTCTCCGTCGAACACATCTCGCCTCTTGCACGCCTATGTTTCATCCCAAACCCCTCTCTCCCTCCGTCTGCTACCTTTCTCCTCCATCTCTCGGTCGGTACCCCTCTCTCTCTCTCTCTCCGCTAGTACCCCTCTCTCTCTCTCCGCCAGTACCCTTCTGCTCTCCGCCAGTATTCGTCTCTCTCTCCGTCAGTAACTATGTCTCTCTTTGCCAATACCCCTCTCTCTCCGCTAGTATCCCTCTCTCTCTGTGGTGATGATGATCATGTCGGTGATGAAACAATGGTATGATAAATGTGATTGTTCTCGAATTAGTTTTCTGGTTGTCATTCCCTTTCCTCTGCATCGTGTCAATTCCCTGGCATGCTCTGATTTGTATTTGTTTAATCAGATTTTTTGCTAAGCATTCCTCTGAATTTTTTTTTTTGTGTTTAGCAGAAGATGTACTGGTATGTCTTTGCTGATATACTGGTTCAGCCTAAGATGTACTAGTATGTCTCTTTTAATCAATTTTTTTGTTGATTTTTCTTTGGGCTTTCCTTTTGCAGAATGATACTGGTAAAGCATTCAATTTTAATTATGAGCGCAATTGGCAAAGATGAAGATGCATTTTACTTTAGAAGTTTAGATGCAAATTTCTTTTGTAAAAAGGATTAGCACTTTACCGGTACAAAGTATTGATGTTTTTAGCTTAGTAAGAAGAAGGTTAGGGACTCACTATTTTTCTAGTTCTAATTTTCCTTTTTATTTTTTACTTTTTTTGGTTTTTGGGACTTAGTTGGAGACGGTGGGCCATGTAAAATTTTTGGTCTTGTTCTAATTTTTTTGTAGGATTGTTCTGTAAAATAATTATCAAAGTTTGCATATTTTGACTAATCATTGTTTGTTTATCTTCACTATATTGGATGTTTTGAATAATTATCAATTTATCGGATGATATTTTGATCTATCAGAACGGATGAGAAATTTAAACGGTTAATCGTTCTGATCGTTCAATTCGAACGCAACGATTAACGCAAGAATTTTTGTTTCGATTGAACGCAAGACGCAAAAGACAAAATATTTTTCGTCCTGTAATGCAACGATCAACGCAAGGTTGTAGTTTCGTGATCGTTATAGACGTTATGCAGGCCTAGTGGTAGGGAGAGAAAAATAAAAAATAGGAAAGGTCGAAAGCAAAGAGATGAAACTAACAGGTGGAGCCTCTATTAATTGGACACAAAACTGGGCTGAAGTGGGCTTTTCGTTATATGAATTTTATTCTTTTACTTCGTAATATACTTCCAAATATATGAATGACTAGGTTAATATACTTCTCTTATCATTTTTATTTATTTTATTCATGTATTTTTCATGAATTTCTGTTTCACCTTTCTTTTAGTTTTTTCAATTTCCTTTCCGATTCTTAAGGCACACTAGTTCTACAATAGTGAAATCAATTTTTAGTGAAGTTTTGAGATGGTGGCTCTTTGAGCAATCTTTAGCCTTGATTTTTGGAATAGAATACCAAAGAGGTAAAGTTATTTTTACCTTTCTTTTCCCCTTACTGTTATTATGTTACCAAATACCAATTCAATGATTTTTACTTAATTTTTTAACTGCAATTTCAACATTAGCAAAAAAATAACAACAAGTAGGTGGTTTATGTACGTGATTAATATAATCATGTATTATGCTCTTGGAAGGAGTTATATCGAAACTTCATGTGATTTATTATCTACTAGATAATATTATTATCTTAATTTGACAATGCTTGGCAGAATTCTTTTGTCATTGATTGTGTGAAATCAGTGTTGTTGTTATTTTCAGATATCTAAAAAAGCACGAGGAACAATTATCAAATATAAGTACTTGGCTTTTACACAATGCATGCTATACCTTAGTAAGCTGAAGTTTAGACAAAAAAATACGGATAATGATTGATAGGCTTCTATTAAACATCAAAAAGAATGTGTTGATATTATTATTATTATTATTATTATTATTATTATTATTATTATTATTATTATTATTATTATTTGTTGTATTGTGCCAAGGTTGTTCCTGTACTGAGGGTATAAAATAAGGTTTCGGCATGTACACCTTCAGAAAGATGATGTCAGATCTGGTGAATTAATATAAGTATATGACTGTGAATTTCTAAACAACCTATTAATTGTCTCCTAACAATTTGAATGTCTAGCATATCATACCGACTCATTGATAAATGGTTTTCATACTTAGTATTTCAACTATTTATAGGTCTTAATTTCTTGATTTTATGTGCTTTTTCTAATGTTTAACTGTTAATTTAGGCTAGAAGCTAGGTACTCTGCCATGGTTGCTTCATTTTGTATAGGATCTACGCGATGTGGCTACTCGACTCGACATTTTGAGCGATTTTCAGACTGGACCTGCGACCCACAGATCTCACCAGCGACCCACAGGGAGGCAGCGGGTAGCAGATGTTGACTGGCGATTTAGGAGACTTCAGCGGGTCGCTAGATGCAGCAGCGGGCCGCTGGAAGATGTTAACCGACAGACAAAAATAGCCAGCCAGATTTGCTATCTTCTCCATAACTGCCTGAGCCAAATTTAGAGTCTCTACTTGCACGACCTCCACCATCAGGGAACCGCCAATGAATGTTATATAAGGATGCGGCGTTGAAGACAGAGGGGTCGGCAATTGAGAGGAAATTTTCTGGGTGAAGGGAGAACGATTCTGCACAGGTCCAGCGGGTCGCCAGAGACATCTGCGGGCCGCTGTCGAGTAGCAGAAGACAGAAAGAAGGGATCAAGTTGCTATTCTGTTGTAACTTTATTTCTTTCTTATGTTTTCTTTTCTCTTTGATACTTGGATGTTCTGTTTGATGTTTCATCGCGAGTAGATACCTATTTAGGGGCCATGGCAGTGAACCTTTAGTTTATGAATTGATATTGTTATTTAGTTGATTTCTTAGTTGCATGTTGTGTTTTATTTCCTTTCTTTAATTGCTTATCTGATTGGAATTAATTGATTAGATTAGTTTGTTTGTATCCATCAAGTATAGGCCTTGCTTGATTAGATAGATAGTTAAGTCCAAGCTTCTCTAAGAAATTAATATCAATTGAGTTAACTTGAAGGGTTATAATCGAAAGATTAAACCAAGGCTGATTAACGAGAGTTATAAGTCTTTTCTAACAGCGAAAGCGTAAGAATTCATAGGTTAGAAAGGTATAAACCCGTAGCAACTAGACCACGAAACGAAAGTTGAAGTTTAGTTCTACTTGATAGATTTAAGGTTAGTTGAATTGAATTCAGAAACAAAAACGAGAGTTTGATCTGCAGCACTTCAACAAAAACCCAACTCTATACACAAAGCAGCATTTAAATCAACTAAGTAATAGTCTCAGCTTAACACCAGCGGGCCGCTGAGTGAACCAGCGAGGTGGTCTATGCCCGCCAAGTAGCCAGCGACCAGCTGATCTGTTAAGCGACCTGAGTCCACTTAAGCGGGCCGCTACGAAAGCCAGCGGGCCGCTAGGACTGGAATAAACTGAAAGAATTAGCATGCCTTAAGCCCCTAGCCTCTAATTAGCCAATTAATCCATCTTTACTGCATTCTGTTTTATTTAATATTTACTTAATTAAGTTGTTAATCTTGATACAAAACTCAACAATCTTGCAACCCTCTAGTTTAGTAGATTAAGTAAAATTGAAACTTAGTTATCTAATATCCGTCCTTGTGGTTCGACCCCTAAAATACTTAGACGATTATCGTACGCTTGCGATACAAATTTGAGTAGAATAGGGTATAATTCTAAAGCAAGAAAATCACCATCACTCATCTATTTATATTTTCTTGATTTAATCTTAATATTGCTTTGAGTTGTTAATTATTTCTGTTTTGGAGATTACATTAAATTGATGTCATAGGTTAAGACAAGTTGAAACAATTAGTCCAAAATAAAAAATAATCTAAATTTATGAGCTTTGCTCACTACAGGATCACCATTCCTGCAGAGCAGGATCGCATCTTGATTTTTTGAAGAAGAGGGACACAATCAATCTTCGACTAGATCACCTTAATTTATGATATGATCCTCCTATTCCACTTTTTTTTTTTTTTTGAGAAAAAGGCCCGTAGGCTAAATATTTTATTAATAAAAATCTTACAATCAATATTACATACCCATATACACTTCTTTAATTTATGACATCATACAATATCAATCCAAACAACTAACCTATTAATACACACATAAGCAAATAAACTATAATTACATCAGACAATTATTGATAATTAAAAGGAAGAAAAAAAAGAAAAAAAAGAAGATTTAAAACACTTCCAACATAGAATATCTTCTTCTTCATAGGCTTCTTATTTTTAATGTCGCTTCACCGTCAAATAAGAATAATCATTTCGTGATTGTTAAGAAACCTGAAAAAACAACCACGGAAACCATAATATAATCACGAACTATATATTTATTAAACCGTTTATGTAAGAAATGGAGAGAGAATATCATATAAGAAGAGTAGGAAAGCAAGAAGCCAAAGAATAATAAAGGAGAAGAGAAACGTCGAGAATAGAAAATGAGTAGAAAGCATCATTGAACATGATTAACAAATCCTTGAAAAAAGAAGAAAAATTAAAGAGAAGACAAAAATAAAACAGAAAATTAAGAAAATAAATACTAATGAAACAAACCAAACGATGAAGAAGAATTATAAAGAAGATCTAAATTAAAGATGTGACGGCGGAGGAGAGGTGATGAAGGAATTTTAAACCTAGGTATCAAATAAATTTATAACCTAGAGCTAACCTCACTAGTCGTTTTAGTTAAATTTTAGGGTCGAATCCAAAGGACGGTACAACTGATTACTAGACTTTACTTCCTCACGAAAGCTAGACAATTAATTTTTTTTGGTTTTTATGGAAAAGACAATTATCTAAAGTGCGAGTATTATAAATATTTTTGGTGATTTTTGATATTTTCTGGGCTAAAAATAAATGCAAATAATGTCCTAGGAATTTGTGTTCAATTAGTTTAGCTCCAAAACATCTTTGTCCACAATTTTCACCGATACAGAGGCATATTTCGGACCGAAATGTATGAATTTCGGACAGAAATCCATATTGTTTCTGTCCAAAACTTACTTTAGACCTCTTGTTTCAACTTGATATCTTTACACAATGTTATGTGAAGGCTACTAAACAATCAGACCTAAGTTTCTAACCTCAGTTGTCGCAATTTCGGTTTAACTTGGTTTGGAACTTAGTTTTTACCACGTAAATAACTAAACCTATATTTTCGTTCTGATTTAGTTATATAAGTATGTTTGTTTGGATTTCTAGAGATATTTAAAGTCCTGTCGGATCAGTAAAAGTTACACTTTTTGGTCGTGAACTAACCTCCTCTTTCGAGCGATTGGCTTACCTCAAGTACTAAACTAATTAATTGTTTGTTCTAGTTTATTGTCCTAGTGGTGCTGTAGTTCATCAATAGGTAAACAATCAAACAAGCAATCAAATTAATCAAGCTAGATATAATACTCAACAAAACATATCACATAATCATAACATAAGTAATCAAGTCATAACTGTTGCGGCTTTTTCGTCATTATTCTCCTCGAAGGAATTTCTCAAAGAACAATGGGAACATAGCCTTAGATTCACCTCCCTTAAGGTTTCGATCTCTATAGCGGGTATCTCTCAACACAAGAGAACCCTATAAAGAGTCGCTACTTAAAGAAGTTTCTTAATTTTGCGGGTCCTTTCTTTCCAATAGGCGCAAGCCCCTATTGTTAATTACCTCGTAGTCGCCTACGAGAACCTCTGATTAAGGGACGTAAAGGGTATTGATGTAATGGGCTAAGAAAATGGATTTATGGAGTGTTATTATTTGTCTTAAAGAGACCTTAATTGATGGTACCAAACTTAGTTGACGGGACCCAATTAAGGATCGCTAAATTATTACTAAAAGACTTTGAACTTAGACTTGGACTTATACTAAAAGAAGCACATGAATTTTGGTTTAGAAGAGGTTTTCGTTGAGAGGAATGAATCTTCACTTGGAATCGTTTTACAACCTTCGGGGCATTTGGCGCCACTTGTGAAAGTTGGTTCTTTTACAACCCTCGGGACATTTGGCGTCACTTGTGAGAGTTGGTTCTCGGGCCATTTGGCGGCACTTGTGAGAACAAAAGGAATTTTACAACCTTCGGGGCATTTGGCGCCACTTGTGAAAGTTGGTTCTTTTACAACCCTCGGGACATTTGGCGTCACTTGTGAGAATTAGTTCTCGGGCCATTTGGCGGCACTTGTGAGAACAAAAGGAATTTTACAACCTTCGGGGCATTTGGCGCCACTTGTGAAAGTTGGTTCTTTTACAACCCTCGGGACATTTGGCGTCACTTGTGAGAGTTGGTTCTCGGGCCATTTGGCGGCACTTGTGAGAACAAAAGGAATTTTACAACCTTCGGGGCATTTGGCGCCACTTGTGAAAGTTGGTTCTTTTACAACCCTCGGGACATTTGGCGTCACTTGTGAGAGTTGGTTCTCGGGCCATTTGGCGGCACTTGTGAGAACAAAAGGAATTTTACAACCTTCGGGGCATTTGGCGCCACTTGTGAAAGTTGGTTCTTTTACAACCCTCGGGACATTTGGCGTCACTTGTGAGAACAAAAGGAATTTTACAACTTTCGGGGCATTTGGCGCCACTTGTGAAAGTTGGTTCTTTTACAACCCTCGGGACATTTGGCGTCACTTGTGAGAGTTGGTTCTCGGGCCATTTGGCGGCACTTGTGAGAACAAAAGGGATTTTACAACCTTCGGGGCATTTGGTGCCACTTGTGAAAGTTGGTTCTTTAACGACCCTAGGGACCATCTTGATCGGTCTTCTTAATAAGAGTCGGTTCTCGGGACCGTCTTAGTCGGTCTTCTTGTGAGAACAAAAATGGAATTCTTTGGGCGAGGGGGCCCGTAAGAATTCGATTTCTAAATCATCTAAGGTTGATCTCAACCCTAGTGAGGGACTTTTCCTCAAACGAAGAAGTTTCGGCTTTGACTTTGGGTTTCGCGTTTAGACTTTTAATTTTGATGTTTCGCTTGGGATATTGGTGGCATTTATTCACTTTGGCCTTTGGAACTTTTGACTTTTAGAAATTCCTTTTTTAGATTTGAACATACTTATTTTGAGAGTCTTTTAATATTTGAAAACATTATTCTTGAAATTACTTGGATATCGAGAGTATTTAGTTTTTGATTTTTATAAATTTCATTTTTAAAGATACGATTGGTTTATTTTTGACTTTGTAATTTGTGAAAATAATATTCTTATTTGAAAATATTTGATTTCGAAGATATTATATTTAGAATTTTTATTTCAAAAGTATTTAGTTTTAGTTTCAGAATTTTATAAATAGGTTTATTAGTTTTCTAATATTTATAAATTTCATTTTTAAAGTGAAAATGCTTCAGAAATACAAAAGGCCGCTACTTTGACATATTTTTACATCAAAGTATCAGTGAATTTGGTTTATTTTGATTTTTAGATTTTTAGAATTTTATAGGTATTTCATGTGTAATTTTCTGAGTTTTCTATTATTTTAAATTGATTTTTAAAGTTTTCTAGTTATATGGCGTTCTCTGGTTGGTCCATGTCATCATGTTAAACTGAGGTGTTAAGCGAGAATTAAGCTTCTGATATGGATCTACTTTTGGTTTACTTCTTTTTGGGCCTTTAGTAGTTGATGGGCCGAAACCTTCTTTACTTCATTTTTTTCTACATCCACCATTGGCAGGAGTCAAGTACGCGGGTTCTACTGTTATCTCGCCACAGACGATCAAAGGGGATCTCGGCGCTGAAATGAAGTCGAAAGAGACAGACTTCGTTTCTTGACTAACGGGTTTGCTTGATATCGGGTTTGGATCCATTTCTCATTCTGGCCGTCGCAACTCACATGGAGGAGCTCGTAAGAATCGTGAGGGAAAGAGGAAGACAGTAGTGGGCTTTGCTCCTGTCGCGTCATCGCCGTTCGGTCAGGGGGGTGGAGTGATTTTCGTGACAGTATAAAACTAAAATTTGATTTAGCCCTTGCCATTCTGAATTTTCATTCTCTGACGCTTGTCAAGGCCAAATTAAACGGGACTAGCTCCATTGGAGTTGCGATGAGATAGAGAGTACGTGGATATGTCAGGCTAAAACTAAGTTAATCTTATTTAGTGAAGGGATCAATGGGTGGCACGGTGAGAGATGAGATTGATACTGAGACGTGTTAATTGTTCCAGTACTATCGTTCACATATACCAATTGATGATAAAATCCCTTAATTTGGCATTTACTTCCTCTTATTCACGACACATTTGAACAATTTCTCACCTACTACTTTTTATACTACACACATGATCTGGTTCATGAAGCAACATGTTATCCACACTTGACACAATTAATGTTTGGTACAGGCTTACATACATGGTACCACTTTGATTACCCATGTTTAGCGATGAACATTCCGGACTTTACTCGGCTTATTCCTATTCACTGGTACATATACTTAGGTTCTGACAAATAACGATTTGAAGACGTGAAGCCATATATTAAAGTCTCTCAATGCTACAAAATTAATGGATAAATATATTTACTTTTCTAAGGAACGGACTGCAACACAGTTGATGAAAGAAAGAGAAGCATTTTATAATATCAAAGTTCAGTAATCAAGAAACCATAATAAGCAAAATCACAGAGGGGAGCAATTAGGCAAACAAGATACATTTAATGACAGTACTTCACAGTTTTATTGACTAAGTCTTCTACGTTTATACTATTATCAGAAATGCGAAACAAAGATATTATCTTTTTATCACTATTCAGGGGATACAAGAAAGATGATTAATTCTAAACAATACTACTTATTTCAGCCTTATTGTTGATAGTGGTTTACAAGAACAGTAAGCTCCGAATGCAAGCAATATATTCACCAAAGTCCCTATAAGTTAAGGTATGCCATTTTATCATGATCATGCACTTTTCTAATAATTTAGTCGTACTATTCTTCTGACACACAACCCGGGAGCAGTCAAATCATGCCAAAGCATTCTTAAGAGTTATACTTATGCGTATCAGTCCAGAATTTAAAAGAAATGTCACGAGACTAAATTTTGGCAGCATTTCGGCTTAAACACCTAAGATTTACACAAAGGTCCTCTAATTTGAGCTATACAAGCCCTCATTAAAGAACCATGGCTTAGAACTGAGGAACCCTCAGCTTAAACCGTGATCTTCACCTAGTCATGAGGAACCCTCAAGCTAGGTTGCCTTCTCTAGTCTAAGTCTAAGGACCCCTTAGTATAGACTTTAATGGAGATAGGCAGTGATATTCAGATCAAGAATTGGGGAAAGAAGGAAGTGTATCAAAATAGATCAAGAGAAAGGAAAAGCTGTGCTCAAATCCTAAGAATTTCATACTACAAACTAGAACTAAACCTTGATCTTTACTAACCGACACCTAATACCATGGAACCCATGGCATAGGATCTCAGGTCCCTAAATTACATCAAGATAAGCCAGCGATTAAGGAAATCAGAAAATATCAGTGAAAGGTGATTAGAATATAAGGGTTTCAAGATTGAGACTGAAATCGACTTCAATTTTCATTACTTGATCACCTAATACCATAGAACCCATGGCATAGGATCTCAAATCTCATAATCTAATCAAGAAAAGCTAGAAAGATCATCATCCAAACAAGTACTACTCAATTTATGCCTAAAAGACAGAAACAAGCATCAATCAAGGCGAAATTCGCAAATTAACTTCAAGAATCAAGCAATTACCAAATTCAGTCGCCTTTTTACCTCTTTTCTTACTTCCTTTGCTTCAGTACAACTTCCTCTCTTCAATTGGACCAACAATTCCTATCTTTCTATCCTATTCTACAGTGCACCGCAAATGCTTGTGAAAATGTCTCTCTAATTCTATCCTAACTGTGTGTTAGTGTCTGTGGGAATAGGTATCCTCCAAAGTGCCTAGGAATCGCCCCTTTTCTTCTCTTGCTATCCTCCTTATATAGGCAAAGCGTCTACCTCTCTTTTCATCTAGGTTCGGTGAACCATCCTTCTGAGCCTGGCAGTTTTGTAACAAACCACTCCAACGACTTCCAGCTAGGAGTTCTTCTCTTTTCTTTTCCCATGTCTTAGCTGTTCTCGGTCTATGGTGTACCAAGCTCTGACAGTGGGGTCCAGTATTCTTTATCTTATTTGGTTTTAGTAACCCGGGTGTATTCGCCTTTGTTTCATAAGATGGTCAAATGTTGACCGGGCTTCGCCTTTCAGCGACATCTTACTCTCTCTTCCTTATGTGTGTATGGAGTTTCATACACCGTGTGCTACTGTCAAGTCTGTTAGTCAGTGGTTTATGAGGAACATGTGCACCTATCTCTTGTATGTGGGACAATCAAACTCAATCGAAACACAGCGCCATTCGCTGCACCTCTTTTCCATACACCTGTTCCTTGTGGGCCGCGCATTTCACTCTCCTCTTCCTCAGTGGCGGTGTATGCAAACCGAGTGTGGCCAATTCCTTTCTAGTACGGAGGGAATTTTGAAAGTCTGTTCGGAGCTTCATCCATTGATATTGGGACTGGATATGTGCAACAAACGCTCATTTTATGCACTGTACACATATGGATTGAACAAGTGTATCATTGATTCTGTTTAAACCGTATAAACCTTTCTCTCTTCTTTTTTTTTTTTTTGCTACTTTCTCATGAGGAATTGCTCATTCCCCTCATCTCTTTATTTATTCATTCTCCTTTTCTTTCTACCATTTTTTTTTTGGTTCAACAAATGCCCCCACCAAAGCACCATTAAGCATGTGTAAATGACCCTGAGTTATTTCCATGGTTGATGTGCTTTGGTGCCTCATGCAATATATGATTCATTTCAACCATCATTCTTCTTTAAGTATTTTCTTCCCTGTTGCATGTAGGCTCGGCTCTTGGTGTGATCACATAGCATCCTAGCTTGGTTCTTATCCCTTGGTGTCAAATGCATTGCATTCTTGTCTTTATTCGCCGGTACAAAAGGAGCTGCATTTCTGTTTTTATCTGCTGGTACAAAGCGTGACATCACCAAAAGGGTATGAGGACAAGAGAAGCTTCAGCTAGTAGTTGCCACCTTTCCCGTTTCGTCCCAGCATTTATTTTCTTTAGACTTGGCACGCCTACTCCTTTCTCACTGACAATTTGTTCTCTGAGCCGGTGCGTAAATTCGGCTTACACAATACCGCTTCACTTCAAATCAAATTCCAGAGAAATATCTAATGGGGCCCAGGTTTCAGTGACTCATTCTTCTCACTCTTATTGACTGTATACGTGTGTCATTTGACCAGGTAAACCCTAGCTGTCCTCAAGCTATATATACTGCTTCCCCACACGCTATCTCTTCTTGCTTCTTTCCATTTCGGCTGAGTTAAGTTTCTTTTCTTTTTCTCATTTCTTCTTCTCTATCTTCCATGGTTTAAGTCAGGGGGTCCCTTTCTTAAGCTTTTCTAATGGCCTAACTCAGTGGTTCACTGTGTTTAAGCCTTGTTCCCTGATCTATGCTGGGGGTTCCTCAGTTATAGGTCGAAATCCATGGTAGAAATGCTTGCAGTTCATGCCATGAGATCCGCTCGTTTATTCAATTTCTGTGATTCTTCATGCTATTTCATGCTTATTTCAACTTTTCTCTTCTGGCTTTTCACAGATCTGCTCGTTGGAGCCGTACACCTATCTCAATCGCTAGCGAGTTGAAGGATCGGTGGTTCATCAGTGAGGTACTCTTTTCTCTTCCTTTGTGTGCCGTCTTCTCAACTACACTTCCTCTACTTATTACTTCCGGCTTTTCATCTCAATTTTCGCCTTTAACTTTGAACCAGGCCCCTATTAGACTTTATTTTACTGCTTCATCCTGTCCATAGCAGCACCAGCATTCTCTCCTTCATCAGGTTATCATCCTTTCTCCTTTGCATTCATACGGCCTCTTTTTTTTCAATCTGTTTCTTTATGGTTGTGAAATATTGCACTCCCCTTTGTGCCTGTCACATTATTTCTTTTCTCTTTTTTTTTTTAATGAACCGTCCATGTGTTATGGTTTAATGTTCTGAGGGTCTCTCTGACCACAGGTGCACAGGGATATCACCAAATCGCCACCCTTTTTATTCTTTTGCTTGTTCCCTCTTTTCTCTTGTAGAGCCAAAGGTTTAAATAGCGGATAGCGGATTCGTAGCGGACATGCAAATATCATAGCGGATAGCGGATAGCGGTTATTTCGCGGCCGATATCGGACCATAGCGGATATGCACACACAAGTATATTTTGAAGATCTAGTTAGTCTAAAATAAATAAAATAAAATATTTTCCTGCAAATAATTAATTTCAACTAAAATTATATTCATTATTTATGCATATTTGACCACTAAAATTTTAAAATTTGAAAAAAATCTCAAAACATAAAAGGTGTATCTTATTTTATAACATTTACACAGAATTTTGAATTACGTTAATCAAAATTTGTGTGTGAAAGTTATGCCTAAAATATAGCGAAATATAACTATTGAATAAATATTTTTTAAATAAAATAAATATTCATCTGCTGCCTTCAAAAACTTTTTGATATAGTGATCCATTTGAAGTTTTGGGAATAAGTTCGTCACAGAAAATCAAATAAGAAAAAGACTTGGACACGCAAAGAGGAAAGAAGATAAATGGGAAAAAAAAAGGCCCACTTCAGCCCGTTTCTCTGTCATTTAACCCCTATGGCCCACATGTCTGTTTCGTCTCTTTTGATTTGCATTTTCCAGCGATTTAACCAAAAAAGGAGACGCGCGATTCACTCCTCCGATAAAATCTTTCTTGTTTCTCCGTTAATCCGCTATATCGCCGCGAAATACTCGCTAAATGTCCGCTAAACGCCGCTAAATGCCGCTATAGTGCGCGCTATCGGACAGAGCGCTAATTCTGTAGCGCTGTAGCGCTCTACCACCTAAAACCGCTATATCGCCGCTATAGCGGCCGCTACGGCCGCTATTTAAACCTTTGTGTAGAGCAGTTTTTTTTAGTCATGTCTCCTATTTTACAAGCTACACTTCTAATATATTATGAAATGTTGTAAATCAGCTCCTCCTATCAGTATTGCTTCAAGTATTTGATGAAATGTCACTGATTTTGCTTACTCACCATCTTCATAGTAACCCTTTTTCACTGATTTTGAACGTGATACATGCTCCTCCCTTTCCTTTGTTTCTTTCTACACTTTTCTATTCTGTTGGGGTTCGATAGAATTGAATACACCATGTTTTTTTTTATGTATTTCATGAAGTGCATCTATCGCCTTTAAAACTTCACTCGGCTTACTATTTTCTCCATTCTCACCCATGTGAAAACTGCATATCATAATGTCGCTTACTCCCTTTTTTTTTTAGAACAAAATTCTTTGATGAAATCCTGGGTGGGCTGCACATTTTTTTTTCTTTTTTTTTTTGAACTGGGCAATTTGGGCTGAGCATTTTTTTTCTGGGCTGAGCAACTCTTCTTCTCTCCTCTTTTTTTCTTTTGGACCGTGACTTTCATGTGGGTCAGGCGAAAAAAATCCGAAAAAGCCCCCCTTTTTTTTTCAATTTTTGGGTAATACGCCCCACCAATTCCATATCACATCTCGTCTAATGCCGATTATATTTCGCTTGGTATTCATCAACCTTATTTTTCATATTTACAGACTCCTTCAACTTTCTTCAACTCCTTTACCCAGGCATCTCCTTCAGGTACACACTTCCTTCTCCTTTGACATGTATGATGACAATTGTGAATGTGGATATAGAACATGACGTGTAAATATGAAATGTGAAATGTGATGTTTCGGTTTGGGAACTTAAATTGTTGGAATTGGAATTGGAATTGGAATTGGGATTGGGTCACTTGGAATGGTATTGAATGATTTGGAATTGGATTGACTTGGATTTATTTGAATTGTGGGCTAAGCTGTTTGGGTTGACTATTTATATCGGGTATTTGAGTTGGATTGAATTGCTTGGAATTGAGTTTAATCGGGTTTATTTGAATTGTGGGTTTAGGACTTGGTCAAATGAATTTGAACTGCTTAGTTTTGTATTTTGAATGGATTTGGTTAGGTTTACTAATTTAGTTCTTGCAAATGATACTTTCTTTTGTTCTCTCAAAAGAATCTTTTAATGGCGTATTGGACGCGACCTTCTGATTTACCCATTCACCGTCCTTCGGAGGATGAGATCGAAGCTTTCATCCATTCTTTTGATCCTAAGAACCGTTTTCCTGAGCACCATCCTGATATACGGGCTGAAATGTTACAAGGGAGAGATTTCTCTTCTGGTAGAATTCCCCGTCATGATGCTACTCATTTCTTGTCTCCAACTAATCCCTTCACTTTATTTCCCCGTAAAAACCCCTTATCTGAAGGAATTTCTACTCTTCTCTATGATAATTTTCCTCGTCGTCGCCGTGTGATGCAATCGGGTCCATATGAAGGTTCAACTATGGCGCTTCGTTCAGTGGAGGAGCCAGGTTGTCACGATGGTCCTGTAACTATCCTTCATCCTGTTACTGGAGCTATGATTTATCCGGCAGTTCATCTCCCTGGAGCTTCTATGGTTGCGGGTCTCACTAAGCCTTGGCATTCTGCGACTTTTCATATAAGGGGTGGCCTTTCCCATTGTCCCGGTCAAAATGAGTGGACCCTTTTCTGTTTGAAACGTTATGGTGGGCGTTTGAAGAGAGCGGGGATATTTGGGGCGGTAGCCGTTACTCCTTTTGATTATCACCCCAATGTCCTTGTTTTCAAGGCCTTCATGAGCAACTGGAATTATCCAACCAACACCCTACTGGTAGAGGATCGGTTCATGACTGTTACTCTCGATGATCTTAGGGATTTGGTGGGTCTTCCCGTTAAAGGTTCTCCTTATGAAGAGTTCTCTCCTCGTGACTCTGAACTTTTCGGGATGGACCCGAATGGGAATTGGAATTACTCGGCTGCTGTGAGGCGGGTTTATGAGATCCATAATGAGATTTCTAAAGACCGCTTCAATAAAGATAAGGGTGCAAAGGTGCCTCTCCGCGTATGGGTGGAGTATTTTACTGACCGTACCGCACGATCCAAGAGTTGGCCTTCTCCAAACATTCTGAATGAAAAGCTTCTAAGAGGTGACACGTCTAAACCCAGCTTGATAAGTCTCACTTCTAAAGCTCTTTCTCTCGATGATGAAACAGTGCTCACCGCCTTCATTGCTTGGTGGCTTTGTTATTTCCTTCTGCCTAGTCAATCTGTTGGTGTGCTTAGGCCAGAAACCTTCATAGCTGCCAATGCTATGGCTCGGGGAGAACAACTCATTTTAGCTGTTCCTGTGTTGGTTAACCTTTATAGGTCCCTTCGAATGATCGCTTCTTCTCCTGACCCTTCTTGTGTGCCAGTAGTGGTTCCATTTCACCTTTTATTTGGGTGGGTACGTTCTCGCTGGCCTCGAACTTATGATGCGCTTGTCATGCCTGAGTCCATCAGAAAGTTGCTTCCAAAATTGGCATCAATTGCCCATGTAAACCCCGCTGGTTGTCCCGATCCGTGGAAGACGCATTTGTATTTCATTCAAAGTCGTGAAGCGGTTGTCATCCATTCTCGCATCTCCACTTCTGGTTCCTCTTGGGACAATTCTGAACATGAGATTGAGGATAAAGCGCCTTTCCATCTTGGTCTTTTTCCTTTGTTGGAGAATTCTCCTAGAAGTGCTGAATTCTTGCTATGTGCGCGTGAAGCTCTTCTCCCTTATCGTTCAGGTGACAACTTGTCCGCTGAAGTTTATTACCCTTCTTTGGTGGCACACCAATTCGGGTATGATCAGTTCATACCTGCCATAACCATGCCTCCAGCTCAAGATTTCTTGTCCATGGATTTGGTGACTCATGCCCGTCTTTGGCATTCTTTTTCTCAACTGGGCACCGAGGTTAAGTGTTGGATTCCTTCAGCGAAACGTGTTGGAACTATCACTGCAAGATTCTTCAGGTGGTTCACGCACTTGGTTGAATCTTTCCATGAGCGTCTTCAGGAGGAAATTATAAGGCGCGTGTACCCTACAAATGCTCAGGAGCGTTGTTCCCACAAGCAGCCTCCTTGGGGTCCTCGTGTCCCTGATGACTTTCGTGGTTTGGATGGAACCCTCCGCTATCTTTCCAAAGAGGAAATGTTGACTGCTTTCTCTAAACACCCGCTTCCCTCTCTTCAAGGTTTGTGTATCCGTTTCTTTTCTTTCCCATTATTTTCCTCATAACTAGTCTCCCTTTATTATACACTAATTTTGCCCACATCTGATAAAATAACAGCGGAAGTCCCCATTAATGCGGACACACATGAACCCACAATTTCAGCTGGCGATGTCAATGCGAACATAGTAAGGGAAAAGGTGACCGGAGAGGAGACCAATGATCGGTCTACTCTGCATTCCTTTCCTTCTCATGTTGATGAAGAGTTTAACTCCTTTGTGGAGGAAGGAGAAATCTTTGCTAACTCTTGTTTTGAAACATCTCCAATCGAAGGTATTTTTCACATATCTTCATTTTTTACTTCTCCATCATTCTTATTCCTCACCATATCTCTTCGAACTTTATCCAGAGGTTGTCCCAAGTGGTGAAACAGATGGACCCCATTCAACAAACGTAGAGAAAGTTTACGCCCCACCTACTGTGGTTAATCCTTCCAGACTGCCCTCTCCTTCTTTCGTCAGAGGCGAATCTTCTTCACATATTCCTAACACCTCCAGGGGTCCTAAATCCATTACTTGGCTTCCCCCTGACATTCAACTTCCGGAGGAGCCTGAAATCATTGAGATAAGTGATGAGCCCGATCCTGCTCCACCAATGTCTTTGGATCCCCCAGGAGGTATAGTTTTCTTCTTTTAGAAATCCCTCTCCTTCATCACTCAACTTCTTTACTTATTTCTCCTTTTCCTTTTCTTTATTCCCTTCTTTGATCATGTAGTCTTCTTGGTTGAAGACGTGGCACGGCTTCTCTGGAGACTTGCTGAAACATGCGGTGAGACTTGCCTAGGTCGCCAGCTCTTTGACTATGGCTGTTTTCAATTTTTGAGGGGGGCTGATCGCAATGAAATTCTTGAGAATATGGCCAATTTAGGTTTGGTGCCTCTTCGCTTCCACCTTCACTTCATCACCAAGGAATATATCCAATGGGAATACTCCAAGAGGCTTCGTGTCCTTTCCTCTGCTACTCTAAGAAGGGGACATGCGGAATCGAAGGTGTTTTCAATCCTTGAACTCCAAAAGGAGCTTCCTTTGATGCTTGCTACCAATCGCCACCAATTTGAGCTTCTTAGGGCGATCCATGATTTTTCGAGAGTTGATCTCGTGGCATCGGACATTCGTCGTCTTGAGGGGGATTTGAAAGATCTTCCTTCCAAATTGACGGACACCACCTCTTTCATGCAATCCGCATGGGCCGATCATGATCATGCGGTGTACCGCATGAATCGCCTTTGGGAAGATTGTGAGGAGCACACTAAGGAGGCTCGGAAACTGATCGCCTACGTAACCACAACACTTGCTGAACTTCATCAATTTCTGAACTCTTCTAGGCGTATGATGAGACCTCATAGGGATGCTTCCGTTCGCCCTCGCCCTTATTAGAGGATTCTAGTCATGGTTTCGTTAGGGTTCTATTTTGCTGGTTTTCGTGGGCTTCCTTGAAGCTTTGTATCTTTTATCTTTGTCTTTACATATCAAGTTGTACCAGACGTTGTATTTTGTTGGGGAAGTTTGTATGAACTCTTAATCTCTTTTATTCCCTTAGAGAAATGGATTTTATAAGCTTCATGCTTCATGTATCTCTCCCTATGTTTTGCTCGTATGTTTGATTTTTGATGTTTCTTTCTTTTGCGCATGTGTTTATTTAATGTTTCAGGTCGACATGGATAGCCAAGTTGGTCCTCTGCCTCATGAGGGTGAGGATGGACTCTCAGAGTCCAGTGATGCCCCCTCTCACCAGGAACTCCGTATCACTGGCATTCAGGAGTATCTGCGTACCCCTAGCCCTCCACCTTTCTCTAGAGGTGAACTTTTCTACTAATCTTTCATTTATCTCCTTGGCACTAACTTTTTTATTCTTTCGACTGATCGCCTCTCATGCTTTGTTTCTTCTTTTTCAGCTGTTACGGTGGTAGGACTGAAGGATGCTTTGACCGCCTTGCGCTTAGCTTGCAGGGGCACTCCTCTTGTTCTCTCTCCCATTCGTGATAGGTTTTTTGATGGGATCTCCTTGGAGATTCAGCCTAACAGAGGGGTTGCTGCACTAGTGCTTTCTCTCATTGGTGAGTGTCACGGGATAGTGGAGACGCTCAAGTTGGGACACTTAGAGCAGGAGTATATCCGCAGGGGCAGTCATCTCACTTTATGCCTCCAGTCGCTGAGTAGCACCTTTGAGACCCTTACCTCCTTCCATGCTAGGTATCATTCTCTCTGCCAGCGATCTATCTCTTCGGTCACTGAGTGGATGGCCGCTCGCCGAGCAGCACCCTCCTCCTCTACTCGTCATACTGACGTTGGGCGTTGGGAGTCAGATGTGGTATTCTTTCATTCTGAGATTGCGGAGCTCCACTCTCAGCTAGTTCTCTGGTCAGGCTACTATACTGATGCGTGGAGCCGCTGTGCCGAGGCTTTCAGGTACTTTGCTCATTTCCGTGATGAGGAGGAGAGACGGATGGAGACTGTCCATTCTCGTTACAAGCGCATCATTCGCATCCTTGATGAGGCGAAGGGTAGGTCATATATGCACAGGAGGGAGGCTGATCTTATGGAGGGCCTTGTAGAGGGCCGCTGAGTATTATTCTGGTTGGGATTTTGGGCTAAGCTTTGGGGGTTTTGATGCTAGCCTCGTATCTTCACCTTCTGGGTCTTGATTTTTCTTTAGGCCTAACATTTAACACTTGGATTTTATGTAGGCCTTGTATCTCTTATGTTAGCTGTCTTGACTTGTTTGGCTTGCTTGTAGTTTTGTGCTTTTGCCTAGTGGCATTTGACTTGTCCTTGTGCCTGACTGAGTTCCTACACTCGAGGCTTCCTTGCGTGCTTACTTGTGACACAATGAGTAACTTCACCCTTTTAAACAACCTGATCGAGTTCTTGCGCTCAAGGTTTCTTTTCTCTAACCTCTTTTAAAATGTAGTAAGTACTTCGTCATTCTTGCGCCTGATTGGGTTTCTGCGCTCAAGGCTTCCTTCCTTCTTCTTTTTTTTATTTATGGAGCTCAAGTACTCTTACTCTTGCCGCCCTTTCTTTCACGAAATATGGGAATTTGGCCCATACTCGCCTTCTTCTTTTTTCTTTTAAGGGTCTAAAACTCACGCAAATTCAATTCCCAATTTAGGTTGGGGTATTTTGGCCTGTCCCTATATTTCCTTGGGTTCGAACCTACATGGGCCACGACCCAATTTGTTGGTTATTTTCTTCTTCTAAAATCAGCCTTGAACGCTTCCACTTCTCCTGCGCCTCCTTGACTTCGTACCGTTTCTTTCGAGCATTAGTTTGAACGGTTTATTTCCACTTCTTGCCACTACGGCCTTGGTTTTCACACGTTCACATGTTCACACGTCTGCCATTAACTCCAAGTTAAAACCTTTTCTCTACCATGCCTATATAAGCGCACCTTTGCTTTTCTCTTTTTTTTTATTCAAGCTTCCTACAGTCTTTCTTCTCTTTACACAAACTCCCCAATTTATTGCCACCATGTCCTCTCTTCCTTCATCCAAGCGTGCCAGGGAGGCCTCTGGTTCCTCTATCTTGCGTCTGGATTCTACTTTTCCAGACTGGTCCCTTACTCCTGACAACCGCTATCTCTTTCGCGATGAGACCGCATTCCTTTCTTACTATAATGACATGGGTAATGCAGAGAGGCCCGTGGCTGATTGTTATTTCTTTCGTCCTATGCGGATGATCCCTGTGGAGCAAGTGAATCTCATCAGGGGTTGGCTTGACTCATGGAGCTTGGCTGGCTTGGTAGATTGTGATCAGCCGTATCACCCCAGAATTACTCGCCTCTTCTACGCCAATCTCAGGGTTTCTTTTAATCATTTTGGGTCTCCTTCAGCCTCTTACTATCTGTTTGGCCGCTTCTTTCACATCACCGTTGGGGATTTGGCCAATTACTTGCAGGCTGCCAACACCGTCAACGGCTCTACCATTTATGCCTTTCAGAGGTGGCCTCAAGGTTTCGGCAGTTATCAGGAATGTCGCCAATGGTTCAGGGCGGCGGCTCCTGATATCGAGAGGGTATCTACTTTCCATCTGCCTGCTCTTCATAGGTATTTTTCTCTTTCTTCTTCTTTTGCTTCTTTTGATTGCTTTTCTTCTCTTTCTTTATTCTTTCATGATTTTCAGGCTTCTTTTCTTGGTGATCAATGATATTATCTTTCCCCAAGGAGTAATGACCCATCTCGCCAAACCTGGAAGTCTCTTCTACCTTCGCAATCTGATTCAGAAGCAATGGCCCATCAATTTGGCTCACATGATCCTTTTCCATATGCATCAAGTAGCGATTTCTGATCGGGAGCCACTCCCTTACGGTCATCTTATTGAGGCTCTCGTGCTTAGGGCGCATATTCGTGTGCCCAATATGTTGTGGGGCAATCGTGTTTCTGATGCTGATGTGGCGCATCCTTCTAACCTCCTCCTTTCCTTGCCCCTTGTTGGATGGGTTGAGTCTTCAATGGATATGCTGGTCCCCGATCCCAATCAGCCAGTGAATGACTACATTTTGCTCCCTAACGCAGCTCCCAACCAGTATGGTCCTATGGGTGTGGATTCCCCGCCGGATGATAATTCGGCTATGATGGCTCTTGATGATCCTGCCCCTGTCTCAATCCGAGCTTTTATTGATCAGCGCTTTGGGGAATTAAATGCCCGCTTAGAAGGTTTGGAAGGAATGCTTCAGGTCATTTCGGCCACTCTGAACAATTTGGCGGGTGGTGGAGCTGCGGCTGCCCCAGAGTAAACGGCCGTCTTGGGTAGCTTTGTCCCAGTGCTGCCCCAGTGCCGCCTCGGTGCTGCCCCAGTGCTATCTTTAGGGCACTTTTACTTTTATCTTTTATTTTGCACCCCTTTTAATTTGTATTAGGGATTTTTCAGTATTGTTCTATCTTGCGTTGGCTTGTATTTGTAATCTTCTGTACTCCTTTTATCATCAGTGAATGACATTTCCTTTATCTGCCTTTTGCTTCCTTTGTATATTTTTTTTTTCTTTATGAACGTCGTGTCATGAGATAGGGACACAGTGGAGGTGGGTGGGGGGAGCCCTCAGATACCTTCATAGGGCGGTGCCTTAATGCCTTCAGACACCACAAAGGCTTAATCTTCATTAGGCATAGGTGTCTTAGAAAACCACCAAGGCTTTCCTTGACACGGCTTCGCGTTCTCCGGGACCCGAGAATCCCATCGTTGACCGCGGATTATGATTAGGGTAAATTCTAACATATGAGGAAATAGATTTCTTTTCAAAAACCATTTTCCAAACTATGCCCAGCGAGGGACATGGTGGGAGTGATTGGGGGGAGCCCTCAGATACCTTCATAGGGCGATGCCTTAATGCCTTCAGATGCCACAAAGGCTTAATCTTCATTAGGCATAGGTGTCTTGGAAAACCACCAAGGCTTTCCTTGGCACGGCTTCGCGTTCTCCGGGACCCGAAAATCCCATTGTTGACCGCGGATTATGACATGGGGTAACTATAACCTAGCGGGGCATGTCTCTTTTCAAAAACTTGCCCCTTTATTGGGTTTTGGGTTTTGATTGAAAGGTTAAGTTAAGGTTTTGGTTTTTTGGTTTTATTGGGCCCTAACGTTTTCGTTGGACTTTATTCTAAGGTTTTATTGAGTTATGTATATGGTTTTGGACTTAATAGGTTTTTGTTGTCATGGGCTTTTGTAGAGTTTTGGTCTTTTATTGGGCTAGGCCTTATTGTGATTAGGATATATGAAAGCTTTGGTTATTTTTGGTAAGGTGGACTAAAAGGATGGACCCTAAGTATAGTACTTCTTGAGATATCGTCCATTGATTGGTGGAATCGAGCCTTCTCCTTCCTTGTCTACGAGCTTATAAGATCCTCCTCCATAAACTTCCTTAATGATGTAGGGCCCTTCCCAATTTGGCGCGAATTTTGGGCCCTGATGATGACCGACGATGGGCCTTCTCAAGATCAGGACTAATTCTCCTTCTTTAAAAGTACGAGGCCTTACCATCTTATCATAAGCTTTAGCCATTTGAATTCTATACAACTCTAAGCTGTGTTGGGCCGCCAATCTCTTTTCATCCATAGCGTCTAACTCATCCAACCTCAGGCGGGCCCTTTTATCCATTGGTAAGCCTATTTGCATAGCTACTCTCAAGGAAGGTAGCTCTACTTCCAAGGGTAACACTGCTTCGGATCCGAATGCTAATGAGTATGGAGTTGCTTGTGTGGGAGTCTTGTATGTTGTTCGATAAGCCCATAAAGCTTCTTGGAGTCTTTCATCCCAACTTCTATGATTGTCACCCACCGTTTTTCTCAAGAGCTTAATCAACACTTTGTTGAAGGCTTCGGCTAGGCCATTAGCACGCGGGTTATAGATGGAAGAATATCTCCATTTGATCTTGTGTTGCCTGGCGAAAGCACAAATTTCTCCACTCTTAAATGACGCACCATTATCTGATACAATCTCTCGTGGAGTGCCAAAGCGATACAACACATGGTTCTTTAAGAATCGAATAACATCTTTGCTCTTGACTTCTTTTAAGGCCACTGCTTCGGCCCATTTGGAGAGATAATCCGTGATGGCTAGGATGAATCTATGTTCCTTTGAGGATGGTGGATCAATGGGCCCAACTATATCCATGCCCCACATATCGAACGGCCATGCTGCTACCGTTGGGTGTAGGGGATTGGGATGCTGATGGATGAAGTCACCATGTATTTGGCACATGTGACATTTCCTCGCTTGTTCTTCACAATCGGCAATCATTGTAGGCCAATAATATCCCATTCTTTTGATATGCAGCCTCATTTTAGGTCCTGACTGATGAGCTCCACAAAATCCTGAATGAACCTCCTTCATAATCTTTCGAGCCTCGCTTTGTGACACACATCTTAACCATAATTGATCATATGACCTCCTGTATAAAGTGTCATTCACATACACATATCGGAGAACCCTTCGCTTCAATTGTTCTCTTTCGGCCTTTTCACTAGGCAAGGTTTGGTATTTGAAGTATTCTATGAAAGGTTTCCTCCAATCTTCTTCTTCATTTATTGCTACTTCCAGTACTTCATCGGGCTCCATCATCATATCTATTTCCCATTCCTCCATATCTACCAAGAGGTTGGTGTTTACTTCTTTCTCGATCTCCAGAAGGTAAGGTGCTAAGGATCGTCGATTTCTTATGGTGATTTGCACTTCTTCTCCATCTGGCTTGCTCAATTGGGTGGCCACTCGAGCCAAAGCGTCTGCCATGCCATTAGATGCTCTTGACACCTTCTCAAATGCGATTCTGGAGAATTTAGCCATTAACTCTTGAGCTCTTTCATGATATTTCACCAATTCTGGCTTCTTTACTTCAAACGTCCCTTCAATTTGACTTAGGACCAGTTGGGAATCGCCACACACTTTCAACTCTTTTATACCCATGTTGATTGTCAATTCTAGTCCTGCTAGTAATGCTTCATATTCAGCCTCATTATTTGTGCACGGCTCTGTCAAGGCTATAGAATGGCGAAGGATCCCTCCTTGCGGAGTAACAAATACCAATCCAACCCCTGCTCGGATTCGGGGTAAGTTGGGCCTTTTAGAGGGTTGTATCGTTGATGACCCATCGAAGAACATCGTCCACCTGGGTTCTGTTTCTTCCAAGCATAGACTTTGCTCGTCAGGAAACTCACAATTTAATGGAGAACCATCAGGGACTGGATGTGCTGCCAGGAAGTCAGCCATTGCTTGTCCTTTAATAGCCTTTTGGGGTGCGTAAGAGAGATCAAACTCCATCAATGCTATGGCCCATCTAGCTAGCCTTCCCGTCAACATAGGCCTTGTCATCAAATACTTCAATGGATCCACCTTCGATATTAATGTGATCTTGTGGGAGAGCATGTAATGCCTTAGTTTCTTAGTAGCGAATACCAATGCTAGGCAATGCTTTTCAATGGGGCTATAGGATTGCTCGGCCCCGACCAGCATACGGCTCAAGTAATATAGAGCATTCTCTTTACCTTCATCATTTTCTTGAGCTAACAAAGCTCCCAAAGATCCTTCTAAGGCCGTGGTGTAGAGAATTAGTGGCTTTCCTTGAATAGGCGCGGCGAGGACAGGTGGTTTGAGGAGGTATTCTTTAATGTCCTCGAAAGCCCTTTGACATTTCGCATCCCATCTAAAAGGCACATCCTTCTTGGTAAGGTGAGTGAACGGTTTGATCCTCCCCGAAAGATTGGCGATGAATCTTCTCACGTACGCCAATTGCCCTTGTAGAGAACGGAGTTGTTTGAGAGTTTTCGGGGGAGGCATTTCTCTAATTGCCTTGATTTTGGCGGGATCGATCTCAATGCCCCTGTGTCTTACCACGAACCCCAAGAATTTTCCAGAAGATACCATAAAGGCACACTTCAACGGGTTCATTTTCAACGAATATTTCCTTAGCCGTTCAAACACGACTTTCAAGTACTCAAAATGCTCATCAATCGATCGAGCTTTTACTACCAAATCATCCACGTAACATTCCACAATCTTGTGAATTAAATCATCAAAAATCTTGGTCATGGCCCTTTGGTAAGTTGCACCCGCATTCTTTAATCCAAACGGCATCACTTTATAGCAAAAGATGCCAATCGGGGTGCGGAATGATGTATGGCGTTGATCCTCTCTATCCATCGGTATTTGATTATACCCCGATGACCCGTCCATGAAGGAGTATAACACATAAGAAGAGGTGTAGTCTATAATTAGCTCAGTCACGGGTAGCGGAAAGTCGTCTTTTGGACATGCTTTGTTCAAGTCCCTAAAGTCCACACATACCCTTATTTGCCCATTCTTTTTCTTGACGGGTACAATGTTCGCGACCCAAATGGGATTTTCCTCCTCTCGAATGAACCCCGCTTCAATCAGCTTTTTTACCTCTTCTACCACTTTTTCTTCAAGCTCAACTCGCATACGCCTTGGAGCTTGTTTAACGGGCTTCACACTTGGGTCAATTTTTAACTTATGAGAAGCTAGGGCGGGATCAAGGCCTGGCATTTCAGTGTAATTCCATGCGAAACAATCTTTGTATTTCATCAAGAGTTGTTTCAATTGCTCTTGTTTTTCAGGAGAAAGAGATGCGCTTATGAAGGTAGGGCGCAGATCTTCTTCGGTACCCAAATTTATTTTGAGAAGATCATCAATTGTATTTTGTCCTCCATCTTCTAGTTCTTGAGGAGCGTTCTTCGCCACTTGAATCAAATCTTCCTCTTCTGCATTTTCTTCCACGGGTGTTATTCCAACCATGTGGCATTCAACAATCAGAGCTTCCCCGTGTGCTTGTTGATAGCCTAGGCCTTTAGTATTCTTTACTTTTCCATCCACTCCCATTACTTGCCGGGATTTTCCGTTCCACAAATCATGGAAGGTTTTAGCTCTTTGCTTTGAAATTGGGTCTAGGCAACGATTTCTTTGGAAGAGGCTCATCAACCCTTGATTGTAGTACCCCATCACTTCTATTCTCTCAAATTCTTCTTCTTCCTTTTCCTTAAGCCACCTCGCCCAACCATCTGAGCCAAGAGGATTACTTGATGAGTCTACACTTTCAGCTTTATAGAATAAGATTCCTTTGTGGAATATCATTCTTCCATTCACTTTTTCTTCCTTAGGTGGGATATAGAAGGTTTCTAACTCTTTGATCTGGTAAACCTCCCTTGGCGTGAGTTCTTTGTAGTACCCCATAGGTACTTGCTCAATGGCCATTGAGTCTTCTCTATGATCATAAGACTCTTCGTCCGATTCGGTGTCATAGACATGAATCACCCTCTTTGGCTCTTGACTTCCCCCTTCATCTTTTATGTATATCTTTCCCGTTCGGCCACCTTTCTCTTCCTCATCATCTGATGATCTTGTATAAATGGGGGTTTTTATGGCACAAGCGGTTTTCATCTTTCCCCTGAGTTTTATCTTCTCCTCATTCTCTTCCCGAGGCACCACTCGCGCCCTTAAAGTTGGGGAAATACTTCTTTGTGAAGTTGGAGCGTAGAATCGATCAATTTCTTCAAGCTCTACCTCATGGACACCATAATGTTGGGCATCTCCCTTGATCACTTTTTGTTCTCCATCTTGCAGATATTTGACACATTGGTGGAGAGTTGATGGCACAAGCCCGTTCTCATGTAACCATGGTCGTCCAAGTAGAGCTCGATAAGAAGTATCTGCGTCAATGACGTAGAACTTTACCAGTGTTTCTAATTCCCCAAACTTCATTGGCAATGTGATTGCACCTAAAGCTCGCTCGGAATTTTGATTGAAGCCATGTATGAACACATTCTCATCAGAAAGCCTTCTTCCTCCTAAAGCCAATTGATTTAGCGAATTGATCCTAAACCCAGGATCGACTAGCATTCGACTTAGTTGGCTCCCATTTGTCTTGCCTGTAATATACAACGGCTTATTGTGATAGGAGGTTCCCATCATGAGGTCTTTGCTTGTGAAAATTATCTGATTTTCAGGTTCCACATAGAGGGCCTCAGTCATGTGCTTCTCGGCCACGTAAGCTTGGAACCTTTCGGGCTCTTTAAGCATCTCCATCATTGTTTCTCGCAACTCCTTTGACATCATTAGCGCTTCAAACACGCTTATTAGTGCGGGAGTGCGCCTTAGGTGAGCCAGAATGTTGTATTCTCCTCTTATTTCTTTTGCCTTGTGACTCGGCCCGGGCTCATCTTCAACCTCTTGAATTCTAACCTTGCCCTTCTCTTTAGGCGCTTGTCTTTCGGGAATGTTTGCACCCGACCGCAGATTTACATGGCAGTCCTTTTCTTTAAACATACCCTTGGCGAAGAGGCCTTGATAAGGAGCCTCGTTTTCATCTTCTGTATCATCGTCATAGTAGTAAGTGACTGTCTCCTCCTTCACTTCTTTCTTTTCTTCTATTTTTAACACCATTTCTTTCTCTTTTCCATTTTTCTCTTCACTTTCCTCTTCTTTTTCTTTTTCATTTCTTTTTTCATTGCTTTCATTTTTCTTTTCATTGTTTTCATTTTTCTTTTCTTTCACCAACTTTATCTTTCGAATTTCTCTTTCTTCTTCCTCCTCGTCTACTATGACGATGACATTACAATCTACATTTCGCCTTGGGTTGCCTCTTTGAGCCACTGCGTTAGCTTGAGCATGCGGAGCGGGCGTTTGCTTGTAGCTTTCAGGCAAGACCAAGTCGCCTTCTTTGATCATTCTTTCTGCTATGTTCTTAAAGACATAGCAATCGCCCGTTGGATGACCTAGGACCCGATGATAAGCGCAATAGGTTGGGTCAGTGGTCTTATGCATTTCTTCGGCCCTTTTGCACTCTCGCAATTCTATGGCTTTTCCTTCCAGGAGTTGCTTCAATAATGCCGCGGTCTTCTCTTTCTTAAAAGAGTACGGCCTATTCAACCGTTCGGCTAGCGTGGATGCGCGACCACTCCCATTGCCATTGTTGTTGTTATTATTGCTGCTATTGTTGTTGCAGTAATTCCTTTGCCCGCCTTGGCTAGTTGATGCTTCATTAGCTCCCGCTATCTTGATGGGCCCTTGCGCTCTATTTCTTGACTCATTTTTATAGTTTTGCACTTCCTTGGGAGGACCAATATGCACAATTCTTGCAACTCTCGTGACTAGATCTTCGTAGGTGTAAATGTCACTTCCTGAGAGAGGTCGCTTTACCCAATCATCAAGATTTCTTATCAAAAATTCGACCGCCTCCCTTTCAGGCATCTGATGAGAGCATCTTATATGCATGTTCCTCCACCGGTTAATGTAGTCAAGTGGAGCTTCACCCACTCTTGGCTTTTCGCTTACAACATCGGCCACTGCGAGTCTTTGATTGACCATGGCGAATTTGGCCTTGAAAAGGTCTTCCATCTCTTCCCATGTTTCTATTGAGTAGTTTTCGAGCGAGGAATACCACTCAAATGCTGCCCCAGTGAGGCTTTGGGAGAATTGTTTGAGCAACAAGGCTTCATCATGGGCAGTATTGCCGCATGAGTTGCGAAACTGGATCAGATGCTGATTAGGCGTGATGCTGTCTTTGCCCGTTCCATCGAACAAGTTAAACCTGGGCACCTGATATCCAATAGGATACGGGATTTGTTCGTATTCTTTAGGGTACGGCCTCCCGCACCTCTTGTGTAGATTAGCAAATCGACCCGCTCCCGTGGCTTGGAGTTGTAGATTAATCATCTCTTGAATGACTTGCTTGGTCGGGTCAGGTCTTCTTGCCCCAGTTCGCCGTCTAGCTTCGGGCATCTCGTCTTCACTTGACTCGTATTTCGCCCTATTCCTTCTTCCCTTGAGGCGTCTTTGATATCCTCTTTCTTCTTCCTCTTCTGACGATTCATACTTGTGCCTATTCTTCTTTCCTTTGGAAGGTCTTCTCTTAGGCCTTTCTTGCTCTTCGTCAGAAGATCCATATTTACTCTCATTCTTTCTATCTTTTGAGGATTTTCTTCTCTCTCCTTCTTCTTCTTCATCAGAACACTCATACCTACTTTTGCTTCTTCTTTCTTTAAGTACTCTTTCTTTGTATTCATCTTCTTCTTCACCAGAAGATCCTTCATTTTCAAGGTCTTCAAGCAACTTTTTCTTTTCTAGAAGTTTATACATCTTCTTAAGTAGTTTTCCTTCTTTCTCTCTTTCGTTCATCATCAATGCCATTTTCTTTTCATTTCTTTCAATAATGCTCATCAATCTTGGCCTTTCACCTTTCTTCCAACGATCTTTACCATTTACATCTTCTTCTTCGTCCCCCGTTGGCTCTTCATCATTTATGATGCGGCTTGAAGAAGCACGATCTCGCTTATCCTTGCCGTCCCTCTTGGTGAATGGGGCTTCTCCATCACTGGCCATATTCACAAAGGCGTGCATCTCGTACTCTTCATTTATTTCAACCATATGGACTCGAGCATGGACCACGAGTTGGCCATCTTCCTGTGCAACATGCCTTTTCTTATTGCGTGGCCCTTGATCCACTTCCATGGGTTGTGCTTTCTCTTTAGGCACCCAAACCTTCTTAGGTCCCAATCTTTCCTTGACTGGCTTAATTCTTTGCCCCAGTCTTTGGTGCACGGAGGAGGACACTTTATTGTGACTCTTTGGTCCCAATCGTTCATGGGCCGATGTTCGCGGAAAGCTTAGCCTTTCCTTCACCGATTGCCGGTTTCGAGGACTTCTTCCTCTGAATTGCATTTGATACTCGGGAGGGAATTCCTCCATGGTCTTGAGCACGGCCACGGGCGAATTCTTCCTAACGAGGCGGAGTGTTGAGAACGGGTTGCTGACTAGCAGGTTCGGCTTTACTTCCAACTCATTCTCATAGGCCCGCTGAACCTTCTTTATTGTCCTCGCGCTCTGAGAGGCCGGCGCATACACCTTCTTCACGGCCATCTTCTTAGTAGGGGAACGGCGGCGAGATTGGTGCTTTTGAGGAGGATGAGTCGGGCTTGAGCGAGCTCGCTTGTGGGAGACAGTTGTCCATTCTTCCTCCTTCACAGAGTCAATTTCCATTGGATCTTCAATGACCTTGGTAATCTCCACCACTTTTTCGAGTGGCTCTTCTACGACCACCCTTGCCAATTTGAAGCTTCCATCACTAGCTTGGACGACGGGCACATAGGAGTGCCCGAAGGGCAGGCCTCCAAGTGTGAATTCATCATTGTAGCAGATCGGCACTCCTCCGATCCTGAGAACTCCTGTCGGCTTGAAAGCGTCAATGCTGGTAAATGCCATTTCAACCTGCAATGACACAAAACTTAATGTTACCGTTAGGACTGCTTATTAAAATTCCTTAGCCTTTACGTCACCCTTTAAGTCCCAAAGATGAGAGGAGAAAGAGGTCCCACCGGGCGTGCCAGAGAATCTGTTGCGGCTTTTTCGTCATTATTCTCCTCGAAGGAATTTCTCAAAGAACAATGGGAACATAGCCTTAGATTCACCTCCCTTAAGGTTTCGATCTCTATAGCGGGTATCTCTCAACACAAGAAAACCCTATAAAGAGTCGCTACTTAAAGAAGTTTCTTAATTTTGCGGGTCCTTTCTTTCCAATAGGCGCAAGCCCCTATTGTTAATTACCTCGTAGTCGCCTACGAGAACCACTGATTAAGGGACGTAAAGGGTATTGATGTAATGGGCTAAGAAAATGGATTTATGGAGTGTTATTATTTGTCTTAAAGAGACCTTAATTGATGGTACCAAACTTAGTTGACGGGACCCAATTAAGGATCGCTAAATTATTACTAAAAGACTTTGAACTTAGACTTGGACTTATACTAAAAGAAACACATGAATTTTGGTTTAGAAGAGGTTTTCGTTGAGAGGAATGAATCTTCACTTGGAATCGTTTTACAACCTTCGGGGCATTTGGCGCCACTTGTGAAAGTTGGTTCTTTTACAACCCTCGGGACATTTGGCGTCACTTGTGAGAGTTGGTTCTCGGGCCATTTGGCGGCACTTGTGAGAACAAAAGGAATTTTACAACCTTCGGGGCATTTGGCGCCACTTGTGAAAGTTGGTTCTTTTACAACCCTCGGGACATTTGGCGTCACTTGTGAGAGTTAGTTCTCGGGCTATTTGGCGGCACTTGTGAGAACAAAAGGAATTTTACAACCTTCGGGGCATTTGGCGCCACTTGTGAAAGTTGGTTCTTTTACAACCCTCGGGACATTTGGCGTCACTTGTGAGAGTTGGTTCTCGGGCCATTTGGCGGCACTTGTGAGAACAAAAGGAATTTTACAACCTTCGGGGCATTTGGCGCCACTTGTGAAAGTTGGTTCTTTTACAACCCTCGGGACATTTGGTGTCACTTGTGAGAGTTGGTTCTCGGGCCATTTGGCGGCACTTGTGAGAACAAAAGGAATTTTACAACCTTCGGGGCATTTGGCGCCACTTGTGAAAGTTGGTTCTTTTACAACCCTCGGGACATTTGGCGTCACTTGTGAGAGTTGGTTCTCGGGCCATTTGGCGGCACTTGTGAGAACAAAAGGAATTTTACAGCTTTCGGGGCATTTGGCGCCACTTGTGAAAGTTGGTTCTTTTAAAACCCTCGGGACATTTGGCGTCACTTGTGAGAGTTGGTTCTCGGGCCATTTGGCGGCACTTGTGAGAACAAAAGGGATTTTACAACCTTCGGGGCATTTGGTGCAACTTGTGAAAGTTGGTTCTTTAACGACCCTAGGGACCATCTTGATCGATCTTCTTAATAAGAGTCGGTTCTCGGGACCGTCTTAGTCGGTCTTCTTGTGAGAACAAAAATGGAATTCTTTGGGCGAGGGGGCCCGTAAGAATTCGATTTCTAAATCATCTAAGGTTGATCTCAACCCTAGTGAGGGACTTTTCCTCAAACGAAGAAGTTTCGGCTTTGACTTTGGGTTTCGCGTTTAGACTTTTAATTTTGATGTTTCGCTTGGGATATTGGTGGCATTTATTCACTTTGGCCTTTGGAACTTTTGACTTTTAGAAATTTCTTTTTTAGATTTGAACATACTTATTTTGAGAGTCTTTTAATATTTGAAAACATTATTCTTGAAATTACTTGGATATCGAGAGTATTTAGTTTTTGATTTTTATAAATTTCATTTTTAAAGATACGATTGGTTTATTTTTGACTTTGTAATTTGTGAAAATAATATTCTTATTTGAAAATATTTGATTTCGAAGATATTATATTTAGAATTTTTATTTCAAAAGTATTTAGTTTTAGTTTCAGAATTTTATAAATAGGTTTATTAGTTTTCTAATATTTATAAATTTCATTTTTAAAGTGAAAATGCTTCAGAAATACAAAAGGCCGCTACTTTGACATATTTTTACATCAAAGTATCAGTGAATTTGGTTTATTTTGATTTTTAGATTTTTAGAATTTTATAGGTATTTCATGTGTAATTTTCTGAGTTTTCTATTATTTTAAATTGATTTTTAAAGTTTTCTAGTTATATGGCGTTCTCTGGTTGGTCCATGTCATCATGTTAAACTGAGGTGTCAAGCGAGAATTAAGCTTCTGATATGGATCTACTTTTGGTTTACTTCTTTTTGGGCCTTTAGTAGTTGATGGGCCGAAACCTTCTTTACTTCATTTTTTTTCTACATCCACCATTGGCAGGAGTCAAGTACGCGGGTTCTACTGTTATCTCGCCACAGACGATCAAAGGGGATCTCGGCGCTGAAATGAAGTCGAAAGAGACAGACTTCGTTTCTTGACTAACGGGTTTGCTTGATATCGGGTTTGGATCCGTTTCTCATTCTGGCCGTCGCAACTCACATGGAGGAGCTCGTAAGAATCGTGAGGGAAAGAGGAAGACAGTAGTGGGCTTTGCTCCTGTCGCGTCATCGCCGTTCGGTCAGGGGGGTGGAGTGATTTTCGTGACAGTATAAAACTAAAATTTGATTTAGCCCTTGCCATTCTGAATTTTCATTCTCTGACGCTTGTCAAGGCCAAATTAAACGGGACTAGCTCCATTGGAGTTGCGATGAGATAGAGAGTACGAGGATATGTCAGGCTAAAACTAAGTTAATCTTATTTAGTGAAGGGATCAATGGGTGGCACGGTGAGAGATGAGATTGATACTGAGACGTGTTAATTGTTCCAGTACTATCGTTCACATATACCAATTGATGATAAAATCCCTTAATTTGGCATTTACTTCCTCTTATTCACGACACATTTGAACAATTTCTCACCTACTACTTTTTATACTACACACATGATCTGGTTCATGAAGCAACATGTTATCCACACTTGACACAATTAATGTTTGGTACAGGCTTACATACATGGTACCACTTTGATTACCCATGTTTAGCAATGAACATTCCGGACTTTACTCGGCTTATTCCTATTCACTGGTACATATACTTAGGTTCTGACAAATAACAATTTGAAGACGTGAAGCCATATATTAAAGTCTCTCAATGCTACAAAATTAATGGATAAATATATTTACTTTTCTAAGGAACGGACTGCAACACAGTTGATGAAAGAAAGAGAAGCATTTTATAATATCAAAGTTCAGTAATCAAGAAACCATAATAAGCAAAATCACAGAGGGGAGCAATTAGGCAAACAAGATACATTTAATGACAGTACTTCACAGTTTTATTGACTAAGTCTTCTACGTTTATACTATTATCAGAAATGCGAAACAAAGATATTATCTTTTTATCACTATTCAGGGGATACAAGAAAGATGATTAATTCTAAACAATACTACTTATTTCAGCCTTATTGTTGATAGTGGTTTACAAGAACAGTAAGCTCCGAATGCAAGCAATATATTCACCAAAGTCCCTATAAGTTAAGGTATGCCATTTTATCATGATCATGCACTTTTCTAATAATTTAGTCGTACTATTCTTCTGACACACAACCCGGGAACAGTCAAATCATGCCAAAGCATTCTTAAGAGTTATACTTATGCGTATCAGTCCAGAATTTAAAAGAAATGTCACGAGACTAAATTTTGGCAGCATTTCGGCTTAAACACCTAAGATTTACACAAAGGTCCTCTAATTTGAGCTATACAAGCCCTCATTAAAGAACCATGGCTTAGAACTGAGGAACCCTCAGCTTAAACCGTGATCTTCACCTAGTCATGAGGAACCCTCAAGCTAGGTTGCCTTCTCTAGTCTAAGTCTAAGGACCCCTTAGTATAGACTTTAATGGAGATAGGCAGTGATATTCAGATCAAGAATTGGGGAAAGAAGGAAGTGTATCAAAATAGATCAAGAGAAAGGAAAAGCTGTGCTCAAATCCTAAGAATTTCATACTACAAACTAGAACTAAACCTTGATCTTTACTAACCGACACCTAATACCATGGAACCCATGGCATAGGATCTCAGGTCCCTAAATTACATCAAGATAAGCCAGCGATTAAGGAAATCAGAAAATATCAGTGAAAGGTGATTAGAATATAAGGGTTTCAAGATTGAGACTGAAATCGACTTCAATTTTCATTACTTGATCACCTAATACCATAGAACCCATGGCATAGGATCTCAAATCTCATAATCTAATCAAGAAAAGCTAGAAAGATCATCATCCAAACAAGTACTACTCAATTTATGCCTAAAAGACAGAAACAAGCATCAATCAAGGCGAAATTCGCAAATTAACTTCAAGAATCAAGCAATTACCAAATTCAGTCGCCTTTTTACCTCTTTTCTTACTTCCTTTGCTTCAGTACAACTTCCTCTCTTCAATTGGACCAACAATTCCTATCTTTCTATCCTATTCTACAGTGCACCGCAAATGCTTGTGAAAATGTCTCTCTAATTCTATCCTAACTGTGTGTTAGTGTCTGTGGGAATAGGTATCCTCCAAAGTGCCTAGGAATCGCCCCTTTTCTTCTCTTGCTATCCTCCTTATATAGGCAAAGCGTCTACCTCTCTTTTCATCTAGGTTCGGTGAACCATCCTTCTGAGCCTGGCAGTTTTGTAACAAACCACTCCAACGACTTCCAGCTAGGAGTTCTTCTCTTTTCTTTTCCCATGTCTTAGCTGTTCTCGGTCTATGGTGTACCAAGCTCTGACAGTGGGGTCCAGTATTCTTTATCTTATTTGGTTTTAGTAACCCGGGTGTATTCGCCTTTGTTTCATAAGATGGTCAAATGTTGACCGGGCTTCGCCTTTCAGCGACATCTTACTCTCTCTTCCTTATGTGTGTATGGAGTTTCATACACCGTGTGCTACTGTCAAGTCTGTTAGTCAGTGGTTTATGAGGAACATGTGCACCTATCTCTTGTATGTGGGACAATCAAACTCAATCGAAACACAGCGCCATTCGCTGCACCTCTTTTCCATACACCTGTTCCTTGTGGGCCGCGCATTTCACTCTCCTCTTCCTCAGTGGCGGTGTATGCAAACCGAGTGTGGCCAATTCCTTTCTAGTACGGAGGGAATTTTGAAAGTCTGTTCGGAGCTTCATCCATTGATATTGGGACTGGATATGTGCAACAAACGCTCATTTTATGCACTGTACACATATGGATTGAACAAGTGTATCATTGATTCTGTTTAAACCGTATAAACCTTTCTCTCTTCTTTTTTTTTTTTTTGCTACTTTCTCATGAGGAATTGCTCATTCCCCTCATCTCTTTATTTATTCATTCTCCTTTTCTTTCTACCATTTTTTTTTTGGTTCAACAATAACAAAATACTAAACTAATCTACTAACTACTCCTAAGACATCATTAATTATCCTAACATGCAAGAAAAATAAGATACAAATTCCATCAAATCAAACTATCAAAAGAAAAAGAACGAATAAACCAAATATCGCTTCTAACTCAAGATATCGATCGTCTGAAGTCGTGGTTGGATCGGTTCTACCGCTGTCGCGTCCAGAATCGCTCCAAAGTTGTTGTCATGCTCGTGCTCCGCTGCAAGAGGTGGAATTCCACGCCTTTCGGCGTGAGAACGGTGGTGGAAAAGGTAGAAATTATTGTATGAAAGGTTCGATTCTTTCCTCTCTGTATTTTCGTGCATATATGGCCAGGGAGGAGACTTGAGAGGTAGGTTAGGGAAAAGGTTCACGAGATCATACCATAAAATAAAGTTTCCATCTTCAAAACTTTCCAAAACTGACTTTTTCACGCAATTTCGGACCGAAATAAATAATTTCGGATCGAAATTATTTTCCAGCACTGCGCACCGATAGTATTTTGACCATAATTTTTCATCCGAACTACGATTGAGGTGATTCAAAGATTGTTGGAAAGCTTAGGATGAGCTCTACAATGCTATGCATTCCATTTCGTCATTTTCTTCCCAAAAATTATCCCTTTTATGCAATTATTGTGTCCAATCTACTATGTTCCTACAAAACAAGTCAAATTCCACGGCAGTATCCAATTTTGACAAATATAATTCAAAAGCACAGTAAATTAATTGGTTTGAGTATTATTTGGGTGCTAAGTACGATAAAAATGTATATATAAATAAGAGATATCAAATCCCCCCAAACTTAAATTTTTGTTTGTCCTCAAACAATATCCTAAGCTTAAAGGAATCGACTATACCTAGACTTTCAATCAAATCATCTCAAACCAAACAATGCAATGAAAAATCGATCATTCAAGTTTACTCAAAAATTTCACACAATAAATTAAAGTAAATTCAAAAATTTAATTCAAGGACAAGAGATTAGTTTTCTTTTGGATTGAATTTGTGCATCTCTTAGTCCTAATGAATTTTATATTCAAATCAAGAACCATAGCTTCTCTCTTCATCAAAATAATTGCAAACTCAATTTCATTTATCCGTTCTTTTCCATGTCTCGCAAAAATTTGTAAAGAAATTTTATCAAAGTCAAAAATTTCAAAATGAATCCTTCTCAAAGCAATTTTATTTTCACCAATTTAAATTGTGCAAATTGAGTCGTGGGGCTTTGTACCCTAGAGGATTTAATGCAGGTCATTGACCTTGAAAATGCAGTGAGTTATGAGGAAGGAGAGGACGATAGAGTTACCTTGAAAATTCAATTGTATAATTGTATATCCTAACCTTAAAGAAATTAACTATACCTAGACTTACAATCAAATTATCTCAAACCAAACAATGCAATGAAAAATTGATCATTCAAGTTTACTCAAAACTATCACACAATAAAATTAAAGCAAGCTCAAAAATTTAACTCAAGAACAATAGTTTAATTTTCTTTTGGATTGAATCCGTGCCTCTCTTAACGCCCATAATTAAGAAGCATAAGTTAGATTTTGATCCTATGTGGAACTGGTGAACACCCAAACACCTGGTTTGTTAGCTATTAGCTTGAAATCTGGCATTGCCTGACAACATCTTTTGATTTGTTCACTTGTAGTCAAATTTAGAGGCAAACACTTTTATAAGCGGTAGGGATGGTTTCTGTGATAAATTGCACTAATATTTGTAACCAACAGTAATTACTCCGAGTTGTCAAATAACTAATAATTAATAAAAAGTTTTTGACCACGTAAATAAGATTTCAAATAAGCTTTATTTAGAAAAAAAAAAGTTATTGTGGAAACTTATAAATTATTGTGTCACATTTAAACAATCCTCAGAAAATAATCAACTCTTCTTATTTCCTTTTGATAAATTAATTATGGTAGGAATTTTGAAAAAAAAGAAATATGAAGGTTGCGTTCATGGTGTCCCTGATAGTCGTTCTTCATATTTCTTTGGGTGCATTTCTTTTTATTCTCATTTCCTTTGTATATGTTCACAAATATCTCTAATTTCAATTCACTCTTTTGGCACGCGAATTAATAAGCAAAAGAGGGAAAAAAAATTCTTAGCATACAATCAATTTAATAATTCATTTATATATTATCACCATCATTACTTTTACTGTCGTTCGATTCATTGTTTAGCACATATGATTATTATTAGTATTATTTGTTTGACAATTAATTTACATCATACTTTGGTTCAGCGATGGGCGCAGAAATGTATACTTACCTAAGCAGCGATGGCTATAGGTACCATTGCATCGATCCTCCACCACAAAAATGCAACTTCAACGCGGGTGGTATGTGCCAGGTGAAATGCACTGTGGCTTGTACAGATCCTGCACCACTGTCAGGTTGCTCCAGATGTTTAACTGAAACCCCAGCCTGTTGCTGCAAAAAGATTGCTTTTCATTTCGGGGAAAAAAAAATATAGTACTATGTGGTTGTAACTGCAAGATTTTTTCTTATATATATAGTTTATTATTTACTAGGGGAGTTTATCAAGTTTCGCTCAATACATGAGTTTACATGAAATTAATTTTAACTTTAATTTTCTAAAAAAATATTTGTAATTCATTTTTTATATTTTCTAGTTGTGCAATTCAATTTTATTTATTTACAACGTGCTCAAAAGAATTTATTTAAATTTGTGGAAATCATTAAGTAACCTTTTTGTAGATAATAATAATAATATATATGTTGCTTAAAAGTTCTACCGAAATTATTATATATAGGAATTCAGACGTAAAAAATTTTAATAGAAAGAATTATTATTATTCTTTTTAATAAGAAGAAAGTTCGAACGCGTTTCATAAAAGCGTACAGTCTCTCTCCTTCCTACCCGTTTATAAAACGCGCTTTGAGCGCGTTTTATAAACGGCTAAGAAGGAGAGATACAGTACCGCTTCAGTTACGCCTCAAAAGACTGGTCAGACCTTCATACCCGTTTATAAAACGCGTTCGGAGCCTTCAAGCGCGTTTTATAAACGTGTTATTAGTTTTTCATATTTTTCATTCAAGCCGCAACATTTAACTTATTAAAAATAATATTTTGCAACAAGGTCCCTGCATGTTTCATATTTACAAAATTCTCAAAATTTTATTTCCTATTAAAGATGTATTAAATAGATATAAGAAATATATCACACATATTTTATATGCATTTAATTACACATATTTTTTTTGAACATGTGTATAATATCATTTTGTTTGAATAATTATTCGCCGATGACCCTGTATTTTTACTATTTAATTCTACAAACTTATTTTTGCATTGTACTCTTTTTTTTATGTTAGTCATATATAATCAAATAATATATAATATGGAAATAATTAAAATATAAATTTTTTTTAAAATTTTGAACATTAAAACTTTAAACATGCATAACTTTTGATAGGAAGGTCCGTTTGGGGCAATCAAGCACAATCTGGAAAGCTGGCAATGAGATCTACACATGTTATCAGGGTAAAACCCCATAACGACCATTTTCGGAGCCAAAAAACGCTCTCTAGACCTCCAAAATTCACTTTGAAAGTTTGCAAACCTAAAAATCACTCTAAACTACTAAAAAAGTTTTTCTAAAATCATAAATTAATCATTAAAAAGAGAAATGCAGTAAATCAAGTGACTTTCTTGATAGTTATTCAAACAAAATGATATTAATGTCAAAATTAATATTCTAATGCCATTTTTAAATAAAATTAATATGAAATTAAATGCGATATTTTAAAAATTGTAAATTTAACCTTAAAAATAAATTTAACGTAAATTTTCACATTAATTTTCCTATTAATTTCGAAAAAAATGGTAATAATTCCATTTCGAAAAATTTACGCCTTCCTACCCGTTTATAAAACGCGCTCGAAGACTCCGAACGCGTTTTATAAACGGGTACGAAAGTCTGACTAGCCTTTTGAGGCGTAACTGAAGCGGTACAGTCTCTCTCCTTCGTACCCGTTTATAAAACGCGTTCGAAGCCTTCGAGCGCGTTTTATAAACGAGTAGGATGGAGAGAGACTGTACGCTTTTATAAAACGCGTTCGAACTTTCTTCTTATTAAAAAATATAATAATAATTCTTTCTATTAAAATTTTTTGCTTCTGAATTCCAATATAAAATAATTTCGGAAAGTTCTAAGTTGTTCTAAATACTAATTTGAATTCACAAAAGGCAAAAAGTATTATAATAGAAGCATTAAATTTTATAATTTCATTGAGATAAAATAAAATTATTTTGTCCATTTATATGTAGAAAATTATTTACACTTTGTTTCAATAGTCTCGAAAATATAGTAATATGAATAATCTTTAGATATTAATAGTTTAAGTTATCGATTCTTATAAAGAAAAAAGGCAAAAGTTAATATTTTTTTGCGTTTGCTGAATAAACTGATATAACACATCTTATAATTTTTTATTTAATTTTAGGACATTAAGAATTTATAAATTGAAGGCATGATGGTGGAAAAATAAATAATTTTGAACATATCTCGTAAAATAATTTAAGAACATTTTGGACATTAACAATTTTGAATTCCTCTACTACAACTCTTATTTGTATTTTGTAATTAGCCTCTGGCTAATTTTGGAGTTGCTTCTCTCAGGAAAACATTGTCGAAATTGGAGTCGATATGTTCTTCATTTAACATAAAATAATTTGCTCTGCCAAAGAGCAAATGAAGATTGCCACAAAAAAAATAATAATAATCAAAATTTTAATTATATGAGTAACCGTGTCTCATTTACGGCCTTTCTAAGTAGTACATCTTGATTCTCCCCATGCCCCCAAAGAAATGGCATAGCTTTTATCCTATCCAGGCAAATGGAGACGAAACCTCAATTTAGGGATGGCAACGAGCCGAGTTCGAGCGAGCTAACTCTAGCTCGAACTCGATTCGAAATTTATTCGAGCTAACTCGATTCGATTCGTGAAGGAGTCCCGAGTTGAAATTTTTAGCTTGTATTCGACTCAAAATTAATTCGAGCTAACTCGATTTGGTTCGTTAATAACTCGAATCGGCAGTATAAAATGTGAGGTAGAGAGAAATGAGAGATCAAGAGAGTGGGCTTGACCGCTTGAGGCATCAGTGCGAAGGAAAAATTTGAAAAAACTTGGGACTTTATCTAAAAGAAGATGAATGCGCTGGGACTGGACTTACCGTTTGAGGAATTTGTTATCAACAAATAGAAAATTGATGTATATATTCGAGATGAATAACTCGCGAGCTGTTATCAAGCGAGCTGTGCATAGCTCGAACTCGATTCGAAATTAATTTCGAGCTCGAAAGCTCGATTCGGTTAAGAACTCGAAATTAATTCGAGCGAGCTAATTTCGAATAATTAGCGAATCGATCTCGAGCGAGTCACGAGTCACGAATTATTTTGCCACCCCTACCTCAATTCAGTTTATTTTCGTGGTATTAAAGCTATAAATTCTTACTAATGTAAACTAATGGTTTATAATTATTGAATAATATGTGATTCAAATAAAGTAAAAAAAACTAATTATAAATATTTGACATTAGGGAATATTAGGTTGATTTGTTATACTAAGTAGTTATACTAATTTAATTACAAAACATGAATAATACGTGATGAAACATTACCTTGAAAGCCCCTGTAACAGCAACCAGGCATATATGAGAGATCAAATATCTATAAATACAAGTCTTTTAGAGTATGTACCTGAATATAGTGTTCTCCAATCGTGCGTGTCGTGTCGTGTCGTGTCGTGTCAAACACGATCGTGTTAGAGTCTCGTGTCGTGTTGACACGAACTACTTTTTTAATCGTGTCGTGTCGTGTCGTGCTTAGTAGTGAGAAGAGGCAACACGACACGTATTCTGACACGACACGACTGACACGATCGTGTCGTGTCGTGTCGTGTTGACACGTCGTGTTAGTCGTGTCAAATCGTGTCATATTATTTTATAATTTTATTAAATTAAAAATTTATTAAAAAATAAAAAGTAAGAGAAAAATTACTAAACATAATAATTTATTATTTGATTAAGTTTAATCTTCTATTAATATTTTTATAAAAAATAATAATTAGATTAGGACACTATTATGATTTAAATGATAGTAAATAATATGATATAGTTTCATAAATTGTAATTAAATTATTAATTTTGCTTAAATAATCAACATTAATAATTAAATTTGTGTTGAGGTGTCGTGTTAATTCGTGTTCGTGTCGTGTTGCGTGTCAAATCGTGTCGTGTTGAATCGTGTCAAACTTTCTAATGTCCCAACACGACACTATTATGACACGACACGATAACACGATCGTGTCGTGTCAATTTTGTATTCGTGTCGTGTCGTGTCGTGTCAACACGCACATCGTGTCGTGTCAGCACGATCGTGTCGTGTCATTTTGGAGAACACTACCTGAATACCTATAAAACTATGCAATTTCAAGGACCCCACACGTTTTTTTATTAATCAGATTATCAAATTAATATTAACTGTGACATCTACAACCTTATGCCAGTTGCTTTTTCTCCTGGACCCATCCTAGCCAACTGATCTCAAAACGCCCATTGCATCCACCTCCACCACCTTTAGAAGCTTTCGCCTCTCAGGTGCTTCACTTGCAATTTCACAATATCATATATAATTTTGAGCAACAATGAACCGAAATTAATTAATATAAAAATTTATTAAAAAAAAATTTAATATACAGAATTATTATTTTTTTTAATAAGAAAAAAGTTCCAACGCGTTTTAGAAGAGCGTTTAGCATTTCCCCTTCGTACGCGTTTATAAAACGCGCTCCAACCCTCCGAACGCGTTTTATAAACGCGTACGAAGGAGAGATGCTGTCCACTTTCCTCTCGTTTGTCAGAGCTTCGTACGCGTTTATAAAACGCGTTGAAAGCCCTGGAGCGCACTTTATAAACGCGTTCGAAGGTGTATTATTTATTTTTTTAAAAAAAAGTACAAGCATGCTCTGATAAAGACTGCAAAAGACATGACAAGATTTGATTTTACAATGTCATCTTTGAACTACTGAAATTATTTATAAAAGCAGCCATTGTTGAATTAGAATGCACAAACACCCACTACCTCCTTCTTGTTAAAACCTTCAGTACAATGGACAAAGGAAATAGCTCTAACTCAAATAATGATGTTCCAAACTATCGAAAAGCAACCCGCATTGAGTATTGGCCAACTTTCTACCATTACCCTGCCAATAGAAATCAACCGGAAAACGGAGAATACGAGGCAATTTGTCGCTCTTGTTATCGCACTTTGAAATACAACATCCATGAGGACACGACTGAAGAGGGAGACGTGCTCGAGTTAAAAATACATTACCAATGGCACATTAATGGTGGGCCGGAAAGGGAACAGAAGGAGTACCAGGAGCGGCGATGGCGGGAACACGAAAAGAATCTCAACCGAGAAAGGCGATATGACTGGTACAAAAAATATTACACAGAACCTCAACCCATCCCCCAACAACAACCGAAACCCTACCTCTCGTCTGAACCAACTCACTGGACCGTTTACGAGAAAATATACAACTTTAATGGAGACCACACAGTGACCTGTACAAGGTGTGCTCAAGTTTTCAATTACAAAGAAAATATATTACGGGACCACTACCATGAGCACAAACGTCACGACGAGAATGAACAAAGAGCTCGGGACATAGAGACGCAGAGGATTATTAAAGAAAAAAATGAAGAAATGGATCGTAAACAAAAAATTAGGGAAGAAGAGGCAAGGAAAAAAAGGCTCAAAAAATCAGAGCAAAAATTGAGAGAAATGAATAAGAGGGATGAACTTCGACAAATTGCGGCAAGCCGAATGGCAGAGATAGAAAAAGAAGAAATCGAAGCGGCTTTTTGGAACGAAGCCGCTCAATTCGTTGACAACAGTGTTCCGAGTAATCAACAAGAAGATGATGCTGCTTTTTGGAACGAAATCGCTCAGTTCGCTGACAACACCGGTGCGAGTAATCAACAACAACCGAATGATGAAGATGAGCAACCATGGTGGGATGAAATTCTACAACATGTAGATAGTCAAAATCTCTAAATATTTATATCATTGTAATATTTATGTGTTTTATTATTATGGTTGTTAATGTAATTTAGTTGGAATTGTTAATGCAATGTTTTATTTTTATGGTTGTTTTTTATTTTCCTTTATTTTTTGTAGTGCTTTGCACTATAAGTTGTGGTTTTAATGTATTGACGTTCAATGGATAAAAGTTGTTGTTTGGAGTATTTCATTTATTGGCGTTTCAATACATAAACGTTTATGTTTCAAGTAGTGCTTTGCACTCCGAAATTTCAAGTCATAATAATACACAAGTCAATCATCACAAGTCATAATAAGCAATCCAATAAATACACAAGTCAATCACAAGTCATAAACGAAAAATAGTCAATCATCATCAGTAATACACAAGTCAATCACAAGTCCATAAACGAAAAATAAACGATCCGTCCATCATCAGTAATACACAAGTCCATAAAAAAAAGAACTGTCATCATCAGCAATAAAATCAGTCCATCATCATAACTAACGCCGCCGCCTCCTCCTAGGTCCTGAAGGTGAAAATCTGTCAACCACCCTCACCACACGCCTATCTCGTATGGCCGGGGCAGTAACATCTCCTGAGTCAGTGGAGTCCGTATCCCCATCGTCCTCCTCCTGGCGGTCCTCCTGCTGGTCCTGCTGAGGCTCCTGCTGTATGGGCCCAAACTCAACAGGCTGCCCAGCCTCCTGAGGAGTCGCTATAGGGACATAATCACCCTCCTCATCTCCGGCCGTCCGCAGTAATGTGCTGAACGAGTCTGTCCCTCCCATACTACCCAACGGATTGCCAAATGATGGAATAGAAGAAGGCGTAGGCACTGACGGAAAAGTAAATGGAGGAACAGTAAATGCAGGAAAAGAGGAAGGCATACCAAATGGTGCAAAGGAGTACGGTGGAGGATCCTGAGGCTGGAAAATGCCAGTGGGATCCTGAGAAATGCCAGCAAACTGCGAGGTCGATGCTGATGCACTATGCATGGATGGAGTAGGACCTGAGGCTGGAAACTGAGTAGGAAAGAACGTGCGTGGTCCTAAAATATCATCTAATCGCCCGGTATTCAGCCGACCATCCTATAATATTAAAAAAAAAAACAATGTCAATATAAATAAATTAGTATCTAAAATTGAAACTTGCATATGAACGAATACTAACCGCATGCATCAGATCCTACGCCTGAAGGTCTGTGGGTACAGTCGGACGTGCAGAAGAAGACTCGTCCCCAGAATCTGGTATGTCCTCAATATTTGTTGGAAGTCCTCGCTGCTCCAACAAATCCTCCAACCTGTAATTTATAAATTATTGAATTTAAAATGCAAAAACGCAATCAAAAATTAAATTATTTAAAATTACCTCAAAGGGATGGAAGCATCATGCAACTGCGAACGACAGTTGGCGAGAATTGCATTTCCCACCCTTCTGCACCCCTTCTTCACAACCAGTCCCAATGCATGAAGTGCATTCTTCAGCGCAGAGTTGCCCTGCAATTTACGAGAATAATGACATATTGCACAATTCCATTTACCAATCATACATTCCATATTTAAAAAATTAAGATGTACCGTATTGCGAAGTCTGGACCCCATGTTTGTGTACTGCCTCTGAGCAAGAGGCAGCTGCTGAGTGCGCTGGAGACATGCCTCGGCATCCTCTCGTGGCGTGGGTCTCTCGGAGGCACCGTATCGCCAAAACCATCGGAAGTACCGCAGCGTATCAGTATCACTCCAGGATCGAGTCTCCAGCTGGCGTGTCTATAATGCCTCGTCAGTCCACTCAGCATGTGCACTCGCAAAAATGGTAGCAAAATCTGGGCGATCTCGATAGGTACCGTGCTGGAAACCCAGCAGATTCTGTGTCACGTCCCAACTCTGTTAAAATAAACACGTTAGTTCTTTACTCTAATTAAATTGAAGTTGATCGTATGATAAATCAGAAAAATATAGCAAACGTACCACAGGTAGTGGAGGAGGAGTAAACTGGTACAGTCCAAACTGATGCCTACAACGGTCGGGGTAGTAGTAGGCAACAATGTGGTAGAAAATGAGCGGCAACCGAACATGCTCCGCTATGGAACCCTGCTGTGCTACCCGTGGCATAAGAGCTCTGTCGAGTACGTACGGAAACCAGTTGACGTCTTCAACGTTCAACACGGCTAGGTAGTCCCGTGCGTTCTCCACTGCCCCGCGGTGCTGGCTCCGTGAGAAAGACCGAGCTTCGCCCCATTTCCTGAAAATTTTGAAGGTTAGGATTGATGTGTTGTAATTTGCATAAAATTATTGAAAAATTATTATAAGTTATTACCTGCCAAACGGCACACATGAATCTAGGTTAGGCTGTCCTAATCCACCGATAGGAGCAACCTCTGGGCGACAAACAGGGAGGTATGACCATGTCCAAAACAATAGTAGCATCCAAGGTCCCGTCACAACCTTGAAACGCATGGAGGCACGGTCCAGAGCACGATATAGACAAGCAAGTGTGGCACCTCCCCAATTGAAGTCCGGAACTTCATTCAAATTGCCCTGCATTTAAATTAAACAACGCATTGAAAAAAAATAATTTCAACATTGAAAATAACAAAATTAAATTGCAACATTGAAAATAATTTCAACATTTCAACATTTTTTTTCTTTTTTGTCATTGGTAATTTCTTTATCTTCGATACTAACTGATGTATTAACAAAAGTATTATGTGTCATTTCATTGGTAATTTTTTTTTCTTTTTTGTCATTGTCATTTCAACATTGTTTTAACAAAAGTATCTTTGCTTAAAAATTAGACTGTTAACGAAATTATAAAAATAAAAAATATTATGTGTCAGCTTCATTATGTGTCAACAAATAAAAATATTGAATTTGTAACATTGAATTCTACTATTTTCGTAAACAAATAAAAATATTATTTAAGTTAAGAAAATTATACCGATACGAGCTCTAAATAGTATGCTGGGACGGAATTCTGAGAAATATCGGGAAACATCAACGTCCCAAATAGCTCTAGAGCCACTGCACGCGTGTATCGGTCTAACTCCTCACCAGGAGCATCTGCCTGTGGTGCCACCCCGCAATTTTGCCGCAACCATTTCAACTTGATGTTGTTGCCCACAACAACATTGCCCCTGCATTGTACAAATTTAAAATAATCAATACAAGTAAGCAATGCATATATTGAATATGCAAAATCAATATTGCATTCTTATTTTTTTCACTTACTCCCTGCTACTCCTTTCTCGGTGCCACTCTCCCAAATCTTCATGAGGATAAAGATTTGCACGAATCTTTTCCTCCCAGGGCCCTCTCGTATTCGATCTAACTGGAATGCCAGTCGAGCGCAAACCATATAAGAAGGTAACATCCTGGTAACAATTACAAAATACGTTAATATTACGAAAATATAACGTTTAATATTACGAAAATTAATATTCAAATTTGAATTTTAAATATAAAGTTTAAATTAATGTTAGAATTAATTGTGAAAATTAATACGAAAATTATATGTTAGAATTAATTGTGAAAATTAATACGAAAATTATATTAAAAAAAATTAATATCAAGTTTAAATAAATTACCTGTAGAGTAACGGTCATCTCTCCAACGGGAAAATGAAAAGTATGCGTCTCCGGACGCCAAAACTCGACCATTGCCTTCAGTAATGGCATGTCGATGTTGACATGCTTCACCTTCGTAATGTGACTGAGCCCCAGTTTGATCAGCCTTCCCTCAATTCGATCGTCCAACTGAATTGTTCGCTTGTGCGATCTCAACTCCAAATGTTTTTCACGCTGCAATTTTTAATACAATTTTTAAGCATTTACAAGCATTTAAAATAAATACAATTTATTACATTGAACATAAAAATATTATAAGAATTTACAATAAATAAAATTTATAATAAGCATTTTCGATTAATTTTTTACTACAAATTATAATAAACATTTAATACAATTTATAAGTTTATTAAGAAATCTAAATTATTAAATCAAAAAAATATAAATTAACATAAAACAATCTATTACCTCCTCAAAAGACAAACCAACGAGATGCTCGTTATCCGTAACAAACAAAATCTGTTGGTTTTCTGCGTTGGCCGGTTGCACATGTGGATTGACATTTTGCGCGCTCGGACGGGCTGCGCGACGCCTACGTCTTTTTGGCTCAGGCTGGGTGGAGGGTGCTTCGGTGGGGGGTGCTTCGGTGGGAGGTGGTGAAGCACTAGAAGGACCAGCCTCATCTTCTGCTGAACTCATCTGATTCAAATAATATAATAACAACAATTTAAAACAACAATGAATTTAATTTTTTTTCAACAATCAAAACAAACAAAACAAAAATTATTTTTCTATATAATTGACATTTTCACAATAATTACTGATCAATAACAAAATTCAACAATCATAATATGTTAACATTTTTCTTGTACCATAATTTGCACCAATAAATTTATACATAATTTTCTATATACAATTTCAGTTATTTGAAACTATGTTAATTTGCACCATAATTTTTCAATATAAATTTCTTTTTATTTGAACAATTTACTAACTAATTCCATTTATACATAATTTTCACAATAATTACAAACTAAAATTTACATCGATATTCATAAGTAATTTAATATACATCATTTCTAGAAAATAAATCCAACATAAAATTTAACTAATTATCATCAATCATACATATGGACAATTCCATAATTCCACAATTTCAATTTCCACAATTTCCACATGATGTGGTGGCATGCACAATTTCCACAATTTTCACAATTTTCACAATTTCACAATTTCACAATTATCATCATGCATCAATTATCAACAATTTCATCAATTATCACTAAACCCTAAACCCTAAACCCCTAAACCCCTAATTATCAACAATTATCACTGTTTCAAATACAAAATACAAAATAATTTTGAAAAAAATCTCGCTGTCGCAAGTTCGCCGCTGCCGCTGCCTTCTCCTCTTCTCTTTCTCTCGCTGCCGCTGTCGCTGCCTTCTCCTCTTCCCTTTCCCTCGCTGCCTCTGCCGCTGGCTTCTCTCTTTCTCTTTCTTTCTCCCTTTCTTTCCTTCACCTCTTCTCTCCTTCTCTCCTTTTCTCCTTCTCTCTTTCTCTCTTTCTCTGGTTCTCTGTTTCTGTGGCGAACGAAAATAGAAACGACTATTTCTCGAATTTGAAGGAGATGACCTTCGTACGCGTTTATGAAACACGCTCCAGGACTCCGAACGCGTTTCATAAACGCGTACGAAGGCCTGACTCGCCTCAAAAGGCGCAACTGCAGGGCTGAATTTATCCCCCTTCGTACGCGTTTATAAAACGCGTTCGGAGGGTTGGAGCGCGTTTTATAAACGCGTACGAAGGGAAAATGCTAAACGCTCTTCTAAAACGCGTTGGAACTTTCTTCTTATTAAAAAAAAATAATAATTCTGTATATTAAAATTTTTTGTGTATAAATTTTTATATTAATTAATTTCGGAACAATGAATGAAGTAAAAGTGTAAAACTAAATAAATTTTTTTTTTATTCTCTAGTAATGCACAAAAAAATTTTAGTATACAATGTGAATGCTTCTACACAGACCTTACATTTTTTTCTCTTTTATTTGATTACCCAAAATTCCATAATCCATACAGTGCTAGTTCTATATTATGCTAAAAGCCTAAAACTATATATATTTTCACCTAATCCTCACTGATAAAATTTATAATCTCCAATGAATGAACTTTAAATATGAAACTAACCTTGAAGCATAATCAATTTTCATTCTGATCGATTTATACCTACTGGTGAGAATCTCCTCTACTATGATGTGAACTCACTATATCCTAATGTAATGCCAAAAAAGAATATGCCATGTGGAAAATCAATATGGCATGGAAATCCTAGGGGCATGATTATTCAGATAGTATGCTGGGTTTCATCCGAACATATATATGACATGTCCTAGCAAACACAGTTTATTCTACCTAGAGGAACGTGCTACTTTGATATTTCCAACAGGAGAATGGAATGAAATTGATTTTATTAAAGAATTGCAAATTGAGAAGGCTGGAGGCTATGATATGAAAAAGGTGTGTCTGCTCCAGGCCAGTTTACTGGTATCTCTTTTCCAGTACCATCAGACCTCACTTCAATTTTTGAATTTTCATTTATTGACTGCTAAGAATTAGAATTTGAACTTTTATAGATCTAAAAAATAGACATCAAGAGACAGTTACTGTAATTTTTAGAGAAATTTTAGACGTCCTTTTCTTAGTGCTTTGGGCCATAAGACTTCAGACACATTTTCTGGTACGAATTCCTGACTTCAAAAATTAGCTATAATTAATATGTATGTCAAAAAGTTCCGAAAATTTTACAGAAGACTTATATAACCATGAAGTATGTACAGTAAAACTTTCAAATGCCATCTAACAATTGTTGAGAAATATGAAATAGAGAGGCAAAGCAAACCCTAGAAAAATTTCAAAGTAAGAAATAGGGAAAAAAAAAAGAAATCATGTGAGGCAAGGCAAGAACCAAAATTTTTACTTTAAGAAAGGAAGAGAAAAGATCAGGAACCACACACGACTTGAATTTCTACATGAGCCATGAGGCAACCGAAAGTGAAAACTTGCCTTGAGTTCGTATAGAGGCGGTGGAGAGAGAGAGCGACGAAGATGGAGAACCACACATAGAACGACAACGGAAGAGGAAGAGAGACGACGAAGATAAAAACAGTCATGGAGAGGGACAATGTGGAGAGAGAGGGATGTCATCGAGAGAGAAATGTGGAAGAGGAGGAGAAAACTTAAGAAAAGGAGAAAAATTGTATACAACATTATACAACCAATAATAATGTGACGGGTCGTTTTTCTATAAATTTTTTTGAAGGTATGACTCGGTAAACAATGGAACAGAACTGCTTAGCACCGGAAAATAAAAAAATCAGAAAAATCTAATCTAACTTGAGGAAAACGCTGGACGTGTCGGGCTAAATTTTAACAAAACATCTCCATACCCACGCATCTTGAATAGTGATTTGTAACAATTGTGCTGAGACTTCAGATGAAATTTAATGTAATTTATAATTTACCATTCTTAAATCTTAATTTATAGGCAGGTCGATTGTAATTGGAATATTGCATGTAACCTTCCTTATATATATAACGAGAAATTTTTTTTCTTAATTAAACACTAACTATCTTTCTATTTTTGTCGCTCACTCTCGAGATTTATCATCCATAGCATAATCTCTTTTTGTTCTTTGTGTTTCCTTTTCTCTCCTTACCTCATTTTTTTCTAGTACAATTATATTCTTTTTCTAGCACAATTAATTTTTTTTCTCAAAATATTTTCTATCTGAAACTTTGACAATCAGCTCTTTTTTTCAGAACAATTAGTTATTTTTTTCAATTGAAATATTTTTTTTAGAACAATTAGGATCTAAAACTTGGACAATTAGTTTTTTTTTAGAACAATAGTATCTGAAACTAGCGTAGTGATTTTGACACTCCCTTTATTGATAAACTCTAGATCAAGAAACGTATAATCTGCAAGAATGACACATTCTTATCTTGGATTATACGATGATATCGTGTGACATAAGAATCAAAATAGAGAAATACTTTTATTCTCTTATTATGCAGGATTGAAATATTGTAGCAGTACACTATTTATGTGAATTGGGAATCATAACGTGTTGCTAGATACCGCTTATGATTATTGGAATTAAATAACGATTAAATTCCATGTCCAACATAGCATAAATCCTCAAAGGGTCACACAAATAGGACATTAATCACACAACGCATTATTTATTTATTCAAACCGTTGCAAATAGGACATTATTGATAAGATTGATTAATTAATTATATACCGTTGCAAACCGTTATAATTAATTAAGTCAATGGATCATATAGAAATAAATTAATGCATTAACTAATCCTAAAATAATTATCAATGAGTTAATAATTAATTTAGTTCAACACTTATCAATATAAATGGTTATATTGATTAATTGGGCCGTTATTCAAATAGCAAATATATAGCCCAATTAAAGAGCAAACTTGAGAGACCTTAATTATATGAATTAATGGTCCAAATGAAGAGGTTAAATGGCCCATAAAGGCCCATTTCGTGGCAGCCCCTTATGGTGGTAGGTGGGATGACATAGTTGTAATTATGCAAGAGATCAATTAGATTTTGTGTTCTATATAAGGACCACTTATGAGAGCCTCCACCTAGCTTTTCTCTCTCCTCTCATTCCTCCCATGGAGGCCGTCACTTTCACCCTCTCCTTCTCTCTTTTGCTCATGTGTTGAGCTATTTTCTCTCCACTAAATCAAGGTTGTTGATTGATGCAAGAGATAAAACCATAGGGATTAGACTTGTTCTTTGGGTATGCTAGCACGTACCTTGTAGAACGTGATTAATCCTCCTTGGTGGACTCGAGGGCGGCTACTAGACGTGGTGGAGCCGGTGGAGAAGGCACGCCATCGATTCCCATGCCTTGGTCGAGCCCCGCGAATACGATTTCGCAGGAGGTACAAATATCCACCCTTTTCTCTTTGTGTAAAACTAGCTTTAGTGCATGATCCGTTTTGTGTGTTGTTTCGATGGCTAAATTAGTTGTAATTAGCACTAAAATTGAAAATTACACACTTCCTAACATGTAGAAGAGTGTCAAAAAATTGATAATGAATACGTGGAGTGTTTTATGAAGGGGTATTTTAATCATAGAGTGTTTTATCAATAAAGAGAGTGTCAAAATCACTAATCCTGAAACTTAAGACAATTATCTTCTTTTTTAAGAACAATGAGTGTTTTTCCAGGTTAAATATTTTTCTAGAATAATTAGGATGTGAAGTTAGAACAATTAATTTTGTTTTCAAGGACAATTAGTATCTGAAACAAAACAATTAGCTTTTTCCCAGGTCAAACATTATTTACGTAACAAGTAATTTTTTTTCAAAATAATTATTATTTGAAATTAGAATAATTAGTATTATTTTATATGATAATTAGAATATTTTATGAGAACTATTAATATCATAATACGGGACATATGACAATTAGTGCGGTTTGTTTGGAGAGTTAAGTAGGGGGGTGAGTAACGTTGGAGGGAAGGTAAAGTGAATAACACTTCATACTTACTGGATGGGATTAGAGGCACAAGTGGATAACGTTCTTCACATAGTAATATTTAATATATACTTTGGTAGCCATATCCATTTTAACTTACCAACAGAAACTACGTTTTAAATTTTTAAATGAAAAAAATCGATTCATTGAATATATATGATACGTGCATAAAAATTATATCATTCCAACTTTATTCTAATATGAATCAATATTTAATAATTCAACAGACTAAATTTTGTCAATTTTCACAAAACCGAAAAGTCCTATAATTTTTAATATGTTAAAAGTAAAAATTCATAAGGCACATTATATCATCATATGATAAATGATACATTAAGCTTTCAAAAAAAGGTTACATAAGTATATACGTACATCATAAAAAATATATAATTATATAATAGTTTGAGTTCATTGGACTTATATTTGAAAAATGTTAGAGTCCAATATATTGGACGGATGGAAGAAATCATTTTTTTACTTTTTTTTTGAAATTTTTTACTATTTTTTTGATATTTTTGAAAATTCATGATATAAACATTATGGATCATCCAATAACAACGATTTTCTAAAATACAAAAAAAATAGTAAAAAATTTCGGGAAAAAATGTAAAAATTAGTTTTTTGTAAGTTTTCAATATAGAGAACATATTGAGCAGTTTAAATCGTTTATTTAAAATTTAAAAATATAAAAACGATCATACTGAACGGACTCATCATCTTATATAACACTAGAATTTTTCTTTATATTTTAATAGTTTCGAGTTTTCAACTCATTGGTGGTAATTGGGACCGACAATGAATTTTTACTGTCCGGACCGACATTGGGTTTATAGATAAATAGGTTACCCGTTTGGTCTCCGGACCCAAACCTATTTATACTCTTCTCTCAATTCTCCATCTCCCGTCCGCCACCGACCTTCCGTTCTCTTTCTTCTCTCTCTCCCTCTTCTCTCGGATTCAATGGCGAGCAACGACTCCAGAGTCTACAAGTACGTCATCGACGACGTCATTAGGAAGGTCCGCGACGAGTTCATCAACTACGGCGCTGGCGAGGCTGTCCTCAGCGAGATCCGATCCCTGTGGGAGATGAAGATGATGCAGATGCAGATTGGGGCAACCAGCGGCAATACCGAGGGGTCCTCCTCCTCCTCCTCTGCCGCCCCTCGCCTGGTGAACCCAGTTCACGACCTCAACGTTCCTTACGAGGGCCCCACTGATGAGGAGAACGGGATGCACTTCCCTCCCACACCGTTGCAAAGCCCTTTTCATACTCAGGATGACGGCTCTGATGTCTTCATGGAGTTTGAGATGGGCAATTCAAGTTCTGAAGTACACCAGCAAGGAAACGAATATTCGTCGATTCCCCAACATGATGCCATTGATGATGAGTATGATTATTTGTTCCAGTATCCAAGTGTCTCTGCTGAGGACTGCACCAATATTGTTGTCCAGACACCAGCTGAACATGAGTTGAGGGCGCCCGCACCTCCTGCGGCCGTGGGAACTCCAAGACAAACAAATAATGTCAGCGCAGACGATGGTGACAGCAATGAAAACAACGGCGGCAGCAACTTGGATGAGGAGGAGGAGCCCACCGCACAACATCTCGTACTTGCCCAATTTGTTAAGGTTATTCGTACGAAGAAAACGAAGAAATGGAAGTGCACCTTCCAGGATGGAATCATGCTTCTCAACAACAGGGATATCCTTTTCAACGAGGCCATGGGAGAGTTTGACTTCTATTTTTGTGACTCACCTTGATCAATGTGGAAGTTCTATTATTTTGATGCAAATCCCATTAACTGATTGTAACAAAATGTTATATGTTTTCCTTTTTGGAATTTGATGCAACCCAAAACTAGAACCTAAAATGGATATTTTGCTTTTGAATTTGGATTTCTTACTTTTTTGATGAATTGGCTCAGTAGTTGGTACGATCTCTACCTTTGTTTTCCAGGATGATAACTGCAATTTATAATTTGGTCATTGCTTGAACAAAACTAACGTATAAAATAGACAAAGTGAATATTTAAAAAATAAAATTGAACACATACAAACAAATAAGTTAAATATGGTCAATACAAAAAAAAATCTAACACATATTTGAATAAAGTGAACACATATATAAACAAACTAGATATATAAATGAATAAAGAATAAATACAAACCAATGGTATGATATGCATTTCTCTTTTTATTGTGGGCCAAACCGCACAAACCAAACAACTCACGAACAGTCGTAGTTCGTGAACTTCTTCCTAGTTCCTAGTTCTCTGATTTTCACAAACTAGTTTTATTCGTGGGCCTTAGTTCTTCCCCTTGTTCGTCTCTTGTTCATGAAGAATCCAAACACACTCGGCCTTACCACCTTCTAACGAACAGAGGCTGAAACCAAAGAAACAAAATGCTAACGTAAACGTGTCTTTACTGTTTAATGTTTTTCTTCTCTTTAATTTCATTAGATCTAATTGTTACAAGCACTATTTACATCTCTTATCAAATTTTTTAGATAAGATGTATGTATCTTGTATAGAACACAATCCAATCGTGTATGGAGCCCAGTTTATTGCAATCTTGTATTCCTCTGATTTATCAGATATACACCTTCTGAATCAGTGCTGTTCTATGTTGGACATTGAATCAGTGCTGTTCATCATGATTCAGAGCTGTCGTTTGCCAGAGCCGCAAATATTCTTAAATTTCAGAGAAACGGGTAACTCCGGGAGCTCCATCAGCAAATCAGCTTTCAAGATGTCTAAGGGCAATAAGCCTTACCATTGTAGCAGGCAATGACTGGAGAGTGCTTAAATTCGCAATTCTCAAGCTTCTCAGGGTACTGCTGTTTTGCAGAAACCATTGCTCTGGCAAGGCCTCCATTCTTGAACAATCGTGGACATACAGTTCACTAACAGGTCTTAGGCTTCTCAGTGGTTCTATAAGAAGGAGAGAGAGCTGATCAATGTTAAGATCATTCACCCTTAAAGAGGCCGAGTTATTTCCATGGTCTACATTGTGTGCTTGTTGTATTAATGAGAGATCAATGAGCTTGCTACATCCTTTGATAGTCAGCGAACAAGGGGATCTGAATAAATTTTGCGAGGAGGGAATATGAGTGATATTTGCACTGTCTCCAATTGTTAATTCAGTTAGACTAGTGAGACCTGATGCGGAATCTAGCAGTGGCACATCTAATTCCCCACAGTTGCTTATAAATGAACTTTCAAGTCTCGACGGCAGGAGATTGTTATGGTATTCAACTATCACAAGTTTTGGGCAATTCACTATGGTTAAATAAGTTAGTGACACAAATTTTGAGAATGCACCCATTGGTATTTGCACAAGGTTTTCACATTTGATTATGTCAATTGTATTAATGGCCTGAAAATCTATGTTGTCTTGCTGAAAAAATCCGTTCAATGCACTTAAGCTTGGGCAACTTTGAATTGACACTTCTCTAAGTGAAGATTTTAATGAGGATGTTGATGTGCTACCACTCGAGCTTGAACTTTCCAAATGTTCTGGAAGCACACTTATGGACATATTAGATATTGCAAATTTAATAAGAGAAAGTGGCAGACAAGGCAATCTGATGAGATTTGGGCAGAATGATATACTTAAGTATTCTAATGACATAAATTTATTAAATGCATGCATGGATAGTTGTGCTAGATTTTTACAGTTCTCGATAGTTAGGTCCTCCAAACCTTGTAAATCTAGGTTGTCTTGTTGTACAAATCCACTCAATGATATTAAGTTGGGGCATTCTTTAATCTCCACTGATTTAAGTGATGATTTCAGAGATGATGGTGTTGAATTGTTGATACCAAAGATTTGGTATAAATTTGGAAGAGAAGTCAAGCCTACATCATTAACTTCTAATTCAGTTAAAGAAAGGGGTAAATCAAGCAATTTTTTCCAACTTTGGACAACAATGGATGTGAAGAATTTTTAGGTTTGGTAATTTCCCGAAAATAGGTTGCTTATTTAAATTTGGACATTTGTAGAGTTTGAGAGACGACAGGTTTAATGGAGGCTTGTCCCCCATCATCCATAGGGGAGATCTTTGGCCTGCATATTTCTCAATTTCTAATTCCATTAGATTTGGATTGGGTTGGAGGTTGTCAATGATTTGCTCAGGATTATTAAGGTTGCTCTCTGACGCCCATTTTAGGGAAAGTGACTGGAGACTTTTCTTTTCTATTAATTTGGCAGTTCTTACTTCAACTGCATTCCTTATATTCTCAATATTACAAATGGCAAGGCATCTGAGATTGTTTAGTGGGCCAATTTCATTAAGACTGTAGCCACCGTTCTATCCAACAAAAAAGGTTAACTCTTGAAGGGATGTCAGCATGTGAATTCCAAAAATGGTTTGCATTATTTGATCCGGAACCCTCATATACCGTAAGCAAACTAGATTAGCCATGCTAGAATTTTTAATTTCTGCATATGATGATTCATCTCTATCACCAATTAATTCTAGTACTTGTAAATGATAAAGGTTGTAAATTGAAGCAGGAACTAAGTACTCATTCCATAGTTCAATGGATATGTAGCGAAGGTGCACCAAAGAATTTATTTCCTTCGGCAATTTGCAGCTACAGTCTCCATGTATTTTCAACAAACGTAAACTTCTCTTTATTAAATAATTTGGGAGAACAAATAAATTTGAATTAGAAGTAGTTATAACCAAACTGCGCATATTCTCAAGATTGGATAACCTTGCGATCTCACTCTCATATACCCATACATGGCGTACAGTGCTAGGTATAACAATTGGTTTATCATTTTGTTCTACTCTACAACATTCACCATAAGAAACATTTTGGGCCAATTCATGCATCAAATCATGCATTACATATCTGTCCTCTTCATAATACCATGAATATTCTTTCTCAAAGAATGATTTCCTCAAAAGATAATTGAAGTACTCTTCTCCAATATCATTCTGATTTTTATCATGACATGATTGCGTTGGAATAAATCCCGAAGCAATCCACATTTCGATCAGCTCATTTTTGTCAAACATGTAATCTTGAGGATATATACTACAAAATCTGAAACATACCTGCAAATTTGCTTGTAAATTATAGTAGCTCAACTTCAAGACCTCCATGACATGATTATTTGCTTGGTCTAAGTTAATTAGAGAGTCGTGGTTCAAAATTCTCCTCCAATAGGGTTGATCCATGTGTGAATTCAGTAAACTACCAATCACTTTTGCTAATAATGGACTGCCTTGCAGTTTTTCTACTATCTGGTCTCCAATTGCTTGCAAATCTCCATAATTGTTGGGGTTAAAACCATTAAAAGCATAGCTATTAAAGATCAACTGTAACTCTTGCTCTCCCATCTTTCCTAATGCTAGAGATTTATGCTCAGTATCTATAACGCTGGCAAGCAAGTCGGAAACTGATTTCATTCTAGTTGTGAATATGATTTTACTTCCATGCTGTGCAAATCGTAAAGGGGAAATCAGTTGTTCCAAATCTTCTCTTTTTTTATCTTCCCAGATATCATCAAGAATGAGAAGAATTTTCTTTGAAAGTATCATTTCTTTCAAGCTCTGCTGTAGTACATTTAATGGATTATCACCGCGGCTACTCCTTCCTAGCTCAGCTAGCATCTTAGCAGTTATAGCTTTAACACTAAAGTCAGTAGAAACACAAACCCAAATTATATTTTGGAAATAACTCAACCCATGGATCTCTTGATATGCAAATTGTGCAAGAGTGGTTTTTCCCAATCCACCAACCCCAAAAATACCAAAAGAAGAGAGTTGAGCTTGAGTCGGCTGTTTCAGCCAATCAAGTATCTTACCCTTCTCAACATCCCGACCAATCACCTCTCTTTGAGTTAAAATGGAAGTAGTTTCACGGATTAAATCTGTGCCGACCTTCTCAACATCCCTATCAGCATGTTGAAGGAAACGCTCCACACCAGCAACAGCCTGATCCAACATTGTAACAGCTTCCTTCAACCTCTCCACGATATCACCACTGATAGCACATCGTTTTGTCTTCTTTTTTGAGCTAGAACTAGATTGACCCACTTTATTTCGGTTTTTAACCATATCCTTCAGTTTCTTGTACTCCAACTCGTCGAACACATCTTCAGCTGCATCAACAGCCTCCCTAAATTGCTGGACCCATTCACTAGAACTTGGGTCCTTCATTTTCAGTGCTTCAGCAACAACCATGACAGCTCTAATTTGAGGAAGAGCCGCATTTACCCTCCTTAGCGCTTCTTCACTGTCATCTGGCAGCATGTGCTTGCCTAAGTAAGAAAGACCCATCTCAACAATCTTCTCAACGATACCAGATGCAGCAGACTGAGCAATGAAGGAAATAGCTGATGAGACCCAGTTGCCATCTTGATTATACTTCTGTTCTTGCTCAAAGCAAGTTTTGTTCAATTTTTTTTTTCTTTTGATCTCTATTATTCTCTAGTTCTGATTGATTTTTTTTCGATTTTGGAATGACAAAATTGTTTGCGGAGAGATGGGATAGAGAAATGAAAAAAAGGAATACAAATTAGAGATCGGTTGTGTTTAATTAATAGACAATCCAGAGAGATGAGAAAACGAGATTTAAGAAACAGAAATGGGGAGACCCTGGCAAGAGATCGAGAGAGAGAGAGAGAGAGATGAACTAACAAAGATTGATAATTGAATGTAGTGGCGAAAAATTAAGATGAATAGACCTCTAGAGGGTTGACTTTAAGCATTACATGCTGTGGAGCATTCACAAACTTACAAACGACGAAGCGACCATTGTTTGATTAAAGACAAAGTGGAAGCTTCAGTGACTCGTCACACCGTTACTAAAGACAAAGTGGAAGCATCATTGTTGAATCAGACAGGTCTCCTTTAAAATTAGGATACTCGAATTATTCCTGTCTCCCTGCGGAGCGCACCATCAATCCTAGTATTGGCACCTCATGTTGGTTCATTCCCTGACACATGAAAATTTGTAAGGTACTAAATTCTAATTCTATACATAATAAGCTGGAGCAAATACTGCTCAGATAACAAGATACTTCACTGGGAGTTACTCAAACCTATTCTTTTATAAGGAGTATTTTTAGAATTTATACCTTACAAATTTTCAATTGGAGTTTTTTTTACTGTAACGCAACTAAAACATGTTACCTGCCATTAGCCAATTGGAGTTTTTAATCATGTCGTACTACCACAATCTAAGAATCACAAAACGTCAAAGGAAATGCTCGGTATCTTGTTATCAACATTAATAGTCATGCTAACTCAAACAGTTATGTTAGAGAGTGAAGCAGTTTAGAACTTATAAACAGTTCGATAATAGGGATTTTAGAATGAAATGCGTATACTCGCGCAATACATGCAAGTTTACTTCACAAATAAACATAAAAATTTTAAGGTGCGGACAGAAGAAAGAAACCGATGACATATATTAGGTAGAATTAAGAAAAAAGGACAGAAGATAAACGCTAGATAGCAACAGCAAGATGGCAAACAAAGGGAAAAATTGGCATTGCACCATACACTTAATATAAGCAACAAGATAGTACTTACATTATACAAAACATCACCACATAAGGTCTCAAAATACTTCACTCTTCTAACTCAAACATAGGCCACAAAAGAGCAAGCATCATAATATATATATTCAGTGTTGCCCATCGAGCAAACCTTGCTTAATGATGAAACAAAGTGACACTAATCAACTTAGAAAATATCAATATCCCCTCACATTAATATTTCTAATAGTCTCTACATGTTGACCCAACACACTAACCATCTTACTAGCCTATCTGTCCTTCCTACAAGAGATGTTGACAGTATCAAGGTAGTCAATCTGGAAAGAAACATCTTGCCTCAGCATTTCTTGTATAATACCTCGTCTCTATTTTATCAGTAAAACAAGTTATAAGAATAAAATAATGACAACAGAGTTAAAAACAGATCTTCTCAGCATATGGAGCTTAGATTAAAAATGTACCAGTTTGTCCTCCACAAGCCTCCTTCACTCTCAAAAATTCCAAAAAATCCAAGGAAACATCTTGCCAAAGCATTTCTTGTATTACATCTCGCCACTAATAATTTAGTAAAATAAACCAGTATAAGGTAAATGAGAAACATTTTAAACAAATCCTCTCAGCATATGTAGCTTACAAATGTACCAGTCAGGTCATGCTGGTACCATATTTGTAGATACTGCAAACTTAATACACACTCCAACTTATCCAGAATGGCAGAGTAACATGAAACTGGTCAATTCAGCCAAATTTCATTCAGAAGCCTTGTTTAAGCAAAGATTTAGGAAAATCTGATACCCAAACAGTATTGGTAACTAAATTGGGCAATACCACCAGTACTCAAATTTTGTTATTAAAAAGATACCATGTTTCCTATCTTAAGAACCATTTAAAGTTATTTCTAGGCAAAAGTAAGGCAGCTTTAACCAATTAAAGAGCAAATGAGAGAGCGAGCTTTAACCAATCAAAGAGAACAAGAGAGATTACTCTATCAAGCCGCAAAGTGAGCTGTTCTAGAAGAGGGGAAAACTCAAGAAAACAAGCAACCAAACTGAAATCATTAACCATGTTCCATACTCCAACTTTTAAGCTCTTCAAATTGTTGAAGATGCTGCAGCTAGAAATATCCTTCACCCGTTGTTCCTTCATGTCATAACACAAAAGGAACAAGACTCTTCTTAAAATGCGGCATTGTTTAAATAACATATCAGTATTACTTTTGCTATTTTCAATTGATTCTATTCAAAGAGGCAATGATTGGAAAAACCATAATCAAGTTCTGCTTTACAGTTTGTAATATTCAATCATAAATTAATCTTTGGATGCATCAACCGATAAGGACAATCTAAATGGAATATGGAGCTCTGTACCAGTACCTTTTCATGTTGATGCACTTTTCTTCCTAAAAGGACCAGTTTATTGCACATGAAATTGCTCCAGTATAGTGGTTGGCCTAGAAAAGGATATTAGCAAATCAAATTTACATATCTCATATTTCCAAAAGTAATATCTCCGGAGCATTTTATGTTGTCTAATTTCTGTAAAATAGCGAGAAAAAGAAACAAATAACAAATTCAAACTAACAACTATATTCAAAGAATGAGTGATTTTCTTAGTTGCAACTCTCGATACACTACTCCGACATAATCTTAGAGAAAGTGTTCAGGGAAGTTCAATTGTGAGGTTTTCATGCAAACGTATTTTTTTTCCCTCAGAAGTAAATAGTTCTTAGACAATTCAAAATTTGATCTGGAAAGAACACTAATGATCAATATTCTTAAAGGCAGAAAGATATGTTAGACCCCCATTTTTTACTAATACCGAAAGGCAGAATAAAAAATACATGTTTTCAAATAAAAAAAAAATCAAGCAAGACTAATAATTTCTCTACGAAATATGGAATAACACACATATATTATAAGTGATCTTATTGCTCCTGTGAGGAGCTAAATTAATAAGTGATCGTAGTTTGCACGTGCTAATTATCGCATATTACTGAGCATCATAATAGTGAGAAACTAACCTATTGCATGCTCCTCCTCTCTTGAAGTAGGCAGAGCCTATCATGTCAACCCTTACTGGTGTGACTCGTCTTCTGAAAAAAATTACCAGCATCCAATAAAAGCACTCCTTCAAACCATTAATTCTTGCTAACATTGAGCAGCGTTCCTTGAAAATCTGAAATTTGAAAATATTAATGTAATTTTTCTTGCTTTTGAATACGCTATGAACATAGACTTGTTGCCTTGCCTTGTCCAAATCCATAAAAGTAGCAAGGCGCAGTCAGCAGCCAGCTATTAGGTCAGCTGAAGTGACACACCTAAGGCACTGGTTTCACCACCCAGGTGGGTCTCGACATCTCTTTAGTAGCTTCATAGTTAGTAGATCATGTGGAATGTGCTCAATTTTTATATTATCCATGCTGATTATTAGGAGTTCGTTTCACCATCCAATATGTTGCACTCAATTGCAGAGGCACCTTCCATGCTTTTCCTGCACTCTGAAATTATTAAATTAGGCTGAATTTTAATAAAGAATATAGGGAGGGCGACGGAAGTTATTCAATAGCTTGATTTGACCCAAACATCGAAATATATGTTTAAAGATGCATACATAAAATCGCCCTTATAACAGTCAGTTACAATGCGAACATCTACACATTGAAAATACAAATAATAAACAAGGAGATATTGAAATTAAGATACACCAATTCAACATGAATGGCTAAAAAGAGGGCAATAATTTGCAAATCAGTTAAAATATGAAGTAAAATAACTTACGTAGATCAGTTCAAAATTTTACAAAAAAAAAAAAAAACTTAAAGGAACATGAACACTTAAAATCTCCATGAAATTTTCATTACTCATCCGAAACCCATTCGTCTGGGATTTTTATGTCTGCTCTAATGCAAACGTAAGGAAGTGTTATTTTTTTCAACCGAACTTGACAGTAATTTTATACTGGCACCATCATCTTCCTCACTTCCATTTGATGATGCCAGACGAAATGGGCGCATCATGATGACTCTCTCTCTCTCTCTCTCTCTCTCTCTCTCTCTCTCTCTGTAGAGGAAAACCATTGATGGAGATGCCAGTATAAGAAAGTAATGATGATACCTCCTTGCCAGTATAATCATCTATAGTATTTATCGTAATAAAAATCCATGATGATGAGAGTATAAGATTGGGTTTCCTCTCTTCCGTTTTTTTACCTAACTTGCTGACGAGCGATGATACCTAACTTGGAAGTATTGAAAACGTAAGAACGTCATGATGATGCCAGACGAAATGGCAATAATTTTTTGTACTGAGAAAATCTAAGAGAAGATGATTACATATCCAATCATGGGTTGAGGCAAGGTGGAAATTTGGTGGAGCATACATTGCGAATCTTTAGCCCTGACATCTCGATCCTTTAGCACTTGCTCGATCAATTAAAGAAAAATTGATCAGCTAATTGAACCTGAAAAAAGAAACAAAGCAAAATATATTTTGATTTTTGACACAGTTCATATATATTCTATGGTTTGCCAATAATTATAAAATATGTTGATTTTGATTACCACTATCAAATTAAAAGGAACAAAATACAATAATATTTCTTGCCTAATCAAATGAAGCAACTGCTCAACCCTCGCCTTCTGTCTTCACTTGCCTTGGCGCTTCTTTTTTCTTTCTTTGATAACAGTAAGAGAGGGAAGATTGAGAGAGAGAGAGAGCGTTGAATGTGCTCAGTGCGTTGATGATGCACTGGATTCGGCGGCAGCCGGCAAGGAATGTAGTCCAAGATTATCACACCAAAGAATCGGAGCGGAGCTCGCCAGGCACTGCCCCTTGGCCCCTCGGTCTCTCTCTCTCTCTCTTCCTGTGTGACGCATTTGATAGAGGAGTAAAGTGCAGCGGTGGGAACATGCGATTATAATGTGAACTTGGAGCATGCACACCGCGAATCCTTATCCCTCTGAGTCGTTATAATAGTTTTTGGTTCGTATGATCCCAGTCCATTCAGAATCAAAGAAACTTATCACGTGCATCCTTTACTCATCTTATACGTAAGCTCGATGTAGCGTTTCCTGGTGCATAGAATCAAAATAGATTGAAAACAATAATTTGTGTGGCAGGGAAGAGCAGCACGAAAGCCACCAAGACACGCACATAGAAAAGCATGAGTGAAAAGAGATTGCAATTCTCAGTGGAGACGAACGGACAGGATCGAATCCATCGCCAGATGAAAAAACTCGGACGGCTAGAAAACGCTAAAATTGAACATTACGTTTGAAATTGAAGAATGTATAATATTAAGAAGTTTTAAAACTACGTGATCACATTTGTTTGTTTGGAACTCATAATATATTTTTTATTTGATTAATCATTTGCTAGTATCCAATTTGCTTTTATATTTACCATATAATTTGCCTGAACAATTTCATAATTATGAAATCGAAAATTTGCTTTAAAAAATCCCTGAATTGCTTCTTAATGGGTGCGTTTGGATAGGTGTGGGAAGAAGGGAAGAAGGGAAGAAGTGGGAAGAAGTATTGGGAAGTGTGTAATTTTGTGAAGAGTTTGAATTGTTTATAATTTTTTTTCTTCCCATCTTCCTTCTTCCTCTTCTTCTTCTCTCATCCAAACGCACCCAATATGATCTCAAGTGCTGTTACCGTTCAAAAATATACAAATATGAAAACTCAAACTTTATTTTTTTTGTTCGTTTGAAATTTATACCATCGATTCACTTCTTCTAATTATTAATTATTTTTTTATTCTGATGATTGATGCCATTATTATCCATCTACAACATCTGATTTAGCATTGTGATTTACTCAGCTTCATTACCTGGCCAATTAAATAAGAAAATAATTTGGGCTATATATTACCGTAACGTTGTTTGCCATTACCATTCCTCAATTAATGCAATGATATTTATGGTTAAGAATTGGCATCCTGACTTTTTGCAGTAGAGGTTTTATATGCATGTTCCATTTTTCCATTAAAGAATGAATAGAAAGGAAAAATTGATCCGTAACTAAGAAAAATAATAACAATTTGGTAAAATCAATCCATTTTTGTTCTTTATAGATTGGCTATTATCAATCCATTCCAAATAATTATTCTAATATTTATGATGAATATAGTGGAGATTCTCATTGGTCATTTCTGCCATCATACTCTAAGGATTGACAATAATCCAATTTTTTTTTTTGTTTCAATTATGGTTGTACATTTTTAATATGTTTAAGGACAGCACTTAGTGTACGATTAAGTTAAAACTATTTTAGTTATATATTTATTTTATTTTATCATGCTATCTAAATTAATTTTGATTTGATTTTTTGCACCAACGTAAAAGTACTCCACGAGTTGCTGCCAACAACAAAAAACATAAAAAAAGTTTTCGATCTCTTCTTAAAATTTTAAATTCAAATTTATTTACTTAACTTTTAGTTTTACAGATAGGGTGTGTTTGGATGAGCATGGAATAAGGAATAAGAATAAAAAATTTCGGTATGCGTGCTTATTCTTATTCTTGTGGAACCCAAACAACATAAGAATAAGGAATTTGGGCCCTTATTCCTATACTAACAAAACTATGATATAAGAGTAAGGAATTTGGATAAGCACGCATACCGAAATTTCTTATTCTTATTCCTTATTCCATACTCATCCAAACACACCCATAAAGAATTAGGGTACTGACAAGGGGTCGAAGGAAGGTGAGCTTTTGGTAGAGAGATCGGATAGAATTAATGGATCGAGAGGCTTGAAAGGAGGGTCAGATCTCTGGTTTCGTGGAAGGAGATCAATTTTTGAAGAATGTCGACATTGTTCTGACTTCTAAGAGGCTCCGTTGTGATGGTGTGGGAATAAGATGAATAAAGAAAGAAATAAAGAAGAAGTATTGAAAATGGTGTAATTTTGTGAAGAGTTTGAATTGTTTATAATAAATTTACTTCTTTATTATTTTATTTTCTAATTTTTAGAGCTCATCCAAACGGAACCAGAGAGGGCATTCACGAAGAATATAGAAGAGAGAGTAATTTATTTCACATCTCAATTTTTGTAAACTAACGTGATGAAAAAAACGGAAAATATTGGCTTGCATAGGCTAAATTGAAGTTCAATGATTTGAGATGACAAAATTAAAATTTAATGACTTAAAATGGATAATGTATAAATGTCAGTAACTTCCGAAAATTAAATAATCCGGGATGACAAATTAAAATTTAAAAATGAACCATTTACAAACTTCATCGACTTCTGAGGGCTAAGCCTAAAGCCCTTTGTAGGAACCCGGCCGACTAAGATGCGAATGCGACCTAGGGGCTAGGGTTTCCTAGGGCCCGAACTCTGCTTCTATCCCTTCTCTTCTGTGACCTAGGGTTTCGGCCCAACCATCGAATCGAAGCCGAGGTAATTGACTTGACATCCTCTTCCTATCTCTTTGTCAATTTGGCGACTTAACCTTTGTTCCGATGAAATGTCCAACAACCTCTCTTTGGTCTTTGGTCACCTTGCTACAATAGCATGTTTTCTCAAGCATTCTCCATCTTTACAACAACTCTACCTGTTTTCTCCAGCCACTAATTCCAGTATTCTTCATCCAAAGCACTACTCTCTTCTCTTCTAAGTTCTTTGAACAATGGAAGAGACTGTTGACCGGATTAGCAGCCTTCCTGATGAGCTTTTGACCCACATCCTTTCCTTTGTCACCACAAAAGTGGCTGTACAGACCTCTATTCTCTCCAAAAGATGGAGGCATATTTGGGTTTCTGTGCCCGTTCTGAAATTTGAATATGATAACGAAGATTTTGATGGTGACACTGGTGAAGATTTGAAATTCGAGCAGTTTGTGGATGGTGTCTTGCAAAATCGAAGAGCACTCTTGGACACGGTCATATATGATTGTTATTTTGAACATAGCACTTGGGAGCCTTCAACGGAGTGGCTTGACCGTGTGGCCCTCCTCATGCCTCGTGTGATCAGAGTCTATGTTGTAGCTGAATATTTCAAATGTCCTGATTCAGTGTTCTCTTGTTCAAGCCTAGAAAGTCTGAATTTGTCTCTCCACACCCCCATTGATCAATTTATCGATGTTAGTCCAAAATCAATATCCTTACCTTGTCTAAAAACTTTAAAGCTGTGTGCATTAGAGCTTTGTGAGAATTTCATGCAACAGCTTTTTACTGGCTGCCCTGCTCTTGAAAGCCTGACACTACATTCATGTATATTATATGTCTCTGGCATTTCTTCTAATGTGTTGAAGAATTTGACTTTGTTTGACTGTTCGCAAAACACTCAAACTTTGCGAGTTTCTTGTCCTGGTCTTGTTTCTTTGTCCATTTTTTCTGGTGACTACAACATCAGATGCATTTCATTCTACAACATGGCCTCTCTAGTAAATGCAGACATCAAACTACTTGGATATGATGATTATTTAGTTCCTGACAATCCAAGATTGGTCAGCGGCCTTTCAAATGCTACAAGTTTGGTGCTTCATCTTTATTGTCCTCCTGAGTTGCAGGTAAAAATCTTCTCAGTTCCATAAAACCAAACCCAAATATATCTCTCTTATTGGCTCTTGATGGGAGACTGGAATTTAGTATGATAGAAACACATTACTTGGACATTAAAAGCAGATTGCTGTCCCAGCAGCTTTTGGTGCTAATTTATCAGTCCTTAAAATACCTTTTCCTTTAGGTTATCAGTTCTTGTTCTTATATTGATGTTTACTCAGAGTGCTTGTTTCTTTTATATTGTTCCTCACATGATTTTTTGTATAATCATTATATTTAATAAATTGTCATCACAAATAAATACACAATCTATGGCTAGATTTAAGTTCCTTTTTTTCCTTTTTTAATAAAATCTGGATTGGTAGATTTTTCTGGGACTTTGCATGTTTGAATTTATTATGAAAATTTTGTTTTTCATTTTTTTTCTATGGAATTTGAAAATATATTTCTGTTATTTAATTTTTTTTCTTTTACATGAAGTTACACTGGAAGAAGGACATCGCTAACTGCACAACCTTCAACAACTTGAAGAGCCTGAAAATTATATCTTCTGATATGATTGGTGACTTCGATTTAATAGCATGTTTTCTCTGGCATTCTCCTGCTTTACAGCATCTTACATTAATCGCTGATGTACACACCCTCTCTCTGTCTGTCTTTCTCTCTCTCTCTAATTGGTTACTGATTGTATGTCTGATTTCGGTACCATATTGTTACAGTCTGTTTATGTATCATATTATTTTTTCTAATTCTATGCTTTAAACAGGCTTATGAATGCTATGTTGTATAAACTCAACCATAACCAACAAAAATAGTTGTAACAGTATATGTTCATAGGTACATCTCTTTTTTGAAGAGGGCATCGGTGATACACTTGAAGAGGCCAGACAAGATTTTTGCTTCCAGCGTGAGTACCTTGAGGAAGTTAAAATCTATTGTTACAATGATTATGAATTGGCTAGTAAGCTTGTCAGTATGGTGGGAAGATGTGTGAAGACCATAGGAAAAATTATTATCAGATAATAAGTTGATTTTTACAATCACTGGAGATCGTCAAAATTTGGTGTCATCATTCGTTTCATGTGTAGTCTGATCGATTCTGTATGACTTATCTTTCAGCCTATATTTATGTTTATGTTCAAGTTAGAAGAGCGAGATTATTTTGAGGCGTTGTCACGGTGTTTGTTCCACTGTAACTGCCATACGATTAAGGTCTGGACAATTCCATATTTCTTGTGATGCTGCATTTATCTTATTTTATTTTGTGTTTATAATTTCTTTTCTTATTTTGATGATTCTATTGATAATGTATTTTTAAATGGTGCAATTCCCTGTTCTTCCAAGTTGATTTGATTTGTATGGCATACAAACTCCAGCGTAACTGGTAAGAACTAAAATGAACACCTTACTAATCTTCTAGTGTGTGGGAGTAAACCTACGTGTGTGGACAGTGTGGTGCCAATACTAGGATTGATGGTTGTGCGCTCTTAAGAGACTGGAATAATTTGGGGATCCAAATTTTATCGAAAACACGTCTGATGTCAATTTTGAGTGCATTATCGTCGTCAGATATCTCTCAAATCTATATGCCAACAATTATTAAAGCATATCAAATACAATAGACAGCCACCCGCTAAAGTTAAAATATTCGGTGATAGGTTTAAAAATTTCATCTCCTTGTCAGATCGATAAAGTTTCAAATATTAATAAATTCACTGTCAACCCAAAATGTTTCTCTTCCTTGAATTTCAAAAGTTAAAATTTTTTCATTTGATTTTTACTTGATGGGTTCAGAAACAAAAAAAAAAAAAAAAAAAAAATGGGGTCAACAATTTCTCAAGCACTATTCCTCCTGGCCCTTGCGTAGGCAAGTGCAAAGTTGCAAATCATAATCGACTAAATTATTAATAATAATAATAATAATAATCAGCAAGATGAAAAACAAAGAAAGAAGTGCAATTGTACCCTACACTAAATATAAGCAACAAGATAGTGGCGTTAGACAACTCCACCACCGCATAAGGTTCCAAAATACTTCACTCTTCTTAATTGTACATAGGCCACAAAAGTGCTAGCATCATAATATATCTATTCAGTGTTACTAGTCAAATGAACTTTGCTTGACGATGAAACAAAGTGACACTAATCAACTTAGATATCAATATTCCCTAATATTAATATTTCTAATAGTCTTTACATGTTGACCCAACACACTAACCATCTTACTACCCAATCTGTCCTTCTTCCTACAAGAGATGTTGACAGTATCAAGGTAGTCAATCTGAAAAGAAACATCTTGCCTGGGCATTTCTTGTATAACATCTCGTTTCTATTTTATCAGTAAAAAAAAAGTTAGAATAGAATAAATAACAGTAGTATTGAAATAAATTTTCTCAGCATATGGAGCTTAGATTAAAAATGTACCAGTCTATTCTTCTTATCACAAACCTCCTTCACTCTCAAAAGTTGCTCAAACTCCAAGGAAGCATCTTGCCCAAGCATTTCTTGTATAATATCTCGCCACTATTTTGTTGGTAAAACATACTAGTATAAGCTCAATCATAATCATTTTGAAACAATTTTCTCAGAATGTGTAGTTTAATACACATATTTGTCGATGATCTCATGCTGGTACCATATTTGTAGATGATGCAAACTTAATACACACTCCAACTTATCCAGAATGGCAGAGTAACATCAAAACTGGTCACTTCAGCCAAATATTCATTCTGAAGCCTTGTTAAGCATAGATATAGGAAAAATTTTTGTACCCAAACAGTATAGTAACTAAATCAGGCAATACCACCAGTACTCAATTTTATCATAAAAAAAAAATACCATGCTTCCCTCTCTTAAGAACTATTTTAAATTATTTAAAGGCAGAGTAAAAGAGTTTTAACCAATTAAAGAGCAAAAGAGAGATCACCCTATCAATCCGCAAAGTGAGCTGTTCCAGAAGAGGAGAATGCTCGAGAAAGCAAGCAACCAAACTGAAATCATTAACCATGTTCCATGCTCCAATTTTTAAGATCCTCAAATTGTTGAAGATGCCGCAGTTAGAAATATCCTTCACCCATTGCTCCTTCATGCCATAAAACAAAGGAACAAGACAAGTAAAGGAGAAAATTCATTTTACATAGTAATCTATAAGATGCAGTACAAATACAGCCACTCGATCTAACTAACATTAAAAAGAATAGAGCTAACAGCCTAAACTAACCATACTCTCCAGATTGCTTTGTGCTGACAACAAAAACAAAATTCCACTATGGAAAGGGACCATGTAATGTAATCTCTGGATCAAACATACATAATATGGCTCATATGTAAAAGCCTCTTACCAAAGCTGCTGTGGCATACAATACCTTTCTGATAAATAACACTGCTGTCTCCAACAAGAACTGTTAGGAAAAGTACAGATACAGAATATTACCTTACACTCCGGAAGATGACAAAAGTAAAGCTCCAAATTTTTAGTATTGGAGAGGCCACTAAGAAAGTTCGAATTCAGCACATTATCAACATTAACTTTCTGATCACACCCATACAAACTGATGCAAGCATTTTCTAGAGAATCTGTGTTCTCCAACACAATGGTTCTGATGGTCTCTATAGAAGTCCTGATGAACAACGAAACAAGACCACGGCATGAAATTTGCACACGCAGACGACATAGCCAGCAATCATCTAAAGCCAAATCCTTTAAAACGTTAGAGGAAATCTCAGTTATATAAAGCTCACATTCATACAGTTTCAGGTTCTCAAGGGCAGGACAGCCCAAGAAAATCTTTTGCACCAAATTCTCTTCGAGTTTTATGTAGCCCAGCTTTAAAGTTTTAAGAGAAGGAAGATCTATAGATTTGGGTCTTATAACAGATCTCCCATAGGTGAAATAACACAACTCAAGATTTTCCAGACTTGCACATGAGAACACTGAATCAGGAAACCTATATTTATCAAGTACAGTAATATCAATGATGATCGCCAGAGGCATTAGGCGTGCTGCACTGGGAATCCACCTCATTGAAGGCTTCGAAAAGGTCCCTCTGTATATAAGGGTGTTCAAGTCTGATGACCCTCGATTTTTCAATGCACCAATCACAAATTGATCAAATTTCTGAACATCATCAGTATTAAAGTAATGAAAATCAAAGTTCAAGACAGAAACAGAAGCCCATATGTTTCTCCATCTTTTGGAAAGGATGCACGTCCGCACAGCATCTCTTGTCCTCAAGAAGGAGAGGATGTGCATCAAAACATCATCAGAAAGGGTGCTAATGCGGTCAATTCTCCTATTCATGGTTTATTGTTCAGAGAAGCATTTACTCAGATACCTGGCAACAAGTCCTGTAATAAAATGTACATGAAATATATATGGGTTCTAGAAAGGGACCCGCGTATTAAAAGTTGAAAGAAATAGTTTCAGTCAACCAACAATTGATCTGCCGGGTTTCCATTAAACCAAACCAAGGTCATGCATACAGTTGGAAACAGTGGTGGAGGCAGGATTTTGGAACAAGGGGACAAAGAGTTACTTAAACTCAAATTTCAAGATTGTGAGGGGCGCAAATTGAATAAATTATATACAATTACATATAAATTTAATATTTTTTAGGAGTTATTTGTAATTCATAGGGGACAATCGTTCACTTTCGGTTAAATGTGGCTCTGCCACTGGTTGGAAAGAAAAATGTGTGCAGTCCATTGGTCTAAAATTTTCTAAATTGAAAACCTTATTCGTCAAGTTGTACATGACCCATCAGCAATTTTGTGTTGGAAAGTAGAGGCAGTATGACGATTTAAAGGAAGCAACTTACGCAGATCCGATAGGAGAGTACTTGTGAGAAATGTAGTCGCTTCAAACCATCTTCGCGGGAGAGAGAAGACAGAAGAGGAATGGAGCAAGTGTCGCTGCGTCGCCGTGTCGGCTAGGGTTTCAGAGGGAGGGAGTGTGCGGTCGAGCGCTTTGGAATTCGTGACTGAGAGTGAGATGAGAGAGGGAAAGGCGGAGATGGAATGAAGACGAGGGTTTAAGACTTGAAAGACTTTTATAGCCTCCCAACCTTCGTCTAAGTCGGTCCGGACGTGGTAAAAAATGTCTGAATCGTGTAGGCAGTTGTGTTTTCAACAAAAATAGATCGTCCTGAATACATGTCGATTCTGAAACAATCAAACGGTTTGTCGGGACTGGACTGAAGAGCTGTGTAAAAAAAAGGTTTGTCTGGACTGGACTGAAGAGCTGTGTCGATCCATCTTTACGATGAAGTCCAAAATCGTCAGAATACACTAAAATTATCGCGAAGAACCTCATATAAGAGCAATACCAAGCTTCTATCGAAAAATATCAAATTATTATCAAAATACGCAATATTTAATCAAATTTAAGACCTAATTAGAGTTGAAATGTACGCATGAAAACTGTTGATCGTATTTTAACTAATTTTTATAAATTATATTTTACAATTTTTTGTCATGCAATTATGCAAACCGTCAACAAGAAAAAAAAAATTACAAATCAAATTTAAAATAAAAAAATAGACTATAAAATTATACTTAATTATTTTATCTATAAATATAATATATTTTAACGATTTTGTATAAATTTATTTTATAAATTTTTGATATGAAAACAATGAAAAAAGAAAAAAAATAAAAATTTTGGAAAAAAACCTCCCTTGGACCGAATAGATCGGAGCGGCCAGCCTTTATTCGTCCGATTTATCTAGGATCGGGTTTATCAAGGGTTTGGGTCAAAGTTTGAGAGGTGGACCATGATAACCCGTGAATCCGTGCTAGACTGGCCCGAGATAACCCGTGGACTGTGGAGGTTTGGACCGGACCGGACCGTTTGATAAACACTAGGACATATATATATTTTTTCTATAGATTAGACACAAAATACTTTAGATTTCCAAATATATCTACACCTTCGATTTTCAAATATATTTACTGCAGAGAAACTATTTTTAACTAATAGAACTAAATCATTACTATAGATGTGAAATCCATTGATGCCAATTATTTTTTATTATTTGTAATTAAGATTGTATTCAATTTTATTGGTATTCAGCTATAAATTATCGGAAAAAAAAATGATTAAATTTGTAAAATTTAGTAAAACTACACCTTTGGTTTTGTCCAAAATCAACATAGTTGGTGAAAATAAAAGTTGATCGGAATTCATAAAATTAGAGAAACCTTAAGATAGTTGGTTTTGGACGTGGGGCATACCTAGTCAAATCATATATTAATGTGGAAATTATGTGAAGGTCGTGTTGGATATGCAGCTGAGAAATAAAAAGTTACAATAAATCCAAATCCTGCAAAGGAATGAATGATTTTTTATAAAGGAACACAACTACACGAGCTTTTTCTGTGGGAAGAACGAATATTTTTTATTCGAGACTCAACATTTATGTGTGACGCCACAGAAACAAATATTTTATTGGGCCACACCATTGGATTGATGATCGAACGGCCTGAAAAAATTCCTGAGCAAAAATGAAAAAGGGCACCATTCACTTTGCGTCATCAAACATTCCTATGTTAATATAATATTAAAAATTCAAATGATTTTCAATTATAAATAAATAAGAATTTTTTTTGTCGTTATATATATAAGAAAGGTTACATGCAATATTTCAATTACAATCGCCCTGCATGTAAATTAAGATTTAATAATGGTAAATTATATATTTAGGCTATGCTCCAGAAGAGGTTATAGGAGGTGGTGGAATGGAAGCACAAGCATTGTAACCTGCTCCAGATTTAATTATAGGGTGAGACGATGGGAGAGGGGGTCACAAAATTAAAGATTTGGGAAACAAATTGTCACCTCCATTTTTGAGGTGTACACGATGGTAACCAGGAAACGATTTTTGTTTTCAATATTGCTCTTAATCTTTCTTTCTTTGATATCGGGTCTCACCAAAAATTAAATTCTCTCCTTTCTCTCCAATCTAGGGTAATATAGTAATTTCATACATTAAAATGAGGTGATAAAGTTCAACACTCATTCCCACTCTTTAAAATCTGGAGCACGTTAAGAATTATTTTATACCATCCCTCCAACTTCCACTCCATTCCATTCTCTTCCATCATCTCCTAACAAAATTGTGAAGCAGAGCCTAAGTTTCATTTGAAGTCTCAGCACAATTGTAATAAATAAATAATAAACTATATAAGAAAGAATCTTGTAGTTACAACCACATAGTACTATATTTTTTCCCGGAAGGAATAGTATTAAGGAATAGTATTATGTTTGCAGCAACAGGATGGGGTATCAGCTACACAGTTTGAGCAACCTGACTTTGGTGCAGGAGGTGTACAAGCCGTAATGCAGCGGCAGCAGGTTTTTTCGCAGGGCATGAGCTCGCTGTACTCGCATTTTGGTTCATTATATCGAAGTAGAGGATCGACGCAAAGGATTTTATAGCCCTTCATGCTTAGGGACATATAGCCATCTGCCATAGCTGAAACAAAGTATGATGTAAATTAATTGTCAAACAAATAATATTAATAATAATAATCATATGTACTAAACAATGAATCGAACAACAGTAAAAGTAATGATGGTGATGATAAATGAATTAATAAATTGATTGTCAGCTAAGAACTTTTTTTCTTTTGAATAGATGCACAATTTACTTATTAATTCGTTCCAACAGAGTGAATTGAAATTAGAGGTATTTGTGAATATACAAAAGAAAGTAGAGTAAAAAGAAACGCACCCAAAGAAAACATATGAAGAACGACTATAAGGGACACCATGAACGCAACCTTCATATTTCTATTTTTGAAAATTCCTACCATAATTAATTTATCAAAAGGAAATAAGAAGAGTTGATTATTTTCTGAGGGTTGTTTAAATGTGACACAATATTTTATAAGTTTCCACAATAACTTTTTTTTTCTAAATAAAGCTTACTTGAAATCTTATTTACGTGGTCAAAAACTTTTTATTAATTATTAGGTATTTGACAACTCGGAATAAATAATGTTGGTTTCCCTACTACTTATAAAAGTGTTTGCCTCTAAATTCGGCTACAAGTGAACAAATCAAAAGATGTTGTCAGGCAATGCCAGAGTTCAAGCTAACTAGCGGGCTCTCGCGCGTTGCGCAATCTATTTTTTTTATAAAAATTTAATAGATGGATCGCATTTCCAATTATTTTCTATTTTTTTTTCTGGTATTTCATTCAACCCAGAATTTTATCATTACAACTGTTATTGGATGAACATTAGAATTTGTGAAATCAAGAACAAAATAAGTATAATCATACATCTTAATTAACAATCAGAGTAAAAAAAAATAATGCATAGGTGTTTTAAATATATAAAATTTGGAGCTCTTTCATCTCAACACAGCTTTTTGTAGTGAATGAAATCGTAGAATTTCTCATGTCGTGTAGCGAGATTGAAAAGATGCAAGTGCATCTAAGACTCAGTTAGTTGATAATCTCTGGATGCAAGTGCCAACAACAGCAATTTAATTTAATATTTTGTTTTGCTAGGAATCAATAAAAATATATGATCAAAATATCAAATGTATTTATCAAAGTAGGAGTGATAAAATGAAGTAAAGAAAAGAAAACAACCTCAAAAGATGACGATTTCTCCACGACAGTCCTCGTTGCACTGCTTGAAGGGCCAATTGTTTGGAAGACATCTAAAAGAATAAACTAAGCATAAGTTAAAAGAAACTACAAATCTACCTTTTTTCATTTATATCCAAACTTTTACTCAAATATTGAAGAATGGAACAGAAATTTAATAAGCACATAAGAGCAGCAAAAAAGGAAATTAATATGGTAATCCTCTTTATACCTTCAGTGTAAAATGCATAAAATATTCTAAAATTGCCCTTAATTCTTATTCACTTGATAACACAAAACCGCACAGGAATTTGAAACAAACATTAACCATCTGCAATAAATATTTAGTTACGTGGACTATAGAAAAGAAAATAAACACTCATAGTATCTTGAAAAGTCTAGATATAAATCTCATGTTTTTACTACTTTTAATCATGAATTCATGATCAATCAATCCGAAACATCAATCAAGGTAAACTATCTCAAAGAAAATTTTCTGAGTACTGTGGTTATGGTTTTAGATCAAGCTGAAACTAACTATACTTTTGAATTACATTTTAACTTTTTTTTTTGTTGCTTGCTTGAAAATCTGAAAAATGAGTCTTATATCATTGAAATTTTAGACAACCATTAAAAAATAGTAAGCAGCATGTAGAAAAGAAAAGAGAACAGACCTGATAAGCCAACTCGCGCGTGTCGCAGAGAACAAGGGCAGCGACTTAGCAAGCGACAGGAGAGGCGGAGCAATGGAGAGGTCAGATTTGAAGCGATGGAGAGGAGAAGACGTGATCGGTGCTGAGGGTACTGGTCAAATTTTTTCTTTAAAAACCAATACTAATTTGTTTGCAGTACAGTTTAAGGGTAGAATCTCGGGGACTGACTATTCTTTTTCTAAGTTTAAACAAATCGGATTAAATTAAATTCTTTTGGTTAAATAAACAATTTAAATTTCAAACAGATCTAAACAGAAAATCAAATTGAAGTTGCAGAGTTAAAATTCTAATTCCCTAGAAAACTTGAGCAATTTAAAAGGTTTAAACAGTTAACAAACGATTAGGGGTTTAGGTTGTCCAACTTTTCTTGTCTGTCAAGATTGGGACGGACCGTTCCATTTCTGGAACGGGTCGCCCTGACCCTTTCAGATGGCTGGAACAGGCCGTTCTAGGCTAGGACGCCCCCTCTCAGGCGGTCCGTCCTACCCTTGGAACGGTCCGTTTCAATCATCTGATGTCTGTTTTGTCATCCTACTTAGTTATTTGCTGAGTGTTTTTGCGTGGAGTTAGTCAAACCAAACCTACAGACTTGCGCTCTAACTCTCGTTCAGGTCAAATTGCGAGGTTTTGTTTGATAAGTCCTAAAAATTCCTAAATTTCAACTCTCGTTTCTTGGTTTAGGTGCTTTTAATTGATTTCTGGGTCTTGGTAAACTCTCAATCTCTCGATTTATTGAGTAAAACTCTAATTGCTTAAAGTAAGATATATTCAAGGTTGGGAGATTTTAATAGGATGTTTTTATATCTTGGTTTAGATCTAATTTGGACTCAAATTATGATTGATTTTATGTGATTTTAACCTAATTTTACTTGTCTTTATTAGCTTTTAGGAACTGCCATGCCCTTTTATGTTTCAACAGGACAATTATTAGATGTGGTTTCAAATCTGCACAAAATAACATTTATCGAGTAACTCTACGGAATGCCAGATGGTATGGGTTAGGCAGACAAAATGTAACCATACTGGAGAAGGCCAGGAGATGACTTGAAATATTCCAGGTGGGTAGGAAGTCTTTTAGACGGTTTTCACGATCAGACGGTTAATTTGGCAACCACCGCAACACAATTTCTGTCACGATCTGACCTACTTCTGAGTACATTCCTGCCCTCGACAGTTCTTTTCTACTGCTATAAAAGAGCAGGAGATTCGAGAGTTCAATGTTCCCAATTTTACAAAAAAATTGCACTATAGCAGAGGAGGAGTTGAGCAATTCTCTTGTCTTCATGCCACAACAGACAAGCAAGAGATTCGACTCTGATTTGTTGCAATCTCTCGTTACAGTGGTACGTAGCACATCCTTGTAGAAACGATATCTCTCGTAACAATATAGGATCCTATGTAGAACTGGCGAACGCGCGAACACCTGGCCTGTTAGCTATTAGCCTATTAGCTTGAACTACATCTTTTGATTTGTTCACTTGTAACTGTTGAAAATAAAGAAACTTGCTAACCTCGGAATATAAATCATCATAGGCTAGTTTATCATTTGTCTTCCAACCTTTTTATTATTTAAAGGGGCTGCAAATTATTATTTTTTTTTTCTCTTTTCATAGAAAATTAGCCGTTAGGGTCCAACGGTAAACTCTTTACCGTACAATCTTTTTACCGTTAGTTTCTGTCAGCCTATATAAGGCGTGTATATTCTTGTAAAGGATATAATAATAAAAAATATTTCTTTTCCAAAAAGCCTCCAATTACTCAATTAATTCAAAATGGTATTGTCGCGGCTTTTTCGTCATTCCTCGGAGAATGGAATTGGGCTTCCTCGAGAAATGGGAACATAGCCTTAGATTCACCTCCCTTAAGGTTCGATCTCCGTTCGAGTATCTCTTAACGACAAGAGAACCAAAACACGAGTCGCTTCTTAAAGAGGTTTGTTTATTTCGTGGGTCCTTTCTTTCCAGTAGGCGCAAGCCCCTATTGTTAATTACCCCGTGATCGCTCACGAGAACCTCTGATTAAGGGATCTGAAGAATTTTATGTGAAGGCTAGGGAAATCGTTTGTTTCATGTTTATTTTGGGTTTATTTCTTTTGGTTTAGACCGAACTCGATTGGTGTACCAAACCTACTTAACGGGACCCAATTGAGGATACTTGAATGATTTTGTTATTTGAGACAGGCTTGGTTTTGGTTTCTGATGTGGGGGCGTTGTTTCTCAGTCCTTAGGCTATTTTGGACCTTTGGATTTGGGTTTCAGTTTATCGAGACTATTTTGGGTCTCGGGATTTGATTTAGGTTTTAAGGCTATTTTGGGCCTTGAAATTTAGTTTGGATTTCAAGACTATTTTGGGTCTCGGGTTTGATTTGAGGTTTCAAGGCTATTTTGGGCCATGGATTTGGACTTGGATTTCAAGACTATTTTGGGTCTTGGGTTTGGATTTGGGTTTGAAGACTATTTTGGGTCTTAGAATTGGACTTGGTTTTCTCGGGGTTATTTTGAACCACTTGTGAGAATTTTGAATCTTGGAATTGCTTAGAGTCGATTTCGATTTACTGAAGAGATTTCGTTCCATAAGTGAAGAGGTTTCGGTCTTGATTTCGGGTTTCGGGTTTGGACTTTTAATTTCTTGAGTTTCTCTTTGGGTTTTATCATTTTCACAATTTCCCTTTTTTTTTATTTTTTAATTTTAGACTTTTGAAATATCTTTTTATATTTTTAGTTATGCTTATTTTTTAAAATACTTGATATTTAATGTATTTCTTTTAAAATCATTTCTATTTTTAAAATTATATCAATATTTACTTTTGAAAATTTGTTAAAAGAGTTTAATTGAATTTTAAAATCATTTTGAGATTTTATAAAATTTGTTCAATATCATTTTAGAGATTCATAAAATTTGTTTAATATGAAAAACACTTTCAAAAATATAAAAGACCACTAGTTTGACAGATTTTTATATCAAAATATAAGTGAATTTGGTTTATTTGGATTTTTGGAATTTTATGGATATTTTATTTGAATTTTTCTGAGTTTCCTACTATTTTTAATGAATTTTCAAAGTTTCTGCCGATGTGGAATTTTCTGGTTGGTCCACGTATGCGCAGGGGCTTAGTTGGCTGCTGAGCTGGTGCTGGCGTGTCTAACTGATGTGGCATTTATTTCATTTCATTTTTATTTTATTTTCTGACAAGTGGGACCCACATGTCAGGTATATTTTTTATTTCAGAATTTTCGGTGTAACGAGTTTCTGACAGGTCAGTGACCCGTAACAAGTGATTTTGCCGCAGCGGATCGCGTGTGGCACGGGTTTGACCCCTTCTTCCCCGCCTGGATTTGGCTTTTATGCAGTTTAGTCCTCGTCTTTTCTCCGACGAAATTACGGTGACTCAGTCTGCCGTTTCTGTTGAAATTGAGTTCGTTGGGATTGTGGGGATGAGAAGAGCACAATGATGCAAGTTGTTCTTTCTGAGGAGGCTTGTGCCACCACCTGGGATCTGAGAAGTGTCGGGCCTCTATTAATGGAGTTCGAAGCTTCTAGATTTCTTTTCTTTGCCAGTTTGAGGTTGCATACACTTCTGAAGGTCCTTTGAAGATTATGGTGTGTTTAATTTGTCATGGAGATGCTTGGAAGGGGATGATCTCCACTGAAGAACTTCGATTTGACCTTGAGCAGAATGGAGTCAAGTTGGTGAAGCCCACACAGTCACTTCTTTGTACCAGCAAGCTCTTGCTTAGCTTCAGGGGATTGAGTTTAGTCTATTGATGTGTTTATTTCAATTTGAGGCATCACAATTTGGTGTAAGAACCAAAGGGGCAGATTTGCATCTTTACTTCAATTTTCATTTGCATGCAACTGGACTTACAGCAATATAGCTTGATTGAATGTTCATTTTAGGTCAAATTAAGCTTGTTTTATGTATTGAGATTGCTCAGAGAGTAAGAGTAAGACATTTGGCACTTTTCACAATTTTCAGTTTTCATTTTTATGTTAATTTATCACTGTTTTGATGTGCTTTGGATTTGAGCTACCTAAATACTGTAAAATGACTAGCAGAGGTCACAATGTTTTATGTAACATGAGTTTTAAACACTTCAAAGTCACATTTTGCTATTTTATAAGAAAACACTAACTTTTATTCATTTTCTTTTATTCTAGTCCAATAAGTATCCCAATCATTTTTAAGATTGGCATGAATGCTCTTTAATATGTTTGTAACTCATTCATGAATCCATTCTTGCAAAGAGGTCCAGAACTTTTGTTTATTTTCACTTGGACAGATTACTCATGTTTATAGGCATTTTATTTAGTCATACCATGAAACTAACTTAAGGCATGCAAAGGTATACAGAATTTGTGTTTTTTATGCAATTTGGTCCATTTTAACAGCATAACAGCAGTAAGCATTGTGTATTATACAAGAGTTCCATAATTTGAGCTATTTTGAACTCAAAACTATGGAAACTCGATTTAAAACTGAGGAACCCTCAGCCTAGACCACCATTACACCTAGTCAGGAGGAAACCTCAAGCTAGGCGACCTCTCCTCGGCATAGATCTGAGGAACCCTCAGTCTGCACCATGGGAGGAGAGGTCAGGAGATAAGAGGAATGAAGAAGAGGCACAAACAGCAAGATTTTCAACTTTGATTCACTTGTTAGATTTGAACACAGAGGATTACAAATTTCGAACCACTCAATTTCACCTTTTCCCTTCTATTTCTCACTGTTCGTTGAAATTCTTATTACAACTTCACTCAAAACCTCTCAATTTAATACAGAATTGGTATTTTAATCCTAGCAACACCTTACCCCTTTCTTTCTCTCTCTCTTTCTTTCGATTTGGGGGCCTTTTATAGGCAGGGAACCTAGGGTTATGGTTTGAAGCCGTGAGCATCTCCACCTTCTGATTTCGATCCAACAGTCGAAATGGAGCTGCGCTAGGGTTTGGTTTAGGGAAAACCAGGGGCGGAGTAAGTGGTTTCGCGTCTGAGGCTGAGGAGAAGGCCACGTCGTCGCGCTTCTAGCCTCTTCTTCTCTTTTACCTGGCGTCCATGGTAAGAAATCGGAATTTCATCTTCTGTTTCCTTTTTACCAGCGGAGAAGAAGACCCTTACAAGTGGGCCATGCTTGTCAGGTTTAATGAGAGAGGATGGGATGGGTGAGCTTGGCTTATGGTGCACCGCATACATTAATTTGGATTTATGTTCAAGGTGTACACGAAATAGGTGCATCCAACGTGAAAGATGGCATGGTGAATTTCAAATGGCCAGCGCCCTTCTCCTATCCCCTTGGATCCGCTACAATGGACGCACGAGCCAAACATTTCGATTTTTCTGGGACTTTCTGGGATTTCCATTTGATTTTCATCGATTTAACATTTATTCTTCAATGCTGATCCAAAATAAATTCTTTCAAGGCCTTCCCTTGAGTATTTTTAGATGAAATTTTATGGGTAGGCTTAGAAAAATATGAGGAATTTAATGGTTTAAGTGGTTTTGGTAAATTCCTCATAGATTTATTTTGGTAATTTTATGAAGTTTTTTGGGTTTGTTTGCAAATTTTGGAGTTTGTGTTGCTATTTTTGGGATTTAAAAATTATGATAATTCATCATAATTTTTGGTAATTTGATTTTGGTTTTTGGCAATTTGGGAATTTGGTTTTTCGCTGTTTTTGACTTTTGATTTTTTTTGTTTAAATTTGCATTTTGGCTTTCATGGGATCATCATTTTTTAAGGGTCAACAGGTATCAGAGAAATAAAATCCAAATCATTCCGCAAATTCAAAGTCATTCTTGTACCAGTAAAATGCCTTCTGCTCTAATGGCAAAGAATCGAGAGGAGCTGCACTCAACTGAGGCCTCTTCCTCTCAACCCATGGCAGCTAAATTGAAAGAGATGAGTACTACCTCATGGGCACAAATCGTAACCAAATCCATTAAGGAAAAACATCAAAATGCCACAAGCATAATCCAAACAGAATCAAAAAACTGCTCAGCACGAAAGCTGACAGAACAAGAAGGGAGAATCGAGCACAATGTCAAACAGTGTTACCTTGATTCAACTTTCCACAAATCTCAAAATCAGCTACCTAGCACTGAGCTCCTCAGTCTCTCGAGAAAAAATCAGGTTATTGATGTTGATCAAAGCATCGACATCGCCCATCAACTTAACCCTCATTCCGGCCATGGAAGAGGAGAAACAAGGAAAGCCGCCGACAAATCCCGCTCGTACGGTCAGGCAGTGGAGAGACGCTGGCTTTCTTATTCTTGCCTCAGATCAGCTAAGAAGGAAGGAGGAGGTGTCGTAGCCGAGTTAGAGAGAGGAGGCGACACACTCGAGAGGAGAACGAGAGAAGATTGCTCAGGAAAGGGGGAGAACGGCACCGAGCCAAGTAGTGTCGGTAAAAGACTCGACAAAATTGAAAGGGCCCTCCAATCATTTCTACACGACCTCATCAAAAGGTCCAAATTTTTTATTATCTCAAAATGGGCTTGGTACAGCCCATAGCCCCGAGACTCATTTTACAAATTTCCGAAATTACAAAGGAAATTGATTAGTGCCATCACACTCCGTGTCATCCGAGCCATCGCGCTGCACAGCGCCTCAACTAGCGCTCTGACCTATCTACTCATCCAGCGCGTATTTTTTGTTCAGTTAGTTATTATAAGTGTTCACTTTAATATGTACAAATGTTCACTTTGTAGTAGAATTGTTCATTATTTTATAAGTGTTCGCTAGACCAAATATGTTCATTTTGATTTATTTTTTTTGTCAAAAGTTCAGTTTGGTCAATACAAATGTTCAGTTAATTGAGTAGAACTGTTCAGTTAGTTGCAACAGAAAATATAAATGTTATGAGCAAACACGTTTATTTTATTAAGTATAAATTTTTAGTTTAGTAAGTACGAATGTTCAGTTTAATAAGTACAAATGTTCAGTTAGTTGCAACAGAAATACAACTGTTATAAGAAAAAAAATCAAGCGAAGGGGTCACGAACCGGACAAAAAATACATGTAAAAATTAGAATTGGAAATGAACCGATCCGGTTCAAATTAAAATTTTTCTGATTCTACCCCTGCCTCCTAGCGCACCTCTTGACCACGCGCGACTCTGACTCTAGCGCGATTCCGACCCATTAAACTGAACACTTCTTATTATTAAACTGAACATTTGTAACACATAGCAGCGATGGATGGGATGACATATTTGCCGATGGCACTTATAATTCCTGAATTACAAAACTCTCATTAATACTGATAATCATGGTTTAATTTTTGATGGCTCAAATTCTGAGCGTCCTAAACCGAGTCAAAAGGTGCTAAATGATCCAAATTTCGTTTTGTCCAATATGAAAAATCAAAGTGAAAATAAAAATAGGTGCCTTACTAAAGCATCTACCATTATAAATGGTCAAACTAATTGTATCAAATGGGTTCTTCATTCCGGTGTAACCGATCATATGGCGGAAAACCAAAATTTATTAGAAAATTACCGTCCAATTAGCAATGACCAATATTTTACCGTTGTTAATAATGAAAAAATTAAAATTAAAGGTTGGAATATGATTAGTATTTTGTCAAAAAAAAATTTTGCAAGATGTTTTTTATGTTGAAAATTGTTCGGTCAATTTGTTGTCAAATTAGTAAACTTTCTAAAAATTTGAATTGTGAAATAATTTTCAAAGCCAAAAGTGTTGTTTTTCGAGATTTAGTCACCAAAGAAAAAATTGGTGAAGGTTTTCTTGAAAACGGTCTTTATTTTTTAAATAGTAATAAATTTATTTTCAAAACTAGTAAAGATGAAGATTTGAGTAAACTTTGGCACAAGCGTGTTGGGCATCCTACCGATAGAATTTTAAACAAAATTTTTAACTTTTATAGTTTAGATTGTAGTAAGTGTGAAACTTATAAACTTGCGAAATATACTAGACCTCCTTTTCCTATTTCAAACTCTAAAAGTAATGATTTTTTTGAACTTATCCATTCCGATGTTTGGGGTCCGACCCCTATAACTTCTTACAATGATTATAGATATTTTGTTATCTTTATTGATGATTTTTCAAAAACTACTTGGTTGTATTTGATGAAAAATAAAAATGAAGTTTTTTCGCATTTTCAAGCTTTTGCGAATTTTGTTGAAAATCAATTTGAGAAAAAAATTAAAATTTTGAGAACGGATAATGGTATCGAGTATGTTAATCATTTTTTTTCTAATTTTCTTAAACAAAAAGGTATTTTACATCAAACTACTTGTGTTTACACTCCTCAACAAAACGGTGTTTCCGAAAGGAAAAATCGTCATCTTTTAGAAGTTACTAGGTCTCTTATTTCAAAATAATGTTCCAAATATTTTTTGGTCGGATGCCGTTTTAACCGCAACTTATTTAATAAATAGGTTGCCAAGTGCTATATTAGATTTTAAAAGCCCTTTTAAAATTGTTTATGGTAGAAAATTAAATATTAGTCATTTAAGAGTTTTTGGTTGCAAATGTTTTGTGCACAATAAAAATTAATTGGACAAACTTGATTTTACTTCAATTAAAACCATTTTTGTTGGGTACTCGTTCAAAAAAAGGATATAAATGTTATGACCCTAAAAATAAAAAATTTTACATTTCTAGGGATGTTAGTTTTTTTGAGACCGAACCATTTTATGAAATTGATGTTGATAAAATTCTTCCAAATGAATTTATATACCCTTGTGCTAACATTGAAACAAATGAGTTTCGAAGAGAATCAAGAAATATTGTAGGTGAGAAATCACAAAAAGAAAGTGAAAGAAGATTACAAAATGAAGAAAGCCAAAATGAAGAAGCCGAACAAGAACAACACATTGAGGATGATAATGAAAACCAAGAGCAAGAGATGCCATTGAGAAGATCAAATCGACAAACTCAACCTTCCACAAGATTAAGAAATTTTGTTACTTATTCAATACAATATCCAATACAAAATTACATTTCTTATGATAATGTTTCTCGTGAGCATTATGCCTTTATAAATTTCTTGTCCAAAATTGAGGAACCAACTAATTATGAGGTTGCAAAAAAGGATCCAAAATGCTCAACGGAAGAAGAACTTCATGCCTTAGAAAAAAAAAATCAAACTTGGGTACTGTGTGAATTACCAAAAAAGAAAAAACCGGTTGGTTGTAAGTGGGTGTACAAAATTAAATACAATAGCGACGGTACCATAGAATGATACAAAACTAGATTGGTGGCCAAAGGGTATACCCAACCTTATGGCGTAGATTACAATGAAACCTTTGCGCCGGTGACCAAAATGAATACCGTTAGGATACTTTTTTCCATTGCGGTAAATAATAATTGGACTTTGCACCAAATGGATGTTAAAAATGCATTCCTTCAAGAAAATCTTGAAGAAGAGGTTTACATGTCTCTACCTCCCGGCCACAAAAAAGAAAATATTACTAACCTTGTGTGTAGGTTAAAAAATTCCATTTATGGGCTAAAACAATCTCCAAGAGCATGGTATGGTAAACTTTCTCATTTTTTATTGTCTTCTAATTTTAGAATTAGTGGAGCCGATAATTCATTGTTTGTTAAACACAACATCAATGGTACCACCGCGGTTTTAGTTTATGTCGATGACATAATCATAACCGGTAATGACCTATCCGAAATTGAAAAGACTAAAATAAGTCTAAAATAAAAATTTGATATTAAGGATTTTGGCAAATTAAAATATTTTCTTGGAATAGAAATAGCTCATTCTTCAAAGGGACTATTTATATCTCAAATAAAATATATTCTTGATTTGCTTAAAGAGACCGGTAAATTAGGATGTAAGCCGGCCAAAACCCCAATAGATGTAAATGAAAAACTTGATAATGAAAAAGGTGAACCATTAAAGGATATAAACCATTTCCAAAGACTTGTTGGTAAATTAATTTACCTAACAGTTACAAGACCGGACCTATCTTTTACCGTAAGCCAAATTAGTAAATTCATGCATGCACCAAGAACACCTCATTTAGATGCCATTAATAAAATATTAAAGTATATAAAAGGTTCTCCCGGAAAGGGAATTTAGATGAGAAAAAATGGTACTAACGCTATATGTGGCTATTCCGATGCAGATTGGGCTGGAAGTTTCGATAGAAAATCGACAACCGATCTTTGCACATTTGTAGGAGGAAATCTAGTCACATGGAAAAGCAAGAAATAAAATGTTGTGGCACGATCAAGCGCAGAGGCGGAGTATCGAGCCATGGCATCCACCGCAAGTGAATTGATATGGATCAAGCAATTGTTGGCCGAGTTGAATATCAAGCATGAAGAGCCAATGAAAATATTTTGTGATAATCAAGCGGCGAGGCATATTGTGGCAAATCCCGTCTTTCATGAGCGGACCAAACATATAGAAGTGGATTGTCACTTCATTAGAGAAAAAGTCCAATCCAAAGAGATCGAAACTCCATTTGTTAAGAGTAAAGAACAATTGGACGATATTTTCACAAAAGGTCTAAACATTAATGCTTTCGAAGATATTTCTTACAAGCTAGGCTTGTACGACATCTACATGCCTAGCTTAAGGGGGAGTGTTGAAAATAAAGGAACTTGCTAACCTCAGAATGTAAATCATCATAGGCTAGTTTATCATTTGTCTTCCAACCTTTTTATTATTTAAAGGGGCTGCAAATTATTATTTTTTTCTTTTCATAGAAAATTAGCCGTAAGGGTCCAACGGTAAACTCTTTACCGTACAATCATTTTACCGTTATTTTCTTTCAGCCTATATAAAACGTGTATATTCTTGTAAAGGATATAATAATAGAAAATATTTCTTTTCCAAAAAACCTCCAATTACTCAATTAATTCAACAGTACCAACATTATTTACTCTGAGTTGTCAAATACCTAATAATTAATAAAAAGTTTTTGACCACGTAAATAAGATTTCAAATAAGCTTTATTTAGAAAAAAAGAGTTATTATGGAAACTTATAAATTATTGTGTCCCATTTAAACAATCCTTATAAAATAATCAACTCTTTCTTATTTCCTTTTGTAAATTAATTTTGGTAGGAATTTCTTTTAAAAAAAAGAAATATGAAGGTTGCGTTCATGGTGTCCCTTATAGTCGTTCTTCATATGTTTTCTTTAGGTGCGTTTCTTTTTACTCTACTTTCCTTTGTATCTATACTACTTGTAAAAACACCTCAAAACAGGGACATAATAATTTTACAAAAAAGGTTCAAATATTTGTTAACATCATTATAGACCGTTGATCTGTGCAACTTGATCTGATGTATGGTTTAGATCTGTATCCCTTTATAGAAAGGGGTTAAGGCGCTGGATGGTTGTTTTTTTTTACTCTTTCTTAATTTGTGCGCACAGTAAAAGAAAGAAAAATAACAAATCAACTCTCTCCCATCATACCAAAATTGCCGTCTAATAAAATTACCTCAAATTTCTTTCTTATTCCCACACAATCGGGTGGGCTCATTTGCTAGTATTCACAAATATCTCTAATTTCAATTCACTCTTTTGGCACGAATTAATAAGCAAATTGTGAATCCATTCAAAAGAAAAAAAAATTTCTTAGCAAACAATCAATTTATTATAATTCATTTGTTATCACCATCATTGCTTCTACTGTTGTTCGATTCATTGTTTAGTACATATGATCATTATTAGTGTTATTTGTTTGACAATTAATTTACATCATACTTTGGTTCAGCGATGGCAGAAATGTATGGTTCCCTAAGCAGCGATGGCTACAAGTTCCTTTGCGTGGATCTTCCACCTGTAAAGGGCGTCAAACCTGAACCAAAATGCAACTTCAACAAGGAAATGTGCTTCGTGGGCTGCACTGTGGCTTGTACTTCTCCTGCACCACAGTCACGTTGCTCAATTTGTTTAAGTGAAACACTAGCCTGTTGCTGCAAATATAATACTATATTGGATTAATTGGTTTTATACCAATGTGAAAAATAGTTAATTAGAGATATGTCATTGTTAGATTGCTAATTAAATTTATGCCATTATCAAATTGTGTAAATTAGATATATGCCATTATCTTATTCCTAAAATGATTAAATACTAAAAATGCCATCCTAAAATCTCTCATTATTTTTAAAAATGTCCAAATTACCCTTTTTATAAACCCTAAAAGTTACGGTGAAAAAAAGACACTAAAATGTTTGCAAATGCTACCACTAAAAATTTCATTTCATTCACTTGTTGAATGATAACGGTAAGTCAAATTAATAATTTATTATTTGCTTATGTCACGATTAATAATTTCATTAACTCAAAGTACTTCTAGTTCTTATTTATTTTTATTTGCTTTAGTTTTTATGTCATGATCGCAAAAGGTCACTTACATGAAATGATTATATTATTTGCTTATGTCAGTTAATAATTTATTTTAGGGATGACATTTTTTTAATTTAAATTTTTTGTAGTGACATATTTAAAAGGGTAAAATTGGCAAATCAATTTTTCGGTGGCAAAAATCTATTTTTTACTTTTTCACAGTGGCATAAAACTAATTTATCATTTAGTGATGGTATTTTACTAATTTCAAGTTTTCACAGTGGCATAAATCTAATTAACCCTACTATATTTCCTTCGGGGCAAAAAAAATTCATAATACTATGTGTGGTTGTAACTACAAGATTTTTTCTTATATAGTTTATTATTAATTTGTTTCAATTGTGCTGAGACTTCAAATGAAATTTAATGTAATTTATAATTTACCATTTTTTAATCTTAATTTGCAGGCAGGTCGATTGTAATTGGAATATTGGATGTAACCTTCCTTATATATATAACTACAAAAAAAAAACATTTCTTATTTATTTTATAATTGAAAATCATTTGAATTATAATATTATATTAATATAGGATAGTCATTCATCAATTATACCTAGGGCTGTCAAACGGATACCGTTTCAACGTTTTCCGTTCCGTTCCGTCCGAAACGGAACAGAAACGGAATGGTAAATGACTTACGTTTTCAGAGACGGAACGGCAACGGAACGGGTTGAAATGCACGTTAGTGTTCCGTTTCATCAAAAATGACTGAAATTAATGGAAAATATGCTGAAATCAGTGCAAAATAAGTAGCGGAACAGTTAACGAAACGGAAAAGTGTTCCGTTTTACGAAACGGAACAGAAACGGAATGGTTTTTTATTACGTTACCAGAAACGGAACGGAAACGAAACTGGCATGTACCGTTCCGTTTCTAAACGTTTGACAGCCCTAATTATACCCTATTAATCAGGAATGTTTGATGACGCAAAGTGAGTGGTGCCGTTCGATCATCAATCCAATGGTGTGGCCCAATAAAATATTTGTTCAGAATCTCGAATAAAAAAATCGTTCTTCACAGAGACACAGAGTACAGCTTCTGTGACTTAGATAAAAATCAGTACTACGCAGGATTTGGATTTATTGTGGTGCAACAGTAGGGCTCAAAATGTAGAGACTCGCTCTATTGGATTTTTATTTCTCAGCTGCATATCCTACACCAGATCCTTTGCATAATTCTCCACATTATTTTATGGCCACGTCCAGAAAACCGGGCATATTAAACAATTTCCTTAGCCTATACTCACGTTGGAGTAGGTTCATTGAACTTAATTTGTACCTCTGGGTAGGGCCGTCGAACGTATGCTGTTTCGGAAGTTTTAGTTTCGTTCCGTCTGGAAAAAAAGAACGAAAATGGAAGGGAAAATAAATTTCATTTCTGAAAGTTAAAACGAAATGAAACTAAAATTTCTGAATGTTATTGGAATGGAACGAAATGGAACACGAAAATAGACTGAAATCAGTGATAAATGAAAGACGGAACAGTAAATGAAACACAATACTATTTCATTGAACGAAATGAAACAGAAACGAAACACTTATCTGTTCCGTTGTGTGGAACGGAACGAAAATGAAAACCTTGTCTTCGATGTCCATTATGCACGGTTGACAGCTCTGGATCCGTATCTTTCCAGAGTGGACATATCGCGCTGAGAACCGTTCGATCTAAATAAATGGCTGGATGTAGAGCAGTCCATTTATCCCTTAAAAAATAAAAAGAAAAAAAAGAAATTTAAGCGCTAAAAGAATACGAAATCCACGGAAGTACGAAGGCTTTCTGTTCTGGCGCACAACCCTCGTCTTCTTTCTCCGTATAGCTATCCTGTGCCCCAATACCAATCGACGGAAGTAAAAGAAGGAGCTTCCTCTCTTACCTTTTGTAACAGACCTAGGCTACAATCGACTAAAGCCTAGGCTGAAGATATTTTATTGCCTCGATTAAAATTGCATATGTTACAGAAACAATTCAAACTAAAAAGTACCAATTCACAATCTTCAATTACGAGCCTGGAGCTTCAATTATTCAAGAAAATTTGGCTTTGCCTGAAACATTGCATTTGTACGTAGGAAGGGGAAGAAGGAGAGGTACTATTTTATCTTTGTTCAAGGTATTTCGTCAGGCTGTGGGATGGGAGGTGTGCCAGTATAGCATGAAAATCTCACTCGACAAAATAATTATTCTTAATCAAGGGAAATATGCATTTGTCCTTCTAAGCACAACAGTTAGCTATCAGGTTTCACCTTTGTATTCTTTACTTTAATTTGTGTAGAAGAGATCTTAAGCTTAGTTACTTTTTACATCATTTTTAATGCTTTGTGAAATCCAATATTCTCTTAATATGAAGTTTGGACATCTTTTGGTGTTAGGTGCAACCGTGCAACATTCGATCCCTACTCACCTGCATAGATAGTAGGGTACTCGATAACTGGCACTGAACTGTAAATAGATTTTCACAATACACGTAACTAGATAATTATTTTTTGTTACACACAATTGAAAAAAGCAAATCCAATGACACAGAACAGAACCAATTGGAATTTTTATTACACACAATTTGCCCACAAAAAAATAGTCTCTTTACTTCAATAAAAGCCAACTATTTTTGCACTCAATTGCGTCAGTATACTACCCACTGCCCATGGCTAGCCATCTGCTCTGAAATTGCTATAAGCTGGGATGTTCATCTTCTAATTAATGAACACATCCACTTGCGGAAAGGGTCTTTGCATCAGAAAAGATTGGTTTGAAATGATTAAATTGAAATTAAAAAAAACAAAATACATATAGGAACAAACTGTTTTTATTCAGCAAGTCTAAAATAAACATAATGCCCCTTCCCTACTCAATTTTACTAAAAGGCACATAAAAAAAGAAAAAGAAAAAAAAAACAAGGAGATGAACTGAACGCTTCTCGCTATGATTCAGCATCTTTTATCTCGCAATTCATAATTTGCATTTGCATGCCGCTTGTAAAATCCCAACAGATTGTGTGACAACTGGTAGGGCATAATTAAGAGGTTCCCTGAGGAGATTCAAACACATTGCTTGATCCACCACATCCCAAGAGTTGCAATCTTTATTTATACTATGGTCGTTTCCACTTCCTTGCACTCCCAATGGCTCACCAATCATCAGCGAGTTTCTAGCAAGAAACTATTCTACTTGTTGCGGAGCGGAGGCGGGTTGTCGGATATGAATTTTTCCCAGCTTTCACGCAAACTGTCTGAGGCACCGGTCAGCGGCTTTCCATATTATATATGGAGTGCTTCTATAGTTCTATGTTGTCCTTGTTTGGGACCTCCATGGGTAACTTACTGTCAGCGGCAGGCAAAGGTGAAAACGTTATCTCAATTTCAGCTACTTCTTGATCTTTTCATTTCCAGTGGCTGCACCTTTTATTTCCAGGCAAAGGTGAAAACACCACGTCTCCTTCTGCAAAGTAGTTCTTAGTTAGGCTACTACTGCTTGTATGCCATGATCATTAAGAATATCAAATCAATTTAAACGTACTATAGTAACAAATTTGTGAATAGAAATATTCAATTCAGCACCTTTCATGAACAAAACTCTTTTTATCTCACAACTTAGGGAGTATAAAATAGAAAGCAAGAATTATACGCCTTAATTGCATCAATTTTTTACAAGGATTACTGCATTCATTAGCTAGAAAATGTAACTAGTAGCTGGAATTAGGAATCTAATTCATACCGTAATGAATTTCATGAGGTAAGAGAAATAAATAAGTAATTGTTCACATATACCAAAGTATCAGTATTGGAGGCACAAATTCAGAATGGTGAAGCTATTGGCGCTCCGGATTCTCTTCCTACCTCCGCTTTGCGTCTCCGACCTTCACCACAGGTGGCGCCGTCGGAACCATCGCAACCCCTTCGTTCTTCTTTTCTCCCGTCGGCCATTGCCTAGGCGGTCGCTAGGGTTTCGCCCGCCGTCGGCGCCATTTCTAAAGAAGAGGAGAGATCAAACACGGAGAGAGGAGAGGGTTTTTTCTAGAGATCTGAGCGTAGTTAGGGCCTGATCGGAATGATCTTTTAGGAGAGTTCAATTCTATTCAAGTTCAATTCATTTCGATAGAATAGAGTTCAATAGAGATGATTTTGAAATGAACTCTTGCGATCAGAATAAATAAAAAAAAAATTGAAGAGAAATGAATTTTGTGATCGAATACCATATGAAAAATAGAAAAGAAATGATTTCATCTCTTTATATTTGACTATTTTACCCTTACTCTCTTTATAAATGTCTGACATCAATCTAAGGCCCTGATCAAAATCTCATTTTTTTAGCGTGGGATTTCATTTCATTTCATTTCGTTGGAAAATTCTTGATCAAAATGAAAGGATTTGGTGTCATTTGGTTGAAATTCCTATGTAATTAGATCCAACGAAATCCTATGAAATCGATTCAATTGAAATGAAATGAAATAAAATCCCACGTAAACTTTATTTTGATCAGGGCCTAATTCGTCATGAACAAGGATTCTTAATAAGGCCAAGCAGTGGAAGATCCTTCATTACACAAATTAAGGCCAATTATATTAAAATCAACTGAACAAATTATCAAATAGAGCAAGGATGTAAGACGAATCTATTTTAACAGACATGGCCTCTAATAACCACAGATTCGTCTCTATTTAGAGAAGAGGTTTGATGAGGGATGGAGAGAGGCGACTGGAAATGAGAGCTTGCATGAGGGATGAAGGCGATTGAAGGCATAGAGCTTTGAACTGAATGAAAGAGATGAGTACTCAAACTCTCAAAGGAAGGGTAATTTGGTCAGAAGGGAAGATAAGTGTCGGAGAGTAGCGCTGACGAATTAAAATCACGCCAAATTTCTATGATTTTGACGGGAGTTCGATGGGGCGTATTTTTCTCGCCAAATCGCGAGGTTTGAAATCAATTGTCCCCGTCGTGTCCGTTCCGATCAGGGGAGTCGATAAAAATCGAATGCCATTTTCGATTCCCGTGTTGTTTCGTTCGTTCCGATCAGACCCTTATGGAGGTTTTTTCTAGAGCTCTCGACCTCTGAAATTTTTATTTTTAAGGGATAAAAGCTCCGCTCGAAATCCGACTGTTTATTTCGATCGAATGGATCATATCGAGAGAGGTCCACTCACATCTTTATAAGATTTCCAGAGGATACGGATCTTGACAGTTAGACATGTCGACGGAAGATTCGTTATTCGTTTTCCGTCACATTCCGTCCAAACGGAACGGATGGCGGAACAGAATTTCATTTTGTTCCAGAAAACGGAACGGCAAACGGAATGAGAGAAAATACCGTTGTCGAAACGGAACGGTAAATGAAATGACCTATTTCGCTTTCGTTTCGACAAATAGTGCAGATTTTAGTGTAAATTCACGTCGTTCCGTTCCGTTCCGTCGAACGTGTAACGGAATGAAAGCGTATTTTGTTTATGAAATGGAATGAAAAATGAAATGAAACATTCATACCGTTTATGAAACGGAACGGCAAACAGAATGGTCCATTCCGTTGTCATATGACACGTTAAACAGGCCTACTGACAGCTCTACCTCCGAAATATGATGACACGTAAATTTGGTCTAAGGAAGTAAATTTATCATGCTACAGAGAGAAACTAGTCGGTTCTCTTCTCAGTTCTCACTGATTATTTAGGAATGAGATAACTAGATAAGGTGCACCGAGACCTGTCAATGTTAACGTTTCGTAATGTGTTCCGTCCAAACGGAACGTTAAACAAAAAAGAAACTAGTTTCGTTTCTGAAAACGAAACAAAAACAGAATTGAAATTTTTAAACGTAAATGAAACGAAACACATAAATAAACTGAAATCAATAGAAAATGAAAGATTGAATTTTAAATGAAATGAAAATATGTTTCGTTTGACGAAACGGAACGAAAATAAAATAGTCATTTCGTTCCGTCACCAAAATGTTACGAAAAACGGAAACAGTTGTTTCCGCCTCCGTCGAAAACGTTTGACAGGTCAAGGTGCACATCATTTATGTGCTTCTTCTCCGATCTTGCACACGTCGATCATGGCAGAGGATCAAAGGTCTTTGTTCTCATCTCTACCTTTCTCCCTCTTGCTCTTTCCTCATGTAGACTCACAGCCTCCGCCATCTCTTTCTCGCAAAGGAAGAGGGTCGCACAAAAAAAAACACAGATTTCCCCAGACGGTATTCTCGCACTTCCCTTTTTGTCTCTCTCAATCGTTTAATGCTTCTAAGTTCTAAGAGATGGTGGCTCTTTGAGCAATCTTTAGCCTTGATTTTTGGAATATATTACCAAAGAGGTAAAGCTATTTTTACCTTTCTTTTCTCCTTACTATTTTTATGTTACCAATTCAATGAATTTTACTTAATTTTGTAACTGCAATTTCAACACTACCAAAAAACAGCTACAAGTAGGTGGTTTATGTACGTGATTAATATAATCATGTATTATGCTCTTATGAAGGTGTTATATCGAAACTTTATGTGATTCATTATCTACTAGATAACATTATTATCTTAATTTGACAATGCTTGACAGAATCATTTTATCATTGTTTGTGTGAAATATGTGTTGTTATTTTAAAATATCTAAAAAAGCATGAGGAACAATAATCAAATAGAAGTACTTGGCTTTTACACAATTCATTCATACTAGACCTTAGTAAGCTGAGGTTTAGACAAAAAATGTAGGTAATGATCAGTGATTTAAATAGCGGAGTTTAGCGGCGCTATTGCGGCGCAATAGCGTTTTCGATTGCCAAACGCTACGCTGCTAATGAAATTTGTATTTTTAGCGATTTTGCCGATAGCGGTTTATTTGCGGTACATAGCGGTTATTTATCGGATATTATCGGTTCTATAGCGGAAGTTGTGCACAATTTTACACATCCTTAATATGCTGGGCCGCTTTATGAGAAGTTATAGATTTAATTTGATCTCAGGCCCAATAAATATTTGACCTAACTACCTCACCGCCTCGACAAAAATTGGAAACACTCTTCTGCTCTATGGGGCCGTTTGGATCGCTTAGAAAGTTGGGGAATTTGGAGAAGTTGTAATTTCTAGGAATAAATTTATTGGAAAGTGTGTAATTTTGTGAAGAGTTTGAATTATTTATAATAAATTTATGGTAAAAAGATGAAATTCTCCAAAATCCTTGGACGATCCAAACGGCCCCTATTTGATTTCTAAAAATCTTCAGTTTTTTCTCTTGACGGCTGACGCAATCACAAATCTCAAAATTGAAGAAAAACTTTGGATCTTCTCTGGCAGTCGCTCTCCTTTTTGCCAGGTAGCCTTTGCCTTTGTCCCTTAATATTTTGATTTTGGGAAATTTCATTTCTAGGTTTTGTATTTCATTGGAAATTAAGAATGTTAAAAGTTAAAGCTAAAAATATATATCCTTTACAATATGTATTTAGTATTAAAATTGTGAATTGTAAGGTTTTATATTTTGAATTTGTGTATGTAACATGATAAATATGATGTTTATTTAGATTAAAGTATGTATATAATGTTCATATTTTGGATCTATATTTTCAGTCCGCTATGATCCAATTGCGCCCGCTAAATAAGCGCTATCCGCTATCCGCTATGACAGGAGCCTATCCGCTATGGAACCGTTATCCGCTATTTAAACCATTGGTAATGATTGATAGGCTTCTATTAAACATTAAATATTGTGTTGTGAAATTAAGTTTTTTTCATTGTACCATGGTTGTTCCTGTACTGAGGGTATGAAATAAGGTTTCGGCATGTACACCTTCAAAAAGATGATGTGAGATTAGATGAATATGACTGTGAATTTCTAAAGAACCCATTGTCTATTTGTCTCCTAACAATTTGTATGTTAAGCATATCATACCGATTTTCATCTATTTTTATTTTCTTTGATTTAATCTTAATATTGCTTTGAGTTGTTGATTATTTCTGTTTTGGAGATTACATTAAATTGATGTCATATATTAACAATGTTGGGTTTGTTTTAAAGACAAAGAAATAACAATTCTAGCAGATTAAATAATAAAACCATAAAAACATGAATTTGCAGAATCAGCAGCGGAACGAGCTGTTCTAGTGATGAACCGGACCGTTCCAAAACACCGAAAAAAAACTAAATTCAGAGCGAAAGCTTATCTAATTCCATTGATTGGTCTGAATCTTGATGTTGAGCATTTCTTGATGTCTCCTAACTAGTGTGCACCTTCACCAATGTTGTTTCACGCACCAATGTAGGGAGAGAGGTCTTCCAAGAGAACAAGACGCGCCCTTTGATGCCTTTAGCCTGAAAAAAAAAACACTATCTCTCTCTAATCGATGGAATAACTAGGGAGAGGGCAGAAGTGTTGCTATCAACGCATGTATGCAACAATACTCGTGTGTCTTCTTCCTCTGGGACCAACGCCATATATATAGTGTCAAGAGCTTCTTGGCCACCACACAATTATGATATTTTGTCCATCATAAAATAGATAATGTTTCTAAATATAACTATCCATAAAATACAACACATCTGTTGCACAAAATCTGCTATTCCTTTACAGTCATGTTTAGCTTATTACCATAATCAAGCCTCCGTTTGAATGCGTTGAGAAGAAGTAGGAAGAAGGAAGAAGAGAAGAAAAAAATTATAAACAATTCAAACTCTTCACAAAATTACACACTTCCCAATACTTATTCCCACTTCTTCCCTTCTTCCCACACCTATCCAAACGGAACCAATGATTGAAAAGAACCTCTTGGTTGATGAAACAGTCCCGACAATTTATACAGGTTTCAAAATTGAAAATTTATTTTGTATGGGATCAACTTCTTTCTAAATAAAAGAGGTTCTTTCTAAAGATGCGTTTAGATATAGGAAGAAAGAAGAAGAAGGAATAAGGAAGAAAAAAAATTATAAACAATCCAAACTCTTCACAAAGTTACACACTTCCCAATACCTCTTTCCTTCTTCCCTTCTTCCCACACCTATCCAAACGGAGCCCAATAAAAACTTAGATACCAAACAATAATCAGCTCACACTTAATTTAGATTCTTTTCATATAGACTCGTCAGCCTATATGAAAATAATCTAACAAACAAAAGTTGAATCAAGTCCAAAATCAAAATAGAGTTGCAATCATGTCCCAAACAATGACGCCTCATAGCAAGCCACGCATTTATCTGTAAGCTTTCTAATTTTATTTTCCGGAGAAAATAACCACCGTAGTCATCCGGGTCTAGCTTGTTAGGATCGTGGGAGTGAGTAGAATGCAGTGGTGCCGCCGTCTTGTGTTGTGTCGTCCTGAATCAATAGGTGAGGCATTGAAGTGGTACGGTTAGAAAGGAGTTTGATTTTCAATTAATGTGACTTCGATGCCTCAATGTGACAACACAATCTATCCTTGTTTTATTTAACAAATTGCATTTAACTCATGATAATTATGGGTTGGTTATATCAAGGAATTCACTGACATTGGCCTTAACAAATTAATTCACCGATTCCCATTTCTTATGTGCCATCAAATAACGAACACCACCTAGCTAGGTAAGGAGAATTTAAACCTACTAATAAAGTCAAGCAAACTAATCCCAACAGTCACAAGTCCACAACAGTCCTTTTGTTATTTTTTTCAAATAAGTCCAATCATCACATATTTTTACAAAATCTTATTGACAATGAACATCACATATCAATCTAGCACTTTTGCAGTACAGCTACTCAGTTCCAACTGCTTACAGTGGTTTGTTTTCATTCCAGCCCTTAATATTTTCAAGCAACACATTTGGCTTACCCCTGGGCTATGTACAGAGACAATGGGCAGTAAGAAACTAAATTAAGATAGGAGCAGCTGAATCCCTGTATTCAAGTCAATGTTCTTGTACTCATTTTGTATCCTATAACAGTTGGCGACCTTAGCCACGGGAATTACAAACGAACTCCATACTTTTGTTATTTTTGTTGAATACCAAAATAAAGACAGCAGTTATAGTTTTACATTTACAAGAAAGAGGCAAAAACAGTAGGACAATCGATAAATTTCATGCACTCATAGAATTAATGTGCGTAACTTTGCAAACATAACTTGCGACATTAATTATGGGATCAGACACATGAAGACCAGGTATAATGCGAAGTTAGGGCCAATATAGAATTAATTGCCAAGTATATATTAAGAAGTATCACAACTCTAATATTTTGATACTACACCTGCAAATAACTTTGCCTTCTTAGCACATGTGGGAATCGCTTTCAAATGAATAACCAAAAAATAAATTATTTTTATATATATTCCCCATCAGATATTTGTATCAGCTGAATAATCACTGAATTTACAGACCACAGAGAGACCTTAATTTATTTTAAACCCCAGAATTGTGGTATATACAAACACAATGTTTGAATATGGTTTGATATCTAAATGCATCAACTAGGGTTTTCTTTTGTCCTTATTCAGTTACAGCCCAAAAAAATTAACTACAAACTTCTATGCATTGTTACTTTTGCACAACATTGAAATAACAGGTTAGCAGTGATTGTTTTAATTCTCATCCTTCTTTACCACTTCTTTAGCTCAGGAATTATTGTTGGACCGTTTATTTTGGTTCAATTCCCTTTTTGAATCCTCTTGAGATATGCATGCCAAATTGCCAATTGGTACATGTTAAAATATTTTCAAAAGGAGATACTGTTGCAAAAATAAAAGACTGGTACTAAATATGTGTTGGTTTGGGACAAAAGGCTTAGTTGTTGTTGTACTAAATATGTGTTGGGACCAGTAATACTCTTTACACTAAACCTAATTATAAGTCTTAATCGGACTGAATGATTCTTTTGATTAATTATGGAGAAAATCTGGTAGAGCAAAGATAAGACTGATAGAAATAGCTAACTTAAAACGATCTAGAATATGATTATATGTCATGGATGTAGGCCCCCAAAATAATAGAGAGCCTTCAAGATTTAAAAAAAAAAATGAGAAAGACTTTAATATGTTGTGGTATTTTTCTCTGCCCTCTATTCAATTTTTAGAACTCAAAAGGTAGTCAAAGAGACATGATGATATATGTATTCTTTTGTTGATCTACAGTTAAATCTCCTTTCCTGATCTCCTCTGTTTTATAATTTAAATTTGAAAATGTCAGCAACTAATCAAGCGACGCAGTCAGTACCTAAAGAATTTAGTGTTAAAAGAATTAGACTCTCTGAAGATGTTAAAAGACACTTTGGGGGTACTCACATTACTGCTGGTTAAGTTTACTAGCATCCACTCTGAAGATGTTAAAAGAATTAGACATCTGATTAGATGGAACATGTACTATGAAAAGATTAAAAAAAAAATCTCAAAAGGATTATTATGGTTTTTTATATTTATATTATTTTCCCCAGCGAGGCGAATTTGCTTGCCAACAACGACAGCTACACTATTTCCCAAAACACAAACTACACCGATCAAAACCACATAACAGTTGGGACAGTTTTTTTTTTCGAAAATAAATTGAGACTTAAATCTCCTAATTTATTTTTATTTTTAAATTAAATGTCTATGAAAGACTTCCAGCCAATTTCAAACCTACAACATTACTAGACCAAGAGTTGGGACAGTTATACCTCATCCTCTAATTGCAGATTTGCAGGTACGCATTTCTTTTACGAACTTCTTTGGTACGAAGCTTAAAATGCAATAATATAAACTGATCTTAATATAAAGCATCACGTACTGCATCTTATCAAATATACGTGACAGCTAGTACATCTTCAAAATAAATGACATACAGCGCTCATAATACAAGAAACTAGTAGTTACACATATATTACAACGAAGGTCTTTCCACTATGAAAACCACTTCATGCATCAATACTTGCTTTCTTGGGAACAACCGACTCAATAGAGGGCTCTTTGCTGACCTGGCAAGCACGTACAGCAGAGCAAATATCACTCTTCTCCAGGAATTTCTCGCCATTCATCAAAATAAGAGGAGTGTATTGAATAACTAGCCTCTTGCACTGTCAAAATAATAAAAAAAATAATTAATCATCTCTCAAGTTACACATATAAAACCGAAAGGCACAATAGCACTACATATTGAAAGTCAAAAAAAAATTTCCTGGTTCTCTTAAAAAATCTCAAGTCTTCCAGAAAATTCTAACACACCAGTGCCTTATATTCTCAATAATGCACAATAATACAACTCCAGGTTTACTCATATTCACCTCCTTAAGAGTGAGTAAAGAGGGTTCACTAGACACAATCTTAACAAAAGTAAGTTGGGACAAGACTACAAAACATATCAGATTGCAGGATATGTTTGGGAATTCTATTGGAATTACTTGGTCAATCCTCATGAATAAAGCATTTACTGCCTCATTAATATAAATAATTTATTTCAGATGTTAAAAGTAGAGAACTTCTAAGAAGGATAAATTATATCTACCTGTTGAACATGATTCTGAACTTTGCTGCATTCCTTCAGGAGCATCTCAAGTATCTCAAACTGCCATCATTTCAAAATAACAAATATATCAAACCAAAATGTATTAGTCCAAAAAAGAAAAGCACATTATCCTAGAAGGCAAAGGTGGAGAACAAAAGCAATCCCATAAAGGGCCAACCGAAACATCACAATACATAACATACACCCACAAACCTATGCAATCATGCGTACCCTTAATAAAGAAAGAAGAAGACCACTTAGCTCCTTTGTAAGTCTTCATAATAATACCCAACATAACCTTCATCCCTCCCTCGTATATTTGTAGAAAATGTGATCATCAACTTGCACATCTTTTAGTGAAATATGGAAGTGCAAGCAAAATGATATTCTGGGTATCTTATAAGGGTAACTCCCTTTATATAAGGTCAAAACTAAAATTTGCAAAAACATAATAAATCAATAACATACCTGAGCGTCAGGGTCTTTGAGCTTGGTAAGGATTTCATCAATCATGTGGTGGCAAAACTCACATGTACTATTGCCGTTGGTCCTGAGAGCATTTTTGTAATATGACAAGGAGCTCTCACACAAATTCACCTCCTTGCAAAAATCTTCAGGCTTTATCTTTGAAATCTCATTGAAAAAGAGCGAAGCATAGTAGTTCACCAAAGAAATGCACTGCTCATACATCATGGCGAAATTATAATTTTAGCAACTAAGTAATACCATATACCCAACTTGTTTGAGACAAAAGACTTAGTAGTTGTTGCTGTTGTAATTAAATATTACCAAATTATTGTAATGATAACACACTATTCAAACACGTAAAACCCTCATAACACATGTCGAGCACTACCTATTATTCTAAAGCAGTAATATCAGAAACAAGGACCAAAATGTAACTTTAAGCTATGTAATTTTGTACCTCTTCTTCAAAGGCTTTGATCTGAGAGCAAGCATGGTGCAGGGTTTTTATGATCTCCTCTTGTGTTTTGTTCTCAGCCATGTACTCGATAGCTTGAGTTGTGAAGTTCTCACATACTGTACACACCTCGTTGTTCTTCAGCTTAGGTGCGACCACGACATACTCAGTAACTACGAGAAGTAGAAGGGAAAATCATAAGTCACTCTTTTTAAAACAATCAAAGAGATAGGAAATGTCTCCTATAGGATCTGTACCAAGTAACTGGTACTGTACCAACCAGTCAAAAGCTGCAAAAATCCAACCCAAAGACATGAAGCAATCCGACCAATATCATGGATCAGGACCTTAACAATTACCTGATCAACCTGGAATCTAAACCCATCCAAACTGGGGAAACAACCCGGACTGGCATTGAAAGTAAAACGTACAGAAAAGCATCTACTTTCATCTACAAAACAAATGTGCAATCTGGACTGACCTGAATAAGCAATCTACTTCTAATTTCATCTACAAATAATTGAGAACCCTACTAAATAACTTCATCAGAAAGGCTAGTGCTACAAATAAAACAACAGCCTCATGAAATCACAAATACCAGGTACCAGTACATAGGCTTATGGACCGTAAATGTTTTCAAAACTGAAGTTCTTCGTACCAATGATATCGGTGCTGACGAAGGTTCTGGCATTGGCAATAGTCCAGCAAAATACCAGAAGTAGAAACAGGAGACCTTGCTTTGATCCCATTTTACAACGTCCTGAAAAATATCACAAGAGAAACAACTTGTTTAATTACTATCAATACACTATGTAATCAATTACAAAACTAAAAGAAAGGAAATACAATAACTGTAGAAGATGAACACCGTATAGAAAGTCAACCTGCGTATTATAACAAGCATAATTTATAAGAAAACTTTTCGTGTGAAATAAACTCACAAAATCCATAATCCCCAAGCCCCAAGCTAAGAGAAGAGATTACCGAATTGAACAGAACCAATTTCTTAACCTACTTTCAACTTTCCCAAAATAAAGGTCCAACTCTTTTCTTCCAATTTTAAGAGAATCGTAGTACTAAAACCTTTTACAAATTTTTATGGGACTAACCCAAATTACGACGACGAAACCATGATTTTGCTCCTTAATTCCTCAAAAAAGTAAAGACCTAGAATTATTTTGAAATAGAAAAATCTAATTCCGTTGACAAAGATACAACAAGCAGCTTTATTGAGAAGTACCTTATAAAAAAATTGGGAGCAATAACGTAAGAAAATAAAGGGAATCTTTCTTGCTTACTTGAAATCAAAGGTAAAGCTAGCAGTAGAATAAAAGTAGAAGCGAGAAATTATATTTACCTTTCTTTCTTTTGGGAAAAGGAAAGAGAGGAAAAATAAGGCTTTCGTTTCTCGTCTCGCTATAAAAAATTAAAAATCATGTCGGTCATTGTAAGGACTCTTTGATTGGGATAAGAATAACTTGGAATTCTCTGCCGTTTTGACGGAATGGAGACATCCAGTATCTTTTTTATAATTAGGCATTTATAGGTGGCTAGGTGCTAACTTCGGAGGCAAATCTTATTTTTAATGAGAAATAAATGTTTTAAAACAAGAAATATACTTATAAAACTTCAAGTGCTAGCTTACTTTATTAGTGTTAGCGTCTTAAATTGTGATTTAATTTTATTATTATTTTTCATAAAATTTTTGTGGCTGTTAATTGGGGAATATTATCTGTTAAAAAATACATTTTATTTTTGTTCATCGTCCGGTTGCAATATTAAAAATACAGCTTAATCTGAAAGGTACGACGTTAGATGGTCGTGGGCCCTGTCTCAGTGTCTATTTGCGCAGTGGCATTTAATGCTATGCTGTCTGATGGGATCATGGGCCTTCAACTGGACATTTGTCTCTCTGCTAATCATGAAAATATGTACCCACTGCTATTATTATATATCCCATCCTTAGTTCTTTTGTTGACAAAAATATCGTACAGGTAAAATGGTAAATTTGTATATAAAATTATTACATGATACTCAAAATTGTATATGATATGCAATTAATTTATAATGATAATAATATGTCTATAATTCTTCTTACTAATTTCAGGTGTTGTTAAATTTATCAATTTATGCTATTGTTAATAGATTCAAATCCTCTATATTGGTATTTGTTAATTATAACATAAAGTTAGAATAAAGAATAAAATAATAACTAATATAAATGTAATGTAATATGTACTCTTTGCGGATACCTGTCTCAACTTCTTGTATCTAAAACGAGTAATACAAGCCGAGACATCTAAGATATATATATAGCTAAAATACTATGTATAGCACGGATGCCATTCGTGCTACGGATTCGTTGTTGCATTTCATGCTTCAAACAACCGATCCAACCGTTCATTATCTTCTTCATATTGAAATCTCATTAGAAACCAAATTTTACATTTTTTTACATTTTTTTACTATTTTTATCAGATTTTTTAAAATACTTAATCTAATAAATTCTGGACCCTTCAATAACAACCATTTTAAAAAATCTGAGAAAAATAGTAAAAAAATTCAAAAAAATGTAAAATTTGGTTTCTAATAAGATTTCAATATGTAGAAGATAATGAACGGTTTGGATCGGTTGTTTGAAATATGAAATGCAAGAACGAATCCGTAGCACGAAGGGCATCCGTGCTATGCATAGTATTTTAGCAATCCTCTCTCTCTCTCTCTCTATATATATATATATATATAGAGAGAGAGAGAGAGAGAGAGATTGGCTAAAGTATACTCTAGCATACGGATCAAACCCGTATGCTAGAGTCGTTTTTCAAAATCTAAAATTCAAACAGTCGATCCAAACGTTCAAGTTGTCCTCCATGTAAAAATATCCTTCAAGATCAAACTTTATATTTTTTCAAATTTTTTTGCTATATATTATGCTATTTTCAAATTGAATGGTCAGAAATACTCTTTTACAACTCCTTGACAGTGTTTTTTTAAAATAGCATAATATATAGTAAAAAATTCGAAAAAATATAAATTTTGGTTTCCTAGGAGATTTCAATATGGAGAATGATTTGAAAGGTTCGGATCGACTGTATGCATTTTAGATTTTGAGAAACGACTCCAGCATACGGCCTATCTATATGCTGGAGTATACTTTAGCCAATCTCTATATATATATATATATATATATATATATATATATATATATATATATATATATATATAGAGTAAATTTATTGTGAACCATGATGCATAAAGCGCTCCGTGCACCACGACCATTTGATCGGTGATTTTACAAATTGACAAATCTAAATTAACCAATCCAATCTATATATTGAAATCTCATACCAAACAAAATTTTACAATTTTTAGAAATTTTTTACTATTTTTTTTCGAATTTTTTTAAACTTGTCATTTTTTGCTTATAAATTAGTATATTTGCAAGGTAAATAGAGTTCGTCAAAAGCTGCAAAACAACTCAATTTTCATTCTTTGGAGAGAGAACAAGGGGTGGATATAAATAGAGCTCGTCAAAAGCTGCAAAACAACTCAATTTTCTGTTGTGCGTTACACAACACAATATTGCGTTACACGACCCACAGATAGCCGTTATAATAAAACAAAGAAAAACAAGCTATATGTTGCTAGTGAGTTACACGACCCAATATTGCGTTGTACGACGCACTGGACGACCATTATAATAAAACAAAACGGATAAACTAGTCGTTTGAGTTGTCAGGTGCATTATACGACCCAAAGCATCCGTTGTGCAACGCACATTAAATGCCATTAAATGTCCAGAATTTTGCTTCAAAAACGAATGAAAAAGGCCAAGGAAAAACCAAAGCAAGGTTGTACAACGTTTCAGTGCGTTATACAACGTTCTGGCTTGATTTGAGAAAATTGCGTTGCACGACGGATAAATTGCGTTGTATGATATAGCTAGTGCGTTACACGATCCTCTGTTGCGTTGTGTAACGCACTGTTTCTGTTAATTTAAGAAACGGAGAAAATCTGCACAATACTGGTGCGTTGTGTAACCCAATATTGCGTTACACAACTCACTGGTGCGTTGTACAACCCAATATTGCGTTACACAATGCACTGGTTTTGAGACAGAAAATTCTGCACAAAAACTGGTGCGTTGTACAACACAATATTGCGTTACACAACTCACTGGTGCGTTGTATAACCCATTGTTGCGTTACACGACGCACTGGTCCTGAGATTTAGAAAAATAATGAGTTCTTGAGCTTTTCTGCTATCTAGACCATTTCAAGGATAAAAGGACTAAAGTAAATCTTCTATTTTAGTCTAAACTATCCTACAAACTCTCTAAAAACTTGATCTTGATCTTGCACATAGTTTTTATCCAAGTCTTCAAACTTTGCATTTTCTTCCTATAAAACTCAAAAAAGAATGTTAAATGCTAAATAATATTGTTTTGTAATCGACAAACCTAAAGACGTTTTGTACAACATATATCAAATGCGTTAAATATATAACAAAGTATCTCTTTCTAGTTTCTAAACATACAAAAGTTTATAAATATTTTAAGTTTAATTTTTAGTCACAAGATGTGCATTTAGAAAATGTGTCCTTTAAAACTTGAATGCTCACTAGAATTATCCAAACAAAAACGCATGTAGATGTTGTACAACAACTAAAAGTGAGATGCTGATAATAGAAGTTTGCTTTCAAAGTTAACGATATATAAATTAAAACTAAATTTGAGACGTGGACCATTCAGATCAGACTATCTTAATTGTAAGTGGCCTCGATCGGTCCGTAATGGAGTTCTATCAATTTTAGGTGGTTTTGGAAAAAAAAAAAAGATATCACATATCTACTAGGTGCTGGGACAGCTGTAATCTGTAATCCCTGCAGATAATTCACGGTTGGTATTAATTAGTTATTAAGGAACATTGACAATTTATGAATGCTACAAGCCTACAAATTAACTTCATAATTTTCAGAGTGCTTTGAGCAACAATTAGGTTGACGAGAACTTGGTTAATTTATAGACAATAATAATACACACCAACACCATCTTATTATTATTAGAACTCAGTAGCTAGTGGGATTAATTTATTTTATAGCATTTTTCGAAAATTTTGTTACCGGTCTTACGATATTTTTACACCGAGAGTATTTTAAAAATTATGAAATCAAACTCCTGTAACTTGGTTAAAAAGTATGTTGCACCAATAATTTCCACACCCAGTGATATGCTTGAGGCAGTAAATGGGAAAAATTTTGAAGCGCAGTTCAAGTTGTTTTTTTTCTTAGTCTTGAAAAGTTACAAGTTACTAAAGAGATAAGAATGATGGTATTGAGACTTCAACGGTTGCTTTCATAACCCCAGAATTGCGTTACAGTCCGATTTTGATCAATCTCGTATCTATTATCTGATTTTGAATAATTGATCAATCGCTCAGATTAAACCTTCATGATTACAATATGAGCTTTAAAGTCATATTTACTTTATTCTTCCAAGGTAAAAGTTTGTTTAATTGAGTAACTCCATTATTCTTCTCTTGCCTCTGAAGAGGGAGAAGAGCAAGATGAGGGAGGGGTATTTTTGTTTATACGAAAAAAAATTGATATGGAAAAGATAATTTGTACAATAACAGTGAATTTTTTTTTAATTGCATTTAAGGTGAAAAGTTTTAAAAACTTTAATTTTGGAGTGACAACTTTTAATATTCTCAAGTTTATAATGACACAAAAGTACCGAATCAATTTTCTCTATTAGATACATTTTTTTAGCATATATATTATTTTATCCACCAAACTATTTTCATGAGCTACATGCTTGTAAAGTTTGTGCGTATCTTTCGATAGTAATAATAAAATAAATATTTTCCCAACAAGCATTTAATTTGAATAGTACAAATCTTCAACCTCTTTAAATTCATATTGCAAAATTGGACAAGTAAATGACAACATGACACAAGAGGCTGATGTAGAGGAAGCAATCAATGTCATATAGGGCTAGTTTGGATCAAGTGGGAATTTGAAAAATTTTCTATTCCCAGATATAAATTTATTATAAACAATCCAAACTCTTCATAAAATTACACACTACCCAATACTTTATGTCTAGGAATAGGAAATTCCTTTTATTCCTAAGCGATCTAAACTACCCCATAGTTTCTTTATATATTATATATTCTGGTCCACTGTCCACAGTGGCAAAGACAGAGGGGGACTGGCAAGGGCCAGGCCCCCCCTTATAATTAGAATTTTTATGTTAATTTATTTAGATAAATTTATATAATTACGTTCATGGCCTCCTCTAAGGTTCAAAATATTATGCTTCAGGTAAGAAAGATTAAGAAATATTATGTTCAATGATGTTTCAGTTAAGAAAGATTAATAGTTATTGGTATGCTTCAGGTACTTAATACTTAAACTTGTTATTCTCTTAGGTGTGTTTGGTTCCTGCAGCGAACTAGGATTCACGAATCCAAATAATAATAAAAAAAAATCTTTTCCCAATTCGTTTTCGTTATTCGCGTAGCTTGTTCGTATTCTCCAAATTTCTGGAATCTAGGATACACTCGCGGATATGGCCTTGTTCATATTTGGCTCAGGTTTGGTAATCCTCAAACTGGCTTTGTTCGCGTGTATCCAAACATGGTCCGGTTCTCAATTTTATTTAGTTAGATTTTGGCCCCTACCATTCCTCAATTTTGGCTTCGTGACTGTCCATGGGACCATTTGAACTAGTTATTATATTCAAAAAAATAAAGTTGTAGCTTTTTTTTTTCTCTCAATACCGCCTATCTGGGAAAAATATTTTAAACGAGATATTAAATTAATAATGATCATATCACATACGGAACAATAGAATTGACCATTAACAACTCTGAGCAATTGGATGGCTTTCCCTGATTTCCATTACATCATGAGAAGCCAGCAAATATGGCGAATAGTGAATAGATATATAATTTTTTAATAATGTTTGGCTAGAACTGGTTTGTTGGTTTACTTTGAGAAAAAGAAGAGAAAAAAAAAAAGAATCGTCGACAGCAGGGTTCGAACCTGCGCGGGCATATCGACGTTGTTGTTAAACATATCAAAAATAATTTTAGAGAAATTATTGTAGCAATTGCAATTCTAACCGCAGATTTATCCAGATGGTCAAACATAACCTTTAATTTCGAAACAAGTATATTCCTAATTTTACCTCACTTCTCTGGCGAAGAAAATTGAAAAAACGAGAGCGTGGAGGAAGTAAAGCTAGAAATCAATTAGAACTCATTCAAAACTTGTCAGAAACGGTCTTCGAAGCTCCCGTATCTTTTCAATAATGAATTTAATACTTAATTGATCTAATTTACAAACTTTTTTTTGTTCATACTAGCAAGAGTACCCACTCATTGGGTAATTTGTTCAATGATAGCTAATTAATTGATTAAATTTCAAATTAAAATCGTAAAATCGTGAAAGTACCAATAGATTTTCATATGTAAATTATATTAAATCGCTCAGATTAATTTGACCGTTCAAAAGTTTCAAAATAAAATTTGAAATCGCTACAACAATATCAGCTTCCCTGACATCATTATCTAGATTTATTCTGAACTGAAGATTTATTCATTTCCATTGTTGTTCTCGGATCAGATCATCAAATCTGTTATGTTTATTTGTATTACTTTTATTTGAATTCATTCGATCTAAAACGAACATATAATGATAAATCTATTGTCATGATAAAAGTAGTTTTTGTAGATGATGCCAGAAAGGCAATATGGAGTATTAATTGTCATTTGTCAATCAAACAATCTCAATTAATAATAAAGCAAATGGCAAAAGGGGAATGGGTATCTAATATCGTACGTAAGTGATAGATTAGGATTATTAATTGGTTCCAATCATTTTATCAAGCAAACAAAGTTACCTTTATTACTACGTATATATGCTAGCTATATAAAGTGATTATAAAGTAATACAAGTGCTGCTGTTAGGTTGTATATGATCATCCCTAATCAAACACATACCAGTTACAATATAGATGATTCCTAGTTAGGTAATATGTTGGATGCCACTATTAAATACTAATCAATTGACCTTATATCACATTAAAATTTAATATCTTCACTGCATGCCCATTTGTGTGAGAGGTGTGGTTAGTGTGCAATGCTTTACTAGTGCACTGGACCTGTGCAGCCTTCTTAATTTCTCCACTCTGAATTCAATGATCTGCTCCTTCAAAGGGATGGTTCACTAGATTCCCCGTTTTACTGGCAACTATACTTTGGCCAGTATGGCAAGAGAGAAATAACAGAACTTTCAGGAACTCCTACAGATCTTCTAATAATGGATCGGTGGAATTAATGGTTACTTTAGAAGAACTGCTAGCGCTTGATTTCTTTTATTTTCTTTGTCTTATCTTTCTTTGACTGTAGCTGTCAGTTCTTCTAAAAAAAATATTACCACCATATATACCAGCTCATGTTAATCACGACAAATATTTTTGTTAGTTGGGTGAATAATGGGAAGTGCGGATCACTTTTTAAACATAAAAAAATAATCAAAGATAAAGCATAACAGAGATAACTATTAATGGGAACATATATGCATCAGAAAAATCTAAATTCAGTGGTGCATCAGTGCATGGGCACCTGAAACAAACTAAAAAATTTTCTAAATATGCATGACAGCATTAATTGGTATATTTATTTTGGTCCAAGGTAAGCAGATAAAGCAATCTAAAATGAAAATTGATTGCAGATTTGCCATCGCTTGCCATCACTTGAACAAAGTGAGCATATAAAATACACAATGTGAACATATTAATGATCAAAGTGAATACATACAAATAAATAAGTTCAATAAAAATAAGTTAATTTTGATCATCTATATGTTCACTTTGTCTATTTTATGTGTTCAGTTTGTTCAAAAAATGACAAACAATGACAAAACTACAAATGATGATTATCATTTCTCAAAAATTAAATAATAGGAGACACATCGAGCAAAATTATTTGAGAGCTTCTATGCATCGATAATGTTTTTTTTAAGAGAAAATTAGATATCATGCATCACCTCAAAGTTGAGAAACTAAGGCTATGCTTCAGAAGAGGAGAGCAGATGGAATGGAATGGAAGAGAGAAATTTTAATCTGCTCTAGAATTTGTTTGGAGGTAAACGGATGGGAATGGATGGCACAAAAAGTGGATTTGGGGAGACAAATTGAAACACCCAAAAATCGGGGTGTAGAGGGCGGAAATGAGAAACTAGTTGTATGAATGTGGACCCCATATAAAATTTATAGCTTTAGATACGGGTGACAGATTTTAACACCTATCAAATTCTGAAGCAAGCAAATTTTTATATCCTCTCCTTCTTTCAACCTCCATCCCATTCCAGTGCTTCCCTTTCCACTACTCAAATATTCTGGAGCACAATCTAAATCTAAATGTTTGTCACTCCAAAGCTTTTGAAAATTGTCACTCTAAATACAATTAAATTAGAAATTACTTCATAAAACATTCATCTCCTTATCCAAATATTTGTATTGACCAAAATATTCATCTTCCTTCTGCTCTCTTAACTCTTCAATATCAGTTTTCCTAATCGCACGATTTTTTTTCCTTACATTTGGAATTTAAAAAACGAAATCAATTTTGCGTCGGAGACGATCATTTCATTTTTTGGGGTGACTAATTTGACAAATATCTTAAGATTTGGATTCATTTACTTTTTTTTTTTATTTGTGTGTACTATTCGTACATATATAGGGATTTGTTCGATAATGAAGAAGATTTCTCATCTACAGGAATTAATCTGTGGGTCCATTACATCAAAGATAAGATCATTTTTTAAACAATAATAAAAAATATTCCGAATTTATTTAACGTCAATGATGCAACTATTTACTTTCTCTGGATCAATATCTATAAATATATAATTAAGATGTTAGTTGGATATACCATCAAAATGATGTCAGAACCTTTATATATTTCCAAACTTACTTCGTAATGGTGGATCAAGAATTCGAAAGACAAATTCAATAGAAAAAATATATATTTTGTGGTTAGGACTTAATAATATCAATATTCGTCCTGTCGTCCTGATTGAATATTTAATTTGTGGATAGAGTTTTTATATATTAAATGGCACAAATCCTGTAATTTGTAGGATCTCGAGTGCAAAATGAAAGCTAAGTACTCAGAGCTCGCCAGATGCGGAGGCAGGAATACAAATTTGAGGGTTCATTCGCAATTTTTGGATTTTAGAGAGACAAAGTGCTTAATTAATACATGTTTTTTTTTTATGAAAATAAGCATTAATTGAATAAACCACAGCTTAGGCACCCCTGTGGCTCTGCCCCTCTACCTTAGCTCTCTACTTAATTCAATAAACAGAAATTTTGGTGGAGTTAAGATTTACTTAATCTAAGATATATATTAATTCCCGTAACCCGATATAGGTGATCGATATTTCCTTTGCTTCTGCACAGCATTATCTCCTTCTGCGAAATGTAATCTGAAACGTCTAATTTTTTTCTCTGATCAATTGATCGATCTGTTTCGTAAATAAATTTCTTTCGCTTCTCTCCTTTCTTTACCTCTTTCCTCTCTCTCGTTGACATCAGAAATCCCATAACAAAATAAATAGTTGTCGTCTCTCTTTCCTCTCTCCTCCGCCAACTGTCGCGGCCTTCTCCTCTGCAAACTGCCCGCGTTACCCTAACCTTCCTCCACCAACATAAATTTTGCTGGAGTTAAGATTTACTTAATTATGATTAATATTTATTCGCGTTTCCAGACAAAGATATGTATAGCTACAAAATTTTACTCATCAAAACTGCTCATCCCCATAACTACAGATGCAAAATTCGATCCGCCTCAAAACAATTTTCTGATGTTGTATGAATTTGAATTAGAATTAACCCAATAACTTGAAATCCTTGTCTATATGAAGCCGCACAATTCTTCTACCGACACTAAACTCAAATTACATAAAAATATTTTAAAAATCGGACTGGACCAGTCGGTTGAACCGGTTGAATTGCGAACTGGAGGCCTCTCCGTTTCTGGTTTAACTGGAAAAAAAACCCGGTTCGACCACGGTTAAACCCAAAAATTGGTCGACCCAGTGGCCTTGGTAGTTCAGTTGCTGGTTCGATTTTCAAAACATGATGAAACCTAGAATGATTTCAAGGCAGATGTCTTGAAGCTCGAAGTCAACCAAACTCAAACAAAATGAAATTCCAAAATAGTTTCACGTTCGACGGCCTAAAGTCCATCCATTCGAAATGGAACAATTTGAATCCCAATTACATTGTCCGAATAAATTGAAAATAGATCCGAGTCGAAACCAATTCGTCATTATAATTCCTAAATATGTGATAACACTTACCAAATTTTAGAATCTAATCATTTCATTAATTTATTTTACTTTTATCTGTAACACTGTTGTCATGGTCTCGAAAAAAAAAAAAAATTAAACCCAATATGGTCCGATCCCGAAAGAAAACTCGAAATCCGTATTGGTTCAACATTGAACTCGATTTAAAAATCTGTAATCTTAAAGGCTCCGTTTGGATGCAAGAAGAAGAAGGAGGAAGAAGGAAAAAGGGAAGAAAAAATATTATAAACAATCCAAACTTTTCACAAAGTTACACACTTCCCAATATTTTTTTTCACTTCTTCCCTTCTTCCCTTCTTCCCACACCTATCCAAACGGAGCCAAAATGATCTGCAGACAAACAATTTAAACTCGGAACCAAGTGCCAACTTTATTATCGGATCTTCCAAACTTGATCCAAAGCAGAAAATATCTATATTAAATCTGACCCGATGTTATATTATTGCCACCACAATTTTATAAGTTGCTCGTGGTTGAAGAAATCAATATCGCTTAATTTGCAAATAAAGATGTTAATTAGCCTATCTATATAAATAATGTGGTAGATCGAACTAATTACTTAAGTGATAATTTATTTTAATATATTGCACTGACGTCCACTCGCAAATTAGAAAAAGAGCATGCCAGCACACATATGTTTTGACTGGATCTCACTGATCTTTAGTCAGATCTGAGAACAATTTTATAGGCACATATATATATTGGTAATATGTAGACGTGGTTGATTTCTTAGAACTTAGAAAAAAAGGAAACAGTTAAGGAGTTGTTTATTAAACTTAAAAATCCAACCATAATTTAAACTATTATTCAAAGTCTTATCTTTCTCACGATGTCCATCCTCCTTTTGTCAGCAGTTAAGGTGTCACTGAATAGCTAATTCTGACAGTTAGACTAATGGAAGTGGTACATGTATCTCTTCCTGATTAACATCAATAATTTAATTTTTCAATATCCTTCAAAAAAAAAAAATCCAATAATGACATTGATGTCTTATTTGTTGCTAATATAGCTTTTTGTGTGCTATTATAGCTAACTAGAAATTTTTACTCAATTAGTGAATTTTAATCAAACACAAAAATATACACTAGCATATTTTTTACTAGATGATAAGTTTGAAAAAAGAAAAATTGAGGGCGTTATGGACCATTAATTGCAACGCGCATTTATGAGTATATTATTCTACTGTAACAGTATTAGTGAATACATATGAAAATTTAATCACTATCAAACAAAAAAAATTAGAAAACAATTTTCACCTATACATAAATAGATATGTAACAGATAATTAATGGATGTGGATTTAGAAAAGATTAATAATTGCTAATAAGAAAAATTAAAGAATAACATAAGTAAAAACTTTACATCAATAAGATATTTTCTTTGGTTACGAACTTGTAACACCTTTGCATATAATATTTTATATCTATAATGTAATAAGTATACATAATATGAAAATACATCAACAGTTTGCTAATTCTAACTGGCAAACATACCAATCCAATGAGTGCGTAAGTAAAAATAAAAAAATATTTATATTTTATACTTTGACAAAAATAAAAATAAATATTTCTATAGAAAATTAATTTAATAAAAATATTGATTTATTAATCAATGATATAATTTGAAGCCAAATATACATATTAGAAAATTTTACATATGTATTCTATTTTCAAACCGAAAAAATAATTATTATTTTAAGAAAAATTTTCATATGTGTTGTGTTTTCTTTCTAAACACGGTGCACAACTAATCCAGTGATAATTTGTTTTCTATTTTGTTGAGTGCAAATCCTATCCGGTGACAATTTTTCTTCAATTTGGAGTAAAGAGTCAATAAACTTATATATGTAAATAACATCCATTTATTGATTTAAATTATCAATAGTTAAGAATGAATAGAGTAAATTATTATTTACATCCTTGACCTAATTGTTTTAGCCAATTGGTGCTTTTATAAATGCTAAGGATTAAATTGATATAGTATACAGTATACTATTACTATTAAAACTAATTCGTAACTGTTCTAAACATAAAGAACACCTTTAACCACCCCGGTCCCAATCAAATTTCCTGATCATTAAACGCTATTTTGATAAGTTCCGAAACCTATATTTTAGGTATGATTAAATTTGATGTGAGAGGCGTTGGGACAAAATTAAAATGTCGGATTCAGAAGAAAATAATGGAAAATACATTGTCATTCTGGAGCCGTTTTATGCGGATCTCATTGTACAACTATATATGGTATTATATTCGTATGCATGCAGAATTTGGTATTATTTCATGAATTACCAATTAAGACATAACATTTTGCACAAGAGTCTACAGGAACGGAAGTTTTGACAAAATAAAAAGTAGACCCGACAAGGCCCACTCATATTTATTGCACATTTTCAATCATTTTTGGATTTTCTTAAAAAAGAATTTGTTAAAAAACTTTTAAAGACGTAAAATTAATTTGCATCATTAAGTTTTAGTGTTATTGTTAATAATAATAATAATAATAATAATAATAATAATAATTATTATTATTATTATTATTATTATTATTATTATTATTATTATTATCATCATCATCATCATCATCATCATCATCACCACCACCACCACCACCACCAACATCAAATCTAAATCTTTTAGAAGGCAATATCTGACATTAATAGGGTATATTTGGAAGTCCATAGAATAAGAACAAGAGAATGAGAACAAGCTATTTCTTATTTGGCACCATTTATAATAAGGAGAATAAGAACAAAATGAACCTTGTTCTTGTTCTAACAAAACATGAAACTAGAACAAAAACAAAAATAAGCTTGTTCTTGTTCTTGTTCTTATTCCACACCACTTCCAAACATACGCAAATGTCAAATTTTCTAGGATTGATTAAATTTTGTATCAATTCGTTCGTGTACTTTGCAAAATTGTTTTCCATACTAGATTAATTATCCCTGTATACCTATATATAAAAAGTACCAACGCAAGGTTAAATTAGACCAAGGATGTAAACAATAGTTTACTCTATGCATTATTAATCATTAATAATTGAAATCAATAGCTTGATGTGTTAGAGTTATGTCTTAGAAGTCAATAATTTAATGACTTAATTATTAGTTTATGTTTTGGATGATATTTTATCATCTGTTCCTATGTTTATTATTGACAGATTATTCAGGTTGAGGATCTGAATTATAGATCTCTGTGGATCATTCTTTAGAATGACAATGATAAATCTAAACGGTCCATAATCTTGATAATTAACAAAGGAACATTAATTGTCATATAAAATTAGTATGCAAGTTAAGTGATGATTAAGTTTTACTAATCATAGGTAAAGAGTTACCAACTTAATTGCATATGTATATGTTATGGAACATAGTACAGGACTTGACCTAACGAAATAAATATATGGATTGTGTTACGTGTCATTATTTATTTCGTTATGATTTTGGTTCTAAGTTTGAGATGTTTATCTTTTCCACATGAGGGTAGGTTCAATAAATATTGTCTACCGCTGATTCCCGATAAGGGCTGCTATACGGACTTTATTTATGTTCTCTTGAATTGTGCGGGGAAAAGCTAATCATCCAGAAAACCGTATGTCCCTCATTAATTCACTTAGTGAGTGACGATATCTGTTTGGGCCCCTTGATGGAGTTGGATCGTATGCGCGTAACAAAGCGATCAACTCTAGATCAAGAAACGTATAATCTGCAAGAATGACACATTCCTATCTTGGATTATACGATGATATCGTGTGACATAAGAATCAAAATAGAGAAACATATTTATTCTCTTATGCAAGATTGAAATATTGTAGCAGTACACTATTTATGCGAATTGGGAATCATAACGTGTTGCTAGATACCGCTTATGATTATTGGAATTAAATAACGATTTAATTCCATGTCCAACATAGCATAAATCCTCAAAGGATCACACAAATAGAGTTTTGACCAAGACAATGCTTTATTTATTTATTTATCCGCAACAGTGAAAATTGCGGATAATATGACGAATTGTTTAATTAATTATGTACCATTATAGAACGTACTGATTAATTAAGTCAAACGGGTCATATAAAAATATATAGCATAAGCTAATCCTAGAATAATTATTAAATAGTTAATAATTATTTTGGTTCAACTTAATTTAATATAAATAGTTATATTGAATTATTGGGCTTATTTGTATATAGCAAATTTATAGTCCAAACAAAGAGCAATTAGAAATGGATTTAATTAATTGAATTAGAGTCCATTTAAGAAGGAGTAAAAGGCCCATTAAGCCTATAATAGGGGCCTGCCATAGAGGTGGTAGGTGGGATGACATTTGTGTAAATTCTAGCAACTTGCACCTAGGGTTGGTTGGCTATAAAAGGACCCCTAGGGATTGAATTTCTCTCTCCTCTCTTCCTAGCCGCCACACACCCATCCCCTCTCCCTCTTGGCCATGCGCCACCTCTCCTCCTCCTCTCTATTGCTCATGTGTTGAGCCACACATCCTCAAACTACATCTACTTGTTGGATTAGAAGAGGGTGTCATCTTAGGATTAGCTTGGTTCTCGTTGATTTGCTAGCACAAATCAATTAGAGACCTTGGTTAATCTCTAGGTGGACTCGAGGCGATTTGGAGACGAAGGAGAAGCACGCCATCGATTTCTAAGTCGTAGGATCGAGCCTCTTGATTACAATATCAAGAGAGGTACAAATTTCCCACATATCTCTTGTGTCGAATTGCTTAAGCACTAGATTCTCGTGTTGTTTTTGTTTTAATTAGATTAATTAAGAGTAATTAGTCACAAAATTAAAATTGAGCAATTTTCTAACATGATGTTATTGATAGATATAAATTTATGGATTGTTCACTTCAAATAGAAAGCAATTTGTTACTGGATTGGTGCATATCAAAATAGAAAGAAATTTATCACTGAATTAGTTATGGCACTGTGTTTGGAAAGATGTCGCAACACATATGAAAAATTTCCTTATAATAATATTTTTTATTTTATAAATAACTAATGCTAGAATCAAACATATAGGTAGTCAAACACGATCCAAACATCAACTATTAAAATTTCAAATGATCTCTATATTAAAATATTCTTACAAATCAAATTTGTTAATTTTTTTTAATTTTTAAAAATTAGAGGGTTCGTAACTTTTTAGATTGAGCATATTAAAAAATTCAAAAAAATAGTATAAAATTTGAAAAAAATAAATAAATTTTGGTCTCCACGAAAATTTTATAACATAGAATTTTCTCATTTATAATTTTTAAATAATTTCATTTATTAAGAAATAAATATTAACATATTTTTTTATTGAGATCTCCATTTTTATTGTTGTTGAAGTGTGTGTGTCTCTCTCTATATATATAGAGTTTGAGATGAGCTAAAATCAGCCACGACTGACGGATGCAACCATCAGCTACGATCAAGTCTCAATTTTTGAGATTCTAACAGTCGATCCGAACTGTTCAATGTGTTATCCATATTGAAATCTCATTGGAGACCAAATTTTACATTTTTCTGATTTTATTTACTATTTTTTTGAGATTTTTAAAAATCATAGTTATTGAAGGGTCCAGAATTGTTTAGATTAAGAGTTTTGTAAAATATCAAACAAATACTAAAAAATTTCAGAAAAATATAAAATTTTGCCTCCAACGAGATTTCAATATGGAGAACACATTGAACGGTTCGGATCGACTGTTAGAATCACGAAAATTCAGATTTGATCGTAGCTGACGGTTGTATCCGTCAGTCATGGCTGATTTTAGCCCATCTCATAGAATTTTGCTATGGTGAGTTACAACTCACGAAAGCGTTATGAATTTTTTACTATTTTCCTTAAGAATTTTTTAATACATAGAACCTATGGCGAATACCGATCCAAACCGTCCAATATGATATCCTTGTCGACCAAATTTTTTATTTTAAAAAAAAATTTTAAGTATTTTTTTTTTTGATTTTAAACCAAATCTAATTAAGCCAATCCAATGTACATATTGTAATCTCATTACAAACAAAATTGTATATATATATTTTTTAAAATTTTTTTAACTTTTTTTTCAAAATTTTTAAAACTTTTCTTCTTTTACCAACTAATAATAAGGTAAAAACATAATAAGAAAATTTAAAAAATGACATGTTTTAAAAAATTCAAAAAAATAGTAAAAAATAAAAAATATATAAATTTAGGTTTCTTATGAGATTTGGATATATAAATTAGATTGGTTTAATTAAATTTATCAAATTGTAAATGTATCGACATATATGATCGCAATGTACAAAATTCTCAATACATCGCAAGTCACCATACTATTTGTAAAATAATATTTTTAGGATTTTTAAAAACTACTGTTTTTGAACGATTCAGAACTAATTAGATTAATGATTTTCTAAAATTAAAAAAATACTTAAAAATTTTGAAAAAATGTAAAATTTGGTATGTATGCAGATTTCAATAAGGAGATCATCTTAGACGATTTGGATTGGTCATTTTGATCTATATATAGCAATTTTTATCGCAACTCACAGATACATTTGGTGAATTGTAACTCACCATTACAAAGCTTTATATATGAGTTTTGCTATGGTGAGTTGCAACTCACCAAAGGGTTGGTGAGTCTCGCTCGAAGCTCCTAAATGTAGTCCAAATGATCGATCCAAACCGTGCAATATGATCTCTCTATTGAAATTTCAATGCAGACCAAATTATATATATATTTTTTTAAATTTTTAATTACTTTTTTCGGATTTTGAAAAACTGTTGTTTTTGAACGGTTCAGAACTAATTAGATTCTCTAAAATTTCAAAAAAAATACTTAAATTTTTTGAAAAAAATGTAAAATTTGGTCTGCATGAAGATTTCAATAGGAAGATCGTATTAAAAGGTTTGGATTGGTCATTTTGAACTAGATTTAGAAATTTTAAACGCGACTCACCGACCTTAGGGTGAGTTACAATTCACCATAGCAAAACACACACTTTATATATATATACTTTTTGTTTTCCCACTCATTCGGTGGTGCGTTTGCTTTTTACAACATATAACAGTTCAGCTTGTGCGTTTTGAAATTGTTTTTTTGTGTGTGTGTGTTTTTTTTTGTTTTTTTTGTTTTTTGCCTGAATGTGGTCCCTTACAAACTTGCTATATATATTAATTTTCACATTCATTATTTAAACTATTTATTTATAAAATGCACAATTGAGTTTTTACATTGCACATTTGACTTTTGCACGATAGATCATTTAGCAATAAGCCTATTGCACATGTACACTTGTCTATTCAATTGGACTTTGGTGCTATAGATGTATAATATTCCTATACTACATCAGTTTTATATTACTGTGTTATGCATAGCTGGGGATATCTCTTTCTTAAAAGAAAATAAATAAAATAAAAAATATCAGTTTTAGATAATTTAGATTATTTTTGTCTTCAAATAATTTATAAATATTTTGCTATCTTTATTATGGTGGGAGGGTTCTAGTGCCAACATATTGAATGCCCCAAAAGTCCCAAAACACATTTTTGAAATATTTTTTCAAAATATAAAATTTAAATTTCGAATCCAAACCATTGATTTTATTTGATATAATGAGCGATACATCTTTATATAAGTTTTATAAATTTTGAAGTTTATTTGATACTTGATCAAGAGGCTAAAATATGAACATATTAGAATTAATTTATCATATTTAATTAGATTCATTCAATATTCAATCTCTTGATCAAGTATCAAATAAACTTCAAAAATTATAAAACTTATATGAAAATGCATTGCTAGCTTTGTTGAATAAGATCAACGGTTTGAATTCGAAATTTGAATTTTACAATTTGTAAAAGTAATCAAAAAGTGTGTTTTGAGACATTTGGAGCATCCAAAATGTGGAGAGGGAACCCTTCTGATCTATTATATATAGCTATCCAGTTTTGATCCGATTTTCTTTAATTGAAACGTTTAAGAGTACACCAATAAGAAACAAGGTCCAATGTTCGGTTCGTGTTTTAATTCTTAAATTAAATGTTAACCTAATATATACTGCATGAAACAGCACATTGTCACTATTTAAACAGTATAAACATGCATGATGTATGTAAAATAATCACCATGAAACATCTAAACCCCTTATAAATTCCGTACCCCACATTCCACTTTCTTTCAGAAAAAGTATTAAAGCTGCATCAATCCCAATGTCAACTCACCATGTAACATGCATGTGCATCATGCCACTCTTAAAGGAGATCCATCCATCCTCTTAGACAACACCCCTTCCTCCTTAATTCCCTGACCCTCTCCCCTTCTCCTCTCTCTCTCTCTCATGAAAATGCAAGATAACAACACTCAAGATCCAACTAGAAGCCCTCTACACATCAAGAAAGAGAACAAATTTTTTGCAAGGCTACTTTCTAAGGAGATATCTTTATCCACCCCTTCCTTTAGAATTTATGGGGCAGCACCGACTTCGGTTCCATTTGTCTGGGAGTCTCAGCCTGGTACACCGAAAGTCGCAGCCTCTGCTTCTTTGATTCCGCCGATAACACCTCCCCCGTCATTCCGAGCTGGTCATAACAAGACAAGAAGTAAGGATGAAAAGAAGAAGAGGTCAATATTTAACTTTATTGGTTCGTTCTTTCATAGACTCGGGTTTAGAAAGGCCAGTACACGATCTTCAAAAATTTCATATCTGCCAACATAGTCGGTCGTGTGTGCTGCACTTGAATTTGTGTTCTAGCTAGTCATTGTGCTGTGTAGATTTGTTATAGTATTTTCCTACAAAAATATGTGTATTCCAGTATGCAAGACACATTGTTGTGTTGTCCTAATTTTTTTTTGAAGAAAAATAGGGGTGTTGTCCTAATTTTTGAATGATGAATTTGCAATTATGTTAATTAATTCTATTATGTTTATGCAATTCTGTCTCTTCTATTCTTTTGAAAGCAGATGCTGGTTTCTACCAAAGTATCACGTCCTTGTTCATCGATTTCATTCCCCATTTCTTAACAAAGGAAGGTGAGAGTCAGAGTCTCACAGATCAACAGACCAAGGGACAATAAGTCGATGACATAATTTTTGATACAAAATTACAAAGTACAAATGTAGAAATCTAGGACGAAACTGGAAAGGAAAGATATCATTAATTATACCCAAAAAGGATTCAATGCATCCTCTTTTTGCCGTTTGTGTTATCAATTACTGATGTTCTAGCGGTTTCGTTGACCAATTAATTTCCGCCCATTGGGCCTACGAATTGGGCTTTAATTACTTGTCTTAAATAAAACCATTTAGTACATAAAATGGGGAATTACTTACATCAATCAATATTCACGCAATCAAACAATCAAGCGTGCACGCTCCCCTCATCTCACCTTCCCTTTCTTTTACCTTCTCCGTCTCCTCTCTCTCAAATGAATCTCCTCACAATCTCCGATTCAGATCTTCACCATCTTTCGCTCCCCACTCCTCCGTCTCGCCTCCGCCTTCGCCTTCGCCTCATCTCAACCACTCCTCTGTCTCGCCTCTGCCTTCGCCTTCGCCTCATCTCAACATCTCCTTCGCATATACTCTCCTCCGCCTGAACCTCTCTCAGCATGTCCTCTCCTCCGCCTCTGCCTCAGCATGTCCTCTCCTCCGCCTCAAATCCCCTTCGTCTCGCATCTGCTTCTTCTTTCCTCCGCCTCTCATCTCCTCCGTCTCACCTTGACCTCCGCCTCACCTTGACCTCCGCCTCCACTCACTGCTCCCTCACCTAGATCAGATCTGGTTGAGAAAGAAGAAAGGATAAGTAGTAAATAGCTATAAGGGAGTAAATAAATAGTATTTAGAGAGTATTTAATATAACTAAGGTAGTAAATAATATTCATATATGATTCTGCTGTTATTTAGGAGTAACTAAATAGCTATAAGGGAGTAAATAACTAGTATACAAGGAGTATCTAATATGTATGAGGGAGTAAATAATATTCAGAACTGATTGTACTGTAGTTTTTTGGGAGTAACTAAATAGCTATAAGGGAGTAAATAAATAGTATTAAGGGAGTATTTAATATAACTAAGGGACTAAATAATATTCATATATGATTCTGCTGTTGTTTAGGAGTAACTAAATAGCAATAAGGGAGTAAATAACTAGTATACAAGGAGTATCTAATATGTATGAGGGAGTAAATAATATTCAGAATTGATTGTACTGTAGTTTGGGAGTAACTAAATAGCTATAAGGGAGTAAATAAATAGTATTAAGGAAGTATTTAATATAACTAAGGGAGTAAATAATATTCATATATGATTCTGCTGTTGTTTAGGAGTAACTAAATAGCTATAAGGGAGTAAATAACTAGTATACAAGGAGTATCTAATATGTATGAGGGAGTAAAAAATATTCAGAACTGATTGTACTGTAGTTTGGTAGTAACTAAATAGCTATAAGGCAGTAAATAAGTAGTATTAAGGGAGTATTTAATATAACTAAGGGAGTAACTAATATTCATATATGATTCTGTTGTTGTTTAGGAGTAACTAAATAGCTATAAGGGAGTAAATAACTAGTATACAAGGAGTATCTAATATGTATGAGGGAGTAAATAATATTCAGAACTGATTATACAGTAGTTTGGGAGTAACTAAATAGCTATAAGGGAGTAAATAAGTAGTATTAATGAAGTATTTAATATAACTAAGGGAGTAACTAATATTCATATATGATTCTGTTGTTGTTTAGGAGTAACTAAATAGCTATAAGGGAATAAATAACTAGTATACAAGGAGTATCTAATATGTATGAGGGAGTAAATAATATTCAGAACTGATTATACTGTAGTTTGGGAGTAACTAAATAGCTATAAGGGAGTAAATAAGTAGTAGTAAGGAAGTATTTAATATAACTGAGGGAGTAACTAATATTTAATTTCTGATTCTGATAACAGCAGGGCTGCGCGGCAGGGCTGGGTGACGGCGACGGCAGGGCTGCGCGCCGGCGACGAGATGGCGCGACGGCTGAGGGCGACGACGACGGGATGGCGTGACGGCTGAGGGCGACGGCGACGGGATGGCGCGACGACTGAGGACGACGGCGACGGGATGGCGCGACGACTGAGGGCGACGGCGATGGGATGGCGTGACGGCGACGGACGACGGCGATGGGAAGGCTGCGCGCCGGCGAGCGGTGAGAGAGAGGAGAGACGGAACAAAGGGGTGAAGCGGGGTGAGGCGGGGTGAGAGTGACGAGGGGTGAAGGGTGCGCAAATAGAGAGGAGCAAACGCGTTCGAACGCGTCTCACAGGGAGTGTGTTTCCATTTTCGAAAAGTGAATTTTGCCAAAAATAGTTCTGATTGTTTGATTGCCTTAGAGCTTGATTGCACTTATCAGCTCCGCATAAAATGGATCGAGGCGCATATCATATGAATGCCCCATTTTTCGTTGACATACTAGTGAGATGAAGTACCGGATCTTGTTCAAATCTGACCATCAAAATCAAGAAAATATCAAAATACTCGATCTTTAAAACCCAAAAAAAAAAAAAATTGGAGAAAAAAAGTATTGCAATCGAGTTCGAGAATGATATCGTATGATGTGCTCCAATAATATAGTACTTGCGCTCACATAAGGTAGCTGATTGATATAAATAGATCCTATTCTATCTTTTTCAATCCGTAACTTTCTCATCTCAGCATCTATTTTGTCAATTTCTTGTCTCACTTCTCGGTACAGCCATGCAAGGAGGTTAATGTCTTCCTAATTTTTTAAAGAGAAGTATAAATATGACACAACTTTAATATATATAGTCGTGTAATAAATTACCTTTACTATATAACGAAACATTGATTTTATTGATTTTTGTATTATTTGTCTCCTAATTGCTCTATATGTTGCGTGTGATCTAGTAGCTCAGGTGGTAAGAGCATTTGGCTCTCTTCTAAGAGGTCTAGAGTTCAAATCCGCATGTTTGCGATAGGCTACAAAAAATGATCAGGGTCGGAAGGTCATTTCTAGCCTACTCAACTTATCAACTTATTTAGAATAAAAGACTTAGACTTTTTTTTTTAATTGCTCTATATGTTATTGAAATTGGAAACCTGTTACCTGTTCCCAAGTTTCATGAATCCCTGACCAGAACTTTTGTCACTCAACATCACTCATGGATAGGCCTGTCAAACGTGAAAATTGAAAACGGAACACAGAATGGACTGTTCCGCTTCCGTTCCGTTCCAGTCGACGGAACAAAAATCTGTTCCGTTTCGTCAAACGGAACAGATTTTTGTTCCGTTTAACGTTCCGTCCTCCATTTTCTATTGATTTCAGTCCATTTCCGTGTTCCGTTTACGTTCCGTTCGTTTTCTTCATTTTCGTTTCCATTCCGTTTTTAGAAATGGAATTGATTTTCTATTTCGTTTAACGTTTCGTTCGGACGGAACGGAACGGAACACCACGGCGGAACGAAATTTTGACAGGCTACTCATGGACGTGTTAGAAAAGGGTTGATGATCATCGATGGATGCAGTGGCACACGAAGACATTGGATCTGATCATTAATATCAAAACTGCGTTCATTAATTGTTGATGTCAAGTGTAGCTCCTTCATTTCCGATGGATGTACTCTTCTGTTAGGTGCGTTTGGATAGGTGTGGGAAGAAGGGAAAAAGTGGGAAGAAGTATTAGGAAGTGTGTAACTTTGTAAAGAATTTGAATTGTTTATAATTTTTTTTCTTCTTCTTCCTTCTTTTTCTTCTTTTTTCCAACGATCCAAACACACCCTTAAAAGTTAATTACTCCACAGAGATGCAAACAAAAAGACTGACTAGCGGCTTGGATATAATATATGCACCCCTTAATTAATTATTTTCCCAATTAATTGACGTCTGCACTCTGCAGCTGATGTTTATTTTCAGTTTTTCACCTAATAATAATATATAAATTCTTCTCAGTAAATGTTTTACTATTTTTTTTCTCAATGCTAAACATGCCCTAATTAAACATTCAAGAAAAGCAAATAAAAGGGCAATCTCAATAAATACGTACGGCTTGGCTGCAAATAGGAAAACAAAATTAGGAAAAACATTGCCCACTAAGATTATGTTAATGGAAGGTCGAAGTCGAAGTTGTCGAACACTTCTAAAAGTTAACTCTGGAAAAATTATGTTATTAGTAGTATAACTCATTAAAGTCTGAAATTCAATTTTAAGTTCATTTTTATTTTTTTTTTATTATTTTTTGAGATCAATACGTACGCCCCTGCGGCCCATTTTGCACACCATGATATGCATACCAACTTCTAATTGGAAGTCAAGATTTTCTTATTTATTTATTTATTAGGATAAGATGATCAAGTCCTTCAATTTATTTCGAAATTAAATGTCACAGCTCACAAAGAGACCTCCGCTAAAGCTGTGTTGCTCTTTGCAATAAACCAAGAGCTGGTTCTTCAAGATTTTCTGTTAAATATTGATTTACGTTCTATTGCGGTGAGGCTTTACAATAACAGCCTCCACAGTGTCTCTTGTTGACAACCAAATATCGACGGTTTAGGGTCAGAGATTGCTTATGAAGCTGATTTCTCTTGAAGCATCCCCCAAATCTCAAACTAAATCATACATGAAGCACTTGACACTGAACCCATCAATTCCTCTATCGTTTAACTTTCAGTGAACGTACCAGTAAAATTTGTCGACTAAGAAATTTTATTAATGAATTTCTGGGGCGGAACAATTAGAATCAAAATTAGGTTTCTCCACTTGGTAGAAGTGCTAAAGATATATGCTTAAGGTTTCAAATAAAATAAACATCAATTTACCAATAGTAGAAATACAGATTGCATACAGTTACTACTTACTATTTCCACATCTTTGATAAAGCAAAGATGCAGAATAAACGAGAAAGAAAACACACGATACCAGATCAATCAGTTGCCTACGAATTGTTACCACATAAAGCAAAAATGCTATCAACAAGCCACTCATTGTATATTAATTATTAAGTAACAGAATCAGGCCCACTATGGACTAGTGTTAGACTTTGTAACAGAATCTCTTTTCTACTCAGTACTTCTACAACACATTTGACAATTAGTACAAAATTTTGATCAACAGTTGAACATCAACTGTTTGCTACCTGCTGTCAAATAGCTTCCAATTACATGAGCAAATTGGCAGACATATTTTCAAAAATAAGTATGCATTTGTTTTGGCACAATTGCTGCCAATTTGGAACTGCAGAGATAAGTCTATTCGAAGAGATTTGGTAATTTACTAAAATGCCAAATTTTCAATCAATGTAGCTTTCAAGTCTCTTCCAAATATCGTCAAAAAGTGGCTGAAATCTATAACTTTCTATCAAAACGAACTGAAACAGTACAAAATGTGAGAGCATAACATTTTATCCCAGTTTTTCAGGTTCTCTCCTTTCTTCACTTGCATCTTCTGGAACAGTTAAAAACTAAAACCTCAACTGATTTTGTATAAGCAGAAAGCAAATTCTGTTGATTGCTAACTGTGTGCTAGACTCAAATAAAATCTGTAAAACAACACCAATGTTCAACACCAAGGACCAAAAGAAAAATTTAAGCTATCCATTTCATATGAACCTACATACATGCCCAAATTCGAGCCTAATTTACATACATGAATCACAAACAAAAGGAGTTATACTACTGATTCCAACAGGACTCTTCTGCATTCTCAAAGTCTTAAGGACAATGTCAGCTATGACCGAATGAAAATGACTTCATTTAGATCAACTACAATGTCCACGCATCTCCTAGTTCTGCATGCTTCCTAGAGGGATATTTCAGAAACTTTCTGAATGTTTTTCTATTCTCCACCCTATGGAGGTTTCTAAAATAAGCATCGCGGTAATTACCATTGGCATTACCCAGCAGGTTTGCTTTCCATTCTTTCCTTCTCCTCCCTCTTGCAAAATAATAAAACTTTGAAATCTAAATAAAAAAAAGTTGAATGTTTATATAGTTGTAGCAATATACAAAAATATTAATGACACTCAAGCCTAATGAGTGAGATAACATAAATGGTTGGCTACTCTGGTCTTTCTGTTTAGTTGCCTAATGATTCAACGTACAACTCAAACTGAAAAAAAAATACAAAGATATTGAACAACAACTTTTCAAGAGATCAGGGGACGGAGGGAGACAAAGGGACATGTGACTATATGATATTGAATGATTGATGCTTTGCTTTTTACCACTGAGATAGAAAAAGGTGAAAATAAAGTTAACTATGAGAGCTGTAGAGACTGGGTGTATAGAGACAATGGATTCAACTTGTTTATCTCATTTCATTTTGTAGGTCCAATCATACCACATTAGCAACTCAATTATAGTTGAAAACTAGAAATACCATCGCTTAATGAATGCACAATCAACTTGACTGAACCCAACTAAGAGCTTAAGGGTCATAAATCTACAATTAAGTTAGATCCAATGTTCTGCAAATATATATACATATGTATGTTATACTAATACCAGAAGCGTATCCGACTTATCATAACATCTAAGTTAACTGATGGGTTTGGCACACAAATCTGAGCAATCAAAAGAGGGGCTTATGCTAAAGGTGTACAGAAAAACACAACATAAGTATGCATCGAGGAAAAAGGAAAAATTATAAAAAAGAAGAATGAAAAAGAGAGAGAAAATTAAAGGGCTAGAGCTTTACAGTTATTACCCCACTCACCTTTATATGCAGGCTTAGTTCTTCCACATTTGAAATGAACTTCAGCAGCCTCTTAACAGCACTGATATCTTCTCGACAATCCATTACATCACTGAGTGCAACTTCACATCAAGGACAATCACAGCTCTTTTCAGCATAGGAAACTCTCCATGGATGTGAAACATACTAGGAAGTAAATCCAAATTTTCCAAATGAATTGACTCGAGTGAAGGTAGAAACAAGTTTAGAGTATTGAATTTTGAATAAGGAGCATAAATTATCAGTTTGAGGGTTCTGATTGTTTGGGAGGAAAGGCTGAGCCTATTCATGTAGTGGATCTCAAGTTCTAAATCTTGCAAACGAATGCAATTCAGAGAGAAGTTGGTTGAGGTTGAGTGTTGAGCAGGCTTCATATAATAAAATGGAGAGGCTTCTCAGGCAGGTCAAAGTAAATTCAGGGGGAAATGTGTCATGTAGTTTCATGCAACAAAGCGAGAGAGACCTAAGAAAACTGATGGAGAATATGCTGGGGAGAATAGGTACAAGATCCGGAACATCAAACGTGAGGTTGTGCAGGCAGAGGGAGCCGGCCTTGGCAAGAAGGGAAGGTATATATGAGTCTGACAATCCACAATTGTCAAGCTTTAGTTGCAAGCTGAGAAGTGGGTAGGAGGGATTTTGGCGGAGGAGGGCACGATTGGCCATGACAATAAAGTTACAGAAAAAGTCGTTGAGCTCTAGGGAAGAGTTGGCCTCCCAGAAATGGTGGAAGCGCCGGCAGAGGACGGAGGTGCGAGCGGCAATTGGAGTCGGGACTCGGGAGAAAGGAGAGGATTGTGATGATCAGCATCAGGGAGGTTAGAGAAAAGGTCGATTGGTGTTTTTTTCATCTTCTTTTTGATGAACTGCCTGTTTGCTTGTTTTCCCTTCTTCTTGGGTGATGCCTGATCTTGAAACAATGTCTCTAGATCCATTGCAATTGCAATAGAAGAGTTCTGTGCTAGGAGCAAAAGTAGGTCTCAAATCAAATGCATCGCTTCTGGTGCTCAAAGAGAGAGAATTGCAAAAATGAAGTAAATTTGGTTAAAATTTTAAAATGGGTCTATCAAAACATACATACTGGTACTGTAGCTGTACCAGTCTATTCTGGAACAGTACAGCAGCAACTATCTGGCTATTATATACCTATCAACTCGTACCAGCACCACTATCTGGGTATTAATATTCTCATTAAACTAAAATACTAAATCAATTCTCAAAACAACTGAAAGCACGTAATATTGTTACGGGAGCAATGAGGTTGATAGTAGATTTAGGTACATACACCTCGACAGAAAAAAGAAGAGCGAATTAAATTGAACTATTGAAGGTTGAGAGGATAAGTCGGAGGAATTATTATGTAACCTGTCTGATCTCGGATTAGGCGCGCGTGCTCTTGGAATTTACTTAGAGAGACGGAGAGAGCGAGAGCGAGGAATTTGATTTTGATTTTTTTTTTCGCTTTTTCAATTAGGAATTTAGAGATGCGAAAATTTCTTTCCGAAGCGAGAGCGAGCCAGCCAGGGATTCGTAATAGGACAGTTTCTCATAGAAATTATTTTTAATTTTAGATTTGGGTTTGTCTGCGGTCAAATTTAGGCAATGGATTTCGAATTGTTTATTTTTACTTAATTTTATAATCTATTTAAATTTTTATTACATTAAAATTGTTTTAATAAAAAATACTAACAAAAATTGGTAATTTTTTTTTAAGTAAGAACTTTGAAATGAAATAGTTGACGAGTAAATTTTTTTAGTGACGAAAACTTAAAATAACTTAAATTACAGTAAAATTCGCGAGTTCAAGAAATTTATCCAATTATTATATAACCTTAACTACGCTTCTATTTCTATGACAACTGTATGCGATAATGGGAACATTGGTGGATGGAATATACAATTTTTCTTCTCCTATAACGCCACAATTTTGCTGGAGCATGACTTTTGAGGATTTGGAAAGGAGATGTACTGTTTTGCCAATATCAATGCCAAATGCTCACAAAATCACAATCACAAATCTCGCACTTCCTTTTTTTTTATAACATATCTCACATTTTGGCTAATTATTCCAAAAGAATTTCTGAACCCACAATCCACTATTTTTCCATACTTTTAGTGAATGTAGAAGTACTGTTCTTTAGTTTTAGTAACAACCCTTTTTATTATACCTACATTTTATCAAGAATGGAAGGACAGAATAGGGTTTTCTCCAATTGGTAGAAGATAAAGTTTAATATGCACTATAGTGCATAGAGCACTCTGTGCACCGCGGATTTTTTCGAGAGTATTTTTGTAAATTGACAAATCTAATTTAACCAATTTAATCTACATATTGAAATGTCAAAGAAAATCAAATTTTACAATTTTTTAGATTTTATTACTATTTTTTTCGAATTTTTTAAAACATGCCATTTTTGAAAAATTGTAAATAGTACAACATTCCAAAAATGACATGTTTAAAAAAATTCGAAAAAAATAATAATAAAATCTCAAAAATTGTAAATTTTAGTTTGTTATGAGATTTCAATATGTAGATTAGATTGGTTAAATTAGATTTGTCAATTTACAAATATATTTCTGAAAAAGTCCGTGATGCACGGAATGCCCTATGCACTATGGTGCATATTAAACTTTCTCATTGGTAGAAATTTAAAGAGATGTATGCTTATGTTTTCCAATAAGTTAAACATCAATTTGCAAAAGAAGAAATTCAGGTTTTATACGACTTTATCAACATCAACCCATCTAATTAAGCAAAGACAATAACAGGAAAAAACGAAAATGCACATAAATATGAGACCACATCAATCATGTTACATACGAATTATTACCGCGTCAAGAAAAAAATGCCGTCAACAAGCTACTCATTATATATTAATTTGTCAATTATTATTTAATTAATCAATTAACCTTGTGCAATTATTAACTTCAACAACAAGGTTTACACAACTACTTCTTTGAACAACCCTTAAAAGTACTTCTGAGAACCAGCTCTTGATCTAGTGACAAAAAACAACACTTCAGCATAGGTCACAAAATCCAAATCCAACTGGAAGTCCTTTGTGACGTTTAATTTCAAAATAAATTGGAGTGCTTGACTCCACCTTATCTTCAAAAAAAGAACTCTTAGGGTGCGTTTGGATTGGTGTGGGAAGAAGGGAAGAAGGAAAGAAGTGGGAAGAAGTATTGGGAAGTGTGTAACTTTGTGAAGAGTTTGGATTGTTTATAATTTTTTTTCTTCTTCTTCTTCCTTCTTCTTCTTCTTTCTTCCAACAATCCAAACACACCCTTAGAGGCACTTCTATTTCTCAGCAATTCGACGAGTTCTTTTCTGTTCTCTCCTAAATGGAGATTTGTGCAATAAGCATAGCTGCAGTTACCATCGTCATTTAGCGGCAGCTTAGACTCCCAATCTTTTGCTTTCATCCCTATTTCCGTATGATGGAAGTTTGGAACCTAATAGAAAATATACGAAAAGATGTATATTTATATAATTGGTAACAGTATACTAGAGAATTTGAAAATACAAACAAAAAGATGAATTCAACATGAAAAAACTCTTACCCATTTTATTTTCATTGTATAAATGAAGCAATTTTACTGCATCCTTTGTAATTGTTAACCTTAGTAAAGAAAGTGCAACTTGTTATTGGACATTCTTCCCAGTGGAGGGTATCAAGACCAATACAGTTTTACAAATTAAAGCTATATATGTATACAGTATTGTATAAATTTTGCTTGGATACCAAAATCCGTCAGCTACTCAACCACTGGATGGAACTCTCTTAGTATGAATTTTGCTTGTGTTTAAAAATATACTAATGAAAATGACGAGTCAATTAGCACTAATTATTAAATATTAAAAAGAACTATACTATGATCTATGATTACTTGACTAGTAAACATTAGCAACATAATGCTAGTTTTCTAAACACCACTAATTACAATAAATAAATAAATAAATAACATGATCAAGAATGGTATAAAATTGCAAAAGGGAAAAGTGATATACACCTCACGAACAAGCATCACTGATTCTAGAACAGGGCACTTATGGAGCATCATAATGACGGCTTCCATGTCGTGCTCATGAAAGCAACGGCCCACACCCAAATGTTTCAGATTAGGAAAAATTGGCATGTTGTTTCCTGGTTTCAACGAAATAAAACTTGGAATTGGATTCTTTTCACCCTGCAGAATCACAAAAATGTCAAGTATGTCCAAGTAAAGCATAAATAAAGGACCCCAGTATATTTACGTCAATAGACTTGATTTCCCAACAACGCTAAAATTCTTTTAGCTGGAGTGTACAAACTAACCCATGTTTTTGAAGTTGTCCCCGGGCTTGACAGTAATGCTGAAAACAAAATTGATTACTTGGCAATGAATTCCTCCTATTTTTAAAACATATCAACCTCACATTGTTTCTTTTCAATTCTCAATCGGTAAGTTTCAAACAATATCTTAATTAATTTGGCGAAGTTAGTGGATTTTCATCAAAAAAAAAAAAATTACTGAAAATATATGGTTCAAATTAGCTTGGCTTAGCTCAGTCAGTCTAACTTGGCTGATTTGACACAATTTTTTTAATTTGTCCCCATGTTTTACAATTAAGTGGATTCGCCATTGTCCAAATATACATATGCTGGTTCATTTTTGGTACCAGAAACATATCCAAAATAAATTTTGAAAAGCAGTAAGTTAACTAATAGGTTCAAACACACTAATCTAAGCAATATATATAGCAGATGGCTTGCACCATAGGAGCACAAAAAGAACAAACCACAAATGCATGGAAGGAAAAAAAAAGTAAAAGAAAAGAAGAAGAATTAATACAAAAAAAAAGAAAATTAATAAGGGCTTAAGTTTATTACCCAATACTCCGTTACATGCAGGCTTAGCTCTTCCACATGTGAAATACAATTCAGCATCTTTGTAACAGCATTGACATCTTCTGCATGAACTTCATAAAGGCTAATCAGAGCTCTCTTTAGCAAAGGAACCTCTCCATGGATGTGAAGGAATCCCAAATTTTCCAAATGAAACAACTCCAAAGAAGGCAAAAACAATCTAAGAGTCTTGAATTCTGGATTCCCAGTGCCAATTGTCAGGTGAAGTTTTCTGATTGTTTGGGAAGAAAGAGAGGAAAGGATAAACCTATCCATAGATTTGATATGAAGGTAAAGGTCCTCCAATGAACATAATTCAGAGAGAAGTTGGTGGAGTTTGGCTGAGTCGATCTGATATAATCGAAGGGAGAGGCTTCTCAGGCAGGTCAAGCCAAATCCAGAGGGAAATCCATCAAATCGATATGGTATTATGATAGGAAGTGAGAGAGACTCGAGAGAATCGATGGAGAAGATGGTAGGGAGAAAATGAACAACATACCATAAATTTTCAATGGTGAGGTGGCGCAGGCCAAGGGAGTGGGCCTGGACAAGCAAAGAACATAAAAATGAGTCATCTTTGTGAATTTTCTGATACCTGGAAAGCTCGAGGCGTAAGCTTTGGAGAGGTTGGGAAGGACTGCGGCAGATAAGAGCATGATCAATCATGGCAACAAACTGGTCTATTTTGGAGAGAGTAAAGTCTTTGCTGTTGAACTGCAGAGAAGGGGATGCCTCCCAGAGGTGCTGGAAGCGGCGGCAAAGAACAGAGGTGCGAGTAGCGGTACGGGTTGGGAGTAATGAGAGTATGGTGATGATCAGCTCATCTGGAAGGTAAGAGAGAGAGATATGGTTTGCCTTCTTCTTGGGCGATCCCCGATCTTGAAACACCGTCTCCAGATTCATTGCAATTGCAGTTGAAGAGCTTGTGCTTGCCATGGCCGTTTCCTCTTGGGCAGAGTACTAGTGCCGACTTGGATCTGGTACATATAAATTGCTTTATGCTAACAATATTTCTGCATCCGGTACAAGCAGAAATTGTTTAAATTGAGATCTAAGAATAGGAATGTATGCCAAATTGCCAATATTGAATTTCATACAAATTAAAAAGATGTTAATTTTAGTAAACTAAATTAAGTTGATCAAATATATTAATGAATTTTGGTATCCTCCTCAACAAAGAAAATCTTTCCTATATTTAACTTTACTATCAAATATAGACTTTCAGTTTCATCTTAATGGATTGTTGGCATAAAATTGAGGACACTTTTCTGAAGAAAAAACATTTTTATTGGGCTTCAAGTTGCCTTTTAATAGTTCCAGCGATTTTTTTAGGGCTGTCAATGAAATCCGTTTATCCAACCCGTACCGTACCATATAAGACATGTATGGCTAAAGTTTTATTTTCATTAAGTTAACGGATACAGGTATGGATAAGGAAAATTTTTCGTTAATTTAACAAGTACGAGTAAAACCTCTTTCGTACCTGTTTTCATATCGGGTAATTGCCAATATTAAAAAAATACAATTGCATGATACATATGACATCATATATTACATGATTGGTAAAAAAATATTGCTAGATTTTATTTAAGATCTATAATTCTTTCCATTCAATGTACGGAAAAATAAAAAAAGCAAAAGCCTAAAATATTCGTCATCATTGTTGCACTTTATTAATATACTTATTGATATAATTTATTTATACAGAGTATACAAATTTTATTGTTATTATATTCATTTTTTATCCGTTCCCGTACCGTTAATTCTTAACAGGTATAGATAAAATTATTTTTTAACTAGTACGGATAGAATACGGGTAAAAAAAATTTAATGAGTGCGGATATGAAAATATCTTTTACCGTATCGTACCATACCCATCGACAGCTAGATTTTTTCTCTCTTTAAAACGTCTATTTGTGTTAAAGATGAGTTGAGAGCAAATTGATTCGGTGCAAATGTAAAAGTAGGTCATTCATGCGTCCGAACCGAAGCGACAGCAGGACGGATTATAATATAATTAGGATAAATCATCCTCTGGCGTGTTTGACTCTTTCGCTTCATACAAACAATTAAAGCTCTTGGCGTGTTTGACTCTTTCGCTTCATACAAACAATTAAAGCTCTTGTTGGTTCAGCTAGCGCTGTCAATATCCGTCCGTTTCGGACGTTTTCGTTTCGTTCCGTCCGAAACGGAACGGAATTGGAAGGGTTTGTGGTTACGTTTCAGGACACGGAACAGAAGCGGAAAAATTTTTGGTTTCGTTAAACCATACGGAATGGAAGCGGAACAGCCCAGTTACGTTCCGTATTCTAACGTTATAACGTCGGCCCATATATTCTACAGCCCATATATCATATTTATATCTATAATTTATATCTATATGTTAGAAATTGCGGAGAGAAAACTGGGAGAGGTCTCGCGCGTGAAGCTGCCTCATTATAACCTAGATCTAGGATTGTACAATCGCCGCTCCTCGATTGTATCTCCCTCTCAGCCTCTCTCCTCTTCTCTCTCGAATGCATCTCCGGATCTCCCTCTCTCTTCTCTCTCCTCTTGTCTCTGCTGACAACTTGTGTCGCATGCACCTCTGTGGCTCTGTGTGACTATGTCCTTTGTGAGTTGTGAGGCTTGAGTGTGACTGTACCTTCCATCGCCAACTCGCCGTCAGCCGTCAATCAGTATGGACTGTTTGGTAGAGGTAGTACAGAGCCAATCATTTCTACTTTTTATCAAGCAATTGTTGCTAACTTGCTATTATATAGCAATTAGCAAAGGTAGAGAGAAGAGGAAAAATCAGAAAAGTGAGAAGAGGAAAGCCAAAAGCAAAATTCAAAAAGGGAAATAGGTAAACCTCACTAACTCAGTTGATTTTCCGTCTTCTATTTTTCGCTTCTATTCTTTGATTTTTGTCTGTATAATACCCACACATAGTTCACCAGAGAAGAGGAAAAAATCATAAAAGTGAGAAAAGTGTTTTTTGGCTTCTGTTTTTTTTTATTTTTTCGCCTTCTATTTTTTTTTTGCATGGCTGAAGTGAGAAAAGTGACTGTTGGAGAGGAACCTTGCTCAGTTGCTCAGTTTGAATGGCTGATCTTGAGGGAGTAAGAAGTGTTGAATCGGATTCAGAGCCAGACATTGCTGAAGACATTGCAAATGAAAATGAGTATGTCAAATTTAGCTCAAAATTAGTTGCATTAATTGTCAGATTGTTACTTTGTTAGTATTTATTAGCTGCATTTACTGTTAGCGTGTTTACTGTTACTGTATTTATCAGCTGGATTTATTTTTAGCTCAAAATTAGTTGCATTTATTGTTAATGGATTTACTGTTAATTAGTAGCATAACTGTTAGTATTTATTAGCTGCATTTATTAGTTCTTATTTTAGTTGCATTTAGTATTGTAATGATATGGAATTTATTAGTTCTTATTTTAGTTGCATTTAGTACTGTAATGATATGGCATTTATGAGGTCTTATTTTAGTTGCATTCAGTACAGCATTTATTAGTTCTTATCAATTCTTATTTTAGTTGCATCTAGTACTGTTATTGTTATAATGGCTCAAAATGTTGCCTTGAAAGCTATATTTATTTTCATACATTTACCTCAAAAATATAACAAATTTTCCTCCATAAATATAATGCGAGTGGCTAAACAAAAGTTACAAAAATTACTTCTTAGGGGCTTCCTTAGTCGACTATCTATCACAAACTATACTGTTCCTAACAGGTTAATTTAGTGCATGTTAACAAGTACCTAGAATTCCTCAAAAAAAAAAGTAGCTTAATTTAATAGTGAGCAGAAACAAACACATAAAAATACTAAGGGGAATAACTAAAAGGTTTTAATTGTTAAGAGACTAATATGTGACTGATTCTAGAATCAGGTTGGCTACATCAATTAGTTGGTGATTAATTTCATGTTTTTTTTATTCTTAGCATGGGTTTACACCCTGATTTAGGTGGTGATCAAATTGAAAGAATTGTGCATGAGGCTAATGCACAAGACACTCAAGGTGGAGTTGAGGCACATGCAGCTGAAGGTGGAGTTGAGAATCCAAAAAAGAGAAAAGTTAGGGAAAAAAGAACGACCGCAACGGTGTGGGAACACTTCACGAAGGGTACCCGTAAAGATGATGGTTCATATGACGCCACTTGCAATTACTGTGGGGAAGTTTATCCAATGGAAAATCAAAGGGGAACTGCATCATTGAATCATCATGTTAAGAGTTCATGTAAGAAAATACCAAGTAGGAACAAACGCAATAAGTTGCAACAGATGTTGGAGATGCAGCCTGGACTTGTAGAAGGTAATGAATAAATCGTTCAAGTTGATTAAATTCATTCTTTTGTAAACATAATTACATTTTCTTGTTGAAGACTAAGCTGTCTGTTTATTTTTTTAGGTGAGAACAAAGTGGCTGTATGGAAATTTGACCATACTACATGTAGAAAAAATTTGGCAATTATGGTCATTGTCCATGAATACCCCTTCAATATTGTGACTCATCATTACTTTAAGGTGTTTTTAAAGAGTCTTCAACTAGAGTTTAGGTTAATATCTAGAAATACACTTAGGTCAGATTGCATTGGGGTGTATGAAAAAGAGAGGAGAGATTTGTATGATGAGATTGGAAAATTAGATTGCAAGGTTAGTTTTTCAAGTGATTTGTGGACAAATCATGGGGGAGATAGGGGTTTCATGGCACTCACTTGTCATTACATAGATGACAGTTGGAGAATTAGGAAGAGAATACTTAATTTTAGCCCTCTTCCTTCTCCACACACCGGTTGTAGGCCATTGGGAATACATTGTTAGCCATTGCTTGTGTTCTAGATCCAAGATGCAAGCTAGCGGTTGTAGGGTACTATTTGAAAATCATATACCCTAGCAACTATGAATGGTATATGCGAAACTTGAAAGATTGCATTAGTGCTTTGTTCAAGGAGTACTTGGAAGCATACTCAAGTAAATTACAGAGCCAACCTAATGCATCAATGGCTCAGACCAAGAGGTATGATCATACAATGGTTTATGTAATTATATTTTAATCAATTCAATAACTTGCAATTACTCAGAATTTAACGCCTTTTTATTGCTGGTAGTAAACAAGCTTGTGGGGAATCTAGTGCCACTGTTAGTGAAGTCAGAGCTGGTTTGAAAGATTTCATTAGTGGAATGCAATCATCAGAACCAAAGCAGTCAGAGCTTGAAGAATACTTAAGTGAGTTCACTTCGGTCAAAATTTTATGTAATTTTAGTTGAAAATTATATCCATTGTTAATTGAATATCATATGAATGGTTATTTAGGTCTGCCATTGGATAAAACTAGTGTGGATGATGAATTTGACATCCTTACATGGTGGAAGATGAAGGTGCCTAAATATCCAGTGTTGTCTCGAGTAGCCCGAGACATCCTGGCTGTCCCGGCATCTACAGTGGCATCTGAATCCACATTCTCTACTAGTGGCAGGACATTGTCTACTGTAAGAAATTGTTTGAATGATGAGAGCATGGAAGCTCTCATCTGTGCACAAGACTAGTTGCGTGCTCGTGTGGTCGGTAAGCTCTGTCTTAATTGTTGTTGCCTATGTTTATTTATTTATTTCCAATAGTTGATAGTTATAACACTTGGTAATTATAATAATATACATGCTATGTTAATATGCAGAGAATGGTGAACAACTTGGTGGTCCAATGTGGGTCACTACCGAAGCGGTATCAGATGGTACCGTTTGTGAAAATGAAGAGTTACTTTGATTGTAAGAGACTTGTAACTCTGCAAGTCACATTGTAAGTGCTATTCCTTTTGTGCTTGCTGGAAGAAGGTTTTTGATGACTTGCTAAGTTGTTGTTTGTCTATTGTTGTCATTTTGTGACTTGTCAGTGAGATCAACTGATCAAGTGCATGTTGCCTGTTAGATCAAGTAGTTGTTTGTCTGTTGTTGCCTGTTAGATCAAGTAGTTGTAACTTGTAAGTTGAAGCCTAGAGTTTCAGCTCTTGGGCTCCTTACTCTCAACCCCAAGCCGGTATTCTTCGATGATGTTGACCTATGTATTTAAAGCTTTATAAGCTTCTGTTTTAAGCAAATGGCTGAGAAAGGTGTCTGAGAAGATAGCTTGGGGGTTGGGAATAGGTGGAGCTCGTTGCTGGAACTCTGGGTTTCAACTTCATAGCTTTTATTGTGATGTGAACTGATTTGTAGTTGAATTTGTAGTTGTGTAACTTGTGTTTGTGTGCTTGTGTTATGAACTGATTTTGTGACTAGTCAGACTTGGATTTGTGAACTCAGAAACTATTATGCAAAGTTATTGTTGTGGATTTGTGATTTGTGTTGTCAATTTTTTTTTTGTTTTTGGATTAAATTATGGAAGTTCTGATCTGCTGTCTCAGTTTAACATTTTTTAACGTTTGTAACGTTATTCCGTTTAATAAAAACGGAACATAAACATAAGGGATTTTATTTACACTTTAAATACGGAACATTAAGTGGAAATTAACAGTGTACCGTGTTAAATTATGGAACGTAAACGTAAGGCAGTATTTCCGTTCCATCTCACACGTTTGACAGCCCTAGGTTCAGCATACAACAACAACAACAAACAAGCAACAACACCAAAGCCTAGTCTAGTAAAAAGTGCAATTTTGAAGCAGTCTTTTTTCAGAAGCAAAATAGATACCAAAGCTTTGTTTCATCAAACAATTGAAAAACCTCATTGCTCCTAACTTCAGAATTTTCAATTTGACATTTTCCCTATTATTTTAGTCAATTTGGAGAAGACAGTGAAATTGACTATTATATTTTACACAGCTGTCCGTATCACACTTGTATCAACAGCATATCTGAATTTTGCAAAGTTGAGGTCAACTGATATGTTCAACACAGTGGCGGATCTAGAAAAAATATTTAGGTGGGTCTGACAACCTCTGTTTAAGTCTTCAGCCCCACCTCTGAGTATTTCAATAGCAGAAAAAATTAGCTGGGGCTAAAGGGGGGCTCCAAGGGCTCGACTGCGTAAGGTGGGGCTCTAGCCCCACCCGCCCCGGTGGTAGATCCGCCCCTGGTTCAACACAAAAATATGTGGAATTAAAGAATGGGGTTGCACCTCTGGTGCCAGTCCAAGAAAACACATTGTAAGTGCTCAAGGAGGAAAAAAAGAAAAATAATTAAGAATGAAAAGAGAGAGTAAAAGGGAAAAGCTTATTACCACGCTCTCCTTTAAGCGTAGAGTTAGCTCTTCCACATATGCGATAAAACTCAGCAGTTTCATAACAGCACCGACATCTTGTGCATGAAGATTATAAAGCCTAATGACAGCATTTTTTAGCAAAGGAACCTCTCCATGGATGCGACACATACTAGAAAGGAATTCCGACTCCAATGAAGGAACATGCCCACAATATCTTGTGTTGCATTCCTTCCAAATTCCAATTATCAGCTTCAGTGTTCTGATTGTTGGGGATGAAAGGCTAAGTTTATCAATGGCATTAGTCAGGAGGTGCAAATCCTCCAAGGAAGACAATTGAGAGAGAAGTTGGTTGAGTTTGAGTGCAGAGTCGATGCCATATAATTGAAGAGAGAGGCTTCTGAGGCAGGTCAAAGTGAATCCAGAGGGCAATATATGATATGGTTTTTTGAGGGGGTATGAGGAGAAGCGTAATGAGAGAGAGCAGAGTGAGTGGATAGAGAAAATGCTTGGGAGAATCAGCACAAGATGGTGTGAAGGAGCTTGAATGGTGAGGTGGCGAAGGCGGAGAGTGGGCCTTGGCAAGCAGAGAAGGGACATAAGAGTCTGGGAGGAGCAAAAAGGAGAGGTCAAGGTGCAAAGTGAGGAGAGCGTGGGAAGGATTGCGGTGGAGGACACGATCAGCCATGGCAATAAACATGTCGCGATTGTAGATGCTTATCTGCACGGAAGGAGAGGCCTCCAGAGTGGCGGAAGCGGCGGGAGAGGAAGGAGGTGCGAGCGGCGTTGCCGGTGGGCAGCAAAGAGAGAATTGTGACCAGCAGCTCGTCCAGGAGAACAGAGAGACGGTCGGTTTGATAGGGATCCACTTGCCAGCACGCCATGCCTGTCGCCCGAAGCGCCGACTGTTGATGACTTTGGGATTTTGGGGTCGCACTTATTTCCAGTTTTCGGTTGAACAAATTTCGCCACTAAGAATTATACGACGTTGTATTTAATTTAACCCAGCAATCTCGGCTCAATTTTTTTCCCTTTGGTTTTTCTTCTTTTTTCTTTATGTAAACAAATTTTTCATCATTAAACTAAAACTATGTGCTTGTATATTTTAGGGTGAGTACTTTTTTTTTTACTTTAATAATGAATTTCAAATATTAACTTTAAAGGCAACACAAGTGCAAGTTTTCCCTATAACACAACACCTGTCCGGTCTTATACTAAAGCTACTTAACTATTGCTACTTGTTCAAAATGTGCTTCAATTTTGATTTTTAAAAATTTGTTATGGAATACAACTATTAATCATATCAGCCATACTATGATTACGAGCATTTATATATACAACCGAGATATAATTGCATGACTACAGATCCAATTTGCATTAAATAGTTTAATGATATTAATGTGAGACTACTTGGAATGGACCCTGTGTAATCTACTGGATTGTGAGGCTGACTTTATAATAGATAACAGTTACGCTGTGTTTGGTTGGGTGGTAGAGAATGGGATGAAAAGTAAAATATAAAGAGGAAAGAAATGGGAGGGAATGGAAAGTAAATTAAGTTTATGTTTATTATTTGAATGAATAATAAAGGAGAGAGAAAAATAATTTTTACTTTCCCTCTTATGTCTTGTTTGGATGAATCGATTTAACAAGGATTAAAAAAGTAAAATTGACAAATTTGCCCTCAAATCCTTCAAAACAATAGCAGAAGATAATTTTTATCTTCCTCCAAATCCCGACTATATATCCATCCTCCAACATACCCTCTCTAGCTCAGCATCATCATTCATCATAAATTCATAATAATCCATGAACGTCCGTTTGTTTGTGAGATAAAAGGTATATAATTGCAACGAGATCAAACAATCAAAAGTAAAAATCAGAAACAAACATACGTGATTACTGGCAATTAAATTTCTAATTTGTGCCTTTGCACTGGAAATGATGTTGTTTTGTAGGTTATATTAAAACCTCTCAAGTAGTCAAGTATACAAACTCAACTATACTAATCAGTAACAGCCTTATAATATCCATCTCCATTTTTTAAAATAAGCAACAAATACTGCCACTCTACGCAGCTTTTAGTAAGAATAAAAGTTCTTTCTAAAAGGTCCTAAAATCAAATTAAATATCAAAATTAAAAGTCAATTCGGTACACATGTCAATTAGCCAGATCCAATTTCTCTATACCAGTACTAGTACCGGTAACTGGTACAAATCTTGTATTTGTACCGACCTCAAATTGACCTATACAATTTATTTATTCATATATAGCCAACCAAACAGCCATAAAGCATTTCTCATCACAAGTTTACATTTATACACCAAAACACATGTCGATTTGCCAAACAGTAAGCTCAAATGCATGATTATGCACGACTAACCAATAATTTTCCTAAATAACACTATCCAACAGCATTTTCAAACAGCCATGGAAAACACTGCACTCCCTTTTCAACCATTTCATACAATCCATACAAGCAACACGAATTAAGCTCTTTAGAAAGATAGACGCAAAATTGATGATGCCAAATCACCAACCCCTAGGAAATTACCTCTCCCTGCAACCAAATTAGGGGAAATTGAGAAAGGTACCTTCTCAACATGGGGAGTAATGAAAGCAGTAACGATCCCGATCAAGAGAAGAAGGAGAGAAATCCTCAACGCAGCAGACCAGGACGAGACGGCCATGTCGGAGAGCAGTGGGCATCTCCATTGCCGGTGCCCTCGTTCCTGCCACCTCCCTTCATATTGGCTCTCAAACCCTCATGCTGATGAAGAACACACGCCAAGCAGAAAAATCCCGCCAAGAAAGGGCATCAGTGTCATTCTGCATCTCGACGATTTTCGTCGATTTTTCTTTCCCTCCATTCTCCGCCGATTTGGAGGGTACTGATTTTGTATAGGAGGGAAATTTCGGAAGTAAAGTGGATCCCCTCTCGCGAATTTTTCCTCTCCGATTCACTTCGATCCAAACAGAAATTTTTTTGATTTTTTCCTCCGTTGTCGTCCCTTCCCGTCCACTCCCTTCGTACTAAACAAAGTGTTAAGGATACAGACTGCAATGAGTGAAAAAAAAAGAAACCAGGACAAGTACAAGGAATAAGTGACACCGCCACGACAGCAGACAGATCCCCGCTGTCAGTATCAGCCTTCTATAGTTGGAATGTACCACGTTCGCTCCTTCAGTGCAGCATGCTATCATAGTATCACTTAGTCTACCCCTTTCTACTCCTATGGCGCCATGTTATGACATGCAAGCCCAAGTTGTCACAACATTTTTACAAAACAAGTACCTCCATGCCAGTAAGGAATATTTAGACTAAATTATGATTTCATTTATCATTAAGGAAAATAAAATTTTGGCATAATATGGCACAAAAAAGTGGCATTAATACAACATGAGTTTTATGTGATTTATAGCGATGACTTAAGGGTAATTTGGTCATGCACTGATTCTTTCATGTAATTATCCTTAAAATTTAGCTTAGAAAGCATAGCTGGTAAGATATGTCCCTATACATGACATACATGCACTTATTGAGAAAGTAATTTGTACAAAACAAAATACACACTTTTTCTAAGCTTGATGAATGTTCCGTATAGCAGCATTAATGCTCTTGCAATCAAAGTCCATGATGTTCATCCAATTCTCAAAATCACCAATTTCCTAGCAAAAATAAAGTACAAATTGAAATGTTTTCAGATCTTTCCTTAGCTAATCACAGCAAAAAAAAGAGTCTTAAATTAAACTTCCATAAAAATCCACGAAATATCCAAAGGCATAATAATATTTACCTTTTACATTGTTTATTTTCTTTTTCTGTTAAATGAAATAATCTTAGCGACAATGCTGCGTATCAAATTTTCCTTAAATATACTATTACCTACTGTGTACCAACGTTTTTTTAAATTTACCTATTCTGAACAATTTATCTTTTTTGGAACAATGTAAAATTTATGCCAATTTTTGCTTGTTTAACATACCTTACCAGTTGCTAATGATCTGAAGATAACTTTTCTAGTTAAAAAAAAGGCTTCTTAGTTGATTTGTGTACGATATCATGAGTGAACCACAAATTTAATACCCTATATAATGAAACCATAATTTACTTTAACGAAGAACTGCCTCCAGAAACATAAAAGAGAAAACCTTAAGAACAGTATTTAATGCATTAGTGGTGGCGAGCCATTGATCAGTCTGCTTCTTGTACCGTGCAATGGTAACCAACAAGGCTCGTATCTCCATCTCAATCCTTTTCTCATTTATAAATGCCTCTTCGACGCCTCCATTCACGGTATCTACCAATAGATTTGACAAATTTTGTGCAGATTTCAAAGCATTCTTCTTCGCTTTATCTGTTATTAGAAGAATAATACAAACATCACATATTACCATATAGTCATGTACCAGCAGACATTAAGCGAAATAATTCTAGTACACTAGTACTGTGACTGTACCAGAAGAGGTTGGTATGTGTTTGTACCATTTCATATCAAATCCTAATAACGCCATTCATCAAATACCCATATAATAATCATTATCTCAAACAAATCTCAAACCAAATGGAAACTTGGGGACTTGGGGGTATAAGAATTTCAGATACAACTAAAACAGAATAGATGGGGGCGAGATTAAATCGAATAGAAACTAGAGAGCGATTAATTTGAGACAAACCTGTCTGATCTCGAATTAGGAGCGCTTTATTTTGGTGCTCGTGGATTATGTGAAGAAGCGAGGCTTCTAAACTGCTCCTTTCCTCTCGCCTTTTTACCTCCATGAGAGAGAGAGAGAGTTGAGTCGTCGGAGAATAAACCTTAAAAGCCTATAAAGGCTATAATGAACTATGAACTGGTCTTAAATTTCCATTGGGCCTGTCCCTTTAAGCCCGTAATGAAAAGGATAATTTCTCTGGAAGGGAAGGAGTTTAAAGAGAGTAAATATATTGATGTAATAGTACTGATCTTTTGCTCTCTTTTTTCTCTTTTACTATTATTATTGTTATTTAATTTTCCTATATATGAATGCTTTTATTTAATTCTTACCAGATTTTATTATAAGGAAGGGTTTGCTGTTTGGAAACAAAATTATGTTATGTTTATCCAGTTGGTAGCAGGGCCAACTTCAATATAATTATTAATATATTATTTCCTACATGCCCCCTTCAATTCTTAATAATAATTATTTTTGCCTCACATATATATCTGTAGATTATGGTTGTGTCTTCAAGCTTTCTGATAGAACATCAGTTTTGAATACATATTTCCATACAATACACTTGCTTTTGTCACCTCAATGTTTCCAAATGGAGGAAAACCAAAAAAAAAATATTTTAAATAAAACACACATACATGATATAAAAAGAAATCTGATCATTGATCAATCAGATTGCCTACTAATTATTACCACACTAATATATAGCAATGCCTTCAGCAGAAGCACTTGGTTTTAATTAATCTTCCTGCAGTTCTTCCTGATCTCGCCATTTGATCCGGTCAAGGGACTGATATCCCCCATCTTAATCATAGCTGACACAAAATCTGCGAAGAAAGCTGTGGAGCTGCTGCTGTATGATTTGACTTGCGAATCAGTGGACCCACCATTGAATAGCTCCTGGTCAGAGTGGAGGAGGCCCCTCTTGCTGACTAGGTTTTTAAAGTAGTAGTTGTCAAAGGTTGTCGGAGTGTGGGTATCCAGCGGAGCGAGAATGTTATCACCAGAGCCAGTCAGTTTCGGACAGATGGGCTGGAGAGACGACCTAGCGAAGGAGGCCTCAATGTTCGTGTCATTGTATAAATGGTCACGGAAGTTGGTGCATCTGGCCTGGCCAATGGTGTGAGCACCTATGTAGGTACATCATTAAAAGTTAAGTTACATGTATGCTGTATGCAGCTATTTGAAACTAAAATCAATTATATGCCAAACAGTATGATAGGTACAATTAGTCAAGATATATTCAGCTGCATTTTGAAGCATCTAGTTAAATAACCAACTTGATTTCGTCAATCACAATCTTGCCGAAAAAATGGAAGAATATGTAGACTTGCTGACAATGACTTGTAGTGTAACTTAATGTATAATTGACAGGGATTTTCTCTGTTGGATTCAAAGGGAGTTTAAAGAAAACAAAATTTCTTCAAATTACATATATTCACCTTGCAAACGAAATTGGGAATTCAGGATGTCAATCTAGGTATTTTAAAAGTGAAATTCCATTCATATAATAAACATTGAGGAAAATTACCAGATAGAGCAACCATGTCTTTGGCAGAGAGACCTTTGGTAGCATATTTGGATGTCAGATTGCTGAGGCTAGATGTCGGAGGAGGAATGTCATTGTTTGCATTTTGAAGACTAGCAGTTTTCGAGTCTCTTCTTCCCAGCTTCACATCCCAAGTTGGCCCTTTAAGCTACATTATGAAAATTTTTAAAAAATAATTTTGTAACAGCAAAGTAATTATCTTTTATATTTACCACTTATTTCATTTGACATCTGAAGTGATGTTAAAAAAGCATGATTTCTCAAACCTGGGCCTTGTGTAACCTTGATGTTTTACTTTTTCAGTTTGAGAGAGCAATATTGCTGCAGGTTTGATGATAATTTTAAAATTCTTAAATTTTTATTTCCCAAGGATTTCTTATGTTTAAACTAAAACTATTCCTCAATTTAAAATAATCTGAAGACCTATTCTTATGTAATGGAAAGATATGGTCGTATACATTTATTTTTATCTCCACAATTACATCACAGAACCATTGTGAAATTGTAAAATGAGTAGAGTATAGTAGTTTGAACTTACTATAACAACACTATCTCTTGCTGCAATTGCCAGTATATCAGCACATGAGACAACACCAGGGCATGCCTTCTCAACTGCAGATTTTATCTGATCAACTACTTCAAATCCTCGCACAGAGTTGTTGTTGGGTTTGGCAGTCTTTTCACCAGTAAAAGTCGGTGTGTCATCCAACAGTATGGACCCATCACAACCCTGAAAAATTGCAATTTATATAGATAGATTGTGTGCAGAAATATCAATTACTGGATCCAGAAACCAAAATGAAACAGGAATATGTCTGTTTTAACAAAATGGACTGTTTCATAGTGTCCTGTTTCTCTTTCAAAACGAAGAAATGTATATATGTTCATGTATTGTGAGATGAAATAATGGATATAGGATATGTATATGTACATTAACAAAGCAGTCGTGGAAGAAGAGTCGCAGAAGGGAGGCACCCATTCTCGCCTCCTTCGCAATTGCAGATGCCACAACATCTTTTACTGTCGTGAACAAGTTGGGGCACGAGTAGGAGTAATAGTCTGTGGAGAGTTGCCCATTAGTACTTCCTAGGAGGAGACAGAAGAGAGCTAAAGTGGCAAATGTTCTAGTAAGAGAGGCCATTGCCAGAGAACAAGGTTTTATGAGTAAGATGAGAGTTGTTCTATTTTGATGAGATGAAAGATGACAAAGATCAAGGCTATTTATAAGGAGAGGATATAATTTTATAATGGAATGTTTAAAACGAAGTCCTTTTCGAAGAATCAACGAATGTTTTCCACTTTTTCTTTGAACATTAAATATCTCAAGAAATGAAATTAGGATTAGTTATTTGACGGTGAGTTTGGATACTCTAAGAATAAAATTAAGATTAATTATTCAAAATAAAAAGTAATATTTTTAAATGATCAAGAATAATTTTTTTAAGATATAAAATGTTATTTTTAAGTGGTTCAACATCCGGAATAAATTTTTATTCTTAGAAAATTTTGATCGTCTTTTTAATCTGGATTATAATGTAGTCCCAACAACTTAATTCACATTCAAAAGATTATTCAAACACACTAGGATTAAAAATTTATTCCGGATGTTGAACCACTTAAATATAACATTCTACAACAACAACAACTAAGTATTTTGTCCGAAGCAATATAATATTTTAGATCTCAAAAAATTATTCTTGATCGTTTAGATATAATATTTTTTACCCTTAATAACTAATTCTAATTTTATTCTTACACCGTCCAAATACATCCAAAAGGAACATTAATTATTAAACTCACTCTCCCCTGTTTTACTTGAGTTACTTTGAAAATAGTCAACATAACTTCACTCGGAAACTCCTCATTTCTAAGAGTTGTCTGACTATTATTATGTTGCACACTTGCACATAAGAAAGTGTCATATCAATCCAGTTGTTTTGCAATGATTGAAATGATCTAATCAAAGTCATCGGCATTAACAACTTTTCACTATTGTTCAAGGAAACGTACGAGGACTTCGTTCACATTTCTTATCTTGTCTTGTAATTAAAGTACGATGAAGGAGTCTGTATTCTGGAAGGGAAATTATCTGGTAACAAATTTATTTATAGAAAGAATTTGCAATTAAGAACAAGCCCCTTATATATTTCTTTGTGCTTATACTCTCATAGTATAATGATCAATATGACTATGAAGTATATTGTTCAGGAGTAAATTTCCCCTCCTTAGGTTGGTTCAGTTGGCAACCATCAATCACTAAATTTCATTAAAGACAATTAATATAAGTGTTTCAGAAGCAATTAGAAATCCTCAAGAAAAAAAAGGAAAATATAAGAATTTGTATATTAAAAGTCACCTTAACAACACAAATGTTATCTCTTAATTGTAATTTTTCATCACTAATTTGTACATGAACATGCTTCTCTTATTATACATTTCAACGACAATTCTGTGGCAAAATAAAATTTCAAATTGAGCTTGAAATTCTAGTTAATTATATATCTATTCATGATTATCACTAATGGGTCGAAACAAACAATTTTTTTTTGAAGAAAAAGGAGGTCTTTGCCACATTTTTTTTCCTTTAAATATTTTAAATAAACGGAGACTTGTTCTGTTCTTCCATAAGTTCGCTATTCTAAAATTTCATCAATTATTGAGAGAGGTCACACATGTTGGACTTCTAGGGACGTCCTCTCATACCAACTCTAGAAAAGGGCTGACTTAAGTTGCCATGTATTGCCTAGCCCAAATTATAAAATAAGATAAATAAGATATACTTAGACTTGGATTGCTTTCAAGTTAATCAACTCTTGTCCTTTCTTTTCTCGAGTAAAGTTAGGTGTTTTGGAACTGTGCTTTAGGACAGTTAGACATGAGTCAAAAGAGGCGACTCACCGACTTTGCCCCAATTAAAATATCATGCAATCCAGCTCCTATGTGACGAGCACCGAGAAGCATATCGTGTTGTGTATCACCAACCTTGCTCTGGACCTCTGGTCATTTTTCCCTCATAGAAAGGCTTAGTGCTTAATTTTTTTTTTTAAATAAATCTTGTCTTGCATCAGTAAGATCTTGTGAAAGAACATGCGTAAAACCTTTCCGTAAAGTAAGATTTGGGTCTGTGTTTCTACATTGCTTTTGCATATTACTATGTTTATGTATGAAGCACACTAGTCTTAATCTACAAGATTCTCGTATAAACACAGGAAGATACTGTCCATTTGTAAAATATAAGACTACGCGACAATTAATTAACTAATTAATGTGCATACCAATAACAGAATGGCGAGAATGACTTTTCAATTGCCAAATGAACTTTCTACAACCACCGCCTTATTAAAAATGTTTTTATCAACAATGTCCTTAGGAAACTCTACAATATTACATTATTTTTTAAAATGACCTAAACCATATTTGCTTTCTAATTTGTCATTGTACCATTCGTCCATATGTGTGCTGCATATCAGCATAAGTCATTTTGTTTATGCATTTAAACGGTTTTTTTTTTTAAGGTTTGTGTTATCGTAATAAATTTCAGCGATGTTCGATCTTAAGAAAATATTCGTGAAGAATATGGAAAGAAAATAAGCCAATAATTATTAACGACATGGTCCTTTCATATAACAAAAATATGTTACCTCTTGTAACTAACATAACATATATATGATAATTCATGCGCTCTTACAGAACGTGTCGCTTTTGACAGATTTTAATTGATTTATTTATTTTCCCTTGTGTGCATCTCAAATTCTTAAATAATTAAAATTAATATTTATGCTTTTTAATATTTAACTATTATATCTCTACCTTTTAAATTCAAGTATCTATTAATAATATTACTCATGAGAAATGTTTTAAAATATGATGATTCACGCGCGGTTAAGCAATTGGATGGTGATTTAGCATTTATTATTTTATTAATGATAAAACGATTGATATACTACTATATCAACATTTGAATTTTAATTGTTTTATTAAATTATTTTCTATTAAGACAATTAACATTTAAATATACACTTTAATCATAAAAGTTCTAGAGCAAATTGGATAAATGGCTGATAATCAAGCTAAATTATTGGTGATAAAAAAAAGGGTTATGCGATATGGCTGAAAAGTGAAAACTTGATATATAATTTAGTTTATCGGTGATAAAAGGTAGCATTTTAAAAGCCTGCTTTTGGTGTGTAAACAGTTGATAAAATACTTAGAGAAATCCCTTTTTTTTTCTCATAATACAGGATAAAGGGCACTAAATGAATGTCTGAAAGAAAATATTATTATTATTTCAGTGCCTCTTCATCCATACTCAGAAAAAAATTTCAGTTGTTTAAATGTAGGAATTCCAGTGTATTCAGAAAGTAGTTTGATATTATTATTATTATTATTATTATTATTAAACTATATAAATCATAATAGTAATTTTTTTTTAGTACATAAACTTACGAAACTTTATCCATTTCAAAGTACCAGCTAGAAAAAAATAATTTCTTTGAACGAACATAAATAAGTTCCTAAAATAATTCGCGCTCCACTGCCCCTGCCCATCTTAAAAATATGGGTAAATGAAATATTTTGTGCAAGGTGATGTATGCAACAAGTCAACAACCCCTTCCACTCATATCGAGGGGGAAAAAAAAAACAAAAGGTTTAGTGTGACACTTCACAGTTCACACTTCACACCCATCCTCTTCAATAAACCCTCTTTGGAAGCATGCTATTCTTCGGTGTACTTTAATATTCCACTGTCCTCACTAATTAAGGTTAAGGTTCAAAAACTTTTGTAATAATATTTTATTAATTTTATTCGAAAATCTAGAAAATAAGTTTATAAAAAGTTACTAATGTTCTAAAAATTAAAATTTTTTGTGATATTATTAATAAGAGTATTACATTAAAGCATATTTTTTTTAACTATGTAAATCAATGACGGAAGTATAGTTATATTTTTATAAAAATGAAATATAGATTATTTTTTATAGAAAAAATATATTTATATAAAGTGTAAACATAAAGATATAAAAAAACATATTAAAGACATTGAACTCATAAAATTAAAGACATTGAACTCACAGCTTTGGCTCTTATGTATACAAAAGATTGAATCTCTACATTTCAATCTATTACTGTAGTACTGCCCCAATTAATTGGCACTTGAAGTTTAAACGTTTTGGAAAATGATGCTTAAGCTTAATTAATCCCAAGCACCAGGAGTTGACAGTCTTAGGTTATTTGCCAAAAATAAACACACAAACTGACCAAACCGTAGCTTGGTACGAGAAAACAGGAAGGGATAGAGTAGGAAACACAAAAATTAATAAATTACACTTATCTCAACAGTCAATTAACAATGAACTCTCAACTGCAAACACGTCCTCGAAAGCATTACTCAAGAAATTAAACAACCTATATAATTTTCCACAATTGACACCTTATTGCAAAGAAGCACAGAAAAAGAAAAAAAGAATAATACAAAAAGAGAAAGGAAAATACATAAAAACTCCCTTTTAATTATTTCTCAATTGATCTTTCTACAGTTCTTCCTAATCTCTCCTTTAGACCCGGTAAGGGGCCTAATATCGCCCATTTTAATCATGCCTTCGACAAAATCCTCAAAGAAAGAATCCTGCCAAGTGCTGTAGAGCAACACTAGAGAATCAGCAGGACCTCCGTTGAAGAGCTCTTGATCAGAGTGGAGTAGACCATTAAACATAATGAGGTTCTGGAAATAGCTGTTGTCAAATCCCGTCTCCGTCTGCATATCAAGTGGGGCCAAGTTGTTGTCGCCGATACCACTTGCTGGGGGGCAAACGGACTGCCTGAAATTGGCGAAGAAACCGTTTATGTTTGAGTCCTGGTATACGTGTGACCGAAAGTTTACGCAACTCGCCTTCCCGATTGTGTGAGCGCCTACAATTAATCAAGTAATCAGAATAACCAGTAGTATTTGGTATTTAAAAATTAGTTACAATTTCATCAAACTATGCACGTTTAATTAAACTAACCACATGTTGCCAAAAAGGTTTTATGTTATCTGATCTCGCGTACCACAGCATGTACTTATATGTAACAGATCATTGCTATAATAAAAATAAATTACAATAATAAGTTATAATGATGTTGATGATCATTATCATGTATTGACGAGCAATACGCAAATTAAACATAAAAAAAAATTATAATGCATGCGGCATGCCAACTCAAGCTCAAAACAATAGAGCAGATGTCAATTTCTCAACGTTGGGCAATTGTATAGTATCGTACGATTAATAATGTGATTTCATGGGTTGTCTCTCAAAAACATGGCATAACGGTCTAATTAAAGGCTGTCGACTATGCTATTGACATAATTAAAGTCTGGTATCTTTTTTGACCAGTAATAGCTGCGCATTGGCACAATCTTTGCCTCAATTTGAAAAATTCTCTAGTTATTTTCAAAATTCGGTATGTAAGACTTCACAAATTGAGATGTGCATGCTTGTTTAATTGACGACCTTGATCATCCTGATACGTACTTACATATTAATTAACAATAGGAATGTTTGTAATATTAAATACAAATTGGGACAAGCTCCGAACTAGCACACTTAATATTTTTTTTTGGAGGGGCATTTAATGTTCCCTTCCTTTGGAAAAGTACTGTAAGAACTGCGCATTTGCAGATTTACTCGATTTTTCATATTTGCAAATTTGCTCAATGTTCCCTTCCTATGGAAAAAATATTGCATGTGAACTACATCACATTCTATTGTACTCTTGTTAGAGCATGTGATCTCAGCGCATAGTATAAATGTTTTTGTGAACTAATCTGTAAATTAAAGGTTTAACAAATGTATAATTACCAGAGAGAGCAACCATGTCCTTAAGAGAAAGGCCTTGAGCAGCAAATTTAGAGGTAAGAGTGCTGAGGTTAGAAATCGATGCAGGCAAGTTCTTGTTTGCCTTTGATAGGCTTGCTCCTTTTGAATCTCTCCTACCAAGCTTCACATCCCAGTATGGACCTCCCAACTGTAAAATTGAAGATTAGCCATGTATATCTATTATTTTTTCAGAGTCCTCTATATCATAGTTAGTTATGGTTTATACATGACAATATTACTCACTGTATACCTCATGCAGCTCTTCAATGTGACTAAAGCCTGTTTTCTGAAATCTACTTCTTTTTCTCATTTATTTTGTCAGGTTGATAGAAAATAATAATTAATATTACAATGACTTAGATATTTCTTGTTTGGAACTTTGGATAGATAGGTAGCTATTCGGAATAGCTGCTAATAAGTAATAATTATACTATCAAAAAATTGAAATAGCAGCTGTTCCAAGAACTCGAGTTAGCACACTAACAGAGTAACTTCACTAACCAACTCACAACTTATTTTTAAGATTTTGTAAGGCAGGTAAGAAATCATGAATCCATGTAATCTTATACTTTTTTTTAATTAACTTGAACCTAAAGAAAGATAAAAAGTACTTACAGTCACAACACTGTCTCTGGTAGCTATTGTCAGGATATCAGCACACGATACGACACCGGGACAGGCCTCCTCGACATCTTGTTTAATATGATCAATGACTTCAAAACCCCTCAGTGAGCCATTGTTGGGGTTGGCTGTCTTCTCACCAGTGAAGGTCGGTGTGTCATCCAATAAAACTGACCCATCACAACCCTACAAAATAATACACAATTTTTGTAAGAAACATTTCAATTTGGAGCAAATAAAACATTTTCCCAGTCATATTGTGGGGGGAAAAATAAAACATCAGAATGTGGCAAACATTTTCTTATAACAAATCATTATTATTTTAGCCATGAAGCTTGTTAAAATGAAGTTTTCTTTCACCAAAAAATTTTTTCAAAAAATAAATTGAGAAATTTTTTTTCGTATTTCCATAACTGAAGTTCAAAAAGCAGAGTGTACCACTTGTATCCGTAACCAGATTTATTTAAAAAACAATAATAAAACTGAGTATGTTATAGCTAGAAAGGTGTATGGAGATGTACATTAACAAAACAGTCGTGGAAGAAGAGCCGTAGGAGCGAGGCACCCAATCGTGCATCATTCGCTATTGCCGACTCGACGGTGGTTTTCACAATGTCGGAAATTTGTGGGCATGAAGAATAGTAATAATTTGGGTCTAATTGACCACTAGAGCTTTCAAGAAGGAAAAGGAGAAACAAAATTGTAATGACTTTAGAGATGGAATCATGTTCAGTCATTCTTAGAAGAGCAATAAGTTATGGTGACATTATATTATATTGGTAGGTATTTATATAGAAGAGAAATGGCTCTATAGATAGATAATTGCACATATGATTTGTTAAAGGCATTCACCATCAAGGCGAAGATAGCAGCCAAGAAGTTGGGATGATAGGGATGTTCGTTTTAAACTTTTAATATGATAAATTTGTTAAATTACAGTAGATATCAATTGATTATTGATTTTGCACAAATCTAATTAGGCTATTTCTCCGAATGAGAAAACATAGAGAAAATTAATCCACAATATTATTTATCTTCTCTCTAAACTAAACCTTATTACCCGGCAATATGTTCCGAAAGGGAAAAAAATATATACTTAGTAGATAGTAAAATCCATATGTTTTTTTGAAGGCATGCATCATCAAAAGAGACAGCGCAGACAATAAGCTGGGGCATCTTTTTTTTTTTAAAAGAAAAGTTTCTTATCTTAATGTTATGTAAATAAAAAGTATATACAAAATGTAACAAGAATTTACATTAAAAAATAATAAAAATAAAATAAAATTATCGTATATGCCCCTCAAAACATTCATTTCACTCGTGAAAAGCCTCATCTATCAATTGTTCTGAATTCTTAAAGGTTCCTCTGAAGATATTATTGCACCTCTCTTGCGAAATAACAAACAAAATGATCAGCAAAATCTCTTTGGTTGTGATGAAAAAAGAGAGGTCAAAAAGCAGAAGTCAAGGTTGGAAACTAAAGCCTCCGGCAGCTCATCATAATTTGGTTGTTTGAGATCCAAGGAGGCTCTTAGAGTTTTGATGGAGCATGTTGAAAAAGGATGAATTAATAGAGATGTTTATTCTAGTTTGGGATACCTCAAGTATATCTCTTAGTAGAGATCAATTGCCTAGAACTTTTCCAAAAATTGTGATCTTTTATAAAAAAAAAAAAAGAAACATAAAGAACATTAACTAACATTAATTTATTTTACATCTGGATGCCTCAAGTATATCTTATGATTGATCTGCAAAATGTTGGAATCATTGTATATGTGTCGATGTTGGAATCATTGTATATGTGTGCTCGAAAATTTACGCACCGTGATAGTCCTATTGTATGAGCTCCTGCATATTGTGCAAAATTAAATTAGTTGACAAATTGAATTAGTTTGATTAATTTTGATTTTTTAAATGAGGTATGAAAATAGCGTCCTTAATTTTGTAAATTTTTCAGTAGGTTACTTTTATCTATGAATTTGTAACTTATTATTATTTTTTTTTTAGGATTGACTACTGCTCTACTAAGGTCGTGATTTTTTTAAATTTGATAATAATAACAAATAATGTATTAAAATAAAGTAATAAACACATAATTATACGATGGCATTGGCGAAAGTGAAAGGGCCTAATTTCACCAGTTAAGATGATGAAAGTGGTTATTTTCATAAAAGAAAATTAGTTATCTACATATAGGTACGAATTTTGTGTTTCGAACAAACGGAAATAAATAATTGTGTGACTGTGTCATTTCAGATGGTGAAATGACTATTTTGTTAAATAGTTATTTTGATAATTTTCACGTTTTCCATTCGATGGTACGCGGTATTTAACGCGCTCCGCTTGATTTTGTTGGAAATAGATTTATCCAGAAAATATTAGGACAATGAAATAAATTATTAATATCATAAGGGCATAACTGAAAGAGTGAAATAAAAAAAAGGATCAGAAAGCACGTGCGCGTGCGGCCCATGAGCCGGCCCAGTCGACTAATCTGAATTGGGAGTAGAGTAGAGTTTGTGTCGGAACCAAACTGATCCGCCACGTGCCCCTCAAGAGATGAACAGTACTTCACGTCGCCATTATTAAAACTAGCGGGAGATCAATTTTTTTTTTTTTTTTTTTATATGATGTTAGGAAACGGATCTAGATATAATTTTTGTTGTGGAGTAGGAATATTTTAAAAGATGAGTAGTATCAATAGAAAAGATTAGTTAATATGTTTTGCTCCAAAAAAAAAACGATTACTTAATATGATAATTGGACGTATTGTGGATTACTATTGCTTGTTAAAGGAACGAAAATAGAATAAAAGAAATCATAAGAGTATGGACCTTAAAGAATATGGAACTTTTGCCACACCCAAAGCAGAAGTCGAAGAAAAAAAATATTTTTTCATAATCATGAGATATATCTAACTTAATTGATAGTGTGAATCGAGAATTGAATATAAATAAATAAACTCCAAGAAAATCACCAATAAAAGAAAGCGGATAATTTAGTCTGTTGCAATAGTTCAGTCCTTTTAGAAGAAGAATAGGCGTAAAGCAAATGAGCAGGTAAAGAAATATTAAACAAACAAACATTACCGGGTGCACTTGTTTCCAAGTTAAGAATTTAAGAAGCTCAAGTTTTTTTTTTTTTAAGAAATCTTTGCTTGGAAATGAAAATGGATTGAGTTTTAGCTGGCAATATATTGTCTAAACCAAAAAAAAATACCAGAATAAATATTTTGATTAGTGTAATAGCTATATTAATTGAAGGATGAATCAGATATAATAAATGAGAAGAATAGGGCAATATGCACCTTAAGTCTGGCAAATTTCGGGAGCAATAGAAACTAACAAAGTGAGGAACACCATTCTTGATTCTGAAACTCAGGATGGTAAAGGTTGAGCAGTAAGATAGCGAACTCACATTGTCCCAAAAGCGGTTGCCCAAGGCATTAATAAATGCCCCCAAATCCTACAAAAAGTTCAGCCTATTAGTAAGAACACTATGATCAAATTAAACCACAACTAAAATAAGACAATTATTTGCAAAAAGTTCTGAATATAAGGCTAGGCAAGATTGTGCTTGGCGTCCAACTGTCAAATTCAATGAGGACATCTGCAAGAAAGATTTAAAATCATATAGATGCTCTCTTACTTCTCTTGCCTCATTTTCATCTCTCAAACAATAGCTAAACCACTTAATGATATTGCTTTGTCATGTATAAATTATAGAACCCTGAAAAATCAATCTGAAAAGTTTTCTGGTAAACTTGAGGTACTATGAAAATAAGTACAAAATAACTTATTGTTGATCAATCTCTTTTTATTCTGGAGTTCTACAATCAGTGAAAATAGTACATACAATCTTAACCTGATTATTGTACCTTTGCTTGAGGTAGATGCTCTCTGTGCAACACCAAAAGGCACTATTAGGAATTTTGATACCCTTGCTTTTTACCACCTAGACGAAGCATGGACAACAAAACATCAGGTCTATTTTGAAAATACCTGTGGTTGTAAAAATCCTATAATGAAACATTCCAATATGTAATTATGTTCAATCCTTTTCTTTTCATTTTTAAATTTTATTCCAACATTGAATAGTTCAGTGCCTCGACAGAATTCTTCTAAAGCCTACACAGGGGTAAAACGGTCAGTTGTGCAGGATATCAAGATATTCTGAGGAATAAATTGTACATAGCAAGCTAAAAACTAACTGTATAGTACACTCATTTAGCAGACATTACTTTCAGATAGCATTTCAGGTGTACTGATATCATTCATTGTTACAGAGATATTCAGATTGAAGTCAATTACAGTTGACAGGTGGAATAGGAAAAGAAATGTACTTACCGCTGATAAAAAAAAGACCACATAAGATAAATAAAATATATATACAGAAAGCTAAAGAAAGAAATCTTAGTTTTTACTTGGCCGATTTTGAGCCCAGCACGGCAATAGACTCCAATGCCTAGTAGACAGTAAGCCACTATACCAGCTTAGCAATTATGAGAGAGACTACATAGGTGATACCAGAAAAGTAAAGCAAATAATGTAACAAATGATCTCACCTGACATCAATAGCAATTCTAGCTTCCAAACCAATCTTGATTGTGTGGGCTACAAAAATGAGAAACCAAGATAGATATGTTATGAAATCACCAGGTTTTAAGAAATGCTGAAAAATAAATGAGATCTAAATTAAACACATACATCTAATAATAATACTTTAACTGAATCACAACTGTGTATTCTAGTTTACGCAGATCTAACATGGTGGCTGAAATTAAGAAAATCTATCCATAAATTCGATCATCACCTGAAGAATAAACTTGTAGGAACAACTTCTAACCAACCTTTCTGAACTAATTTTAGTTGGCCAAACATAATTATTTTTAACAAAATATGCAAATAAATACTTTATTTTTAGTAAAATTATAATACTCAAAGAGATGTACCTCAATCAACAAAAATACTAAATCAAAACAAATTGCCAGACCTGCAAGCCAAAACAAAACGAAAGGGAAATCAACAACATGCACCAAAATTGCAAATTCGACAGATAGATACAACAAATAGAATGCAAAACCACATAAACAAAGAAGCAACAATAGGAAAAGAAGATCTGAAGATAGGAAAGGGGAAAAAAAAAAGAACGCAGCATTCTTCAAATGAAGAAAATGTCACAATTAACAATGAGAAAAGAGCTCTTCAAAAATCGAAGAGACAACCTACTGTACAGAGGATACTCTCCCAACTGGGCTAGGAGCACAATCTACCTATTAGGAAGGAGAGGAAATAAAGAAAATGGCCCTACAAAATCAGGTATTCGATCACAGAACCGAATCCAGGAGGCGGAGATAATTATGAAGTAAAGAGAAAGAAAATGAGTTACTGGGTTCAGGTGTTGTGAACCAAAGAGAGATGAACGCCGACCAAGGCAACCGATGCACAACACCAAGCCCACCAAGAGCACCTGGCGGACGTACCTCCGTACACAACCCACATAGGCCCTCCCTTTAACCTGGTCTGTCGAATGCATCGGAGAGAGAGAGACAGCAGAGAAAGTAGTCAGCAGAGCGAACTCTCCAGAAGATGCTCATCGGATAAGTTTCAGTGGATCCGCATCCGATAAGTTTCAGTGGCCCACACTGTAGGCCTACAGTGTCGGATCCGGATCTAAATACTCCGGATTAATATATGTTTCGATTCGATTTTGTATAGATAATTAGTAAACTAAAAATCACGGAGTGATGAAAAAGTGAATTATACGGATTAATATAAAATAGAGTAGAGATTTTTACTTGATAATTGTAACTCTATATATAAAAACTAAAAAGCATATCCGAAAAAAAATAACTTTTACCTATTTTGTAAAATTAAGCGTCCTTAGTGCTCGTCAACAAGTAATCCACGTGGGCTACTTTATTTTATAGTATTATTTAATTTAACTTTAGCAAAAGGATCAACACGCACATCGAATTAAAATTTAGCAGCTAAAACCAAAATTGATCCGTATCGATAACAACCAATTAACCACCGATCCTGACCCACCCGTAACGTGATTTGTCACCAAAGGACAATTTCTGAAATGTTGGTAGAAAGGAGAGAAAAGGAAAAAAAAATCAGAGAAATCACATAATTACTAAAAAGTTCTTATCAGATGAACTTGTTTATCGTTTTACTACTTACAAATATTTATTAGGAATCTGGTAAATTAAGACAATTATTTGACAACTTTGATAGGTAATTTTAACTTAATGGGGAGTGTATAGCAATACGATAGGTAAGTATGCATCAAAATGTGGCGGAGCCAAGAATAAATAACTAGTGGGGTAAATTTGCAATTTTCAATATAGGGGGGGGGGGGCATATTGCTTATGTTATGATCAAAATTAACACTAAAAATATAGGTAAAATGTAGAAGTGGGAAGAAGTATTGGAAAGTGTGTAACTTTGTGAAGAGTTTAGATTGTTTATAATTTTTTTTCTTCCCTTCTTCCTTTTTCCTCTTCTTCTTCTTGCATCCAAACGGAAATGTTGACAATCGTACGTACATTCAGAGATGCGTGAAATATTTATAAAATGCTTATAATATAAATTCATGAGTGAGATTATGTTGACTTTATGAATCTCAATTTCTTTTATAGGCGCTGGCTAACATTACACTTATTGGCCGTTATACATCTTAAAGGCTAGTTGATAGAGAATAAAAATAAAAGAAAAAGAAATTTCTTTTTTAAATAAAAAAGGTTAGAGGACTTTTCTATAAAATGGCAATGACGATAAATTTTTTAGGCAATTAGTCCCACTTAATATTCCCTTGTTTCTCAACAGATTAAAATTATGAAAACTGTCTATATTAATTTTGTGCAATTCATGAGGGCATTTTCTTTTTCAAAAAATTGGTATATATATAATTATGTTATTAAAATTTTAATAATTTATATAATACTTTTACTCGATTACTTTTCTTAAAGCATGTACTTACCCTTTTCAAAACAAAAGAACACTGACAGCACACCTCCAGTTTCTCCAACAAGAATATTCTATTTCTACCGAGATACTTTTGGTTATGCCTGCCGACGGTATACCGTTTACCGTGTACCGTGCACGTTCCGTCTAAACGGAACGAGTGACGAATCACTTTTCAGCATACGTTTCCGAAACGGAACGGTAAACGGAATGCATTTCGGCATACTGTTGTATGAAATACAGTGTAAAATGAATCGTTCCGCTACGTTCCGTCCATTCCGTTGCAAACAGAACGAATAACGAATTGTTCCACGCCATACCGTTGTTGAAACGGAACGGCAAACGAAACGACCCATTCCGTTGCCGTTTACAACGTTAAACAGGCCTACTTTTGGTCAACGATATGGTACATCTATACAAACAATGAAACAAAAGAAGAATAATCATGAGTTCATGACACGCCGACATTGATACACGTACACCATCCTTCTTTTTGGTTTTCATATATGGTGATTGACTTACCTTTTATATCTTTCACTTAGAACAAACAATCTCAGAATTAATGCAAGTTGTTACAACAAACTTTGTCCTGATTGGAAAATCTTAATTTTTTTGAGAAACTATATTGAATTATTAATTAGATTTACCATATCCTTTGCTAATTTTTCTATTACTCACCAGTCACCAGTCATGTATGCACTCTAAAATGAAGAACCACTACGCTTTTAAGTTTTAACACACTACAAATGCAAAGCGTATTTGATGCTTAAATATAAATTTTGATGCAATAGAATTGCAATAATTATCAACAAATTAAATTTACACAAAACTCGTATTTTCGTGTAACAACATTCGTGGGGACGTCTTGTATAAGATTAACAATTTTCGTCAGGTTAAAAATTTGTATATGACATGTTAATGTAAGTGTACATACACGTGATAATTAAACCCAACGTACATTTACATTCTGATTTGGACGAACATTTTCCTTTGTGTTTTCATGTCAACTATTATAATATTTTGTGAAAATATGTGAAATATTATCAAAGTATGTCATCTAACATTAGGTTGGTTGGAGGCACTTGTCAAATTACTTTCGTTAAAAATATATGGAATTAATGTCATCAAATTAAGGTTGTCATCTCTCTATAGTAGGTTAGTTGGTGTAACTTGTCAAATTACTGTCGTTTGTTATTTTCAATGGGTGCGTTTGGATAGGTGTGGGAAGAAGGAAAGAAGTGGGAAAAAGTATTGGGAAGTGTGTAACTTTGTGAAGAGTTTGGATTGTTTATAATTTTTTTTTCTTTTTCCTTCTTTTCTTCTTTCTTCCAACGATCCAAACGCACCAATGGTAATCAATTTCTTAAATGCGGAAAACGTCGGTACAATCAATGTGACAGCTGTACCACGTTCTGACTATGTTATGTGTTGAATATTTTCATTGTCTATCTATGTATTTCTAGCAAATATATATAGGTGGAGATTAATTGATATCGTTGGTAATGATTTTTCAAATTAATTCAAAATTTCTAATTTAAAGTTTATAGACATGAAATTGACCTTAATTATAAATTAGTTTTACATGTGTACAATGTTTTATGTAATTTTAAATTATTTTGTATTTGAACAGAATCCACAAAATAATTTATCATATCATTGGGCCCAAGATTTTCATAAATAGGTGAAATCTATGTAGGCCCGTTTGTTTGTGACTTAAAGGGTGCATAACTTAAATTATGCATTATTTAGTCACCAAACACCTCTTACATAAGATGCCTTAAGGGTACATAACTTATGCAATATAAATAGGTTGCATAAGTTATGCATGGTCCCCTTTAATTTTTTTTCCAACAATACCCCTTAGAAATAATTAATACTAATATTGAATAATTAACAAATAATTAATAATGGTTAATTAATAATAATATTTAATAAGTTACGATAACTATAAAAAAAGTCATAAATAATAATAAATATTAATTATTATAATTAATAAATAATAATTATTAGATAATATTTTTTATTATTAAAAAATTAATAATATTTCATAATAATAAAATAATTTCTTATTATCATTAATAATTAATAATTAACAAATAATTAATATTAATTAATAAATAATAATATTTAATAAGCAACAATAATTATTAAAACATCATAATTAATAATAATAATTAATTATTATAATTAATAATATTTAACAAGTAATATTAATTATTAATAATAATGATTTAAGAATAATAATTAATTAAAGGCATGAATATAAGGGCATTTTAGTCTTTTGACATGAATATATGCATGCATTAAGTTAGTCATCCTTACTACACAACCAAATATAAGGGTGTTTGTTTGTGTAGTAAGGAGTTGCCCTTATATAAGGGCATTTTAATAATATTTAACAAGTAATATTAATTATTAATAATAATGATTTAAGAATAATAATTAATTAAAGGCATGAATATAAGGGCATTTTAGTCTTTTGACATGAATATATGCATGCATTAAGTTAGTCATCCTTACTACACAACCAAATATAAGGGCGTTTGTTTGTGTAGTAAGGAGTTGCATAACTTAAGGATGCCTAAATGTTTATGTAGTGTTATGTAATAGATGTTTGGTCGTGTAGTAAGGATGACTAACTTAATGCATGCATATATTCATGTCAAAAGACTAAAATGCCCTTAAATTTGAATTAGTATTATGTATTATATGTTGTGACCTAATTATTGTTAATTATTAATTATTATAAAAATTAATTATTAATGATGATAATAAAATATTTTTACTATTATGAAATATTAATAATTACTTTTAATTAAATATTATAAATATTATTATTTATTTTATAATAAAAATTATTATTGATTAATTATCTTCAATTAATTATTATTCTTAAATCATTATTATTAATAATTAATATTACTTGTTAAATATTATTAATTATAATAATTAATCTTTTTAATTAATTATGATTTTTTTAATAATTATTGTTCCTTATTAAGTATTATTATTTATTAATTAATATTAATTAATTTTTAATATTTAATTATTATAAAAATTAATTATTAATGATAATAAGAAATCATTTTATTATTATGAAATATTATTAATTATTTTTAATTAAATATTATAAATATTATTAATTATTTAATAATAAATCAATATTGTTTATTAATTATTATTATTACTTGTTATATATTATTATTACTTGTTATATATTATTATTTATTAATTATAATAATTAATATTTATTACTGATTATGATTTTTTAATAATTATTGTTACTTATTAAATATTATTATTTATTAATTATTATTAATTATTATAGATTATTAAATATTATTATTAATTATTTCTAAAGGGTATTGTTGGAAAAAAAAATTAAAGGGGACCGGTGCATAACTTATGCAACCTATTTAGGTTGCATAACTTATGTATCCTTAAGGCATCTTATGTAAGAGGTGTTTGGTGACTTAAGGATACATAACTTAAGTTATGCACCCTTTAAGTCACAAACAAACGCCCCCGTAATTAACAAACCAATCCTTCAAAAATGTAACTAATGGATTAAATAATTACCGGTGAGAGCAACCAAATCTTTGGTGGAGAAGCCTTGGGCTGAGAAATTGGAAATGAGGTTGCTAAGGTTAAATGATGGAGTAGGAATATATTTTTTCACCAGTGCTCTTCTTGCTGTTTCTTGAGTCTCTTCTTCCTAATTTTACTTCCCATGTGGGCCCACCCATCTAGCATGCACGCATTAGACAGCATTTTGTATCAGAAAAAGGGGGAAATATATATATACAAAAACAAAATGCAACATAAATAAATAAATAAATAATGTTTTCTTAGTCTGACTCTTGTTCAGTAAAAACATCTTAGTGATATCGTATACCTACATTAAATATAGGGTATCTTTTTTGCTCAATATATTTATTCCTAATATGAAAATTGACTCCTGTTATTTACATGTCTGTTTGCCTTTTTGTTTACTTGGACATTATCTTAAAATGGTGCGTAGATTTTCTTTTTCTAATTTGGTATAATCATGAGCAGACCCCTCCTTGTATACCATTTTAACCAAAAATATGCCCTTGATAGTTGATACTATACATTTGTCGTTCTACGTGAACTAAAAACATGGTTTCAACATTGAAGTTTTGGGAAATATGGGAATTATGTATATACTGACAAGGACAACACCGTCCCTCGACGAGATGGCAAGTACATCAGCACATGATACAATAGCTGGGCAGAGTTGCTCCACTGCTGATTTGATCTGGTCAATCAATTCAAACCCTCTAACTGAGTTGTTATTCGCCTTAGCCGTCTTCTCCCCTGTGAATGTTGCTGTGTCGTCCAACAGTATTGACCCATCACAACCCTACAATTGTAATTAAATAAATTAGTTAATCAATCCACGAAATTAAAATTTGATATATTCAATACAGTAGAGAATTAATAAGTTAATGTGAAGTCTTAATTCATTGCTCAAATTATATATGCTTACCTATAGTTTACCAGAATGTCTTCCTAAACATTGCGTGCTCTTTAATATAGTATTATATTGACTTATAAACACATTAATTAATGCTTCATTAGTAACTTGTGCTAGCTAACCCTTCCTCTGTAACATATTTTTTGGCATATGCAATAACGATAAAAACAAAATGAATTTATGTAAAACGGGTCAATTAAGCAAAGTACATTAACAAAACAATCATGAAAGAAGAGGCGCAGAAGAGAAGCGCCTATTCGTGGTTCTTTCGCCACAGCCGATGCAACCATGCTTTTGACAGTCGGCAACAGATTTGGACATGAATAAGAGTAGTAGTTTGTAGAGAGTCGAGCACTGGTGATTCCAAAGAACACAAGGAGAAGAGCAAAGGGAACAATTCGTGTTGGTAAAATGGAATTTGCCATTATATTGTTTAGTTTGAGAGATTGAAATTATGTATATAGTGGGAGTGATATATATATATGGTATACAACAAGCTATTTTATATATAGTACATTAGTTTAGGTGGCAGTGCACATATATAATTGCTTGATTATGACAGGATTAATTCTTTCTACATACCAAATTTACTCGTAAACTAATTTATTCGCAAAATTTAAGTGTTAGTCTTTGTTTTCGTCTAAGGAATATAAAATCATGTTGCACAAAGTACTGATTTTAATGCCGCTCATAATTAAGCAGAGAATCAGCCAAAATGTGGAGGGCTAAATTATATTTATTACTTATATTAAATTAAATACCAAATTCGTTTATATATCTAGAGAGGTAATTAATTTTGTCGCTCAATTTACAACTCATAACAATGGTATGAAGTTATTTAATTGAAATCACTCTCTGTTTTCAGAGAGCTACAAGTGTTAGAAGTTGGCGACAAAATTAGTTCCTTTTTACACCTTACCGAACGAAAAGACAAATTAAAACGGTTATTCTTCTATAATACTTATATTACTCTTAAATTTTAGCCATATTATTCACATTTCCTACCATAATTGTTCGTAAGAATTTACGAACTCATTCTGTTGCATCCAAAATATATTAGAACTTTGATGTATTCTTTGTACTAGAAAAGTAATTTGAATTATATTTACTTTAAAAAATATTTTATACAGTAATTGTTTATAAGTTCTATCAAATTTTAAACTTATCGATTTGTTGAAAAATCTATGCTATGCGCGCACCTATCGGACCATTCAAATAATGTCAGAGATACTTGTGTATTTGCAGAACTAATGGAATCATAAAGTGAAACAATTTATTTATGAATTTAAGAAGTCCAGAAATTATAAGTGCCATCGCAATTTATGCAATCGCTGACCTCAATTTTCCTCCCGCGTGATTCCCTTCTTTTTAGATGCGCTCTCCTCCCCTTCTCTCTGGTGCGTGCTCCCCTCCTCTTCACCAACAAAGTGACGCGCTCTCCTCTCCTCTGATCATCTCTCCTACTCCCGACCTTTTCTGCCTCCTTTAGACCTCGCCTTCTTTGGACCTCGCCTCACAGCAAAACAAATTGAACACATAAAAGTAACAAATTGAACGCATGAATGATCAAAGTGAACATATACACCAACAAAGTGAAACATATAAAATAAACACAGAAGTCTGACGAGCAGCAAAACAAATTGAACACACAAAAGTAACAAATTGAACATATAAAAGAACAAAGTGAACATATACACCAACAAAATGAAACATAAAAAATAAACACTGACGCACAGTAAAACAAATTGAACATTAAAAGTAACAAAATGAACATATAAGTGAACAAAGTGAACATATGCACCAACAAAGTGAGACATAAAAAATAAACACTGACACACAGTAAAATAAATTGAACACATAAAAGTAACAAAGTGAACATATGAATGAACAAAGTAACATATACGCCAACAAAGTGAGACATAAAAAATAAACATTGACGCACAATAAAACAAATTGAACACTTAAAAGTAACAAATTGAACATATGAATGAACAAAGTGAATATCTACACCAACAAAGTGAGACGTATAAAATCTAAAAATCAACACAAAAGTCTAATGTAGAGCAAAACAAAATGAACACTTAAAATAACAAATTGAACAGATACAATAAACAAAGTGAACCAAATATGACGCACAGAAGGAAGAGAGGGGTAAGAGAGAGAGATGCACAGAAAGAAGGGATAGAGACGGAAGAGTGCGTAGAAAGGAGTGGGAGCGTACCCGGGTGAGGAGAGGAGAGCGCCTCACTGGGTGAGGAGAGGGAGCGCTTCGCTAGGGAGAGGGGAGCGCTTCGCTTCGATGGATGAGGAGAAGGGAGCGCTTCGAGCGATGGTAGCGATGGTAGAAATAGGAATGGCAGTAATCAATTTCCTAAGAAGTCTCACATCCAAATTTTTATTAAGGACAATGCTGCGAACAATTTATGGATCTTTTTTATAAAAAAAAATGCGAAATCGCAATGATTGTGATGAACACGTCATAACTATGGCTCCGTTTGGATGGGTGCAAGAATAAGAAAATAGTTTCTTTCTACTTTCAAATTTATTATAAACAATCCAAATTCTTCACAAGTTACACACTTCTCAATACTTCTTTCCTTATTCCTCTTATTCCCACGCCATCCAAACGGAGCCTATAGCATGATGTACTTATCTATCGCCGTACCGGTTTTGTATAGGCTAGCTGGATATTTTGAAATTCTTTTGAGTAGGCGAGCACAGAGTGGGTTGATCGATCAATAAAAAACATATTTACATTAATTAAGAAAAAGCTTCTTTGCCATTTGGAGGCGGAGGGGGCTTGGCCCCAATCCGTATCCTTTGGATTTCGCCGACAGAATTGATCTCTTAAGTTGTTCATCACGACCGTCCGATCTAAATTTCGACAATTAAAATTTACGGACCGTATGAATCTAGTATTAATCGTGAGGCGTGCTTTATTGATCGGACGATTGTGAGGTCAAATTTCACTTGCAGTTCCTGTAGAGAATATAATTTCGGCTTGGCCCTCCCTCGTATGATAATTGATTTATTTTTGGGAAAATTAGTTTGATGCCACTTTATAGTTGAAAAATTAGATATTTACCACTTTAAAATTGAGTCTTTAAAAATTACCACCCTAAATTCAATTAAATAATAAAATTGTCACTTTTAGCTCCGTTTGGATGAGGTGTGGGAAGAAGGGAAGAAGTAGGAAGAAGTGTTGGGAAGTGTTTAATTTTGTAAATAGTTTGAATTGTTTATAATAAATTTTTTCCCTTCTTTCTTTCTTCTCTTCTTCCCACACGGTATCCAAACAGAGCCTTTATTATATAAAAATCACCTCTATTCATATCCAATTTTTAAATATTGACTAAAATATCCTTCTTCTTTCTCTCCATCATCTCCCCTCTCCATTAGATTGCCGCTTTCAATGCTTATTTTCAAAAAGATTAAAACGTAAAAGGGATAATAAATCTATAATAATAACCAATCACCTCATAATCATCATCATTGTAAGTGTGAGTTGAATCTTAAGGGCTGATACCCCATCTTAAATCCCGAAATTATTTCGGATATATAAAAAAAAGATTTAACTAGTATAGAAAAACTTCAAATATGCAATTCTCTAGAAAAATTGGTGATATTCATGCAAATTGAGAGGGATCCACGAGGTATTTTTTTTTATCACATTTAACTATGTAATTTCAAAGTTTGTTGGAAATAAAAAAAATCGAATAATTCAATTCTTCAATAAGTGTTTGTTTGGATCATATAAGATTAAGGATAGAATTAGTTATTCGGGATTAAAATTTTTAATCCTAAACAATCAAGAATAATTTTTTTGTGATCTAGAGTGTTGTTTTTAAGTGGTCCAACATCCAAATTAAATTATTATTCCTAGAATGTTTGGATCATCTTCTTAATCTGGATTAAAAAGTGGTCCCAACTATTTCTTAGTCCACATTAAGAAGATGATCTCAACACCCTAAGAATAAGAATTTAATTTAGACATTGGACCACTTAAAAATAACACTATAGATTTCAAAAACTTATTTTTGATTGTTTAGGAATAAAATTTTTTAGTCCTAATAACTAATTCTAATTTTATTCTTACATGATCCTAACTATTTAGGTTAGGTTTCAATAAGTATACGACTTTATGAACCGATTTAATTAATTTTAACCTTAGACCAGATCAAATAAATTAGTTTCTTTCAATTACATGTGGGTCCCAAAACAAACACTTACACAAAACCACATTCCAGTCAGGTCATTTGAATGACAATTTTAATAGTTTTCTTTTTTTTTATAATAAAATTTTAATAGTTTTCAATCTGACAGAGATGAGGAAGAAGAAGGGAGAAAAGGGATATGGGTAATTTGGTCAATACAAAAAAATTGATATGAAGAGAGGTGATATATGCAATAAAAATGATAAATTTCTAATTTAATTGGATTTAGGATGACAATTTTCTAAGATTTAATTTTTCAGGTGGAAAATTTCTGATTTTTCAACTTTAGAGTTGCATAAAACTAATTTTTCCTTTATTTTTTTAAGTGGCATTAAGATAATTGCTTAATCGGAGGATGTCCTGAATAACTCATACAGGGAAAATTTTTATCAATGACAAAAATGTCTCTGACAATTTTAAAAAAGACAAAAGAGCCTCTGAAATTTTAAAAAGAGCACAGCTATAGCGGTAATAGAATTGCCGTAATAACTCAGCCCTATAACGGCAATAGCATTACCGCTATAGGGCCTTTTTTTTCTTTTCGGACTGACACACAGAGGGATTTTTGTTTTGGAATTTTCCTCTGTAGCGGCATTGCCTTTACCGCTATAGAGGAAAATAATTAAAAGTGCAAGCGATTTGATAATGAACAGGGGGATTTGAGTAAGGCGAATGGAGAGTGCCATGTCAACAAGTGCAAGCGAAGGATATTCTACTAGCTAGCATGTGCACCGTTTTTGTTGGAATTATATTTCTTGCTCTTGGAGCAACTAAATTACACAATTGAAGCTTAGCAATAAATCAATATTTGATTGATTTTACCCAAAACAAAGGAATCACGTGGAGATTCTAGTTGGGAAAAAATAAGTAAAAATAATGTCTTGAATCATAGTCTATTTTGAAGATTAGAGGTGGATTTAAAATAAAGAACATAAAATTTGAATGCTTAAAACATACTATTGATTTTTTTTAAAATTTTTACATGGACTAAAATTTCCATTAGAAATGAATCAATGATCAATGCTACTGTAACTGTTTGAGTTTAAAGAGTAAAAAAAAAAAACTGAAATACAACCAACCGTATTAATATATTGTTATCGATATATTCATATACGTTGATACCAAACTGATATTTCAACATGACTTTATTCAAGATATGATAATTTGATCTAATCCCATTTATTTATTTAAATCCGAACTTGATCAAACTTGATTTATTTTGAAAGTCAAACTTACCAAAATTAATTCGGAGAACACCATAACATAAAATGAGCTGACTAAAAAAAAAAAGCATTAATTCGACTATAGCGGTAAAGGCTTTACCGCTATAGAGGAAATTCCAAAACAAAAGTCCCTCTGTCTCTCTGTGTGTCAGTCCCTCTGCGTGTCAGTCCGAAAAGGGAAAAAAAAAGACCTATAGCGGTAATAGGAATGTCGCTATAGGGCTGAGTTATTACGGCAATTCTATTACCGCTATAACTGTGCTCTTTTTAAAATTTCAGATGCTCTTTTGTCTTTTTTTAAATTGTCAGGGACATTTTTGTCATTGATAAAAATTTTTCCACATACAGTCCCACATATTCAGTCCCGCGTGGGGAACTAAGAGATCTTCTGTGCATTATGCATCACCCAAAGTTACACGCGACAAGTCAAGGAAAAGAATTCTTATCTGCTCCCGCGTGGGACCATCCAGAGCAGTCTACGAATCGTCCGATCTGATCTGGACGGTTCGGGTCTATCAATCTGATTACATGTATGGAGCTCCTTTTGCCATTGAGATTAAATCATACGACTCACAACTGTCCGCTGGACAGTCCCGCGCGGGACTGGATTTCATTTCCAAGGAAAATCCCTCATAGCTTTGGTGAGTACTGAGTGTCTGAGTACTTCCTCATGATATCTTGTAAAGAGTAAAACAAAAAAAAATAAAAGAAAAATGTCTATTTTATCCTTAAAATTTTATGGAGCCTCGGGACAAAATTTCTTCAGCTTATTGTATTTAAGAAATAATAACTAAAATAATGAAATAACTATATCAATTCAGTTTTAATTATAGAGATGGACTATGGTACTCTGCCAAAAAAAAAACCCCATTTGTTACTTCACCTTTGTTTATCACAATGTATGACATATATAGTCAATCTAAACTGTTCAATCTCTTTTTCATATTGAATTCTCATTAGAAACCAATTTTTTTTCAATTTCTTTGCTATTAATTATCATATTTTAGAAAAACACTATGATTGAAAAATTTTGAGCCCTTCAATTTAAAAATATCAAATATAATATATAGCAAATAAAAATATTCGAAAAACAATGAATTTTAATTTCTAAGGAGAATTCGATATGGGAAAATAATTAAACGGTTCGAATCGACTGTATAACTCACAAATCGTGGAAACCAAAGGCGAAGTAAAGTGAATGAAATTACTTTGCAAAGTATCATAGCCCTTTATTAATTTGTCTAGCATCTATGGACGTTTATAAGTTAATAATATTTTTTTATAATCACTTTGATTGCCATTTTACGAGATAGAATATCTTTCAATCTTGATCCCTTCTCAACATTTAGTTGATGGTCCGATCGGTCCATAATTGACTGAACCATTCTGAATATTCTCAGTTTGTTAATTGTTTGGATACTTATCAGTCCAATAAAAAAAGTCTAATTTAAGTCTGTGCACATATCCTTCGGAGGCAGCACAGATTTAAACACAGCAAATCCCATCTGTTAATATTAGTGATGAAATACAATATTTAATGCATGAGGCATAAATTTATTTCTTAATATAATATATAATATAAGAGTAATTTTAGACAATTAATAAAAAAAAAATCAAATGATGACATTCCTTTGATGTGGTAAATGTAGTCAACGAGTTGAAATGCGTCTAGAAATGATAAAAATGCTCCGTTGGTCTTCGTAATAAGTTTTAATACACTTTATGTGAAAGAATATATATATATATATATATATATATATATATTTCTAATAAACAATATCGCTATGTTAGTGTGAATCATATGTGGAGAAAAACACTAATATATATATATGGCATAGATGACAATGTCATAGATGGCAATGTCATAGACGTCTTTTTTTAGTCATTTTTTGAAAATTCGAAATTCAATCAGTCAATCCAAACCGTTCAAATTGATCACCATATTGAAATACCATTGAAGACCAAATTTTATATTTTTTTGAATTTTTTTTCTAGTTATTTTGATATGTTCAAATTGGAGGGTCTGAAATACTCCAATTATAACGTTTTTAAAAAATATCATAATAAATAGCAGAAAAATTCGAAAAAAATGTAAAATTTGGTATTCAAGGATATTTTAATATGGTGAATAACTTAAACGGTTCAGATTGAGCATTTGAATTTTGGATCTCGAAAAACGACTTTATGGCACGGAACCCTCTATGCCATCTATAGCACATTAGCCATTCTCTCTCTCTCTCTATATATATATTTCAGAAAAGTACCTTGCAAGCGAAAGGAAAAGAAATGAAAAAAATGGTTGGTATCCACACGCCTTTGTCAATGTAGTGGTTACTTGATTTGATATGGGTGCCACGCCTATTAATTATGTTTAGGCAGCATCATTAATTGATGCACAAACTACTTTTGACTTGAAAAAAGCTATAAATGCACCCGTGAATTTCCGTTGCATTCAACGACTTTGACTTCCGTATATGTGAAACTAGGGCTGTCAATTTACCGTTGTTTCGCACGTTTTCGTTTCGTTCCGTTCGAAACGGAACAGAAGTGGAAGAAAAAGTAGTTTCATTTTCAGAAACGAAAACGGAAATGGAAAGCTGAAATCAGAAATTTCAATGTAAAATGAATGTGGAAGTGAAATTTCCGTTCCGTTTAACGAAATGGAACGGAAATGGAATAATTTTTTGTTTCGTATTTTGAAACGGAATGGAAATGGAATAATGGATTTCCGTTCCATATTACACGTTTGACAGCCTGTGTGAAACATATATAACATTTTTTTAAATTATTTCGACAATAATCTACCCGTTAAATTTTAAATTAAGTTATATTAATTATGTTTGTTGAAAGTGATAAATTTCATGCTTCCACTATCGCCTATTGAATAATTTTAAATTTTTTAATAATTAGCTATTTAGCAATCCTTGAAATATCTTAAATAATGCTAAAAATTGCATGATATTTTGTTTTTGTTTTTGACATATTATATATGCTCAACAATATACTTTGCGAATTTATGTTTTTTTTTAAACTTTCAACTAATTTAAATTTATTTGAAAAATGTTATCAAAATAAAAACGTCAAGCGAACTTTCTCCTAAGTAAAACGCATGCAATTAGAGAAGGTTTTTAAAATTAGTCCATATCGAGTGAAATTTACTTATCGAATAGTTCTTGTATTTATGACAAAAATGTGATATTTATCAAAGAAAATGCATAGATTTTATTCTTTCAATACACTGGTTGGACTGCACGACAGCACGAGTCTGTGCAAATGGTATATAGTAATTTCGGAAAAGAAAAGCATTTCGGTCAGTTTAATTATCCTATGGGCTTTAATAGACAAAAGGCCCGGTACATAATTCATAACCCTGAAAATTATATTCAAACAATGAGATTCTTTGAATTTTTCTGAATAATGAGAGATCTCTCCACCTCCTATGTAGGGTGCATAACGTGTAAAACGATCACGCAACTAGACTGTTGCGTTGATCGTTGCGATTTGGACACGAAACAGATTATCATTTGCGTTAATCGTTTCGTTTTGAACGAAACGATCGAAATCACGAAAATACACATGGACGAAACCATTTCATACTTGCGTTAACCGTTTCGTTTTTAAAACGCAACCAAAATCTTTAACCGTTTTGTTTCATTTTAGACGAAACGAAACGAAAAGACGGTCGAAACGGTCGCCGTTTTCAGACCTACTCCTATGGGCTTTACAAAGCATTTTATTCCTCGGAATCTTTCCTTATTTTCTCTTCGGCTCGCCTCCTAGAGAAACTGAGAAACACAAGCTATCTCTCTGGTAGTGGAAGGGCTGTCAACGGTATCTTTTTAATCGTTTATTTTATCCGTATCATATTCGATAAAATGAATATGGGTAAAGTTTTATTTTCGTTAAGTTATCGGTATAAATATGGATAAAGAATTTTTTCGCTAATTTATTGGATAAAGATAAGGACAAAAAAAATAGTTTATCCTAACCGTTATTTATCCAAACCGTTATATATATAATATATAATTTATAAATTATATTTTTTAATAAAAAAATATATGATTATTATAATATACAATTAATATGTTAATAGCTAATAAGGCAATTAAATTGGTAGATTTAACTGAGACAATATACTACATTAATAATTTCTAATTCACGTTGATGTGTAAGTATTGATTCTTCAATTTAAAATTTTCAATTATTAATTAGTTATATATATTTTTCTGATAATTTACATGAGAAGATATTATATGATTTTATTATATTTAAAGTATTATTTAATATTGTATTTTATTTATATATTTTTTAAAATAATTTATTTATTTATATTGTATATTTTTTATTGAAGTATTATTATCATTATTATTCGTTTTTTTACCGTTATTTTATTTTTATCTTTAATTCATAACGGATAAGAATTAGAGTACGAATAAGTTAATTTTTAACGGGTATAAAGAAAGTTTTAACAGTTATCCGTACCTACCTAACCATCGACATCCCCACTCTCTCGCCTTTGTCCGTTCGTATTTCTTGCCTAATTAACTGCTAAATCCCCGCTTACATTGTAGTCGGCGGCGAGGATGGCGACCTGCCAAACCGAAACATACCGCGAATCCCAAACAGAAATTGACCGCCTCTCAAGTCTCCCTGACGATCTGATCATCACCATACTCTCTTTGCTCCCGACTCGCACCGCCGCTCGCACCTCCTTCCTCTCCCGCCGTTTCTGCAACCTCTGCAAGGCCTCCCCGGCTTTCGACCTCTCCTTCAGAAGCATTCCATTCAAGAAATCAGTATCCATGTTGAAGTCAAACTCCTATGTTGACATGGCCACCAGCACCGTCCTCAGCCGCCAACCCTCCGACCCTCCTATTCTACGCTTCCATCTTGAGGTTCCTGAAAAGCTTCCATCTGGCCTCACCCCCTCCTTCATTTGTTCTTTGATGACCCGTGCTTGTTCTCTTGGCATCCGACACCTCACTATAGATGGCTGTTGGCACTTGGAAGCATCTCTCCACTCTGTCTTCTCTATTACATCTCTCGAGTCCCTTTCACTTGAAATTTATTCTGAAGTGATCTTTCCTTCAGCAAACACTTTGACCTGCTTGAAAAGCCTTTCGATCCATTTGCACCTGGTCCACAATCTCAACATGATGGGCCAAGTTGAGCACTTTCTTTTAAAGTTGCCTTGTTTGGAACATTTGCAACTTACTATACCTGCTGGTGCTGAGGAGGTTAGACTGTCCTCCCAGACAATAAAAACACTGGAGCTTACCCTTGATTGGAGGTGCCACACAACTTATTCTGTGGGATTATTCATGCCTTCACTGGAGTTCCTTAATCTAGCAAATCTTGGATACATTGAGAGGCTTCCTCGCATTCACGGAGGCATTCCTTCACTAAGGAAATCTGTTATTACCCTTAATTATCTTCATCCTGAACATGTCGCAGCTGTAGCTCAATTGCTGAACTGTATCTCACAAGTGGAAGAGCTAAGCCTGCATTTGGGGCAACTTGCGGTATAATATAAGCTCCATAACCTTTTTATTTTTTACATGTACTTACTGCTTTGCCTCTATTATTGCGCATAAATTTGCCTTAGCATGATATATTGTATATATATAATAGGCATGGCTAAATTAACTTAAAAGAATATCATCTGCTCTCTAAAATTGTTAAGGTTATCATTTGAATATGAGTTTATAGAAACCTCACAAAAAATAATGGTAAATTAACAAACAAAAGTTAGCTTAAAATAAAAAATGTACCACTTTAACCTTTTTATCGTTAGAGACCTGTATATCGACTGTATATAATGTCCCAAAACTTTTCTGTCTTGTACAACAACGAGTGTAATCCAACAGTAATATATGATGGACTTTAAATTACGTTTGTCAGTTTTCGCATCTCAAACATGGATCTGACACATCTATAAATGATCAGTTAAGCTAATAAACCATCGAACTATGGGTCTGTTTTCTGAATTCTGATATCATTAGCTGTTTGTGTGACTACAGTTCGAGTACCCATTTTGTGTCTTGTTGGAACCGGGCGAAGAGGCTCCAGCTTATCCTAATCTGAAGCACTTGGACGCACACATGTGCTTTCATGAACCCAATTTTGAGGGTATTGTTAGTTTGCTGCATCAATCGCCTGCCCTGCTATCTCTGAAGTTGGTTCACCTGGTACAACATAACTATTCCTTCTTTCTCATCGGTTGCTGCAATTTTGTTACATCATATGAACGTATACAGATTGCTTGTTGAGAATTGTAATATTTGTTGTGCATCTCTTCGGCTCATTCATAGAAGGCCCAACAAAATCTATGTATATGAATTTAAGTTTCTATGCATCCCAGCTATCGATGGGTCGGGGTTTGAGCTTCTGTACATATTTTTAGAAGGAAAGCGACTAGGAATTTATTAGGGCAGATGACTATTTCATATTCTATTTAATCTTTACAATTTGAATGATGCTTCACTGGGTATCATATCATTAGCTTCTCCCTTTGGTTTAGGGTGACCCAGTCTGTTCAAATGACCCTCTGACTATTGAGTTTGCTACCATTGAATCCCTTAGGATGTCATTGATAATGATGACTAATGTTAGCTGCCATGCTTTTAATTTAGTTTCTGATAAGCATGTGAGGGATCATAATAGGAAATTAAATATAGCTATCGTCTGCTCCTCTCTCTCTCTCTCTAGTACCTCAAAGCCTCAAATCCTCAATAGCCTCTTTTGAGCTCCGTTTTCATCCTTGTATCCTCTAATTAGTGAGATAGATTATCTTAAAAGTGGAAAAGTAAAAATGATTAGAATTGAAAAGAAAGCTACTTGGGAGAAGAAGATAGAAAATGACAGATAGACCTCAAAGCTACTTTCATGGATGAACCTGTGTATATAGTAGTAAGCATGTACAGCAATGCAAGTATTCCATTATATTTTTCCAACCACGATTCTCGATTAAATCTCAACCTGTTATATTGTGCCTTAATCGAAGATACTTAGGAGTGAAGTTGACATGCAAAGAAACTGGTTCAGCATGTCAACCATGCCAAAGGAAGAAATGTACAGGGCCCTGGAAACTTCCTCATGACTTCATAATTATGGTTCTGGTTTATTCAGGACATATTCTTAGTTGCATTTCACTTCTCTTCTCTCTTTTAGCTTAACTATTTGAAGTTGCTTTATCATTGGTCAACTTTTCCAGGGGATCCTGTAAATTAGGGGTGTGATGTATTAGAGCTTAGTTACATGCTGTTTGATTTTTTTTTTTTTTACTTATGTTTTCAACCATTTGATTATATTGGCACTAACCATGTAATTTTTGTGTGATTTGCTGTAGTCTACAAAAAGGAAAAGGAGCGGTTGGAGAACAAAGCTGCCACGCAATTCTGATGGCAACCACCAGTACGCTTATTTCAGCAATCTTCATTTAAAAGAAAATAATGAAAGATTCATGAAGTTGGTGGATAAGAAATCTACTTTAAGAAGAAGCTGAAGGCACATATAGGACTTTGTGTGTAGTCAAGCCGACCTGTGCATTTTAGTGCTTCGCTTGTGGAAGCAAAACATCATTGCACGCTAAAATTGCTCTTGTTCAGGGGTCTTTTTTTTATTTAATTTGGATTTACGTTGATGTTAGTTAGGCTCTGATCGGAAGAGAGAAGAACGAGAAAAGATTTCATTTCAACGGAAAAGAAAGAGAAGATTTTTCACTCGAAATCATTTCCGTTGATCGGCGAAGGAAGCTGGAATTTTCGTGCGATTTTGATCAGCAACCAATCGGAGGAGAGAGAAAGAGGGAGGAGAAGCGGCGAGCGACGAATTCTCGCCAAATTTTGACGTTTTCGGCGAGAGTTCCGTACGGGATTTGGAGCTCGTGAAATCGCGGAAAGTCGTTTCTTTTCCTCCATTCTCCTCTCTTCCGATCACATTTTTCAAATCACACGAATTCCATTTCCAAATCGTACGATTATTTTCAGCGTTCCGATCAGAGCCTTAGTAATTTGGTGAATTGTAGCTTATTCTCTTTTATTGGCCCTCATAGTTAATAAGCATATTAGACATCAATCTAGTAAACTTCTGCAGAATTAAGTTGTAGTTTTCCTTTCGTTTTCAACACTATATGAAACATACTGCAAAATTAAGGAAGTACGGCCCGAAAATTGTATGTCAAAATCTTAACGCGTGCATTTCAGTTTAGCAAAGCTAGTCTAATACCCGAACTTTAGAATCCAAGAAAAATTAGTAGTGGATGGAGACGATTCATTTATGGGAATTCTTTCTGATGTTTTTCCCTTGCATAGGACTTGATGGCTCATGTAGATTTAGTAAATGTAATACTTATTTGCACATTAAGTGTCAGCGATATATATTAAAAAGCATGTGTGAAGTAAATATGTAATCAGGATAGCATAACTGCATAAGCAAGCCTTGCTTAACAACCTTCATGTCAGGGGCGGAGGGAGTAGGGGTGCGGGAATGGGCATTTGACCCCCCGTGATTTAAACTTTTTTTGTAAATTACATTGGGTTTTTTGAGTGGGATTAATTAACTAGTATTGAAGCCCCCTCCTGTCGTTTATATTTGAGCCTCCCTTGTGTCCACATGCCCAGTCTAAATTCTTATGAACAATTCTAATAATAATTAGTAATAAACTCTCTGTGCATATGCGCTTTAATTTCAGAAAATCCTGAGCATCAAAACTAGTGGTGCCTTGTCAAGTTTGTTGGTTTTTATTTTATTTTTTAAAATATATGCATTGTGCTTAATACCATAAAAATGTTTTAATCTAAACTGAGAAAAGAAAGATGATGTTGCGTAAAAACAATTTAACTGCACATGTACAAATTGATTCATATCTATTAATTTTCAAATAGACATTTGTTTACAAGTAAATATACGTACTCATCTAATTGAAAAATTCTGATTTTTTTTTCAAATTTAATATGTATCCATTTATTTTTACATAGACATAATTTTACATGTAAATAGACGAACTTTTCTAATATCAAAATTCTGAATTTTCAATTTAATTATTATCCATTAACTTTGTAACATTAAATCCTTCCAATATGCATAGTTTATGACGGGTACATATATATATATATAGAGAGAGAGAGAGAGATTGGCTAAAGTATACTCCAGCATATAGATAGCCCGTATGCTGGAGTCGTTTCTCACAATCTAAAATGCATACAGTCGATCCGAAGCTTTCAAATTGTTCTCCATATTGAAATCTCCTAGGAAACTAAAATTTATATTTTTTCAAATTTTTTTACTATATATTATGCTATTTTAAAGAAACATTGTAAAGGAGTATTTCTGGCCCTTCAATTTGAAAATAGCATAATATATAGCAAAAAAATTCGAAAAAATGTAAAATTTGGTCTTGAAGGATATTTTTACATGGAGAACAACTTGAACGGTTTGGATCAACTGTTTGAATTTTAGATTTTCAGAAACGACTCTAGCATACGGGTTTGATCTGTATGCTGGAGTATACTTTAGCCAATCTATATATATATATCATTTTGATACGGTATTATCTCACTCATGCTACATTTAAACAACATTCTTAGATTATGCTATAATTATTATATGATGAAATAGAATTTAAAGCAGAGAATGCAAGTAAACAAGACGCAGTTTCTTTTGGCGCCTACATTTAGAACAATTAGACACATGTGTCTTTTGCCCCTAGGCCTTTTATGCTTATTTAGAGGGTCTGATCAGTCTTTTCTGAAATTTCTACGAAAAAATTAAGTCCTTTATAAAATAGGTCCAGCATGGTCGAGAAAAAAGGGAAAATCTCCTAAAATTTCAAGTTAACCCCTGAAAAATGTCAAAATTATATAATATTCTATTAAATTTATTAAATCCTCCTCACAAATAAAAAATTTCAATATTACAATTTGTTGCCCCCTTGTTCGAGAATCCTAGCTCCGCTTCATGTGTAAAATAATTGTTTCTCAAATCTTTTGTCAACAAGAGGGGCCACTCACGCAATAAGAATAATAGAAATTTTTTCTCCTCATAGCAACAACATTAATTAATGCCTATATATATTAGTGGCAAATGAAACCATCCTAACAAAGAAATGTTATATTCCTCAAACTATATATTATCTATTACAAATTCAGCCTCACAATCAAGTAGATCATAATCATAGCTCTATGTATCAATACCAAATCATAATTTGGGTGGCATAGTTGTAATCTATAATAAACTATAATAAAAAAAAATAAATCAAAATGAAGCACATATTGAACAAGTAAACTGATTTACTTTAATTGGAACCAATATTGTCTTTACTCTAGAATGGGATATAGATGTTATAAAAAGAAAAGAAAAAAATGGAACCAATATTGTCTCTGAGGCTCCGTTTGGATGCCTTCTTCTCGGAATAAGGAATAAGGAATAACCACTTTTTACCAATAAATTTATTTCTAACTATCCAAACTCTTCACAAAAGTTACACATTTTCCAATAAATTTACCCATTCCCAATAAATTTTTTCCCTTCTTCCTTCTTCCTACCTTATTCTCAACGCATCCAAACGGAGCCTGAAATAAAATGAGAGTGCAGCGAAATCAATATGTACAAAAAGTAATTCACTAATTCCTATTATACTGAATGAAATAAGTTTAAATATGGTGTAAAGACGAGGTTTGTTAAGCTAAATGCGTTTGTTCTAAAATTAAACATACGGAAAATAGGATTGGTTGCCAAACAATAACTTGCAATAACCGTGATATTATTAATTAGTGGGCAGTTAGCCCATTTTACACCGAATCAATTGGCGGAGCGACTCGTTCATGGATTTTGAGAGGCCGAATTTGCAAATCGACTCGAACAAAATCCAAAATCAGAGACGGCGCTCAAGTTTTTCTTCCTCTGTTTACTACACTCCGCCAGCGACACCCATGGCAATGGCATGCTCGCAAACAGATGCCAACCAAATTGATCTTTTCTCAATCCTCTCCGACGATCTGCTGATCACAATCCTCTCATTTCTCCCAACTCGTATGGCGGCTCGCGCCACCGTCCTCTGCCGACGTTTCCGCTTCATCTGGGAGGCCTCCCCCTTCCTACAGCTCATCAACCGCAATCCCTCCCATCTCGACAAGTTTATTGCCATGGCTGATCACGACCTCCTCCACCGTAATTCTTTGCACTCCCTCCACAGCTTGTACCTAGAGTTGTATGATATCAACCGATCTCTCCCTGATTCATATGTGCCTTCACTATTAGAGAAGGCACGCTCCCTCGGCCTGTGCCACCTCACTATTGTAGGTTCTTTTCATTTTGCACCTGTTCTTCCTATCATTTTCACCATCGAAACTCTCAAGTCTCTCTCACTTCCTAATATAGGTTGGCTTCATATGTTTCCTTCTGGAGTCACTTTGACCTGCTTGAGAAGCCTCTCCATTGGATTAGCTAGCATCGATCCAACCAAACTCAACCAACTTCTCTCTGAATTGTGTTCATTAGAGGATTTACACCTTGATATTCACTCCACAACAAGTCTTAGTCTTTCCTCCCAAACAATCAGAAAACTCGAACTGATAATTGGTGCTGCACCAAGACTATATACTCTGGGGCTGTTTCTGCCTTCATTAGGGTCACTTCATTTGGAAAATAGGGGTTTCCTTGATAGTCTGTTTCGCATTCATGGAGAGGTTCCTTTGCTGAGAAAAGCACTGATTAGCCTTCATGCAGTTCATGCAGGACATGCCGGTGCTGTTAGGATGCTATTAAGTTGTATATCACATGTGGAAGAGTTAAGCCTGCATGTAAAGGTAAAGCTTTTTTTCTCTTCTTCCAATCACTCATGGGCTCCCCTTCCCCGCCTGCACCTGACCTGAACTGGTCAGCCTTATACCATAATCAGCAACCTTTACCAAACTCCTTGATCGACCCCATCACTGATGCTGAAATCTCACAAGTGATTAACTCTTGGCCTCGTAACAAGTCACCCGGCCCCGATGGTTTTACAGGAGAATTTTTTAAATCTTTCTTACAAGAGCTTCTCCCTGACCTAAACTCAACCCTAAACTATGCACTACTCCACAACTCTCTCTCACCAATCAATACCTCTCACATCATACTAATTCCAAAATCAGAAAACCCTATTGAACCGAAAGATTTCAGACCCATTAGCATTGTACACTCTGCACAAAGGATACTTTCTAAAATACTCGCTAATAGACTGATGCCTTACCTACCCAACCTTGTCCACCACTCTCAATCTGGTTTTCTTAAAGGAAGGCTAATTTCTGAGAATTTCCTTTATGCCCAACACCTCTTGCACCACGCGACTACGCAAAACATCCCTCTTGCCATTTTCAAGGCCGATATCCATAAAGCTTTCGATTCTATCAGCTGGTCATTCATCTCCAAAATTCTACAAGCCATGGCGTTACCTTCAACTTTCATCAATTGGATTACCACCTGTACCCTTCAAGGCTCATCTCAGGTCGTTGTCAACGGCCTAGCAGGCAAAAAACTAACATTGCTTAGAGGGGTCAGACAAGGGGACCCGATATCCCTGTACCTTTTCATTCTGTCCATGGACTTTCTTGCAAGATGGCTTTTAAAATTGCAGCAAAATGACAACCTGCTCCTTCCTTTTCCCCAAATCCTACCATGCTTGTTATATGCCGACGATGCTCTCTTATTTTTCAAACCCAGCACTGGACAAGCCCAAGTGCTAAAAACAATTTTCACTCTCTTCCATTCTCTTTCTGGTCTCAATGTTAACCCCTCCAAATCCCAACTTGTCTTCTTAAACACCACAATAGATGTTAGAGAAGCTTGCCAGCACATTCTTGGTTGTATTGAGCTTTTCTTTCCCATCACCTATCTTGGACTACCTCTTTCCAACAAGAAGCTCCATAAAATTGACTATGTTGCTTTAATAGAGAGATTCAAAAACACCCTTAACACATGGACATCCTCCCTACTCTCTTTGGCTGGCAGGTTAGTACTTATAAACTCATGCCTCTCATCTCTACCGGTATACTTCATGTCTGTTTTTCAACTGCCAAGGTGGGTCATCGATATCCTAAACAACATCAGAAGAACCTACCTTTGGCAGGGCAGGAACGCCAATAGAAAACTAGTGACTGTTGCTTGGGACAAGGTTTGTTCTCCAAAGACAATTGGTGGCTTGGGCGTCTCGGATATCCATACCTTCAATCTCTCTTTACTAGCAAAATGGTACTGGAAGTGGCACAGTTCAGATCAGTCATGCTGGAGAGAACTCTTGATTAACCTTCATGGAAACTCACCAACTCCACCCATAAACTCACCTCTCTCAAAAGCTTTCCAACAGCTACAACCTATAATCAGCACCATAACGTACTTCACCATAACCTCTGGCACTTTCATTCAGCTATGGCATCAAAACTGGGGCCTTGGTATCCTTAGTAGCAATTTTCAAGTCCTTTTTAGTTACTGCCTCAACCCTGACATCACCGTCTACAACTTTTTGCAACACCTTGCTGCCCCACTTGAGCTCTTCAGACCCTCCCTCACATCATCCCTTCTAGCTCAACAACAACTACACGAACTGGTACACCTCACTCAACAAACTCTCAGCCAACCTATCTCACTTACACATGACCAAATCTACTGTAAGATAGCACCCAACCAGCTAACCTCAGCCTCTCTATATAATTTTCTTAAAACTTTTCCCAAAATACCCTCGGACACAAGACTGGTATGGAAACTAAAAGTGCCACCTAGAGTCACCACCTTCTCCTGGTTACTACTCCATGACAAACTCCCTACAATCATCAATCTTCAGAAAAAAGGAATGACCATTGTGAATAGGTGCTGCTTATGCAAGTCACAAGCTGAAACAATGCTCCATCTCTTCAGGACCTGCCACTACTCCCTAACTACAAGAACAATCACCTCTGTCCTCTCCAACTGCAACATACCCAATCTTGATATGGGTATTGCCCTTACCTCAACTGAGTTAACTTTAAAGCAGAAAGAGTTATTAGCAATCTACTGCTATTACATTTGGAAAGAGAGATGTTCAAGAACCTTCTCCGATGCCAACAACCAGCCACGCTCCACAGCAATGCTCATACTTGAAGATTGGAGGCTGCTGCATCCTGATTAGAGTTCTTCTTATCTTGATTACAACTTTTCTTTTTTCTCCCCACTATTCTAAAGAAATTACTGAGAGTTTTTCTTGCTTTTGTTTCCAATCTTTGGAAGCAATTTTTACTGTAATGCCTATGATGTATTAACGGTTTCTATTTCATTTATATATAAAAAAAAAAGGTGTCAGGCTTGACCTGCACTTTTTACTCAAAAAAAAAAAAAAGCCTGCATGTAAAGGAGGATCAGGTAATAGGCTTTACCCCTTAATTTTTCTCTATGTTGTTTTTTCAAAAAATTATTTTTTTATTTCTTTTTCATTTTTCCTACATGCGTTATGCGTATTTATGTTATGTTCTTTTCTAGTTCAATCTCATCTTCTATTGCTCAGGTGTGTTTTGTACCTATCAGTTGACTGATGCTTCATAAAATTTAGAGAAATATTATGATACCTCAGATATACTTTTGATACTGGTATGACACCCCTATATGCATATTTGGATTTTGGACAGTGGCAGATATATGTAAATTGAAAACATGGGGACTATTTAAAATAAAATTACCAAATTTAAAATCTTTGTGTCAAGTAAGCCGAGCCACGCCAATAGGACAAGCTAATCTGAGCCTTACTTATCCGCAAATGTATTTTTAATAAAGATTTCAGTAACTTTGCATGCCATATGACTGAGATGTTTATTTAAACTGCACTGATGGAAGGGTATGGAATATTGGAAAAGATTTCATTGTTTGAAGAAAGTAAGCTAAGGAATCCATTTTTTCTTTTGAAGAATAAAGATGCTTGAAAAGTGCACTTTTACTAGACTACACTTGGTGCATATTTGTTTTCCATCTATAATATTTGGTGTCTGAAAAAACAATGAGAACAGTGAAAGGCTTGGCTGAGATTTATGTATGATATTATCATATTTTTTTTTCTCAACTATTGGAGGATGATGGTGTTCAATATGTGTAGATGTAGTGAGTCAACTCAATGTACATTTGTTTAGCCGACAGTTTGACACCGCACCTGTTACCAATTCTCATGGGGGTCAGGTGTATACACGCAGGCATAAGAAAACAACACATAATTTAGAATAATTAGTTTCTATATTGATAACTATGTATCTTTTTATTTCCTAAGTTGAGTATTAGATTATATGGAAGCTAATATGCTTTTATATATTGCCATAATTAGAGAACACTCTATAAGAAATAGAGTGAAATTTTGTAAAGAATTTAATTTCAAATGAGAAATAGTTACTTGTTCCAAATGAGAAATTTGAAGAGGAAAAGAAAAAAAAAAGAATAAGAAATAGAGTGATTTTGTAAAGAATTTAATTTCAAAGTCTATTCTCTATTTGAGAGTAACAAAATTCGAAGAACCTTTACTCTACTTTTTTCCTCGCTCCACATTACTAAAGCTGTTCTGGAACATAGCCTTAAATCTTAAAATAACCGTGACATTATTGGTGGACTGGCCCACATTGCACCGGATAAGTAGTGGAGCGACTCGCTAGAGAGCAGCGCGCGGATATGAAGCCCCGAATTCTCAAATCCAAAATCAGAGTCGGCGCTCGAGTCTCTTCCCTCCCCTCCAGGCGAGCGGCGACTCATTTCAATGGCGTGCTCGCAGACAGAGATAGATTCCAACCAAATGGACCGTCTCTCGGACCTCCCCGACGAGCTGCTTGTTACAATCCTCTCCTTTCTCCCGACTCTTACGGCGGCTCGCACCTCTGTCCTCTCCCGCCGCTTCCACTGTCTCTGGGAACTCTCCCCTTTCGTGCAGATCATTTACCGGCTACCGCAATCCTGCCCATATCGACAAGTTTGTTGCGCAGGCCGATCGTGCCATCCTCCACCGCGACCCTTCTTACTCCCTCCTCACCTTGCACCTTGAGCTCTACGATCTCAACCAATCTCTCCCTGACTCATACATGCCTACCTTGCTCACCAAGGCTGCCTCCCTCGGCCTGTGCCATCTCACCATTGTAGGCTCTTTGCATCTTGAACCTATACTCCCTTGCATTTTCTCCATCAAAGCTCTCAAGTCTCTCGCACTTCCTAACATATTGTTAGGTGTCGGACAACATCATTTGCTTCTCTCTGGATTCCCTTTGACCTCCCTGACAAGCCTCTCTCTTGGATTATCTCACATCGACCCAGCCAAATTCAACCAACTTCTCTCTGAATTGTGTTCGTTGGAGGAGTTACAGCTTAGGATTAACTCCACAAGATGGCTAACCCTTTCCTCCCAAACAATCAGAAAACTCAAACTAGTAGTTGGTCATGGTTATCAAGAAATGAATACTTTAGGTTTAGAGTTGTTTCTACCATCATTGGAGTCTCTTCATTTGGAAGATGATGGATTTTTTGGTAGTTTGTTCAATATCCATGGAAAGGTTCCTCTTCTGAGGAGAGCTCGGATTAACCTTTATGAAATTACAGCAAAAGATGCCAGCGCTGTTAGAAATCTGCTGAGTTTCATCTCACGTGTGGATGATCTAAGCCTGCATATAAAGGAGAGTTTGGGAATAGACTTTTGCCCCCTTTATTTTTATTTGTTTGATAATATACTTTAGGGTTAATTAGATTTATGCCAGCGTGAAAATCTGAAATTAGTAAAATGTCATCATTAAACGACAAATTAGTTTTATGCCACTGTGAAAAAAGTAAAAATTAGTTTTTTGCTACCGAAAAATTAATTTGTCGATTTTACCCTTTTAAATATAAAACTACAAAAATAAAAAAATAAAAAATTAAAAAATTACCATCACTAAATGACAAATTAATTTTATTCCACTACAAAAATTAGAAATTAGAAAAATATCATTACTAAACATAAAAACTTAGAAAGATATATAATAAGACAAATAAAAACTTAAAACAAATATCATTATAAGGTTGGGGAGTAGGCCAACTCAAGAATAAAGAAAACTGACAGAAAATGACAAATTCCAGTTGTTCCCATCTCGGAAAACTGTCATAAATTGAAAATTCAATTTTTATTTCACAACATAAAAAAATATTATCAAGTCACCAAATCGCAAACAAAAATGAATGTACAGCTGGTTCAATTAGCCAGTCTAGTTAATAATTATACAACTGGTACTAATAATGGAGAAAATTAAGCACCATTAGCCAAGTAAGTAGAAAAAGTTCTGAAGGCAGAATCCGACAGCAACGATAGGCTGGAACAACAGGAAGGGCGCTTCTCTTTTTTTACGTTTTTTTTTACCCAGGGTTTAGTAACAAGGGTAATTTGGAATTTTTGAAAAAAAATTGAGAGCATTTATGATGGTATTTTTAGAATTAAATTTTTTTTGGAATGAGATAATGGCATAATTCTAATTTACATAATTTGATGATGGCATAAATCTAATTTGCAATCTAACAATGGCATATCTCTAATTAGCTAATTTTCACAGTGGCATAAAACTAATTAATTCTATACTTTAACCTTGCACATCTGGTTCAAGCCCGTCTTCTATTGCTCAGAATTGTGTCTTCAACTTGTCTCCGTTTGGATGAGGTGTGGGAAGAAGGAAATTAGAAGAAGAGAAGTGGAAAGAAATATTGAGAAGTGTGTAACTTTGTGAAGAATTTGAATTGTTTATAATAAATTTCTTTCCTTCTTTCCTTCTTCCCTTCTTTCCTATCAGTTGATCCATGCTTTGCAAAATTTAAATAGATGTGATGATGCGTCAGATATGCTTCTGATGCTAGTATGAGTGTATGACACCTATATATGACATTTATATTAACATATATCGGCAGTGGTGGATTCAGTGAATTGTAAAACTTGGACACAAATAAAAATATTTACCAGATTTAAATTAAATATTTATATTTATATCAAATCAGCCAAGCTAGATTAACTGAACTAAGGCTAACTAATTTGTACCTTACTTTTCCGTAAATGTATTTTTGGCAAAATTTTATTGACTCAAATGACCAAGATATAATTTAAATTGCACTAATTGAATAGTGCAAAAAGTTTCATTGCTTGAAGAGATTAAACTAGGCCTTCTATTTTACTTTTGAAGATCAAAGATACATGAAAGCTGCACATTTAGTAGACTGCACTTGGCACATGTTTATGTTCATCTAGAGACTATCAATATATGATTTTGTCGTGAGTCAACTCAATACATTTGATTAATTAGCTGGTGCAAAAAATTGCTATAACCCGTGAGTCACAATTTATGAATTTATTTTACCTTCTAATGAAGTTGGTCCTATGGCTAAAAGATCTAAACCTCATAATTTTTTTCTCGACAAATCTTTTAAGACTGGGCACAATTGTCTAATCTGAAGCGCTTGGACATGGGCCTTTGCTTTCATGAACACCATTTTGCAGCCATCATCAATATGCTCCATAATTGTCCTGCTCTGGAATTACTCAAGCTCGTTCATGAGGTGCATGACTTTTCTTTTTCACAATTCGTATTAATTTTACCACAATTTTGTTATATGTGCTTGGCATATATGAAGCAGTGAAATTTCTTAGATTAAATTGTTCTCTTTTTATAGTCTTTTGTGTAACCTTGACTATATATGGCTCAACAAAATCTAGGTCTATATTTCAATGACTGAACATTCTGAAGTATTCTCTACGGGTGTGTTTGGATAGGCCGGGAATAGAGAATAGGAATAAGAAATTTCGATTTGCGTGTTTATTCTTATTCTTGTGCAACTCAAACAATATATAAGAATAAGAAATAAGGGCCCTTATTCCTATACTAACAAAACCATGGTATAAGAATAAGAAATAAGGATAAGCACGCAAACCAAAATTCTTTATTACTATTTCCTATTTTCGACTTATTCCGTTGCATCCAAACACACATAATCGTCGCATTGATTTTTTTTTTTTAAGTTTTTATTCTTTTTTGTGTTTATGTATTGGGCTATTTGCAAATTGGCTACACAGTTGAAATCAAGCTCCTTTCTTGCCCTTGTACGTTTTTTCAAGGGTCAAGGGGCAATAAGGTTTTAAAAGTACTTATTGTTATTTAGTTTGACCCTTATAATTCTGGCTGAGACCTTCATGAGTTGCTGTCATCCCTGTTGGTCGGGTGTGTTTGGATGGGGAGGGAATAGATAATAAGAATAAGAAATTTCGGTTTGTGTGTGCTTATTCTTATTTTTGTGCAATTCAAACAACACAAGAATAAGAAGTAAGGGCCCTTATTCCTATACTAACAAAACCATGGTATAAGAATAAGAAATAAGGATAAGCACGCAAACCGAAATTTCCTATTTCTTATTCCCGGCTTATTCCGTTGCTTCCAAACACACCTTCATGAATCATAAATTCATTGCTAAATTATTAGCAATTTATGTTTTATTATTAGTGTTACAATTTAGTATTTGACGAAAGTATTTTATTTTATTTTTAATTATTTTTTGAGGGTCTTTTATTTTTAATTATTATTTTATTATTTATTTAATATTAAGTTTTCTTTTTCTTTCTTTTTATTATTATTATTATTATTTTTTACTTTAGATTCCCCAGTTCACTTATTCGGCAAGTAATAGGAAAAGGAAAGATTGGAGATCAAGAGGTCTCCATTTAGGGGAGAATAGAAAAGAATGCCTGAAGTTGCTGGTCGAGAAACGTACCTTTAAGAGGCGTGCACGAACTTTAGATTCTCCATTTTATGCATCACGGATTTTTTCGGAAATATTTTTGTAAATTGATAAATCTAATTTAACTAATGTAATCTACATATTGAAATCTCATGCAAACTAAATTTTACAATTTTAGAGATTTTATTACTATTTTTTTTGAATTTTTTAAAACATGTAATTTTTGGAATGTTATACTATTTACCATATTCCAAAAATGTCATGTTTTAAAAAATTCGAAAAAAATAATAATAAAATATAAAAATTTGTAAAAATTGGTTTGCTATGAAATTTCAATATATAGATTAGATTGGTTAAATTAGATTTATCAATTTACAAAAATATTCTCGAAAAAGTTTGCGGTGCATAGAACGTTCTATGCACTATAGTGCATATTAAACTTTCTTCGTATATAATTGCTTTTGTTTGTGATTTATGTAAGTTAACAGTTTTAGAAGATGTAGCAGAATGATGGAGAGAAATTGAAAAGCTAAGATATACTGGTCACATGTTTAATTGTTTGAGTAATGTTTCAATTCGCTTTGGTAAAAAAAAAATAATGCTAAACAAAAGAAAATATACAAAATTTCTGTCAAACTGAATACAGAAAAAAAATAAAATAAAATTGCAAACGGTGCGCTTTCTAACCAAAGGACGCATGTTTTTTTTTGAAGCAAAAATGGAGGTCGAGCCCCATCTTTAATTAATATAAAAAAGTTTTACAAAGTTTAGCGAGGAGCTAAATAAAGTAAAAGGAAATGAAACAAAAATAAAAACCAAAAAAGCTGCAAGAGGTAAATAAAATAAAATCAAGAAGGTAGGCAGAAAGCAGGGTTTAAAATCTTGCACTCGGCAACAGCTTGAGATGCCATGTCTTCACGCCTTAGATACACTCCTCTGAAAATACGAGAGCAGCGTTCTCTCCAGGTTACAAAAGCCAAGGTTGCCAGTAAGTCTCTTTGTAAATTGCTAGATGAGGAATTGGTGAGAAAGCTGGCTAATCCGTCCAACTGGATACCAGTCAACACGGTTGGAAGTATGCAAGCCATAAACATCGACTGCTGGAAGAAGGAGCAATCACCAAAAATATGTCGTGTTGTTTCTTCATTATTTTTGCAAAGAATGCAGCAGTTTGGCATTTGCCATCCCCTCCTCTTTAAGTTATCAATTGTGGCCAATTTATCAATGGCCATTTGCCAAAAGAAAATTTTCATTCTCGGTTGAATCTTGAAAGATCAGAATGCAACTAAAGCAGAATCTTCTTTAGGGTAGTGTTTTTGCAGTCTGTACATGGAGCTAACCGAGAAGGATCCATTCGCATTCAATTTCCAAGTGTAATCATCGCTAGTTCCCTCCGTTTCCAGTTGTAAGTTACTGATCAGGTTCGTAAGGTATAACAATTGTGAATTGGCAGAGGAAGAGGAGTGTAGCAGGTCTCTAAACAACTCATCATTGTTTGGCCATGATGTTAAGAAGTCCCGTAGGGTAATACCAGTATCAAACGCGAAAGAGTAAAGGTCAGTTAGCTGATATCTGAGCAAGCCATACCCCCAGTTTTGATGCCAGAAAAGCACATTCTTCCCATCTCGTGGTATCACGCTAACTGCTACTGAAAGTATGGGGTCGATGGCTTTGAATGCATGAAGCAGGGGAGAGTAAAGTGGCAGCCGAGAGTAGGCATCATTCTGCAATTTCCTAACCAGATTTCCCCAAATCCCATAATCTCTCGCAGCCCACTGCCACAACCATTTTGCCAGTAAAGCCTTGTTCATCACCTTCAGGTCTAGCACTCCGAGACCTCCTTGTTTTTTGGGTAGACAAATTTTTTCGCAAGCAACCATTATCAATCTTTTATTATCAATCTTTTTTGGGTAGACAAAGGACGCATGTTTATCAATCAAACACTAAAAATTGACTCATAAAAATTGATCAGTCATAACTCGTAAAAATTGTTGTTCACCAGACTGTCATGACAGGAACCAAAAGAAAAAGAAGATTGTAGATTGTAATTGTTCTGACTTTTGATTATGGTTGTGTTTGGATGAGTTTACGAATAAGAAAATAGCTTCTTTCTACTTCTAAATTTATTATAAACAATACAAACTCTTCACAAAGTTACACACTTCCCGATGCTTCTTCCCTTATTTCTCTTGGGTGTGTTTGGATGACTAAGGAATAGGGTATAAGAATAAGGATATTCGGTTTGCGTGCTTATTCTTATTCTTGTGCAACTCAAACAACACAAGAATAAGGAATAAGGGTCCTTATTCCTATACTAACAAAACCATGGTATAAGAATAAGAAATTTGGATAAGCACACAAATCGAAAATCCTTATTCTTATACCTTATTCCTTAGTCATCCAAACACACCCCTTATTCCCACACCATCCAAACGGAGCCAAGCTATAATAAAATTAAGCTACCCTCAACCTCTTTTATCTCTTTTCTTGTTAGTTCCTCTCCAGTTAATTACTCAGTTCCAAAGTACAATCTAATGCTTGTTTATCTGAAGCAAAAGTTGATAATAAAATTATGAAGAATATGATGACAATTTTATTATTGTTTTTAAGATTTATCATGTAGGATATGATTAATTTATGGGAAAGGTAAGAAGATTGAACAGCTTTATTGCGAAAGGTCAGAAAACGTGACAGCTTTAGGCCTTTAGCTGATTGATTGACTTCTGATCTCTGAAACGTTTGACAGCCGCTGTCAAACTTTCGAAAAAAGACTTCTGATCTCTGAAAAAATAAAAATTGATTGCATTTTGTGTCTCGACTCTCTCGCCTCCTCCGTAAAATGTTAAATGTACGCTGGAAATAACCACGTATTAACGAATAATCAAACTTTAAATAATGATATTTTTAAAAAAAATGGATATAACCCCTACGATCTTGTTCATATATGACCCCTTCCAATCTTATTTATTAAATTCAGTCACAATTTAATTTTAAAAATTTATTTTTAAAATATAATAGCTATTATACCCTTTATACGTTATATGGTGGTTCATCTTGGCTCCGTTTAGATAAGGTGTGGGAAGAAATGAAGAAGGGAATAAGAGAATAAATTTATTATAAACAATTCAAACTCTTCACAAAATTACACACTTTCCAATATTTCTTCCCTTCTTCTTTTCTTCCCACACCTTATCCAAACGGAACCCTTGAGAAGATACGTCCAAGCATAAAATCATGAAATGAGATATCAATCATATCATTCCTTTCGAAATTATTAACTAAGTCTACGTTTAGATTCCATTTGAGAAGAAGGGAAGAAGAGAATAAGAAAATAAATTTATTGTAAATAATTTAAACTTTTCACAAAGTTACACACTTCCCAATACTTCTTTCCACTTCTTCTCTTTTTCTCTTCTTCCCACGCCTTATCCAAACGGAGCCTAAAAAATATAAATGAAAACACAAAAAGCTTAGTCCAGAGGCTAGAACATTAAATTATTGAAATAAAAGCCTTTATTTATTTTCGTATGTTTCCATTTCTTCCCTTCTTCCCTTCTTCTCACACCTATCCAAATGCACCCAAAGAGAAGGAAACGAAGACTGAGGGTCTATTTGCTGGAAAGATGGGAATACGAAGAGGTTTTTTGTTGAAGACTACATAATAAGGCTAGTTTAGTCATAATTTGACAAAAATGATTTTTTTTATTAAATCTAATGAGAAGAAGTTATATCCTTAATAAATAAGATGGGGTTATATTTGATTTTGAAGATTGGAGGGGTTATATTCAGGTGAGCAAGATTATAAGGATTATATCCAATTTTGTCCTTTTTTTCAATTAAATCAAACGCGCGTCAAGACAAATAATTTTAAAAAAAGTTTTGTCATGGTAAGTAAATAATATTTCGCTACAGAATTAAAAATTTTAAATGGTCACGGAGGATCGATGGAGGGAACAGAAAGAGAGATGGCGACGAGGCAGAAGAAGGATCCTAGCCGTATATCTATTTGTGATATTTAAGTCAGAAAAGATTGCGATTTGCTTTTCTTTTTCTCATTCAATGGTCAGAAAATGGTTGTGAAATAAGTGTTAGAGAAATTAATAAAACATTCCTTAGTTATTTACTTATTTTATTTTAAAAAAATAGAGACAATATAATACCTTGAAAATTGTTTGAGATACCTTCCTTAAAAAAATACTAATCGATCATAATTGACACAAAGTAAACAGACCATAATAAATCAAAGTTATTCATTAACTTATCAATTATAAATTTATAATTGAAACGGAAATTTACAATTTCAATAATTGAAAAGTTAATCGTGAAAGGAACATAACAAAAGTCAATTCGGTGAACAAAGTCGATTCCCTAAAAAATGAAACTGTTTTCTTTTTGCATTAAACTTTGCTTAAACTGAAACTTATAATTAACAAATATACATTACCACTTTGCTGCATACATAGTTGCACTTTGCTGTGCCTAAATAAATCTAATTATTTTCGCATTTTAGTATTTTAGTAGTGTATACTTTAATTTATCACATTATTTATGTTAGGAAACTGCCCAATTTTAATTTTGTGACTAATTACTAACTAATTAATCCAATTAAACAAAGAGCAAGAGGATCTAGTACCTAGCTATTTCGACACAAGAGAAAAGAGGTGGAAGTTGTACCTCCCGCGAAATCGTATTCGCGGGGCTCGATCCTACGGCATGGGAATCGATGGGGTGCTCTCCTTCGCCTCCTCCATGGCGCCCTCGAGTCCACCAAGGAATTTGGCCATGTCCCAATTCTTGTGCTAGCAAGAGAAGGGAGATAGCTAATCCATTTCACCATTCTTCAAGTAATTCTAGCAATTAACCTTTTGGAATAGCTATTCTCAACACATGAGACCTATGGGAATGCAAGAGAGAGAGAGACCTTCATGGGAGAATCAAAATTCTGCCCAAGAAGGTGGTGGCGGCTAGGGAGGAGAGGGAGGCAAGGTGAGAAGGTTAGATTTTGCTTCTTCAAGTGGTCCTTATATAGACCACTCTCCACCAACCTTTTCCATTTTCCCTTTTTACCCCTATATGGCCGGCCATTAAGTTGGGCCAAAAAGGCCACCCCACTTATTTATTTAATCTCACTTAGGCCATATATTAAATCAATTATTTAATAGGCCTTTCAAGTTGCATTCAATTTAGGCTCAAATAGACTATTAAATTAAAAGCCTATACTTTAATTTAATTCACTTAATTAAATTAAAGTGTGATAAAATTAATTATCAATATCTTGATAATCAATTTAGGATTAGCATGTTCATTAATTTATTTCTATATGATCCATTTGACTTAATTAATTATAACGGTCCACAACGTTATTTAATTAATTAATCAACTTATCATATTTTGCAATACTCACTATTGCAAATAAATAAATAATGCACGTATGGTCAAAGTCCTATTTGTGTGACCCTTTGAGGATTTATGCTATGTTGGACATGGAATTAAATCGTTATTTAATTCCAATAATCATAAGCGGTATCTAGCAACACGTTATGATTCCCAATTCGCATAAATAGTGTACAGCTACAATATTTCAATCCTGCATAAGAGAATAAATATATTTCTCTATTTTGATTCTTATGTCACACGATATCATCGTATAATCCAAGATAGGAATGTGTCATTCTTGCAGATTATACGTTTCTTGATCTAGAGATAATTGTATAAAGTTGCATGCAAACAATCTATCTCCATCAAGGGGCCCAAACAGATATCGTCACTCACTAAGTGAATTAATGAGGGACATACGGTTTTCTTGATGATTAGCTTTTCCCCGCACAATTCAAGAGAACATAAATAAAGTCCGTATAGCAGCCCTTATCGGGAATCAGCGGTAGACAGTATTTATTGAACCTATCCTCATGTGGAAAAGATAAACATCTCAAACTTAGAACCAAAATCACAACGAAATAAACAATGACACATAACACAATCCATATGTTTATTTCGATGGGTCAAGTCCTGTGCTATGTTCCATAACATACACATATGCAATTAAGTTGGTAACTCTTTACCTATGATTTGTAGAACTTAATCATCACTTAACTTGCATACTAATCTTATATGATAATTAATGTTCCTTGTTAATTATCAAGATTATGGACCGTTTAGATTTATTATTGTCATTCTAAAGAATGATCAACAGAGATCTACAATTCAGATCCTCAACCTGAATGATCTGTCAATAATAAACCTAGGAACAGATGATAATATATCATCCATAACATAAACTAATAATTAAGTCATTAAATTATTGACTTCTAGGACATAACTCTAACAATCTCCCACTTGGCCTAGAGTCAATCAATAGTGACTTCTAGCCAACGAAGAATTGAGAACAATGTCATATATCTACATATATACATGTCTCAGACCTCAAAATAAATAATACGCTTAAAGCTAGTTACTCATACGTCCACCACGTATGGATGCATAAAAGCATCTCGTATACTGCTCAAGGTAGAGGTCGTGCTAGAGTGTTCACTGTGTTCGCGAACCTATCCAAAAATTGTTCGACCATATATATATATATACTCCTATATATATTCTTGATCACCATCATATGATATCAAGTGATATCGTTATAGATCATATTTGAATCTCCAATGTAACATTGGGTTCTTTAGGAGTAAGTTATAGTTCGAGATGCTTAGAACCATAATAACTCAACTAAGAAATCGATCCGAAATAAACTTCTTTTATTGCTTCACAAGTTGCTATGTATTTTGCTTTGGTGACGGAAACGGTTGTAATATTCCATTTAGAACACCTTCTAAAATTACAACACCACCTTTTAGCAAAATATGTAGTTCAACTGTGATTATATCAATCTTTGGAAAAACTAGCATTAGTGTAATTAATTTACACGAGCTCTCTTTCATCTTAAGAGATGAAACATTATATCACTCTTTCTCATAAGGTACTCGAGGATATCCTTGACTATCGTCCTAATGTGTCTCTCTTGTATCCATTTGACAACTGTTTGTCATATCCTTTGGATACTACACATCGGGGTATATGCATAAATATGACGTACACAATGAAACTCATAATGAAAGAATTCTTGAACTATTTCATGCACTTTCTTGAATTGAGTTGCAATAGACCGAGTTAAAACACTCAAGTCATGCCATGTGACGTACAGTTAGACATCCTTTCTTGGAGTGTAACTTTCGTGTTTCTAGAACACTTCGTCAATATATGCATATTTGTTCAAACCTGACATCCATCATAATCTATCTTCATAGATTTGTTTCCTAGGATCAGGTGATTTTGTCCAAGTTCTCATTTGAGAAAGCATTCTCCAAAGAGATCTTGACAATATTCATTTTCTTAATGTTATTCCCAATTAATGAATTGTTATCTTGAACAATACAAGTAATACAATTATGCTCCCACTGAATATCTTGTCTATACAAGATACTTTCGACGAAGTTCAACTCCTTGACTTCATTGTCAAAACTTTTATTCCAATCTCCACAACACTTGCTTTAATCCATTAATGGATCCTTGAAGCATGCGTATGTTTTTAGCAATACATAAAATCTCGATTTGTGTCAAATGCACAACATCATCCTTCATTCATACGATGAAGGCGGTTTTATGTGTTTTTCCATATATCAATATATATGAAATACAACTATTGCTAGAATGATCTTTATTGACTTTTACATAGCCACAAACAAGAGGTTGTGCTTTGTACGTAGTCAACTAGTCATCGACTTAGACATAGCTACAAGCGAGAAGCCGCGCTTTGTACATAGTCGATTTGTTATCCATGTCGATCTTTCCTTTTGAAGATCTAAAACGTTCTTGATGGATTGCTCCTTCATGAACGTCAACCAAGGTCTATACCTTGTTGTTATACATGGATTTTATTTAAAGATCATATGAATTCAAACCATATATGTGGAATCGGATCGTTCCATCGTTTTTCTTGTTTATCAACGGATTCTCATATGCTAAGTTTGAGAATGTCGTGAAGCCAATGCACCAAACGGCTTAGGCAATCAACTCTCGTTGATCTTTTGTAGGACTGGTACTTGAGGTTCATGAACTACTTCCACAATGAATTGTTGAACGAGTTCTTGACTCCTCATATATTCCATGAGTTTCTCGAATCATCATCAACTCGTGATATGGTTGAGTCCTCATTGGAAGGAGCGTACTATTAAACTTCTTTTCAAAACAACTTGTGAATGAAGTTCCGCTCAACTCCCACTAAGCAACATGTATGGAGTGACAAGTTTCCCATAAGAGTACTTCTTGTAGTGACGCATAAACTCCTTTAATGCTCACTTTACTCCCACTACTTCTTCTTGAGAATTTCAATTCATCAAGACTACATTATGATTAGCAACAACTACTTTGTTCTTGTCATATTCGTGGAAGTAGTGCCTTTTAATATAAAGCATCCTACAAATATATAGTGTCTTATTTGGTTTAACCTTACAAGTCCACAATACTTGAAATAAGCTTCTCAACACCAAATCTCGAGAAGTATTATACTTAGAGATCAAAATCTCGTAAGAAACCTTCCTCAATAGACTTTGATGGAACACCATTCAGTGTAAACAATATTGTCCTCAAACATAATTCCCTAATACGAGTCGAATAAGTCAATTTGATTTATTATCGATCGAACTATACAAAATATTGTTCGATACCTCCATTCTTGGACACATTATTCCATAATGTTCCTCATGGAGTGAGTTATGAAACTATTTTCATACCCTTTAGATAATACTTCAAATCATATGACTTAACTACTTATTTGCCACGATTAATTGTAAGACTTTTCTTTTTCCTTGAACGGTCTTTTTAACTTCACACTTGAACTCCTTTGAACTAGTCAAAAGGTTCATACTTATACCTTATCAAATAGATATGTTAATATCTACAATGATCGTTGGTTAAGTAGTAAAGTATCAACAACCTTTCATTGCACAAGTACTTATTGGTCTTTATACATCGATATGTATAAGTCCTAATCAAGTCACTTGTCCTTAAACCTTTGTAGGTTAAAGGCGCTTTTGTCATTTAACAAACATGATTCGCATATCAATCGATTTGAAATCGAATTGAATTTCGAGCTCTACGTTACGTAGACTCTCATAATGCGATTCTCGTTTATATATGTGACTAAGCGGTTATATATAACATGAAAGTCAAATACTTTATGTCAAGTCTTACGCATCCTATTTGTCATTCATAACTTGTTTATCTATTTCAAGCAAATTCCATCAAGATGCATGAAATCATATAAACAAATTCATAATAAAAGAACTTGTCTTTTATTAAACATAGTTATCCATCATCAAATATGAAATGGAGACGCTATGAGAGGTTTTAGAATTAAGGTATGCAACCTTCAATTCCTAAACAAACTCTTAATAAAGATAACTCTACGTATTCAATGGTAATGACTTAAATGAATAAGTCATCTCCTATACGGAGTTTACTTTATATCTCTCGAACATTCTCTTATTCTTCATTGCCAACACATTTCGTTAAATGCGAGCATATGAACTAGTATCAAGTTACTAGTGTGAATTAGAGATAGTGAGATATTTTTGAACGACAAATACTTCTTAGGATTAGAATATCACAATCATGGTATTTCAGACAACCTTTCAAATGCCTCCCATAAACGGCAAATGAAACATCTCATGTGACACATGGTCATCAATGAGAGTCTCGAAATTTCAACTCATACATTGGTGAAGTATTTCTTGAATACTTAACCAATTACCTTTTTCACCAACAAGTGTGCGTAAAAGGTAACGTTATATCCTTCATAATTCCAAAGAGATCGTATGACAATATCAACAATCCTTGATATCGGAGATTAATATCTCTAGTCATCAATTAGCTACTTCAATCTTTCGATTTGTAAGCTAATGAAACATTCATATAACTTCTTTTAAAAGAATAATCTCTTGGTCAACTCATATTTTTTATACTCAATCATAAATGATGGAGTTAATATCTACTTTCTCTAAGAACACTTTCTTGAGTAAGCGGATGAGAACGTACGAGTTACTTTTAGTCCATATGAATTCGCTAATTCAAAAGGTCTAGAAATTTCAAATGAGGATATTAGCCATACGCTTTATTGAATAACTTTTCGCCAAAAGTCAATCAATCATCGCAATGCTACGTTCGGGTAGTTTGAGGAAAGTTTTGGGAATTGACATACTCAAATTTCTCTTCACTAAGATCGTGTCTCAGGAATCGGTATTACTTCTTTAAGTAACTACCTTTTAGAAACGAGTTTGTTCATTTTTCAAAGATTGATCGCAACAAAATTAACAATTTTAACATCTATAACAAAATCAATTTACGGTCATTTAGTTTATGCAATTGTTTTATTTATAACAAATAAAACTCCCACTATATTTATTTAATGTCCCTAATATAGTAGGTTTTCCAAGATCCCTATTTTCGTTGAGATGGTGCTAGCGTCGGCGTGACACCAAAACAACTAGATAAGGTAGGTTCTCCAACCAATCATTTCATATGATTCTTGGTTTGTGAAATATCACATGTATATCCACAAACTTTGCCCCGATGCCCAATCCGATTAGAAAACATCGTTAAGTAACCTTTCTCTATTTGCTCCTAGTAAATCCGATTTACACCCCGACACGGATGATGGAACACGATGTCCCGCGTCGGCGAGAATGCATCAATGAACGATCATACACGTTAGAAGGGGATAGAGAGAAGGAGGGCGATTTAACTTAATCATGTTTTGTTTGGGACAATCAATTAAGTGACACTTGTATGGTGGTCATGTAAGCATACACCCATACCTAGCCTATGACAATTCATAGCAATCACAAGCAATCACATATAAGCATCTCATAGTTGTGGGTTTGTATGGCTCCCGCTTGCATTAGTTTCGCCACATCGTCCATGGAGCAAAACTAATCTAATCCTTGCCCTCCCACTAAATTCTATAAGGATCTAAATCCTATATAAAATAAAGGTGCAAAATACATGTGAAAACATCATATTCCCTTCCTATCCTTAGGGGCATGCAAGTCTCACAAGTTACATCAAAAATTAATCAAAAATTAATTAATGGCACCAAAGGCCGCATTACAAACATTCACACATGCATTCATTTACAACCACAAGGCATTGAGTCTTGAGCCATACTAAACCCACTATCCACCTACAAAACAAAGTTAGCACATACAAGAACTTTGTTTCCAATTAACGATTTTCAAGCATCTTTGCGTATCGTTTGCTATAAGTAAATTTCGTGTACAAATCCTCAATTTTAAACAACCAAACTTGTTTAAATTCATTTAGAAAGTTCTTTCAACATCCCATAATAGAAAGGAGATCAAACAAGGAGTTTTCTAATTAAATTCAACTAGTTTGAATACTTAGAAAAACAGTAATTTACCAAAAAACGTAACTAATGGAATCCAACAAAAACAATAGTTTTCGGTCTCCAAAAATTCTCAAATAAATTACTTAAGCTCCTTATCAAAGTTGTGACTACCAGTAAAAAATTCAAGAAGAGATCTTAAACCATCTGGGAGAATCAAAAATGACAAATCTCTTACAAGTGCACGAAACACCGTTATGAGATTTTCAGCTTATCCTCTCAACCATTTGGTCTGTTAGACCACCTTCTATCCAGTTTTTATATATATAATATACATAGAAAAACTTGTTTAGACTACAGGCTATCCATTCATGAAAAGAAAACAACCAAGTTCAGTTCAATAATATTAAGTTACAGCCTAAACAATCAACAAATTCTGTACTGGAACAGACTGTCAATCGAAAGGTTTTAACCTAGTTGAAGGTCCAAACTTCCACGAAAAATTATGAAATTAATTTTCCTGGAATCCTAACTCAAAATAGAACAACTCCATTTAAACAGAATTTTTAAAGGAGTTCTCAGTTGGTACAGTTTATTAGAACAATCGATTTGCTCAACAAACTGGATCTGACAAGATCTTCCTTTTCATACTTGAAAACCCACAAATTAATCCGAGTCATGCAACAATTTATACATGCTCAGAAAGAGCTTCAAGTCCTCTTTATTTCTAGCCATAGAACACTGGTACTTATATTCAAAATATAAATCTTTCAAGCCATTCAAACAGGACAGTGCGAGCAGAAACTGGTTCTGCGCACTGTCGCCGTTTTATTCACAATAAATCTACACTAATTCAGAAAAATATGAATCCAACGCCAAAAGAATCACAATCCACAGATCTACAACTTTCATGTAGATGGAAAGATCTTCCAGAGAACTTATCACATCAAAAAATGCGAAATAACACAGAAAATACCATTTCCAGACAGCAAACAAACGCATCATCTCTACTAATCCGTTAATTAGCTAATTTCTCTTAATTAAGTGTCAAAATAGCTTAAGTACGACCAAGGCTAATCCGTTAGAAAGTGTGCTAATTTTCATTTTTATGCTAATTACCAATTAATTAACCAAGCAAACATAGCACACACAAGATCTAGTACACAAGCTATTCAAACACACGAGAAAAAAGGGGAAATCGATACCTCCCGCGAAATCGTATTCGCGGGGCTCGATCCTACGGCATGGGAATCGATGGGGTGCTCTCCTTCGCCTCCTCCATGGCGCCCTCGAGTCCACCAAGGAATTTGGCCATGTCCCAATTCTTGTGCTAGCAAGAGAAGGGAGATAGCTAATCCATTTCACCATTCTTCAAGTAATTCTAGCAATTAACCTTTTGGAATAGCTATTCTCAACACATGAGACCTATGGGAATGCAAGAGAGAGAGAGACCTTCATGGGAGAATCAAAATTCTGCCCAAGAAGGTGGTGGCGGCTAGGGAGGAGAGGGAGGCAAGGTGAGAAGGTTAGATTTTGCTTCTTCAAGTGGTCCTTATATAGACCACTCTCCACCAACCTTTTCCATTTTCCCTTTTTACCCCTATATGGCCGGCCATTAAGTTGGGCCAAAAAGGCCACCCCACTTATTTATTTAATCTCACTTAGGCCATATATTAAATCAATTATTTAATAGGCCTTTCAAGTTGCATTCAATTTAGGCTCAAATAGACTATTAAATTAAAAGCCTATACTTTAATTTAATTCACTTAATTAAATTAAAGTGTGATAAAATTAATTATCAATATCTTGATAATCAATTTAGGATTAGCATGTTCATTAATTTATTTCTATATGATCCATTTGACTTAATTAATTATAACGGTCCACAACGTTATTTAATTAATTAATCAACTTATCATATTTTGCAATACTCACTATTGCAAATAAATAAATAATGCACGTATGGTCAAAGTCCTATTTGTGTGACCCTTTGAGGATTTATGCTATGTTGGACATGGAATTAAATCGTTATTTAATTCCAATAATCATAAGCGGTATCTAGCAACACGTTATGATTCCCAATTCGCATAAATAGTGTACAGCTACAATATTTCAATCCTGCATAAGAGAATAAATATATTTCTCTATTTTGATTCTTATGTCACACCATATCATCGTATAATCCAAGATAGGAATGTGTCATTCTTGCAGATTATACGTTTCTTGATCTAGAGATAATTGTATAAAGTTGCATGCAAACAATCTATCTCCATCAAGGGGCCCAAACAGATATCGTCACTCACTAAGTGAATTAATGAGGGACATACGGTTTTCTTGATGATTAGCTTTTCCCCGCACAATTCAAGAGAACATAAATAAAGTCCGTATAGCAGCCCTTATCGGGAATCAGCGGTAGACAGTATTTATTGAACCTATCCTCATGTGGAAAAGATAAACATCTCAAACTTAGAACCAAAATCACAACGAAATAAACAATGACACATAACACAATCCATATGTTTATTTCGATGGGTCAAGTCCTGTGCTATGTTCCATAACATACACATATGCAATTAAGTTGGTAACTCTTTACCTATGATTTGTAGAACTTAATCATCACTTAACTTGCATACTAATCTTATATGATAATTAATGTTCCTTGTTAATTATCAAGATTATGGACCGTTTAGATTTATTATTGTCATTCTAAAGAATGATCAACAGAGATCTACAATTCAGATCCTCAACCTGAATGATCTGTCAATAATAAACCTAGGAACAGATGATAATATATCATCCATAACATAAACTAATAATTAAGTCATTAAATTATTGACTTCTAGGACATAACTCTAACAATCTCCCACTTGGCCTAGAGTCAATCAATAGTGACTTCTAGCCAACGAAGAATTGAGAACAATGTCATATATCTACATATATACATGTCTCAGACCTCAAAATAAATAATACGCTTAAAGCTAGTTACTCATACGTCCACCACGTATGGATGCATAAAAGCATCTCGTATACTGCTCAAGGTAGAGGTCGTGCTAGAGTGTTCACTGTGTTCGCGAACCTATCCAAAAATTGTTCGACCATATATATATATATACTCCTATATATATTCTTGATCACCATCATATGATATCAAGTGATATCGTTATAGATCATATTTGAATCTCCAATGTAACATTGGGTTCTTTAGGAGTAAGTTATAGTTCGAGATGCTTAGAACCATAATAACTCAACTAAGAAATCGATCCGAAATAAACTTCTTTTATTGCTTCACAAGTTGCTATGTATTTTGCTTTGGTGACGGAAACGGTTGTAATATTCCATTTAGAACACCTTCTAAAATTACAACACCACCTTTTAGCAAAATATGTAGTTCAACTGTGATTATATCAATCTTTGGAAAAACTAGCATTAGTGTAATTAATTTACACGAGCTCTCTTTCATCTTAAGAGATGAAACATTATATCACTCTTTCTCATAAGGTACTCGAGGATATCCTTGACTATCGTCCTAATGTGTCTCTCTTGTATCCATTTGACAACTGTTTGTCATATCCTTTGGATACTACACATCGGGGTATATGCATAAATATGACGTACACAATGAAACTCATAATGAAAGAATTCTTGAACTATTTCATGCACTTTCTTGAATTGAGTTGCAATAGACCGAGTTAAAACACTCAAGTCATGCCATGTGACGTACAGTTAGACATCCTTTCTTGGAGTGTAACTTTCGTGTTTCTAGAACACTTCGTCAATATATGCATATTTGTTCAAACCTGACATCCATCATAATCTATCTTCATAGATTTGTTTCCTAGGATCAGGTGATTTTGTCCAAGTTCTCATTTGAGAAAGCATTCTCCAAAGAGATCTTGACAATATTCATTTTCTTAATGTTATTCCCAATTAATGAATTGTTATCTTGAACAATACAAGTAATACAATTATGCTCCCACTGAATATCTTGTCTATACAAGATACTTTCGACGAAGTTCAACTCCTTGACTTCATTGTCAAAACTTTTATTCCAATCTCCACAACACTTGCTTTAATCCATTAATGGATCCTTGAAGCATGCGTATGTTTTTAGCAATACATAAAATCTCGATTTGTGTCAAATGCACAACATCATCCTTCATTCATACGATGAAGGCGGTTTTATGTGTTTTTCCATATATCAATATATATGAAATACAACTATTGCTAGAATGATCTTTATTGACTTTTACATAGCCACAAACAAGAGGTTGTGCTTTGTACGTAGTCAACTAGTCATCGACTTAGACATAGCTACAAGCGAGAAGCCGCGCTTTGTACATAGTCGATTTGTTATCCATGTCGATCTTTCCTTTTGAAGATCTAAAACGTTCTTGATGGATTGCTCCTTCATGAACGTCAACCAAGGTCTATACCTTGTTGTTATACATGGATTTTATTTAAAGATCATATGAATTCAAACCATATATGTGGAATCGGATCGTTCCATCGTTTTTCTTGTTTATCAACGGATTCTCATATGCTAAGTTTGAGAATGTCGTGAAGCCAATGCACCAAACGGCTTAGGCAATCAACTCTCGTTGATCTTTTGTAGGACTGGTACTTGAGGTTCATGAACTACTTCCACAATGAATTGTTGAACGAGTTCTTGACTCCTCATATATTCCATGAGTTTCTCGAATCATCATCAACTCGTGATATGGTTGAGTCCTCATTGGAAGGAGCGTACTATTAAACTTCTTTTCAAAACAACTTGTGAATGAAGTTCCGCTCAACTCCCACTAAGCAACATGTATGGAGTGACAAGTTTCCCATAAGAGTACTTCTTGTAGTGACGCATAAACTCCTTTAATGCTCACTTTACTCCCACTACTTCTTCTTGAGAATTTCAATTCATCAAGACTACATTATGATTAGCAACAACTACTTTGTTCTTGTCATATTCGTGGAAGTAGTGCCTTTTAATATAAAGCATCCTACAAATATATAGTGTCTTATTTGGTTTAACCTTACAAGTCCACAATACTTGAAATAAGCTTCTCAACACCAAATCTCGAGAAGTATTATACTTAGAGATCAAAATCTCGTAAGAAACCTTCCTCAATAGACTTTGATGGAACACCATTCAGTGTAAACAATATTGTCCTCAAACATAATTCCCTAATACGAGTCGAATAAGTCAATTTGATTTATTATCGATCGAACTATACAAAATATTGTTCGATACCTCCATTCTTGGACACATTATTCCATAATGTTCCTCATGGAGTGAGTTATGAAACTATTTTCATACCCTTTAGATAATACTTCAAATCATATGACTTAACTACTTATTTGCCACGATTAATTGTAAGACTTTTCTTTTTCCTTGAACGGTCTTTTTAACTTCACACTTGAACTCCTTTGAACTAGTCAAAAGGTTCATACTTATACCTTATCAAATAGATATGTTAATATCTACAATGATCGTTGGTTAAGTAGTAAAGTATCAACAACCTTTCATTGCACAAGTACTTATTGGTCTTTATACATCGATATGTATAAGTCCTAATCAAGTCACTTGTCCTTAAACCTTTGTAGGTTAAAGGCGCTTTTGTCATTTAACAAACATGATTCGCATATCAATCGATTTGAAATCGAATTGAATTTCGAGCTCTACGTTACGTAGACTCTCATAATGCGATTCTCGTTTATATATGTGACTAAGCGGTTATATATAACATGAAAGTCAAATACTTTATGTCAAGTCTTACGCATCCTATTTGTCATTCATAACTTGTTTATCTATTTCAAGCAAATTCCATCAAGATGCATGAAATCATATAAACAAATTCATAATAAAAGAACTTGTCTTTTATTAAACATAGTTATCCATCATCAAATATGAAATGGAGACGCTATGAGAGGTTTTAGAATTAAGGTATGCAACCTTCAATTCCTAAACAAACTCTTAATAAAGATAACTCTACGTATTCAATGGTAATGACTTAAATGAATAAGTCATCTCCTATACGGAGTTTACTTTATATCTCTCGAACATTCTCTTATTCTTCATTGCCAACACATTTCGTTAAATGCGAGCATATGAACTAGTATCAAGTTACTAGTGTGAATTAGAGATAGTGAGATATTTTTGAACGACAAATACTTCTTAGGATTAGAATATCACAATCATGGTATTTCAGACAACCTTTCAAATGCCTCCCATAAACGGCAAATGAAACATCTCATGTGACACATGGTCATCAATGAGAGTCTCGAAATTTCAACTCATACATTGGTGAAGTATTTCTTGAATACTTAACCAATTACCTTTTTCACCAACAAGTGTGCGTAAAAGGTAACGTTATATCCTTCATAATTCCAAAGAGATCGTATGACAATATCAACAATCCTTGATATCGGAGATTAATATCTCTAGTCATCAATTAGCTACTTCAATCTTTCGATTTGTAAGCTAATGAAACATTCATATAACTTCTTTTAAAAGAATAATCTCTTGGTCAACTCATATTTTTTATACTCAATCATAAATGATGGAGTTAATATCTACTTTCTCTAAGAACACTTTCTTGAGTAAGCGGATGAGAACGTACGAGTTACTTTTAGTCCATATGAATTCGCTAATTCAAAAGGTCTAGAAATTTCAAATGAGGATATTAGCCATACGCTTTATTGAATAACTTTTCGCCAAAAGTCAATCAATCATCGCAATGCTACGTTCGGGTAGTTTGAGGAAAGTTTTGGGAATTGACATACTCAAATTTCTCTTCACTAAGATCGTGTCTCAGGAATCGGTATTACTTCTTTAAGTAACTACCTTTTAGAAACGAGTTTGTTCATTTTTCAAAGATTGATCGCAACAAAATTAACAATTTTAACATCTATAACAAAATCAATTTACGGTCATTTAGTTTATGCAATTGTTTTATTTATAACAAATAAAACTCCCACTATATTTATTTAATGTCCCTAATATAGTAGGTTTTCCAAGATCCCTATTTTCGTTGAGATGGTGCTAGCGTCGGCGTGACACCAAAACAACTAGATAAGGTAGGTTCTCCAACCAATCATTTCATATGATTCTTGGTTTGTGAAATATCACATGTATATCCACAAACTTTGCCCCGATGCCCAATCCGATTAGAAAACATCGTTAAGTAACCTTTCTCTATTTGCTCCTAGTAAATCCGATTTACACCCCGACACGGATGATGGAACACGATGTCCCGCGTCGGCGAGAATGCATCAATGAACGATCATACACGTTAGAAGGGGATAGAGAGAAGGAGGGCGATTTAACTTAATCATGTTTTGTTTGGGACAATCAATTAAGTGACACTTGTATGGTGGTCATGTAAGCATACACCCATACCTAGCCTATGACAATTCATAGCAATCACAAGCAATCACATATAAGCATCTCATAGTTGTGGGTTTGTATGGCTCCCGCTTGCATTAGTTTCGCCACATCGTCCATGGAGCAAAACTAATCTAATCCTTGCCCTCCCACTAAATTCTATAAGGATCTAAATCCTATATAAAATAAAGGTGCAAAATACATGTGAAAACATCATATTCCCTTCCTATCCTTAGGGGCATGCAAGTCTCACAAGTTACATCAAAAATTAATCAAAAATTAATTAATGGCACCAAAGGCCGCATTACAAACATTCACACATGCATTCATTTACAACCACAAGGCATTGAGTCTTGAGCCATACTAAACCCACTATCCACCTACAAAACAAAGTTAGCACATACAAGAACTTTGTTTCCAATTAACGATTTTCAAGCATCTTTGCGTATCGTTTGCTATAAGTAAATTTCGTGTACAAATCCTCAATTTTAAACAACCAAACTTGTTTAAATTCATTTAGAAAGTTCTTTCAACATCCCATAACAGAAAGGAGATCAAACAAGGAGTTTTCTAATTAAATTCAACTAGTTTGAATACTTAGAAAAACAGTAATTTACCAAAAAACGTAACTAATGGAATCCAACAAAAACAATAGTTTTCGGTCTCCAAAAATTCTCAAATAAATTACTTAAGCTCCTTATCAAAGTTGTGACTACCAGTAAAAAATTCAAGAAGAGATCTTAAACCATCTGGGAGAATCAAAAATGACAAATCTCTTACAAGTGCACGAAACACCGTTATGAGATTTTCAGCTTATCCTCTCAACCATTTGGTCTGTTAGACCACCTTCTATCCAGTTTTTATATATATAATATACATAGAAAAACTTGTTTAGACTACAGGCTATCCATTCATGAAAAGAAAACAACCAAGTTCAGTTCAATAATATTAAGTTACAGCCTAAACAATCAACAAATTCTGTACTGGAACAGACTGTCAATCGAAAGGTTTTAACCTAGTTGAAGGTCCAAACTTCCACGAAAAATTATGAAATTAATTTTCCTGGAATCCTAACTCAAAATAGAACAACTCCATTTAAACAGAATTTTTAAAGGAGTTCTCAGTTGGTACAGTTTATTAGAACAATCGATTTGCTCAACAAACTGGATCTGACAAGATCTTCCTTTTCATACTTGAAAACCCACAAATTAATCCGAGTCATGCAACAATTTATACATGCTCAGAAAGAGCTTCAAGTCCTCTTTATTTCTAGCCATAGAACACTGGTACTTATATTCAAAATATAAATCTTTCAAGCCATTCAAACAGGACAGTGCGAGCAGAAACTGGTTCTGCGCACTGTCGCCGTTTTATTCACAATAAATCTACACTAATTCAGAAAAATATGAATCCAACGCCAAAAGAATCACAATCCACAGATCTACAACTTTCATGTAGATGGAAAGATCTTCCAGAGAACTTATCACATCAAAAAATGCGAAATAACACAGAAAATACCATTTCCAGACAGCAAACAAACGCATCATCTCTACTAATCCGTTAATTAGCTAATTTCTCTTAATTAAGTGTCAAAATAGCTTAAGTACGACCAAGGCTAATCCGTTAGAAAGTGTGCTAATTTTCATTTTTATGCTAATTACCAATTAATTAACCAAGCAAACATAGCACACACAAGATCTAGTACACAAGCTATTCAAACACACGAGAAAAAAGGGGAAATCGATACCTCCCGCGAAATCGTATTCGCGGGGCTCGATCCTACGGCATGGGAATCGATGGGGTGCTCTCCTTCGCCTCCTCCATGGCGCCCTCGAGTCCACCAAGGAATTTGGCCATGTCCCAATTCTTGTGCTAGCAAGAGAAGGGAGATAGCTAATCCATTTCACCATTCTTCAAGTAATTCTAGCAATTAACCTTTTGGAATAGCTATTCTCAACACATGAGACCTATGGGAATGCAAGAGAGAGAGAGACCTTCATGGGAGAATCAAAATTCTGCCCAAGAAGGTGGTGGCGGCTAGGGAGGAGAGGGAGGCAAGGTGAGAAGGTTAGATTTTGCTTCTTCAAGTGGTCCTTATATAGACCACTCTCCACCAACCTTTTCCATTTTCCCTTTTTACCCCTATATGGCCGGCCATTAAGTTGGGCCAAAAAGGCCACCCCACTTATTTATTTAATCTCACTTAGGCCATATATTAAATCAATTATTTAATAGGCCTTTCAAGTTGCATTCAATTTAGGCTCAAATAGACTATTAAATTAAAAGCCTATACTTTAATTTAATTCACTTAATTAAATTAAAGTGTGATAAAATTAATTATCAATATCTTGATAATCAATTTAGGATTAGCATGTTCATTAATTTATTTCTATATGATCCATTTGACTTAATTAATTATAACGGTCCACAACGTTATTTAATTAATTAATCAACTTATCATATTTTGCAATACTCACTATTGCAAATAAATAAATAATGCACGTATGGTCAAAGTCCTATTTGTGTGACCCTTTGAGGATTTATGCTATGTTGGACATGGAATTAAATCGTTATTTAATTCCAATAATCATAAGCGGTATCTAGCAACACGTTATGATTCCCAATTCGCATAAATAGTGTACAGCTACAATATTTCAATCCTGCATAAGAGAATAAATATATTTCTCTATTTTGATTCTTATGTCACACGATATCATCGTATAATCCAAGATAGGAATGTGTCATTCTTGCAGATTATACGTTTCTTGATCTAGAGATAATTGTATAAAGTTGCATGCAAACAATCTATCTCCATCAAGGGGCCCAAACAGATATCGTCACTCACTAAGTGAATTAATGAGGGACATACGGTTTTCTTGATGATTAGCTTTTCCCCGCACAATTCAAGAGAACATAAATAAAGTCCGTATAGCAGCCCTTATCGGGAATCAGCGGTAGACAGTATTTATTGAACCTATCCTCATGTGGAAAAGATAAACATCTCAAACTTAGAACCAAAATCACAACGAAATAAACAATGACACATAACACAATCCATATGTTTATTTCGATGGGTCAAGTCCTGTGCTATGTTCCATAACATACACATATGCAATTAAGTTGGTAACTCTTTACCTATGATTTGTAGAACTTAATCATCACTTAACTTGCATACTAATCTTATATGATAATTAATGTTCCTTGTTAATTATCAAGATTATGGACCGTTTAGATTTATTATTGTCATTCTAAAGAATGATCAACAGAGATCTACAATTCAGATCCTCAACCTGAATGATCTGTCAATAATAAACCTAGGAACAAATGATAATATATCATCCATAACATAAACTAATAATTAAGTCATTAAATTATTGACTTCTAGGACATAACTCTAACAATTTAATTGATGTTTATTTTTAAATTTTGTCGTAAACATTCAAATATAAAAAAAAATAAAAAGACATCGAGCTCCATATGGACTATCGCGCGAGTCAAATCCATGCTACAGGGGTGATTTTCGCTCAGTTCCTTTTTTTTATTTCCATCAAATTTAGGCAATTTCAATCTAAATTTTTTTGTCATTTCGATCAAAATTATAAATTAATAATTGCACTATGACCCATTATATAAACCTCTGTTCGATTTTCACTGAAATAAAACCAAATTCATTTTCTCTTTGAAAAATTGTTAATGGTTCTAAGCCATGCATCATCTGTCACTTCCAATATGATTTTCTCATCGTCATACTCTCCTTCCTCCCGAGTCGCTACGCCGTGCTCACCTCCGTGCTCTCCCGCCGCTTCCAGCACCTCTGGAAGGCCTCTCCTTCCGTCAACCTCTCCTTCTCGAAGGCTACATTTAAGGAATCAACCTCCTATGTCGCCATGGCCAACAGCGTTCTCCTCAGTCGCCAACCCTCCGACCCACCTCTTCTCCGCCTCCACCTTTTTGTCCCTTCTCAGCTCCCCGACGACATCCCTCCCGAATTCATTTCTTCTTTGCTTGCTCATGCTCATTCTCTCGGCCTCCGCCACCTTACATTAGATGGCTACGGCGATCATGAACTCATTCTCCACTCTGTCTTCTCTGTTACCTCTCTCCAGTCCCTTTCTCTTCCCATCAATTCTTGTGAATTGATTTTCCCTTCAGAAGGCACTGCCACCACTTTGACCCGCTTGAAAAGTCTCTCTCTCTCGATTTGAATCCGGTCAAGTCGGCCCAAGTCGAGCGCCTTCTTTCCGAGTTGTGTTGTTTGGAACATTTGCAACTTAGCATAGTTGCTGGGATGCTCACTGTGTCCTCCTCTACAGTAAAAAAACTGGAGCTTCTTATCATTATTACTATGGATGATCCTGGCTCTGTTTTGAGGCTATGCATGCCTTCCTTGGAGTTTCTTTATTTGGAAAGTCGAGGTACTAGTCAACATCTACCTCACATCCATGGAGACATTCCCTTGCTCAGAAAATCTGTCATTACGCTTCGTAACCTTCGATCTAACAATGTCAATGCTGCTATTGCTCAATTTCTAAAATTCATCTCACATGCGGAAGAGCTTAGCCTGGATTTGAAGGAGCATTGGGTATAACCCCCATCCTTATACTTTTTTTTCTTGTATATGTTTGCTGGTTTGCTTCTAGTATTGCCTCCAGATTGCAATCTTATAAAAAGTTTATTATTAACATTTGAATTTTGCATACAAAATGAAATGGTCAATTTATTTTTCTCTCTTTTTTTTTAATTTATTAAGGCTATGTTTGGATGCAAGAAGAAGAACGAGGAAGAAGAAAGAGGGAAGAAAAAAAATTATAAACAATCCAAATTCTTCATAAAGTTATACACTTCCTAATATTTTTTTCCACTTCTTTCTTTCTTCTCTTCTTCCCACACCTATCCAAACGGAGCCTAAACTAGGCAACTTTGGCCCTGAAATGGAGAAATGTAAGGTAACCGGCATATATGTTTAGAAAGAGGGACAAATGGTACGAGAAATTTGATGTGAATGTAGTTATTGAAACGTGATTGTTTAACATAAATTTCTTTAGGATGTCGACTTTAAAGAATGTAGCCTACTTTATAAAATTGTTGAAGTTGTCATTGCTATTTAAGTTCATACAAACCTCAACAAAAACACATGTGACGTTGGTAGTACCTGTCCTCCATGGATATGGGCATGAAAGATAATGGGATTAGGATGTGAAGCATTTTACATATAAATTCGTACTATCATTTATGCAAAAAGAGAGTGGCTAATGTCAAACATAGAGGACAAATACACTTGTCCAACATGATAAAATTTTAATTTTTAAAATTAAAATGACCGATCCAAACCATTCAAATTGTTCTACGCGATAAAATTTTCATGGAGACCAAATTTTATATTTTTTTCAAATTGTTTTACTATTATTTTTTGGAATTTTTGAATATGCTCAATCTAAAAAATTACGAACCCTCCAATTTTGAAAATTCGAGAAAAAATTAGTTAAAAAATTTGAAAAAAATGTAAAATTTGATTTTCAACGATATTTTAATATAGAGATCATTTTGAGCGGTTTGGATCGGTCGTTTGAAATTTTAATAGTCGACGTTTGGATCGTATTTGACATCGTATATGTTTGATTCTAGCATTACTCATGAAAAAAAAGTAGATTTTGAAAAGTAGATGACTAGATGTAGAAATTATAATTTCAACTTCAGGAATGAGGTACAGCTTTTTAAAATGAAACTATGGTTACTTCTTTGTATTTAATATGTTTGTACAGTAGTCATATATGCACATTAATGACTAGATAAAAGAAGAAAGTAAATTAAATTTACTGGGGAAATTTATGAAATGCTGGTTTGATAGAAACCAGACTTCATGTTCATAGTTTGTCCTTTAGGGAGTTGCTAATGGAAGGTAATATGATATACTTCAAACGATACGTCTGTTTTATGTCTGAAATATGAGTTTGTTTTATGTCTGAAATATGCATTTATTCGGATAACATGGGATGGAATGGTAGGGTTGTGTCTTTTTTTTTTTTTTTTTAAAAAAATCCTTAATTAGATTTCTTTTTTCTTTTCTCTATCTTCAATCTGTTTGTTTTTCTTTTCTTAGAGTTATGTAGTAGGTTTCTGCTATTTATGTGCTCAATTTGTCCGAAATTATTTTATATAGAATTTTTGACACAAAAAATTTTAATAGAAAGAATTATTTATTTTTTTTTTAATAAGAAGAAAGTTCGAACGCGTTTTATAAAAGCGTACAGTCTCTCTCCTTCGTACTCGTTTATAAAACGCGCTCGAAGGCTTCGAGCGCGTTTTATAAACGCGTAAGAGGAGAGAGCTTCAGTTACGCCTGAAGAGGCTGGTCAGACCTTCGTACGCGTTTATAAAACGCGTTCGGAGCCTTCGAGCGCGTTTTATAAACGTGTTATTAGTTTTTCATATTTTCCATCAAACCGCAACATTTAACTTATTAAAAATAATATTTTACAATAAGGTCCCTGCATGTTTCATATTTACAAAATTCTCAAAATTTTATTTCCAATTAAAGTTTGAATAAATAGATGTATCAAAATTTTATTTCCAAATAAAGATGCATTTAATTGCACATATTTTTTTTTGAACATGTGTATAATAGCATTTTGTTTGAATAATTATTCACCGACGACCCTGTAATTTTACATACTTATCTTTTGAATTGTAGTCTCTTCTCTTTTTTTTTATTTTATGTTAGCCATATATATAATCAAATAATATATAATATGGAAATAATTAAAATATAAATTTTTAAAACAATTTTGAACATTAAAACTTTAAACAGGCTTAACTTTTGATAGGAATGTCCGTTTGGGGTGATCGAGGACAATCCGGAAAGCTCGCGACGAGATCAACACATGTTATCGGGGTAAAACCCCGTAACGACCATTTTCGGAGCCAAAAAACGCTCTCTAGACCTCCAAAATTCACTTTGAAAGTTTGCAAACCTAAAAACCACTCTAAACTACTAAAAAAGTTTTTAAAATCATAAATTAATCATTAAAAAGAGAAATGCAGTAAATTAAGTGACTTTCTTGATAGTTATTCAAACAAAATGATATTAATGTCAAAATTAATATTCTAATGTCATTTTTAAATAAGATTAAATTTAAAAATAAATTTAACTTAAATTTTCACATTAATTTTTCTATTAATTTTTAAAAAAATGGTAATAACTCAATTTCGAAAAATTTACGCCTTCCTACCCGTTTATAAAACGCGCTCGAAGGCTCCGAACGCGTTTTATAAACGCGTACGAAAGTCTGACCAGCCTTTCAGGCGTATCTGAAGCTCTCTCCTCTTACGCGTTTATAAAACGCGCTCGAAGCCTTCGAGCGCGTTTTATAAACGGGTACGAAGGAGAGAGACTGTACGCTTTTATAAAACGCGTTCGAACTTTCTTCTTATTAAAAAAAAAATAAATAATTCTTTCTATTAAAATTTTTTGTGTCAAAAATTCTATATAAAATAATTTCGGTCAATTTGTCCTTTCTTGAAACTATGTCTTAATTGTAAAACTCTGATCCTAAAGAATGTCACCTACAGGCTACATTTTTAGAGTTTAAAAAAAATTAGGTCCGTGTCTTGCATGGGTATACTAACTTTTTTATATGATTTATACAGTTCGAAGATTATCCATTTGATATCTTGTTGGAATCAGGCAAAGAAGCTCCAGTTTTTCCTAATCTGAAGCACTTGAATGCGCGCATGTGCTTTCATGAGCATAATTTTAAAGCTGTAATCAGTTTGCTCCGTCAATCACCTGATCTGCAATCAGTGAAGTTGGTTCATAAGGTGCACAACATTTCTTTTTAACTCATTAGTTGCTGCAACTTTTTGTTAGATATCATATGAACGCGTGAAATTGATTTGTTGAGAATGTGATTGCTGCTGTGTGTCTTTGGCTAATTCTAACTTGGCCCAGCAAAATCTAAGTATTAGATCGATGGATCTATATGGTTGGGTATGATTCCTGTGTAAAATTTTATTAATTAGGACAATGATTACACTACTTGATTTCACTGTATTTAACCCCTATAGTTCTGGTTGATGCTTCACCGTGTTTTTTTTTTTCCACCTGAGGACTGTTGCAAAATAAAATACTTCTAATTTTCTGTGTTTTATTTCAGTTGACCCTCTAGAAATTTTTTTTTCTTGTTCTATTGACCCTTTGAATATTGAGTAGGCTCCAATTGGACCCCTTGGGATGTTGATCACTAGACAACAATTCTGTTATTTTAGTTGCTGATTGGGAATGCCATAAGAGGAAAACAAATTGCTAGTGATATCTCATATTTATATGTGCATTTTGGCCGGACTTTACACTCAAATGGTAACTCAAACCCCTATATTCATTGTGCTTCGTGCTATATTTGTCTAGAATTGGGTACTGTTGTGGTTTTTGTATTGAATTGCAGGAACTCGGTGGATCAAACTCAATTAATGCATAAAATGGTGGATTTAAGAGAAACAATTGGTCAAATGGAATCAATAGCATTGAAGGGCTCATCCTAAGCTTTCCAACGCCTATTGAATCGCCTCAATCGGAGTTCGGGTGAAGGAATTATGGCCGAAATACTACCTCTCCTCGGTCTGGAGTCAACTCGGTCCGAGTTGGATCCATCTCGGTCCGAGTTGAAAGTCAGAAAACTGCTAAATTGCCATCTCGGTCCGAGTTGGAGCCAACTCGGTCCGAGTTGAGAGCCGACATAGTGCATTTGGCAAGTTTTCAAGCATGGAAACTCAATATTTTGGTATGAATTCTTACCATGACGCCCTAGCCTCCTTTCCAAGTCCAGAAGATCACTATTTATGCTCCCCTAGGCCAGAAGAAAAGGGAGGAACCCACCAGACACGAAATTTCACGATCTACCACGTTTTGGCACCTTTCCACCACCGTTCTCACGCCGAAAGGCGTGGGATTCCACCTCTTTCATCATAGCACGACCATGGCATCATCTTTGGAGCAATTCTAGGCGCGACGGCGATAGAATCAACCCAACCACGGCTCTGGATGTTCGGTATCTTGAGTTTGAAGCGATATTTGGTTTATTTCTTCCATTCTCTTGATATTTTGATTTGATGGAGCTTGTATCTTATTTTGCTTTCATGTTAGGCTAGATTTATGTTGTCTTAGGAGTAGGGAAGTAATTTAGGTTTCGATGTGTTGTGATTTGACTTGATATGATATGATATGTTTTGTTGATTTGTTTTGTTGAGAATTATGTTAATTGCTTCTTTGAATTGCTTGTGATTTCCTAATCACCTTCTAGTTGTACGGCCGCATCTAGTCAAGCCTAAGTTAGGATAAACAAGATTAGTTCAAATAAAGTATTTGGGATAAATCGTAGATCCGAAAGGGGAGATTAGTTGACACCAAAAGTGTAACTTTTAGACAAGTCCAAAAGACCTCTAAATATCCTTATGAACTCCAACAAACAAGTTTAAGTTGATTGAATTCTATATCAAAAGTTGTGAACCAATCGAGTTAATTAGGTTAGGTTGTGATTGAACCAGTGTCTAGTCCAACAAGCGAAAGCTGAGGTTTAGAGTATCTAGGTTTGACCAACAAACCCTAGCACAAAGCATAAAATTTCATAAAGAGTCAAAACCACACACTTATACCATCTGTTCGGATCGAACAGAGCGGTATATGCTTGAAAAACACCGTTTGATGCACGAAAGTGATAAGTTCTGTGTTCTAGAGTCCAAACCGATGTGAAACCTGAACCTAAGACGACTTTTATATTGTTAAAACACCAAAAAATACTTATTTACTTGCACCTTTAAATTTATTCAACCAAAAACTCCATAAAAATATAATTGTCTAGCTTTCGTGAGAAAGTTAAGTCCGGTACTCATTAATCCGTCCCTTGGGTTCGACCCTAAAGCTGTACTCCAAAAGACTAGTGAGGTTAGCTCTAGGTCTATAAATTTATTTGAATAGCCTTTCCAAATCTAGGTCCAAATCCGTGATCTGCTACAAATTCTGAACTATTTGTAGACATTTGGACCGTACTTGGCACTCAAATAACACTCAAACCATTGAATTATTCAATACATTGCTATGATTTCGATGGAATTGGCTCTACCGTCGTTTCTTCTCTCATTTTACAGGATTTTGATGATTTCTGATGATTTTGGAGCATATAGATGGATTTCCGACGTAGCACGTACGCTAGACGACTCATTCCTAGCATTGGAGGCTCATTTTCTCTCTCCTGGTCGACCCGACCACAAGCCTGTTCGATCCGACCAGCACCTATGGCAGCCAGGCGTCATTTTCTCTCTCCTGGTCGACCCGACCACAAGCCTGTTCGATCCGACCAGCACCTATGGCAGCCAAGCGTCATTTTCTCTCTCCTGGTCGACCCGACCACAAGCCTGTTCGGTTTGACCAGGGTGCCGCCATATCACATAAGGCATTATTTTTTACATAGAAACTGATGAAAATGGCAATTTCTTGCGCCCTGGTACCCTAGCCTTCCATCCTTGCGACCTGGGACATCCATATATATACCTCTAGACCTGAAGGAAAGGAAGCAAGCCACCATACACGAAATTCCACCTCCCACCACGTTTTGGCACCTTTCCACCACCGTTCTCACGCCGAAAGGCGTGGGATTCCACCTCCCGCATCATAGCACGACCATGGCATCATCTTTGGAGCAATTCTAGGCGCGACGGCGACAGAATCAACCCAACCACGGCTCTGGACGTTCGGTATCTTGAGTTAGAAGCGATATTTGGTTTATTTCTTCCATTCTCTTGATATTTTGATTTGATGGAGCTTGTATCTTATTTTGCTTTCATGTTAGGTTAGATTTATGTAGTCTTAGGGGTAAGGTAGTAACTTAGGTTTGGATGTTGTGATTTAACTCGTTATGTTATGATATGTTCTGTTGATTTGTTTCGTTGAGAATTATGTTAATTGCTTGTTTAAATTGCTTGGTTAAGTCTAATTAACTTCTAGATGAATGGCCACATTTAGTTAAGTTCTAAAGTTAGGTTAATCAAGATAATTTAGATAAAGTATTTGGGATAAATCGTAGATCCGAAAGGGGAGATTAGTTGACACCAAAAGTGTAACTTTTAGACAAGTCCAAAAGACCTCTAGATATCCTTATGAACTCCAACAAACAAGTTTAAGTTGATTGAATTCTATACCAAAAGTTGTGGACCAATCGAGTTAATTAGGTTAGGTTGTGATTAAACCAGTTTCTAGTCCAACAAGCGACAGCTGAGGTTTAGAATATCTAGGTTTGACCAACAAACCCTAGCACAAAGCATAAAATATCATAAAAGTTCAAAATCACGCACTTATACCATCTGTTCGGATCGAACAGACTCCTGTTCGGATTGAACAGTGTCCTGTTCGGATGGAACAGACTCCTGTTCGGATTGAACAGAGTCCTGTTCGGATTGAACAGACTCCTGTTCGGATTGAACAGACTCCTGTTCGGACCGAACAGAGCGGTATATGCTTGAAAAACACCGTTTGATGCACGAAAGTGATAAGTTCTGTGTTCTAGAGTCCAAACCGATGTGAAACCTGAACCTAAGACGACTTTTATATTGTTAAAACACCCAAAAATATTTATTTACTTGCACCTTTAGATTTAATCAACCAAAAACTCCATAAAAATATAATTGTCTAGCTTTCGTGAGGAAGTAAAGTCCGGTACTCATTAATCCGTCCCTTGGGTTCGACCCTAAAGCTGTACTCCAAAAGACTAGTGAGGTTAGCTCTAGGTCTATAAATTTATTTGATTCCTAGGTTTTAAGCCTTCATCAAATTGGCGCCGTTGCCGGGGACGGTGTTGATATTAGAATTTATTTTAGTAACGAGAGACTAGATATTGTATCTTTCATTTATTATTATTATTATTATTATTATTATTATTATTATTATTATAAAAAAAAGAAAAAAAAACTGATGGTTGGTTTGGATTTTATTGTTGAAAATACAGGTTTTGACTGATTGTGGATGTCCTACTTGCAACTCGCGCTAGAGCACCACGGGTCAATCAACAAAAAAAAACACACGACCCACGCACGACCTCATGTGAGTTGCATGCCACAAGAAAACTTGTCCCGTTGCTACCTCTGAACTCCTACATTGCTGCCACGATTTACTCATGCTGAAGCGCTGCTGCCCCACGCCAAATAGAGACGAATTCATATGGAAATTCATGCCTTGATTTGGAAAATTTTGAGGAACAAATGAAGAAAGATGCGATTCGTGCTAGAGCACCATGGGTTACGTGAACCAACTAACCCCGATCGACCTCATACGGATTGCATCAAAAGATCTAGAAAAATTAGAGCCGTCTTGGACAACGAGAGAACAAACTAGAAGCAAATCAACATATGGAAAGCAAAAATTGGCTAAGTTCTCTTTTCCCTCCTATTTACTTTTTTATTCGATTGCATGCATTGAGGACAATGCTTGATCTAAGTTTGGGGGGAGGGAATAGGAGAAAAATCGAACTTTTGGTGGATTTTGATAAATTTTTGCAATTTTTTCGAACTTTTTGCTTCTCTGGTCAGCTCGAACAGACATCTGGTCGATCCGACCAGAGCATGAAAATTGCATAGATTGGTATGATTTTTGCTTCTCTGGTCAGCTCGAACAGACACCTGGTCGATCCGACCAGAACATGGAAATTGCACGATTTGATTTGATTTTGGCTTGGAAATTAGTTGGTTTTGCCTATTCTCTCTCGATTTGAATTTTAAACGTTAAATCTCACACTGCTTAACCTTATTTTTGAGTCAAACAAAAATTTTCTCAAAGAACCCTAGAATGTTTTGATATCGAACTTGTTCTTGCACCAATGGACTGAATTGGAGTATTTTCTTTAAGATTTGAACTTGATGTTGGATGCTTAGAATTGTTATGTCAAACTTAGTCGATTCTCACAAGTTTTTACCGAGTGAACTGATTCGTATTTGACAAACTTTTGAAAAGAAATTTATCGACTTTGAAAATTGAAAGATGAATTTTGTCTTGTTGAAATTGCTTTTTAATCGCTTGAATCACCAACAAGCAAAAATAATGGGACAATAAATCAAAATAGCTGTGAAAACGAGGACGCACTGAGGCCTTTTTCCACCAACTTAGCCACAAATTGGAGGGTATTGGGTTAGGTATGAATTGTTAGGAATTACAACTCAAAGAAATCGAGAAATAATTGGACAACTCATGCTTAATTCTACCGGACCCGGTGCGAAAGCATTGGTAAAGGAGTTGTTGAGTATTATGGCCCAAGTGTACCGTGGCCATAGTCGAGCAACACCCGTCTAACCTCCCTAGCGCGACATGTGCTAGTAGCAAACTTAAGGCCAATGATACCGCATTATCCTCTAGGGTGTAAAGCCCCACGGCTCGACTTGCACGAAAATGAAATAAAAAAACATTGGTGAAAAATTGAAATTGCTTTTGAGAAAAGTTCATTATAAAATTTCTGAAGTTGATAAAGGCCTTTACAAATTTTTGTGGAATGTGAAAAGGAACGGATAATTGAAATTGAGATCGCTTTTGAAATATCAAAGGGAAGCTAGAGTTCTAATTTTTTTTTGGAAAAGACTTCATTTAGGGCCAAGAGTTGCATTAATTAAGTTGTGAACTTAACTTGGTTTTTGATTTTGATTTTTGTTTGACTCGTTTGATGAAGGTGTGAGAAATTTTAGGCATAGCAATTGATTTCACGACATTTCTTGGTTTGAGATACAACTTGATGTTTAAGGTTTAAGTACAGTCCAAAATTCTGAACTTAGGGCGGTGTATTGAATAGCCTTCATCAGCTAGTCAAAGGTTTAAATAGCGGATCACGGATTTGTAGCAGGCATGCTAATGTCATAGCGGATAGCGGCCATTTAGCGGCCGCTATCAGACCATAGCGGATATTATGTCGGATACATAATTTGACTTATTGACTCTTTAGTTATGTGATGTTTAGTGACCTTAAATGGTCATGGTACATGTGTTGTACCAGTAAAAATGAGAGTTAGTACTAGTAAATGGTCATGGTATATTTATTTTGGATACATACTTTAAATTACATGGCCACTGGTACATGTCGTGTACCAGTCAGGGCTGAGGTTAGTACTTAGTAGCAATTCAATTAGGTTTTAATTGAAAATCACCTGTATAATCTTGCAAGCTGCAGCAAACCCTACAAAACGTTTCCAAAATCAACACAACTACGTACATGATAGATTACCGACAATGGAGGTTCGAAGATCAAGAGATGGAGAGACGAAGGGAAGGTGGAAGCTGTGATTGAATCGCAGGCGAAGGAACCAGGTAGGCTGCGATTTGGGACTGAAGAAGTCTCCCTAGTCTGTACTTTGAGAAGAGATGTAAATACGTAACGTTCTTACAGGCCAAATTGGGCTTTTTAATTTGTGGGCCGCGAATATATCTGCAGACCGCTTTATAGCGCTAAAATCACCGATATTCGGCCGCTAAATCCCAATATACGGCGTGCTATCAGACATAGAGCGAAATCTGAAGCGGCATAGCGCTTTATGGTATGGTACCGCTATAGCGGCCGCTTTATCCGCTTTTTAAACCTTTGTTGCTAGTAATGTACTCCCCTATGTATTAATTCTCTCTCCAGCTTGAAGGCTCAAGGGTGTTCTCCTTTGTGTTATGTTTTCATCTTTCTACCCAAATGCTCAAACCAAAGCTTCAATTAATGAGCCTCTTCACTTTTCATCTCTCTCTCTCTCTGGTTGTGTTTTTGGTTACAATGATGTCATATTTTCATAAGAATCACTCAAGTTAGGAATCTAGTATGGGCCTTTTCAAATCAGATTGGAGCAGGTTGACTTTTTGACTGTTAGAGAGATTGCATTAATTATTGGAAAGTAAATATGATTAGGATTTTAGAGAAGTGAAAGGAAGAAGCATTGAGGGGTAGGAGTTATAAACTTGTAGAACAATGTGAGCATTCCATTTATATTTTGCCAACGACAATTTCTGTTTATTTATAGGCATAGAATTTCTTTTGTTTATTTTGCCTTATTAGAAAAATGTTAGGAGTAGCAGTATTGGAAATTTAGCTTTGGTGAAGATGTGGAAACTAAAGAGAAATATCTTTCATAATATCTGAATGGTGGATTTGATTGCTAAGTGTGAATCTGAAAAAATTACTCGCCATATTGGTGAACAAGGCTTCGTGACATGTTTCCATGGGGTCAATACATCGAGCCCTTTTGTCATTTATTAACTAAAAGTTCCAAGAGTTAACTTGAATAAACAGAAGGGTTTGGAATGTCAACTGGATCAAAGACAGAAAAAACAAAGGTCATTTTCAAAAACTTCCTTTTATTTTTATTGTGCTGGTTTAGGTATTTTAGGCCATTTTACTATCCTTTAGCTTTTAGCATGACTATTCGATAATTGTTTTACTATACTCAACTTTTGCAGGGGATGCTATAAATTAGCTGTGTGATGTACGGGAGCTCAGTTACTTGTTTTACATTTATTGGCACTATATTTTGTTACTTTGTTGTATGGTTTGTTGTAGGCTGCAGGCGACTTCAATCGTTGGCCAAAGAAGAGAAGGAAGGATTGGCGATCAAAGCTGCTGCGCAATGCTGATGGCAATTATCAGTATGCTTATTTCACTAATCTTCACTTAATGGAAAATAATGGATTCATGAAGTTGCTGAGTAAGAATTCTACACCTCTGGAGCTGAAGGCCTGTAAGGCCGTAACTAGGACTTCGCGTACTGCCAAACTGATTAGTGTATTTTAGTGCTTCAACCATTGAAGCAAAACTTCCTTAAAATTTTAAGTTTATATTTTAATCTTAGTAGACCTTTGAGGCTTTGAGAATGCAGAAGCGTGTTTAAATGGCAATACTAAAACTGCTATTGTTCAGGTGGACTTTTATTTATTTTAATTGGAATTGAGTTTAAATTTGTAGTGATGTTAAAATTCGCAGTTTGGGATTTCTAGCTTATTCTTCTATTTAAAAACCTAGTTGAATGTCTTTTGGACTAAGTTGAAAGTTTTGCATTTGCTTTCAATTTTTAAACAAACTGCAAATTAAAGACAGCTAGGAATAGGGAATAGGGGATAGGAAAGTACGTTGTAGTGTTACACGTACTTCAATTTGAACTGAAGCTGGGCTTGACTTTAAGCACTTCTAAAGAAATGTCCTCAAACATACAAATTTCATCTTTTGAATTTCATTCACTAAAGTTAATTATATTATGATAGTGGATGAAATCATTCTGATGCATTGCCCTTTAAGAACTAAAGTTCATGTGGACTTTGTAAATTTATGATGCCTCTTGCATAATAAGTTTCAGTGATTATTTAAAGAAACTTGTCAAGGACATTTCTATAATGTTGTACATTCTTTGTGACTGTACTTCTGGTTCTTCAATTATCTTTACTCAATTTTGTTTTTTTTTTGTTCCCCATGAGATATAAAGTTAAGCAGGTCTCCCTTAACAATTTTCATGATGTAAAAAAAAAAAATGAATTGATTAGTGTACTAAGTGCTAATTATACATAACTACTGAGATAATGTCAATCTATATCTTTACTTAACGCTATAGCACGTCATATGCAACCGTTGCATAAGCACTCGAAAGTATGACAAAAAAATTATAAATAATGTTAAAATAATAAAAAATTTGGAAAATAAATCAAAAGTAATAAAATTTTTTAAATAGTATTGCAATATTGATTACTGAAAAACCTTGTAATAAATGCTGGCTATTTTTGTTAGATATCATAAATTGCTAGTAATAAATACTAGCTATTAAAATTTTTTTATTATTTTCTTATTTATTTTCCAAAATTTTTTTATTATTTTAACATTATTTATAATTTTTATGGAAAATATGCGAAGTGTAACCTTGTGACTTGTGAGTGGGCTCTTGGGCTGTTAGCCTGTTACGCTGTCAAAGTACCAATCCAATCCCAATTAGGCCTGTCAACGGCATAAAAATACACGTTATTCCGTTTCGTTTATACGAAACGGAACGAATAACGGCACCAATTTCATTTCGTCTCAATAAACGAAACGGCAAACGGAACGAGAATAGTGACGTTTCGAACCGTTTCATCTCATTTCAAACCGTTTCATGTGTAATTTTTTAAGTGGAACGAATAACGGAACGGAATTCTATGCCGTTTCGTAAACGAAACGGGTTAACGGAATGAATGTTGAAACTGTTTTCTAAACGGAACGGCAAACGGTATGGGTGGTAACGTGGTATTTTGAGACGTTTGACAGGTCTGATCCCAATTCCCAAATCACAAAACCTCGTTCTCAGCGCGCGCTCTCTCTCAAACATCCAAGTTGGCCGCCAATGCTGGCCGACAGATGCAGAACATATCGACCATCTCTCCGACCTCCCCGACGACCTACTCATAACAATCCTCTCGTTTCTCCCGACTCATATCGCCACTCGCACCTCCGTCCTCTGTCGCCGCTTCCGACACCTCTGGAAGGCCTCTACTTCTCTGCAGTTCATCACTCATGACCTCCCTGCACCCCGTGACGTGAACTTCATTGCCATGGCTGATCGTGCCCTTCTCCACCGCAATCCTTCCACCCGCTTATCAGCTTACGTCTAGATGATTTGTTTCTTCGATTACCACCATCCATACTAGACTCCTATATGCCTTCCCTTCTTACCAAGGCCCACTCCCTTGGCCTGCGCCACCTCACCGTTGAAAGTGGCTTGCATAATAGTCTTGCTCTTCTGACCATCTTCTCCATTGACTCTCTTCAGTCTCTTTCAATCCCTATGGTCCATTCAGATCATAAAATTCCCTCTGGAATATCTTTGACTTGCCTAAGAAGCCTCTCCCTTACAATATGTGACGACGAATTTGTACCCACATTCAACCGACTTGTCTCTGAATTGTGTTCCTTACAGGATTTACACCTTGTGACCCGAAGAGTAGGAGACCTTAGCCTTTCCTCCCTCACAATCAGAAAACTTACACTGATGATTGGCACTAATATTGGAACTCTCCATAATCTGGCCATGTTTTTGCCTTCATTGGAGTCTCTTTATTTCACAAATTGGAAATTCCTTGATGTCCATATCGATGTATATGTTCCTTTGGTGAAAAGAGCTGTGATTAGCCTTGATGGAGTTATGACCACATCTGTCAGTGCTGTTACAAGGCTGCTGAGTTGCATCTCACATGTGGAAGAGCTAAGCTTGCATATCAAGGAGCATCAGGTAACAAACTTCACTTTTCTCTCTTCTTTTTTTCTTATTATTATTTTTTCTTTTAGGTACAATTATCCTCTTTTTTTTTTTTTGTGCGCCTCTGGTGCAAGCCCATCTTATGTTGCTCAGATTTGTGTATTGAACGTCCTATTAGTTAACTGCTACTTTTCAAATTTTGAATTACATGTTATATAATATGGGGTAATGTATGCTTCTGCTTCCAATATGCACCTGTTTATCTATTAGGCAATGACAAATCCAGTGAAATTGTAAAGCATGAGCACAAGCTACAATATAAAATAAGAATTACCAATTTTAAAATGTTTGTGCCAAATCAGGCAAACCAGATTGATTGAACTGAGCAAGCTAATTTGAACCTTATTTTCCAAGTAAATGTATTTCATTGACTTCACCAAATTGATCAACATATTGTTCAACTTCAAACTATACCAATTGAAAAGTGCTTTCTTCATTGTTTGGTGAAAAGAAACTAAGGCAGAGTATTTGCTACAGGAGAAACATGCTTGAAAATCGCCCCCTTACTAGACTAGAGACAATTATTTTTTTTGTTCCATTAAGAGGCTCTAACAATATTTGGTTTATGCTGAATCAACAAGAGCAGTGAAAGCATAGCCAAGATTTTCAGAGTATGATATTGTTGTGTTTTTCTCAACTGTTGCAGCAATGATTGTTGGAGTCAGCACCAAAATAAAGGAGTTCGATATTAAGAGCCCAATAGCCCAAAGCCCATTTCGCATTGGATTTTCTCCAAAAGATGAAGAATAATCTAGAAGTAGATGGAACTATTTGTATTAATGTAGAATATGTAGATTCTCTAGAATATATGAACCGAACTTGTACATGTCGGTTTAGACAATTTAGGAATTATCTAGTACTATCTTTTAAACCGACATAGGTTAATATAAATAGGACCTTCATGGTGCATTTTGATTGTGCGCACCATAGATAGAAAAATAGCTAGCTAGTGTATATGGATGATAAGTGAGTGAGTTGTATGTTAAGAATATAGTTGAATAATAATAAAAGTTAGTTTGTGTAATATCGTTTGTCAACAATTGGTATCAGAGCCGGTTAGGGCTTGTCAGGTTGTTTGGTTTGTCGAGTCGTGTTTTGAGTGAAATTAGTGGAGTCGATATGTCCGATTTGAGTGGTATGAGTAGTTTGATAGAGAAGTTGAATAATTATAATTATAGAGATTGGCGTACGTGTATCAAGTCTTATTTGCAGGGACAAAACTTGTGGGATGTTGTCGGTGGTGATGAGACGGAGCTGCCACCGAACTCGATCCGAGTGTACAAGAAGTGGAAGGTGAAGGCTGGTAGAGCCTTGTTTGTGTTGAAGACGACGGTTGATAAGAGTTTGTTGTCGCATATCGAAGATGTCGAGAGTCCTAAGGAAGCATGAGATATATTCGCCGCATTGTTTTCGAAGAAGAACACGAGTCGGTTGCAACTCCTCGAGAGAGAGCTGATGAACATCTCTCAAGGCAACATGACTGTAAGTGAGTACTTTCTCAAAGTTAAAAATTTGTGTAGAGAGATTGAACAGCTAGACGCCAATGCGAAGATTGGCGAAGATAGAATGCGGCGGATAATCATAAACGGGATGCGGCCGGAGTTTGGCGCATTGGTGACAGCGATCCAAGGGTGGCAGACGCAACCATCCTTGTTGGATCTAGAGAGTCTGTTGGCAAGTTAAGAGGCACTTGTCAAGCAGCTTGCTGGATTGACGATGAAGAAGGAGGAAGAAGAGACGGCCCTGTATAGTGGTCGACATGGATTGTCGAACAGGAGCCAACACAGAAGGCAGCCGGTTGTCAAGAATGCTGAGAAGACTATGCACGAGTGTTGCAAGTGCATGTGTTCAGGGGGAGCTCCAAGAGGCCAGGAGGGCAATGGAGCTGATCGTGAATCCCGCAGGAGAAGCGTGGTGTGCTATAGCTGCGGAGGACAAGGGCACTATGCGAGAGAGTGCCAGTTCAAGAATGAAGAAGGAAATGTCGTGGTAGCCATGAAGGAGAAGGCACCATTCGACGTAAAGAGTGAAGAAGAGTGGGACGGTTTGGCGACCGTCGCAATAGTTGACAAGACGACTTCGGAGTCTGAAGAGGAGATCGACTTCGAACCGTGGTTCTTTGAAGAGACAGTCGAGGAGGAGACTGCACTAGAAAGTTGCGCGGTGGTGACAGTTGAGAAGAAGCCACGAGAGGATGCAACCATGGAATTCATCACTGAGGAGAGTGATGATGTAGCAGTCATGGAGAAGATTGCTGAAGTACAAGCGATACCGCAACAAGAAGTGAATGGTCGAAGAATTTGTCGAGCAGACGATAGAGGTACTCAACGACGACAATTACAGGTACCTCGTTCAAAGTCAAAATTTGTAGCAAAGCAAGTTGAAGATAAGCCGACGATAGAAATGCGATGCCACGTTCGAAAATATGAAAGAGATCACAAGAAACATGATGATCCAGATGGTCAAGGAGTACCGAAAGGCAGAATATCACGAAGTCGGTGCTGAGGGGGAGTGTTGGAGTCAGCACCAAAATAAAGAAGTTCGATATTAAGAGCCCAATAGCCCAAAGCCCATTTCGCATTGGATTTTCTCCAAAGATGAAGAATAATCTAGAAGTAGATGGAACTATTTGTATTAATGTAGAATATGTAGATTTCTCTAGAATATATGAACCGAGCTTGTACATGTCGGTTTAGACAATTTAGGAATTATCTAGTACTATCTTTTAAACCGACATAGGTTAATATAAATAGGACCTTCATGGTGCATTTTGATTGTGCGCACCATAGATAGAAAAATAGCTAGCTAGTGTATATGGATGATAAGTGAGTGAGTTGTATGTTAAGAATATAGTTGAATAATAATAAAAGTTAGTTTGTGTAATATCGTTTGTCAACAATGATGTTATTGCTTAGTTATAGTGTCAATCAACACATTTGGTTAACCAGCACTGCATTGCTACAACCACGAGTCACGGTTAATGCTCTTCACAAAGCAGGCCCTAAAACTGAAAGAACTAATGCCATAATTTTTGTTTCTAGAAACACTGTTAAGCCCTGGCACAATTTCAAGCCATGGGTTAATTTGTGAAGTTCAGGAGAAAAGAATTCAAGTTTCAAAGTGTAATGAGAATCAAGTCTAGGTAGGCCATGGGCTTCCCTTGAGTAGGAGAATATAGAGGAGAATTGTATATTCGTGCTTTACTTGGATAATACCATTAACTTCTTTGTGATTTCTACAGGTTGAATTCTATCCATTTTCCGTTTTATTGGAACCAGGAGAAGATATGCTGAATTGCCCTGCTTTGGAATCAGTGAAACTTGTTCATCAGGTGCATCCCTTTTTTTCTTTTTTTGCTAATTTATGCCCATCTTGATCATGGTATTTGTTTTTTAAAAAAATTGGTATTCAGAAAACAGGCAATATTTTCATACTCCATACTAGATTACTATTGATAGATCATAATATTTCTTTTAAATAGGGCTACTTATACTACATTTACAATTAATATCGTTAGAAACTCGAGCAGAGCTCATACAAAAATACAGTTTGACCCAGTGGTTCAGCTACTGCTGGGATGTGGCCAATTTAAATCCTCTTTTATTTGTAAAATTATTGGCCTTGACATTCTCGGTATCTATTTCACTGGTGAATAATGTCAGCTCCACTGCTGGTAGTGTGACCTAAAAAATTTAGGTTTCTTGCATGTTTTCATCTTTTTTTTTTATGAAATTCTCTAGTATATTGTTACCAAGCCTCTCGGTAACGTAAAGATTGGAGATCAAAGCTTCTCGGTAATAGCAATGGCAATCACTTTTCTGCTTATTTCAGAGATCTCCATTTTAAGAAGAATAGAAAAGAATTTATGAAGTTTCTCAATAGAAAAGAATTTAGGCATAAACGGAGCTAGGACAGAAAGAACCAATTAAGATAAATGAAGTATTTGGTTTTTTTGGTATCCATATTCTGTTGGGCCTATATATCCATGGCAATGTGTTGTGTTTCCATGATTTGAACTTTGTGTTGATAACGAAAGAACTTTTAATATGCATTACATGTTATCCAAAGCAATACAGTAGAATGTTTTTTGCTTTTTTGTGGCTCACTTTTATGTGAAGTTAAAGACTTAAATTAGTCCAAAGCAATACAGGTTGATGGGATTGTGTTCCTTCTAGCCGAATATTCTGTTCGTTCTTCGTGTTGTTTATTTAGTTTAGGCATGATAACAAATCAAAATGACGTAGATTTTGGTTGATTTAAGTTTTACTTTAATGATTTGAGAAGTTTTTATTAAATGAAAGGAGAGTGATCACGAAATAGTGGGATAAAATACTATTCATATTTTCAATTTGTTCTGATAGATTTCGGTCTTTTTTGGAGATGTCTATGGATGTTGGAAAAAAACATTTGAGGGGAGTGTTGGGCATTTTTAAGACAGTCACTAAATCCTTACAATGCGAGTCAAGTAACAACACAATTAGGCCCTGATCAAAATCCCTTTTTTTAGCATGGGATTTCATTTCATATGGAGCTGAAGGCCTGTAAGGCCATAACTAGGACTTAGTGGATTTTGGAACCGAATCCTCTACGAAACTTCAAAGTTCCGCACGCTGGAGAACTTTTAATCTCCGCTGTCTGATCTGTTTCGATCGAATCTAAGGTCAGAATTTGAGGTGCAATAAAAAAAGAAAAATCTACGCAAATAGCTATCTCGTCTCTCCGTCGCTCCGTCCCACCATTATTTCCCACCTAAAATATCCAAACCCTTCGTCTTCTCCTTCGTGGTCTTCAGTTCAAATCAAATTGATTGGAAAATTAAGAAAAATACTCTATCAAGACAACCAAGAGTCAATTGGTGCCACAATTCAAGAAAATCCTCGTCACTATTCCTGTATGTATTTTATCAATACAAAAGCATTGCGTTTATTTATATTTGTTGTTCTATTTTAATTATGGTTGATATTTGGTATTGAGTATTAGAATATCGCCGATATTTGGTATTGACTATCATGTATGTGCTTTCTCAATTGTTCAGATTGAAAAATGATATAATCCAATCTTCTCTATGGCTCCGTTTGGATGGCTTCTTTCCGGAATAAAAAATAAGGAATAACCACTTTTTACCAATAAATTTATTTCTAACCATCCAAACTTTTCACAAAAGTTACACACTTCCCAATAAATTTACCCCTTTCCAATAAATTTCTTCCCTTCTTCCTTCTTCCTACCTTATTCTCAACGCATCCAAATGGAGCCTATAGTTCATATTATAATTTTTTTTAATAACTATCTTATCTTTTATTGTTCATAAAGGATATGGAAGAACCACAAGATAATTTTATACCTCATATGGGTATGGAATTTCAAACGGTGGAGGAAGCATGGTTGGCTTGAAGTTATTATGATGAAAAAAATGGTTTTGGGGTAAGAAAAGGCTATGGTCCTAAGAGCAAAAAAGATGATGTAATTATTTCGAAATTTTTTTTATGCTCTTGCTAAGGTAAAGGAGTAGTAGATAAGCGAGATGGTTTGACGAAGAAGCCTTGAGCAAAGACGCAGGCCGGATGTCAAGCTCGTTTACAAATAAAATTTCATAGGGAGTAATATGCCCTTATAGCTCATAATTATTCTGATAAACTGAATAAGTAATAAATAGTATTTGATGAAATTTACTCTAGTGAGTTCTTCTTACTTTATTTATTTCTCAAAGCTCCGTTTGGATAGGTGTAGGAAGAAGTGGGAATAAGTATTGGAAAGTGTGTAACTTTGTGAAGAGTTTGAATTCTTTATAATTTTTTTTTCTTCTTCCTTCTTCTTTTTCTTTCTTCCAACGATCCAAACGCACCCCAAGTACAGAGCTACTTTCCAAATTAACGAAATTTACTGGATGCACATATTTTTTACAGAGTAATATGCCCTTATAGCTCATAATTATTCTGATAAACTGAATAAGTAATAAATAGTATTTGATGGTGGTTCGTTAAAATTAACTTCTGGATGGTGTGTACTACATAAACATGAAGATTAATGTAGCAACAAATATTTGAGGAGATTTATAAAAGATGTATAGAAACATGATGATTATGTATGGTAATTTCATTGGTACCGTCCTTGTACCACCTATGTTGTACGGGTGCGGGTATCGTATCCGACACGATGCGGGTGCAGGAACACAGTATTTTTCAAAAAACTAGAATACGACAATATATATAAAATAATTAAAGAAACAAATTATATATAAAAATGTATGATTTTTTTTTCATTCAACTACTGGTCTACCACTATGTCTACCCTTGTGTAGCTATATGCTGTTGTGCTATGTAATCCAGATAAGTACCGATGTACAATAAAATCGAATATTTAGCCTTTAATTATGTTAATTGATGATTATGTTATCCAGAGAATGAGAGAACCATTAAACGTGAAATTTATATGTTTTTTAATTTAACTACAAAGTGCAAAACATATAAGAAATTAAGAATTGAGAAGGCAAACGAGCGAGCACATAAGTATCACTGTTCCTGTGTACCAGTATAGGACCAAAATAGCAAAAATGCAAAATAAAACAATATAGCGAAGCAGGCAAAACAGGGACTGATAAAGTCACACTTGTTCAACGTCTCATTCAGCTCTACCACAATCTTACCAGCTCTGTGGTTAATTAGTCTGTCAACAAGAGTTTCAAGTTTCAAATTCATCAATATACCCTGCAATTTATGTTATTCAGATAAGATATTAAAAATAAGAAAATCAGGTTATAAGAAAAATCAGGTCAACTGAAGCAGGAGCAAGAAAAATCTGGTACACTTTTACCTGCAAAGAACATAAAAATGCACCACAGAAGTGAGGTGAAGTGAATAAGTGAAGAAGTGAGAGCATATGAAACAGAAAACTAACCCTCTTGAAGCCAGGTTCCATACTTCCAGATAGAACAACCACAATAGGTGACTCACTTCTGTAACACACATCAGGCCATTCCATATAATCAGAGCTGACGTCACAATCATACATGAAATAATTTATTTCATTGCTAAAGTTAATTCAGTACATGTTTTTCCAAAGATTGAAACAGTAAAACAGGAGGATAATCCTATAACCCAAAAATTAAAGGAACAGAAATATACTAGGTACTTCCAACTTTATGTATTGTTTAAGGAAAAAACTTGTGATTGAATCATTATACCCCAATTAAAGCCTGTTTGACACCTAAATTCGCTAGGTACTAAATATTAAGTTCCCATATGATCCCTCAATTTAGACAAAATTTTTATAAATCTGTCTCTTATTCTTATGCCTCTGACAGAACAAGATTCAGAGAAACTGAATTACACAGATCCGTGCCTCTGAGACTCAGCACCACTATAAAAGTAAGAAAAATCAGATTAAAAGATGGAAAAGAAACGCACCGAGGCTGACGATGTGAAGAGATCGAATCGACTCCATGGAATCGCCAACGAACTCCATTGTCACTGTCCATGGAACTGACGATAATATATTAGTATATACCTTAAAAAGAATGGAGAAAGGGAACAAGGTGACTGTGAGGCGGCGCCTGTGAGGAGAGAGAGGCGCAAGTTGGATCTAACGGGGGTTTTTCTGTCCCTTAACGGAGAGACGGAGAGAGGTGAGTTGTTTTGTTTTTTCAACAGTACCTGTAAATCCTGACCTTAGGATTCGATAGAGCGGATTAGACAATGGAGATTAAAAAGTTCTCTAGCGTGCGGACTGCGGAACTTTGAAGTTCCGTATAGGATTTGGTTCCCCTGGGTACCACCCAAAAATAATCAAACAAAAGTACAAAACCTCGTTTGAGTTCTCTCTAAATTCTCAACCCCAACCCAACGCGACATCATGCCATGGCGTGCTCGCAACATTACTTTGACTAAATAACCCTCAATCGATCTGTTAATTAATTTTTTTACGAGTTTTATCATTTAATTGATGGGTATTTTAGTAAAAAAAAAATGCTACAATAGTAAATAACCTGTTGCATTTAGCAGGGAATTGATTTGCACACTTTTTCAATTGATAAAACACTCCAAAATAACTCATTAAAATATTCTTTAAGTTAATTTATTAACACAACCCATTAGAATCCTCATCTAAAAGGGTAGTTTGATCTTTATACAAGATTGTCTATCGATTAAAAGGGGTGTGTAAATTAATTCCCCGTTTAGCAATTCCCAACCCAACCAAATGGCAATCCGCATCGTCGACAGTCGTTTAAAGGACTGCGCCGAGCAGTCCTTTTATTTTGTCGGTCTGATTTGGATCCAAGGGCACACGAGAGACTCAGCGAAAAATTGTTGTCGATGGCATGCCCTCCTTGCCCGATTTGCGCTGCGCTCCACTGTCAGAATCTCCTTCTCCGCTCTTGACTGCTCTGATTGGCTACTCGCCACTGTACCCACCCCTAGACGCCTCTCCTTCTCCATCGCCATCTCTGACTCTATCCCAACTCCTTCCACCTCCTCCCGTCACCCATTCTCTGCCTCCTTCAGAGAACTGGTGGAGGTGGAACGCCTATATACCACTAGAGTGTACTCACCAAAACCTATTGCTAGGTTCGAGTGAAAATTGGAAAAAATAAAATCAGTCAGGGCACATCTATATACCAATACCAGCAATAGATTACAGTAATAGATTAGAGTAATCTGATACAAAACAAAATGAAAATAAAGTTTAAACCTACAAATTAAAAACAAGAAAAATAGATAATTGGTCGCAATGCATTTATGCATCCACCATCAAACAGAGTTCCAAGTGGATCCAGATACAAACGAGTTTTGGGGATCAAGTCTGAAACCCAACACCAGAAAAATACCATCCGATCCAATAACACAGAAACTTTATTCAAAAGATCCTGAATTAATTTTTATTTACTTAAAAATTACCTAAAAGACCCTAATAACAATATCTATTACAAAAGATCCTAATATAATTCAAATTAATTTACGGTTTACCCCTGGTAATAAAATACTTTACTATATAGTCTCCGAACAGATTTAAATATGTACCAGACTGGTACAAGGCCTGAACCGGCCATGTACCTGTACCAGAGGCAACAAACAACACATCACAAGCCTTATGAGGGCCTCGCAACCATAGTACAAGCCTAACAAGCGCGAACACACACAATGTATAAACATCATACAAACATCACAAATTAGAGAGGAAAGGCAAAACACAAATTTTAAGCATTCTAAGCTTACTAAGAAGATCAAGGCATACACAAAATTCCTTTTGAGACATTTAGTAAAATACAGGACAAACATTAATTCCCAATATTCATTCAGAACCAAGGTTTTAAAATGCGATTTGTACGGTTTAGCGGTTGGATGGTGATTTAGCGTTTTTATCGGTGATAAAACCGCGATAAAACGGTGAAATATCAGATAAAACGGTTGTGTGATGTAAACAAAAATATAGATAAAACGGCGATAAAACGGAGTTTTTTAAAAGCTTGTTCTGAACAGATTAGACTAAGCCATCACAAGCGCATAAACAGATACACATTTTAAATTTGAGGCATCCTCAATCAATCAGATCATATACAAGTATCATAGCTCCTCAATCAAACAGACTCAAACCACAGAACAAAGGAAACAAAGGGATGTTTTTCATAAATATTTTTGAACGGTATTAGGATCTTTTTATAATAAATACTGTTATTAGGGTCTGTTTGGAAATTTTCAAGTTAATAAAATTGATTTGAGGTCCTTAGTGTAAGTTTTTGTGTTATTGGATCGGATTGTGAATTTTGATGTTGGGTTTCGGATTTGATCCCCGAAATCTGTTATAATCCGGACCGTCAGGCCGGTTTCTTTCTGGGCTTGTCCATCTGTTTTTATCCATGTAGATTTGTTTCATGTGGGCTCTGATGTAATTGTTATGCGTGGCCCAAAAATCTGTTTTTGTTAGTTAAGTTAATTATGGATTTAATTAAGCTTGAATTTTGAGAAATAAACTAGAACTATTTGATTGCTTGAATAAATAATTCGAATAGCAAAGTATGAGATTTTCGGCCGAGAAATAATCAAGTCAGATTCAAATTTAAAGCGTTGGCTTTTAAATGAGAGGTGGTTAAAATATCCGTAAAACAATCTTCAGAGATACTATGATATATTCTATATGTTCTTTTTATTTGTGTACCTCATACATAGCCGCACATCCACAATAGTACGTACCTCGCATACCAGCCGAACATCTTCGCACGTCGGTCGCGCTCCTCGTGCGTTGGTCGCACCACCTAATGCACTAACAACACCTATTGCCCGCCGGACGCACCTCTAGTGCGCAGACCGCAACATCTCATGCACTGGCCTCACCACCTAATGCATTGGCCACAACTTTACTAACACCAATGTTTTAAAATGCGATTTGTGCGATTTAGTGGTTAGATGGTGATTTAGAGTTAAATAGTGATAAAACGGCAATAAAACAGTTGTACGCTGATAAAACAGTAATAAAATGAATAAAATTCAGTCCAGCACTTTTTCGTTGACCATGAATGGAAGAATCAACCATTTTGACATTTCTTGGATCGGTCTCAATTTCAAAGGATGTCCCACGCTGGACCATAGATTCTGGCTTGAGACAACATACGTACCCGGACTGCACCTTCAACGAGTGCAATTTCTGCGAATAATGCATAGTTTTTTTTTAAAAAAAAAAACTTGTCCGACAAGCAAACAATTACAGAGTAATAGAAATCGGAAAAATAAAATGCTATTTGGACTAGATTTGTGTCAAATTAGATTTAACGAAATGATATCGATCCCACACATTTTTATTTTATTGTTTGAATTTGATTCGCCAACGTTAATTATTCAGTTGAGTATTGAATGGTCAATATTTTGAGCCACGTATTATATTGAAGGGTCAATATTTCCCAATTAATTATGGCAGGTAAGTAAATTCTTTTAGCTGTTAAGCATATCTGCAAACGGAACCATGGACTTGCTATTTGACTATCATTACTTCTTACAAGTTTTGAAAATGAGTGTAATTTAACGTAATAAATTTGGTTTGACGAGATTAATTGATGTCTTTGCCCCCTATGTGACAGTGGCGCCCTTTTTGAATTTGAATGGCCCGTTAGGGTAAAATAATTATTGTGGGCCATCATTAAATACACATAAATCTAGCACGATATCTAAAAGATGACGCTTATTATTATTATTATTATTATCATCGTCGTCATTATTATCATTATTATTATTATGAGCAAGATTCTAGTGTCACAAGTTTTTTGTGCCACAAATGCCACAATTTTTCTTTTTTATTAATATTTCAAAATTTTAAAATTCAATTTTCAAATCCAAACCATTTATCTTGGTCAACTTTACGAATGATATATGCATTTCTATGTAATTTAATAAATTTTAGAGTTTATTTGATATTCGATCAGGAGGCTAATACATAAATGTATTAAAATTAATCAGTTATAATTAACACAATTTGTCCATTTTTTGACCTCGTGATAAAACATCAAATAAACTTCAAACCACAAATGCCACAATCTTTCTTTTTTATTAATATTTTAAAATTTCAAAATTCAATTTTCAAATCCAAATCATTGATTTTGGTCAACTTTATGAATGATATATGCATTTCTACGTAATTTGATAAATTTTAGAGTTTATTTGATATTCGATCAGGAGGCTAATACATAAATGTATTAAAATTAACAACATTTGTTCATTTTTTGACCTCGTGATAAAACATCAAATAAACTTCAAAATTTATAAAAATTATATAAAAATGCATGCTTATAAAATTTAATAAGATCAACGATTTGGATATGAAAAATTAATTTTTAAAATTTCAAATATTAATAAAAAAGAGAAGTTGTGGCACCAAAAATTTGTGACACTAGAATCTTCCTCTATTATTATAATTTTTTACTTCACTCAAAACATTGTCTAAACAATTAAAAAGTACGCGCTCCCTCTTTGTTGCACGCAAGTTAGCACTTCACTAGGCCTGATCACAGAGTAATCGTCATCCATTTTTCGTGTCTGTTCCGTACCAACATAACAGACAACGATATAGTTTTTTTTTTAATTTCGTTTCAAAAACTGAAATGAATTTCGTCATACATTTATGTGGAATACAGTTCAAATTTGATCGTTTCGTCATGTTCCATCCAAACGGAACCACAAAGAAAAATTTTGGTACGTACCTTTACCGAAACGGAACGGCAAACGAACAGGAAATCCCATATCCGTTGTGGACGTTATACATGCCTATACTTCATTGTGTATAATTAAATTTCATTACGTTCCTACACATATATATATATATATATATATATATAGAGAGAATGAATTCAATCAAAGCGCTTTGACCGGAGTCTCAGTTAAACTCCGTCGGTACTCAATTTTGAAAGTTCAAACGACCGATCCGAACCGTCAAATATGATCTCCATATTGAAATCTCCTTGCCGATCAAAATTTTCATTTTTTTTTTTAATTTTTTAAGTATTTTTTTCGGATTTTCAAAAACAGCAATTTTTGTAGGGTTCAGAACAAATTAGATTAACGATTTTTGAAAATCCGAAAAAAATACTTAAAAAATTCAAAAAAATGAAAATTTTGGTCGGCAAGGAGATTTCAATATGGAGATCATATTTGACGGTTTGGATCGGTCGTTTAAACTTTCAAAATTGAGATCTGACGGGGTTTAACTGGGACTTTGGTCAAAACGCTTTGATTGAAGGCTTTCTCTCTCTCTCTCTCTCTCTCTATATATATATATATATATATATATATATAATTTCTTCATTTTTAATTCATGTTATTTTGTAATTCATAATATAAAAATGGAGAATACATTAAATTCCATGATTTTTGAAAATTAAATATGATCATATGGATGTGCATTGTTAAACCAGCGTAAAAATATAGAGGACAGTTTTTCTTTCTAATTCTTGTTTCGATTTAACTAGAAAATATACGAAGCTAAATCGGTTAATTAACTGAATTTGTGACTTGTGAGTACATGCTTGTTGATAACTAATTCGTGGACATTTTCAATAGTCTTAATCTGATGTAGATATTTCGAATAGTAATTTGAGAAAATCTAACTTAAATTTTGTCCTATCCTATACAATATTTATTACTATAGAAAGAAAGGATTATTTTGAATATCGTCAGTGAAAAACAAATACACTACGCATTCTCAGAACGTTCAGCTTTTGTCCAATTAGTGTGATAAAAGAATCAAGCAACTCATATCTGCCGTCCAGGAAGAATTTGTGAAATAAAAGGATGCTAATGTTTTAAAGTAACGGTAACATAATCAAATAAATCTTCGTGATTTTCATTAATTTAATGAACGATAAATGCACTAGCTAGTGGAGCGACCGTCGGTTCGGCTTCCCAGACAAACAATGCAAACACCAACAACAGGGAAGACAAAAGGATTTCTTACTTCACCGTATACTCTAGTCTCTAACATATATAAGCAGCAGTTCTCTCCACAATTGTTTTAAAAAAAGAAACCAAACCCTACACAATCTTCTCTATTCTCCGCGACTATCTATATGGCGCCTTCCTCAATAACAGATGAGACCCAAATTGACCGTCTCTCGATTCTCCCAGAAGCTCTCCTGATCACCATCCTCTCGTTGCTCCCCACTCGAATTGCGGCTCGCACCTCCGTTCTGTCCCGCTGCTTCCGCAACCTCTGGAAGGCCTGTCTTGCGGTAGACATCTCTTTCAAGCGCAGTTTATTCAAGGAACCAAAGTCCTTCATTGACATGGCCAACAGCACGCTCCTCTGCCGCAAACCCTCCAATGATAACCACCCTCTTCTTAGCCTCCACCTAAACATACCAGCTTGGCTCCCATCTGGCGTCACCCACTCTTTTATTTCCTCTTTGCTGGCCCATGTCCGTTCTCTTAACATCCGCCACCTCACCATCGATAGCTCTAATTGGAATTTTGATTCATCTATTAGCTCTGTTTTCTCCATTACATCTCTCCAGTCCCTTTCCATTCACATGTATTCTAGAGTGACTTTGCCTTCAGCCACCACTTTGACCCGCCTAAAAAGTCTTTCGATCCATTTGCATTCGATTGAAAAAATAGCCCAAGTTGAGCGTATTCTTTCAGAGTTGTGTTCTTTGGAACATTTGCAATTGACTATCAATGATGTCGGGGAAGTTAAACTGTGCTCACTGACAATAAAAACACTGGAACTTATTGGTGTGTCGTTACGTGGTTCTGTGGGGCTTTTCATGCCTTCACTGGAGTTTCTTTATTTTTTGAATACCGATTCATGCATGAAATGTCTGCCTCACATCCATGGAGACATCCCTTCGTTGAGAAAATCTGCCATTACCCTTGATTATCTTTATCCCGAACATGTCACTGCTGTTGCACAATTGCTCAACTGTATATCACATGTGGAAGAGCTAAGCCTGGATTTGGGGGAGCAAAATGAGGTATATGCTTTATCTGTAACGTTTTTTTTCTTTTAATTTGTTAATTATTGCCTTCAAGTTGTTATCTTATTGAAAGGACTCTGATTACCATTTGGTTTTCACACGCTCAAATGAAGTGATTAAGTTTTTTTTTTTTGTTAAATTTAATAAGCTTGACAATTTTTGCCCTTAAAGCTGAAGGCGTTGAAATAGAAAATGTAAGGTAACCACACAAAAATACTTTCAAAGCGGCATAAATGATACATGAAGTGAAGATGGGAGTGTATATAGTTACAAAGGAGGTGAATATTTAGAAACGAAATCCTTCATCTGTGACTGTCCTATCAATATAAGGATCGAATGCAAAACCAGTTTGGAAAAGTGTCAAGATCTCTATCAAAGAATATAGAAACCTCAGCAAAGATTATAGGGAAGGTCGATCCACCAACCGATTTGTTCCATTGGCTAGTGCCAATCTGTACAAAACCTGCCAAGTGATGTAGCAAATTTCATTTATAACAATTATATGTATTAATGTGTATATGTTCATTTGGCTAACATAGCGTTTGTGTAATTTCTACAGTTCTCGGAGTACCCATTTGGCATCTTGTTGGAACCAGACAAAGAAGCTCCATATTTTCCTAAGCTGAAGCATTTGGATGCGTTCATGTGCTTTCATGAGCACAATTTTGAAGCTATTGTCATTTTGCTCCGTCAATCCCCTGTCCTGCAATCACTGAAGTTAGTTCACAAGGTATGTATCTTTTTTTTTTTTACTCATTGCTGCAATTTCTCTAGAAAATCATATGAATGAATGTATAAATTATAAACATTGTTTGTTCGAGAATGTTATTTGTGCATTGCATATTTAATGTTAAGCATGCAAAAACAAATGTAAGTATTAGACCGAGGAAAGACCATATTCTTAAGTACGTATAATACTACATATATTCGATCTATATTCTGAATTTGTGTTTGCAATGGAACTTTAATTGAGGTTTGAGCTTCTATAATTTCGAGATATTATTAGGACAATGATTACACGACCTGATTTCATTCTATTTAATTAATCTATAATAATTATGGTTGATGCTTCACTATTAGACTGGATGATGTTTTTTATTTAGACTGCAGCCATTGATTTCAGATAGCCCTCTAGTTATCTTTATTATTATTATTATTATTATTATTATTGTTCAAAATGACCTCTTGACTATATTTAGTTCGCTTGAATTGGATATATACGTACCCCCTTAGAATGTTATTGATTGTTAGGCTTCTATGAGGAAACCAAATAGCTAATTTGATTCCCACTACTTGACTACTACCTCGAGGGCTCAAGTGCTACTCATTTTGTGCTCTGTTTTTATTTTTTCTTCCCATGTAAATAAATTAAAACATGGAGCATTTAATATCTTCATTTCACATCTTTTTTTTTCTTTTTCCCTGGCCATGTCTTTGGTGGTTAGAATGATCGATGTTGTATTACGTAAGAATGGTAAGTAATATAGTAAGATTAGTCTATTAATCGTCATTGATTGGAGCAAGTTGTCTTTGACTGTGATAGTCTGATAGAGGTTATATTAACTGCTGACAAAGTAAAAACAATTAGATAAGGAACTTGGGGGTTCAGAGAATTGACAAATACCTATGTATGAATTAAAATACAAGTGTCAATTCTTAATTATGCACGTCTCCATATAGTAGTAAAAATGTAGAGAAAAGGCCTGCATTCCATGAGAGATTTAGGAGCAGTATTGGAAATTTAGCTGTAGTTGAAGTTGTGGAAATAAAGAATATCTTACATTCAAAGCTTATTGTCACAGCACTTGTAGTTAATTAGTTAACAAATTACAGAGGCAACCAATTGAATCCAACTACAAATTATTATTATTATTATTATTATTATGGTCATGGTATGGTAATGGTTTAGTTGCGTTTCACTTCTTTTTTTTTTTCAGCATATGCATGTATATATATATAGAACTATTTGAAGTTGGTTTGCTAAATTCGACTTTTGTACGTACGTAGTATATGCCATAAATTAGATGCGTGGTATTTATGGAGTAGTGTTCCTTGCTGTTTGCATGGTTTATTATATATTTCTATTTCAAACTTTGTGTTTATTATCACTGTCCTTTTTTTTTGTATTTTTTGTTGTAGGCTGCACGCAGTGATACAGCTCGTAGAATAAAAAGGACGACTCTGAAGGATTGGAGATCAAAGCTGCCACGCAATGCCGATGGCAATAATCAACAAGCTTGTTTCAGTAATCTTCATTTAAAGGAAAATAATCAAGAATTCATGAAGTTTCTGAACAAGAAATCTACTCGTAAGAAGCAGAAGACTCGTCACTAGGACTTTGTGTAAGAAGCAGAAGACTCGTCACTAGGACTTTGTGTGTGCAGCCTAGCTTATACTAGTCTTTAGTGCTCTAAGCACTGGAGTTGAAAATCCTTTTACTATGATTTTAATTATGTTTTGTTTTTGAGTTATTTGCGTAGTAATAGTGAACTTTGAGAATGCAGAAGGATGTTTTGATAGCAATACTAAATTTGCTAATGTTCAGGGGCATTGTTACATAAATGGACTCAAATTTGGATATGCTTATGTAATTATGTTAATTTGCGTTTTGCGACTTTTGTTCTGTTGGCGTTTTCTTTTTCCTGTTTTGTGTGTGTAGAACTGTTAAACATGGTCTTCACGTGGGAAAAAGTTCATTTCGTATACTGTGCCACATAAGTAACGGTATAGTTTCAGTATTTCGTCAACTGTTCCGTTTATTGAAACGGTAAATGGCATGTGTAAAATATACGATTCGGTAAATGTTATGTGTAATTTCGTTTCAGCTTCTATTTCATTTACCGCTCCGTTATCGAAACGCCAAAAATAATCATGCCACTAACCGTTTTGTTATCATTTCACATCACGACGAAACGACGAAACGATAACCATTGACAGGCCTATGTGTGTGTGTTGTGGAGGAACAACCGACACTATCTATTGGAATTTATTAATAAAAAGGGTGATTTAGATTTATGCCACTACAAATATTTGAAATTAGAAATATGCCACCACTAAATGACAAATTATTTTTATGCCACTATAAAATAATAAAATAAGTTTTATACCATCAGAAATTGATATGACAATTTTACCCTTTTAAATATGTCATTACTAAACTAAAAAATTAATGATATGTCATCACAAAAAATATAATTGATTTTACGCCATTATAAATCTATAACAATTAATTTTATGGCACTGGAAAATAAAAAATTATTATACGCCATCTTGAATCTTCTTTTTTTTAATAAAAAATGTTCGTCAGCTTCCATTAAACAAAAATTTTACTGGTATTTATAATTATTTATAATTATTTTCTACATTAATGCAATCAAAGTTGTTCTTAAGCGCCGTCTTTTTTCTTAAGGGTTTGTTTGTAGTGTGGGGGTAATTTGGCCATTAAATAAAAAGAATGACAATTTTGGTAATGACATTTTTATAATTTAGTATGTTTTTTGAAAAATAGTGGCATAAAACTAATTTTAGCAATTTTATGATGGCATAAATTTAATTAGTCATTTAAAGATGGTATTTTACTAATTGACAAAAATCACAGTGGCATAAAACTAATTATCTCTAATAAAAAAGTTGTACAGATACTTGCATTACTACTCCTATATATACATAATCGTTTACCCTCTTGTTGCTTAATAAATAATATTAGTTAAGCGGTTAATTTCGAAATTTGAAAATTCAAAATATGAAAATTTGAAATTTCAACATTTAAAATTTGAAATTTTGAAATATGAAAATTCTAAATTTGAAATTTCGAAATTTAAAAATTCAAAATTTCAATTTGAAAATTCAAATTTTGAAAATTCAAAATTTCAATTTGAAAATTCAAATTTTGAAAATTGAAAATTGAAAATTTGAATTTTAAAATTTTAAATTTTGAAACTTAAAATTATAGCAAGTGCATCAACACTTGTCTATTTTTTATTATTTTTTATACGGAATTGTCAAGTTAGGGAGGTAGTGTTGATTTTATTGACCTCCAAAGTTGTTTGACGATAAAGATTTACAGGTTAGTTTGTTGACCTAGGAGTCAAACTAAACTTCTCATTGCCAAACTCCCCCTAGTGTTCTGCATTTTATTTTTTAGCGGTGTGTTCTGATTGCCTTAATAATATAATCCCCCTCCCCCCCCCCACCCACAAAAAAAAATGGAGTCAACTAAAAATTTTATTATGTATCTGTTATTATAAATTTTGAATTCAGTAGCAGTATTTATTTTTGAGAAAAACATAAATTCAATAAAATATACTTCATAAGTATTAAACTTATTTTTTAGCAAAATATTTATTTATTTTCAAATTGTACAAATCATATACTCATTCTTAAGTTTTTATTTAGCTGATATTACACGAGAGGTGCCTCGTTACCTTTGCTAAATTATTAGTTTCATAACAAAAAGTTCGTAAACTTTTAATCTAGATAATATATATATATATATATATATATATATTTTTTTCTCTACCTCCATCTCTAAGGGCCTCATCGGAATGAAAACACTACTTTTATATGTTATTAGTTTATAATGTTCCTATCTGGTTTACAAACGAAAGCACCAATGTTTGCTTTCTGTTTTTTTTTATTTCATTTAATTTATTTTATAGAATTTATTTCAGATGAGCAATCAAATTTAGTGTAATTAATTGTCATTTTACTAACCAGAATGCAAAATAATCTAAAATTTTACATACTAATTGTTTGAAATTGATATTGAAAATATATAGTAGTTAAGTACATAAAAAGGGTTCCGCTAAGAACAAAATTATTCATCGAAGTATATAGTTACTGCAGACTCAAAATTAATGATACAGAGAAAAAAAAAACTACGAAGATAATTACCAGTATATATTAGAAAATTCAGATGAGTTCATTGTATTAATTACACCAAATGTTAATTCGGAAGAGATGAAAAATCAGAGGATTAAATTATCTTAATTTAAAAACTGAAAGTGGATATGAATACTAATTTGCAATAAAATCACTTATTGGGAAGCTGCTTTGAAGGATAGAGTCAAAGTGGCACCGACACGTTGGACACTTGGATGCCTGATGACTTGGACATCATACATTCAAACCACTCCAATCACATCAAAAAATGCAGCTGAATCGCAACACGTACAAAGGCTAGCAGAGTGATGCTTCAAAAAAGAAAAAAAAATCTTTATTTCGTATAATTTTTTCGAATGTAAAAAGCAGAGTGATGACAATCGCTTTGATATATTTGTTTTTGTAATGAGTGTGTGGTACCAAATAGCGAATATTGATGAATTAAAATTAAGAAGAGTGTTATTTTAGAAAGAAAAAAAATATTATTTGAATGGATTCTTCTACGGAAAGAAGGATTTATTTTTAAGAAGAGCTATTTCTAACTCATCCAAACGGTATTTAACCTAATAAATATACGAGAGCCATATCACTAGAAGAAATTTTAACATGAATCTGAAATTAAAAAAAATATATATATCTGATATCGCCCAACAAATACTACTTACCAAAATATATTAAGAGAGTTTGTTCGCCCAATAATAATAGTATTTTCAAATAGAAAAATAATAAAAGGTTACTTTTTTGAAAAAATAATATATATAATATAATATAATATAATATAATATAATATTATATGAAAAGTGTAAAAAAATGAGTTAAATCTCTTTTGTTATTTCGCGAGAATAGTAAAAATGCAAAAATAAAATAAAATAAAACTACTTTTAGACTAGGTAAAAATTTATTCTATTTTTTACTCAGATTTTTTTTGAAAATAAAAGAAAATTGATTACTGCACCTATAGTTTTGCCATCACTTGTCATAGTTTGAACAAAATGAACTCATAAAAACAATAAGGTGAAAATTTATGTGATCAAAGTGAACACATATAAGTAAATAAGTTCAATAAAAGTAAGCTGAATATGCATATAAAAATCTGAACAAGAATGACAAAACGTATTTGTTTGTATGTATTCACTTTGATTATTTACATATTCACTTTGTTTATTTTATGTGTTCACTTTATTCAAGCGATGAGAAGTGATGACAAAATTACAAATGACAATTATCAGTTCTCAAATATTTATTTAACACATTATATATATTTTTGTAAACTAATAAAATTATTATTAGTCATTATGTATCGTTATCCTATTTATACCGTTAATTTTCAATTGGGTATGAATAGCGCACGGATAAAATCATTTTTTTAAAGGTAAGATAGCATATGGATAAAGCAAATTTTATCGAGTACACATTGACAACCATAATCCAAATATAGATATATTAAATAATTTCACATTCATCCCTCCCACCTTTTCCAAACAGTCAAAGTAGGGCGTTTCTTTTATTTTTTTTCCTTTTTTTATTTTCCTTCAATTCTTGATTTTTTTTTTTTGAAAGACGCATATTATCAATAGGGGAGCCTAAATTATTAAAACTGTAAAGTTATACAAATCCAAACTACAAACAATTTACCACAAGAAATAAAAGTCGCTCATACAAATCCAAAGTACAAAAAACAGAACCACAAGAAATACAAGCCACTCAGCTCAAAACATAAAAGAGCGCAAAAAAAATAAAATAAAATAAAAACTAAAAATTAGTTGCGAAGAAAATTTGGATTCCTTAGGAAATCATAAATTTATTATAAACAATCTAAATTCTTCACAAATTTACACATTTCTCAATAAATTTATACCTAAAAATAAAAAATTCTCAAAATATCCAAACGACCTCCGAGTCTCCAACTGATCTTTTGCTGCTGCACCTGAGCTTTATACACAGCCGACCTTTATTACTTTATATCATTATTATGTGTAACTACTCATCATCCTCTCTCGAAGGCACATACAGTCATACAGAGACAGAGAAACCGAGAGAGAGTCCGAGAGCAAAGCAATGGCCCCAATGGACCCACATTCGTACGCAGACGGGGAATCACCCCTAACAAGCCGCGTGGCACTAATTCTGTACCTAGACTTCGCCACTTGCTCTCTCCACGGCTCCGCTTTACTGACCCTCTCCGCTCCCCACTCCGGCCCACTCTCCCTCGACACTCGTTCCCTCACAATCCACTCCGCAATCGACCCCACCTCTCTCTCCCCGATTCCCTTCTCTGTTTCCCAACCGGATCCCGTCCTCGGTTCCCGACTCTCCCTCTCCCTCCCAGCCGAGACGCCTCTGTCCTCTATCCTCATCTCCTTCTCCACCTCTTCTTCCTCTGCTCTTCACTTCCTCTCCTCCCCTTTCCCTTATGCCTACACTCAGTGCCACTCCATCCATGCTCGCTCGCTTTTCCCTTGCCATGATACCCCAGCCGCGCGCCTCCGCTTCACCGCTCTCCTTAACATCCCTTCTTCCCTTTCTGCTGTCATGGCTGCTCGTCACCACGCCCGCCGTCATCCCATTCCTTCTGAAGGCGGCCTGTCCTGCCCTGATTCACTCTGGTGCGCCCCCGGCCGTATCGTCGAGCACTTCATCATGGACCAACCTATTCCTCCTTATCTTTTCGCCTTTGCGGTTGGACATATTGTGTCCCGTGACATAGGCCCTAGAACTAGGGTTTATGCAGGGCCTGATGTGGTTGATGAGGCTGCTAGGGAGTTTGCTGGGACCGAGGAGATGATTAGAGCCGGGGAGAAGCTTTATGGCCCGTATGGTTGGGAGAGATTTGATCTGCTGGTGCTGCCGATGAGTTTCCCTTATGCCGGGATGGAGAACCCAAGGATGGTTTTTCTGACTCCGACAGTAATCAAAGGGGATCCTGCCGGTGCTCACGTTGTGGCACATGAGCTTGCGCACAGCTGGACTGGGAATTTAATTACTAACAAGACCAATGAGGATTTTTGGCTCAATGAGGTGAGGTTTGCATTCAATTCAAGCTTGATTTTGATCTACTCCACAATTAATTTTGTAAAATTGGTTCATTATTCAATGTTAACATCCTGAGATGTGATGAATAGGGGTTCACTACATATGCTGAGAGGAGGATAGTGGAGGTGGTGCAGGGAGAGGAGAGGGCAGCACTGAGTATGGGCAGAGGATGGAGGGAGCTGAATCGAACAGTGGAGAGGTTCAGGGACAACATGGAATTCACCAAGCTCAAGCCCTGCATGCAAGGCATTGACCCTGACGATGTCTACTCTCAGATCCCATATGAGAAGGGCTTCCAGTTTCTCTGGCGCATTGAACGCCAGGTATTAACATTTCTTATCCTGACCTATGTAAATATGCAAGGCCAGAAAAAATTGTAATGGGTTCAAGGGCCATATTAATTGTTGATTTTTATAGACATGATTATATATTTAGCATAAATTATAATTTATGGGGTTAATTATAGAATTATATATATTTTTATGGCAGTCAAATATGATTTTTATAAAGAAAAATACCTGTATAATACAAAAACTATGTTGTAAATGTACATAACTAGAAAATAAATGTGTGACATTGAACCTCATTTAATGGATGTGGCCTCGTCATGTGTTACTATATTTAAGTTTGAACATCAATTGTGGTAGGGGTTGGATACTGCCGTTTACTTTTGGTGGCCTATGTAGTATTCCTTTGTTGAATGTTGTTCTCCAATATAAATGAAGTTGAAAAAAAAAAATGAAAAAAGAATTCAATACATGGATACCTATCTTGAAATGGCAGAGGATAAATACAAGTAACATAAGGTAGTAGAATAGTGAGTAGCAATTAATGTGCTACTGGTGATGTTATAAACAGCAGGTACTGGCAATGCCATGATATTCTTGTTGTGTTTCTTATGCCTTCTATCTGACTAAAGGATAGTTCGTCTCAGGCCTCAGGTCTCTTCAGTTCTTCAATATTTGGCTACTTCAACTATAGCATTACAGTTTCTAGTCTTACAAATGAAATAGCTCATTTGATAACATCCTTGTAGGTCGGGAGGCCAGTATTTGATGAGTTCACCAAGAAGTACATCTCAACCTTCAAATTCCAGTCCATTGACACTGAGACATTTATTGACTTTCTAAAAGCAAACGTGCCTGGAATTGAGAATCAGATCGACCTTCGCTTGTGGGTTGAAGGAATTGGAATCCCACCTGATGCCATGGAGCCCGTCTCAGCTGTCTACAACAAGATTAAGACTCTGGCCTCAGAGTTCAAATATGGACAGATGTCGGGGGATGATGAGGTGGTCCAGTGGAATGGCCAGGAGTGGCAGCTTTACTTGGAGAATTTGTCCTCTAATATCGACCCCTCACAGGTTTTTTTTTTTTTTCTTATTTTTTATTTATCAGTAACCTTTGTAATTTGCCTGGCTGACATAGTTGATATCAGGTATTGGTTGATCAGACAAGCTCTCACTTAAAATGTATGATCTTTCTGTACATTTTCTCTTTGATTTTGCTTATGTGACATTTTCTCCGTTGCATTCTCTAATCTCCCAAATGATTCATGGTGGAATATTGAAACCTTTTGCTTGCTAAATGCTGTTTATTGTTTCAATTCATTTGTTTTATGTTATGAATATGCCGCTCTATTGTCCTGTATGCATCAATTTTTTTAAACCTTGAATATCAGCTAACCACAGCTTAGAAACCAATAGTTATTTGTATCATTGAGAATACCCTAACTTAAAATAAGTTCTTAATATCTTTGCACTTTAGGCATTGGCACTGGATGCACGGTACAGGTTATCAGAGAGCAGGGATTGGGAGGTGAAGGTGGCATTCCTCGAGCTGGCAATATCCGCCGGGTGCAAGGAGTACTTTGCGGAGGCCGAGAGGTTACTAAAACAAGTAGGCAGGATGAGGTACCTCAGGCTGCTTTACACTGCTCTGGCCAAGTGTTCTAATGAAGGCAAGATGTTGGCCCACCGGATTTACGCAGAGGCCCGCAACTGCTACCACCCCATTGCCCAAGGGGTAGTGGAGTCCATATTGTCGAAGCATGCTTAGTGACTTGCTTCCGGTGACAGTCTTTGACTTGGTAGCTTTTTCCTTTTAATTGATTTGCAATATACACCCCATTATGTAGGCTTGTCAAACGTGTCAAACGGAAACGGAATGGACCGTTTTGTTTGAACGTTCCGTTTCGATAACGAAACATACAGACGTTCTGTTAGCTGTTCCGTTTTGAACGGAATAGGACGGAATGACCAAATTTCAACTGATACCATATAAATATATAACGAAATCTGTTTCGTTACCATTCCGTTTATTTAAACGAAATGAAAATTCGTATAGTTAGTCGTTCCGTTTTAAACGGAACAGCCACAGAACACGTGGACGAATACTCCGTTGATAGCCCTACCATTACGTAACATATATATATATATATATATATATATATATATATATATATATATATATATATAGAGAGAGAGAGAGAGAGAGAGAGAGAGAGAGAGAACCTATGGTGCATACTAATGTACGGAAGTTTCGGTGCATACTGATCCAAACTCTTGGATCTGCTTCAAATAACCGATCCAAACCGTCCAATATGATCTTCCTATTATAATCTCCTTACCGATCAAATTTTACATTTTTTTCGAAATTTTTAAGTATTTTTTTTTTCAAATTTTAGAAAATCGCTAATCTAATTTTTTCTGAACCGTTAAAAAATAACAGTTTTAAAAAATCCGAAAAAAATACTTAAAAAATATAAAATTTGGTCGGCAAGGAGATTTCAATAGAGAGATCATATTGGACGGTTTGGATCGGTTATTTTGAAACATATCCAAGAGTTCGGATCAGTATGCACCGAAACTTCCGTACATTAGTATGCACCATAGGTTTTCTCTCTCTCTCTCTATCTCTCTCTCTCTCTCTATATATATATATATATATATATATATATATATTGGCTAAAGTATACTCTAGCATACGGATCAAACCCGTATGCTAGAGTCGTTTTTCAAAATTTAAAATTCAAACAGTCGATACAAACCGTTCAAGTTGTTCTTTATGTAAAAATATCCTTCAAAATCAAATTTTACATTTTTTCGAATTTTTCACTATATATTATGCTATTTTCAAATTTAAGGGTCAGAAATACTAATTTACAGTGTTTTTTAAAAATAGCATAATATATAGAAAAAAAATTCGAAAAAATAAAAAATTTGGTTTCCTAGGAGATTTCAATATGGAGAATAATTTGAAAGGTTCGAATCAACTATATGCATTTTAGATTTTGAGAAACGACTCCAGCATACGGACTATCTGTATGCTGGAGTATACTTTAGCTAATCTCTCTTTCACTAAAATGCTATGCATAGCACGGATGGTGTTCGTGCTACGGATTCGTTCTTGCATTTCATGTTTCAAATAATCGATTTAAACCGTTTATTATCTTCTACATATTGAAATCTTATTAGAAACCAAATTTTAACATTTTTTGAATTTTTTTACTATTTTTATCAGATTTATGAAAATCACTGTTATTGAAGTGTCCATAATTTATTAGATTAAGTATTTAAAAAAATCTGAAAAAAATAATAAAAAAATTTAAAAAAAATGTAAAATTTGGTTTCTAATGAGATTTTAATATGAAGAAAATAATAAACGGTTTGGATCGCTTGTTTGAAGCATGAAATTCAAAAATGAATTCGTAGCACAAAAGCCATCCGTGCTATGCATAGCATTTTAGCAATCCTCTATATATATATATAGAGCTCGATTCCAAATGTAAACAAGCATGAAATTCAAAAACGAATTCGTAGCACAAAAGCCATCCGTTCTATGCATAGCATTTTAGCAATCCTCTATATATATATATAGAGCTCGATTCCAAATGTAAACTTTCAGCTCCGAAAAAATTAAAAATAATATTAAAATATTCACAAATTTCGAAAATATTTAAAAAATAATCTAAATTTTTTATATAGTATTGTAATATCGGTTTTTCAAAAATTGATACTCCAAAATCCGATACTAGCTAGTACCGGTTTTTGGAAAACCAATACTAGCCTTGATCAATATCAAAGCGTGAGCTCGCTTTTTTCCTTTTCCTTTTCAAGAGATAAGAAGATGGGTATTGTTGTTTACATCGCATGCATCATATTTTTTAGCTGACTTTTTTCCTAACGAAAGAGCTGACTGTACGTACTCTATATTATTTTAACTAGAGGGCTAATTGTTAGGAAATTATCTAATTTTAATTTTTTGATTAATTATTCGTAATTAATCCAATTAAAACACAAGCAAAAGGGAATCTAGTGCTCAAGTTCAAATTCAACACAAGAGAAAGGTTGTAGGAGAAATATACCTCCCGCGAAATCGTATTCGCGGGGCTCTCCAAATGTCTCTAAATCACCTCGAGTCCACCTAGAGATTAACCAATGTCAAATTGATTCATGCTAGTGAATCAAAGAGAACAAAGCTAATCCAAGGTATTCTCTCTTCTTCCTTAATTAACAATTTAATAGGTGGAGATAATATGCTCAACACAAGAGCCAATGGAGAGAGGAGGAAGGAGGTGGCTCACGGCCAAGAGAGGGAGAAAGAGGGTGCGGCTAGGGTTAGGGAAGAGAGCTAGTCCAAATTTGCATCTATACATCTCTATATATAGTGCACAATCCCTACCTACCATCAGTCATCTATTTACAAGAATGCCACTCTCACCTACCACTAGGGCCGGCCACATTTTGGGCTCATATGGGCCTCTCAACTCATTTAATTAGGCCTCTAATTCACATAATTAGAAGCTCCTCCAAATGCTCTTCAATTGGGCTATATATTTAATACATAAATATTCGTCCAATTAATCAATATAACTATTTATATTAAATTACGTTGAGCTAAAATAATTATTAACTAATTAATAATTATTCTAGGATTAGCTAATACATTAATTTATTTTCATATGATCTATTTGACTTAATTAATTATAATGGTATATAATTAATTAATCAATTTATCATATTTACGCAATACGCACTATTGCGAATAAATTAATAATGTAATGTCTTGGTCAAAACTCTATTTTGTGTGACCCTTTGAGGATTCATGCTATGTTGGACATGAAATTAAATCGCTATTTAATTCCAATAATCATAAGCGGTATCTAGCAACACGTTATGATTCACAATTCGCATAAATAGTGTACTGCTACAATATTTCAATCCTGCATAAGAGAATAAATAAGTTTCTCTATTTTGATTCTTATGTCTCACGATATCATCGTATAATCTAAGATAGGAATGTGTAATTCTTGCAGATTATATGTTTCTTGATCTAGAGATAATTGTATAAAGTTGCATGCAAACAATTTATCTCCATCAAGGGACCCAAATAGATATCGTCACTCACTAAGTGAATTAATGAGGGACATACATTTTTCTTGATGATTAGCTTTTTCCCGCACAATTCAAGAGAACATAAATAAAGTCTGTATAGCAGCCCTTATCGGGAATCAGCGGTAGACGATATTTATTGAACCTATTCTCATGTGGAAAAGATAAACATCTCAAACTTAGAACCAAAATCATAATGAAATAAACAATGACACATAACACAATCCATATGTTTATTTCAATGGGTCAAGTCCTGTACTATGTTCCATAACATACACATATGCAATTAAGTTGGTAACTCTTTACATATGATTTGTAGAACTTAATCATCACTTAACTTGCATACTAATCTTATATGATAATTAATGTTCCTTGTTAATTATCAAGATTATGGACCATTTAGATTTATTATTGTCATTCTAAAGAATGATCCACAAAGATCCACAATTCAGATCCTTAACCTGAATGATCTGTCAATAATAAATCTAGGAACAGATGATAAAATATCATCCAAAACATAAACTAATAATTAAGTCATTAAATTATTAACTTCTAGAACATAACTCTAACACTAATCGGGTTTCGCTTGATATTTGACTTGCAAATAAAAACTTAGTTTATGTAATTCAATTATATCTAACTCTCAAATAAATAAATTTTCTCGATATTGGAATTTTCACTAACTTAATTTGTTATAATTCAATTATGCTTATCAGATGTAGAAGATTGTTTCTTAGTTCTGTTGCACTGTATATGAGCCCTCCGTCTCAACCAATTTCATGTTATGATTTTTGGATTTTGAAGTTGAAGCTTGTGGAGATGCCTACATTGTGTATCCTAAACCGACCGGTATGTCTTGCCTGCAAAAACAGAATAATTTACGAGCTACATAATTTCAAATTCTAAGTATCTTTAATCCATTTGGATAGATGTGAGAAAAAGGGAAAAAGTATTGGAAAGTGTGTAATTTTGTGAAGAGTTTGGATTGTTTATAATAAATTTGGGTCTTCTTCCTTCTTTCTTCTTTATTCCGAAAAATTTAAAAATAATATTAAATTAATATAATATATTAAAAATAATATCAATATAATAATATTTTTTTTAAATAGTATCACAGATCGGAATCCCAGATTCCGAACGCAAGATCGGAATTCCGGATTTCGATCTTAGCTTTTTTTATTTTTTTATATATTATTTATTTATTTATTTAGTTTATTAATCAGTTAATAAATTAGAAAAATAAATAATATATTGTAAAAATATTGTAAAAATATTGAAAAAATTAAGAATAATTAAATTAAATTTTATATGTAATTTAGTATTTTTTTTGGAAAATTAAATTTATTTTCTTTTAATTAATTTATTTAATTAAAAAATAAATAATTAAGTATAAATTTTTAATTAATTTATAAATTTTTATAACTTATTTAATTAAATGAATTGTACCATTTAGAAAGGATTATAAATTTTCAGAATTTTCAGAATGTTCAAAGTTTTATTAATCCTTTCTGCATTTGCAGGGATACAAAAGCATAACTTGAACATTAAAACTTTAAATATGCATAACTTTTGATAGGAAGGTCCGTTTGGGGCAAACGAGCACATTCCGGAAAGCTGGCGACGAGATCTACACGTTTTACAGGGGTGAAATCCCGTAAAGACAATTTTCGGAGCCAAAAAACGCTCTCTAGACCTCCAAAATCGACTTTGAAAGTTTGCAAACCTAAAAATCACTCTAAAGTACTAAAAAAGTTTTTAAAATTATAAATTAATCATTAAAAAGAGAAATGCAGTAAATCAAGTGAATTTAGTCTTTCTTCTCCGTCTCGGTAAAACATCAACCTCGTGTGATACCTTTGTAACGCAATCCAGAAAGTGCTTCATTGATCATGAGACTCGACATGATTGTTTAATATATAATATGGAAATAATATTTGCAAAGGAACATACGTTAAAAATTTATATTTTAATGTAAATTAATTAAAAATTTATACTTAATTATTTATTTTTTAATTAAATAAATTAATTAAAAGAAAATAAATTTAATTTCCCAAAAAAATACTTAATTACATATAAAATTTAATTAAATATTCCTGATTTTTTCAAATGTTTTCAATATTTTTACAATATATTATCTATTTTTCTAATTAATTAACTAATTAATAAACTAAATAAATAAATAATATATAAAAAAATTAAAAAAGCTAAGATCGGAATCCCGGATTCCGATCTTAGCAAAGGTCGGAATCCAGGATTCCGATCTTAGCTAAGGTCGGAATCCAGGATTCCGATCTTGCGTTCGGAATCCAGGATTCCGATCTTGCGTTCGGAATCTGGGTTTCCGATCTCGTGATACTATTTAAAAAAATATTATTATATTGATATTATTTTTAATATATTATATTAATTTAATATTATTTTTTTAAATTTCGGTTCTTTTTTTCTTCTTCCAACCTATCCAAACAAGACCTAAAGAAAAAGTCACCTAGTTGTACGTTTATAGTCTCATAATCTATGCGGGCAGGGACGAGAGAATTGTTGTACCTATACGGGCCTTTACCATTTATTAAAGAGTTAATTAGATTTATGCCACCGTGGAAATTTAAAATTAGTAAAATGCAATCACTAAATGACAAATTAGTTTTATGCCATTGTGAAAAAGTAAAAATTAGTTTTTTGCCACCGAAAAATTGATTTGCCAATTTTACCCTTTTAAATATGCCACTACAAAAAATGAAATTAGAAAAATACCATCACTAAGTGAAAAATTAATTTTATGCCACTACAAAAATTTGAAATTAGAAAAATATCATTACTAAATGATAAATTAGTTTTATACCAATACAAAACTTTGAAATTAGAAAAAAGTCACGTTTATGTAAGAAGCACTAGAAGCAATGCACATAAAACAACAAGTAAATATTTATGAAAACTAATACAGTGGAGATGGTTGGAGGCAGGAGCGCTTTTTCTTCTAGGGTTTATTGCAACGAGGGTCATTTTTGTGCATATTTTACAACTTTTTTAAGATAAAGCCTGTGGATTACTCGGACGGAGGGTAATTTGTGCATGTTTTACGTTTTCCTTACTTAGGGCTTATTAATAAGGGTAATTTGGAATTTTTTTTAAAATATTAAGAGTATTCATGATGGTATTTTTAGAATTAAATCTTTTTTTGAATGAGATAATGACATATTTCTAATTTACATAATTTGAAGATGACATAAATCTAATTTGCAATCTAACAATGTCATATCCCTAATTAGCTAATGTTCACAGTGGCATAAAACCAATTAATCCTTTATTAAAACCCCATCTGGCATGCCAACACTACCCCTCTTTCCTTTCCAAAGAAAATGAGATATATCGAGACCTGTCTTTTCACGCTTCCTTTTTGATATCGACATGTACCAACGCTACCATCTTTCCTCATAAATTTTTTTTTGGCATGTGATATGTTTAGGGATCGCTCTGCTTTCCTCCACTTCCACTTAGGGTTTACCAAACGGGGTGGAGCGGGCGGTCCAACCCGTGACGGTTCACGGATTAGGACGGTCCACATATTAAGACGGTACGGGTTAGAACGGTCCATTCTAAAAATTTTAGCCCTAATCCTTCTTAAACCTACCCCCATGTAAGCCGCACGGTTTATGACGGTCCGGTCCGGTCCGGTCTGCTGATTTTTCATTTATTTTATTACTGTTTTGTTTTAAATTTTTCGTTAATATATATATAAACTACATATATATATTATGAGAAAGTTTAATATGCACTATAGTGCATAGGGCATTCCGTGCACTACGGACTTTTTCGAAAATATTTTTGTAAATTGACAAATCTAATTTAACCAATCTAATCTACATATTAAAATCTCATACCAAGCCAAAATTTACAATTTTTGAGATTTTATTATTATTTTTTTCGAATTTTTTAAAACATGCCATTTTTGTAATGTTGTATTATTTACAATTTTCAAAAAATAACATGTTTTAAAAAATTCGAAAAAAATAGTAATAAAATCTAAAAAATTATAAAATTTGGTTTTTTATGAGATTTCAATATGTAGATTAGATTGGTTAAATTAGATTTGTCCATTTACAAAAATACCCTCGAAAAAATCCGCGATGCACGGAATGCCCTATGCACTATAGTGCATATTAAACTTTCTATATATATTATATAAGATAGTAATCACTATAACTTTTTTTTTTGCTGTTTTTCTCTTTTGTGTGTTTTTTTCAATGCTTTTTTTGTTTTTTCAATATTTTTTTTATTTTCCATTAGTTATTTTTATTTTTTTTACTTTTACGTTTTTTCTTTATTTTTATTAAATGAAAAAATTGAATATAATTATATAAAGTTATCCTTCTTTTTTCGGGCTTGAGACCGACTATACTATTAAATTATTTTATAAAATAATAACATAGGCGGAGTTATAAAATACTGTTTTTCGGGTTTAAGCCGGATTGACGTGGCGGGACGGTTCGGTCCACAGATTAAGACGGAGTGGGTTAACACGGATTTTTTTAGAAATGGCAGCCAAACTAGCCGTAGACCCGCCTGGGTCTTAACCCTTCAGTCCATCGTGGTCCATGGACGATTCGGTCCATGGGGCTGATTTGGGACGAGGCAGGTCTGACCCGGCGAGTTTTTGATAAGCACTAACAGAGTGTTACAATAGGGACCACCCCCTCCAGGCTAGACATGCAAGGAAGCAGAGGCAGAGGCAAGACATAACTTTTACTTCAGTTCAGCCCTTACCATTTGGCAGTATCCATAAACAACACGCACAATACCAAACCGAACCTACAAACAGGCGCATGAAACACAAACACGTAGAGGTCGTTTGGATGGAAGTTGAAATTTGAGGAATTTAGAGAATTTTCTATTCCTAGACATAAATTTATTATAAACAATCCAAACTGTTCACAAAGTTACACACTCATCTGTCATTTCACCATTGCAATGCACAGTCAACATTAAAATTGACCAACTAGGACGTATATTTTTATTTAATTGACTAATTTTAGCTTTTACCAACTAGGACGTATATCTAGGCCTGTCAACGCTACCATTTTGCCGTTTCGCCGTGACGTGAAATGGTAACGAAACAGTTAGTAGCATGATTATTTCTGGCGTTTGAATAACGGAATGGCAAACGAAATGGGAGCTAAAATGAAATTACACATACCGTCTATCGAAATCGTATATTTTACACATACCATTTACCGTTTCAGTAAACGGGACGGTTGACAAAATACTGAAATTATACCGTTACTTAAGTGACACATATACGAAATGAGCTTTTTCCATGTGAAGACCACGTTTGACAGTTTGACAGGTCTACGTGTATCTTAATTTAACCGGAATTGCTTAGGACCATCCTTCAGATTCTATCATCCCATCATCCTCACGCGTACGTAACTAACTCCTCCCTCACGCATACACTCTCTCCCCTTCCCCTCCTCCATACACTATCTCCCGCCCCTGTCCCCTCCTCCCTCCCACGTACGCTGTCCCCCTCCTCCCTCCCACGTACGCTGTCCCCCTCCCCCTCCTCCCTCCCATGTACACCGTCCCCCCCACCCTTTTCTTCTTCCTCCTACACAATTCATAACTGTTGAAGTTAATATATTTAAATGTTGAAGGCAATATCGTAATTGTTGAAGTTAATATATGTACTGTTGAAGTTATATATGTAATTGTTAAAGTTAATATGTTATATAACTGTTGAAATTAATATATATAACTGTTGAAGTTATATGTGTAACTGTTGAAGTTATATATGTAGCTGTTGAAATTATATATGTAACTATTGAAGTTAATATGTTATATATGTAACTGTTGAATTTAATATATATAAATGTTGAAGTTACTAACTATATTGTCAAGATCGTGACAAGTGTCACGTATGGGGTTTAATTGGGAAGTTTCCATTGGAAACTGTGATCGAGACAATTCAGGAGAAAGAGATGAAGCAATCCAACAAAATAAAGAAGGTGAATCTGACATATGGGCCAGCATTTACAAAAGTGATCCCTTCACTTCAACGGTTATATATATTAATTTCAACAGTTACAATAATAATTTCAACAATTTTATATATTAACTTCAATATTTATATATAAATATTAATTATTGAAGTGAATCCATCCCTGGCTTCAGTGATCAGCTGCGGGACTACTAATGCCACCATCCCTGGCTTCAGTGAATCCATCTCTGGTCAGGAAAGAGCTTCACAAAGTATTATCCAGGGTAAATTCAAGTATTCAAACCTCGACGCATTCAACGTGCACGCTCTGAGAAATCCCTCTTGAGTCTGGCTAGGTAAAGGATTGATCTCCCTAGCCTTCATGGGCTTCATAGTAAGAGTTTTGAGAGCAGGCGTTTTACACTCCCATGGACGAGATCTAGCGTTGAGCCTGATTTGCTCTTATTGTCCGCCAGACTGTTAAAAGTTGTCAGGCGTTTGGTTGAAGAAGCTGCCTTCCATTATCATTCATTCACAAGCAGAGTCTTTTTATTAACATTGGTTCAACAATTACGATATTAATTTCAACATTTATGCATAATAATTTCAACGGTTATGAAGTGTGAAGGAGGGGGAGGGGGAGAGGTGGGTGAGACATCGTACGTGGAATGGAGAGGGGGGAGGGTACGTGAGAAGGAAGAAAGCAGAAGAACGAAAAAAGAAAGCGAAACGGAGAATAATAGCCAAAAATAAAAAAACGCATAGAGTCAAAAATAAAAAACGCATTTAATAACTGATGAAACGACAGGGATGCTAAATCTCGGATGATCCTTATCACCCGTAATTTAACTGACCAAATGGCGGCGAAGGCGCCTAGAAATATGAGAACATTATATTCGGCTCTAGCGGGAAGGACAGAGAAAATTCTCGATTCTTAGTCGGCGCCGCTTTGAAATTAATTTATATTCATGGCGACGACGGCGATGTCGTGCTCGCAATCGGAACCCAACCAGATGGACCATCTCTCGAGCCTTCCCGACGAGCTGCTCGTGACAATCCTCTCGTTTATGCCGACTCACATCGCGGCTCGCACCTGCGTCCTCAGCCGCCGCTTCCGCCACCTCTGGAAGGCCTCCCCTTCCCTGCAGTTTATTAGTGAAGACCTCCCTTACGAAAATTTCATGGCCATGACCGATCATGCCCTCTTCCACCGCAATCCTTCCCACCCGCTTATATCAGCTTATGTCTAGATCTTGGTTACCCTTTCTCTGTGTTATCACTTTACCTAGACTCATATAAAATACCTTACCTGCTTACCGAGGCGCACTCCCTTGGCCTACGCCACCTCACCATTAAATGTCTTTTTTATCTTGTGCCTATTATCCCAACCATTTTCTCCATTGACTCTCTCGTGTCGCTCTCACTCAGGTCAAGTTATTATCTTAGATTTCCCTCTGGATTCACTTTGCCCTGCCTCAAAAGCCTCTCCCTTGGATTTTCTATTGACCCAGCCAGTCTCAGCCGACTTGTTTCTGAGTTGTACTCCTTAGAGGATTTACACCTTGAAACCCACACCATGAATAGACTAAGCCTTTCCTCCCAATCAATAAAAAGACTCAAACTGATAATTAGCGTGGATTATTTGCAACTCCATGACTTAGAGTTGTTTTTGCCTTCATTGGAGTCACTTCATTTAGAGAAACTTTAAAATGTTGTGTTAGATTGGCCTAACCAACACTGACTGAACTGATCCAAGATAATTTGAATCCAATTTTTTCAAATAAATGTATATTGGAATCAAGTCTATGCATGGACTTGGTTTGCGTATGCCTAGGACAACACCTCTATTTAGGTAGTATATATAGGAATTCTAGGTTTTTGCTTGGTTGCCCTTTACATTTTTCTTTTTTTCGGTTGATTTGTATAGCGTGTGAAGTGTCCAAAACCTATCTTATGGCAACGAGGAAAGGACTTGCTGAAGTTCCCTAATCTTAAACACTTCGATGTGAGTCTTTGCTTTCATGAGCACAACTTTGAAGCCATCACCATGATGCTACACAATTCCCCTGCTCTGGAATCAGTGAAGCTTGTTCATGAGGTGCACGTCTTTTTTTTTTTTTTTTTTGGGGGGGGGGGGGGGGTATACAGTTTATTTCTCTTTTGCAATTCATATTCTGCTGGAATTTCATTCTGTGTGCTCAAATTTTAATGCGGTGGAGGTTCTTTGATGGAACTGTTCCTTCTGTTTTACAATCCTTGGTCTTGGTCTAATTTTGACTATGCTGAGACGTCCATGAGTTGTTTTCAACCCACTATGTTTATAAAGAATTATAATTTTATTAGTATTTAGTATTTAATGTTTTATTCTCATTGTTTCATTCTAAATTTTTTAGTAAATCATCAAAGGGGGGGGGGGGGACCTCTGAACTATCATAAGTTTTCAGGAAAGTATGGAAATAAACTTTGAACTTTCCGAGGTTCAATTGAGCCCCTAATTCTTTCATTTGTTGAAAAGAACCTTGGACTTCTAGTTGGTTAAAATAAATTCTTTTCTGTGCTGATATTATATGATTAAACCTAGATTTGAAACGATGTAGATAAGTAGATCCTATGTTATATCATTAAACTTATGGTGTCAATGAAATAGATTTTGACACCATATGTTTTTTATTTTCACCTTCCCTTTCTCAAGGGTTATTCACTGAAATAAATGTCGAAAGGAACTAATTTACTTGTGATTCTAAATGCAACTATGTAATCTGCAATTTCCTAAAGGTACAAATTATTTACAAAAGAATCAAGTAGAAAGAGATAAGGATACTTCCAGCAACAGCTGGAGGAATTAGTGTTATTAAATTGGTATTTGCATTCAGACAAAATGAAGTAAAGAAAACAGCCTAAAAGTTGTTAAATCATCCAAATATGAGAATATGTGAAAGATGGTTCTTATAGATTATAATATATAAATTATTTTGGACTTCAGTATATTCATCAATCAATAAAAAAGCAAATAGATACAGTAAATTATAAGAAATACCAGGTATAATCAGTAAGGTAACTGATGGTATTATTGGCTCCCAATGGTGTTTCCTTCTTTGGTTCCAATTTGTGAACCATCTCCCTTTTCACCCTTTTAATAATAAACCTAAGTAAAAACATAACAGTTTGTGAGGTCTTTTAAATGTACTGCAAACATGCGGAATTTAACCTTATTTCTGGATAACTACATTTGACATGCAGCAAAAAGAATTTCAGAATCCAATTTTCGGTGGAAAGTACTATTTTTGGCTTTTAGCAAAAGAAACATTTTTTAGCGCACAGAACCCAATTTTAAATGGATAAGGACAAGTCTGTTGTATTATCTTTTCTGCCTAGGCTTAGCTTTACCATTATTAAGTCTCAGTTGATTGCCTTTGCACAGAATCATCATTCACTTCCCATTTGGTGATGTGAATACAGATAGCAATGTGAGGAAGTAAGACAAAAGGTACAAGAAATCAATGGAAATAGAAGAAGATGACTTCTGCTTTTGTAGAGGAAAATATCTATATAAGTCCTGATAATAGGTCCAAAATAGTCACAATATGCTCTGATGATTAAATTAAGGAAAAACAATGTTCTTTAGTCGAGAGCAGATTTTGAGGATCCATGGTCTTTTTTTTCTGAAAAGTATCAATGTGGGTGTTTTTATTTTGCAATTTTTTTGTACAATATTATTTCATTTCGTTTCTCATTGGCTTGATTTAAGTTTAAATGGCTCCAGTTGGTGCATCAAGGGGAAAGTAGAATTCTAGCCAAGGCTTTTCTATACAATTAATAAAGCACTGAATAAATTATAATTGCAAATAGTTAGGTCTATTTTAGAATTTACCCAATTCAGGTCCCTGCTTTTTTTGGTTTTTTTTTTCCTGTTTGAAGCTATTAGGTGAAGACTATGCTATGAGTCACGGTTAATTAGGCCTAAATGAAATTTCAAACAGCTAGCTTCCCTCCAGAGAGCTGACCTGTTGAATAAAAAATATCCTTTCATTTGACCTTCCATTGTACGGTATCTTGTGGAAAACTTGAGGGGTGCCCCCATCTGCCTTCTCAAGCTCAGCCATAGTTGTAATCAGTCAAATTCCATTCTGCCTATACATCTCCTCATTGTCTATTTCTGTGTCTCTTACTGTGCATCAACTCGTTCTGCTTCGAGTTTTCATATGAATTCATTCATTTTATCTCGCTGGGTGTTTGAGTGCCAAATAATCAACAAAATAAATCTTATGCATACGTTATTCTGTCCTCATTGAGATTGTGACACACGCAGATACACTCTTTACTCTCTTTCTTGGTGGTACTTTTTTTTTGTAACTTTTAAATCGGTGCTATTTGGAAAAGATAGGGATTTTTTTTTGCCAATGTATACTTGTCATCGATCATAGGTTTATTTTTTATATTTTTGCCTTTTCCATCATTATAGCTGAAAACTTGAGCAGATTTCATACTGTACATAGTTCAACCCGGTTGTTGAGCTGCTGAGGCCTAATGAACGTGGTCGATGTAAATCCTCATTAAGTTGCATAATTAGATTGCATTGAGAGCCTCATTTATTACTTCACTGAACAAGAATGTTTGCTTCATTGCATGTCTACTCTTTTTCCTTTTTTGGGATAACCAGTTTTTTTTTACGAAGGTTGACACCTACCAAAGATGCAGTAAATTTAATTTTAGTTATGTGATGCATAAGAGCCAGGTTTCTTTCATCTTGGCATCCTCCTTTTGTTTGTTAATTTTCTTCTGATGAAATGCTTTAGTATATTGCTACTGTATATGCTTTTTAATTTGAACTTTTTCTTGTAGATCCCGGATTTCATTGGTGCATCAAGAGGGAGGAAAAGGAAAGATTGGGAATCAAAGCTGCCGTGTAATGCCGATGGTAATTACCCTTATGCTTACTTTAGAAATCTTCATTTAGGGGAGAATAGAAAAGAATTCATGAAGTGGCTGGGTGAGAAATGTAGCTCTAAGAGGCATGCAAAAAGCTAGGAGTAGATGTAGATACTGTTGTTGAGCTAAATGAAGTCATTTTATTGTTTTGCTTGTCTCGAATATTATGTTTAAGATAGACATATCTTTAGACTCTGAGATTGCAGAAGCGTGTGATGGAAATCCATAATATAAGTGCTGTTATTTGTGGCTTATTTGTAAATTAGGTTTAAATTTGGTCTTGCATGTAGGTTGCTGTGTAATGCGTTCTTGTAGCTTATTATTCCGTTGGTCCTTTCGTGATCATATGTGGTGTTTTTTTATTGAGTTTAACGAAATTATTGATCAAATGAAATAGATTTCTGCTTATTTAGAAGATCATCAGATTGGAGGAACCTGGATAGCTAGATTTTTGTTGAGCTTATTTTCCTAGAATAGCAACCGAGATATTCATTTGAGTGCGATTTATTGGCTCAGTAGCCAAATTCTTTGCGACTGTACTTTCGGTTCTTCATGCTCAATTGTTAGATTTTTTCCATGATATTTAAAAACGCCTCCCTTAACATATTTCATGATGTAAAAATAAAAGATGAATTGATTAGTATAGACGGTTTAGCACTAATTATACATATACTACTGCTGACATAATATTAATCGGACTATTATACAAGAAAGTCCTTAATTGTATGTATGCAATTGTATTGGACTATTGGTGGGCTGTTGCCTGTTGGCCCATCTTCGATTCCATGAGCGAGCTGGCGAAGGGCATTCGATTCGCAGTGGGCGCTTCTTCCCTTTCACCATCGATTTCGGGCGATGTCGTTCTCGCAAATGGACCATCTCTCGAACCTACCAGACGAGCTGCTTGTCACGATCCTCTCTCTTCTCCCGACTCACATCGCCGCTCGCACCTCCATCCTTTCCCGCATCTTCCGCCACCTCTGGAAGGCCTCTCCTTCTCTGCTCTTTATCACTCAAGACTTTCCTCCACCCCATGACAAAAACTTCATTGCCATGGCCGATCACGCCCTCCTCCACCGCCATCCTTCCCTCCCGCTTCTCAGCTTGAGCCTAAAGTCCTCTTCTTCTTCCAGCTCATTTCTCTTAGACTCATATATGCCTTCCCTTCTTGCCAAAGCCCTCTCTCTTGGCCTTCGCCACCTCACCATTGAAGGCTATTTAAATCTTTTGCCTTTTCTCCCAACCATTTTCTCCATTCAATCTCTCGAGTCCCTCTCACTCACGTCAAATTTTCATTTCTGGTCCGGACAATACTATGTATTTCCCTCTGGATTCAAAATGACCTTCCTCAGAAGCCTCTCCCTTCAATTATATACTGTCGAGCCAGCCAATCTCAGCCGACTTGTTTCTGAATTGTGCTCCTTGGAGGATCTATACCTTCACATCTACACCATGGATAGGATTAGGCTTTCGTCCCGAACTATCAGAAAACTTGAGCTCATAAGTAGTTACCAAAAACTTGATACTGTGGAGTTGTTTCTTCCTTCATTGGAGTCATTTCATATGAGATCTTGCTATTCCCTTTCTCGTCTGTCTCACATCTGTGGAAAGATGCCTTTACTGAAAAGAGCTCTGGTTACACTTGATGGAGTACATGCAGAACATATCAGTGCAGTTACAGGGCTGCTCTGTTGCATCTCACATGTGGAAGAACTAAGCCTACATGTCAAGGAGAATGTGGTAATACCTTTAACCCTTTACTTATTCTCTGCTTAATTTTATTTTAAACATTCTTCATTTTTTTTTCTTTTCAATTTTTCCTCCATGCACACTTATGCTGTGTTTTTTATGCAACATATGTCTATTTAGTTGATGTAATGCCATAATGCCCAGTGTATTTGTTCTTCCCCGTGCACACTTATGTTTATGTTTCTCTTTATGTTTCTTCATACCAAGGTGTCGATTTTTTTTTTTTTTGAAGAAAAGAATGCTTGCAAACTATATCTTTACTAGACAAGACTTGGTGCATTTGTTTGTTCCATTTGGAGGCTATTACAATACGTGTATTCTGAGCCATTAACTGCAGTAAAAGGCATGACTGAGATTTCAATATATGACTGTATCAAGTTTTTTTTTTTTTTTTAAACTATAGGATAAATGATGGTGTTGCATACATCTAGTGAGTCAATCAATGCATTTGATTAGTTGGCAGAGAAGTTAGTACAACCATGTGTCACAGTTAATATTATATCTTTGCAAAGTAGGTCCTCAAAATTAAAAGACCCAAAGCCCACGATATTTGTTTTCTTCACAGCAAGGCTGTTAACGGAGCAACATCTCATACAATGGATTAGTCCTGTAGAAAAAAATTGAAACTTAAATGGCATTTTCAGAAAATTAAGTCTAGGCATAGGCCTGGTCTTGCTCATGCCTAGCATCGGACCTGTATTTAGTTAATATAGAGGAGAATCGTATTGTTCTGCGGTACTTGGTTATCCTTTACTGTTGTAATTTTTACAGGTTGAGAATGTGAAGTATCCAGAACCTATCTTATTGCAAGCAGGAAAATACATGCCGAATTTTCCTAATCTGAAGCACTTGGATGTGCGCCTTTTCCTTCATGAGCGCAATTTAGAAGCCATCGTCATGATATTCAATAATTGCCCTGTTCTGGAATCACTGAAGCTCATTCATAAGGTGCATATATATTTATAGATTTTTTATTTTTTGCAATTCATTTGTTCCTGGAATTTTAGGCCTAACAATTTGGATGTTTAAAAAGTAGAGAAAGAAAAGGTTCTCTCTTTAAAAGGGCAAGTAGACATTCTGGTACGAATCTCAGCAATAGCTTGGAAATAGTGAACTGTCTTAGGTTAATTCAGATTATTTTGTTTAAATGGCCCTCGACCTTATTACTTGTTAGTTGGTTCAGTAATTCAGTTAAATTCATTGTCAGTCATTAATTACTGGTTCTTCAACTGTTCTAATTGAGTGTTGATCTTGCATGATTGAACCTACAATTAATATGAAATGAAATAGACGAGGGGAATCCATGTAATCTATACTCTCAAATTTCGACAGCTTCTGTACTTGATTTCATTTTCCACCTTTCCCATCTCAATGTTTATTCATGGTAATTATCTTTGTAAAGATACTAGCTGGAACTTGTGACATATAATATTTCATCTAGTGTTTCCATTATAATGGCTGAAACTCGTGTAGATCTCATTCTATACAGAATTAAATCCACAGTTCAACCGAGCCGTTGAGCTGCTGAAGGGATGTGGCCAATTCATAAATTCACGTTAAATTGTAAAATTACATTGGCCTTGATATCCTTGTTGTTCACTCCACTAGACAAGAATGTTGCCCCTCTTCTATTCAAAAAGTTTCCTTTTTTTTTCATTCACTGGTTGCAGTTTCTTTAATAAGGTTGACACTTGCTATGGATGTAGTAAATTAGTTTTAATTCTGGGATCAAAAGGGGATTTGTTTCTTGCTTGTTTACATTCTCTTTTTATCCAACTTTCCTAATTCTCTAGTATATAGGGTACCAAATATATAAATATGCTTTACTTTTTTTATTCCTTTAGATTCCGGAGTTCACTCTTGTTAGGGTGAGTGGGAGGAAAAAGAATAGGGCAAGAGGGAGGAAAAAGAAAGATCGGAGATCCAGGCTGCCGCATAATGCCAATGGTAACTGTTTCTATGCTTATTTCAGAAATCTCCATTTAGAGGAGAACAGAAAGGAATTCTCCAAGTTGCTGCGAAAAAAATGTAGCTATAAGAGGCGTGCACAGAACTAGGATTTGTGATAGTGGTGAAGTCATTTTCATTGCTGGGGATATGACTCGTCTTTAAAAAGAGATTTTTTTATTGATTGTATCGATTGTTCTGTTGAAGCTATAATCCTTTTTTGACTTTTTTGGAATGCAGAAGCGTACTGTTGGAAAAAAAAATGTATAAATACTTTTGTTCTCGACTTATATTATGTAAATTATGCTTAAATTTTGTGCTTGTATTAAGTTGATACGCGATTTGCTATTGTTCAGCTGGTCCTGTGTCATTTATTCAGTTTTTAACATATATAAGCGTCAATCAGTGAGCTATAATTTAATTCTGTTGAAGATGTAGCAAAATGAATGAGAGTAATAGCAGAATGAATGAGAGTACCTGGAAAGCTAAATAATTAAGATTCTTCATGCTTCACATGTTTAGTAGCGTGTTAATTTATTACAATATCTCATGCAAAAAAAAGGGGGGAATTTGAACCGGATTGATTGGGTTAGACAGTATGATAAGCTCAAGCCGCTGTTGCCTAAGCACAACATTGCATGCCGAACTCGATGCATTTATTAATTAATTAATAATGGCTCCGTTTGGATCATATAAGATTAAGGGTAGAATTAGTTATTTGGGATTAAAATTTTTAATCTTAAACGATCAAGAATAAATTTTTTTGTCATCTAGAGTGTTATTTTTAAGTGGTCCAATATTCGGATTAAATTCTTATTCCTAGGGTGTTTGGATCATCTTTTTAATGTGGATTAAGAAGTGGTCCCAACTATTTCTTAATCCACATTAAGAAGATGATCCAAACACTCTAAGTATAAGAATTTAATCTAGACATTGAACTACTTAATAATAACACTCTAGATCTCAAAAAATTTATTTTTGATCGTTTAGGAATAATATTTCTTAGTCCGAATAACTAATCCTAATTTTATTCTTACATGATCCAAACAGAGCCTAGTCACCAAGCAATGAAGCGAGAATCAGCAACGAGTATGTTGCATAAATATTTCTAAAATATCGCTGCATCCGTATCACATCTGTATCTGATACCAATTCTCGAGCAATTCTCGTTTGATATTCCACGTCATGAATCATATTATAATGTGTTTGACCGATAGATTTGATCTAAATTCGTCAAGATAGGCGTTGAATTCATTCTTTTAAGTATATTTTGAATATATTTTTTTTGTTGGATAGTGATAGTTAAACTATAAAAAAATAATATATTTTGATATAAAATATAAATTTATTATTATTATTATTATATATATTTTCGCATCTTAATTTTTTTTAAAATACGAAATCTCCGCACCGGCATCTATCTGATACGATACCCACGCCTGCACTTGTGCAACACATGCAATGACCATGAGTCATGACATTACAAAATAGGGCTGCATAACATCTAAAACGACCACGAAACTGACCATTTGCGCTAATCATTGCATTGATGAACGAAAATTTGTTACTTCTTGCGTTGATCGTTTCATCCGTTTAAAGCTTGTGGCGTTCACCAGAACGATCAGAACGGTTAAAACCGTCTTTGACAGTTTAACCGTTCTCCACTTTTATATTACACAGATAGAAGAGAAAATGGATAAAAACTATAATGATCATACAACACTGTATACATCATACATACCAAAATACAACACTGAATACATCATGCATAAAAACTATTGACATGACCGTAGTTCAAGCTACTAAGAAAACTATCAAATTCTTTATATCTAATAACCAAAGCAACCTCCAATTATTACAAAATAACCATCAAATCCATCTAAAAATAACAGTACAAATAGTAGCAAAGCTCACCTAGAATTTTGCACAGATAAACTAAAGACAAATAAAAAAAAAATCTAAGAGCCAAACCAAAAACGAAAAAAATCAATTACATATTCATAAAATCACTTTCTTCTCCAAAGAAGAAAAGAAGCAGAAAAAAAAGAACAAACCTTTACTTTTTCACTCGAGAAAGGAAGAGGAGGATCTGGTGCTCTGGTGTGAGAGGAGATGAGGAGGTTTGGTGCTTTGGTGAATTCCAGATCTGGTGCTCTACCAGTCGCTACAAGCCTCCACCAAGACGTGCTGCCAGTCGTCACCAGCTGCTGCCAGTTGCCACTAGCGAACTGGAGAGAGGAAGAGGTGGGAGGAGAGACTGTGCTTCGAGTGGTGGCGGTGAGGAGATGGCTGTGCTTCGAGAGGTAGCAATGACGAGAGCTGGGAGTCGAGACTGAAGGAGAGTGCTTCGAGAAGTGGCTGTGCTTCGAGACTGAGGAAGGCTGTGAGGAGAGGAGGGAGTTGAGAGGGTGGCGGTGCTTAGTGAGTGAGAGTGGTATAAGAGAGAGGGTGTATAGTTAGGGTTTCAATTGAGAAAGGAAGATGGATGAGTGAGAGAGGGTGTTTATTTACTATACTTATGGCAGCAATACTGTCCCAGGACCAACAAACACAGCTTGTACATCATGTAAATAAAAATTTCAACATTTTCTCCCTTGTAAACACAAGCATCCAGCCATAAAGGCACCCGTTCCCTTCAATTTATCACATGCCCCGGCCCATGCATAAAACAATTCAATCATAGCAACACCCAAGGCAATCATTTACATAACATACAAGCACAATTTACATGGCAAACAATTACACCACATCACACAAAAGCATAGCAAAACATGGCATACACAAGGCTTAATTCTTTCCTGCGCTTGCACCCGGCTTCCAACCTGGAACCCATGAAAACATGGAAACGTGAGAAAGGGAACTATTTCTCAGTGCGGTATTTAGTTCCAGCCATGCATGAACCCGAAGCTTCATGTTGCGGAACTAAATACGCAACCGAAATACTTAAGAAAATAGCTTACATAATATAAGTTTCAGCCATAAAAATATTTAAAACATCATGCAATGCATAGGCCAGCCAATTGAGGTTAGGAAATCAAATAACATAAGGATACACGAAAGCCAGCCATAATTTGGTTCCTAACCATGCAATCTACAAGGCTGGTTCTATGTCAATTCAACTTGCAACCATTCCAATACAACAGACCGTGATTTACCCACGCCGGGATCTACCAACGGCCTTACCAATCGAGCCATAAAACTGTACTAATGCTGAGGACATTTACCCCCTTAATCATGAGTCCCGGAAAATAAGCGTTTATCTCACGGCCCGTGGAACAACGATTCATGACGCCGCTTTCCAAAGATGCAAATGTCATTCATCACACAATAGTACATCCTTACCATTGCCTTACCAATTCAATTCTGCCATCCAATAAGAAAATCATCCAATATGTATGTCATATACTTACCAATTCCTTTCTTGTCCATAGTCATGTAATATTGCAATTCATATATGCAAATTACATGCAAGTCATGCACAACAGTCATACAACATGCATAAATATATATACTTTTACTTTCAGAAACATGAGATTTCGGGCTCAGGTGGAATCCGCACTTTTACACCTAATTACCGACCCGCCGTCGCTTAGGCGTTACCGCTGCCTCACCGCTCGGGTCCCCCGCTTCGTGTCATGTGAAGTCTGGTTCACAAGTACCAACTCTTAAGTCACATCCATACAATAACTGACCTATAACTCATGCTGTTTCATGGACAACTCACCAGACTTGACACCGCTACATTGCTGGTTTGCGGTGAAAGCACCGTTTCTACCGCCGCACAATCCTATGTTGCTCACGCAACAACACTGTCACTTGGCCATGTTATTGTTCTACCATGCTCATGCTCTCTACATGCATGTGGCCTGTTAAGGCATGGTCACAAGTCCTTGGTTTGCACCGCAACGACACTGGCCTACCACGCATCAACACCGCTAGGGCCTGGTTCGATATGGCAGCCATGAACTCAACTTGGCAGCAGCCCCTGCCACTTCCTTGGCTTGGTTTGAGTTGTTTACATGCTAAACCATGCACTGTACCTTGCTCTCAATCGCCCCAACTATCCCACTATGGTCCCGGCTAGTTGTTTCACCGTCTAACACACTCAAACAACACTATATTGGGTCTGTTTTGGGGCTCGACATGGCTGGTACGAAATTTCCCAAAAATAGGAGTTTTGGTTGGGGAGAAAGAGCCTTAAGAGGTGGAGGGACAGGTATCAACAAGGCCTCTATTTGTTGGCCCAAGCAGCTGCTAGGTGTCCCTATTCTAGGGGCTGGTCAAAGAGAACTTGGACTCTCCTAACTGGACAGCTCCATTAAGCTATCTACTGGACCTGTCCATTAGTACTACTCACTGGACATCTCTATTACATGCTGCCCAAAATGCTAAGTACACAATACACACTTGGGGAAGCGGCCTAAACACCGTTCTGGCTTACGGTTTATACCCGACAGCCCATGCAACACGCTTTGGCCTATCCAACAGCCATACTTTGGGTCCATGTTACAAGTCATTTTCAATGCCAAATTGCCTATTTACACGATGCATGAGATGCTTTACAACACATGCAAGGCTGTTTCGTGGCCAACCGTCAACACTGCATGACAAGCACTGATGCTGGCCACGCTTGACATGGCCGAAACACTGTCTGGTCATGGGCCAAAACTGTCGTATCTCACATTCCACCCCCCCCCTTAAAAATTCGTTCAGTCCTCTGAACGAACCGCGTACCTGCACTTTCGTTTGACCTTGCGTACCACTCACGAGTCGTACTCGCAGGTTCAGCCGCTCCTTCCTCTGATCCTACAACTTCCTGTTGCACACCCTTACTTTTTCCCCATTCAGTTTTTCTTTTTCCATGCCCTTCCATGCGCTCTGCCCGATCCATAAGATCATGTATATCCATCTCACCCGCAGCATCTGACTGAGATGCCAAGTTCGGGTCCAAACCATTCAATACTGCCGCCTATACCGGTACTCATCAACCATCACTTCAGGTGCATAGCAGGCAAGTTCCATGAATTCATCATTGTACTGACCCACCGTCTTTCCTTGTTGATTGAGTTGTATAAACTGCAGCCTTAGGTTCTCCTTTTGGTTAGCACTTGTTAGGAACTCAAGTCCTTGTGTAATTTTAATTTTATTACTAATTAATATCAATTAAACAAGCACAACCATAGGATCTAGTAATTAGACATTAAGCACACATGAGAAAGGGAGGAGAATCACATACCTCTTCCAATATCGCAATTGGAAGGCTCGACCTAGTTCTTTTGGAGTCGATGGCGTGCCCACCATCACCACAACTGCGTTGGCCTCGAGTCCACCAAAACTTCCAACCATCTTCTAGAGGTTTGTGCTAGCAAACCCTAGAACAGGGCTAATTCCGTTGCTTTTCTTCACCAAATTAACTATTTAATTTGTGGCTAATATTCAACACATGAATACCTATGGAAGAGCAAAATTATGAGAGCTTTTGGGAGGAGAAAAATGTGATATTTTTCTGTAATTTTCGTCCATAATATAATGGGAGAGAAGAAGAGATTAACGCTAAATTTAGCAGTGCTGTTTCCTTAATTAACAGCCCATATTTAGGCCTCCAAACCTCATCTTTCTTTCACCCTATATGGACAAAATTGTCCCTTAATTGTGGGCCACGAAATGGCTATAATTAGTCATTTTATTTTGCCATTTTGTTCTCATATTAACACATTAAATCAGTCATTTAATGGTCCAATTAATTGCCATTTTAATTAAGCTGAATTCTCAATTCAACCAATTAAAATATGTTGAATAAAATTAATTATCAACTTATTGATAATTATTTTGAAATTAGCAAATGCATTAATTTATTTCTATATGATCCCTTTGATTTAATTAATTATAACGGTTCATAACGGTAAATAATTAATTAATCAGCTTATCATATTTTCACTAGGTATACTAATGAGGGACATACGGTTTTCTTGATGAACAACGGTAGCCTTTATCAGGAATCAACGATAGACGATATTTATTGAACATATCCTCATGTGGAAAAGTTGAACCATCTCAAACTTAGAATCAAACTCATATGAAATAAATAATGACACATAACACAATCCATATATTTATTTCATTGGGTCATATCCTGTACTATGTTCTCTAACATACACATATGCAATTAAGTTGGTAACTTTTTACCTATGATTTGTAGAACTTAATCATCACTTAACTTGCATACTAATCTTTTATGATAATTAATGTTCCTTGTTAATTATCAAGATTACGGACGATTTAGATTTATTATTGTCATTTAATTAATGATCCACAGAGATCCACAATTCAGATCCTCAACCTGAATGATCTGTCAATAATAAACTCTAGGAACAAATGATCAAATATCATCAATAATATAAACTAAGAAATTAAGTCATTCAATATTGACTTTTAGGACAGTCATTCAATATTGACTTTTAGGACATAACTCCAACAGCACCCAAGTACCGCCTAGTGAACATCCTTTCAAACCAATTCCGTGGTATCCTTGATTGATCACCGGTAAAACCACGCTTAACACTTTTCCACCAAAACATCGCTGAATTCTCCAAGTGTTGGGTTGCCAACTCAACTTAGTTTGCCTCAGGCGCTCGGCACAAACTGAATTTGTGCTGCATGCTCTCCAACCATTCTTCGGCTGCCTTGTAGCCTCCCGCCCCATCAAACCTTGGCGGCTTTTGCTGGCCAAAAATACTCCGCAATTCTCTAAATTGCTCAGCTTCACTCAATGGTGCAGCTGATCCTTGTTGCAATTGATGGGCCAAATACCGGCCTTGCTCATAGGCAGCAATGAGCCTAGCATCCATAGCCACTTGCTGACTCATAACCTGCTCTTGCCGTTCAGTCTCAGCACCACGGGGTTGCTCATGCCCACGCACACTTTTTCTTGACTGTCCAGCTCTTTCCATTCACAACCTGTCCACAGCTCAAGTCGTAAGCGTTAGCAAGCACGCAAAAGGAAACAACCCGACCAACAACAGCAACAGCCCTTACACTTAGCCCCACTCACACAACCTATTCAGGACTGGTTAGGGTCTTAACTTTGCTCTGATACCACTTTAGAACCTGTCACACCCCGCTGCCCCGGGCATGATAGATCCCGCCGTGACTACACGCGCCGCGTGCAGCCACAAGGCTTACCATCCTATTTCTAGTGCAATTTACCATGTATTTACTATACTTATGGCAGCAATACTGTGCCAGGATCAACAAACACAGCTTGTACATCATGTAAATGAAAATTTCAACATTTCCTCCCTTGTAAACACAAGCATCCAGCCATAAAGGCCAACCGTTAACATTGCTTGACAAGCACCGCTACTGACCACGCTTGACATGGTCGAAACACTGTCTGGTTATTGGCCAAAACTGTCGTATCTCACAACAGAGAGGGAGAGGTGTGAGAAAGGCAGTTGATCGGTGCTGAGGGTACTGGTCAAATTAATTCCTTAAAAGTCGATACTAATTCGTTTGCAGTAAAGTTTAAGGGTCGAATCACGAGGACGGACTATTCCTTTTCTAAATTCAAACTATTCGTATTAAATTAAATTCTTTTGGTTAAATAATTAAATTCCAAACAAATCTAACAGAAGGTTAAATTGCAGTTACAGAGTTAAAATTCTAAATCCCTAGAAAAACTTAACAAATTTAAAGTTTAAACAATTAACAAATGATTAGGGGTTCAGGTTGTCTAACTTTTCTTGTCTGTCAAGGTTGGGACGGACCGTTCCATTTCTGGAACGGGCCGTCCTAACCCTGTCAGATGGCTGGAACTGGACGTTCTAGGCCAGGACGCCCCCTCTCGGGCGGTCCGTCCCGACCTTGGAACGGGTCGTTCCAATCATCTGATGTCTGTTTTGCCATCTTACTTGGTTATTTGCTGAGTATTTTTACGTGAATTGGACCAAACCTAACCTACAGACTTGCGCTCTAACTCTCGTTCAGGTCAAGTTGTGGGGTTCTGTTTGTTAAATCCTAAAAACTCCTAAATTTCAACTCTCGTTTCTTGGTTTAGGTGTTTCTAATTGATTTCTGGGTCTTGGTAAACTCTCAACCTCTCGGTTTATTGAGTAAAACTTCTAATTACTTGAAGTTTGGTTAAATCTTTTCAGATATCGCCTACCTAATTGATCTAAGTGTTGGCTTGTTATTGCAGATTGACTTACTTTGACAATTAAACTAGGCCTTTGTTTAACGCAATAATCAGATTCAAACAGTAACAAATTGCAACAAAAAGATAGAATTAAATTGCAGAAATCTTAAACGTAACTTAACTTAGCAATTAATCAAATATTCAAGCAAAACAAACAACTAAAAGAAAAGTTATCGAACCATAGCCCCTAAACTAAACTACTCCATGCAAGAAAAAGCAGGTTTCATCATACAAAAACACAAAGAGAAAGGAAAAACCGAGTTACAACAAGTTGTGCTCGAAAATTCTCCAACTTCTAAGCTCTATCCTGTCTGGGGCGGTGCGTCTCAGGCTGGTGGATGGCTGTCGCGACAGGGTGACTATCTTGCTCCTTTCTGGCTCTCAAAACTTGGCAGATTCCAACTCCCTTGACTTGGAGCCAGGACAGAGCTTATATAGGCATCTCAGGTGGTTCCAAAACGTGGCATTGTGGCTCAGAAAGGCGGTGGAAACTGAAGAAACCGCCTCACCAAATCAGGCGCTCTATTTTTGGCAGTCTCGAAATAGCTATCTGGCCTGTTTGTGGACTGGGACGGCCTGGTCTGAACATGGGGCGGCCCGTCCCAGTATGGGCTGAATGTGTCGTCTGGATTTCCTCTGCCTACGCCTGCACTGAGTTGGGACGACCCGTCCTGAGATTGGGGCGGCCCGTTCCAGCTTGCTGGATCTACACAACTTGGTCGATTTTCTCCCTTTTTCGGTTGGATCTACACAACTTGCCAAAGTGAAATGAACCTGTATAAAAAACTTGCCGGGCTACGGCTGAACTTACCTACATCTAACATTAGCACAATTTAAAGAAAAATGAGTAAAAACACAAGTAATTTGAACGAAATTTGGGGCTTATTCTGGCTGAAAATCAAGTACGGAAACCGTACATCAGCAGTCGGAGGAGAGAGGGGTTTCGATTGGAGCAAGAGGGGTTATCGATTGCAGCATGAAGGGTTTCGGTTGGAGTATCGCCCATAAAATTGAACAAGATCAACGATTTGGATTTAACATTTGAATTTCAAAATTATTAAATATTACAAAAAATTGTGATGGTTGAAGACCTCTAAAGCCATTCACGGATTTAACATTTGAATTTCAAAATTATTAAATATTACAAAAAATTGTGCCAGTTGGAGACCTCTAAAGCCATTCACGGCTGTACAGGATTTGAGTCCGATGGAAGAAGGGGCAAAAAGAGAGAGATCAGAGAAGACAGAGAGAGATCGAAGAAGAGAGAGATGGCGAGAGAAGCGGCGCAATTAGGTTTTATCGATGCCCGATAGCTTAGTTCTCTCCGTCATCTCCTCTCTGCAATAAGCTTAATAGTTAATAGCAATACCATATAATTTAGGACGAAACAGACGAAATAAACGATAACGAAACAACCCAATTTCACTAACCTTTTCGTTTTGAGACGAAATAGTATTTTTATTTGCATTATCCGTTCCTTTTTTAAACGAAATCGAAATCTTTGACCGTTATCATTCTATTTTGGACGAAACGAATCGAAATAAAGATAGAAATGGCTACCGGTCCTATTACCCGAAAAATTTTAAAATAGTATTAAATTAATATAATATATTAAAAATAATATCAATATAATAATATTTTTTAAATAGTATCACGAGATCGGAATCCCAGATTCCGAACGTATGATCGGATTCCTGGATTCCGATCTTAGCTTTTAATTTTTTTATATATTATTTATTTATTTATTTATTTTATTAATTAGATAAATAACTAGAAAAATAGATAATATATTGTAAAAATATTGAAAAAATATGGAAAAAATCAGGAATAATTAAATTAAATTTTATATGTAATTTAGTATTTTTTGAGGAAATTAAATTTATTTTCATTTTAATTAATTTATTTAATTAAAATATAAATTTTTATAACTTATTTAATTAAATGAATTGTACCATTTAGAAAGGATTATAAATTTTCAGAATTTGCAGGGATACAAAGGCATAATCCTTTCAGAATGTTCAAAGTTTTATTAATTCTTTCTGCATTTGAAGGGATACAAAGGCATAATTTGAACATTAAAACTTTAAGCAGGCTTAACTTTTGATAGGAAGGTCTGTTTGGGGCGATCGAGCACAATCCGGAAAGATGGCGACGAGATCTACGCATTTTACCGGGGTGAAACCCCGTAACGACTATTTTCGGACCCAAAAAATGCTCTCTGTACCTCCAAAATCCACTTTGAAAGTTTGCAAACCTAAAAACCACTCAAAACTACTAAATTTTTTTTTAAAATCATAAATTAATCATTAAAAAATAGAGAAATGCAGTAAATCAAGTGAATTTAGTGTTTCTTCTCCATCTCAGTAAAACATCAATCTCGTGTGATTCCTTTCTAACGCAATCCAGAAAGTGCTTCCTTGATCATGAGACTCGATATGATTGTTTAATATATAATATGAAAATAATATATACAGAGGACGACATACGGGACACATATCAAATGGTTGTTTAAAAATTTATAATTTTAATTTAAATTAATAAAAAATTTATACTTAATTATTCATTTTTTAATTAAATAAATTAATTAAAAGGAAAATAAATTTAATTTTCCAAAAAAATACTAAATTACATATAAAATTTTGTTTAATTATTCCTGATTTTGTTATATTTTTTCAATATTTTTAGAATATATTATCTATTTTTCTAATTAATTAACTAATTAATAAACTAATAAAGGGAAAAAAAATTAATTTTCCCAAAAAATACTAAATTACATATAAAATTTAGTTTAATTAATCCTGATTTTTTCCATATTTTTTCAATATTTTTACAATATATTATCTATTTTTCTAATTATTTAACTAATTAATAAATTGAATAAATAAATAAATAATATATAAAAAATTTAAAAAGCTAAGATCGGAATTCAGGAATCCGATCTTGCGTTCGGAATCTGGGATTCCGATCTCGTGATACTATTTAAAAAAAATATTATTAAATTGATATTATATTTAATATATTATATTAATTTAGTATTATTTTTTAAAATTTCGGTCCTATTACAAAAGTTCTAGCGGGCTCAATTGTATTGGTGGGCTATTGGCTCATCATCAGTTAATCACCGAATCAAAGCAAAAGAGAGACTGAGAGAGCAGTAGAGCACCGATTTCTCAGTCGGCGCTTTTCACTTTTCCAGTCTCTTCCCTTCCCTTTTACTCCGCGGCTCCGCCTGTCCGCCAGGCGACAGCCATGGCGACGGTGGTGGCTATGTCGTTGTCGCAACCGGACGAGCTGCTGCCGCTTCCGCCACCTCTGGCCTCCCCTTCCGTGCAGCTCATCGGCCGAGTGGATCGGGACAAATTTATTGCTATGACCGATCATTTCCTACTCAGCCGCAACCCCTCCCATCTCCTTCTCAGTTTGTTCCTTGACCTCTATTCTCTTCATTACCCATCTCTCTCAGACTCGTATATACCTTCCTTGCTAGCCAAATCCCACTCTCTCTTGGCCTTCGCCACATCACCATTGAAAGTTGTCTTGTACCTATTCTCCCAGCCATTTTCTCCATTGACTCTCTCGAGTCCCTCTCACTCATTTCAAATTTTTATCCCGCAGAATACCTTATATTTCCCTCTGGACTCACAATGACCTGCCTCAGAAGCCTCTCCCTTCAATTATATATGTTGACCCAGCCAGTCTCAGCCAACCTGTTTCTCAATTGTGCTCCTTGAGGATTTACACCTTGTAACCCGCTCCATGAATACCCTAAGCCTTTCCTCCCGAACAATAAAAACACTCAAACTGATAATTACCTGTGGTTTTTCACAACTCCCTACCTTAGAGTTGTTTCTACCTTCGTTGGAGTCACTTCATTTACACAAAAATCATTCCTTTTCTGGCATCTTTCACATCCATAATGGGTTTCCTTTGCTGAAAAGAGCTTCGATTATACATTGTGGAGTTCAGGGAGAAGATGTCAATGCTATTTCAAATCTGCTCAATTCTTTTGGGCATGTGGAATAGCTAAGTCTGTATGTGAAGGAGAGTGAGGTGATAAGCCCATCTTTATCCCTCTGCTATTTTTTTGTCCATGCACTTTTATCTATCTGGTGCAAGCCCATCCTCTATTGTTCAGATCAGTGTTTTAAAGCCCATCTTTCTATTGCGCAGATCTGTGTATTAAATCTTTCAGTTGACCACCACTTTTCTAAATTTAAATTAGGATGTTATAGTATCTCAGATATGCTTCTCATAACTGTATGATATCTATATTTGTATATTGCGGAAATGGCATTACAAGTAGTGAATTGCAAAATATCGGCATAAACTGCAAAAAAAAAAAAAAAAATTTAAATGTCTGTGTTAGATTGGCCTACCAAAACCAACTAAACTGATCCAAGATAATTTGAATCCATTTTTCAAGTAAATGTATATTGGAATCTAGTCTAGACACCGACCTGGTTTGCTTATTCCTAGGACAGCACCTGTATTTAGGTAGTATATATGGGAATTCTATGTTTCTGATTAGTTGTCCTTGACATTTTTTTTAGTTGATTTTTACAGCATGCGGAGTATCCGGAACCTATCTTACTGCAACCAGGAAAAGATTTGCTGAAGTTCCCTAATCTGAAGCACTTGGATGTGGGTCTGTGCTTTCATGAGCACAACTTTGCAGCCATCATTATGATGCTACATAATTGCCCTGCTCTGCAATCAGTGAAGGTTGTTCATAAGGTACATGTTTTTTTTTTTCCTTTCGGGGTTTTCCATTTATTTTATTTATTTGTTGCACTTCTGCTGGAATTTCATTCTATGTGCTAACATATGAATGCGTGAAGTTTCTTTGATGGAACTGTTCATTCTGTTTTGCAATCCTTGGCCTAACTATTGCTATGCACCTGATTTCATTCTATTGAGCCTTGTAATTCTGGCTAAGACGTCTGTGGATTGTTTTCAACCCTGTATGTTTATAAAGAATTATAATTTATTCATTAGTATTTAATGTTTTTTTTCTCATTAATTCATTCTAATTTTTTAAGGAAACCATGGAAAAAGTACTATCTTATGTTTTTATGGAAGCATGGAAATAAACTCTGAACTATCTTAGGTTCAGTTCCGCCCCTAATTTTTTTGTTTGCTGAAATGAACCTTGGACATGTTGAATTCTTTGTAAGTCATTTACTACTGGTACTACTGCAACTATGTTAAATGAGTTGCTGATGTTACATGATTAAACCTAGTTTAGTAAAGATATAGATAAGTGGAAGCTATGTTCTCTATTTGCCAAAACGAAACAGATTTTAACACCATAGGTTTTTCATTTTCACTTTCCCTTATCTCAAGGGTTATTCATTGAAATATATGTTGAAAGTAACTAATTTACTGTTAATTCTAAATATAACTATGTAATCTGCAATTTCCTAAAGTTAGAAATTCTTTGCAAAAGAGTCAAGTAGAAAGAGATAAAGATACATCCAGCAACAACTGGAGGAATTAATGTTAGTGTGTTTGTATTTACATTTAGAGAAAACAAAGAACAAAAAAAACAGCTAGAAATTTGTTTAATCATCCAAATATGAGCATATATGAAAGATAATACATGAATCATTTTGAACTTTAGTAAATCAATAAAAAAAACATATAAATACAGTAAATTATAAGAAATACCAGGTAAAATTAGTTTGGTAACTGATGATACTATTGGCTCCCAATCGTGTTTCCTTCTTTGATTCCAATTTGTGCATCTTCCTTTTTATCATAAACCTAAGTAAAAACATAACATTTTTGTGAGGTCTTTTAAATTTACTGCAAACATGCAGAATTTAACCTTATTTGTGGATGTTAAATTTGACATTCAGCAAAAAAGCAATTTAGAATCTTTTTTTTTTCAGTGGAAAGTACTATTTTCAGCATTCAGCAAAATAAACCTTTTTTAGGGCACAGAACCCAATATTAAATGGATAAGGGCAAGTCTATTGTATTTTCCTTTATGCCTATGCCTAGCTTTGCCATTATTAAGTCTCAGTTGATTGTCTTTGCACATTTACTTCCCATTTGTGAAGTGAATACAGATAGCAATGTCAGGAAGTAAGACAAAAGGTACAAGGGATGGAAGGAATTAGAAGAAGATGACTTCTGATTTTGTAGAGGAAAAGATCTTTGTAAGACCCAATAATAGGTTGAAACTAGTCTGATTTTGGGGATACACACCATGGTTCTTTTTTTGTGAAAAGATGTTGGTGTTTTTATTTTGCATTTTTTTGTGCAATATCACTTAATTTGGTTTCTCATTGGTTTCATTTAAGTTTAAATGGCTCCAATTGGTGCATCAAGGGGAAACTACAATTCTAGCGAAGGCTTTTCTATACAACTGGAGATTACATTAAAAGCACTGATTAAATTATAATTGCAAAAATTTAGGTCTATTTTAGACTTTACCCAATTTAGGTCCGGGCTTTTGATTCTGTTTTTCTATTTGAAGCTACTAGGTGAAGTCTATGCTATAATTCATGGTTGGTTAGGTCTGAACGAAATTTCAAACGAGCTAGCTTCTGCTCCCACCAGAGCTGACCTGTTGAATAAAATATATCCTTTCATTTGATCTTCCATTGTACCGTATCTTGTGGAAAACTGTAGAGTATTCCATCTGTATTCTCAAAGTTAGCCACTGTTGTTAGCAGTCAAACTCCAATCTGTCTATACATTTCCTCATTTTGAATTTCTGTGTCTCTAACGGTGCATGAACTCGTGCTGCTTCTAGTTTTCTCATGAATTCATTCATTTTATCTCGCCATGTGTTTGAGTGCAAAATAATCAACTAAACAAATCTTATGCATGTATTGTTTTGTATTCATTGAGATTGTGATGCACACACATTGTTTACTCCTATTCTTCATGATTTTATTTTCCTTTTAATTGAGTGGTACTTGGAAAAATTAGGCAATTTTTTTTTTGCCAATGTATACTAGTTGTCGATCATAAGTTTTTTTTATATTTTTTTCCAGTGTTTCCATCATTATAGCCAAAAACTCGAACATATTTCATACTATACAAAGTTCAATCCGGTTGTTGAGCTGCTGAGGCCTAGGAAATGTGGTCAACATAAATCCTCATTAATTTATAAAATTAGATTGCATTGAGGGCCTCATTATTACTCCACTGAACAAGAATGTTAGCTTCATTGCTTGTCATTTTTTTTCTTCTTTGGGATAACCAGTTGGGGTTTCCCTGCTAAGGTTGACACCTGCCCAGGTTGCAGTATACTAGTTTAGTTACGTGATGCATAGGAGCCAGGTTTCTCTCATCTTCTTCTGAAATACTCTAGTATATTGCTACCAATTGTTTCTGTTTTTTATTTTGAACTTTTTCTTATAGATCCCAGAATTCACTGGTGTGGCAAGAGGGAGGAAAAGGAAAGATTGGGAATCAAAGCTGCTGTGTAATACTCATGGTAATTACCGCTATGCTTATTTTAGAAATCTCCATTTAGGGGAGAACAGAAAAGAACTTATGAAGCTGCTGGGTAAGAAATGTAGCTCTAAGAGGTATGTAAAGAGCTAAGAGTTGATGTAGATACTGTTCTTAAGCTAAATGAAGTCATTTTATTGTTTTGCTCATGTCTGGTATTCTGTTTAAGATAGACATATACTTAGACTGTGACACATATATAAGTGCTGTTATGTGTGGCTCTTCTGTAAATCTGGCTGAAATTTGGTCTTGTATGCATGTTGCTGTGGAATGCCATCTTTTAGCTTATTATTTTGTTGCTCCTTTGTGTTCATCCATGGTGTTGTTTATTGAGTTTAACGTAATTATTAATCAACTGAAATAGATTTCTGCTTACTTTGCTTATTTAGAATCCAATTTTCAGCAAAAAAAAAAAAGCATTTCAGAATCCAATTTTCAGCGAAGAGTACTTTTTTCGGCTTTATTTTTTAGCACACAAAACCCAATTTTAAATGGGAAAAGACAAGTCTGTTATATTGTCCTTTCTTCCTAGGCCAAGCTTTAGCATTATTAAGTCTCAATTGATTGCCTTTGCACAGAGTCATCATTTACTTCCCATTTGGTGATAAAAATTTCAAAAGGAACCCACTTAGGCTACCAGCACCGCCATGTGAGATCTGTGGCCTACACCTGGATGATGCTCTTCATGCTTTATTCCTATTCCCAATTGCACAACAATGCTGGCTAACTTCCTCTCTTGGACTGAGGGTCCATGCCCTGCCAGGAAATATTCCAAGGCTGTTTAAACTTCTTGTGGATAAATTAAGTCAGAGGGATTTCATGAGGTTTGCTAATCACCTATGGGCCTTCTGGAAAGCTAGATGCAAGCAGGTTTAAGAGGGCAAACAAATCAATGGAAGGCATGTCAATTTCTTGGCTAACTCTTACACTTTTCTGGCGGACCTCCCCACTCATTTTGACCAGGAATTTCATCGGGTGGTGCAGTTGGGTTGTAACCGGGGCCGCTGTCACTACGGCAGAAAAACTTTTTTACGGCACGTCATTTACGGCCATTTCTTAAAAACCTGCCGTAAACAATGCAGAGTGGCATTATCGTAAATATTAATATATTTAATTACGGCAGTTAATAAAAAAAGACGCCGCTGACGGGTCGGAAATAATTTTCGTTGATTTATTATTGAAAAACCGCCGTATTTAATTAAATGTCGTGGTGTCCGATTCCGCTATTTTTCTCAATTTCGACACGGCAATTCTGTGAGTGTGCTGCTGTCTTTCTTCAGTCGAGGCTAGAGAAAACACAGGAGGGAGAGCGAGAATCACTCACCGACGACGATGAATCGACAGGCGCAACACCTATCATCACTAACGAACCCCTTCCTCCTCCTCCACGGCGCGACTCCTAGCGTCGCCTCGAGCTCGATTGTCGACGCTCAGGCAAGGGGAGAAGTGCGCCAAATTGTAACTATGCCGATGATTTGCTATGTATGCAAGAGCGCCCTAGCCATTTTCTTCTACGCCGCTGACGAGGCTGCGCTGTGTCGACCTGTGATGAAAAGGTGTGTCTCTCTTCGATTTGTGTGATTGTTACTAAATTTGAGGGTGGGGTCTTACTAACAACTCCCTTTAATCAAACACCAATCACAACAACCATGTCGATCACCAGGAGGAGCACCATCTTCGACCCCTTCTCTCTCGACCTTTGGGGCCCATTTGATGGCTTCCCTTTCAACCACAATTAACAACCAAAGAGAATGATTTTGGGTTTTATGGTTCCAGACTCATTTTATGGCATGAAAGCAATTAATTTTGTTAATTAAAAGAGAGACATTTAAGTTTTACTGGCATGAAAGGCAGTCAATTTCAAACTATATTTTGAAAATTTTTTACCACTTTTGTTTAATATCAGGAGTTGGAACAATTTGCAGATGAACTGGGAGCTCAAATAGTGTACACAGTGTCAAAGACAAGAGGCCACCTGAGTTCTAGCCTCAACGTGGTTGAGCTCTCTATTGCTATAATTCATGCTTTCAATACCCTAGAAGAAAGATCATTTGGGATGTTAGCCATCAGGTCACAACACTCTCTCTTTCTATCTTTTACTCTTCCACCTTCTAATTTTGACCCCTCGACTTTGACAGCAAAAAATGTAGGTCCTGAACTAAACACCTTTTTAACGTTTTGAACTTGTTTAGACATTTTATTGACTCTTAGAACCAAAGAAAAAGAAATGTATAGATACTTTATTCAATTTATAGGTTCTGATCAGTTTCTTTGCACTTTATCCAATGTATAGGTACCCTCCTAACCATGCAGATGTATTCCTGGCACTGACAAACAGTTACAAGTTTTCAATAGGGGCAAAATTATCCTACAACTATGTATTTTTTTCAGGAGACATGAGATGTTATGATACTGGTTTTCTTGTGTGCAAAGAAGCTACAATTCACCATGTTAATGAAACCAGTATCATAATACCTCAAAATGTTGAAGTTTGAATGGCTATGTGAAGTTTAGTCTACCAACAATGTGTGAAATGCGCAACTCCTTAAACTTAAAAAGAAATAGACTGCCAGCAAAACAAAGAGTGAAGAGGATGCTACTAATGGTATGTTTCTTTCCTCTTTTGTACCATACATGAATTGCTTTATAAGAGGGCTATTTTTATAATGGTACCTTTTGTAACTTATAGTTTAAATTACTGAGTTGTGGTTTGTGATTGTGACAGGTGATGGGGTCTGTCATTTTCATTTGATGGTTGTTGTCTATATAGCTGTAGCCAGGTTAATGTTCTACTAATTTATTCATGTTTAAGCTTGATTGAAAATTTTGGTTCTGCATCCTTATATATGTGCAATTTATTGGTTTGATTTATTTTCATATATGAATGGCCAATATAATTAAGATTCCATAGGATAAGACTAAATTTTTGTTCCGTCTCAGGTACGCAGCTTGGACCTTAAACTTCTGAACCTGAAGTACACAACTTGCCCAGTAGTTCATTAAAACATTCTTAAAACAAGAAATGGCCTCTTTTTGGCATACTGCTCCTAAGATTTTCAAGTCTTGGCAAACAACGCCAAGAAATAAGCAAAAGAAGGGGCAATGTTTTTTTTTCATAATTGGAGCTGATTATATATATAATACTACTATTTGCTTGAGTTCAGTTCAATTTACTTGAGTCAGTGCCACCATTAATCATATTGTTAGTGTAAGACTGTAAGCTGAATTAGACATCAATTTGCGACCAATTTAACCTGCCAATACTAAATGAAAAAAGAATGTGTAGAATTTCCATCTAAAGCTACTCTTATTTATTCAACTTCAGGTAGGCACTAACGGGGTCCAAATCGTATGTTAGAGAGGCAGTTTCTTGCATATTTCAATTTGTTAAATTTTTTGGTCTGGCAGTTACTACTTTATGTGCAAGAAGGAAATAACTGTAGCAGGATAAAGATGCAGAGGAGATTATCATTCATAGGAGAGGAAGAAACTTTTATGTATCATTCAATGGCCTTTCTACCCCTGTCATGGCCCTAAGCAAGGCTCTCACCAACTTCCTAAAGATGTTTCTAAGGTCGGAGCAAGAGTTGCACAGTTAATTTATCGAGTTTGTTGACAAGTTTGGCGGGAGTAGAAATAAATGTTTTTTTTTCTAAGCACATTTTCTTCAATGGTTATTGATAATTGAGCTTTTTTAAACATTTGACTGTGCTTTAGTAGTCTATTGCATTGTTTTTTTTAGGATGTATTGGGTCTTTTTTTTTCTTTAAGTGTGTTTTTTTTTTAACTGCTTTTAGGTTAGTAATTTGGCAGTTGAATTCCATTTGTAATCGTGGAAATTTAGAGATAAGCCCATGTTGCAACTAGGGGCAGTCAGGTTGAGATAAGTATTGTACTATTTTATTGAGATAAGTATCTAGAGTTGAAAGGCGGTGCTTCTAGAAATTAATATAAGCTGTTAATAAGTTTTTCTACAACTTGTTTTAACAAATAACAGCCATAAAAAATAGTTTTTTACGGCTGCTAATTGTTAAAAAGGTGCTGTACAAAATAACCAATCGCGCGAGCGGCTTCTCAAAATCAATAACATTTACGGCGGTGAATAATTTTTTGTAGCGACACCCCCCATTTACGGCTCCCATCATCCGGCGTAAAAAATATGTAAAACACAGCCGTAAAAAACAGAATCTGCCATAGTGTGTATTCCAGTGGGGGTAATATCTATAGGATGGATGGATCTTATTCTGATCAGGGTTGCTCCGGTTGGGCGTACACACTCTCTCTTGGAGATCACCTGCTACAATTTGGGGCCTTTGCAGGCTTAGCCTCCTCGCCACTGCATGCTGAGGTAAATGCCATGTTGGTCTCTCTTAGGGCTGCCATGATGGTAGGTTGGTCTTCTGCATGTTTTTTCACGGATTGCCAACTTCTGGTCAAGGTTATTAATGGCCTTCTCCTACCTGATTCCTTGGATTGGAGGGTATATAGCGACTTACTGGATGTTATTGCTATCTTCAAAGGAAAAGAGGGTTTCACTTGTTTTTATGTGCCTCGAGATCTCGTGCTTCAGGAACATCATCTGGCAAATTATGCAAGGATGCACAATATCTCTACTGTCCAGCACTCCTATCCATCCTTTCCTCTGATTTAGTTTACTTGTTTCTCTTTTCCTTTTTTCAGCATTTTCTAGGTTTCCATTAGTCCATGCTTTGTTTTCTTTTATTCTGGTACGTTTCTGCTACTGGTATGTCAGTACTGCTTTTGTATTGTAATGAACTTGGTTGAACTTCGGTTTTTTAAGTGATTCCTACGGGCCGTTTGACAAAAAAAAAAAAAATAAAATAAAATACAGATAGCAATGTGAGGAAATAAGACAAAAAGTACAAGGAATCGAAGGAAATAGAAGAAGATGACTTCTGATTCTGTAGAGAAAAATATCTATATAAGCCCTGATCATAGGTCCAAAATAGTCATAATATGCTCTGATCATTAAAATAAGGAAAAGAAGTCGTCCTTTAGGCTTCGTTTGGATGAGGTGTGGGAAGAAGGGAAGAAGTATTGGGAAGTGTGTAACTTTGGGAAGTGTGTAATTTTGGGAAGAGTTTAGATTGTTTATAATAAAATTTTTTTCTTCTTTCCTTCTTCCCTTCTTCCCACACGGTATCCAAACGGAGCTTAGTTGAGAGCAGATTTTGAATTTTTGAGGATACACACACCATGGTTTTTTTTTCTGAAAAGTATCAATGTGGGGTGTTTTTATTTTGCATTTTTTTGCACAATATTATTTAATTTCGTTTCTCATTGGCTTGATTTAAGTTTAAATGGCTCCAATAAGTGGGTGCATCAAGGGAAAATTAGAATTCTAGCTAAGGCTTTTCTATACAATTAATAAAGCACTGAATAAATTATAATTGCAAATAGTTAGGTCTAATTCAGAATTTACCCAATTCAAGTCCCTGCTTTTTTTTGTTTTTCTCTATTTGAAGCTACTAGGCGAAGTCTATGCAATGATTCATGTTTAATTACGCCTAAATGAAATTTCTTTTGAGGGTCATTTTTTTTTTTTTTGAGGGTTGCCTAAATGAAATTTCAAACAGCTAGCTTCTACTCCCTCCAGAGCTGACCTGTTAAATAAAAAATATTCTTTCATTCATTTGTGCTTCCATTGTACGGTATCTTGCGGAAAACTTGAGGGGTGCCCCCATCTGCCTTCTCAAGCTCAGCCATTGTCGTAATCAGTCAAATTCCAATCTGCCTATACAATTATATCTCATTGTCTATTTCTGTCTCTAAATGTGCATCAACTCGTTCTGCTTCTAGTTTTCTCATGAATTCATTCATTTTATCTCGCCGGATGTTTGAGTGCAAAATAATCAACAAAATAAATCTTATGCATACATTTTTCTGTCCTCATTGAGATTGTGACACACACAGATACACTCTCTACTTCCTTTCTTGGTGGTGTTTTTTTATCACTTTTAAATTAATGCTATTTGGAAAAGATAGGGATATATTTTATTTATTTATTTATTTTGCTAATGTATACTTGTTATAGATCATAGTTTTATTCTTGATATTTTTACCTTTTCCATCATTATATCCAGAAACTTTAGCTGTTGAGGTCTAAGGAACGTGGTCAATGTAAATCCTCATGAAGTTGCATAATTAGATTGCATTGAGAGCCTCATTTCTCTACCAAGGATGCAATAAATAAATTTTATTTATGTGATGCATAAGAGCGAGGTTTCTTTCATCTTGGCATCCTCCTTTTGTTCATTTTCTTCTGAAATAACCGATCTAAACCGCTCAATATGTTTTTTATATTGAAAACTTAAAAAAAACCAAGTTTTATATTTTTTTAGTATATTGCTACCAACCGTATGTGTTTTTCGTTTTTAACTTTTTCTTGTAGATCCTGAATTTCGTTGGTGCATCAAGAGGGAGAAAAAGGAAAGATTGGGAATCAAAGCTTCCGTGTAATGCCGATGTTAATTACCCTTATGCTTATTTTAGAAGAGTAAAGTTCCGCTACCAATATTTTGGTTGCCCGCAAATACCAACATTTTACTATTTAGTTAATTTATAAAATAAAAAAATTTAAATATTAAATTCAAACTATTAATCTTATTTAATTTATCGAGTGATGTGTTTTCATATAAATTTGGAAAATTTTAGAATTCATTTGATACTCGATCAAAGGCTAAAACATGAACGTATTAGAACGAAACTATCATAGTTAACAATGTTCGTTTGTTTTTTTATTTCTTGATCGAGTATGAAATAAAATCCAAAATTTGCAAAACTTATATAAAAATAAACAAGATCAACGGTTTGGATTCAACATTTGAATTTTTAAATTTGAAAAAATAGCTTAATAGCAAAATGTTGGCATTTGGGAGCAACCAAAATGTTGGTAGCGGAACCTTCTTCATTTTAGAAATCTTCATTTAGGGAAGAATATAAAAAGAATTCATGAAGTGGCTGGCTGAAAAATGTAGCTCTAAGGGGGCATGCAGAGAGCTAGGAGTTGGTGTAAATGTTGTTGTTGAGCTAAATGAAGTCATTTTCATTGTTTTGCTTGCCTCTTCTCTCGCGTATTCTGTTTAAGCTAAATGTATCCTTGGACTTCAAAGATTGCAGAAGCGTGTGATCGATGGAAATCGACGTTATTTGTGGGATTCAAACATATGACTCTTTAAATCGTAGTTATGGCGGCATTACAACTATAACAAAAGATGTCAATATTTATTGACCCTACTTTATAGATGACCTATGTCAGTACCACCGTGTAGATAAATCTAGTGGGTACACTTTAAAATTTTTGACGTATTTGTTCCATTTTCAAAATAAAACTGGGTGGCGCTTTCATCTTTTTTCGAAGAAAAACTTGTTTTCCACAAGTGACATTTTACTGGCTCTATTTTTTAAATTATTTTTAAGTATTTTTTTACCACTCTATATCGAGTTTGATGGAATTTAAAATAAAAAAAAGTTAAAAGAAGCATGCAACAAAAAACCTCCAACAATTCAACCTAAACATTAATATGTTTATCCGCTATTCTATTTTATTTCTTTATATACAATAATTTTGAAATAATGCAAATGCAAAACAGATCGGATCGAGTTGGTTTATTTTTTGGTTAGATCGAAAGGAGACGAATATGAAATAATAAATGAACGAATATGAAATATTTAATTTTTAACGCTTTAACACAGCATGATGCAACAACAGATTAAACACCCATTAATGAACGGCTCAGATAACTTTAAAAGGCCTTACACGAATCACAGTGCAGTCCCCTGGCGATATCTAAACATCTCTAGAAAACAAAACGCTATCCAAATCCGGAACCCTACTATTACTAATCTCCAACTCGGATCTGGATCCGAAATTATTTGCCATTCTTCTCTAATCTTCTCCCGCTTTGTTTTCTCGCGTCTGGGATTCAAACACTAAAATCTCTCCAATGGAGAACAACCAAGTACCTGACGAAAGAACAAACCCTAGGAGCAGAGAACCCTTTTCCGATCTCTCCAACGCCGCCTCTTCGTCGGCTCCCCTCCCGAATTCCAGACCCAAGCGCAAACTGAGATCCAAATCGAGGCAGCTGGAACCCGATTCGGACCGAAACGAATCTCTTACCCGATCCGAACCCGCCATTGTCAGAGTGGCCCGTGAAATCGCTACTTGTTCTTCAGCGGGACCTTCAGATCTTGATTCAGGTGAGTTTGTCGTCCTTTTCTTATACTTTGTTCTTGTTGAAAACAAAAGTGATTAAGGATCTAATAGCCTCAGATTATGTATCATCATTGGCTAATTTACAAATAAGCCCTCCATCTTTTTTATTTATTTAATGAGCTGCTTTATTTTTTGACCGTTAGGTAACGACTAGTTTTTTTACCGTTATACCTTGTCTATAAAAGAAATGTAACACCTCTGTAAAAATTAATCCGATCAATAATAATACAAGTTTTTACTGTTCCAAATAAATTACGTTCTGTCTCAAAACTCGACATGGTATCAGAGCGATAAAAGTTCAAACTTCCGCTAAATTCAATTCTGTTGTTACCAATAATTCAACATGTCTGAAACAACAAATCAAGCAGCACAAGATCAAGGAGAGAAGCACTCGATTGAGGCCCCTTCATCCAACCTCACTGCTGTTAGAAAAACAAGCAATCTTTCATGGGCACAAATTGTTGCCCTTCCCAACAGTGGCAATAAAAAATATGCCATCAAATCCAAAGAAAATTCAATCCAAATAGAGCAAGAAAAAGGCGCAGCAACAAAACTGGCGAAACAAGAACAACAAGGCGTAAAGTGTTACCTTGATTCGAATCGTGACCAACCTCAGAATAATACTCTCTCTGCTGATCGCGTTAGTCTCCCGAGCACAAACCAATCAGGTGTTGCTAGTCGATGCCAAGATGCCAATGGCCAACCAAACCCCATCACCTGCCATGGAAAGAGGGAAAGGAAGGAAGCTGCCAACAGCTCCGACTCGTGCAAAAAGGATCACGTAGCGGAGAGATGCTCGCTCCTTCATCCCCGTCTCAGACCAGGTAGGAAGAAAGGGGGAGGCGCAGTCGAAATCAAGGGAGACGGCGACACTAGCGGAAGGAACGAGGTTCGGCAAAAGGGGGAGAAGAAGATGTTTAGCTACTCGACTGAATCAGAAGTCGGCTCGATGGAAGACAGGCTAGACCAGATCGAAGCGGTTTTAACAAAATTAATCTCCTCGTCAGATTGTGAAGGTCCAAATATTTTATCTTCTCTTAATGGGCTCGGTACAGCCCATAATCCCAAAATTCATTTTTCAAATTCTTTAAAAGAAAATGGTGCCAAAACAAAAAGGTTTGAACCCGATGTACGCCCAAGTCACGAGGTTGTTATTAATGCCAATAAACCTAATTGTAAAATTGAGGATTTAAACTTGGTGAGATCTACACCCAGTCCAAAATTGGTGAATGAACTAAATACTTGTATCCCCAATTTAGAAAAACCAATTAAAAATAAATGTTTGGCAATAGGTCTCTCTACCAATAGCGCACCAAAAAGTAGTAACAAATGGGTTCTTGATTCCGGTGCAACGGACCATATGACGGGAAACCAAAATTTATTGAAAAATTACCGTCCAATTAGTGGTGACCAATATTTTACCGTAGCAAATAATGAAAAAATTAAAATTAAAGGGTGGGGTATGATTAGCATTTTACAAAAGAATTTTTTACAAGATGTTTTTTATGTTGAAAATTGTTCGGTAAATTTGTTGTCTATTAGTAAACTCTCTAGAGATTTGAATTGCGAAATAATTTTCAAAGAAAAAGGTGTTATTTTCCAAGATTCAGTCACCAAAGAAAAAATTGGTGAAGGTTTTCTTGAAAACGGTCTTTATTTTTTAAATAGTAATAAATTTGTTTTCAAAACTAGTAAATATGAAAATTTAAGTAAACTTTGGCACAAGCGTGTTGGACATCCTTCCGATAGAATTTTAAACAAAATTTTTGACTTCTCTAATTTAGATTGTAGCAATTGCGAAACTTGTAAACTTGCAAAACATACTAGACCCCCTTTTTCTATTTCTACCTCTAAAAGTAATGATTTTTTTGAACTTATTCATTCCGATGTTTGGGGTCCGGCCCCTGTAAATTCTTACAACGATTATAGATATTTTGTTATTTTTATTGATGATTTTTCAAAAATTACTTGGTTGTATTTGATGAAAAGTAAAAATGAAGTTTTTTCACATTTTCAAACTTTCTTGAATTTTGTTGAAAATCAATTTGAAAAAAAAATAAAAATTTTGAGAACGGATAATGGTACCGAATATGTTAATCAAAGTTTTTCTAATTTTCTTAAACAAAAAGGTATTTTACATCAAACTACTTGTGTTTATACCCCTCAACAAAACGGTGTTTCCGAAAGGAAAAATCGTCATCTTTTAGAAGTTACTAGATCACTTTTATTTCAAAATAATGTTCCAAAAATTTTTTGGTCGGATGCCGTTTTAACCGCAACTTATTTGATAAATAGGTTGCCAAGTGCCATTTTGGATTTTAAAAGCCCTTTAGAAATTCTTTATGGTAGAAAATTAGATATTAGTCATTTAAGAGTTTTTGGTTGCAAATGTTTTGTGCACAATCAAAGAATTGACAAACTCGATTTTACTTCAATTAAAACTATTTTTGTCGGGTATTCTTCCGAAAAAAAGGGATACAAATGTTACGACCCAAAAAATAAAAAACTTTACATTTCTAGAGATGTTTGTTTTTTTGAAAATGAACCTTTTTATGTAAATTGTAATGACAATAATGTTGAAAAAATTCTTCCAAGTGATTTTATATATCCTTGTGTCACTAACATCGAAACGAGTGAGTTTCGAAGAGAATTGAGAAATATTGTAGGTCAAGAAGCACAAGAAGAAAGTGAAGAAAGTCTACAAAATGAAGATAATCAACATGAAGAAATTGAAGAAATCGAACAAGAAGATCGTATTGCGGAGAATGACGAAACTCAAGAGCAAGATATGCCGTTAAGAAGATCAAGTCGACAATGTCAACCTTCCACAAGATTAAGGGATTTTGTCACCTATTCGGTACAATATCCAATTCAAAATTATATTTCTTATGATAATGTGTCTCATGAACATTATGCCTTCTTAAATTCTTTATCCAAAATTGAGGAACCGACCAATTATGACGTAGCAAAGAAGGATCCAAAATGGTGTAAGGCAATGGAAGAAGAACTTCATGCCTTAGAAAAAAATCAAACTTGGGTACTTTGTGAATTACCAAAAAAGAAAAAACCGGTAGGTTGTAAATGGGTGTACAAAATTAAATACCGTAGCGATGGTACCATAGAACGGTATAAAGCTAGATTGGTGGCCAAAGGGTATACTCAAACTTATGGTATAGATTACCATGAAACTTTCGCACCGGTGGCAAAAATGAATACCGTTAGGATACTTTTATCCATAGCGGTAAACAATAATTGGACACTTCACCAAATGGATGTAAAAAACGCTTTTCTTCAAGGAACACTTGAAGAAGAAGTGTATATGTCTCTACCTCCCGGACACAAAAAAAGGAATATTTCTAACCTTGTGTGTAGGTTGAAAAAATCAATTTATGGATTAAAGCAATCTCCAAGAGCATGGTATGGAAAACTCTCTCATTTTTTATTATCGTGTAATTTTAAAATAAGTGGAGCCGACCCATCGTTATTTGTTAGGCATAATACCAATGGTACCACCGTGGTTTTAGTTTATGTTGATGACATAATCATAACCGGTAATAACCTAACCGAAATTGACAACATAAAAATGAACCTAAAACAAAAATTTGACATTAAAGATTTGGGCAAATTAAAATATTTTCTTGGAATAGAAATAGCTCATTCTTCTAAAGGGTTATTTATATCTCAAAGAAAATATGTCATTGATTTGCTTAAAGAGACCGGTAAGCTAGGATGCAAACCGGCCAAAACCCCAATTGACATAAATGAAAAACTTGATAATGAAAAAGGTGAACCATTAAAGGACATAAGCCATTTTCAAAGACTTGTTGGTAAACTAATTTACCTAACCGTTACAAGACCGGACTTATCTTTTGCCGTAAGCCAAATTAGTAAATTCATGCATGCACCAAGAACACCTCATTTAGATGCCATTAATAGAATATTAAGGTATCTAAAAAAGTCTCCGGGAAAAGGGATTTGGATGAGGAAAAATGGTACTAATGCTATATGTGGCTATTCCGATGCAGATTGGGCCGGGAGTTTCGATAGAAAATCGACAACCGGTTTTTGCACATTTGTAGGCGGAAACATAGTCACATGGAAAAGCAAGAAACAAAATGTCGTGGCACGATCAAGCGCAGAAGCGGAGTATCGAGCCATGGCATCCACCGCAAGCGAATTGACGTGGATCAAGCAACTACTTGCCGATTTGAATATCGCTCATAAAGAGCCAATGAAGATGTTTTGTGATAATCAAGCGGCAAGACATATTGCGGCAAATCCCGTTTTTCACGAGCGGACCAAACACATAGAGGTGGATTGTCACTTCATTAGAGAAAAAGTCCAAGCCAAAGAGATTGAAACTCCTTATATTCGAAGTCAAAACCAATTGGCAGATATCTTCACTAAAGGATTAAGCATGAAGTCTTTTGACGATATTGGAAGCAAGCTAGGCTTGTACGATATCTACATGCCTAGCTTGAGGGGGAGTGTTGAAAACAAAAGTGATTAAGGATCTAATAGCCTCAGATTATGTATCATCATTGGCTAATTTACAAATAAGCCCTCCATCTTTTTTATTTATTTAATGAGCTGCTTTATTTTTTGACCGTTAGGTAACGACTAGTTTTTTTACCGTTATACCTTGTCTATAAAAGAAATGTAACACCTCTGTAAAAATTAATCCGATCAATAATAATACAAGTTTTTACTGTTCCAAATAAATTACGTTCTGTCTCAAAACTCGACAGTTCTTTTGCGCGCAAGCCACTTAATTTCTTAAAATTACTTACTCTTGTGCTTGCTTTTGTGTTTGCCACATGCTAATGTGAAATATGTGTGAAATGTGTGTACTGTACAGCTTCCAGTCAATAGGTGAAATTTTAAATTTATTTAATTTTCTGGAACTTGATGCTAAAGCCCTAACAGTAGATTTTAGTACTTGCCTTTTGTTACCAGCTGTGTTTTCACATTCAATGGTTTGCAATGTAAGTTCTGTTATAAGATTTGATGTGTACCTTTTATCGTCAGCCATACTAGTAAGAGGTGTGAAGTTCTTATGTAATTACAATGCCGTTTTGGCATTGTGGTAAAAATGGAAGGTTTACCTATACCACGTTTCTGTGCAAAACAATGGTGTTCTTTATTCTCTCTCTTGCCCCCACCACCCGGGTTGCTTTTTCTGTTATCTTTTTCTCATTTTGCCTCAATGAGGTGGCTTCTGCTACATGAGAGAAGATGCTAAACAGGGGAGAGAGAAGAGTGGAGATGTTTGGAATATTGGGCCATGGTCATTAAGGCTTATTAGTGGATGTAGGCTAATTATAATGGGTATAATTGGGTTTTTTTTCCAAGTCTGACAGCCAAATTTTGTAGAAACCAATCTCAGGTTTAATTTGTCTTCCTGATATATTCTCAGGCTCAACTGGTAAGTTTTCCTATGGTTTCACAACAACAACAAAGCCTTTTGTCCCAAATAAGTTGGGCTAGGCTAGATAGTTTGTTCTTTAAATGCATAGAAATAATTCCTTCCTTCAGTTTATATTCGATGATATGCTGTACAGAAATGAAATGTGAAGTGGGTTATTGAACTTGATGTTTCTTTATTTGTGGCAGTTAGTGGTGATTGTAATTATTCAGATATGTCTGAGCATGCTACCATTTATAAAAGGAGAAATATGAGAATACATACGACAGAGACCGCTACGAGAAAGCATACCGCAGATGCTACCTCCTCGGCTTCATTGAGTTGCCCGCCTTCTAGACGAAAAATTAAACAAACTAGGTACTTATTGGTCAGCCTTAGTTATTAAGAGGATTTGTTAATATTTTTTCATTGCAAGACTTATCTGGAACAAAAAAAATGTACAAATATGTTTGTAGTTAACATTTTCACTTATAGAAGAGAGCAAGTAAAAACTATAATCCACTCTTTTAGTCTTCACTAAGTTCTGCTACTAAATACTGCCAAATTCTGCTTCAATAAAATAGTGATAGATTAGATATTGCCTTGAGTCATTTGTTTTTTCTTAATTGGTGCATTTGTATATTTAAGCAGAGAAAAGAAGTCAAAAAAAGTTGATGATGGAGCTACTCGAAGGATATCATCTTCAGCACCTTGCAAAAGGCGTAAAAAGGTGTTTATTTATTTATTTTTTATTATTTTATCACTTCTACTGGACATTATTGAGATACTGGTGTGTACAAGTTGGCATGTGAAAGTCTTAGTACCCTCTCTTTTTATGTGTTTTTGTGCTTGTGCCAGTTTATAGTCTGATAGAATTCCTCTATGAAAGAAATCTTAAGAGTTTAGGCAAGATGCTTTTTCCATTACACAAAAAGGGTATTCATTGTACATGGCGGCCAATTTTATCATCTGTCCTTTTTCTTTTTGGGTGCAGCAAGTGGATTTTAAATTACCTGAAGATTATTTGAAGGAAGAAAGAGAGTATTTTGCGAAATTAGATGAAGAGGAGCTTCTAGTAGAAGAAGCCGACAGTGAATGATTTACAGGTATGGAGATGCCTATAGAGAGAATGTCCAAAGATGGTAGAAACATATCTGGTAGCATCCTGACAATTTTTTAAAATATTGTAGAATGTTAATATATTGTAGCATGTGGTCTAGTAGCTTAGTTGGTAAGAGCATTTGCCTCTCTTCTAAGAGATCCAGCTTGGCGATAGGCTTGGCGAGCCAGCGTAAAGACTCAGCCAACTAAGAGCATTTGCCTCCATGTTGGCGATAGTAGCTTAGTTGGTAAGAGCATTTGCCTCCATGTTGGTTCAAGCCCACATGCTTGCGATAGGCTTGGCGAGCCAGCGTAAAGACTCAGCCATATATACAAGAAATGACCAGGGTTGGGGTGTCATTTCTAGCCTACCCAACTTGTTTGGGATAAAAGGCTTAGACTTTAGACTTTAGACTTTTAGTAGAATGTTAATGTTACTAATCCTTGTACAGCCTAGGAAAGAGGTAGAACCAGGCCTCTTTCAAATCTATTTTGGGACTCATTAGTGGTAGTTGACTTGTATTAGTCTCAGACTGTATGTAAATAAAAACTATCCTTTTGTGTTAGTTTCTCTTTGAATTATCTGGCTTGAATCGTCCAGATGAGAGGTAATTATTATTATTTGGCTATTGCCTATTTTCTTTGAGGATTACATCCCAATCATTTTCGTCCATACAAAGTGGGGTCAAAGTATTGGACTTGTTAGTAAATGGAATCTGAAGGATCTATTCCCAAGGACCAAAATCCTTTGCGGAGAATCTCTCCACAGCTGCAGAGGGTGGGCTTGAGATTGGTACGATCGAATTTCGATGGGTACTAATCACGGGGCATCCATTGGCGATCCATGGTATTAATCAGTTGCTATTCCCAATCCCCCAATTCTTTATTACTTCATTGAATACAAATATCTTCCTTTTTTTCCCTTTAATGTCCCAACCACTACCGAGTACGTTCTTCTAGTAAAGTTAGGCCTTTTTGGAAAAGTTTGTTGGTGTTTCTGAAAAGTTTGTTGGTGTATAAACGCATTTTTATTAATAAACAAGATTTTAATTTACTGGTGCTTTTTCAAATTATTTATGATTGACCGCGTACAAATAACTGCATACATAAAGCTAATATGGATACATATTTAAATGGTCATTTGCTAATGTTACTATGTGAAGTAACCATTAGTCAATGATGTCTTGTGTTATTCATTATGTACTTTCTACCCATTAGTCATTAATGTTGTGCTATTCATTATGCACTTTCTACCCGTAAGTCAATAATTTTGTGTTATTCATTATGTACTCCCCTTTTTTTATTCATATTAGCTATATGGTCGCAACAATACTGTCATGTAAGTATTAATATGTTTTTTTTTTTTAATTCTTCTAGTTGTAATGAATGGTCGTTATAATGTTGTTCTTTAATGAGCAAAAATATATGTATTTATAAGGGAATTCGATGGGAAAAGTAACTGATCCGTGTTTGTCATTTGTCAACATGGATTATGCCAATTAGTAGCTTTATAACTTTTACTTTGATGAATAGCGCACTATTTAAGTCAAATATTAACTTTGGACAGTTCGGCGCATGTCGTATTCTTGCATTACTGGAATGCATTAATAATATATTAATTCAGTGTTATTGATTGTGACCAGCATTATCGTTGCCAATTGGTAAACATTATTGTGGGAATTATTGGTGATGTCTTGCATATCAGATGGAAACACTATTACATCTACTCATTATTAAAATGTGTTTGGATGAGGAGTTGAATAAGGAATAAGAATTAGGATTTCGAAATGTGTATTTTTTTAAAAATTTTTATTCTAATATTATGATTTTGTTAGAATATGAATAAGAATCCAAATTCATTATTCTATAATTGTTTGAGTTGCACAAAAATAAAAAAAAATTGAAATTTATTCTTATCTGAATTCTTATTCTTGCGTATCCAAACACACCAGTATCTAGTGCAAAGTGTGCAATGCAACATAACAACATCTGTGCAAAGTTTCTACATAAATACTCCAACATTTTATGAAGAACATGAGATAAAAAAAAAAAGGGCCACAAGCATGCGTTATTGCTACCTCGCGCGGCAGTAAAGATAAGTCAAAATTTTCCGCTATGCAGTTATGCAGCCAGTTATTAATTTACTTAATCCAATTGAACTCCTAAGGGAACATTTCTGACTTTCGATGATAAATTATTATATAAGAAAACACCAAACCTCAACACACAGAGTAATTACGAACATTTATGCGAGAAGGCCAAACTTTTTCCTTTCAGTTAATTTAAGGTTTCGAAATTATGACCAATTATAATTTAATGCACTATTACTAAAAGAACAATTTTTTCGTATTAAATGAGAAGTAATCTATTGCTAATTTTTCTTAGTTGATGATTTATTAATTGAAATACAACTATGTGATTAACTAAGAAATTTATTGTACCTTGCTTACTTTACTAGAAGAAAATAACGAAAAGAACATTCAACTAATTTTGGTTTTTCTGGTTTTTCCTCCAACATTTAGGGAATCAACTTACTGACGTACAAAAGGGAGAGACTTTTGAAATTAATTACCACTAACATTAATTGTTCTCTTCAAAATTATCTAATGGAGTGTTACTGAAAGGCGTTATTGAAAACTGGACTTGTTCTTTGGCTTTGCTAAAAAATAGGGATCTATGGAAGAAATAGAAGAAAATATGAAGGAGCATATACAAGTTGTATTACTTGAGCTTTACTGTGTACATCTTAGCACATCAAACGTAATTTTTCATAAATAATGACTGTAAGAGTGTAAAAATGAGCCATCCAATAAAAAAATAAGATGAGAGAACATAATCGAAAGGATAATAGCATGGCTGAAATTTTTTGAAAGTTTAATATTATATTTATTTATAGAACATCGATTTGACCTGCAAACAAGTTACTGAAAATTGAAATGTTCGGCAATACCTATATATATATATATATATATATATATATATATATATATATTAATCAATAAGAAGGTGCTGTTTAACTTTGTTGACTGCTAAGATTCTATGAATTTCTTATGTTCACATGTTAAAGGGAAAAAAAAAGATTCAAATTAACATTTTTCAATTCAACCACCCCAATTTTTGGATAAGAAATTCCTCTTTTTTTTAATCTCAAAGTGTGTTGACTGATGAGACTGATTGATCCACACACATACAATAGTGCGTTCAATCTTTCGGACACATCCATAGGGTGAAATGTTAGTCAATATTTTCTTTAGGGACATTGCATTTTTGTTATGTGAACGATTGCACAACGAAATAATAAGAAATATAAGAATTGTTAGTATTATATATGTTTGACATATATTCCTGCATGACACTGTCGAGGGCGGATTTAAATAATATATATAGTGCAATATATATATATATATATATATATATATATATATATATATATATATCCAACATTTATTCTGTATACATTTTGTAGTTATATATAGAGGCTATATTTTGACTCCATAGTTAAAAAGTAATTATTTAATTTTAGTTAACTGAGTGACTTTCATTAAGAAATTTTCTAGCTCTATTACTGTACTGCCAATAAAGATATTAATACTGATAGTCGCTCGATGAACCTCAGGATCGGCCACCAATTATAGTACTGCACCATGTTGTTTTTTTCATTCATATATCAATTTTATATAGAAAAATATTAAATTATATAAGTGGAATAATATTAATTAAACATAAGCTTTTCATGTTTTGTTGCGAAAGAAGAAATACCCGGAAGAAAATATGCATAGTAATTAGTAGGATAAAAAAGCATTCCTCAAGTATTAACAATATATCGACATAGCAAGAAGCACTGTATATGATTGGTAAAGTATATATGAATGCATGACACATCAACTTAACGCTGATTGGTAAAGTAGATATGAATGATAGGTGAATAATTTAGCCCAACAAGAAAATGACCATTTTATTAATTTAATTTGGGTATATCATGTACTTACCGAACTTGCACAAAATTAATGAAGACCAATATTATTTGCTTTTATTTGCAACTAGCCAATGAATTTATAGAGGCTCTGTTTGGATCGCTAAAGAATAAGAAGAATAATGTTGGGAAGTGTGTAATTTTGTGAAAAATTTAAATGGTTAGGAATAAATTTATGTCTAGAAAGAGACTATTTCCTTATGACGTATCCAAACGGAGCCAAATAACATAAGCAAACACGTACAAATTAAACTACATCAGCATATATAATGCAACGCAATACCCTTTTAATAATGAAGTCCATGGCACACTTACTTCGAGACCAATCACTAATTCAGCCTTTATAAATGAACACCTCTTCACCAACCCTCATTCTCCTCTCTACGCATGCACAGGAATTGCATATGTTTCTTTCCGACCTAGGATTAATAGTTTGACCCTTGTCCCAGCATTTGTTAGTTTACAATTATCTAAAAAAGTTTATCATCATGCATGCGTACCGACCATCTTTTTTTCTTACAAATACCATATATAGCACACATGCACCACTAACCCAACAACACAAACACGCTCTTTTAGTTCTTTCACTGGTCTTTCAATCCCAGAATGGCGATTCCCAGAGCACAATCTTATTACTTTCTCTTTTTCTTCTTAGCATTTGCAATTGCTTCAGCACAGCTATCTCCTAGCTTCTATGACAAGTCTTGTCCCGGTGCATTTCGCACCATTAGATCGGCTGTATATGCTGCTGTGCTAAAAGAACGCCGCATGGGTGCATCCCTACTACGCCTCCATTTTCATGATTGCTTTGTCAATGTAAGAAAATATTGACAAAAATGTCGAAAAGTGTATACTATGACGAATCAAGCTTGCTATTTTTGTACTAACTTAATTTATACTACAGGGCTGTGACGGGTCAGTTCTTCTGGATGACACTCCAACATTCACTGGAGAGAAGACTGCTGCTCCAAATAACAACTCGATTCGTGGTTTTGAAGTGATCGACACCATCAAATCAAATTTAGAAGCCATATGCCCACAAGTCGTGTCGTGTGCCGATATACTTGCCATCGCCGCACGTGACTCGGTTGTTGCGGTATGATTACATCACCTTGCTTATCTTGCACTGTAGAATTTGTTAATTAACTATTCACATTATGAAGAAAACAAAGATAAATAATGCACCATATATCTGCTAATTTGGTCAAAAGAAATTTTATGAATTCAATTTTTAAATTCAACATATGATTTCTTTGTTGTGAATGATTACAATTGAACATATTATGATAATCGGGTATTTGAATTCTGATTGTCTTTTTTTTTCAAAAAAAAAAAATGGTGCATAGACAAATATTTTTTATTTTGTTGTTTCCTGTTTTTATGCATCTTTTGTACTACAAACACTTGTTATGAAAGAAAGAAATTGTAAGTCGCTTTTACTCCTTTTTTTTTATAAATATATGTATCATAGAATTTTGGTTGAGTTTTTCAGTTAGGAGGTCCCACGTGGACAGTTCAATTGGGCAGAAGAGACGCCACAACTGCAAGCTTTAGTGACGCGAACAGCAACATCCCAAAGCCCACATCTGATCTGAGCACTCTCATCTCTGATTTTTCAAATAAAGGTTTAAGTACAACCGACTTAATAGCTCTGTCAGGTATTACCTTCCTCTTTATATAATTGAAATCCACCAAAGTGTAGTCTTGTAGAAACATTCACATCTCTATCAACATGGTATTCTCCATGATGAGTTATCAGTCAAAAAAATTGCAATATTTTTCCGTATCACCAATTAATAATTATACATGTTCAACAATATTACAAATACAAAAAAAAAAGAAAAAAGAAGAAGAATAATAAACTGCATCTCCACCGCTCCTGACAAAGATCTCAAATTAGCCTTTGCCATTGTATACTCATACAGAATTTATTCTCATTTAGGGGCCCATACTATCGGTCAAGCACGATGTACCACATTCAGGACCCGTATTTACAATGAAACAAGCATCGACACCTCACTCGCCACATCCCTCCAATCGAACTGCCCCAGTACAGGAGGGGACGACAAACTCTCACCCCTTGATGCTTTTACCCCTAACTCATTTGACAATTACTACTATAAAAATTTGGTGAATAGCAAAGGATTGCTGCACTCCGATCAACAACTCTACAGTGGTGGCTCAACTGACTCGCAAGTCACAGGCTATTCTTCAAATTTGTCAAAGTTTTATGCCGATTTCAAGGCAGCAATGATTAACATGGGGAACATCAGCCCATTGACCGGTACCAGTGGAGAAATCAGAAAGAATTGCAGGAAGACAAATTAAGACAGTTTTTCTAAAATTAGCAGCTTTTGAATAATGGTTATGATGTTAGGGGAAGAGAGAAGTTCTCTTTTGTAGATGTAGTAGTTTGTATCGCTAAGTAATTGATGTTTGAAGGAAATGATAATGTACTTAACTGTTTAACATAGTATTCAACCTCCATGTAAACGTTGTTTATGCAGTTCTATCTATATAAGTTGGTATCGTTTAATGAAAGGGACTCCTTTTAATTCACGACTGTACTGATGATGTAAACTTTAGAGCACACTTTAGATATAATACCGATAAACTTAATTACCAGAAGACTGCTAATTAAGGAAACAAAATTAATAAAAAAAATGAATTGGAGGGAGGGCACAATCGGTCATGGCAATGAATTTGTCGCGATGGATTGTCCATTTATTAGAAGAAAAACGCTCTCCAAATATGAATTGGAGGGAAGGAGAGCCCTTCCAGAGGTAGCAGAAGCAGCGGGTAAGGACGAAGGTGCGAGCGGCGATTCGAGTCGGGAGAAAGGAGAGGATTGCAATGAGTAGCTCGTCAGGGAGGTTTGAGAGACGGTCCATTCCGAAGGGATTCGTGTGCACGCGCCATGTAGCCTGGAAGGCTGGAAGAGGAGGAGATGGCGCAAGAGTTGAGAACCCACCCTGCACTTATTGTCCCTTTCTATGACCTAATCCTATGATAATGGATACAGAAAGCATTGTCAAAGATACAGAATTAAGAATTAGGAAAAAAATAAATAACAAATGAAGTTGAGTGTTTTTCGTATAACTACTGTCAATGTATAGCAGTAGTCAGTTACGTACTACGGTTCACTAATATTTTGCATAGCAACATAAGAAAAATAAATAAATTTGTTACCTTCACTTACCAACATTATGCGATTTATAGTGAATTGTTTTTCATAACGCTCATATCTTCCTTTCCTATTATATTGCAGACAATGTCAAAATTTGGTTGATATCTAACTCAAAATCAGTTATGAATTCTCTGCATAATCTTGCATTTCTCCGGTTATCCTGCATTCATTTTGCCGCATCTTCGTAATATGTTAAACCACATGGGTACTCTGGTCATTCTGTCTAGTTGCTGAATGGTTCAACAAACTACTCGTGCCCAAAAAACAAATATGATGACATTTTGCCAAATGTTTTTCAAGAAATCAGGGAATGTGGTTAAGACATGGATTAAAAGATCAAAATAAAGTCAAGTACCTGAGTTGTTGAGATTTTGCAGGTATTGAGAACAAGGAGTACAATTATCTATTTCAATTCATATTCAAAATCCAATCACACCATTCAGCAACACAATTAACAGATTACACTACCAGAGTACCAGTACTTAATGACTGACAAAGAATCTAACTGAGCCAGTACTTGATGACTAACAAAGAAACTAATTGAACCAACTTAACTCAAGGTTCATTTGCACAAAACAAAGAATCAAGGAGTCAATTTAACCAAAACAAAGAATCAAGGAGTCAATTTAACCGAAGTCAGTTCATTTCCAAGCTTTGCTCAAATTTAAAAAGAAATAATAAGGGTAAAAAACAAAAAAATACAAACAAATAAAATTATGATTATTTAGGAAAAGGTCCAGGGAAGAACATGTCTTCCATAACTATTAAGGATCAAATTGAATGTATAGGTACTTTATACTTTCCTCCTAACTCCCCCACTTCACCCCGCCCGATAGAGAAGGCAGCAATATGGTGTTTCTCACCCGTGCTTTGTACATATGAAACGTGTCACCCTTCATATCATACTGGCACCCCACTGCTGCTACTCAGGGAATGACATATACCAGTATTGGACCGGAATAGATTCGTTTTATTGGTTTCAAGTTATTCTAATTAATCTATTTTTCACTTTATTTCTTTATAACTCCCTCTTTCTGTAAAATTTTTGTTTAATTAATAAAATTGGCTTAAAAAAGATGCTAACTATAGCTCCTTTGCAAAGACAGAAATAAAGAAAAAACATAAATACGTTCGTTTAGGTGGAAAATACATGAGAATGTGCTCACATTGAAATTTAGAGTTGGATCTTGTGCGGTACAGTTAAGGTTAGACTAGTCCAAGGGCCGTAAGACAAGGAACAATTCCGTCAAAACAATCTATACAATCCATAAGTTGCACAAATAATGAAATTCCAGCAATATGAGTTGAAGAAAGGGGAAAAAGTTAAGAGACCTTATGAACGAGCTTCAGCAATTGAAGAGCAGGGCAATTATGGAGCATCATGATGAGAGTTTCAATGTTGTGCTCATGACAGAAAAGGTTCGCATACAAGTGCTTCATATAAGGAAAATTTGGTACATCTTTTCCTGGTTCGAACAAGATACGTCTTGAAATTGGATATTTGTCATTCTGCAGGAAAGACAAATAGAGGTGATGATTTTTCAGTAAAGAATAATAATACAATTCTCTTCTATATAACCTAAATACAGGTGTGGTCCTAGGAATGGGCAAGGCCAGTCACCTTTACATTCCCTTTGATATTATCGAACTAAAGCATATCAAATTTCCTTGATACAACATTACTGGGCATGGACTAAAAGCGGAAAAGAAAAAAAGAATAAAAAAAAACTGACCTTTAAAATCAGGCTTAGTTCTTCCACATGCGAAATAGTAGTCAACAGTCTCTTACTGAAGTCTCGGGCGCAAGCTTCTTCAAGGATAATCACTGCTCTTTTCAGCAAAGGAACTTCTAGGCGGATGTCAAATTGATCAGAAAAGAGTATAAAGCTTTCCAAATGGAACGAGTCCAATGAAGGCAGAAACAACTTTAGTGTGCGGAGTGTTGAATCACGAACTGCAATTATCAGTTTGAATGTTCTGATGGTTTGGGAGGAAAGGCTGAGGCTCCTGATGTATTTAATCTCAAGGTGTAAATCCTCTAAGGAGCACAATTGAGAGAGAATTCGGCCAGGGTTGAACCGATATAAAGCAAAGGAGAGGCTTTTCGGTCTCAGGCAAGTGGAAGTGAAATCAGGGGGGAATTCAAACGAATAGCACTTGCTGGTAGGAAGTGAGAAGGACTGGAGAGAGTGGATGGAGAAAATGGTTGGAAGAAGGGGTACAAGATGGAAATAACTTTCAATGGTGAGGAGGCGCAGGCGGAGGGAGTGGGCCTTGGCGAGCAGGGAAGACTAAGAGTCTAGGAGAGGAGAGCGGAGAAAAAAATTGGAGAAGTCTTAGGTGTAAGTAGAGGAGTGGGTGGGAAGAATTGCGGCGGAGGAGAGCACTATCTTAGATAAAGCCGTCGATAGAGTTTGAAGGGAGGTCTGTATATTGGAAGATTAAATCGGAGTCGGAGGTCTTTTGTCATAAGCTGACAAAATGTATTGAATCTTCTAGGTTACATGCATACTCCAAAATATGCTCGTATTGATGCTCTTCATGCTTTATTCCTATGCCCAATTGCACAACAATGCTGGCTAACTTTCTCTCTTGGACTGAGGGTCCATGCCCTGCCAGAAAATATTCCAAGGCTGTTTAAACTTCTTGTGGATAAATTAAGTCAGAGGAATTTCATGAGGTTTGCTAATCACCTATGGGCCTTCTGGAAAGCTAGATGCAAGCAGGTTTATAAGGGCAAACAAATCAATGGAAGGCAGGTCAATTTCTTGGCTAACTCTTACACTTTTTTGGCGGACCTCTCCACTCATTTTGACCAGGAATTTCATCGAGTGGTGCAGTTGGATTGTAACCGGGGTCGCTGACTCGCTGTATTCCAGTGGGGGGTACTATCTGTAGGATGGATGGATCTTATTCTGATCAGGGTTGCTCCGGTTGGGCGTACACACTCTCTCTTGGAGATCACCTGCTACAATTTGGGGCCTTTGCAGGCTCAGCCTCGCCACTGCATGCTGAGGTAAATGCCATGCTGGTCTCTCTTAGGGCTGCCATGATGGCAGGTTGGTCTTCTGCATGTTTTTTCACGGATTGCCAACTTCTGGTCAAGGTTATTAATGGCCTTCTCCTACCTGAATCTTTGGACTGGAGGGTATATAGCGACTTACTGGATGTTATTGCTATCTTCAAAGGAAAAGAGGGTTTCACTTGTTTTTATGTGCCTCGAGATCTCGTGCTTCAGGAACATCATCTGGCAAATTATGCAAGGATGCACAATATCTCTACTGTCCAGCACTCATATCCATCCTTTCCTCCGATTTAGTTTACTTGTTTCTCTTTTCCTTTTTTTCAGCATTTGCTAGGTTTCCATTAGTCCATGCTTTGTTTTCTTTTATTCTGGTACGTTTCTGCTACTGGTATGGCAGTACTGCTTTTGTATTGTAATGAACTTGGTTGAACTTCGGTTTTTTAATTGATGCCTACGGGCCGTTTGACAAAAAAAAATATGCTCGAATCTCATATCCGATGCTTATCAGATGCGGATTCGAGTGCGATACTCATCCGACGCTTCACGTGATGTATATGATTATTTTAATATATTTTGACTGAAGGATTCGGTCAAAATTTGTCAGAATACGAGTTGGATACGCTGGAATAAAAACAAAATACGGATACGTTTTCAAATTTATCACCCCGCGAGGACTATGGATTAGGTGAATGGAATCGTATCCTCTGCCAACTTTTAAAAGGTTGCCAAAGTGCCAATCTCTTTTCTCAACGGTTGGATTACGATCCAACGGCACGCACAGATGAAAGAAATAATATGTTGAATTTGATCCTACCCGACTACCCAAGTACGTGGGAACCGTATCCTCTGCTCACCTTTTTGAGCAGGGTGCCTACCTAGCCTCTGGACGGTTGGATTAGATCCAACGACGCACACAGAAAAAGGAAATAATACCATTCTCCGTTCCTGCCCCAACTGCCCAAATTTATACCTTTCCTCTTAAAAAAAAGTTTATAATTCTCCGCTCCTCTGAGTCGTCTCCTCCCTTGCTCACGGTTGTCTCATTTTTCTTGGCGGGTTCAAACCCGTTAGCGCTTCAAGACATCGCAATTTTCAAAAAAGAGCTTATTGTCATCGTGGTGGAGAGATGAATATCATGGCCGTTTCCATTTCTGTTGCGTCGTTTAAAATTTTCGACAAACTATCTTCTTTCAGAGGAGCCTAACGAATTATTTCAGTAAAATTCTGGCGATCTAGGCTGATGTTACTCACAAGTTTTGTTCAGTTAGACTCATGAAAAATAGAGGAACACTATAGTATTCTTGATTTGTCTCGCTTCATTCTAGATTGATGGGAGCACCGAGTAACTGGTACGGGAGAAAAGTGAGGCTGATACCGAGAGAACTTGAGGTGTGGAATGATACCATAATAGACTTTTTTGGTACCAATGGGATGTGGAGAGGGTATGAAGAAGTTCAATTTAAAATGCATGTGTCTAATTTGGTGTATTTCAAATAACATCACTTTTTATCATATGCCTTCAACAGCTATATTTCCTATTTCAAATCCATTTCTGTTGTCTCTAAGGGGGGCGGCTTAATCAAGGTTTAGCGGAAGCGATTAAGGTTTTAGACCGGTTTGGTATGAACTATCCTAACACAATTCAATTGGTACCCAATACAAGCAAGCACACAAGCAATTCAAGTATAGCAAGATAATAAAGAGAGAAAGAGAGAGAGAAATTGAACACGCGATGTGATTACGGAGTTCCGACCCGCTAGAAGAAGCTAGCCTTAGTCGTACGTCTCCGGGAGTTCCGCTACCACGAAAGGGCGCGCTCCGTTCAATTCCAACAAGAACGGGACTACAACTTCGAACCGAATCACCTCGTCACAAGGACACTCGAGGCGGATCAGCCTAACTCGAATGGCACAACGGCCTCAAAGGAGAAGAGCTCTCAACCTATTCCAACCTACACCTAGCGACAATGTCGGGGCGGTGGTGTTTGAGACTACTAAATCTCTCAAGATGGTCTAGCTATGAAAAGCTCAAGTGGGACAGTATCCCTATGCTCAAAGGCTCAATTCTGGTCTAATTTTGCAAGACAAAGCTCTCTAACTCATTAGTTGGAGAGAGAACAAGGGGTGGATATATATAGGGCTCGAAATGAGCAGTTCCCCAGCAAAAACTGGACACAGCGTTGTACAACGCTGAATAGCGTTATACAACGCTGGAATATGACCGTTGTAAATTCTAACGGCTCTTTAAAATAGCCGTTGGTCTGTCAGAGCGTTGTGCAACGCTATTTGCCGTCGCACAACGAAGGAGTGTATAACCAAAGGAAAGCTCCGACAATTTCGTTGGAAATTGTCGGAGCGTTGCTTGCCACTGAATGGCGTTACACAACGCTAAAGGGAGACAAAAGGAACAACTCTGACAGATTCAACAGAGCGTTGTACAACTCTATATACCGTCACACAACGCTAACGTTACCCAACGCTGAAAGACGTTGGCTAACGTTTCCAGAAACTTTGCATGTAAAAACGACTGTTTACATGGGACAGCTAACTTGGAATTTTTGTGGCGTTGTGCAACGCTATATGGCGTTGCACGATGGTACTCAGGAAATTTTCCAAGTTTTTTTAACTGCAGCGTTGTACAACACTACTGAGCGTTGTACAACGTTGTGAATCAGCGTTGCCTAACTCTAAATAGCGTTGTGCAACGTTGATTCACAAAAGTATGAATTTAGCTGTTCTAGCGTTGTGTACCACTATCTAGCGTTGTACGACGCTAGGTCACTGAAAACAGGATTTTGCTGGTTTATTGAGCTTTTCGCTATCTAGACCATTTCAAGGATAAACAAGGACTAAAGTATACCTTCTATCCTAGTCTAAACTAGCCTACAAGCTCTCTAAAGACTTGATCCAAGTCCTCATAAATTGTATCCAAGTCCTCATAAATTGTATCCAAGTCCTCATAAATTGTATCTTCTTCCTATAAAACTCAAAGAAGATTGTTAAATGCCAAATGATATTGTTTTGTAATCGACAAACCTAGAGACGTTTAGTACAACAATCTCCCCCTTTTGACGATTTGCAAAACAATACCATTAGTAAAGCGATTAAATTTTGGCATTTCACAAGCTTTACTACAATTCTCCCCTGATCGGGTGCAAACCTAGTCAAAATATAACCTTGTTTTACCTGATTTAATCTATCGTAGTAAAGCTAAGGGTCGAACCACAGAGACGGTGTTGGAATATCGGTCTTTTACTTTAATTAATTAGCTAGACGAGTTCAACTATTTTTAGTGTTTAAAGAATTGAAGGTGGGTTCAAATCCTAAGTCTAAAATCAAGGTCAAACTAGAACTAAACGGGAGATAATCAGCAAATCTGAATTCTAGGGTTTCTGGTTTCAACTTAATCTGCTCAGCTCAATTCCCAAACGGTCCGTTTGATATCTCAGACGGTCCGTTTGAGCCGTGAAATTGTTTACCGCTTAGCTATTCCTAATATGTGTGTGGAATCGTATTTTAATCCTAGGTTACCAGATACTAACCATCGTTACAGTTCTGGTTTCGTAGGTTAATCTACTACTTCCCTTAAAAACCCTAAGATTTGGTCATCACCATTGGCTTAAGTTTTCTAAGTCTATCTTTCAATTCGAAGGATATCTCACAACCATCGTTGCGAGAAAGGTTCACCTATCGGCTACTAAATCCTGGTTTCACTCATCAGCTACTACCATTCTCAAGTTGGTCAATCAATTCATACAAAGGTATAGATTATTATTACCATACTAGACAAGGCCTTAATCTACTTGGTATAATCAATTCTACCCTAGCAATCAATGATATCACATAATAATCAATTAAATCATGAAAGATAGAAACACATAAAGAAATAACTAAGCAAATAAACAACTAAACAAATGAGTTTACAACCATAACCCTAGAACAACAAATCAACAACTCAAAGACATCGAACAAACAAGAGAAAATGAGAAATAAGAGAAGTTACAACCAATTGCCCTTGCTTTCCCTTGAATTTGTCGAAATCTCCTTCTAAACGACTCGTTGCTGTCGCACACGACCCGTCTAACGCTGCCACGATCTGGTCTTGAGACTAAACTCTCGGATTTTTCTATGGCTAACCCTAAAAATTGACCTTGGATCTAAAACACCACCTTGTATGCCCTTGTATGGCTTTGTATGGGCTTCTCTAGCCTTGTATGATCTTGTATCCTTAATCTCCTCAAAGTCCTCTTAAATAGGCATTGGAATTGTTTAGAGACGCAGGAGGTTTGTTCTGGACGTGTTGGGAGTCGAAAATAACCACCCCACCAAGAATAACCACCAAATCGGGCACTTTCTGCTATTTCTGGAAGGTTCCAGACGGACCGTTTGAGCCTCCAGACGGACCGACTGAAATCTGGCTGAAAATAGCAGTTTTTCCTGCGAAAGTCAAACGGTCCGTCTGAATTTTCAGACGGTCCGTTTGGAAATTTCTGCACTGCGCACTGTTACTGTTTTGCCCATATCTCTTTCATCCGGACTCCGTTTGAGGCGATTCAAAAACCAGCGGAAAGCTTACGAGGAGCTCTACATCATCATTGATTCATCCAAGCCATGTTTTTGTCCAAAATCTGCATTAAAGTAGGATTTATGGTAGTAACTCATTCTTAACATAAAAACCTAATTAAAATGGATCCTAATTAATCTAACTCAAGTCAAATGGTTTAGTTTGGAGTCAAAACCCTACCAAAATATGTATATAAAATCATCACATCAAATTCCCCCAAGCTTAAACATTGCTTGTCCCCAAGCAAATATTTATCTTAATAGAATGGTTTGGCTCTAAACTAGAACAATGTCTTGAGACTTACAAGTTATGAAAATTCCTAACATGCAATAATACCGTGATTTGATTGAATCATTTAGACAATTTTAAAATCTTTTTCAAACTGAATCGAGTTGTCTCAAACGACCCACGCTTACCCCACATGTGAAACACTTAGGATGTTTGTAACTATTGTCCATAACCTATCTTGTTCAAATTCTAAACTTGTTGATTTTTCAAAGTTTGACAATTGACTTGGCAAATAGTATCGGGATCACACCCTACCAATACAAAATAACATGTCATACCAATTTATTTCACAACAAAGTCTTCGAATACTTTAACCGCTTTATTGATTTTCGAAAACGCATTGGAAGTTGAACTAAAGTGAGGCAGAAAAAAGGGTACAACTCCTCACCAATTCTATTCCAAAGTTTTTAGGTTGACACTTTTAAGATTTGTCCCGAGGCTTAGGACGTTTTTCCCGCGGCGGAGAGGTCAGCCAGATTAAGGTGGATTTAATTGCAAGGTTTTCCTTATTTTTTTTTTATTTTTTTTATATCATGAGCATTTCTGTTTCTTACCCATGATTTATGGATGTTCTTCTATCCACAATAACCTATAGCTTCCCGCAATGTCCATGGCAAAGCACCGCTTTTTAGTTCCCCTTTTTGCACGTGTTTTTTTATTTATTTACATGGGTGTGTATTTACATCTTCGACTTTTAATATTTGAAAACAGCGGTTGTTTGACTCTAGACTTAGTGTTTATTACCTTAGTTGACATGCATTTGGGTCGGTAGAATCGATCTTGACAAAGTTTGGAAATTAATTCAATTGGTGGTTGCCTTGGTTTACCGATTTCTAATTGGTCAAGTCATTCATATTACTTATCAAATCATCAAATTTAAGTCTCAATCAAGATAAATTATGATATAATACCTACTCCTTTCCTAAGGTCACAAGGGCTAGTCGATCAATTAGATGACCCACAATTCAAATCGAAAAAATTTTCTAAAACTCCCTAAATATTTCATTCAATTCACGATATTAGAACTTGTTAAACATCTTCCTAACTTACCTAAATGCAAACTATATGAAGTTATAATGCAAGTCCTAGATACAAATTCCTATTCTCCCCCCCAAGCTTAAAACTTTGCATTGTCCTCAATGCAATGAAAATAAAACTTAAAAGAGAGAAAGGAAAAGAGAAACTCATCAAATCAATGTCGATGTTGTGAAGGGTTGAGTCGCGCAACATGAGCCTTGCTTGCTTTGATATGTCAATGTGCTTCAAGGTGTCTTTAGGTTTATCTCATTGGCGAAGGAATGTCTTGTAAGTAGCGGAGATAGGTAGTTTGGGTTGAGGGTACAAATCACATAGGGGTTGGTGTGATTTTACTCTTGGGTTTGGGTTTAGGTGAACGTTTGGTAAATGACTAAATTGAGCAAAAAAATTTTGGTTCGTCGACTAACCAATGAAAACTCGAAATCTAGCCATTGGATTGGATTAGGTTAGGTCTCGGCTGAATGGTTTGGTTTTGATTTTCTGCTGAAAATTCGTGCTCTCAGGTCAGACGGTTCGTCTGTGGTGCTCAGACGGACCGTTTGGTTACGGATTTTCGCAGAACAGTTAGGGTTTTGGTGAATGGTTTCGGTTGGGTATGGAACGAGATGGTATCTTGTAATATTATTGGATATTTAAAAAATATATATATATATATATATTTGTATAAAAATATATAAATGCATATATACAATATAAAATAAAAAAATTATCGTTTGGACTTCCGCACTAAAGGAAAGTTAAATCAGCTCGGGTTGGAAACTAACGAGTTCACCCATTTATACGAGTCCAGATTCAGACTTTCAATTTCAGAACCTGGCCCGTTAGCAGTAAGGCGCTGGCCTCTTATGTTACCCCCTCCCCAAGTTGATATCTCCATAAAAGATTATTTCCTTAATCCCATTGGTACGACACATCCAATTTTGCATCTGTATTAATTAGTTTCCTTTCATATACAAATCTCTCCTCCAAGTAATTCCATTTCTGCTATTGGAATTACCTTTCACGTACGAGAAGGATACCTGAGATCTCTCAAAAATATGAAAGAGATTTAATTGGAGTAGTATAGTACAAGAAGGGCCTTCCTCTACCATCGTATAACATACTACCTAAACCCCACTGTCTTTTCACCCGACCTTCTATGTGCACGTGGAGACGATCGGCGAGAGACGGAATCGACAAGTGACGGGGAGAAGGCGCACGTAGTTTCAAAACCACCGACCCCTTTTAAGTTTTCCTTGCTTTTCTCCGGCTTTAAGGTGCGGATATTTAACCTGACAATTATATATATATTTTGGATTTGATAAGTTTGCTTAATTACGCATATGTTACTGAAACTACTATTCTGTTTTAAACTATTTACGTGAGTGTGATATATATAAGCATATATAGGTGGTTTTTGACTCATATATACATGAAGATATTAGTTAAGTATTTGGTACTAATATTTCCCCTTAAACTTTTAGTTACGTAAGTATAAGCATGTATATACATCAATAAGTATTATATTTATTTTGGATCCCTTTTGTATGCCCCATTAAGTTTTCTCATAAGATTTTCATATTAATTTCTGGTCACCAACGCTTTGACCCGAGAGTACATTCATTTAAACAACAGTTCATATTCCTAAAGGCGTACTGATACGTATACATACATGGGGCATGGTTAAGGAGTAGTCAAACTGCATTTTTCCCTAAACTAAATGTTTGGTTTTAGCACTCATCTCTTAATATATTTTATAAACGTAAGTATATTTATACTTGGGTTTTCGGATTTGATGAAAAGTTTATAAAGTACAGAATACACACTTTGGTTTTAAGAAATGCCTTCTTTTTTAGAATGATATATTATCCCGACATATGAACTTTGGTTTACAAAACTATAACAGAAGGTTTATACGCTTGGACTTGAAATGTTTACCTACTGTATTCTTAATCAAGTACCTTAAAGTTAAACGTGTACCTTATTTTAATATTATACAATTGCTAATATTTGCTAAAGCTTCTATCTAATTCTAAGTTTGCTTAAAACTTAATTATGTCCCCTTAGATTTAATACGTTTACACAACTTTCAAAGTCTGATAGGCTTGTATTGCATGTTTTAAACCTGATTTAAAATATTAATTTATTATTTGTAGACTAGATTCGCCACTTTATAAAATACATATGTTCCCCGTTATATATATGGAATTATTTTTTTTATTATTACTATTATTATTATTATTATTATTTTATATAGCATCTTCGGGTTTCTTTAAATTTGCATAGATACAAATTTATTTCCATTGCGATCTCTTATTATGATTATAGGTTTCAGTTCGTTTTCATTAATTGACCTCGATTTATGGCATCATTATACATACATTGAAATACACATGAATGATAAGAGAACTAAGTCCCAGGTACCTTGAGAAACCCACCCAGGAACTTGACATGTACATGCTTGTTACCCTCCACATGCGGCCTGCTCATGACAGGATGGAGATGAAACAGGGGTGCTGGCCATGCGACTCATTGTGCAGGATAACAAAAATTATAAAAGTGAAATGATAATTATAGTTGATATGAGTTATTAAAAGTTATGCATTCTTAAGCCCCTTCAATTAAATAAATGCTTTGTTCATCTTAATTGTTTTATTTTAAATAGTAGTTATATATATCTTTGTAGTACCGCACTGAGAGTTGTCAGGGCTCTCATCCGTGTTGTTATTTTATTTTAGATTCAGGTATCGAGGAACATGGCGAAACGCATCCTCAAACTGAGGGAGACAAGATGATACAAGCGGGTCATTAATTTGCCACAATCTGTCTATTCATTTTTGTTATTTGAATTTGAACATTTGACTTAGCATGGTGGCATTTCCATCATAAATCCACCATGTTGGGCATGTTTTCTCTTTGTAAAACGTTAATTAATTATTAATAAATTTGTGGCAAAATGTTATTTTTATTATTGATAGTGTATGTGATGCTAGTACGCCTTGCGTTTATACGCGGTGGGTTGTCACCCCCGTCTCGGGGTGTGACATATCTCCACTATGTTGAGACATGTTGGGTTGAGACGATTCATATGCTCCTTCGTGGTGTATTCCCCCAAGCTTGAGCTCTTGCATATGGTACGACTTTTCATCAATTCACATTCTTCTTCCATGTGTTGAGATGTTGCGTTGAAGTTCATTTGACCTTTTTTTGACATTTGCATGACTCGAACATTGTGCTTCTAAAAGCTTGTATTCTCATCTAAAATCTGAAAATAACAACAAAGATTAATGAGTTATAACTAACTAAATCTAAACTAAACTAAACTAATGAAAGGAATTGAAATTTTTGCCCATGGGTTGCCTCCCAAGAAGCGCTTGTTTTAGGTCACTAGCTTGACCACCTTGTATTTGCTCATCTTATCTTCACTTTTCTCCCTCTCAATGCATCGTAGTTCTCCCAAAAGTGATTGAGCGGACGCCTTAAAATATGCTTGGTGTGTTCCTTTTTGGATGTCATCTTCCTTGGCTCGATTTGGATGTGATATTTGAATGGAGATTTGTTGTTTTCTATCACATCCATTTTCTCCAAGCATCGTCTAAGTGTGCTCAAGTCAATTTGTTTGAACTCTTCGTTTGTTTTGTCAGATGCGACGATCTTCCTTACATCACCTTGTTTGAATCCCTGAATAGAACAAAACATGGTGATAGAGAATATTTTTGGTTTTTTAAAGATAAAGATAAAATAAGTAAGATACAAGGATACAAGGGTGTCAAGACTAATTTATTAAAACAAAATACCAATATTCTAGCAAACCGTCCCCGGCAACGGTGCCAATTTTTGATCGGGTGCAAACCTAGTCAAAATATAACCTTGTTTTACCTGATTTAATCTATCGTAGTAAAGCTAAGGGTCGAACCACAGAGACGGTGTTGGAATATCGGTCTTTTACTTTAATTAATTAGCTAGACGAGTTCAACTATTTTTAGTGTTTAAAGAATTGAAGGTGGGTTCAAATCCTAAGTCTAAAATCAAGGTCAAACTAGAACTAAACGGGAGATAATCAGCAAATCTGAATTCTAGGGTTTCTGGTTTCAACTTAATCTGCTCAGCTCAATTCCCAAACGGTCCGTTTGATATCTCAGACGGTCCGTTTGAGCCGTGAAATTGTTTACCGCTTAGCTATTCCTAATATGTGTGTGGAATCGTATTTTAATCCTAGGTTACCAGATACTAACCATCGTTACAGTTCTGGTTTCGTAGGTTAATCTACTACTTCCCTTAAAAACTCTAAGATTTGGTCATCACCATTGGCTTAAGTTTTCTAAGTCTATCTTTCAATTCGAAGGATATCTCACAACCATCGTTGCGAGAAAGGTTCACCTATCGGCTACTAAATCCTGGTTTCACTCATCAGCTACTACCATTCTCAAGTTGGTCAATCAATTCATACAAAGGTATAGATTATTATTACCATACTAGACAAGGCCTTAATCTACTTGGTATAATCAATTCTACCCTAGCAATCAATGATATCACATAATAATCAATTAAATCATGAAAGATAGAAACACATAAAGAAATAACTAAGCAAATAAACAACTAAACAAATGAGTTTACAACCATAACCCTAGAACAACAAATCAACAACTCAAAGACATCGAACAAACAAGAGAAAATGAGAAATAAGAGAAGTTACAACCAATTGCCCTTGCTTTCCCTTGAATTTGTCGAAATCTCCTTCTAAACGACTCGTTGCTGTCGCACACGACCCGTCTAACGCTGCCACGATCTGGTCTTGAGACTAAACTCTCGGATTTTTCTATGGCTAACCCTAAAAATTGACCTTGGATCTAAAACACCACCTTGTATGCCCTTGTATGACTTTGTATGGGCTTCTCTAGCCTTGTATGATCTTGTATCCTTAATCTCCTCAAAGTCCTCTTAAATAGGCATTAGAATTGTTTAGAGACGCAGGAGGTTTGTTCTGGACGTGTTGGGAGTCGAAAATAACCACCCCACCAAGAATAACCACCAAATCGGGCACTTTCTGCTATTTCTGGAAGGTTCCAGACGGACCGTTTGAGCCTCCAGACGGACCGACTGAAATCTGGCTGAAAATAGCAGTTTTTCCTGCGAAAGTCAAACGGTCCGTCTGAATTTTCAGACGGTCCGTTTGGAAATTTCTGCACTGCGCACTGTTACTGTTTTGCCCATATCTCTTTCATCCGGACTCCGTTTGAGGCGATTCAAAAACCAGCGAAAAGCTTACGAGGAGCTCTACATCATCATTGATTCATCTAAGCCATATTTTTGTCCAAAATCTGCATTAAAGTAGGATTTATGGTAGTAACTCATTCTTAACATAAAAACCTAATTAAAATGGATCCTAATTAATCTAACTCAAGTCAAATGGTTTAGTTTGGAGTCAAAACCCTACCAAAATATGTATATAAAATCATCTCATCATCCCCCTTTTTGTAAATCGACAAAAAGTGAAAATTGTAGCAAGCTCCCCCTAAATTTATGGCTCCCTCTTAATTTTGGAGAAAAGGAATTGGAGAACTAATTTAGAGCACTACACAAAGTAGTGTGACCAAATTTAACCTCTCAACCAAAAATAAGATAGAAATAAAGAGGCTCCCCCTAAAAATTTGGCTTATAAGACCGGGGGATAACTTGGTATTTAGGCCACATTAGTTACCATACCATTAGTTGTACCACTTGAGGTGCAAGCTTTTGGAACCCACTTACTTTTGGACGCACCATTTGGTTTCCTAAGTTTGCATTCCAACGAGATATGACCATTTTGACAACAATAGTTGCAATATGCATTGGTTGGCTTAGGCATGGTAGAACCTTTGACAAAATGGGAATAGTAGTGGGCTCTAAGGTATTCGGCCTTCTTCTTAGGATCATTGGATGAGGCATTAAAATCCTTTTTGCGATCCTTTTGGAAATGTTGGGAAACATTCTTTTTATGCCCATTGGATTGAGCTTTGTGGTTTTGAGAAGAGTGTTGCTCTTTAAATTCATAAAACCATCCATCGGGTCCTCTAAAATAAATTTTATTGGACGCCTTTGGAACAAAAATCTTCTTTTCTTGATTTTGCAAATTCTTTTCGTTTTGCACTCTAGTGTTTCTAGGTTTCCTTTGGTACATATGTGCATGACCACGAGAATTCCTAGGTTTTTGAAATTGTGTGTTTTGTGCAACTTGTTTCCCATTTTTGTATGACAAGTTCTTTTTCTTGGGTTGATAAGACTTTTGGTAACCAAGACCGGACTTGTCATGAGACTTTTGACCTTTGAAAAGGTTTTTCAAATCCGTTTTAGGAGCTTGAGCTAAAATCGGTTTTTCAAGTTGTTTTTCAAGTTGTTTTTCAAGCTCCTTAATTTTAGCCTCATACTCACCCATCTTAGAAGTAAGCTCATCTACCTTGGTTTTTAAGGTTTCTATGGTATCGGCTTTCCTAACCAAGGCATCATGGGTAGCATCAAGAATAGAATTCAACCTATCACAATCAACACATTTGGTTGAACAAGTTGGTTCATCATCACTCTAACTATCACTACTACTAAGAGATTCATTGAGAGGAAGATATACCTTAGGAGAGCATGCCTTTGGTGATGTAGATGGAGTGGAATGATTTGAAGGAATAGAGGATTCCGTTTCCTTGGCAAGAAATGCATGCACTTCGCAATTGTCCGAATCGGATGTACGTGGATCGAACTCCAAATCCGTGTGTACTCCTCCCATTTGGCTTACTTCGAAACAACTCAAGACGGCTCTCCATATGTCCCTAGCTACATCAAAATTGCAAACAAGTGTGCTACCAATTGATTCATGCACCGAGCTTAGGATGACATTGACCGCATAGTCATTATCCTCCTTTTCCCTCAAGGCCTCGGTGGTAAGCTTGTTAGTATTTGGTTTAAATTTAGATTCATTTGCCACAATATACCAAAAACCCATGCTTTTGAGGTAGCCAACCATACCATTTTTCCAAATAGAGAAATTTGTGCAAGTATGGTCCAATTTACCCGGTTTTTGTACCATTCTAGCCGCCATGATCGAAAACCGAGATTAAGAATAGCTTAATCGAGGTTCCCGCTCTGATACCACTTTGTTGTCCCTAAGGGGGGTGGCTTAATCAAGGTTTAGCGGAAGCGATTAAGGTTTTAGACCGGTTTGGTATGAACTATCCTAACACAATTCAATTGGTACCCAATACAAGCAAGCACACAAGCAATTCAAGTCTAGCAAGATAATAAAGAGAGAAAGAGAGAGAGAAATTGAACACGCGATGTGATTACGGAGTTCCGACCCGCTAGAAGAAGCTAGCCTTAGTCGTACGTCTCCGGGAGTTCCGCTACCACGAAAGGGCGCGCTCCGTTCAATTCCAACAAGAACGGGACTACAACTTCGAACCGAATCACCTCGTCACAAGGACATTCGAGGCGGATCGGCCTAACTCGAATGGCACAACGACCTCAAAGGAGAAGAGCTCTCAACCTATTCCAACCTACACCTAGCGACAATGTCGGGGCGGTGGTGTTTGAGGCTACTAAATCTCTTAAGATGGTCTAGCTATGAAAAGCTCAAGTGGGAGAGTATCCCTATGCTCAAAGCCTCAATTCTGGTCTAATTTTGCAAGACAAAGCTCTCTAACTCATTAGTTGGAGAGAGAACAAGGGGTGGATATATATAGGGCTCGAAATGAGCAGTTCCCCAGCAAAAACTGGACACAGCGTTGTACAACGCTGAATAGCGTTATACAACGCTGGAATATGACCGTTGTAAATTCTAACGGCTCTTTAAAATAGCCGTTGGTCTGTCAGAGCGTTGTGCAACGCTATTTGCCGTCGCACAACGAAGGAGTGTATAACCAAAGGAAAGCTCCGACAATTCCGTTGGAAATTGTCGGAGCGTTGCTTGCCACTGAATGGCGTTACACAACGCTAAAGGGAGACAAAAGGAACAACTCTGACAGATTCAACAGAGCGTTGTACAACTCTATATACCGTCACACAACGCTAACGTTACCCAACGCTGAAAGACGTTGGCTAACGTTTCCAGAAACTTTGCATGTAAAAACGACTGTTTACATGGGACAGCTAACTTGGGATTTTTGTGGCGTTGTGCAACGCTATATGGCGTTGCACGATGGTACTCAGGAAATTTTCCAAGTTTTTTTAACTGCAGCGTTGTACAACACTACTGAGCGTTGTACAACGTTGTGAATCAGCGTTGCCTAACTCTAAATAGCGTTGTGCAACGTTGATTCACAAAAGTATGAATTTAGCTGTTCTAGCGTTGTGTACCACTATCTAGCGTTGTACGACGCTAGGTCGCTGAAAACAGGATTTTGATGGTTTATTGAGCTTTTCGCTATATAGACCATTTCAAGGATAAACAAGGACTAAAGTATACCTTCTATCCTAGTCTAAACTAGCCTACAAGCTCTCTAAAGACTTGATCTTGATCTTTCTTAAAGCTTTTATCCAAGTCCTCATAAATTGTATCTTCTTCCTATAAAACTCAAAGAATATTGTTAAATGCCAAATGATATTGTTTTGTAATCGACAAACCTAGAGACGTTTAGTACAACAATTTCTCCTCAATGCCGCTCAATTATAAGAGCACTACAATTTTAGTTCATATCTCATTTCTTGAACTGAGTTATTATAATTTCATTGCTTGTACCAGTGTGGACAACTTGAGCTGAGTTAAACTAGCACTGGAGTAAAATGAACTAGCTTATATGTTTATAAGCACAAAATGGTGGTACCAGCTTGTATGTTTAAAACTTAAAATTATTAAAATAAAAAGGATTATATTACAGTATCATACAATAGGAAATACACGGTATTTAGAACTGATTCAGAAATTCAACTTAATTTAATTGACACTCACTTATATTTATCGAGGCAAAAGTAAGAACTACACACCAAACAGTTTTTCTTGAACAAGCTGGCCTTTTATGTTGAAACTGAAGGAACTGGCTATTGTTTTTTTTTTCTTTTTTTGTAATAAGAACAAAAAAAAGGAGAAAACCAGAAATGATATAAAACTCCTTAGATGCTAAACATCAGTATAAAGAAGATAGCCTTCACAAATTTGAAACTTATACAAGGAGCATATACTAAATCATAAGATAGATTATACATATCCTCATCAGAAAAAAAAAACAAGGCTGACTTACTGCATTTACAAAACTTGTCTTACTGCTGACTTACTGGCTGCATATAATAAACTCAATGGCTTACTGCCTGTTTACAAAAAGCATTTGAGTTACTTAATAAACTCAATGGCTGCATTTTGCGATAGAGATATTGAGGGGTAATTTCGGTACCAGAACATAAATTTCGTGCAAATAAACCCATAAAAAAAGTAAATTGCTAATAGTTTCATTACTTTAATTGTTTCATTACAAAATGGTGCCAAATACTTGCAACTAAACTTCCAACTATTTCTTTCATTTACAAAATGATGCCAAATACTTCTATCTATACTTCCAACTATTTCTTTCATTCACAAAATGTTCACAAAATAAAGTAATTCATCTTAAAGTCGTCTAGTTTTGAGAAATATGTAGATGGATGCAAAAAAAAAAAGTTCATCATAAGTATGAAACTTAATATAATTTCAAATTTTAATATATAAAAAAAAGAAACAAATGAAGGGGCTTACTATATGTCTTCAAGGTTTCCAGAGCACCCTGTATTCATTTCCGGCATATCTTGTGACAAATTAGTAGTACCAGGTCTATAATTAAATCATAAAAATTGATGAGAAAATAATCATAAATCTGCATCTGAATCAGAAGAGACTAAAAACAAGAAAGCAACTGAATTAAGAGGTTTATCAAACACAACAGTTATCAAAGATGAATTATGTTTCTAGAAGCTCACTAGTCAAATGCTATTTAATCTCAAATACCATGCATTGTGTTTTACAAATGCTATTTAATCTCAAATACCATATAAATTATTGTTCAAATAATTTACCTTATCAAAGGTTGGCTACTTGTGATACATCGCCCATTGCCCTTCTTTCTTCTTGAGAAGTTCTCATTCCAAATTTTTTTCGTTTTTAACGCTTGTCACCATCTTTCTTCTTTAGGCGGAGTGAATTTTCGAGTTGCCTATTCTCTTTGTCTTCACCGCCACCATTGGTTCTCAGGAGGGAATTTCATATATCTCTTTCACTTTCTCTTGAATGGAACGCAATAATTTGATCACAAATTGGCTTTGACCTTCATCATGACAAACCATATCAAATGTTGATGCTATTTCACGTGTCATTTGTGCATGCCGATTTCTAGCATCCAACATAGCATCCTCAATGACCACTCTTCCTTCTCTATCCACAACGGATTCATCTTTTGCATCTTGTGTCTAACGTTTAAGGATGTATCTTGGTGGTATAATCTTAATGTCTTCTCTGTCCAACACCTTTAGTGCATGACAACACAAAATTTTCACTCTTTCAAACTTCTTACAAGAACATGCAATGCTTTGGTCATTCGGATTCTTTACTACTAATGTTACACATACCAACCAAGAATGTATTACCATCGATGGCTTCTATGTAGGTCGAACCGGATAACTCATACTCCCTTTGAAATAACTCAAATATTTTGGGTGTAGGTCGAACCGGATAACTCATACAACCATATATGAACTTAATCCATCTCAAGTCCTCATCCTCTAACTTTGCAACAAGTTCTTCAATGGCTCTCTCAAAATCATCTTCATCTTCATAGTTGAACATACATTTAGAGAACTCTCCACTAATGTCAACCCCCCTTTTTTTTAAGGCCATAAATCTTTTTTGACAATTTTGATATATATGCCACACACATAACCCATGCTTTGTATCCGACATTACTTGCTCTAAAGCATTCCCTATTGCTATCTCTTGATCTGTAAATATAGTTATAGGTCTTTTGCCACCATGTGCTTCTAGAAATTTTGTGAACACCCATTCAAAAGAATTGGTATTTTGGTCACACATGAGAGCCGCACCAAAAATCACAATCTCTCTAAAGTGATTAAAGCCAACAAATGTGCCAAAGCCCCATTTTTCCTTATTGGTTCCAAAAATAGTATCAAAGATAACTACATCACCAAATCGGGCATAAGCCGAAATCATTTTACCATCCATCCAAAGAATATTGGCAATCTCTTGATCTTCGGTGATATCCTCAAAATGTTGAAAAAAATGATTCTCTGATGCCCGCTTTGTAAAATACTTTGTTATAGCAACAGTTGCCCTATATTGCATTGCTTCCCTTCGCTTGTCCCTTAAGCAATTATTAAGGTCATCAATGGTGTAACCAATGCTTCTAACTCCACCCGCTTGTCTACTTAGTAACTCATGTGTTTCTCTTGGCCGGATTCAAGAACTATCAGCTAGGAGAATGTCAATGCGGGCTATTTTAGAGACTTCACGTTGGCTAGGTATTAGATGACAAGCTTCGGGTTTTTGGAGAGGGTGGTTGTGATTGGTTTCATAACTAACAACTTTGTATTTTTTTACAATCTCTATATAATTTAACCCTCAAAAAAACTTGGCAAGTTGTTCGGGTCTCAGCTCTAGGGATCTTTGTTAAATGATCTCGCTTGTCCTTTTCCCTTAGGCCTTCAGATTGGCACACATATTTGTATGAAGTGTATACTTGATCTTTTTCCCTTTTTTCCAGCATGTTTTCTAACTCCAAAACTAACACTTCCACCATAATTTCTCCAATACAACCATGCTTCATCTAGAGTTGTAAATTTCATACCCAAATGAGGTGCCAACCAAACTCCGCTAGACTCCATATCCTACATAAACACAACATTTTTTTAGAACAAAAAAAAATCATTCACATCAAACTCATCTAAATTATATAAGTGCAGCATAATTCTCTATTGTTAATTTGTTATGTAAAGCAACTTGTAAGTAGGTGCACAGTACATACTGAAACAATGGGTACTTTTGGAAAATAATGTTTTACGCACTTTGAGTGATTCTGAACCTTGGCAAATAATGTCTTACTCTTGGCAACTTGGAACCAGTCATGTGGTACTGAACCTTTAGTGATTCTACTACAAGTTTTTAATTTATTCTTTTAAATAAAATTGATCTTGAATATGGACAAATATTTTTCATTAGCAAATTATGGAAATGTACAAGTATATATCTTAGTCAACCACACTCAGATGAATAAAATCTAGACCTATTCTTAACTAATGTATCTCTAACACAATGAATTAGGTCTGATGAGGCACCTACCTACTTCCCTAAATTGCTTTTATTTTATATACTTATACTTCAAAATGGGTTCAACTAATTATTGATTTTGGTTGGTCTCCTTCAAATTGCACATCCTTGTTGTATATACAATACAAACTGAATTTCTAGCATCAGTGTCCTTGTTAATTTCGAAAAAAAGAACAGTAACTCAGTGAGGACACTTGTTAACCTTCATTAAAATAATAATAAAATATCTTTTATCCTTCCAATTACCAAAAATTTAACAATTATGCCTACTTTTTCTATTTGCAAATCCTTGATAACATGAAAATGTTAATAGTTCCTGTAACATACTTGCATAGGAGGCAAATTGAGACTTGCAAGATCTGCTCGTGGAGGAGATGACGAAGGACCATGTGGCGGAGGAGATGACGAAGGACATTGTGGCGGAGGCTGATCATCACTCTGAAGAAGCATAGATTTCACCGAAATTTTGGCGGGAATTTGAGTGAAAAGGTAAAGGACGGAAATCGAAAAAATGGCTCCGATGTGAGAGAGGTTTGTTAAGAGGGAAAAGGGCAGTCGGGTAGGGATAAAAAGTGGTATTATTTTCTTTTTTCTATGCGCACCGTTGGATCTAATCTAACCGTCCAGAGACTATATAGGCGACACTCTCTGCTGTACCATCCAGCCAAGGTAATTTTTTTTAATATTTTAAAATTTTAAAATTCAAATATTAAATCTAAACCGTTAATCTTGTTCAATTTTACGGGCGCTGCATTTTTATATAAGTTTTATAAAATTTGGAGTCGATTTGATAGTTGATTAAATGACCAAACTATGAACGTATTAGAATTAATCAGTGATAGTTAACCATATTCGTTCATTTGTTGATCATTTGATCTAGTATCAAATTAACTCCAAATTTAATAAAACTTATATAAAAATATATCGTCTGTAAAATTGAACAAGATCAACAGTTTATATTTAACATTTGACTTTCGAAATTTTTAAAAAAAAAACCTTGGCCGGACGGTACAGTCCAGGCCTGGCCGTAGAGGATGTGAATCCAGCAGAGGATACGGTTCCAAGTTGGTGTTTCCTCTTAAGATTACTTTATAATTCTCCGCTCGTCTTCTCTCTTCAAATCACTGCCTCCTCCCTCTCCTCTAGACACAAGTTGCGACCCTCTCGATCGACCTTCACTTATCCGTTACATCTCTCCCCTCCTTCCTTTCTAATGCGAAAACCCCAGTTTTGTCGGAAGTTGAAATCAATGGTGATGGGTAATTTTTCCCCTTTCTTTCCTTCTATCATGTTTAATTTGTGCTTGATTGTTCAATTTCGTTGCCAATTTCATCTTACAAACCACTGTTGCAAACACTTGACTGGGTCTGGCAAAACGCTGGAACTCAGTGATTTCATTTTCGTAAATTTTTTTCTATTTCACTGCCAAAGTGCCAATTTCGCCGCTCTTCAATCGCATACTCGCATACACACAGTGATTGCAAATCTTTTCTTCTACTCGTAAACCCTAGAATTGATCTTTGTGTCATCGCCCTCCATTTCAGGTCAGGTCACTCTTCTTTTTTTTTAGAAAATGATTGACAATTGCTGTCAATACCAGGAAAAAACAGAAAAGAGAAAGAAAAAACTGCATCTACCAAAACTCAGTAGCAAAAAATAGAAGAACTCCAATCAACAGCTGCAATCAGTGGAGATGGTAAAAGAGCTAGCAGTGTTTAGAAAATAGTGTGTGCTGCATCAGCAACCAGTGGAGTAAAGCATCAGTATTCCTTTCTTCGCTCCGGAAGACACGGTTGCTCTCTCTAACCAAAGGGCCCAAAGAACAGTAATTAAGATTGTAACTCTGGCACCGGAAGAATTGATCGAGGAGGCTTGTAATGCTTCCATCAAGTAGGTTTTGATATCCAAGAAACCAGTACGGGTATTTCTGAAAAAAAAAGAAACCAGTACTGATATTGGCAGAAAATTGACATTTAACTTTGTGCCAAGCTCAAAGTAGCTAATGGAATTCTCGTGGAGCGACTCACTCCATAGAGACAATGAAGAATGAAGAAGCAATTGGAAGAAATGAATAGTCAATTGAAGGAAAACGATGATGGCAAATGGTGTTATGATTAAATTGCTTGTTTTTATCATTGTACTTTTGATTTTTTTTTAAATCTTAAAATAAAGAAGCCATGTAATGATAATTATTGTATTGTGCAAATTAAGTTGTGTACCAGGGAGTGTATTAAGTATGTGTATGCAATCTTGTGTGATCTGCAAGTTTTGTATTGTGTAAATAGGCATGTGTTTCTTACTCAGACATTGATACCAGCTAAGCATGTGTACTTAATTAGTCCCTTTCAATATGCAAGGTGCATCTACTTAATTTTTTGCCAGGTTATTTTAAAAGGTCTTGATCTGAATATCCTTTCCCTTTTGAATCTATTTTGACTTAATGTGAACTTCTCTTCCTTCTCTGAAATTGTTTTGATATAATTTGAACGCTTGTATTAGTCAAAAGAATAGATTTGTGGTTTGTTGCAACCTCATGGTTAATTAAGCAAAAGATATCTCTTTGTAAATAATCCCTGGCATCTCCTTTATTGAATTATTTTGAATTGAGTAGGTTACTAAAATCAGATTACAGGAAGAAACAGGATCCATTATGTGGATAAGATAAAGTTATTCCTCCTAACAATGAATGGTTGAATGCAAATTGTGAAATTGTATTTAATAGAGATAAAAAAAAAGAAAAGATAAACAAACGAAAGATTTGTTTGCAAAAGTTATGATTAAGCTGTTAGAACCTGTTAGATATGAGAGTAATTTTGCGTTCGTGCTTCACATGAATTGCCTGGACCATCACTGTAATTTGATGCATATGATTAAGTGGCGTTGAACTTGATATAAGTACTGAGAGCATGAATGTTGGTTGTTGCATACAAGTAATTAAATTTATGTTAATCTAAGCTCAAGGAATGAGATATGAACTACACGTACGTATTCATTTAACAAAAAATGAACATTCAAAGTCAGCCTCTGACGGTTAGTGGATGGGTGTATAGTTGTGGCCAAGAGTGTTTAAGTTTATTTGCTAAGAATAAAATATATAATGAATGAGTAATAATATGCTTTGTCTCATTATGGCTTAAAGCCTTCAATATCTGAACAGCAGTGTAACAGTACATAGCATGTGAATGCGCCTACCATTGGAATCACTCTTAATTCAGTGGCATTAAGGAGAAATGGATTTGAAATAGGAAATATAGTAGCTGAAAGCATATGATAAAAAGCAATGTTATTTGAATAACAGTTGGTTCCACTGCAAAACCAGTACCAAGCCCACGTCATGGTTCCACCACATAACAGTTGAAATTCTTCATACCCTCTCCCCATCCCATTGGTACCAAACAAGTCTATTCTGGTATCATTCTACACCTCAAGTTCCCTCGGTACCAGCCTCACTTTTCTCCCATACCAGTCACTCGGTGCTCCCATCAATCTAGAGTGGCGCGAGACAAATCAAGCATATCATAGTGTTCCTCTATTCTCCATGAGTCTAACTAATCAAAACTTGTGTGAGTCACATCAGCCAAGATCGTCGGAATTTCACCGAAATAATTTGTCAGGCCCCTCTGAAAGAATATGATTTTGTCGACAATTTAAAAGAACGCAACAGAAATGGAAACGGCCATGATATTCCTCTCTCCGCCACGATGACAATAAGCTTTTTCTTGAGAGTTGCGATAGCCTGAAGCGTTAACGGGTTTGAACCCGCTAAGGAAAATGAGACTCGTCTCCTTCAAGCGTGAGCCTGAGCGTGGGAGGAGAAAGAAACGCGAATTTGGGCAGTTGGGCAGGATGGATTTCAGCACATTATCTCTTTCTTCTGTGCGTGCCGTTGGATCGTAATCCAACCGTATAGAAAAGAAGTTGGCAAAAGGTTGGCAGAGAATACGATTCCCAGGTGGTCTAGAATTCGGAGAGCACGTGGCGGGGCCTGGCGCTATATAATCTAGGTGGTCTATAATTTGCACGCGACAACTCAGTATTTATTTATTTTTTTTTTTTGAAAATGGCTGCAGTAGTTTGTGCTATTGCCTATTGACAAAGAACAAAAGTCAAAGGTTAAAGCACCTTTTTTTTTATTCTCTCCTCTCCTGTCTACCTTTCTATCCCGTGTAATTTTATTTTTACTTCCAAACTTTGTATCTGTCACTGGTACAGTGGTATTATATTTGAAATGTAGTTTTAACATGCTTTGTTGTAGTTGTTTTAAGTTTAACACATGAACTTGGTACAATAACAAATGCCCAAATAGATGTTCTGAAAGCTCATAATATGATTTTGACGTGGTGTTCATTTGCACCTCGATATATATTATATACAATCAGAAAAAAAAACAAATCTTTTGATATATAATATGATTTTTATTATTATTTATACATATTGTCGTATCCGTATTTTTTAAAAAATACCGCATCTCCGCACCCGCTTCATGTCGGATACGACACCCGCACCCGCACCCGTGCAATATATCAATCTTCCAATATAAAATTTAGACACGACCTTGATAACCTTGATCTTTTTTTAAAAAAAAATTTTGGTTACTTTTGATTTCCAATGGGAAGGGAGAAGTTATCTTATCTTGCTTAAGAACTTGCATGTATGTGATATTATTGCCCAGTAATTGATGTTTCATGGAAATAATTATGTAATGAACTATTTACATAGTCATTTAACGTTGTTTATCTAGTTCTATCTAGTATGCAATTGTACATTAATATTATAGTTACGTATGCAAGTGTACATCGCTAATATCGAGTTACAACGTTGTGATGGGACTAACTTTATAGTTTACACAGCATAATTGATACAAGAAGCATTAATTGTCCCTTTTTCGATAATGGATACAGAAAGCATTGTCGCGGACAGAAAATTAAGAAAAAAAATATAAGTTACGTTGAGTGCTTTTGGCATAATTACTGTCAATTAAGAACTAGAGAAGAAAGAGATTTCTTGTAAGAATGGTACAGCAGTATAACTAATTTTTTGCTTAGTACATTGAAAAAAGATATGGGCTAAAATCAGCCACGATTGACGGATGCAATCATCAGCTACGATCAAATCTCAATTTTCAAAATTCCAATCGTCGATCCGAACCGTTCAATGTGTTCTCCATATTGAAATCTCATTAGAGAATCCGACAAAATTCGGTGGAAAAGGGAATGTCGAGGGTTTTGGGGTGGTGCGAATTTGGCGGAGAAGAGGAGGTGGGGCCGAATCGACGGAGGAGGAGGAGGCACCGGCGAAGAGGCAGCATGAGGGGACGTGTGAAAGAGGGGATGGGGTGTGCGAGGTCAAAGTAGGAGGATGTGGAGGCGGAGAAGGGAGGGGCAAAGCAAATTACCCATGTCTATTTCTCTGTTGTTGACGTGAAAGAAGAGAGGAGAAATAAATTGATTAACGGATCAGATCGTTTGATCATTGAAAAAGATTGAACGGCTCAGATTAATTTCGGAGAGGGGGAATATCGGTCACCAATATCGGCCACGGGAATTAATATATATCTTAGATTAGCTAGAAATTGAGGAATAATTGCTCTTCGTATCTTTCTATCATATATAAATAGAGAACAAAACTTTCTGTAAATTAATTTCGACAGAATTCAATAAAATGAAAAGTTTAAGCAATATTTTCTTCTTTACCAGTACCTTATCTATACTAGTAGCTTGTTTCTGATATTGTATTTTATTAGCTAGAGATAAAAAGGAGAGTGGCAGCGAAAGGAGGTTGAGGTAGTGAACTTGAGAGAGGAAGAGGAAAGTGAGGTGGTGAGCGAGAGAAGATAGAGGTGAGGTGGTGGGGTTAGTAGTGAACTTGAGAGAGGGAGATGAGGATGAGGTCTTTTCTTTGTGATTGTGGGGGTGATTGTGGGGCTGGTACTGGGAGGATAGAGATTTGCAAAGAAAATATGCCATGGGAGGAGGAGGAGGTCACGTCCATGAAGGAGAATGAGGTCACGGTTGTGGGGTTACGACCTTGAAGGAGGAGGATGAGGTCCCGGGTGTGGGGTCACGGTCATGGAGGAGGAGGAGGAACAGATCACGACTGTAGGGTTACGGCCTTGGAGGAGGAGGATGATGTCACAGTATTGGGGTCACGGCCATGGAGGAGGAGGAGGAGGTCATGGTTGTGCGTCGCCTAAGAGAAACTGAGGCTGAGAGGGATAATGGGAGAATGGAGATACGATCGAGATAGAGGGAGCTACGAGTAGAGCTGTCAATACGAGAGAGATGGAGATATAGATACACTCGTGTTATTACCTCTAGGGGTAGCAAGAATTCAGAAGGAACGGTCCAGCTTCCTTTCTGCCAACCAACCGTGACACCGATCAAGATGCCATGTCAGATGCAAAATCAGCAAAAGAACTGAGTCATCAATTCAAGAACTGTCAACAATAATTAATTAGTTAGTTGAGAGTTATCTTCAGTCTTAATGAGTCAAAATGAGTTAATAATCTGTTGTTATATTTTGTGTTGTCTTTTGTGGTCTTCTAGGAGGTAATTAAGTGTGTTTTGGGATTAGAAAAAGTGGTTGAGATAATATATTAATGGGTAGTAGCTTTTAATTGTGTTAGATTGCTATTTAAGCTGAAAATCAGAATGTAATAAGAGATTATTGAATTATTACGAATTTTACTTGTGAGTTGAGTTTATCTCCTCTTTTATCCACTGTTGGGTTGAGTTCTTACTCCTCTTCTAGTGATGTATCATTGCGCTTGCTAGTTTCTCTAAGTCTTCCGATCCGAACGGCGTCATTTGGTATCAGAGCTTCTTCAGGTTTGATGGCTGATCGTTGTAGACAGCACAACATCCACCATGGAGGCGAAGATCAATGCATTACGAAGGTGCGAGAGCTGAGACAGCTTGTACAACAACTCCATGAGCGTGTTGCGCAATTGGAGGCGAATCGAAGCCAAGACCGCCGAATGAGGCATGGCCTTTCGAGAAGCACAACTTGTGAGAATCGAGATCGCCGACCGAGGCACGGTTCTTCCACAAGTAACACTCGTGTGGATCGAGATCGCCGACCGAGGCACGATTCATCGAGCTACATCGACTTTTCTTCTCACCACCGACAACAATTCATCTCCAGCGACAATGTTTCTCTACCACCTCACCTCCAACAGAGAAACAACCATTTTGTTCATGTGCGGGACTTTGGAACAAAATACGATACATTGAATCGTGTTTCAGCTGACCCTGATGATAGTGGTAAAGATGAAGAGAGCAACCCCTTCCACGACAACAAACCAACTTTTGTGTCTTGTGCTGAAGCGGCTCGACATCAACTCCACAGCCAAAAGAGCATTTCTTCCCAATGGGCCACAGTTTGTAAAAGAAAATTTTGTGAGGCGTTTCTTCAAAAAAATTCTCTTACATCCTATTCTTCTCTTTCTTCTTTGAAATCTGATATGAGGGTTAAGGAACCATTTAAAAAGAAACAAACCTCCAACAACAAAAAGCCCTCTTGTCGAAAATTGAGATGTGATAAAAGGACCAAAATGAATAACAATAATAAACCAGTGGTTAAGCTAGCTGGAAGGCTTCGAAAACAGTCCCTAAAACCTGAGAAATATAAATTGGAACAGCCCCAAACAAAAAACATAATCTGTTTCAAATGTCGTTGCATTGGGCATAACTTGATAAGCTGTCCAGAAAAGAAAATGATTTCTGTTTTTGATGAAGGAAATATTAACTTGAGAAATGATAATGTCTTTGAAATTTCTGAAAGTGATGTGTCATTTGATTCTCCACCAATCTTTGATGAGTATCCCGATAACGAGGATGATGTCTTTAATGTGACGGGTGAACCAGAGAGAAATGTGATGTCTTTTGACAGACCCATAATCTTTGATGAAGAACTTGTTGATGATCTATCGCTGCCTCCAACCTTTCCTATAGTCTTTGCAAAGAGTATAAACTTGGAGATCAATTTTTTGGTAACAATGAGTGCATTGATTGAGCTGGAAACTTTGTATTTAACTCGCATTAAGATCATGAGTTCAGAATTTAGCGATCCATTCTTGCAATTGAGTCCTATGTCAACAAATGCAAGGTATTTTACATTTTTGAGCAGTTACAATACTCGATTTTGTGTTGTTTTTTATCACATGGTAGAACCATGTATAAGATTACCCGTTTGTGGGTTACACCACTCGATTCTGGTTTCACATGTGCTAAGGTGCATGGCAATGAACTTGTCAAAATGGTTCCAGCTTAGTGTTTTTATTCATTACCATAAATGCAATTTGGACATGACATGGTATACATGAGAAAGATTGAGTCCTTGCAGCAATAACTGACAAAGAGAACTTGCTGCAATGTAAAAGAAAAACTATGAAGTTGATTGTTGAGCACTGAAGTTTCTGAAGTTTTATCCTCTGGAGTGTATGCTAGACCTTTTAAGAAGAACCAAAACCTGTGTGTTATGGAAAGCAAGAAAAAGTTTTTGATCATGGTGTTTTAAAGCTCAAACCAACAGATTTTGAACTGATTGAGAATGTGGTATGTACTCAAGTTGATTTCTGAAAGTTTGAATGAGAGATGTTGGAAACCGTGGTTGAAATTTTGTAATCTCAATCTGAAAGGAGAAATTCTTGTTGCAATATTGGCTGAAAATTGATTCAAATAAACCAACGGTGTTCAATGAAAATTTTCAGTTAAAAAAGAATTTGAGAAGCTGGTAATGTGTTTTGTGAATATTGTGGTTATATCTTATTGACTATTGAGGAAGTCATGACAGCAAGCTTGTGTTGCTCAATTTCGGGCTTGAATGAATCTCTTATTTAGAGAATTCAAAATTTCTAAAATTGTGAAGTTGGCAATGATTTTGTTGTGGTACTTAGCGCCATTTTCTTGCTCTGTTGGTGCATTCAAAGTGGCTGTCACAGATGGATTGGTGTTCTCAAGTTTACAATGCAAATGAAGTTATAATATGCTTCAGACTGACTCTTGACACAAAACAAGCATGTTTATTGGAAATCTTATTGTTTGGGAGGTTCTACAACAATTGCTTGCAGTTTGGGAAGTGATTAAACTCAATGCATTTTCTGTTTGATCTTGACATATCCAACAGAAATGCTAAGCACTTGAATCTGAAATATGCTACAAAAAATTTTATGGCAAATGCACAAGCAATTGTGAAAATCGAACCATCAACAAAAACCACATTGGAGGAATCCCAAGTCAAAACCCTCGTGCCCAATTGAAAACTAACCTGACAACTCTTTTAGATTTTATATCTTTTCAGATTTTTGGCAACAACACATTGGTGAACACAACAGAATTGGATAGATTGGTTCAAGAAAAATTTGAGGTGTTCATACTATGATAACTTGATGCCAATTTGCTGCAATATTACACTCTCAATCTTGGTGTTTAAAGCATGCATTGGACTGAACAAGATCGACAAATTCAGCCCCTCAATAATTGACATTCTTTTGGCTGAATTCAAGGTGCTTTCAACACAACAGAAGCTATCACAACCTCGACTGTTTTGATCAGCTAAAGCTTGCGAGTTACAACTTCATTGCTGATCATTTTGGAGTGTCATGACAATTACAAGCTGATAATTTGACCAAAAAAGTCCGACCAAGCTTTGAGCTCAACATCAACAATGCTCAAGCTTTGAATTCTCACTTTTCTCATCAAGAATTTATGTTGGTGATAACATTTTTGAGAAGGTTTTGTCTGAAACTTTGGTAGAGAATTCATTGTGAATTCAATCAAGAAAGATGACATTTTTCTTAAGCCAATTTCTAGCCTCAAAGGTGGATATTTTTGACGAACATGGTTCTCCTTAACTTGCTCTATTTCATCAGTAACATGCATGTAAGTGGCAAATGTTCTTGTAACATGGAGAAGAATTTTGAGAAAATCGCAGCGGTAATGTGGTGAGCCCAGTTTGAGTTTTAATTGTTATGGTTTGAACCTATGGTTTTGAATTTTGACGGCATATATCCATCAATATGTCAACCGAGACCTCTTCGTGTGCCATAAAACTTGTCAATTTTGAAGATGTTTACAAATATCACAAGAAGAAGAAGAATAAGAAGGAGAACTAAACTCGAGGACGAGTTTCAGCGCAGCAGAAGCGTATGACACCGATCAAGATGCCATGTCAGATGCAAAATCAGCAAAAGAACTGAGTCATCAATTCAAGAACTGTCAACAATAATTAATTAGTTAGTTGAGAGTTATCTTCAGTCTTAATGAGTCAAAATGAGTTAATAATCTGTTGTTATATTTTGTGTTGTCTTTTGTGGTCTTCTAGGAGGTAATTAAGTGTGTTTTGGGATTAGAAAAAGTGGTTGAGATAATATATTAATGGGTAGTAGCTTTTAATTGTGTTAGATTGCTATTTAAGCTGAAAATCAGAATGTAATAAGAGATTATTGAATTATTACGAATTTTACTTGTGAGTTGAGTTTATCTCCTCTTTTATCCACTGTTGGGTTGAGTTCTTACTCCTCTTCTAGTGATGTATCATTGCGCTTGCTAGTTTCTCTAAGTCTTCCGATCCGAACGGCGTCAAACCGCCCCATGCGGAAGAGAAGGAGTCGCTCGGGTGAATCTGAAGTTTTAGAGAAGGGAGAATATGAAGAGGCGACTAGTAGAGAGGGTTCCCCCTTCTGGAAAAGGAGGAAGCTCTTTTATAGTGACTAATTAGGGTAACCTTATGTTGGGCTGGATCCTTATAAGGCCTTACTAGACCTTAACAGGCCGTATTCTTATTGGACCATATCAGGCCCTATCAACTCGAGAGAGAGATAAGGGGATGGGTATGGCTCTCAGTCGGCGCTAGGTTTCTAAGTTCTAACCCTGTTGCTGCTCCACGCGGAATAACGTTAGAAAAACAGAACATAATTGTGGTATTTTGTTTACATTCCGTATGCCTGAATGAAACCCTATTCTATTTCATCTACTGTTCCACTACTTGAAACATAAGAAAAATATATTGTATTTCTGTTCCATCGGAACGGAACGGAACGAAAAATGTGCGAAGCAACACGGTATTGACAACCCAAACTCTGTAGACCAACTGTAGTCTCGCTCTTCTCTTCTCACAAGTCACAATTCACAAGTGTAGCTTGATTCGGGTGAAGATAGGCCTACAGCCCACTTCAAGTATTCAACCAATTGAGCCTGCTGACATTGTAATAAACCCGAAAAAATTAATAATGATTTTACTATTCAGTCGAATTTCAAGAATATTATTAAAAATTTTAAATTTTATAAATAGTATCGTAGGATCAGTTTCCAGGAATCTGATCCTACGAATTGGCTAGATCCCGATCCAAGGTTGGATCGGGTTCCGATGATGTATAGTTACCTAGGAACTTGACGTTGCTAGTGAATACATATATCGAGATAGTTGAGAAGTGCTTCCGGAATAGAAGACAAAAGTAAGAAGTTCTTAAAACTAAAAACTTCAAAGTAATTAAGAAGTTTTTAAATATATAAGTTATATACATTTCTTGACCCTAAAAAAAAGTTATATACAGTTTTTACAACAAAATTACATTACTAATGTAATGAAGGAAACATCATTCCATTAAGTTCATGAAGCTGCGTGCGGCGTGGACTTATGTTGTGGGGCCTGACACAACTGATCCAGAGAGTATTTTCCTACCGTTATAAAATTTTTATATCAATTTTTAAAAATTTTTAAATTTCTAATTAAATTATCCATAATTATAAAATGTACAAAATAATTTAAAAAATATTTCATATTACATATTATAATATTTTATATTTATTCTGAATTTTTACTAATTTTTTAGTTATTTTTACAATATTTTTCCTATTTTTTCTATTAATTAACTAATTAAACTAAATTAATTAAATTAATAAAATAAATATGAAAAAAAAAACATACCTCTGGTGGAGCAGATACCGTCCAGCGAGAGAGTGAGGAGTGAAATGTGAGTGGGAGACGGTCTAGCGCTTATATATAGAGGGAATCACTTAAATCGGGATCCCGGAACCCAACCAAGCTTGGATTGGGATCCTGAAACCCGATCCAAAGTAATTTGTAGGGTTGCGTTCCTGGAAACCGATCCTACAACACTATAGTTAAAATTTCAAATTTTTAATAATTATTTTCGAAATTCGAGTGAACAGTAAAATCATTATTAATTTTTTCGGTGTAATATATCAAAGATTTGAGTTTCTACAACAGCAGCGACGTTGAAAATTCTTTATCGGAATGATGTATCAAGTTGAAGCATTACAAAAAATCTTGATGTTTGCTATATCATTTACACCCAAAAGGGCCATTCTCTATATAATATCTTCAAAAGATAATACAAAATTACATTTCCCTTTAATGATCTACTAGGTTTGGACATCGAGCTTCGCTCGATACAATATTTTTTTACATAATTTAAAGTTCGGTATCTATTATATTATTTTTTATATATGTTAATAATAATGTGAATATCTAACTAAAATATCAATAACACCATGTTTTAAGTAAGATCATAAATATATTTTAGACTATATAAACAACATAAATATAGATTATTGTGATCAAATTACTTAAAATGAATGTAAAATCGCTTGAATAATTACAATGTATAATCCAATCGTTTTGAATAAGTGAGTCCATAAACATATTCTAAACTATATCAAGAGCTTAGTATAGATTACTGTGACCAAATGACTTAAAATGAATACAAAATCGCTTGAAATGCTCAAATATACTCGTAATCTGTAAAATATGCACATCATGTGAATATTTACAATGTATAATCCAATCATTTTGAATAATTAAGCTCATAAATATATTCTAGACTATATAAAAAGGTTAAATATAGATTATTGTGATCAAATAACTTAAAATGAATGCAAAATTGTTTGAAATGTTCAAATATACTAAGAATCTATAAAATATCCACATCTTGTGCATAATCCAATCGTTTTTGAAAAAGTGAGTTCATAAATATAATCTAGACTATATAAAGAGCTTAAATATAGATTATTATGATACAATGACTTAAAATAAATACAAAATCGATTGATATACTCAAATATACTCAGAATCTGTAAAATCTGCACCTTATGTGCGTAATTACAATTTATAATCCAATCCTTTTAAATAAGTAAGTTCATAAACATATTCTAAACCACATAAAGAGCTTAAATATTGATTATTGTGATCAAATGACTTACAATGAATGCAAAATCGCTTGAAATGCTCAATATACTAAGAATCAATTAAATCAGCAAATTATGTGAATAATTACAATGTATAACCCAATCATTTTGAATAAGTGAAATTATAAACATATTTTAAACTATATACAGAGCATAAATATAAATTATTTTGATCAAATGACTTAAAATAAATACAAAATCGTTTGAAATGCTCAAATATACTCAGAATCTGTAAAATCTGCATATTATGTTAATAATTACAATATATAATCCAATAGTTTTGAATAATTGATCTCCTAAACATATTCTAGACTATATAAAGAGCTTATATAGATTATTGTGATCAAGTGACTTAAAATGAATGCAAAATCTCTTGAAATGCTGAGATATACTCAGAATCTTTAAAATATGTATTAGGTTCGTAATTACAACGTATAATCCAATTGTTTTTAATAAGTGAGTTCATGAACATATTTTAAACTATATAAAGAGCTTAAATATAGATTATTGTCGTCAAATACCTTAAAATTAATGCAAAATCGCTTGAAATGCTCAAATATACTCAGAATCTATAAAATCTGCAAATTATGTGAGTAATTACAATATGTAATCCGATCGTTTTGAATAAGTGAGTTCATAAACATATTCTAGACTATGTAAAAACCTTAAGTATAAATTATTGTGAACAAATTTATTAAATTGAACGCAAAAATCGCTTGAAATGCTCAAATATACTCAGAATATTTAAAATCTGCACATTATGTGCATAATTACAATGTATAATCCAATTGCTTTGAATAAGTGATATCACAAACATATATTAGACTATATAAAGATCTTAAATATAGATTAATGTGATCAAAACACTTAAAATGAATACAAAATGGCTTGAAATGCTCAATTATACTCAGAATCTGTAAAATATGCAAATTATGTTAATAATTATAATGTATAATCCAATCGTTTTAAATAACTGAGCTCATAAACATATTCTGGACTATATAAAGAGCTTAAATATAGATTATTGTGATCAAATGACTTAAAAATGAATGCAAAATCGGTTGAAATGCTCAAATATATTCAGAATCTGCAAAATCTGTATATTATGTGTATAATTACAATGTATAAACCAATCTTTTTGAGCATATATATAGATTATTGTGATCAAATGACTTAAAAATGGATGCAAAATCGCTTGAAATGCTCAATTATACTTCGAATCTTTAAAATTTGCACATTATATTCGTAATTATAATGTATGTAATCGTTTTGAATAAGTGAGTTCATAAATATATTCTTGACTATATAAAAATCTTAAATATAGATGATTGTGATCAAATGATTTAAAATGAATGCAAAATCACTTCAAATGCTCAAATACACTCAGAATCTGTAAAATATGTAAACTATGTGAATAATTACAATTTATAATCGAATTATTCTGAATAATTTAGCTCATAAACACATTCTAGACTATATAAAGAGTTTAAATATTGATTAACATGATCAGAACACTTTAAATGAATGCAAAATAGCTTGTAATGCTTAAATATATACCCAAAATCTTTAAAATCTGGACATTTTTGGCGTAATTACAATGTATAATCCAATCGTTGTCATCAAATAACTTAAAATGAAACTAAAATCGATTGAAATACTCAAAAAATTTTAGAATCTGTAAAATATACACATTATACAAAGTATAAACCAATCTTTTTGAATAATTGGCCTCATAAACATATTCTAGACTATATAAAGAGCATAAATATAGATTATTGTGATCACATAACTTAAAAAATAATGCGAAATCGCCTGAAATGCTCAAATATATACTTAAATCTGTACAATATGCAAATTATATGAATAATTATTATGTACAATCCAATCATGTTGAATAAGTGAGTTCGTAAATATATTCTAAACTATATAAAGAATATAAATATAGATTATTGTCATCAGATGAATTAAAATCAAGGCAAAATCGCTTGAAATGCTTAAACATACTCGGAATCTGTAAAATCTGCATAATATGTGAATAATTGCAGTGTATAATCCAATCGTTTTGAATAATTGAGCTCATAAACATATTTTACACAATATAAAGAGTTTAAATATAGATTATTGTGATCAAATGACTTAGAATTAAAGCAAAATTGCTTGAAATGCTCAAATATACTCAGAATCTTTCAAATCTGAATATTATGTGCAAAATTACAATGTATAATCCAATTGTTTTGAATAAGTGATATCATAAACATATTTAGACAACATAAAGAGCATAAATATATATTATGGTGATCAAATGACCTAAAATTAATACAAAATCACTTGAAATGCTCAAATATACTAAGAATCTGTAAAATCTGTACATTATATGCATAATTACAACGTATAATCAAATTTTTTAAATAAGTGAGTTCATAAACATATTAGAGACATATTAAAGAGCTTAAATATAAATTATTATGACCAGATGACTAAAAATGATTGCAAAATCTCTTCAAATGTTCAAATGTACTTAGAATCTGTAAAATCTGCACAATATGTGAATAACTACAATGTATAATCCAATCGTTTTGAATAATTGAGCTAATAAACATATTCTACACAATATAAAATGCTTAAATATATATTATTGTGATCAAAAGACTTAAAATTAATGCAAAATCGCTTGAAATGCTCAAATATACTGAAATCATTAAAATCTGAAAATTATTTGCATAATTACAATATGTAATCCAATCATTTTGAATAAGTGATATCATAAACATATTCTAGACAATATAAAAAACTGAAATATACAATATTGTGATCAAGTGACTCAAAATGAACGCAAATCACTCGAAATGCTCAAATATACTCAGAATCTGTAAAAGCTGCATATTATGTGAATAATTACAATGTACAATCTAATCATTTTGAAAAATTGAACTCATAAACATATTCTAGACTAAATAAAAAGCATAAATATAGATTATTGTGACCAAATGACTTAAAATAAATGAAAAATCTCTTCAAATGTTCAAATATACTCAGAATCTGTAAAATCTGCACAATATGTGATTATAATCTATAATCCAATTGTTTTGAATAATTGAGCTAATAAACGTATTCAACAATATAAAATGCTTAAATATAGATTATTGTGATCAAAGGACTTAAAATTAATGCAAAATCGCTTGAAATGCTCAAAGATATACAGAATCTTTAAAATCTGCACATTATGTGCATAATTACAATGAATAATCCATTTGTTTTGAATAAGTGATATCACAAAAATATTATAGACTATATAAATAGCTTAATTATAGGTTAATGTGATCAAAACACTTAAAATGAATACAAAATGGCTTGAAATGCTCAATTATACTCAGAATCTGTAAAATATGCAATTTATGTGAATAATTATAATGTATAATCCAATCGTTTCGAATAAGTGAGCTCATAAACATATTCTAGACTATATAAAGAGCTTAAATATACATTATTGTGATCAAATGACTTAAAATGAATGCAAAATCAGTTGAAATTCTCAAATATACTCAGAATCTGAAGAATCTGTATGTTATGTGTATAATTACAATGTATAATCCAATATTTTTTATTAATTACCACATAAACATATTCTAGACTATAAAAATTGCATAAATATAGATTATTGTGATCAAATGACTTAAAAATGATTGCAAAATCGCTTGGAATGCTCAAATATACTCCGAATCATTAAAATTTGCACATTATATTCGTAATTATAATGTATAATGCTATCGTTTTTAATAAGTGAGTTCATAAATATATTCTTGACTACATAAAAATCTTAAATATAGATGATTGTGATAAAATGATTTAAATTGAATGCGAAATCGCTTCAAATGCTCATATACAATCAGAATCTGTAATATATGTAAACTATATGAATAATTACAATGTATAATCGAATTATCTGAATTATTTAGCTCATAAACAAATTTTAGACAATATAAAGAGCTTAAATAAAGATTAACATGATCACAACACTTACAATGAATGCAAAATAACTTGTAATGCTTAAATATACCCAAAATCTTTAACATCTGGACATTTTTGGAGTAATTACAATGTATAATCCAATCGTTGTGAATACGTAAGTTCATAAACATATTCTAGACTATATATACAGCATAAATACAGATTATTGTGATCAAATGAATTGAAATAAATGCAAAATTGCTTCAAATACCCAAATATAGAAAGAATCTATAAAATATGCATATTATATGTGTAATTACAATGAATAATTCAATTGTTTCAAATTAGTGTGTTCATAAACAAATTCTAGACTATGTAAAGAGTTTAAATATACTTAGAATCTGTAAAATATGCACATTATGTGAATAATTACAATGTATAATCCAATCGTTTTGAATATGTGAGCTCATAAACATATTCTAGACTATATAAAGAGTTTAAACATAGATTTTTGTCATCAAATAACTTAAAATGAATGTAAAATCGATTAAAATACTAAAAAAAATTTAGAATTATTAAAATAAACACATTATGTGAATAATTACAAAGTATAAAGCAATCTTTTTGAATAATTGGCCTCATAAACATATTCTAGACTATCTAAAGAGCATAAATATAGACTATTGTGATCACATAACTTAAATAATACAAAATCGCCTGAAACGCTCAAATATACTTGAATCTGTAAAATATGCAAATTATGTGAATAATTATTGTGTATAATCCAATCGTTTTGAATAAGTGAGTTTGTAAATATATTCTAAACTATATAAAGAGTATAAATATAGATTATTGTCATCAGATGGCTTAAAATTAATGCAAAATCTCTTGAAATGCTTAAATATACTCAGAATCTGTAAAATCTGCACATTATGTGAATAATTACAATGTATAATCCAATATTTTGAATATGTGTGCTCATAAACATATTCTAGACTATACAAAGAGTTTAAATGTAGATTATTGTCATCAAATAACTTAAAATGAATGGAAAATCGATTGAAATGCTCAAATAAATTTAGAATATGTAAAATATGAACATTACGTAAATAATTACAATGTACAATCTAATCGTTTTGAATAATTGAGCTCATAAATATATTATAGACTATATAAAGAGCTTAAATATAGATTATTGTGATCAAATAACTTAAAATGAAAGTAAAATCGCTTAAAATGCTCCAATATACTCAGAATCTGTAAAGTCCATACATTATGTGAATAATTACAATTTATAATCCAATACATTTCAATAAGTGAGTACACAAACAAATTATAAACAATATAAAGAACTTTAATATTAATTTTTGTGATCAATTGACTTAAATGAATGTAAAAATCGCTTGAAATGCTCAAATATGCTCATAATCTGTAAAGTCCATACATTATGTGAATAATTACAATTTATAATCCAATCATTTTCAATAAGTGAGTTCACAAACAAATTCTAAACAATATATAGAAGTTTAATATTGATTTTTGTGATCAAATGACTTAAAATGATTGCAAAATCGCTTAAAATGCTCAAATATAATTAGAATCCGTAAAATATGCATATCATTGGAATAATTACAATATATAATCCAATCATTTTGAATAATTGGCCTCATAAACATATTATAGACTAAATAAAAAGTGCAAATATAGCTTATTGTGATCAAATGACTTAAAATAAATGCAAAATCGCTTGAAATACACAAGTTTACACAAAATCTTTAAAATAAAAACATTATGGGAATAATTACAATGTATAATCCTATTGTTTTGAAAAAATTGAGATCCTAAAAAAATTCTAGATAATATATAGATCTTAAATATACTTTATTTGATCAAATGGCTTAAAATTATTGCAAAATCACTTGAAATGCTCAAATATACTAAGAATCTGTAAAATATGTACATTATGTGCATAATTACAATGTATAATCCAATATTATTAAATAAGTGAGTTCATAAATATATTCTAGACAATATAAAGAGCATAAATATAAATTATTGATATCAAATGAATTAAAACGAATGTAAAATAGCTTGAAATGCTCAAATATTCTCAGAATCTTTAAAATCTGCACATTATGTAATAAATTACAATGTGCTTATGAAAAAGTGAGTTCATAAACATATTCTAGACAATATAAAGAGCATCAATATAGATTATTGTGATCAAATGACATAAAATGAATTCAAAATCGCTTGAAAATGCTCAAATATCTCAGAATCTGTAAAATCTGCAAATTATATGAATAATTAACCCAATCATTTCGAATAAATGAGTTCATAAATATTATCAACTATATAAAGAGCATAAATATAGATTCTTGCAATCAAATGACTTAAAGTTAATGCAAAATCGCTTGAAATGCTTAAATATACACTGAATCTGTAAAATCTGCATATTATGAGAATAATTACAATGTATAATCCAATCATATTGAATATGTGAGCTCGTAAACATAATCTAGACAATATAAAGAGCATAAATATGGAATATTGTCATCACATAACTTAAAATGAATGCAAAATCAATTGAAATGCTCAAATAAACTTAGAATCTGTATAATTAGCACATTATGTGAATAATTACAATGTATAATCCATTCATTTTGAATAATTAAGCTGCTCCAAAAATAGGTGAAATAATCCAATCTATCCATTTAGAGAAAAACCCCTTTCCCTTGTTTCCAGTACTTCTTTCAGATACCCCCAGTGCACCATATCATATGCTTTTTTTCGAAATCCAGTGTGACCCCCTTTTATCTTCTTTGCTTACACCTGTGTAGAACCTCTTGTGCAGTGACAACACTACCCGGGCTGAATACCCTTCTTTGGTTGGCATAACTATCAAAAACTGGAAAAACATATTTTAGACTATATAAAAAGCTTAAATTTAGATTATTGTGATCGAATAACTTAAGATAAATGAAAAATCGCTTGAAATGCTCCAATATAGTCAGAATATTTAAAATCTGCACATTCTGTGAGTAATTATAATGTATAATCCGATCGTTTTGAATAACTTAGTTCAGAAACATATTCTAAAAATAAAGATTATAAATATAGATTACTGTTGTCAAATGACTTAAAATGAATACAAAATTTTTTGAAATGCTCAAATATACTAAGAAATTGTAAAATCCGTATATTATGTGAATAATTATATTATATAATCCAATCATTTGGAATAAGTGAGTTCATAAAAATATTTTAAATTATATAAAGAGATTAAATATATATTATTGTGATCAAATGACTTAAAATAAATGCAAAATCGCTTAAAATGCTCAAATATACTTAGAATTCGTCAAATTTGCACACAATGTAAATAATTACAATGTGTAATCTAATCGTTTAAATAATGAAGCTCATAAACATATTCTAGAATATACAAAGAGCATCAATATAGATTGTTGCGATCAAATGATTAAAAATGAATGTAAAATCGCTTCAAATGCTCAAATATACTTAAAATCTGTAAAATCTTCACATATGTGAATAATTACGATGTATAATCCAATTGTTTTGAACAATTGAGGTCACATATGTGAATAACATATTTTAGACAATATTAAGAACGTAGATATCGATTATTGTGATCAAATAACTTAAAATGAATGCAAATCGCTTGAAATGCTCCAATATACTCAGAATCTTTAAAATCTGTACATTATGTGTGCAATTAAAATGTATAATCCAATCGTTTTTAATAACTTTTATTTCAGAAATATACTCTAAACTATATAAAGATCATAGATTACTGTGGTCAAATAACTTAAAATGAATACAAAATCGTTTGAAATAATCAAATATACTCAGAAATTAGAAAATCCGTATATTATGTGAATAATTATAATGTATAATCCAATCGTTTGGAATAAGTGAGTTCATAAACATATTCTAAACTATAAATAGAGCTTAAATATAGATTATTGTGATCAGATATACTTAGAATTTGTCAAATCTGCACATTATGTGAATAATTACAATGTATAAACGAATATTTTAGAAATTATTGACCTCATAACCATATTCTAAACTAAATAAAGAGCATAAATATAGATTATTTTGACCAAATGACTTAAAATAAATGCAAAATCTCTTCACTTGTTCAAATATACTCAAAATATGTAAAATATGCACAATATTTGAATAATTACAATGTATAATCCAACCGTTTTGAATAATTGAGCTAATAAACATATTCTACACAATATAAAATGCTTAAATATAGATTATTATGATCAAAGGACTTAAAATTAATGTAAAATCGCTTGAAATGCTCAAATATACTCAGAATCATTAATATCTGAAAATTATTTGCATAATTACAATATATAATCCAATCGTTTTGAATAAGTGATATCATAAACATATTATAGACAATATAAAATGCTTAAATATACATTATTGTGATCAAATGATTTAAAATGAATGCAAAATCGGTTGAAATGCTAAAATATACTCATAATCTTTAAAATCTGCATATTATGTGAATAATTACAATGTACATTTCAATCGTTTTGAATAATTGAGCCCATAAACATATTCTAGACTTTATAAAGAGAGCTTAATTATAGATTATTGTGATCGAATGACTTAAAATGAATGCAAAATCGCTTCAAATGCTCCAATATACAATGTATAAATTTTCACATATGTGCGCAATTACAATGTATAATCCAATAGTTTTGTATAACTTAATTCATAAACATATTCTAAACTATATAAAGATCGTAAATATAGATTACTCTGGTCAAATGGCTTAAAATGAATACAAAATCTTTTGAAATGCTCTAATATACTCAGAAATTGTAAAATCCGCATATTAAGTTAATAATTACAATGTTTAATCCAATCGTTTTGAATATGTGAGCTCATTAAACATATTCTAGACTATATAAAGAGCTTAAATATAGATTATGTGAATAAGATACTAAGAATGCAAAATCGCTTCAAATGCTCAAAGATACTAAGAATTTGTCAAATCTGCACATTATGTGAATAATTACATTGTATAAACCATTATTTTTTAATAATTGACCTCATGAACTTATTCAAGACTATATAATGGGCATAAATATAGATTGTGATCAAATTACTTAAAATGAATGCAAAATCGATTGAAATCCTCAAATATACTCAGAATATGTAAAATCTGGACAATATGTGAATAATTACAATGTAAAATCCAATCGTTTTGAATAATTGAGCTCATAAACATATTATATACACAATATAAAGAGCTTAAATATAGATTATTGCGATCAAATGACTTAAAGTTAATGCAAAATCATTTGAAATGCTCAAATATACTCAGAATCTTTAAAATCTGAACATTATTTGCATAATTACAATATATAATCCAATCATTTTGAATAAGTGATATCATAAACATATTCTAGACAACATAAAAAGCTGATATATACATTATTGTGAACAAATGAAATAAAATGATTGCAAAATCGCTTGAACTGCTCAAATATACTCAGAATCTGTAAAAACTGCATATTATGTGTATAATTACATTGTACAATCCAATCGTTTTGAATAATTGAACTCATAAACATATTCTAGACTAAATAATGAGCATAAATATAGATTATTGTGACCAAATGATTTAAAATGAATGCAAAATCTCTTCAAATGTTCAAATATACTTAGAATCTGTAAAATCTGCACAATATGTGAATAATTACAATGTATAATCTAATCGTTTTGAATAATTCAGCTAATAATCATATTCTACACAATATAAAGTGTTTAAATATAGATTATTGTGATCAAATGACTTAGAACTAAAGCAAAATCGCTTGAAATGCTCAAATATACTCAGAATCTTTCAAATCTGAATATTATGTGCATAATTACAATGTATAATCCAATTGTTTTGAATAAGTGATATCATAAACATATTTAGACTATATAAAGAGCTTAAATATATATTATGGTGATAAAATGGCTTAAAATGATTGCAACATCGCTTGAAATGCTCAAATATATTCCGAATCTGTATAATATGTATATTATGTGAATAATTACAATATACAATCCAATTGTTTTGAATAATTGATCTCATACACAGAATATGTAAAATCTGCACATTGATGTATGTAATTACAATGAATAATCCATTTATTTTGAATGAGTGTGTTCTTAAACATATTCTAGACATTGTTAAGAGCTTAAATATAGATTATCATGAATAAATGTCTTAAATTGAATGCAAAAATCGCTTGAAATTCTCAAATATACTCTGAATCTTTAAAATCTGAATATTTTGTGCATAATTACAATGTATGATCCAATCTTTTCAAATAAGTGAGTTGATAAACATGTTCGAGACTTTATAAAGAGAGTTTAAATATAGATTATTGTGAAAAGATGACTTAAAATGAATGTAAAATCACTTGAAATATTCAAATATTCTCAGAATCTGAAAAATCTGCAAATTATGTGCGTAATTACAATATATAATCCAATCGTTTTGAATAATTGATTTCATAAACATATTCTAGACTATATAAAGAAGTTCAATATAGATTATTGACATCAAATGAATTAAAATGAATTCAAAATGGCTTGAAATGCTCAAATATACTCAGAATCTTTCAAATCTGAACATTATGTGCTTAATTACAATCTAATCGCTTTGAATAAGTGATATTCTAAACTATATGAAGAGCTTAAATATACATTATGGTGATCAAATGACTTAAAATGAATGCAAAATCTTTTGAAATGCTCAAATATATTCAGAATCTATATAATCTGCATATTATGTGAATAATTACAATGTACAATCCAATCGTTTTGAATAATTGAGCTCATAAACATATTCGAGACTTTACAAAGAGCTTTATTATATATTATTGTTATCAAATGACTTAAAATGAATGCAAAATCGCTTGAAATACCCAAATATGCACAAAATATGTAAAATCTGCACATTATGTGTGTAATTACAATGAATAATCCAATCGTTTTGAATGAGTGTGTTCTTAAACATATTCTAGACTTTGTTAAGAGATTAAATATAGATTATCATGAACAAATGTCTTAAATTAAATGCAAAAATCGCTTGAAATGCTCAAATATATACTCAGAATCTTTAAAATCTGTACATTTTGTGCATAATTACAATGTATAATCCAATCCTTTTAAATATGTGAGTTCATAAACATATTCGAGACTTTATAAAGAGAGCTTAAATATAGATTATTGTGAACAGTTGACTTAAAAATGAATGTAAAATCGCTTGAAATATTCAAATATTCTCAGAATCTGTAAAATCTGTAAATTATGTGCGTAATTACAATGTATAATCCAATATTTTTGAATAATTGAGTTCCTAAACATTTTCTAGACTATCTAAAGAGGTTCAATATAGATTATTGGTATCAAATGAATTAAAATGAATGCAAAATTGCTTGAAATGCTCAAATATACTCAGAATCTTTCAAATCTGCACATTATGTTCATAATTACAATGTATAATCCAATAGTTTTGAGTAAGTTATATAATAAACATATTCTAGAAAAAATAAAGAGCTTAAATATATATTATTGTGATCAAATCACTTAAAATGAATGCAAAATAGCTTGAAATGCTCAAAATATGCTCAGAATCTATAAAATCTACACATTATGTGATAAATTACAATGTATAATCCAATTCTTATGAATAAGTGAGATCGTAAACATATTCGAGACTATATAAAGAACCTCAATATAGATTATTGTGATCAATTGACTTAAAATGAATTCAAAATCGCTTGAAATGCTCAAATATACTCAGAATCTGTAAAATCTGCAAATTATGTGAATAATTTTAATGTATAATCGGCGTCAACAATGGCAACTCAGGAATGGCAACTGGTTCATCGCCGTCGCAGACACCGCCAGAGCCCCTTCAATCCATCAGCCACCTCCTCCTCAGCTGCCGCCACCTTTTCTCCTCTACCTCGCCTAGCCGGAGAGCTCAGCCTCTACAACAGCCGACCCTCCTACTCGGCTGCCCTCTCCGCTCCTGCCTCGAGCAGACCCTCCCATGCTCCAGTTGCCAACCAGTCTGGTTCCGCACCAGTCAATCCGCCTCTTCGTGCTCAGCAAACCTCTTCTCAGCGGCCTCCTGTGCCGCCGACGTCTGGTTATCCTCGACCGCCTCGTCAACCGAGACTTATCAGATCTCCAGATAGCCCCACCACGCTCAAGTTCCCACCACGCCGAGATGACCCTGACTGGAAAGATCGCTGCTTCCGCTGCTTCAAGTTAGGTCATTCGGCTGCCAGATGCACAAATCTGAGGCGCTGCGCCGCTTGTTGGGGTCAGGGCCATGACTACTTCGAATGCCCTGGCCCATTGACAGACAGACAACCCAATCGCAACCTCCACAATCGCTCCTACCAGAGGCAACCACCTCCGCCTCCTCGTGGCAACTACCAACGCCGGAACCGTACTTTGCAACCTAGACCTCCTGGTCCCATTAATCCACCTCCATCAAAAGACACTGGCTTCCCTACCACAGTCTCTCCTACCACCTCTGGCCTGAGCCAAGCTTCGCCGTCAGCACCCGTTCCACCACTCTATGGTGAGCCTGACTTCTTAGACTTGGTGAATAATCAGGACTGCTCTATGGTGGTCCCGCCTGACTCTGAGCGCCCAGACAGCGTTTCATGTTTCCTGACAAGGGATGCTCAGTTTTTCAAGGAAGTCTCCAGACTGTCAAGGAGTTTTGTTATCACCACTCCGACGAACGCTGAGTATGATTTCTCCGTTGATGAGATAGCGGACCAGGTAGCTGCTACGGGCCTGGTCTCACCTGGGAAGCTGCAGATAGGTCGCCTGCCAGGGGGGACCTTCCTAGTGCTACCGCCGGAGGATGTTTCTGCAATAGACATTTGTCTAGCCTTCCCTGAAGCTTGGTGGGATCGAGGTTTCACAGCCAGTTTATGGTCACCTCTGACGGGAGCGGACATCAACATCCCCCGCTTCAAGGTGCTAATCAGCTTCTTTAATGTTCCTCCACAATGCTGGCGTGAGGAATTCCTAGCACAAGCAGTGGGTAAGTTTGGTACTTATCTGGGCACAGTCATTTCAAATGAGCCATGCAATTTTGTGCATTGGGAGGCAGCCATTGCCGTACATGACCTCAGAGATATACCTAGGAGGGTCAAATTAACTGTTGGCGCTTCCGATTTCATGGTACCCGTTGGTATTACACGATGGAAGCAAGGACAAGTGTATGGAATTCATGACTTTCCTCAACCACCGCAGGTGATTGACCGCCCTTCCAATAGGACTCCATCGGCTTTGACCCAATCACTGGTCACTCCAGTGGATTGTCAAGTGGGGCCAGAAAATCACGAGTCTCTCAATATCACCTTTGCTGACCTCCGCCGCATTGTTAGAAATGTCGACTCCAGAGAACTGCCGGATGACATAGCGGCTGCCTTAAAAGCACATGAAACAAGGAAAATGAAAGGGAAGATGGTTGATGGTGATGTCACCTTGTTGCGTCGCAACTTGGCTGTAACACAGGTGAGCATCAGAGAGAAACATAACAGTGCTTTCACTGAGAAAGTGGGCACTTTACCTAGGGGGCTTGCCACACGACTTCCCACAGAAGCTCCTCCACGTTCAAACCCATTGAAGCGCCTTTCCTCAATTGATGAGGAAGAGCTGAGGGCTTCGGGGACAGCAAAGAATGCAGCTGGCTCTGGAAAACGCCTACTCTTGCAGGATGACTTGGCAGCACAGGTTTTGTCACTCTCCAATCAAACGGTTGAGTCAAGCCAAGCTTGTCACAACGCTACCTCTCTTTTTCCTGAGTTGTTATGTCCTGACGTTTTGTTACATGGATTAGATAAAAATGTCAAGTTTGGGGATAACCCTCTATCCGTGTTTCCTAACTGTTCTTTAGATGCACCTTTAGAGTATGGGGTTATTTTGTCGGGTGACGAGGGGGTGCAAAAAGGGGACGGACATAGTGCTGATAAGTCAGTTTCAAAGAGAGGGGCTCAAAAAGTTTTTAAGCACAAACCTACTGGTAGGACCTCACTAGCCCGTGCTTGTAAACTGCAGAGCAAAACAACAAGAACTTCCCTTTCTAGAAAAGACTGCTCCTTGACCCCAAGTGTAGTTCAAGTGCAACCAGAACAGTTATTTAATGTCCCTTTAACTTACTTGGAAACTAGGGATATTTCTATGTTGATTGGTGTAGAAGAGAATTCCATTATTAACTTGGTGCCACCTCCTGATTCACAGGCTCACAGTTTGGCAGTGACGGGATGCTCAAGGATAAAATATAGGCCTGCTCCTCACGCACAAAGAGATGAGAGCCCAGTTAGATTGGCTCACTCTGCCCAACAAGGAACTTTTACCAAGCACTGCCCTACCCCTTTGGAAAGCAGCTCTGCTGAGCGATTGCAGTTGGATGCAAGCTCAGGAGATGATCTCTCAGACTAGCGGGTTTAGCGCTGCTCTTCTTTTCTCTTTCTTGTTTTTTGTTGTAGCGGTTGTTGTTTTGTTATGAATACTAAACCCTTCAATTTGCTTTCGTGGAATGTGAGAGGCCTTGGTGATGTCTCAAAGAGAAGAGTAGTTTGCGACTTAATTAGATCTTCTAGATGTGATGTTGTGTGTTTGCAAGAAACTAAGTTAAGTTCTGTGGATTTTTTTTGTGCTTCGACTCTGTTACCTACTTTTTTCCAGTACAATGTGGTTACTTTGGATGCAGTAGAATCGAGGGGGGGATGTTTAATAGCTTGGAAGCGTTTTTTTACACTTGTGAATTCTTGGGCTACAAATTTCACTTGTTCAGCTCTTTTGTTAGATACGAGAACTGGAATAACCTCCTTGATTACTTGCGTTTATGGGCCGCATACTCATGCTTTGAGAGCTGTTTTCTTTCATAAGTTACGCGCTGTTGCAAGTCTAGCTCCCGATCGTTGGGTGGTAGCTGGAGACTTTAATATTGTCCGATGGGCTCATGAAAGGTCAACTTTAAATCTTGATTTCAATGAGATGCAAAGTTTCAATGACCTGATTGATGATTTGTCTCTCTTTGACTCGCCTTTAATTAACAAGAATTACACATGGTCTAACCACCAGCCTATGCCGACTTTATCTAGACTTGATCGGGTCCTGTTGTCTTCTTTTTGGAACTCTTCATATCCTCAAATCTCCCTTACTGCTCTTCCAACGGTGGTGTCAGATCATGTGCCGATTCTGCTAAAATGCAGACAGTTAGCAACCCGACCTAAACCTTTTAGAATTGAAAACTTTTGGCTATACAACAGAGACTGCTCACATATTATCAATAATGTTTGGAACACGCCTGTGAGGGTAGGTAGTGAGGATGTCTTAAACTCTTTTCTTACTAAATCTTTCAACCTGCACCAAGCCCTCCGAAACTGGCACAGACAACATGTTCCATATCCGTCTGTTTTTCTGGAAAATGCTCAAAAACTTATTGCCTGTCTGGACAGAGTGGAGGAAGTTAGAACTCTAACAAATCTAGAAATCAAAACCAGGATCTTCCTCAAAGAAAGGGCATACTTCCTAGCAAATGTTATTGAAATAAGGTGGCATCAACGTGCTAGAACCCGATGGCTACGGTGGGGAGATAGAAACACTAAATTTTTCCATGCTAAGGCCTCCCAGAATTTGAGGAATAAAACTGTTAATTCCTTAAAGGTGGGAAATAAAACTTTGACTGACACTAGTGAAATCATTAATGAGTTCACTAAATACTTCAAAAGCTTAATGGGACAAGATTGCAACACGACTTCTTATGATGCATCGGTGATGTACCCTGATTTGTCCCCTTTGCTTTGCTCATTGGATCGTCCTTTCTCTGAAAGAGAGATTAAAAGAGCAGTATTGGGCCTAGCAGATAACAAGGCCTCGGGCCCTGACGGATACCCAAACGAATTTTTTAAACTCAATTGGGAACTTGTCAAAAACGATTTGCAGCTTCTTTTTGAGGCCTTTTTTGACCTTTCCCTTGACCTGAGTACCTCCAATTTGGCGCATATCATTTTGTTACCGAAGGAAGATAGCGCTCAGTTCATGTCTCAGTACCGCCCCATATGTGTCATCTGCTACCTCCCTAAGTTAATCTCTAAGGTGCTGAATAACAGGTTAGCGATTTTCTTGCCAGATCTGATCTCCAGTTCCCAAACGGGATTTGTAAAAGGGAGGATTATTTCTGAGAACTTCATTACGGCAAGAGAAATAATTTCCAATGTTTCTTCAAGCGATGATCCGGCGGTACTGTTAAAGTTGGATTTCACGAAGGCGTTTGACTCTGTTGCTTGGTCTTTCTTATTTAACTTGCTGCACGCAAGAGGCTTCCCAGTAAGATTCGTCGCTTGGGTCAAGTTGTTACTCACCTCCTCCAAGTCCTCAATTCTTTTGAATGGTCAAGTTGGCCCTGCTTTTCAACATAACAGAGGTCTTCGCCAGGGGGACCCCTTATCCCCTTCGCTTTTTATCCTTGCTGCTGATGTCTTAAGTCGTATGGTGCAAAATGTGGCTTTGACAATAGGTTTTAACCTCACCTCCAAGCTCACAGACCCGTTTTACATTCTACAGTACGCTGATGACACGCTAATTTTCTCAACTTTGAAGGGCTTGGCTCTACATTCACTGCAGTTTGTCCTCAAATCCTTCTCTGATGTTTCAGGAGTGGAGATTAATTGGACGAAAACTTGTTTTGTGCCTTTCAACATTTCTCAGCAAGTTTCTTTAAATGTGCAGCAATTGCTGAATTGCCCTGAATCCTCGTTCCCTCTGAATTATTTGGGCCTTCCGTTGACACACAAAAGACCGGATAGACGATGCTTCCAGAGGTTAATTGATAAGATAAAAGGTAAGCTTGCAGGATGGAAAACATCCCTCTTATCTAGAGCAGGAAGAACGGTGCTAGCCACCTCTGTGCTATCTTCAATTCCTATCTTCTTCATGTCGGTTTTTCAGCTTCCTTCTTGGGTAATCGCAGATATTGATCGGATTAGGCGGAATTTTATTTGGAAGCGAAATGGGTTTTCTGGTAATGGAATACCGTTGCTTGCTTGGGACAGAATGTGTCTTCCAAAGAAACTTGGAGGTTTTGGACTGCAACAATTAAAGTTACAAAATATTTCACTTTTACTGAGGTGGATATGGAGACTTTACTCGCAAAGAACCTCCATGTGGTCTTCATGTGCACAGATGCTATATGGCAAAGCAAATACTGACGTTCCGCCACTGGCTTGGAACAAGATTGGGTCTTTTTTCTGGAGGCAAGTCCTAGCTTTACGCTTTTACTTTCAAATTTCGGTTACAACAGAAATTCGTAGTGGCAGGAACTCCCTTTTCTGGTTTGACAACTGGGGCGGCTCTTCTTTGCACTTCTTCGGTATGGATCCGATACCACCCTTGAGAAAACTTGCCACAGTAAGACAAGCTAGCAGTTCCTGGAATGCTTTGGTGCCTGCACCAATGACACTTTCTCAAAGCTTTCTGTTCTCACAAATGCAGACACTCCAGTTTACAGAGGGGAGAGATTCAATTAAATGGAAGTGGCGTCCAGACGGTAAATTTTCAACGGCATCCATTTACAAGTCTCTGATTTATGCTGGAAAAGTAAAGTTCAAGTACTTCGAAATCTGGAAGTTACAAATTCCTCCTTCAATCAAGTTTTTTCTAATTTTGCTAGCACATGGCCGCTTGCTAACACAGGAACAGATGCTCAGGAGGAACCTTCCAGTACAACAAAAATGTCATTTATGCCAAAGAGACCTTCTAGAGACGGCTGATCATTTATTCACCCAATGCTTCTTTTCTATGCAGGTTTGGTCGCACTTAAGATTGAATAATGTTCATCTTTCTGATGTGCATTCGTTACTCAATGAGATTTGTTTGACTAGTGTGCCTAAGGAGACATCTACCCTCATTGCTACCGGTGCTTGGGCGATTTGGCTAGAGAGGAACAACATTATCTTTAGGGATGAGAGGAGAAATATTCAAGCAATTCATGATTGGATTGTCCTCCAGGCCTCTCTGTTTATGAAGACATGCTGAGCCGGCCTTGTCTGTTTTCTTTTCTTTTTAGTTTCCTTTTTTGTTAACCACTAGATAGCCACTATCTAGTTTTTCTAAAAAAATTTTAATGTATAATCCAATCTTTTCGAACAAATGAGTTCATAAACATATTATAAACTATATAAAGATCATAAATGTAGATTGTTGTCATCAAATGACTTAAAGTGAATGCAAAATCACTTGAAATTCTTAAATATACTCAGAATTTGTAAAATCTGCATATTTTGTGAATAATTACAATGTATAATCCAATCATATTGAATATTTGAGCTCATAAATATATTCTAGAGTATATAAAGAGCTTAAATATAGAATATTGTCATCACATAACTTAAAATGAATGCAAAATTAATTGATATGCTCAAATCAACATAGAATCTGTATAATATGCACATTATGTGAATAATTACAATTTATAATCCAATCGTTTTGAATAATTGTGCTCATAAGCATATTTTGACTATATAAAGAGTTTAAATTTTGATTATTGTGATCAAATAACTTAAAATGAATGCAAAATTGCTTGAAATGCTCCAATACACTCAGAATCTTTAAAATCTGCACATTATGTGCGCAATTACAATGTATAATCCAATCGCTTTGAGTAGCTTAGTTCAGAAACATATTCTTAACTATATAAAGATGATAAATATAGATTACTGTGGTCAAATGACATAAAAAGAATACAAAATCTTTTGAAATGCTCAAATATACTCAGAAATTGTAAAATGCGTATATTTTGTGAATAATTACATAATATAATCCAATCGTTTGGAATATGTGAGTTCATAAATATATTCTAAACTATATAAGAAGCTTATATATAGATTATTGTGATCAAATGACTTAAAATGAATGCAAAATCGCTTAAAATGCTCCAATATACTCAGAATCTGTAAAGTCCATACATTATGTGAATAATTACAATTTATAATCCAATACATTTCAATAAGTGAGTACACAAACAAATTATAAACTATATCAAGAGCTTAATATAGATTACCGTGACCAAATGACTTAAAATGAATACAAAATTGCTTGAAATGCTCAAAAAGGTTAAATATTTACAATGTATAATCCAATCGTTTTGAATAATTAAGATCATAAATATATTCTAGACTATTTAAAAAGGTTAAATAACGATTATTGTGATCAAATAACTTAAAATGAAAGCAAAATTGTTTGAAATGTTCAAATATACTAAAAATCTATAAAATATCCACATCTTGTGCATAATCCAATCTTTTTTGAAAAAGTAAGTTCATAAATATAATCTAGACTATATAAAGAGCTTAAATATACATTATTAAGATAAAATGACTTAAAATAAATACAAAATCGATTGAAATACTCAAATGTACTCAGAATCTGTAAAATCTGCACATTATGTGCATAATTACAATGTATAATCCAATTCTTTCAATAAGTAAGTTCATAAACATATTCTAAACCACATAAAGAGCTTAAATATAGATTATTGTGATCAAATGACTTAAAATAAATGCAAAATCGCTTGAAATACTTAAATATACTGAGAATTTGTGAAATCTGCACATTATGTGAATAATTACATTGTATAAACCAATCTTTTTTAATACTTGACCTCATAAATATATTCTAGACTATATAAACGGCATAAATATAGATTACTGTGATCAAATGACTTAAAATGAATGCAAAATCGCTTCAAATACTCAAATATACTCTGAATCTGTAAAATCTGCACAATATGTGAATAATTACAATGTATAATCCAATCGTTTTGAATAATTGAGCTCATAAACAAAATTCTACACTATATAAAGAGCTTAAATATAGATTATTGTGATCAAATGACTTAAAATTAATTCAAAATCGATTGAAATGCTCAAATATACTCAGAATCTTTGAAATCTGAATTTTATGTGCATAATTACAATGTATAATCCAATTGTTTTGAATAAGTCATATTATAAATATATTCTAGACTATATAAAGAGCTTAAATATACATTATTGTGATCAAATGATTTAAAAAAAATGCAAAATCGCTTGAAATACTAAAATATACTTAGAATCTGTAAAATCTGCATATTATGTGAATAGTTACAATGTATAATCCAATCTTTCTAAATAATTGACATCATAAATATATTTTAAACTATATAAAGAGCATAAATATAGATTATTGTGATCAAATGACTTAAAATAAATGCAAAATCGCTTCAAAGGCTCGTATATGCTCAGAATCTGTCAAATCTGCACAATATGTGAACAATTACAATGTATAATCCAATCATTTTGAATAATTGAGCTCATAAACAAATTCTACACAATATAAAGAGCTTAAATTTAGATTATTTTGTTCAAATAACTTAAAATTAATGCAAAATCGCTTGAAATGCTCTAATATATTCAGAATCTTTCAAATCTGAATATTATGTGCATAATTACAATGTATAATCCAATTGGTTTGAATAAGTGATATAATAAGCATATTTTAGACTATATAAAGAGTTTAAATATACATCATTGTGATCAAATGACTTAAAATGAATGCAAAATCGGTTAAAATGCTAAAATATACTCAGAATCTTTAAAATCTGCATATTATGTGAATAATTACAATGTACAATTCAATCGTTTTGAATAGTTGAGACCATAAACATATTCTAGACTTTATAAAGAGAGCTTAATTATAGATTATTGTGATCGAATGTGTGATACCAAGTATTTTAGGATTTTAATATGGTATAACTATTATGTTGTGTGCTAAAGATATGGCAAAAGTTTTATAAGTTATTGTTAGAATTCTGGGTTTTATAAGGCTCAAATCTGGAAATTTAGTGATGCCTCTAATTTGACAAAAAGTTAAGGGGCTATTTTGCAAAAAACCGACCCCACACTTTTACTCCAAAACCCCTCAGCAGAACTCCTCTCTCTCTCCTTCTTCCCACTTTCATCTCTACTGAAAGTTTCTCCATTCTTTTCTCTCCAAACTCAAACTCCATGACCTCCACTCAAATAAATTCAGAAAAATTCACAAAAATCGGCAAAAATCAGATTTGAAGAGAGGAAGGTAGGGAGAGTACATGCAACCCATCCATTTTCGAATTTGAGTGCTTATTGGTTAGTATTTCGTTGAACCTTTAATTATTTCGGTTTTGAGCAAATTCTGAAATTTAGGGTTTGAATGAGGTTTATAACTGAAATTTCTTGTTCATTTATGTTAGTAGTATACTCTAGTAGTATATTTAGTATTGTACTTTATATTTTTCTTGAATTTTGGTTCCATGCAAAAAGATATTTTTGTTCTAAAATGAATTTCTGAACTTTTGAGTAATTTCTGAAATTTAGTGCTTGAATCAGGTTTAAATTAAGGTTTTCTATTGGATTTAGTTGCATGCATGGTACATTTGTAGAATTTGGGTTTTATGTTGAGTTTCTGGTGTGCGTGGAAGGTTTGGATAGTGCATTATGTGTTTGGTTTAAGCCATTTAGTAACTGGTACCAAATTTTGCCCCTATTCTGTATTTCAGCTTAGAGACTAGAGTCCGGTCCGGATCAGTTACAATCCAGTCCGGATTGTTTTCTCTGGAATTTTCAACTCCTAAAAGTCCGGTCCGGATTGTTCAAATTCGGTCTGGATTTGTCTTATCTGAGAACAGATTTTCTTTTGGTCATAACCTTGTCATCCATAGTCCATTTTAGGTGATTCAAAGCCCATTATAAAGCTCTTGAAGAGCTCTACAACCTCTTATAGTCCTTTGATACATTAGAAATTATAAAAGTATAGTTTAGGCCTTAAATTTACTTGTACAATCATCGTTCATGTCTAAGTCGTGGTAAACCCTAACCCGGCCACATTATGAGTCACAATTGGAGTTGTATTTAGTTTTTCTTGCTTGTTTTTACTTGTTTCTTGTGTTCTTTACTTAAGCAAGTACTTAGAATAGTTTTATTATGTAGATTTGGATAAAGACATATCGGGACTCAAGGAGGCCGATACTATCGGTGGTAATTAGGGTTTACTTGTCATTGCTTGTGTCTATACTTGATGTTTTGCTGCATGCTTATGAAGTGCTTTGCTTTCAGGTGCGGATGCACACAAACTCTGATTTACATCTTATGAACTTAACTATGACATTTGCATCATGTTGAATTACTCATTCATTGCATGCATATTTGTATTTGTATCATATGTTAATATTATTGTATGAATGTTATACATGATGAATGGTTTCCAATTGAATGACTTCAAAAGGTCTGTGCTACTTGTGTGATTGAATAGACATTGGTTGACTTGAGGACGGAGTCATGACCCGTTCCTTGAGCCCCGAGAGATAAGCGCTTATGATCGGTATTCTGACAATGTTCTCTCTGGTAGTACTGTTTGATATTCTGTTTTGTCTGAATTGTGGTAATCTGAGTCTACGGACTATAAAGGAAGAGTCTACGGACTATAAAAGGCAGAGTCTACGGACTATAAAATCTGAGTCTACGGACTATAAAATCTGTGAATGAAGTCGTAATGATCAATAACCAGACTTGCATTTAATGTGTTGTCCAACCTGAGCCGGTTTCTGAAATGCCATATTGTATTTGTGTTCCTTATTGAAGGATGTAACTACCGTGCTCATAATGCATTGCATGTTTTGTATTAAGATGAGGTTGAAACTAATGATTATGTATGATGTTATCTAACTTATTTGTATAGCTATAATATTTGTTTTAAACTCAGCCGGTAGTTAGTTCCTGATCATGTACCTTAGGGTTTGTGTGACTGGAACTGAATACCGCACTGAGATAATTTTATAATTATCTCATGCTCTGCTTTTTGCATTGTTTCCACATTGGGTGTGGGTTCCAGGTTCTAGATCGAGCGGCGAGAAGATCGACACATTGTAGGCCAATTGTTATTTTGGTTATAAACTAAGTAATTTGTGTAACATGTCCACTTGGACTTTTCATTAAGATATTGTACATGATATTAATAATTCTTACTTTGAGATACGTTGATAAAAGTTAGTAGAAATTGTAGTCTTAAACACTGGAATTGGTTAATCATAATGGATTAGTTTAAGTTAAGCCTTGCGGGTGTGCGGATGGTAGCGTACACTCGCGGCGGCTGTGTCATACCCGGTTTTGGGGTGTCACAGAATGACTTAAAATGAATGCAAAATCGCTTCAAATGCTCCAATATACTCAGAATCTTTAAAATTTTCACATTATGTGCGCAATTACAATGTATAATCCAATAGTTTTGTATAACTTAATTCAGAAACTTATTCTAAACTATATAAAGATCATAAATATAGATTACTCTGGTCAAATGACTTAAAATGGATACAAAATCGTTTGAAATGCTCTAATATACTCAGAAATTGTAAAATCTGTATATTAAGTGAATAATTACAATGTATAATCCAATCGTTTTGAATATGTGAGCTCATTAAACATATTCTAGACTATATAAAGAGCTTAAATATAGATTATTGTCATCAAATAACTTAAAATAAATGCAAAATCGCTTCAAATGCCAAAATATACACAGAATTTTGTAAAATCTGCAAATTATGTGTGTATACAATGTATAATGCAATCATTTTGAATAAGTGTGTTTATAAATAAATTCTATACTATATAAAGAACATAAATATAGATGATTATTATCAAATGATTTAAATAGCATGGAAAATCGTTTGAAAGGATCAAATATACTCAGAATCTGTATATTATGCACATTACGTGAATAATTACAATGTATTACCCAATTATTTTGAATTATGAGCTCACAAACATATTCTAGACTACATAAAGAGCTTAAATATAGATTGTTGTGATCAAAAGACTTAAAATGAGAGCAAAATCACTTAAAATGCTAAAATATACTCAGAATCTGTAAAATCTGCATATTATGTAAATCCTTACAATGCAAAAAAACCAATCTTTTTAAATAATTCACCGCATAAACATAATCTAGACTATACAATGAATATATATAAATTATTGTGATCAAATGACTTAAAATGAATGCAAAATCGCTTAAAATGCTCAAATATACTTAGAATCTGTAAAATCTGCACATTATGTAAATAATTACAATTTACAAACCAATATTTTTAAATAACTGACCATATAAACATATTCTAGACTATATAAAGAGCATAAATATAGATTATTGTGATTAAATGAGTTAAAATGAATGCAAGATCGATTGAAATACTCAAATATACTCAAAATCTTTAAAATCTGCATAGTATATTAGTAATTACAACATATAATCTAATTGTTTCGTAAAAACATATTCTAGACTATATAAAAATCATAAATATAGTTTATTATGACCAAATGACTTAAAATGAATGCAAAATAACTTGAAATGCTCAAATATGATCAGAATCTTTCAAATATGCATATTATGTGCATAATTACAAAGTATAATCCAATTGTTTTGAATAACTTATATCATAAACATATTCTAGACAAAACAAAGAACTTAAATATATATTATTGTATCCAAATCACTTAAAACAAATGCGAAATCGCTTGAAATCTGCATATTATGTCAAAAATTACAATGTATAATACAATGCTTTTGAATAAGTGAGTTCTTAAACATATTATAGACTATATAAAGAGCATCAATATAGATTATTGTGATCAAATAACTAAAAATGAATTTAAAATCGCTTAAAATTCTCAAATATACTTAGAATCTGTAAAATCTGCAAATTATGTGAATAATTATAATGTATAATCCAATCATTTTGAATAAATGAGTTCATAAACATATTATAAACTATATAAAGAGCATAAATATAGATTATTGTCATCAAATAACTTAAAATGAATGCAAAAACGCATGAAATTCTTAAATATACTCAGAATCTGTAAAATCTGCTAATTATGTGAATAATTATAATGTATAATCCAATTATTTTGAATAAATGGTTCAGAAACATATTATAAACTATATAAAGAGCTTAAAAATAGATTATTGTGATAAAATGACTTAATATTAATGCTCAAATATACGGTTGAAATGCTCAAATATAATCAGAATCTATAAAATCTGCACATTATGTTTCTTAATTACAATGTATAATATAATCATTTTGAATAAGTAAATTCATAAATATATTCTAGTCTATATAAAGAGCTTAAACATAGATTATTGTGTTCAAATGACTTAAAATGAAAGTAAAATCGTTTCAAATGCTCAAATATAAGCAGAATAGGTAAAATCTGCACATCATGTGCATAATTACAATGTATAATCCAATCGTTTTGAATAACTGAGTTCATAAACATATTCTAAACTATATAAAAAGGATAAATATAGTTTATTGTGATCAAATGAATTAAAATGAATGCAACATCACTTGAAATGCTCAAATATACAAAGAATCTTTCAAATCTGCATATTGTGTGCATAATTACATAAACATATTTTAGACAAAATAAAGAGCTTAAATATATATTATTGTGATCAAATCATTTAAAACGAAGGCAAAATCGCTTGAAATACTCAAATATACTCAGAATCTTTAAAATCTGCACATTATGTGATAAATTACAATGTATAATCCAATACTTTTGAATAAATGAATTGGTAAACATATTCTAGATTATATAAAGAGCATTAATATAGATTATTGTGATCAAATGACTTAAAATTAATTTAAAATCGCTTGAAATTCTCAAATCTACTCTGAATCTGTAAAATCTGCAAATTTTTTGAATAATTATAATGTATAATCCAATTATTTTGGATAAATGAGTTCATAAATATATTATAAACTATATAAAATGCATAAATGTAGATTATTGTCATCAAATAACTTAAAATGAATCGCTTGAAATATTTAAGTATACCCAGAAACTGTAAAATCTGCACATTATGTGAATAATTACAATGTGTAATCCAATCATTTTGAATATGTGAGCTCATAAACATATTCTAGACTATATAAAGAGCTTAAATATAGATCATTGTCAACAAATAACTTAAAATGAATGCAACATCCATTGAAATGCTCAAATAAACTTAGAATCTGTAAAATATCCACATTATGTGAATAATTACAATGTATAATCCAATCGTTTTGAATAATTGAGCTCATAAACATATTCTAGACAATATAAAGAGCTTAAATATAGATTATTGTCATAAAATAATTTAAAATGAATGTAACATCAATTGAAATGCTCAAATAAACTTAGAATCTGCAAAATATGCACAATATGTGAATAATTATAATGTATAATGTAGTTGTTTTGAATAATTTAGCTCATAAATATATTCTAGACTATATAAAGAGCTTCAATGTAGATTGTTGAGATGAAAATCACTTAAAATGCTCAAATATACTCAGAATCTGTAAAATCTGCAAATTATGTGAATACTTACAACGTATAAACCAATCTTTTTTATTAATTGACCGCTTAAACATATTTTAGACTATATATATAGCATATATAGAGATTATGGAGATCAAATGACTTAAAATGAATGAAAAATCACTTAAAATTTTGAAATATACTAAAATCTGAAAAATCTGCATATCATGTGAATAATTACATTGTACAAACCAATCTTTTTGAATAATTGACCTCATAAAAATATTCTGGACAATATAAAGAGTATAAATAGAGATTATTGTGATCAAAGGAGTTAAAATGAATGCAGAATCACTTGAAATGCTCAAATATACTCAAAATCTTTAAAATCTGCACATCATATTCGTAATTATAATGTATAATCCAATTGTTTTAAATCCCAATTGTTTTAAATCGGTGAATTCGTAAACTTATTCTAGACTATATAAAAAAGAATAAATATAGTTTATTGTGATAAAATGACTTAAAATGAATGTAAAATAGGTTGAAATGTTCAAATTTACTCAGAATCTTTCAAATCTGCACATTATGTGCATAATCCAATTGTTGAGATCCAATCGTTTTGAATATGTCAGCTCATAAACATATTCTAGACTATATAAAAATTAAAAAGTTTAAATATTATGAAAAATTTAAATGTCCCTTATAGAATGTAAGATAAATAATTTTATAATTATTGGAATGTACTAAAAAGAGGAGAAAGCATCTCTGATGATATGTAACTAAGTACATGCACTATTGAATATCAAGACATGATATATATCAAATTCAATATGTTACTTGAAACTTTAGGCAGAATTTAATATACTAAAGTAAACTCACCTAATTCTAAACTAAACGGGTCAACGAACATGATAACGGTCATGGTCGTGTCAATTGCCTTTTGTATAAACCCAATTCCTTGTACATCCATTGGTACCAACCACTGTACCAACTAAGAAATCAGCTCACCAAAAGTAACAATCACCATAACAAACATTATTTCTTCCTTCTCCTCACTGTTTTGATACTAAAAAACCTACCCTTGTACCAATACCTTTCCTTGAATGCAACTGGTATCAAGCCTGTACTTGTGTCATACCAGCCCTAATTTCTCCCACCTTTCTGTACCACCATACATGATCTCAAGTGGTCCTACCAATATATACCAAGACACCTAAAATCAATATAAATTTACTCTCTCATCAACTGAGATCTTCTATGCCAAAAGATCTGATAAAAATTGACCAAAATTTGAAAAAATTAAACAAATTAGCCATACAATTTCTAACTTTATAATAAAAATAAAGAAATCAAATTATTATTAATTCAAATTAGAAAAAAAACTCACAATAGAAAAATTGATGCTTAAAGCAACAATTGATGTGTAATTACTTGTTGACTTATCATATAACACGTATAGCTTTCTGTTTCACAAATACATGAACCCAACATGAGGAATTAATGTAATGAAGTTTGAATAAAAAAATGCATGAAAAATATTCAATTATTTATATGCATTCCCTCAACAATTCATGGCTGCTTATCTCATTTTTGTTTCTCATTGTTAGCTTCAAAGTTTTTCAAAAAAATAATAAGAAAAAAAAGAAATTAAGTTACCTAATTGTAAAAGATGAATATACTGAAACCACCATCCAAAAGATGATTGTTTGGGTGTTCCTTCAAAATCAGCAGCACACAATATAAAAGATGCCCTATAGTCGATATCACTTCCTTTTTTTTCTTCAGTTCAGATCTGAAATTGAAGAAAATACCAAGGAACAACCAACAATTACAAACCTCCCAAAAATATAGCACCAATAGTACCTGGACTCAGTTTAGATTTGAAATTAAAAGATCGATAATCGATAATCTAGATAAAAGGAAAAGAGAAGAAGGATCATTTCTTCACAAAATTTCACAGATTGGGATGACCTGTGCAGTAGATATAAAATTAATGGAGTGCGACAATAATGACGGTTTTGATACCAATTTGATTTCTCTAGCACTATATAAGGAAAATAAATAGTATTTAAATATAGCTTTGAAGCACATTTAATACAAAATAATAATGGCAGCATCAAAGATTTCCTTGATTTGTGCATCTATCCGTGGTTGGTAAGAAAATGAGTTGTCTTGCCTTAAAAATTTTGAAATTAAATTGAAGGGTCAACGAAACTAAAATTTGCTCCCATATATATCATATAAATATACTAAGTGGTACAGAATAGCCAACCAAATGATAATGTAACGGCATTAGTACTAAATGGACCTAAAAGTTTAATTTCTTTAAACAAAACTGAATCATATAATAAGATTTGTAGGAAAGGTAATAAATCCAAATTTCTAAAATAATAACAGCAAGAATACGAAAAATTATTGAATCTCAATCCTTAAATCTTCCTTTCATAAAATAAAACACATGAGAAATCAGGTCTTATAAAAAATATGACAAAATCAAATACAGTCTAAATATAATTGGTTGGGACTTGGGAGTAAAAAGTCAGGAACTAGGAACACAATGCAACAACCTGAATCACTCATAAAAATAAAGAATCACAAAGAAAATCGCCAAAAAATAATTCAACTATTTCTGTCGCCATGTCAAGTATTTGGATTTTTTTTTAAATTTCCAGTCTGATATGGTGTTCAGTTGGAGGGGTGTGAGGGGCTGATGAATTGTGTGCGCCAAGTGGACTTTGTTTATTATTATTATTATTATTATTATTATTATTATTATTATTATTATTATTATTATTATTATTATTATTATTATTATTATTATTATTATTATTATTATTTTATTATTATTATTATTATTATATTATTATTATTTTTTTGGTGTGGGGATCTCTCATGAAAAGAAACAAAAATACCCACCTAAAAATTTGAGGCGTAAAATAAAAACAAAGACCTAGCTATAAAAATAAAAAGAAAAATACAATGGAGAGAAAGAGCCACTGAGACGGAAAACCACTCGAAAAAGGCGATGAAAGAGGTAAAGAGATGATGGAGAGGGGCGATGAAAAGAGGGGCGCCATCAGGCAAAAGAGAAATGGGATAAAACCTATTCTATAAGAAAGATGTAGACAGATCATGAAAGAGTGAAAAAATCATAATACACGATGACAACATTTCTGTGTTCAATTGATCGGCATCTATGGGATCTAGTGATTTGCTTTTCAGGTGCTCCTCGAACCTATTTCAGACGTTATAAAAAATGGCTGATAATTAACTCTGTGTAAGTTTTGGATTCCCTCCGCATTATTTTTCAGTTTTCTGGGTTTCTCTCTTCATTTTGCTATATATTAACCTGCTAAACGTTAAAGTTCATTTTGCTATAATTATGTACTAACAAAATAAAAGAATGCTACAACCAACATAACAGTATGCTAGAACGAGTATATTCACATGAACATACATCCACAGAAGTGCCCAATATAAGTCTAAACTGTACATAAAAAGGCATTTCTAAATAAACTTCGCAAAAAAAGTGTGCCACAAAAAAGAGAAATCTACTGATCTTTTTGGTAACAAGCTTCTTTCCATGTGCTCAACTATCAACGCAAAACTAATATACCCAACACATTGCAGAGGATATCTAGCTTCAACAAAATAAACATATAAACAAAAGCACAAAAGAGATTAATTATCTTAGTTGACTACACTAGTCCTAGTTCTGCCCCTGCCTCCTAGAGGTATACTTTATTCAGTAACCTCATGATTTCCTTTCTATTCTTCCCTAAATGGAGATTTGTAAAATATGCATAGTTGTTATTACCATCGCCATTGCTTGGCAGCTTTGATCCCCAATCTTCCTTTTTTCTTCCTTCTGCCCAACCAGTGAACATTGGAATCTGAAGGAAAAGAACATGAAAAGTGTATATTTTATGTGCTTGGTAGAAGTATATTAGAGAGTTTTGAAAGGCACAAAAGAAGGATGAAATTATGCAAGAAACCTAGCCTCTTTTTATAATGCCACTAAAACTAATTTAATGCATCCTTTGCAAGCGTTAAACTTTGGTAAATATCACTCCACATGATTACTGACACCATCAGTGGAGCTAACTTGTCCATTGGAGCACATAATGTGGATATCAAGGACAATGTGATTTTGCAAATTAAAAAAAGATTAAAATTGACCACCTACCACGGCAGCTCAACCACCGATTTAAACTGTGTATAATATGAAGGCAGCTTGTGCAAGTAACACTAATTTAGAAGTTACAAAAAATATCCTATTATCTATGACTAGTATTTTCACTGGTAAACTATTTCATAAGGTTTCTGAATAACACTTATTATTAGAGAAAAAAAAACTTTAATTAATAATGGGCGTAAAGTATAGCACAAGTTCTCATATTCTTCAGTTAATTTAATAAGGCCATAATTGAGACTTAAATCTCATGAGTCCTGAGAAACAATAACACAAAGAGCAACCAGAATACCATGAACTAGACCAAAGGTTGTAAGACAAAAAGAACAATTTCATCAAAGAATCTTCACGCATTCATATGTTCGCACAAATAATGAAATTTGAGGAACACTTAGAGTTGCAAAAAGGGGGAAAAAAATGAAAAAAAAAGAGGCACCTCATGGATGAGCTTCAGTGATTCCAGAGCAGGACATTTATGGAGCATTATAAGGACGCCTTGAAAGTTGAGCTCATGAAAGCAAAGGCTGACATTCAAGCTCTTCAGATAAGGATAATTCGGCATGCGTACTCCTGGTTCCCATAAGATAGAATTTGGAATTAATTGTGTCTCATCCTGTGGAATAAACACAGAGACACACAAAAATAATGTCAAGTATATTCAATTAAGGTATATATATATGAGTAATGCTAGAATCAAACATATAGAACGTCAAACACGATCCAAACGTCGCACATTAAAATTTCAAACAGTCGATCCAAACCGCTCAATATGATCTCTATATTAAAATATCCTTGATAATAAAATTTTATATTTTTTCATATTTTCTAACTAATTTTTTCAAATTTTCAAAATTGAAGGGTTCATAACTTTTTAGATTGAGCATATTGAAAAATTCCAAAAAATTAGTAAAAAAATTTGAAAAAATATAAAATTTGGTCTCCATAAAGATTTTATACCATAGAACAATTTGAGAGGTTTGGATCGGCCATTCCAATCTTAAAAATTAAAATTTTATCGCGTTGGACAAGAGTATGTGTCCTATATGTTTGACACTAGCCACTCCCTATATATATATATACTATTATCCTGTATATTGTCTAACTACAGGTCTGGTCTGGGGATAAATAAGGCCTTAAAAGAAGGAAAGAGAAAAGAAAAGAAGAAAAAAAGAAACTGACCTTGACATGAAGGCTTAATTCTTCCACATGCGAAATAGCATTCAACAGCCTCGTGATGGCATTTAGGGCACAAGCTTCATCAAAAATAATGTCAGCTTTTTTCAGCAAAGGAACCTCAACATGGATGTGAAACTGATTAGGAAAAAGTTCCCAATTTTCGAAATGGAGGGACTCCAATGAAGGCAGAAACAACTGTAGAGTATCGATTTTTCGATCACCAAGTCCAATTATGAGTTTAATTTTTCTGATGGTTTGGGAGGAAAGGCAAAGCATATCCCTGTTGTGAACCTCGAGGTGTAAGTCCTCTAAGGAGCGAAGTTGAGGGAGAATTCGGCCAAGTTCGGCTGGGTCGACTCCGGAAAATCCAAGGGAGAGGCTTTTGAGTCTGATGCAGGTGGAAGTGAGTGTAGAGGGGAATATATGTGAATTGTCTGGGCCAATGGCAGGAAGTGAGAGAGACTCGAGAGAGTGGATGGAGAAGATGGTTGGAAGAAGGTGAACAAAATCGAAACGACCTTTAATATTAAGGTGGCGCAGGCCGAGGGAGCGGGCCTTGGCAAGCAGGGAAGGGACATAAGAGTCTGGGAGAGATGGGGTAAATTTGTACAAGTCTAGGTGCAAGGTGAGGAGGGGGTGAGAGGGATTGCGGCGGAGGAGAACACGATCAGCCGTGGCAATAAACTTGTGGGAATTGTAGGTGCTTATCTGCACGGAAGGTGAGGCCTCCCAGAGGTGGCGGAAGCGGCGACAGAGTACGGAGGTGCGAGCTGCCGTTGGGGTCGGGAGAAAGGACAGGATTGTGATGAGAAGCGCGTCGGGAAGGTTGGAAAGAAAGTCTGTTTGGTTTGGGTCGACTTGTACTTGTGAGTACGACATGGCTGTCAGTGAAAGTGGAAATGGAAATGGGAAGAGGTCAAGAGAAAACAAGAGGAAAGAGGACTTTGATTATTTTGGGATAGCTCGGCCGACGGCGAAAGCGGTGGTTCTATGCTAGCTCTACCGCTTAAGTGCCACGTATTAGGTTGATGGGCCAACAGTCGGCCCACTAAAATGAATTGGTAATGTAGTGCCAAGGAACCGAAAAATTAAAAAATAATATTAAATTAATATAATATATTAAAAATAATATCAATATAATAATATTTTTTAAATAGTATCACAAGATCAGAATCTAGGATTCCGACCGCAATTACGGAATTCCGGATTCCGATCTTAAATATAGGATTCCTAACAAGGGCAGAACTGAATTTTTGATGTTTTGAATGATTTTAATATAATTCTATATTATAAATATTAGTTTAATATTAATAGTTGTTATATTAATTTGATATGAATGGTTTTATTTTATTTTTTTCAATTATATAAAATATTGTTGTTCCTACTTTACCTTAATAATTAAATAATATGTTATGTTAGCCTCTATATATAATCAAATAATATAAAATACGGCAATAATTAAAATATAAATTTTTAATGAAATATAATATTTAATTAATTTATTTAATTAAAATATAAATAATTATTTTATTTAATTAAAAAATAAATAATTAAGTTATAAATTTTTAATTAATTTACATTAAAATTATAAATTTTGGAAGATAATAACAAATGAACAAGAGCATACATGCGTGAGGAGGGCCGGAGACTTCACGCATGATAATCTAACGGCTGAAGTTATTGCCAACTGTATCAGAAATACAGTAAAGAGAGATATCGGTATTTCCTTACCGGGTGTGAAATCTCTATTGGAGAAAGAATATCCGAATGTGGTGCCCACTTATAAGAAGATTTTGCGTGGGCGAGAGAGAGCAATTAAACATTTTTTCGTATCGTGGGAAGATTCGTACAACAAACTCCTGAGTCTTTTATTGGCTATACAGAAGACGACCCCTGGGACGCAGATCAAATGATTGTTTACAAATTTATAATTTTAATGTAAATTAATTTAAAATTTATAACTTAATTATTCATTTTTATTTAAATAAAATAATTATTTTTATTTTTATTAAATTTATATTTAATTAAATAAATTAAATAAATTAATTAAATTTATATTTAATTAAATAAATTAATAAAATTTATATTTTGTTAAAAATTTATATTTTAATTATTGCCGTATTATATATTATTTGATTATATATAGAGGCTAACATAAAATATTATTTAATTATTAAGATAAAGTAAGAACAACAATATTTTACATAATTGAAAAAAATAAAATAAAACCATTCATATTAAATTAATATAACAACTATTAATATTAAACTAATATTTATAATATAGATATATATTAAAATCATTCAAAACCTCAAAAATCCAGTTCTGCCCTTGTTAGGAATCTTGGATTCCGATCTTAGCTAAGATCGGAATACGGGATTCCGTAATTGCCGTCGGAATCCCAGATTCCGATCTTGTGATACTATTTAAAAAAATATTATTATATTGATATTATTTTTAATATATTATATTAATTTAATATTATTTTTGGAAATTGATTACTGACATCTGCAGTTTTGCCATCCCTGCCATCGTTAAATATAAAGTAAACATATACGGCAAACAAACTGAACATATAGACAATCTAAGTGAACAAAAACAAACAAATAAGTTCAATGAAAATAAGTTGAATATGTATGTAAAATTCTGAACAAATGATGACAACACTTATTTGTTTGTAAGTGTTCACTTAGATAGAATATATGTTCACCTTGTTTGCTGTATATGTTCACTTTATATTTAGCGATGACAGAGATGGTAAAACTGCAGATGACAGTTATCATTCCTGATTATTTTTAAATTTTCGGGTCAAGGAATATATTTGTTTCTACATTTCTCAGACCAAATCAGATTAATATTGCAAGCGGAATCTGATAGATTTTCTTATTATTATTGTTGTTGTTGTTGTTGTTGTTGTTGTTGTTGTTGTTGTTGTTGTGGAAAACATGAACTAACAAAATTTGTACCTCAATGTAAAATAATTTAATAGATAAAATAAAAACATTATATCGAATTCAAATTCAAAAGCTAGTCGCACAGAAGGTGTAAATAATTCAACATACATTTGATATTTCTATACTCAAAATCAACACGTCGATTCAACCTTGACCTTCAATATTTAGAGATGAGATGACTAACTAAACCTACATGTCGATTCAGAGTCAACGAAATGCCGAATTAAATATAGTATTTAACAAGCTTCTAAACATTAGTGTCTTGACCTCAAAATCAATAATAAATTTTTGTACCGACAATACTTCACTGCATCATTTGGTGTGTTTGGATCGTTGGAAGAAAGAAAAAGAAGAAAAAAGAAGGAAAAAAATTATAAACAATCCAAACTCTTCACAAAGTTACACACTTTCCAATATTTCTTCCCACTTCTTCCCTTCTTCCTTCTTCCCACACCTATCCAAACGGAGCCATTGATCTAGCAAATGCATTTTCCGGTCTAATATAAGGTGAACGACTGAAGGTTGGAATTAAAGCGATTTTTAGTTTTTTTTACGAATTAATCAAAATCATGTTACTCTTATAAAAACCAAAATTAATTTCATTCCACTAAAATATTACCATGTAAAAAATATAAGACTATGTGGATTACTTCATCAAATAATGGAATCAAATAGCGCTGATATCAGGAGTCCTGGGTCACAAAAATATGGCTGCAAACTTACAATTAGTCAGGGATCCTTCTCGATGCCTAATATTTATGGTTTTTTTTTTCTTAAATCATTTTTGGGAAAAATCTAGACATACCTACACCTAAAATCTTGTTAATTTAAAATTTAATCTTACAGTATTTAATGTCACGTTAAAATTTTATATTATGCTAATTGGACAATTACACCCTTCATAAACTATTTCTTCGATGGATAACTTGTCATTATTTTTATTTGTGTGTGCAAAATTTCAAACTTTTCTACTTATTATCTAACCTTCTTGTATAGGTTCTTGTTTTCATTCCTCATTCTTCTCCCTATTCGGATTCTCTTTCTTATTCTCATATTTAATCAATTTAGGGTGCATTTGGATGATCTAAGAATAAAATTTGAATTAGTTATTCGGATTAAAAAAAATATTATTTTTAAAAGATCAAGAATAAGTTTTTATTTTATTTAGAGTGCTATTTTTAAGTGGTCTAATATTCAGATTAAATTTCTATTAATAGAGTATTTGGATCATCTTCTTAATGTGGATTAAGAAGTTATTGGAACAACTTTTAATCCAGATTAAAAAGGTGATCAAAATATCTTACGAATAAAAATTAATTGATAGACGTATTCTGAGACATTTAGCAGTGGTTTTTCTTGCTTGACTATTTTTATAGGGAATTGCTTCATACCATCCCCTCATTTACCATCTCGTACCATCCCATCTTCCATAATTTTCTCTCCCATTCGATTCTCCCTCCTTTCCAATTCTCCATTCCTTCCTCCTTCCGACCTCCGACCTCCCTCCCTCTCTCCGACCTCCGATCTCTTTCCATCTCTCCTCTGATCCAGCTGCCGTCGCATGATCTCTTCTTCCACCATTTCTCCTCCGCCTCCATTGCTTCTCCACTGATCGAGGTGTAAACTTAGGTCAAACAAAAATAACCTTGTTTACTCGACTAGTCGTTCGTAGTAAAGCAAAGGTGTCGATTCCACAGAGACGGTGATGAATACTAATCCTATTTGTTCCCTAAAGCTAGACAATCAAATGTTTCAAACTAAATAATTAAAGTAGATATGCGAAATGCAATTGGAAATATGAATGAAATGCAAAACAATTGAAATAAATATTTTTTGGGGGTTTTTGAATGTTTAAAATATGATGAGAAAAATGCCTCAGGGTTCGATTTCACTCAGGTTTGGTCACATGGTTGTAGAACTTTAGCACTGTCGTGTTCAGTCCCACTAATCCGGTCCGGATTTTGGCCAATCCGGTCCGAATTTCACTGGGTGAATGCTTACTCGATTGCTAATCTATACAAGCCAAAGGTCCATTTAGCCATAACTAAACTCCCTAACCCTCTGCTATCGCCTATTGTGTATGGTATTTGGTATCGAATCTAGTGTTAACCCTCATCGAATACATTGTACCAACTTTCGTTTGTTGGTAGACCTATTCCAGTTGTTGATTTTCTACGAGATATCTACTTTAAACTATTGTTCAAATAGAAACTTTCACTTTTGGTTAATTCCTGGTTGACTTTCGCATTTTTACTTACCTCAAAATACTTGTCTTATCTATTAAAACATGTTGATGTCCTAACAAATGTGGTCATTCATCCATTAAGCAACATAGTTAATAAACAATTCCTTGCACAAGCAAGCATTGATAAACTCCAACTAGTAATTAGCCATTTCGATCAACAAAATAAGTAGTTCATAGCAAGTGGCTGAAGTAAAGTTGTGTCATGGAGAAGTGTGCCTCACCAAGGAACAACAAAAGGGTAGTGAGATTATCATTGCTCAATTGTTTGTCACTCAGATGAGTGAATTTTCTGATGTTTATTCAACCCTAGAGGATCACTTACCCAACCTGCCACCTCAGTTGCAGCAAGTGGTTCTAAAATTTAACTCAGTTTTCTCTGACCCCTCTTCACTACCACCAGTTAGACTTATTGACCACCAAATTCCTCTTAAAACAGATGTGACACCTGTTAATATAAGGCCATATAGATTCTCTCATTTTCAAAAACTAGAAATTGAAAAGATTATAGAAGAATTGCTAGTGAGTGGTTACATCAGAGCTTCTACTAGCCCCTTTGCTTCTCCAATCTTGCTAGTAAAGAAGAAAGATCATTCCTGGCGCCTTTGTGTGGACTGTGGATTATAGGAAACTCAATGATATTACTGCCAAAAATAAATTTCCAATACCCATTATTGATGACCTTTTAGATGAGCTTCATGGAGCTAAGATCTTCTCCAAAATTGATTTAAAATCTGGTTATCATCAGATTAGAATGTTTGAAGGAGATATACCCAAGACTGCATTCAGAACTCACCTAGGTCACTATGAGTTTACAGTAATGTCCTTTGGCCTGACCAATGCCCCAGCTACTTTTCAGGCATTGATGAACTCTATCTTCAAACCATTCCTCAGGAAGTTCATGTTAGGAAATCGCTCAATTTTAATTTTTGTGACTAATTACACTTAATTATCTCATTAAACAAAGAGCAAAGTAGATCTAGTGCATAAGTTCAATTCGACACAAGAGAAAAAAATGGGAAATTGATACCTCATCCAATATAGCAATTAGATGGCTCGATCCACGACATAGGAGTCGGTGGCGTGCTCTCCGCGCCTCCACCAAGGTTGATGGCCGCCGCCTCGAGTCCACTAAGGTATTAACTAAGTTCTCAATAAATTATGCTAGTAATTTGGAGAACAAGACTAATTCCTAAGCTTTCCCTTCTTCTAACCAATTCTCCTAATTAATTTAAGTGGAAAGCTTGCTCAACACATGAGCTAGGAGGTGGGAAAGAGAAGAGAAAGGAGAAAGAAATTTCTGAAAATTTCTTCTCTCTCTTTAAATTTTCAGCCAAGGAGGAGGCTCAAAGGTGGCTAGGTTTTCTCTCTCCAAATAGTCCTCTTTTATAGCCAACCACTCCTCATGACAAGTTGCAGCTATTTACAACCTTGCCACTTGCTCTAGCTGAAATTTTAATGGGCTAGGCCATATTTTAAATGATCCCATTACTCTTCTCATTTAATTGCACCTCCAATTGAATATTTAAATAACTAATTAATTAAAGGCCCAGTTAGCTCAAATAAATAAATGTGTTGATTATAATTAATTATTAACTTATTAATAATTAATATTGAATTAGTCAATGCATTAAAATATTTCAATATGATCCATTTGACTTAATTAATAATTATGGTTCATGACGGTACATAATTAATTAGTTGACTTATCATACTTTTGCAAAATTCACTGTTGCAAATAAATAATTAATGAACGTATGGTTAAACACCTATTTTGTGTGACCCTTTGAGGATTTATGCTCTATTGGCCATGGAATTAAATCGTTATATAATTCTAATAATCATAAGCGGTATCTAGCAACACGTTATGATTCTCAATTCACATAAATAGTGTACTGCTATGATCGGAGGTAAAACCTAGGTCAAATTAAACCTCAATCTAATCTAATGCAGTATAGCTTGAGGATCGAATCCGCAGGGACGGTTATTCTAAACTTTAGACTTTAAGTAATTTAGTTCAATTAATCTAGGGGTAAACCAGTCAAAAAGTCGATTAATTAATTAAAAGGATTGAATTTAAACTAAAAGAATTAATTCTAAATTCTAATTAATGTCTAAATTACTCTAAATATTAAGGAAAAGATCTAAACTCGAATTAAGGACTTAAACTAGGGTAATTGATCGGGTTCCACTTCCAGGCACTATCCTGACGGGTCGACAGGATTCCTGGCGGGTCGCCAGAACAGTATGACAATTCAGTTTAATTAGTTTCTAAGTTCTCTAAGTTCAGGTTTTTGGCTTAGACTCTGGTCCAAATACTAACTCTCGTTCTTGATTTGGTATTACTAAGTTTTAACCTCTAACCTCCCTAAAAACCTAAGTTTCAACTCTCGTTTCTTGGCTTAAGTTTTAGGGTTTGCTTTAACTATTCGGTAGGATATCCTAGATCTCTCGATCTTAGGAGGGAATAAACCTCTCGGCTAAGTTCCGGTTTCACCTTTTGGGTATACTAACTATCCTATGGTTTGAGAACATAAATCGTTTTGAAATTAGGGTTCTATTTGCTTATCTACGAGGTCAGGCCTAACCAAGTGAGCAAACCTTCAAATCAACTCAATTCAATTCACAATTTCAGCAAATAAACTCAAGCAAAGCAAAGCAACTTAGAAAAATTAGAAAACTAAATAAACTTCATTAATCTACCAAGTCATGGTTCCCTACAATTGCCCCTAAACTAAACTACTCACTAAAAGTCATACTAAACATGAAGATAAAAGGTTTCAGCAAACTAAACATCAAAGACAGAAAATAGAGAAAGTTTACAACAAGAAACAACAGCAAACAACTCTCAGCCTGTTTTCTGGCGGGTCGCCAGAGATCCTGGCGGGTCGACAGGAGGCAGCTGGGGGAGACTTCTGCTATCTCTTCTCGAATTCTCTCTCTCTAAAACTGACTTCAAACTGACTTCTCTCTTTCTGGAGCTCTCCCTATGTTTAAATAGCTCTCCAAGGCGGTTCCCATAGGCGGAGATCATGTCTGGCTCGTCCAAGAATAGAGAAAGTGCTCTGCCAGAAATATCTTTCCAAATTGGGCAGGTCGGTTTATGTCTGGCGGGGTCGACAGGAATCCTGGCGGGTCGCCAGAAATCCTGGCGGGTCGCCAGAACAGGGGACTTGTCTGGTTTGACCCTGTTCCTTTGCTCCAGTCGCTTGGACCCTGATTTGCTCCGCTTAAACACTGCCTTGGGCCCAATTTGCTCCAAATCATCACTGAACCTGAAATTAGACAAGGGCAAATAGCAGTACCATATTTCTAACCTAAATTGCATTAAATCTAACTAAAACACAAGCATTTAATTGAAATTAAGGCCTAAAAGGGTTGAATATTTCGATGTGAAACCCGCCTATCATGCTACAGTATCACAATCATAAATGTATTTTCCTATTTTTATTCTTATGTCACACGATATCGTCGTATAATCCAGGATAGGAATGTGTCATTCTTGCAGATTATACGTTTTTTGATCTAGAGTGGATCACTTAGTTGCGCGCATACGATCCAACTCCATCAATGGACCCAAACAGATATCATCGCTCACTAAGTGAATTAATGAGGGACATACGGTTTTCTTGATGATTAGCTTTTCCCCGCACAAATCAAGAGAATATAAATAAAGTCCGTATAGCAGCCCTTATAGGGAATCGGCGGTAGACAATATTTATTGAACTTATCCTCATGTGGAAAAGATAAACATCTCAAACTTAGAACCAAAATCATAACGAAATAAATAATGACACATAACACAATCCATATATTTATTTCGTTGGGTCAAGTCCTGTACTATGTTCCATAACATATACATATGCAATTAAGTTGGTAACTCTTTAATTACCTATGATTTGTAGAACTTAATCATCACTTAACTTGCATACTAATCTTATATGATAATTAATGTTCCTTGTTAATTATCAAGTTTATGGACCGTTTAGATTTATTATTGTCATTCTAAAGAATGATCCATAAAGATCCACAATTTAGATCCTCAACCTGAATGATCTGTCAATAATAAACCTAGGAACAAATGATTAAAAATCATTCACAACATAAACTAGTATTTAAGTCATCTAATTCATTGACTTCTAGGACATAACTCCAACAATCTCCCACTTGGCCTAGAGTCAATCAGTAGTGACTTCTAGCCAGTGAAGAATCGAGAACAATGTCATATCTACATATATACATGTCTCAGACCTCAAAATAAATAATACGCTTAAAGCTAGTTACTCATACGTCCACCACGTATGGATGCATAATTGCATCTTGTATACTGCTTAAGGTAGAGGTCATGTTAGAGTGTTCGCTGTGTTCGCGAACCTATCCAATTTTGTTTGACCCTATATATATACACTACTATATATATGTTCTTGATCATCATCATATGATATCAAGTGATATCGTTATAGATCATATTTGAATCTCCAATGTAACATTGGGTTCTTTAGGAGTAAGTTGTGGTTCGAGATGCATAGAACCATAATAGCTCGACTAAGAACTCGATCCAAAATAAACTTCTTTTATTGCTTCACAAGTTGCTATGTATTTTGCTTTGGTGACGGAAACAGTTGTAATATTCCATTTAAAACACTTTCTAAACTTACAACACCACCTTTTAAGCAAAATATGTAGCTTAATTGTGATTATATCAATCTTTTGAAAAACTTTTATCAATGTAACAACTTACACGAGATTTCTTTCATCTTAAGAGATGAAACATTATATCACTCTTTCTCATAAGATACTCGAGGATATCTTTGACCATCGTCCAAATGTGTCTCTCATTATGGAAGAGCACATTCAACACTTGTCAACTGCACTACAAGTGCTACAAGATAACAAGCTGTATGCAAAACTGAGCAAGTGTGCAATTGGTACTACTATGGTGGAGTATTTGGGTCATCTCATTACTGAGGAGGGAGTATCAACTGACCCAAGCAAAGTGGAGGCAATGACTACATGGCCAACTCCTACCAACATCAAACAATTGAGGGGTTTTTTGGGCCTCGCTGGTTATTATAGGAAGTTTGTGAGAAATTATGGCATGATTAGTAAACCATTAACTGAACTGTTTAAAAAGGATGCTTTTAAATGGGGTATAGAAGCACAACAGGCATTTCAATTGCTCAAACAGGCCATGATTACCACCCTAGTGTTGGCCTTACCTGATTTTACAAAACTCTTCATAATTGAAACCGATGCCTGCCAATTGGGAATTGGTGTTGTTCTCATGCAAGATAAGAAACCATTGGCATTCTTCAGTAAAGGGTTAGGCATAAAGAATCAAAGACTCTCCACTTATGAAAATGAACTATTGGCAGTAGTTGCTGCAGTGACCAAGTGGAAGCATTACTTGATGGGTGATACCTCCATCATCAGAACTGTTCATATCAGCTTGAAGCACCTCTTGGAGCAAAGGGTCAACACTGCCATGTAGCATAAGAGCCTCAGCAAACTGTTGGATCTACACTATGTTATTTAATATTAAAAAGGGGCTTACAACTTGGTGGCTAATGCATTGTCTAGAAGGGAAGGGCATGATGGTCCAGATATGTACTCTACTGACCTGTATTTGCTTTCTGAAATCACTTCACAGTGGGTCACAGACCTACTCGACAGTTATGACAATGATGAGTGGATTGATGGGTTAAAAAAGAAGTTACTTACTGGACCTGTTGAATCCTATAAGCTGACTTAGCATCAGGGTTTACTGAGGTATAAAGGTAGGATGTGTGTAGGTAAGGCAAACCAATAGAGACATAAGCTGCTGCATGAGTTTCATGGAACCAATTTAGGAGGTCATTCTGGCTCCCTAGTCACTTATAAACGCATGAAGGCTCTTTTCTACTGGCCATCCATGAAGCAGTTCATTGTTGATCACATTAGGCAGTGTGAAGTATGTCAGCTTACCAAGCCAGAACATGTACAATCTCCTGGACTGTTACAACCACTACCCATACCATCTGAGGCTTGGAACAACATAGGTATGGACTTTATTACTGGGCTACCTAAGTCTGAAGGGAAGGAGGTGTTGTTGGTGGTTGTAGATCGCCTGACCAAGTACAGTCACCCATATACTACAGCTAGTGTGGCTCAGGTTTTTCTAGATAATGTGTATAAACTTCATGGGTTGCCTATGAGTATTGTCTCAGATAGGGACCCAATTTTCACCAGTCAATTTTGACAAGAATTGATGACCAAGCTTGGGGTCAAACTCAATTTAAGCACTTCCTATCATCCCCAAACTGATGGTCAAGTAGAGAGAGTCAATCAATGTGTGGAGGCCTACTTGAGAAGCATGGTTTTCCAACAACAAAAGAAATGGGTGAAATGGATACCATTAGCTGAATATTGGTATAATACCAATTTTCATAGCTCAATCCACTCCACCCCGTTTAAGGCCTTATATGGGTATGATCCTCCTGTGTTGGCATTGGGGTCTGCACCAAGATGTTCTATGGAGTCAGTGAATGAGATGTCGAGACAAAGGCAACAAATGCTAGTCGGCCTCAGAAGTCAATTGATCAAAGCACATGAGAGAATGAAGAAATTTGCTGACTCTAAGAGGAGTGAGAGACATTTTAGCAAAGGAGATTGGGTTTATTTGAAATTGCAGCCCTGCAGACAGTTATCAGTCTCTGGCACACACAACAGCAAATTGAACCCTAAGTTTTATGGACCCTATGAAGTTTTGGAGAAGGTGGGCCCAGTAGCCTATAAATTGAATTTGCCTGCCACATCATCTATTCACCCTGTCATACATGTTTCTCAATTGAAGGCAAGGGTAGGTGCTGGACAACGAGTGGCCCCATCACTTCCTCTCATCAGCTCTTTTACACCATCAGTGAAGGAGCCAGTAGAAATTTTGGCTAGACGCCTAATTAAGAGGAGAAATAACCCCATAGCTCAAATTCTGGTACAATGGAGGGACCAGCCACCGGAGGAAGCCTCTTGGGAAGATTATGCATCACTGACATTTCGCTTTCCAAACTCAATCCTTGAGGACAAGGATCCTTTCAAGTGGGGAGGAATGTCAGGTGGGGAACAGTTAGAATTAGGTATGGCAGTTGGTGCATTAAAGGCGAGTAACATACCGACGGAAGAGATAACGGATAAAAGGAAAGGTGTTAATAAAAGGGTGGAGCCCAGGGAAGATCAAAGAAGCGACGTCAGGGATGAGCCTACACGACCTCATCAAGATTAGCGCAGACGGGGAATGAAGGGTTGGATTGCAGAGCGATTACTGAATTTTAGAAGAATGGAAGCAGACGTGTTAGAATTGTATTGGTTGGGTAATTAGTAGTAGAATATAGAAGTGTTGTTAGTGATGGAAGAATTGATTGTTGTCTGTTATATTCAGCGCAGCTGCGCTTGTAAGAAATAGAAAAGAAAATCAATAAAATCAGTTCTATTATTCTCAATTTCTCTTCCTTGTTCTTTCTTCTCTTTTCTTCTCTCTCTCAATTGTACCAATCCAATTGTAATTCATTACAAGGGCGAGACATTTTGTAACCACAGAGGCATAGAGTTCATCCTGATTCGCTCGGCCTGCCTCGACCTCCGATATTGAAGGCCCAGTTTGATGAAGCTGCAAATTTCTTTATCGGAGGACAAAGCTGATGAGGAGCAGGACACTGTACGGGAGATGAGGAAGCTAAGCACATGTTTGTGATATCTATAATACGTATTCCAATAGACTTTATCTTTATATACTTCCTTTTCTGTTCTTTTGTCTTGCTTAAAATAGTTTACAAGACATTTCTTTGGTATTTTGCAGTAATTGTGAGACTTTAGGAGTCGAGGGCCCACTCGATAAGCTATGTAAGGATGTGCTGATTTGTGGCTGTGGGTCGTACTTGGGCCCGTCAGTATTCCGTTCCGCCATGTTGTTCCGTTCTGTTGCGTCCAAACGGAACGTTAAACGGAAGATATTTCAGTTTCGTTTTTGAAAACGGAACTGAAATTTATAAACGTTACTGAAACAAAAAATAGAATGCAGCTAAAATCAATGGTAAATGAAGACGGAACTTTAAACGGAATGGAAATTGTTACGTTTGACGAAACGGAACGTTAAACGAAATAAATTTCAGTTTCGTTGTCTGGAACGAAACGGAAACGGAACAGACCAATTCCGCGTTCCGTTTCAACGTTTCACAAGTCTAGTCGTACTCATGCCATTGGAAGTTTGGAACCTTCTATCAAAGGTTCAGAACAAAAGTATTGAGACCTGGCTGTTATGTTTTCGACAGCTGTCACTGTCTCCACCCCTATGTGGGCTTGGGGTTATCTTACTTTTATTTGTTTATTGATTTCTATTTGTTTTCATTTGAGAATTGTAGTTGTGAGACTTGTATGCTTGATAGGCATCTTTAGGCCTGAAAACGGCGACCGTTTCGACCGTCTTTTCGTTTCGTTTCGTCTAAAACGAAATAAAATTGTTAAAGATTTTGGTTGCGTTTTAAAAAACGAAACGGTTAACGCAAGTATGAAATGGTTTCGTCCATGTGTATTTTCGTGGTATTTTTGTGATTTCAATCGTTTCGTTCAAAATGAAACGATTAATGCAAATGATAATCAGTTTCGTGTCCAAAACGCAACGATCAACGCAACAGTCCAGTTGCGCGATCGTTTTACACGTTATGCATCCCTAGGCATCTTTTGAAATTACAAGCAGAGTGAAGTTATTTATCCTATTCTACTGCTTTTATCATTACATACACTCAATAAAGTTGTGTGTTGATTTGAATAATTGTGATTGTTGCTGCTTTTTAAAAGATTCAATTCAAAAACATTGATACTTGTAAAGTAGCATGAAATTTATTTTAAATTTTATGGTCTCATTTTTACAAAACATTTCTTACCTTTGTTTGCCTAGTGAACCTTCATTGAAGGTGAAAGATTATTTATTTATTTAAAGTTCCTCTATTATTGCTAACTGTAATGTAGTTTCAGTGAAATCCATACTGTTTACCAAGACACCAAAAATCTTAAATGCAATGAAGTCTCACCAATTTGCACAGAAAATATATGAACCATCAGAATACAATGCACGCTAATAAACATCGCGGAAATCATTTGCCGTTGCCATTATGGATTGTCTAGAAGCTTTGGAAATTTGTTCAATTGTTTCACTGCAAAGCAACATCTGAAGTCAATTGTGGTGTTCTGAGGTTATGTACTGAGCATTATTAAGTAATTTATTTGTTTTTCAAGGTGCCCAAACCTCTTCAGGAAATGGCTTGATTATGCTGCATCAGTGAGTACTGAAACTATGCTTAAATTGTAAAGCCTATCATCTCAACCTGTTTTGGGTTTATTCCCTTCATTTTGTCATTTCCTCAGACAATTGAAATTGAAACATCAATTCAATTAATGCAGAAATAAAACTTCATAGACTTATGATTATGTCTAAAATAAAATAAATAACATAAAGGCCCCACAGAACAATAAGCTAAAGCCTCCGTTTGGATGCGTTGAAAAAAAGTGGGAAGAAGGAAGAAGGGAAAAAAAATTATAAACAATCCAAACTCTTCACAAAGTTACACACTTTCCAATACTTCTTCCCACTTCTTCTCTTCTTTCCTTCTTCCAACACCTATCCAAACGGAGCCAAAAGGAAGACATTCAAAATAAACTTCCAGGGTACAAAAGTGTAATAATTTACATAAACATGAGTTACACACAAAACATTTCCTTTTGTTGCTTTTAAAAACATACTCCTGCATTCTCAAAATTTCACAAATTAGCAACTACTAGTAGATGAGAACACCACGTCTACAAATATTTTTCCAAAAAAAATTGATACAAAAAAATAAAAAAAATGACTTGCATATAACTTATAACTGATACGGCCTACGAACTTGCTTGCCTCTTAGATGTATACTTGTTATTCAACGACTTTATATATTCAAATTCTTTAACGTTCTCCCCTAAATGGAGATTTCTGAAATAAACATAGCGGCAACCACTGCACGGCAGCTCCGATACCCAATCTTCCCAGTTCCTCAATCTTGACCTATAAGTGAACTTTGGAAACTAAAAAAAAATTGAAATACATATGATCAGTGGCATTATACTTGTAAATTTGTAAAAGCAAACAAAAAGAAAATGCCAACAGCAAGGAAGCTAGGCTTTTTACATCACATTACTAAATTGGCTCTCTACACAAACCCCAAAATAATAATAATAATAATAATAATAATAATAATAATAATAATAAGAAGAAGAAGAAGAAGAAGAACAAGAACAAGAAGTAGTAATAGTAATAGTAATAGTGATAGCAATTAAAAGAAAAAAAAAAGAAAGTAACTCTAAAAAAGTTATGCACCTCATGAACAAGCTTAAGCGATTCCAGAGCAGGGCAATGATGGAGCACTGCAACAACTGCTTCGAAGTTGTGCTTGTGACAGCACATGGTCACATCTAAGCTCTTCAGATTAGGAAAATTTGGGGGATCTTTGCCTGGTTCCAACAGTATAGTAAATGGAACCATCTCATCCTGTAGGAATCACACAAAGGCGTTGAAATCCAACAATACAAACAATTGTAGCCCAAATAACTGCAAACTATTATACTTATATTATATGCCTACCTGACACACAGACTAAAATATCACTACACTATTATTAATCTTGAAAAGCAGAAGCTAATTGATAGGTTTCTGACAGACATGTCTAAGCAAATGAAAATATGCTTGCACCAGAACTGTAGGTACTTAGCTGCCCTAGTAAATTATTGGCTTTACCGATATTGGCAAGCAGGTCAACAACTTTGCAATACCCAACACAACAAAATTGGTCACCAGGAGAGGGTGGACTTGAGCCATCATCAAAGAATCACAAGAATACTTTATATAATAATCACAGCTTTGGCAATATTGGAACTTTCATTCATTTAATCTCACTATCATAAGCCAATTTTATCATGCTAAGGCAATTTATATGGCAATCCAATTTTAAGCTTTATTCATGCATCCAGGTTATCTCTCATACCATTTGTTTCTAGTCTATATAATTCCCAACAGCATGATCAGTTCCAAATTCACCCAAACAAAATCAAAATGTTCATCAAGTACAAGTATATACAAATAAATAGATCATGAAATCATATTCTTTTTATCAGACTGAAATTTTCAGTCAATAATAGAAAAAATAGCAATGTAACAAACAGTGGTGAAGCACATTACCTCACTCTCCTTGAGGTGCAGGCTTAATTCTTCTGCTTGTGAGATGCATTTGAGCAACCCAGCAGCAGCACTGGCATCTTTTTTGTGCAGCTCGTCAAGTTTAATCACAGCTTTTCTGAGCGAAGGAATTGCTCCATGAACGTGAGGTAGGCTTTTATTGATCGACAGCCCATGAGTTTCAAAACAAAGAAACTCCAATAAAGGCATTGATAATTCCAAAGTATCAAAATTTTCACAACCCACAACAACAATCAACTCCAATTTTCTGATTGATTGGGAGGAAAGAAGCATTGGATCCGTAACACAAATCTGAAGATGTAAATCTTCCAGAGAAGGCAGTTGAGAGAGAAGCCGGTTGATTTCAGCCGGGTTGATGTCTACCAAACTGAGGGAGAGGCTTTTGAGGCAGGTCAAGGTGATGCTTGATGGAAATTGGAATGCTTGAAGAGATGAAACTGAAGGCCTGAGAGTAGGAAGTGAGAGGGACTGGAGTGAGTGGATAGAGAAAATAATATGGAGGCTATGTAACAAATCCCAAGAGCTGCAACTCTCGCCAATGGTGAGGTGGCGGAGAAGGAGGGATTGGGCCTTGAGAAGCAAGGAAGAAAAAAAGGAGTCCTTGAAACCGGCGTAGCCCGAGATATCGAGGAGGAGGCTGAGAAGCAGGTGGGAGGGATCGCGGCGGAGAAGCGCACTGTCGGCCATGGCGACAACGTTGTCGCATTTGGGAGGAGGAAGGTCTCGGCTTATGAGCTCCAGGGAAGGGCGGGCTCGCCAGAGGTGGCGGAAGCGGCGGGAGAGGAAGGAGGTGCGAGCGGCGACGCGGAGGGGAAGCAAGGAGAGGATGGTGAGGAGCAGCGCGTCGGGGAGAGCTGAGAGATGGTCGATTTCGTTGGCATTGGGATCGGGAAGGTGCGACTGTGAGTCAATTGGAATTGGAGTGGTCGCCATGCCAGCCGCGATTCGCCAAGGTCGATTGTGACTTGTGTCAACTGCGAACAGATATAGTCGACTCAGGTCCAGGAGCCGAAAAATCTGTTTAACACCAGTCAATTAGCGATGCACGCTAAGTTCTTTTAATTGACCATAGTACCCTGCACTCCCCGGACCGAAATCCTCTACAGCCGTTTACGTCCAGCCAACCTCATTTTTTGCAAAATTGAAAAATTTTAAAATTAAAATGAGGAATGTAAACCGTTAATTTTGTTCAAATTTATGAAAGATGCATTTTCATATAAGTTTTATAAATTTTAGAGTTGATTTGATACTAGATCAAGTGGTCAACAAATGAACGAATCTGGTTAACTATCACTAATTAATTCTAATACGTTCATTTATTGACCATTTGATCTAATATCAAATCAACTCTAAAATTTATAAAACTTATATAAAAATACATCTTCCGTAAATTTGAATAAGATCAACGGTTTACATTCATCATTTTAATTTTAAAATTTTTTTATTTTGTAAAAAATAGAATTGGCTGGACATCTCTACAGCCATTTACGGCTGTAGAGGATTTCGGTCCTGCACTCTCCCGGTTTACCGATCCACTTCCATTTTTTTTTTGGAAATGACTTAAATGTTCTTAGTGGAAATGCAGTGCAAAAGAAAAATTTTAAAAACGTGAAGGACATTTTAGTTCAAATAGGAATGAGTCTCCAAATTACGGCCTCACAGATTAAAATTGCGGATTCACATGGTAATATATGTATCCGTTCGGATGCGGATACGAATTTTTTTAAACAGATGCTATGCGAATATGGGAACAGATGAGAATCCGAAACTGGAAATCGAACCCAGGACATGTCAATCATTATCCAACAACTCAAACCACCAGACCAAGACCCCTTTTTTTATTAATGTATTTTGTGTCTATATATATTGAGTTCAATATTAACTTGACCATTTGGAAATTTTTGGACGATTGAAATTTTAGTATGAAACAAATTCATTAATGCCATGAATTTGATAATGTGTAATGACAATTTAATTAATAAATTCATATGAATTATCGAAAATCCAATTTAATTAATAAATTCATTTGAATTTGGTAATTGAATCCAATATCTCGAGAATTCAACCAATAATGTTAACGATAATTTAATTTCTACATATTATGTAGTATTTTGATGTAATTTTGGATTTGATTGATTGAATGAATAAAGTCTAAGAACCGCCAACCTAATTATCATATAGTTTATATTGTCAGAATATAACTCATTATATGACGTGAATATTTTCTTTTTAATGCTTTGACTACTCTCATATGCGACAAAAATTTATATACACTATAAATTTATAAAAAAAGTTCTAAAAAAATTTAATTACAATGTAATTCGTATCCGAGTATTCAACTCCATATTCGATAATATCCGAACGTATTCGTATCTGCTTAATATCCGAACCGTATCTGTATCAGAAAAAAAAATATGGATACGGATATGAAAAGGCCAACATCTGCTCCGTTCCGATCCGTTTTCATCCCTAATGACAGCATATAGCCATATACCATTCTCTCATTCCTTACACGTTGCCCCCACCGTATCTAATTTTAATGCCATTATGGATTTCTTTTTTTCTTTTTTATGAAGCGATCTTTGTAAATTAAAGTACTTTCTATAGATATTTTTTTTTAAAACCCAAATGTACATAAAAGTGCACGCAAAAATAACAAAATTATATTCAACCATCATACAAATTGGCTCAAAACATATACACAATTGCCTCTTTCATCTATGATTTCCAACAAAACAAACATTTTTTATAAAATGAGAGATTTTTAACCTGCTAAGGGGTTTGAACATAAAGAGAATGATATATCGATTTTTCTTAGAAAATAATCCAGCAGAGAGCAAATTTAAGGTGATGGGCGTTTGGCTTAGCTTTACAAGACAAATAATAATAATAATAATAGTAATAATGAAATCTAAGTTCCCAATTAATAAAATGTTTCAATGAAAATTATGTGAAGAAACAACATTTTTAATACTCGCTAGCAACTTCAATTTCCAATTTCAATTCGCTGAGAAATTTAGGTGGCATGAAGTTCACTTTTTTTTCTGAAAAAGTTCGTTCAATTGGAAATGAATGTACGGAGTACAGAGTATAAGAAACATGATTTTTGGAACCAATACAATGAGTAAGGGTATAAAGTTAATTAAACAAGTTCAGCGTGTATAGCTAATTAAAACCGTGTAAAAAACAATTCCCCACCAACAACTAGTGCAGTGAGTGTGAGAGTGTACGAGTACTACTGAGTCGCTTCCAGTGGACGGACCACAGTTTTTGTTCTAATACACTCCATTTGATTGAAAACGACTAAAATATCCTTAATTATATATTTTTTTAATATTTTTTTTTCCCTATTTATCATCTCAAACAAGACTAAATTATCTTTCATCCTATTTTTTTTTCTATACTTATCATCAATTCATCAAACATATGTGCTTTTTAAGACTTCACAAGAATCAAGAGCCATTCCCCAGCTCAAAATTAAAATATAATAAAATATGATGCCACAAATGGTACATAAATTGCTAACTTCCATAAATTGCTAAAATTAAAGTGCTAACATCCTTAATTTTTCTCTTTGGATCTCTCTTTTTCTCTCTGAAAGCTCACGGGAGAAGGAGAAGGAGAAGATACACATATTGAGATCCAAAGTCTCTGGGTCTGACTTCCGTCGACGATAGAGAAGAGACGAGTTGAAGAAAAGCGAATCGAATCGATCGACTGGGTCTGGTCTCAGTCAGGGTCTGGATTCCTAATCGACTTGATTATTTGGAATGAGGGTAAGATGGTCACAAAATTTAAGTTATATTATTTAAATATATTTTATATTATAAAAAACTCAAAGGGGAAAATGCAAAAAATGTTTGAAATTTTAGGAGGGCAAAATTAGGAGATTTTATTTTTGGGGGTCAAATTCTCTATTTCCTTAGTTTTCAGTGGTATAGAAAAAATTTCCTCTTCTTCTTTTGGACTCATTTAGAAGGCCTGTAGCTTCATTTTGATGGGAGGCAGCCTAACTCAAGTAGATCAACTTCTCGTAATATTTTTGGTGAAAATTGATTAGTGCCATCGGATGGTTTTATTATCGTGCGTCATTACTGAGGGGAGGCCTCAGCGATGGCCTTCACCCAACGCACCTTATTTTGTATGTAAATGTTCAGTTAGATAAGTACAAATGTTATGTTATTTGATATAAATGTTCGGTAAGTTACAATAAAAAATATAAATGTTATAACAAATAATGTTCATTTTGGATAAAGTATAAATGTTTAGTTTAGTAAGAATAAATGTTCAGTTTCGTAAGTATAAATGTTTAGGTTATTATATATATGTCCAGTTTATTAAGTATTATTTTCAGTTTTGTTTTAAAAAAAAATAGGAGCATGTCAAGCGAAGGGATCACGAACCGAAAAAAAATCACATCTAATTAAAAATTAGAAGGGGTCATGAACCGATCTAATTTAAATTAATTTTTTTCCAACTCTGCCCTTGGCACGCGCCTCTCTCCAAAGCTAACGCGATTGAATACTTTTGATTATTAAACTCCGTAACAACAGCAACGATGACGTGGGATGATTTTTTTAGCGATGAAACTTATCATTCTTGAAAAAAGAAAGTTTGTGTTCTACCAAAAAGGTACAAAACTATTCAACAAGACTACTACAATACTCCGCATCTGCACTCTTCGGACCTTGACCTTTACAAGGTCCAAAATACCAAAATAACACAAGTTCTCCCAACCGGCCCACCAGCTTTTCTTTTTTTTTTTTCTTTAAAACAAAAAATGGTAATAATATAAAAAAAAAAAGATACGGAGTGGAGATATGCCGACCAACTATGATCTCAAAACAGGTGTTACCTAATACAATGAAACCAGGTGTCCCAAAACATTGGGTGTAGCCCCATAGTAATTTTATATCCAGTTACCAAGGCATAGCATCTGGTTTAGAATAAAACCAACGGCTCCTAGGCTCCTATAAACGAAACCCAAACTCTCTCCTTAAACCCCAGTCATACATTCCCACTTCCATTTCCATAGCTTTATTCTCCTCTTCAGTTAACCTAAAAAAAATAATACAAATGGCTCCCTTGCAAGCATGGGTTGCTGAGCACAAGCTAACCAGCATTGGTAATTAAGGAAATTCAGTTTTTTTTTATTAATTGGAACAATTTCAGAATTAGTTTTTCCTATTAATCACATTTCCATTTTCTGATGTATGTTAGTTCGTGTTCTGAAATTACAGGGGCATTTTGGGCTTCTGCGGTTGGAGTCTCTTTCGCATACAATGGAGCGAGAATGCCGCTGAAGCCTAGTCTCCGCCTTATCCATGCCAGGTAACCTAAGATACAATGAACCCAATTAAATTTTAATTTTAATATTGAAATTTCGAAAAAAATATTATCCTAATGTGATAAAAACATCAAATTTCGTAAGTTTGTTTCGCTCTTCTACTTCAACTAAAAGGACAAAATGTTAAAACTAAAGAAAATGGAAAAGGGGCCGGGTTATGATTCTCAATCGATCAGCATGTATGTAACCTATCAGAAATGATTTTTTTTTTCTTTTCTTTTCTTTTTTTTATTTTAGAATTTTGATCTTTAACAAATACTAGTTTGGCTAAATCTTTGCTAATGTTATACAAAATGTTCCAGGATGCATGCACAAGCGTTGACATTGGCAGTGTTGTCAGGTGCCGCAATGCTTCATTACTACAACAAGATAGAAAATGTCGATTCCGATATCGCTGGCAATTTTAATAACAGCAATCTGAGCTCTAATTCTATGTCTTTTGACGAGGAGGAAAGATTTGGCTGGTGGTTTTAGAGTCTGAGATCTCTAACCAGAATAATAAGTTTGTTTGGAAAATTAACTCTTTTTTTTTAGGTTGGAACAAGAAATCTTTGAACTTCTTGTTTCCATCAGGTTCTCAATTATGTTGTGTCTGTATCTATAGAAATAATTAGTGAGATATATATCTTAATTACCAATGTTTTCAGAAATGTTTATCTGTGGAGAGATTACGATTATTTTTTTTCCGGTGCCATAAGAAAAATGATATTATATCGGAATGGTAGAATTTTTTTCAAGACAAGATTCCTTACTAGTTTCCTAAATGAGGCGTTTCAATCAATAACAAAAATACAATCGCAAGGTACAACGAAATAATAAAAAAGAAATCCAAAATTATGTCTAACTTAAAAATGAGAGGAAGAAAAGAAGTAGTGCCAAAGAACATTAATCTGGAAAATAATATTAGAAAAGTAAAAAACAATAATAAGATATATATTTTTAAAATAATAATTAAAAAACACTGGATTATATTTTATTTACCGAGGGGATGATCTGATAAGTGTAGAACAATTTTGAGAATAGCATGTCACCTAATATGATATTTTAAACAATAATAACGACAAGAAGTTGAAGTGGTTCAAATAAGTTAGGGACGTAACCGTATTTATCTTTTATTATTTTTCCCTAAAAAATATACATAAAATTTGAAAATGTTGAGGTGCAGTCTATGAATATTTAATACGGCACTATGCGACTCAGGAGTCAGGATATTTACTGTGTCTGTGTACTCCAAAGTCTTCACAATGAATGTGCTCCAAAAAGTCAAAACAATACAAAATAAAATGATAAATAAATCACCAAAGTTTTTACCTGACTACAAGTCTACGACGTGAGGAAAACACGAGTCTAATACCTTGGGTGAAGTCACCGGATAAGAACCAATCCGAATTCGCTGTAGCGCGAGACATAGTGTAGCGTACGTACGAGCCGTCTAATCTTGATCAGATGGTTCATTTTTTACAGGCTTATCAATCTAGGTTACATACACAGCTCCCTTGTTCATTGGATCTTGATCAGACGATTAAAATGACACGCTACACCATATGCCGCGTGCCAGCGGATCTCAATTTGGATAAGAACAACTGAGTAGGATAAAAGAAATTTGGGCCCAATGCTTGTAAAGTTGTAATTAAACTTGTAATATATAGCAAAGACAGAATTATAATAATACCACCTACTTCCGCTTTATATTTTTGTTTATGGCCATCACGGGAAATTAATGTAAGCAAGCAATATATTTATATGAACATCTTGTAATGAACATCTCATCAGACTTATCTCGCCAAAATGAAAATAAAAATTCTGGATGTATTCTTTTATTATCTTGACAGAATACACTTCTAATTTAATGAAACTTGAGAAATATAAATGTTTCAAATTGATATCTGATTAATTAATTTTCGAATTGTATCAGCTTGGATGCACAACATCTTTGATTCACATGTTTACTAGTTTATTTTTTTTATATAATTTTGATAAGTGCTAGAAATTTGGTTAAAGAAGCCACAACTTTTTGTTGTTACATGTTAATACAATTTATTTCTTAATAAAACCAACTCATCTTGTCTTGTAATCAGTGTATTGGCATTTTTAGAAGACTACTGGCAAAAAAAAAAAAGGAGTTTAACCTACATAAACACTCTATTTTTGCTAATTTTGGAAAACTCAAAGACAAGTTACATAAACAATTTCTGTGTTCTTTACAACAGAAATAGATAAAAAAAAAAACATTGAAAATCTTAACTGGATTCTCTTTAGTCTTTACCCAAAATCCGAAATTAGAAAAACTCTTAGGATAATCCAACCAATAATGGGTACCGATGCGAAACTAAATATATAACCGGATAAACTTGAAAATTTAATCATTTCTTCTCCAGTTTCTTTCATTGGAGAAGTCCAGTCAAGTTTACCTCTTCAGAACAATAACATAAAAATTTTAAAAAGAGCGTCTTTTGTTTGTAAGAAACTGGAGATAATTATGGTAAAAACCAGAGGATGAGTTCTCAATCCGTTGGCGACAAAACCAACAAAGTCGGACAAGGTTTCAGTTGTCGCTTACATTACATGCTCTCTCTCTCTCTTTATATAACATGTCTCGATCTGAATTTCTCTAATCCAAAAGAGTAGATTTAGAAAACACTAATCACAAATCTTAGGGAGAGATGAGCGCAGTCGCAATACAAGGTTGGATTGTGGACAATAAGCTCGCCAGCATCGGTAAGGTTCTCTCTCTATGATTTTACAGTGTAAATTAGTTTTTGTAGTAATGTTCAATTCGAGTCATTGGATTGAGCTGTTGTTGTATGGTTATCGTACTAAAATTGGGGAAGAATCACTGCTTCAATCAAATTGGACTATGCACAGTGTGCTGGTACAAAGACAAACCATGGTGGTACCAGTTGTTGCTGAGTCAACATTAATTAGTTATGTTATCCATGGTTTGATCCGAGTCTAATCAGTTCAATTTGTTGGTCTATCAATTCTAAAAAGTTGTTGGAGACAAAAATTATTGACAAGTGCCAAATCCTTTTGTACTTCAATCAGTAAACTAAAAAGACTCAGGACTGGCACAGAGTGCTTCAATTATATTGATTATTTATTATTGTTATTATTTTGTGGAGCAGGTATGCTGGTGGTATTAGCTGCTGGAGCATCTCTTGTCAGTAACCGCAAGAACAAGAGTTGTCATTATGCTAGGTCTGTAATTTATGTCTATTTTTGGCATAGATGTGCCTCCATCTTAAATAAGAACATTGCAAATGTAAATAAACAAATTAGCTTTAATAAGCACAGCCAATATGATCTCCAAAGATAAAAGAGAAGAGAGGCAGGCAAAAGATAGGGGGAAAACTCAGGGTCAAAATGCTAATTTACTGTACCACAGATTCCAGACGCAAAAGATTTACTTCCATTATGTTTACATCATCATTTTGTAACTTACATTATCTATTAACTGTCAACTGTATGTGCAGAATGCATATAAAGGCAGCGACAATAGCAATGGTATCGGGGGCAGCTCTACTGTTATGCAACACCCACCGTCCCTCGGCCGATGTATGTGAAATTTTTGAGAATACACTTGAAGACGAGTGGGATTTGGCTGCCAAAGATGAGAGATGGAGCTGGTAAAGAGATCAGTATTTTGTTTATACCGTACCAATAGGCAGAGTACAATAGTTTCAGTCACGGGGTACAATAAGAAAGCTTGTAAATTAAAATTATATTTGGAAATGACTTTTGTAAATAATACTGATTGTTCAAAATAGAGGAGAATTTTACTTAGTATCTATTATGTTCATGATTTAAAAGATGCAGTTTTAGATGGCGTTCCTCCATTTCATGGAAAATTTTAGTTTGACTAGTGCCTTGGGAATCACTGTGATTTGATTATTTCTTATTTTTCTGACAATTACCCAGAGGTGGAAAGCTTAGTCTCGGGTTCGCAATAAAATCTCAGTTATTACAGAAACTAGTGGGAAACGAAAGATGAGAGGGAATCATTTTAAATTATTTATCTTGAAAATCATAATATGTAAAGTTTGATCTTAAATCCATTCAATAAACATGCAAATAATTTTATAAGTAATGAGATTTATTGTATATTTGATATTTTCAAAAAGTGATCCAAAATTTTGAATATATTTAAATTAAATATTGTAGAAAATTTAATTTTTGTATATGGGTATATCTAATAACGTAATTATAAATTATTTAAAATTGCTTTATTTTATTTCAAGTTCGGATGAAAAATGTCAAATAAAATAAGTCTTCCAAAATGATACGGGAATTCTGAAACGAAGACAAATATGGCTGTATGGCGCATGAATTTCAACTCAACCCATCCCAGTTACATATATAGCCAATCTACATCCTTGACAGTCCTTTGAAAGAATTGTACCGAGCAGTCAAACGATGTTGTCCGTCCGATCTGGATCCAAGGAAGCGCACAGTTAGGAGGAAAATAACGCTCTTTCTCATCCTACCCTCCTTGCCCGATTTCCCGTTCGCTTAGTAAAATCGATTTCAAAAAAGAAAAAGAAGGAGACGGGTTTCATTTTTGTTCTTAGTGGGTTTGCAACAAAACAAATTTGGATCCGATATCAACTTCGGCCATCGCCACTATAAGAAAGATGGTTTTTACATAGATTTTTATTGCTAGACTTTTTTATTTATGTTGGACATTGATCTATTGCTAGATTCAATTGATGTACTAAATCTAGAATTTTTTTAGCAAGACACAATTTTCTATTAATATCTCCTTAAAAATCTAGCAATTTATTTTTGCTAGACTTTTCTAATCTTGCAATATCTAGTGTAGCAATTTAAAAAAGTCTAGCAATTTATTGTTACTACATTAGATATTACAAGATTCGAAAAGTCTATCAAAAATAACTTGCTAGATTTTTAAGGAGCTATTGATAGAAAATTAAGTCTTGCTAAAAGCATCAGTAAATTTGATTTATTTTGATTTTTTAAATTTTATGAATATTTTATTTATAATTTTCTGAATTTTTTACTATTTTTAATGATTTTTCAAAATTGGTATTTAATTTGGAATTATCCCATTGGTCCACGTCAACCGAGGGAGTTGAGGTGGCATTGACTGGTCCTGTTGAGGTGGTCAGGGACATTTTGTGTTGGGCTTCTCTATACGTTTGGGCTTGAGTGACTTTGGGCTGACCTTTTCTTAATAATTTCTCTTAAAGTCAGACGGGTTTCATGTAGCAAGTCGCTGACAGGCCACACGGACAATCTGTCACAGAAAATCGAAAAAGGTTTGGCTCTGAGAATTCACCAAAGAAGGCGGGTTTGTTTCGTTGTTAGCGGGTTCGACGAATTAACGGGCTTGGACCCATTAGCGTTTTCGGCCACTATAGAGCTTGGGACAATACTCTCAGGCGTGGTGAAGGAGAGAGGAACATGATGGCGGCCTCCGTTTCCGTTGCTTCGCTTTCGTTCGGTAAGGGAGGAGAAAACTGTGGTGCGTCAGTATAAAATTAAAATTCGACTAAGTCCTTATAATTTTGGATTTAGTATTTCCGGTGATCCCCGTCGTTATACCTGAAGAAGCTAGCTCCGTTAAAGTCACAGCAAAGAGGAGGGTGTGAGAGCGTGTTCAATTGGGGTGGCATCTGTCTAATTTATGGTCACTGGTTGGTTTGATGAGGTAAGAAAGTGACATCGAGAGAAATACTGGGGTGAGCACAACTCGGTTTAGTCTGATTTTTAGGACACACTTAAACTATCTCATTTATGTATACATGCATTGTTGTTACCAAATTCACTAATTGATGTCATTTCCAGGGAATTAAGCTTGTGGTAGTTTTGAACATTGCGTTACTTTTGAGTTTCATCTTTGCATTACATATGGTCAGGTCTTGGGAATCTTATGCCGTGTACACTACACACTGATGCAACACAGATTTGGTGTAAATTTTATACATGAATCAAGTTGGTTATACCATGCCGTCAAACACCATTTCACATACGTTTATTTAGCTAACTCTAAAGTATTTATATACTGTTCTTATAAATCACACAGCAAATAAATGACATCATTTCCGTAAAGGAATCTGCAATATTGTCAACGAAGGAAAGAAAGAATGAAAGCTTTATCATACCAAGGCTCATTATTTAGGAAGTAACAATGAACAAGAATTGAACAAAGCACATTTGGCAAATCTTTCCAAGGTTTTACTAATCAGTCCCTTAATTTTCAGTTTATTATCAGAGATGCAGACCAAAAGAAATTATACTTTATCATTGTTCAGGAACTGACATTTGCTGGAGTGGACTACAGAATTTGTAATTCTTACCAATTTCTCATTAACTAAACAGAAGAAATTACGGATATTTCATATGCCAAATTGGACTTTGTGAAGAGTAAGATCATGTCTGACCATAAGATTACAACTAACTACGACTTCAATTGAGATTACATTTAAAAGGGAATATCAGAATCCAGATACATAGAACATTTTTATTAAAGTCCAGAAACATTCAAATATCCTATCTCAACAGGTATCGTGCACATTTTAATAATCTTATCACACAATTTCACTAACCTACAATGCAGGGACGACTAGAACATGTCAAAACACTCTTAGAAGTCAAATTTATGCATATCAGTCCAGAACCTAAAGGAAATTAGATGAGACAAAATTTCAGCAGCATTTTGCCTTAAATACATAAAAAAATTACACAAAGGTTTCTAATTCGGGCTATAGAAGCTCTCATTAAAGAACCATGACCTAGAACTGAGGAACCCTCAGTTTAAACCGTGAGCTGCACCTTGAGGAAGTAGTGAGGAACCCTCAAGTTAGGTCGCCTTCTCCAGTTTATGTCTAAGGAACCCTTAGCATAGACTTTAATGGAGGTAGGTAAAGGATTTGATCAAAGATTGGGGATAAAGAGGAAGCATGTCAGAAGAGTTCAATAAAAAGAAAAGCATGCATCTAGATTATAAGAACTTTACCTTTTAAACTGAAATAGACCCTAATCCTTACTAATTGATCACCTAATACCATGGAACCCATGGCATAGGCTCTCAGATTTCTAAATTTAATCAAGAAAGAACAGAGATTAGGGAAAAGAAGGAAGCTTTCGAGAGAGATCAGAAGAGGGTAACAAAAGGTAATTAAATCGCAAGAACTTCACCATTGAGACTGAAACCGACTTCAACTTTACCAATTGATGAGACATCCCTCTGAAATCCCCTTCTCTAGGCTTTCAAAAATGAAAAAGACTTGTTTTCGAAAAATGAAAAAAAATTATGCGTTTGTAGGTTGACGAGGATGACGGAAAGCAATTCCAATATATTATAGGGACATCACAGGTGTTTTTGGAACTTTACTATTTTCCTTTTTTTTTTTTTTACTCTCCTTTTCCCATCCGATGGTACATATTTTTAATCAGCGGCTGTATCAAGCTTTTGAAACAAAAAATAGATTTCCGATTTTTTTTTTTATATGGTCAATGCGAAAGCACTTTCTTTTTAAGTATATATGGATTGATAATTAATGAATATTGCCAATTCGAGTTGGCGATCATTTCAGAATGTTATTTGGCATATGAAATCAGAATAGTCACAAACGTCACTATTTTCAATTTAATAAAAATTAATAAACGGTTATACAAAAAATCAGAATTTGCACGAGTTGATTTGTTCATTTATGATTAATTCGTGATCCAAACGTACTGATCATAGAAGTGAACATGTAGTGTGGTTTCTGCCAACTTTATTATGAGTAGTGACCAATTAGTTACCAAGCTGACTTCAAGTTCTGATTTGCTTATGCAAATCGAATAGAATTGGTCCTACAGATATATAAAACAATAGAAAAAGGCTTTTCTGAACACGACAAAAACAAAAAAGGTTACACAAAAGAAAGAAAAATTTTGCATGTGCACCGTCCTCGGCTGATGAGCCTCATCTCTTCTTAAATAGTCCATGCAATTAAGGAAATCTATTTTGACAAAAGAAAAAAAAAGGTGATTCTTTTGCTGTTGATGTACTGTTCTTTTAAAAAGAGTTAGTGTAGTACTATATATTACTAGATCATAAAATCCCGTCAAATTTTGTTTTGTTGCAGATATTTGAGCGACAAATTTTGAGTGACCAACAGAATTTCCTGTTTGAGGTACCATCCTCTCGCTTTCACTTTTAATTACCTCCTCGTTTTATGTGCAATGTCTCATCCAAGAACAATTATATGCACACGTCAAGATTATCTCAACCATGCATCACTTATGCTACTTGTTGTTTTCGTTCTCCATTTGACTTAATCAATGGAGATGTTTATATATATATGTTAATTAATTACCTGATGTGTTAATTAACGCATGCACAAAACTAAGAAGGCTCAAATTGCTGGTGCTTCCAAAATTCTTCCTCCTAATTTCTGAAATTACAAACTTTGCAGTTTAATCAAGTCTATCTTTCTAAGAACATGAGTCAGACCAACATAAATACTAAACAAGACTTTGGACATACATACTGAACCCTTTCTTTTGATCAAGTTAAAAGTTCACTGATATTCTTTTTTTTTAATTTTAGCTACAATTATAAATGTGGATTTACAGTTTGCATCTATATACATCACTCCAAATAATAATATCCTTCATGGCTCCATTTTATTTGAGACAAATACATATATATATAGTTGATATATACTGACTTGAACATATACATTTGTAATGAAAGCATCACGCTTAAAATAACAAATGGAGAAATTCAATCCGTTCTTCCATTTGTTTTATACTCAAGAAGAAACATTTCCTCACGCAAGAAATCCTCTCATTCAGACACATAGAAAGAAATGTAAAGACGCATGTTAGGCTCCAAACAAGTGGCCACCATGCCACATAAACGGACACTCATCAATCCTTCTATATATTTAATTATTTGTAGCTATAATTTTATAAGAAGTTTACGCACCAACAAACAAAAAAAGCAGTTCGTTACACACTCCCACATATACACACTGATATAAGCAGCGCTCCACATATTTATAACCATACAGCAACTCGATCTACCACTAGACAGAAACTTAATGATGTCCATATATCCATGGCTAACCCTAGTGGCCATAATATGGCTCCAAGCTGTCAATGGAACAAACACCACCTTCCCAGCCTACTCGTCAGCACTGAAGTCACGGCTTGGAATTTCGCAACTCAATCTGAACAACCTGGCAGTTGCATCAGATCTGGGCAAAGTTTTCGGGTGGTGCTCAGGCATTGCCTTGAACCATTTGCCCCTGTGGCTTGTGCTTATTGTTGGGGTGGCAATTGGTGCATTCGGATATGGGGTGCAATTCCTATTTTTGACTACAAAAATTTCTACAGTTGAGTATTGGCAAGCTTTTCTACTCTGTGTGATCTCCGGGAAGAGCATTTGCTGGATTAATACTGTTTGTTATGTCGCCGCCATGCAAAAGTTCCCTAATAAACATGGAATTGTAATTAGTCTCACCACCAGTTACTCGGGAATTAGTGCAAAGGCAGGTTAATCTCATATCTGATTCTACATGTTAGCACAGCTAAATGAAAATTGATTTTTTTTTGTACTTATTCTTGATTTGTATTTTATTGAAGGTATATATTGCCATGGCAGAGGTCATACTTGGCAAGACTAATCCAAATAACAAAAGCATTTATCTGTTACAAAACTCACTTGTCCCGCTTGCTGTCGCCATTATTGTACTACCAGTTTTGCATGACACAAAGTCGGTAGTTGGTGGCGAGAAGAAAGTTGGTTTGTCTATCATGTTCTTTATGGCGGGCTTAACTGGTGCATATGCAATATTAACTACAACTGCGCCGGAGTTTATTACCATCAAACAAAGGATGCCAATGGCAATCTTACTAGGCATGATTATGTCAACATGTCTCGTACCATTTTTATTGAAAGCGCGATTCAATATCATGTCAAAAAACAAAGTAACAACTATTCATGAGGTAACTAAGAGAACTGTGGAGGAGGCAAGAGAGGATGAGGAGATGGAAGAGAGAAAGGGAAGAGAATATGGAGTTGGGGACTTGGTGAGAAGTCTGGATTTTTGGCTCTATTTTGGTGTGTATGGGTGTGGAGGCACACTCGGGTTGGTATATGCAAATAACTTAGGTCAGATAGCACAGTCAAGTGGAATGTCTGAAGCGGAGCTGGTGTCTATCTCCTCCTCATTTGGATTCTTTGGCAAACTTGGCTCGGCTCTATTGTCAGCACTAGCAAGGTAGAGCTAACATATATATACGTGGTAATATCTTCTGGACACCTGGCAAAAGTAGAGAATCAGGAATAAAAGTGTCTGGTCAATATTGTATTTCCAACTTGTACACACAATCCAAACAGCTGCTTTGGTCTATACTGGCAGTACATGTACATCAAGCTCATTGAATTATATAATTCAATAAATCATAAACCCAAAACCCCAGTACCCCACTCTACATCTATTAAGAACATCATTGGAAATAATTATTAATTTATAACTATACCTAGTTTTATTTTTTTAATAAATTGAAAAGTTACAAATAAAATTAAGAATTCAATGCTGATAGGGCTACCATTAAGCTAATCCTACAGGAAGATAAATTCTTCTAATGCATTTTTCTGGTGCTAATCATGCATTTATTTTTTTTGTATATTATCAAAGCTATCAAAATGTGCTAATCATGATTCTTTTTGTACACTTCCTAATAAAATTTTAACAAGAAATCTCAAATCCAGCAGCAGGCAAAAGCATGTGGTATCGAATACGGCTTCTCTAGCAATGCTGATGGTACCAATGGCGATCTCTTTCTTCCTCCTACTCATCCACTCAAAAATTTTCCTACTCGCTGGCACAGCAATAATAGGAATGTCAACAGGCGCAATTACATCCCTGGCTGTCTCCATTACCTCTGAGTTATTTGGTTTCAAGCACTTCGCTATCAACCACAATCTTCTCGTAGCGAATATCCCTATCGGTTCCTTTCTGTTTGGATACATTGCTGCTCGAATATACGACAGCAAAGGTGGAGAAGTTCATAGGGTATGTAATGGATCATCTTGCTTCCATCAAACCTTTCTCATCTGGGGATTCATTTGTGCTGTTGGCACAGTATTGAGCTTTGTTTTGTATTATAGAACCAGCAGATCTCACAAGGCTTTAGACAGTTAGCTAGAAACCTAGATGTGTAGGTAACTATAAATTAAAGTACGTTGTTGTCTACGGGATTTTAACGACCCAAAATAAAAAAATTTTAAGGTATGATGTACTCGTTTTGTCCATATATAGATATATAGATGAAGAAAAAGGATACGTGTTGCCACTACAAGAAAAATGGTCTTTACATATATTTTCATAGATAGATTTTTTTTTAATGTTGGACCTTGTTCTATTACTAGATTTAATTGATGCACTAAATCTAGCAATCTTTTACCGAAACTCAATTTTCTATTAGTAGATACTTAAAAATCTAGCAATTTATTTTTTATAGACTTTTTGAATTTTGCAATATTTAATATAACTACATTAAACATTGCAAAATTTAAAAAGTCTATCAAAAATAAATTGCTTGATTTTTAAAAACCTGCTAATAGAAAATTGAGCCTTGATAAAAAATTGCTAGATTTAGTGCATCAAGTAAATTTAGCAATAGAACAATTTTTATCTAAACATAAATAAAAAAAAGTCTATCTAGAAAAATTTATATAAAGACCATCTTTCTTATATTGTGCGTATAAAAAGAGAAAAGGTGAATAATCAATAATAGTCTGTTTATTTTGAATTTCTCCTTGGATAAACAATAAATAATTAATTTGAAAGAGGAAAGCAACAAAGAAAATTTTATTTAACAGTTCTGTTTCAAAAAATATTTTCTTATTTCAAGCAGAAATTATAGAAGTTGAAAAGGTTTTGATATGCATGCCATAGGCTGAAAAAGATGTACTATAGGCTGAAAAATATTTTTTTAGTGTTGTTTGTGTGGTTTTATTTCCTTAGCTATTACAGTTTAGTGATGCTTCGGTTTAGTTTCAAGACTTGTAGTACTCTTTTTTATTTTGCTTGGTTGTATCTCTGAGTCATTTTCTAATAACTCTAAACTTCCTTTTGGTTATGATATTGGGATCTTCTGCTTGGGTAGTTTTCTTTTCCTTCTTCCTGCTGATATTACGATGTTTACTATAATTTTGTGGTTCTCAAGCTGACGTAGAGCATATGCTTATTATGATATGTAATTATTAATAGGAGACCAGGAGTAACAAATAATTGACTGTAATTATCAGAAGTTTCTGATTATGATATGAGCCTAACCGGTTACATGTGAAACATTCGTTCAGTAAAAAGGTACAAATTGGGGATCCAGAGTTGCTACCTAAAGGTCATAACTCATAACGATAATTGAAGATGCTTCAGGGAAGCAACAATCACACGAGAATACTAGAGAGAGAGAGAGAGAGAGAGTTATTTGGTTGGTTCTAGACATGACCCAAGTATACTGATACAATGCAAGCTAGAAACTAGCATAGTGGCAAGCTGGCAATTAATGAAGATTTCATCGTACGATGATATGATCAAAGACAGGGAAACATCTAAACACTGTTTCCTTTACCGATTGAAAATGACATTTTGGAGGGCCAGAGTTCGGTTGGTGTCTCAATTAATTAAGTCTTAAAGTCATGCTGATTTGCAGTAGACTAGTAGTAGCCGCATGCTATCAAAGCTTTGATGGTTCAGACTTCAGAAACTGTTCTTTCATTTGGATAGAGAACTCCAGCTAAACAAATAATGTATGAAGTTCTAAACGAAAAAACAAAAAATAATAATCGAACCACCCTTACCAGTACACGTACCAGAGGTCCAGACCCAAGAAACACCAGGTTGACCCCAAAATAACTACAATACCAGTGCCCAAGACGGTTGTAAAGCCTAAAAAAAAGTGGCATTGGGCCAGTGCAAGGTACTTTTGTATGACAGAAACAGAACTGGGGATACAAGTTTCTTCGTACCTTTATGTTAATTTTTACACTAGCCAATAGAAGGATGCAAAATAACACAGAAATATAGAAAAAAAAAGACCTAAAAACATTACGTGCCTATAATTTGCACTATAATTAAAAGAAATTGCATGCAGCAGAAACGATATGACATAATGTAAAATGAACCAAAAATATATACAATTTGCCCTCTTGATCTTTATTATCCCAAATACAGATTAGTTATTCAACCTTTAGTTCTTGCACCCCAGCAAGAATCCTAGAGGGGTAAATAAATCATTAATTCTATACATGTTTAATCTGTTTCATTAATTAATTGGGTGACTTGATCCACCTCACTTAAAATAAAAAAAAAGTTCTATACATAATTTTGAAATTGATAAAAAAAACTGTAATTATTTTGTCAAAGTGATTTTTATTTTTCCCTTTATTCTGCTCCCCAAAACAATAAATAAACTGGCCATCCCAAATGGTGTAGATATCAAGCATATGCTTTCACCGATTTTCTTTGGAATCGCCCAAGCAGCACCTTCTTTTCTACCATTTATATCAGGCTAGGGAAGCTGAGTTATATCAGGCCTTTCAATAATAAAAACAGACTATCCAATAGAGGATTTTCTTGGTTCTTTTGGGACTTATTGCGCTTTCAAGAAATTGTTCATGTGCACATAATAAATGCTATTTTAGTTCCCTCTTAATTCCTTGGTCAAAACTTTTACTGTGTCGGTTAACAAATCGTTGAAGCTGGTCATACCCAGCAAGGACACCAGCACCTGCCATACCAGAGAGAATATTAGCAGTTACACCCCTAAAAAGTGCTGAAATACCTTCGGTGCCAATTATGTGTCTGAAGGCATGAAAAGCGCTAAGATACTTTGACGGCTGGCCTGAAGTCAGCATCATCCTTCTCCGAAGGGTGTCAAATGGGTATGCACAGACACCTGAAAAGGTTGTCACACCCCATCCTAGTGCAAAACTTGCCAAGAAGTTTCCCTAGATGCAAAATGTTAAATAAATAGTTACTAAAGAAGATAACGTAAAAAAAAAAAGAAAGCTATGCTTTAAATTGAAAATGGAAAGGACAGAGCATTCTTTGATTGCTACTATTATAAATAAAAAAAATGCATATCCTACCAACCAAAACTAAAAGTAACAAGTAATAACAAAATAACCAAGCTGTATGGAATCCATGCACTAAGTCAAGCATGCATTGCTTCCATTTAAGTTTTGTCAGTAGATAATAATTAGACACCACGATCCACAATAATAGCATTTGATGTCGACAATCGGTTGGTACCGGCAGATACACACTCTCAGTAACAGGTAGGTTCAGTACTAATGGCAAAAGATATTCACAATCCATATAACACAAGAATTGCAGTAGTGTTTGTCAGATACTGAACAAAGACTCTGACTTTTTCTCTTTCTATCCATTATGTAATTGAACAAAAATCAGCGGAAGCAAATGAATGTACAACTATCCATGACAATTTGTCTGATATTCATGCATGAATCCCCATCCCATCTTCATTCCATAAATGAATGTGAAAAGGCTCAAGAAACACCAGTACAAGCTGATTGCTAACCATGTAAATTGGACCGGTATAAGATTAAAGTTAAACATATATTTTTTTTCAAAAGTTCCTCAATAATAAAAATTATGTAAAAGAGTAATTACCTCTAAAGGACCAACTAGCACAAGCGGCTTCATGGAATCATATATACCAAAGTATAATCCTCTATACAAAGTTATTCCCACTAAATTGACCCCAAATCCTCTATAGAGCCCATTTATACCATCACTGGCCAGTGTTTTCCTGTACACATCCACTAATCCTTTAAACTTTCGCTGAGTTCTGACATGGTGGTCCACAGCATCAGTCCCCAGCCGGTTTCGTGCAAAATCAAGGTGATAAAGAAGTAGAGAGGTCATGGCACCTGCACAACTACCTGACGCCACATTGCCAGCTAACCATTTTATGTAGCCGTCTTTCTCTTTATCTCGGCCCAAAATGCTCTTAAAATAGCCCTTGAATGCAAAATTAAATGCCTGAAAAGAGGAACTGGTAAATTATTCAATATTCTAATGAGCTGCAATGCATATTTGGTAACATAACATTTCGGCCTTCTTTTGAAACAATTGACACAATGATAATACATGATTTAATATGACTACAATTAATTAATTGCCCCAAATAAACCAAGCACATCAATCACAATCATGCACACAATTTCAAATTAGTTCAATTCAACATTAATCACTAATCAGCCATCCATCGTCAACCTAATTTAACAAACAATTAAGTCACTAATCAGCCACTAATCAGCCATCCATGGAGTACCTAATTTAACAAACAATTAAGTCACTAATCAGCCATCCATCATCAACCTAAGATCAAAACAACAAAACCACAATATTAATTCACAAGAGATCGTACCTGCGTGGGGAAGTACCTGATGACATTGGCTTGGTTCCCTCTCCAAAACGCAATCACACCTTCTTCTCTGAAAACACGCACAAAACAATCCCTAATTCCGTTGTAAGGCCTCTTGATATACCCACGTTTGATCATCTCTCCTTGATTCTGAAGCAACAACTTGACGCGCTCGACAGGGGCGGCGCATGACTTGGCCACCACGGCGGCGCTGCCTCCCATGAAGAAATCCGCGGCCATCTTCTCCGGCCGAGGCGGAGGCGGCGCCATGTCGGAGAGACGCGAGGATGGATTATGGTGTTGGGTTTGGTTAGTGTGGCATCGCCACTAGATTTGGCGTGTAGCGTTTCGTGTGAGAGAGAGAGAGAGAGAGTGGCGAGAATTGAATTACTAAGAGAGTGGCGCGTATTAAAAATGAGGAAATTAATATTTTTTGAAATAAAAAAGTTGTGATGGCGGTTCAAGTTGGGGAAAAGGAGGAGAGGAGAGAAGGAAGAAGACGGGATGTGACACGTCAGCGTGAAGTGGCACAGGCATTGTTTGACTGTGGGTCCCACTTTTAGAGTTTTCTCAAAAAGAGGTCTTGTGTTTGTTGCAGGAAAGACCTTATATTTTTTATATTTTTATTCAGATGAATTTGTAAGATGTAATTTATTTTCTATCTGAGGGTCCCAAGTTTGGAGTTTTTCAGAATAGAGGTCTTTTGTGTGTGTTGCGTGAATTCTTACTCTCATTTCAATATGAAGGTTATACAAATCTTTTCAATAAAAAAGAGGTTTTAAAGAAGTCAGCATGGCTATTATTATTGATGCATAATAACGACTACGGGAGTTCAAATGGAATCACCTAATAACAAAATCTCAAACTTAAATGAAAAGCATATTACTTACTATCTAACATTATATTATTCAATATACGTGTATAAAATATGTTGACACTACGACAACATTTTAATGGCTTCAGAAATTAAAAAATTTAAATTGTGCATGAAAAAATAATTCATCGAATCTGTTGGATTTTCTTTTATAATTATTAAGAATTCTATGATACTAATTTATAGGCAAGAAAAAAGAACATATTGAAACTTCACAATTATAATTTTGTTCAAATGCAAATTTCATACTTATTACCAAAATTGTAAAATATATATTGTAAAAAGTTTTCTAATATGAATTTGAAAAATAAAATCATTATTTGTTATTTTTAAAATAGGTCAAAACTCAGTAAAATGTGCAAATAGTAACGAACAATCTCATTTAAACTAAAATAAATTAGTGTATCTCGGTGCAACACCAGCCACGTCATTCACTATTACTTTGGAAGAGCCTCAAAGCACACATAATATATGTACTAATTAGGTGGTATCCGTCTATTTGTAATTGGACAATCGGACGGCTTAGATATGTCATCTCTTTCTATATGTATTAATACTATGTTAGGGTTTCCTTGAGCAATTCATATGCCGCCGCCGTATATCTCTCGATTCTTATTAGTAGCGTAGGAAAGGGAGATTTCAAGTACAATAAAGAAAACTATTGAGCATTGAAGTTTTGACTGATTCGTTGATTCTTTGACAGGTAAGTATTGAACAATTTAGAATTTAGCATAGTGTAAAGTAGTTTTTTTTTTTTTAAAAAAAATCGTTATCTTTCAATTACTCTTTTCTTTTGTGAATGAGAGATGACCAAAATTTTTCAATCAACATGGTTGAGTACACGTGGCTAATTTGGATGCTTCAAATTGTCAAATTGGGATTGATACAAATGACTTTTAGATTCAGATAGATGTTGAGTAATTTAATTAGATTCAAAATACTTCTAAATTTTTCAAAGGCTATTGTCTCAAACCATGTCAGTCTGGTTTTAATGAGATTGGTTTATTGCTATAAATGATTTGAATCATACGAATTCAAATATTTATCGAATTTTGAAACAAGCCCAGGAACCTCAGGTATTGAATAAGACAACTGAAGGACAATTTTTGAATGCAATTAAACTGGTATGTTGGACGGAAAGCTTTTAGGTTGAGATAAGTAACACTTTGGGGCCGTTTGGATCGCTTAGGAATTTGAGGAATTTGGGGAAGTTGAAATTCCTAGGAATATATTTATTGGGAAGTGTGTAAGTTTGTGAAGAGTTTGGATTGTTTATAATAAATTTATGGTAGGAAGATGAAATTCTCCAAAATCCTTCCCCGATCCAAACAGCCCCTTTGAAGTTTGAAGGTCCACATGTTAATATGTTATCATCTATTTTTTTGTGGGAAACCCTTTGTTTTAACCATTATTACAATGGTACCCTACTAGGCTAGTAGCACCCAAATAACGTATGTTTGCTATATGGACCTTGACTAGTATATATTTTATTAATCTTTTATGGCAGGGTAAAAATGCCAATATCACCCGGTTCTAGATTCTGGCCAGAGAACTAAGTACAACCTGCGACCTATCGATCGTTTAAGGTATCAATTGTGGATCCAAACTGATATATGATTTCTGAATTAATGTAGGGTGTGTTTGGATGAACATGGAATAAGGAATAATAATAAGGAATTTCGATATGCGTGCTTATCCAAATTCCTTATTCTTATACCATGGTTTTGTTAGTATAGGAATAAGGGCCCAAATTCCTTATTTTTGTGTTGTTTGGGTTGCACAAGAATAAGAATAAACACGCATATCGAAATTCCTTATTCTTATTCCTTATTCCATGCTCATCCAAACACACCCGTAGTGCATATTATAATTTGCTTTCACAAAAATATAGACTACGTGTTGTATTCGATCCGGAAGAAAGTCCTGGTATGTTGTTCAAAGCTCTTGGTGTCTTCGCTCTAGTCAAAGGTACTAAATTTTACATCCTTAATAGGCTAAATTTTTTATTTTCAAAAATAGTAAATTGTTAGTTGTATTAAAGATGATATATATGAATTGAAACAGATTGAAAGCCGGCCACTGACGGTAAGTCCCTTGTGATTTGTAGACGACTTGAACCATGGCATCACAATGTAAGCACTTTAACATATCCTTCTTTTGTGTTTTAAACATTGGATCATAGTTTCTAGAACATTTGCAAAAGGAATTTCATGCAATTGCTTGAATTATCTTATGTGTCCAGGTACTTCGACTACTTGTTCTACATTGATTTTGAGGTGTCAATGGCCGAAACCCGTGCACAAAATGCCCTGGCTCATTTACCGGACTATACCGATCCAGGGAAGTAACTGGATGTTGTTCAGGGATTTGCTTCAGAAGATGGTGTTCAAGTGTTTTTGCTAGCTGGTGGTCAGATTTCAGGTGATAATGGTATAGTTGTGATTATTTCTCTATGCTTAGGCTAATATGTAATTTTATTTTTTTTTACTGTTGATGTAAAAATGTTCGTTGATCAATAAAATTTTGTTGGTTTGATGACTGCTGCTTTTTAGTTTGCTCTAGACTGCAATATAAACATGATGCATTATTATTATTAGTATTTCTTTTTATTTTGTATAATGAATTATGTTGGAGTGGCCGTGGCTCTCAACCTTCAAACTTTTCTTTGTACTGTGGGTCTGTGACGGCTACGAAGTGCCTTTCTAAGAAAAAGTTTCAGTTATGCTGAAAATAGAATTAGACTATTCAATTGCAGAAAAGAGTTTTTTTTTGTCTAAAAAATATGTTGGACTGTACGGCAAAAATTGGTGTAAGTCAGTACGTGCGCCCACATCGCTACTAATTAAGGCTGCCTAACGTTGATAAATGGCACGAATGGGGTGTTCCATTTGCCGTTCAGTTAAACAAACGAAACAGGTTTCGCTACTGTTTACCGTGCCACTTAATAAACGAAATGATTTCGTTAAATGGCATGTACAAAAACGCGTTAAAACATGGTAAACCGTTCCATTTTTTATGCCGTTTGCCGTTTCATTAAGGAAACGAAACAGATTTTCTTACCATTTACTATTCCGTTTCGACAAAATGAAACGGCATAACGATTCACGGACTACCTTTGACAGCCTTACTACCAATCCAATTCCATTGCCTCTTGTGTCATCACCAAATCCTATCCTTCAAAAAGTTGTCTGAATGCAATTTCTTACTATTGCAACAAAGCGATTGACAGGAAGCGTTGCATATCTTGTATTAGTCCTGTAATTTTCTTCCAAATTTTGCTCCCTAAACCAGAGTTTTCAAATACATAATGTATCTTGATATATCTTATTATTTTCAAATCACTCAGTATCAGTATAATGTTCCAACAATATTAATAACAATTACAAACATGATAGCTTTGGTACAGATTGATAAAATTGGAGAAATCATTCAATTATTAAAAAGCCCCAAAATGACAGCCACATTAATTGAATTTAAGTCCAAAAATACTTGGTAACGGAAGCAATGGCGTATTATTAATGCCCCACGTAATACAGCAAAATAGAGTTCATTTGGAGTTTATCCTTCTTGCTTTGCCTCTAAAACTAAAATTAAAAAACTCAAGACGTCAAAATCTGAACATGCAGCCACTTGTTATAACAGAATTGATCCCGCTTAAAATTCTGTCAACTTTTCCATCTCAACGGAAATTATAACAAAACTTGTTACTCACAGTTCTACTTGAATTAATTGTAATGGAAATGAATTCTATTTTAAGGACCAGATTATGTCCAACCATGAAAGAATTTTTAAACCTTTCATTAAAATTGTAATGGAAATGAAATTCCATTTAAGTACCAGATTATATGTCCAACAATGAAAGAATTTTTTAAACCTTACAAAACCTAATTGACAAAGTCTCTATTCACCTCTCTTGTAACGTTCACAAGTTAATTAGTCTTTTGAGTCCCCTATACTAACAACAAAGATAAAATAATAAAGGTAACATACATAGTTAATATTAAAGCTTATAGCTTTTATTAATAACCATTTTAACGTCCCAACGAACCTTGCGATATATATCATTATATAATTTTTTTTTTCTAGGCCGGTCGACACCAGATCTACTGCTGGGTTTATATAATGGATAATTTATTCGTACGATGTACAGATCTTGAGGAAGAACGGACTCCTAGGTGTTGGGTTATTTATTTTTTTTGGTTGATTATTACTTGTAAAATTTAAAAAAATTATAATGTCAAAAAGGACAAATGTAGTATCTACGGAGATGCTTATGTTTGCAAAAATCAAACTTCTAGAAATCGACAAAAAGAAATGATGATTAAATAGAATTAAATTATTTTGCGCTTTCTTATATTAACTCTAAAATATTTCACGAGACCACACGCTTAGATTAATTAATGGATTAAGTGCTCGAAATGCAGAAATTTTGACAATAAATAGATAGTTTAATTGATTTTTTATGTTTTTAGCTTTGAATTACAAAAAATTAACGATGTATATGTTAGTTTCGCTAAACTTTGGCATGTCGCATTTAATTAATAGTTTTTTGCATTATATTAAAACATAATTATTATAACAATAAAAAATATGAAAACAATATTACATTGATGTTTAAGGACACAATGTGTTATTTACTTATTTATCATTTATAATCTTAGATATATTTTATAAAATCAGAAAGAAAAAAAAGATTTCATCTCAAATAGATAAAAAGAGTATTATGATAAAAAAAAGAGTATTTACGGCTCAATGAAATGATGGTGTATGAATTTATTTATATTTAATGTGGTAAGTCAAAATGAAATTTATTGAACGACATTACAAAATTTTCTAGATCCAACGCTGATTGTTCTTCGTAAATCGAGGTTTATAATTTTTTGCAGTTATAAAATCAAAATTTCAATCGGGTGTACTTAACAAAAAGTAAAGTGTTTTGGGGTATATATATTTTTAATTCTTTCTAAGTTATTGTAAATTCTATATTTTTCGTTTAAGATCCGTCACTAAATTAAAAAAAATCGAAATTACGCTCAGTATTAAATTGTTTAATTACATCGGAGACCTAAGAAAAAGTAAAAAGAAAAATAAATAAATAAAGACCACTCCCCCACCACCTCAGTATTAAATTTTCCGGTGCATAAGCTAAGATACGTATGACGCGCTCACATCCCATGGGCCTACTAGAAAGCCCGGATGACTGTTCAAGGTTCCGTTTGTGTAAATGCATCAAATGTCAAGGTGGTCTTGTTTTCGTCTTTAATTTAGTTGGTCTTAGGTCCTTTTATTGCTTTTTCTTCTTTTTTTTCGATTTTTCTTGTGCCCGTCTCTTTTTTAGGTTTCAGTATTCTGTACCTTTTTTTCTTTTTGGGTTTTTTTCTAGATGTTTGTGCCAGTTGGGGAGTTTAAGTTATGTGTTTTAATCCTTTGTTGTAATCAGTATGTTCATATGTTGTATCTGAATAATTTTAATTTTAATGCATGGGCCCATGGGCATTTCCTCAAAAAAAAAAAAATGTCAAGGTGGTCCGGTCCCTCTTTTTTATACATGTTTTTGTCATTGCTATTAAATAGCCCAACCTACCAGTTGCCTTCCCAGTTCAAGCCTACTTCGTAATAGATCTATGACATTGACATCTGTCCATAATAGATCTACTTCATACGGAGAATCGACTACTATCAATTAAACTAATGCCCAAGGCCATTCTACCTGCCTTTATTCCACTGAGTGTGCCAACACAAGTTTCTTATTTATAAGGAAAACAAAAGTAGGAAAAGAAATGAAACCATATATTTCACAATCAACAAATCATTATTTAGCAAGAAATTGCTTGAACCAAAAAGCTGATTTCTTGGGATATCTCTTGAGATCATTCTGATAATCTACGAAATTGATACCGAAGCGAACTGTGTACCCATTTCCCCATTCAAAGTTGTCCAATAACGACCATGCAAAATATCCTTTTACTTTCACTCCTTCACTGCATATAACACATAAATTAATCAAGAGTTCATATATATTCAATATTCTATCATAATTAATTAATTTACCTGATTGCAGCCTGCAAGTAACCAAGATGCCTATAGTAGTAGTCAATTCTGAAATCATCCTTCAATGCCTCCTGAAGCGCTAAGCTCTTATTATTGTATTCATCCACCCCTACGTTGTTTGAATTCATGTAAGAAATGTGCACATAATTAGATGTAAGAACTAAGTAGCAGTATAGTTTACATATTTAGCATTAAACGGAAGTGAGTTAGAATATGCACTGCTATTAATTATTAGATTCAATATCATACTTGAAACAATTTTTTTCCCTTTTTTTTAATGAAATCATGCACTATCTATGAAGGGTATGATGGTTTAAATTTAATGTTGTACAATTTTATGTTTCTTTTAAATGAAAAAGGAAGGCAATACAATTCTTCTCTTTTTTGTTCAATGAAGGAAGAAAAACACAAAAATTGGGGCTCTATTAGTAAGCTGAATGAATAATACTGATGAAAGGGTGATGCTGTGTTAATGGAACCCAAAAGATGATCATGTGCTTGTGCTAAAAAAATTGATATTTACAGCTTCTCCATACATTGCTTGATTATGCTGTGATATAGATAAGAAAAAAATAATTGAAGGTGATAAAAGGGATGAAGGAACGTACCATTCTCAGTAATGTAGATAATAGGATCATTGTACTTGTCCTTTATATAGAGTAACAATTCCCTTATCCCCGGGGGATAGATGTATAACCAGTTTGAAGCAGCCTATTTTTAATTATTCAAGTGTGCAAATGCAATGCATCAAATAGTAGAACATAACTTGGTAGAAGTAAAAAATAAAATAAAAAAAGGAGCCACAAGAAACAAAAATAAATAATAAAAATACAGAAAAGCATTTGTGAGGTGCTTTTATTTACCCGTGGACCAATTGGGATCCTGTTTCGTTCTCCTGCAAGACAAAAAGGAATATATGAAATTATCCGAGAATATTGCCATCACTAAAATAAGAACTCTTTTATTCAATAAATATTTGTATTTCAAAATAAAAACAAAATTACTGATGAGTCCATTTACCTGTAAAATTGACCCTTGGATCACTGCTGTAAGTATAGTTGACAGTGCTTGATAGTGGGACGCCAATTGCGTAACTTGATGTGTAATAATTCACCCCAATGAAATCAAATGATCCCTTTATTATGTCAGATTCTTCCTTTGTGAATTTTGGCAAACGTTCCCCCACTAGTGCTCTCATGATGAATGGATAGTCCCCTTGTGTTAATGGATCCATAAACCTGAATTATGAAACTTAAATTTGGTAGTTTTGTTGTTTTTCACATGAAAATAAATCAAAATGTCTTTTCTTGCATATTTCTTCAGTACACATGCACACTTCACTTTTTTCATTTTGCAAAAACATTTAAAATTTTAGTTCAATATATAGGAGTAATGAATTATGTGATCAGTGATCAGGTAGTACCATCCAAATGAGAAATCAATAGCACGCTGCGCTGCATCCTTATCTGATTTGGATGAAGAGTAGGGGAGAGACCAACTAGGATTCAGAGTTATTCCGATTATGCCCCTCTGTGATGCCTGATTTTTTATAATTACAAATACAAACATTAATTATTTATTCGCAATTTCTCTGCTAACAGATTTAAAATTCCATCCATCCATAAATAAAAAACATTGAGACTGATGGACTTTCAAACCCATAAATAATTAAATAATTAATGAAGTGAAATATGCATATGCATCATATGTACACTTACCTGGTACTTTTGTTTGTAGAGGCTGACAGCAACTCCATGAGCGAGGAGCAGGTGGTGGCACACAGAGTAAGGCTCTGTAGCAGAGTTGCCGGCAGCACATGATGAACAGCGACCCGGAGCCATGGAGCCGGTTGCATAGCCAGAAGAGCAGAAGCTCAGCGGCTCATTGAATGTGATCCAGTTCTTCACGCGGTCTCCAAACTCTCTGAAACACACGTCTGTATAGCTCGCATAATCCTTTCTGCATCATCATCTTCTTTTAGTGCTCCATATAAGCATTGTTTTATGAATTTTGTACTCTTTTAGTAAGTTAGACATGATGCAAAAATATTTTAAACCGCTTGGGCTGAATTTATCTATCAAGTTATGTTTTGTGGCTCAAAACAAGCACACAAAGGTTGTATCAATATGTACTTTTTCTTATAAATCTGATTTGTTAAATTTAAGGTTGTATATGCTGTTTCTATTGATCTACCACTTGAAGCCGCTTTGATATTAAATACTGTTAGATATTACTTTTTTTTCCATTAGATTTATTTCTTTTGTGCGTGTGCGTGTGCGTGTGCGTGTGCGTGTAGTGAGGGTGGGTTTGGGGAATTAGTATTGAAATCTTTCCATTCTGTTTTGTGATCATAATTTCTATAATTGATTATTTGTACTAGAGTTGCTATGTTTTTTGTCTTTTCGCATTCAGCATTCTTAAATGGCAGTGAAAACTAGGAATTACACTGTAATATTTCTGATAGCAAAAGTTCAGGCAAATATGGCCGAATTGGATAACTGATAGAGATATATGAAATGAAAAATCAAAATTAAACGCGGCACATGACCAAGCACTCTGGATTTTTTTTTGTCTTGGGTTTATCTCACTTCACCTTTGAAAATTTGTCATTATTAAAGTAGTTATGTTGAAGCTACTCAATATGTCACTTCCTTTTCCTGATTACGTTATCTTGATCTTGATTTACTAAAAAGCCCACAGATAAGATTCCAGTTCTTTCTCTTTGGATATGTATATATGAGATTGAGGTTGCATTCTGATAAAAGTAAAAAATAAAAATAAAATTAAAAAAAAAGAAGTAAAACTCACACAATATTAGGGCTGAGAAAACCACCATATTGATCTTCCAAGGCTTGAGGGGGATCCCAATGGAATAGTGTCACAAATGGCTCAATTCCTGTATAAATTTTAGTTTACTTGAGACGGTGCACGAAAATAAATTATATCTTACGCATCCTTCTTGATTAATTGAGTCCCAAACATAAAATCGTATGTTACCAATTATTTTACCTAGGAAAAACTAATTTCACGGAATAGCCTTCCACCTGGTCTTTCTAAAATTTTTCCTTATATATGAGGGGTACAAAATGCTTTTGGAAATTTTGCTATATACAGATAAGTCTAATTGAGTGAACCTTTGGAGAGAAGCTCGTTGATAAGGTTATTGTAGTAATCCACACCAGCTCTGTTCACTCCTCCACCCAAGCTCCCATCTGCAATTTGCAACTAGTAATTACCTTGCCTAAAACTTCCATCTATCTATTAATCTATAGTACATTGGTTTACGGCATTGAAAATTTATTCAAATTCAGGAAGCACTAATTCCGGATATAGCAATGACAACAAACATATTAAGGGTTGTGTGTACGCTCAACACGAGGTAGACAACCTTGGTTAGGTTTCTTAGGGTGCGTTTGGATAGGTGTGGGAAGAAGGAAAGAAGGGAAGAAGTGGGAAGAAGTATTGGGAAGTGTGTAACTTTGTGAAGAGTTTGAATTGTTTATAATTTTTTTTTTCTTCTTCCTTCTTCTTCTTCTTTCTTCCAACAATCCAAACACACCCTTAGATCACAGCTGTTTGTAATCAGAACATTAGTTACAGTTTGCAGTGTCAGAGTGGGATAAAAATGTCATTTCCAGATCATAATTCATGTATAAACCTTTGTAATATTGGGTACCCTGCTTGGGGCACTTTGGTAAAAAAAAAATAAACAAATAAAAAATTCAATGTACTAACATACTTGGAAGAATTCGAGACCAAGAAATGGAGAACCTGTATGCATCCATCCCGATTTCCTTCATTATCCTCACATCTTCCTGTCATGTGTATATAACTCAAATATATTATAGCCAAAAAGCGAACCAAGAAAACTAGTTGAGAGCAGTATAAACCTTATATCTATGGTATGAGTCGTCTGCCACATCGCCATTGCTATGGTCATCAATTTTATCTGTTTGCAATATTGACGCTCTAATTTAATACTTTAATAAATTGCAACAAATTATTTAATTTTTCCAAAAATTACCAAGGGTATTTGAGAGAGAAACAGAGAGAGTACCGGAGTGGAGATGAGTGAAAGTGTCCCAAATGCTGGGGCCTCTTCCTCCTTCCCTTGCACCACCTTCATACTATACACATTACAATTTGAAAAGGAAAAAGAACAACAAATTAAAGTCAATTAATGTATTTCTGTTTTTATTTGAACCGTAATTACATTTTTAATGAACTATTTTGGTTCGTAATTGAACTGTCTGGCCAAATTGCACATAAAGTAATGTCATGCCATCATGAGTGCACATTACAAGGAACCACAAAAATTTTAATAAAAAGAAAATTAAATAAAGGTAAGGAAAGAAAGGGAACCTGATAAGCAGCAGAGGCGGTACCGAAAATAAAACCCTGAGGAAAGCTGCTTCTTCCTAAGTCGTACCGGGCATCCCCTCTCCAACCAAAACACAGAACAATTACTGAAATCAGAGTTGCTGTAATGTTTAGACTGCTATCCATGCTCTGTGTTGTTCTCGATCTCTGTTTTTCCTTTTTTTGTTGTAGGAAAAAAAACTTTTTGGTATTATATTATTATTTCTTTTTGGGGTTTAAGGGGGGTGGGGGAGTGGTTAGGATTGGTTTCCTTGAATTTAATTTAATTGACATGTATATTACTATATTATATACAAAAAGGAGATTGAATGATGGTCTATATTCATGTAAAGTGCATGAAGTATTTTCCAACCTATTTTTTCCAAAAAGGCAAAAAGACGTGGCAAACGGTTGGGTGGACGTGGATGGGGACTCCATGAAACGTGGCAAGTTCCACTAAATTGTAGCATTTTTACCTTTCTTTTACGGAGGATAAACAAAATTTGTGATTTATGTCATGCATATCAAGTTATCAACTATTTTTATTTATTTAATAATAATAATAATAATAATAATAATAATAATATTATTATTATTATTATTATTATTATTGTTATTATTATTTTGATGATTTTACATGTCTAAAGCGTGCATGGTCAAATGTGCTCTGAAAACGCTAAAGACATCTTACGGACATGAAATTTAAACAGCTCTAAGCTAGACACCACATATTATGCACACAAACAAAAAAAAAATCCAAAGTCGAAATATCAAAATTCACAACTCAATTTTTTTTTTTTACTTTTACATTTCCTCACAAAAAAAAAAGAATTTAAGTTCAGGCAGAGAGAAATAATTCAATGGCATTCTACTATTAACTGATAAATAAGAGCTTAATTATTGAACTGCCAATACACATGACAACAAGCTCTTATTCATTCAATTCATTTATTCACGAATATTGTATCTAATTACATATATATTAAATAAATAATTAATTAATAATGTGGGTTGCGGGGAGCGAGGAATTGCTTGAACCAACGAGCAGAATTCTTGGGGTACCTCTTCTGACCATTGGCATAATCAACAAAATTAATCCCAAAACGCACCGTGTACCCATTCGTCCATTCGAAGTTATCCAACAAAGACCATGCAAAATACCCTTTCACGTTGGCTCCTTCTTTGATTGCCTTGTTCAAGTATTGGAGGTGCCTATAATAGAACTCAATTCTGTAATCATCCTTGAGCGCCTCCTCCAGTGGTAAGCTCTTGTTGTTGTATTCATCCACGCCTACATTTTTATATTTCTTTCATATATTGGTTTTGCATTTGTAGAAGGTGAATCCAATATTATTAATAATGCAGTTAGGAGAAAAAGAATTAGTACCGTTTTCAGTTATGAAGATGAGAGGATTGTTATACTTGCGCTTGGTATAAAGTAGCAATTCCCGGATCCCTCTGGGGTATATGTGTAACCAACTTGAAGCAGCCTGATCGTTTTACACATATCAGATCAGATCAGATCAGATGTATACATTCGATTTAGATATGTGTTCTCTTAATTCACACGTATGAGCATTCAGAATTTCAGATTTGAGTATTCGTTGTACTATTAAACAAAAAGGAAACTCAAAAGGGTGTGTGAGAATGGTAATAATTAAATAAAATTAATACGTAAAACAACATACGCACCGGTCGACCAATTGGTATTCCATTCCGAACACCTGCGTGCAGGTCAAATTAAATCAGTTGGAAATTATTTACTGATTCCAGAAACTGAGAAAAGAAATTTACGTAGAGGAGTCCACAAGCATGTAACAAATGTATACCGGTAAGATTAGCTCTGGAATCAGTGTTGTAGCTGGCGTTGAGGCCGTTGTTGGAGAGGGGCAGTGCGTCGGCATAATTTGCAGTGTAGTAGTTTAATCCGATGAAATCGAAGGAGCCTTTCACCATCTCCGACTGTTCCTTCGAGAATTTCGGTAGTCGCTTTCCTACCAAAGCTCTCATACTCATGGGGTACTCTCCATGAGTCAACGGATCCATGAACCTGCAGAAATAATTGAGAAACATGCAGCAGTGATGCCAATTAATGTGTGATGAGTGTGTGTATAGAAGAGCATGCAGCAGTGCTATTAGTAAGTACCATCCAAACATGAAATCGAGGGCGCGTTCTGCAGCGGCATCGTTGGATTTGGAATTGGTCGAGTAGGGAACAAACCAGTGGGAGACAAGGGTGATGCCGATGACGCCCTTCTGCGAGGCCTGGTACTGGCTACGGTAGAGTTGGACGGCGGCAGCATGGGCCAGCAGCTGGTGATGGGCAGCAATGTACGGCTCTGTTCCCGAGTCGCCAGCGGAGCAGTTGTTCCCCACCCAAGCCGAGCAGCGGCCGGGGGCAAAGGTGCCGGATGCATAACCGCTGGAGCAAAAGCTCCAGGGCTCGTTGAAGGTGATCCAGTGCTTCACCCGGTCTCCAAATTCTCTGAAACACACCTCGGCGTAGTCCCTGTAGTCCTCTCTGCATCATTTCAATTTTCTTCTAATTAAGTTCATTTATTTGATTATTAGTTCGTTAATTTACTGACAACACAACTAATTAATATAGAATTAATTTACTTGATGGTTGTTGATTGCTATTTACTAGGTCTACTTTTTAAGAAAGAAAAAGAAATAGTTTCCTCTATATATACATCTTGCACACACCAACATCCGAAAACGTCAAGGAAGCTTGTAGAAATTATGAAATGCCATTAAATCTTTTGCTAATATGCCCATTCAAATTAATGCACCTCTCGTCCTCTCTCTTTTTCTATATTCTCTGGTATAAAAACCTTGATTATTTCTTGGAGCAAGATTCCGCTACTAATATTTTGGTTACCCTCAAATGCCAATATTTTGTTATTAAGTTATTTTTCAAATTTTAAAATTCAAATGTCTAATCCAAACGTTGATCTTATTTAGTTTAACGAGCGATGCGTTTTCATATAAGTTTTGTAAATTTTGGAATTTATTTGATACACGATCAAAAGGTAAAACATGAACGTATTAGAACGAATCTATCATAGTTAACAAGGTTCGTTTGTTTTTCTATCTATTGATCACAGATCAAATAAATTCTAAAATTTACAAAACTTATATGAAAACACATCGCTTATTAAATTAAATAAGATCAACGGTTTGGATTAAACGTTTGAATTTTAAAATTTGAAAAAAATAACTTAATAGCTATTTTCAAGATCTCGGAAAAAAAATCCCCTAATTATATACATAAATATATCCTATGTTGAAAGACTCTATGCTGTGAGTGAGACCCCTATACCAATCTGCAATTAATTAATTATTTTAATGAGGACTAATGATGTTCAATCTTTTAGTAATGCCATAAATATATAAACCGGATAAGAACTACACTATAACACAATGTGTCCCTATCCCTACGACCCTACCGGACTTGTTTGCAATTTGACTACACATTAGTTGCCCATATATGCCAAAGTTAATTATTGACATTATCGGAGACTGATTGCAATTTCTAAGGTAGTTGCACAAGAAACTATCATATCAACTTCTCAACCGAAACAGAAAGATTTTAGTAGAGAAGTCGAAATCATATCGTAGCACAAATTTTTCAAACACGTGTATGTAATTGTAGACTTGTAGTGTAATCTTTCCGATAGTTTAATATTCGTCATTTGAAGTAAACATTCAAAAAGACCTAACAACTCCTATAGTTTTCGTATCTTTTATTTTATATTATTATGGTAAAATAATTTGTGAAAGCTATTGGTCAAATATTTCATGCCCGATAGTTATCCCATCAATTCTTGCAAAAAAAAAAAATAATAAATATCAATAAATGAATGTAACTCACATAATTTTGGAACTGAGAAATCCGCCGTATTGATCTTCAAGTCCTTGAGGAGAATCCCAATGGAACAGAGTGACAAAGGGCTTTAATCCTACATCAAAATGAAATTAAGTAAAACAAAAATTACTATTGTAACGGATATGACGCCACTTGAATATCATAAATAACCTCATCCTTTAGGAATACAAATAATGTGAGTTCGTAAATAAGATAAATTTCGACAAGTTAATTATCTAATTAATGGAAGACCTTTTGAAATTAGCTCGTTGATGAGGTTATTGTAGTATTGAATGCCATCTTTGTTGATACCGCCGCTCAAACTTCCATCTGTTAAATATAAATAAGTAGTAAGTAAACATCCGACAATAATTGCTTTGACTTTTTTTTAGTAGTGTCTTTGTTTGTATTGGTATCCTCTATACCAATCAATTTCGGGGGAAAAAAAAATCTGATGATTGCATTAATTAAATCAAGGATTATAAAAGTAAAATTTAGTCAACAATGTCAGAAAATAAATATGCATTGTAAAAATAAATAAATAAATGCGAGTATTAGAGTACTTGGAAGAATTCGAGTCCAAGAGATGGAGAACCTGTATGCATCCATCCCCATTTCCTTCATGATCTTCACGTCCTCCTTCATGCCATGCCACGCAATCATTCCAACAAAATTTTCACAGAAAGTTAATGTATATCTTTTATTTGGAAAAAATTATGTGTGGTTTAGATCCATTAAATAATAATTATGGGTGCGTTTGGATCGTTGGAAGAAAGAAAAAGAAGAAGGAAGAAGAAGAAAAAAAATTATAAACAATTCAAACTCTTCACAAAGTTACACACTTCCCAATACTTCTTCCCACTTCTTCCCTTCTTCCCTTCTTCTCACACCTATCCAAACGCACCCTATAAAGATGAAAAAGGAACATGCAGGGGAGTTGAGCATATATGGTCAATAACTCTGTTGTTATTCTAGCCACTGTTTGGATGAGAGAAGAAGAAGGAGGAAGAAGGAAGAAGGAAGAAGGAATAAAAAAAATTATAAACAATCCAAACTCTTCACAAAGTTACACACTTCCCAATACTTCTTTCCATTTTTTCCCTTCTTCCCTTCTTTCCACACCTATCCAAACGGAGCCCTAGAGATAACGGGTTCAAATATCGTTAGGTAAGATGGATAAACTTTATTTCACAAAGTGGACTATGCCTATATAAATAAATAATTTTATTTTAAAAAAATGAAAAATGCTCACAGCGTCACTTTGCAATTATTTGACAATAATGACATTTTTAATAATTGGAAAAGGTATACCATCCCTATCAAATATTATATACGTTAGTTGCGAATCAACTGACAATACATAATATTAAGATTTTTAGGTTGTCAAATATAAATTTAAAATTCTATAAACGTCACCAAAACATTATTTTTCAAAGCTATATATGGTGTAATTAAGTATGTTATGATGTTGAATTTCTCGCTGAATGTCAACTTTTGATAATAATAATAGTAATAAATTAGTTGATAACTAAAATAATTGTGAATAATTCATGGCATTATAAATAACAACCTTGTACTTGTGGTATGAGTCGTCTGCCACGTCACCACTGCTACGGTCTGCTATCTTATCTGCTTCGCATTTTCAAAAATTAGTACAAGTGTGCTAAGATATACACATAGTCACATACAGATCAGCATACGACATACCACATGATTTGATGCCCCTTGAAAGAATCTATAAATTAAAAATGAACATATGAATTGCATGATTCCGTCAAATTTTTCCCATTATTGAAACATTAATTATTAAAGTTTTCTGTGTGATTATCATTTATAATTACTTGAATGCAAAGTTTTATTAGCAAGTATATATAGTCCTAATTAATTGTGTTGAATATTAATTTGAGAGAGCGAGAAAAAGAAGAGAAAGAAGAATATTAAACCAGGGTAACGATGAGTAAAGGTGTCCCAAATGCTTGGCCCCCTGCCTCCTTCATTCCAACCCCCTTCATACTGTATTGGCATATACATACAATGGAGAAAAACAATAACGAAAAATAAAATGACCATGGATATTTAATCAGAAGAATAGATTATATAATACAATTAAGGAAGTAGAAGTTGAAATAAATGGAGAAAGAAATAAAGAAATATGTCGTAAGCGGGATGAATTAATTAAGGTTGTGTAACTTTATACATGTGTATGAATTAAGGTTGTATAGCAAGATGGTACCTGATAAGCAGCGGAGGCTGTACCGAAGATGAAGCCGGGAGGAAAGCTGGTTCTGTTGAAGTTGCCGTGCGAGGCCTGTGCCTGGCCCGGGCATGTGCTAACAAAGCACACTATTAGTAGGAGTGACGGTACCAAAACAAATACTCTCTTTCCTTCCATTTTTGTTGGATGAACAACAGCAAATGAACTCATTCAAGTATACATAATTTATATATATCGCATGTTTATTTGGAGAGAAATGGACTTGGTGCATGCATGTGGCAGCTAATCCAGTTACTATACAAGAGCTAGTGTGGTCTGGTAAGAAATAATTGTTTTGACATCGTGGATGGTATTTCTACACGTATGAATACGATGAATAATACTTCGCTATCAACCCAATGATATCCTTATCTTATCATCAATTATTTAATTATTTAACCCATGATATATGCAAGTGTGATCACCGATATTTAGCTATCAGCATCAATATGGAGTAGGTATAGTACGTAGACTAATCTACATCACTGCTTATTCGCCCATATATTCGCATACTATTTGGCATTAATTTGTGGTGACATGATTGATGACCGGCCATCTGTGTATCTATATATATATATATATATATATATATATATATATATATATATATATATATATATATATATATTGGATTGATAAAATACACTCTGGTGTATGGATCGTCTCCCGTACACCAGAGTCGTTTATGAAATCCAAAAATCAAACAGTCGATCCGAACCGTTCAAGTTATTCTCCATATTGAAAAACTCTCGGAGACCAAATTTTACCATTTTTCGAATTTTTTTGCTATATATTATGATATTTTCAAAAAACACTACAATTGGAGTATTTCAGGCCCTCCAATTTGAAAATATCATAATATATAGCAAAAAAATTCGAAAAAATATAAAATTTGGTCTCCGAGAGTTTTTCAATGTGGAGAACAAGTTGAACGGTTCGGATCGACCGTTTGAGTTTTGGATTTCAAAAACGACTCTGGTGTACGAGGACGATCCGTACACCAGAGTGTATTTTATCACCCCTCTATATATATATATATAGAGAGAGAGAGAGAGAGAGAGAGAATGGATTCAATCAAAGTGCTTTGACCGGAGTCTCAGTTAAACTCCGTCGGTTCTCAATTTTGAAAGTTCAAACGACCGATCCGAACCGTCAAATATGATCTCCATATTGAAATCTCCTTGCCGACCAAAATTTTCATTTTTTTTTAATTTTTTAAGTATTTTTTTCGGATTTTCAAAAACAGCAATTTTTGTAGGGTTCAGAACAAATTAGATTAACGATTTTTGAAAATCCGAAAAAAATACTTAAAAAATTTAAAAAAATGAAAATTTTGGTCGGCAAGGAGATTTCAATATGGAGATCATATTTGACGGTTCGGATCGGTCGTTTGAACTTTCAAATTTGAGATCTGACGGGGTTTAACTGAGACTCCGGTCAAAGCGCTTTGATTGAAGGCTTTCTCTATATATATATATATATATATATATATATATATAGAGAGAGAGAAAGTTTAATATGCACTATAGTGCATAGGACACTCCGTACACCACGGGCTTTTTCAGGGGTATTTTTGTAAATTGATAAATCTAATTTAACCAATCTAATCTACATATTGAAATCTCATAGAAAACCAAATCTTACAATTTTTGAGATTTTATTACTATTTTTTTCGAATTTATTAAAACATGCCATTTTTGGAAAATTATAAATAGTACAACATTCCAAAAGTGACATATTTTAAAAAAATTTGAAAAAAATAGTAAGAAAATCTAAAAAATTGTAAATTTTGGTTTGGTATGAGATTTCAATATGTAGATTAGATTGGTTAAATTAGATTTGTCAATTTACAAAAATATTTCCGAAAAAGTCCGTGGTGCACGGAATGCCCTATGCACCGCGGACTTTTTCGATAATATTTTTATAAATTGATAAATCTAATTTAACCAATTTAATCTATATATTGAAATCTCATAACAAATCAATTTTTACAATTTTTGAGATTTTATTACTATTTTTTCCGAATTTTTTAAAACATGTCATTTTTGGAATATGGTAAATAGTATAACATTCCAAAAATGGCATGTTTTAAAAAATTCAAAAAAAATAGTAATAAAATCTCTAAAATTGTAAAATTTAGTTTGCTATGAGATTTCAATATGTAGATTACATTAGTTAAATTAGATTTGTCAATTTACAAAAATATCCCCGAAAAAGTCCGTGGTGCATAAAACATCATATGCACTATAGTGCATATTAAACTTTCTCTATATATATATATATATATTTCACATTTATGTTTGCTCTCACACAAATGTTAGACCCCAATATATTGGACGACAGGCTCCGTCTAATACGACTGTTTTTACATTATTAAATTTTAAATAACCAATTCGAACCGTTTAATATGTTCTCCATATTGAAAGTTTATAATAAATCAATTTTTACATTTTTTTTCAAATTTTTTACTGTTTTTTTTTTTTGAAAATTCATAATATAAACATTATGAATCGTCCATTAACAATGATTTTCTAATCTATTCACAATCAGATTATGATCCAGTCAGATGCAATTTTTAAGGAATGGAAGAGTTACTGTGCAAAATTTACAGAACGGATCCGACGAGGAATCGAGGATCCAATAGCACCACCAGTGAACCCGTTACAGTAATGGTGCGAATTGGATGCTTCCTTTTCCTTTTTATCTTCTCCTACTCGAGAATGCACATGTTCAATTTTCCTTCCCTAATAAATTCCACCGATGGATTGGACTTTGAAAGCGTTAGGCGTATATAAATTCATGTGCTTTCAATAAAATGAATAAAAATATTAAAAAAAGTAGACTAGTCCGAGGGCTTTTTTGTTTTCTATTCGCTTTAATAATGAACTGTTTTTTTTTTTTGAGGGAATTAATAATGAACGTTACGTGACAGTATTGAATTTAACTTCTTAACTGACCGGCAACACAAAAGGCTTCACAAAAGAGCTACAATTAGGGTTGTAAAACGTTGAAACGGAACACGGAACAGGTCTGTTCCGTTTCAATTAACGTAACTGAAATTGATTTCGTTTAACGTTTCGTTTCGTCAAACATAACAGTTTTCCATTCCGTTTAACGTTCCGTCCATCATTTACCATTGATTTCAACGGAATTTCGTTTTCCGTTTCAGTAACGTTTATAAATTTTATTTTCATTTCGATTCCGTTTTCAAAAACAAAACTGAAATATCTTCACTGTTTCGTTTGGACGGAACGGAACAGAAAACAGTGGCGGAACGGAATAATGACAGTTCTAGACTTCTAGCTACAATAGAATCTTAACATGACCCCACCGTGATCATCTGTGGCGAAGTTGCACACACTTTAACAGAGGAGCTTCGATACCCGACAAATCGCGTTTCCCTAAAGATTCGTAATGCGTTGCACTGCACGAGGAGGGAATCTTTCTTTTCTTTTTTTCAGTTCAACCCCCAAATGTTTCATAATATATGCAAATTCCGAACTAATTACTACTGCTGCTCTCATTTTTTTTTTCTTTTTTTTTTGTGGTTTTGATCTCATAGATTACCAACATATTCCAACTTATTTGGAACTAGAGACTCTGGTGTTATTGTTGTAGTTGGTGTTATTATTATTGTTGTATTAATTTTTACCAATAACCACTCATGGTTCGCTAATTTTTATGCTCTATGGTTTAAAGAAAGCAACACGATATAATTTTAACTTTGCTAATTCAAAAAAAATTAAGGATACGCAAATATTCGATATAAGAATAAATGAATAATAGAACAAATAAAAAACAACATAAAGATATAACCGTTCAGATAAAAAACTTAACACAGTTTTGAACAAAAAAAAATTCAGCAAAAAATATTAAATAATTATTGAGCTTAGCTTGAAAAAAAAAAAAAACCCTACTTTATTTTACTTCTGGGTCGTTTGTCTAAGTCTCTCAAACTGGCAATTCTAAGAATCAATCAACTTCTGTTATTTATTATTATTATTACTATTTTGAGTAGTTTTCAACTCTAGTTAAAATGAACGAACAAATGAATGAATGAAGAGAAAATTAGGCCCATGCCATCCCAAAATTACAAAATTAGAAAAATATCATCCCAAAACTACTTTTTAGCTCAATGCCATCCGAAAGTCAGTTTATTTAGATATTTACCACACAGCATATGAATCATCTCCCAAATACAATATTTTTTTATATAGACCAAAATATCTTTTTTTATTTTCTGTAACACCCCTCTCCGTTCACGATTTCCATTTCCTCAACCATCGTGACTGAACCTGGCACGTCACTTGCTCCGCAAGCCATCGTCGTTACTCCGCCGCCACTCCACTGCCGCTCCACCGCACCTCATCTTCAGTTTCTTCATTGTCTTTAGGTACAAAATTCTTTTGTTTGTACATCTCTTCTCCCTTTGGTTCTTACTGTAAGCTATTTACGTCTCCATTTGTAGTGTTGAAAAGGAAGATAGTTGAAACTACAGACTTGGAATTATGCGTTCTGTTATTTTGTACTTTACTTTGGGCATTGTTGAATTGTAATGGACATCAGAATCTGTAAATTGGCTAAGAGTTGTGATGGAAATAAGAATCTCTAAACTATCAATTTACTTTGGTTTTTAAGCGCATAGGAAATAGGCTAGCCTCCCCAATTTCAATTCTCTTTCTTACCAGAAAAATAAATCTATGAAGTGAAAAAGCTGATATGCTGGTATTGACTAGTTGCAATGAAGATACCACCTGGAATGCCTAGAAAGTAAAGGATGCCAAGTTTCTAGCTAGAGTTGAGATTAAAAAAAATGTACAAGAAAGTAAAGTTTGGCCAACAACAGAGGACCTGCAATTATGCAAATCCCATTCCTAAGCGATAATGATATTAATTAACTTTTATTAATGTTGAAATTATTTGAGAGCATTGTATCCTCTACTCTGATCTCCCTTTTGGTGCTCTAGCAAAGCGACATCTAGGGTTTCAGTCGTGAACGGTGTTGAAACGACGGTAAAGTGGTGGCAGAGTAACGGGGATGGTTGGCGGAGCAAGTGAAATGTCAGAGTTCAGTCACGACGCTAAGCGGCTGAGGGACTAAAATCATGAACGGAGAGGATTGTTTCAAATAATATGAAATAACTAAGACAAAGGGTATTTTGATCTATATCAAACAAAAATTGTATTTGGGGATGATTTATACGGTATGTGTGGCAAATATCCAAATATATTGGGTGTGTTCGGATGCAACGGAATAAGCCGTGAATAGGGTATAAGAATAAGGAATTTCAATTTGTGTACTTATCCTTATTCCTTATTTTTATATCATGGTTTTGTTAGTATAGGAATAAGGGCCCAAATTTTTTATTCTTATGCCGTTTGTTTTGTACAAGAATAAGAATAAGCACGCAAATCGAAATTTCTTATTTCTATTTTCTATTCCCGGCCATTGAGTTTAGGGTGGCATTGGACTAAAACGAAGTTTTGGGATGACATTTTTTTAATTTTGTAATTTTGGGATGACATAGACCCAATTGGCAATTGCACCATGAACCGAAAAATTTAAAAATAATTAAATTAAAATAATATATTAAAAATAATATCAATATAATAATATTTTTTTAAATAGTATCACAAGATCAGAATCCCAGATTCCGACGGCAAGATCGGAATCCTGGATTCCGACCTTAGTTAAGATCAGGAATAATTAAACAAAATTTTATATGTAATTTAGTTTTTTTTTGGGAAATTAAATTTATTTTCCTTTTAATTAATTTATTTAATTAAATATAAATTTAATTAAAAAATGAATAATTAAGTATAAATTATTAATTAATTTACATTAAAATTATAAATTTTTAAGCAACCATTTGATATGCGTCCCGGATGTCGTCCTCTGTATATATTATTTTCATATTATATATTAAACAATCATATCGAGTCTCATGATCAAGGAAGCACTTTCTGGATTGCGTTAGAAAGGAATCATACGAGATGTTTTACCGAGACGGAGAAGAAAGACTAAATTCACTTGATTTACTGCATTTCTCTTTTTAATGATTAATTTATGATTTAAAAAACTTTTTTAGTAGTTTAGAGTGGTTTTTAGGTTGGCAAACTATCAAAATGGATTTTGGAGGTCTAGAGAGCGTTTTTGGGCTCCGAAAATGGTCGTTACGGGGTTTCACCTCGATAAAACGTGTAGATCTCGTCGCCAGCTTTCCGGAATGTGCTTGTTTGCACCAAACGGACCTTCTTATCAAAAGTGATGTGTATTTAAAGTTTTAATATTCAAATTATGTCTTTGTATCCTTGCAAATACAGAAAGAATTAATAAAACTTTGAACATTCTGAAATGATTATGCCTTTGTATCCCTGCAAATTCTGAAAATTTATAATCCTTTCTAAATGGTACAATTCATTTAATTAAATAAATTATAAAAATTTATATTTTAATTAAATAAATTAATTAAAATGAAAGTAAATTTTAATTCCCAAAAAATACTAAATTACATATAAAATTTAATTTAATTATTCCTGATTTTTTTCCATATTTTTTCAATATTTTTACAATATATTATCTATTTTTCTAATTATTTAACTAATTAATAAATTAAATAAATAAATAAATAATATATAAAAAATTAAAAAGCTAAGATCGGAATCCGGGATTCCGATCTTGCCGTCAGAATCTGAGATTCCGATCTTATGATACTATTTAAAAAAATATTATTATATTGATATTATTTTTAATATATTATATTAATTTAATATTATTTTTAAATTTTTCGGCACCATGAATGAATGGGCAAAATAATAATCAATGGGCCAGGCTTCCAGGGGCAGCCCAGTTCATCGAAATTAGGTATCAGTATCAATGGGATTATGGGAACATATGAAAGATCAAATACAGGTCCATGTAATGATGTAACGATGTAAGTAACTGTCAGTTGCTCGTCGCATAATCGCATACTCGCATTACATATTTACATAGGATTAGGACTAGAGGTGAAAACGGTAGTCATTTCGACTGTTATTTCGTTTCGTCCGAAACGGAACGGTAATAGTCAAGGATTTCAGTTTCGTTTATGGAACGGAACGGTTAACGCAAATATAAACTCAATTTCGCTCAGAACGAAACGGTTAACGTAACAGGTCCGTTTCGTTATCGTTTATTTCGTCCGTTTCGTTTTAAATTGTACCGTGCTATATTATTGGATTGCAGAGATGGAGACGGAGAGATCGATGCAGAGAGAGACAACTAAATTAGGTTTGGCGCCACTGCATCAGTTCTCCGCCGAATCCATTCTCACGTTTCTCTCTCTCTCAATCTCTCTCTGCCAAAGGTGATCTCGTCTCCCTCAGTCTCCTCACTGCATCGATCTGCCACCTCTCGCTCGATCCCCTAGTGCATCGATCCACTATGGTGTTCCGTCTCCTCACTGTATTGATCCACCACCCTCTCGACTCCTTCATTTCCTCACAGCTTCCCTCAAGCTCAGCCATGGCGACCCACACCTCCTACTTCCTCTAAACTGCTCACTCTCTTTCAAACCGAGCCATTTCCTTCTCCATTGCCTCTCTCACCCTTAACCCTAAATACACCTTCCTTCTCTTCTCACTTACAAACTCACCTGCTCGCCTCAGATGTTGAAGACGAGCATCCCCAATGGCGACTGGAGGTGGTGACCATGGCGCTTGGTGACTGTTTTGCCGACTTCTACCTCGCTTGGTGACCAGGCGATTTACTGGTACTCACTCCTGATTTGCTGGTACTTCTCCTAATTTACTGGTAATTTAAAATTTCTTTTGACTGAGAAAAGATTTTAATTGAAGGAATTTTTGGGTTAATTTGAAATTTCTTTTGCTGGTTGGTTGAAGGTGAATGAAAAAAGAGGTCAATTTATTTCTCTATTCATTTTTTTGTTGGGGCAGTTTTAATTGAAGGGATTTTTGTACTTCTGAGTTACTGGTTGAAGGTGAATGAAAACGCCACTGAAATTTCTTTCTCTATTCAATCTTCTTTTTTTGGGAAGTTTTTCTGGTTGAAGGAATTTTTGTACTTACTCTTGATTTATTGGTTGAAGGTGAATGAAAACACAACTGATTTTTTATTGGAGCAGTTTCTTTCTTTATCTGCATCCATGGCTGCACTCCAGGGGTCGATACCAGTGGTTGTATTTCAATTATGTTTGCAAGTTTGGCTCGCCACATCTCTTCTTGATGGAGCAGTGTTTTGTAATCAACTTGTTTATTTGTAATCAACTAAGTTGAGTTTTGTTTAGGATCAAAATTGATAATTCTACTGTGTTTTTGTAATCTTGCTTTAACTTCTAAGTTGTATTTATTTAGAAACCAACTTTCATATCTTGTGCTTTAAATTCTACTAGCAGTAGTGCTCGCTCAATGTGCGGGCAGACTTCAAATGCAAAAAAATATATATATATATTATTTTGACATTAATATAGTTTGATAATTGTAATAATAGTTAAATTAAATTCGATTTATTTTTTTATTCATGGCTGTTACTTCTTATAATTAAACTAATATTTCCCCTGACTTCTCAGGTCAGGTACGCATGACTGATACAAAATATTATGTTTATTTAATTTTATAAATAAAGGGAAAAAAAAGCTTACATATATACAGGCATTATGTCCATCCTTGATTGGAGTTTAATTAAAGTTTTTATATATGAAGGTGACCTTAGTGAATAAATTTAAGAAATTATTTTGCCAGGATCACTATTTTTGTTTTTGTGCTTAAAAAGGAATTACATATGGTCACCAAAAAAATTGGGCGCACTCTATTTCTATTATTTGTGCATAAAAAGGAATTGTATATGGCGCAGGTTCACTATTTACATTTTCTCATGATATTATCAAATCACAATTAGATCATATAAGGGAGTCAATTAGAGAGAAGTGAGAAACCAAGGATCTTTGATGCTAGATCACACTAAATCTTTTCAATATCTTTTTTTTAGTAAATAAAGACAATTATCAAATTGGAAAATAAATACGATTGTAGAAAAATGAAACATCTGGCACAAAATGAACTCTCTTCTGCTTTCGCCTTAGCTACTGGTTTCTGCAACAATAAGAGGTCGATCAAATTGAGAATGAAGGCAAATTGGTAAATTATCAATCAGAAATATAGAGGAGAAAAAAAATGTAATATTACCTATGTAACCAAAGGCCTTTGGCAACATAAAAAGAATATAGAAAGTTACATCCAATAATTATAATATTGCTCATACAAGACAAGTCAACGGTTTGTTGCAATCAGTTTGTTTAAATAGGATATCTGCAATACAAAGAATGATATGAGAAAAAAGAAATACATGTAAAACAAGCAATTACGTTTCAGTACAGGAAAATAGTTTGACCAGAATTTTTACTAGAAAAAAGTAGCAACCAGAAACAAACAAATAACGAAGAAATTAAGGCACCTTGAGTTTATATCTAATGTTGGTAAAGAAATAAAATCAATTAGAAACGTTTGACACTAAACTTTCTTAACTTTGCAGTACAATGACACGCTATAACATGACAATTGCTTTGTAACATGAGGTTCACCACCTCACAACATGACCCATAGTTTTCTCTTAAAACAGATATATCAACTGAAGGATGTTTCCCAATTTGTACACACATAGAGCTACTAGGATATGGCAGAATCTTGATATTGAATCGCTTCACTATGGCTGGTGGTACAAACCTACCCCCTAGAAAGTGGTGGGGCCCAGTGAATTTCTTTTCACAAAGTTTTGGATAGTTAATGATACCCAAAATAATGTCAACGATCTAATTTTAAATACTGTACCTGTCCCACAACCGGTGAAAAAGGCAGTTTTCCAGCATGGTCTGTATGTAAATGGCATCAGTTTTTAGATACTAACCATCATGTGAGGTCTGATGCCTCGCACGTCACTATCTTCCTGTGCAGGGTCACCTAGTTCAACATCCCATCGAGAGGTAAAATCTATAGAGACTATCTTCATGTGCAGGGTCACCTAGTTCAACATCCCATCGAGAGGTAAAATCTATAGAGACGACCTTTGTTTCCTTCTTGTGTTGTATATTGGCATAAGTTAAAGCACTGACAGCCCTGATTAGATATGCAAATGGTTCTCTTGGTGTTCCTGTAGAAAATTAGGAGACATTTAACCAAATGTAGATGAAAAGAAAATCCAATTTAAGATCATTTGCAAAACTAACTTATTCTGCATATCTTCCAAAGGGTGCTGGATTGAATCCAAAAAAGAGTTTAAGAGAACTAAAGAGACCAATGAGTTTTTACATTCAGATTTGGAGACAAAAGGAGCCAAAATTGATACTACTGATGTATTGGGGGCTCGTGACATGAAAGCTGAATTTTGGGGCTATGTCATGCAAATTTAGTACCAGGTTTGGAATGAGTTACTCTCATATTTGTTTGATGCATGTAGTAGTACAATGACTTACTATACATAGGTACTTCCAACTATTGATTTGCCGGAGCCGCCGGTGTAGGTGCCATTGGTCGAATTTGCCGACGTAGGTGTCGTCGCTCAGAGTCACCGGTGTAGGCCCCGTCGCTGTGATGGGTTGTTGTTATCATCGTCTCCAAGAATATTAAACAAAATCGCTGTAGCCATCTTTTTCAGATCATCCCCTTGGCTTCTCCCTATTTTTATTCGATGTTGCATGTAATATAATCATTTCACTGTTCCTTGATGTAATAGTAACAAAAAGCTACTTGCCCCATTACTAATTACATCACATTATATCTACCAGAAAAAAAGATCAATATATTTCTTCTTAGCGCCTTTCCAAAGTAGCAGTGGGTACAAACATACACAACATCTTGTCTTACATAAATCATTAATCTCTCTCAAAGTCATAGATAAATACAAACCAAGATGACATGAGCTCATCTAAAGAGTGTGTTTTAATTTTTTTTATTGTGGGTTGTTTACAGCTTCTTGAAGTGTTGCTGCCATTGTAGAAGTCCAGCGACACTCCTGCAATTCCAGATCATTGAGATAAATGTACATCATGTATTATTGAGCATTATAGTATGCATATTTTAGCATATTTATTACCAATCATAGAATATAAAAATTATATTTTCCCATATATCCCATGCTAAATAGATACATACACTAAATCATGCCAAATATTGCTCCATAATATTAATCAAATCCCTTAATTTTAGGCAATCGAATTAAGTATATAATAATTTTATCACATTCTAAAAATGCCAACAACCCATGTTCACTCTTTACTTTTCCATTTATATCCTTTTCCTATTCTCATAAAACCTTCAGGAATTATTTTTAAATAAGATTCTTGTAAAATAAGAAAGGATCAATTATGATGTGCTTGACATGTCTCCATTTCATCTCGTGACCACTTGAGAGAATCTCAACTATTAACCATAGCTAATACAGGGGTTGTATATAATATACATAGGTTTCATGTAACTCTTTACCAGTATAATAAACGTATTCATTTTATGTTGAAAATCATCTATTTTTAGAAAGTTACAAAGTCATTAAACAAATTTTATCTCAGTGGATCCATCGGGAAAGTTAGGGTTAAAGTTAGGAGGTGATGGCGCTCGAAGTTGGGCAGCGTCCTCGTGGTGTCATGCACCTCTCTCCTGGCGATGAAGATTGCCTTGACCTCTCTCCAAAACTGGAAATAATATGTAACTTTGTATTTGTATAATGTAGGTCTCTCCAAAAATTAAAAAATTTCTTTTTTTCTTTGCATTTTTTATTCATGAGAATATATGAACGTGAATGCATATATAAGAAAAAAGTCCAGGAAAACAAAAATCACAAGTTAAAAACCTGAGCATATTGCTGCCCTCTTCTCTTAAAGCCACTTTGTCCTTTTTCGGATCCAGTTAGCAATTTTGCATCCACTGTTCTGAGATTTCAATTCCTTTGCAAGCTTGCAATCCTATTGTCCATCACTTGATCTGCATTTTTTGATTCAATAAAGCGCGGCTCTAATTTAATAGGTTATTTCATTTTAAGGGATTTCTATAATGAACTAAACTGCAATATATTACGTGTGACATTATGAGCCCTCTCAGTTTAACAAAAATACAAATATCAAAATTGAGCTGATTAAGTTAAAATTTTACCTAAAGCCAGCAAACATGCATCTGTTATTTCCTTGCATACAACAAGTACCATATATGCTAAATGTACCACAAGTACACAACTATTCTGAATTTCTGATAAATAGCCTATGCAGTTTATGTGTCAGAATTAATGTATATAAATTCAAAAAATGACCAAATAAAATATAATAATTTGAATATCTGTGAGCTTGTTAAACTACTATCGGACTTGTCCAGCACTTTTAACATTTGACGACATGTGCAAAAGGTTGAATGGTTAAACACCTTTTGATGCTCTTATCAATTTCATTGTGCAATAAAAAACTGGAGAGTTGCAACGATCATACCAGTAGAGGTACTGGGGCATTAAGTAAGCTAATAAGAAATTTATATACCAAATATCACTCTCAAAAAAGAAAGCCAAAATGAAAAATGAACAATTAAGTGCAACAGAAAACAAACTTGTACTGTCGATAATAATATAGTAATAAATTGTATAATTCACTGAATGTACCTTTCATACACTTTTAGAACCAAATTGATATGCCAAAATCTTCAAATAAAAAAAAACCTTGTAGAAATGTTAACACAACTTGACATTTATTTGTTCTTTTTCCATAGCTAATATCATTTGCAAGTAAGATCAAATTCACTATGCGTCATTTGCAAATTGCAATTAATAGTCACCGTGAGTTAGCCAATGAAATTGTGTAAGAAATTGATTAGAAGAGAAGTTAACTTGATTCCAAATTAATAGACACACAGGGAATAACTTGAATCAAATTGTGTAAGTTAAAGAAAAGTAAAGTGAAATTCAGTTCTGATAACAAATCCAGATAGGTGTAATTTAACAAATCTGAAGTCAACAAAATGAAATCAAATTCAGCAACCCAATCAAGAAGAAGCAAACCTTAGTTATGGAGAATCTGTAAAAGTCTCAGACCTTTTTCCATGTGAGAGGAGACGCTAGGAAATATACACAATCCGTGTTTCTCGTGATCTCATCCTCCTCGGCCGTCACTTGCATCGGCGACGCCACGCCTGCCCGTAGTCGCCGCAGCAGGAGGGCAGATGCAGCCTGATTCCATCAATTCTCAACTCCCCTTCAATCTTTCTTCACTTCTCAGACAGATCTTGTACAAATACTGCTGAGAAGAACTTCAAAATTAGGCGAAGATTACAATTCATTGACGGATCCGAGAATTAGGTCAAAGAATTTAGGAAAGAGGAAGAGCTACAGAAAATAAGAAGAAGAGAAGATCGTACCTCACGGCTCGAGAGAAGAAGGAGACAAACCCGTAGCGGCGAGGGTGAGGAGTTGAAATTTTCATCTCAGGATTAAGTACGGGGATAGGGCAGGAAATTGCCATCTTTGGATCAAGGGAATAGCGTAGGGTTTGTGGGCTTTAATAATATAATATTAAAGTGCTAGGGTTACGGCGCAGCTTTTTGAGTGAAAAGAGAAAGATATCTCCAGAGGTATCTGATAGACGGCTGGAGAGCGGAGGGTGATCATCGCTGATAGGAATAGAGGAGGGGGAGGGGAGATTTTGGGATCGGAATAGAAGATGGGGAGGGGAGGGGCTGCGATTTGTTTGGCTATGCTTGGCGTGTGCACCGATAGAACTGAAGATAGCAGCGGAAAAAATAAATCGTTGTGCTTTGGCGTGTGCACCGATAAAACCTGCTATTTTAGGAGCAGCGAAAAAATAAAAAAAAAAATTTAGCGCAAAAACCGATTCGAACCCTCGCGCTGTAGATGCGAAACCAAACAGTCGTACCACCAGCGACTTTGACTTATTTGTGTGTAGAGTCGACTCCTTTATAGAAATAGTGATCCAAACCGTACATCATATTGATCAATAATTTATAATAATGCTAACAAAATTGTTTGGACCCCTTTGTGTAAAAAATACTGACCTTGCTAAGGGTGCTTTATAAGTAGTAGAGATATAAGTCGTAATCCTGTTTTAGATATATGGGATGTTTAAATATGGCACCAGCACATAACTTTTACATTTGATTGTTCAAATATATTGGATGTTATAAGCAGAAAAAATACTAAAGACATGTTCAGACGGTTTGACCGTCTTGATCGTGTAAATATAACGCAACGATCAACGAAAAAAATTTCAATTGCGTTTAAGTAACGAAACGTAAAACGAAAAAAATTAAAATTTTGCGTCATTATACGAAACGGTTAACGCAATGAGTGATTTTCGTCACCGTTTTCGACGTTATGCAGCCCTAATTAGGACTTAAGGAGGTTTTTGTTGAGGAGATTGGGCTTCACTCACCATAGCAAGAATATTATGTGGCCTGCCTCATTAATTAAATATTACATGACCAAAAAGATATATTATATCACAAAATAAAATATATTAGTTAAGTAATTCCATACTTATTTCTTTTTTTCTTGTTGAATATTCCTTATTTAATTTTCAATCACAAGTGGAATATAATTATAAGGTGGAGGCAGACATTGTTCCTTACTTCCTTGGAAGATCTTATATATGCATCTCCTGTGATAATTCTTCCAACGATGTTCTATCAAATATAACGAGATCTCCATTAAAACAACAACAATAATAATAAATTAATAATAATAATGAGATTTTAAGATTAAATCAATATGCTTCACGAAATTTGACTACTACCTGAAGGTAGCATTATTTATTATTTATTTGTAATTATTCTGCCTATCATTAATTTCACCAGCATGGAAAACATTTAGCTTCATGAGACTTGAGACTTTATTAAAGCTGATTCTTTATACCTCAATCTACCTTCCCAAATTGGTAACTCTCTTTCTCTCTCTCTCTCTCTCTCTCGCTCACGGTTTGGTAGAGTGGAACTCACTCTCTTGCGAGAAGAGTGTTTGTGAAAATGCCCCACAGAGATCCAAGGACCAGCTTTCGGCCGATACACTTGGTATGTGTTGCCCAAACGAGCTCGCATTCGCACCCTCTTCTCTGAGATTCAGATAGGTACTCTTCGCCTCTTCCCCTTTTGAGCCTCTCTATTGTGCTTTGCATTTGGGTCAAAATTTCACTACTGCCATGGATTTTGATCGTTTCTTGCTTCATTTTCTAAATTTGTGTCTCCCATTGGGTACTCTGCTGATTACAATTTGGAAATTTCATGAGCTTCAAGTCAGTTTTATTCCAGTGTTTATTCCTAATTTAGGAGAGCTACTTTGTATATTGGTCTTACCTAACAGTTTTAATATGGTACTGCGACTACATTTCAACCAATTTCGAGGGTGAACAGAGAGCAAAAAAGACTGTCCCAATTAAGCTACTAAACTATCGTCCTTAAAATCCAAGTTCCTTGCTTAGTGACCAAATGCCTATCCAGGGAAATGACCAAAAAGTCCTTTAGATCAATCTTTATTGACCACATTAATCACACCTTAGGATGATTGATAGAGATTAACAGCTTAGTCTTGTACCACCATTAAGCTTATGTGCAACACCACGAACTACACTGGTGCCTAACATGTTGTTTCAATCCTTTTATGAAAAAATTATTCACCATTCTTTTGTTTATTTTTTGCTGGGATTCTACCGAGTAACTTTTAGGATACAATTGAAGTTGTGACTTATAGTACTGTCATTGATACACTATGCAAGGAAGGAGAAACCAAAAACTGCAAAAAGGCAGTACTGTTGCTGCATGTTATGAAATCCGGAGGTAAGGATCCTGATGTTTACACCTATAGTATCCTTATAGATGGGCATTGTAAGATGAATGAATTAGAGAAGGCAAAGAAGTTTCTGAATGAGATGGTTTCAAAGGGAATACCACCTGACATTGTAACTTGCAATACAATTGTGGATGTACTTTGCAAGAAGGGAATGCTGACGAGGCAGAGAAACTACTATATCGAATGCTTGATAAAGGTGTGACACCTAATCTTATCACATATACTAGTATTATAAATGGATATTCTAAGCTAGGCTGCTGGAAAGACACCATTAGAGTTTTCAAAGATATGATTGGTCGAGGTTTTCGGCCCGATGAGGTTACTTATGGTTCAATGATGAAAATGTGCAAACAAGGTCAAACCAAGGAAGCTGAAAGTTGCTGGATTTAATGGTCAGGGGAGGCACAAAACCAGATGTTATATCATATATAATTCTACTTCTCTGTTATGCAAATGATGGAAACCTTTCTGGTGTGATAAGTATCATAGATAGAAAGCAGCTTGACCATGTAGCACCAGATTACACAAATGACACTTCCGTGATTGTAACATTTGCTAAAAACAGAATGGTAGATGATGCTATGTGCGTGGTGAAGAGAATGAAGCAAGGAGTGAAACCCGATTTGTCAGCGTACTCTCTAATATTGAAACTGCTACTCCGAATGGGACGGGTTGATGATGCAAGAGATCTTGTGAACCAGGCCGTTGGAAAAGACCGATAATGATATGGAAGGGCTGAATCAGGTTGAATATAGCGTATTTGTATGGAGAGAATTTATTTATGTACTTTGGAAATTTCTTGGCAATATTTGCTAAATGCTTCACGTCTCTTGCTGAATTTTTCTCTTATCCTGTTTTTTTTTCCCCCCTGGATGTCGTGTATGTAATATGTATTTTGCAGTCAATGATTTTTTAGTAATATGTATCACTAAATTGAAATTGTCATGATTTTTTATTGTTAGGGTTAATATAGTTTATTTTCAGAAGTAATAAGGTTTATAACAACTGTCTTCACTATAAAATGGTGAGATTTTTTTTAAGGACAGTGTTCTAGGTTCTTAAAGTTCCAATCAAGATCCACGAATATATACACCATCACAATCCCTAAGAAAAAATAAAATCATTATTATTAAAGTATAGTTGGGTTTATATTTGTTTCGTTTCCTAATACGACGAGTTTTCCGTGAGAACAAAAAAGGATATTGAGGAAATTTGATTGCAAATCATTTAAACAATTGTTCTTCTTAATCCATGACAGTATTATTATCTTAAACTAGTTATATTTTCGCGTGTTGCGCGATGCATTTCTATCAGAATATGTGACGAAATGATTTATTAATGAGGGTGGATATGTTTTCGACGACATAAATATAGTGACATAAATATAGTTTCAGAAAAATTGTACATAGTGCAGTGCCAGATAAATAGTCACACATTACATTAATTGTAGGAAAAGTCCAAGCAAAACGATGGGATAAAACTGAAAAAAAATCAATGAAAAAAAAATCAGAAAGCAATATGCAAAACTCATTGGCAACAAAGATCAAACTGAAAGAGAGGAGAATTAAATGGGATCAACTCTTTAATTGCACCGACCAGAAGTTATTATGCCTAAAGTGATGGCAACTCACCTTGAGAAAGGAACAGCTGCCTTGAAAACAATCAACTCTAGAGGTGAAGAGAGAGAGAATGAAAGATCCATGGGTAGACACCACAAAGCCTGAAAAAACAATAAAATTAAGGGAATAAACTGCACAGACCAAAAAATTTCTAAACAAAAAAAATTGCTCTAACGTACTCTTTTCTTAGAACAATACCAGATAATAAAAAAATCTTAGTAAATTCAGAAATCTGTGGAATTTCTTTATCAAGGTAGAACTTGGTACCACTGAAAGCCTTCAATCCATAAACCTTTGTAAACATTTTAAAAGAAACAGTCATGAACTATTATCTGATATTTAATAAGTAAGCTTTGTTTAAACACAAGATACTGTTAAAATACCTAGACATTTGATCTCTATAACAGCAGAATACTATCATATTTATTTTGAACATAACACTCACGACGGTAATAAAATAAAATGCGTGAATAAAGAAAAGTCAAAGATCTTCATTGAATTGCTCACTGTCCAAATCATTTATCAAAAACACTCTTCAAACAGAATAATATTGAGTAGAAAAATTTAATAATGCATACCTAATGTCCATACAAAATTATTTGACATGGCTACAACTACTCCAGCTCACTGTACTTTCTGCAAGCCTGAAAATTCATTGCACAGAAAAAAAATACTCATTTGACATGGCTTTATCTTAGTATTCTTGCTAATTCTATGCCTTTATCGAAGTGCTAATCACATCAGCTCACTGGCCCGGCAGTAACCTAAATTATTTGCATGAAATCATTGGCATAAAACCCACTGAACATAAGATAATATTCACTGAAAAGGAATCAACATTTGCACAATAATGAAACCAATGTTTTCGAACTAACCTAATACTGGCATTTTGTACCATTTTACCCCTGTCAATATAATTATTAACAAATCAATTTTTGTGAGAGAACATATATATTAAGGGGTTCTAATTAGATCCAGAGTGTTGTAAGGGATAAACAAATAACTAATCTTTAGTAGGGTGAGTGCAAGAGAACACACCACAACATAGAAGCTGAAACGGAACAGTGTGAAGAATTTCTAGTGTTCCAAGTTCAGTTTCAATACTCATTAGCATCACTATCATGAACAAAAATAGTACCTTGAAATAGAAAATGGTGTGAAGACCGGTTAAATTATCTTACCTTCGAAAGTTGGACAAAGTGAGCGGTGACGGAGCTGTATGTAGGAAGCATTGCCATGGCCCTCACCAACTTCAAACATAGTTGCATTTTTGCTCAGAGCAAGAGATGGTGATCACCTTCATGGCTCGACAATGTCATTATAAAAGAAAATCAGTCTATCAATTTGATTTCAGCTTGGTTTATCAATAAAGAAAAAAACCTAACCTAAAATGAGCAGCAATCTTCTCCTTATATCAGTAAACAAACCAGTTGACTTGAAAACATACTCGATAATCAATACCAGTCTTGCTTTCCCCACAGAGCCTCTAGATTTCTATCAATCTAAAATATTAGTTTAGTTTATCATGCATTTCAGATTCTGCTCCTTTTTCCTGCAATCAATTAAGGAAAATATTAGTTTAGTTTTCTGTGTCAAATAAAAAGAAAATCAATATCTAACTAATATATCGGTACACAATAGTACCTTCTTTCTCTGAATCTATCTTGCATTTCAGATTCTGCTCCTTTTTCCTACAATCAATTAAGGAAAATATGTGAAAAATGTAAATTAATTCAGACAAATTATAAAATCCAGTCCCCAAGGTAAAAATTTCACTCATAATGCAAAATTGTTGTAATATCCTTGTTCCTCTGAGGTAGTAAGCTCCAGAGTTATAACCTAAATCAACAGAAGTGAATAAGGAGCTGTTCCAAAAGTAGATAAAACAACCTAAACTTACAGGATGGTTTTGTGAAATATTTTTGTGTCATTTTATTTTATTGAATGTCAAATAATTATTGTTGCTGAACAATTGTACAATTGAACAGCAAATAAAATGAACAATGATAAGCAACAATGAAGCCACACATGTATTTTGACAATTTATATAAGTCAATAATGAGTAATGAATAGATATGCATGAACTTCTTGCTAGTTCCTACTGACTATGTATTTGTTGTAACAATGCTGAGCAAAAACAAAAAGAAGCGAAAAATAAGTAATACTCAAAATCAGGAGCTTGAGAGAGCAAAAAGCAGACTTGGCACTTATATAATCCATCATAGCCTCCGTTTTTCCTTTTCCAGCACTGTACTAAAAAAAGAAAAAAACTGCAGCGTCACATCTCCTTTGTCGCTTGGTACGAATACAAACCATGTGGCATACTAAATCAAAAGAAAACACATTTTTATTATGTAAACGTAAAATGGATCATCTTAAAAACCAAGTACATCAATTAGATGCTCTATAGCTAATATTGACACAAACCCATCTTATACAACAATAGCCATAACACCTCTTCACTTCATACCTAAGAAACACGACAAAATTTGACTTATCAACTGGCTAGTATTGATTGAACAAAATCAGGAAAAGAGAGAAAGTAAGGAAGCAGTAATTGTAACAGAGAGAACTGTTTGATTATGATGATTGTACAGTGGACACTGGTACATATATTTATAGACAAAATTAGCATAGCACTGATGACCTAAGCCAATGCATTGCATACGGCATACACTAAACCTACTAATCACATGATAACCCAAGTCTAATCACGCGACAATCAAGAACCCAGAGTTAAGTATAATTGTTAACCATCATATCCTTTATCGATCTATCATCATCTTTTCTCCCAAAATAGTTTAATTTGTGCTATTGACACCAAAATAATTTGAAAATTTTGTGTAAAAAGTTCTGTCATGACCTTTTCTCCCAAACTACTCCAAATTGGAATCTGTTATACAATTATTGGACTCTCCAGTCGATGGCATCAACAGAGAGCAGAAAAATGATCAGCCAACCGAAGAAACACCATCAACTTGAAAGCACACTGATCCTCCTACGGTCATTGACTCTATTCATCAGATTGTGGCACTTGTCATTTAATCATTAACTTAGAAATTAGGACATTCTATTTCTCTCATATATATATGTCGCTATTGGCTGTTGTAAGGAGTAAGAGAGAAATTAGAAATTTATCCAATGATTTTGAGCAGTTCATCTTTGCTGCAGTGAAACTACATCTAAGTTTATTTAAAAAATCTAAAAGAACCATCATAGCTGGCAAATAAAAGAAACTGTTTTAAACATTACATATTCAGTCTATCAAACATAATTAGAATTCAAAGAAAATTATGTACAACTAATTAACATCAAAAAGAGGAAGAAACAAATGATCTATAACTAACTCAAAGGGCAGAACAGGGCGCAAGCAACAGAATATGATACCAAATTCTTGGTGGTGAGTGACAAAAAAAAAGAAGAATTGTAATAGGCCAGAAAGTAAACATCTGGAATGAAAAATTAAGCGCTTTTCCATCATCTAAAAATACACTCACAACTCTAAAAAAAATTATTATTAATTTACCTTATAAAGTCGAATCATTCAGAACAGCTTCAGTCCTCTTTGCTATTGCTAAAACCTTAAAAGCCAGCAAAACATTTGCTATATCAATCACACTGGCTTCATTACCAACCTTGAAAAGAATGCAAAAACATCTGAAAAAAACTCATCAGTATAGCACACTACATTTCTCTGTAAAACATAATATAAGTCAACGATTACTCAATATTCAAGCCAAAACTTCCAAACAAAATAGTAACCATAGCCAGTCTACAACACACATACCTTAGATGCAAACAGATTCATGTGATCTTGTGCAGTCCTGAAAAAAATGACATATAAGCTTTACATATATGGAATACTTCAGAAGAATCATGCATTCCAAAATATATTTACCGAAATATATTCATTTCGGCTTTTCAACAACCAATTTTGAATTTAAATGCTCAATTAGATCTCTCATGTCTTTCTTCTGGATCTAGATACCAAAACTGATGCTTGAGAGCATCATTAATTTCACTGCGAGACCACAATCTTTGTAAATCATTATTTTTACAAACAAATATATATTTATTTCAAATCAAATAAATTAGTTAGTAAACAATATCTGATTTTCATTAAAAGATAATTGGAAGGTTATTGGAAGATTGTATTATGTATGCACCTTTATCAATAACTCAGCCTTTGCGAAGTATGAGTCAGTATACATTTGCATACCCACCAGAGCACGCCCAAAGCGATTATAAGAAGAAAAACATCCAAAGCCATCGCTGTAAAAAAACTCAGGATTATCATGCAAACAAAATTATCCCTAGCGTGATTTATATTCATTGGGCTAGCGTGATTTAAGAAAAAAGAAGAAAGGATGCACCTCATCGCTAGCCCTTTCCTAGCATGATTTTAGAGATGAGGAAGAAAGAATTCACATGAAGAAAGGATCGCGGCTAATTTGAGTGTTCCTAGATCGCTGCTGATTTAAGAGATGAGGCTAGGCATAAAAATCGAAGAAGAAAGGATTTTGCAATGGAAATAATAAAGTGAAAAACCTTGTCTGACGGAGAGTGAGAGAAAGATGAGCGCAGTCGAGACTCGAGAGAGAGAGTCGAGGGAAAGCGAAGAGGCAGGAAAATGAAAGATGGAGAAGGAAGAGCAGAGAAAGGAGGAATAGGAATAGGTCGGGAGAAGTCTCTAGCAACCCTCTTCAGAAGAGCGGCTGAGATCAAGCGAAGGAAAATCGACGAACGGGATCAAAACATTATACTAACTACAGTTCCACGTGCATTGCACGCCAAACAAAGTTTATATAGTTTTAATTATTATCTTAAATACTTCAATTTCAAACCAACCAGTTATTGTTCAATTATCTGAACCGTCTATTTTTCTCTCTACGCGATCCTGTCCGTTCGCCTCCGCTGAGGATTCCGCTCCAGGCAGCGCACGTGATGAGTTCCTTCCATTTATTTTAGACAGACATGGATCACATAGCCCAAAAAATATTAGGAGGGATAAAAGTGCACGGTGTGCATGCTCCGAGTTCGCCTGATAAAGATTATCAGGGCCTTCTACCTTCTTGTAGGTTCTTCTTCTAGCGCAGAATGAGGGAGTGATCCGTTAGAAAAGAGAGAGAGACCGAAGGATCAAGGAAGGAGAGGAGCAGCAACTCTGTGGCCGGAGGAGATCAGTGCCTGTGTTATGTTGTGCCTTATCCTTATGCGTTCTCCAGAGGCCTCTGAATGGTGTTGTTGTAGAGGCGAGCGTTTTCATCTCGCTTTCTTCTCTTATTGTGATCTGTTTATTTCCCATTAACGGCTGACCATCATACCAGGTATCTTAAATCGAACCCTTCTCGTTTACCACCTTGCACTCATTCACTCTCTTTCTCTCTCCAGTTGTATAACGCTGCCTGGAGGGGTGGCGACTGGTGGTGGCTTCTCAATAAGAACGACGGTAACCAACAACATCAATTGAAGCTCTCTCTCTCTCTCTTTATGCATTGCTGTTGTGCTGATATCTTTCTTATCTGTCAAGGTCTTCCATTTTCGAACCCTAGCCATGCACCTGCTCATGCCTGAGGTAATTTTCAAACCCTATCCTGCCTTTCTCTCATCCCCTCTTCCTCTTTGTCTAACTTAAAACGAGTTATTTTTACACAGGGTTTCCGATTTTTTCCTCTCTGATTTGATCTCTTTTTTTATTTTGTACGAATTTAGACCAAAGGTCAGAATACAGGTGTTCACTCCAATCTTAATTGCAAAATATGTGCATCAAAATGTCATTTGCATCATATGTTGTTTGTCATAGCATCTGAATATTTAATTATTTTTTTCCTTTACATTGTTGATTACCTGAATTGTAGGAATTAATTTCTTAATTTTCAAATTAACTGTGCTTCTATTGGTGCATCAAATTTCTTATTTTCTCTTTAGGATTAGGTAGGTTCACACATGCTGCCAATTTATAGATGGGGAACATTGCAAATATTATTTAGACTTCTTAACTAAATACATATATATTTGACTTTTTAGGATTATAACATGAATGGTATTCATGGTATTATGTACTGACATGAATAGTCTAACCTTATTAGATGCTGGTACAATTACTATTACCCTCGATAACAAGATTGGTAGGGGTAATTTGCATTACTAATCTGATTAGTCGTGCAAAGAATTAGGTTTTAGTTTTACCCTCCAACACCTCATCGCCATATCAACAATGGTTAGCAACTAAGTGTTACCCTCAAAATTAGACCGTGCTTCCTTTTACTTGATTATCCTAATTATAATTTCATTGCTGCAATATGATTCTTACAGTTCTTATACATATCAATGTGAGGTTTTGTTGGCAACAAAGGCGCAAGGTAAGGTCGTTCAGGTCCATGACAGTTGGTGACGAGGGCAAAAGCCATGGTGAGTCATTGAAGCTACTAGCGATGCACAGTTAATCCTGATTTCTACTTGATTATTGTAATTATACTTTTTCATAGTGGCAATATCACCTCCTACCTTACCAGGTTTGAGGATTGGCAAATACGATGATCCCAAGCTGCCAAGATATTTTTTCAGGTACAACGAGATATATACCAGACTTTGAGTGACCTGATACAATAAAAATTGCATGCCTCGATAATATATTTTTTTGTTTAGCTCTTTGAACTAGCAATTCAGGAGTTGTGCTTTATTCCCAATGCACTTGCTATCCTTTTGGTACTTACATGTTTGCTTTAGCAATTAGAATGGTTTATACCTTGGTTTCAAACAAAAATTGTATTGACTGGTACCGATAGAATTGTATCTGGTGCTCCACAAGTACAATTGGCATGAGCCATCTTGGTTCAAACATGCCCAAAACTAAATTGGAAGGTCAATTTAGGGTGCTGGCAACTGAGCTCATGTGAGGTTATGATCCTTTGAACTTTTTAAGTTTTGGTTTTACAAACTGGTAGCGAGGTTTGCTTTTGCCCACCATTACAAATGTGAACTGGTAGCGAGATTTTCTTTTCCTTGCTACTACAAACGTCGCATATTTAGTACAGTAGAAAGTTAGTTCGAAATATAAAATTTATCATTTACGATGATATATCTATGGTGTTTTCTCCTTTTTTGAAATTATTTGAATAAGTTCGATGTTTCAAATTAATTAACAATGTATCAACATGGTGTAGTTGATTTCTCATATGGTTCTTCCATTTTAGAAAGACAAAAGGAGATTTTTGCTTCAATATATTATGGAGGCTGATTGACTAATTGAAGAAAATCAATAAGGTCAACCTAAATAAACATTCGACAAAATCTTCCTTCTCGATTTGATTGTTCTTTTCTTATTTTAATAGTTTTGGCCTACAAATACCATGTTTTCTTTGTTCGAAAGTTAATTAAGCAAAAATATTAATTTTTCCTATAAATAACTTAAGCAAATTACAAAGGGTCGGATTGGAAATGACTTCTTGACACAATCAACCGGCCCATAAGCTATAGATGGATCATTTTTTTTTCTTCAAATATGTATCATCTTTTTAGTGTTTTCTTTACTATCATCATGATTATGTTAATACACCTATAGATGGATGACATATGGACAGGCAAGTGCAAGGCGATCTGCTATTGGTTATATCCTTATTTATTGTGAGATACCTCAAGTTCTTTTCTTACTTGAAAGCTAATGCGGTTTCAGACGTAACAATCAATTAATTATTTTATTTCTTACAATATAAACTTATTGGCTCATGAATCGGAGTTTCTTCTGACCAACATGTGATGGAATGGCACCAAAATTTGATTAATGAATTTTTTTTTACTTTTTTCCTATTTTCATCTATTGGCATAACGATCTTAATCCTGTGATTGCTCGATATGCTGGCACCATTAGCTAAACATTCTAATATATATATGTATATATGTGTGTGTGTGTGTGTGTGTGTGTGTGTGTGTTTATTTATTTATTTATTTATTTATTTATTTATCTATCTAATAGACAGAGCCAATTTCCAAAGTATGATGCCCTTGATTGTGGAGTATAAAGAGGCATTGGTTCAAAAGGTGAATATATCACATGTTGCCCAATTTGTTTGGTATAATCAGGTTTATATCATTTCTTAATTACAAACAGGTCAACTATTTGTGCTTTTGTTTTGCTTTTTTTTTCTGTAGAAAAACTTGGGTCTTTTCATGGGCTACAAATGCTGATGGTAGGAACTAATTCAGGAATGAAGCGGTGCTTCAAATTCGGAGTAATTCCTTTCACCTTTTGATCATAATCACTTAATTGTAAGTGTTGTTTTAGTAGATAGAACTTAGATCTGACGGAACAATATAAGACCGGCATTAGCTATTCGAATCAAGCAATTTGTGCTGAAAAATTGAGTTATTATTTCATCTCAATCTAATTGGAATATTGAGCGAACACCATTCTGGACAGTGAACATAAAGAGATTATGTTAGTGCAAAAAATAGAAGGTACCATTATTCTTTATCCACTTATTTTTGTAAAAGAATGCATATTAGGATATATTAAAACCTATATTTAAAAGGTGCATCGGAGACTGTTAGATTGGCTTTTGTTTGCACTTCGTATTTGGATGGTTGCTTTATAAAAAAAGATAAATTATTTTTTTACCTCTATCTATTACATAAATTTACTTTGTTCACTTAAAAATTGTTGTCGTCTTATATTGAGTTATTTAGATGAAGACGTAATTTCTTCTTATGACATTGCAAGTTGTGATTGATTATTTTTTGCTACTTTGGGATTTCATAACAGATGGTGTCACCGCGTCATGTTGTTGTTTTTTTCCCCTCTGGACTACTTTGTTGAGTAACAAGAAGACCACAAAAGCAAAGTTGTACAACTCAAGACGTTTCATTTGTCAAAGTGTAGTCTGATTTTGTATCTTGCTTTGCCAGACAGTTTTAATTCTTTGAACAAAATAGAGCATGCATGTGCTAACAAGTAATTAAAAAAAGAGCTTGCTTTCTTTTCAAATTTATGATCTTGTTTTTCATTTTTATTATTCAGTTTGTTACTTTTCAAGGATTAATTAGGTTCAGGATATATTTGTGATTTTTTTTTCAAAGCCAATAGAAGCATGCCATGCCACCTGCAAACTTGGACTATCAATGTACCACGCACGTTTCGCTTTGATCTAACTCATTGTATCTATTTAGGTCAAATCTTGCTATAAGCCAAATTAATACTAATGCGTTTGTGTTTGATGGATAAACCAGATTCTTCAAAATTCTGGCCATTCTTGCTTTGTGAAAAAAAAAACGTAATGAAATTATTAAAACTAATGATGCGTGTTGACTGTTTATCCTCTCCACTTTTTTCCCTTAAAAAAATTAAGAACAATAATAAAATATATTTAAATATAAGGATTAATCTTACATCGCGAAGCGCGATGTAGAAGCTAGTTACTTTCATGCTTAAAAATAAATTAATATAATGTAAATACATGCATGAATAAAGTAGGAATTAAGCAAGAATCATAGGTATATAATAAGAACCATTTGGTAAAATGAATGCACTAATGAACATAATAGGGAAGGTAAATAATTAAATAAATAAATTATGACCGCATAGAATAAAATATAAATAAATAAATTATGACCGCATAGAATAAAATAAAGTCCTAACCGATGGGTACATTCCCAAATCGACTCTTTTTCTTTGTTTTCGAGTTTTATGCGAGTTGGGAAAGTAACATATGAAGTAAGTAATCCTCTCCATCCCACATTCCCACCTCTTTAGTTTATGCGAGTCTCCATCCTCCTCTCTCACAGTTATGTTGGGTTATTATTGAGCAACAGTGGAACTCTCTCTCTCTTATATAGCAACACAAGTGTTTGTTAAAATGCCCCTGAGAGTTATCATCTCTCCGACCATCAGCTTCCAGCGGCTACATGGTAGGTGCTCTACCCTTTTGTGCCCCTTTTGTTTGCTTCGCATTGGGTCGAATTGCAGCACACTGATGATGATTTTGATGATTCCTTTTTTCCCCTTTTTTTTTTTCCAATGTATGTCCTATAGCGTGTACTCTCCTGCTACAGTGCTACAATTTGGAAACTTCTGACTTTGCATGCTTTCATAAAACGACCCAAATAGAATTACAATCTGGAATTCAACTTCTGTGTTTTGTGTTTACTTACAAAGTTGGGTACTAAACTATTGTCCTTATAATCCAAATTCCTTTGATGCAAGTCGATAGTTACCGATAAGAGTGCCAAGCTCAAACATTAATGGACCTCATTAATCGCTCATCTTAGTCTGGTACCGCCATTAAGTCAAAGGTGTGCATCACGAACTGGACTGATGCCTAACAAGTACTGTGCTGGACCTTGTACCTGTAGTTTCAAACTTTCAATTTTTTCATGCAAAACTTATTCACCATTCTTTCATTTACATTTTTAGGGAATCTACTGAGTAATTTTTAGGGAATCAGCCTATTTAGTGAGATTACAACCAGCTTTAGGAGAACTATATACTTGGTGAGTTGTGACTGTTTTTCAGTTTGGCCATGGAGCTCCGCCAATTGGAATCGCTTGTAAATGAACGTTGTCGGTCGGGCACCATAAACCCTTCCCCGCGCATACTGCCCTTTAATAATATCTTTAAAGCCCTGGTTCGTATAAAGAACTCAAATAACCATTATGCCACAATCTTCTCCCTCTTTAACCGTTTGACTGAATCTCAAAAAGTCTCAACTTCACCCTCACCAAATGTATGCACATATACTATCTTGATCAGCTACTGTACTCAAATAAATCAGCCTGCACTTGGGCAGATTTACTTTGGACGGTTCATTAAGGAGGGCCAAAGAGCTAATGCTTTCATCTTCAATGCTCTTCTCAAGGGTCTGTGTTCTGAGAATAGGATCCACGAAGCCCTAATCATACTGCTTGATAAAATGCCTAAGCTGGCCTGCAAGCCTAATGTGGCCTCCTGCAATATCATAACTGATAGCCTTTGTAAAGTGGGTGCAGTCTGTAAAGCATTTAGAGTGATCGAACAAATGCTTTCAGAGGGTCTGGTACCAAATGTGGTCACATACAACTCACTGATTAATGGCCTGTGCATAACGGGAGAGCTAAGGAGGGCAGAGGAGATGCTGCAGCATATGCGTTCAAGAGATCATGAACCTGATGTCTTGACCTACACTACTCTTATCAATGGTCTGTGCAAGAATGGAGAAACTGAGAAAGCGGAGGAACAGTTGCGCGAGATGATTTCTCTAGGAATTCAACCTGATGTGGTGACATATACTACTCTGGTGGATGGGTTTTGCAAGAAGGGGTTATTATACAAGGCTGTGGAAATGCTTCAGTGCATGATTTCCAAAGGTATTGAGCCCAGTGTTGTGACTTATAATACCGTCATGGATGCACTTTGCAAGGAAGGAGAAACCAGAAAGGCAATGGTGTTGCTGCGTGTTATGAAATCCAGAGGTAAGGATCCTGATGTTCATACGTACAGTATCCTTATATATGGGCTTTGTAAGATTAACAAATTAGGGGATGCAAAGAAGTTGTTAAATGAGATGGATTCAAAGGGAATATTGCCTAACACTGTAATGTACAATATAATCGTGGATGCACTTTGCAAGATGGGGGAAGCAGACAAGGCAGAGAAATTACTATATCAAATGCTCGATAAAGGTGTGGCAACTAATCTTATCACGTATACTAGTATTATAAATGGATATTCTAAGCTAGGCTGCTGGAATGACACTATTGGAGTTTTCAAAGATATGATTGATCAAGGTTTTCAGCCCGATGAGGTTACTTATAATTCAATGATGAATGCTATGTGCAAACAAGGTCAAACCAAGAAAGCTGAAAAGCTGCTCGACTTAATGGTGAGGAGAGGTATAAAACCAAATGTTGTATGATATGGGATTCAAACCGCTCAAATTGTTCTGTGTTATAAAATCTTCATGGAGACCAAATTTTATATTTTTTCAAATTTTTTTACTATTTTTTTAAAATTTTTCAATATGCTCAATCTAAAAAGTTCTAAACCCTTCAATTTTGAAAATTCGAAAAAAATAGTTAGAAAATATGAAAAAAATATAAAATTTGATTATCAAAGATATTTTAATATAGATCATATTGAGCGGTTTAGATCGACTGTTTAAAATTTTAATGTGCTACGTTTGGATCGTGTTTGACGTCCTATATGTTTGATTCTAGCATTACTCATAATTGTAAATATATAATATAAAATTATATTGTATAAAAAATCTCTCATGTCTCCGTTTTTTCTCCGCAAAAATGAAATTTTTTCACTGAAATAACAATGTTATTTCGGATTTGAAACTGTAACGTTGATACGTTTTTGTCCGGTAAACCGAATTTTTAAAAATAACGCAGTTATTTCGTCGAAATTTAAAAGCATGAGAAATTTTCATACGAAGTACAAAATGATAATATCATATATCAATATTAGTGCAATGATCGTTTAAAAACAAATATTGTAATATATTTTTTTTAACAGCTAAATAATACTCATATTGTATTCAAACAATTAAAATATTAAATTTTCTTTAAAAATCAATAATATTACGCTGAAAAATGAAAATACTACACGGAAGCATATGTGACTAGAAAACACGAAAGCAAATACTACGTAGACCTGCCTTTATTCTTCATATCCAAATCCAGGTCATATGTGACTAAAACCCTTTAATAGAATATTCATACTTCAAAATTTTAAAGCCACGTAGCTGTAAGCTGTTGGATGTTCAGAAAATCAGAAGGAAGAAATCTGCTACTGCCACAATAACTCAGCTATACCAAAAGGAATAAAAAACGGACTCTACTCCATAACGTGTTATTTTCTGTACCGAGGAGGAAAAAAACAACAGAGATCCAGTACTCTATACTACGTCATCACAAAATTCTCCAATATTACCATTTAGGCTAAAACCAATTTGATTCCTCGAAATCTCTGAACTTCCTTAAATATTTCTCCATTTGGTCTCTTGATTTAGCCCAATCTACTTTCTCGATTACTGTTTGTGGGTCATCCCTTTCACTCTGTAGTCAATATGTCAAAACTTAGAATCAGAAATGACATCAACTCTGAAATCAAGATCTATATTAAAAGTAAGATTTTAAAACAATTCAATATATAATAATTCTAGTACCTCATTAATAACTTTGAAAGAGGTCCCACCATCACGGATTAAAAGTAAATCATGTCTTCTATCCCTCGTTTTCCCCTCTGGTACAGAAACCTGCAAAAAATAAAAACAACTTCACACCGATTTCTATTTTCTGCATATCATGTCAGAAACTAAAATGCATGAAAAGAGGCTGCAATACATAAATCAGCAAAAACTTACAATCACTTTGGCCCGTGTTATGGACTTTGCTTTCGAATCAATTACATAAATTTCTTCAAAATCAAGCACAAACTCACCATCACTTCTCCTCCTATTATTGTAATGTTTGGTTAAAAAAACCTGCAAAAAGGCGTCAATAGTGAAAAGCTTTTCCTGCATATAATCATGAATATATTGATAGGAATTTTCATTTACTATGAAGTGTATGTACCTTCAGAATCTCTGTATCGGTTTTATATAACGGGCTCCTAGGGCCATCTACTGGTGGCTCTGTAGTATTGTACAGCACATAATCTTTCTTTGAGCATCGAATCAACTAGCATTTCAGAAGTAATAATACTGTTAAATAATTGCAATTTCGAACTAATAATTTGAACACAACATACTGTTAGGATCATGAGCTTCAATTTTGTTCCCATCAATTGCATGCAGCCATGTGCCATATCAATCCCTTGAATTGAGTTTACATGAGATTGAATTGAGAACATTTTATGAATAGGCTTCTCCTAGTTTCCTTTTATAGGCCATGAACGAAACAAGAAGAAATAGTAACAGGTGTAAGAGTCCAAAATTTCTACTAACTACCATTTCTCCTTCACATCTCAACTACTGCCTAGAAGGAGAAATAAATACAGGAACAACATGAAATTCTGAGATTGGAAAATGAAAAAGATAGCATTGGGTGGGTATATGCTGAAGGAAGATAAAAGGGAGGGTATTTCTGTCATGAAATTATGCGCTTGACTTTTTTCAATTGAAAAAATGATTAAAAATAACATGAAGGGATTATATGCATTATATACACGATTAGAGGGGTTTATTTCCAGTTTTGAAGATTACACGGGGTTATTTTCAGTTGAAGAAGATTAGAGGGGGTCATATCCAATTTTTTTTCAATATAACATAATATTATCAAAACAAAGGCAGTTTAGGGAATAAAAGTTAATAATACCTTTTTAGGCATAGGAGCAAGAACCCTGGGAATTGAGTAAACATCAGTATCTGGGGGACTAACATACATCTGTTTGCACAAAGCAAATATGAAAGTTAATACTTAGCATTCATTACTTAGGTTTTGTGTTTCATTCTACTGTTAGTATGCATTGGTGCTGGGTAAATATGGGTTCGGTATGCACAGTACACAGGTAGTGGAGTCCAAAAGCATATCTGAGTTAATATTACTTGCCAAGTAATGTTTAAATATACTTGTATTTCAATGGTATTGCCTAGGTTTCCTACGGAGTCAAGAGTGCATTGCTGCAACTGAAATCCTCTCCTGTGCTGGGACGGTTCCAAAGCACATCTAGACCCAAAATCTTTCTGGTAATACACTAAAGGAAGCCAATGTGGGAGTTGTAAATACCATGACTCAAAAACCATGCATAAATTTTACACGAATAAGCATTAAAACAACAAATATTGAAACACTCTAGTCTCACCTCTCTGAAATCATAAACATCATCATCTGGATCCGGTGCTTTTCTGATGAAGAAGTCACAATCCAAAAGGCTAAATTTATGAAATTCCTCCTCATTGATTCTATATCCGACGACAGTCTCCGCCTCCCAGCCGAGCGTGCTAACGAACCCTCCACTGGAGAGAGGCGCGAGGGCGAGGGCGACATCCTCTCCAGTATCCTCTTTGGTGGCACCAATCAACAGCTTGTCGTACTCGATTTCGTAGTCTTCCTCGTTGTCGTCGTCATCTTCTGCTTCAAAGTCGAAGAAGTCGCCTCCGAGGAAATCGAGGCTCTCTACGTCGTCGCCACCGCCGGCGCGGACTGAGAGGTCGCGCCCAAGACGGCGCTGGTGGTGGTGGAGGTGGCGGAGGGAGGAGAAGGGTTTGAGAGTGACAGGTAGGGTTAGGGTTTTAGGAGGGTTTGAGAGGCGAGAGCAGAGAAGAAGAGATGGCGAAGAGGGAAGCGAGAAGAGAGCAGTTTCTATCATTTTTGTATTTTCAAAAGCATCAGATAAAAGAGCAACTCTTCTTTAGGAACTAGGAAGGAAGACTGGAAGAGCGGTCAGATAAGCTTTGACTCATACATACTATGCCTTCACTCTCAATTCTCAAATAACTTTTCTGCGGCGTATATCTTTGTAGTAAAGTGTACAGCTTTAATCTGCACCGTGGGTCCAGCAATTTTTTATTGCTAGGACTAGGAGAGACTATGTCTATGGTCGACTGGACATGGACGCGGTTTGTCCATGCGTTCTGTCACTGAATTTATTGTTACTTGCATTTTCAATAGCAAACATCCCGTTGCATTTAGCAATTCCCGTGGGAAACCCATTTCCATCTGATGCCACATAATCCACTTCCTGGGACGGAAGCAAGGTGCCGACTACCTCCAATAATGGCATGTTGAACGGGAGCAATAAAAATCAACCACATCATCTTGGAGGATCATGTATATTACATAGGCAGGAAGCTCGGTCGCCCATCCCTGCTCACTCTCAACAGTTCTAGTCTGCACACAAAATATGGAAAACAAAATTGTATTCCCAAAGTAGGAAAAGAAAAACTGAAATAATTATCCGACAACAAATTAAATGATTTCCGAATTACAAATAAGTAAAATTATGATAAGCAAGGTATTTAATTTGATAATAATTCAAAATTATTTGACCACCAATCAAGTGTCACAAATTTCAATTGCGTCAAATTGGATAATTTAAATTTTTATTTTGATAAACTTTTGATTTGTCGTCGTGATTTTAAGAAATTAAACTCATTCTAACAACAAATCTCATCAATATACAATACTTGTTCCTTTTTTTAAGAAAAAAAAAATTGTGTTCAAGAAAAAAAAACAAAAGTAAGAAGAACAAATAGAAAATAATAGTGAGGAACAACTTTAATTTTTGATTAGGGCTCTCCTTCAACAACAACTATAAAATAATTAGGAATTTCCTTCAACAAAAATCTACCACAATTTTGGATTCTCTTCAACAAGAATTGCTCTCAACTTTTCTTCTTGTGTCTTCTCTCTTGAATCTATTTCTATAATAGCAAAGAGATCTCAAATAAATTCACTCATAAGTTGGTAATATAGAAGTAGGAACGCGGCGCCGGGGGGGGGGGGGGCAAAGGATTGCGAAAGACGCTTTAGGTACTCGTTTAGGGTTTGTTTCGATAGTTAGGGAGATCGAAGGGAGATGATGAAAGAGTAAATTTATGTTAATTACTTACCCTACAAAACTATTAAAAAAATTAAGAGAAAATTTTCACCTCGTCTAACCTCCAATTAATTGATTTTGTTTTCCAAAATTGAATTTTTGTAATGTGACATTTCTTTCGTATTTTACCTCACTTCACATCCCTTGAAAAATTTGTATAAAGCACAATAAAAATTTACTCCAAACACTATAAATATTTTTTTTAGCTAAAAATACCTCTAGAATTTTTTTTTTTGCAAATTATAATTTTGTCAACTAGATTTTTGACATTTTTTGTCTTGAATTTGCTTCAAAGATTAAATAATTTCATTGTTAGCTCATGAATGACTTTATATTTTAGATCTCAACATAACACCTAGATTTATTTATTTATTTATTTATTTTTATCTCTTGAATTTATTTCTATCTAATAGCAAAGAGATCTAAAATTGATGCACTCATAGGTTAGTAACAAAGAATCGATGAGCGGACAAAAGACTACGAGAGGCGTGTAAGTACAATTTTTCTTCCGTAGGAAAATCGAGAAGAGATGTAAACATGATTTATTTTTGTTTGTTATTTGTTCCATTATATTATGATGAAATGAAAGGTAACGAAAAATTTTCACCTCATGCACCAATATAGATCCTGACCCTCCGAATTGAAGTGTTCTAGAATGTGATATTATTTCCTTTTCTTTCTTTACCTAACTTTCTCTCTGAATTTTTTACGAAATACAAGCCTCAAAAATTAAATAATTTAAGTATTAGCTTAATCACTAAACATTTTAGACCTCATCATGACATATAAATTTGTTTTTTCCTTTCTTAAAAGCAGAATTCCACAATATCTACAAGACTGCAACCCATAATTTGCATATAAATAAAGATCTACGGAGTTCTTTTTTTAATTATATTAATATTAATATTAAGAATAAATATAATGAAAAGTTTTGTTATAGTCTTATAGATAAATTTTTTTGTGCATAATTTCTTAACCCCCGCTAAAATTAAAATCGATCATTCTTATGAACAAACGAACGAAAAACTCATCGCGGTATAATTTCCAACATAGATGGAACAAATGGCTCTCTTTGTAGTTTTGTGCCGTCACTACAAACTTCGCCTCTTTACCTCAAATCCTTTTTTAATTTGAAGTTCTAAACCTTCTCCTCTCTTCTCCGATAAAACCCTAACCCACAAAACCCCTTCTCCTCTCTCTCTCTCTGATCTGCACTGCCATGGCGCAATTCGACGGGCCTTCTAGCTCTTCGTCTTCCTCGCCTCCGCCTCCGCCTCCCGATTTGGCGAATGAAAAACCAGTAATTGTTAGGGTCAAGAGAAAACTTACCCAGGCCAGATTTGATGCATTCTGTAAGATTCTTACCATTCTATTTGTTTATCAAACAATCAGAAGGATGTTTTATCTTCCTCTTTTGTGGTTATTTATGTACCAGCTTTCTGGTTTCAGGGCTTGAGATTAATGAGAGACCTTCTAAGAAAGCCTTACTGGATTTTGGGACACTCTCCATTTCTGATTCGACAACACAAAACGGTTTTGTTTCGTATTTCTTAGTATTCTTTTTAGTTTGGTTTTGGTTATAAATTTAATCAGTTGTGTGCTTTTTGTTTCAGTTGAGGAGGAGCCAAAGTCAAAGAAGCTTTTTGTGCACCATGTTGAGACTATAACTGAATCTGATGCAATTGGAAGTGTTTTACATTCTTTCCTGGTTAGTTTATAATTTCACAATAATTGAACAATTAATGAAATAACAAATTTGGTTTGAAATGGTCAATTGGTCACTCCAGATTTGTGCGCTAAAGAGGAACACTCTAAACATGGAAGAATCTGTATTAGTCATGTTAACTAAGCTCTCAGTTAATATTTATCAATTCCATATACTGTGACTGTGCTGTTACAAAATAGGGAAGGCCGCAATATAAACAAACTCCTATTCTGGGGGCCAATTTTATCATGCCATGCTTGTAATTGTTGGAAGTATCGTTAACAGTTGAAATTACTTGTGTGCTAATTTCAAAATATTTACTCACAATTATATCTGTTTTTTTTTATGAACTCAATTATATCTGTTACCTTCATGGTTTTTGTATGGTATCTTCTCCTGACTTTACTGTTGTGTATTCAGATTAAAAAGTTAATAATTTCATTTTGCTTCCTCTGTTCATGTTTTGTGTTATGTCAGACTGATTCTAATGTTTCAAAAGAAAAGAAAATTGAGGAGAGGAAGAGAGCATTCAAGCTGGGAAAAGTGAGTACCTTCTTTTTCTTTGGCTAACTATTGAATATTTATTTCTCAATAAGTAATCTCGCAGTTTGTTTCACTGTTTATTTTTTGTATTTCTCATTTAATTCCCCTCAAAACAATCTCACAAGTTAATTCATTGTGAACAGAAGCCAGATGAGCTGAAGCAAGGTGCTAGACAAAAGCACGAGGTACCCTGATTTTATTTCATTATCCAATTAATATTCTGTGTTTGTATCTTTTAATGGATAGAAATTATGTATCAGTAAGTGATACGGCATTTTTGAAAGACTAAAGGATTAGAGGTGGCTATTTATGCAAGTACATTTTATTCTTCTTTGTTCCCAAATTTATGATTTTTTTTAAGTGGAAATTTATGAATAATTGACCATATGGATAAACAAAATAAAAAATTATGCAATTCATTTATTTTAGTAATAATGGAGATGATCAGATGAAACACAGAAGAGTGAATGTAGTTATGAGCTCTTTGAATAAATATACATTTTTTTCTAATAAATTATAAATGATTGGAATTTATACTTGGAGTTTTGATAATCAAGAGTAAACAATATATAAATCAGTCAGTCCAGAATGGTCCGCCCGAAATGAGTTGGGATTGGATGTGTACTAACAAGTAGCTTTTGGACTTGGACATTCACTCTTGGATGTATCTTTTTGTAATTTAAATTGAAATTGTAATAGGCCACCTGACTTATCTGGACCATATATCATACATGTATGGTATGCGATTTTTTTTATGTGTGTCAGGCAGCATAAGTTTTGATAAAGGTTTTTCTTATCTTTTTCTAATTTTAATTCAGGAGATGGCAAGGCATGCGAGATTTGAACAAATATGGAAAAGTCGAAAGGATTCCTTGAAGGAGGTATGCCATCTATATGATGTTCTTCAAGTTGATGCTACCGATGATACACCTTCGAAGACCAAAAAGAAAAGGTAAGGGGTCATGAATTTGCCTTTGACAAAGTTCATACTTTTCTTTTCTTCATCTGGCTTAGTCAAAGATCATATGCATTTATGTACCAGCCATTGTATTGCGGATCAAAACCTCTGGTAAAAAATACATGTTAGCAGCTTAGTAATTTGTCTTAAGGTTTAATTTATTGATCATCTCTCTCTTCCTCTGCAGAGATATTGCTGTGGAAGAGGAAGCTATATTGTGCAACTATTTACCCCTACTTCGGGAGCACATTCCCTCAGCAGCCACCACAATTGAATCTGATATATTTTCAGTCTACTCAGAAGGTATCTAATTTTGTATTTCATTTTGTGGATCCTAATAATAAAGTGTTTATAAAAGGTGTGTTTCTCTTTAATATACATATATTGTTCAAATCTCGCATGTGGTCTAGTAGCTCAGGTGGTAAGAGCACTGGACTCTCTTCTAAGAGGTCCAGGGTTCAAGCCCGCATGCTTGCGATAGGCTTGGCGAGCCAGCGTAAAAACTCAGCCATATATACAAGAAATGACCAGGGTCGGGGGTGTCATTTCTAGCCTACCCCAACTTGTTTGGGACAAAAGGCTCTGACTTTTTATATTGTTTCATCACAGAGGATTATGTGTATGACCTTTATACAGTGGAGAAAGATGGTGATACCAAAATGGAAGATATTCAGGCCAACTATCCTCTGTAAGACTGTCTTGAACCCTTGAATTTTCTTTTGTATGGTATTTGGAAAAACCGCACAAAATATGCCATGCTTTTGGCAACTGCTGCAAAATTTCTCAAGTATTGAACTAGCACCCAAAACATTTCTTTTACTGGCTGTTTGGATCGGAGGAAATTGAGATACACGGTGTAAATACAAATCTAGTGATCGAGTTGCAGGAATATGGCTTGTATTTTATTTATTTTTCTTTGTTTTATTGTGCATGAGCTCTAGTTACAGTAGTGCCAAAACAAATCCTTATATAATGTAAACATTCATGATACACTTACGTGTTGTGTCCCCTTTTCTTCTCCTTCAAAACATTGCTCAAGTGATTCATTGTTTGCAACCCAATCAAAAAGCAGTGCAGTCAATGGCGCTCCTTAGGAATTAGAAACCAGTGTAAATCATCGAACTGGAGTGTTTGGAACAACTCATATTGACTTAGTTGCGGTAACTCTAGCTTCCCTTTGACCCTCAGTTACTGGATTCCAAACAGCCCTCTTTCTGCAGCTAATTTATGTTCACTAGACTTTTTGCAGCTAATTTCTGGGAAAGTTTTCAGGTTTGCTCCTGATATAGCTTGCATTATGGTGTTGTAAAGTTAACCTTAATTAAAATTAAGCATCGATTGATGAAAGTGGCTAGTTAGCTTCAATTTTTGTTTGATTAAAGCTTGGTTTTTTACATATGGCCATAGCTTGCAAACGTCTCAAAAAACAGGCTCAAATAAATTTAGGTACTTCATACAAATATTTTGACTATTAAGTTCTGTTCATGCTTTTTTTCCCCCTTTCTATTGAAGGGTGCAAGTGGATAATGGAGATGATGATGACTATTATGATGGCCCGCCAAAATCTGATTATGATACTGATGATTCCAATGGTAACATATCAGTCCCATCATATTGAGCTTCTCAATTTTTTTTATATATATATATAAAGAAAACTAGGAGAGTATTAGTTAGTATTTCTTTTATCATGTTTTATGTATTTACTAGAACAATGCATAGTTGTTTTTTTTTTTTTACAAAAAAAAAATCAACTTTCTAGGCATACTCTAGAATTGATGGCTGATTTTGCTGATGTGATGCAACAATGGCGTCCCATTATATATGATTTTCTGTTAAACTTGAAAAACACTACTATTTTAATGCTTGTTTTTTTTTTTTGTGTGTGTGTGTGGCATTGTAGCTGAAGATAATCCAGCATTTGATTATCCCGAAGAAGAAGATTCTGATGAAGAAGAGGAGAGAGATCCGTTTGATTACTTTGAAAATGATTCTGACGCGTATGAAGTTGTGGAATTTGGTTCGGATGAGGATGAGGAGAGAGAGGTGCCTTGAAAAATGGGCCATAGTTGAGCTATTAGGCTTAGAATTAGCGTTATCAAACAAAAAGTTGTTCATATTGTGCGCTCAAATGTGTTCCTTTGGAGTGTATTAATTATTAGTTCATCTGATTATTGTCTTTGTACTGTACATGCTGCGACCCCTCAATTGGCCTAGTTGCCTAAAAAGTATCACAGCCTCGGAAAAAGTTGGGAAAGGTTTTTCTTGAGCCTTTTCCTAACCGTACAATCTAGTGACAAAAATCTGACATAGTTTGAAGGAGAGTTAGTCGCCGTAAACTTCTAAATAGATCAGAGTTTTTGTTGTACTTGTTTCAGCATGTAGTGCATTATAATAAATTCTTATTCATATTCTTAATTGTACGTCATAAAACTTCCATGCTTAAATATGGACGTATCACGCATGCAGTATGAAATTAACTAAATGAACATTTTATAAAATACTATGCAGTAATAAAACTAAAATATGTATTTATTATTTATATATATAAAGTAATAAAATGAATGTAGACCTAGGATTCTTTGTACCGAACGGCAAACGATCCGCCTTTGTAGCAAGTAATAACAAATCCCCACTAATTCAATTCGTAGTTTCGTATAAGGATGGCCATTAGAGTGTCTGCAGGCAACCTAAACCTGCTCAATCAAAATCCCGTGCGTGCCTGTGCCTGGCGAGACAGCTTGCCTGCTCCACCCATTGGCTTCCCTTCGCCGTGCTTGTGCCTGTGCCTGCCTGCGGTTGCCTTCAGGTGGCTGAGGTAGATTAATCGGACGGCGAGGTTGTCAGGTGGCTGAGGTAGATTGATCCGACGGTGAGATGTGAGGGTAGCGGAGCATCGTTTGATTTTGAGAGAGAGAGAGAGTTCGGAAAAAGCATGGAGCTGTTGCGGCTAGAGCAGGTGCCTGTGGGCCTGCCTGTGTATGGCCCGTTACGTTTAAAAAACCCACCCTTATCTTACCTATTTTAGTTTTGGGACAGGCAAGCTCCGCTCTTGCATCCAGGCAGGTACATGCAGGCTGATGGACTTCGGGTCATTATGACCATCCCTAGACTACTTTCGTATAATAACAGTGTGACTGTGTGAGTTGAGATCAGCACCCCAAACCCAAACCCTAGTCCCACACCACACCACACGTACAAAAAGTAAAGTTGTCACTTCGTCTTGATGAAGATGAAGTGGGTTTGTTTAGTGCGTCCATCTCATCTCCGACAGTGATTCCCAAACTCAGTAGTCAGTACTCACTCTCTTCTACTCCTCCTCCTCCCTCGGCTCGGTAATGTACGTACGGCCACTCCTTGAGCTGCCTCACTCATTATTTTTCTGACTTCAATTTTCCCTTCATTTTTATGCTTTATCAAGTTATCCTATCCTTACAAGTACGTACTGCTTCTTTCTAGTGCTATTATTATTATGCGTGGTGTTCCCAATACCATGTTTTTTTGTAATTGCCATTTCGGAGATGCAATAATCCGGTACTGCCTTGATTTATTGCTTAGATCTTCAACTTAGGTACTGACTAGTGTAATAGTACTGAGTTTAGAGATGACTATTAAAGTAATTACTTCATCTATTGATCTTTCTTTTGCTACATTACAATGCTTTACTATTTTTGGAAAGTTTGCAACTCAACTCAACTCTTACTGCCCTCAACTAACCCCACTTAAGCATAAATGAAGAATATAAAATTAACAATAATTGTGTTAGATTATTTTTACACAGAAAGAGGAATATGGTAGTAACTGTAAGTGTTTACTACCAGCATGGTAATTGGAAGCTGATCTCATTGCAATTCTACCAACCTGCAAGACCTCACTTATGCAGAGTCTATTCACTTTTCTTTGATTTTCATTCTGTAGGGAATCCACTGGTCAATTTTAGACACCCTTCTTTGATTCATCTGGTACTCTGACAGTCTGATCCACGTGATAACACCATCGACGTCAAACAAGAATCTACAAGTTGTGTGCTGACCATAGCAACCCAATGGGTCAGTCGAGCAACCTTACTATCAAAGAAGCTGTCCAATCCTTTAACCGCCTCCTCGCTGCCAAGAATCCAGCATCATCCATCAATTACTTCAACTCTTTCTTTAAAGCCTTAACTCGTATTAAAAACTCAAACAACCATTCTGCAATTGTATTTTCCCTCTTCAACCGTTTGGGTTTGGCAAAAACTGATAGGGTATTACCTTTTCACCCGATATCTGCACCTATAGTATCTTTATCGACTACTGTAACCGAATAAATCAACCTGGACTTGGATTGATATTCTTTGGACGGTTTATTAAGGATGGCCAGAGAGCTAATGCTTCGCTCTTCACTCCATTACTCAAGGGCCTTTGTTCTGAGAATAAGATGAGCAATGCTGTAGCCATGGTCCTCGACAAAATGCCTAAGGTGGGCTGCACTCCTGGCGTGATCTCCTACAGCATTGTCATTGATGACCTTTGTAAAAAGGGTGCAGTCAATGAAGCATTTATTTTGCTTGAACACATGCTTTCAGAGGGTCTTGTACCAAATGTAGTCACTTACAGTTCACTGATTAATGGCCTGTGTATGACAGGAGAAATAAGGAGGGCAGAGGATCAGCTGCAACAAATGCGTGCTAGAGGTTATGAACCAAATATCGTGAGCTATAGTACTCTTATTAATGGTCTCTGCAAGAATGTAGAAATTGAGAAGGCAGAGGAACTGTTGCGCGACATGTTTTCTCAGGGACTTAAACCTGATGCCTTGACCTATAGTACTCTTATTGATGGTCTGTGCAAGAATGGAGAAATTGAGAAGGCAGAGGAACTGTTGCGCAACATGTTTTCTCAGGGACTTCAGCCTGATGCCGTGACCTATAGTACTCTTATTAATGGTCTGTGCAAGAATGAAGAAATTGAGAAGGCAGAGGAACTGTTGCACCGCATGTTTTCTCAGGGACCTCAACCTGATGTCGTGACCTATAATACTCTTATTGATGGTCTGTGCAAGAATGGAGAAACTGAGAAGGCAGAGGTACTGTTGCGTGACATGTTTTCTCAAGGACCTCAACCTAATGTCGTGACCTATATTACTCTTATTAATGGCCTGTGCAAGAATGGAGAAATTGAGAAGGCAGAGGAATTGTTGCGCCACATGTTTTCTCAAGGACTTCAACCTGATGTCTTGACTTGTACCATTCTCGTGGATGGGTTTTGCAAGAAAGGGTTACTAGACAAGGCATTGGAAATGCTCGAGTACATGGTTTCCAAAGGAATTGAGCCCAATGTTGTGATTTATTATTCTGTCTGGATTCGCTATGCAAAAAAGGAGAAATCATAAAGGCATTGGTGTTGTTGCATATTATGAAATCTAGAGGTAAGGATCGGGTAGTGATTTTGACACTCCCTGTGTTGATAAAACACTCCTATATTTTTTTTAAAGACTAAAATACCCTCTGTCAATTAGACAATTTAAAGTATTCAAGAAGTTGCCATAACAGATAAAATTGCCTAGCCGCCATTGAATACCACCGTATACAGAAAAAAAAACACACACAAATACTCGGAGAAAAATTGCATTCCTGATTTTTACAAGTTTATCACAAGAGGTATGAAACCTTTTCAATTTCTTTTAGTTTATGAAAGTATATAACTTAGAAAAAAACCTATTTAGCGGGCTATAGAATTAGGATAAATATCTAGCCTTGGTAAATCTGTAGCAGAATTACGATAAACCTATTTAACGGCACATTGGCTATAGAATTAGAATTAGGTATGAAACATTTTCAATTTCTTTTTATTTAGTTTATTAGAGATTAATATGTAGCCTTGGTTTCAATTTAAAATATATATATTTTTTTACTGCTAGCGATATAGATAGAATATATGGTTGCTTGTTAAGTTAATGATGCATGAAATATAATACCAGAATAAAAAAAATATTAGATGGGTCCAAACGTTGATACAAATATTGTAACAATTGCTTTCTTCTCTAGTGTTATTAAATCTTGTTAATTTTATTTATTTGCAGATGGATCCAAATAATGATGGCTCCTACAACAGCATCATATGATAGTTTTTATGAATGGATTAATTACGATATGTAATTCTGAAGTTTAGTTATTAGAAAAGATATTGGATAGTTATTGGATGTTTAAAAAAGTTTATTTTAAGATTATTTGTCTAATAGTACTCATTTAAGACCGCTAGTTAATTAAATGTTGGTTATTAGATAATGTGCTTTTGACTAATTAGATATTGGATTTGTCTTGTGCTTTTGACTTACAATGTTAAATTCTCGGACTAGTACCAGTAATTGATATCTCCCAATTGAGATCTCAAGAAGAATTTGTGTAGTTAAGATATGTGGAAATGTCTATTACTCGTGAACTTCCTTGTTATATATATGTGTAATATCTTATAATTATATAATTCATGTATTTATCTCTATTTATATATCTTTCATACAAGGTCTTTTTATTGTATGTAGCATGTAATATACCAGTAGGTCTTTTTATTGTATATAGCACCAAAATTTATACATACTGTATGTGCTATATGATGAGAGAATTAATTGGTTGGACTAAGTCAACTCATATAAAATATTTTAAGTTAAACTTTGTTGAATCTGATTACAGTGCCGAAGAGAATAGACAAGGCAAGTAAGAGAGCATGGTCCGCATGGACTAGAGAGAGAGAGCTCACGGCGTCAGGAATTAAATGCATGGAGTGTTTTAACAAAGGGTATTTTAGTCATAAAGGAGTGTTTTATCAATAAAGGGAGTGTCAAAATCACTACCCGTAAGGATCCTGATGTTGGTGCCTGTAATATCCTTATTATGGGCATTGTAAGATGAATGAAATAGAAAAGGCACAAAAGTTGGCGGATGAGATGGTTTCGAAAGGTATATTGTCTAATACTGTAACATGTAATATCATAGTTGATGCACTTTGCAAGAAGGGGGAAGCTGAAAAGTTGCTCGACTTGATGGTAAGGGAAGGCACAAAACCAGGGGTTGTGTCATATCAAGTTTTACTTATGGGTTATACAAATGAGGGCAATATTGATGGTGTGATGAATGTCCTGGATAGAATGCAGCTCAACAATGAAGCACCAGAGTACGCGACTTACACTTCCTTGATTGTAGCATTTGCTAAGAACAGAATGGTGGATGAGGCTATGCGCGTGCTGAAGAGAATGGAGGAGGAAGGAGTGAAGACTGATTTGTCTGCCTATGCCCCAATATTAAAACAGCTACTACAAATGGGATGTGTAGATTATGCAAAAGATCTTGTAGACCAGGCAATCGGCAAGACTAATGGTTGAAGAGCTGAATCAGGTGAATGAAGGGTGCGTTTGGATGAGAGAAGAAGAAGAGGAAGAAGGAAGATGAGAAGAAAAAAAATTATAAACAATCCAAACTCTTCACAAAGTTACACACTTCCCAATACTTCTTCCCTTCTTCCCACACCTATCCAAACGCACCCGAAGATAGCTTATTTGAATGGTGATGAACTATTTATGTATTTTGGGAAGTTCATTGCAATATTAGCCTAGTGCTTGTATTACTTTATCAAATATTTCTCTTATTCTGTCATGCTCTAGTTGTTTTGTATTTCCTCTTCCTTATTCTGTTATTTAAAATTCGTATTGTATTCACTCTCCAGTACTGTATTGATTGACATTGGATATGTGTTTTGGGATTCCACGACAGCGTGCAGGTTGCTTGACAATTTGGGTCCTTGGGATATCAAATGGGAAGTTCGGCTTCCTCAGTTTGAGTTCTCAAATTGAGAAGCAGAAATTAAGACCAATGTGCTAGGTAGCCACTATCTAGTGTATCAAAAAAAGAAACTAACATTTAGAACCTCTGCAGCTTTATCTCACTCTTTGTGTGACACAGTAGACTTGTATATTCTTTTATATATACATATAGTCCTAATTTATGTTGCACATATAATAAGTGTGTGTAAAACAACCCCAAGAGCCTCTTTCTTGTGGGCCCTGCAAGTAAGCGGAATTCTTTCCTGTAAGTTGGTTAATTCATGGTTATATGGAGCGATAAGTTTTGTCCTGTCAACAGTGTGAAACGAGTAATAATTCCTTTGGCAAAGGAAATGGGGATTTAAATTTATTATTTTTTTCGAAATGTTTGATAGAGACTGTCAAATTATGTGTAAAGTAATGGCGTAGTTAGGTTAACAACAGCTGCGAGGAGGGTGTCTTTTGTACAGTTTCTTTTGTGGATTTTCTTGTTTGTATAGTTGGAGGCCACTCTTTTTACTTTCTCTTTGTCCTTTGTTCTTTCTTTTTCCTTTTCTTCACTTTTTTCTTGTACATTTTTTTTATTAATGAAATTTGTTGGTGTGGTGATTGCCCCCTCACCCTCAAAAAAAAAAAAAAAAAGTTATGTGTAATTTTAGGTTCTCAAATATTAAAAGAGATTGGTATATCCGAGGGATATGAAACATGTATATCCGCCTTAGCACTTATTTAATTTTTTCTTTAATCCATTCACAAAATCTTTGGATATTTTCAGTGGGTCATTATATTAATTACAAATTTGTTTTATCATCTATGCATTCAGTTTAACAAAGGAAAAACGCGTTATGTTATTAGCTATCGCTGTCTGTTTTGACGTTTTGTGGATAAAATTTATCATGTGTAGGATTTCAAATAGCAGCTGCGACCAAAATATGAGAGAAACAAATTTTACAACGGATGAAAGGGTAAAGGGAAATCACCCCCGGGAAAAGGAACAAAGCTTAGAAGGATAATAGAGTCTACTTTGTTGCTTTTTTTTTTTGTTGTCTGGTAATGATTGCAGATAAGTTACAACAAAGTACTTAAATCTTCTTATATTAAATGTAAATGTGGTACAGATGTACAATAAACACTCCTGCACTCCAAGTGCTTGTGCAAATGCGCCTGAGAGATCTCACATGAAGCACGACTGTTTGCATCTACGCAGACTACGCTTCATACTTGTTGCCTAGACAAACTCTCGAAATCCTGTCAGAAATGCAATAATGAAGAAGACAAGACTCGCGCTCTCTCTCTCTCACCATGGTATGATCTCTGCCCTTCTGTGTCAGCTTCTTTAGCTATTTTGCATTTTGCTCAGAAAACTGGCTTATTTTAATACAACTATGGTAGTCATTTGGCAGTATCTAAATTTAGTCTAGTATCACCATTTATGCGAGGGCACACGTTAAATACTGGACTGATGCCTAACTACTACTGTCTGGTACCTAATGTTTTTCGGTCCTTCTTATTCAAAATTTATTCACCATTCTTTTATTTATGTTTTGTAAGGAATCTTTTTTCAGAAATTTTTTTCACCTTCAAATTGACATGTAAACGAGTCCTTGGAAATCAGCCCATTTATGAGATAACAACTACTAGCTTCAGGAGAACCTTCTACAAAGGGTGTTGTGACTATTTCTTAATTTTGGCAATGGGGACCCGCCAACTGGAATTGCTTGTAAAAGAATGCTGTCACTTACCACAATTGATATGTCAAGTCCAATTGGAATTTCATATTAACTAATTGCTCAGTCTAGTATCACCAAAAGCATGATTATGGATTTTCCACTTCATTTTTTAAAATTATTTAATGTTTCCAAGCTTATAGTTAAGAACAAATATGCATGGTTTACATAAAGCTTTATTTTCCATAAATTTACTTGATAAGCTAATTTGGATGGAAGAGTACTAGACTCTTTTTTTCTCTTTCATTCCACCAGACGAAAGAAAAAGAATGGGAAAAAAAAAAGACAAGCCAGCCCAATGCACAATCATCGTAAATAGTAAAATAAAATAAGAATTCCATACAGTTCATCACTTCAACGTGGCATGGTAATTGATTCTATGAACAGGTTTGTGGTATCTTGGTTCCCCCAGCCAGCAGTATGATTTCGGATGTAGACTAACTCAGCTTGCAGAAGTTGAGTTTCTTCTTCTCTTGTTTGTGCCGGTTGAAGACATTTTTCTCGGTTCGTACGTATTAACTGTAACCTCATTTCAACTTCTTTCATAGTAGGCCTCTCTTCTCCTCTCATTTTCAAGCACATTTTTACTAGATCGATCATGTCCATTAGCTCTTCCTCAGTCAATTGCTCACGAATATCAGCATCTATAAGCTCAGTATATGAACCATCTCTCAGAGATTGAAGAAAGTAATTTGATAAATTTATTGCTTCTCCTGATTCGTTGGTAAATACAGGCTTCTGCCTTGTTAGAAGCTCAATAACAATAACACCAAAACTATATACATCACTTTTCTCTGATAATTGCCCCGTGTGCATGTATTCAGGATCTAAGTAGCCAAAAGTACCTTGTACAGCTGTGATTACATGTTTTTGATCAATTGGGATAAACCTTGAAGATCCAAAATCCGACACCTTGGCAATGCAATTATCGTCTAATAGTATGTTTGATGATTTGACATCCCTATGAAAGATACAGATGGATGCGGCTGAGTGAAGATAAGAAAGTGCACCAGCAGCTTCGGTGGCAATTCTTATACGATCTCTCCATGTTAGTGTGCAAATATTATCAGGACATTTATGAAGTTTATCATAAAGTGTCCCATTTGAGACAAATTCATACACCAACAAGGGGACCTCTGTCTCAAGGCAACACCCAAAAAGCGACACAACATTCCTGTGGATTATTTGGGAGAGTAACGCAACCTCATTAATGAATTGCTTTATCTCAGATTTCTTCACTAATTTGGCCTTTTTAATGGCCACGACACGCTGGTCTAAAAGAATTCCCTTGTAAACGGTGCCGTGGCCTCCTTGGCCGAGAATTCGGGCTCGATTGAAGTTGTTGGTTGCTACTTCTAGTTCTTCCAATGAAAAAATTTTCCTCGTCCCAGCAATTGCCTCTTCGGATGATATTAATTGTTGGAGCAACAGACCTTGGTTTTTGCTGAAGTTAGTGTTGCGGGTCCTTATTTGATTTTTTCTTCTCAATCTGTTGACAACAAGTCGTGCACAAAAAACAAAAAGGAGTGTTGCACTGCAACTACCTACGCCAATTAAAATGCCTGCATAATTTGGCAAAAATGTGAACAATATTATGTTCGATGATAAATTCAAATTCACTTTTATTTTCTTTCGAGTCACGCACCCAATAGAGGAGATTTCCCATTTTTGATACATTTTCCATCTTTGGGATCAGCTTTCTCTCCGGGCATGCAGACTATACCTGTAGCGACAGATATTAGTACAAACTTTGATGAAGACAGGTACTAGTAATGAATATTCATGAATATATAATTGGAAGTCACATACAGATCTTTTCTCCATATCCTCATTATGAAAATGACAATATATTATGGTCCGCCGATAGATGTGAAACATAGTATAACAAACCGTCTAGTAAATTTATTTGAGTAAGACCTTAATGATCTTTATGTAACTCTTAGCAAAAGTACAATGTAGCTGCCTACATGTGCAATCCAATTTTTCTTTCTTTACTTGATATGACATTAAAAAATATATTAATTTTCTGTTGCTAATATAATCATCATCGACAACTGAACTAGACTCTTCTAATGATTTATATATCATTCAACAAACTGTTCCAGGGCTGCTGGATTCTCTACAGTAAGCTCACCAATCACACATTGCAATTCTAGCAGCGAGTCTTATTTTAATCCTCCCGGACATAGAATGCAAAAAATAAATAGTTCATTGAAATTACTGTGTGTGGGGATTAAAAAATAAATATGAATAGTAAGCCTACAGACATAACTATTTAAAATAACTGTGTTTCGATGGATTACTAAAACAAATTTCAAAATATTTAAAAGTTTGTTAAAGAATTTTTACTTGAATATCATTTTGGACTTTCAAAGTTCATTGAAATTAATGTACCATAAGAAAAGTTTGATCGTTGTGTTCTTTAAGAGATGAATTAAAGTTGGAGCAGCATGATCTTACCTTGGCATCCATCAGTTCTGTAAGGGTTGCCCGCGTAATGACCGGAGCAATAACAACTGTAACCATAGATTTCTTGAGCAACATCCTCACATTCGCTGTGTGCACTTAGGCAAGCATATGTTGCCTGGTCTTGTTCTGCCTCCTTACAACTTGGAGTGTCTGTGATTCGCCAGGAGAGCACCAAACCTGGATTGTCGTCAGTCCCAAGAACAGCCCTAACATTATCCATATTAGATTTATTTTGTGTTTCACTTGGGGTCATTTCCAAATGGAAATCTTTTGTTCCGCCAGGAATACTAATATAACATTCATAAACATAGTGTTCATTGGTAGCGCAATCTGTGGCACAGCTCCCAATCAATGCATTGGGATAATCGCCAAACACAAATGCTTGAACCCCGCAACCGGAAATTGTGAAACTGGCTCCTCGGTCATAATCTATTGTGAAAGATTGACCTGGAACTTTCCATGACCCATTGTAGGAGATGGCTCCCTGTGGCGGAATGTAAACAGGGGAGTCAACCAGCACATAATTATGTGCGCTATGGATGCTAAAATCCACAATCTTTGTGGAACCATCACCTAAGAAGAGCACCGGTGGCTCAGTTTGATTATTGCAGATAAGCTCGAACCCTGGTCGGAAACAGCCTTCCCCGATACCAAAAGGATACACATCCGTCAAGTCAAAGTCTCCACATTTGGAAGGGCAATGAGACAGAGTGGCAGAAGAAATGAGTGGTTTGTTATCTGCAAGAATTATTTGTGGTAGGGTTGGTGTCGCTGACTGTAATATCATAAGTAGCACGAGTATTTTAAAATGATAATGCATCTCTAGTTCTCTACTACCAAGTATTTCTGCTCTTTAATAAAGGAATTTCTTGGTTATGGAATTGGTTTTAGGACAAGGAGAAAACATGTCCTCTATTTTGTATAATAAGAAGGCCAAGGCAAATGAAATGTGTACGAGTTCTCGGAGCAGTGGTAGCAGTGTACATCTTATTCAAAGAAATTGGCAAGTCAGACAGGTTGAAAATGAAGAAATTGTGGGTGTAACACTACCAGCAATTCAATGAGTGAGTATGAAAAAGGAAGAAAGACTGGGATTTGTAGAGCACTGTGGAATTTAATTTCTGTAACTAAATTGGGATTATCCAGCGGTTTCAATGATTGAACTTTCATGAAAGTCATAGCTGGTCTTCTTTGACTGGATTTTTCTGCGTGTTGATTCCACCACCCATTGTAGGTAATTTTATCATATAATAATACACATTAGTTATTAAAAAATAAAATCAAATGTTGTAACCAAAAAGTTAAACAAATGATAAGTATTTCAAGACAGGAAGTAAGATCAAAGACAAAGACAGGAGTGGTGCTAAGAAGTATGAAGAATCTAGATATTTCTGAGTCCGTACTAGGACCAAAGAGGCACGGCTTAGGTAGATTATTAGGGCAGATTCTAGTATACACCTGTGCCAATCAATAAAATAAAGTTTTTATAATTTCTTAAAAACCAGCAGCAATACTTGGTGATACTACAGTTGTTTCTCATCTCTCCACGAGCAAAATAAAATTACAAGTTGATCTGCTTTGGAATAAAAAAAGGATGCGTGCACTTTAGTCCAAAGATGTAGTATTGTGAGACAAAAAATGAGTCAGAGTTGCTGGAACATAATCCAAAAAATAAAAAATAAAAATAAACTACAAAAGACAAGGAAAATGCATACCAGTAGTCAAGGATGGAAGGATGGAAAAAAAACAAAGAGAAATATATAAAAAAAAAGGGAGACTGACCGTGATTTGGGACCTCTTTAATATTTTCAAGTGCTAATAAGTAAGTTACTTTTACATCAACAACAAATTCATTTTGACAACAACTACAACCGACCAAATGGATATCAAAAAATAAACAGTAAATATATAAATCTGTTTTCTCTTGTTTAGATAGGTTGCGTATCAGGTTTGGTACCATTTGAGAAATGATTGATGATCCATCAATCAGTTTTGAAGAATGATCCTATAGATTTATATTTTAATTTTGATAATCTTTAGCTGATTGTTCCGGATGTCAATTTATTTAATCCCTTTTAAAACTGCTTTTAAGGTCCAATTTGTGATTTTTTTTTATTTTTCATTTATATTGTGCATTTTGGAGACAAGGTTTCTATGTGTTACCGAATTTGTACACATATGTCACCTTTTGTTACGGTGAGCTTTCGGTTTTTTATCATCCCGGTATTAGAAAAAAAATTTCCGTATTTCCATAGAGCAAAGGTCTATTTGTTGCTAGCAATTGATAATAAAATATTATAAAAAAATTCCATGGATTCCTCTGGTTATAATATAATTTGCGTGATTTTTTGGTCCTCTGCGTTGAACGTCGGGTTTGACTCGGTACTTCGCTAGTTAATAGAATAAAATCAGACTGGATCGAAATTTAATTGAGGCGAGTATTTTTTCCATTTATTAAATTTTGGCGTGAGGAAATCAGCGCCCGATGATCCCGTTATACAACTATACAAGAACACCGTGGAAAAACCGTGATTCCAAATGAGAAGAGAAAAAACTTTATACATGGTAGACTTGTCACTTATCATGAGGGAGCTACAGAAATTCAGTAATTTGCAAACTTTCTAAATAGTGCCCTTCAACGAAAAATTATATATAGGTTGTGCGCGCAATAAATTGTCCCTATTTTCTCTTTGTTAGTTTCACACTTTCACTTTCACTAGTTAACTCACACTAAATCTGCTTCAATTTTACTATTTTTGCTGCTATTAATTTAGCAACAATTCAGGAAGGAAATGCCAGAAAGATAACTGTATTGCTTAGAACCAAGCCTGTCTTATCCCATTTTTTTTTAAAAAAAAGACACGTTGATTCATTGTGGATTATTGATCTTAAAGTTAATGTTTCTAAGATAACCAGTATAAAGACTCTGGTCGATGTAGGAATAGCAGGTACACTTTATGACATTGGAGAGGATGGTAGATTGGTAGTTTATAGAAACAGTCGGGTTGGTTCGATTCTCTGTTTGGGATGTCGCCATAGATGCCGGTTACGCTGTCTACTGCTACAAAGAGGAGAGGGGAAAATGTTTTAGCAAAAAATAAAAATTGGGGGGGTTTGTCAGCTAGGATAGGAACCATTTGCATTTATCATGGGCCAGGCGATTTTGGCGAGTTTTTAACTTTTAAGTATCTTGGTCGGTCTAGTCATTCGGACATCAAAACTGAGGTAGACATGTTATGCTTAACGACCAAAACGTTGTGAGTGAATTGCACCAGAATGAACTCAAAGCTTGTGACTTGTGAGTGTTGTGGACATCATCGATACTAGAAGTGTAACTTACGAAGATATTGGCACCTTCAATTGAAAGTTGAAATATAACAAATTTATCTTTAATTTTCTTGTTCAAAGTATCGTCAGTAAATGAATTGCCAAGTGTACCATAAATGACTTGTAGGCTATATACAGTTTAGTACAATACGCTGTGGTTTGTTCTTGGATGTCAGTTTGCAATTATCTAGAGATGTCCGTATGAACAAATAACAAATAAAACAGCATTTTTGGCAATAAAAAGAAGCCAGAGCTGGTGAACCAAGCAACTCTCCAGGACTCCGGGCCAAGGTAATCTTGTATATCTTCTGATCAGAACTGTTACATTTACAAACCGTGCAATGATAAAGAGAGTTCATTATCAAGGGAAAAAAATTATCGCCCGTGCTATCATGCATTGCTGTTCTGCATGCACTTCTGCAATTTTAACAAACCTGCGCTCCTCGTGAAATTCAGTTTCAAGTCATTCTCACGGGTGGTCATTTTGTCGTATAGTGACTATAACTGTCTATTTGAGTTGAAAATGCATACAGACCAAAAAAAATGGAAAATGGATGTTGTATTGTCACAAGCCCGTACACAACCAAAAAAAAATGCCAGCAAACCATTTGGACAAGGATATGGATGCCAAGAAAAAATTTACATCAAATGAATTACTCAAGACGCTCTCAAGTAAACCCAATCCATGAATAGCTTTCCTAATTTTACAAGGAACACATATGTACACATTACTAGACCTTGTTGAGCCAACAATAAAAGAAAACTAAACAGAGTCAGTACTACCACACCACCCATGTATCCTATCCATTCAGCTCCTCTACCCATTATTAAATTCACGATTCAGATTTCAGATCTGAACATCTAGCCAGTACTCCCAACTATCTCACGATTCCAACATTGCATCCTGAGAATTGATGAAACCATAAATCCCGACTGGGTACACATATTAACCACCACCATCCCAGCAGTGCCCACCACCTTAAATTTATCATATAAATCAGTTTAGTATATTTTCCCTTTTTACATTTGAAGAAATAAAATAAAATAACAAAACTAAAAAGAAGCAAACAAAAAAAAACAGAAGAAAGAAACAAAGTACACAATCCAATTAAAGCAACTATTTACATCTTTCTAAGACCTATGCTAACAAGGATATAGTATTCTCTTGGAGCCTCATGGGTTGATTTTGCAGAATGGCAAGGAGAAGAGGCTAACAAATAATGGCGCGCCTATGAACAGGTGGTAGCATACACACTTCACACGCTGGCGTCTTGATTCTGCGAGGGCTCGTTCATCTCACTTGTAGTTGTAACAGGATATGGCCATATGGAGAAAAGTGACTGGTCGGCAGAATAGAGTGTACATTAACTTTTATGGATTCTCTTATCGCACTTGGAAACCATCATCTGCATAAATTGACACTAGGGCATCAGCGGCACCAGCAGCCAGGAGAACCCTGTTGATAGAACGTTATTATAAAGGAGGATTCAGTCGAAAGCAAACTATACAAAAGCATCTTGGACCATACCCGTTATCAACCCAACCCACCAATATCATCTGTTTAAGACTTAGAGGCTAAGTACAATCACTCTACACACCCTAATAATTCTGGCAGATCTCAATACTACCACCAGTACATTTTGGCTCGCAGAAAGTTTTGCATGAAACCACAAGACATACAGGGGCGGAGCCAGGATTTCAATTTAGGGGGTGCCAGAATTTTTTACTTAGGCATACTAAAGTTTGAAAGTTTAGAAATCTAAAAACGTTGACAACAAAAAATAATATTGCATTATTTTATAGTAGTAATTTTCTTAACATGAATTATATCAAATAAATAAAGAAGTAACTTTTTCTTCCAAAAATAATAAGAAAAAAATTTTATATTTGAGCAATGTTTTGTTTGTAATTTTTTGTCTTCTAAATTTGCTCTTAAAGAAAAATTATAATTAAACTAGTTTGAATAAATAATAAACTTAATTAGATTGTATTTGAACTTTTTTATTAGGGTGCAATCAATATGTTATATATTAACAAAATTTAGTATATAATATAAAACCTCTCCATAGAGTTTTAAAATTTTAGGGGGTGCCACGCCCCCCTTGGCACCCCTACTGGCTCTGCCCCTGAAGACATACCCATATAAGCATAGTGAAACGGTACCATACAACAATATTATAAACCAGACATTGATACTCTGGAATACAATAAAGGACAAAAGGATGATGTGTATGCTAGATCAGCGAAAATAGCCTAAGCAAAACCTTTAAGAGCAGAAAGCATCGAGAACTATTTTCGAATACCCATCCCAATGGCTATAATTTGAATTTCGCTATCTCCCATACAACAAGAGCAATCTCATCTCATCCCCAATTGCTCAAACAATCAAAACAGAAAGTCTGAACGGAAACCCTATAAGTGTAAAGGTACCGGTAGGGATGGAAGGAGAGGCAGGTGACAGAGCCTATGCGCTGGGCCATGAAGGTGGGGTAGTAGCGAATAATACTGAGCTGTTCGCCCTGGAGGGAGAAAACCTTCACCAGCTGCTTGGCAGAGCCACTAACTATAACTGGGGCATGTCTATGCACCGCTAGAGCCGTCAGAGACCCCCTGTGCGCATTTATTGTCAGGTACGCCTCGCCTGCCCTTCTTATGTCTAAGAACTGTATGTCTCCTGCCTGGGAAGCGCTCACCATCTGCTTGTTACACCACAATTTCACAATAATTACAACTCAGGCTTGGATAGGGGACTAGTTTTTTAAGTGTTTGTCAGCTGCTAGGAGTTTATGCAGGGCAGAAAACTTATTTTAGACACTGATTCTATACAGAATGAGACGTGCTTCAATAAGTAATGTACAAAAAGGTATATTTAGATAAAATTTGAACACAATCATCAATTTAAGTTAAAACATAATCCTTCCTTTTGCAATTTGGAACTGATTCCATCCAGAAAAATTTAAGGTTTCACCCATATTTACCTTAGATGAATCCATTCCAGGTTGAAACCCTATTCCTACAACTCTTTCCACCCTTTGCATATGTGGACGTGCTGTACATATTGGCCTACAAGAAAAGAAAGAACCAGAAATCCAGAATTAAAATGTGTAAGAAATGAAACATTACTCCACGACAAAATAAAGAACTCAAATGCATAATAACAAAAAAAATTGTGGAAAATTACATGTCAGGACTACTACGTATGTCAAATATCCTGATAGACCCATCCAAGAAGCCAGCAGCAAATTGACCCCCATGATCTTGTGAAGCAGACTGGTAAAAAGAAGGAAACAAAGATTAGATTCATGTAGGATGCTTAAAGAGAAGAAGAATGATAAATATGTTTGCTTACAATCCTTTAGGATCTGTGAAAAATAGAAAGGTTAGTATTTCATTCAGCACATAGAACTCAAGAGTTAACATTTATCTATTGAGTTTAACATGAAAGTGGTATTTAGGAAAATAACAAGTACTGAAAAAAAAAACAAAAGAAGTTACCAGCACAGAGATGCCACTATCAGTAACAGATGGAATGGGGCTAAGCAGTTGCTCCCTCTCAAGGTCCCACACATGGATAGATGATGAATCTCCACCCGCAGTATACTTTACACAATGCAATAGAAGGCAGATGCAAAAAGGAAGAGCAAAATTTTATTAATTACACTAGTATAAATGCCACTTTATCCAGTGCCAGGTCAACAAATTTCATTATGGTTCAAACAGGTTTTCTGTGCAAATTCAAGAAGAACAGAGTAAAGGACTCAGAAGTACAAATTTAGCATATTCACTGGCCAGAGTACCAATGTAAAATTGGTTGGTATTTTTCACATCGCTAAAATGAACATTTGCTCCTTAGATGAAGAAATAAACTGGATAGAGAAGAAGATGATTGAAGATAGCCATACCAAGTATCCAGACTTCTGTTGCCAATCAACAGTTGCATTTCTGATTGTACTTTTCTGTTGGCCTGGAACCGAGGAGAAAGCTGTCACAAGCTTCTGTTTGTTCTTCACAGTAAAATTCTTCCAAACACGCACATTTCCGTCATCTGTAGCAGGTACAAAAAAAAATAATAAAATAATCAATAAATATATATATAAATACATAAAACATGAAATTTAGCACTTATCTACTAAAATGTAGTAGTAAACCATTACGCACTTGATCCGGCAAGGAGTAAATTATCGTCAAGTTCATTGATAAGGCAGAGTTTGGAAATGCCTTTCTCTGATGAGTCCTGGTGGTTGTCAAAGCTATTCAATACTTGTGCATCTTCATAATTCCATACTCTGTTGCACAAATTCTTTCCAAATCACTTCTATAGTCTAAATTATTAATCTTTCCATTCTTAAAAATCCAAAGATAAGTACTGAAACAACCAATAAATAATGTAATAAGAAAAATGCACCTGATTATCTCATTTTCATCGGCAGCCACTACAACAGGGGAGAAGGGCAATAACAATGTAGCTTTTGTGCCCGTCTCAAACTTTGTGTCCCAGCTTGCTATTTGATTGTTTAATTTGCTTGCACCTAAAATTAAAAATAAATGAGAATCCAACAACAAAATAAATAAAATAAATTCAAAACAAATAATAACAAAGTAGAACTTGGCAGAGTTCTCGAAAAAAAAAGAACTTGGCAGAATAAACTGAACACATGTATCAAAGAATTGAGACGCTGCAAATAGCCTATCCTAACCCTCCTTGGTTCCCACCGGAAATTGTCTTATTTTTCCTACAGTAATGTGTTGCAATATTCAAAGCATTTTGCATGTATCTGGTCTTTTACTGTAGCGAATTATTAAAACACCTCTTTTGATGAAGAGTATGAATAGCAGGTACATCGCACTCTTAAGACAAGATTACATGTTCTCAATTACTACCAAAATTGTCCAAAAAAACAAATAGAGCCAGTCCAGATGGACTAAACAGTTTTCTTTTACCTGATAGATGGTTCCGTTCGGTTGAAGAGTTAGCTTATGTTGGTTTTTTGTATTTGGTTTGTTTTAGGTTTTTTCAGAACTGAAAGACCAAGCCAACCCAACCCAAGTCTAGCGCTGATTCACAGCAAAATGGAATATAATTCCTGTTCCATAGTATGTTTTGTTAGACATGGTGCATAAAATAACATAAAGCCCCTCAATGATTCAGCCCAATATAAGCAACAAGGATATATGTAGTAATATTTATTCTTGGAGAAAACAATTTCTCTTTTTGGAAAGTGCATCCCACTAATCAATATGGCCCACCTTTTTATTCTCATCTAACCGATGGGCCTAAGATTAGTGATAAACTGATAGGAAATACGTAGTGATATTATCCTTGGAGCAAACGAAAAATTCTCGTTTTGTAAAGTGTATCCCATTGATCAATGCAGCCCATCTTTTTAATCCTCATCAAGTGTAGAAACAAATAAATAGCAATCGAAAGAGAAGGGAAAACACAGTTCGCAGAAACCACAAAAAATTGCATGCAAACTGCATAAAACCCTAGCAGGAATGAGTTTTTGACAAAGACAGTATTCTGTTAGTAAGTTCTTCAAATTTGTCTCTTTTACGTTAAAAGGTTTGTATTATTGCAAGCTCTGATCGATTTCTCGCACACAAAATTTTGAGTTGATAATGAAGATCTCTTCAATTTTTCTTAATAATATTATTTTTCTTCTCCAATTCAAAACAAGTTATCTATACCTGCAATATGTTTGCCTTCCATTTTTGTTTTTATATCTGAAAATTTGAGGATCGGTAGGTCTGCAATTTTAGGTACTTTTTCTGCTTTTTTGCTTCGAGTCTAATTTATTTTTTACCTTTCTAAAACCTGTGTATTTACCTTTTGAAGAAAGATGCATGACAGTAGCAAACACCAAAAAAGTTAATATTCTTTGCGTAGAACTTGCATGCCAACAAAAATTATACTTTTCCTTAAAAAAAATCTATTTCAACAAATAATTCGAAATATTTTTAATAGCTGGCTTTTTAATACAGATTTACGAAAAAAGAAATCAATTAGGGTCATCCAATTCAATTCTTTAAGAAGCTGATTTAACCCTATCAATATATCGAACTATTAATTAGTTGTGGTTGGTTGAAAATTCTTACTAGTCTGTTTATCCAAAGAAAACCAATGAAAATTTTATTTAACATGATTTGGTTTTTACTCAATTCTTTTTGTTTGGCTATACCGCTCCAAGCCTACCCCAACTTGTTTGGGAAAATGGCTTAGTTGTTGTTGTTGTTTCACTAAAATTAGTTCATCTTATACCGAACTGACAATACATTCAGGCCTACCACCATACCAAGCATCTATTGCATCAAATTTTATAATTTTAAAACTAAAGGAAGTCACTATAGTAGCCGGCAACAGGCCCTAGTCATAGCTGCCTAACACATTCATCCTTAGTACATACTTGGTGGCTAGGCAACATTCATGAAAAGTATGGTAACAATGCACAGAAGAAGAATCATCAATACTCACACGAGTGTTGGCATCTCTTGATAGAATCCATAGTAACCGTTTCCCTCTCCTCCCTTCGAACCAGCACTTCTTCATTGTCATCACTGGGTGTCAAGAGAGGCCTCGAGAAGTGGCCACAACTCCAGTTATAGATGGTTGACTCTGGTAGGAGATTGGCGGAAGTTGCCTCTGAGTTGCTTCTAGAAGTTGGAGTGGATCCGCCAAGGCCAGGTGATGGTTCAGGTAAACCTGTTTGTTTATCGTCAGGGGAACTCTGCAGATGTGTCCGGAACTCGAGAGAGTATACACGGCGCAGGCCAGAGAGGTAGCTTTGCTGTGGGGGACTCACTGGAGGCGTCCTAAAATTCATGGATCGATTGCCTACAGATACAAAGCAAATACAGAGAATAACTTTAGCAATTAGATGATAGTATTAGAAACTACACTACGCTGGTTTAGTCTGGTAATGGTATATACTGGACCTGAACTTCAGAAAGTACAATATGATGGTTCTTTAACTCGATAGATGTCGCTTGTGAAAAGAACAAAAATATTTTGATTAAACACCTTTTCCGAGAGATTGTACAAAGAAAAAGGAGATGTGCAGCAAGGAATTGCAAGATCACTATGTCATTCATTCTCAGGCATATTTTGTTTGATTTGTGTTTCACTTATGGTTATATGGTTCCATCAGAATAAAGAATTAAAGAGAGCCCCAGCTAAACACAGTAATAAAAAATTACATTTATCTTAGGCCCAAGAAAATTACTTCACAAATAACAAGTCAACGTACCATTCATGTCAAACCAAGAGTTTGAGCGTGCCAACCCAGTAAAGGTCAAATTTGCTGATGAAGAAGGGGCAGAGGACTCTCCTGCATGTATCATCGCACCAAATCTCGTACCTTTCAAAACCACCGGCTCAATCCCAATCATAGAAAGAGTCCTCCTAGCATAGCTAGCAACTCTGGGTGAAGGGTCCCGTGCCATGGAAATCATCTTTGTAATGAATTGTGAGTAAGTTGCAATATCAAGCGACCTTGACCGAGTTGTGTAGATGACACCATTACTAGTGTTGCTACTAGTGTTATTTTCTTTCAATATTAAGCCAGGATCTGAGTGCTGAGATGAGCCATCAGACTGAGGTGAACTGTTCATCACGGGGCTACTGATGGAGATACCACGACTACTGGTGTCGCTCCCAATCCTCAAAACCGGGCCTGAGGAGCATGGGAAGGCTGCAGTCCCACCAGACTGCATGAAGGTAGTGAGGTTGGACAGTGAGGGTGGTGCTGTAAGCCTGTTTGGTTGTGTTTTCCAGTACTCTTGGGGCACCGATTTCAGCTGCTTGTTGTGGCCAATTGCAAAACGTGCAAGAGCTGAAAAATAATATTATGAAACCTCAGGTTGGCTCATGTAATCACAAATCAACTAAATAAAAAAAAAAAAAGTTACACTGTCTTAAAACTTTTTTTTCAGAATACAAAGTAAAATCATTTCTGAAAAACAAGGTGTAACGTAACAGTTATGAACTAATATTGTGTCGCTTAATTAACTAGAACAGGAAAAGCCATTTGTGATCTGAAACGCCGTTTCTGATCATCCAGGATTGCCATAATTCTTTCTTTATTGAATAAATAATGATCAGATATGGGTGACCATTAAAGATAATAAATATTGATTTGGTCTATGGTAACCAAAATGTTCACCTACAGGCTACAGCTGGATTGATCATTTTTTGTTTGAATATGAAAAGGAAGCCAAGCATATTTTCCATACTCAGTACTTAAAAGGTCAAACAGAATGGTAAATATAAAAGTCCCTTTCCATAAATATTAGCCTTCCTGTTTTCCTAAGAAAAAAATGTCAGGAAAAAAAAATGACAGCCGACATTGTCAGCATGTCCTAACAGACCCACCCACAAGTAACTGATGAATTTTTGGTGTGACTCAACCAATAGCTCAAGAAATCAGCTTGACTGTTGATTTATAGGGCAGGTAAAGAATTGTCAGCCTAATTTTTAATACCTGAAACAATCTCAGCTCTAACAAGCGGACTACCATCAGAAGCAATTGGAAAGAGACTCTTCACAATATTAAGCTCAGCTTTGAGTTTTTCATCATCATCACCATCCTCATCAAGCCCCTGACCATCCCTAAATGAGGTAGACCCCACATCCAGCAGGGTCCCAAGTGCAAACACTGCAGATGCTCTCACCTGACATGTCAAAATAAATCAATGCTTGACCTTGAAGATGGTTTATTCCAAATTAAATAAACTTCAGCCTTGTATTTTCACTAGTTTCTTATAAGCTAATGTGTGAGGAACAAGTTCATGTGTCCTTAAAAAATAGAAGCAATGCTATCATGTATATGATATCCGGTATCCAGAACTATCACACAATCATGTACACCTATAGTCTCTATGAAACACCTCAACATCATCCATACCTGATCATTCAATTTTTTATTTTTAAATTACCTAACCTTTTTTTCCATTCACAATAGAGTGGAGCCAAACTTTAATGTTGAGATAGTACAGGTCATCTATTTTTTTTAATAAAAAAAACAAGGGACTGTGCCAAAAGCCTTTTTTCATACTTTTTTTATTTTAAGTCATAATTGATGCTTATACTTCTGTGAGTACGCACCTTTATTAAAGAATTATAAAACCCTGCTCACTGCGAGACCTAGAATTTAAAATTAGCATGTATCTAACCACAACCTTCTAAATGAGGGGAAAAAAGGTACCAACTACCTTCTAAAATTAGCATTAAATATGCCACAACATAAATCATAAAGCTTTTCTCCATGAGGGGAAAAAAAAAAAGGTACCTCAGGTTGAGACTCTGTCAAAAGAGGCGTAATGATGCCAGGTGCATTGGATTGGAGTCCCAGCAGCTGGGCCTCAGGAAAGTCCTCCCAAAGCTTGCCCAGGCAAAGGCAGAGCCATTGGAGTAGCAGCGGTTCAGTTCCTGTGGTCTGGGTAGAATCATGCATGTGCATTTGAGTTTGAGTCTGAATATGCGTGTACGAGATCTGAAGATGCTTCAGGCAGATATCCATGAGACCTGCCTGGATACATGCTTCCTGCCCCCTCTTGTGTCCATCAACTATAACAGACAGTACAAAGGCAGCCATGGCTCGCTGCTCCGGGTATGCGTCTAGACTGTCAAGGAAGCGGATGAAGTATGCGTGGCCCCCATCCTTCACCAAATCCACTTGACATGACTGCTCAAAAATAAGTACAAAGGGTGTTAGTACATATTATTATGGGATTCAGATAAAATGCTTAATCACAGGCCATCTCCGTAATACTGGAGTCTACTAAATTGATCAGGCGTTGTTTTAGGATATCCCTTTTACTTTCTTGGACTTGGTAGTTGGTATTAATAGATAGTTACAAACTGTCAGCTTTCAATTTAATTTAAACTCAGTCCAGATATGCCATTGGGAGACGTTGGCTTCTTCTGTCGGACCAAGGGATGAGGCAAACCACAAGACTGCAGCTTCAGGAAAAATTAACACTAACTCATAGCTCTAGCTCTACTGAGATATTTTTAAGATGCACATAAAGAAGATAGAAAAAAAAAAAAAAGAAAAAACTGCACATGTACCTTGTCAAGAGCAAGAATTTTTGTCCATATGAACACGAGAATCTGGCGTAACTCCATTGCAGTTGTTTGTAATAGCTTAAGAACATAAGGGAATATACCAACAGACAGAGCCTAAAAGGAACACAACATTAAACAGAGGGCATCAGAACATAAATATTCCAAAACAAAATTAACATTGCTAACACCAAAAAAAAAAGACAAATCAATAAAACAAAAAACCACACTTGTACCCGGTCAACAGCCCAAGGTCCCATGTCCACGAATCTACCTAGAAGTACCAATGCCCGAAATCTATGTGACTGGCTCAGCAAGACCTGACAAACATTAACTCAAGTAAATATTTTATAATCATAACAAAAAAATCCACACAGAACCATTCTTCCAAATTTCTAATCTCTAGGCAACTATCCTGGGAAAATTACCTGAAGAACTATAGGCAACTGTTCCGGTGGCTTCTTGAGCTCAGAGCCATCATCGAGCCACACTTCAAAAGCTTTTAACTGCTCTGTGAAGAAAGAGCTTGGCTGGTAGGCATTCAACAAATATCCGGCAAAATTTATTAAATTACAAGATATTAAATTTAATCTGTGTCTTAATAACTTTGGATAAAAGCAGTACCTGAAACTCAGCATTTGGATCCGATAGCAGCTGTGGTAATTTGGACAGGCAGTTTTCAGCAGCCATGTCCCATGCATCCCTAATAATGTTAACACTTAATGCTGTAAGAGTGAAGAACCATAGATTTTGTCATGTTAGATTGTGTGTATGGTAGCTCTACAACTTACCACATATGGTGCTGGTGAGTAGGCGGAAGCATGGGGTATGAAATGGGAGAACAGTTAGCGGTTCGCATAATCCTCTCTGCCAATAGAAAGTTCCGGAAAAGGCTAGCCAGAAGAAGATCTTGCCTGAATAGCCTCTGGAAAAGTTCTGCACAAAATTAAAAGACATCTAACTTCGTTAGTGTTACACATCAACAAGTCCGGAAACTGAAGATCCTAGTAAAGTATAAGTTCCCCACCCAAAAATAAAGAATGAATGTTCCAAAGCAAAGAATAAAGCTGAATACTTGCCTTGAGGCAAAACATTCCAGGCAATGGTGTCTGTGATGGCAGTAAAAATCCAATTAAGCTCGCCCAAAAGGGTTTTTCGGTCATTTTGGCGACCAGGAATTTGGTCAATCAGAGAGTGGTCCAAGGAATCACGAAGCAAGGACCGATCACAGAACCTTCAAAAATAAGTAATTAGAAGCTGAAATAAGAGAAAATGCCACCTAAATAGAAACAACAGCAGATTCTTCACAGAAGCAGTCAGTCTTGGAAATCCAAATTCTAACGGAACTAACTTGTTTGGATCCATACTACGCTTGTCTTTTGTGTGTTGAAAGATTGGGAAAGTAAAACCACCCATAACCCAACAGAGGCTGTATTACGCTACCATATAAAGGACAGGGCTCAGTATTGACATAAAAGGACCACTACGAACAAAAACTAGCTGTTATGTTACAGCCACCGCAACAGTCCTTGGTTAAATAGAATCTTGGTATAAGAAAACATGATTACCAGTGTAATGCCATCTTGATAGGCGTAGTCAGACATGCAGTAAACACATCTGCAGGAAACTCTGCACTCTGTGGCAATGTCTCATTAGCCTCACATGCCGCGAGTATAATACAATCTTTTTGAGGAGATGGTGTACTACTGGAGCCCCCATCTAAACCTAGTCTCTGTACAAATTTCATCATATAGAAAATTCAGTTGCATCCAAAGCACTTCAATGGATTTCTATAAGAGGTTTGAGCAACAATCTAAAGGTGGCATGGAATGCAACCACTAAAAGCTTATCAGATTAAGGAGTATATACCTAAATTTAAAGAAATTAGTATATACTCAAAGCTTCTCTCTCAAAAAAAATAAATAAATAAATAATAAGTACAAATCAACCCATTTTGTTTTTGATATCTTGTTAAGGGTTGAACCAAAAGAATGAAATATCAGTAATTTGGTTTGTACACAGCAATTGAATTTTTCTATTCTTTTATCCTTGTAAAATAGACACCTAAGGTAAAAATTGTCAATTTATATAAAGAAGCACAATACAGAAAACATTCAACAGTAGCATCTATCAGTCATGACAGGTACTTGGTGACAAGTTGGTGTACAGGTAACCCTCCTCTCATGAATTATCCAGATTCCAGAATTCAACCATAAGAACATTTTCGGAGTTCCATGAAAACAAATTAACAAAGAAAAATTCAGAAGCAGAAAAATGAAGGAGTTTCAATATATTGGCAGAGCCTAAAAACCCAACTTTTATCCCAGCATCCAAGTTGGGAAGAACAGCAATATCACTACTGTTTCCCATAGAAGAGCAGTTTGAATAAAAACAAAAAATAACAATACAGCAATTCACCTCTACAAAAGCATTTAGAATTAATCCAGCGGCAGAGCAATCAAACACGTAAATAGATGGTGTCTTAAGCCATGAATCTAGATCACTGATCGGCAAAGGAATGTACTGTGTATAGCTCTTATTAAAAACCCAAATTTCTCGATTGGCTGTTGGTTTTGGGACGCCATGTCCATTGTAGTGAAATAAGACTCTCTCTGTTCTAGCATATTTTCGACAAGTAGTACAAAGCTTCTTCACCTCCTCCACAGTGGGATCAAGTTGGAGCTTGTATCGTGCCTGCCGCAGAGAGTCACAATATTTAAAAATTTAGGAAATGCTCCCTTCAATGAAATGTTTGACTAATAGCACAAAATTCCCTATTCTTATTAATACCTCCACAGATCAAGAGACGGTCACCCACAAAAAATATATATATACACACACACACACACAAAATTTTTAGCAGCATTGCAGGTTTAGAAGCAAATTTAACAAATATTGTGCTGAAGTGAAAATTGCACAATTGTAGGTATAGAATTCTTTCAAAATTTTGGCAAAGGGACAAGTTGTACATCTCAAGAATCATATGCTCAACAATCAAATGTAGAACAGAATGCAATAATATCACTTACCTTAGGTTGCCATCTCTCATATTGATTATGCAAGGATTTTCCAATCGCTTCAAGCGCTTTTGGAGGAGCCATGGAAAAAGGATCTAATTTCAAGAGGAAGAACGATTATAATGAAAACTTAACAATCCCAAAACATACTTGTGAACCAAATTTTCTATGATGCCTCTTATAAACAGAACTTTCTTGGCCAAAAACATAACCATTGAAACTTCAGGGCTTTAACAGATCTCAATTAATATGACAACATCCTCTCCAATCTAAACCCCCCCCCCCAACCAGACCAAAATCCTCTGGAGTACTCCAGAGTGCGGTACTCTACTCTGGATGGTCCGATCAAATTTCGACAGCGCCGATTACCGGGCAGGTATTAATCACGGGGCATCCATTGGTGATCAGACAGATCTGAGTGGAGAACGTGCTTTAGAGGATTTCAGTTCCCACTCCCAACCCCCGGGCAAAATGCTGGCAACTTCAAATACAACACACCAACAAGAGAATAAAATACTATTGTCCAAGAAATAAGATATTGGAATACAAAGGACATCAACAGTTACCTATCCAGCATTCCATTCGGGCACAAGGAGATATTTTAATAACATCAGGAGGGTCCACGCTTATATTTAAACATAGCACCAAAGCCACGCAACTCGTTTTCATCTGTGACAAGATTCAACAATATATGATTCGTTTGCTCAAATACTCCTAAGATACATTTATTATTATACAACCCATCAAACTAAAAAACTTCCAACTAGGACTTCTTCAGCAGTATTGAGAGATTAGCACCTAATAATCAAGTGGCATTTTTACACAAACCATCAAATAGTATAATCATGTGGCACACTTATTCCAATAAAATAGCTAATATAAATTCACCCATCAGGAGTTGTCAAAGTTGAGATTACAATGCAGGATCTACATCAAAAGAATTTCCGATAACAATAGGGTACAGAACCATACAGACCCTGATTGTACACTAGTCATACATATTATTCGTTTCATAATAAAATCTCCTGGTTCTAATTTAATTTTGTGACGTAACTGATCCTGAATCTGCAATATTAAATTTCAGTCAAAATATGCAAGTACAAAATTTACCATACAGTATCAGTCAACAACATAAACCAACTGCTACCATTGAATTTGGAAGAGAATGTTGCAAAGAGTATACTTGACGCTTAGAACAACAACACTGAGAGCTTTGTTGGTAATTCTTTGTGAAAGCTTTTTGCAAATGAAGAAAGAAAACACCTTACAATAGCATCAGTGGTTTTCAAATGCTAAAGGGAACATGAATCAAACTAATATTTGGTTTGCAAAAAGAAAACAAACTAAAAGAAGAAGAAGAAGATGTTGTAAGTGGGTTACTTATACGCACTTGACATACCCGATCCTTAAGGCGCCATTTGGAAACGAGACCCTCCTCGGTGAGCACAGCATGAATCCGAGTGCCATCTTCGAACCCATCATGTCTGGATTCACAGAGCACCACACTCTGAGGCAAGTAGGGCATGGAGATTTCGGGCCCATCCTCCCCTGCACCTGACACCGAAGGCTCTGGCACGGCCACCACCGCGGGAGGAGGCGGTTGAGACAACCTCGAAGCCATCAGATCTCCCAATGCCATCTAAGTACGCACCATGCGATGCCCGACCTAACCCATGCAACCCAAACCCTAGAAGGAGGTCGGAGGTCAATCGGATTGAGAGGAGAGGGTCGAATCCGAAATTGGGAAACCCTAGAGGAGAGAGGAGAGAGGAGAAGAGAAGAGAAACCCTAGAAGGAAACAAAGAAGGAAGAAGAGAAGGGGAGGTGGAGGCGGATCCGCATCCTCTCCAGCCAGATAAATGGCTGGACCATGCAGCCAACCTTTTTTTTTTAAATATTTCAATATTTTAAAATTCAAATATTGAATCCAAACCGTTGATCTTGTTCTATTTTATGGGCGATGCATTTTCATATAAGTTTTATAAAATTTGGAGTTGATTTGATACTATATCAAGTGGTCAACAAATGAACGTATTAGAATTAATCAGTGATAGTTAACCAGATTCGTTCATTTGTTGACCACTTGATCTAGTATCAAATTAACTCCAAATTTCATAAAACTTATATGAAAATGCATCGCCTATAAAATAGAACAAGATCAACGGTTTGGATTCAATATTTAAATTTTAAAATGTTGGAATATTTAAAAAAAAAAGAGTTGGCTGTATGGTCCAGTCATTTATCTGGCTGGAGAGGATGCGGATCCAGGTGGAGGCGGGGGCCGAGAAAGAAGAGAGAGAAAAGGAAAGAGAGACAGACAACAGAGAAAACTTTGCAAAACAGCGATAAAAAAAAATATACCAATTTTTTTAAAAATAAAAATTATGATGTTGTAATCAACCGATTGTTGGCCTTCTTCGTCTCGCTTTTCTTTATTATTCAATGCAAGCGACTTTTATGTATACGCCCCTGCAAATATAAAAATGCCACCTTAGTAAATCAACAGAGGCCTTCTTCTACTGCATATTTTGTTTTTAAAATATATAAGATGAGATCATTTATTTAGTTATATTGTAGTAATTCATAAAAAATTATCCATTGTGTGAGTATTATTGTTGTACTAGAAAAAGTTAAATTGGTGCTTTTATAAGTAATAAATAAAATAAAAATACGTACGAAGGGATGAATATTAATATTAGTTACGCTCAAGAGAATAATTGGAGGCGTTATTTCTATTTTAAGTTTTCAACCGAGGAATTTCAGGAAGAATTTCTCAAATCCGTCGCATTAAAACCTGTTGATTTTAATAATAATAGTTTTCGCTTTTGATTGGTGAAATGGCAGTTGTTATTTTTATTGAATGACCAATGCATTTTGTTGTTGTAATTGATATAAAATTAGTTATGTCGACCTTTTGTCTCCTGTGTTTTGTAATGTTATATTATTATATGATTATCAAATGTGAAGAGGGTACACAAGTTAATAACACAGGAATAAATATTTAATCAAGTGTATACACAATGTAATTCTGCATCCAATTGATGGGACTACTTTTTTAAAAAATAGTATCGTAATGAATCACAATCCAAATTCTTCTGCTTTCGTATCTTTGGACTTGTAAAAAGTACCCTTTTGTTGACTCTACAAACCATCGCATTTCTTAAATAACCGAAATTCAATGATGAGGAGGATCTCATGAGTTTGGATTAAAATTGTATTATTATACCAAAGATGAATTAAACTTGGTTTTTGGTAGTTCTCCAATTATTACATCTTTCTAATATATTAACGGATAGTTGGGCTAGTGATGCGAATGTAATGACTTGGCGCAAGTTCATGTCAAAAAGATATCAATTCTTTATTGTACCGTGAAAACGACAAATGAGCAAATTGAAATTTTAAATAAACAATTTTTAGAACTGAGTAGATTGTAGGATCAAACCCTACATTTAATAAAAAAAAGTTAAAAATGAGGTTTTATAGGCAAATTTATTCATAAATGCAAACTTTTAAATTTTCAAAGCTGACAATTGTGAGTTCTGTTATTTACCTATTTTTTTATTTGCTTTTACTATCTAGTAATAAAATGAAAATATATTGAGTTCCATGGTAGCAATAGCATACTGAGTAACTGAGGGTGTGTTTGGATTGTTGGAAGAGAGAAGAAGAAGAAGGAAGAAGAAGAAAAAAAATTATAAACAATCCAAACTCTTCACAAAATTACACACTTCCCAATACTTCTTCCCACTTTTTCCCTTCTTCCCTTCTTCCCACACCCATCCAAACGCACCCTGAGGTTGTAATGAACACCATCTCTCCTGTTGGAGGGGTGCGGTGTCATTTTTTACGGCTTTAATAGGATGAAGGGCTACCTAGCAAAAACAATATCAACGGAACTAATTTATTATTTGAATTTTGAATTTTAAAATATTAAGAAAAGATAGAATGTGTCAATAACCAACGTAAATGTTTTGACATTTATTTGTTTGCATATTGAATATTTCCAAAAGTTATGATTTGTTTTCCAGATGTGCACTATCATGAAAGAAAACTTGTAAGCTCAGGCAACTTTGGAAAAAAAAAATGAAACAAACATGTAACGCCTTCTACATTCCAAAGGGGAAAAAACGAATGGCATTTGCTATGATAAAGGAGAAAACAATCCCATAACAAACCATATATCAAATACTCCAATAACATTCCTGTTCAGTTGTTCAGTACAATTCTTAAACTTCCATGTATTATTTAGTGCACCTTTTCGTCAATAAATTACACAATTAATCAAGTAATTGTTTGGATGAGAGGTTGAATAAAGAATAAGAATAAGAATTTTGAAATGTATGCTTGTTCAAATTTCTTATTCTAGGTGTGTTTGGATGCACAAGAATAAGGATTTGGATAAGAATAAGCTCTAAATTTCTTATTTTTGTGCAACCCAAACAATCATGGAATAAGGAATTTTGACCCTTATCTATATTCTAACAAAACCATTGTATTAGAATAAGAAATTTGGACAAACACACATTTCGATAATTCTAATTCTTATTCCTTATTCTTGCGCATCCAAGCTAGAACAACACTGAAATTAAACAGAAAAATGACTAGCGAGTGTGTTTGGATGAGCAAGAATAAGGAATCGGATAAGAATAAGCTCCAAATTTTTTATTTTTGTGAAACCCGAACAACACAAGAATAAAGAATTTGGACCCTTATCCATATTTCGAGGATCCTAATTCTTATTCTAAATTCCTTCTTATTGTCATGTCAAGGATTAGGCCTAGGCTTGTTCATAGTTAAGGACCCATATTTTGCTAGCATTGCCACTGAATTATCAGTCACCTCGCCTTTAATCATGATTGACCGCCAAACATCATCCTTTCTAACTATTGAAAATGCCTCTTCCACAATGGGAGAGGTTTCATTTGAAGGACACTTGCTCTGACATAGTCCAACCGGTCATTTAAGCCATCTAAAAATTTTAAGACTCGATCCTCTTATATTACGTTATTGTATTTCGTAATATCAACCAAAACATTCCATGGAATTGGGTCTACGTATGCCTAATTCTTTCCACAACCCTTGTATGCCTAATTCCTTCCGCAACCTTGTTTAACCTGATTAATCTTTCTCTTAAGGTCAAGTACTCGTGGCATATCATTGCCATCAAGATAAGTAGTACACGCAACATCCCAAAACTTCTTGTGCAGTATTAATGAGATTTTGCCATATTTTGAACTATTTAAATATTTTATAAAAAAAATTAGGATGTCACAATATTATATTGAGAAACGTATTTATTTTTATCGGGTGATAAAGATCATCCCCGTATTTCATCATCCCCATCATCCCCAACGACACTTCATTAATAACAGACGCGTTTTCTAAAAATAAAAAAAATTTCTCATCCCCTTTGTCCCTCTGTTTTCCTCCCTCCCTCTCACATTAACTACAACTACAACAATTACTAATACTAACTACAACCGTTAGTATCCGAATTACAATATTTACTCATATTAACTTCAACAGTTAGTATCCGAACTACAACTACAACAATTACTAATACTAATTACAACAGTTAGTATCTGAACTACAACAATTACTCATATTAACTTCAACAGTTAATATCCGAGCTACACTTTCAACAATTTAAATATGCCAACTTCAAATATTATCTTCAACATTTAAATATGCCAACTTCAACAATTACGACATTAGCTTCAACATTTATGAATATTAATTTCAACGTTTATGAAGTGTGTGAGAGGGGGAGGGGGGGAGGGGGGAGCGTACGCGGGAGGGGTGGGAGGTAGAGAGCGTACGCAGGAGGGATGAGGGGGAGTAGTCACCCTGGCGCTCATCCTCTCATCCCCTGGACTTCCGAAAATGAAAGAGACATTTCAAACGCGGTTTCTAAAAATGGAAAAAAAATAAACGCATACGTAAAGGATGATGGGATGATATAAATGCTGGAATGATCCTAAGCAATTCCGTATTTTTATAGCTATTCACATATCTACTTTTATTTATCCCATTTGTTTAAATCGGTGAATATTACTACTAACTTCAACGTTGATCAAGACAACCTTAATCTTAAATATTTAAAATGGACAACATATCCATGTCAAATAATATTTTCATATTTACATATTAAAGTCTGCCCACACATTGGGTGGTCACTACTTCTAGTTTACATAAAACTTCCGCAATAGCTAATGGGTCTTTTTTGTCACTGTATAAGCTATTAAATTATTCCACATACTTGAAAATATTTTTTAAATCGTAATTGCTTTCCACCATCCCAAGATTTCATCATCCCTATCATTCTCTTAATTTTTTTTTTCAAAAAAGGCATTAATAACTGATTTTTATTTTCAGAATGCAGTTAATTTTTATTTCCATTTGTTTCTATTCCTTCCTTTCTCATGTTTCTCTTCTTCGCACTAATTGTCCTAGTTTTAGAATATAATTTGACGTAGTCAATATTTATTGTTATTTGGACCGTACTTAGCACTCAAAATAGACTCAAACCAATAAATTATTTGATAAATTGCTATGTTTTTTCAGGATTTGGCTCTGCCGTCGTTTCTTCTCTTCTATGTACAGGTTTTTGATGATTTCTGATGACTTTGGAGCGTATAGATGGATTCCCGACGTATTACGCACGCTAGATGACTCATTCCTAGCATTGGAGGCTTTATTCTCTCTTCTGGTCGACCCAAACAGATTCCTGTTCGAACCGATCTAGACTCATGGCTACCAGACGACATCTCCTTCATTCAGTCGATCCGACTGCCTGGCTGTTCGATCCGACTGGACCTCACAGTAGCATACTTGTGTAGCTGCTTTCTCTCTATCCTGTTCGGATCGACTGCCCACCTGTTCGATCCGACCAGGTTGCCGCCATATCACATATGGTAGCATTTCTTGTATGGAAATTGATTGTTATGGCAATTTCTTGCGCCCTGGTGCCCTAGCCTTCCATCCTTGCGACCTGGGACATCTATATATATCCTCTAGGCCTGAAGAAAAGGGGATTCGCTTCTTAATACCATTTTCCACTTTTCTAAGGGTCAATTTCTCTCTTCTCCTTGGGAATCATCATCTTTGTGACGACGGCAGCAGTGTTTCACGTGATATCTCCATCTAGCATCACTCCATCGCCTTGAAGATCGTGATCAAAAGCATAAGGAGTATTTGGTTTTATTTCTTTATGTTTTTATCTTGTGAATCGATGGGCTTTGTATCTTTATTGTTGTTTATCTCTTGTTGCTTGCTTTGATACTATGTTAGGCTAGTCCTTTTTATAGCCTTAGGATTAGGAGAGTAACTCTATGTTTGGATGAAGTTAGTTTGATATGCTATGAATTGCTATGTTTTGAGACCTAGTTTATTGTGAATTAATTAGTTGCTTGAGTTAATTACTTGTTGAGTTCTCTAATTACCTTCTAGTTGAACAGCTGCATCTAGTAAGTCTAAGTTAGGAACAGCAAGTCCAGATTGATTTAAGTATTTGGAGTAAATCTTAGAACCGAAAGGGGAGATTAGTTTGCATCAAAAGTGCGACTTTTAGATTAGTACAAAAGACTTCTAAATATTCCTAAGAACTCCAATAAACTGGTTTAACGAGTTGAATTCTATACCAAAAGTTGTGAACCAATCGAGTTAAATAGGTTAGATTATGAACAAACCAGAATCTGTTCCAACAATTGAAGGCTGAGGTTTAGGTTAGCTAGGTTCGTCCAATTAAACCTAACTCAAAACATTAGTAAACATAGTAGACAAACCCAACGCACCTTTGCTCTATGGTCGAACCGAGCAAACATCTGGTCGAACTGAACAGACCACTGTTCGAATCGAACAGATCTGTGTTCGAATCGACCAGAGAGTCGACTGTAGTTAAATTGAGAAATTAAAATGCGAAAGTATTTTGAGTTTCTAATTTAATAGCCAAACATAGATGAAATCCAATTTCTAAGGCGCCTTAATTTCTGTTAAGACCTCAAAAGACTTTACTTTAATATTTTACTTTAGTTTGTTTGAACATCTTATTCCAAGTCCAAAAATAACCAAAAACATTTACAATTTGAGCACTATTTAATTACTCAAAATCCCATAAAATATTTCCATCTAGATTTTAAGAAAAGATAAGTCCGGTATTCATAGATCCGTCCCTTGGGTTCGACCCTAAAGCTATATTCTGAACGATTAGTGAGGTTAGCTATAGGTTACAAATTTATTTGATTCCTAGGTTTTAAGCCTTCATCATAATTGTCTGAAAAAAGTTAATTTTTCTAGTTTCATAATATAATTATCATAGAAAAAAAAACTAATTGTCTTAGTTGTAGAATATAATTGTTATGTAAAAAAATTAATTGTTCTGAAAAAAGCTAATTGTATTAGTTGTAGAAAATAATTGTTACATAAAAAAACTAATTATTTTAGTTTTAGAATATAATTTTTTCTAGAAAAAAATTTAATTAATGAAGAATGACTTTGGAAGAGAGGAGGGAGCAAAACAGAGGGGAAGGAGGGGGAGGGAACGAAATAGAGCGGAAGGAGGGGATGATTCACGTGTTTTCTAGAGAGGGGATAATTCTCAGGGAGCGAATGATTCTCATTAATGAAGCATTATTTCTCATTGGAAATGATGAAAATGAGGAATATTTAATTGGTGATGATGCTCATCAGTTCCATTTTTTAATTTGTTATGTATGGATATTTTTCTCATGAAATTGCTTTCAACGGATGATAGTTGGAGAGGTTATTAATTATAAATAAAGAACACCAAAACTAGTAAGAAAGGTTTTACATAGGATCGTACAAAGCATTTCATGTATTGAAACGTTTATGTATGAAATTATTAGAAGTCAATTTACATTAGATGTCTTCTTGAGACATGCCAATTATAATATTTTAATCATACAGATAGGGAGGGGGGACTGATTTAGCATTTTGAATGACTTGAAAATTTATTTTCTTTTTGGCTCCGTTTGGATGGGTGCAGAAATAAGGAAATAGCTTCTTCCTACTTCTAAATTTATTATAAACAATCCAAAACTGTTCACAAAATTACACACTTCCCAATACTTCTTTCCTTATCTCAATACTTCTTTCCTTATTTCTCTTATTCCCACACCATCCAAACGAAGCCTTTACTAAGTATCAATTTTGATTAAAATATTCGTATATTTTGGTTTCTTATTTACATGTATATGTTTGTTCTATGCATATAATGTACGTGTTTTCGACATGTCGAAATATATTGTGGAATTGGACAGGATCACAGGAAATAGTCGACAAGTGCAGCATGCGTTTGTGCGTTTGAATCAAACTGGAATAAAAGTGCAGTAGGAACAGGTGGACTCAGCATGATAATGGCTGAAAATGTTTAGTCAAATCGTCACTATTTTGCAGTTACGTCGCTATCTATTTAATCAATCAGATTAATAATTTCCAATTTTGCATAACATGATGTTTTGGTTCATTATTTGTTAGAAAGAAGATTTCTTAAATTGTTGATCAAACTTTTTCATATCTCGTGGTTTCTGATCAGAATAGATGTTCGGTTTATATGCCGTGTGAATGTGTGATCGCTGTCAAACAAACCGCAATGGTTACTTTTCCCTTTAGAATTTGTAATAAAATTATAATAAGAAAATAATACTTATTAGATCGCATATTTTTTTAACCATCCGATGTATCTGAAGTAATTTTAAAATCTATGGTCAGAAGCATTCCAATTTAACAAGCATTTAATTTTAAAATGTTTGATGAATATGTACCCTTTTTTTTGTTAAAAGAAAACATGTAAGTGAGCAAAAGAATACTATTTTACACAATTTTGTCAAAAATACAAAATTAACACATGCAGGGGCGTAGATGAAAACCGTCCTTTTAACAAACTAAAAAAAGGCTTTCGCTTTGAGTCTTGACAGCCGCCATGCCTGATGCCACTCGTAGACCACGCTCACATTTTCATTTCCCTGAAATACCCCTTTCCCATCAGAGCCGTCTGATCTCAGTTAACGGCCCACCGCGTCGCAATGAGCGGTCTAACGCTTTTGCGACCTTTCACCATCGGACGCGTGGCTTTTCGACAGACGTCAGATTTATGACGAACGGTCAAAGAAAGAGTGCAGATGGAACTCTTGCGTGGCGTCGCCTGAACCCCAATTGGGTGCCTGACAGCTCATCTCCAGGCATGCGTGGCAAGTGCTGAAGAGGCTTTCGGTTCTCTGATTTTATAAGGCTAAAACAATGTAATAATTTATGTCATGATTTGATCCTCGGTTTGATTGAGGTTTGTTGCATGTTTAGTTGTAGAGTGGGTGCTGTAGGAGTACAGTTGTAGTATTGTTGGATGCTGAATTGTTTTTCTGGTTCGTTTCAGAACAAAGGACAGGTTACAGCTGCATTTCTATGATGTCCAGCTTGTTCGCTATGCATTCCTTTTATATGTGTTGTTTTAATTTCGGCAATGATGATACAACTAATTTGTTTGTCATCCTATTTGTATTTTTCTAACGAGATGTTAGATTTTTGTAATCACAAAAGTGACAGTTACAATCAGACAAAGTTGATATTGCTTTGTGGCAAAGGTATAGCTTACAGATTTATAATGAAAGCAAATGTGAACTTGATACAAAATTATTTATAAAGCACTAGTCATCAACCTACAACTTTACAGCAGAATAATTTAAAAAATCACAAGCAACTATGGAAACACTCACATAGTCACATACCCCAGAATGATATGGAAAGACTTTTAAAAAATTCATAATGCAATGTTTTGATTTCCCTACCGGTCAGCGATAGAAATTCATTTTGTTTTTTTAAATATATATTTTTCGAAAAATATTAAAAATATTGTAAATCTTTTGGGAAAATATAAATTTGATTTTTTTTTCAATACGTGAAACAAATTAAAGGGTTCACATTGATCGTTATGTTTGAAATTTAAAAAAAAATATAAAAATGATCATATAGGACTGATTATATCAGTCCCATATATTCGCCTCTAATATTTTTAATATTATTATGGGGTCGTTTGGCAACATCAAAGTTTAGTGGAATCAAGGGTTAAAGTTAGCATTTTGAGATTAGTGTTTGAGGTTACAGTTAGTAAAAATTAGTAATTGTTGTTTGGCATGATAGGTTAAAGTTGGTGATTAAAGTGAATACATTCACTTATAACAGTCATTTTAATCTAGACATTTTAGAATTCGAAAATTTTAAATTTGATATTTTCAAAATTTGAAATTTTCAAAAGTTTAAATTATAAAAATTTGAAAATTTTAAAAGTTGAAATTAAAAAATGTAAAAAATTTTAAACGTTCAAATTTGAAAATTTGAAATTTTTTTTTTTTTTGAAAATTTAAGGTTTCTTCTCAAGATTTTTCTCTTCAGGTACGATATAATTGTTTTTTTGGTGTTTGAAGATCGCTCAAATATGGAATTGCCAAGTTAGGAAGGTAGTGATAATCATGTTTAATCCAAAGTTGTTTGGTAATGCAAGATCCATAGGTTAGTTCGTTGACCCAAAAATCAAACTAAACTTGCGGTTGCCAAATGGGCCATAGTGTATATTTGAGAACCACGAACACTTTCCATTAAAAGAATTAAACCATAATTTATTCATAATTTCATTTCGAAAGGATACAGACATACAAAACATTTTAGGCTAAAAATGAAGATCGAGGAGAATATTGAGATTAAGTGATGAACCAATAAGAAAGTGAGTCGTAGCTCAGGAAGTTTCGTAATATAATAATCCCATTCCGATCAGTATCGGCCGTCTAAATTGCAAAAATACATGTGGTGGTGTATAATTGAGATTCATGCTATGAATTTTATCATGTGGTAAATCAGTAATTTGGGACGTATTATTAATGATTTTAATTATATGTAATTCTATCTCCATTGGATAATGTGCCTTGCGAAGTTGCGACCCGTTTCACAATAAAACAAAAGATTGTCTTGTCATATTTTTATTGGTTTTGTCTCTGCCACAGTCGTGGAGGGCAGCTGTGTAGTTTCTGCCACCTGGCATCATCACCACGGGTGCGTTTGGATAGGTGTGGGAAGAAGGGAAGAAGGGAAGAAGTGGGAAGAAGTATTGGGAAGTGTGTAACTTTGTGAAGAGTTTGGATTGTTTATAATTTTTTTTCTTCCCATCTTCCTTCTTCCTCTTCTTCTTCTCTCATCCAAACGCACCCCACAGTAAAGGGAGTTTATTGTGTTCAAACGAATACGAATGAATAGTCTATTTGCGAATGAGGATTCTGAATGGGAATGAAGTAGAAGTTTCTTCTTTATGGCTCCGTTTGGATGCGTTGAGAATAAAGTAGGAAAAAGGAAGAAGAGAAAAAATTTATTAGGAAGGGATAAATTTATTGGGAAGTGTGTAACTTTTGTGAAGAGTTTGGATGGTTAGAAATAAATTTATTGGTAAAAAATGGTTATTCCTTATTCCTTATTCCGGGAAGAAGCCATCCAAACGGAGCCTATATGGGTGTGTTTGGTAACACAAGGAATAAGGAATAAGCCCCTTATTATTTATTCGGGTGAAAATCAAATAACGAAGGAATAAGAAATTTAGACTTATTCCGGCCCTTATTCATATTCTAACAAAATTTTGATATTTGCATAAGGAATAAGGAATAAGTTTTTCTCTATTTCTATTCCAGAATAACAACAAATTCTTAACATCCAAAAAAAAAAGGGAAAATTGGACGTATACCCCTCTAATCTTCTCTGGCGCCGTTTGGATGAGGTATGGGAAGAAGGGAAGAAGTGGGAAGAAGTATTGGGAAGTGTGTAACTTTGTGAAGAATTTGGATTGTTTAATAATAAATTTGGGCCATTCTTTCCTTATTCTCTTCTTTCCACTCCAATCCAAACGGAGCCCTAATTGGAAATATACCCCTTTAATCTTTGAATTTGGATATTTACCCCTCAAATCATGTTGATTATGGATATTTACCCTTACCAATATCTTTTCTAGTTTTTTAAATACGAAAAATTATTTTTAAAAAATTCGGACAAAAATGACCTTATCTCTCTTTCCAACCTTTCATGTTCTAGCGTACATCCTTTTCTTTTCCATTGTCCACTAACAACTTTCGAAATCCTGTTGATCAATGGATCGGAGGAAAGCATGGATTAAAACGAAATCATTAGTGTTGTGACTAGCAATGGATGCATAGGGCCGAGATTATTTACTTTTTATTACTTCATTGCGAGTTTAATTTTAAAATCTAATTTGTTCCTTTGTGTAAGGAGGTATCGATTGAAATTTCATGGGATCTTAGGCTCTGAGATATAAGCTTGCCAATATTGCGTTATCATATCTAGAAAAAGAAAAGACCATCTAAATTAATGGACTTAAGCACGTGGGTGGTGATTTGTTTTTTGTTTCACTCAAATAAATCAGTTCTATTTGGTCAATTTTAAATTAGACAGTGGCTATACGAAAATAGAGAAAAACAAAAGGCACGCACGCTAGAACACGAAAGGTCATATCAGTATCTCTATCTCTACTATATTAAAAACACCAATGGAAGGATGTAACATCTTAGGATACAACTTTGATCTGAGCAATTTGCTCCATTGATTTTGTTTTTTAGAAAATCTAAATCATAGATTATTAAAAAGTAAAATTGATAAGCGGACCAGATCATACCTCCGAATAGAAAGGTATTTGGATCTACGTCTGGAGCGCTGGAGCAAGAGCGTTGTCCGTCAGTCTGTTCGACACCCAATTCGATTCTTCGCTAAAACATATTAATATTTGTCTGACAATTTTTTTAAACTTTTCTCCGTCTCCTTCGCATCCTTCCATCGTCATCCGTTCGAAGATTCGATGAAAAGGAGTTTACCAGCTTTTGAAATTCAAAAGAGGGAGAAAGCGGCAGCGAGAGTGAGCGAGTGAGCGAGAGCGAGCGCGACTTCGGCCATCTCTATACCATCGACAATCTCCCACCGCTTCTCCTCCTAATTTCTGCCTCTACCCTGACCCTTCTTTCATTTCTTCACTCTTGTTTTCTTCTCTTTCAATAACCCACAGAAAAGGAGAGAGAGAGAGCCAGCGACTAATCTTCCCCTTTCCCCTTTCAAGCCAGGAATAGAATGGTGCCCTATCTCCGTTCCCCTCTCCTCTTAAGCGTCGCCGCTCTATTGTCTCCGACAAACTATATATCTCTCGGCAAGTTCACTTCACTTTTTTGTTTCTTCTTGTTGTTCCTTCTTTTTCCTATCTAAGTTCTGACGAAGATTTTGAGGAAGGTTAAAATAGAGAGAGACACTTGGAATTAGTAATTGGAGGAGGAGCTATGGTGATTCGAGGGAGCGAGAAGAGCGTGGTTGGACTTTCGGCGCACCACAAGTCAGTGCCACCCTTTCTCCTCAACTTTCTCTTCTCTTTCTCTTTTATTTTCCAAACAATTTTATCTGAAAGCATTTCTCTTCATGCGATTTAGCAGTTGAGACTCGAGAAAATAATAGTTTGTATTCAACATTTGCTTTCATTTATCTTTCCCTGAAATTTATATAAGAGACAATGTCAATTCTTCTACATGACTGTTTTTTATATCTTTATTAAGTATTTTTTTTTTGGTTCTTATTGGTTTCAGGAACTGTACGGTAATTCTTCTTTATAGTAAATCTACATGCAGTGACTCTCATTCTATATCATATATTACATTTTTCTTTTTTTACAAGTTTTAGTAATTTTTATGGACATTTTTTAAATATCTAGGTCTTATTTGATTGAAAATTGGTTTAATACGCAATTAAGTACTTTAATTTTTTTTTCACATCTTTGTATCCAGTAATCCAGGATTGGAGCTTAAAGATGACTAGATGGTTTAAATTCATGGATTCAATATCATACATGTATGTCTGCCAGTGTAAGGTGAGCTTATTTCTAAAAAACATATTTTACTATTTGAATGAAATTCTTTTATATTTACATTTTGCTATATTAAATTCATTTCTTTTTCTTGGAAATAAGTTAATCATGACGAACATTCTTACCTCCTGCAAAGTTGCATGTTGTAATATGGTGTAATGGCTTCCTTCAATTGTATTTGTACAATTTTATCAATCAAATATTCAAATTTGATATCAACTGTTACAACAAATCAAAAATGGAGTTTAGGAAAAATGTAAGAAAAAGAAGTACTCAACTGGAGGGTTCTTAAGTCGAGGTGTCATGAAAAATTATGGAATTTTAGGAAACGTGATGATTCCAGAATCTCCAAGACTTGCAGGTGAACAATTACTGGTTCATGAAGTTGCAATTTTATGAATTTTGTGTCAATGCTTTTTGGGCATCACATTGACATGTAATTCCTTTGACCTTACCTTGTTTTTGTAAAAGACTAGGTACGAAGAAATTTTATACTTATCTGAGCTTAATATTGAACAATGGTCGAGTATATTGTCATAAGACCTTGAATGAAACACATTTGACATCGGTTACAGGAGTAATAGGACCGATGAATACATCGTTGCTACCTTATGTGTTTCTCTGTGATACACCATGAAAATCATGAGATTGTTACCTCCTCTAATGTAGTTGAATATGCGAATTTTACTTTTTGGGCAAAAAAAATCCCAGCTTATCTTTTATCACTTGATCACAGTCTATTTGGCATACAAAACTTAGTTAAGTGTAGTTCTAATAAGAACGATTGGGAAAAGGAAAAAACATAAGAGCTATTCCTAGAATTGGTATCATAACTTTTTTAAATTTCAACAGGTACTTGGCCGAGGCCCATGTTCAGGACCTCCAATCTGGGAGGTTGAGAAGCTCTGCAAAAGGGCCCTCAAAATCCACCAAGAGCACAGCGCACCAGCCTTTCTTGAGGAATCCGATCGACACCTCATGGCCCTGATCCTAGATGCCAACTGTGAATTAAATTTTGATGTAAATTCCATTATCTTTTACTGCTGAGAATTACTTCGATATTGAGACAATGGGGGTTTTTTGGAGTATTCATTGGATCTTTGATATATAATCATTCTTTTACATTATATTCAGCTTTCTATGCATCAAACCAAAGGTCATACCTCATATGCTCATGTAACGTTTTGTTCTGATCAATTTTGATCCATGTAGGATTATTGACTTTTTTTAAAACGGTTGACTGACACAATTGTGGGTTTGATTTGGATTGGTCAGACTATGCCAAATGTAGATTAAATTTAACAGCGTGGTAAGACTATTTTTTTTTCATTTAATTATAATTTAATTGATGCTTAATTTTGATCTTACTATAATTCAAGTAACAAAAATTTCTCGCTAAAATTGTTGAGTTGGTACTTAATTTGGTTGAGTTTCAGCTTATTTTCTGGTCTATGAATTCTGTTGACAAATAAATAAGTTTTTCATGTTTATCAGAAAAAAATAAAGCAAGGAATTTGACATGGTATGGTGTGCTTGAATCAGGTCTTTTGTGTGCTCTCATGTCACTGGCTACCTGAGGGGTTAGAAGAGTCTGAGTTCTCTGTGGATATCTTTAGCAAAAAGTACCAGTATATGTTGATCTTAATGACAATTTATGGTTTAGACTTTAGAGCTCTTTTAAGCCATTGGTTTGGGAGTTGAGTGCTGTATTAGATTTGGTAGGTAATTGATATCTCCATGAGCTATATGTGATGTGTTTTCCCTATATTTACTTTCTTCCCTGGTAAACTCTTTATTAATGGTTCATGACTTTTTCTACTTAATATATGTGCAGGCCAAGTTAGGATTCTGACATATTTGTAGTACAATGCAGATTATAATCTTTCTTCTTGGTTATTTCCTGTCAATATTTTGTCTTTTGCATTATTGGGAATGGGAATAATATAGGAAGTGAAAATGAGTATTTCAAGGTGCAGACAGCAATTTGTTTTGCCTGAAATTGATGCAAAGTCTTTTTTTTTTCTTTTTCTTTTTAATCATTTTTTGTGCTCTTTTAAGCTTCTGATTGTGTTGTATGTTGATTGGTACCAGTGGTACTGTACCAAAGTCAAGTGGTCCCCATCCTTCGCTATGGAGTTGAAAAGTATATTCTCTTCTCCTTTCCTAAATTGTTTATTTTTTTTCTATTAAGTTATATCCTAGGGGCCAAGATGCAAAAACTGATCTTTAAGAAACTTTCAGGTCATTTGTCTTATATGTGATACTGAACAGTGGAAAGGGCAAGAAGAAGAATACATTAAAGCAATCCGATGGAGAAGAAATGAATAAGAAGATTTGTTCATTAGCTAACATTTTAGGGTGATTTTGTAATAAAGAATATGTTTGATATCTACTAACTTTTGGGTGATTATGTAAAATGATTTCCTGACAGATCAACATCATGTAATTTGGTATTAATGTCAATGCGTACTTTGATATTTTGATATTGTAATTTCTATTGGTATATTAGCATCAAATACTATCACAATGCTTAATATATACACAATGAGTTTTTGCCTACACATTGTTATCACATTGCTTATATGTCAGATGTTGACTATGTTGAATGCTTTCAGTTTCTGTTCGGTATCATATACAGGACTAATATCTGTTGGACTAATACCACTAGAGTCTTTATGTACTTGAAACTAGATATTGACTGTTCTTTGAAGTCTAATTCTAATTTAGTATCATATATCGACAGTTCCCTGTTGCTTTGCCTATAATTTTAGTGTAACTTTGTGAAGAGTTTGGATTATAACAATATTTTTCAAATAAAATTTGCCCACACATTGGGTGGGCCTGCTGCTAGTTATAAATAAAGACCCGTGGGAGTCCTGTTTGTTTTGTTAAAATGGATCCCGACACGTCAAACATTTTTCCTTTGTGCGTTAATTTTTTTTAAAACTTTTACAACGTGAACTCTGTAGCTATTTGTGTGTTGAGTATTATCCCTCATAAAATTGACCCAGTGCATCATTGGACGTTTATCTGGCAGCGTATTTTTTCCCCCATACTAGCGTTCCCTACCTAATTTCATTGCTTGATTTGCTTCCTCGCCCCTTCTACACTGGTCTGAGCCCCTATTCTGCCTTTCTTTTTCTCCTCTTCCTCCCATGAACTACCTTACCTCATGCGGTCATGCCCCTTGTCTCGCACTTTTTCCAGTCCGACCACGGAAGATCAGATAGTCCTCTATGGGGCGAAGAAAATGCGGATCAGATACCCCTCGAGCATCTTGAGACCCGTCGTTACTGCCCATTCCAAACGAGCGAAGGGCACTAATGCGGTTCTAAGTACCTCGAGAGTTGATTGTTTGTCGTAGGTCCTTTTTTTTCCAGTAGGCGCAAGCCCCTACTGTTAATTACCTCCGGACTCAGTCACGAACTGAGCTAAGAGCACCTCTAGATCGGGATAATCAAAGTTTGAATGTCGTAAGTGGCTGAAGTCCATTTCAATAAAAAGGATTGTGTTTTGTATACTGATAGGGAGTTTCAGGGTAGAAGAACACAATGCAGAAAGGGAGCCATTTTAACATGGTCATGCAAGCATGAATGGTGCAATTTAATTCTTTAATTTCACGTTTTAAGACATTTAGGTTGTTCAGGCTTAGTGCCATTACAGAGATTTTTGAGTTTGATACTAGGAAATTTAGTATCCTAGATCAATCCTCAATCGTTAGGGGATTTAGAGATTTTGGGATTTCGTTCAAGTCTTGAGTACAGATGCGCTATGCCTTCTCTTGACAGGAACTTGGGTGGTGGCCACTAATTGCCTTTTCTTCTAGTCATCTGGGCATCAGGTTTCAGTCTGCTTCTGGTCAAACATGCTGTGAACTTGTAGAAACACGCTGTTAGATTTGAGTCCAACGCTAGAAAATAGGGTATTCTAGGTCAGTTCTCAATCGTTTTGAGGGACTTAGGGGTTTTTGGGATTTTCGTTCAAGTCGCGAGTACAGATGCGCTATGCCTTCTCTTGACAGGAACTTCAGTGATAATTCAGAATTGATTTTTCCTTTTCTCTTTTTTTTTCAATCTGAACATCGGGAGGGTGTCTCCTTCAGGGCGAAACGCGATGCAGTCTTGAAGGGACGAACTTTTGACTTTTAAGACTTTATGTCACTCTAGACTTTGTGTCTCTTGAATCACTTTTAGGCTTTGTGCCACTTTGACTTTGTGTCATTTTGACTTTGTGTCACTTGAATCACTTTTAGGCTTTGTGCCATTTTGACTTTGTGTCATTTTGATTTTGTGTCACTTTTAGACTTTGTGTCATTTTGACTTTGTGTCATTTTTCTTTGGACTTTTAATTTTTTTTTGTTTACTTTAGGATTTTGGACTTTTGAGTTTAGGCTTTTAAATTTGCACTCTTGAGTTAGCACTTTTGGATTTTTAACTTCTGAGTTTAACTTTTAGTTCTTGATATTTTTGGGCTTGGCTTAAAGTTTGAGCTTTTGCATTTTTGGCATTCTGGACTTTGAGTTGGACTTTTAGTTGTGACTCTTGAGTTTTAGATTTTCAGCATTTGGTTGGGATTTTGAGTTTGGACTTTTAAATTTGTACTTTTAAATTTCTATTATTTATTATTTTTTTTACTTTCTTAGCGATATATATATGCTTAGTCTATTTCGATTTTGTTTGCAAGTCTTAATGCTTGACTGTGCCTGTTGTTCAGAACAAGGAATGTCAGGTGTACCTGCTGTCCAGAACATAAAATGTTCAAACGTACCTGCCGTTCCAGAACATGAATGTACCTGCTGTCAAGAACATAAACTGTTCAAATATACCTGCTGTCCAGAACACAGAATATTCGAAATGGTTTTCTTTTGCTTTATTATTTTTTTTTTTTAACCATATAAATTTATTATTATTATTATTGTTACTATTATTATTTATCTACATATTTTTTTATTTATGGTCATCCCTTTCTCCTTTTAATTTTGAAATATCTTATACTTTGGTGTTTTATCATGATATGACACATCAAAATATTCTCCATATTTTTCTTGACATTTTGATACTTTATGAGAATTTTTCTGATAATCTAGCCATTTTTAGTGCATTTTTGAAATTTTCTGCTTCACGGGATTTTCTGATTGGTTAAGATTTTGGTGTCTCGTGTTATGTCTGTCAGTGATTCGTTTCATGTTGGCCGTCACAGGAAATCAGAGAGGTGCTGGGGCTGGGGTTTGATCAAGTCGCTTGGTTCATGCTTGTGTCTATGCGCCGAACGAATCGGGGTTGGGTGCAGGCTCGATCTATCGACTTCGCGTGTCAGCGTTACTTCTCAGGTGCGCCGGGCCCACGCGACACTCAGACTCGTCTCCCTCCCTCTTTCGCAGGTATGATTTCTGATGCCTTTCACTTGACTGGACGCCTCCGTTGGTGACGCCAGCGGGTAATTCTGACAACCTTGTCGTCTGCGGCCAGGTTGATGCGCATCGTAGGAGTTCAATAAGGTAACCTCTTCCATCAATTACAGCTGCGTTGATTGATTTGGGGAGTTCCGACATTGACTCGCTTTGGACTGTTGCAGCAACGAAGTATTGGCTTATCGATGGAGTCCAGTGAGAAATTGCGTTAGCAGAGGCATTGCAGGTTGTCTCAAGAGCATCGTGGAGTCACCTGCATCTTTAATTTTATGCTGCACTTCCCAATTTTGAAACAATACATAATGACTTTGCCCTTGGTCTGACAGGCTCACAGAAAGTAAAAGGAATTGAGCGTGTAACTTACTCTATGTATATTGTTCACTTTCTTCTTTCAATGTTGATCAAAATGGTTAGCGTTTAGATGTTGAATGCTTAATTTCGCTTCATTTTTATTTTATTCACTGACTACATGAGGCTTGATACTTCGGGTTACTATTGCAACATTTACTTATTCAATTGAGCAACACTTGATCTTGGCAATGCTACTCTTCTTCTTTTTTTTTTTGTGAACACTGATGCTTGATCATCTATTGAAACAGCTCATTTACTTTATACTTTAACATCCTTTCAGTTTATGAAACCTTCATGATCACTCTCTTTTTGATGTAACCTAACTTCATCATTTTTGTATTCTGAATTTTATTCTCCCTTTTCTTACACATGCAAGCACCATTTCATATGTACCCTGAACTTAACTTTTTAATACCCTCTGCCTACTTATCTCATGACAAAACCAACTTGCTGGGTAACATAAACTCAGATTATTAATAGGGTAAATTTTAAACCTATTGACTCCATCACTTTCATTTTTTTTTTTGTTTTTTTTTTGTTTAAGTATAAAGTCACCATATCATCATTTTTAATAATTACGAGGTCAGGGACCTTTATTTCACACTAACAACCTTTTAAACTAACATGGATTGTTTTCCTTTCCTTTTTTTTTATTGTGCATGAAAGAAAGAAGATTGATGACACTATTTTTTGCTTGTTACTTCTGCTGGAGACTCAATCTAGTTCATTTAAGGGCATGATATTTCACTACCATATATAAAGAACTTTATCACCACATCTGCTATGTTGTTCCTACTCCTCTTTTTTCTTGACATTTTCAATTTAGTCCCTGCCATTTATGTTATTATGTGCCTCCACCCCTTTTTAGTTTTGAACATGGTTTACACTATTACTACTAAAAGCTTCTTTTTTTTTTTTTGAAGAGGGTTGAGAGAATAATAGGAGTTATAGACATGTTGCTATTCCCAAGTGTGCGCTCCCAGGCAAGCACCCCTTGGTCATAATTACACATCTCAAACCATTTTCTTATATATCAAAACAAACCCGATAACATGTATCTTTAGCAAAATAGACCCTGACTATCATATGTTGGGATATTCCTTAGTGCTAAACATAGATTTACTTATGCAGATATACCCTTAATCTTTTACTGTATTATACATATTATTTGTTTTTGTTGATAGCTGATTCTCTTACTGGGATGCTTATACATAACATTTAAAATACCCGACATTAATGTTGATGCATGGCCAAATGCATGAGTGTGCGCTCTCAGGCAAGCACCCCTCATACACAAAACCATGCTTCATGCCAGAACCTTTTATTATCTTATTTTAGCACTTTTAAGTTATTAAGTGACCCATTGACACAGATGAGTGTGCGCTCTCTGGCAAGCACCCCTCACCTGTGTCTTTGAGCCCCAAAACTGCATCAATGAATGATCTACATGAGGACTCCCTTAATGACCCACACTTGGCTTTGACAGATATGAAAGAATTAAAAGGAAAACACAAGGAACTGAAAGCAAAGATCAAGAGAAACAATTTCCAGAAATTGAACTTGTGTATTGAACTTGATACAGTGGAGTTTCTACCTTCTTTTTTTTTGAAATAACTGCTAGCTGTTTTTTTTCAGACTTAAAAAAATTAAATAAAGCAACAGAGTTTCAGCTTGTGACTACTAAGCGCTGGAACTCCTCTTTTTCTTTGGTGATGGTCTTCTTTTATAGCTGAAAACCCCTAGAGTTTGGCTTTATCTTCTTGACACATGGCAGCATCTCCTTCCTTGATCTTGTGATGGAGGGATTGGATGTGACATGAGGTTGCCGCCTTGCTCCTGCAATTCTTACTTCACCTTCTTTCTTTCTACTTGTTTTTACCAACCAATGATGGCATGGCACATGGCACTTGTAATTTTACTACTTTTCACTGTGTATTTGGGGGAGGGGCTATGTTTACTTTGGCGCCAGATGTGTTGTTACTCATCCAAAGGTTCATAGGCTATGGATGGTTGTGATTGCATAAATGAGGTATCTTCTTTGGGACATAGCTGTTGCTCCTAGGGGGTATAGGTCTGGTACTGCCTTTATCCATTCTCTTATGGGCTTTGACTGGAGACTCTTTTAGTGCAAGGTGATCTTCTTTTAATGCCCTTCCATCATGTGTATGTTTCCTCAGGTTTACATGGGTAAAATTGGAATTGTGGCTTCATTTGGCAGCATTTGCCACTTGGCATGAATCTGTTGGTCATATATTACATCTATTGTGTGATTAATAACTCATCTCTGACCTTTGCTGGCCTTCTTCCCTTTGCATGACAGGTGGGCCCAGTATGGGTTGTCACTTTCTCATCAATTGTGATTACAGGAGATGTGTAATTACCCTCTCCCTCATTTGTTGATCATAATTTTGTGCCCTTTTCGACTGTAATTAGGGGCCATGTTATCTTTATAACGCTTCCCTTCCTTTGATGTTTATCCATATAATTAAGCTTTTGTTATTTGGTTTGTTTCATGTATGTCAATTTCAGGGAGAGTGTAGGGGGTATAATTGGAATCTAGCACTCTTATGTATATGCTTTACAGGCCTCACCCTTTTGTCTTTTCCCTCTAATTCCCTGATTTGCCCTTATTACATCACCCATGGAATGCTTTTCAGGTGTCAATTGATGTTTGTCAGTCATATCCATACCCATGATGTACATCCCCATTTCAACTAATCTCATCCGACCATCCATCACATTCTTTTCTTTCTTGTGTATAGATGAACGGCTAGTGATGCATTTGTTAAAGGTAAGGGGACCCCTGGAGCTGCATCGTGTCAATTAATGCATTGCAGAAGGAAGAATGATCACCAACGGTTGGAATTTGGAGTGACTGGGGAAATTCTCCCTTCTTCAATTACTTTTCTGTACGCATGGTACGCTATTCTGACGAGCCTAGAACCTCCTTTTCAGTGCATAGGTCAGAGAGGGAATTTCTCTTCTCCATTCATCTCTTTACTCTATTTCGTTCTACTGGCCATCTCCAGTGCAAACGCCAATCATCCTCCCTGGTGTTCTCTCACTTACCATTATATGAACATGATAGTGGCAAGACAGTAGAAGGTAATCCCAACCCAGTAATTAGTGCAATATCAACTTCTGTTGCCTATCTCTCCTGCTTCCGAAGCCTTCGCCATGGCCATGAGCGTCAATACTTCCAATAGTCCCAATTGACTCAAAATTGTTCCCTCGTTCTTTCTTTGTAAATCCAACAAGACTTTCTAGGTATGCATTCTTAACAATTTCTCATCTATTTGGCAAAATCCCGAGTGAACTCATCTTAACTGCTATTCCATTCCTCTTCAGTCATTGGACGATTTGGTCACCATTTTCTACCGAGTCTGGCACCATTGTGTTGACGAGATCGTCGTCCTTCTGTTGGTGAGGTCAATTGGAGTTGGGGCGACGCAGAACGACGACGAATCCCTCTCCCTCGCTGGCGTACGACGTCTGTGTCAGAATTGTACTGTTTCATCCCCTTCTTTTTTCCTTTTTTTTTTATAGGGAATGGGTGGGTCCCCCTGCCTCAGCCAATCAGAAAATTCCATTCAATCTTTTAAGTCTGAGTTAAGATCTGTCCGTTGATTTCAGATAAGATTTGTGTAATTTATTGTGGCCGTCGGATCACTGGAATTTCCTTATGACACTAATTATTGGTTTGGGCTTGATTTATAATCCGAATGGGCTTTAGTTTCGGCCCAAAGCGGATTTTTAATATAAGCTTAAAGGTCCATTCTATTTATTAGGCTCTGGTAAAGTTCGTCTCCATTCATCCCAGCAATGGACTCATCCATTTGTCAGAATTTTAGGGATAATTAGGCTGCTTTATTTTTAGAAAAATTGTTTGGTGCCCTTCTGTAGGTCAATTTGACATGAAATTTCGCATGGTTTCTCATAAAAATATGGAGAACTTAGTTGCCACAAATTTTCTATTTTTAGGACTCCAGTAATTAATTATAAGGATATCACAGGCGCATAATGGCATTCCTCGTAATTAATTAATTTACCGTCCATTTTTAAGAATTTCTGTGTTTTTCCTTTCATGCATTATGACCAATTATCAGGGCTATTTTGTTGGGTCATTGGTTATGTGGATGTGATTTTGATTATATGGTTTTAGATTTTGGTGATAGCATAGGGAATTGTTCAGGGTTTTGCGCAGCAGAATTTAGAGGCAAACAAATGCCCCCCACCAGAGTGGACTGTGAGACACATCGATCAGTCTACTCTGGTGTCCCCAATTTCTAGGCATTTTCTTAGTAATTTGTGGGCATTTTCTGGGTATTTGACATGGTCTTTACTTTTTCGCAGGTAGTCATGGCTTCGGTTGATGAAATTTATGATACCGTCCCTCGGTTTGAGATTGTCAGGACGGGATTCTATGGTCCTTCGGATGAGGCCATTGAATCCTATATCAGTGATTACTTGGATCCTCAAAAAGTTCATGTGCATCTTCACCGCCTATGGAGGCGTGCTATTCTCAGAGGAAGAGATAATTTCCACGGGCTTTTGGTTCGACACAACCGTTTACCCTTACCGGCCATCTATGACTATCCGTGCCTTGCTGTTGACCCTCCTTCACGCACTGAGGAGCGTCGAGATAGGTACTATACCTCCCATTGTTCCATCAGCCGGGATCGGCGTGGCATTCCCTCCGGTGACCTTGCAGGTATTTTCCTGAGCCCTACTGGTCGTTCTACTTTTTCTGCTGATTTTCACTTGTTGAGTATGGAGATGATGGAGGGGCATGTTATCCCTTGGTCTCCTGGGAATTTGAGGGTTCAGGGTGATTTGAAATGGAGTCCCGGGCAAGTTGAATGGACCCGATATATCTTGTGCAGTATGGGGAAGAAATTGGATAAGGTTGAGATTTTTGGAGGTGTGATTTTGGCTTTGTTTGAGTATACATGGAGTTCCAATCTTCTGAAAGCAATGGCCTCCAATTGGAATTATGTTCATAATACCTTTCCCTTAGAGGATCGCGACGCCACCATCGATCTTCAGCAGATGTCTGGCCTTATGGGGGTGCCAGTAGAGGGGTTGGTTTATGAGGAGAGGGTACCGCCTGATTTTGAGCTCTATGGTCCTGATCACAAGGGGTTTCCTCTGCATTCTGCTTCACTTCGGGCAGTTTTCCAGATTTATTATGAGATTGCCATGTCACGTGGTCGGCGTGGCATGGACAGGAATGTTCCTTTGGGAGACTGGGTTCATTATTTTACGGATTTGATACCCGAGAAGAAGGCTGCGCATTTTGCTAATCCTTTGGAGCCGATCAAATTGGGCTCCGACAAGACATATATTCCCTCTGAGCGGGTGTCATTCTCAGATTTCTGTTCCCATGAGTTGGACGATGAGACAGTCCTGACTGCTTTTTTGGCTTGGTGGTTGTGCTATTTCTTGATTATCTACGAGCCAGCTGGGTATATCCGTCCTGGGGTCTTTGTGGTGGCGAATGCCTTGGCTCGCGGTAAGCGGGTTTCATTAGCTATTCCAGCTTTAGTGAACCTTTATAGGTCCATGAGAGAGCTTACTTCTTCGAGGGATCCTTCCAGGGCCACAGTGGTTATGCCTTTACACATCCTTTCTGGTTGGTTTTATCTTTACTGGGAGAAGTGTTATACTCCGTTGACTTCTGCTGGCATGAGGCAGTCATTGCCAGGTTTGATTCATATTGCTGGTTGCACCGTCCGTGATCCGGATCAGATTACCGCTCATTTGTGCTTTACTCAGAGCAGTCAGTACATTGTGGATTATCGCCCTGAGGCTTTCAATAAGGGATGGCCTAAAGATACCGGGAAGTCATACATCATTAAGGACGTGGCGCCCCGTCAGAAGGGGGCCTGTCCTAAGTTGTGTTCCCCTCGACACAGGCGGGATCGAGACTATGCCGTCAGTATTAGAGCGGGGTGTTTATCCATTCGCATGGGGAATAGGGTGATCCATGAGGTTTACAGCCCTCACCGTTGTGCTTGGCAGTTTGGGTATGACCAGGCTATTCCAGCAGTTTTCAGCTTTCCTGACCCTCCTCGAGTCACTTTGCCGTCATGTGCAGCCTTTAGTGCATTCTCAGTGCGTTTGGGCACCGACACTAGTTGTATTGTTCCTCCGGCTTCTCGCCAGGGGACATTGACTGGGGATTTTGACAGGTGGTTCAGAGGTTGGTCTAAGATTCCTCATGATGTCAGCGTGGCCATCCTGAAGGAGAAAGTTTACCCTCGTTCCCGGATTGTTCCACAAAATCCGGAGGTTAGACAAGGCGGTTTCAGACCACTGAAGAATTCTTTTGGAGTTGATGGTTTTGTGCCGATTGGTGTGAAGCCCTTGGAGTACGTAGACCCTCCTCCGCTTCCAGACGGCCATTTCCCTGGTTTGTTATCTTCCCTTTTTACTTGAATTACTTCCCTGGTTACTTTCTTTCTTTCTTATGATGATTCGTTCTTCGAGGCAGGTCTTGGTGGCTATGATTTTGGTCATTTTCACTTCAAAGTAGAGGGTATTTCTCCTCTTGAGGGAGAGTCTTCCCAAGCTCTTATGTCAGAGCCTTATAGACGCTGGGCTATCTACTCAGGTATTGCATTTCTCATCCTTTTTGTTTAATTTTATCACCAATGTAGGATTGTTATGATTTTGGTTTCACAGGTGTTCATAGTCTCCCTCCTTCGGTGGAAAACGAGGAGTTAGCCCCTTCAAGGTGTCCTTCTCCTGAATACCCTGATGAGTTGGCTGAGGAAGCAGCTAGGCGGTTGAAAAGGCAACGTGAGGATTCTTTGGTGGAGGAAGAAGCAACTCGGTATGAGCTTCGACGGCGGCTGAGGGAGAGTCCTTCAGATGGCGGCTTTTCCATGGAGCCTCCTCTCCTTACACCACATTCATGTATGTTATTTCTGTCTTTTTTCTTCTGACTTCATTCCATTCAATTTTGATTTGCTATGAACGTGTCATGGCATTTTTCTCAGGGACTGCATGTTCTGGCATATGGGGTAGCGCCGTTCTGGCTGAGTTCGCGGTTGCTACAGAGGACATTGAGATGGAAGAGGTCGAGGTGGAGACCGTCGCCGTGCCGTTTGAAGAGATTTTGCGCCCCAGGCTGATCTCTCCGGCTCCATTTATCCAGGCGAGCGACTTCCTTGTCACGGATGACTCTATGGCGATTGTTGCCGTTACTGTCTTTTCCTGTGAGACTGCTCCGACACCGGCTATCTTTCCCGCGCTTCGGGGTTTAGGTATACCTCATTTCATTGAGATCTTTTCTTAGTTTCCCTTCCGTTTCATTTTATATTTTCCTTATCACGCTTCATTTAGGTCGACTTCCTTATATCCTGATGGCTTTTAGCATTGAGTTTTGGGCTTTGGGCTTACGGGATTTGTGCCACTCATATCAGTTGTCCCTTCAGAGTTTCATGAGTGTTGATGAGCTGACAAGCCATGTCATGGGCATGGAGTTGGACATTTTGGATCATGCTCCCACCTTATGTCCAGGTATATATTCATATTTTTCTTGTCACCGTGATGTACTTTTCATTTTTTTATTGTCATAACCTTTTCATTTTTCATTCAGGAGAGAGCCCCTCGGACAGTCCCGCCTTCCAGACTCTCCGTGATTTTCTTTTTCCTGAGTCGGACATGGTTCCGGAGTTTTCTGCCGAGGCCTCATTGGATTACTCCGAGTGGGAGTCTCTCCTCATTGATTCCACTCCCTTGGTCATGTTATCGCCTTCTGGTGAGGCGGGTCCGCTATTGTCGCCAGATACTGTGTTGGTTGAGCCGACAGTTGGGGTGTCAGTTGACCAGAGGGACGTTGATTCTGATGATGATTCTGAGAGAGCTCCTGCAGGTGTAGTGTTAGCCCTTCCTTGCTTTGCCTCTCTCGTGGCAGACGCTTCTCGAGAGGTTGAGTTGATGATGGGTTTCCTTTGAGTAGGAGTTATGCAGCGCGTTGGCGCTTTGTATCTTTTCTTTTGTTATGGTTTTAGTTTTAGACTTGGTTTTAGTTGGTCATTTCTGACTTTGTAGTGGCTGGACCTTCTGGTTATGTGATGTTTTGGACTTTTGTTAGGCTCTTGATTGTAGATATTATATTTTGATGTCGTTGGGTTCATCATTTTTTCATTAAAATCCTTGGATCGCGAAGCGATCATGTTCTTTGCAAACCGCCACGCCTTTTAATCTTTTTGTATTTATGGGTAAATTCGAAAAGACGCATGCTTCCTGGTGCCCTAATTTCCTTTATATATATATAAGGCCTCATGCGTACGTATCTCGTATCATTTCTTTCTTCTTCTGAACTTTCTTTCTTGGACTTCATTTTCCATGGCCGGCGTCATAGATCCAAGGAATCCCAAGCGTCCCAGAGATGAGGGCAGTTCCTCTGTCCAAGGCGCGCCACCTTCCAAGCCTAACTGGTCATATGACCTAGGCAACCGTTATCTGTTTCGAGACGACGAGGCTTTTGAGTGTTATCAAAGTAACATTGGTGAAGGGGGGCGTGAAGCTTCCGCCTGCTTTTTCTTTCATTCTCAAGGGCGTTTCACCACCCCTTATATGAATTTAATAACAGGGTGGCTCAATGCCTGGAGCCTCCACGGCTTGTCAAGGCTTGATACTCCTTACCATCCGGACATCACCAAGCTATTTTATGCTAACCTCCGTGTCACATTTGACCACCATGATACTCCTTCTGCCTCTTCTTATCTTTTTGGTAGGCTCTTTCACATAGGGGTGGAGGATTTGGCTGACTTGATTGGTGCCGCGGATACTTTAAATGGCTTGTCAGTTTATGCCTTTGGAAGTTGGCCTCGTGAGCAAGGGACATACCGGGGCCATTGTGAGTGGTTCAAGATACCCAGATCTGAAGCGGGTTCCGAACTGGTCTCTACTGCGCATTTGCCTGCGCTTCATCGGTAATTTTGCTATTTGTGTGTTTCTGTTTTGTTTGTTTCTTTTGTTTGTTTCTGAAGGATAGGTTCATGACCATGAAGTTTATATGTTCTTTTTAGGTTATTTTTCTTGGTTATCAACTACATCCTCTTTCCTCAGGGTGAGTTATCAGATTTGACTCGCCCAGGGACTTTGTTCTACCTTCGCTTATTGCTTCTCAAGCGCGGAAAAGCTAATCTTCCTAGCCTCATCCTCCAAAACATGCATCATGTCACGAGGCTTCCCAAGGGCCATTTGCCTTATGGGAGTTTAATCGAGGCCTTGATGGAGCGGGCTCAGATTCCATTGCCTGAGACATTGTGGGGGAATCCAATCACTGAGCGGCTTATCCTGTATCCGCGCAACCTGCTCTTAGATTTGACTTCCTTTGGGTGGGTGGAGATGGCTCATGGCACTCTGGTCCCTGACCCCAACTACCCGGTGAACAGTCATATCCTTCATAGGTTTGCTGCTGTGAATCAGTATAGTCCGGTAAGAGAGGCTTCTCCTCCTTCTCCAGACGGCTCGGCCATTGAAGAATCTTTCCCACTCCAGGAACACATAGACCAGCGGTTTAAGGAGCTAGACCAGCGACTGGAGAATGTTGAGGCAGTGCTTCAGTCAATTCATAATACCTTGGAGACTTTTGCAGGGGCGATGGCCGCAGTTCAGGCGCCTCCGGTGCCTCCGATATGAAGAAGTCTCGGATGTTTGATCACTTAGTTTTGTTGTTTCATTGCTTCGTTTCGTATGTTTTTTTTTGTTGTTGTTTGGGTTGTGGTAATTTTGGATGATTTATGTCTGGTGTTTTGATTTTATGGTTTGATTAGGGCAACTTGGAGGCCCCGTAACTCTTGGTCTGTTGATCTTGGTTTATGAATATTTGTTGAGGTTTATGAGTGATTTGGTTTAGATTGTTATAGGTAGCGACATCAGATATCACCAGTGGGACCGATGTTTTTTGTTATTCTCCCTGCTCTTTGGTTACGGCAGCAAGGAACATACCGGTGGGATTTGTCTATTCTACATTGTTGCCTCGGTAGCTAGGACCATTCTGATGGGACTTGTTTGCTCCATATTACCGCTTCGACATGTAGAATAGGCGTTCCGGGTATGGCACACAGTGGGTACGGCGTGCAATGAGCATGGCCGCGGCGGGACTTTGTGCATCATTTTCTGTTGGTTGTTTTGGTATGACGGTAAGGGACGTACCGTCGGGGCTTGTCTGTTCCATATCACTCTTCTGATGTGGTGAGATGGGTTTTTTCCTGGCTCTTTAGGTACGGCAGCTAGGAACATACCGTAGGGACTTGCTTATGTTGTGAGATTGTTTTTTTTTTTTCTTCTCCTGGCTCTTTGGGTACGGCAGCTAGGAACATACCGCAGGGACTTGCTTATGTTGTGAGATTGTTTTTTTTTTCTTTTCCTGGCTCTTTGGGTACGGCAGCTAGGAACATACCGTAGGGAATTGCTTATGTTGTGAGATTGTTTTTTTTTTCTTTTCCTGGCTCTTTGGGTACGGCAGCTAGGAACATACCGTAGTCGGTGGTTTAAGGCCCAACACGACCATGGGCCCCTCTGGGTATTAGGATTTATGAGGCCTATTCCTTGACATGGTTGGCGGACATCAGCCGTGGTGTTCTCCGTTTTCAGAGGGGCTTTTAGGTTCGGTCTGGTCTTCTTTTCTTTGGTAGGTTTTGGCAAGAATTATATTTTGAGTAGACAGGTTGTAGTTGTTGAGGATGTGGTTTTGACTAATCCCTTGGTAAGTTTCACCGTTTGTGTCTTAATTTAGAGTTCAAGACACAGAACTTTTGTTCATCTTTTAGTTCGGTGAGATGAACAGGCACCTAGTACTTTGTTCAAAGGACAAAGCACAAGACTTTGGCCATCTTTTTTTGGGTAGGTGTGATGGATAGATCACCGCATTGTGTCTTAATTTAGAGTTCAAGACACGGAACTTTTGTTCATCCTTTAATTTGGTGAGATGAACAGGCACCTAGTACTTTGTTTAAAGGACAAAGCACAAGACTTTTTAGGGTCGTATTTTGGGGTGTAGGCCATTTGTAAAGGAAATGTTCTATGAACGCCCATAAGGACAGAACACTCCTTTTACCTTGGCCCGGTGGGACAGGACATTTTGTGTATATTTCTAGAAGTTTCGGATTTTTGGACTTTGAAATTTATCTTTGTCATTTAGGAATTTGAGAATGTTTAGGGAGATTTGGTTTTAACTTTTTATTTGAGCTATATTTTAGCTTGGTCTAGTTTCTTTTTGTCATATGCTTTTATATTTTGGAATAAGATGTGTTTTTGTTGGACTTGGATTTTATTTAGGATTTCGACTTAAGGTCATTTTAGGGAATTTTGAAAGGTTTATTTTATTTAAAGGTTAATTTATTACTTTAGGGTTTTGACTCAGGGATACTCCATAGTGTTCAAAAGAACGGAGTACCCTGTCGAGCCTTGACCCGGTGGGACGTGAGAGATTCTTACTCAAGCGAAGAGGTGGTTGACCGCCTCGCAATTATCTGCCCAATCAGTTTGTTGGTTGCTCTTCCTTTGGCTTTGGTGGGTTGCGGAAATGTCGGGGTAGTTTTGTCCATAATATTTCTTCAGGTATCTCCCATTTATGGAGGAGACAGGGTGTTTTCCATTTGAATCTGCAAGTAGGTAGGCCCCACCTTCATATGCTTGTTCTATGACATAGGGGCCTTCCCAATTTGGTGCAAATTTAGGACCATGGTGTCGGCCGAGGATAGGTCGCCTCAAAACTAACACTAGTTCTCCTTTCTTGAATGTTCTGGGTCTTGATAGCTTTTCATAAGCCCGCGTCATTCTGGCTTGATATAACTCCAAGTTTTGTTGAGCTGCCAGTCTTTTTTCATCCATTCCGTCCAACTCTTGCAACCTCAGTTGCGTTTGTTTAGTCAGAGGGATTTGTGCTGCCATAGCTACTCTCAGTGACGGGAGCTCCACTTCGATTGGTAGGACTGCTTCTGCCCCATACACTAAAGAATAAGGTGTGGCTTGGGTTGCTGTTTTATGGGTGATGCGGTATGCCCACAATGCTTCATGCAGCTTTTCATGCCAGTTTCTTTGATTATCTCCAATGGTTTTGCGAAGGATCTTGATCAGTGTTTTGTTGAAGGCCTCCGCTAGTCCATTGGCTCTTGGGTTATAGATGGAGGAATATCTCCATTCAATTTTGTGTTTATCGGCGAAGGCCTCAATTTTGGCATTCTTGAAGGCCGTCCCATTGTCGGAGATTATTTTCCTTGGATTTCCATATCTATAAAGCACTTGAGTGGTGAAGAACCTGACCGCATCAGAGGCCTTAATTTCACGGTATGACCTGGCTTCGGCCCATTTGGAGAAGTAATCCGTAGCGGCCAATATAAAGCGGTGCCCATTTGAGGCTGGTGGGTCAATGGGACCTATGATATCTGTCCCCCAGATTTCGAAGGGCCATGATACCACGGTTGGATGTAGTGCGTTTGGGTGTTGGTGTATAAAATCTCCATGAATTTGGCACATGTGGCATTGTTTGGAGAAGTTTTCGCAGTCATTGATCATGGTGGGCCAATAATAACCCATCAGTTTGATTTGCACTCGCATCCGAGGGCCCGATTGGTGGGCTCCGCATACTCCCGAGTGAATTTCTTGCATAACTTGGTTGGCTTCGGTTTTCGATATGCATCTAAGCCATGATCCTTCATAGGATCTCCAATAGAGGGTGTTGTTCACATATACGAACCTTAGGGCTCTTTTCCTGATTTGTTCCCTAATGGCCTTGTTCACAGGTAATTTTCCTTGTTGGAAGTAGTCAAGAAAGGGTTGTCTCCAGTCCTCTTGGTTTGAACCCTCGGCTATCATGACTTGTGTGATTTCCCTCCATTCTTTTTCATGTTCTCTTTCGAGTGTTTGGATGTCAGTAAACAGGGTTTCTTCCTCCTCATTTCTTTCTTTTGGGAAGCAAGAGGACAAGGATCTTCTGCGGTGAACCAGGACTTGGATTTCTTCCTGATTCGGGTCACCGAGTTCATTAGCCAGCCTAGCCAATGCATCCGCTTTGCCATTCAGAGACCTCGGGACTTTCTGGAAGGTAATATATGTAAATTTGGCCATCAATTCTAGGGCCTTCTCATGGTACTTGACCAATTCTGGTTTTCTTATTTTGAAGAGGCCTTCGATCTGACTCAGGATGAGCTGAGAATCTCCGTATACTTCTAACTGCTCAATACCCATTTGAAGGGCAATTTCAAGTCCAGCTATCAGGGCCTCATATTCAGCTTCGTTGTTTGTGCATGGTTCGATTAGGCTCAGAGCATGTCGGAGAATGCCTTTCTCTGGGGTGACAAACACCAATCCTACACCTGCTTGTCGTTTTGGTAAGTTTGGTTTGACTGCTGGTCGAATGGAGGAAGATCCATCGAAGTATAGCTTCCAGCAAGTTTCATTTTCCTCTATCTGCATAGCCTCCTCATCAGGGAAGTCGCATGCTAGTGGGGAATCATCAGGTATAGGATGAGCAGCTAGGAAATCAGCTAGTGCTTGTCCTTTGATAGCCTTTTGGGGCGCATATGCTATATCAAATTCCATCAGAGCCACTGCCCACCTTGCCAGCCTTCCGGTAAGCATCGGTCGGGTCATGAGGTACTTCAACGGGTCAGTTTTGGAGATTAATGTGACTTTATGGGCCAACATATAATGCCTAAGCTTCTTTACTACGAAGATCAAGGCTAGGCAATGCTTTTCGACTGGCGTGTATGCATGTTCTGCCCCCACGAGCATTCTGCTGAGGTAATACAGAGCGTTTTCCTTTCCTTCTTCATTTTCTTGGGCAAGCAATGCCCCCAGAGATCCGTCCAAGGCAGTGGTATAGAGAATGAGAGGTTTTCCCTGGATGGGTGCTGCCAATACAGGAGGTTTTTGTAGATATTGTTTGATATCTTCAAAAGATTTCTGGCACTCCTCGTCCCATTTAAAGGGGACATCCTTTTTTGTGAGCCTGGTAAAAGGTTTGATTTTGCCTGACAGGTTGGCTATGAATCTCCTAATATACGCCAAGCGCCCTTGGAGAGACCGGAGTTGTTTAAGTGTCCGTGGAGGGGACAGTTCTTGGATGGCTTTGATTTTATCAGGATCAATTTCAATGCCTCGGTGCCGCACCACGAAGCCTAGAAATTTTCCCGATGACACCATGAAGGCGCATTTCAGGGGGTTGAGTTTCAGCGTGTGTTGTCTTAGCCGCTCGAACATCAGCCTCAGGTTCTCTAAGTGTTGTTCATGGGTATGGGACTTCACAACAAGGTCGTCTACATAGCATTCTACCACCTTGTGTATGAGGTCGTCAAAGATTTTGGTCATGGCTCTTTGGTATGTGGCTCCTGCATTTTTGAGGCCGAAAGGCATGACTTTATAGCAGTAGATACCAATTGGGGTACGGAAGGCAGTGTGCTTTTGGTCACTCTCATCCATTTTGATTTGGTTGTATCCTGAGTATCCGTCTACAAAGGAATATATCCCGTGGGACGAGGTGTGGTCTATTATAATTTCTGTCACTGGCAGAGGGAAGTCATCTTTAGGGCAAGCCTTGTTTAAATCCCTGAAATCGACACAGACTCTGATTTGTCCGTTCTTTTTCTTCACTGGGACAATGTTAGCCACCCAGTCGGGCGTTTCTTCTTCCCTTATAAATCCAGCACTGATGAGCTTTTTGACTTCGGCTGTCACCTTTTCCTCCAATTCGACCCTCATTCTCCGGGGTCCTTGTTTGACTGGCTTGAGCTCTTTGTCAATTTTGAGCTTGTGGACTGCTACTGCTGGATCTAGTCCGGGCATTTCACTGTAGCTCCACGCGAAGCAATCTTGGTATTCTTTTAGCAGTTTGGTCAGTTCATCCTGCATCTTCTGAGGAAGGGAGGTGCTAATGAACGTAGGTTTTGGATTTTTCTCAGTTCCTAGGTTGATTTCCTTCAATTTATCGATGGTATTTTGACCACCTTCTTCTAGCTCCTTTGGCGCATTTTTGGCTGCTAGGATAAATTGTTCTGCTTCTGAAGATTCCCCTTCATCTGGGGTTGTTTCGCCTTCCTTGATTTCAGTGATTGTTATGCGACAGCAAGAGTGCTGTCGTGGTCTTTGAGGAGTGTTTGACCCTGAGCCCTTGGTTCGAGGTTCGAATCCTAGGCCCCTTGTGTTAGCAATCTTCCCATTGAGTTTTACGACTTCATTAGAGTAGCCATTCCACATATCTCGGAACATTCTTGCTCGCTTTTCAGGAATGGGCTCTAGGCATTGTGCCTTACGAAACAATTCAACCAACCGTGTGCTGGTGGTGTCTTGAAGTTGAGGGGGAATCCCCTTCTTCCTGGTTTCCTCTACGAGCCATTGTTCCCAGTCTTCGGGGTTTGACTCTTCATTTTGAGGTTCGATTTCTCCTATTTTGACAAATTGTATACTGGGATGAACAACGTGCCCTGTTTCAAGCTCTTCTATTTTGGGTGGGACAGTGAAGGTTTTGAACGGGATGACTTCTTCACTTTCCCGAGGTGTTAGGTCTTTACAGTGTTCTAGGGGTAGGATTTCTATGGACAGAGTATTTTGCTCCTCACCCTCACTGGAATAATTTGGTTGCATTCGAGCGGGTAAGTTAATGTCCTCGGCCGTGCCTTCCGACGATCCCGTCTCGCTATCACTACCCAAGAGCATTTGTGATTTTATGGCCGCTTTGAGCACAGCATTTTTGACTGCTTCCTTCACGGTTTCAGGGGAGAGCTTTCCTTGTTTGGTGGCTGCCCCCTTTCCGGACTTGGGTTTGTAGTATTTAGCATCATCCAATTCGGCTTCGTGTGCCTCAAATGGTTGATCATCTCCTTTAATCACGTATTGTTTTCCGTCTTTGACATATTTAATGCACTGGTGCAGGGTGGAGGGAACCAATCCATTGGCGTGAAGCCATGGTCTCCCCAACAGTGCCTTGTATGTTGTATCGGCTTCGATGATGAAGAATTTGACCGGAGTGACCAGGTTCCCAAAGGTAATATCGATCACCGTGGAACCAAGAGCCTTTTGGTATTGGTGGTTAAACCCATGGATCCGGATTTTATCTTTCCTTGTTTCTTTAATGCTGAGCGACAACTGTACCAGCGTTTTTAATGGCATGATGCTGATTGAGGACCCAGGATCAATGAGGACTTTGTTGATTTTTCGGCCATAGATGGTGCCTGTGGTGTACAAGGGTCGATTATGATCGGCTGTGCCCGCCATCAGGTCCTCGTCTATGAAGGTAATGTACGGTTCCTGGTCGATCTGTGCCACCTCCTCGCGGGTTTCTTGGGCAAAATAGGCCTGGAAGCTGGCAGGGTTTTGCAGTGCATAGATTAAGGCATCACGCAGCTCCTGAGATACCATCAAGGCATCAAAGACACTGAGCAGTGAGGGGATTTTCCGCAAATGAGCGACCACATTGTAATCTCCCACGGACATTTTAGGTCTGCCATCGGACCTTGTTTCGCTTTCTGCTGTTGTATTATTTCTGTTTCTTATTTCATTGTTGGTCGTTTCCCTGGGGGGTCGTCTCTCAGGTATCCTAGTGCCCGATCTCAGACTAACATTGCAGTGGTCTTTCATATTTGGCCGGATTCTAGTAGAGACCTGCCGGACTAGGTTGGACACCTTGTTTGGTTTTGGTGGTGATTTGATTTCTCTTTCCTCTGTTTCGCTTTGGTCGGTATCACTTCCCAGTGGTCTAACTGCAGCGGAGTTGATCGCCAGTACAACAGGCTCCTCTTCTGGGCTACTGTACTGTAGTTCCCCTTCAGTATCATGTTCACATTCAGAGGCAGTTTCCTCGTCAGAGGTTTGAGAGCTTGTACCGCGGGTTATGGCGTGGCACACTTCGCCTTCTGTTTCTTCATCTGACGGATCATTGTCATTCCAAGACCATGTCAGGCATTCCTCTCTGGAGTGCCCCCAGACTTGGTGGTATCGGCAGTACGCCTTTCTTCCGGCATTATTTTCTTTCTTTGCTTTATATGGTTTTGGTTGTCTATTTATGGTTTGTGCCCGGAGTGCCCCATTTTCAGCTTCTGGCATCTCCCAAGGGTTTACACGGTTCCTGTGTCTGAAGTACCCATCAGAACCTCCATGTTTTGGTTTCAGTTTCCCTGTTATCTTGATTTTACGTGGTAATTGGTTGTAAGGGGAAGCATTGTCGAGCTTAACCAATTTCATTTTCATATGGTATTGCCCTGAGTGGTTTTGTCTATTTTTTATTTGTTGGGTTGAATTGGTTTCGGCATTTCTGTGTCTCAAATGGCCAGACCCATCCCTCATGGGAGGGCACACCCGCGTACGTGAGCTCTCACCTCTTTCTTGCCGGTCTGTTTCAGGCCCCTCGAACGTGTTGTCATGGGACCAGAGGTGTTTTGGTCTATGGTGATGATTTTCTGCATTGGCTTTCCCTTTTCCTTTTCCTGGGGGATGATTAGTTTTGGGTTCTGGCCTTTGTCCCTCCTGGATGACAATGCCGGCTTCTCTCCTTCTTTGCGGGAGGTTTCCCGAGTTGCCTGAGGTAGCATGGCCAGACTTCATGCCCTTTTTCTGACCTGCCCCCTGTTTCTGGGCGCGGTCTTTTAATGCTTTGAGTTCCGCCTCTATCGAGATTCTTTCCTTTCGCTCGGTCTTTAGCCTGGCTATCAGGGTTTCGACTAAGGTTTGTATCTCAATGTTTTGCCTGGTCATCCTTCTCAGAGCATTTGTGCAGAAATCCAGGTCTATTAGGAGCTGACGCTTTTCCCTCAAAGTGAAGGCAGCGCTATCTTCTTTTGATAGTTGTTGGACTTGCCCCCTGTCTAAAGCGGTGCTTGGTTGTGCTTGCTTTGACCTTGTGCGGTGGGCGGGGCCATCTGTTGCAACTTCTTGAGCTATTTCTCTTGAGCTGTCCATCGCGTGTGATTTAAACGGGCTTTCTTTTGGCTTGGCTATTTTCTTTTGAGTGAGTTTTGGTTCACTTTGTGAGCTGTCACCTTGGGTTGCTGGAGATTCCTCCTCCTCGCTATCCGTGTCGGACTCATTCACAGTTATTGTCCGACAATTTTCAGAAGTACCTTGGCATAATTCAGAGCTTTGGTTTTGGTTTTCTTCTTGGTTTTGATTTGAAGGGGCGGTATTTTCAGCTTGGTCTTCAGTGGAGGTGGCAGCTGCCCCCTGTTCAGTACTAGCATTTTCCTCCGTCTCTGATTCAGCGGGTTCATTCTCTTCACATCCCTGCTCAGTAGACGTGGCCTCCCAGATCTGGTTGACCATTTGCCGCACTATTTCCCCCAACTCCTCGAGAGTAAGGTCAGGTTGACCTGGAATGTTAGGGATATGGATATCCAAGTTTACCATTCTTGGTTGCCGTCCTTGTAGATCGGCAGGGTCCATTTGTTCAGCAGGGTCTAGCACGATCTCATAGTCATATGCCATCTCCTCTGAGTTGGTTTGATGTTCTTCTGTGGCTTCGGTCTGTGGCTGTGGCACCTCAGAGGACTCGCCTTTGTCGGAATCATGATGGCCAACTCGATGACAAGTGGCATCATCACGAGAGGATTCGCCTTTGAGCAACTTGTTCTTTCCTTTGTTGGTTCCTTTGTTTCTTCTTTGATAGGTTATTATCTCCTTCTCATTTGCTGGCTTCTTTCTTCTTTGGTATACTCTAAGGGCTTTAGGGCTCTTGACCTCTTCCTCATCATCCTCGGTGGGACAATAAGTATCATCATCGCTATTTACCCTTAGGTTTCTCATGAGCTCATTGGTTGTCATGGCCTCAGTTTTAGCGATGGCTTGTTCCAGCTCACGCCGCGCGTTTTCATCCCATTCGGGTTGTGGCCGGACAGTCATGCGAGCGTTTCTTCCTTGTTGTCTTCTTTTATTACATGGTTTTAAGGAAGGTGCATCGTCATCCGTCCAAGCCGCAATTCGGGCGGAACGGTGGTCATAATTTTCAGACTCAGAATCATCAGACCCTGAACCGCTGATGTAACGGCAGTTTCCAGTATCAGAGCCGTCATCATCGCTACTGTTATTGTCAATATCATTTGAGATTTTGTACAGCCTTTCTATTTGTGCCCGGAAACGGGCGGTTTCCCGTGGATGGGTTCTCCTGAGCCTTTCGTAACTGGCCCCTGGTTGTTGTAATATCTCAGCGTGCTGAGCTATGAAGTTTAGGAATGCAGGGTCTTCCCGTCTCAGGTGTTCCATGTATGAGAGGATCCTGGTTGCTTGTGAGATATTCAACCCTTCAAAAGCTGAGGTTATATCGGCTGACGGACCAGACCCAGATGCCATCAGGATTGAGCTTCCTTGGAGGGTGCTTGGTTGAGGTTCTTCATGGTCAGATTCCACCTCAGGCTCCCTTTCGGCCTCTTCTTCATCGCTATCGGATTCGCTATTTTGGGCGTTTCCATCAGATGTTTTTCCGCAGAAGAAGAATCGCGGAGAGCCTCCGCTATCTTCAGAGTCAGAGCACTGGGGAGTTTTGCCTTTGTTAACCTCTTTTAGGACGGTTGCTATGGCTTCTCTTTCAAATTCCTCCGTAAAATCTGGATCTTTAGGGTGGGTAGCTCGGCGGAAGGCCCTTGGGTCTGTGATTCTCAGTTCCCTGAGCTCAGACACATACCACTCTACCAGGCTGTCATGTTCATTGTATTCTTCTTCCTCAGGGGCTTGCTGGGATGACTCACCCTGAATGGTATCGACTTGGTTGGAAGTCTCAACTATTTCTATTTGGGTGGGGAATGTTACCTCGGCCCTGGGGCCTGATGTATGCCTGGAGCGCCGAATCCTCCTGGATCTACGGCGTCGAGTGGTTCTTGGTGGGGTCGCTTCTGGATTTATTTCTCCTTCCTCGTATCCCGTCTCATCAACTATTTCCCTTACGGTCCTGGCTATGGCTTGCCTTTCATATCCCTGGTATTGTTGAGGATTTTCAGGGTTCAGCACACCATGGTAGCCGACTGGGTCTGAGACTCTCAGGTTTCTCAAGTATTGGGAGAAGTCATCAGCCTGGTCTTCCTCGGCCAGGAAAGTTTGGTCATTTTGGCTGAAGCGGGCTTGGTTATCCATGCTGTTTTCATATTCCGCGAGGTCAGTTTCAGTAACCTCGATATTCTCCCAGAGGTGTGAGTCCTCCGTGCTTTCCAACTGCGCACGCATGATTTCAAAATCTGTAGGGTGGTTTGGGTCTGGGTCTTTCTTGTCCCATCCATTTTGCACCACAATATCCACCGCGGCTTTCTTTATGGCCATATTTTCAATTTGTTGCTCATAAATATCCGAGTCTGACATGTTTTCTATTTCCTCGTCAACCCTTAACTCCTGCTGGAACAAGTCAGGCTCTTGAATTTTCAGTTGCATCAGGAAGTCCACATACTCCGCCACAGCATTGAAAGAGATGTGTGGCAGCGAATCATAGCCTTCTTCCTCGGCTTCTTCTTCTGATTCCCCGGCATCACTCAGGTATCTGCAGTGTTCCGCGGGTTCATGGGTTTTTTGTTTAGAGATGTTGAGAGGTGTTTCTTTGGTCCAGAACCTATTTGCCAGCCATGATGCTAGCAATTGGTCCACATCATCGCCATGTATGAGCTCTTGGATCCACCAGGATGGATTTAAGGCGATTTCTGTCTCCAGGATGGGATGGAGGTTGGTTTGACCGCACCAGTAGGAGAGGTCCCTCCATTGTTCCCTTGCTTTCATGTATATTTTTATCCTCCTGTAACTGGCCGGCTGGCATCCCTCCAGCGCCTCATAGAAGGCATCATCATCTTCTTGTGGGTTTTGGTTTGTGACCGCTGAAGAGAGAATGGCCTGTGTAGCTTTCTCTATTTGCGCAATCATTTCTATTTCCTCTTCTTTAGTGAGCTTTTCCTCTTTTTCTCCCGGGTTATCCTCCGGGTGTGCGTTTATGGCCGGTGTTGAGATGGCGTTGCAGGAGATTCCACCAGAGTCACCACCTCCCCTTTCCTCATCACTGTCAAAGTTGCTACCAAAATCGTAGCTTTCATCCTGGCTAGGAGGGTCCGGATCAGACCATTCATATTCCTCATCAGTGAAACCAGGAATGTCTTGGGTATTTTGGGTATTGGTAGAGGTGGAAGCCTCTTTGTTTACTTGGTTTCTTACAAAACTAGTCACAGCAATGGTTTGTTTCATCAGTTCAGACACATGCTCTGCTAGTATCGCAATGGTTTCTGGTGGAATCCCGGATTCTCCCTTTTTCTTTGGTATGACAAGGTTGAACCCTAGATTCTTTAGGCTTGGGACGCCTTCTGAATCCAGACACTCATCATGAATGTCTACAAACACTTTGCGATCTTGACCATTGATCTTGAAAGGTAGGGTCATTCGGTCCGGCTTCTTTCCTTTGCGGATGAGGGCCTTATCCAATTTCTTTATTTCGAGGATCTCTTTCTTTTTCTTTCCTGATTGGGTCATAGGTTGAACAGTGACCGTCGACCAGGCATGTTGGGTTGAGACTGAGCTGGATGACGACTCAGTAGGGTTTTGTTCATTTGTTGTTGAGGTTTCGGAGGGTCTGGTGTCTGCTTGTGCCGGCTCCTGTTGGTTAGAGGATTCTTCATGTTCTTCCTCATTACCTGAGACATGGTGGCACGCTGCCGTCCAGAACTCCTCTTCTTTCTTTTCTTTTCCTTCGCCTTTCAACTCCTGCCACACTTGTCCGCTGATTTGAGCAGCGACTTTGGGGGAGATGAAATCAGCGAGGGTTGCTTGTGTTGGTTTTTCTTGAACATAGGGATCTTCGACGGTTTCGGGAGAGATTTTCCTCCAGAACGCCTGTCTAGATCTCACATTACCCGTTGTTGCGTTACGGGTCATTGGTTTCGGTTGTGTTTTCATTGGTTTGAGTCTCTTTGGGACTACTGGCATGATAGGGCTTTTCCATTTGAGTTGAGGTTCGGCCTGCAAGGCTCTCAACTTCTTCCTGGTGTTTTTGTTCAAATATACGCTCCATGTCGTGGGCGGCTTTCCGTCAGTAGTGACCGAAACACGACGAGAGCTGGCACTTGGGGCTCCGTTTGAGATGGCATGAGGAGCCGGTTCCTGCCTAGCGTCATCATGGAAGGAGATTGCTCCTTCTTGGATTTTCTGTTCGAGCCAATCCTTAAAGACATAGCAATCCTCTATGTTATGACCCAAAACTCTGTGATACACACAGTAATTAGGGTGGTTTACTTTGTCTTCTTCTTCGGGCCTTTTGCATTGGGGCAATCGAACCTCGAGAACCTCCATGGCTTGCTTGAACAGCTTCAGAGTTTTCTCCTTTTTGAATGAGTAAGGTTTGCTTTTCAGCTCCCCGAGTGTTGGCCTTTGAGCCCTGGACTGTGGATTTCCGTCCTTCGTTTCGCCATTCTTTCCCCATTGGGCACTACCAGTGCCTTCGGCCTGGTTAGTGATGGCTTTGACTGCCTTTGTTGTTTTGATTTCCAGCTTCTTTCCCTTTTCTTTATCTTTTTCCTTGGTGGAATAGTATAGCTGGTTCATTTCAGGCTCCACTTCCTCATACCGAGCAACCATGGCTACCAAATGTTCGAAGGTGGTGACATTGTGTCCCACCATCCATACTTTCATCGGTGCATGGATGCTGTTCAGAAGCATACGCACCGCCTCCGATTCACTTATGTTGGACTGGCATCCTGTGTACATGGTTTCCCACCTTGACACGTAGTCAGAGACAGACTCGCCTTGTTTTTGTCTGGCATTGACTAGATTGGTAACGGAGACCCGATGCGGGGTCGTCCTGAACCTTGCGCAAAAGGCATTTGCCATTTCTTTCCAGCTTTTGATGCTATCTGCCTCGAGAGAAGCATACCAGTCGAACGCTACTCCAGACAGACTTTGTGAGAATTGCCTTAACAGCCATTCCTCCCTTCGGGCAGTGTTTCCACAGGAGGTTATAAAGTGTGACAGATGTTGACTCGGGGTGATTTTGTTTCCGACCCCATCGAACACCTTGAATTTCGGCACTATATGGCCCTTCGGGTAATCCAGCTGGTCAAACCTTGCGGGGTAAGGCCGGCCTGTGAAATTGACGGACAGTTGAGTGCCCCCAATCCCGAGAGATTGCAGTTTTTGATCCATGGCCCTTTGCATCTTCTCCATTATGGCCTCAGAGTCAATGACGCTGGTTTCTTTTCTTTCAAGCAACTCCTCTTCAGAGGTTTCACTGGAGCTGCTATCTTTTTCCCGCACTATTTTAGAGTGGGATTTCTTGGTTTTCTTTTTGTTTTTGGATTTTGGTTTAGAAGCCATTCCTTGGGTTTCGGTTGATTTTGGTACATCGTTGTTTGAAACAGCACAGCTCGGGCGTGCCCCCTTTTTGGCTATGTGTCTCTGAACTTCCGCGCATGCCGCGGTTACTCGAGCATTCTCCGCTTGGAGTTGCTCAAGTTGCTTTGTTTTCTCTTCCAGCTCCTTGCGAAGCTGGGCCATCTCATCAGATATTTCTTCGAGGATTTCAATTTCCTCGTCAACATCTTCAGATGAACTCCCATGGTCCGGATTTGGATCCTCTTCATCACTTGCGATGTTATCAGTGGTTTGCTGGACAATTTCCTCCACTACCGGGCTGCGGTTCCTGGGCCGCCCTACCCGTTTGGGAGGTTTGGATGCTGAAGCTTTTCCTTTCTGCCCTCGTGTTTCCACGGGGACACTTTCAGAGTGAGGCGGTTCCTGGGAACCTGTCCCAATCATACGGACTTCCGCCGTTTCCTCATCATCATCCTCATCGTCGTCAATTGACACATGATATACCGAGACAGAATCAGCAATCCACCTCTTCCTCATCACATATTTCTTTTTGGTTTTATTTTTCATCATCTGACTCGCCACCTGGCTAGTCAGAGAGGTATCTTTTCCTTTTGGCACCCATCGCTTGGTGCCCCCTGTGTTTTGCTCAGGAGCGGGGGTGGGTTCCGGTTGCTTGGGCTTCCAGACCTTCTTCACTTTTCCTTTGGCCTTCATTGAGCGGGCATTGGGTTGGAGTGATGGAAAGGTAAGCCGGTCGAAGACTGAAGGCGGGTGGGCCACAGTCCCTTTTTCGGACGCACTATAGTCCGCATCTCCTTCTCGGTTGTCCTCGCGATAGGGAAAGCGGAGCCTTTGGTGCGCCGGGAACTTGAGCCTGTCCTTGATGGACGGCTTGTTGGGGTTGGCAGGGATCGCAGTGACGATCCTGCGGGACTTGCGGGATCTTTTGACAATCTTGAAGGCCGCATGAATGGCCTCTACTGCCTGGTGTTTTGGGTGGGTCACTTTCTCTGTTTCCGAGACGGGGGCATACATAGGGAGCTCCCAATCCTCCCTGAGGCGCATCGCCTCACCTCCCTTTTTGAGCACATGTAGGGAGGCGAAGGTGTTGCTGAGGGACAGATCAGTGATGGTATCGGGTTGTTGGACCAGGTGGAGAGCTTGGGCCCTCGAGATCCTAGTCCTCTTTTCCTTTTTGAGTTTCGGGGCTGTCGCCCCCTTGATGTGGGTGTTTGCCGCCCGACCCTTTTTGGTGTTAAGGGCAGGCTTTCCAGAGACTTTCACCGATGCTTCACCAGCAAGCATCACAGGAGAGATTTGCACGACAGCTTGGACGGGCATATAGAGAGTCCCGGTTGCTGCTGCCTTCATGTGGCGAAGACGCTCGCCCTTCACGATTTGACTCCAGGTAAACATGATTCCTTCTATGGAGAGAACTCAGAGTCAATCATTAGTATATTTTTTTTTGAATATTATGGATTTAATTCCACCTATACATTTAAACTTTGATTATGCCCTGATGAGAGGAGAAAAATGTCCCACCGGGCGTGCCAGAACCTGTCTCGCACTTTTTCCAGTCCGACCACGGAAGATCAGATAGTCCTCTATGGGGCGAAGAAAATGCGGATCAGATACCCCTCGAGCATCTTGAGACCCGTCGTTACTGCCCATTCCAAACGAGCGAAGGGCACTAATGCGGTTCTAAGTACCTCGAGAGTTGATTGTTTGTCGTAGGTCTTTTTTTTTCCAGTAGGCGCAAGCCCCTACTGTTAATTACCTCCGGACTCAGTCACGAACTGAGCTAAGAGCACCTCTAGATCGGGATAATCAAAGTTTGAATGTCGTAAGTGGCTGAAGTCCATTTCAATAAAAAGGATTGTGTTTTGTATACTGATAGGGAGTTTCAGGGTAGAAGAACACAATGCAGAAAGGGAGCCATTTTAACATGGTCATGCAAGCATGAATGGTGCAATTTAATTCTTTAATTTCACGTTTTAAGACATTTAGGTTGTTCAGGCTTAGTGCCATTACAGAGATTTTTGAGTTTGATACTAGGAAATTTAGTATCCTAGATCAATCCTCAATCGTTAGGGGATTTAGAGATTTTGGGATTTCGTTCAAGTCTTGAGTACAGATGCGCTATGCCTTCTCTTGACAGGAACTTGGGTGGTGGCCACTAATTGCCTTTTCTTCTAGTCATCTGGGCATCAGGTTTCAGTCTGCTTCTGGTCAAACATGCTGTGAACTTGTAGAAACACGCTGTTAGATTTGAGTCCAACGCTAGAAAATAGGGTATTCTAGGTCAGTTCTCAATCGTTTTGAGGGACTTAGGGGTTTTTGGGATTTTCGTTCAAGTCGCGAGTACAGATGCGCTATGCCTTCTCTTGACAGGAACTTCAGTGATAATTCAGAATTGATTTTTCCTTTTCTCTTTTTTTTTTCAATCTGAACATCGGGAGGGTGTCTCCTTCAGGGCGAAACGCGATGCAGTCTTGAAGGGACGAACTTTTGACTTTTAAGACTTTATGTCACTCTAGACTTTGTGTCTCTTGAATCACTTTTAGGCTTTGTGCCACTTTGACTTTGTGTCATTTTGACTTTGTGTCACTTGAATCACTTTTAGGCTTTGTGCCATTTTGACTTTGTGTCATTTTGATTTTGTGTCACTTTTAGACTTTGTGTCATTTTGACTTTGTGTCATTTTTCTTTGGACTTTTAATTTTTTTTTGTTTACTTTAGGATTTTGGACTTTTGAGTTTAGGCTTTTAAATTTGCACTCTTGAGTTAGCACTTTTGGATTTTTAACTTCTGAGTTTAACTTTTAGTTCTTGATATTTTTGGGCTTGGCTTAAAGTTTGAGCTTTTGCATTTTTGGCATTCTGGACTTTGAGTTGGACTTTTAGTTGTGACTCTTGAGTTTTAGATTTTCAGCATTTGGTTGGGATTTTGAGTTTGGACTTTTAAATTTGTACTTTTAAATTTCTATTATTTATTATTTTTTTTACTTTCTTAGCGATATATATATGCTTAGTCTATTTCGATTTTGTTTGCAAGTCTTAATGCTTGACTGTGCCTGTTGTTCAGAACAAGGAATGTCAGGTGTACCTGCTGTCCAGAACATAAAATGTTCAAACGTACCTGCCGTTCCAGAACATGAATGTACCTGCTGTCAAGAACATAAACTGTTCAAATGTACCTGCTGTCCAGAACACAGAATATTCGAAATGGTTTTCTTTTGCTTTATTATTTATTTTTTTTTTAACCATATAAATTTATTATTATTATTATTGTTACTATTATTATTTATCTACATATTTTTTTATTTATGGTCATCCCTTTCTCCTTTTAATTTTGAAATATCTTATACTTTGGTGTTTTATCATGATATGACACATCAAAATATTTTCCATATTTTTCTTGACATTTTGATACTTTATGAGAATTTTTCTGATAATCTAGCCATTTTTAGTGCATTTTTGAAATTTTCTGCTTCACGGGATTTTCTGATTGGTTAAGATTTTGGTGTCTCGTGTTATGTCTGTCAGTGATTCGTTTCATGTTGGCCGTCACAGGAAATCAGAGAGGTGCTGGGGCTGGGGTTTGATCAAGTCGCTTGGTTCATGCTTGTGTCTATGCGCCGAACGAATCGGGGTTGGGTGCAGGCTCGATCTATCGACTTCGCGTGTCAGCGTTACTTCTCAGGTGCGCCGGGCCCACGCGACACTCAGACTCGTCTCCCTCCCTCTTTCGCAGGTATGATTTCTGATGCCTTTCACTTGACTGGACGCCTCCGTTGGTGACGCCAGCGGGTAATTCTGACAACCTTGTCGTCTGCGGCCAGGTTGATGCGCATCGTAGGAGTTCAATAAGGTAACCTCTTCCATCAATTACAGCTGCGTTGATTGATTTGGGGAGTTCCGACATTGACTCGCTTTGGACTGTTGCAGCAACGAAGTATTGGCTTATCGATGGAGTCCAGTGAGAAATTGCGTTAGCAGAGGCATTGCAGGTTGTCTCAAGAGCATCGTGGAGTCACCTGCATCTTTAATTTTATGCTGCACTTCCCAATTTTGAAACAATACATAATGACTTTGCCCTTGGTCTGACAGGCTCACAGAAAGTAAAAGGAATTGAGCGTGTAACTTACTCTATGTATATTGTTCACTTTCTTCTTTCAATGTTGATCAAAATGGTTAGCGTTTAGATGTTGAATGCTTAATTTCGCTTCATTTTTATTTTATTCACTGACTACATGAGGCTTGATACTTCGGGTTACTATTGCAACATTTACTTATTCAATTGAGCAACACTTGATCTTGGCAATGCTACTCTTCTTCTTTTTTTTTTTTGTGAACACTGATGCTTGATCATCTATTGAAACAGCTCATTTACTTTATACTTTAACATCCTTTCAGTTTATGAAACCTTCATGATCACTCTCTTTTTGATGTAACCTAACTTCATCATTTTTGTATTCTGAATTTTATTCTCCCTTTTCTTACACATGCAAGCACCATTTCATATGTACCCTGAACTTAACTTTTTAATACCCTCTGCCTACTTATCTCATGACAAAACCAACTTGCTGGGTAACATAAACTCAGATTATTAATAGGGTAAATTTTAAACCTATTGACTCCATCACTTTCATTTTTTTTTTGTTTTTTTTTTGTTTAAGTATAAAGTCACCATATCATCATTTTTAATAATTACGAGGTCAGGGACCTTTATTTCACACTAACAACCTTTTAAACTAACATGGATTGTTTTCCTTTCCTTTTTTTTTATTGTGCATGAAAGAAAGAAGATTGATGACACTATTTTTTGCTTGTTACTTCTGCTGGAGACTCAATCTAGTTCATTTAAGGGCATGATATTTCACTACCATATATAAAGAACTTTATCACCACATCTGCTATGTTGTTCCTACTCCTCTTTTTTCTTGACATTTTCAATTTAGTCCCTGCCATTTATGTTATTATGTGCCTCCACCCCTTTTTAGTTTTGAACATGGTTTACACTATTACTACTAAAAGCTTCTTTTTTTTTTTTGAAGAGGGTTGAGAGAATAATAGGAGTTATAGACATGTTGCTATTCCCAAGTGTGCGCTCCCAGGCAAGCACCCCTTGGTCATAATTACACATCTCAAACCATTTTCTTATATATCAAAACAAACCCGATAACATGTATCTTTAGCAAAATAGACCCTGACTATCATATGTTGGGATATTCCTTAGTGCTAAACATAGATTTACTTATGCAGATATACCCTTAATCTTTTACTGTATTATACATATTATTTGTTTTTGTTGATAGCTGATTCTCTTACTGGGATGCTTATACATAACATTTAAAATACCCGACATTAATGTTGATGCATGGCCAAATGCATGAGTGTGCGCTCTCAGGCAAGCACCCCTCATACACAAAACCATGCTTCATGCCAGAACCTTTTATTATCTTATTTTAGCACTTTTAAGTTATTAAGTGACCCATTGACACAGATGAGTGTGCGCTCTCTGGCAAGCACCCCTCACCTGTGTCTTTGAGCCCCAAAACTGCATCAATGAATGATCTACATGAGGACTCCCTTAATGACCCACACTTGGCTTTGACAGATATGAAAGAATTAAAAGGAAAACACAAGGAACTGAAAGCAAAGATCAAGAGAAACAATTTCCAGAAATTGAACTTGTGTATTGAACTTGATACAGTGGAGTTTCTACCTTCTTTTTTTTTGAAATAACTGCTAGCTGTTTTTTTTCAGACTTAAAAAAATTAAATAAAGCAACAGAGTTTCAGCTTGTGACTACTAAGCGCTGGAACTCCTCTTTTTCTTTGGTGATGGTCTTCTTTTATAGCTGAAAACCCCTAGAGTTTGGCTTTATCTTCTTGACACATGGCAGCATCTCCTTCCTTGATCTTGTGATGGAGGGATTGGATGTGACATGAGGTTGCCGCCTTGCTCCTGCAATTCTTACTTCACCTTCTTTCTTTCTACTTGTTTTTACCAACCAATGATGGCATGGCACATGGCACTTGTAATTTTACTACTTTTCACTGTGTATTTGGGGGAGGGGCTATGTTTACTTTGGCGCCAGATGTGTTGTTACTCATCCAAAGGTTCATAGGCTATGGATGGTTGTGATTGCATAAATGAGGTATCTTCTTTGGGACATAGCTGTTGCTCCTAGGGGGTATAGGTCTGGTACTGCCTTTATCCATTCTCTTATGGGCTTTGACTGGAGACTCTTTTAGTGCAAGGTGATCTTCTTTTAATGCCCTTCCATCATGTGTATGTTTCCTCAGGTTTACATGGGTAAAATTGGAATTGTGGCTTCATTTGGCAGCATTTGCCACTTGGCATGAATCTGTTGGTCATATATTACATCTATTGTGTGATTAATAACTCATCTCTGACCTTTGCTGGCCTTCTTCCCTTTGCATGACAGGTGGGCCCAGTATGGGTTGTCACTTTCTCATCAATTGTGATTACAGGAGATGTGTAATTACCCTCTCCCTCATTTGTTGATCATAATTTTGTGCCCTTTTCGACTGTAATTAGGGGCCATGTTATCTTTATAACGCTTCCCTTCCTTTGATGTTTATCCATATAATTAAGCTTTTGTTATTTGGTTTGTTTCATGTATGTCAATTTCAGGGAGAGTGTAGGGGGTATAATTGGAATCTAGCACTCTTATGTATATGCTTTACAGGCCTCACCCTTTTGTCTTTTCCCTCTAATTCCCTGATTTGCCCTTATTACATCACCCATGGAATGCTTTTCAGGTGTCAATTGATGTTTGTCAGTCATATCCATACCCATGATGTACATCCCCATTTCAACTAATCTCATCCGACCATCCATCACATTCTTTTCTTTCTTGTGTATAGATGAACGGCTAGTGATGCATTTGTTAAAGGTAAGGGGACCCCTGGAGCTGCATCGTGTCAATTAATGCATTGCAGAAGGAAGAATGATCACCAACGGTTGGAATTTGGAGTGACTGGGGAAATTCTCCCTTCTTCAATTACTTTTCTGTACGCATGGTACGCTATTCTGACGAGCCTAGAACCTCCTTTTCAGTGCATAGGTCAGAGAGGGAATTTCTCTTCTCCATTCATCTCTTTACTCTATTTCGTTCTACTGGCCATCTCCAGTGCAAACGCCAATCATCCTCCCTGGTGTTCTCTCACTTACCATTATATGAACATGATAGTGGCAAGACAGTAGAAGGTAATCCCAACCCAGTAATTAGTGCAATATCAACTTCTGTTGCCTATCTCTCCTGCTTCCGAAGCCTTCGCCATGGCCATGAGCGTCAATACTTCCAATAGTCCCAATTGACTCAAAATTGTTCCCTCGTTCTTTCTTTGTAAATCCAACAAGACTTTCTAGGTATGCATTCTTAACAATTTCTCATCTATTTGGCAAAATCCCGAGTGAACTCATCTTAACTGCTATTCCATTCCTCTTCAGTCATTGGACGATTTGGTCACCATTTTCTACCGAGTCTGGCACCATTGTGTTGACGAGATCGTCGTCCTTCTGTTGGTGAGGTCAATTGGAGTTGGGGCGACGCAGAACGACGACGAATCCCTCTCCCTCGCTGGCGTACGACGTCTGTGTCAGAATTGTACTGTTTCATCCCCTTCTTTTTTCCTTTTTTTTTATAGGGAATGGGTGGGTCCCCCTGCCTCAGCCAATCAGAAAATTCCATTCAATCTTTTAAGTCTGAGTTAAGATCTGTCCGTTGATTTCAGATAAGATTTGTGTAATTTATTGTGGCCGTCGGATCACTGGAATTTCCTTATGACACTAATTATTGGTTTGGGCTTGATTTATAATCCGAATGGGCTTTAGTTTCGGCCCAAAGCGGATTTTTAATATAAGCTTAAAGGTCCATTCTATTTATTAGGCTCTGGTAAAGTTCGTCTCCATTCATCCCAGCAATGGACTCATCCATTTGTCAGAATTTTAGGGATAATTAGGCTGCTTTATTTTTAGAAAAATTGTTTGGTGCCCTTCTGTAGGTCAATTTGACATGAAATTTCGCATGGTTTCTCATAAAAATATGGAGAACTTAGTTGCCACAAATTTTCTATTTTTAGGACTCCAGTAATTAATTATAAGGATATCACAGGCGCATAATGGCATTCCTCGTAATTAATTAATTTACCGTCCATTTTTAAGAATTTCTGTGTTTTTCCTTTCATGCATTATGACCAATTATCAGGGCTATTTTGTTGGGTCATTGGTTATGTGGATGTGATTTTGATTATATGGTTTTAGATTTTGGTGATAGCATAGGGAATTGTTCAGGGTTTTGCGCAGCAGAATTTAGAGGCAAACACCCCTCCTTTCTTTTCAATCTGTCCCCACCTCCTTCTCTTATCCGACTGATAACTGTCACTGCAAAGTCTAGCCCAACCCATTATTTTTGGCGATCTAGGGTTCAGATATGGTGTAGAAATTGAAAGGACAAGAAATGATTTCAAAGTTCTAGCACGCTGAAGAGAAAACCCACTATCTGAGTAAGTGTGTACTTTACTTGAATTTCAAATTTTCTATTAAAGTTTTAGTTATTAGTATTTTTTTTTAGCAAACTAAGCTCTCAATTAGTACTGATGGCTCTCAGAAAGTCAGAATCATTCAATTTTGAATTAGTATTGATGGATCTTAGAACCATTCCCTGCTGATCCATTTTCTATTTTTTTGAAGAAATTTCTCTTTGTACAGGAAACATATCCTCCTTTATTAGATTAACATTTTTTGTAATTTGTTACATCGGCTCAAAAAGGTAATTCGTAAAAATGTTATGGAGGAGACATTTTAGAGGTGCATGATAATTGGTAAAGAGAATTTAAATGGAATAAGTAAATTCATCATTCATTTGACATGCGTGATGGACAAATAGAAAATATTTAATTAATAATTTATTTCCAACAGAAGTTACAAAAGAAATTGGAAATATTTAATACGCCATTTATTTGCAATTAATACAAGGAAGAGAGCCGTGTAGAGAAACGAACAGGTGCCAGATAATATTTTCCATCTTTAACCAATTTAATACGTAAAATTTAATTACCATTTAATGCATAACACACAAAATTTAAATTGATGTCTTCTTGCTCACTACATAATGGTCCTGGGAAGAATAAATTCAGAGATTGAAAATCGCTCCGTCAGGAAAAAAATGCTTATCGTTCCACTTGGGCAATTGGTGCAAATCTGAGGACAAAATTGTATTACAGAGTCGAATTGAAACATCAATGCCTAATCTTCTCTTTCATGTTTAGGTTGTATGGAGATTGTTTAAGAGCTGTAGTAAGTTCAAAATGATTCACTAATCTAATTTTTTCGTTTATTGCTTCTATATTGAAGTGTTTGTCTGGAGCAAAGGACAGTGACAACACTGGCGGAAGAAAATGGAACATTTTAAGGGAGTTATCTATAAAATAAAAACAAATAGAGAGGGCTTGCAGAAGAATGCATATGCTCCTCTTACTATTGTTTGTGATGGATGATATCCAATCTATGTTGGACTCTGTGCTCCCCTAAGGTAAACAAATTTACTTTGTAAACAATTTATTTATGTGTACCAGCAAGTGCCACTTGCTTAATAATCATTGATCCTCTTACAATCGTTTGTTCAGAAGAGATTAAGATCAGACAGTCCATGAGCAGCACAATGAACGTACATCTGAATTTTATTACAATATTGCTTGATTTTTCAAAAAGGACTCGAAGATATTCAGCATGTGCTTTCTTTTTTTTTTTACTTGGAATAGGCAATAACCTGAGCCTGTAATGACAACTAAAAATATTTCTATGGTCATACAAGTTAAAGCATAGTGAATGTAATCAATTGTTATTGTAAATGTTACTCTTAATAACAGAGCAGTTGTTTTGCAAGTATATTAAACAGATTCTTTCATGTATTGGTTGATATTAGCTTGGTCTAAATAACTATCCAATTTAGTTTCGGATCAAGCCATTAGGGTAATATCTACACTTTGTGCTTTAGTTGCTGATCAAGCCATTAGGGTAAATATCAGACAGTAAGTTTTGGTTAGTTTGAATGCAAACTAATCATTTACGTCACCTGCAGGAGCAAAATAATGGAAAAGTCTCTGACGAGGTCTGGGATACTATAAATTCAAGTGAACAAGAGATACAAGACAGTATTGAATCAATGTACAACCAAATTCTTTATCTTGAAAAGATGAAGAAGGGTACCACCACTTCTGCCATTGGAAGGAGCATACATTGCCAAGAAAATGAACCTGACGAGCCATCAGGATTTGTGTTCCTGACCAAGAACAACGAGGCAATGGAAAATGTGAAACTCGGAGAGGAAACTGATCTACTGCCTCCTGATCTTGATACTCATAAAGATACTAAAGTGGTGGCCAATGGGTTTTGGTGACGATGATCTGGATGCTTCACCAGGTTTCAGTTAGGAACCTATTTGGAAAGCCTAAATTTTTTTATTATTTTTTTAAAATTTGACTTCTTATTTGTGAGTAACATATAGATTATTATATAGATATGGTGTTTTAAGATGGTATAATGAATTAATGATTGTAAAGGGGAATTAGAGTTCTTATTGGGTTGTGTAATTGCTAATTACTTTGCAGACTTGCAGTTGAGTTTTCTACGTTTTACACGGCCTGCACGAATGAACTTTGGGCTTCTGCTCCGCAATACGACAACAAAAATAAGGTTTTAAAAAGGGAATTACTTAATGTCATCTGTCTTACTGTCTAGATGCCATCGTGCGCCATCTCTTGCATGGGCCGGGCCAATTTTTTCTCTGCATCATCTATTTTTCTCTCTGCACCGTCTAATCAAAGAATTTCCGAATTCGAAATTAACTCTCTTTCTCCGATAGCTTATTCAACAATACGAATTCTCTTCAAATCCATCCAAGTGTTCAATTAACACAGAGTTCAATTTTTTACTAGGTGCCTACTTCTTGCATGTGATTTAAGAATATCAGCGTTCTTGAGTTTTTAATTTTTAATTAAAAAACAGATAATAGAACACTTAATTACAACAAGCGTTCAATTAGCTTGTTATAATAGAGTACTTAATCACTACAAGTGTTCATTTAGCTGGATTAAATCGTCGCATCTTTCTTCGCTTCCTTTCCCATCAAATAGTGAGAATGTAAAACAAATTGAACACATAAAAGTAACAAATTGAACATATGAATGAACAAAGTGAACATATACACCAATAAAGTGAGACATAAAATAAAAAAAGAAGTCTGACGCGCAGCAAAACAAATTGAACACATAAAAGTAACAAATTGAACATATGAATGAACAAAGTGAACATATACATCAACAAAGTGAGACGTATAAAATAAACACAGAAATCTGACGCGCGGCAAAACAAATTGAACACATAGAAGTAACAAGTTGAACATATACACCAACAAAGTGAGACATAAAATATACACAGAATTCTAATGCGCAACAAAACAAATTGAACATATAAAAATAACAAATTGAACAAATGAATGAACAAAATGAACATATACATCAACAAAGTGAACATATACATCAACAAAGTGAGACATAAAATAAACACAGGAGTCTGACGCGCAGCAAAACAAATTGAATACATAAAAGTAACAAATTGAACATATGAATGAACAAAGTGAACATATATATCAACAAAATGAGACGTATAAAATAAACACAGAAGTCTGATGCACAACAAATAAAATGAACACTTAAAATAACAAATTGAACAGATGCAATAAACAAAGTGAACAAAGTTTATTTAATAAAATATCTGATAGCTTTTAAGTGTTCATTTCAATTTATTCAGTATTTAATTGTGTCATGCGTCAAAAAATATATATTATATTATCTTGTCACTTGAGCTATCAACTAAACATATATAACATCAAGTCCTGTCATGCGTCATACAACCAGGCCTCTCTAGCGACAGATCCATTTTGACGCGTGGATGGCTACAGGCTCAATTTGACGTGATCAGATGGCACGCATACAGTCCGCCGACTTCCGATGGCACGCGATGGCGAAATAGCCGATGGCACTTATAATTGCTCTTTTAAAAATAACAATGTTCAACCATTAAAATTAGATAGAACCAAAATTGAAAAATATATTCATCGGGTTTGTTGGTTATAGTTGCTTATTTTTATATTGATCATGTTTTCTTAAGAAATTGGCTGCAAAGGTTTTTAGTAGAACAAATCAGCATAATGTGTCAATTTATTAATGAAGTTTGTTAATCATCTTTTTTTCTTATTTTCTTATTTTCTTATTAAAGACTGTCAGGATCGAGCGAAGCTCGATGTATCCCTCTAGTAGAGAAATAAAGAGGAAGGACATTTTTGTCCGAATTAAAAAAAATGAATTTTCGTATATAAAAAATTAGAGTAAATATTGGTAAGGGTAAATATCCATAATCAACATGATTTGAGGGGTAAATATCCAAATTTAAAGATTAGAGGGGTATATTTCCAATTAGATAATATTAGAGGAGTATACGTCCAATTCCCAAAAAATAATATAACATCCTTAAAACAATTACCTCTAAGGAATTTCTTCTGTGAGAATAAAAATATACTAGACTTCAGCAAATTATATTACATGGACGCGTATAAAAATAACAATGGGAATGCGTTTACAATATTTTGGAAATGTTTTTCAAGTTAAGTTTTGAAGTTTGTTGTTAGTTGTTGACATTATAACTGCTAAGTCAAGCAGTGTTGCGCGATTTAGGACCAACTGGTAAATAAAAAGGAAATTGATTACTGTCATCTGCAGTTTTATCATCTCTGCCATCGCTAAATATAAAGTGAACATATATAGCAAACAAAGTGAAAATATAGATGATCTAAGTGAACACATATAAACAAATAAGTTCAATGAAAATTAGTTGAATATGCATGTAAACTTTTGAATAAGTGATGATAATACTTATTTGTTTATAACTGTTCACTTAAATCGTCTATATATTCACCTTATTTGTTGTATATGCTCACTTTGTATTTAGCGATGTCTGGAATGGTATATTTGCCGATGGCAAATATAATTCCTGAAATAAAAATACTGAGAACAATGCGTCAAAAACCCACAACAAATATATTAGAAAGTCTCATTTTGACAAGACTCTGGTAAAACGGCTCCGAATTAATTTTTCCAAACACGGGTATCAGACGGCTCAGTACTGAAACTAAAGTTCATTTCGAAATAAAAGTGGTTTTGTTGACAATTATATGTGAAGAAAGAATTCATTCAAAAATAAATCGAAGTATAATACGGCATACATAACTAGGGGTGCATAACGTGGAAAACGACCACGAAAGTGGTCATTTTCGTTAACCGTTGCATTGATGCACGAAATTTTTGTACTTATTGCGTTGATTGTTGCATCCGTTTAATACATGTTGCGTTGATCGTTTTGTTGATGGGAACGATCAAAACGGTTATAACCGTCTTTGACTACCTAACCGTTTTGCATTTTTATTAAGATGCAAAAAAATAAACTATTCTGCATTTTCTATGAAATAGAGATAGAGAAATGACAGGTTAGGTCAAGCGGGAAAGGAGGAGGAGGCACCATCATCACCTCTCGCTCTCGACGACGATTGTACTAGGTGGTGCAGAAGAGAGAGAGATAGATGTGACTGTGTTCGGCGGATAAATGACGGGAGCGACGCTGCAGAAATCTAATTTTACTCGTTTCTCCCTCGATCTCTCCGCTGAGGTCCTCTGCAATCTAATAATAAAACACGAAAAAAATTTTAGACGAAATGCGCGAAATAAACGACCACGAAACGTACCAGTTTCACTAATCGTTCCATTCTAAGACGAAACAATATTTCTATTTGCGTTAGTTGTTCCGTTCCTTAAACGAAACTAAAATCCTTATCCGTTACCGTTCCGTTTCGGACGAAACGAAACGAAAGAACGATTGAAACGGCTACCGTTTTCAGCCCTATACATAACATAGACATAGTTGATAAAAAAATATCATATAAAGGTCAGATAGCAGATAGCCCAACTAAATGAAAGAGAAAAGATATCCAGCCCGGCCGGCCCACAAAAAATTAATCGTTTTTCCCATACAAAACAGAAATGATATGGGCAGATTTACCGTCGCGAGTCATGGCGCGTGAGTCTCACGTGACTAGTAATTTTTGTGTCTGTTACAAATATTCAATTTAATAATGAAATATGTTCATTTTAATAATCACAAGTATTTAGTTAAATGCATCAATTAATGGTTTAATATAAAATCGCGCTTCAATCTTGGAGAGAGACGGACCAGGATAGAGTCGAAAAAAATTTAATTTGAACCAGACCGGTTCATGACCCTTTCTAATTTTTTTCATGTAATTTTTGTCCGGTTCGCGACCCATTCGCTTGGTTTAGTAATAATATTTATATTTTGTATTGTAACTAACTGAACATTTATACTCAATTAACTGAACATTTGTATTTACCCAACTGAACATTTGTATTTACTAAACTAAACATTTATATTTAATAAAATAAACAATTTTACTTATAATATTTATATATTTTTTTAATTAACGGAACATTTATATTTAAATAATAAAATATTTGTATTTATTAAACTGAATATTTACATAATAAGTGCGCTTGCGCTGGATCATAGCTGAGACGTTTCGGTGCACAGAGCGCGATGCACTGATGGCACTAATCAATTTTCATACAAAAATGGGATACAAAAAGTGTAGCCTAATTACTGCTTAGTGCGAATCAGGTCCCACGCATCAGTGGCACAAACCCATCTTCTTTATCCTCTCTATCACCGAAATACACCTCACGCTTTCCCCAAAACCCAAACCCCTCCTCCTCCGATCCTCAATCCATCAATCAATCAATCAATTAATCAATCACATCCATACATTCACCAGAAAAGAAGCGGGTAACTTGGAGGATTCAAGTGGTGGTTGAAGATCTTCCAACAATGACCTGACTACTACTGCCTCCTATTCCTATGGTAAAAGCTCCTTACTTTATTCTAAGTGAGGTACTTCACAAACAAACTGCAATTGGTTTTATTTATGACCGATGCTTGTAATTAAAAATGTCTTTCGAGTTTGTATTGAAGTTGGTTTGGTTATCAATTTTCAGATTCTATGATGTTCAATATCAAGAAGGCAATAAAGGAGATGCTTCCTGTTGTCAAGAGTGGATTCACTTTTGGAGTTCCAATCTCAAATTATTCTCACGGTACTGACCCAACCTGCCTCCTCACTTCTCACTTATATTCAATTTATATGCCAGTAAAGTTTCAATTTGATGCTTTTGTTCATACTATTATGGCCATTCTGATATAGGAAGAAATCCGAAGCCTGTATTATCTATCAAGTCTTCAGTTAAGCCTTTCAAATTATTTCCTTCTTTGGGGCGACCAATTTCAAGTTCCTCAATTCAAGTCCAATCAACTGATCAAGAAATTGTGATAGCACTAGGTAGCAATGTGGGCAACCGAATACAAAATTTCAATGAGGCCCTTCAGTTAATGAAAAATTATGGGATGACAGTCACTCGGCACGGTTGCCTTTATGAGACAGAACCTGCTTATGTGACCGATCAACCCAAATTTTTGAACTCAGCAATCAGGGGAACCACCAAGCTGAAACCTCATGACCTTCTAGCAGTGTTAAAGCGAATTGAGGCAGAGTTAGGTCGTACCAGTGGGATCCGGTATGGGCCAAGGCCCATTGACCTAGACATACTCTTCTATGGTCATTTACGTGTCAACTCCGATGTTTTAACAGTACCGCATGAAAGAATCTGGGAGAGGCCTTTTGTATTAGCCCCTCTGATAGATTTATTGGGGTCATGTGTAGAAAATGACACGGTTGCTACATGGCATTCTTTTGCGAATTGCCAAAATGGGCTTTTTGATATTTGGGATAAATTAGGGGGAGAGTCTTTGATTGGGAAGGAAGGTATAAAACGGGTATTACCCTTAGGAGACCAATTGGTTGACTGGTCAAAGAAGACACATGTCATGGGGATTCTCAATCTGACACCTGACAGTTTCAGTGATGGTGGGATGTTTCTAGAAGTGGACGATGCTGTCTCACATTTCAGGTCCTTAGTTTCAGAAGGCACTGACATAGTTGACATAGGTGCACAATCAACCCGACCATTTGCTGAGAGATTGACAGTTGACCAAGAGCTTGATAGACTAATTCCAGTTTTGGATGAAATCATAAAAATACCTGAGAGCAAAGGGATTATCTTATCAGTTGATACCTTCTATGCTGATGTGGCTGCTGAGGCAGTTAATCGAGGGGTTCATGTTGTTAATGATGTGTCAGGTGGGACCCTTGACCCTAAAATTCTCAGTGTGGTTGCAGATCTGGGGGTTCCCTTTATCACGATGCATATGAGAGGAGATCCTTCTACAATGCAAAATTGTAACAACCTGCATTATGGAGATGTATGTAAGGAGGTGGCTTCAGAGTTGTACCAACGGCTCTGTGCTGCAGAGTTAGCGGGTATACCATTGTGGAGAATTGTTGCTGACCCAGGTATTGGGTTCTCAAAAAATACTGAGCATAATATTGAATTAATTTCAAATTTGCCGATTGTTAGGAGAGAGATTGAAAAATTTAGTCTGGGTGCTTCTCATGTGCCATTTTTGGTGGGACCCTCTAGGAAGAGGTTTCTGGGTGAGATTTGTGGCAAACATGACCCGGTAGCAAGAGATCCTGCTACAGTTGCTGCTGTCACAGGGGGTATTTTGGGTGGTGCAAATGTTGTACGGGTTCATAATGTAGGATTTGGTGTGGACGCCGCCAAGGTGGGTGATGCGCTGCTCAAACATAGGAGGAAAGCAGACAATTATTAATTTTAATTCTCAGTTGTAGTTTTAGAGCTATATTTTTTTGATGAGTAGAGATAGCCAGCTTGCTAATTTAATAAGTTCTTTTGAATGAACAATAGGGGTCAAGTACCTATCTTTTGCATTATATTAAATAAAGGTAAATTACATGGTCTAGCCAGCGGTTAAATAGAGGTTTCGTATTTGACACAGACAAAGGTTTTGTATTCAACACATCGGTTCGCTTTGTCCGTCCTTTTATATCAAGTGAATATGAGTTTGTTTTCCTCATATATATTTTTTAAACTTCATGAAAGGCCCTTTTCTCTTTTCTTTGTTTTTCTGCTTTTCTTTCTTAGTTACTTTTCTCCTCACTTATGGTATTATGTCCTTGTTGCTGGTTTGAGGTGATTGATATATTGTTGCTTTTATCATTCTGTTTTTTTTTAGGTGGGAAACATTTCATTGCTTTTAATACAGTATTTTAAATTAATAGTAAAGAATTTGATATTTTATAGAAACTAAATAATCATGAAGCATTGCATTTTGGAATTCTACATATATGATGTCGTGCAAGTTCTTCGCATGTTGGTTTTTGCTGTAACTAAATATTGTTGATCTGCAACTGCAATTTTTTTTTTCTTTGTGGTTTTGGGTATGTCCATATTTCCACTTACTTCTGTGGAAGGAAAGCCCGGTAGTACGTTGTATGTCATAAAAAATAAGAAATTGAGTGGCGCAGAAAGCTTGTATAATGATTTATTAAGTTTTGAAGATTTCAGTTTACATTTGGCCCCTCTGCTCGGAAGCTTGGCCGAACTAGCCGAAGTGCATAAACGGTTGAAGACTCTGAGACTTTTAGCAGCAATCAAACGGTTAAAGAGGGAAAAGATTGTGGCATAATTGTTGCTTGAGTACTTCGGATGAACCGAGGGCCAAGGCTTTAAAGAGATTATTAAAGGAAAGGATGGATGGGTGGTGTTGGGTTCTTAGCAGCGAGCAGGCGGTGGAGCAATTGAAGAGCTTCTTCAAAAGTAAGAGTGCCTGAACGACAACGTTCTTGTACAAGCGATTCCAATTGACTGAGCGTCTGAGCCCCATGACCAATATTGAAAATGGTCGCACTGAAACTAGCCATAAATGATAAATCTCTGAAAATCAGTTGATTTCCCAGAACTTGTATCTGCAGATCATACCACAATGACGTCCTAAAAGTAACTCAGGAGATTCCTACAAAAGAAAACGAAAGCATAATGAATAAAATTATGCATGAAAGGGCTGAAACAATAGGCAACAGAACAAAATTAGTTAGGCATCAGTACAGAACGCGATAGGCACCTTTGCTTAATGAATTTATACTTTACTTGGCTTATAGGTAATAATATAACCACTGCACAAGTGACTTTTGAGGAGGTTATATGCGTAACCACTGTACAGAGCGTGGTTGGCCTTGTTGAATTTAAAAGAAGAGAAGAGGTTGATAATAGCTAGCTTGTTCTGGCTCCATGAATGAAAGCAAGGATATCTCTGACAGTCTCAGGGGCATCTCGACTAACAGTTGGTGATCAATGAAAGGGAGGGAGGGAGCTTATATATTTGTTCCGAGGAGAAAGGGAGAAAGTGTGTGGGAGGGAAGACTGAATTATAGGAGGGAGCTGCTCCCTGAAACTGAAAGTGAAAACACTCACTCAGAGATCCGGAATTCAGGATGGATGTTTCATGTTTTGTTCAGGTATGGATCTAAGGCTGTGTTTGGATGGTGGGAAGTGGGAAGAAGGAATAAGGAATAAGGAATTTTTTCAATAAATTTATTCCTAACCATTCAAACTCTTCACAAAAGTTACACACTTCCCAATAAATTTACCCATTCCCAATAAATTTCTTCCATTCTTCCTTCTTCCTACTTTATTCTCAACACATCCAAACGGAGCCTAAGAAATGATCCAGGAACCGTACTGAAAGGTTCAGTCGCCTACGATCACCAGGACTGAACCGGTGCTAGAGTTGGTGTCTATCATAATTTAGGAATAACTATGGAACACAAAACCTAATTGATGCCCTCATCTAAGAAATGACTACTAAAGAAGAGACTTAAATCGTTAGAATCAAAAGTTCAAAATCTAACTCACTTACACAAACAAGGGTAATAAAGACCAAGTTAAACAGTCTAGTATCATATTCTGTTTCTGGTTGTCTTCATAATCTAGAACCAAAATTTGCATCCTTAATATTTTTGCCAAGTTAAAACCAGGTGGCCTTTAGCTTCTAATTTGCTACAACTTTGGCTCTAACACAACTTTTGAAGTAAATACAAGACGCAACAGTAATTAATTTGAACCACTAGAGTTGGGATTCCCAAATTGTACCATCAGAGTACTCAATGCAGGACGTAAATTGAGAAAAAGGGAAAAAAGATTTATAAAAATCCATGAGTTCTAACCTAAATTCAGAAGGGCACACAATGATTAGAGATAGTTTGTGTCGCCTTCGTACATTTCATAGAAGAAGAGGTCGCGAGCTCGTGTAGGCAACATATATGAAGTGTGAAGAGATGATATCTCAGCGGGGCATTTCACGCCATTAGATTCTTTGATATGGAATCGAGAAAAGAATCCTTTAAAATAATTCAAAGATACAATTCATTACGATGGAAATTTAGCAGTTAAAACTAGAAGGAGAAACACACCTTACATAGATGACAAAAGTGCCTTCTTTAGTGTGAATAAAATATACAAAAAAAAGAAAATAGCTAGCCAAAGAAATATATCCGTTTATTTGGAGCCGAAGTTCCTTTTGCGTTTTTGTTTCTTTTATTTAGTACTTTGTTATCACCCAATATTTGAGCCGAAGTTCTTTAGTGCCTTTCTTTATGTGCTCCATCTCCCAATTTTTGGAGTTGTTTGCAATTATTTTATCACCAATATGCACATTGAATGGTTTAAAATTTTAAAAGCATACAAGAGATTATAAGGCAAGAACAAATTCTTGACATGGCTAAGAACAAAGGTGATTAAGTGGATGTAGTGAATTTGAAATTTAACTAAACGATTCATCGGAAATATTTAAAGTTGAAAGTCTCCATTATAATCTTTACTTGAAAATAAAAACTTCTAATCAAAAGCATAGCAAGTCTATTAAAATTAACTCTGCTCATTTTCAGTGAATGATGATTTGAGTTGCAACAGAACAAAACAAGTGGAATAGTGTTATAGTACTTTATTTAAACTAAAGAACCATAAATAATTTGAGTCACCCCATATTGGTGGATTATGAGCCGAAGTTCCTTTTGCGTTTTTGTTGCTTTTATTTAGTACTTTGTTTCATTTTCGAAAAGGGAAAAAATCTTGGAAGATAAGATCGCAGAAAATTCAGAACTGCTGGACCCGGCGAAATAGAGATTTGTGAGTAGTACAATAATTTGGGTTGAATGAGTCGCTAGGTAATAAATGTCAGGCCATCTAATATTTATATTTGTCATGCGAACTCAAGAGCCAAGACATCAGCCACAAACTGATCCATCAGTTCTGCTAGGTGGTATCGCTGGAGATAAGGTTGAAGACAATTCACAACTGCTATGGAGAGAGCTTTTATAAGGAGAAATTGCTTTGGCAAATGGCAATGGCTTATTTTAATTTGAGAATTTGCAAAATGTGTTCTAAAGTCATTTCAAATAGATTTAAAAGAAAATATTAGTACGTTGTTGGATATATATGGGAGTGGCTAGTGTCAACATATAGGACACATACACTTGTCCAACATGATAAAATTTTAATTTTTAAAATCAAAATAGTCGATTCAAACCGCTCAAGTTGTTGTACGTAATAAAATCTTCGTGGAGACAAAATTCTATATCTTTTTCCAAAATTTTTTACTATTTTTTGAAATTGTTTAATATGCTCAATCTAAAAAGTTATGAGCCGTCCAATTTTGAAAATTCGAAAAAATAATTAAAAAATTTGAAAAAATATAAAATTTGATTTTCAAGGATAATTTAATATATAGATCATATTTAGCGATTTAGATCGGCCATCTGAAATTTTAGTGGTCAACATTTGAATCGTGTTTGACATCCTATATGTTTGATTCTAGCATTATTCTATATATATACACTACGGAAAAAGGACCTTCTGTAACGGCACTTCTGTAACGGTTTTTCAAATAACCGTTACAGAATAGTGAGGCATAAGGCGGGAAAACTGGCGCCACAAATCTGTAACGGTTATTATTTAAAAACCGTAATAACATTTCCGTCATGGATGAGGAAAAAAGTGCATCCACCTTCTGTAACGGTTGTTCGATAATAACCGTTACAGATTTCTTATATTCTGTAACGGTTATTATACGACAACCGTTACAGAAAAAATAAAAAAAGAAAGAAATTAATAATAATCTTATGTAACGGTTATATATAAATAACCGTTACAGTATCTCTCTAAATCTGTAACGGTTATTTCCTAATAACCGTTACAAAAAGGCAAACCTTTTTTTTATTTTGTTTAATGATTCTGTAACGGTTATTGGTTAATAACCGTTACAGAAAGGTTATGTATTTAGGTCTCTCTCCCTCATTAAGTCTCATTTTCCAGCCGCATGTCCCCTTTTCTCTCTTCTTTTCATTTATTGCGAATTTGTGGTATCCACTTTCACTCCAAAAAATAGCAAAAAATTTATAAAAATTCTGAAAAAATAATAATTACAAAGAGAACAAGAAGAAGAGCAGATTTAAGGTAAAAAATAAAAAATTTGAACCGTATTTTTTCATATTTTTTCCTTATTTATTTCGGTTTTTTCATAAGAAGGAGAGCAAATTCAACGGATCGAAAGATAACAAGAAGGAGAGCAGATTCAACGGATCAAAAGTCATGAATTCCTCGAGTGAATTCCTCTATATATATGCTTCATCTCTTCGGTATATTTTCATAAACTCCTCTTTTTTTTAAATTATTTTCATTTCGTTAATAATTTGATTAACAGTAAAGAAAACTGTTAATTTAGTGTTCAAAGTACATAAAAGAAAACTGAAAATAAAACTGAAAATGAGCCTTAAGGGCTTTCTTCCAACACTATATCTAAACATCACACAATTTTGATTAACAGTACAACAAACATACATCTAAACATCACACAATTCTAATTAACAGTACAACAAATATACAAGTTTAACTTGAAAGGGAAACCACCACTAGAGCTTGTAGAATTTAAAATAAATAAATAACCGAGAAGTAAAAAAACAGCAGCATCTAGGTAGAGGATGTGTCATCAGTGGAGCCATTGCTCTTCTTTGCTGCTTCCTGCTTCTTTGTCAAATCCATGAAGGTTTTTTCCATGTCTGTTTTCAAGTCAGTCCAATTATTGAAAAAGTTAAATGTATTTATGTAAAGATTATACAAGGAAGTTTTTCCTTTGTCTCTAAATGTGTTACGACTTCTTATGTTATCCCTATTGGGGTTAAATTGATTTTCTAGACTGACATTCCTCTCTAATTGGGAGCTGTCAATAGAAATACCAATATCTTGAAAGAAGCTATTCTCTAAACTAAAGGATTTATGTATTGTAGAGTTATTTAGGGCTTCAGCACATATTGTCTAGAAAGAAACTATTCTCTAAGCTATTTAGGGCTTCTGCACATATTATTACTAGAAAGAAATGTGATTGTAGAGTTACCTTCTGTGGAGAATGACATCTTGCTGGGCTCCTCTGAGGGTGTCTTCATGAATTCATCGACTAACTGGTCCTCAGTACAGGTTGTATTGTCACTATCATTTGTGCGGGAGGAGTTGTCACTCTCTGTGTCAGTTTTTTCATCCTCAGCATCAGTCTCCTGAGAGTTTAGGTTGAACCCAGGGGGTACACTGGGCCCACTGGTGTGCCCTGGGCCCTCATGTTGAGCTCTGTGGCTCTCTTTCCTAGCCTGTTTCATCTCCTTCCTGAACTGTGCCTCCAGATCTTCTTGTACTCCTTTGCCTTTAGCAGCAGAGTGTGCAGGTTTGATTATCCTGGTGTCTCCAATGAGAACTCCTGTCTCCTTAGTTCTGCTTCTTTCCTTGGTTTGTGATCTAGTGATCATTGAGGGGATGACCTCATCTATCTTCTTTTTTTTTACTTGAATATTATTGGGGGTTGTGGTTTTTGCAGTCTTTTTCCTTGCTTTTCTCTTGCTCTGTCGCATGGTTGTAGTACTGCCAGAATCAACCCTAACAGGTGGAATGATACTTTGCAGTCTTGCCTCATCAGCAGGGGACCATTCAATCCTAGGCAAAACTTTGATGTATTCATGACGTGGGTTTCTGATTTGTGGTTCCTCAACTACGTACTGAACCCGAAGTAGGTCAATTTTTCCATTTCTTCTGTGTAATTCAAATGCACGAGAGGCTGATATTCTATCCCTATATTCAACCACTACTTCAACTCTAGCAAATCTGGCATCTATACCCATGTATGTTGGTGCATCATCATGTAAAACAATACCAAAAGAGAAAAAGATGTTTGCTCCATACCATGAGCACCATCCAAATGGAAGATCAGCAATTCTTACCCATAGCCTCACACTGTCTGCTCTGGGGTCTAGTTCCCTTGGAGGATCAATGAGGATGGGAAATGGCCGCCTCATGTTGTTTTCATATGTGATTTCAATGGTGCCTTTTCTGAACATCTCATCGCGCCATTGCTCAGAGGGGCCGATTATGAGAATCGGTTTTCTAGGAGTGTAGTCACTCTGTGTTGTCCTGCAGGGAGGCGTCTTCTCATCTCAATCATGACATCAAGCAAAGTTACACCTTCCATGGTTTGGATGACAATGGATTTGGTGATCTCTGCACTGGCCGGAGCAGTGATGTCGTCTTCATCAACTCTGATGGGATCAAGGTTTTCCATGGTGGTTTTTGAGTAGAGAGATAGGAGGGAGAAGTGAGAAATGAGTTTGAAACTGAAAAGGCGTGGGGATCTACAGTAGAGTCATTTATAGTGAGAAATGAGTTTGAAACTGAAAAGGCTTATGAAGAGTTGCGTGCTTTAATTTGAAGATTGCAGTAGTGTTCAGATGAAGCATCTCTTCGAGTGTTCAGATGAAGCATCTCTTCGAGTGGATTGAATTGTAACTTATTCTTTTAACTGTGATATATATATATATATATATATATATATATATATATATATAGAGAGAGAGAGAGAGAGAGAGTTTTGCTATGGTGAGTTGCAACTCACCAAAGCATCCGTGAGTCGCGCTCAAAATTCAGAAATTAAATTCAAAACGACCGATCCAAACCGTCTAATACAATCTTCCTATTGAAATCTCCATGCAGACCAAATTTTATATTTTTTCGAAATTTTTAAGTATTTTTTTGAAATTTTAGAAAATTATTAATCTAATTAGTTCTGAACCGTTCAAAAACAGCAGTTTTTAAAAATCCGAAATAAATACTTTAAAATTTCGAAAAAATGTAAAATTTGGTCTGTATGGAGAATTCAATAGGAAGATCGTATTAGACGGTTTGGATCGGTCGTTTTGAACTTAATTTCTAAATTTTGAGCGCGACTCACGGACGCTTTGGTGAGTTGCAACTCACCATAGCAAAACTCTATATATATATATATATATATATATGTTGCATGTGTTATCTAATGTAAATTGGGTACCAATTTGGTACCAATTCGGCTAGCAAATTGGGCTAGCCAATCAAATAGGCGAAACCCAAAAAAAAAAAGGAATTTTGTAACGGTTATTAAAAAATAACCGTTACAGAATATTATAACTTCATTTTTTTATTATAAACATTATCTGTAACGGTTATTACCTAATAACCGTTACAGAAGCCTACAGAAGACTGGCTTCTGTAACGGTTATTATCTAATAACCGTTACACATGTTCTCCAAATGTACCTCTTCCGTCCACAATACCATAACGGTTATTAGATAATAACCGTTGCACATGTTTTCCAAAAAGCTGTACCAGATTTTCCTTGCATAATACCATAACGGTTATTAGATAATAACCGTTACAGAAGAGGGGGCTACTGTAACGGTTATTGTCTAATAACCATTATAGATCTGTAACGGTTATTAGACATTCTGTAACGGGGGCTACAGTAACGTTTCGCGTACCGTTACAAATGCCTTTTATTAACCGTTACAGAAGCCAAAATTTCGCGTAGTGATACAATTATGGATTTAATATCAAGTAAGTTTTTTGGAACATGCAAATGTCATTTAATTAGTGATGAGTAAAAAATTGTTAATTTCAAACCAGTCGTAATAAAATTTAAATGAGACAGTACTGAATTAATAAAATATACATATTAAATTAAGATTTTATTTTTGTGTTCGTCAAAATATGCAAAGTAAAGAATTATGGAGAGGATGGTGATCCTTTCGTTCTTAACACTGTATTAATTTGTTCTCAATGGATCCAACCGCATTATAAGTTTATAACATTTCATTTAATTAATCGATACTGCGAATATAGTACAAACTCTTTCTGACGAATTATTTGTATTATTATTACTGGTGGTATTGTCGACTGTCGTTATATGCTACATTAATCAGGACTAAGGAGTGGTTGGAGCAAAGACCATTTATAACCAACAAACCTATGCATTGCGTCAAATCTTCCTATAATTACAAATTCCCTTAGTTGACCTGTTCAGAAAAATGGCGATGATGCTGGACGCTTTTCTCAACAATTTCAGCACCCTGCTAACAGAGATGGTTAAGGAGGAGGTTGGAATGTTGTGTGGTGTCCCTGGGGAGATTGAAAAGCTCGGGAGGACAGTGGGTGACATTCAATGCCTCCTCTCTGATGCTGAGAGGAAGAAGACAGAGAGCCAATCTATCGAACGATGGCTCCTGGAGCTCAAAGATGCCATGTATGATGCGGATGACATCATTGACCTCTGCCAGATCAAGGCTGAGGAACGCAGTGAGCGCCATGACGGTTCCTCCTCGAAATTCGGTTGTGGCCTCAGCATGCTCTCTTGCATCCGAAACCCTGTATTCGCTCACAAGGTCGGTACACAAATTAAGGAGCTTAATTCGAGGCTAAATGAGATTTATAAGAGGAGCTCAACATTGGGGTTGACTGAGTCGCGAGCTATGGTTGGGCAATCTAATGTCACCCGGCAGCACTCAGACTTCAGCAGCAAAACCGATCCATCAATTGTGCTAGCTGATATTGTCGGAGATAAAATCGAAGAAGACACAACAATGCTGGTGGATTTGCTAACCACAGAAGAGGAGGGTTTGACAGAAAGTGTTAGCGCTATTGCCATTGTGGGTATGGCTGGAATAGGAAAGACCACTCTTGCAAAAAAGATCTTTAATGATCCAGAGATTCAGAGGGAGTTTTCTCTAAAACTTTGGGTTTGTGTGTCAAAAGATCTTAAAGGACTGGAATTGCTCAAATGTGCTATTCGGGAGGCTGGAGGAGACCATGGTGCTGCTGAGGACAAAGCGGAGTTGGTTCCACTGCTAGCGAAGTTGATCCAGGGTAAGAAATTCTTTCTTGTTTTGGATGACGTGTGGCCTGAGAGTGAAAAGGTTTGGAATGAACTACTGCGTGATGCTATGATTGGTGGAGCTTGTGGCAGTAGATTACTCGTCACAACTCGGAATGATAGGGTTGCTTGTTTCTTTCAACCAACAATGACACATCATGTCCAGAAGTTATCAGACGAGGATGCTTGGTCCTTACTCGCCAAGCAGGTACGTACATACATAAACTATTAATTAATATAGTATAATAAGAGTATAAATTGCTAATAAAATCTGATATATAGTCCAAATTGTATCTTGTTATTAGCTAGGTTAATAATCGATGTGTTTACTGTTCTTGGAAAATATACGACTGTGCTATTTTAAAAATAAATAAAATTGAATCGAAATTTAATAATTGATATTGAATCGCATTGATGCTATCGGGCGCGCGATTGTAGAAGATCCCAACGGTGCCAATCCCAATGGCTTGGTAGTACCTATTAAAATTTCGATTTAATATTATTTATTATTGAAAATTAATTAGCAATAATTACTACTAAACAAATCACAGAACATATCAATTGGTAACTCATGTTTTGTTGTTTTATAATAACACAATCTTTACATTGAAAAATTATAACAAAATATAATTTTACCAACCTAAGAATGCACTATTTGTCCGTCATTATATCATGCTATATATAAATGCTAAACACTTTTCACTTTGTGGGGATAATTTTTTTTTAACATAATATTTCTAATTACAAGGATAGCAGACGTAGATCTGAATCTTTAAACTGTTCTTGTAAATATTTTTTGATTCCCACAAATCTTTCCTAGACAAAATGTGGCTTGGCTCATTAATTACTACCGGACGACTTGGGGCGGCAACAACAAAAATCTTGTACAGCACATCAATATTGACTCGGTTTAGTATTATGCAATTCAAAATAATAAAAGTTTTCTACGTACTCACATTAATACTATGGCTTGGTATGTTAATTTTCTCATTTATTAGACGTGTGCATAGGGCTGTCAATGGGTACGGTACAGTACGGTAGAAGGTATTTTCATTACCGTACCCGTTAAAATTTTCTTTACCCGTACCCTACCCGTACCCGTTAAAAAAAGCTTTACCCGTACCTTACCCGTACCCGTTAAGAATTAACGGTACGGTTACGGTAACGGTAAAAAATAAATATAATAATAATAAAATTTGTACACTCTGTATAAATAAATTATATCAATAAGTATATTAATAAAGTGCAACAATGGTGGCAAATATTTTAGGTTTATGTTTTTTTATTTTTTCGTACACTGAATGGAAAGAATTATAAATCTTAAATAAAATCTAGCAATATTTTTTTACCAATCATGCAATATAAGATGCCATATGTATCATGTAATTGTATCTTTTTAATTGTGGCAATTACCCGTTATGAAAACGGTACGAAATAACTTTACCCGTACCCGTACCCGTTAAATTAACGAAAAAATTCCTTACCCGTACCCGTACCCGTTAACTTAACGAAAATAAAACTTTATCCATACCCGTCTTATACGGTACAATACGGGTTGGGTAAACGGGTAAACGGGTTTCATTGACAGCCCTAGTGTGCAGCATTAGTAAAAATATTAATTATGAAAATTATTTTTCTCCTATAATTTTGCATTTAGTATGAATTCTATACTTGCCAAATTTATCCATCCATCAATCATTTTATATTAATTTAGGGATTTAGTATGAATTCTATACTTGCCAAATTTATCCATCCATCAATCATTTTATATTAATTTAGGGGTCGTTTGTATTGGGCCGGAATTAGGAAAATCCCCGAATTTCCTTATTCCTGGAGAAAATAGCGATCCAAACACTGAAGGAATAAGTTGGAAATTTCCAACTTCTGCGCATATCTTCTTCCGAAAGGAGATGTTTGGAACTTATTTTAAAACATTTCCTCCGTCCTTCTCTCTCAATAAAAAATAATTTTTCGTCCTTAGCTCCTCACTTATTGCAAGCCCCAATAATTACTCTCCCAACGAAGGAGTTAGACTGCAATATAATATATAAAGAAATTATTATTTTAATAAAACAAATTCCTTCCTTATTTCTAACATCATCCAAACAACATTTCCTATTCCCGAAATATATTCTTCCTACCTATTCCTAAATTCCCACTTTTCCATATTTTACGCCAGGATTTTGAAATTCCACCTTATTCCTAAGCGATCCAAACAGCCCCTTAGTATATGTACCCAATATCATGGAATTATCGTATTTTTATTATCATTTTATATTATTTTGGGTGCACAAGAAGAAGCACAAGAATAAAAATTTGGATAAGAATAAGCTAAATTTCTTATTACAACCCAAACAACATAAGAAATTTGAGCTCTTATTCATATTCTAAAAAAATCATGATATTAGAATAAGAAATTTGAACAAACACGCATTTCTAGAATTTTAATTCTTATCCCTTAGTTTTTTGACCTTTATCGTATATGTCCCTCACAATTTATGAGACACATCATAAGTTTGTAATTTACTATAATGCGATTTTCACAGGTGGCACTCAATAAATCTGACAGTGAGTCACTCAAAGATATTGGGCTTGAACTAGTTGAAAAATGTGATGGTTTGCCACTCGCTATAAAAACAATAGGTGGAGTTCTTCGTGGGAGAGGAAAAAATATAGATGAGTGGCAAATAATTTCAAAAAGCAATTTGTGGTCTCTGGATGACTTATCCAGTGATTTTCCTCACGCATTCTACTTGAGTTATGAGGATCTTCCATCGCATTTAAAGCAATGCTTTATCTTTTGTTCTCTTTATCCTGGAAATTTTGTGTTTGAAAAATTAAATTTAGTCTATTTGTGGCTGGCAGAAGGATTTCTATGTGACAAGGGGGATTTGTCGTTTTATGAGATGGGGATAGAATATCACAAGGAGTTAGTTTGGCGGAATCTTTTGGAAGTGGATAAAAACTACTACGGTCAACCGTTATGTAAAATGCATGACCTATTGAGATCATTTGCTAGAGATAAGGGAAATGGTGATAGTTTAATTATGAGAGAGAGAGAATCAGTTCGTAGGCGTGAATCCTTTTTGAAACTACGACGACTATCAATTGAAAATAGTGCGGTTGATTTGGATTTAGATTTTATAAATGAAGGAAAATCTCTAAGAACATTATTGCTTGTGGATCGGATTGATCCTCTTTCTTCCAATTCACTTCTATCATTTTCTCACCTAAGAATTTTAGATTTTTTCAATTCCAATATCTCTCGCCTCTCTGGTTCTGTTGGTGGCCTCGTGCAGCTGAGATATTTGAATGCATCTGGAACAAATTTAAAAACTCTTCCGAATTCTATTGGCAATCTTAGAAAGCTAGTATATCTGAATTTCGATGAATGCAACAAGTTATCACATGTTCCTTCTAGCATTGTGAATCTAGTAGAGCTGAGATTTCTCTCCTTTTATGGGACTAACATTAAGGTTTTCCCAGCGGGCTTGAAAAAACTAAAGAAGCTGATTCATCTTTATAATTTTCAGCCAGGCCACAACCGTTCACAGGATTATAATTCTAGTAGCCTTGAAGATTTAGGAACTCTGTCCCTACTTTCAATGCTTACATTAGGAAACTTGGAAAATGTAACTGATATCAACGTGGCTAAAGAGGCTAACCTCAAGGAAAAGGCTCATCTCAAGGAGCTCTGGTTTTGTTACAAGCCAAACAGGGGATATCAAGTTTCTAAATCAATTGAAGAGAAAAAAGTAGTAGAGGATGTACTAAATGAGCTTTCTCCTCCTCCATCTTTAGAAATTCTTCAGATTGTTTGTTACTTTGGTGATCGGCTTCCTAATTGGTTGCACGCGGGAGCAAACCCACTATTACTAAAATTTCTTAGATATCTTAAGATAGAGCAATGTGAATGCTTTAGCCAACTCCCTCCGTTGGGCCTGCTACCAAACTTGGACACTCTTAGTATAATTGGTGCAGAATCAGTTGTGAGGATTGGACGGGAATTTTTGTTCGATGATAGCCTGAGCCACTCACCGATCCTTCCTTTTTCCCAATTAACAGATCTCGGTTTTCGTGATATGCCGTCTTGGGTAGAGTGGTTGTGGGACGAGAGACAACCGGCAATGCCCAAATTAAAAGAATTGTACATTTACGAATGCCCCAAGTTGAGTTCACTTCCACAGGGCCTTTTGTGCCATGCAACTTCCTTGGAGGTGCTGCAAATTAAAGCTGTTGAACAATTAAAATCAGTAGAGGATCTGCGATCAGTCAAAGAACTTTATGTTGAAGAAAGCTCAAATTTAGAGAGGATATCAAACCTACCTAACCTCTCATTTATTCAAATCGTGAACTGCCCAAATATAAAGATACTGCAGAATCTTAAACCTCGTTATAGAATGTTTTTAATAGATTACGAAATGGAAACTCTCCCAGAATACTTAAGAAAAGCAGAGGTAGAGAAGCTGACAGTCTGGTGTACGGAGGAACTGCTTGTAATGATTGCAAGCCTCGAAATAGGCACTTCTGAGTGGCAAAAATTCGAATACATTCCCAGGGTGAAGTTCTACGGTGGTGATGATGAATCCCTATATGCCACCTATCAAAGGACACCTTTCCGTTTCACCACAAATGTTGATAGCTCAGCTCTAAGGTATGTATATATATCCTCATCGTTTTTATCAAACACATTGGCTGCAACCAGCAAATAGACGGAAATTAATTTGACATACTCCTACCATTTATTATCAAATCGTTCGAATCAACTCAGCTTTATAAATAAAAACGTTCTTTGCTTGCTAATTTGTTCGACCCAAGGAATTATATGATATATTTTTGTTTGTTTCTGCTTTTTTGGTTGTTAATTCAATTGGTTTTCTATTTTAAATTACTAATAGACGGTTACTATAATATATAAGGAGATATTTTTGTTTCAATTTTTTTTGGGTGCTTTGTTGTTATTGATTTCCATTGGTATTTTCAGTTTAGAAGAGGACTGACCGACTGATACATATCGCCCCTGGGCTGACTATCTTACAAGGAAAAATCGCCTCAGGTTAATTCGCCAATAAAAAAGGTACATTATATCTAGATTTAATTAGTTTTACATATTTAAATCAGTGTTGATTTAGATTGATGACTGATAACATTTATTTTCACGAATTTTTCTTAAGACATCATCATATTTGTTTCATTTTCAGCATATTTCTAATATTCGTTCTAAAAAAAAAATGCCTTAGCATTACTTGACAAATGAACTCGCAAGGGTCGAATATTTGACTTTTAGAAAAACAGTAAAATTTCTATGCGAGGCTTCATTTTATATGGTTAATCAGTTACGAAGTATAACATAATAAAATCTTTTACGGATAGAAAAATTGGCTCGCAACTTCTGACTTATTTAATTTCACAACTTTTAAGCATAAAGGAATCCAAGGGGTTTTGAGATTTTTAATTTAGTTGCATATTTTTCAAGAGTAAGAATAGACTTTTTTTTTTGTCATTTGTTTTGTAACAAAAAGTTTTTGAAAATTACACAACACCAGATATATATGAAGCACAAAAGAAAATTCTAACAGTAATCTTCAAAATGTATTATCGAAGAAATGTTCATTAATTATGTTCGCTTTATGCTTTAATCTATTCATGCTGAAGCTGAATGATAATTTTTTCTATCTAATAAAGATACAAATCCAGAAATTGTAATAACTAATTCTAATAGGTCTGTGAGCTTTTTTTATCTGGCTGAACTAATTTTTAATATTTTATACTTTTTTTTGTGTTGTCTTCAGTTGAGGTTTACGACCGAAATAATTATGATAATATGATTGGTGTTAATGATATTTTTTATGTTTTGTTCATGGGTCCTGCCGAAATATAACATAAAAATAACTTGTTAATTTTATATACATATATAGTTGACATAAGTTATGGAATCATGATTCTCTTTTATCCTCACTTGCATACTTGACTTGTTTGATGGTACGTTACAAATTCCATGGCCAACATGCATGTAGCCATGAAAGAAAGTGATAAAACCTAAAAATGTTTAATAAAGAAAGAGATAAACTGCCAAATTAAATCAATACTCTTTTATATTAAATTATTATATATTTTAAGTTTAACCCCTTGGAAATATGACCTTTTTAAATATTTTTCGTCGATGCTGTCCTGTGTCATGGCCTCATGGGGATTCTGATCATGCATTCGAATAGGTAAAAGAAGAGATTGTAAAACCATTGAGTTTCCGAATTTCTTAGCAGTAAAGTATTCCTCTTGTTCATAGTCATAGGAAGAGACGACTCCAGTGCATGATTTATGTTTCACTCTTCATTAAATTTGTACGAATTTTGCATCAATAATCGTATGACTTTATGGATCTTTACACTATGCATAGTTAGTGAAGCACTGGATGGAAGGAGCAGAAGCAGATGGAAAATCACCAAATTTTAAATAGTTTGGACGGTACGAGATAGGCCAGAGGAATTAAACAGACAGAAAAACGATTTTCCTCACAAAATTTGCTCTGTACGAGAAGTTTCCTTTCCAATTTGGTAAACATTCTTACAATTACAAAAGTACTCTTACTAATTGTGTTCATTATTTCACTAATTGCATTTTATATTCAATTAATAAGGATATTTTGGTCAATAGTCTCTCTTGTTTTGTGTTTTTTTTTTTTTAAATTCATTTGTGTAGAGGATGCAATATCCTAGGCAGAAAATCAGATTGTGATTCAAAGGCTGATGGAAAGCTTGTGATAAAAAGAAAAATTAGAAGAAATATGTGATTACTGATAAAAATATAAAATATTATTTTGTTATGGTCAATGGTATGAAGCCATGTAACAAAGCTAAACTAACTAATGAATTAAAAATACTTTAGCGATAGTAAGAATTTGGTATTTTGTGTGAACTTCTGGCACTTTGAACTTTGGAAATGTGGGTGCCAGTTTTAGGGTGCCATTTATTAGATATGAAAATTGTTTGTGGTAAATTATTGTAGGTAAGTGTTATCATTATGTTTCAGTAATGTTGGTTTTTGACAAAACATAATTAAATAATTAACTAACTAGGTTTGAACTATTATTTTTTGTTACTGATCTGATACTGTAGCTAGGTTATTAAGAAGTCGAACATCAAACTGAGAAGCTGGAGAGAGTTGCTTACTGAGTTCTGACAAGCGATTCATGCGAGATGATATGATATTTATTCAGGTTGAAAGGAAAATACGAAAACTTGAGAAACTCTTTTATTCAATCTGTATTTTTTCCGTGAGTCATCCTATACATATACATAGAAGAGAATATCTAGAAATAGAAAGCCGTGTAGTCTATTTCCTAATTACATTCTTAATATCAACTATTTCCTAATAACTCATAATTACAAAGATTATTTCCTTTAACACTCCTCCTCAAGTTGGAGCATACACATCTAACATGCCCAACTTGTTACATATACTATCAATGTACGCCTTCCTGAGGGGTTTGGTCAAGATATCTGCAAGCTGGAGATCAGTGTAGACATGCACTAATTGAAGGCACGAGGATGAGAAGTTGTGCCTATAACAAAATCTCGCACAATGTGGCAGTCTGCCTCAATGTGTTTAGTTCGTTCATGAAACACCTGATTCTTGGCAATGTGCATTGCTGCTTAATTGTCACAGTATAGCCTCATCAAACCAACATGCACAACACCTAGTTCTTTGAGCAATCGCTTAGTCCAAATTAGATCACATGACGTGTTCGCCATTGCGCGATACTCTGATTCTGCGCTCGATCGAGCCACAACAGTCTGTTTCTTACTCTTCCATGAAACAAGGTTACCACCAAAGAAGATACAAAACCCAATAGTGGATTTTCGACTTATAGGACAGCCTGCCCAATCGGCATCAGTGAATCCAGTTATCCTGTCATGTCCTTGGTCTGAATATACAAGTCCTTTCCCTGGTGATCCCTTGAGGTATCTAAGGATCCGAATTGCAGCATCCCAGTGAGTAGTGCGTGGAGCTGACATGAATTGACTCACAACACTTACTGGGTAAGAAATATCGGGCCGAGTGACTGTCAAATAATTCAATTTGCCAACCAATCTACGATATTTCTCAGGATCATTTAACAATTCTCCATTCTCTGGCATAAGTTTGCTATCAGGGATCATTGGTGAATCGGCAGGTTTGCATCCAAGCAACCCGCTTTCTGTGAGCATATCAAGCACGTACTTTCGCTGACATATGAGAATCTTGCCATCAGATCGTAATACCTCAATACCCAAAAAATACTTGAGGTTGCCGAGGTCTGTAATTTGAAATTGTTCACCTAAGAACTTCTTCAATGCACATATTCCATCATCATCGTCACCAGTAATGATGAGATCATCCACATACGCAACCAGAATAATCGTCTTTCCTTTCTCGTGCCTGTAAAAGACTGAATGATCATTAGCACTCCTAGTCATGCCGAAATGACTAAGAACTTGAGATAGACGGCCAAACCAGGCTCTGGGAGATTGCTTAAGGCCATACAAAGATCTTCGTAAGCGGCAGACCTTAGATGCCTCCTCCTGAACCACGAACCCAGGTGGTTGAGTCATATATACCTCCTCCTCAAGAATGCCATTAAGAAATGCATTCTTGACATCAAGTTGGTGCAGTTGCCAATGACGAGTAGCAGCGAGAGCAAGACAAATGCGAACAGATGCCATCTTAGCAACAGGAGAAAATGTCTCATCATAGTCAATGCCATAGGACTGGGAGTAACCTTTGGCAACTAATCGAGCTTTAAGTCGGTTAAGTGAACCATCAGGATGAACTTTAACTGTGAACGCCCACTTGCAACCAACGGCATGTTTACCAGGAGGAAGATGACACAAATCCCAAGTCTCATTTTTCCATAAAGCTGACATTTCCTCCTGCATAGCACTAAACCACCCCGGATGTTTCAGAGCTTCTGTCACATTCTTAGGAACAGAGTAATTATCAAGACAAGCAGTAAAGGCACGTTGATTTGTGGATAAGGCAGCATATGTACAGAAGTGGTCTAAAGGATAGCGAGTGCTAGGGCAATGGCGTGGTTCTTTGCGAAGGGCAATAGGAAGGTCAAGGTTAGATGTAGGAGGCGAAGAGTTTGTAGGACTTGGTTCATTGGCCGGTATAGGACTAACAACATCAGTGGTTAGTAGATGTAGGGAGTCAGGAGACGTACCGGTGTCATGGACCTGCATAGTTTGGATAGAGTTAACATCAACAGGGAGATTCTTACCTCGTCGAGTGTATACTTGAGTAGGCGCAGGAGGGGTCGTTGGTAACTCATTCTCAGGTAGTGAAGAGGAACCAATCTGAATTCCAGGATAGTTCAAAATAGACAAAACTGGCTCAGGAGCAGAGGATGTATTGGACTCAAAGTATGGTACAGACTCCAAAAAAATAACATCAGAAGATATAAAATACCTCTTAATAGTAGGACTATAACACCGATAACCTTTTTGTGTACCCGAATATCCTAAAAAGACACATCGCAATGACTTTGGATCAAGTTTTGTACGGCCAGGTCTAGAGTCATACACATAACAGACACAACCAAAAATTTTGGGTGGAACATGAAATAAAGGTGCAGATGGATACAAGACATTATAAGGTATGGCACCATCAAGTACAGAGGAAGGCATACGATTAATCAGATAGCATGCAGTTAGAACTGCATCTGCCCAAAAACAATGATGGACACGTCCATGAATCATCATGGTACGGGCAACCTCAAGGATGTGTCTGTTCTTTCGTTCAGCCACTCCATTTTGTTGAGGTGTATAAGCACAAGATGATTCATGAACAATACCATTATTTGTTGTGTATTGCACAAATTCATTTGAAAAATATTCTTTTGCATTATCACTACGAAGAGTTTTAACAGTGGTGTTAAACTGAGTCTGTACAAGAGAACAAAAAGCTACGAATTTTGTAAAAATTTCTTGTCGAGATTTAATAATAAATACCCAAGTTGCACGAGAAAAATCATCCACAAATGTAACAAAATATCGCAAACCAGACACAGATTCAACAGGACATGGACCCCATACATCAGAATGTACTAAAGTAAAAGGACCATCAGATCGACTAACGACTCTAGGTGGGTGGGAAGCACGAACATGCTTTCCCTGAATACATGACTCACAAACTAATTCTGAAATAGACTGAAATTCAGGTCGAATCTTCTTCAACACTTGGAGAGAAGGATGTCCTAACTGAGAATGAGCTTCCTTAGCGCTAACAGTACTCAAGTATGCCACTCGCTGAGGTGAGCTGTCCATGCAATATAATCCCTTGTCCTTATATGCAGTGCCAATCAACCTGTTCGTCCCCAACTCCTGAAAAATGCATTTAGATGGAGTAAATGTAACTGAGCAATATAATTGTTCTGTTATTTTACTTACGGACATGAGGTTTTCAGGAAAAGAAGGGACATATAAAACAGATGATAAAGGCATATCTTGTGAGATTTGGGTGGATCCAGTTCCTTCTATATGACAAGTTGAACCATTAGCTATTTGAACAGGTGGTTGTGAAGTGTTGATAAGGCCTGACAATATACTCTTATTCCCAGTCATGTGATCAGTCGCACCCGAATCGACAATCCACGATGATTGTGATGCTATAAAACAGGTAGAAGTCATACCTGAGTGGGCTAAAGTAGCCCTCGGAGTTTGAGATTGAGAGGTCATACTGGCACGAGAGAACCCGAGTTGCTCAAGTCGTTGAATCAGTGTTGCATCTTCTTCAGATTTCATGTGTCCCTCGAGTACTTGATCAGTGGTTGCTACCTGAGCACGCGGAGGAGGACGTGAGCCTTTTGGGCGCTTTGGGCAGTCCCACTTCATGTGCCCCCACTCCTTGCAATAGTGACATTGCACATTTTTATTAGTGTTATTGGAAGATCCCCCGTATCCTTTACCTTCTTTTCCAGCTATTTGTCTTGTATCTTTACCCTTGAAGGACCCGGCAACAAGCGCCGAGTTTTCTACTTGATGTATTGGGACACTACTCTCAGATGGAAACATATCACGTAGAAGATGATATGTAGTTGCTAAGGTTGGTGCAGTGGTTTGACCTAAAAGAATTGGCCGTGCTGTAGAGTACTTTGAGGACATACCCCCAAGAAATGTGAGAGTATCAAGCTGATCCCAAAGTTTCTCATAAGTAGTACGGTCAGGAGAGTATGGAAACAATTCTCTCATTTTATCAGATAATTTCTTGAAAGATGCAAAGTACTCAGTAAGGCTTGAGTCACCTTGTTCACACCGTGCATATGCTTGAGAAACAGCATATGTGTGGGCCATGCTTGCCTTTCCTGAGTAGGTGGCCTGGAGGTGATCCCACATCCCTTTTGTACTTTTAAATGTATGTACCATTGATAAGATTTCAGGTTCCATTGCATTCCACAAAATCATACGAATGGCACTGTCTTCAATTTTTCATTTCTTTACTTCATCCTCGGGTTTCTCTGGTGCATTATCAGTCAAATATTTTGCCTTTTCTATTGCCTCTAAACCAGTTTGGACAAATACAGACCATTGTTCCCAATTGGAATTAGATAAATTCACTGGCACTTTCAGCCATTTCTCAACCTGTTGCGTGGTTTGACTCATTTTGTTCTAATTATAAGAGAGACAAAAGAGAGATAACCAACCGTAGGCAAATCAGAGGTTTTGTTGGTGATGCAAAGTATTGTCGGAAGAACAGAATCAGAATCAAAGCCAGCGGAGCAGAACTGAAATCAGATGCAGCGGAGCAGAACTAGGATCGGTGGGCCGGTGGCGGGATAGCACAGAAATCAGAGGCAACGAAACCCTAGGAACCTGGCTCTTGATACCATGAAAGGAAAATACGAAAACTTGAGAAACTCTTTTATTCAATCTGTATTTCTTCCGTGAGTCATCCTATACATATACATAGAAGAGAATATCTAGAAATAGAAAGCCGTGTAGTCTATTTCCTAATTACATTCTTAATATCAACTATTTCCTAATAACTCATAATTACAAAGATTATTTCCTTTAACACAGGTAACTTGGTTATAATGAGCGTACCAGTTTAATTAGTCAGTAACCGATAATAAGATAATTATGCAAGTCTTTCTTGTGTTTTGACACAGCACATAATAATTTTAAGCATATGGGTAATTTATGACAGATATAAATTGAGGACTGAATTATCCAAATAATGCTTCTTGGTCAGGTAGAACCGAAATATATGTTCTTCTTTATCTGAGTATGTCTCAAATATTAAACCCATTTAAACGCATTAGGGGGTGGGGGGGGGGGTTGATAATAATTAAGTTGACACATAGCTTAGTAAAATAAGAATAACTTCAGTACAGGGGCTTTCCTCCCACAATTTTTTTTTTCCTTCATGTAGATCTGTCTCTCAGCCCAGCTTGTGAAAGTAGTGTGCAGCCGAGGTGCGGTCCAGCAGTTATGAGTGCACAGCCTAACAGAATGAGATGCAGCAGTTGTGGTGCGCACCACAGCTGAGGTGCTGTGGTGGTATGTATTGGAGGTGCGTTGCATCCGCTGTGTTCTTCCGCAGCCTAGCGGAGGTGAGGTGCAGCAGCAGTGGGTCCACAGTCCAGGTGTTTGTGTGGGACCGCAGCCTATGTGCGGTGTGGCAGCCATGGGATGCGCTTGTCGTGGATGCGCGGTCCCAGAATGGTCTTTTGGTCAAGTTTTTTTGGCGCAATCTTATGGTACCGCAGCGCTATTTGTGTAGCAGAACCACTTGAAGTGAAGCATGGTAGCAGCTGCGACCTAGATATTGTTGGAACATTTGTAGAAAACTCAAAATTCATTCTTTAATTATCATTTGATAATCTAATTAATTATCTTTCCCAATTTAAATAAATGAGTTGGTACAGACATTCGCATCTTTTCAATTATTTGAAAATATATGAACTGACTCATTATTCCAACAACCGATTCTATTTGCACCCTTTCACCACTTTTGACAGTCTATTAATATGTTGATTGTATTTATCCACAAATTACTTTTTTATATGGGGTAGTACAGAGCGAAGTAAAAATAAAAGGAGATAAAATGAAATAGGTTCTAACAAGTGCCTTCCTTCTTTGGCGCATCTAATTGCTCCGATTAATCTCTTCCATATAAACTTTTCTCTACTAATTTCATGAGTACGAGATTTCTCAATCTCTATTCTATTTGATCTATTCATTATCTCTCGTCTCCATCGCTGGATATTGAAGGAGTGATCCATCTCTTCTCTCATGGACGTATCCCTAAAGAGAAGAACAACCCGTGGTATCTTGGGGTGATTCCGAAGACCTCGTACGTGAGGGGAATACACCTTAGGACATAGTTCACTCGCCCGGGTAAACTTGTTTCAATCTATTTTACTTTATTTATTATTCTGATTTATTGAATATTGATTTATATTGATTTTATACTTAATCACAATCTGGTATTTGAAGCATTTGCTCTAACAATCTAAGGTGTAATCCCACTGGTTGTGATTAAGTTTTGCCTAATATTCTAATCTGATAGTTTTGTAAAATCGGTAGAATAAATGAAATCGCAAGTAAAACAGTAAGTATTGATTTATTATTTGAATTGATTTAAACGCATAAGGTCTTAGATGATTATTTGATTAAGTTCAATAAATTGATTTGAAGAGTCGCCTTTGTATTCTGAATTTGATGAATTTCAATTTTGTGTAAAATAATCATTCATCTAATTGGAATCTTTTTCTGAAGGATTTTGTAAATCCTCAATATTCCGTTTTGTGGAAAAATATACCAATATTCGATTGTAAAGTAATTACTCATTGGATTAAGATTTAAAATAATTATTAATGATATTTCTCTTTACTATTATTTTGTTGGTAAAGTGATGTTGATTAGTACAGATCTGAAATTTCCGAAGTAGGTCAGTAAAATAAATAAATAGAACTCTAAATCGGTAAATAGAGTTTTGTTGCTTCCTACTAGTTCGGTAATTAATCTCCGAACCGTAACGGAAAAAAAAATATTACATAAATTCTAATTGGAAGTATTGGAGTTAATTTGGCATTATTTCTTTTTATTCAAATGGAATTTGGATAACATCCATTATTTAAATTAAATATTAAATAAAATTTTAATGGATCTGGAATTATTAAATGACAAGAACAAATTAAAGCTTGGTCAATTGGCTAGTGTACATTTAATGTGAGTATCTAGTTAGGTACTTGTAATTTGAGAATTAAAATCTGCATATGAAATACTACATATGTACGCACACATATATATATATATATATAAAGAATAGGAAGAAATGTTAAATCCTATTAATTAATTTTATTATATCAATAAATTTGAGTCTGATAAAGTTAAGAACTGTTGTTGACATATAAGTACAAGAATATAAATTTCATTTTCGAAATTCATCTTCGTATCTTAAACAATAGACGGATTTCAACCATAAATTATTTTAAATGTGGAGTTCTGTATTTAAGTCTTAGTGATTTGTACACAAGATTAATTTTTGTTTGGCATCAGGTAATTAATTACAAATATGAAAAGCACTTCTCATTGGATATCTCCAACTTCTGCAAAGATATTAATTTATACCCGCAATTATTTTTCCTCGAGCTATTAGATAATTAAAAAATATATATATAATAATAAAATAAAGATTTTATGAAAAAGAAGTTTAAATATACTAAATCTTTCTAAAGACGAGGAAATGTGGGGGCAACTTTTTAATGATCGGCATAAATCTTTGCTTAAAATAATAACACTGATTATGAAAATCAAATTGTTAATGGAGATATTAAAATAATAATATGTATCCGTCAATTGCATTTTAATGACAAATATTACAGCTGCATACAAATTTATACTTAATTCGCAGAAGAGAATAACCAATATAAGCTTTCTGTTACTGAGTAAAATTACTCATTGTCATTGTTAAAAAAAAAAAAACAAATGATTGGATATAAAACATAATTGAGGAACTTTAATTCTTGAAAGCTCTGTCTTGGCATTTGTGAATTATCAATTCAAATGCGGCAGCATAAAAAAAAAAATTCAGATTTCAAGATTCAATTTTTATTGATTCACTTCAATAAACATGATAAATCTCTAAATACGGAATGTAAATTATGACCAATTTTATTTATTTGAGTTCCATCTTTTACTTGGTCATAATAACTCATATAAATACATATTCATGCAAGAGGTTATCACTCCATGTGAAAATAAACAATTTATATACATCATAAATTGTGGGGGTTATAGTTTACTGAATTATGACCAACTCCATTTCACATTTCATATGTGATATAAAATTTAAAAAAAAAATGCATAATGAAATATGCAAATTATTTTATATGGCATAATGTTCTGGCCAATTGTTCATAAATATTTTAAAATTTTTATATGGAGGCTTATTGCTAATAAAATGGTTCGAGAATTTATTTTTGTAAGTTTCTTTGACAGGTAAAAGAAACTATTTGAGCTCAAGCATTGAAGCAAATACTCGACATGAAGAAATCTCTTCTAGACTTTTAAGTCCTCATATAAATTAATCGAGGGGGATGGGATAATGCCCAAAATATGCCTTCTTGTAGTGGTAACCCAACCTCTGATAGGAGATCCCTTGACAGAGGTTCAATGGGTAATAACAAGCTAATAAGTTGGCAATGAGATCACACAATTTATAGAGCTTGACTCTAAACCCATCCCTATGGTGAGTGTGATCATTGTAGAGGTCAGGTTGAGCATTTTAGCTCTTAATGAGTACCGAGGCAATAATTATCGCGAGATGTGACTCTACACACATCCCTGGTAGGAACTCACCTATATGAAAGTGTCTGTATACGGCCGCAGTGCTGGGCATGGGTAAGCCCATAAGACTCTCATGAAAAATTCAAGATACATTGCGCATGGCCATTAATGTGCAACTCGTGATGGTAATCTCCATATTACGCGTGTGATGGTAAAATTTGGATCAAAGGAACGAGTTCAAGACTTAGTTCACTCTGTCTCCTCCAAATTTGATCCATCAATACTAGGTGAAGTTCAAGGTTTGTAAACTACTTCATTGATGCGTGATATAAATTTCCAGCAATTTGTTATTCACCGTTTGCCAATAAAATATCCTCCATAATATATTTCGATTGATTATTCGATTATATAAATTCATAAATTGCTTTGATGAAAGTCAATATTTGATATTCATAAATTTTGAGTTTTGTGGGGGATTGTTGGAACATTTGTAGAAAACTCAAAATTCATTCTTTAATTATCATTTGATAATCTAATTAATTATCTTTCCCAATTTAAATAAATGAGTTGGTACAGACATTCGCATCTTTTCAATTATTTGAAAATATATGAACTGACTCATTATTCCAACAACCGATTCTATTTGCACCCTATCACCACTTTTGACAGTCTATTAATATGTTGATTGTATTTATCCACAAATTACTTTTTTATATGGGGTAGTACAGAGCGAAGTAAAAATAAAAGGAGATAAAATGAAATAGGTTCTAACAAGTGCCTTCCTTCTTTGGCGCATCTAATTGCTCCGATTAATCTCTTCCATATAAACTTTTCTCTACTAATTTCATGAGTACGAGATTTCTCAATCTCTATTCTATTTGATCTATTCATTATCTCTCGTCTCCATCGCTGGATATTGAAGGAGTGATCCATCTCTTCTCTCATGGACGTATCCCTAAAGAGAAGAACAACCCGTGGTATCTTGGGGTGATTCCGAAGACCTCGTACGTGAGGGGAATACACCTTAGGACAGAGTTCACTCGCCCGGGTAAACTTGTTTCAATCTATTTTACTTTATTTATTATTCTGATTTATTGAATATTGATTTATATTGATTTTATACTTAATCACAATCTGGTATTTGAAGCATTTGCTCTAACAGATATGCAATTAATGTTGTTCTACATTGTCGTGAGGTCCGATCGTGGTCACCAGTTAGGTCACAGTTTGGGTTAAGATGAGGCATATAAAGTGTAGTATGTTTCAGACATCGATTCGAGGACTATTTGTAAGTTGTCGTTTAGAACTGAATTTGGTTAAGCTGATACTGGTATTGGTACAGTATGGGTTTTGGGTATAAATTTGGTTAGAAGTCTATACTATTTTTTTACTGGTTTGTTTTTAAATTTTTATTAGACTTTTGTAACCTTTTTTTATTAATGAAAGTTGCCAGTACTTTGCTTGGACCTCAAAGAAAATACTATGCTACGTCTTTACTGACTCACCAATCTCTTTTCCTATGATAATAAAGTGAATGGTACTTTATGCAAACGAAGTCAAAGTGCTTATGCATAGAATACTTTGCGCTTATATGGATCAAATATAACAACAATGCTTGTTCTTTTCTGGTAGAATAAAACAATATTGACGGAAATCTCATTTGTTCAAGTTACTTAAGCCTCGCTTTGCACAAATCCCCAGTTAAGCATAAGGAAGCCAATAAGCATCCATAAGAATAAAAAGAAAAAAATGATAAAGGCAACAATGATGAGGAGAATACCATCTGCATCTGGTACATGCAACTACTCTGCTGGTGTCGGACCAGACTAGTACAGAATCATCTGAGACTGAAGTTATATAAGCTTATATTTAGACAAGATGTTAAATACCAACCTACTTTAGTTTTAGTATCTCTATTGAATCAACGAAATGATACATTTGTTTCCAAAATCTGAGTTCCCTGTGCTGAGTGCTAACAGTAATTGTCTCTGCATCTTTTTGTTGCTTCTTTTTTCAGTTTGCAGAGGCCTATTGATCGGTCAAATTGTTGTAGGAATCTGGAAGAGGCCTTTTGTACGTGATAGGTTTATTGGGGTCGGGTCATGTGTAGAAAATGACACAGTGGGAAAGCGGCATGTACAGATTGAAATGCCTCTTCAAGAGTAACGAGTGCCTGACCAAGAGCTTTCTTTGACAAGCATTTCGAATTGGCAGGTTCCCATGGCCAGAAAGTGGGAATGGTCACAACTGTCCTTGTAGATAGTTCCCCTCATGCTAGTTGTACTGTCAGAAAATGGGCTCCTTCCCTGGAACTTGTTTGCACTTTGCAGGTCAGGTGCACCTGTTAATTTGTTTGTTCTCAATTTAATCCTAAAATAAAGAATGGTGAATTAACTAACACTTATTTAGCTAATAAATCATAAAATCATACCAAATGTAGCACAACGCTAAATAGTGAACTGCTAAATTATAATATTTAAGCTCCGTACTCTTACACCTGTGCTACTAAGCTTTTCATTGGCCAGCATCAAACAATTTTCAAGTTTAACTAGTAAATAAATCTCCTTAGTTAATTGGATTGTTTTGTATGACTTCTATTTAGGTTAGAGATGCTTTCTTGGAGAGTTCAGAAACAATTTCATGGATGGATGGACCCCATTAAAAAAGGTGAGGTATCTAGATATGGTATGCCTGGATCAACACTATAGTTGATGCCTCTCAGAAATTGCCAATAAACAATCTAATACAAGCCTAAATTTATGTCCCAACAAATCAATACTCCTAAGAAAGAGATAAATTAAACCATAAAACTTTTGATTCTTAATATTGACCATACAAATGGAAACTGGGGCACTACAAGATAGAAGCACAGTACTGAACAGCATGTGTTGGTGCCAAATTTCATCTTCAACAGCAAAAGAACCTGAGATTACAGTCCTTGATTGGAACTTGTACTGTTAGCTGCCAACAAAAAGAAAGTTTGCTCAAGAGATAATACTTGGTCCAATAATGAATTGGCTTACATAATTCAATAAGATAATGTTACCACTATTGTTGCTGTGTGGTTACCAGCAAGTATCCTAACACTTTCAGAACCTTAATTACCTCAATGGCTAGTAATGTTTTGAATAAATACAACAATTGATGTTATCCCTCAGAATGATGCAAAATTTTTAGATTTACAGGTCCTGATTGTACTAATTTAATATTATACCTTACTTTTTTGTTTGCAAAAAATAGCTTAGAATTGTTGCTCACATAAAGACTCAAAAGAAAAAAAGAAACTTCAGAATGTCTCACTGGGGCATTTTACAAAACAACTGGTGTGTACAGTCGGGGATTTACGAGTGGCACATTTAACCTTCATTAGTGGTTTACTGGTTTCAGAAAGAACCAAAATTCTGGCCGAAAGAAGCTGCCACAGGAGGGCATAGCTCATAGTACGGTTAGAAGATGTCGGATCATGAAAAAGGGTCAGAGCTTGTTTAGGTAACCTTCGTACAGAGACAACAATATTTCTCTGGGGCATTTCCACAGGCACCTGTGGTGCAGAGGAGTTCTCAATCACCACACTCGGAGAGAAGCGGTGGTGGTGCGGTTGGAGTTGGACTGATCAGTGGGCCCTTTATGAGTTGAGAGCTCAGAAAATAGAGAGACTAATTTTCAACTCTGTTTTTTTTTTTTTTTTTTTTGGAAGAGTCTTCAACTTCACCTTTCAAGATTTTTGCTGATTTTGCACTTTTATTATTTTGCTGATTTTTGAAGTTCAAAATTTAGATTTTTTTCTACTTTCTAGATAAATAACAACATTGAAAAGAGAAATGACAACGTTTTTCCTCATGTTCACTAACCATGCTTAATAATGTCTAAAAAAATTGGTCTACTTTGAATTTTAAACCGGGCTTAAATTCTAATCATTTAAGTCCAGTTACGAAATCTAGTCCATAACACAATTTACTATAAATTTCAACGACGAAATACGTTCTATATTTGTAGTTATTATATTGTCTACATAAGACCTGAAATACTCCATACACAAAAAAAAAAAGTGTTTGATAATGAAAACGGTAGGAAATACTGCGACTTTTTGTTCATATTTTGTAATTTGATCGGATGGGATTAATTAGTCCTGATGGTCTCTCCGGACCAGCATCCTTTGCACTAAGCTTCAATAAAAGTTTGTTTCTTTACACGCCACTAGTAAGACTGTCAATTTCGTGCCGTTTCGCACGTTTATATTCCGTTCCATCCGAAATGGAGCGGAAACGTAAGAGTTTTTTATTACGTTTTAATCAGCGGAACAGAAATGGAAAGGATACCAATTTCGTCGGTAAAAACATAATAGAAAAGAAATTGGCCGCTTACGTTTAAGTTGGCCCGTTCATTTGCAGCCCAAAAAGTTTATTTGCAGCGAATAGAATTTGTGAGTATTGTAGAGATTTTATGAGGTGCGGAGATAAGGTCGAATCTAAATCCTCTACGCCACTTTATTTGGGTCCAGAGTGCGCCGCTTTTACTAATAGACGTTCGATATAAATGGACGGTGGATTTTGAGTGCGCCTTAAAAATTAATAAAAAAGAGACGGAAAGAAACGGAATCGTAGAAAATGGACGGAGATGCATAAAAAGGATTTTGGTTCCAATCAACGTACGTTTCCTTCGTGCCAAGTGTATCAATTGATTAGTTTTGTTCCCCCATAGATTTTTTTTTCATTTTTTCTTTTATTGATCTTATCCAAAGATAAATAAATAAACCAAATTTGAGATTAAGGTAGTGATATACAATACATGTCATTACAGTGTACCTTGCTTTGTTCCATATTCCTAAGAGCAATCTAACGTTAAATTGTTCTTAGATTTTGTATATTTTTATTGTTTACTGCTTTGGTTTGTAAGATTAGCCAAGATGAAACTTTGTCTTTCAGACTCTGGCTGTCAAGCTACTAGATAGAAATGGACTTCAAGGAAACCGTGAGTTACTGTTCAAATTGAAATTATAAATTACACAAGTGAAAATAGAATATTAATTATACTATTCTTTGCCATATTCAGTACAAGTAGATATTATACTAGACTTGCAGTCGAAAATAAAAATCATGTCCTCGTCCCTTCGACTAAAGATAGAATTCTCATTCGCAACTCAAAAACTTGTCTACTCTTGTGTAATTTCTATATTACTGCAAAAAAAAAAGTTAGACATTAATTTAGTTTTATATTTTGTTGAGATAAAAAATTTAAATGTTACCAAAATAAAAATTTACCGTAATGAATCTTGATTATTTGAGATACTTGCTGTTTTGCCTTTCTTGCCTCTTGATTTCTCAATGCAAGAAGGATTTCTTTTCGAACGTCTATCACCACCATTTTTCTTCTTTAAATGAAGTGAATGCTCAGAAGTTGGATTGCTATCATCACCACTTGTTTTTGGCAAGTTCTCATATTTCTCTTCGTATTTTCGTCGAACCGCAAGTAACTCATTACATAAAAACTGAGCTTGTTCTATATTTTGGGCTGCCTTACCACATGTTGGTGTTATTATACGAACCAAATCAGCATTACGATTTCTAACATCCAACAGAGGATCTTCAATCACCCTTCTCCCCTCCATATCCACAACGGTAACATCTTTTGCCGCTTTAGTCCAACGGTTGGGGACATATCTTGATGGTATAACCTTAATATCCTCACGATCCAACACCTTCAATGCGTGACAACACAAAATATCTTCTCTTTCAAACTTCTTACAAGAACATGTAACAGTTTGGTCCTCCCGATTCCAAACAACTTGTCTGCTCTTGCGCGGGGTTCCATTATCAATATCGCACACAACCGCCGTGTATGTATCACCCTCTAGGCATTGTATGTGAGCTGAACCAGATAACTCGAACTCTACTTGAAATAATTCAAACACTTTGGTTGTGTAAACCTTCCCTGCTTCACGAAGAATAGGAAAATTCAACTTGATTCTTGGTAATTTGCTTGTCATGTTGTACTCAGATTTGATCTCCTTCTCACGATTTTCATCAAGAATCCTATTAGAGTGTTCTAAAAATCTATAGATATCCAACTTGCAATTTAAATAGGCTTTCAAGGTCGAGTTGATGCTCTCACTTGCTTGTGTGCTACGGATACCCAAAGTATAAGCATCTTTCATAAAACAATGTGCCCACTTTTCTCTGCTTTTATATATGAATTCTAGCCAATTATCTCTGCAATTTCTCCTGAGAGCATTAAAAGCATCCTCAAACTCATTTTCCTCTTCATACCTGAATATACAAGCCGTAAAAAATCAATGAAAATCATAACTCTTCAAATTACAAGCAAGAATGAATAAAAAAATCAAAATAAAAAATACTTATACACACAAGCATTAAAATCTCCCGTTATGTTCAACCCATCCTTGTTGTAGCGCGACAAATGCTTTATAGAATTTTGTCCAATATGCCACACACATAAACCATGCCTTGTATCCGGCATAATTTTCTCTAAAGCATGCCCTATTGCACTATCTTGATCGGTAAATATGGTGATAGGCTTTTTACCATCATGTGCCTCGAGAAACTTTGCAAACACCCATTCAAAAGACTCTTTTGTTTGATCACACATGAGAGCTGCACCAAAAATCACAATTTTTCTAAAATTATTGAAGCCAACGAAAACGCCAAACGCCCACTTTTCATTATTGGTGCCAAATGTAGTATCAAAGACAACTACATCTCCAAACCGGGCATAAGCCACAATCATTTTTGCATCCGTCCAAATGACATTCGTTATTTCTCCTTCTTCAGTGGTATCCGTCAAATGTTTGAAAGATGGATCTTACAAAGCACGCTTTGCAAAATAATTCATCATAGCAATAGCTGATCCATATTTCATTGCTTTCTTTCTCATATCCCTCAAGCAATTATTGTGGTCTACCATTGTATAACCAATGCCTCTAATTCCACCATTTTGCCTGCTATATAGCTCGTGTGCCTCTTTCGGCCCAATCCCTGAACTATCGGCAAGATGAATATCAATACACGCCGTTTCAGATACTTTGCGTTGGCTTGGTATTAGATAACAAGTTTCGGGTCGTCGAAGAGGGTGGTTGTGCTCGAAAATAAAATCAATGATCTTATATTTTTGAGATCCTCTATCAAATTTTATCCGCAAACGGGCTTGACAGTTAGTCCGCGTCTCCGCTCGAGGATTCTTAGTCAAATCATCTCTCTTATCAACTCCTCGTTTACCTTCGCAGCAACATAAAAATAGTTTTGAGGTAATTATATTATCTTTTGGACTCTTATGGTCAGAGCCTTTTCTTACCCCAAAACCAATTCTTCCACCATAATAACTCCAAAACGTCCATGCTTCATCCACCGTTTGAAATTCCATACCCAAACGTGGTACAAAATCAGTTTGTTCTTCCATATCCTTCATGAAAAATAAGAAATATCGATTTTTAAACTTTAAACAAAAAAAATGGCCATTTCAAGTTGTGTTCCATCCTAAGCAATAAAGTTATATGCAAATTGTTGACAAACTAGCTTTGTACAATCTGAAAGCGAAGCAATCAATTACCGTGTGACAAAAAGAAGTATGAATATTGTAAGGATTGATTAGAAGAAATTAAAAAACAGGTGATATATAAGTCATCGTAATTATTAATCCTTCAAAGTTCAAGCCAATATAAACTAATGAAATCATATGCATAACCTGGGATGGAAAAGATGTATGTCAATGTTTGATGTCAAGAAAATTTACCTTGAGAGTCTCTCTGTATCTGAACCGTTCCAAGAATGTGAAACAAGAGGATTCGGACTAATCTGCAATGATCGAAAGATTTGCGACTTTCGTTCCTTACCAGAGATTTTTAGGGTTTTGCGAAGGAGGGTTGGAGGAAGGGTTCGGGAAGGTTTTTTTTTTCGACTCCGTCTTTTTTTTCTGTGACATAGGTTTGGAGGAAGAATTTTCCGTCTCTTTCTTTTTTTTTCTTAAAGGCCCACTCAACATCCACCGTCCATTTATATCGAACATCTATTAATAAAGTGGCGTAGAGGATTTGGAATAAGATAAGGTCAAGGCTCTTGCAGTCGCTGCAGCTGAGCTTGAGTATTCATCACCTCTAACCTAGCGCCGCAGCTACTTTCTCTCTTCTCCTCTCTTAGTTTTTCTCTCGAGTAACGGAGATAAAGTCGAAGAAAAGAAATTGCAGAGGAGATGGGAAAGGCTGAGGGTGAAAAAATAAAGGTGAAGCCCTAGAGCCGCTCTCGTTTCTCTCGCCTACCTCCTCCCTCACTCGAGCCCCATCCGAACTCCACCGAGAGAAATTCATCTCCCTCTTCTTTCCAATGACTTTCCTTACCACAACCCTACCACTTTCTCTCTCTCCTTCTGCCCTATCTCTCTCTCTCTGACCCGAGCACCAATCCCAAACTCCATCGCCTTTCTCCTTCCCCTACTCACTATCTCTCTCACTCTCAAAACTAGGGCTGTCAATGAAATTCGTTTATTCGTTTATCCAATCCGTATCACATTCGATAAGACGGGTATGGATAAGAATTTATTTTCATTAAATTAATGGGTACGGGTATATGTAAGGAAAATTTTTTGTTAACTTAACGGGTAAGGGTACTGGCAAAGGCTATTTCGTACCCGCTTTCGGGTAATTACCACAATTAGAGAGATACAATCATACAATTACATGATATACATATAGCATCTTATTGCATGATTGGTAAAATTAATTACTAGATTTTATTTAAGATGTTCTATAATTCTTTCCATTCAGTGTAGAAAATTTTTTTAAAATATTTCGTCGTCATTATTGAAGCTGAGAAGCCATTCTGTATTTTTGTCTCGTGAAAACTGAAAATAGATTTATTTTTTTCTCACATGAGTCTTCATATACCTTTATACTAATTTTATATTATTTTTTTATCAGTGGCCGCATGTCTAATTAAAAAAAAACTATACAATTTTTATTGTTATTATCCATTTTCTACCGGTACTGTATCCGTACCATTAATTCTTAATTGGTATGGGTAAAGATATTTTTAGCGGGTACGGGTAGGATACGGGTAAAGAAAATTTTAACGGTGCGGGTATGAAAATATCTTCTACCGTACCGTACCGTATCCATCGACAATCCTACTCAAAACCGATCTCCAATTGAGCTTTCCGTCTCTCACTCTACAAGTGAAGTAATTAAGGAGTGTGAAAACAAAAGATGCAAATGATTGGGATGCTGTCAGACAAGCTGACATGAATTAAGTTGCTGAGGAAATAGGCGTTACACTTGGAGAAGAAGCTGGATATGCAATTTGTTTTGAAGATCAATCAAAACCAATAAGTATTTCTTACTTCCGGCAGCAATCCTTTGTAATTTGGTGAAATGAAAATTTTCCTAGGGGCTTTTATAATTATTAAACTAGTATTTTTTTTTACCAGTACCAGTTGAGACTGATATATTTTTTTTAATTATTGAAAATTTACTGGTATCAATTATTGAAAATTTATTGGTACCAGTTTTTTAGATTTTCTGGTACCGGTTTTTATTCTAGAGGCTTATTATTTTTCTTTGGTTATTATTATTTTTTATTATTTTTTTAGTTCTGTGATTAGTGTTATTCTGTGACGAAGAAACAGATGACGAGTCCGAGGTGGATCAAATCCATTCAATTGATCCATCCAAAATGGGGACAAAGAGACATTTGTCTGAGATAAACGCTCAATAAAAATTTTGCAATCATTACTTGTTTTTGTGATTTGTGATTTATTTATATTTATTCTTTGTTGGTTTTGCTTTGAGTTTGATACTTATGGCGTTCTGAGGATTTGGATGGTCTGAATATTCATTGTTGATTAACAAAACAAACCACTACTCATTCTGAGCGCCATCTGTTTTTTTTTTCTTTTTTTTTGTTATGAATTAGTGCTTTATTTTGTGTGTTAACTTAATAATATACTTTTGCAATCATGTTTTGATTAATTTAATGTTATTGATTATAATTTTGCTTCCTTCTAGTTTTGCTAGGTTATTAGATGATACCATTTTTCCTTTAATTTTGTTTTTGAAATGTTGAACTTGTCGTTTTGTTGTTTTGTTTCATTCACATTTTATCAAATTTTGGAGTTGTGAAGTTGTGAATTCTGTATTGTCAATGGAAAAAAATTAAATGTTAGTTACGTTCTTCTGTTCATTATAGACGGAACGTACAACATAATGAATTCCATTTTCGCTATAATTACGGAACATTAAACGAAAGTAAAAGAAGTTACGTGCAATATAAGAAAACAAAAATTGAAGTTGTCATTTTCGTGTCCGTTGCGCACGTTTGAAAGCCCTAGCCCACTACGCCCGGCCAGTGTTATTGTACCCTTCTCCTAAAGATCTCAATTGATCTCCTCTTGGTTTACCACCTCCGACCTCTTTAACCTCTTAATCCGCGCCTTGTTCCTCCCGGCCCAACCCTACTCAGTTATCCTCATCTCTCTCTTAAAACGGAGTGTAATAGAGCTCTCTTGCATTGCACAATAAGTGTTTGTCAAAATTAGTGTTTACCAAAAATCCGCCGGGTCGAACACGCCCCGTCCCAAACCCGTCCCATGGATCGGACAGCTCCATACCGTCTATGGACTGCAATGGACCGAAGGGTTAGAACAGGGCGGATCTTCGACGGGTTTGGGCCGTCCTTTCTAAAAATATTCGTGTTAACCCGTCCCGTCTTAATCCATGGACCGAACCGCCCCGCCCCGTCAACTCGTCCAAAATCCGTGCTAATCTCGGAAAAAAGGAGGGTAACTTTATATAATTATATTCAAATTTTCTCATCTAATAAAAAAATTACAAATCAAATATAAGAAAACAAAAAAATAAAAAGTTAAAAATAGAAAAGATAAGTAAAAAAATAAAGAAAAAACGTAAAAATAAAAAATAAAAGTAATTAACGAAAAATAAATAACAGAAAAAAATATTGAAAAAATAAGACAAAAAAAAGCAAAAAAACGTTATAGGGATTATATATGTAGTTTAATACTAACGAAAAAAAAATAGTAATAAAATAAATAAAAACCCGCGGACCGAATTGTCATAATCCGTGCGGGTTACATGGGGCGGGTTTAAGAAGGGTTAGTGCTAAGATTATTAAGATGGACCGTCCTAACCCGCCCCGTATGAACCCGTGGACCGTCCTAACCCGCCCTGCCCTAACCAGTGGACTGCCGCGGGTTGGACCGCCCTGCCTGTTAGTCAATGTGTAAATTTCATTTTAGAGCTAATTACAATTAATTTAGCCATTGAAACAACACATACAAAAAGGATCTTGCACTCAAGCTAATTCACACAAAGAGAAAGAGGTGGATTTTTACCTCTCTTGGTATAGTAACCAAGAGGCTCGAATCTACGGATTAGGAGTCGATGGGGAGCTCTCCAAAGCCGCCTCTATTCGAACCGCCTCGAGTCCATTATGGTATTAACCAAGTTCTTCTCAAATCGTGCTAGCGATGAGAAGAACGAGTCTAATCCCTTAGATTTCCCTTCCTTCAAACAAATCACCAAATATTTATGGAAGAAAGGTGCTCAACACATGAGCTTTGAGTGGAGAGGAGAGGAGGGGGCGGCGCACCTAAGAGGTGTAGGTGGCGGCTAGGTGGGAAGAGAGAGGAAGAGAGCTAACAGCCTCCATATGGTGCCTTATATAGCCTCTTAACCCTAGCTAGAAGTTCACACAAATTACATGTGTGCCACTCCTACCTACCACCTCTCTTGGTCGGCCTTGTATGGGCCTCTATGGGCCACTTTCTCATCTCCATTTGGTCCTCAATTCTATTAATTAAAGGCCCATTCAAACGCTACTTAAATTGGACATTTAATTTACCAATAAATTAAAGCCCAAAATAACTTAATTAAATTAAGCGTGTTGTTTATAAATAATTATTAACTTAATAATAATTATTTAGAGATTAGACAATACATTAATTTATTTCTATATGATTCATTTTGTTGGCCCTAAAAAATTAAACCCTGAAAACCAAGTTCAAAATCCGAAAAAAACCTAAAGGCAAACATCAAAGATCAAATTTTCAAATTGCCAAAAACCAAATTCAAATTATGAAAAATACCAAACAAACTCCAAAAATCCTCAAAATTTACTCAAAAATTCGTCAAGAATTATGGTGAATTATCATAATTTTAAATCCCATAAATGCCCTCACAAATGCAAAATTTTGCAAACAAACCAAAAAACTTCACAAAATTACCAAAATAAATTCATAAGGAATTTTGCAAAACCAGTTAAACCATTAAATTTTTTATATTTTTCTAAGTCTACCCATAAAGTTCATCTAAAAATACCCATGGGAAGGGCCCCAAATAATTTATTTTGGATCAGCATTGAAGAAATATGTGATAAATAAAGGAAATGTAAAGAAAATCACAGAAAAATCGAAATAGATTGGCGCGTGCATCCGTTGGAGAGGATCCAGGGGTGGCCAGAATTGTTGCTACCCCCTGGATGAGTTAGTGTTTGCGTTTAAAAAATTGCGTGCGCCTGTTCCATACACCGAAAGTTCACATCTCTTCAATGTTTTGCACTGGCTCACGGAAGAACAGACACGCCTATCTCACTCTCTCTTGGCTGGCCCACCTGCAGAGTCGCCCCCTTCGTTGGTAAAAAGAAGAAAAGAAGAAGAAGTTGCGATTTCACCGTGAGAAGCTGGGTAAATCAAAGGGGATGCGACAACGTGGCCTCCTTCAACGCCACCAACTCGAAACCACACTCTCCGTCCCTTGTTTTGCAAAAACCAAACCCTAGCGCAGCTGGAGGTGAGTCGTTGGATCAAGATCAAGTGATGGAAATGGCCACGGCTCTAAACCACAGTCCTAATCCCCAAGCCTATTTAAACCCCTCAAATTGGATCCAGAAAGGGAGAGAGAAGATAGCCACAACACAGGCTAGGTTTAATTGCTGTTAGGTTAGGCTAATTAAAGGTGAGTGGAGAGAGACATTAGATCAAACAGTTGTATAAAGAGGGAAGGAGGTAAAATCAAGAGAAATGTGTTTGTAATTCTTCGAGTTTGAAACAAATAAAGTAGATTTGAAGTGTTAATTTTCTGTTTTTTGCTTTCATCTTTTTCAACTCAGCCACCAAGCAATGGTGTGCTTGAGTCATAGAAATACAGCTCTTATGAGCCATGGTCTGCAGCGTAGCAGCAGTCATGGCCATGGGAGGAGTCAAAGAAAGGTGCTTCATGAAAGTTTAGAGCATAGCTCTTCGCTTCATGGAGTATCCTCATGCCAAGCATAGAGGCAGCCATGGCCTTCATTTGAGAGTTTGAAGCATGGCTCAACTCTCTTGTGAAGGTCTTAATTTGACATGGTACTGTGTCATAGCACTGGCTCTAACCTTGCCATGCTCAAAGTACTCAAAATCCAAAAATGTCATAAAAAAAAGGTGAAGTCATGACAAATTTCTACCAGCCTTTTAATATGTGAATTCACTTAAAACCTAGGGTACAAATGCATAATATGGTGTAGGTTCTGTCTTTTCTAAGTTAGATTTACATTACTATAACAAAATACATATATAAATAAATATACAAATTTGACCAGCAGCAAAATAAATGAAAACATAAGGTTGTCTTTGTATAAAAGCATAAAAGTAAGTATGGATGGCAAGTAGGTGAATTTATGAAAGTAGGTGAATTTGGTATGATTTTATACACATTAATGAAAGTAACAAGATTATTTCATAAAATAAAAAAATGTTATTTTCCGAATTCCAAGTCTTTTTTGAAAAGTGTTAAAACAAGAGGAGTACTCAAATACACTTCTTACAGCTTGCTGTGGCTTATGCAACTGATTTTACAGCATTTGCGAAACTCAAATAAAGGATTAGTCAAAATAATAGTAAAATTGCTTAAAAATTAAAAATTGAAAGTTGTGACAAATGCTAAACACCTTGGCATTATAATCTGAATTGAATTGAGTACTTAAAACAATACAAATTGACATGAAATGATGGTTAAATCATACTCATTTGTTGAATAAAGAGTTGAATAAAGTAAATAAGGTACCCTCTGTTAGGAAATTGCCCAATTTTAATTTTGTGACTAATTACGCTTAATTAATCCAATTAAAACACAAGCAACATGAGGATCTAGTACATAGCCATTCGACACAAGAGATAGGTGGAAATAATACCTCCCGCGAAATCGTATTCGCGGGGCTCGATCCTACGGCATAGAAATCGATGGCGTGCTTCTCCTTCGTCTCCAAATCGCCTCGAGTCCACCTAGAGATTAACCAAGGTCTAAATCGATTCGTGCTAGCGATTCGATTAGAACAAAGCTAATCCTAAGGATCAACCCTCTTCAAGAATCAACCTATTTGATTTTGATGGAGAATTGTAGCTCAACACATGAGCATATGGAGGAGAGGAGGAGAGAGTGGCGCCGGCCTCATGGGAAGAAGGAGGTGGCGGCTAGGTGTATCAAGAGGGAAGGTTGGATTTTGCTACTACACACCTCCTTATATAGTGCACAAACCCTACCTACCTCCTACCATCTATTTACAAGAATGCCACCTACCTACCACCCTATATGGCTGGCCCTATAATGGGCTTTTGGGCCTCTCATCTCAATTGTTTAGGCCTCTAATTCATATAATTAGAACCTACTCCAAATGCTCTTCAATTGGGCTATAAATTCAATACATACATATTGGCCCAATAAATTAATATAACTATTTATATTAAATTGTGTCGAGCTAAAATAATTATTAACTAATTAATAATTATTCTAGCATTAGCTAATACATTAATTTATTTCAATATGATCCATTTGACTTAATTAATTATAACGGTATATAATTAATTAATCATCTTATCATATTTCCGCAATACGAACTATTGCGAATAAATAAATAATGCACTGTCTTGGTCAAAACTCTATTTTGTGTGACCCTTTGAGGATTTATGCTAAGTTGGACATGGAATTAAATCGCTATTTAATTCCAATAATCATAAGCGATATCTAGCAACACGTTATGATTTCCAATTCGCATAAATAGTGTACTGCTACAGTATTTAAATCCTGCATAAGAGAATAAAAATATTTCTCTATTTTGATTCTTATGTCTCACAATAGCATCGTATAATCCAAGATAGGAATGTGTCATTCTTGCAGATTATACGTTTCTTGATCCAGAGTTGATCATTTAGTTGCGCGCATACGATCCAACTCCATCAAGGGACCCAAACAGATATCGTCACTCACTAAGTGAATTAATGAGGGACATACGGTTTTCTTGATGATTAGCTTTTCCCCGCACAATTCAAGAGAACGTAAATCAAGTCCGTATAGCAGCCCTTAACGGGAATCAGCGGTAGACGAGATTTATAGAACCTATCCTCATGTGGAAAAGATAATCATCTCAAACTTAGATCCAAAATCATAACAAAATAAACAATGACACATAACACAATCCATATGTTTATTTCGTTGGGTCAAGTCCTGTACTATGTTCCATAACATATACATATGCAATTAAGTTGGTAACTCTTTACCTATGATTTGTAGAACTTAATCATCACTTAACTTGCATACTAATCTTATATGATAATTAATGTTCCTTGTTAATTATCAAGATTATGAACCGTTTAGATTTATTATTGTCATTCTAAAGAAAGTCAAACTAAAGGGGGTGTGGATAAAAGGAAGGCTGATAGAAAGAAAGAACAAAATATGATCCACAGAGATCTACAATTCAGATCCTCAACCTGAATGATCTGTCAATAATAAACCTAGGAATAGATGATAAAATATCATCCAAAACATAAACTAATAATTAAGTCATTAAATTATTGACTCCTAGGACATAACTCCAACACCCTCTTCTGCCCCAATGCTTCACATGACAAATCAAGGTACCCCAAAGTGAAACGAAGACATAAAAGGACTAACATCAAAACCATGAAGCTGCTCACTCAATTGCTGGCATCAAAGGAACTCTCTGTGGGCCCCAGCAGATGAGTTCTAATATGCTCAAACTGGAGCCGAGTCCTCTCAGGCGAGATCACCTCGTTCCAATCCTTTCTAGGTCCAATTAAGTGCAAAGAAGTCATCAAGATACCATCTTGGATACGTGAAACCTCCTCCTGGCAAAGAAAGATGACCAGAGAGCTTCAAGCACCATTAACGGCGGCTCAAGTTCTCTCAGGTGCTACATGGAGAAACAAGACTTCACAGCTTCAATCGACGACACCGCTGTGATAATCTCAGCCCCACGACACCAACGAACCAAGTCTTGACAAAAATGATGGCCGGAAACGCTCCAATTTCGCCGGAGAAAAATGAAGGGCCTTTCTGGCAAAAAAACCAATCCCAAGCGGGGAAGACGGGTTCAAACCCGCGTCACATGCGATTTTCTGTGGCTAGATGGCGTCTGATGGGTCGCTGACACGACAGTGACTCGCTACACCCAAGATTCTGAAATTAAAATATATCTGACACGTGGGGCCCACAGTCAGAAAACAAAATAAATAAATAAATAAATAATTCCACGTCAGCAAACCTCGTCAGAACCACGTCAGGCCCAGTCATCTGCCACCTCAGCCTCTTCTATTGACGTGGACAAATCAGGAATTTCCAAATAAACAGAAACTACAAAAATTCATTAAAAATAGTAGAAAACTGAGAAAAATTGAAATAAAATATTCATAAAATCCTAAAGATCCAAATAAACCAAACTCACTTATATTTTGATATAAAAATCTATCAAATTATTAGTCTTTTCTATTTTTGAAGTATTTTCAATATTAAATAAATTCTAAAATGATTTTAAATCAATTTGTAAAATTCCAAAATGATCTCAAAACTCAATTAAATTGTCTTAACAAATCTTCAAAAATAAACATTGAGAATTTAAAGGAAATATACTAAATAACAAATATTTTTGAAAATAAACATAACTAAAAATATAAAAAGATATTCCAAAAGTCTAAAATTAAAAATAAAAATGAAAGGAAACCGTGAAAATTGTAAAACCCAAAGAGAAACTTAAGAAATTAAAAGTCGAAACACGAAACCCAAAGACAAAACCGAAACCTCTCCATTTCAAGAACGAAAACTCTTCAGCAGATCAAAATGTCCTCAATTGGGTCCCGTCAACTAAGTCTGGTACACCAATCGAGTCCAGTTCAAACCAAAAGAAATAAACCCAAGATAAACATAAAACAAACAATTTCCCTAGCCTTTACATGTAATTCTTTAGATCCCTTAATCAGAGGTTCTCGTGAGCGATCGCAGGGTAATTAACAATAGGGGCTTGCACCTACTGGAAAGAAAGGAACCACGAAATCAATAAACCTTTTTAAGAAACGACTCGTGTTTTGGTTCTTTTGTCGTTAAGAGATACTCGAACGGAGATCGAACCTTAAGGGGGGTGAATCTAAGGCTATGTTCCCGTTTCTCGAGGAAGCCCAATTCCATTCTTCGAGGGATGACGAAAAAGCCGCGACACATTTGACTTAATTAATTATAATGGTCCATAACGCTATTTAATTAATTAATCAACTTATCATAATTTGCGATACTCATTATTGCAAATAAATAAATAATGCACGTATGGTTAAATACCAATTTTGTGTGATCCTTTGAGGGCTACGTTGGACATGGAATTAAATCGTTATTTAATTCTAATAATCATAAGCGGTATCTAGCAACACGTTATGATTTCCAATTCGCATAAATAGTGTACCGCTACAACATTTCAATCCTACATAAGAGAATAATTATGTTTCTCTATTTCGATTCTTATGTCACACGATATCATCGTATAATCCAAGATAGGAACGTGTCATTCTTGCAGATTATACGTTTCTTAATCTAGAGATAATTGTATCAGTTGCTAGCAAACAATCTATCTCCATCAAGGGGCCCAAATAGATATCGTCACTCACTAAATGAATTAATGAAGGACATACGGTTTTCTTGATGATTTAGCTTTTTCCCGCACAATTCAAGAGAACATAAATAACGTCCGTATACCAGCCCTTATCGGGAATCATCGGTAGACGTTATTTATTGAACCTATACTCATGTGGAAAACATAAACATCTCAAACTTAGAATCAAAATCATAACGAAATAAATAATGACACATAACACAATCCATATATTTATTTCGTTGGGTCATGTCCTGTACTATGTTCAATTAACATAAACATATACAATTAAGTTGGTGACTCTTAACCTATGATTTATAGAACTTAATCATCACTTAACTTGCGTACTAATCTTATTGATAATTAATGTTCATTGTTAATTATCAAGATTATGGACGTTTTAGATTTATTGTTGTCATTTACTACTAAATGAAAAACAACGATCTATAATTCAGATCCTCAACCTGAATGAACTGTCAACACATAAATCAAGGAACAAATGATATGAAATCATCAATGACATAAAACCATAGAAATAGCCAGATATGATTGGCTTTTAGGACATATCTCTAACACCGTCCCGCCCCGTTTGGTAAACACTAGTCAAAATGCCCCTTAATAATATTGCTGCTTCAATGTTCAATCTCCAGTGTTCTATGGCACTTGAAACGCTTGTCATCTTCTCTGGAATGAAACAGGCTCCACTGTGGTAAGAGCTCTAGCTATCCTCCTGTGCCAGCTTTTTTAACTAGGTGCTTTGCATTTAGGCCAGAAATCTTGCACATTATAGATCGTTTAGTATTATTAAATTTTCAATTGCTATGGTCTTTTTGGAGAATGTTGTTCTTTAAGGGCATAAATTAGGCTGGTTTTATGATGTTTGTCAGTGATTCGAAGGGTCACAAGTTTGGTACTCATTCAGCATGCCAATTCGTGAGGCCTTTCCTTTCTACTCTGCTACCGATATATATTGATTTGGTCCTCAGCTCAGGAAGCAATTGATATGAAATTGCTGTGCTCAGAGATTAATAAATTAAGTGGTCTTTTTGTTACTTGCTGATTCCTTAATTTGATAACGTATTCATTGATTGTATCCCTGACCAGAAATTGACAAAAATCCATGCTGGAAGACCACAAATTAACCTATACTTGCTCAATTGTAATCCCACTAAACCACTAAAAAGAAAATGTAAAATTGAACAAAACTGTATAACAAAGAGAAGGCATCGATCTGGCCAATACAATGCAAAATCTATTAACCATTCTTTCCCTTTTCTTTTATTTTGTACGGAGGATGTTGATACTTGATAATCTTAGAACTGAAGCCAGGCTGTCTATCTCTTACCTGCAATGGGTGTGAGTTAGCCTCCTGCAGCCAAGCTCTCTCCCTAACCTGTGACGGATGTGTTCTTTTATAGTTCTGACCTCTTGTCCTGAACTGTATTAAATTCAAATTACATGTGCATCTCACTCGCAACTGGGTACCAGCTGAGCACTGCATCGGCGGAGCCAGAGTTTTGGCTTGAGGGGAACAAGAATAGAAAGGTCCCTAACTAAAATATTGGACGGTAAAAATATAATATTAAAAAGAAATAAATAAATAATAATTTATTAATATTAATATTATTTACTAATTAAATAAGAAATAATAATTGTCTTATAAGCATGGCTCAACAAAAGACGAAAGTGCCTTTATAATTTTGAAACTTTTTATTAAAGATATTTGACGGATAAATTAGTTTGTGGTAATTATCTTGTCTTCATATAATTGGATAGTGATTTTTCATTTTTTATTTAAGCAAATATTATGCTACTCTTACAAATTGCAAAATATTTTAAAAACTAGCACAATTTTTTTTCAAAAAAAAAAAGTTTTAGATGGTATCTCTCTTTTATTTTCCTTTCAATGTCAATCTATATTACAATATCTGTTTCATAAAATCAAAAGAATTGGAAAACTATTTTTGAAATTAATATAAAAGGATTGTGAAACAGTACATGTATTTATCCAATCGACCAATCAAAAATATATTTAAGAACATATTAATAAATTAAGACAATAAAATAATTTTGCAATTCAGTCTAAGGAAAAAAAAAAGAGAACTTCAATGAGAGTTAGAGTAGACCTTCCCTTAATTAAATTATTATTAAACCTGCATTAAAGTTGGACTACTAATCTTAATGAACTTAGCAAACGAGATTTTACCTTTATAATGAACTTAAGTAGATTGCTTTCTATATTGATTCCATTTGAAATCACATTTTGTAAGAAAATTAATTGTGTGAATAAAGAAAACTAGAAAAAATTATTTCCAAAAAAATCCTTTCGATCAAGATAGAAAGTTTAAATTAGAAAGAGAAATATAGCTCAGTTGATTGCCAAAAATATCTCAGATTTTAAATGAAACGTCATTGGAAGGAAAAATAATAAATTTGCTGGTTACAAAAAACTGTCAAAGTGGAGTAGCTATTTAATTATTTTTTAAGCAATATTATACAAGCATGCAATTCCTATATGTTAGTTATTATTATTACTAATATAATCAAGATATGCTTCTCAATTTACGAGGAATATAGATAGATATGTTGCTCAATTTGTTTCTTTATAAAATCAAAATATAATTTTATTTCGTTTAGTGATGATATCAAACCACTAATCAAATCGATCAAACGGCACAAATATATATTTACATGATAGATCTAGCTAACGTGTAATCATTTTCTGATCCGAGCTTTTATAAAAAGTAGAGAAAGAAATTTAAATTGTAGCTGCTTTTGCCCGTAAGTTCCTTTTCTTAACAAGTTTATGTTAAACATTATTAACATTATATAAAAATTAATTTAATATTAACGGTATTTTTATTAATTTAAATATGTTTTATTCACTTCAACAGTATTTTATTTATCAGTTTTCAATTGCAATATTAGAAAATTCAATTTAAATCATGAGACTTTCAGAATTCTATAAAAAGATTGAAAATTTACATCTCAATTGATTATGTCTTTTCTAAGGGTGCGTTTGGATATGTGTGGGAAGAAGGGAAAAAGGAAAGAAGTGGGAAGAAGTATTGGGAAGTGTATAACTTTGTGAAGAGTTTGGATTGTTTATAATTTTTTTTCTTCTTCTTCCTTCTTCTTCTTCTTTCTTTCAACGATCCAAACGCACCTAAGGGGCTCATATGGTATGACGTTCGTCCCATTTGGTATGAAATGAACTCTATCAACATTTTGATTAAAAACATGCTTTTATTAAAAAATATAAACACAATTAATTAGAACAACAGAATCATAACCAAGTAGTGAAAAATTCTATATCAAGCGGAATTCCGTATGGAACTCAAGTATTCTGTTCTTTATACTTTGTTGATGCGTTGGATCGAGCCAAGTCAACGTTAATAAAACATTATTTTTAATTGGGTTAGACGTGACTAGTGATCTGATAAGCCGTGGATCGACAGATTTAGACGGGAGAAAAAAAAAATCATGCCCATTCGTCTCGTTAACAAATAAAATAATTCAAGTGACATTATATAAAATGAAATTGACCCGCTTAAGTCGGATCGAAAATTGACGTCTCGGCAGACAAATTTTGTCCTTGCAAATTTTTCTTTCTTTTTTTTTTTAAAAAATTAAATTTTGTCCTTGGCTAGTTTTTCTTTCTTTGCCGAGGTTTTTTTTATTAACAACTTTGTTTGGAAAAATCAGTGATATACCCCTCAATTGTTATGTAATCAATCATATGCCCTTCTATTCTTTGATAATTAATAAAGTTATGTAATCAGTCATATGCCCCTCAATTGTTATGTAATCAGCCATATACCCTCTAATCATAATTAATATTGATATTTACCATTTCTATTAATTTAAATAAAATTTTAACTCCGAAAAATTAATTTTATAAATTTAGGACAAAAATGTCCTGACTTTTCTCTTAGCTTTGCCGTTCAAAAAATGAGGGAAAAATCCAATTTTTTTTTTTAAAAAAAGCAATAGCCGTCTATATTAGCAAAAAGCATCAAGATCGCAGTTCAGAGAGATGTGATTCTAAAAACAAAAAAGGACTTCTAGCGATTCAAACTGTTGTTTTTTCAATCCAAATTGCTTCCCATAGCGATTCTAATTGTTTTTTTCAATTCAAATCATGACCTTCTAAGTTTGTTTAATGGAAGTTGAGTTTTTTCCCCCATGAAACTAAGGCAGTGTTTGGATTGGGGTGGGAAGAAGAGAATAAGAAAAGAAGGGCCCAAATTTATTATTAAACAATCCAAATCCTTCATAAAGTTACACACTTTCTAATACTTCTTCCCACTTCTTCCATTCTTCCCACACCTATCCAAACGGAGCCTAAGAAAGAAAAGTGAGGACATTTTCGTCCTAAACTGTTTTAATTGATTTTAAAAAAATTCAAATTAATCAAAAGGATACATATCAATACGGATTATGATTAGAGGGATATGTGGCTAATATCAAAGAATAGAAGGATATATGGCTGATTCAAGAAGAATTGTGGGGTATACGGCTGATTTTGCCCAACAACTTTCGAGAGTTAGTTTTATAGAGTGCGGTGCTGAAGTAATGAAATGCTGTTGCGAGCTGTGCAGCGGGTCTCTTCCCTAATAATATTATAATTTTCACAAGTCTACAATTTAGCTATGGGTTCCAGAAGACAACAGAGGGTTACTGATAATCCCCATGGCTTTTCGGCATAGTGATGAGCTTATGACCTCTGGGCTTTATTTTCGGCTCTACCACATACATGGGACATCTGATTCAGACTTAAAAAAGAAAGAAAAAGATAATATTCTTCAAAGTAAAAAGATACGAGATCAGTTAAAATCAGTCACGATTGACGGATACAACCGTCAATTACGATCAAATTTCAATTTTCGAGATTCTAACAGTCGATCCGAACAGTTCAATATGTTCTCTGTTGTACTAAACGTCTCTAGGTTTGTCGATTGCAAAACAATATCATTTGGCATTTAACAATCTTCTTTGAGTTTTATAGGAAGAAGATACAATTTATGAGGACTTGGATAAAAGCTTTGAGAAAGATCAAGATCAAGTCATTAGAGAGCTTATAGGCTAGTTTAGACTAGGATAGAAGGTATAGTTTAGTCATTGTTTATCCTTGAAATGGTCTAGATAGCGAAAAGCTCAATAAATCAGCAAAATCCTGTTTTCTGTGACCTAGCGTCGTACAACGCTAGATAGAGTTACACAACGCTAGAACAGCTAAATTCATACTTTTGTGAATCAACGTTGCACAACGCTATATAGAGTTAGGCAACGCTGATTCACAACGTTGTACAACGCTAATCAGAGTTGTACAACGCTGCAGTTAAGAAACTTGAAAAAATTCCTGAGTACCATCGTGCAACGCCATATAGCGTTGCACAACGCCACAAAAATCCCAAGTTAGCTGTGCTGTTTTTACATGCAAAGTCTCTGGAGACGTTAGCCAACGTCTTTCAGCGTTGGGTAACGTTAGCGTTGTGTGACGGCATATAGAGTTGTACAACGCTCTGTTGAATCTGTCAGAGTTGTTTCTTTTGTCTCCCTTTAGCGTTGTGTAACGTCATTCAGTGGCAAGCAACGCTCTGACAATTTCCAACGGAATTGTCGGAGCTTTCCTTTGGTTTTACACTCCTGCGTTGTGCGACGGCAAATAGCGTTGCACAACGCTCTGACAGACCAACGGCTATATTAAAGAGCCGTTAGAATTTACAACGGTCATATTCCAGCGTTGTATAACGCTATTCAGCGTTGTACAACGCTGTGGCCTGTTTTTGCTGGGGAACTGCTCATTTCGAGCCCTATATATATCCACCCCTTGTTCTCTCTCATTGAAGAGTTTCACTTTGCAAAATTAGACCAGAATTGAGCCTTTGAGCACAGGGATACTCTCCCACTTGAGCTTTTCATAGCTAGACCATCTTGAGAGATTTAGTAGCCTCAAACACCACCGCCCCGACATTGTCGTTAGGTGTAGGTTGGAATAGGTTGAGAGCTCTTCTCCTTTGAGGCCGTTGTGCCATTCGAGTTAGGCCGATCCGCCTCGAGTGTCCTTGTGACGAGGTGATTCGGTTCGAAGTTGTAGTCCCGTTCTTGTTGGAATTGAACGGAGCGCGCCCTTTCGTGGTAGCGGAACTCCCGGAGACGTACGACTAAGGCTAGCTTCTTCTAGCGGGTCGGACCTCCGTAATCACATCGCGTGTTCAATTTCTCTCTCTCTTTCTCTCTTTATTATCTTGCTATACTTGAATTGCTTGTGTGCTTGCTCGTATTGGGTATCAATTGAATTGTGTTAGGGTAGTTCATACCAAACCGGTCTAAAACCTTAATCGCTTCCGCTAAACCTTGTTTAAGCCGCCTCCATTAGGGACAACAAAGTGGTATCAGAGCGGGAACCTCGATTAAGCTATTCTTAATCTCGGTTTTCGATCATGGCGGCTAGAATTGTAGAAAAACCGGGTAAATTGGACCATACTTGCACAAATTTCTCTATTTGGAAAAATGGTATGGTTAGCTACCTCAAAAGCATGGGTGTTTGGTATATTGTGGTAAATGAATCTAGGTATAAACCAAATACTAACAAGCTTACCACCGAGGTCTTGAGGGAAAAGGAGGATAATGACTATGCGGTCAATGTCATCCTAAGCTCGGTACATGAATCAATTGGTAGCACACTTGCTTGCGATTTTGATATAGCTAGGGACATATGGAGAGCCATCTTGAGTTGTTTCGAAGGAAGCCAAATGGGAGGAGTCCACACGGATTCGGAGCTCGATCCATGTACATCCGATTCGGACAACTACGAAGAACATGCATTCATTGCCAAAGAGATGGAATCCCCGATTCTTTCAAATCATTTCACTCCATCAACATCACCAAAGACATGCTCTTAGTAGTAGTGATAGTGAGAGTGATGATGAACCAACTTGTTCAACCAAATGTGTTGATTGGTGATGTTGATGGAGTGAAATGAACTACCCTAACACAATTCAATTGGTACCCAATACGAGCAAGCACACAAGCAATTCAAGTATAGCAAGATAATAAAGAGAGAAAGAGAGAGAAATTGAACACGCGATGTGATTACGGAGTTCCGACCCGCTAGAAGAATCTAGCCTTAGTCGTACGTCTCCGGAAGTTCCGCTACCACGAAAGGACGCGCTCCGTTCAATTCCAACAAGAACGGGACTACAACTTCGAACCGAATCACCTCGTCACAAGGACACTCGAGGCGGATCGGCCTAACTCGAATGGCACAACGGCCTCAAAGGAGAATAGCTCTCAACCTATTCCAACCTACACCTAACGACAATGTCGGGGCGGTGGTGTTTGAGGCTACTAAATCTCTCAAGATGGTCTAGCTATGAAAAGCTCAAGTGGGAGAGTATCCCTGTGCTCAAAGGCTCAATTCTGGTCTAATTTTGCAAAGTGAAGCTCTTCAATGAGAGAGAACAAGGGGTGGATATATATAGGGCTCGAAATGAGCAGTTCCCCAACAAAAACAGGCCACAGCGTTGTACAACGCTGAATAGCGTTATACAACGCTGAATAGCGTTATACAACGCTGGAATATGACCGTTGTAAATTCTAACGGCTCTTTAATATAGCCGTTGGTCTGTCAGAGCGTTGTGCAACGCTATTTGTCGTCGCACAACGCAGGAGTGTAAAACCAAAGGAAAGCTCCGACAATTCCGTTGGAAATTGTCAGAGCGTTGCTTGCCACTGAATGACGTTACACAACGCTAAAGGGAGACAAAAGGAACAACTCTGACAGATTCAACAGAGCGTTGTACAACTCTATATGCCGTCACACAACGCTAACGTTACCCAACGCTGAAAGACGTTGGCTAACGTCTCCAGAGACTTTGCATGTAAAAACAGCACAGCTAACTTGGGATTTTTGTGGCGTTGTGCAACGCTATATGGCGTTGCACGATGGTACTCAGGAATTTTTCCAAGTTTCTTAACTGCAGCGTTGTACAACTCTGATTAGCGTTGTACAACGTTGTGAATCAGCGTTGCCTAACTCTATATAGCGTTGTGCAACGTTGATTCACAAAAGTATGAATTTAGCTGTTCTAGCGTTGTGTAACTCTATCTAGCGTTGTACGACGCTAGGTCACAGAAAACAGGATTTTGCTGGTTTATTGAGCTTTTCGCTATCTAGACCATTTCAAGGATAAACAAGGACTAAACTATACCTTCTATGCTAGTCTAAACTAGCCTATAAGCTCTCTAATGACTTGATCTTGATCTTTCTCAAAGCTTTTATCTAAGTCCTCATAAATTGTATCTTCTTCCTATAAAACTCAAAGAAGATTGTTAAATGCCAAATGATATTGTTTTGCAATCGACAAACCTAGAGACGTTTAGTACAACATTCTCCATATTAAAATCTCGTTGGAGACAAAATTTATATTTTTTTGAAATTTTTTAGTGTTTGTTTGATATTTTACAAAATTCTTAATCTAAACAATTCTAGACCCTTCAATAACTATGATTTTTAAAAATCACAAAAAAATAATAAATAAAATCAGAAAAATGTAAAATTTCGTCACCAATGAGATTTCAATATGGAGAACACATTGAACGGTTCGGATTGACTGTTAAAATCTCAAAAATTAAGATTTGATCGTAGCTGACGATTACATCCGTCAGTCGTGGTTGATTTTAACCCATCTCAAAAAGATATAGGGATAATTAGATATGATTCCTCTAATCTTTTCATATTGGATATAAATCCTATAATATTTAAATTTTAAATAACTCTATCGTTTTACTAAAGATATAATCCCTTTCTATCAATTTCAATCACTCATAAATTAAAAAAAATATCAGTATCATAATTTTATGTCCAAACTAGTCTTCCTGTAAAAAAAAAAACGTTTTGTTCTCCTTCTTTCTTATTCGATGATAGGACTATATACGTGCTTGAGTTCGAGTGAGTTGGAAACAGCTCAAACTAAATTCGGTTATAACTTGAGTTGTCTTGAGTCGAGTTGAAAACACTTTTGACCTTTTTAAATTTGCACAAACTCGGCTCTTCTTCAACTCGAGCTAGCTCATGATCCACGAGCCAGCTTCAAATATGATGTCCTTCATAAATTTATTAATCTAAAGTAAAATGTCTTAAAAATCAATCTTCCTGATGTTATATTTATCTAAAATAAAAATATATAAGAGAATATTCTTATAATTAATTTATATAAATTTTTAATACTCTTACATAATGTTGATTATAGTATATGATATAGAAATTTATTATGTCACAAGCTGTCTCATGAGTTGCGATGCCAAACGAGTTAGTTTAAATCGAGTTTCATTGGCTCGAGTTATAATCGAGCTTTTTCCGAATGGAGGTGGGAAGTTATGCGGAAAACAAAATGGTATTTCATTCGCTATTGCAATACACGGATCTGTATCAGTTTGAGTTCGTGTAATCTTTCTACTCAGGATTACATTTACGTATTTGTATCAGATTGGGTTCTAATTTCGTGGTCTTTTCTGGCGTTGATATATAATGTTGGAATTGTACTTGTCTTCTCCTATAATTGCAAGATAATATCTGTGATTTTGGGTTGCTATTACGTAGCTTATAATTTTTGGGAAATTTTGTTGGAAATAAATTCCAGTAATTCAATACAATCTTAATTTTTGAAATTGTACTTGTCTTTTCCTAAGCAGACAATTAGAATACGAGTAAAATTTTTGAAATTTGGTTGCTTTGATTTACTAGAACCATCATGGTATGCGAGGTGGAAAAATTTTGGTTGCTTTGATTTACTAAAACCATCATGGTATGCGAGGTGGTTTATCCATATTGATGATTTAATTAATTTTATTCAATCTGAACAGCTAGTTTTGAAGATACAAAGGAGCTATATTACTCGTAAATATCTAATTTTGAAGACTGCAGGAGTAATTCTAATTTGAGAAAATCGTAGAGGTTACATTTAATTTTCTCAAAAATATACCGGAGGATATATATTGAGATGTGCGAGAGGCTGTCCTATTAGATGAATTTGCCAGGTGTTTGAAGTTTAAGATAAAAGCATTTGTTAGCTGCTAACAATATAATAAGAGATGGGCTAAAATCAGTCACGACTGACGGATGTAATCGTCAGCTACGATTAAATCTCAATTTTTGAGATTCTAACAGTCGATTCGAACCGTTCAATGTGTTTTTCATATTGAAATCTCATTGGAGACAAAATTTTAAATTTTTCTGATTTTATTTACTATTTTTGAGATTTTGAAAATTATAGTTATTGAATGGTTCAGAATTGTTTAGATTAAGAATTTTGTAAAATATCAAACAAATACTAAAAAATTTTAGAAAAATATAAAATTTTATCTCCAACGAAATTTCAATATGGAGAACATATTGAACGGTTCGGATCGACTGTTAGAATCTCAAAAATAAAAATTTGATCGTAGCTGACGGTTGCATCCGTCAATCGTGACTGATTTTAGCTCATCTCATATAATAATATATCATTGGACTCTCGACTTTTGAATGAGCTTGCCAGCTGTTCATCTCCTGCTAATTGAGTTTCGGCCTTTGGGTAATTGGATGGCAAAGTTTGACCCGCTTAAGTCGGATCGAAAGTTGACCCGCAGCCGCTTAAGTTGGAGTGTTGGAGTTAGACTTGTTTAACGTTGTAAACGGCAACGGAATGGACCGTTTCGTTTGCCGTTCCGTTTCAATAACGGTATTCACTGAAACGATTCGTTATTCGTTCTGTTTGTAACGAAATGGACGGAACGTAACAGAACGACTCATTTTGCACTGTATTTCACACAACGGTATGTCGAAATCCATTCCGTTTACCGTTTCGTTTCGGAAACGTATCATGAAAAATAATTCGTCACTCGTTCCGTCCAAACAGAACGTGCACTGTCACACCCCGAACCAAATCAGAATCCGAGGAGGACAACCCCGCCACGTGCATACACTCTACTGTATACACGTAAGGCTAAATTTTTAGTATCTTAGACACAGTAAATCACAAAGTAATGTCATTACAAGAATACCATATTTAAAGTACACAAAAGATCAATATCTGAAGAAACTCAGATATCATATGACATCATCCAGCAGCGGTAAGCGATCTTTATCTTCGGATCGCCTTCAGTCAGACCTGAACCTGCTCCACAAATGAAAATTTTGTGGGCTGAGTACGCGAATACTCAGTGTGGTAATAGAGTGAGCCTTCGATCTGGTTAACTCTAGCTAGAACCAAACCATACTTTGAGTTAAGCATTTTAACACCTATAATGCACAAACTAAGTGTCAATTTAATATTACAATGAAACTATCCCACGAATCATGACATGCTCAAATAAACTAAAAAAATATCTGGGGAAATAGAAAGTAATACTTAGCATACATAAGTACGAAACAATGATATAATAATACGAGAATCAAGCACCCGCACTTAACGGTCAAATTTGTATCAATCCAACTCACAAGACCCAATAAACAAATAATGTCAACACACGTGCCCACAGAACAACCTACGCATAAATGCTCGACAACTCGTAAGTGCCCCGTCCCTACATCCCCCGTCGAGGAGTAGGCAGTAATACACGGTACCGGTAAACTGACGCATGGGGGTCGAAAGGAAGTCTGATATAACGGCACATTCAACTCAGAGATCAAATCAGGTCCAAATGAGTATATAATACAACAACAATAACTATTTTCTCGATCAACCCCAAATGCAAGTGTTGATTAATAGCACTTTTAAGTATAATAATCACATTATTAATATGGATACATATCCTACATATGCAAGACTAATATTTCATTAATGACATGTGCTTAACTGTTTACTTAATGTTAATGATATGAAATGCACACAATAAGTTGATGATTTAATTACTAGATTAAAGAATAAACAAACCTAAGGCATCCACACCTGAATTGACAGATATAGAGAGAGCTGCATTTGTGAAACATCAGCGAATTAACTCCTTGTCTTCGCTTAGCATCTCTTACTCAGATCAGTAGTTAGTGAACTACACCTGAGTAGTCTGACTGATTACCTGACGTTCGAAAAAAAATTACCGATTAGACTAACGATCTACCCAGTTATCCCAAAATTAAATCAAATTCTGGTTAGGTGTTGTAGACCATGCTCACAGAGTTTACAAGAAGTTCTATTTTGAAATATAATGTTTTATTAATCAAGCTATTTATAAAATATTTGTGTTAGTTTATTAATATCCATTCTATTCTAAAAAGCATGCATCATAAGTTATTAACGTATATACATATGAATTATTCTCATTTTGTGGTTACTCGTATTTTATTTACTAGTGTCTATTATATTATTATTTGTAAATACAACTATTTAATTAATATTATTTAACGTGTTTTAGAAAGTATTTATATATTTATATAGGTAAGTCTAAAGTCTTTATGTTACTTCAAAATACGTGTAACATGCTTATTTTATAACATATACTTATTTAAGAAAAACTTAATTATGTTCTCATGTTGCTTAAAAGAAATATAAGCGTATATGGATTGTGTACCATTTAGAAGATAACAACATATATATATATTTTTTATATATAATTCTTAACAATAACAAATTATTAAATAAATTTATTTATAACAATCTATTAGCTTGTCACGCAATCACTTTAACGGTTATATGTATATTTCAATTTACTAAATCAATAATTTGTTGGTATTCTATTCCAAGGGTTAAATTTAGCCAACAATATTGCCTTCAAATAATTTTCCAAAACTTAATTTCGGTTTCCACTTCATTAAGTAAATTATACTTTAATGATAATCTTTTTATTAACTCTCGGTTATTAGTCAATATATAGTTAATTAAATGTCTAAACAAATTCTTAGTTTATATCAAATATAAATATAGATCTCGGTCTAGTAATGGAATTTGAGTATTTAATTAATGTGTTAAGGTATTAATTATATATATCACATTTTTGCACAAGTGACAATTTCAAACAAACATCAATTGGTTTCATGTACGGACAAGTATCTAATTGAGTTCTAAATTTTTATTCACACACTTAATATAATTAATCAAGATACAGAGCAAGCATTCATTTAATTCTTTGAGGTAACTAAGCAATCAACAACTCAAATTCGTGCACACTCGAAGCTAAATTAATTTAAGAAGAAAAGTTAAGGAAAAGCCAAACATAAGTTTTACCAAAAACAAAAGTTAAGAGGATGGACGGAGGGGCCTCAGCTACATCCGCCAGATGCCATCAAACATTGAGGTAAGGAGATGAGATCAAGAAAAGAATAGTGAATGACAGAAGGAAGGAAAAGGGGTCAGATGAGGGAGGCGGCATGGAAAAGAATAGAGAAAATAATAAGAAGATGAGAACGGAAGAGAGAAGATAAGAGAGAGGCAGCCGACTTCTTAGTCGGTTTGTTAAGCCAGGATTTTCTGTGGCAACAATATCCAAACAACTGAATTGAAACAAGCCAAAATGAATCAAATCCAACGGTTGATATAAATTCTATGAATAAAATTTACATCGAACGTGATAAGTCTATGATAATTTCAGATCAAACAGCTTGAATTTTGTGAGATTTTAATTATACATAATTTTGAGAATTTCTTTATAAATTATTAATCTATAATAATTTTATTAAGTTTTAATTTGGTTTAGAAATTAATTAACATTTTTTTTAAAATTTGTTTTATTTGTTTTCTTGAAATTTTTTTAATATTTATTATTTAAAAAATAAAATATTTGTTATTATTATTATTATTTTCTTTTTACTGGATTTTACATGCACGATACACGATAAACGGTAAACGGTATACCATCGACATACATAGTTGAGTTGGAGTGCTGCAGCCTGTGCTTGAGTATGAAATGCCTGCTTTGGCCAGCTGTGTAGCGCCGTAGCGGGTCTTATATCTCCTAATAGCTTTCTAGAAGGCAACAGCGGGTTAGTCTTCAGATAACCCGCATCGCTTTTCTCAGATTTGTGAGGAGCATCTAACCTCTGGGCTTTATCTCCGCCTCGTCGCCTGGACCTAGGGATGAAAACAGAGCGGATTTTCCGGATCGGAAAATACGCGTAATATCCGAACCATATCCGTATCCGAACATATCCGTATTCGTATTCATATCCGTCAAAAAAAATATGAATGCGGATATGGAAAGACCAATATCCGCTCTTTATCCGTATCCGACATGGATATTATCCGTATCCGATAAATATTAATCCGTTTATCCGTATCTTTAACATCATAAGATTATTAATATAATATAATTACTTCTCTATATTAGAAAATACTTTTAATTAGATAATACTTAATTGTTGTTAAATAAATTTTCTTATAATAAATATTTTTATTTGGACTAGTAACATAAAATTATTTTTCATTTCTATTAATTGAGACGATTATAAATGATAACAACACTAAAATTAATTTTTTTCTCTAATATTGACAAAGTACTAACATAGACATGAGTATATTGAATATCATTATATTTATAGAAACTACTATTATAAATAAATAATAAAGATTAAAATGCAATCCGTATCCGACAAAATATATTCGTATTCGACTCCGTATCTGATAATATCCGAACCATATCCGTATCCGTTTAATATCCGAACCGTATCCGTATCCGAATGCATTCGTATTCGTATCCGTATCCGGAAAAAAAATGCGGATGGGGATATGAAAAGATCAACATCCGCTCCGTATCCGATCCGTTTTCATCCATACCTGGACCACATGGAACATCTCATACTTGACTTAAAAAATAATAAATAAATAATTCAATTTAAAAAATATATAACGCGAGGATATTGTGATTTGCAAGGCTCTCGTGATTAGGCTTGGCAAACGTTGAAACGAAATACGGAACAAACCTGTTCTGTTTCCGTTCTGTTTCAATCGACGGAATAGAAATTGATTCTGTTTAACGTTTCGTTTCGTCAAACGTAACAGTTTTTCATTCCGTTTAACGTTCCGTCCTTCATTTACCATTGATTTTAGCGGAATTCCGTTTTCCGTTTCAAAAACATTCATAAATTTCAGTTCTGTTTCCAGAAACGAAACTGAAATCTCTTTCATTTAACGTTCCGTTTAGATGGAACGGAGCGGAACATCCATGCGAAACGGAATTTTAACAGGTCTACTCATGATAAACGGAATACGACAGTTGTTTACTATTTTATTTTAAGATAAAAACAGTTGTTAGTTGCTAACTTGCTATCAATACATTTGAGTTTCGAATTTTGAATGAGCTTGCCAGCTGTTCAGCATTTTAAAAATTTATCTCCTACCAATTAGGTTTAACATCTGAGACTGACTTAAAAAAATAAACGGAAAAAACATCATATCGAAGTTTTGGTTTTTACGAGCTTAATATGATATAATTTATTCAAATCAATCTTGAAAAGATAAGAGCGTGACCCTTATTTTTGTGTCAAAAATTTCAAATCAATCTAAATAAAATAAAAAATAAAACCGTACAGATGCCTTAAAAAATTTACACATATTTTTGGTAGTAAGTTATAATAATGAGATTTTTTTAATTTGAAATAGAAATGACATTTACTTGATGAATAAAAAATAGTCGAGTTTAATTTGTTGAATAATTCAAATCACTTAAAACTACCCAAAAATTTTAACTCAGCAACGGTAAAACCCAAATATTTTTATTGCCATGCTTTTTAAATTATATAAATACTTCATTATTTTTTACTGGTTCAAGTTATTTTAATGAAATAATAATATAACCATACAATTAATTATCTTCACTTTTATTTTATTTTGGATAGATAAAAGTTTTGATGCATTTTATATATTTTTTAACTTCAATTAAAATATGAAAAAAATTACTGGTATCATCACTTTAAAAATTGTGCATGCCATACAATTTGTGCTTAAATATTCAATTGTCGATGCTGTGGCCCTGTGGGTGCTCTGGCCCTAGCTAGCTATAAGTAGTACTCTGAGGCCTGAGCAAAAACCCATTGCGTCAATTTCATATTTCCATTCCACCTATAATAATTTACAAATTCCCCTTGATTCCACTTATTCGCTTTGGTGAGAAATGGCGATGATTCTCGATGCTTTTTTGGGCAACTTCAAAGAGATGCTAACAAAGATGGCTGAGGAGGAGGTTGGAATGTTGCTCGGTGTTCCTGAGGAGATTGAAAAGCTCGGGAGGACAGTGGGTTACATTCAATGCCTCCTCTCTGATGCTGAGACGAAGCAGACCGAGGGTAGTGCCAATAGCAAATCTATCGAACGATGGCTCCTGGAGCTCAAAGATGCCATGTACGATGCGGATGACATCATTGACCTCTGCCAGATCAAGGCTGAGGAACGCAGTGAGCGCCATGGCAGTTCCTCCTCGAAATTCGGTTGTGGCATCAGCATGCTTTCTTGCCTCCGAAACCCTGTATTCGCTCACAAGATCGGTACACAAATTAAGGAGCTTAATTCGAGGCTAAATGAGATTTATAAGAGGAAGTCAACATTGGGTTTGATTGAGTTGCCGGCCGTGGTTGGGCAATCTAATGTCATCCGTCACCACTCAGACTTCAACAAAAAAACCGATCCATCAGTTGTGCTAGGTGATATTGTCGGAGATAAAATTGAAGAAGACACAACAATGTTGGTGGATTTGCTAATCACAGACGAGGGTTTGAGAGAAAGTGTTAATGCTGTTGCTATTGTGGGAATGCCCGGCATAGGAAAGACCACTCTCGCCAAAAAGGTCTTCAATGATCCAGAAATTCAGAGGGAGTTCCCTTTGAAAATCTGGGTTTGTGTGTCCGAATATCTTAAAGAGGTCGAGCTCCTCAAGTGTGTTATCCGGGAGGCTGGAGGAGACCATGGTTTTGCTGAGCAGAGATCGGAGTTGGTGCCAAAGCTTGCGAGCTTGGTCCAAAATAGGAAATTCTTTCTTGTTTTGGATGACGTGTGGCCGGAGAGTCAAGAGGTTTGGAATGGACTATTGCGTGAGGCCATGATTGGTGGAGCTCGTGGCAGTAGATTACTCGTCACTACTCGGAGTGAGAGTGTTGCTCGTTTCTTTCAAGCAACGACGACACATCACGTCCAGAAGTTATCAGACGATGATTCTTGGTCCTTACTTGCCAAACAGGTATGTACATATATACAGAAACTATTATATTAATACAATATAATATGAATAGAAATTGTTAACAAAATCTGATATATATTCAGACCTGTATCTTGTTATTATTATTATTATTATTATTATTATTATTATTATTATTATTATTATTATTACCTAGGTTAATGATTGATGTGTTTACTGTTTTATTTAGACCGAATTCATAGATGGGAAATATATGACTGTGATTTTTATTTAATAATAAATATAGTTGAATCGAAATTTAATAGTTAATGTGGGATCCCATCGGTGGTGTGCGTGTGTGGCGCCGTGCCGGTGGCGCTGTCACAGAAAGATCCCAATGCGGTGCCCAACGGTGCCAATCCCAATGGCTTGGTCAGCACCTATTAAAATTTCGGTTTAATGTTATTTATTATTGAAATTTAATTAGCAGAAACTGCTACTAAACATATTACAGATCATATGAAGAATCTTTTCCATAGGTGCGTTTGGATAAGTGTGGGAAGAAGGAAAGAAAGAAAGAAGTGAGAATAAGTATTGGGAAGTGTGTAACTTTGTGAAGAGTTTGGATTGTTTATAATTTTTTTTCTTCTCATCTTCCTCACTACTAGAATGTCAATTATTTGCTTCGCAAAAAGGCGTCCCTATTCCGACACGAAAAGTTATCTGCGTCCACCTAAAGACACTACTCAAGCGACTCCGATACTCTAGCCGCTAATAATAAATATTTGTGTCGCAAGGACGCGGATTACTTAACACGTCCCTATATATGTGTCGGGATAACGACGCATACCATGTTCTCTGATCGCTTAATCAAACAATAAGCGCGTCTCTATTTAGAGGTTACTATGTCGGTATACCGACGCCTTTATTAAGCGACTCAGATAATATATTGTCAGAATTTATTTGGGCCCACAAACTATATTTGTCGGTATACTCACACCTTTGATCAGCGACACAGATAATATATTGTCAGAATTTAGCGAGCCCATAATTTATAATAGTCGGTATATCGACGTCTTTGATCAGCGATCCAAATGATATATTGTCAGATTTAGCAAGGTCCACCATGATTTAATTCATATAATTTTAATTATTCACAGCTATTTGGATTTCTCAACCATACACATTATTCACATTGAATTAAACAAAAATCACACAAATATCTATTATCAATTGAATTGCAAATCAACATCCAATAAAAATAACAAACATGCATATGTTTTGATACAAACCAGAATTCAAAAAAAAATGAAAATTTAAAAGGAAGTCATCTTAGAAACTGAAAATGAAATGGAGAAGCACTAATACCACTACAACTGTTAAAAGGAATTCCTGCTTTTCTCTTACATTAACTCGATTACAAATCCTTCTCTTACTTGACATGCACTTATTCAATTCACCAATAATTTTTAACCCTAAAAAAGTAGTACATAGTAAGATTGCATGACTTACAAAACTTGCATATTCTAAAATATACCAAAAAGACTTAAAAAAAATAAACCATGCAATTCTAAAAAGAGTATACACTACATTATATTTGACTATTGACCGAACAAGTTTAGTTCTAAAAAAAATCACTTACCCAATATAAAAGTTATTTAAGTTCATAACTAGGGATGATAGATATTGACACGGTTCGAGGCATTTCAGATCTTAATAATCAAGCTCGATAGCTTCTGGATCTTTCCTGCTCACGAGGTAACAAATCTGAAATGGAAATAGAAAATGCATAATTAAGAAAGAACTACTAGCATATATATAATTTACCTTAAAAAATAGTAATCTTACTCCCTTTCCTGCAATGCAAATAATTTGTTTATATTAAGTGTACCTGACATAAGGATATAATAAAAAACAACGTATTGTAAAATAATTGAAAATATCTCACTTCTCATGAATTTTCTGGTGTTTCTACATCATCAACATCCAAAAGAACCACATCTGCTACCTAAACTAAGAAAAATTCAATTTAATAAGCAATAGAACATGATTTCTAAGTCCTTTTCTAAAGTTGTGAAGACAGAATGCATGGAATTATTACATTGGAAAAAAAAATAAAAATTAAAGTTGAATCACCTTTTCTGAGTCAGAATCAAGTGAACATTCAGATATTTTTCTTCTACAATTATAATATTAAAGTATTACAAACAAAATTTCACAAACATATATCAAATTTTGGTTTTTTCACATAAATCAACAAAATATATATATCATAAGAAAAAATGCGATGGTTTGCCACTCGCTATAATAGCAATAGGTGGAGTTCTTCGTGGGAGAGAAAAAGACATACGTGAGTGGCAAATAATTTCAGAAAGCACTTTGTGGTCCATAGTACCCGGTAATCATTATTTTCCTCAAGCATTCTACTTGAGTTACGAGGATCTTCCATCACATTTAAAACAATGCTTTATCTTTTGTTCTCTTTATCCCGAAGATTTTGAGTTCGATAAAATAGAATTAGTTTACTCGTGGTTAGCAGAAGGATTTTTGTGTGACGAGGGAGATTTGTCGTTTTATGAGAAGGGTGTAAAATATTATAAAGAGTTAGTTTGGCGGAGTCTTTTGGAAGTAGACAAATCCTCCTATGATCAAGACAGATGTAAAATGCATGATCTATTGAGATCATTTGCTGGAGAAAAGAGAATGAGTGATAGTTTAATTATGGGAGGGAGAGAATTAGTCCCCTGGACTAGTGAGCCCTCTTTGAAACTACGCCGACTATCAATTGAAAATAGTACAGTGGATTTGAGTTTAGATTTTTTTGAAAAGGAAAAATCTCTAAGAACATTATTGCTTATCACTAATTCTATGAATGAACTTCCATCCAATGCACTTCTATCACTTTCTCACCTACGGATTTTAGAGCTTTCCAATTCTAATATCTCTCGCCTCTCTGATTCTTTTGGTGAACTCATGCAGCTAAGATATTTGAATGTATCTGGAACAAATTTAAAAACTCTTCCGAATTCTATTGGCAATCTTAGAAAGTTACTATATCTGAACCTCGATGAATGCAAAAACTTTTCTCAAGTTCCTTCTAGCATTGTGAATCTAATAGAGCTGAGATTCCTCTCCTTTGATGGGACTAAAGTTGAGGTTTTCCCAGCGGGCTTGAGAAAACTAAAGAAGCTCATTCACCTTTATGATTTTCAGCTATACCACAACCGTTCACAGGATTATATATAGTAGCCTTGAAGATTTAGGAACTCTGTCCCTACATTCAGTGCTTAGATTAAGAAACTTGGAAAAAGTAACTGATATCAACGTGGCTAAAGAGGCTAACCTCAATGAAAAGGCTCACCTCAAGGAACTCTGGTTTTTTTACGACCCATACAGGGGACGTCAAGTTTCTAAATCAATTGAAGAGAAGAAAGCAAGAGAGGATGTACTAAATGCGCTTTCTCCTCCTCCAACTTTAGAAATGTTCCACATTATTAACTACTATGGTGATCAGCTCCCTAATTGGTTGCACGTGGGAGCAAACCTATTAAAACTAAAATGCCTTAGATATCTTAGGATATTGTATTGTGACTGCTTTAGCCAACTCCCTCCGTTGGGCCTACTACCAAACTTGGACTATCTTCAAATAGAAGATGCAAAATCAGTTGTGAGGATTGGACGGGAATTTTTGTTCGATGATAGCCAAGACCAAACAAAAACAAAGGCGAGCCACTCACCGATCCTTCCTTTTTCCCAATTAAATAAACTCGTTTTTATACGTATGTCATCTTGGGTAGAGTGGTTGTGGGACGAGAGACACCCGGCAATGCCCAAATTAAAAAAATTGTACCTTTGGAAGTGCCCCAAGTTGAGTTCACTTCCAAAGGGCCTTTCGTGCCATGCAACTTCCTTGGAGACCCTGGAAATTAAAGCTCATGGACAATTAAAATCTGTAGAGGATCTACGATCAGTCAAAGAACTTTTTGTTCATGAAAGCTCAAATTTGGAGAGGATATCAAACCTGCCTAACCTCTCATTTATTCAAATTGTGAACTGCCCAAATTTAAAAATACTGGAGAATCTCAAACGTCGTTATAGCATGATATTAATGGATTACGAAATGGAAACTCTCCCGGAATACTTAAGAAAAGCAGAGGCAGAGAATCTGACAGTCTGGTGTTCGAAGGAGCTGCTTGTAATGATAACAAGCCTCGGAGCAGGCAGTTTTGAGTGGCAGAAATTCGAACACATTCCAGTGGTGAAGTTCTACTTCTATAACTATAATGTTGATGAGTCCCTATATCTATATGCCACGTATCAAAAGACACCTTTCCGTTTCACCACAAATGTTGACAGCTCGGCTCTAAGGTATGTACATCCTACCATTTATTATCAAATCGTTCGAATCAACTCAGCTTTATAATATATAAAAGCGTTCTTTGCTTGCTTTGTTCGACCGAAGGAATCATATGATATATTTTTGTTTGCTTGTTGATTCAATTGGTTTTTTATTTTAATTTATTAATAGACGGTTATTATTATCAATATAAGAGGATATTTTTGTTTCATTTTTTTTGGTGCTTTGTTGTTATTGAATCCTGTTGGTATTTTCAGTTGAGAAGACTGATACATATCGGCATCGGCTGACAGTCTTGCAGGAAAAATCGCCTCAGGTTGATCCGCCAATAAAACGGTATTACATATGAAGATTTTGTTTAAAATATTTCAATTATTGTCAATTTAGATTGCTCGACCGATAACATTTGTTTTCATGAATTTTCTTAAAATATCATTTTTTTAGCATATCTCTTATATTCTTTTCTAAAAAGTGTCTTAACGTTACTTAACAAATGAACCCCGCATATCTCTTATATATTTTTTATTTTTTATTTTGAGCATCTCTTATATATTTTACTTTAGAAAACAGTAAAATTTCTATAAGAGGTTTTATTTTACGTGGTTAATCAGCTACGAAGTATCGCATAATAAAATATTTTATGGCCAGAAATGTTTGCTCACTAGTCACAACTTCTGACAAACTTAATTTCAAAACTATAAGCATAAATGCATAAAAGGGTTTTTGAGATTTTCAGATTAGTTGAATATTTTTGAAAAGCAAGTATTAACTTTTTTTTTCGTGTTTTTGTTTTTGTTTTTTTTGCTTTGCAACAAAAATGTTTTGATATTACACAATACCAGCTGTGAAGCCTAAAAAATTCTAACAGTAATCTTCAAAATGTATTATGAACGCATTGTTCCTTATGTTCACAGTTTGGGTTCAGATGAGGCATATAAGGTGCAATATGGTTCGAAATCGATTCGAGGACTATTTGTAGTTGTCGTTTAGAATACGGGCTGGGTTTGGTTGAGCTGTTACTAGTATTGGTACTGTACGGGTTTCGAGATTAAATTTGGTTAGAAGTTTATACTATTTTTTGACTGGTTTGTTTTTAAATTTTTATTAGACTTTCGTAACTTTTTTTTTTTTATTAATGAAAGTTGCCAGTAGTTTGCTGGCCCTCAAAGAAGAAAATACGATGCTATGTCTTTACTGACTCATCAATCTCTTTTCGATGTTAAAGAGGAAATAAGAAAATATGATAATAAAGTGAATGGTACTAATGAATAGTATACTTAATACTTTGCGCTTATGGATAAAATATATTAATATAATAATAATGCTTGTTCTTTTCTGGTAGAATAGTACTATATTGACAGAAATCTTATATATTCAAGTTAATTAATTCTCGTTTTTACAGATCCCCAGTTAAGCATGAGCTAGGAAGCCAATAAGCAATTAAGCATCCATAAGAATAAAATGAAAAAAATGATAAAGCCAACAATATGAGGACTACCATTTGCGTCTGGTACATGCAGGTATTGTACTGAAGTTATATCAGCTTCTATTTAGACAGGATGTTAAATACCAACCTATTTTAGTTTTAGCGTCTCTATTGGATCAACAGAATGATACATTTGCTTCCAAAATCTGAGTTCCGTGTGCTGAGCACTGGCAGTCATTGACTTATTGCCTCTGCAATTTTTTTTCAGCTTGCATAGGCCTATTGACAAGTCAAATCGTTGTAGGAATCTGGGAGAGGCCTTTCATACTTAATAGATTTATTGGTGTCAGGTCATGGTCATATGTAGAAAATGACACAGTGGGAAAGCAGCATATACAGACTGAAGTGCCTCTTCAAGAGTAAAGAGTGCCTGACCAAGAGCTTTCTTGTACAAGCATTTCCAACTGGCGGGTTCCCATGGCCAGAAATTGGACATGGTCACAACTACCCTTGTCGATGGTTCTCCTGAAGCTAATTGTACTGTCATAAAATAGGCTCCTTCCCTGGAACTCGTTGACAGGTCAGGTGCAAATGTTTGTTTGTTGTTCTCAATGGAATCCTAAATCTTACACAATAGATTCCCTACAGAACATAAAAGAAAGAATGTTGAATTAACTACACCTATTTAGCTAACAAATCGTAATATCATATCAAATGTAGCACAACGCAAACTAGTGAACTGAAATCCCATTTGCTAAATTATAATATTTAAGCTTCGTAATCTTACTCCATTGCTACTAGGCTTTTCGGTGGCCACTGGCCAGCATCAAACAAACTTCAAGTTTAACTACTAATTCTCCTTTGTTTGACTTCTGTTTAGGTTAGTCTTTAGAGATGCTTTCTTGGGGAGTTGAGAAATAATTTCATGGACGGATGGAGCCTATTAAAAAAGGTGAGGTATCTAGATATGGTATGCCTGGACCAACACAATAGTTGATGCCTCTCAGAAATTGAGAATAAATAATCAAATGCAAGTCTAAATTTATGCCCTCAACAAATCAGTACTCCTAAAGGAAGAGACTAATTAAACCATAAAACTTTGATTCTTAATATTGACAATATAAATGGAAATTGGGGCACTAAAGAAGCACAGTACCAAACAGCATTTTCTGGTGCCAAATTTGATCTTCAACAGCAAAATAACCTGAGATTACAGTCCTTTAATAGTGGTTTACTGGGGCATTTTACAAAACAATTTGTGTGGGCAGTCAGGGACTTACATGTTGCAGCTTTCACCTTCATTAGTGGTTTACAGGCTTAGCAAAGCGCCAAAATTTCTGGCAGAAAGAAGCTGCCACAGGAGGGCTTTGCTTATAGCACGGTTAGAAGAAGCCAGTCAAGAAAAGGGTCAGAGTTTGTTTAGGTAACCTTCGTACAGAGACGACAAGATTTCTCGGGGGCATTTCCACGAACACCTGTGGTGCAGAGGAGTTCTCAATCACCACATTCGGAGAGAAGCGGTGGTGGTGCGGTTGAACTGATCAGTGGGCCCTTTATTAGAGGGGGATGAGAAATAGAGCAGTTTGATGAATTGAGACTTGACTCTTGAGAGCTCAGAAAATAGGGAGACCAAGGATATAAGCGACAAATTTTCATTTCATTTTTTTTTTTTGGAAGAGTCAGTCCTCACCTTCACCTTTTAAGATTTTTGGATTTTGCTGATTTTTCACTTTTATTATTTTTTTATTTGTTAGTATACCATTGCAATTGCATGCAGTCCTATTTTTTCTTATTTTCAATCAAGTTTTCCAATGAATTTAAAATATTTTTATGGAATACAATTTTTTGTCTTTGTTCAAGTAACCCTCTTAAATCATTTTTTATTGTTTCAATTATTAGTTAACTAATTAAAATGTTTAATTGAATCAATTCCAAATGAGGTTGAGAAATCTTAATTCAACTGCATAGAAAAATTGGAAGTTCAAAATTTAGATTTTTTTTTAAAGATAAAATAACAACAATGAAGAGAGAAATGACATTGTTTTTCCTCATGTTCACTAACCAGGCTTATTGTCTAAAAAAATGGTCAGCTTTGAATTTTAAACCGGACTTACATTCTAATCATTCATCCGAAATTTCAACTATGAAATACTTTTTATATTCGTATGATTAAAAAATAAGTTGGACAGTTGGTGTTATTATATTATCAATACACATAGGACCTGAAAACTGAAAAGTGTTTGGTGTTATTATATTCTAATCATAATTGAAGGAATTTGATTGGATCGGATAATGAGTCCAGATGGTTTCTCCGGACCAGCATCCTTTGCTGTAAACATTCGACTTAACCAGTTCAACAAAAGTATGTTTCTTTACACGCCACAACGCCCGGCCAGTGTTATTGTTATTGTAGCATTCTCCTCAATTGATCTCTTCTTGGTTTACCTTACCACCTCCAACCTCTTTAACAGTTACCTCTTCATCCGCGCCTAGTTCCTCCCGGGCTCCCTGTCTAAGCCAACTCAGTTATCCTCATCTCTCTCTCAAAAGGTCTGTAATAGAAATTTCTTGCATTGCACAACAAGTGTTTGTCAAAATCAAAATGCCCCTTAATGATATTGCTGCTTCAATCTCCAGTGCTCTATGGCACTTGAAACGCTTGTCATCTTCTCTGGAATGCAACAGGCTCAACTATGGTACTCTTGCTATCCTCCTGTTCTAGCTTCTTTAACTAGATGCTTTGCATTTAGGCCAGAAATCTAGCACCTTATAGATCGTTCACTATTATTAAATTGTCAATTGCAATGGTCTTTTAGGAGAAGTTTGTTCTTTAAGGGCATAAGTTAGGCTGGTCTTATGATGATTGCTGGCAATTTGGAGAGTCTTCAAGTTTGGTATTGATTCAGCATACCAATTCTTGAGGCTTGACCTTTCTACTCTGCTACCAATATATATTGATTTTGTCAGCTTAGGGAGTGACTGATATGAAATTGCTATGCTTAGAGATTAATTAATTAAGTGAATTGAAGTCCTTTATTTTCATTTGTTGCTTTTTGTTACTTACTGATTCTTTTGAACACGTATTCATTGATTGTATCCCTGACCAGAAATTGACCAAATTCCATACTGGAAGACCACAAATTCACCTATACTTCCTCAATTGTAATCCCACTAAACCACAAATTAAAAAAAAAATGTAAAATTGAACAAAACTGTATTACACAGAGAAGGCATCTGGCCAAGACAATGCAAAATCTATTAACCATTCTTTCCCTTTTCTTTTATTTTGTACGGAGGACGTTGATACTTGATAATCTTAGAACTGCAGCCAGGCTATCTATCTCTTACCTGCAATGGGTGTGATAGTTAGCCTCCTGCAGCCAAGCTCTCTCCCTAACCTGTGACGGGTGTGTTCTTTTATAGTTCTGGGCTTCTGGCCTCTTCTGCTGAACTGCATTAATTTCAAATTACATGTGCATCTGACTCGCAAGTGGGTACCAGCTGATCAGGAGGGGCGGAGCCGAATTTTGACCGAGGGGAACAAGAATAAAAAGATTCCTAACTAAAATATAGGACGATAGGCTCACTTGTTTAAAATAAATAAATAAATAAATAAAATATAGGACGATAAAAATATAATTTAATAAAAAATACATAATAATTTATTGATAGTGTAAATTATAAAAATAATAATTATTGTTATTAAATATTATTTACTAATTAAATAAGAAATAATAATTTTCTTATAAGCATGGTTCAACAAAAGACGAAAGTGCCTTTATAATTTTGAAATTTTTTTTTGAAGATATTTGACGGATAAATTTGTTTGTGGTAATTATCTGGTCTTCATACAATTGGATAGTGATTTTTCTTTTTTTTTTTGAAGCAAATATTATGCTACTCTTGCAAATTGCAAAAACATTTAAAGAAACTAGCACATTTTTTTTTTCAAAAAAATGATCTCTCTCTTTTATTTTCCTTTCATTCTATATTTTAATATCTGTTTCACAAAATGAAAAGAATCGGAAATGTATTTTTGAAATTAATATAATAGGGTTGTGAAACAGTACATGTATTTATCGAATCAACCAATCAAAAAGTATTTAAGAAGATATTAATAAATTAAGAAAATAAAACAATTTTGCAATTCAGTCTAGGAAAAAATGAGAACTTCCCACTATCTTGCCTCCACTCTGTGCGATGTTTTATTTCTTGTGCAAGATACTTTTTCTTTCCTCTGTTTGCCTTTGGATTTAGCGTAAGAGGCTTTGATTATTCATGGGGGGCGCAAAAAAAAAAAACTTTTCAAAGAAATCTCTTATAAAATATTAGTATCTATAGCATACAGTCTAACTTGAAACTATAAACCGGGGGGGGGGGGGGGGGGGGGGGGGGGGGGGAACAAAGCCCAACTCAAACCCCCCTTTCCCTCCGCCCTGCCAATCAGCCATCTTCTAGCCTCTAGGAGTTGTTCCGATTTCTGAAGTTGAACAAACAAGTGGATCTGTTGGATGTATAATGGCGTTGTGATTATTTGTAGGTCATACAACGATTAACACACGCAATTGATCTCATCTTAAATGGAGAGCTGGAAGACATTTGTTTAAGAATATCATATAATTAATTCATTATTGTAGTTGGTTTCAGTCTTAACATCTAAATAATGACTGATTTTTTCATGTGCAGGTTAACTCTGCATGTACAGGATATAGCTTTCTCTGATTGAGAACAGCAGTTTTGGTGTAAGTTTTTTATTTTTTATTATTTTTTATTTAACGTTAGTTCTGTCATTAAGATGGTAAAGTGTGCCAGTAAAATTGATTGGCAATTACTTCGTAATGAACAAATTTCAATATGTAAGCTTTAATTACATTCGTAATACTTTTTCTAAATTTCAATATATAAGGTTTACAATAATGCTAGCCTTTGTTAATTTCTCTTCCTTGTAAAATTACAGAATTTTCTGAAGGCATAGATGAGGTCGTTGAGTCTTGCTAACATTCAGAGTCTACCTTTGTCATGTACATCCATCCACCCACCTACTTTTTGACAATAATTATTTATTCGTTGAGTGAATTTCTATTATTGTTAATATTTTTATGTTGCTATAAACTGATAGTTTTAGCAGATGAAAGGTGGACAGGGCACATGACATAAGGACTATTTTGGTAATTAGGTCAACTGACTGGACTAGCTGTGTACAACTTTGTAGATTAACTTTTAGTGTTATTCTTATTCCTATGTGCTAAATTACAGCGGAGCATCCATACTGAAATTGGTATGTTGAAATTTATAATAATCAGGTGGCCAGTAAATTTGTACAGGTACAAGGGTCGAATTCCACATTGAAATGTTACTTCTTTTCTTCATCAAAACTGTGTTATAGTAAAAGAATACAAAAGAACGGTTTATCTTACAATAATGCAGATGTACACCAAATCTCATATTTTCTTTCTAACAGGTTATAAGTTACTAACCTGTACCTAAGCATCCAAAATCAGCACATAAATGGTACAAAAGTAAAATTCCAAAAAATAAAAAACATTCTTCTTTGACAATCCAGGAATGAATCAAGTCTTCTCTGACATGCCACACTCAGCTATCTGTATCAGTACTGGCACTGCTGGTACTGTTACTGTGTTTCTTTCTCTCTCTAGAGGTGCCAATTCCAGCTTCATCTCTTCTGTTTCTTCTTCTTTTTTCTCCTTTAAACACAATCCTCCCTCCTCAACCTCATAAAAGTTCCCAGTTCTCACCTCTTGAGCCAGAGAACAAGGTGAACAAAACAACCATCTGACAAAATCACTCAAACCTGCATACCCACAACAAAACGAGTTACTGGGTAAGCCAAATCTCTTTCTCATCTGAATTCTCCAATACCCCCCATATATCAGACCGAGAAATGATAACAAAATCCCCGTAATACCTACCGAATACCTCAATGCCTCATCATTGATCATCAATGCTGACACATTAAACACCCAAAATGGTGCAATACAAAGTAGCAGGAATGTGAATATGTGCACATACATGTTTCCGAACCCTAGACGCTCCATGTTCCATCCAAAGACACAACATGTGCAAAAAAGTGATGAACAAGCAACTGTTAGGTCATCCCAGAAGTTGAACAGACCTCCAATCCATACTGGTCTGGTCAAGATGAGCTTTGGATCAGATTGTAGCACCTGAGACTCTAGGTCATCATCAAGTTTAGGATCTGGCATGGTGTACTTCTTTCCTAGTGGGCCATATATCATGTATAGCCCTGCAATTATAGGTGCAGCTAAGCCAATACCCATGCAGAGGTTTACAGCCCAATCGGGTCTTCTTTTAAGAGAGAAACCCCAGAAAAGGGAACAATATATGTATTGCACAATGCAAGTGATATGGAAAAGTGCTATGACAAATGCCACATGGACCCTCTCCTTGGGGCCTGCAGATCCTCCGTTCTTGCAATAGATCTTTCTCAGCTCACTTGAATCGGTTGAGTCCCATCTTATTACTTGCACCAGGTGATGGCAGAGTTTTGGATGTTCATATAGGCAAATTATGGTGAAAAGTGCGTTCAAGATCTGATTTGTTATTTCGATCCATCTGTGAAAATGGGAAAAAAAAAATATAATTATATATATGCATGAAGTCTATGTATTCTGGTATTCTAAAGAAATTGAATAAATAACTATTTTCACAATTATTCTTTTGGCAATGTAAGTTTGTTTTCTTTTGTTTTTTTCTCATTAGATTAAAATATGAAATTATTAAAAGTACCTCTAGATTATATTATGGATGCATAAGACTGAATAAAGGAAAATATAATATGCTATAGCATTTGGACTTTTCATAGGCTGTGCCGTTGTGTTCATCAAGTAATCATCAATATACCTCTTTCTTAGGGAATTCTTGGTTATGACTCCATTAAGTGCGCCTGTCATGAGCAGTAAGAGCAGAAACACACCAGCAGCCACAAAGAAGAACCACACAAGAAGTGCCATGTTCATGGGATGCATGCACCAATTCTTGCATTCTGAAATAACAGAGTTCCAGTCTATCTTTCTGACAAATGGCACACGAAATAGGAAGCCTGATGACCTGGACATGCCACGCATACTACTAATACGCTTTATTAATGATGTCGACATACCCCGCCAGCCAGTTATCCATTCTTTTGCTGGTCGGGCTCTTAGAAAGTCTAGCAATCTCTTCTGATCGCTTTGATTTTGATTTAGAAGACATGTTTTTGCGATGGGGAGACAAACAGGAACGTGAGATTTTGGTGTGAGTTGGTTTGGAGTTGCCAACTTTGGGCTGTTCATGGAGGGTGTGATAGGGGTGATCTCTATATTTTCCTTATTTGATTCCATCTCTATTTATGTTAAATTCACTTACAGAAAAAATAGAGATATTTTTGGAAGTTTAAAGCATCACCAATGTATGTATTACGTAGAAATATATACACATCTTGCAAATAAATTGACAATAACCGTTGCAAAACGGGATAATATATATATCTCTGTACGAGGTCTTACACTCTCTGCCATATATCCTGGGAGATACTCCAAAATTTTCTATCTTCTTTAGTCTACAATAGTGAGCTTTCAAGTCTGGCAACTCAGAATAATATATATGAAGTAACAGAAGGGCGTCAAACTGTAGATGGCAATTTCGTTGTTGCTGGCGATGACGCAGAAGAAAAAAAAACAAATTAAAAAGGAATTGTAAAGAAATATTAAAAGGACTATAAAATAATTTTAGTCAGAGTTGCTACTTGCTACATATCCTTTAGCAGTCAAAAAGTATAAAACATACCAGTATAAAATAGCATTCATTAGTAGAACATATATATATTAGTTCAAAAAAGGAATACCGCATATTATTTGGGGCTTTCTGCATAATATGTTGGTGAGAATGTGAGGTTATTTCACTTGACTAATTATACTTCGGGCCGTTTGGACGTGGCCGGAATTACAAATTTCGGACATTTTATATATCAAATTTATTATAAACAATTTAAACTCTTTATAAAGTTGGACCGTCAGAGGAAAATGGAAAGGATACGTCAGAGATTCTTTTGTTTTCTTTAGGAAAATGGAAAGGATACGTCAGAGGAATTGGTTCGTCAAAAGAAAGAAAGTCAATGGAGGTAGACAGGTAGTTGGACCGTTGGACTGTTGGAGTACTTAAGACGTTCGGTGGGCATTTTATATATAGTCCCCTGTATTTATACCATTTAGAATTTACAATTCAAAATTAGTATATCCCACAATTTGTCCAACGTGGACATTTCGCTCATTGCGTTCTCACCTTCACAAAAGTATACGCTCACTTAATTTGCCTCATATTTAACTCTAAAGTGAAAAAATATATATATAGATATATAGACAAGTTTTTTAGTGTATTAGTGAATTTCATGTCTTCTTTAAAATAATTGGAGTTGCTTGATTAGAGTGACACTCATGAAGTCTAGTCGGATCAAGCAACATTCGCATGGTCACTAATATAATGCAGTTTTCCTCAAGGTAACTAATTAAATATTGTTGTGTAAACCTAAACATGTTTAATCCTTCTGATGGATCAGTTAGTTTTTATTAATTTCGGCGTTACTCGCAGATTATTATCATTTTATCATTTATCGGTAAATTGTATTTATTTAAACCAAAATATGCAATATCTACGGACGTAATTTTGTAATAACTTATTAAATATAGATTACGACAATTTGACAAGCACTTTTACATTGCGATTAAATCCTTTTTTGAATAATGCAAAAAATTTATTGATATATAATTAAAAAGTAAAATATAGAATTTCTTAGAATTTAAGCCGATTTGATACCTTATCAAATGTCACTTTGAACACACCTAATGATATATAAAGGCTCCGTTTGGATGCGTTGAGAATAAGGTAGGAAGAAGAAAGAAGGGAATAAATTTATTGGGAAGGGGTAAATTTATTGGGAAGTGTGTAACTTTTGTGAATAGTTTGGATGGTTAAAATTAAATTTATTGGTAAAAAGTGGTTATTCCTTATTCCTTATTCCGGGAAGAAGCCATCCAAACGGAGCCACAGAGCATAGATCAAATCTCATTTATCGGCATTGAACACACCTATTTCATATTACATGGAATATAAAGCTTTATCATATTTCAATGATAATGACTGCTTTAACAACCGAAAAAATGAATCCGCGCAATGCCCTTTGCATAACTTAAATTTATTTATATAGACGAATCATTCATTATCTATTCAGATTTTAGAACCTAAAAGATAACACTTATTTCTGCTCCGTTATAAGGTCAATGCCAATATTTTTGGATCAATAAAAAACCAATATACAAAAAAAAAAGATACAAATATTTTGTAACAAATGCAAATAAAAAATTTTATTTTTTTTTGATGGCCTGTCGGCAATTACCGACGGCAAATAAAAAATTTTAATCACACTTTTATGCCATCGTCAACGTCTTTTTCTCTTGCTGTATCATCATCACATTTTTCATCTGTTTATATTAATGGCTGAATTGGTGCATCCATAATATGTGTACTTCCTTCTCCCCTTTCACCCAAATCAGACGGTTCAGATCCCACTGGCACATTTTCAATTACAACCTCGCAATTTTCTTCCACCAACTTTCTGTAAAAATTATCATCTTCTACATCATAGAAGTTACCGGTTCTCACCTCTTGAGCCAAGGCACAACCCCAACAAAACATCCACTTCAAGTAGTCAGTCATCGAAGCCGAACCACAACAAATTGTATTACCCGGTAATTTGAACTTTTTCCTCATTTGAATTCTCCAATACCCACCATATATCAAACCAAAAGCACACAATACTATACCCGCTACGCCGGCTATATCTCCTATTACATAGTTGTGAATGTGCAATGCAGAGATGCTAAATATCCAAAATGGAGCCACACACAAAAGAAGGAAGGTTATGATGTGAACATACATGTTACCAAATCCAAGCCTCTCCATGTTCCAACCAAACACACAAAATGTACAAAAGCAAGAGAGAAATCCGACTGTTCGATCATCTCCACAATCAAACAGGCCTCCTACCCACTCCGGCTTGCTCACAACCACCCAGTTCTCTAACAAACTCTTGGGACCCCTCTCAGTTTTGGCCTCTTCATCCAAATCTGAGTCATACTCCTTTCCTAAAGGGCTACAGATTGTGTACACAGCGGCAATTACTGGTGTGGCAGTGCCGAGTATAAAGAACAAATTTTCAGCCCATTCAGGTCGCAGCTGCCTCGAGTATCCCCAATAGAGGCCACACAGCATGTATTGACAGAAACAAGTGACATGAAGAAGGGACACAACCACAGCAATGTGAGCCAACTCATGTGGCCGGTAAGACCCATTCTTGCAATAAAACTTTCTTAACTCGATAACATCCTCCGAGCCCCACCGCAATAGGAGAAAGAGATGGTGGAACAGGCTGGGATGTTGGTACACACTCATAAGGGTGAAGAGTGCGTTCAAAACTTGGTTGTTTATCTCGATCCAATAGTTTCTTGAAACCCTTGTAGGAAAGGCAGTGTTTAATGCCCCTAAGAGAAGCAAGATCAGCATTGATCCCGAGACAGCTACACAAAGAAGCCAGATGAACAGCGCGATGTTCATTGGATTCTCACACCACTCCTTGAGAATTTCAAGGAAGGATGCCCAGTTAATTTTTCTCATGAAGTGGATGTGGAAATGTCGGCGGACACCAACTGGTGATGGCACTGAGATGGATATTTCTTCTCTTTCATTGATCTTCTGACGGAATATTTTCAGGGGGGAGTGAAACCTGTGATTTTCCAAGCGTAATTAATTTTCGTGGTTTGTAGAAACTAGAAAGTTATTTATAACAGAATATTACAAGATTGTAAATGCAATTATGTCCCTCAAAGAAAATCATTTAAGTTATTTTATGATATTCTAAAAAGTCATGTATATATATATGGTTACGAACCTTAACTTCTTGAACCACTCCATGGAAGGGCTAGCTTTAAGGAAATCCAAAAGCCGCCTAGTCCGACTCTTTTTGTCTATCAACGTCTCTTTCAGGGACGGAATCTGAATGCGGTATTCTCTCAGCTCCGGTGGAGGTATCAATGTGTCTTGTTGAACCATACTCCTGTTATGCTTGGAGAAAAAGATATCAGGAACTCTTTTTATTTATTCATCAATTTTGGGATGTAAAATCTTTTTTCTGGCATTCTGGTAATTGACACCTGATCAGTGTCAGCTGATTGAGTTAATAAACAGAAAAAATTGAAAACAGAGAACTTCTAAGCTACTCGATGCTGCAGTTCATCTTTGTCATGAAATGCGTATTTCACTAGCTTTATTCGATGCAATTCTGTACAGCTTTGGGTGCAACAAAATCAAATACTCCACTTAGTTTTAGTGTTGTACCTTTAAGATACCAACGGATGAAACATGTATATACCTCGGTGTCTCGGAATCTATTTGAAGAAGGCAGCAGAAGAATATAATGGCAAATATCTATCTGATATAATGTAGACTCGAAAAGTGGCAACTATTTAAATCGTCTAACTTTTATTCTTTTTATTTGGAGTCAATATATTTTAAAAATTGAAAATGGAAAGGGACAGAAACAGTCAATTTAAGAATACACGAGGAATCTTCAATCGTGTAGTACGTTTAATAATTTTTGTCCCTGCACCTAGAAACTTCTTAATTTCTAAACAAGCCATTCTTCTTATTATTATTGTTCGTTAGCATAAAAGGCCTCGTTTAAATAATTGTACTTCGTGCTTATGTTTGACGAGCTAACGTTTTGACATTGCAGATTTCCAGCTGAGACAAATATAATTAATTTTATAAAACTATGATTTTAGGAACAGAGTCACCTAAAGGGTGCATTTTAGAATAAGAACTTTGTAGGTCTTAATTTGTAATCCCGATGCATAAGTCTTCTTTTCCCACAACTACAAAAATGTTTATGAACGAGGTCAGTTCACTTTAGCAATTCCGAGTCAATTGTGTTGTGCATTTCTTTTGACCCAAAGCAGAGAATCTTGGGTTTTATATCCAAATTGATTTAATTGTCAAAAGGCCCAAAGCCTAGGTGATACGCCACACAACCCATATTTCGTGGAGAAGCGAGTGCAAACATATGTGGACTAGGAAAGTCCAAGTCAATACGAAATAGTCTAAACAAATTTAGAAGTGGATATTTCAACAGTCCATGTGACATGCTGTTGCAATATATTTAAAACACTTTATGACTTCTATTTGGTTTGTTTTGATGTTCTTGATTAATTCATATATCATTTTAGATTATAAATTTATAATATTTATCACCAATTTAGTATTATTTTTCAATATTATCAACTACTAATTAAAATATTTTAATTCAACTAATTTCCAAATAATCCGAATTCTTTGTACAAACTATATTGTTGTAATGTGCTTACTTAGTGATAGGCCTGCATAACGTCTAAAATGAAGACAAAAGTCAACTGTTGCCTTAACCGTTGCGTTATGGGACGAAAATTTTTGTGTCTTTGCGTTTTGCGTTCCAATCACTGAACACAAGAGGAAATCCTTGCGTTAACCGTTCTGTGGAATTTAACGATAAAAAACGATTTAAATAGTTAAAATTTGTAACTGTTTTCACAGATATCAGAACGGAATAATAAGTTACACAAAAGTAGTTTACAGAGATGACAAGCCAGATAAAGCACTACATAGTTAAATCAAATCAAGTATTGCAGATTCAACAGTAGTGCTTGAAATCAAATCAAACACTACAGATTCAAATACATAATTAACCGTTGCTCATCTTCTCTAATACTTCTCCCCTCTTCTCTGAATACTTCCCCAAAACACTTTTCTGTTCTTTGAATACTTCTCAAATACTTCTCTTCTCTTCTCAAATACTGAAGCAGGCAAAGAAAATAGGGATATGAGTAACACAATTTATTATCAGTAACAAATATTATGCAATTTATACAGATGAACCAACAACATATATAAATGAAACAAGGAGAAGAAAAACCTATATTTGTCACATCTTTGTAATAGCCCCAAATTTAAACATCTCGTATGATATTTGGATTCAGGACATACCTGAAAACAATAATTTGCATGATCTACATAGGTAGTGTAACTTTGAGAATCCATGTGAAAATACTGTAAAATGAGACAGTAAGAAGATAAATTCAGTATGCAGCAGTTCACATTAGCTATAAAATAACAAGAAGAGGTTTAGAACAATAATCAGAAATCAACCTGTAAAATACTATCAACCTTAATTGTGCAACAGAAAATAAACAACACTATCAACCCAAGCATCATGAGAAAGTTCAATCAATTTCACTTAATCGTATAAACATATTTGAGGATAAGAGATGAAACAATCATGCACCTTCTTCTGTATTCGAAACAGGAGCTTTATTTTTTTTTTTATCTTCTGTCAGAATATTGCCTGTTCCATTTGCTATTATAATCTGCAACAAAATATTTTAGCAGAATTAAAATTAACCCTTGAATAAAACAAGAAAAACACTTTGTAGAGTAAACCAAAATTTCAAAGTATAACAAGAAGATTATTAATAGAGAAAGGAAAAGGAGTTGTGTGCCTTATAACTTCAAATTAGTAAAACAAAAACCTATCTGAGAAAATGGGGAAACAATTTTAACCATCTGTTACATATATAGAGGGGAAATCCATGTAAGATTATCAATGATACACAAAAACCTATTTGAGAATATGGTAACGATACAGAAGCATATGGCCTTACTAAACAAAATTGTATATACATCCCAGTAAGATTATCAATGCAACCATAGATTCAGGATTTGCACATGTCAAGAAATCACCATACTGTATAGAGGTTATTAGTAGCATATTAATTGTTCGTTTTCATTTCATGTACAACAATAATTAACTAGGAAGAAAGCGAAAGCCACATAATGCTATCATGTATAGTAAACGTTAGTAACAAAAGGCAAAAATCATTTCATGTTGCCACAATATCATCATGCACGGCAAGCATTAGTAGAGAGATCAATGAATAACAATAATTTTGTTCTTACCCAAAATGAAAGTTTATAATTCAACCTAGAAAATTAGACATGTTCAATTGATAAAATAAGAGGAACCACATTTCAATTGTACAACGTTTTTCAAGCCATACCAAGCTGCACTACCTGTTTGGTATTTGGTCCTTGCTTTTTAAGAAAATATAGTACGGTATCATTTTGAAGCTATCAGGCCATGACAGTTCAAGTACATGATTTTTGCAAAAGGGTCCCTTCACTACCACTTATTATTGTTTCAGTCATATACAAGAAAGAAACAGGCAATAACTCTTTTAATCACATCAGTCCCTGCTATTAATTTATTTTGGATTTTATGTTTTAAGTGTACAGTGATAACAAATATAAACTCTCTACATCTCAAGTAAGCTAAATTATGCTTTAAGCATGTATTAAGGTTCAATTTCATTTCAATTTTGGCTTAGCAAAACTTCAGATCACAAGTGAAACGAAGGGAATAACCTTTATTAAATACACCTTTTCATGAAATCTAAGCTAGGCTATAGACCTTCATGAGAGATGCTTAACTGTTGATGTTTTAGCCTCATTTGCATTGCAACTGAGCTAGGCTACAGATTGCAAAGGACATGGCAAGAATTAGCTTTAAGTTGTTGCTTCTCTCCGTGAACACTGAGCTCGGCTTCAGACATTCATGAGAGTGTTCGATTACTATTCTTGTGTTAATTTCTCCATGAATCAAAATAAAACGATACTTAGGCTTCCTCTCCATCGCGACTGAGCTATGATTCAGATCATGATCAAAGATTCAGCACGAAAAGAGAAGGGGAAAAAATCATGACTAAGTATAACTCTTCTTCTTTCTCTCTTTCTATGCACACAAGCTGTTTGTGCTAATGCCTAAGTTCTCCTCTCTATCTATCTGAAGTGTGTGATGCTTAGAAATGGGATCTGAGAACCGCCCTGAATGCTCCTTGACCTCCTTTATTTATAAGCATCAAGGGTAGCCTAGAAGCTTCGTCTTGGCCAAGAACGGATGAGAGGCCCGGCGGTTTCTGTAACAAATTCTCTTCAACGAATTCTGTTGGAGATCTTCGCCCTTTTCTTTCTTTTTTTTGGCTATTCTTGGTGTAAAATGTAGATGTTGTCCCGTGGGCCCAATGATTTGCATACCCTTTGTTTCACAGACTCCGCGTGCACCTATGTTCTCTTTATGAAGGGGTCGATTTTTAACGCAAACACACCCTTCGTCCCTTCCCGACAGCGACATCCTTTCTTATTCCCTTGCGTGCATTCGGTCTTCCGTGAACCGCGCACTCGCCTTCAAACTGTCAGGCTGTCAGCAGTAAAAATTTTAACGTTGGTAATTTCTTCTCTATTTCGCATTCTAATGGGATTGTACATTTAATTGTTTTTACTGAATTTCCATAGACTGTTGAAAGTAAATAAAATCTTTGGAGGTCTTCCCATGGTATTTTCTTAATGAAATTTGTATTATGTACTCAGAAAAATGTGTAAAATCTATTAGCACCAAGAATTTTCTAAAACGACCCTCCAAAATATTGTATTCATTTTATACACGTTTAGGGACTTTCTTGCATGTAATGGGTATTTTGAGAAACTTTTACGAATCTTCAGGTCACCATAAATTTCTATGCCTTTTGGAGAAATTTCGGTAATTTTCCTGAAATTTTTGGGACTCATTTGATAATTTTTGCAGAATTTCTGAATTTCTTGTAATTTTTTTTTTATTTCTCTGATCGCAAAAATTAGGTCCAACAGTTCCTAATTTAAAGACACTCAAAACATTAAAGTTGTAGGTCTTTTTTTTTTACTTCTTTCTAATGGTCTTTGAATCTCAATCGGAGTTTCGAGTAGAAAGTTAATGTCAAAACACTAAACATTGTTTGATGAAACTGGCAGTTGCATTTTGTAACGCAAAATTGAGTTATATATAACACAATACAGCGTTATTTAACGCATGAATACTATACAGACAAACTCCAACTATCATATTGATGTTTTATATAAGGAAAAATTTGTTCTGTACCCCTTAGAAATGAGAAAATAGAGTATTTGTTCTCCGAAAATCAAGACTTCTAATTTTGTCCTCAAAAAATCCGGACCTCTCCTCTATTTACCCTTCTGACATATTTTATGTCATAAATAATTGGTAAATAATATTTTTTTTAAAAAAAAAGTTATCATTATACCCTTGTTCGAAGCCATCTCTTCTCTCGCACAAACACAAACCAGAAATTCAAGAGAGATTATAAATAAATTAATACAATTATAAATGACGTGGTAAACTGCAAAATTCAAGAGAGATAAAACTGATCCCTGAATCTAGTAAGATCTGTTGGAGTCGTGGATTGTTTTTTTAATTGGCCGATTTCTCAAGTACCTTTTCCGCCCTTAAGGCGAGAGAAAAGAGAAGAGATGGGTTTGAAGAAAGTTTTTTTTTTTCTTCACAAACCAGGTATGTTCAACTTTATAATTAATAAAGTTGGATTTTTTTTGTTTCATAACACGGTCCAACTTTATACGAGATTTTTCATTACTAGGTTTTTTTTTTGTTTGGCTAATTATTTATGAAAAATAAATTTAATACTCTCGTTTCTTTTTTCAAACATACCTGGTTTGTGTGAGAGAAGAGATGGAATAATGGTCATTTTTTTAAAAAAAATATTATTTATCAATTATTTATGACATAAAATATGTCAAAAGGGTAAATAGAGGAGAGGTTCGGACTTTTGAGGGGCAAAATCAGGAGTTTTGACTTTCGGGGAATAAATCCTCTATTTTTTTCAGTTTTTGAGAGGTACATAAAAAAAAAATTCCCTTTATATAATACAATATTGCTTTTTATAATGTATGGACCTGATTTTTTTTTATTTTTGTAAAAGAGTCCATTTTATGACCTATATATATCACCCCTTGTTCTATCTCTTTAGAGACTTTTGCTTAGTCAAAACCTGTTCAAATTTGAGCCTTTGAGTAATAGAGTAACTCCCTACTTGAGATTTTCATAACTAGATCATTTTGAGAGATAAATTAGCCTCAAACACTACCACTCGACATTGTAGGTTGGAATAGGTTGAGAGCTCATCTTGCTTGAAACAATAGTGTCATTTGCCACTCAAGTTAGGTTGATCCGACTAAGTTGCTTGGTATATATACGAGGTGATTTGATCGAAGTTGTAGTTCCATTCTTATTGGAATTGAATGGAGCGCATCTGATTCAAGGTTGCAAAACTCCCTAATGGGTCAAAACTCCGTAATAATATCGCGTGTTCAATTTATTTCTCTTTTCTCTCTTTTTTTGTTATATTTAAATTGTTTGTGTGCTTACTTATATTAGATACCAAATTGAATTGTGTAAAAATAGTTCATATCAAACTGATCTAAATTTTAATTGCTTCCGCTAAAGTTTATTTTTAACTGCCTCCTCTAGGGCAACAGTTTGTATCTTGGATATGTATATGTTCGCATAAACAGAAAAAAAAAAAAAAAAAAAAGAAATGACGATTATGATAAAAGTAAAAGTTTTTAGGCAACTAAGTATTGTTAACTAGCCGACAGGAACTGTGTGTACTTGATGCCTTCAAGGCCTTTTGCATTGCATGTAAAATGAAATAATGACATTGGCATAAGCTTGCTGATGTAGTGAGCTTTTGTACTAGCGAATCAAAAAGAAGCTATGAATCCTCTTCAGATTTAATTTGGAATTTATTTCAAGATTTTTAAGGGAATAAATAGGTACGCTCCGATTACATTGGCTTGCTGTCCTGACCCTTCTCTATGTTGGATTCCTGTTAATCATTCCTCTCCATTTCTTACACTAGGATTCAAACAGATTCTAGATAAGTTAAGACTTAAAAGTATAAATGTGAAATAGTATTTTTTTTTTGTATATTCTCAAGAAAAGACGAATCAGTATTAGTGAAATAAAATATAATTTTTTTTTAAAAAAAGTTCAAGCAAAGTACTAGAAAAAAAATTAAGATGGGAATATTAGTCTGAACTTGCCGATTCCTACCATATATAGAGATACGCCATTCATGCTATGTGGATGACATTAATTAAATCGAATTTATATGATATGTTTTGTATTTTAAATTTGAGATGGTCCATTAATTCTTTTCCATAAATTTGATGGTCCTTTAATTCTTACCCATATACATACAGATGACATAAGTACGAAGTATGCTAAGGTAAGGGACTTCTCCATTACCAATAGAAATGGAGATAAATTGATCTATTTTATTGTTGGATTGAGGAGCCACTATGAAATACCATGTAGTATATATTTCCTTGCAGATCTAACAGTGGATTTCTCCACCACATTGTATTTTACTTGGACGATGCTAATAGGTACGTCGATACAATTAATATACAACATTTAACTAAGAAACATCCTTTCTTTTCTGAAGAGGAAGGAAAAGAAGCTTTGCTGCTATCTTTTTGAACTACTAGTTGTTGGTCTAATGGGGAAGAGGCTATTCAAACATAATTCAAATCAAGTGTTGCGCGACACGTGGATAAGTGAGCTCCGTACATGTAACCTAGATTGATAGGCCCGTAAAAAATGAACCGTCCGATCAAGATCAGACGGCCAGAAGCTGCGCGACACGTCGTGTCGCGCGCCACCATAATCGGATCCTATTCAAACATGTAATCCAATTGATCGAGCTTTTACTTAAAAAGAAAATAAAATAAACAATAAAGATTGATGAACTCATGAATCAGCCCCAAGCCACGGGTATGGGCATGCTCTCATGTCTGCCTACAACTTTCCATATTATTAATTTATTATACTAAATGATTTCCTCATGAATTGGGTCTCTTTCATTTCTTTTTTAACAAATTTTTGTCACGTCCCTTGAAAAGGCTCCAGGACCGCATAAGTACATATGCCTCATTTATAATGTCTTTTTATATACGAACAGACGATCGAGGTTTGAAGGAAATCTTTTCTTCATCATCAGACTAATTACGATTTTAAAATTATAAAATATAAACAACAAAAAGGTTATCAAGTATGATTGATATTAGTTTAACATGCAAATAACATTGGGGGCGTTTGGATGAGGTTGGAATAGGTGGGAATTGCAAATTCCCGGAATTTCTTATGCCAAATTTATTATAAACAATTCAAACTCTTCACAAAGTTACACACTTCCCAATAAATTTTTGCCTAGAATTGGCTATTCCCCCAATTCCCAACCCATCCAAACGGCCCCAAATATATGACACGAATTTTACTTTTAATAGAACTCACAGAAGATAAAATAACTAACATCCATACATAATTCATTGATAAGTTAAACAAATTTTGTATTCTTGTAAAAAAAATATTTAAATATATATTGTAATATTTATAATACCATGATTTTCTATAATGTCTAAAATTTGTTTTCTTTGACTTGGTTATTTATTTTTGTTTTTTATTATTTTTTTGTGAGATGCTTGAAAATTATTTGGTTGCTCAAATATGTTTATAAATACTAATTTTCATTTATTTTGTGAAAAATTAGAAGACGTTTTAGGAAAAGAAAAGGGCTGGTTTTTATGAATATCACTTTGATATATTGTTAATTGTACTTTTATGGTTCATTCTTATTTCTATCTATTCCATGTGGGACCTCATTGTCATAATTATTCTATATTCCATTTATTCAACCATGCACCATGTTCACCCCAAATTGATTTCCCATCTAGAATGAACCGGCCACTAAGTCTTTGGGATTTGTTTCCTTAGTTCATTCTCCATCATTTGTGCCTTTCCCTTTCTTCCCCAAACCAAGCATTCTCTCTCTTGCAAAAACGCAACAAATTTCCACACAAAAAAAAGTCCAACCAAAAATTGTGGAAAAATCAGAAATTGAGTGTGGAGCACGATCTCTCTCTTAATTTCCAGCAAAACTGAAAAGTTGAAGCCGTTTCTGATTTGGGGTTTCTTCAATGATCATAGAGAAAGCAAGAATCACCATCTATGTTAGGGTGCTTAAATTGATTTCGATTCCTGGTTTGGGACTTATTAATCTTTGTTGTTTATTGTTAAAACTAGATGTGATGTTGAAGTTAGGGTTTTATAGAATTTTCACAATCTGTTGGAGCCGAGTCCAAATTAGTGGCAACAACTTTTAAGTGCAAAGTGGATTGTTACTAGAGTTTTGAGTACCATCACTTATCAAGACTTTTTCTTTGCTGAAAATTATCTTGCAATCTCTTTGAAAACCAGTCAAGTGTCAGATTTTTAGAAAATTCAATTATCTTCATTAGTTGATTTCAAGAATAATCTGAAACAGAATTTATTGCTGGGATTTACTGTTGGAATTTCAGTTGTACTGAGTTTGTAACTAAATGTGCTGTCGGAATTTCAGTTCGTTGCAGTTTTTCTTAATTTTCTGGTAATTAGGTGAAGAAATTTCAGTTTATATTGATTTTTTTTTAAGTATTTACTACTGAGGGTATTGCTGGAACTTCATTTTATACCGCTGAAATTTCAATTTGTGTGTTGTTTTTTATCATGTATTTGCTGGTAATTAAGTGCTGGAATTTCAGATTTTTGTTGCTGAAATTTCCTGGGCTTCATTTGTACAAAGCTGAAATTAATTTTCTAAATCTTTTTATTTTGAATTTTTACAAGGATGATCTGAAACTGAATGTATATTGCTGAAATTTTAGTTTTTGTTGCGTTTTGATTTTCTTGTAATTAGAACTAAGAATTAGACAAATAAAGGGGCCTAGCTTGTCAAAACATGTGTTTAGTATATGGTCCCAATCTGGTGGAATTTTTGTTACCGCTTGACACAAATTAAAATAGTTTAAAGTAAGTCAACACTTATTAACTAGTTAGGCTTTATCTAATTACTTATGGCTCCGTTTGGATGCGTTGAGAATAAGGTAGGAAGAAGGAATAAGGGAAGAAATTTATTGGGAAGGGGTAAATTTATTGGGAAGTGTGTAATTTTTGTGAAGAGTTTGGATGGTTAGAAATAAATTTATTGATAAAAATTGGTTATTCCTTATTCCTTATTTCGGGAAGAAGTCATCCAAACGGAGCCTATGTATATTGGTATATGGTACCAGTAAGGATATTTGTAAATTAGGTATAACCGAGTACTGACTACATTTCAATTTCAGTTAAAGATTGTATGAAAATGGATTATCATTGCTTGCTTGTTTTGCTGTTTGGGTAAGGACTTAACTTAGAACTTATTTGTGTAGAATGGGGTCGAGTGTCGGAACGGGTGTCGCCGATAAGGGCCCTTATTCCTATACTAACTTAGAACTTAGGGTGTGTTTGGATGGGCTCCGAATAAGGCCTATTCTAGAATAAGGTCTATTCTGATTTTACCAAACACCCATTGAATACCGAATAGAGCCTTATTCATAGGCCTGCCGACGGTATGCCGTAATTCATTTATCGTCCACGTTCCGTTCATACGGAACGAGTGGCGGAACAAAGGCACATTCCGTCGGTAAAAACGGAACGGAATACGGAATAAACTCATGTATCATTGGAATTGCGGAACGTCAAATGAAATTATCTATTCCGTGAACGTTTCAGATTCGTTCCGTTCAGAATTTTATATATTTGCAATCCAAAATATAGCAGAGGAAGGATTGAATGAGATATGTCGACATAAAGCAAATAGGGGACCTAGGGTTTTCCGCCTCCCCAGTCTTCCTCTTTCCTCCTTCCTTGCGCCAATCTGATCCTCTCTCTCAATCTCTCCCTCTGCCTAATTAATGGCGCCGAAATTTTGAACCCTTCTCTCTCTCTCTCTTCTTAACGAAGGAACTGATCAAAGGTTTTCTCCATCCCCACCCCTTTACGTGTCTCTCTCCGATCGATTTCTCACTCAACCAGCCACCTCTCAAGCCACTACAGCGAGCCAAGCTAACCTTCATGCGTGGCAAGGAGAAAGCTGAACTGGATCATGCTTCAAGGTCATCTGGTCGGTGTCGATGGAGCCACTTACTACACGAGCTGAGGGGCCTAGATTAACCAGGGATGAAGCTGTGGCATGGGTAAAAGAGCTCAAACGGTTGGTTGATCTAAGAACATGAGATTAAAATTCAAAACTGTTATCTTTATTTTTCCTTACATTTTTTTTTAAATTGGTAGGCAAAATGTATTGGAATTTGATGATAAGATTGACTTGCTTTCAGTTTTTATAACAGTATAGAGATTGAGTTGAATATGGATTTTGTAAAATTTCTTCATTGTATTGCTATGTTGTGATTCTATGTTTGATCTGGATCATTTTGTTAATTTTGATAAAAGGGTGATTGGTACCAGTGTGTTAGACTGGTACCAGTGTCGACTTGAATCTTTTTCTGATTTTGTTTTGTATGAACTTCTGATTTGTTCTTCTTTACTACTTGGTATTGGTAATGAGAAGAGGCCATGTGTTAATCCCACTTGTTTAAAAAAAAAAATTAATGTAAAGAGGTTCTGGGCAGTAAAAGATATTCTTTTTTTTTGGGTACATATGCAAATGTCATTTTCAACGTTCAGTAAACGTTATTAACGTTTAGAAGAACGGAACATCAACGACTCAAAATATCAAAGTCGTGCATCAAACGTAACGTTCTACAGAAAAAAATTTAAAATCGTTCATCAAACGTAACGAATAACGGAAGTGCATAGTTCCGTTACCGTTGTAAACGTTAAACAGGTCTACTTATTCAGGCCCGTATTCTTATTCTACGGAAATGGTGGAATTTGGACAACCGCGCTGGGGAATTGAATAAAAAAAAGTGTGGAAATGAATAAAAAATTACCGCTAAAAGTACTTTGTACCCATCCGAGGAGAGAGAAAAATTATTGCTCCACCAACTTTGTACCCTTATCCTTATCCACCACATCCAAACATGCCAGAATTAGCTCGGGAATAACAAGGCTCATGGATTGGGTAATTCCTTATTCTTATTCTAATTCCTTATTCAAAGACGTTCCAAACACATCCAGAGAATAGGAATAAGAAATTTCGTTTTGCGTGCTTATTCTTATTCTTGTGCAACCCAAACAACTCAAGAATAAGGAATAAGGGCCCTTATTCCTATACTAACAAAATCATGGTATAAGAATAAAGAATAAGGATAAGCACGCAAACCGAAATTTCTTATTCCTATTCTCTATTCCCGGCTTATTCCGTTGCATCCAAACACACCCTAGTATAGAACTATAATTGCTCCTCTGTTTCAAAGTGCCACCGCAAAAAAAAAAAAAAAAAAAAGGCGTCGTACAATGCAATTTATCTTGTAAATGTCAACATGACATAATTGGACATAAATATATCTCCCAGTAATGGAAGCTAAGGTTACAATGACCATATCGTGCTAGCTAGAAACGACATACATGTGTATTCTATAATGCACAGCGTGAGCATCAGAGCATATGCGCGCTAGCTGTATAATGTTCACATCGGAATGACATTATGTATTTTTTTTATTCCTAAGGGGCATATGCAAAAACATCCAATTGTTTTTCTGACATAAACTTTTGAGTGTCATCGTCATGATTGTAACTGGAGACAGACAATTAGTGATGAATTGCATGCTTTCACGAAAATCATATCTTAGGTTTTATCTCTAGCTAGCTCAGAGATTGATTAATAATGAATTAGTTTGATAATTTTCATATTTGTTAATTAAAATTTTAAATCTGGCACCTATATTTGATTTATGCCATATACATCTTATATTAAAAATGATAAAGTCTAATGTAACTTTTGTCGTTTATCAAATGATGATCGAGTTGAATCCTTTAACGAGCCAGATATTATGATCATAATTAGAATACCAAATGACGATGGATATTACCTCTTTTTGTTTAAACGAAATTATTTTTTAACTATCATAAGTTTTGTTTAAGTTCAAATGTATTTTACAGTTGTCAACCACCGTCAATAATTATTAGACTCATCTTCCGTAACTCAAAATGCATAATTTTCCTTTCTGATGCATAGTTATTTTTTATCGAAAATATGTTTTTAGTTTTAATCTCTCACTCATTAAAATCACTAATGTGCACGATTGATTTTTTTTTCCTATAATGTTGTTTATATATGGTAGAATGCACACTTCAAATTGAAGTTGTCTCAACATAATTGAGGCTATTTGACTCGGGATATAATTAAAAATGGAGAATGAACGATCATAATGACCAAGAATCGAACCAAAACTTCAAAAATAAGATTTCCCTTTAGGAAAAAAGAAACAGCAAACAATGCTCCCCCCATTTCCTCCTGTCTTACTTTGTTTGGACACATGTCACACAACTCACGTAATTAACTAATCCAAGGGCACATAGTCATAGATATTATCTCTGTATTGGATCTAAGCAACTATAATTTATAGCAGAAGTTTTGTATTTATGATCACACAATAAGTATATATACCTCTGTTTTCTATACAAGAAACATGTCTCCATCAAAATCTATCCCAAAATTGTACTGTTGCTTGAAATCACAGCATGTGTAACAATGATATATTTTTTTTGAAAAAGTTATCATTTCCAATTTATGAATTGCATATAACAGGTTGATGGTTACAGTCAAACTTGTTACATGTTACCTTCATTACAAAATTAGTGCTCGACTTTTCTGTTTCCATTACTTAATTAACTCTTGACCATATGATTAAATGTGTGCTCAACAATGGTCTCTCGACCTTATAATTTCTGTGTGATGCATTCATTCATTTATTTTGCCCGAGTAATCTTGATTAGTTGTCCCAATATGGTCCCAACGAACATTGTGCTGTTCTGAACTAACCATATTTTATTCCGTCTAGTAAATATACAGATATACCAACGTTTAAAAATTAAAAATTAATAAGGACTCTCAATGTTTCTGGCTTTTGCTTTGACAATTCCCATTCATATACCATTAATATGAAACGAAGAAAAATGAAAGGAGGTATCAACATTTAAAAAGAATTAATATTAATTGCATTGCCATACCATACATTCAAACTTGCTCTATAAGACTACAAAACTCATGATGTATAGATCGTGGAATTGTAATGTGTCCCTTATTTTATGCACACGTACATGCATGCAACTAATGGTTACTTCACAAAACCAATATTTCAAAGGACCCTCCTCCTTGACTACATTTAAAAATAGCATGTTCTAACTTGTTTAACTTGGAAAATTGAGGTACTCATTTGCACAACATAATTTAATTAAAACAAGAGACATCAATTGGAGGCTCTTTTATCTCCTATTATAAATAGCTGGGATCGGCATTATCTCCTCTAGAACAACTATATGTGGCAGCCTCCACCAAAAAAAAAAAAAGAAAAAAAAAACCCTTAATTTCTTGCCGATGAAGAGATTGAAGAAATGGAGAGATGTGCAAGATGGAGAAGCAGGGCACGTGCATAACTATCTAACACAATTCAGCTCCATTTATTCTCATCATTTATCACAAAAGGTAAATTAAGGGGTGTTTGATGGATAGTTTTTCATGTGCCCATCTTCCCCACCAAGCACTTCTCACTCCAACCTAAATCCAATGGAGTTGTCAGGTATGATCTCATCTCTTTGGAAGGTAAGTTGCTCTTGATATATCATCATTTGTTTAGATAGCTGCATGCTGGTAATTTGTAGCATCTAAAGATACAATACAATATTTTGCGCTTTCAACTATAAATTAATACAACATTTACACCATTGGACCATTATTTACTTTTGGTTGGACTTCATTTTGGTCATGTTCCAAACAATAAAATGTGATACCTAATATATTGTAAAAATTGAACGGATCAATTTTCTTTGTTAAGTCAACAATTTTATCGACATTAAAAAGTAAAACCACAAATAATATCGATATACATCTATTATATGTGAATAAGTGCATTTCATTCAGTTTCATGTTTACACAATTTCTAAAGAATCTTGCCTTATAATTTGAATATTGATTGCTAATTCATGATTGTAATTGTCCTTTTTTTCCCTCTCCAATCCAACATCGTGCATTTTAAGACTGTCAATGGATATGGTATGGTATAATAGAAGGTATTTTCATACCCGCACATGTTAAAATTTCCTTTATCCGAATCCTATCTGCATGTACCCGTTAAAAATAGATTTATCCATACCCGTTAAGAATTAACAGTAAGGATAAGGTAACGGTACATAACGATACAATATTTAGATAATACTTTAGATATAAAAAAAATAATGAAATTTATTCTCATATCAATTGACATTCAAAAAATCTATATAACTAATTATAAGTTGGTTTCATTGACAGCCCTAGCGCATTTCTGCTTTGGAGACGATGCAAAAGCTATATTGTACACCCTTTCCAGGAGTAATATGGCTTCAACCGTTGTTTCATTACCTTCTAATTATTGTTCTGAAAAATGGATTGATCTTAGCACCGAGATGGCTATCAACAAATTATTTTAGGTGGAATTCTTTTACATAATGTGGAATTATTACTCACGTAATTTAGTCTTAGTGATATGTCGTTGCAATTTCTATATATATGAAAAATATACCAATTAAACCTAGGTCCCATCGAGTATATTCAACCAATTTTTTACTCTGAGTTCAAAATTTGCAATAAATTTAGTTTAAGTTAAAAAATTCCAATACATTGTGCATCCATTCTATGCGTATATATTTCTAAAACCATTGTTTCCTTAGTTTCTAATTATGTTGTGAAATTTGAAGTATATATAGAAGCATTAACTTCAAATAAAGATCATACGTAATTCAGAATTCGGAAATATTGGCTGAATATAAATGCTCGATGGGAAGATTTATATTTCGTAACTCAAAATTTGAGGTGAAAATTCTTTCCACCCCTTTTCAATCCATCCTTTTATATTCCATTTCATTCGACTCCCTTCAAATTTCCGGAGCGCAGTAGATAGAGAAATAAAGATTCGTCTCTCCAAGGTTCCATCCTTTATTTATTTATATATTTTGTATCTTTTTTAAGGTTCCATCCTTTCTTTTAATTGTTATTAGATTCTGTTATTAAAGCTCGATCGTTGTTGGTGGGGGTCTACTTAGTTCAAACTTACAGCGACCAGGAAATATATTGGAATTTGATAACAGAAGTATAGTGAAACTAATCATATTCTAAACCCGAGAAAGATATGAATGCGCGCCGCACACAATTAGTGATAGATTTTTCGGAGACCCTTATCTTTCTCGTCTTGCAGAAACACAAGAGAAAATTGCCCCTGATCGAATACCTCAACCAATTTGGCCTACTTTGCTTCACAATTTTAAGTACTCATGTCATGCAAACAAAATATAGAAGCAGACAGAACCAAGTTACCTTCACTGCAATAATCTGGGAACTGTACATCTATCTAAAGCATACAAAACACAGAATTTACCAGAAAAAGGGATTTATGAAGTAATAACATTTGTTGCGGTTTATGACAACTAGATGATATCGCTACAATACTACAAAGAAGAGGCAAAAAAAAAAAAAAAGGCATTTTAGTATGTCACTACATAGCAAAAGCAAGCAGTTATATTGCTATAAAAACACAGCTACAGCCGTCAAAATCCTTTCAATTCTCTAAGGGCTCATTTGGATGAAGCCGGAATTTGCAACATAAAATATGCCAAATTTATTATAAACAATCCAAACTCTTCACAAAGTTACACACTTCCCAATAAATTTATGCCTAGGAATTGCAAATTCCCCAAATTCCTACAACATCCAAACGTCCCCTAAGATAAAAGAAGCTCAAAACAAATCAAAAGTCATTAAAATATCTATCGAACAGATCTAACAAATGTCAGCTAGTGATAATAAATAAGTTTTGAAAAACATAGCGCAGAGCACCAACTTAGAGGATAAGTAGATGCCCTATATTCTTTATGTGTCTACGCAAAATCTTGACCATCTTATTATCCTGAGCCTTCCTACCGCCAGTGATCTTAACGAACTCAACATACTCACGCTTAGACAAAACATCTCTGTTAGCCTCTTGTCGGGTGTGTCCTTGTATATGACCATGGCTCTGTTTTTGGGGGTTTTAAAATAAAGAAAAGTCTCCAATAAGATAAATATCCGTTCTGCTCAAATTATATTTCTCAGAATATATAACACAGCCTAGAATGTACCATTCACCACATACCATTACCCTACTTGTCTTATATGGTAGATTTCCATTTTCTATTCAATTTAATCAGAATGGTCAAATTATGAAGAAAACAAACTCTCTGCACGCCACAATAAATGCATTAGCCAGACATAAGCACTGAAACAGAAGACAAATTACTGTAAATTTTGTTAACATAAGTTATATACTTATTTTACTCTAATTTATATTTTTACTTCAATTTGTCAAAACAAGTTACTTTAATTTATATAATTTGTTGTACTAGATTGTAAAACTAAGCTGTGTTCAGTGTTCACCAAATAAAGAGGGTGGGGAGAGAGAGAGAGAGAGATTACTCCAAGTTGCAAATAGAGCTTTTGCAGGTTAGGAGAATTCTTAAGAAAACAAGCTACCAAATCAAAATTAATAGTCATATCCCATCCTCCAAATTCCAAGATCTTCAAATTGTTGAAGAGTTTGCAGTAAGTAATATCTTTCTTCAGTTGTGCCTTCACATTCAGAAAACAAAGAACAATATTTTAAAGGGAATTACCATAATTGGATAAAATAAAATAAAATAAGTAATATCTATGTGGCATGCATCAACATATCGAACTTTAAAACAGACAAACCATACCACAAAAAGCCATAGTTACCAGAGTTCATTTCCTTTTCTTTTGTCACTTAAATAATTTGAATAGAAAGCCTCATCAAGTATGGTAAAAAAAAATAATAAAAAAAAGCAGGCTAATAGTGGTGTCAAACAAACTAAATATACAAGCGGAAAGAGTAATAAAATAAACGTAAGGCATAGCAAACTTTATTGAATATCGAATAGCAACAACAATCTCTACATATTTTGATATCATTTCTTGGTTTATTTTGTCATTTCCATGTAACTGAGTGCCAACAACGAAAACAGAAATTTTGTTTATATAGACCTGAGAAAGCACTATACCATTGACTGAAGACTACCAAAGAACTTTACAGTTGTAGCATTTGAAAGACCTCTAAGAATTGATGTATCATATGAACAATTATGTATGTTGATGTCTGCAGTTGCTAGAAATTCCATAATCTCCAGTGAAATACCTTCCCTTGGACTAACAATTTTAATGGACAAGGAAACAAGACCAGGGCAAGAAATTTGCATATTCTTGGTTTGCCGGCAATGATCGAGGTTTAACATCTTCAATATGTTAGATGCAATCTTAGAAGTACCTAAAGTACATGAACGAAGAACCAAACCCTGAAGAGCAGGGAAGCTCAGGAATAGCTTATGTGTGAAATCATCATCGAGCTCTACACAACGAAGTTCTAAAACTTTAAGTGAAGGTAGGTTGATTAATTCTGGTCTGATTATTTTGCCACAAGCACTGGAATGTAATTTGAGGTTTTGTAAGGATGCACAAGAGACTGCTGACTCAGGTAGATCCAAACATTTAGGGATATTACCATAGAACACGAACACCCGACGCATGAGAGCTGCCGCACGGCCAAGGAACTCTACAGAATGGTTTTGCCTATCAGAATTAGGAAAGAAGCACTCAAAGGTGTCCAGACTTGACACTCTTAGATTATACGCCAAACCATGCACGAAATGCACGAACTTATCCATGTATTCTCTCTGATTTTCATTACCGTCAGACCTGAATTGTTGTTGGCTAACTTTCAAGAAATGCACAGAAGCCCAAACATCGCTCCATCTTTTGGACAAGATGCATGTTTGCACGGCCTTCTTGAAGTTTAGAAAGGAGAGGATGTGGATCAGAATATCATCAGGCAAGGTACTAATCCTATCAATCCCAACAAAAACCTCTTCCCTACCACGTTTGGTTCCTTTTTCCGTCTTTCACCATTCAGATTTCAAAGAAGCATTTTCTCAGACAACTCCTATGCATGAATCGTGTGTTACAGTAAGTGTAAATTAGACGCGATCCAAAGAAAGTAAGACCCACTTCTACAAGAAAGAAGAAGCTTGGATCCAATTTTGATAAATCCAATTACCAAACGACCCTGTTTTCCTTCCCAAATTAAGAGTAGGTCTTTAAGCGAAGAAGAATAAAAATGAAATTGTTTAGAGGAAAAGGGAATGCACTAATAATGTTTGAAATTGGCCAGAAATCTTACCAGACACTCAAATCTTCTTCTTGAGAGAGAAAGTACCGTACTAAAGAGAGAGAACTTTTGGAGAATTTATCAGAAAGGGTTTTAGGATTAAATGCAGCAATCTTTTCATTAACAGGGTCCAATATCAAAAAAGGGAGATAACAGGGTCCAGCACCGAAGTCAGCGGCTGTGGTTTCATCCTAATTATAACTTTCGCTAAATTTATAATTATATTTCTTCCTTCTCTTCTAAAATTAATTTGATGTGTAAGTGTAATGACGATACGAACGCCCTGAGATATAGGCCCGTGTTATACGGAATAAATATTCGATTCAATGATGTAACATGAAACGATTAAATAACACAAATAATAACATAAAATTCAGAATTTCATATCAAATAGTCTAAAAGAAAAGATGGCATTTTCTCATTTAAATACAAAATGATTTGATACCTTGGAAATCAAAATATTAATGGCTAATCTTATTATTAAATACTGAAATAGTAAAACTTAATATCATTGACTATATTGGAAACCAAATTTATTATAATTCTTGGAGACCAAACCATCCTTAAATACCGAGGCCTGCCTGCCTAGTGAGTGAAAAGATAGGATAGCCTAGTGAGGTTACCTATGGATGATGGTTAGAGCTGTCAACGGCACTGCCACCAACGTGGTGCCGTTCCGTTTAACTGAAACGGAACGAATAACGGCACCAGTTTTCATTTCGTTTCAATAACGAAACGGCAAACGGAATAAGAAATTGTGACGTTTCGAACCGTTTCATCTCTTTTCAAACCGTTTCATGTGTATTTTTTTATATGAAACGAATAACGGAATGGATTTCTGTACCGTTTTGGAAACGAAACGGTTAACGGAAAGGTATATCGTACCGTTTTCTTAAACGAAACGTAAACGATATGGGGTGTTCCGTGCATTTCGGCCACGTTTGACAGCCCTAAATTGATGGTATATGCCCTGATGGTTATTTTGGAAAATGAAGATAGCTATGACCTTGTGGTCAACAAGACCATCACTACCACAAAAACAGGCTTTTGTAACGGGACATCAGTAACGTTTTATTAAAACCCGTTACATAACCTGCCAAAATTACGTTTCTGAAAAAAATGAATCTAATCTGTAACGTCTTTTATAAAACAAGCGTTACAGATTTTCCGTCCGAAAATAGGAACAAATATAAAAATCCTCTGTAACGTTTTTTATATAAAACACGTTACAGATCTGTAACGTGTTTTATATAAAAAACGTTACAGATTATATTTTTTTCTTTTGTAACGTCCTTTTTAAAAAGAATGTTACAGATTTTTCTGATATTTGTTAGGGTTTTCCTTTCTCCTCTCTCCTCCATTATTTCTCATCAATCCAGCCGCAACCACCAAAGAAAAACCGACATTTTTTTCTCTTATTTCCATACTTATTTTTTCCACTCAAAAAAATAGCTAAAAAATTCCAAAAATTCGAAAAAATTAATAATTAGAAAGAAAAAGAGAAGGAGAGCAGTTTTAAGGTAAAAAAATTTTAATTTGAGCAATATATCATATTTTGAGGAAAATTCCGATTTTTGTTTTGAATTTTTGGTTAAATTAAGGTTTAGTTGGTTTTTTGGACTTAATTTCAAGTGTCATTTGAGAGGAGAATAATTACATCGGAAGAGGGGAAGAATTACATCCAATTGAAGGTATATTTTCATAAACTTTTCTATTTTTTCTTTTGTTGTCAAATTATATGCATGCATTAATAATTTGCATATGCATTTAATTAAAATGGTATTGTCATATAGGACCAAAATACCGGAACAAATACCGAATTTAGGTCGTTGCCCGTCCGAGATTAATCCATTAGGGATTAATCTCGGATAGTACTCCCGGTCGGGAGTACTGCTCTTTGGATACGATCTGTCTCATTTAGGACAGCGAGTTGTACGTTAGATGCAATCTGTTGTTTGAGAAAAATTCGATGGTATTTTTCTTTATGTTCCCACGGATGTGTCCTCACGAGCAATCGTGTGTTGGTGCATTCAGGGAACATAAGGGGAAATGCTGCCGAATTTTTCTCAGACAACAGATTGCATCTAGCGTACGCTCGCTAATGAGACAGAGTATCCAAAGAGTGGGCTAGGATGGTGACCAGCCCGAAAACATAATGTGACAAAATTGGCCCATACCCTGACATTTTGCATATATTTTTCTTATTCAGATGGATCGGAGTTGGATGTACTCAAATGATCGGTTATCTCCAAGATTTCAAAAAGGACTTCAAGAAATTTATGGTTTGTGCTAAAGAGAATATGAAAAAGAAGGAAGATGATAAAATATGTTGTCCTTGTTCTGTTTGTCAAAATTTGTTGAAATGGTCTAATTTTGAAGAAGTGAGAGTTCATTTGATTAGAAATGGATTTCAGCCGGATTATTCTCGATGGACGCTTCATGGAGAGAGTGGGGGGGGGGACATTTTATAGGTGGGACTAGTAAAAATATTGTAGATTCACAACTTGAGGAAGAAAATGTATTATTGGATGATGAAAATGTGTTTGATGATGAAAATGTGTCTGATGATGAAAATGTAGATATTCCAGAATTGAATGATGATTTAGATGAAATTGTTAACAATGTGGATGCAGATTTTGTTGATAATATTGAAATTTTTGGTATGTTACGTGAAGAAGATCAGATAAAGTTATATCCTGGTTGTGAATTGTCCAAACTTAATGCTGTTTTCAAATTGTTTAACTTGAAAGCCAAAAATGGATGGAGTGATGCTAGTTTTACATCTTTGCTTGACCTTTTGCATAAAGATTTTCTCCCCAAAGATAATCAGTTGCCGGATTCAGTTTATAAGGCCAAGAAGATGTTGTGCCCTTTGAAACTAGACGTAGAGAGAATTCATGCATGTCCGAATGACTGCATATTATTCCGAAATGAGTACGGTGATCTGGATAAATGTCCAAAGTGTAAAGCATCACGGTATAGACCGAGGGACGATCAGATTGATGAAGGTAGTAAGGGACCAGCCGCCAAGGTGGTGTTTTATCTCCCAATAATACCAAGATTTCAGCGGCTCTTTTCCAATGCGAAGGATGTCAAATTGTTGAGATGGCACGCAGACTGTAGGAAAAGAGGTGATGGAATGCTCCGGCACCCAGCAGACTCTCCAGATTGGATGAACATAGATAGGGACTTTGAAGAATTCAGGTTGATTTCATCTTATCATTTATTTTCATGTAATGATTTTTTTATATATATTTTTGTAAATAAAAATGTGATGTTAATCTATTTGCAATTTTCAGAAACTAGTTGAATGCGACCTCTACATCACAAGTGCCACTCAAGTGCGTACTAAGGTGGCCGAGGGGTGGATCATTCCGTCATATGTGGGTCAGATAGTACATTGCGTGCCTTTATCTGATTTCGATACCTACATCCAACTTGGCAGATGCGGCGATGAATTTCGTTCGTGGTATATCCCTGGAGGCTCACAGGAACAAATAGGCACTAATTTAGGTGGGCGATTCGCGTGGCCATCAGTTGATGTGGAGCCAAGGCAAAAGGTATGCCAATTTGTTCCACACATTTCTTCTAGTAATATTAATACTCGTGACTTAAGTTATGAAATTGCATGCAGAGTAAGAGCCTACATGCGGAGAAGGAGATGGAGAATAAGGGGAAGGGGAAAGGGAAAGGGATGGGGAAGGGAAAAAAGAGGAATAGGAAGGAGAAGGAGAAGGAGCAGGAGATGGAGAAAGAGAAAGAGCAGGAGAAGGAGAAGGTGCCAAGTGAGGCATCCGGTGTTTTTCGTGATGAGCTCCTAGAAAAGAAGTTTCTTGACAAACTTTCTGATTCTGAGCGGAAAGTATACTCATTGTTGATGCTCGTAGTGGTAGGAGATGAGAGTTTTGAATTGGAGGATTGCAACCCTTGGGGTACGCACAATGAGGTGCCCTTCACGTTTAACTTGTTAGATATCATCGAATGTTTTCGAAGAGAAGTCCTAAACATATCGATTGTCAAGATTTACTCCTGGTATGATTTTTCGAACTTTGTTGTCATTTAATTTTCAAGAGGTCAACATGAATGGCATTGGATCGTTCTCGTTTTTAGTACTTGGCCTACTTACTGTTCTCTCTATGAAATGAATAGCAATTTATAACTATATAAAACTGGCCTAGCTTAGACTCACTGCTCTTTATCAATCTGAAAAGTACTTTGCCTACTTACTGTATTTGATGAATATAGGTATTGGATGAAAGAACTTTCTAAAGGATATGGGTTCTCTAAAAGCATCACCATATGGGATCCAGAATTTCTACCTCAAGCTAAATTTGAGAAGAACTCTGCTTATAACGTGAATTACATGAAGAAGTCGTTCGTAGATAATTCAGAGTGCTCTTATTTTCTTTTTCCATATAATCAGGGGTAAGAATTATTATTATTCAACTTGTTAGTTTTCCTACAATCAAAACAATAAGTAATCTATATTACAGGTATCATTGGACGCTCATTATCGTTGATGTCAAGAAGGAGAATATTTACTTCGTAGATTCCTTGTCACGCGAAGATTGTATACAAAGATTAGTAATTAAGCCGTTTATAACTTCGTAAGTTTCAGTTTTTAAATTACCAAAATAATAGTGATAATTCGAGATTGTGCTTATCTCTGAATCAGAGTGATGTGTCTGCTACTTTGTTTTCTAGGAGCAGCTGGCGACTATAAAATCATTTTATTGTTGCTGGGGTCAGCTCGATATATCTAATCTAATTTAATTAATTGAATTGCATGTAGGGCATATAAAAATTATAAGATGGAAAAGGAACAGAAGAGTATACGTAAAGCCAAGATTTTCGACTGGTATGACATAAAGGTACAAAACTTATGGATTAAGAGATTAGAGTTTGTCAAACTATTACAAAATCCTAACTAGCTACTTGATTGAATTGTGTTTTCAGGGTCCAAAACAGAAGGACAATACAGAATGTGGGTATTTCACAATGTTGGCCATGAGACATATAATAAGCCATGTGATACAAGTCGGAGAACTACCTAAGGTATTTATTTTAACTACTTATTAGACTATAAAGTTAAGAAAAAAATCCGCTGACTCAATAACGTTCCCCTCGCTTTTCAATTTTCTTTCTCTTATTTTTCCTTGTAAAGTGGTAGCTGAAAAGGCTTGTACTCAAATTACTGAAAATATGGGGCCAAAAATGAATAACATCCACTCCGTGGATCGAGTGGATGTTAATTGGGTCAAATTCTATTTAGTAGTTTTTCTAGTCAATTCACTGCCTTGCAATCTGTAGAAGCAGAAGAGAGAATTCCAATATTGAATAAAAGTATGGAAACTACAACTCCATACAAGAGATATGAAACCTACTTCCTATCTGTCAATCTTTTATCACCCCCTAAAACTTATAAGTGATACCGAGAATTCAAATGCACCCTCGAGGCTTCAACTGCACTGTCAATCTGATGTCTTCGGTACCAACCTATCAACCAAAAGAAAAAGGGATCTGATATTGAAAAGAAGTTTTTCAGTTGGTTTTTTCTCAAATTACTTTTTGAGTGATGAAAAGAAGTCACTAAGTATAGTGGGAAACATGGCCTAATTTGCCAAAGTGGCTCCAGTTTTTATTTTCTTTAGAGAATCATGGAATGTGGTACTAATTTTTTTAATGCAAGTAGGCCTATGGCGTTTATAAAATGTACTGGTACTTTGGGATTTAGAATTTAGGGATAAGTAATCAAATACTTTAGGATTTATGATATCAACTAATATATATTTTGGTTTGCTTATAATCAAATGCAGAAAATCGATCCCGTTGGAAAGCCATACACGAAAGAAGACATTGGAGGAGTTGTAGATGAACTCATGGAATTCATGTATGGGAATATATTTGGATAGTCAATTTGAAATGTATCATGACTGATCTTCTAAACAAATTGATATTATATTTTTGTTGAACTTAATTTTTTTCTCATTTGCATGATTTGTTTGTTATTTTGATACACATGTGTCTGTCTATATAGGAGTTGTGATATGCATGTTTGTCAAAAACAGAATCCTATATTCTGTATGTTTGGTACATGTACCAGTTGGTACGGCTAGCAACATGGGCTAGCCATAGAATACAAGCTCTATAAAAAAAATAATAAACAATGTGCAACGTTCTTTTCAAAAAACAGGTTACAGAATACCATATTCTGTAACGTTTGTTTCAAATAGAAAGTTACAGATTTATTTAGAAAGTCGTAAAAAAGAAATAAATAAATAAATTTGCAACGTTCTTTTTAAAAAACAGGTTACAAAATCCTATATTCTATAACGTGTCTTTCAAATAGAACGTTACAGATTTATTCAGAAAGTCGTGTGTCATTAATAATCTGAAACGTTGTTTTTGAAAAGAGCGTTGCAGATCTGTAACGTTTAATACTTTTGTAACGGAGCCTACTGTAACGTGCCCATGAACGTTACAGATCAATTTTTTTGAACGTTACAAAAAGGAAAATTTCGTGTAGTGCATCGCCATATGTTTTTGCGGGGTAAATGAAACTGAAAACCACTCCTAATTATTATGCGCATGAATCATCATGCCACCATGTTGACTTAGATCTGATATGGCAACCATTTCTAACTTTGAATCTGTCTCTAAGTCTGAACCAGAATCAGGATCGAATAGCTTGACTCGCAATGCGTCATGTAATGCTGCTTCCTTTGCAAGCATCTTTACACTAAAGATGTAAGTAAATATATAAGAAATTAAGCTCCCTTTTAATAGAGTTTTATTTTATGGTGTTAAAAAGCTTTGTATTTCATCAATTTGTTCTCTAGAGATGTTGACGTCACTTACCTTGCAAAAATGTTAAATTGGAAAATGATATGATATATATTCTTCGTTGTCTCATCTTTATTATGTTAATTAATCAAAATTTTGTGTGTCATATTTCTCTTTTTCTTTTTAAGATGCATGTTTTTTCGGTAGGAAATGGATAAAATTTTTTCGTCAATGATTTTATATTTACAAATAAAAGTATAGTAAAAGATAGAAATAAAAATGGAATTTTTAATTCCTAGCGATACTAATTAATGCAGTGCACTCATATTTCTCATATGTAACATATATATAGAAATACGCGCAGCCAAAAACACGACCAAAATATAAAGGGTGTGTTTGGATCGTTGGAAGAAAGAAGAAGAAAAAAAATTATAAACAATCCAAATTCTTCACAAAGATACACTTTCTAATACTTCTTCCTACTTCTTCCCTTCTTCCCACACCTATCCAAACGCACCCAAATGTATACAAGAGGATTTCTCTATCTAAGATGACCATACTTGTCTAACCTTCGTGGTGGGTTGGGTATGGAAAGAAAAAATGTTATAATAACGATTTAAAGTTTCATATAAAATATAATAACAATACATAAAGTTCCTATGAGTAAGTTTTAACCAAAATAATTTTAAGTTTGAAGTTTTCTTTTAGGAACCTTGATACTTTGACAGTGTTTGAATGTTTGTCAAGAAGAATTTTTAGTTAAAAAGTTTGGACACAAAATTAATGACAATAAGAGTTTGATTAATGGGCCTCCTTGAAATATCAATAGTAGGCCATCTTGGATCATAAACTTTTTTTAAGGGTCGGGCCTTAGTTTTTTTTTTTTTTGTTTCGTTCTTACTTCTTATGTTTAGGGCTGAAAACGGTAGTCGTTTCGATCGTTATTTCGTTTCGTTTCGTCCGAAACGGAACGGTAATGGTTAATGATTTTGGTTTCGTTTAAGGAATGGAACAGTTGGTGCAAATAAAAATCAGTTTCGTGTATGAAACGGAACGGTTAACGAAACAGGTCTGTTTCGTTATCGTTTATTTCGTTTATTTCGTTTATTTCGTTTAACATTCTATCCAACTGTTTTTATTTGGATTGTAGGTTACGGAGAGACCGAGGCGGACAAACCTAATCTTATCCCATTTCTGCGCCGCTCATGACCCACCCCTCTATTTCTTCTACTCTCTTTCTCCGCCTCACATCTCTCTTCTCTGTCTCCGATTGTTACCCACGCCGCTATCTTCTCTGTTACCGCCTCACTTCCTCTTGCAATACCAAGTCCAGACGCGCCTTTCTCCATCCCTTGTCTTCTCCTTCTAGTACTGCTAGTCAGAGATGAGTACGCGCCTTCGCCATACTGTGCGCAAACAGCCAAGCCTGACATCGATGAAGGCTGGTGGTGGAGGCATCTGTCTCTCTCGCCTCACGTCTCTTTCTCCTCCTCTATTTATCTTTTCTGATCGCTACATCGCCTCAGACTAGCAGTGAAGCCGAGCTCACCACCTTTCCCTCTCCTCACCTCATAAGCCTCACCTCCACCTCGAGTAGCCGCCATGGCCAGCACTAAAGCCCTTCTTGCCTCGTCTAGCAGAAGACACGGCTGAGAAGGCGGTGTACTCGGATCTAGCGTTTGGGATCTGAGAGCCTCATCCTCTCCCTTCAACTGGCCGAAGCTTAGGGTGGAAAATCCAACGGCGAAGGCTTGTGTGGACTGGTTTTCTACAGTGGTCACAACCTCATGCTCTCCCTTCAACTAGTACTAATTTTCTGATTTTTCTGGTAAGGACAAAGTGAAATTGGAGGATGATGGGGATTTTCTGGTACCAGTTGAGATTTGTATATTTTTTTTTTGTGATTATTGAAAATTTACTGGTACCAATTATTCAGATTTTTTCTGTACTTAAACAATTATTGAAAAAAGTAGCCTTTCAGTTTTTTTGATCTGTGATTTGTGAACTTGTTAGTTTCTGATACGTTTATTTCCTGGTTTATGTAATTATTTCTTTTAGTGAAAAGATACTAATGTCTTGTCTCTGGTACGTTTATTATCAATATTTTGTAATTATTTCTTTTAATATCTTGCCTATGTGACGTTTCTGGTATGTATCTTGTATTATTTCTTTTAGTGAAAAGATATTAATATCGTCTCAAGTACGCTTTTGTAATTAGTTTTTGGGACGTTATTAATTAGTTGCAGGTGATCCTTTAAATGTCAATTAGATCATTCAAAAGTCAAAACAATTTAAGCTTGTCATCATATGATTTTTGTTAATTAATTTTAGTTCGGATGGAGATAGAATAAGAATGGATATCTCAGGATTTTTCTTCCTTAATTTGGTAATAAATACATGTGATAAACGGTTGAACGGTTCTAACCGTTTTGATCGTAAAACTAGACGCAACAGACAGCGCAATAAATTCTGTTTGCGTTCAAAGAACGAAACGAAAAACGCAAGAGGACAAAAATTTTCGTCTCAACATGCAACGATCTACGAAAGAAATCTATTTCGTGGTCGTTTTCGACGATATGCAGCCCTACTTACGTTACGTTTAGGGGTGCATAACGTGGAAAACGACCACGAAAGTGGTCATTTTCGTTAACCGTTGCATTGATGTACGAAATTTTTATACTTATTGCGTTGATTGTTGCATCCGTTTAACACATGTTGCATTGATTGTTCCGTTGATGGGAACGATCAAAACGGTTATAACCGTCTTTGACTACCTAATTGTTTTGCATTTTATTAAGATGTAAGAAAATAAACTATTCTGCATTTTGTATGAAACAGAGATAGAAAAATGACATGTTAGGTCACGCGGAAAAGGGGGAGGAGACACTACAATCACCTCTTGCTATCGACGGCGATTGTACTCGGTGGTGCAGAGACGAGAGAGATAGATGTGACTGTGTTCGGCGGAGAAATGATGGAGCGACGCTGCAGAAATCTAATTTTACTCATTTCTCCCTTGATCTCTCTGCTGAGGTCCTCTGCAATCTAATAATAAAACCATAAAAAAAAATTTAGACGAAATGCGCGAAATAAACGACCACGAAACGTACCAGTTTCAGTAATCGTTCCGTTCTAAGACGAAACAATATTTCTATTTGCGTTGGTTGTTCCGTTCCTTAAACGAAACTGAAATCCTTATCCGTTATCGTTCAGTTCCGGACGAAACGAAACGAAAGAACGGTTGAAACGGCTACCGTTTTCAGCCCTAGTTACGTTTACGTAGCTGAGAGAACAATTAAGAATGGAATATGTCTGATACTCTAAATTCACGTTCATTAACTTTCAGAACACAAAATTAGTGACAATAAGAGTTTGATTAATGGGCCTATTGCTAGAGATGGCATGTTCTCCAGTAAAATGCATCCATAAATTATAAGTGCCATAGACAAATACACCATCTCAGCCATCGCTAAATACAAAGTGAACATATGCAGCAAATAAAGTGAACATATAGACAATCTAAGTGAACACTTACAAACAAATAATTGTTGTCATCACTTATTCAGAAGTTTATACATGCATATTCAACTTATTTTCATTGAACTTATTTGTTTGTATGTGTTCACTTAGATCGTCTTTATGTTCACTTTGTTTGCTGTATATGTTCACTTTATATTTAGCGATGGCAGGGATGACAAAATTGCAGATGACAGTAATCAATTTCCAAATGCATCTCCTTGAATTGACTAAATTAATAGACAGGGAAACAAGACGAGGGCAAGAAATTTTCATTTTCCTGAGTTGACAGCAGTAAATAATGTCTAAGTTCTTCAATACATTGGAGGTAATATAAGATATGCCCAAAGCACACCAACAAAGAACCAGGCTCTCAAGAGCCGGGCAACCCGAGAAAAGCTTTTTCCAGGCTCTCAGATGGATGCCCATCTCGGGCCCCTTTTGCTCAAAAAAAAAAAAAAAAAAAAAAAAAAGCCGGGCAACCCGAGAAAAGCTTTTTTGCGACATCATCATTGAGCTTTACACTAACAAGCTTTAAAAGTTTCAGTGAAGATAGGTTGATTGGATCAGGTACGGCAATTGTGCCATAGGGAAAACCATAAGCATAAAAAATCACGACGCTGCATGATATGGATACATGACGGGATACCGACTCTGGTAGAAGCGAGTGTTTACAGACTTCAACACGGAAAATTAATACCCGAGGCTTGAGAGCTGCCACACGGCGAAGCCACTCTACAGAATGGTTTTGGCAATTACAAATAGAACAGAAGCATTCAAAAGTGTCCAAGCTTGATGACTTTCGATTTTCCAACACACCATTCACAAATTGCACAAACTTATCAACACATTCTCTCTTATTTTCAACACCAAGATTGCGCCTCCTGAATTCACGTTCATTAACTTTCAGAACAGGGATAAAAGTCCAAACATTGCTCCATCTTTTGGACAAAATGCACGTTTTCACGGCCTGCTTGGTTTTCAGAAAGGAGAGGATATGAGCCAGAATATCATCAGGCAAGTTACTAATCCTATCAATCTCAATATGTTCTCCCCACCACGTCTAGATCCTCTTTTAGAGGAGGTGCAAGAGAAAAAAAGGATTGATGGAATTATAGTTAGAAAGAGATTAAAGAAAATGGGAAAGTGGAATAGAGACAATAGAGACATCACAAAAGGAAAAAGAGAAGCCAATAGACAAAAGATGACTTTCATGAAACAGGGAAATGGCAATGAGTGATGAGGGCCTCAACTATCGACTGTACCTGTTTCATCCATTGGCAGTAGGTACTAGCTAGGCAGAGATCTGAACTATTGAACTCATGTGATCTAATCTGGTATTGTATCATCCTAAAATCCTAATTATATATAATTTGTGGTTAAATTATATTTTTTTTGTCCAACCGGACGACACCTTAGCTAAGATGGTCTAAATTTAATTTGATGTGATAAATATGAAATAGACATCATGCTTACTTACAGTGCCTTTTCAATCGCACTCCACAACAAAATTGCAGAAACTAAACTACCTAAAAGAAGAATAAAAACTCTCATTTTTATTTCACAAAAAAATAATCATACACGTTTTTTAGAATTTTCAATTTTTTTGCGATAAATATTTCTAAGAAACTGTGCCAATTATTTTTTTCATAGATTTTAATTTATTTATTTATTTTATGTGGCCTAGTGGCTCAGTGGTTGGTCTCCAAGAGATCAAAGGTTCAAACCTCACATACACTTTTAATTTCATAAAAAGTGGGATGACAAAGACCTCTCTCTTTCTTCAAAAAAAAATGATTTATTTATTTTATTTTGGGGGGAGGGGTGGGAGGAGAGGGGAGAGAAAATTTTGAGTACAACTCTAATACAGTAATGTGAATATTCCAGATCCTTTTATCTTCACTAAGCAACAAAGATGTAAAACAGTAAAAATATAATAAAAGATAAAAGTTAGCAATATTTGAAGTTTTGGTCTTTCCTCTTTCAGGAACTAAGGAATTCCTGTCACGTGTTAACAAAACAACATTACAATAGATAATAAATAAAATAATAATTAGATGAAATTTGCTCGTTTTATGAGGCAGCATGTCTACGAAGCAGAAAACGCCGACTAAATTAGGAGCTCTATCTAAAACCTAATACAATACTACCTAAAATAAAGTATCTAAACATATATAAATTTGCTTCTTAAAATTTTTTTTGTAGATGGTCATTTTAATTGGGTTATGTAGATGGTCATTTTCGTAAACTAAAACCTCATGAGTTTTACAAATAAAAGAGTGCATCTCTCTTGTTGTACTGATACGGTTTGTTTTTGTCCTACTAAGTATATTAATATAACTTGAAAAACAAGGTAGATTAACACCTCGAGAAATGCTAAAGTCCTACGCGTAAGACGGATGTGGCATGTTCAACATGATCGTATTTGCGTATTAAATTTCAAACCAACGATCCAAACTGTTAGATTGATTTTTCATATTGAAAACTTGCTCGAAACTAAATTTTATATTTTTTTGAAACTTTTTACTATTTATTTTGTATTTTTAAAAATCATTATTATTGGATATTCCATATAAGTTCTACAAGCAGGCTTTTTAAAATACAAAATAAAGCGTAAAAACTGTCAGAAAATTTTTAATTTAGTTTCGTACAAGTTTTCAATATGAAAATCCAATCTAACAATTTTGATCGGTGGTTTGCTTCTAAAATCATGATTACGTCCATACCAGTTTTGATTGATTGATATTTAATTTGTGCAGATCATGAAAAAGGCAGTAATGTGGTTAGATTTAGATTAAGAGAGCTGTGGTGACATTTATCCATTCCAATCTTCAGGAAGATAAAAATGGCGCAAGAAAGTTTCTGGTATAATTGTTGGAGGCGTTAATCTTTGTCAACTAGCAGAACTACAAGAGAAGGTAGTTCCTGAAACACCACATGCAACCAGTGGGGTCTATTTTTCTTGACATTTTGAAGCACTCAAATCATGTAACCAAAACATAAAAACAGTAAAAAAAAAAAAAAAGAAAACACACACACACACACACGAATTACCGTATACTACAACAGAGTAGGGCTGCATATCTGAATCATAAATTGCCAGAAAAAAGGGATTCATAAGAACGCCTTAAAGAACACTATTACAGTTTCATGATGAACCGAAAACATTTTAAAAGAAGGGGAAAAAACAAACAAATGACATGAATGCCACTAGACAGCAAGATGCCAAGAAGACTGCGTTACATTGCACAAAATACAGCTCCAGGGTCTTACATTCCCATCAGCAGTAAAACACAAAATTTTCAAAACAAAACGAACTCCATAAAGGCATCTATCTGACACTGCATATCCAACAAATACTGATAAAACATAAGTTCAACAAACATAGGTGCAGCCAACCAACTTAGAGTATAAGTAGATGCCCTATAGTCTTTATGTGTCTACGCAAAATATTGACCAGAATATTAGGCTGAACCTTGTTCCCACCTGAGATTTTAACACACTCAACATACTCAAGCTTAAACGAAACATCTCTCATGTCTACTTGGCTGGGGCCGCTGGGCTGTCCTGGGGTATGATCACATCTCTGTTTTCGAGGTTAAAAAAAATTCTATAATAAGATAAACAACCATCATGTTCGAATTAAATTTCACAGCATAGATCTCATAGCTTACAATGTACCATTCAGATCATTACTGTACATTTCTGATATACTATCCCATTTAATCAAATTATAGAGAAAACAACCTTTTTTCAGGCCACATTTTATTTAGAAACACATAGGCTGAGAGAGAGAGAGAGAGAGAGTTACTCCAAGCTGTAAATTGAGATTTTGAAGGTTGGGAGAATTATCAAGGAAACAAGCCACCAACTCAAAATTAGTAGTCATATCCCATTCTCCAATTTCCAACATCTTCAAATTGTTGAAGGTTCTGCAGTTAGGAATATCCTTCACCAGTCGTACCTTCACATTCAGAAAACAAAGAAACAATAATTTAAAGGGAAGTAGTCACAATTCGGGCATGTAATATTTCAAAATCAATCAATCAAGCTTGCATCAAATTATTCAACTTTCCAGATAGACAAATGCTGTACTAAACAAACAAAATATAAGCAGCAAGAGTGAATAACTAAATGCAAAAGCATAATAAGCTTAGAAAATTTATAGAGGGGAAACAGCAATCTCCACACAAGTTGGTATCATTATTTGGTTCATGTGCACATTTATGACACGGGCACCAAAAGCTCAAACTCAAGAGCATGCACTGTGCCTTTGAAATGCAATAGAATCTCTGGTGCTGTTACATGTCGAGGCCCAGCAAAGTGAGTGCCAACAAAGGAAAACCCAAGTTTTGATTATATAGAACTTTGAAAGCAGCTTACTATGGAATTAAGACTTCCATGGAGCTTTAAAGTAGTAGCATTTGAAAGGCCACTAAGAATTGACAGATCATGAGAATAATTATGCAATATGATGTCCGCAGTTGCTAGAGATGCCATGTTCTGCAACAAAATCTCTTCCTTAGTACTAAAATAATCAATGGACAAGGAAACAAGACCAGGGCAAGAAATGCGCATTTTGTCAGTTTTCCAGCAGTAGCCAATACTTAACATCTTCAATACATCAGAGGTAAGGTCACATACAGTCAAAGCACATGAACAAAGAACCAGGCTCTCAAGAGTAGGGCAGCCCGAGAAGAGCTTTTTTACTAAATCATCACTGAGCTCTATATGAGCAAGCTCCAAAACTTTCAGTGAAGGTAGGTAAATTGATTCTGGAATGGTAATTTTGGCAAAACCAGAAAAATCCAATTTGAGTTTCTGTAGTGATGCACAAGAGAATAGGGACTCAGCAAGATCCAAACGTTCAGGGATATTACCATAGAAAACAATCACCTTAGGCATGAGAGCTGCGACACGGCCAAGCCACTCTAAAGAATGGTTTTGGGTATTGATGCTAGAACAGAAGCAGTTAAAGGTGTCCAAGTGTAACGACTTTCGATTTTGCAACACACCATTCACAAACCGCACAAACTTATCCATGCAATCTATCTGGCTTTGGTCTCTGTAGACACCGTGATTAGATTTAGATGTCCTGAATTCATATTCAGCAACTTTCAAAACAGGAACATAAGCCCACACATTGCTCCATCTTTTGGACAAGATGCATGTTTGCACGGCCTCTTTGGTGCTAAGCAAGGACAGGATGGGGATCAGAATATCATCAGACAAGCTACTAATCCTATCAATCCCAATACCAACCTTTTCTCCACCACGTTTGGTTCCTTCTTTCATCTTTCACCACACAAATTTCAAAGAAGCATTACGTCAAACAGCTCCCATGCACAATCCCTGCATTACAATTTACAATAGGAGTAAATATCCCTGCCTCATACTCAAAATTACCAAAGAGAGAGAGAGAGAGACCAACCAGCGGCGTTTCTCAATCGAAACTCGGGTTTCTCAGCGATCTTCTTCTGTGGCGCGCGGAGGGGGGGGGGGGGGGGGGGGGGGGAGACGGAACCGACTCGATCAAATCTAATCTCCATCTGCACGAATCTTGAGCATATCGAACGTGCAATATGACGCCACATTAAGAATTGGCACGTAGACTCCAAATTTTATAATTCCGAACTTTCAAATGTGATTTTCATAATGAAATCTTCTTCCAAAGAACTTTTATATTTTTTCCAGGTATTTAAGTATTTTGTTAGAATTTTTACAAACTGTTGTCATTGGAGAGGTCCATAATTAATTAGATTAGTCGTTTTCTATAATTCTAAAAATAACATTAAATAAATTCGAAAAATTTCATGTACTGAGAAAATTTTGCATTTTTATCACATGTAACTGCGGATATCTGCAGCAGCCTTCACCACAATATAAAAGAAATAAAATAAATAATGAAAATAAATAATAGCACAAAAGAGAGTTTCGGCAGAATCCCAACAGGTTTTTCGTGTGATCAAGTAGGTTGGTCAGTGAGTACAAAATTGGAATCTTTAATCTTAACGAAGAATAAGATTAAATGAATTAGATATCAGAATTATTCATGGACAAGTAATTTAAAGATGACAATTTGCAATATTTGAACTCTCCCATTTCATCACTTTTGTGATGTCTTATGAGAAAACATTGTATCCTTTGTTAACAAGGGACTTTGTGAGGCTCAGCTCTTAGTTTAGTGGTTGAGAGCAACACATGGGGGTCCAAGTTTATTCATCATGTGCTATAATGTGCTGAAATAATAATAATAATGACTTGCGCTGTAATCTGCTGGTAAGAGGATCCAAGTTTATTCATCATGTGATGGAGAATACCTCTCAATTTTTAGAAATATTTCATAATTCATTTGAATTTGGTTGAAAGAATTAAATAAGAAGCACGTATAACTACTATTAAAATTATATTATGGCTCATAACTAGATCCACCTTTGTATACATAAAAAATCATCTCACCCGATATGATTTTGTTTTGTGCATGATCATAATCATAAAATTACAGAAACGGATGTTGTTCCTGAAACACCTCAACCAATGGGGCCTGCTCTGCTTGACTCTTCGAAGTGCTCGTACCATGCAATCAAAAATATAGAAGCAGACAAATGCAAATTACCTTTCCTGCAATAAATATGGACTACATGTCTGCATATCCGAATCATAAAAAAAAAAACCACCAAATTTACCAGAAAAAAAAATTATGAAATAAATAACACTGATTACAGTTCACGACAAATGGTACCACAAAGAAAATAAATGCGTTATAGCATATCACTATAGAAAAGCAAGGCAGTTATACTAAAATCCCTTCAATCTTCTAGAAAAAATATGAAAAAGTTCAAAGCAAAACAAAAATATCCGACACATATCATTGAGTGATAATTGCACAAAATTTGAAAAGCATAGAAGCAGAGAAACAACTTAATTAGAGGATAAGTATATGCCCTATATTCTTTATGTGTCTACGCAAAAGCTTGACCAACTTATTAGAATTAACCTTGTTCCCACCACTGATTTTAACCAATTCGACATACTCAAGCTTAGACAAAACTCTCTGGGCCTCTTGTCTGGGCTGTCCTTGGTCAACATCATGAATCTGTTTTTGAGGGTTAAAAAGAAAAAAAAAGAAAGAAAAAAAGAAGACGATGTCTCCCATAAGATAAACAAACAAAGTTCTCAGCATAAATCACATAGCCTAGAACAAACCATACACCTTATACCATAAGTGAACTTGTCTAATATTTATATGAAGTTCCTATTTTGTTTAACCAGGATGGTCAAACTACGGTGTAAAGTGTAAACAGCTTCTCTTCAGGCCACGATTAATTTATAAGCCAGGCATAAGCACAAAATCAGAAGTTTTATTTTTATTTACTTAACTAATTGTACTATGTTGACCCTCAAAAAGTCTAATTGTACTATGTTGAGAACTTAAGGAGTATTCACCAGAGAGAGAGAGAGATTACTCCGAGCTGCAAATAGAGGTTTTGCAGGTAAGGGGAATTCTTAAGAAAGCAAGCGATCAGATCAAAATTACTAGTCATATCCCATTTTCCAATTTCCAAGATCTTCAAATTGTCGAAGGTTTTGCGGTTTGGAATATCCTTCTCCAGTTGTTTCTTCATGATTGAAAAAAAAAAAACCAAAGAAAACGCCAATGTGTAAATATTAGTAACAATTAGAGCATTTATAGTTTCTAAACGTCAATCAATGAGGCTTGCATCAAATTATTGGACATTCATATAGACAAATTGTACCTAAAAGTGCCGCAGTTACAACAGTTTATAATTATTTTTGTTATGTTTCCAAAAAACTAAAACTACAAGCAGTAAGAGTGGATTAACTAAATGTAAAAGTTTAATAAACTTCAAAAATTATATAATAGCAACAACAATCTCCATATATGTTGCTATCATTACTTGGTTTGTGCACGCTTCTGAGAACTCAAAACTCAAGAGTCATACACTGATTTTTAATATTCAATTTATCGAAAGTTGCTCATGTCATATAAATCTTCTGTCTTAATAAAGCGAGTTCCCAACAAGGAAATGTAAAGTTTTGATTATTGGGACCTGAGAAAATTTAGTTTACCATGGAGTGACGACAACCACGAAGCTTTACAGATGTAGCATTTGAAAGACTTCTAGAAAAATGACATGTTAGGTCACGCGGAAAAGGGGGAGGAGACACTACAATCACCTCTTGCTATCGACGGCGATTGTACTCGGTGGTGTAGAGACGAGAGAGATAGATGTGACTGTGTTCGACGGAGAAATGATGGAGCGACGCTGCAGAAATCTAATTTTACTCATTTCTCCCTTGATCTCTCTGCTGAGGTCCTCTGCAATCTAATAATAAAACCATAAAAAAAAATTTAGACGAAATGCGCGAAATAAACGACCACGAAACGTACCAGTTTCAGTAATCGTTCCGTTCTAAGACGAAACAATATTTCTATTTGCGTTGGTTGTTCCGTTCCTTAAACGAAACTGAAATCCTTATCCGTTATCGTTCAGTTCCGGACGAAACGAAACGAAAGAACGGTTGAAACGGCTACCGTTTTCAGCCCTAGTTACGTTTACGTAGCTGAGAGAACAATTAAGAATGGAATATGTCTGATACTCTAAATTCACGTTCATTAACTTTCAGAACACAAAATTAGTGACAATAAGAGTTTGATTAATGGGCCTATTGCTAGAGATGGCATGTTCTCCAGTAAAATGCATCCATAAATTATAAGTGCCATAGACAAATACACCATCTCAGCCATCGCTAAATACAAAGTGAACATATGCAGCAAATAAAGTGAACATATAGACAATCTAAGTGAACACTTACAAACAAATAATTGTTGTCATCACTTATTCAGAAGTTTATACATGCATATTCAACTTATTTTCATTGAACTTATTTGTTTGTATGTGTTCACTTAGATCGTCTATATGTTCACTTTGTTTGCTGTATATGTTCACTTTATATTTAGCGATGGCAGGGATGACAAAATTGCAGATGACAGTAATCAATTTCCAAATGCATCTCCTTGAATTGACTAAATTAATAGACAGGGAAACAAGACGAGGGCAAGAAATTTTCATTTTCCTGAGTTGACAGCAGTAAATAATGTCCAAGTTCTTCAATACATTGGAGGTAATATAAGATATGCCCAAAGCACACCAACAAAGAACCAGGCTCTCAAGAGCCGGGCAACCCGAGAAAAGCTTTTTCCAGGCTCTCAGATGGATGCCCATCTCGGGCCCCTTTTGCTCAAAAAAAAAAAAAAAAAAAAAAAAAAGAGCCGGGCAACCCGAGAAAAGCTTTTTTTGCGACATCATCATTGAGCTTTACACTAACAAGCTTTAAAAGTTTCAGTGAAGATAGGTTGATTGGATCAGGTACGGCAATTGTGCCATAGGGAAAACCATAAGCATAAAAAATCACGACGCTGCATGATATGGATACATGACGGGATACCGACTCTGGTAGAAGCGAGTGTTTACAGACTTCAACACGGAAAATTAATACCCGAGGCTTGAGAGCTGCCACACGGCGAAGCCACTCTACAGAATGGTTTTGGCAATTACAAATAGAACAGAAGCATTCAAAAGTGTCCAAGCTTGATGACTTTCGATTTTCCAACACACCATTCACAAATTGCACAAACTTATCAACACATTCTCTCTTATTTTCAACACCAAGATTGCGCCTCCTGAATTCACGTTCATTAACTTTCAGAACAGGGATAAAAGTCCAAACATTGCTCCATCTTTTGGACAAAATGCACGTTTTCACGGCCTGCTTGGTTTTCAGAAAGGAGAGGATATGAGCCAGAATATCATCAGGCAAGTTACTAATCCTATCAATCTCAATATGTTCTCCCCACCACGTCTAGATCCTCTTTTAGAGGAGGTGCAAGAGAAAAAAAGGATTGATGGAATTATAGTTAGAAAGAGATTAAAGAAAATGGGAAAGTGGAATAGAGACAATAGAGACATCACAAAAGGAAAAAGAGAAGCCAATAGACAAAAGATGACTTTCATGAAACAGGGAAATGGCAATGAGTGATGAGGGCCTCAACTATCGACTGTACCTGTTTCATCCATTGGCAGTAGGTACTAGCTAGGCAGAGATCTGAACTATTGAACTCATGTGATCTAATCTGGTATTGTATCATCCTAAAATCCTAATTATATATAATTTGTGGTTAAATTATATTTTTTTTGTCCAACCGGACGACACCTTAGCTAAGATGGTCTAAATTTAATTTGATGTGATAAATATGAAATAGACATCATGCTTACTTACAGTGCCTTTTCAATCGCACTCCACAACAAAATTGCAGAAACTAAACTACCTAAAAGAAGAATAAAAACTCTCATTTTTATTTCACAAAAAAATAATCATACACGTTTTTTAGAATTTTCAATTTTTTTGCGATAAATATTTCTAAGAAACTGTGCCAATTATTTTTTTCATAGATTTTAATTTATTTATTTATTTTATGTGGCCTAGTGGCTCAGTGGTTGGTCTCCAAGAGATCAAAGGTTCAAACCTCACATACACTTTTAATTTCATAAAAAGTGGGATGACAAAGACCTCTCTCTTTCTTCAAAAAAAAAATAATTTATTTATTTTATTTTGGGGGGAGGGGTGGGAGGAGAGGGGAGAGAAAATTTTGAGTACAACTCTAATACAGTAATGTGAATATTCCAGATCCTTTTATCTTCACTAAGCAACAAAGATGTAAAACAGTAAAAATATAATAAAAGATAAAAGTTAGCAATATTTGAAGTTTTGGTCTTTCCTCTTTCAGGAACTAAGGAATTCCTGTCACGTGTTAACAAAACAACATTACAATAGATAATAAATAAAATAATAATTAGATGAAATTTGCTCGTTTTATGAGGCAGCATGTCTATGAAGCAGAAAACGCCGACTAAATTAGGAGCTCTATCTAAAACCTAATACAATACTACCTAAAATAAAGTATCTAAACATATATAAATTTGCTTCTTAAAATTTTTTTTGTAGATGGTCATTTTAATTGGGTTATGTAGATGGTCATTTTTGTAAACTAAAACCTCATGAGTTTTACAAATAAAAGAGTGCATCTCTCATGTTGTACTGATACGGTTTGTTTTTGTCCTACTAAGTATATTAATATAACTTGAAAAACAAGGTAGATTAACACCTCGAGAAATGCTAAAGTCCTACGCGTAAGACGGATGTGGCATGTTCAACATGATCGTATTTGCGTATTAAATTTCAAACCAACGATCCAAACTGTTAGATTGATTTTTCATATTGAAAACTTGCTCGAAACTAAATTTTATATTTTTTTGAAACTTTTTACTATTTATTTTGTATTTTTAAAAATCATTATTATTGGATATTCCATATAAGTTCTACAAGCAGGCCTTTTAAAATACAAAATAAAGCGTAAAAACTGTCAGAAAATTTTTAATTTAGTTTCGTACAAGTTTTCAATATGAAAATCCAATCTAACAATTTTGATCGGTGGTTTGCTTCTAAAATCATGATTACGTCCATACCAGTTTTGATTGATTGATATTTAATTTGTGCAGATCATGAAAAAGGCAGTAATGTGGTTAGATTTAGATTAAGAGAGCTGTGGTGACATTTATCCATTCCAATCTTCAGGAAGATAAAAATGGCGCAAGAAAGTTTCTGGTATAATTGTTGGAGGCGTTAATCTTTGTCAACTAGCAGAACTACAAGAGAAGGTAGTTCCTGAAACACCACATGCAACCAGTGGGGTCTATTTTTCTTGACATTTTGAAGCACTCAAATCATGTAACCAAAACATAAAAACAGTAAAAAAAAAAAAAAGAAAACACACACACACACACACGAATTACCGTATATTACAACAGAGTAGGGCTGCATATCTGAATCATAAATTGCCAGAAAAAAGGGATTCATAAGAACGCCTTAAAGAACACTATTACAGTTTCATGATGAACCGAAAACATTTTAAAAGAAGGGGAAAAAACAAACAAATGACATGAATGCCACTAGACAGCAAGATGCCAAGAAGACTGCGTTACATTGCACAAAATACAGCTCCAGGGTCTTACATTCCCATCAGCAGTAAAACACAAAATTTTCAAAACAAAACGAACTCCATAAAGGCATCTATCTGACACTGCATATCCAACAAATACTGATAAAACATAAGTTCAACAAACATAGGTGCAGCCAACCAACTTAGAGTATAAGTAGATGCCCTATAGTCTTTATGTGTCTACGCAAAATATTGACCAGAATATTAGGCTGAACCTTGTTCCCACCTGAGATTTTAACACACTCAACATACTCAAGCTTAAACGAAACATCTCTCATGTCTACTTGGCTGGGGCCGCTGGGCTGTCCTGGGGTATGATCACATCTCTGTTTTCGAGGTTAAAAAAAATTCTATAATAAGATAAACAACCATCATGTTCGAATTAAATTTCACAGCATAGATCTCATAGCTTACAATGTACCATTCAGATCATTACTGTACATTTCTGATATACTATCCCATTTAATCAAATTATAGAGAAAACAACCTTTTTTCAGGCCACATTTTATTTAGAAACACATAGGCTGAGAGAGAGAGAGAGAGAGAGTTACTCCAAGCTGTAAATTGAGATTTTGAAGGTTGGGAGAATTATCAAGGAAACAAGCCACCAACTCAAAATTAGTAGTCATATCCCATTCTCCAATTTCCAACATCTTCAAATTGTTGAAGGTTCTGCAGTTAGGAATATCCTTCACCAGTCGTACCTTCACATTCAGAAAACAAAGAAACAATAATTTAAAGGGAAGTAGTCACAATTCGGGCATGTAATATTTCAAAATCAATCAATCAAGCTTGCATCAAATTATTCAACTTTCCAGATAGACAAATGCTGTACTAAACAAACAAAATATAAGCAGCAAGAGTGAATAACTAAATGCAAAAGCATAATAAGCTTAGAAAATTTATAGAGGGGAAACAGCAATCTCCACACAAGTTGGTATCATTATTTGGTTCATGTGCACATTTATGACACGGGCACCAAAAGCTCAAACTCAAGAGCATGCACTGTGCCTTTGAAATGCAATAGAATCTCTGGTGCTGTTACATGTCGAGGCCCAGCAAAGTGAGTGCCAACAAAGGAAAACCCAAGTTTTGATTATATAGAACTTTGAAAGCAGCTTACTATGGAATTAAGACTTCCATGGAGCTTTAAAGTAGTAGCATTTGAAAGGCCACTAAGAATTGACAGATCATGAGAATAATTATGCAATATGATGTCCGCAGTTGCTAGAGATGCCATGTTCTGCAACAAAATCTCTTCCTTAGTACTAAAATAATCAATGGACAAGGAAACAAGACCAGGGCAAGAAATGCGCATTTTGTCAGTTTTCCAGCAGTAGCCAATACTTAACATCTTCAATACATCAGAGGTAAGGTCACATACAGTCAAAGCACATGAACAAAGAACCAGGCTCTCAAGAGTAGGGCAGCCCGAGAAGAGCTTTTTTACTAAATCATCACTGAGCTCTATATGAGCAAGCTCCAAAACTTTCAGTGAAGGTAGGTAAATTGATTCTGGAATGGTAATTTTGGCAAAACCAGAAAAATCCAATTTGAGTTTCTGTAGTGATGCACAAGAGAATAGGGACTCAGCAAGATCCAAACGTTCAGGGATATTACCATAGAAAACAATCACCTTAGGCATGAGAGCTGCGACACGGCCAAGCCACTCTAAAGAATGGTTTTGGGTATTGATGCTAGAACAGAAGCAGTTAAAGGTGTCCAAGTGTAACGACTTTCGATTTTGCAACACACCATTCACAAACCGCACAAACTTATCCATGCAATCTATCTGGCTTTGGTCTCTGTAGACACCGTGATTAGATTTAGATGTCCTGAATTCATATTCAGCAACTTTCAAAACAGGAACATAAGCCCACACATTGCTCCATCTTTTGGACAAGATGCATGTTTGCACGGCCTCTTTGGTGCTAAGCAAGGACAGGATGGGGATCAGAATATCATCAGACAAGCTACTAATCCTATCAATCCCAATACCAACCTTTTCTCCACCACGTTTGGTTCCTTCTTTCATCTTTCACCACACAAATTTCAAAGAAGCATTACGTCAAACAGCTCCCATGCACAATCCCTGCATTACAATTTACAATAGGAGTAAATATCCCTGCCTCATACTCAAAATTACCAAAGAGAGAGAGAGAGAGACCAACCAGCGGCGTTTCTCAATCGAAACTCGGGTTTCTCAGCGATCTTCTTCTGTGGCGCGCGGAGGGGGGGGGGGGGGGGGAGAGACGGAACCGACTCGATCAAATCTAATCTCCATCTGCACGAATCTTGAGCATATCGAACGTGCAATATGACGCCACATTAAGAATTGGCACGTAGACTCCAAATTTTATAATTCCGAACTTTCAAATGTGATTTTCATAATGAAATCTTCTTCCAAAGAACTTTTATATTTTTTCCAGGTATTTAAGTATTTTGTTAGAATTTTTACAAACTGTTGTCATTGGAGAGGTCCATAATTAATTAGATTAGTCGTTTTCTATAATTCTAAAAATAACATTAAATAAATTCGAAAAATTTCATGTACTGAGAAAATTTTGCATTTTTATCACATGTAACTGCGGATATCTGCAGCAGCCTTCACCACAATATAAAAGAAATAAAATAAATAATGAAAATAAATAATAGCACAAAAGAGAGTTTCGGCAGAATCCCAACAGGTTTTTCGTGTGATCAAGTAGGTTGGTCAGTGAGTACAAAATTGGAATCTTTAATCTTAACGAAGAATAAGATTAAATGAATTAGATATCAGAATTATTCATGGACAAGTAATTTAAAGATGACAATTTGCAATATTTGAACTCTCCCATTTCATCACTTTTGTGATGTCTTATGAGAAAACATTGTATCCTTTGTTAACAAGGGACTTTGTGAGGCTCAGCTCTTAGTTTAGTGGTTGAGAGCAACACATGGGGGTCCAAGTTTATTCATCATGTGCTATAATGTGCTGAAATAATAATAATAATGACTTGCGCTGTAATCTGCTGGTAAGAGGATCCAAGTTTATTCATCATGTGATGGAGAATACCTCTCAATTTTTAGAAATATTTCATAATTCATTTGAATTTGGTTGAAAGAATTAAATAAGAAGCACGTATAACTACTATTAAAATTATATTATGGCTCATAACTAGATCCACCTTTGTATACATAAAAAATCATCTCACCCGATATGATTTTGTTTTGTGCATGATCATAATCATAAAATTACAGAAACGGATGTTGTTCCTGAAACACCTCAACCAATGGGGCCTGCTCTGCTTGACTCTTCGAAGTGCTCGTACCATGCAATCAAAAATATAGAAGCAGACAAATGCAAATTACCTTTCCTGCAATAAATATGGACTACATGTCTGCATATCCGAATCATAAAAAAAAAAACCACCAAATTTACCAGAAAAAAAAATTATGAAATAAATAACACTGATTACAGTTCACGACAAATGGTACCACAAAGAAAATAAATGCGTTATAGCATATCACTATAGAAAAGCAAGGCAGTTATACTAAAATCCCTTCAATCTTCTAGAAAAAATATGAAAAAGTTCAAAGCAAAACAAAAATATCCGACACATATCATTGAGTGATAATTGCACAAAATTTGAAAAGCATAGAAGCAGAGAAACAACTTAATTAGAGGATAAGTATATGCCCTATATTCTTTATGTGTCTACGCAAAAGCTTGACCAACTTATTAGAATTAACCTTGTTCCCACCACTGATTTTAACCAATTCGACATACTCAAGCTTAGACAAAACTCTCTGGGCCTCTTGTCTGGGCTGTCCTTCGTCAACATCATGAATCTGTTTTTGAGGGTTAAAAAGAAAAAAAAAGAAAGAAAAAAAGAAGACGATGTCTCCCATAAGATAAACAAACAAAGTTCTCAGCATAAATCACATAGCCTAGAACAAACCATACACCTTATACCATAAGTGAACTTGTCTAATATTTATATGAAGTTCCTATTTTGTTTAACCAGGATGGTCAAACTACGGTGTAAAGTGTAAACAGCTTCTCTTCAGGCCACGATTAATTTATAAGCCAGGCATAAGCACAAAATCAGAAGTTTTATTTTTATTTACTTAACTAATTGTACTATGTTGACCCTCAAAAAGTCTAATTGTACTATGTTGAGAACTTAAGGAGTATTCACCAGAGAGAGAGAGAGATTACTCCGAGCTGCAAATAGAGGTTTTGCAGGTAAGGGGAATTCTTAAGAAAGCAAGCGATCAGATCAAAATTACTAGTCATATCCCATTTTCCAATTTCCAAGATCTTCAAATTGTCGAAGGTTTTGCGGTTTGGAATATCCTTCTCCAGTTGTTTCTTCATGATTGAAAAAAAAAAAACCAAAGAAAACGCCAATGTGTAAATATTAGTAACAATTAGAGCATTTATAGTTTCTAAACGTCAATCAATGAGGCTTGCATCAAATTATTGGACATTCATATAGACAAATTGTACCTAAAAGTGCCGCAGTTACAACAGTTTATAATTATTTTTGTTATGTTTCCAAAAAACTAAAACTACAAGCAGTAAGAGTGGATTAACTAAATGTAAAAGTTTAATAAACTTCAAAAATTATATAATAGCAACAACAATCTCCATATATGTTGCTATCATTACTTGGTTTGTGCACGCTTCTGAGAACTCAAAACTCAAGAGTCATACACTGATTTTTAATATTCAATTTATCGAAAGTTGCTCATGTCATATAAATCTTCTGTCTTAATAAAGCGAGTTCCCAACAAGGAAATGTAAAGTTTTGATTATTGGGACCTGAGAAAATTTAGTTTACCATGGAGTGACGACAACCACGAAGCTTTACAGATGTAGCATTTGAAAGACTTCTAAGAATTGACCGATCATAATAATAATTATGTAACATGATATCTGCATTTGCTAGAGATGTCATGTTCTTCAATGAAAAGTCTGTGTTTATATCAACAGTCCTAATGGATAAGGAAACAAGTCGAGGGCATGAAATATGCAGTTTCCTTGTTAGCCAGCAGTGATCAATATTTAACGTCTTCAATACATCTGATGTAATGTCAGACACACCCAAATCACACCAGCGAAGAACCAAGCTCTCAAGAGCAGGGCAGCCCCGAAAAAGCTTTTGTGCCAAATCATCATTGAGGTCGATGTAAACAAGCTCTAGAATTTTCAGTGAAGGCGGGTTTATAGATTCCGGTTTGATAATTGTGCCCAAAGCATTGAAACGCAACTTGAGGTTTTCTAGATATGCAGAAGAGAATACTGACTGAGATAAATCCAAATGTTTAGTTATATTAACATCCAAAACGATCACTCGAGGCATGAGAGCTGCCACATGGCCAAGCCACTCTACAAAATGGCCAATCCTATCAGCACCAGAGCAGTAGCATTCAAAGATATCTAAGTGTGACGTCTTTCGATTTTTCCACGCACCATTCACAAACCGTATGAATTTATCCCTGCATTGTGTCTGATCTTCGTCTCTAAATTCATATTGAGAAACTTTCAAAACAGGGAAATAAGCCCAAGCATCATGCCACCTTTTGGACAAAATGCACGTTTGCACGGCTTTCTTGGTGCTCAGAAAAGAGAGGATGTGAGCCTTAATATCATCAGGCAAATTACTAATCCTATTAATCCCAATATTTGTCAGGTCATTACAATGTTTAGTTCCTTCATCTTTTGCCATTCAAACTTTCATAGAAGCATTTCCTCAAACAGCTCCCGTGCACTAATTATGTTGTACAACAAGATTAAACCAGGCGCCTTCCAGTTAAGAGAGATCTACCAGAATTGTGTGAATTTCGAAAGAATCTTGCCAGATTGTTGAACTCTTCTTCTTGACGAGGTATAAGAGAGAGTGGATTAAAGAATTTAGGGATGTGGAAAAGGCATGAAGAAAAAAAGAGGAATTTTTTTGTTAAAGATGGCTAATTCAACCCTAGACAGAGACCTGGACTACAGAAATTCTTCACCTAATCTGGTGTTTGTCGTTTCATCCTAATTATAGCTTAAGCAAAAATTACTGTATTTTCTTTTCTTTCGGACTAGACAGCTTGACATGGTCGAAAACTAGTGCTGTATACTCTGTACTGTGCATTTTGAAGCATTTTTATGGGGTAATGTAGATTTAAGAGTACAGATGTGCCCTCCATTTTAAGTGGGCTTGAAATATTGTTATAAAAGCTATGCATTTAACCTAGTTCACAAGATATAGTGATACATTTCCCAAGCAGAAACCTAAATTTGGAAAACGACATCATAAAATAAACAATTCTTCCCTACAAGTACCCATAAAAAAATAACAATTTCAGTTAGAAGGTGTAAACAATCCTTATATCAACTATGGATGATTTCTTTATATAATATGATATGATCTGTGATCTAGATGTGTAATCATACAAGAACTGATTTTGCTGAAAGAGACTAAAATAAATTTGTTGAATGTACATTTTTGTGATCTCCTCTAAGTGTACATTCAAAACACCGGATGTGATGCTAGCTAGTCACGTGATCCTTATACAAAAATGTACATTCAAAACACAAAGCTTGATATCGTAGTATAGCAGATCTGGGCCTCTGGATCTGCTAGCACCGGACGTGATGCTAGTGCCCTGGTTGGGTGGGAAAATTTTGGCGCTAGAAAATCTGGTTGAATATGTCAACAAATTTGGTCTCGGGACTGCAGTATTCTTGTTAACAGAAAGAAACACTCAACAGCACAGTGCAAGGTAAACCGTCAAGCATGAGAGATCGAGTGGAAATACTTCTGGCATAATCGGTTTAAGCCCAGAGAGAAAAGCTACTTTCATTGATAATCATCATACCAGCTCATGTGATAGTGATATAATGATGCAAGATTATGCATATATTCTCAGCTAGCTGATGTCAGAAGTGTAGGTTTGGGTAAGTGGGATCACTACTACAAACCATTCATGAATAATATAAATCTAATAGGGATTAGATATACCATTGCGAAAGAATCGAATATGTCAGGTTTCGATTTCGTAGGCGATACCGCAAGCCATCACCACCATGCATCTGTTGCGCAGAACCTCAATCTCTCTCCGTATGCGATTTCTGTCTGGTCTTTAGTACAAACTCGTTTCAGGCTTCCTCTACTCAACCTCATACTTGATTTAGGTGGTTTCTGGCTCTCACACAGAACTCCTCATTTTCTAATGTGGGACACCATCTGGGCTGCTACGTCTTGGTTAATCTGGAAGGCACGCAACAGACGTATTTTTTCTGACTGCTCCACTGCTCCAGAGTATTTATTTAAAGAAATCATTGCATGTGTACACTCCTGGATGAAACATGCTTAGCTAGTTTTAATGAAAAAACTTTCTTTTTAGATTTGTATAGGCTGTAGTTTTTTCTTCTTCTTATTTTTTGTTTAGTAAATATTCTATTTTATTTAATAAAATTTGCCGGTGTGATATTTTTCCACCCGACCCTCAAAAAAATAATCTCTCTCCGTATGCGGATGATGCACTACGACATCAAGTTAGGGCCTAACGTCGCCATCCATGATTCCAAATGCCCGACATGCCGTGTTTCTTTTTCATACTTAAAAATCTATCAAGCAAGGGAGAAGAAGACTGCATCTCTCTCTCAGATCTCTCTCTAGGATTATGGACCATTGAGGACAGAATAAACATGCCAACCAAGTAACAAAACACTAAATCTGTCAGTTACAAAATCGAACAGACACATCTCTGGTTCCAGGGGCGGATCTACCACCGGGGCGGGTGGGGCTAGAGCCCCACCTCACGCCGTCGAGCCCTTGGAGCCCCCCTTTAGCCCCAGCTAATTTTTTGTGCCATTGAAGCACTTAAAAGTGGGGCTGAAGACTTAAACAGAGGTTGTCAGACCCACCTAGATATTTTTTCTAGATCTGCCACTGTCTGGTTCCGCGACCCAGCGAATGGTTGGACCCTTCAGCAGACCGCTGAAACAGAAACTTTTCCATAAATTCCAACAAAAAGGAAGAACGGGATTCAGCCCGCACAGCAAGTATATGACAACACACTGTCGCTGCCAATGATGGTCACTATGCGGCATGCATCGACCAAAAAAAAGTAATTACGAAGATCGAAATGGGACAACGCCATTTGACGGTTAGGCAGTGGCGGATCTAGCAAAAATATTTAGGTGGGGCTGAGTACTCTAATGAATCATTTGATCGAGCGGTTTCTCTTTTTCTGTTCTTCAGCCCCACCTTTGAATACTCCAATGGCTGAAAAAATTCATTGAGGCTAAAGAGGGGCTTCAGGGCTCGACGGCGGTAGGTGGGGCTCTAGCCCCACGGCGCCACCACTGGATCCGCCCCTGCGGTTAGGTACCTTCAAATTTCAAATTTACTACTCAGGGCAAGAATTTTGCTTTTTAGGAGAAGCGGGTTAGTTAAAATCTCTGTGGTGTGAGATTACCACAGAGTGTAGTATCGGATCCAGCGGATCAGCGTACATTGACTTGTACCATCGACTTATGCACGCCATGTGCTGTGCAGATGACTTCACGCGCTCGTAATGTTACTCATGGTATATATATTGTCTAATATCATATCCAAAATCCTTGTGGGACTAACCTCGCTTTAAAAACCGGACGAATAAAGTGCTTACTGGGCCGGCCTAGACTTGGACTCTGATAGGGCCGACGTAATAAATCTCGGCCCAGATAACAAGTAAATTGAAAGGAGGCCCATAATGATGAAAACGAGCGGGAAAAGGCAAACTCAAGCAGAGCTCTTAGAGGAAGTCGGGGGGACAAGCTTTAACGGACTGAAGCGGAGTGTCTGGCCGAACATAACTCGGGGGAATCTAGGGACAAGTTGTCTAACCGCTGTTGGGTGACGTCAGCTTTCTGTTATGAAGTGTAGAGCTATATATAGAAAGGGTAGGCGATTGTAAAGGGGGTTGGCATTTTTGTAGAGAAAAGAGCTTGTAGTATACATATTGTAATCCATGAATAATCAATAAAAGTACTTTTTCCACTCATTCTCATCTCTAAATTCTCTCACGTTGTTAATCTCTACCCAAACTGAGCTTATCAACTGGCGCCCACCGAGCAAGTGTCAGGCGATCGCGAACATGGAACCACCAAAAACAGTCAAGGAGGTGCAAGAATTAACAGGACGAAAAGCTGCTCTAAACAGATTCATTTCAAAGTCAGCCGAAGTGTGTCAACCATTTTTCCAAACGATCAGGAAAAACAAGAAGTTCCAGTGGACAGTAGAATGTCAAAATGCTTTTGAAAGGATAAAAGAATATTTGGCTACACCACCGATCATCAGTAGACCTGCGAAAGGGGAAACTCTCTATCTTTATGTGGCAACTTCCGAAACGGCTGTGAGTGCAGCTCTCATTAGGATTGAAGAAAACCAACAAAAACCTGTCTATTTCGTGTCTCGCATTTTGCGAGATGCTGAAATAAGATACCCTCCTGTGGAAAAAGTGGCATTCGCGGTCATGATAGCATCCAGGAAACTCAAACCGTACTTTCAGGCACATCCCATCAAAGTGCTCACCGACATGCCTCTGCGAAAAGCTCTGGGACAACTTGATGTAGCAGGGCGGATGTTAAAATGGGCAGTAGAGTTGTCTGAATATGATGTGAGCTTCGAACCAAGGACCGCATACAAGGGACAAATTCTTGCCGACTTTATAGTCGAATGCACGGCTAGACAAACTGAAAACCCCAAAGAAGAAGTGTGGGAAGTATTCGTGGACGGGGCAGCTTCTGAGAAGGGTTCGGGTGTTGGTGTTGAGATAAAAGGACCAAAAGGCGAGAAATTTCATTATGCGATACATCTGACTTTCGAGGTATCCAACAATGTCGCAGAGTATGAAGCGTTGCTGGCGGGTATGCGACTTATGGAAGCAATCAGAGCAAGAAGTGTGCGTTTCTACATGGATTCTCAGCTGGTGGTAAACCAAATTAAAGGAGAATATGCAGCAATAAACGAAAGGCTAGCCTTGTATTTGGAGAAAGTGAAAACAGTGTTAGCTGCCTTTGAAAGTGCTTCTGTAGAATACGTGCCACGAACTCAAAATGAAACAGCAGATGCTTTATCTAAAATTGCTAAAGAAAGTGATTTAGACCGAGAAAAACCCATTGTTATGTTGGAAGTACCACACCCTAGCATTGATGTTCTCGCATTCGAAGTGTATATAGTTGAGGCAGAAAAAGAGTGGTATGCTTTGTTGTGGAATTTCCTCAAAGAAGGAAAACTCCCAGAAGAGGACAAGGTTGCTCGAAAAGTCAAGAGGTGGGCTCTCGAATTTACTATCCGAGATGGTCTATTACTGAAAAAAAGATACGGAATACCCTGGCTCACATGTGTTGGAAGAGCTAAAGCGGACGAAATTATTGCCGAGGTGCATGAAGGAATATGCGGTAGCCATCAAGGAATAACTTCGCTAGGAAGGAGGATCGTTAGAGCAGGGTTTTACTGGCCTTCCTTGAAGAAAGATGTAGAGACATATGTTCGCAGATGCGAAAAATGTCAATTCCACGCCCGCATACCGAGACAACCACCTCACCCGATGCAATCCATCTCCAGTTCATGGCCGTTCGATGTATGGGGGCTAGACCTGTTGGGGCCTTTCCCCTAAGGAAAAGGAAATGTTAAATTTCTAGTGGTGGCCGTGGAATATTTCACCAAATGGATTGAAGCCAAACCTCTGGCAACCATCACGTCGCAAAAGATAGTGGACTTCGCGAGACACCAGATCGTGTATAGATACGGGATCCCACATACCTTCATCTCCGACAATGGCACACAATTTACTGGCGCCCCATTTCAGGATTTTTGCAAAGGACTGGGTATCCGATCGTGCACCTCTTCGGTCTGTCATCCCCAATCTAATGGTTTAGCTGAGGTATCCAACCGAACTATATTGGAAGGACTGAAGAGGAAAATCGAAGGCAGTAAGAATACTTGGCCTGAGTACCTCGATGAAATCTTATGAGCCTACCGTACCACACCTCGCTCTTCCACAGGCCGTTCATCTTTTTCCATGATTTATGGAATGGAGGCTGTCACACCTATGGAAGCAGTACACCCTACTTTGAGAACGAAGTCATATACTTAGGAGAAGAATGGAACTCGAAGGGAAGAAGATTTGGAGACCATTTACGAGTTGAGGGAGGAAGCTCGAGTGAAGATGGAAGAGTATCAGAGAAGAATGCGAAGGGGCTTCGATAGGAAAGTCGCTCCCAAACATTTCCAACCAGGTGATTGGGTGCTCAGGAAGATCGAAGCCACAGGTAAACAAGTGGGGAAACTTGATCCCGCATGGGAAGGCCCATTCGAGATCATCAAGTCTATTGAAGGCAGGGCTTACCATCTCAGGGATATGAGAGGCAAGCGCATTCCAAATGCTTGGAACGCTGCCCATCTCAGAAAGTTTTACATTTAGGAGTGATAGAAGTCGACCAATATCGTAGCCGGTCTCTTCGTGTCCGAGTTGTTTTTTATGTTTTCGTTTTTTGTTGTTGTTGGGGATAAAAACAAGAACCAGACCAATATCGTAGCCGGTCTCTTCATATCCGAATTGTTTTTATGTTTTCGTTTTTTATTGTTATGGATAAAAACAAGAACCAGACCAGTATCGTAGTTGGGTCTTTTTTGTTCTTAGGTGGGGTATTAAGGCCCTTGTATCTTAATATAATGTTGGTTTATAAATAAAGACAGTTTGTTTTCTACTTGATTCTCGCATGCTTAAAAAAAAAAAAAAAAAAGAAGTCGTGACCCTCCTCGAGAGAATTCTCGGAGTAAGCGCATGAAAAAATAAAGTCGTGACCCTCCTCGAGAGAATTCTCGGAGTAAGCGCATAAAAAAAATAATAAAGTCGTGACCCTCCTCGAGAGAATTCTCGGAGTAAGCGCATAAAAAAAAATATAAAGTCGTGACCCTCCTCGAGAGAATTCTCGAAGTAAGCGCATAAAATAAAAATAAATAAAGTCGTGACCCTCCTCGAGAGAATTCTCGGAGTAAGCGTATGAAAAAAAAATAAAGTCGTGACCCTTCTCGAGAGAATTCTCGGAGTAAGCGCATAAAAAGAAAAAAAAAATAAAGTCGTGACCCTCCTCGAGAGAATTCTCGGAGTAAGCGCATAAAAAAAAATATATAGTCGTGACCCTCCTCGAGAGAACTTTCGGAGTAAGCGCATGAAAAAATAAAGTCGTGACCCTCCTCGAGAGAATTCTCGGAGTAAGCGCATAAAAAAAATAAAGTCGTGAACCTCCTCGAGAGAATTATCGGAGTAAGCGCATGAAAAAATAAAGTCGTGACCCTCCTCGAGAAAATTCTCGGAGTAATCGCATCGAAAAGTAAAGTCGGGAAAAGCTAACAAATAACTGTACTTTGCTTGTACTTGGGAATAAAGACAAAAACTGGGCAAATCTGACAATAAATGCTGACAATTAATACAGTTGGTTGGCAGTTAGCTGATAAAAAGCTATAAATAGAACCCTTCGTCTTCCCCAAAGGAAAAATACATCAGATTGTTTTCACCAAGCTTGAAATCAACAATGGCAAGAAGAAAGAAAAAGAAAAATAAAATATATACCACAAAAATAAAAGGAAACTTAGGAGGATAGCTGAGAAGGAATCGGAGACTTAGGTGGATAGCTGATGTAAAGCAAAATACTCGCATCAGATATACACCAGTCTTCGGTTCCGAACATCCTCGAAACGTCTGGATCCAGCGAATTCAGGAGCGGCTTTGTTATCTCAGTCGTTCCGAATCCAATGGATCGAACTTGTTTCGGGTGATGGAGATCTCCCTAGCCTTAGGAGATTTTCTTCTAAGGCTGGGAAGATTTAATAACTAGCCCGGGGTTGTTAGTGATAGATGACCCAAATCACTTCTTTCTGAGGATTGTCCGCGAATATATACAGAAAGAGAATCAAGAAGAATTATCCTCGGTGCAGTTAAGCAATAGTTAGAAAATATTTTTCCTTGAGAATATATCTCGGAATTCATGTACTTTTTATTTCCTTGAGAATGTATCTCGGAATTCATGTACTTTTTATTTTTTCCTTGAGAATATATCTCGGAGTTAATGTATTTTTTATTTTCCTGGAGAATGTATCTCGGAATGAATATACTTTGTCCTTGAAAATGTATCTCGGAATCAATATACTTTGTCCTGGAGAGTATATTTCGGAACTAACGTGCTTATATATCTAAAATCGCAATTCATTTCGGAGCTAATAAAGTTAATATACTTGTTAATTCTAAGAACGAATCTCCAAGACAAGCTGTAAAAGATACCAAGTGTGGTGTTGTAGACATCTCGCATTCAAAAAAAAAAAAAAAAAAAAAAGAGAGAGAGGGAACATAGACAATTAGAATAAAAAGTCACGATTTTCATTCAAGTTCGAATAGTTCCACATCAAAAGAACTCGATTCACTACCTTAGACCAAAATATACTATAAAATTACACACTAATTTCAAAATAAAAGGAAAACCACTTAAACTATCCTAGTCGGATCCCGAACCACCTTCATCTTCAACAGGCTTGGGAATGTCTTCTGGCCAAGCTACTTGCTCTTCAGGCCAAGGGTATTGGGGAGCCACCATCTCTCCGAGAATATCAATCTTACCCGACAGCACTTCACCATCAGGCCCCAGAAGTCGGTCATCGGAGCGACGCCAAGTACACTCGGGTACTGCAGGAAGACTTGGAATCTCATCATCAACTAGAAGTCCGAACTCTTGGTCAGTGAAGGGATAAGACCATTGAAGACCACGACAAACTCGGAGTAGAGCAGCCCTTAAGATAGGCGCACTTTGCATACCAGCTGCTCGCTTGAACGCCCGAGAACGAAGAAAGTTGGGAAGCTGCTCATCAAAAATCTTGCCTTTATCATCTTCAGACAAGACGGCAACACTAGTAAGAAGGGAATTCTCCACTGACAACTTCGTCACTTCTTCCTGGAGAATTTCCGAAATGGATTCGGCCTTTTTCCTCTTGAGTTTTTCCTCTTCCAACGCCTTCTGAGCCGAAACCAATTGACTTGCCGCCTGACTTTTCTGTCGTAAAGCCGAATCCAACTTAAGGAGCAAAAGATGTCGCAACAATTCGAAATCTTCCAATTTCCGAGCTTGTTCAGTATTCTCCGTCATCAAATTCTGAGCGAGTATCACAATAAACTTGTTAGCATCAACATAGTTGCGAGTCATACTGTGCCAGTCCTTAAATTGCTGTTCGTTTTCGACATGTAAAGTTTGTACCTGAGTTTCCTTCCGAGCTAGTTCAGATTGTAAATGAGCAATACGAGCTTCCTGAGCAGAGAAAATGTCCCGATGCTCCGTCAGACAACTAGACAGTCGAGAAGAAGAAGGAGAAGCTGAGTGTAGAATGGTGGTAGCATTCTCCACATCAGCACCAAGGAGGGGGATATCCGGGAAAACTTGAGGAGGAGTAGAAGCTGTGTGCATCAAATCCTCATCTTCATGGACAAATGACCGAGCAGGGGTCGGAGGACATGCACGCTCCGAACCTTCAGGAACAGGGAGAGGAGCAAGAGACAAGGATTTCAGAACGGGATTGACAGAAACTCCAGTTTTCAGGGGATGAGATCTCGGAACTCGAGGTGGCACTATGAAGAGTTCCTCGTCATCAGAAACAAGGTCAATTTGCTGACTCAAGTCGGAATGAGGTGCGACCTCAGGAAGCTTTGATTGAGAAGTCAAGCTTTTTCCTTTCATAGAAGCACCTGTAGTTATTTCGGGTATTCCCTTCCCGATTGTGTTAGGTTTTATTGCCTTGGAAGTCCCAACATTTTGTCGAGCTCTCTTCTGGCGGCGTTCAGAAGCAGCAGTAGCACCAGCGCTCCTTTTCAGAGGTTTTGCAGGAGGAGCTTGCGAAGGTATCTGGGAATCGTCCTCCATATGAAGAGGAGATTCCTCCACTATCGAAGAACCATTGAAAACCAAGCGAAGAGGACCTTTCTCCTTAATAAGGGCATCCAACTTGAGGAGAAAGGCGTACTCTTCAATAGTAGGTGGATCTACAGTAACCCCAATAAAACTATCTGGATCTTTATTCCATTTCTTGGTAATGCCGAAAGCATCCAGATAGGGTTGTCGAAGGTAACAGAATCGACTCTCCCAATTATCCAGTTTCTTATTTTTCTCCCCGAATAAGACCATATTCGCTTTGTTGCGAACAGTACAAAGATCTTCAGCTTTGGAGAATCCGAAATAGTGACTGAACATCCTTAGAGAGGCAGTCACCCCCTCCATTCCCAAAGCAATGGAAAAAAGAGTTACGACTTGCTCAAAGGATCTGATTATGCACCAAGCATTTGGGTGAAGCTGGCCTGGAGCAATTTCGAGTAGGGAAAGAATGTCGGAGACGAACTGAGAATATGGAACTCTAAAGCCGCATTTTGCTGCTGGTCCGAAGATAACAGCACCTTTCTCCTCATCATACGGACGATCGTCAGGACCAGCAGCCACTACTGCGTCTTTTTCAGTGAAACATATCTGACAAGAAAAAGCATACAGGGATTTCTCGCCCCATGGTAGAGATTGGAAAGTCGGAGTCTTCTTGAACACTGCGTCAAGTGGACGAGAAGAACGGCGATGAACCTCCTTTTTTGGGGCCATTCGACCCAACCCCTTTTCGAGATCACCAGTCGGAGAAGAAGCTCCGGTTCCAAGGCTGATCGGAGCAGGAGGAACGATTATAATTTGTTGTTCTTGGTTCGAGGATCCTTCGGGAAGATCCGAAGAGTGTGTCGGATGGTTAGAGCTACTAAAAGCCATATAAGCTGGAAACAGAACACATCAAACTTATAAGCACAATACCTAAGGATAGCATACAGCATCAAGGAAATGATTGCGGATGTAAATAAAACAGGGGTTGGTGATAATGGTCAGGATCATCATGGAACAGATACTAAGATGATTGAGATTATATTAACGCCATTCCTACCAGTTTAAATGAAAAAATGGTGTGAACCATGCCTAAGGAAACCGAGCGAAGAACAGTAAGGACAGAAAAGAAATGCTAGCCATTAAAGGCATGAACAAGAAAGTAGGTGAACATAATTACCATACAAATTACACTAGGTACCAGTTATACCAATTTCGAATCAAATGAGGCTCATTCCCAAGAACAATTCCATGGTACACCTAAGAAGAATAAAGAATAAAAGAAAGAGGAAACGAGTAAGAGGAGATACCTAAGAGCGTAGTCTGGTGGAAGAGGAAAGGGCCCGCCGGAGAAAGAGAAGAAGAGAAGTCACCAGAAAGAGCGGGGCGCAGAAGGGGCAGCAGTCGCTAGAAAAGGAAGAAAGAGGTCTGAAGGAGAGACAAAAAGTAGAAAGAGAAAAAGATATAAATGAAGGGAAGAAGACTAAGCGACAGACATAAATGGGTGGGAAAGGTCTTTTCACGTTCTCCAAGGCAAAAGTAAAAAGCCAGCGTCGAATTCGAGGCGTTCGTCAGAGGACAGCTGGACAAGACACCGCCTCAAGAACTCTCTAGAGGCTTTCTCCTCCCGAAATGCCCACATTTCGGACTCAAGGGCTCCTCCAAGTCGCCTCTCCTCCCGAAATGCCCACATTTCGGACTCAAGGGCTCCTCCAAGTCGCCTCTCCTCCCGAAATGCCCACATTTCGGACTCAAGGGCTCCTCCAAGTCGCCTATCCTTCCGAAATGCCCACATTTCGGACTCAAGGGCTCCTTCAAGTCGCCTCTCCTCCCGAAATGCCCACGTGTAGGACTCAAGGGCTCCTCCAAGTCGCCTCTCCTCTCGAAATGCCCAAGTGTTGGACTCAAGGGCTCCTCCAAGTCGCCTCTCCTCCCGAAATGCCCACATTTCAGACTCAAGGGCTCCTTCAAGTCGCTTCATGTTCCAAAATGTTCATGTTCTAAACCTCGATATTTAACTTACGATGAATACTCATCCTAAGTTCAAGGGCTTATGATAGGGCCGGCGTAATAAATCTCGGCCCAGATAACAAGTAAATTGAAAGGAGGCCCATAATGGTGAAAACGAGCGGGAAAAGGCAAACTCAAGCAGAGCTCTTAGAGGAAGTCGGGGGGACAAGCTTTAACGGACTGAAGCGGAGTGTCTGGCCGAACATAACTCGGGGAAATCTAGGGACAAGTTGTCTAACCGCTGTCGGGTGACGTCAGCTTTCTGTTATGAAGTGTAGAGCTATATATAGAAAGGGTAGGCGATTGTAAAGGGGGTTGGCATTTTTGTAGAGAAAAGAGCTTGTAGTATACAGATTGTAATCCATGAATAATCAATAAAAGTACTTTTTCCACTCATTCTCATCTCTAAATTCTCTCACGTTGTTAATCTCTACCCAAACTGAGCTTATCAGACTCTATGTATAGCATCCACGCATAGGGGTGCATAACGTGGAAAACGATCACGAAAGTGGTCATTTTCGTTAACCGTTGCATTGATGCACGAAATTTTTATACTTATTGCGTTGATTGTTGCATTCGTTTAACACATGTTGCGTTGATTGTTCCGTTGATGGGAACGATCAAAACGATTATAACCGTCTTTGACTACCTAACTGTTTTGCATTTTATTAAGATGTAAGAAAATAAACTATTCTGCATTTTGTATGAAACAGAGATAGAGAAATGACAGGTTAGGTCATGTGGGAAGGGGGCGAAGGTACTATAATCACCTCTTGCTCTCGACGGCAATTGTACTCGGTGGTGCAGAGGCAAGAGAGATAGATGTGATTGTGTTCGGCGGAGAAATGATGGAGCGACACTGCAGAAATCTAATTTTACTCATTTCTCCATCGATCTCTCTGCTGAGGTCCTCTGCAATCTAATAATAAAACCATAAAAAAATTTTGGACGAAATAAACGACCACGAAACGTACCAGTTTCACTAATCGTTCCGTTCTGAGACGAAACAATATTTCTATTTGCGTTGGTTGTTTCATTCCTTAAACGAAACTGAAATCTTTATCCGTTATCGTTCAGTTCCGGACGAAACGAAACGAAAGAACGGTTGAAACGGCTACCGTTTTCAGCCCTATCCACGCATAGCATGAGTAACCTTTTTCATTCATTGATCTTTAATTAGTTTTTCTAATAAAAAAATATATAAATGATAAAAATATATTATTTTAATTATTTTAATTATTTTATATATACTACTGTATCCTTGTTTTTTTTAAAATGACGTATCCCCGCACCCGCATCGTATCCGACACGATACCCGCACCCGCACCTAAGTAACATAGGTTAAAATTGATGGTCGATCATCACATCTACTATGATGGAATTTGCAAGGGATAATGTATATATTACCTGTTCTTGTGAGAGGTTAAATTTGAACAAAAAATGTAGTCTTGGACAATATTTACTAGACATAGTTTGTATATGCTGCGAGTATATATATATATATTATGTCGGTGAGTAAACCGAACAGAAATCTGTTTCGTTTGAAAAAACGGAACAAAAATAATACAAAAATTTCGTTCCGTTGCTAAAACAGAACGCAAACCAAACGGTCAATTTCGGCTTACGGTATTGAAATTTGACGGGCCTAATTACTTGCACTGGAGAAAAAAAAAAGGAAAAGTTGGATTAAAATAAACGGAGTTGATAAGTGCAATCAAGCTCTAAGGCAATCAAACAATCAGAACTATTTTTGGCAAAATTCACTTTCCGAAAATGGAAACACGCTCCCTGTGAGACGCGTTCGAACGCGTTTGATCCTCTCTTTTCGCGCACCCTTCACCCCTCGTCACTCTCACCCCGCCTCACCCCGCTTCACCCCTTTGTTCCGTCTCTCCTCTCTCTCACCGCTCGCCGGCGCGCAGCCTTCCCATCGCCGTCGCCCGTCGCCGTCACGCCATCCCATCGCCGTCGCCCTCAGTCGTCGCGCCATCCCGTCTCCGTCGCCCTCAGCCGTCGCGCCATCCCGTCGCGCCATCTCGCCGCCGGCGCGCAGCCCTGCCGTCGCCGTCGCCGTCGCCCAGCCCTGCCGCGCAGCCCTGTTGTTATCAGAATCAGAAATTACATATTAGTTACTCCCTCAGTTATATTAAATACTTCCTTACTACTACTTATTTACTCCCTTATAGCTATTTAGTTACTCCCAAACTACAGTACAATCAGTTATGAATATTATTTACTCCCCCATACATATTAGATACTCCCTGTATACTAGTTATTTACTCCCTTATAGCTATTTAGTTACTCCTAAACAACAGCAGAATCATATATGAATATTATTTACTCCCTCAGTTATATTAAATACTCCCTTAATACTACTTATTTACTCCCTTATAGCTATTTAGTTACTCCCAAACTACAGTACAATCAGTTATGAATATTATTTACTCCCCCATACATATTAGATTATCCCTGTATACTAGTTATTTACTCCCTTATAGCTATTTAGTTACTCCTAAACAACAGCAGAATCATATATGAATATTATTTACTCCCTCAGTTATATTAAATACTCCCTTAATACTACTTATTTACTCTCTTATAGCTATTTAGTTACTCCCAAACTACAGTACAATCAGTTATGAATATTATTTACTCCCCCATACATATTAGATATTCCCTGTATACTAGTTATTTACTCCCTTATAGCTATTTAGTTACTCCTAAACAACAGCAGAATCATATATGAATATTATTTACTCCCTCAGTTATATTAAATACTCCCTTAATATTACTTATTTACTCACTTATAGTTATTTAGTTACTCCCAAACTACAGTACAATCAGTTCTGAATGTTATTTACTCTCTCATACATATTAGATACTCTCTGTATACTAGTTATTTACTCACTTATAGCTATTTAGTTACTCCTAAACAGCAGCAGAATCATATATGAATATTATTTACTCCCTTAGTTATATTAAATACTCCCTTAATATTACTTATTTACTCCCTTATAGCTATTTAGTTACTCCCAAACTACAGTACAATCAGTTCTGAATATTATTTACTCCCTCATACATATTAGATACTCCCTGTATACTAGTTATTTACTCCCTTATAGCTATTTAGTTACTTCCTTATACATATTAGATACTTCCATGTACTGATTAATATCATCCCTTATAGCAATTTAGTTACTCCCAAATTGTACAGTGAGGGGAGGCAGAGGTGGAGGTGAGGCGGAGGAGACAAGAGGCGGAGGAGACAAGAGGCAGAGGAGAAGAAAGACTGAGGTGAGGCGGAGGCGGATGCGAGGCGGAGGAGAGGTGAAGAAAGACTGAGGTGAGACGGAGGCGGATGCGAGGCGGAGGAGAGGTGAGGCGGAGGAAAGGAGAGGCTGAGGCGGAGGAGAGGAGAAGCGAAGGAGAGGCTGAGATGAGGCGGAGGCGGAGGCGAGACGGAGGAGAGGAGAGGCGGAGGCGGAGGCGAGACGGAGGAGAGGAGAGGCGGACGTGAGGAGAGGGGAGCGAAGGAGGTGGTGGAGATCTGAATCGGATTTTGTGTTGATTTTCACGTGAGGTGGTGGAGATGTGAAGGAGGGGAGCGAAAGAGGGTAAAAGAAGGGAAGGGTGAGTCGAGGAGAGCGTCCCTGTTGATTGCTTGATTGCACGAGTATTGATTGTCACAAGTAATTCCCTTAAAATAAAGGCCGTAGAAATGGACAGGACCAAAAGTCTTATAAATAGCTATAATTAATGAAGAGAGCTAAACAAATACAAAGACGTGACCTGTCAAAAGTTGAAAAAAAATGCACGGAACATCCACGCCGTTTGTCGTTTTATTTAGAAAAACTGCACAAGATGCTATTCCGTCATTTTTAAAACAGCACAAAATACCATTTCGTTGTTCATTCCATTTCATATTTTACACTGATTTTGATGGAAAATGAAACAAAAAAATTCGAAATGGTGCAACTTTTTATTTCATTTTCCGTTTCGTTATTGGAACAAAACAAAAATATGTGTTGTTAACCGTTCCGTTTCGTGTATATGGAACAGCATAACATGGAGTGGGCAGCCGTTGACAGGTTAAACGTTGATTAAGATGCCTCAACATTTGTTATTAAATAATGATTTTAATACATGCTTATTATTACAATATAATTTGTTACAGTAGGGATAAGCACTTCTTTTCCAAACCTACACTCTAGTAGGGATATATAAGCCTTCACGGCCTGCAGCTTATCTCTTAAACAAAAAATTAAAAAACAGACAAAAAACTTCAATTCGTCTCTGGAAGAGAGGAACTAAGAAAAAAAAAATAAGGGAGCAATAGAGTAATGTCTTGTTCAACGCTACCTCACATAGCAATCTTCCCTTTCATGTCAAAAGGCCACACCATCCCTCTTCTCCACTTGGCACGTCTCATTTGTCGTCGCCGCCTCGTCTCTCAAGTCACTATTTTCACGACCCCTCACAACGCCTCTTTTCTCTGCTTCATTCTCGCTTTGGACGCCGTCAATGAAATCAACATAATACCACTAAATTTCCCAGAAGACCTCCCCCAAAGCCTTGACAAGGTCACTTCCCTCACCTCCTTTGTATCCTTTGTCAGATCCTTTGGGCTCCCTCAACCTCAGTTCGAAGAAACTATGAAATCTTTATCACCTCCTGTTGCTTTTCTAATATCTGATCCCTTCTTACTGTGGCCTATTCAGTCAGCTAAACTGCTTGGAATCCCTAATATTTCCTTCCATGGCATGGGATGCTTTTCCAACACTATAAAACACCTGTTACAAAAGCATAAACCTCACGCACACCATACACTTGATGACCTACGGCCATTTGCTGTTACCAGTTTTCCCCATATTGAGCTAACCATGGCTGAACTCACTGAGCCAATTGATATGCCAAATGGAACAGGTCCAGTGCATGAGTTTGATGCACAGGTTGTCAAAGCTATGTCTCAGAGTGATGGACTACTATTTAACAGCTTCTTTGAGCTGGAAGCACCATACCGGGATTATTGGGAGGCTTTCATTGGACCAAAACCATGGTGTGTGGGTCCCCTTTGTCTTGCTGAGCCAGAGACGTACCCGATCGAGAGCACTCGGTGGATCAAATGGCTCGACTCAAAACTCAAATCAAATACTCCTGTTTTGTATATTTCATTCGGGACACAAGCAGCAGTACAAGAAAAACAACTGAAAGAACTGACATCAGCACTAGAAAATTCGAAAGTGAATTTTTTGTGGGCACTCAAGGAAAAAGAATCATGCATTGATGTTGACTTTAAGGATAGAGTGAAAAACCATGGATTTATTGTGAGAGAATGGGTCAATCAACTACAAATTCTTAGGCACGGAAGCGTGAAAGGATTCCTGACCCATTGTGGCTGGAACTCAGTGTTGGAAGGAATTTCTTGCGGGGTTCCATTCATTGCATGGCCAATGATGGCTGAGCAGCATCTAAATTCAAAATATGCAGTGGATGAGCTCAAGATTGGCACACGGGTTCGAGCCCGTGATGGCACACGTGACGGTTTGGTTCAGAGGGAGGATATAGAGGTGGCGATTAAAGAATTGATGGCTAGTGATGGAAAAGGACAAGAGCTTCGTCAAAATGTAGAAAGATTAGCAACACAAGCAAGGCGTGCAGTGTTGGAGGAAGGCGGTTCCTCTTGGAAATCACTGGAGCAGATGATACGCGAGTTCAGTAGTAAGAACAATCAGAAGGTCACAGTGTGAGTTAGGAGATAAATAATGAATTGAATTGTGGTATGGACGTATGATACTACAAAAAATGGATGTTATAATAGAATTGTGACTGTTACGACTCACTTGTTTCCTGTTAACAGTTTATGATTTGAGCTCTTTTGTTTGTCGAATGATAATGTATAATAGACTTGCTCCGCTCGGGGTAGAGGAATTTTTGGTTTAATTCCAAAGAAGAATGATAATTTTTGTCATTTTATTGTGATACTTTTGCTTTTCCAGGTCCATCCTGATATATATACCGTATTGAGGTGCAGTAATTAGTACCAAAATTGGCATTTACAGCCCCCATAATTATTATCGTGCTGTCTATATTGTTGCTTTGGCAGCTCGAATAATGTATGATATCTGTGAAAACATCCCTGGTTTAGTTAAGCGTAGCTGGTTTTCATTTAGGTCTAATTTGTGAAGTAATTAAACTGAAGAGAAGATAAAACAGATTAAAATTCGATACCATCTATGCATTTGCTTGATCCATTAACAATCAGGCACATACGTAGTAGAGCCTATCACGTCTTGCTTAAGAAAAAAATAAAAACATTTAACATAATTTAAAAGAATTGAAATGAAAAAAAAATAATCGGAACCCGCAATAAAGTATGAATCCATGCCCCTTGTTTAAAATAAGTTGCGATATTATTTAATGAACTGAATTAAGACAGCAAATCGATATGTATAATTGTTTAATTCCTGTAGCAACGCACAACTGCCTGTAACAGAATTAGTCATATGCTACAAGTACCAATTAGCATAAAAAAGGAGCATTTTGTCGCCAATGGATACAAAGTTACCAAATTGAGGCTTAAACGAGGATAACCTTCTGCATTAATTAAACCCAGGGGAGGTTTTTGTTCTTTTTTTCTTAAATTATCCCACCGTTAGTTGTGCAAATGTACTCAGGTGTAATGGATGGTAATAGAACTTTCCAGGAAAAACATTCCAGGTTCAGCTCCTCCAGTTCTAAATAATGTTTCAGATAAAAACATAGTTCCTTGAAATTTATATAAAGGAATCTCACAATCTAAGCAAGCTTACTTATATCCTCATATTCCACAGCTGGCAACACTCTTCCATCATAAACCCCTTTTTCTATCTGTACTTTCGCACAAAATTTACTTGTATCAACCGACAAAAGCCTCGCATTTGACCCCCTATATGCCCCATTGACTATTCTGACAAGGCCTCCAATCTGGGGAATAACAGTCTCTAGTTCTTCTTGATCGATTCTTAGTCTGTGGTTTGTTTCTAACATTTCTATCTCTCCTGTGTACTTGTCTACTACCTTCTTCACTACCCCTTTCTGTTTGTAGTACCCGTTGTCAGCCAGTGACTTGCTCATCACCTGTAAAAAATTTTAATGATAGTGTTATCAACATTAAAATTTCTACAAATTTACAGTCATATTTGAAACTGTCCACCTGTCAAATAAAAACCATAATCCAGTAATACCGAATTAAAAAATCATAAGTAAGAAAGCACTACCTTGACTATGATCCCTTCGCAGAGCCAGTAATCCTTTCTATTACTCTTCTCCTTCTTCTTCTCTTCCTCTTGCATCAATTGATCTAAAGCAGACAAACCAGTATTAATGCCCTTTCCCTTGTGGTGTTCTCTCTTTCTCTTACTACTGGATCCCTCTATTTCCTCCTCTAACCCTAATTTCACACCTCCCTTGACTGCCTTAGCCTCTGCTAAGGTAGGCTGAAGCAAGAAGGCAACTTTCCCTCCATTTAGATTGTGATCAAGTTTTGGATCTTCTTCCTGGTTCTGGTCATCGGATCCTGCTGCTTCGGTTGAGGGAAGAGAACATTGCGCACGCTCAATCTGGGCTTGAATTGCTCTCTCCTGCCTCTCTTCATCAACCAGGTCAGCTTTAAGCCGTTTGGCCTTTAACCTGTCCTTGAATAGAGTTTCAGAATCTCTGTCAATATAGGTTATGAACCAACCTTTGGGAGTGTCTTCCACCTTGCACTGACCAGTACGACCCAGGTACTTAACAAACTCAGTTAGTGTGGCCCACCTATAATACAATAAATAAACAATAAAGATGAGGAAATACGATTGTATATTCAGTGCTTAGTGACTAAGACTGCAAGCTAGTAATTCCAATAATACCATTAGTTTCAGCTATGCTGGTTGACATTCTAATGATTTCAACCTTGTCCGGTTGGTAAAATTTGATCTACGTAGGAAGCTATTCTGAACTGCTTTGAAGATATGTGCATCATCATATTTTTCCAATATTCACATAAGGACAACAGAGGCACTGTTTTACTAGCTAAACATCTAGCAAAAAAGTTCACATAGATTGTACTGGTTCAAGAGGAATGCGACACAAACATATTTAAAGAAATAAAAGGTAATCCTGATATACAAATGTTAGATTGCGATAAACATTAAAAATGAATTTCTGACGGGTAGGCCAATCTTTACAATGAGTAGTATGCATTAATACTTCCATAGTTATTTATTTTGTTTTTGTTTGCATTAGAGACATGATAATAGTAATAGGAACAGCTCAATTAGATTAAAAGAAACTAGGCAAAAAAAAAAAAAAAAAATGAGGCTAACTTTGTAGAATTCATGTGGACATGATGCCTATCATTGATATACTCATTGTAGACAACAGTGGCAGCAACACGAGAGAAGCGGTGAGAGCGGCGCATAAGATCAAGGAAGGAATTCTCGAACTCCTCGGAGAAACCATCGACAACGCGATCGGGGTTCTGACCAAAAATCTGCATCTGGCGCTGGTGGGACTCGCTCATGCAATGGCACTTGAAGCCATTCTCATCCCGACACTGCTTCTGACACATCTGGCAGTACCAGCGCAGCTTTTGCAACCCCTTGGCTTTAATTCTGTTGGCGATGGCTTTAGGCGTCAAGAATTCATTTTTCCCCATGATTTATGTTTGGTTTCCGTGTACCTGAAAGGATGAAATCGGAGATATAGCAAGCAATTTTGTTGTAATGGTTTGTTAAAAAAGGAAGGTATCTAATGTAGGGGTATATGTACCTGATGTTATCTGGTAGAGATCTAGGGTTGCAGACGGAGGTGGAGACGAAGAGAAAGAAGAGGCACAGCCGCACAGCGAGCGATGGTGGGAGAGAGCAAAGAGGCTTGTGAGTCTTTGACTGACTAGCCGATGGGGAGAGAGAGAGAGAGGAATTGGAGGGGCCGAGAGAGAAAAGAGGCACGACGCCGACGGATCCAGAATCGGACCGGACCGGACCCGTTTATCGATCAGACTCGCACGAATCTTCAAGTTCATCCAGAGGCTAAGGTTTTACTCCAGGATTAAAGGCGAAAAAGAAAAAGGATGGTAGAACCGTAGAAGAAATTTCTTTGTCATTTTTCAGTTTCCAAGCAGGTGAATACAAGGGCTGAAGGGCGGCTACCTTTTCCTCCATTCACCTCCTTTTTCCTCTTAGGCTTCGCTCCAGAAGGAGAGAGTGGGAGCGAAGGGAAGGGAGGAGAGTTCGGATAGAGAGAGAGAATGGACGGAAAGGGAGGAGAGCAGAGAGACAGATAGAGGAAGAAATCGGTTACTCCCAAAATCGAAGAGTACCGAGTCCCTTCCTTTCGCTCCGACTCTCTCCTTCTGGAGCGAAGCCTTATGGAGCAAATACTAAAAAATACAAAGTAAAGCAGCCATATTAGATATTACTTTGCCAAGTTTCTAAGCCCATAAATTATGTTTTTCGGCCCATAGATTATGTTTGTTAAAAAATTTACAAGCAAGAATCAGTATTAAATTATGATGGATCAAATAATTTGAGTAAACTTTTTCCAACTTCCCACTTCTGATATTTGCAAACAAAAAAAATTTTATTTATATTTAATGGCGGATGAAAGGTGACTCGGAACTAGGGCTGTATATGAGCTGAGTTCGAGCGAGTTGGGGACAACTCAAACTCAGCTCAGTTGTAACTCGAGCTGAGTTGAGCTGAGTTAGAAATACTTTCGAACTTTTTAAGCTAGCTCAAACTCGACTCATCCCAAACTCGAGTTAGCTCATTGGCTCATGAGTTAGCTTGGAATAAACATATATCCTTCAAATTTTATTTATTTAAACCATATGTTATTCTAGTATTAATTTTTGTTGACAAGAGCTTCGTCAAAATGTAGAAAGATTAGCAACACAAGCAAGGCGTGCAGTGTTGGAGGAAGGCGGTTCCTCTTGGAAATCACTGGAGCAGATGATACACGAGTTCAGTAGTAAGAACAATCAGAAGGTCACAGTGTGAGTTAGGAGATAAATAATGAATTGAATTGTGGTATGGACGTATGATACTACAAAAAATGGATGTTATAATAGAATTGTGACTGTTACGACTCACTTGTTTCCTGTTAACAGTTGTGTTGTTCAAGTTATATTATATGATTTGAGCTCTTTTGTTTGTCGAATGATAATGTATAATAGACTTGCTCCGCTCAGGGTAGAGGAATTTTTTGTTTAATTCCAAAGAAGAATGATAATTTTTGTCATTTTATTGTGATACTTTTGCTTTTCCAGGTCCATCCTGATATATATACCGTATTGAGGTGCAGTAATTAGTACCAAAATTGGCATTTACAGCCCCCATAATTATTATCGTGCTGTCTATATTGTTGCTTTGGCAGCTCGAATAATGTATGACTAGCGGGGTTTCGCGCGTTGCGCGATCTATTTTTATTTTTGATATTTCTTTTTACATTTTATTCATGAAAGAAATCACATCAATTAGTTGCGTTGTGCGATAATTTTTAACATGATATATATATATATATATATATATATATATATATATATATATATATATATATATATATATATAGTACACAATCTTTTAAGAATACACTTAAATTTCAAATAAAAACACAATAATGAATTTTTTTGCAACATAATCTGTGTATGATATCTGAAAGCCTGTCATAACATGTGCGATATATTTATTCTCATTGATTGTGTAGATATATAATTTTTTAAAACTTATGAAATAATAAAAAATGGAAAAAAATTTTAAACCATAGAAATAAAATATGATGATGTTTGAAAATTATTTAAATTATTTTAAAAAGTATAATTTTTTAATTACATCCATTTATTATATTTGTTTCAGGAGAATATAAAATTTTGTGGCGGAATGACTTTTTTTATGGGTGCGAAACAATTAAAAAAGCAACGTACATTTTTGTAAAATTGATTAAATGGAGGTGACCGTTTGGAAATAAATGGAGAGCAGAACTGAGGAGGTGTTGGTAGATTGTGTCCGGTTTGAGAAGGGACTTTAGTCCCACACGTGAATTTTAAATTGGAATATAGGGATATATAAGCATACATTCCTTGCATGTGCTATCTCGCGTGATAGATTGGGCCCCACGTAACGGATCGGGTTGAAACATGTTATTATCCCCACCAGCGCTGCTGAGTCTTATGCATGCATGTGCAACCACAGTAACAGTTCGGATTGAATTATAGGAATTTTCTGATGTCACCCTCGAGTAGGCCCCACATGTCAGTCACACTGTAGGCCTACAGTTCTTAGCTACAGTGTTCGGATCCGGATCCTATACTCAGGATTAATATATGTATTGATATCTGTGAAAACATTCCTGGTTTAGTTAAGCGTAGCTGGTTTTCATTTAGGTCTAATTTGTGAAGTAATTAAACTGAAGAGAAGATAAAACAGATTAAAATTCGATACCATCTATGCATTTGCTTGATCCATTAACAATCAGGTACATACGTAGTAGAGCCTATCACGCCTTGCTTAAGAAAAAAAATAAAAACATTTAACATAATTTAAAAGAATTGAAATGAAAAAAAAATAATCGGAACCCGCAATAAAGTATGAATCCATGCCCCTTGTTTAAAATAAGTTGCGATATTATTTAATGAACTGAATTAAGACAGCAAATCGATATGTATAATTGTTTAATTCCTGTAGCAACGCACAACTGCCTGTAACAGAATCATTACATATGATAGATTGAGTTACAATATTGTAAACAATAAAATTGTTGTATTTTATATTTTTTATTGATTTGAAACAAAATATGTATTGAAACTCAATCTATCATATGTAATATTATCTAAAATAAGAATATATAAGAAAAAAAATTCTTATTATTAATTTATAAATTTTTAATACTCATAAATTATGTTGATAATATATATTTGAAATATAAATTTATTATGTCACGAGTCAACTCACGAGTTGCGAGCTGAGTTGACCACAACTCAAACTCGACTCGTCAACTAACCGAGTTAGTTCAGCTCGAGTTCTACCAACTCGAGTTCAGTTGGCTCGAGTTGCAATCGAGCTTTTCTGAGTCGAGTTCGAGTTAGCTCACGACTTACGAGTTTTTTGCTCACCCCTACTCGGAACTTTGCACTAATTATTTACAATGCTTGCCCTCAAAAACATTAACAAGCTTTGTTTTTTTTTTTCTAAGACAAGTTCAAACTAATATCAAGAAAGTTAATTATATTGGATTCGAGTATTATTGACAATTACTAAATTTGGTTGAGCTGCTATATAAGAAATATTTTGATGAATGTACTGTCAAATAAAGCGTGCCCATATCATTCCCCACAAAAAAAAAAACGGATGATTCAAATTGATTAATTTAATTCAAGAAAAAAAAAACGGATGATTCAAATTCATTATTAGATTTCTTAGCACCACAATTGTACATTTGTACTACATTGTTTTTATCTTACTAAGGAAAAATGTATTTAGTGCCAAATATTATTTGCTGTTATTAATTAGTTGGTAAAATTTTGTTGGAGCGTAATTACTATTTCAGAACATAGTAATTAACTGCTCTGCTCTGCTCTGTCTCTATTTTCTTTCTGTGCAGGGATTAACTCCACAAAGTGTATCTAGCTTGTCTGATAATGTTGATGGTTATCGATTTCATCACTTAGCCCTTTTGAATTGTCCAAACATTTTTTGGTGTTAATGTCATTAACAATGTCTTCAGGCTTAGCCACTTTTTGTCAAGGCAACGCATATCTTAAACTTAAAAATGAACTAAGATATGTGCTGCCTTGACAGATCGGAGTCCTAAACTCCTAATCAAGTTGGGAACCATGCCCCTATTAAAAATTAATACTTAGAACTAGAATTAAAAGAAAATAATAACAAACATCTAAGTTGTTGCTATGCCGCATGTGATTAACTACCTTCTTTGCATTGACTAGTTCGGATAATTTATTCCTTGCCACTGCAATTTTATTTCTTTGGGTGAGATCTTAAATTGATTTGAGTTTTAATCAGGAACTGACATGCGATAGATCTGAAATCCCAACCAACATTATTTTCTTGAAGATAAATTAGGAGTTAAGCCTCCCAACTTATTTTTAAATTAAATGTATGTGAAAAACTCCATTAGGGTTGCGAACCATCCTACATTATATATTAATGTAGTACATCGTTCTGTTGTTGCTTAATGAATAGTGCCTACGAAGAAGAAATTGGAACAAATGACAAAAAGGTTACATAAAAAGTACCTCACGGAAAGGTAAAAGGAGGGAAGGTGGCTGGCACTTGCCTTATCGCTGTTGAGAGGAAGATGACAGAGGAAAGAAGACTACAGTGCAGTTTTTATCGAGAGAGAGTTAGCAAGAAGGGTATAAGAGTCAGAAACATTAGCTCCTCTCACCACCACGCCAAATCGTGGCAAATTTTGACATTTTTTTCGCGATTTCGGCAGCCCCAATTGTTCCATCTAAATCACGTAAAATGAATTGAACTGTCGGCTGAATGTCGGTTCCAATCATAAAATTATGTTTCGCGTGAATTCCATTTGAGGTTTGACCTCCTGAATTTTCATTCTGATCGGACCCTAAAATATATGCTGCTATTTGTTGATCAATTTGGTTTGAGCGTAGTAGAAGGGCTTTCCAGGGATGGTGGGTAAAATACTAAACTATATCAATTTCTTCATTATTATGTTCAGTCTGTATTTTCGCTTTGTGTGCACGGATTAACATCCCACCAAGATCATCTCTACCAGGACTAAGTATCGACCCTCTGTCTGATAAATTGTTGATGGCTATCAATTTACACGTTCTCCTTTTGGATTTTCAAAACAATTTTTGGTGTTAACTTCATGAACTTTTTTATTTTTTGCCTTCAAACTTTTGTTGCTAACTAATGGCCAAGCCATTTTATGTCAAGACTCGAGACATAAACTAATTACTTGAACAACAGTATTGAGACCAATAAAAGGATATATATATATATGAAACAATGACAATTCCAATATTACATTTTTTTTTTGTACGTAGTACCACAATTTAACCGACTCTTTAACTCGAAACTCGCATAACACCTAGTCTTTCTTACCATTGAACTCGTGTATCATCTGCTTAAGTGTTTTCCAAGAGGAACCACCTTCTTCCAGCATTGCGTGCCTTGCTTGTGTTGCCAAATTCTCCACATTTTGACGAAGCTCTTGTCCTTTTCCATTACTAGACATCAACTCTTCAATCGCTACTTCTAGATCTTCCCTTTCAACCAAGCCATCACGGGTACCATCACGGGCTCGAATTCGTATGCCTATCTTGAGCTCATCCACTACATATTTTGAATTTATATGCTGGTCAGCCATCAGTGGCCATGTGATGAATGGAACGCTGCAACAAATTCCTTCCAAGACTGAGTTCCAGCCACAATGAGTCATGAACCCTTTCACACTCTCGTGCCTAAGAATTTGTAGTTGATCAACCCATTCTCTCACTATATATCCATGGTTCTTCGTTCTATCTTTGAAGTTAATGTCAATGCATGATTCGTTCTCCTTAAGTGCCCACAAAAAATTCACTTTCGAATTTTCTAGTGCTGACGTGAGCTCTTTCAGTTGATTTTCTGGCACTGCCGCTTGTGTCCCAAAGGAAATATACAGAACAGGAGTATTTGTTTTGAGTTTTGAATCGAGCCATGTGATCCATGGAGTTTGTTCACTGGGGTATGTGTCTGAAACAGCGAGACAAAGCGGGCCCACACACCATGGCTTTGGTCCAATGAAAGCCTCCCAATAATCCCGATATGGTGCCTCCAGCTCATAGAAGCTATTAAATAGCTGTCCGTCACTCTCAGACATTGCTTTGACAATCTGCGCATCATACTCGTGCACAGGACCTCTTTCATTGGGCGCATCATTTGGCTCGGTGAGTTCTGCCATGGTTAGCTCAATATTGGGAAAACCAGGAATAGCAAATGGCCGTAGGTCATCGCGCGTAAGGTGTGCATGTGGTTTATGCTTTTGTAAAAGATTTTTAATCGTGTTAGTAAAGCATCCCATGCCATCAAAGGAAATATTAGGGATTGCGAGCTGTTTAGCTGACTTATTAGGCCACACTAAGAAAGGATCAGATATTAGAAAAGCAACGGGCGGTGATAGCAATTTCATAGTTTCTTCAAACTTGGGTTGAAGGAGCTCTAAGGATCTGACAAAGGAAACAAAGGAGGTGAGGGAAGTGACCTTGTCGAGGCTTTGCGGGAGGTCATCTGGGAAATCTAATGGTATTATGTTGATTTCATCAGCAGTGCACGAAGTAAGAATGGTACGAAGAAAAGAGGCGTTATGAGGGGTCGTGAAAATGGTGACTTGAGAGACAAGGCGGCGTTCGCAGAGGAGGCGTGCCAAGTGGAGAAGAGGGATGGTATGGCCCTTTGACATGAAAGGAAAGATTGCTATGTGAAGTAGAGAGGAACAAGTCATTTCTATGATGCTCTTCTTTCTTTTCTTTTTTTTTCCTTTAGTTTCTTAGTTCCTTTCTTTGGGAATTGAAGAATACTTTGTTCTGGTCTGTTTTTATATTGGATTTCTAAGAGGGAAGGTGAAGGCGGTGAAGTCTGCACTGAACTAAATAAACTGATTTCATAATGAATTAATGATGACTTCATCACAGTCGTTGAAGCTTAGTTGCCGATAAAATATATGTATCCATTATAGAATGCGTCATAACGTGAAGGTTTGGGTAAGTTAAGTAATTAATGCCTCCGTAACAGCGCAAAAATAATAATAATAAAATAAAAATAATCATAAATAGTAGGTAAGTAGGTATGGGCCTTTATAAAATCATTAAGAAAAACATTAGAGCATCTTATTCTGCAGCTCTTGGATTAGTTTAGCTCTCTGGATAAAAATTCCTAATCATTATGTCCAGGGACTAATTAAGCCCATGTGGCATTAATTATATATACTAGCTATTATATTATAATTTGATCATTGACTTTTGGTCTTGTCATTTTCTAAGGCCTTTATCTTAATCGGAATTCTCTGTCATTCTTATCAAGTCCCGTATATGATATAAATAATAGTTATTAAATCAGATTTTTAACTATATAACGTTTAATCAGAATTTTAAAACTGTTATCAGCAATTCGGGCCAAAAAGAGGGTGGGGGTCTACACTGATGGAATTTCGACTTGGTTGAACATATTTGTTTTGGAAGAAGATTTTCAGTTCGCGGATCAAACCTAATAGAATTTCGGTTCAGTTGAACCATCTTCCTAGAAGGTTCGTGTATCATTTGATAGATGGGCATTGGAAGGACTGGCATCATATGGACGTGCACTAGAAGAGACGACATCAGATGGACGTGCACTATTTTGTGCAGCTCAAGGTGGCACACATACTAGCTATTCGAAATTTTAATTCTAATTTGAATAAATAATTATTTACCAAACAATAAAAAAAATTGACAGAACGGTGACTCGGTTTGTCAGCATTAGTGTAAATTTTACATAATAATGATAATTGTCTATACCATCATGTTCGCTTAATTTTGGCATACTTTTGACAAAACATTTTAGGTTTGATTTTGTCAATATGAAAGTTCAAGCATTCACAAATTTCAAATTGTGAAACTTTGCGTGCTCTAAGTATGATTACTTCCCCTTAGAAATTATGTTTCTTTGTTTTCTGAATATGAAGGAACAACTGCAGAATGATATTCCTAACTACAGAACCTTCAACAATTTTTTGAAACTTGGAGAATGGTATATATGCCTACTAATTTTATTTGGTAGCCTGTTTACTCAAGAATTCTCCTAACCTCCAAAAGCTCTATCTACAACTGAGAGTAAACTCTCTTCTTCCTTTCTATTTGTTTAAGACTCTTTTAGTGTTTCAAATGTTGTACAGTTAAATAAAAAATGAAGAAAATAATCATGCATCTCTTTTTAATAAAAATTAAAAGTATTTGTCTTCTGATTCTGAATTTATGTCTGGCTTACGAATTAATTGTGGCCTAAAAGGGTGGGTGTTTCCATCATAATTTGACCATTCCGGTTAAATGGGATAAAATAATAAATAGAACTGTACCATATCAGACAAGTCTGGTAATGAAATGTGGTGAGTATTACATTCTAGGCTATGCTGAGGTGTATTTGAACTGTAATAGCTGTTTCTCTTATCAGAGGCCTTTTCTTTAATCCCCAAAACCAGAGCCATGGTACCCAAGGTCGACAGACGACAGTACCGGGAAGAGGATATGAGAGATGTGTTGTGTAAGTTTTGAGTACGTTGAGTTGGTTAAAATCTCTGTGGGAAGAAGGCATAGATACATGACGAATATAGGGCATCTACTTATCCTTTAACAATTAAGATAGTCTCTGCTTTGTCAAATTTCTGTATTGTCAGTTGACCAAATTTGCTGGATATGCAGTACTGGATAGATGCTCTGCTCTCATGAGTTCGTGGTTAATTTATTTCGAGCTTTTTATGTTTTTGTTAGAAAATTGAAGCGATTTTGGGACCCTGCAGCTGTGTTTGGATTGTTTTGCTTGCTATGTAGTGATATGCTACAGTGGCATTTGCTTTGCGGTTTGTACTGATATTATCTATTTGTCATGAACCGTAACAATTGTTATTTAACCAAGCGCTTCATAAATCACTTTATATTTATATGGTAAATTTGGTCATTTCTATGGTTAAGAAGTCCAAGTTTGTTGCAGTAAAGTAATTTGATCATAAAAAATGCACCGACAAATGTTGTTCCTAGCTAGAGAACCTCAACAAATGGGTCCTACTCGCTCAACATTGTAATTACTCATATAATGTAGACAAAATATAGAAGCAGATAAATTCACAAACAAAATCACGATTGGACTGAATAATTATTGACAAGAGATCTTGATAAAATCAGAGAAAATTTAGAGACAGCTGACCTCAGATAATGTTCAACATTGACCGATTTAGAAAGCATATTACCTCCAGCCTAATTAGATTAGGAGCTTGTAATTTCCTTTCTTATGAAATTGTAACGTTAGAATTGCCTAACGTAGAAGCTTTTAGCTGTTAGAAGTCAGCCTATAAATAGGAGTGTAAACTATTGTAAAATCATCAGAAACTAATACAAATCATTTCCTCATCTGATTATTATCTCAAAAACCCGACAGACCTACGTCCTAATGATGATTTTAGAAGTATTTATTTTGCTTCTTATTTCTTTCAACATAATTCAAGTAAATAGCAGTTAGCAGCGCTTTATTTGGTTATACAGCTCAAGTCAAAATGCGGTGCCTCTCTCCTCCAAACACTTGCATCCCCAAGTCGAACCTCTCCAGTCTCAGACCCGGTACACCCATCCAATCCGACCAGTTGAGCTCAAACCCAAGACCCGCTATCCATTCTTACCTGGTCCCTTATCAAACAACCTCCTAATGAGACTCAATTTCATCATAACAGATCAGAGTCTACCGTAAAACGGGGGGCATTCATGAGGCAACACAGCTGTTCGATGAAATGCCTCAACTGAAAATATGAAATGCAAATGCACACCTACCGCAGGGGAAGTGCTTTGGGCAACAGGAATTTAACTTGGAGCAACATTATTTTCTTTCAAATGACCAAACCACCCCTGCGCAAATGAAAAATATTTTTTATTCGTTGTTAACTATTGATATGCTTGAAGTCATAAACTAAAAAAGAAAGAAGTAGGATTGCATTGCAAAAGAAAAAAAATAGGAATGAATTGAAAAATATCAATCTACAATTTCACTGTATATGGCCATTATTTATTTTTGAAAATAGTGATCTTTTAAGATCACCTGTTTCATTATAAAAACATGAAGTTTTGTAAAATAGAACGGAAGTAAAGAAAAATAGAAAATTTACCCCCGAAACTACTTGGTTCTAAGTACGAATGACAAAATCGTTGACCGTATATTGTATAGAAATTAAAGATAAGAAAGAAAAAGATCTGATTAAGACAAGGAGGAGAGGGATTGGAGTCGGGAGATGAAAGATCGTTGAGGGGTTGAAAATTAGTGGTGAGATCAAAATTGTTAAGAGAAATACCGAAGGGCAAATCAGTCATTTCAAATGAAAATATGTCGCTCTAAGAAAAATGCCAGCAGCTCCCCTACCGCAGCTTCACTAAACCAGTCGCTCTAGATTTTGTGTGAGAAAAAGGAGGGGCTATATATGGTCGAGAATGCGTTGCTCATATCTCAGGACATAAGCATTTGGGTTGACAGGTTCACTTTTTGGGTTTGGCAATTGAGATTGATGTACTATTGTTTTTAATTGTGATGACCCTGATCCAATAATGTACTATATATTGTGTTGAGTCTCTATGCAAAAGATTCAAACAGTTGGACAGATTAAAGTATTTTGGATTGCATTTCGTTAAAGAGCTGAAAGTGGACTATCAATGCTAATTAAGAGCTGAAAATAATTTGGATTGAGATGAGAATTGATACCTGATGTGAAATGCTATTACAAAGCGTTATCTACCAGGGTTTTTGCAAGGCCGGACGATTCAATATGGTAGATGAGGTGTTTGATGAAATGCTTGCAGGGGCCTAGTCCCAAATATTGGGACATGAAATTTGCATAGTAGGTTTGGTCAAAAAAAGGCGATGTACATGGGATGGTTATGACGGTGAAATGCATGGAAAAGAACAAGGTCCAATGCTAATTACCTAATGTACAAATTTATAACACTAAATGATTGGTGGGATTAAACTTAACAAAGCTAGAAAAATAATAGATGGCGTGGTTAGAAATGGAACTGAATGGAATTCAAATACTGTTCGTGTTTATTGTGTATATGAAGTGAGAACTGAGAAGTCGCCAAATGTTGAGAGCTCCTAGAGGTAGCAGTTGATCAGGGTTTTAAAACACAGATCAGTGGCTAAATTTCAACTTGTAATTCACAATCTGATCTTTTTAAATTGAGTAGTCATTTATAAAACCAGACGACATGCTGTGGAATATAATATTCAACTGCTAATGAAGCTGTTTTATTACTCAGTTGCAGTCGTTAATTAGATGCCAGTTGGATAGGTATTGTTAATTATTACAGGTTTATTAATACTCAGTTCCAGTTTTCCTTACGTTCCCTTCCAATAGCGATAGCGATGATTTACAAAGACTCAGCGACAGGCTACAGAAATATGAAACTTCATAAAACACAGAAGTCCACGGAAGTTTAATAAGCTTCACCATAGGCATGCTTACAGAAATGCAAATCAGTACACGATTGATGAGCTATTACATATACAGACAATAGCATTCCATAAATAGGAGCAGTAATAGGTGATCAATAAGGTCGATTCGGCACACGTTCTCTACGTGCATTTCTTCTATTCTGATGCTGTCTGTGCACATTTCTATTATTCCTTTCCTCCCTTTTGAATACCCAAGGTGCAACTGGATTCGGGTTTGCCCATAGACCTCTACCGGCATTTCGCGCCTCTCTCTGCCACTAATCAAAATTTAGAATATAAGTTAGAATATGAAAAAAAAACAATCTCTAAGGTCTCGGATACAGTTGATAGAACTGTATGTCGGAAAAAAAATCCAACACTCCCTAAGTATTTATCTTAGCCAGCTCCAAAAAAATTAAATATATATATAATTATATATATATAACAAAAAATAATAAAATTACAGTAAGGAAAAATGGAAATTTTAGAGAATAGGAAACACCTGTGCAAATGACCGGCGTTTATCATAAGCTCTTAAGTATTTAATTTAGCCAGCTTCAAAAAATTTATATATATAGAACAAAAAATAATAAAATTACAGGAAGAAAAAATGGAAATTTTAGAGAATAAGAAACACCTGTGCAAATGACCGGCGTTTATCATAAGCTTTATAGTGCCAAGCACAACCTTTTCTAAGCAGTTTCTCCTGCCATTTGCATTTTATAACAATATGTCATCTTTCAAGCATGTTTCTAAATACACTCCTTGAGAGCCAAGTGGCATCTTCTTTTTTGCCTACTTATCTAGAATATTTGCATTACAGTAAAATCACAAGATATGAGAATTGAAAGCAAAAGCAGAAATACGTAACTTCTTATACACTTCACGCAAAAGCATGAGTTTTAAGTTTTCAGTTCGACAACAGTGGCCTGATATTTCATTGAAGCAAATAAATGATAGACGTCACTATGGTTGCAGTTGAAATACCATGAATCAAGATTTCTATCTCAAGTATTCATTTCCAAAACTTAACAACCACAATAAACTACAACCTATTCAAGAATATATGACATCAATTTTTTAACATAATCAACAATTAATTTCCAGGAAAGGGCAAAGAATGCAAAACCATTATTAAGCTTTGGCATGACTGTTACAAGTTAATTTTAAGGTCAGTAGTATATAATATAAGCTGTATTAGCACAGAAAAGTATGCTGATTGATCAGGCAACTTGTACCTGTATAAGTATGCCGTCACAATAGACATCCGCAACCAATCTACCATATCTGTCCTTCTCGTAAACTTGTATTGTCAAACGCTTGCCCTGGATAAGTTTTCTCAGTGCATCCCTCGCCTCCGAGCCATATTCCATATTCATCTCTGGTGCATCTATTCCTCTGTATATTTGTAAAATAGAATTTTGCACTTTCTTATGGCCTTGAAATTACAACAACAACAACTAAGCCTTTTGTCCCAAACAAGTTGGGGTAGGCTAGAAAAGAAACCCAATAGGAAAAATCAACAAAAAATAAAATAGTTTATAAAAGTAAATACTAATAATAGTAATAGCAATAATAGTAATAATAATAATAATAATAATAATAATAATAATAACAATAATAATAATAACAATAATAGTAAAACCTACCCCTCAGCCGGAATCTAATAATGTGGCCTACAAACCTATTGCATCACTCTTATGGCCTTGAAATTAATTTAGTATAAACAGCATAGATTACAAATTAGTTAATACTAGAATCAAGACAGTTATTATGAAAATCTCTATTCTTGTTCTTTGTAACTTGTACTTCTATTTTATTTGACAATTAACAAAACCCACTATATAGAAATTTTTAAGTTAAAACATATTTAAGTTAAACATACACCAGCATCTAAGAAGAGTATTGATTGGGCTTTCGACAGAAATTATAAATGCAACTTGCCCCCATACATCCTATAGGATTAAATAGAAATAATTTATTGCTGCAATTTGATATCAATCATTCCAAAATCTTCTGTCGGGCTTCTTTATCTGATTTCCATATCAATGTTTTGATAGAAAAAGATTAGACTAAACAAAGCGAAGTTACCCTAGATAACGGACTTGTTTATCATTGCTCGAAAAAAATTAAAAATCCAAATAATAAAGTTCCTATGGATTAGCATACACGAGTTTTGCTGATGTACTAATGTTAGAATCTTAATTAATATGTCATTTTTCATATTCAAATGGCTAATCCAAGGTACCAATGTATTATTAAATAAAAATCTTGTGCGCAATCAAAATTTATTTAAATTATTATGCTATTTTTAGAACTTTTAAAAGATGAGCTGAAAATAAATAAAAAAATGTTAGAAGAATTCGGCTTGTTAACATATTGGAGAATACATATGGAGAATACATAAGGAATTTTATTGGCCGTTTAGGGAAAGAAAATATAAGAAGAATTCGGATTGTTAGCATATTGGTTGTTATGTTAATACCAGCACATGATCAGAACCCAGCTTATTCTAGTATATGTATGACAAAAAATGGCTTACAGGTACAAATGTGAACAGATAGTAACAAAAGATAAATTTGATTACAGAAAAAACTGAGAGTAATTACATAAAGACAAGATAAATGGAAACATAATAAAGAAAGAAATCATATACCGAAGTCTGATGTGGTCCTCCCGTGCCAGAATCTCTTTACCATTTGGTGCATAAATGACCCTATATTTTCAACAGGAGAAGAACAACAGATGAAGAGTAAGTTGCTAATATTATCATTTAGAAAGTTAGAGTCAGTTGCTTAGAATAAAAATGACAGACAAGAACTGTTACCGGTCCTTTAAGGAAATAATATAATAGATTATAATTTAGATTCTAGTTTCCATTAAATCAGAATTATTAGATATTATTTGATATTATGTATCTTTCCTTATTTTTATGCATCTTTCCTTAGTTTACAATAGTTGTTATATTTCTAGTTCTTGCCATATTAGAAAATACTCTATATAATGAGTATTAGTATTGTATGAAGATTTTAAGCAGAAATCAATAACAAATAGTCTTCTCTTTATCTTTCTCTTCTCTCTATCTCTCTGTTCATCACGGCAGAACCTAACCATTCCCTTAATACCCCTTATAACCTACGACCCACCAAGGCTCGTAACAATTTGGTATCAGAGACAGACACTATGTCTAAGGATAAATCTACCCCACCTACATTTGACTTTGCGGCTGCATTTCAAACCCTTCTCCAAAGCAACCAGCAGATCGTTCAAGGCCAACTGGAGTTAATGCGCCGCCTTGAACTAGCTGAAGAACGCCTCCTCTCATTGGAGCACCTTTCCAAACCAGGTGCAAGCCATCCACAATCTCGTGCCACTTGTTCAGAAACTCAAGGTGTGCCTCGCTACCACAAACTCGATTTTCCAACCTTTGACGGCAAGGAGGATCCCTTGGGCTGGATCAATCGTTGCGAGCAATTTTTCCGTGGGCAACGCACCATAGAGGAGGAAAAAGTTTGGCTTGCTGCATACCATCTCACTGGAATTGCCCAGCAATGGTACTTCCAATTGGAGAGGGATGTAGGTTTGCTGCCATGGGTCCGATTCAAGGAGCTGTGTCACCTACGATTTGGCCCACCCGTCCGTACTAATCCATTGGGTGAGCTAATGCATCTACGCCAAACCGACAGTGTTGAGGAATATTAAGAGCGGTTCGGTGCCTTGATTTGCCGGGCTGATTCGGTTACCCCAACTCAGCAAATGCATATTTTCACAGCTGGTCTTTCAGAGCCTCTTCGCACTGATGTTGAGTTACATAAACCTTCTGACTTGCAGCATGCCATGAGCTTAGCTCGTGCTTTTGAGCGTCGCTACCGTACAACCCCTGTAGCAAGTAATCTTCCTAAACCTCCTGAAGTATTGGCAATACTTGCATCATCGGAGTCTGGACCTGAGCAACGTTCTTTACGACGCCTCAATCCAATAGAGATGGCTGAGAGACGACAAAAGGGCTTGTGTTTCAACTGTGATGAGCAATACACAAAAGGCCACAAGTGCAAGAGATTATTCTTTTTAGAAGTCATGAACGATGATGAATATGAAAATTCATCGTTGTTGCTAACCAATGAAGCACCTGGATAATATCTGCATTCGCAGCCCCCATTTTTCAGCTTGAGGACAAGCTGATTCTCATGGACGGGGGAAATGTTACCGGTCCTTTAAGGAAATAATATAATAGATTATAATTTAGATTCTAGTTTCCATTAAATCAGAATTATTAGATATTATTTGATATTATGTATCTTTCCTTATTTTTATGCATCTTTCCTTAGTTTACAATAGTTGTTATATTTCTAGTTCTTGTCATATTAGAAAATACTCTATATAATGAGTATTAGTATTGTATGAGGATTTTAAGCAGAAATCAATAACAAATAGTCTTCTCTTTATCTTTCTCTTCTCTCTATCTCTCTGTTCATCACGGCAGAACCTAACCAGTCCCTTAATACCCCTTATAACCTACGACCCACCAAGGCTCGTAACAAGAACAATGTGATTTCACTAATTATCATACTTTCCTAAATCTGCCCGTTCATTGCATGTATTGCAAATGAAGTAGAAGGAGAAATTACACGGTACTATAACAGACACAGAGGATCATTACATAAGGGATAATCTGAAAAAAATATATATATTTTTATCTTTGACCTGTATCCCGCATCAGTAATAATCTTATTAAGTTCATCAGCCCAACGATAGTCTCTAGCAGCTCGGGCCCAATGTCTCATCATTGCGGCTCCCTGTACATTTATTAGTACAGGATCATCCTGATCTAGATCTTCTGTGTTGACATGCACTACCATGCCATCTCCATCACCAACCAGTTTAGCATCCACCTGTCATCATCATACTTTATTACTGGGAAAACAAACCATCTATACTGGTCTTCTGTGATAAATTATAACTAGCTTTGCATAATTGCATCCATATTGCTGCAGGACTTAATATTATTGAATAGCGGTGGGCAAAAAAGCTTACAGGTAGTGTGTACAATTCACACTGGACACCTTCAGGCAATGACAAAGTGCTTGATACTCCTATGCGATTTACGGAAACTCCCTGCAGGAAAGGAAGGTCATAAATTCTGATGTAATCCCAGAAAAGATTTAAAAAAAAAACAAAAAAATATATTAGGTAAATTTAAATAGAAAGAAATTTCACGATATAACAAAATATTGATTAAGGCATGCTAAGATGAATCTACTACTAGAACCTCTGAAGATTCAGCATCACTTTCATCCTCTAAAGATGCTGCATAACTTTCATGCTCTAAAGATGCTGTATCACTTTCATCCTCTAAAGATTCTGCATCACTTCCATCATCTGAAGATTCTGCATCACTTTCATTCCATGCTGCCAATATGTCAGCATACCTATTTACAATTCACAAAAATAATGATTACAAACTTTGCCCCCACACATCCTATAGGAGTAAAATATAAATAAAAATATTTTTTTGCGGCAATTCCAACTCAATTATTTCAAAATATTATGTCCTACTTCTTTGTCTGATTTCCATATCAATGGTTTGACAGAAGAAGATCAAACTAAAAAAGCAAAGTGAACCTAGACAAAGGGCTTCTTAATTATTATTAGAAAAGCATTAAAAAAATTCAAAGAATAAAGTTCCTTTGGATTAGCATACACTAGTGTTGCTAATGTACCGATGTTAGCATATCAATCAATATGTTATTTTTCAATATTTGAATAGCAGATCCAATGTCAAAATGCATTCTTAAATAAAAATATCAGGCACAATCGAAGTTTATTTAGAATAGTTTACTATTTTTTTAACTTTTAAAAGATGACCTGAAAATAACACAAAATAAAATGTTAGCATGTCAAAAAGGGCAATATTTCATATTTCAGGAAAAAAAAGTAAAAGAATCTAAAATTAGTAAATATTGGCTTTCCTCAAGATATTATATGGATATGCATCCGGAACTTCATTGACCAATGGCCGTTCAGAAAAAAAAATAAGAAATTGAAATGTTAAAATATTGATTGTTATGCTTAGTAGTACAATATCCCAAGTTTGTTAACGTGAAAAGAATAGTAACAAAAGCTGAATTTGATCACAGAAAAAAACTGGAGTATTAAAAAATACAAGACAAATGAAAACATAGTAATTAAAAAAATCATTTACCAAAGTCTGGTGCGATATTCCCGTGCCAGGATCTCTTCGCCATTAGGTGCATCAATGACACAATATTTTCTACAGGACAAGTAAAAGACATGAAGAGAAAGTTGCTATTATTATTTAGAAATACATTACAGTCACTTAGCATAAACACATACATGAATAGTGTGATTTCACTAAATATCATACTTAACTAAATTTGCCCGTTTTATTGCAAATTACATGGGGCTGTTTGGATTGGGGAAGGATTTTGGGGAATTTCATCTTCCTACCATAAATTTATTATAAACAATCCAAACTCTTCACAAACTTACACACTTCCCAATAAATATATTCCTAGGAATTGCAACTTCTCCAAATTCCTCAAATTCCTAAGCGATCCAAACAGCCCCATAGGGAATATCTAAAAACAAGTTATTTAATATTTGACCTGTATACTGCTGGAGGACTGTCTCTAACAGCTTGGGCCCAATGTCTCTGTATTGTGACTTCCCATAACTCTATTAGTAGAGAATAAGCCTCATCTGGATCATCTGTGTCAACATGCACTTTCATGCCACCAACCAGTTTTACATCCACCTGTAATCATCATACTTTATTACTGGAAAATGGAAATACAATGCATTTATACTGGTCTGTTGTGATAAAGCACAACTAGTTTTGCACAATTGCATGTATTCTGCTAGAGGACCTGGATAATACTTATTGAATGGCGGTAGGCAAAAATGCTCAGAGGTAATGTGTACGAATTTTGATGCAATTTGGCCCTGCGCACACTTCAATAAAATAAAATGGGTGTAACTTTTAATCCGACTGTCGGATCGGGCCGAAATTTTGACAGGAGATCCGTGACTCAAAGCCCGAGCCAAAACCAGCGTCGCTTCGTTTTCGCAAAATCGTCAGCTCCGATTCACGATCTGAGCCTTCTATCATGAACTTTTAAACCTTTCTTTACTATTTTTAGGGGTTGTTTTGGAAATTTTATGTATTTTCTCTTTCTAGGGTTTCTGTAATAGCTATTTAAGACAGCCATCATGATTTATGGAAGTTTAGTGAATTTTGAGAATTAAAAACTTTATGAAAAAATCTGTGTGATTTCTCAACCAGAAATCTTTTTTTCGTACTTTTCCATTATCTTTCTCTATAGTTCGTGCATCAAATTTCATGGTAAAAAAAAAGTATTGGAGGCATAGTAAGATGAATCTACTACTAGAACCTCTAAAAATTCTGCATCACTTTCACCCTCTAAAGATTTTGCATCACTACTTTGATCCTCCGAAAATTCTGCGTCACTTTCATCCTCTAAAGATTTCGCATCACTTTCATCCTCCAAAAATTCTGCATCACTTTCATCCTCTAAGGCATCAGTTGACAAACTCGCTGCTTCCTCTGGCGTTCTGGGAAGAGGGCTTGATTCTTTCTGTGCTACCAACATTTTATCATTCCTATTTACAATTCACCAGAAAAGGCAAATATGAAGATAATATATTGACACTTGGTTGTGCCAGCACAAATATCAGAATAGTAAATTTTGCCAGGTGTATAAATTTACCATTTTTCTTGTGCTGCCTTAGATAAGATCACATGCTTACTTAGTCCTTCTGGTACCTAGTATTTGCAACAAAAAGAGGACCCATTTGAATATCAAATTGCACAGGAGCCCTTGAGTTGTACTTAATTAGTAGAAAAGCTAAAAACCAAATGCTACACTAAATGACACTCAACTGAATTAATATTCCTCAAATGAGAAGTGGTACTTGCTAATTTAGCTAAGTATTCTTCAAATTTTGTAAACTAAAACTATGATCTTAATTTGGGGGAACTTTACACCTTACAACTAAAAATGAAAGAATGCAAAAGAAAGAGAACCTGAGAAGTAGTCTCAGAGGTTAGGAGATTAGCGAGGCCTACTGAAGCCGGGGACGTAAAGTGGGGAGTCGAAGCAATGCCAGGCTGATGATGTGGCGAGGCGGGAGGCGTGTCATCCTGCGCACCTTTAAGGAACTTGCCAAGAGTATTTCCCATTTGAAGGTGATATTTTTGTTTTTGTGAAGTTCCAGTGTTTTCAAGGTTTTGTTTTTAGGTGACAATGGTGGAGAAAGAACTGAAGGGTTTTAGCCTTTTAGATGAAAAAATAAAGAGCAAAAGGGTAGCTCAAGCTCGGTGATTGGACTGGGAGGAGTCGTCGTGTACACGGTACACTCGTACTGATACAAGTTTTTTTTTTCTTTTTCCTTTTTGAATTAACGTACTGATGCAAGTTATGCAGCCTTTATCGGTTTCCTATGTCACGTCCCGCACCGACGGATCGCGGGACACGAGCCGAAACGGTATTTTTTATATCCATCCAACGGTCCGTCAACCTACGTCGTAATAAAAAAAACAAACGGGTCGCGGGACACGAGCCGAAACGGTATCTTCTACATCCATCCAACGGTCCGTCAACCTACGTCGCAATAGAAAAACAAACAGAATCAGGTACAAACTTCGGTAACCGGTTATTTAACGACGTAGCTTCTCTACATTTAATTATTATCACAAAATTCAATCAGATCGTATTAATCCACATAGCAAATAATATATTTTACGGAGATAATCGGGTCCAGACAGTCAATCAGTCAGTCACAGTGGTCCCTCCCCGATCTCAGGAGGATCAGGACCGGCCCCTCTCCGAACTAAAAAAGATCAGGACTCAAAATTCAGATTCAATTTCATATCCAATTCCAAACTCCGATATTCCGTAAAATATACCAATCACAAAACAATAAACATATTCAATCAGAACCAAACGATAAATCAAATCAATCAAACAATACGAAATTAAATATAGAGAAATCCGATTACCTGATTAAGCGATCATGAAATGACAAATATAACAGAACAACTATTCAATTTGACTGCAACGTAGAGCTTACATGTATTTATAGACTACTCTAAGGTTGACTACTAACCATCTCCAATAGTGCATCTCCTACCAACCTTCTACAATCTCTATTGTTATCAATCTCCAACAATCATACAATTTTTATATCTCCTACCTAATACAATTAATCAATCATACTCTAACAATCCAATCTCTAATCAAATGAGCAAATCAAATTTCTCAATTGAAACAGAAGGTGAACTTTCTAATTTGTTTTGATGTTTTGACAGTCGTGAAAATAGAAAGGTAGTGGAAGCTAATTTAATTAGTCGGTCACTAATATGTAATGGGATAAGAGCACTATGCCACGTGGGCATATAAAGACAGGTGGCAGAAATTTCAGTCGGCATAGGATTTTCACCTTCATTTCATTCATTCGGTCAATTAACAAAAGTAAAAAGCATTGACTGGTCAAAGTCAATTCTGGTCAATGTGGTCAATTCTGGTCAACTCGGATCAAAGTCGGTGGGGTATTACATCCAATCTCTACAATAACTCTTATGAAATTTCCTCTAAAATCTATGATAAAAATGCATCAACTTTAATTTCATGTTAAGTTTTAATCTTTTTTCATTGTAACATAAGACATGTAAATGAAAATGACAAACCGAATCAATTAGATAGAAAATTGAGAAATACAGAGGTGCATGATGATATTAATGGTTAAGTTTAATATTTGATTTTTTTTTTTTTGGCTTTGAATTGGTCATATTAATGATTAATAAAATGAATGGTGCCTAAATGAGCCTATTTTTACGTTGTTTCATTCGGTACTTTAGTTTTTGTTTGAGATTGTCTGTATTCATTTTTCTACTCTTTTTTAGGGTGTGTTTGGATTAGCCATGAATAAGAAATAAAAATAAGAAATTTCGATATGCGTGCTTATTCAAATTTCTTATTCTTATACCATGGTTTTGTTAGTATAAGAATAAGGGCCTAAATTTCTTATTCTTGTGTTGTTTGGGTTGCACAAGAATAAGAATAAGCACGCATATCGAAATTTCTTATTCTTATTCCTTATTCTAAGCTTATCCAAACACATCCTTAGGAGCGTTTGTTTGTGACTTAAAGGGTGCATAACTTAAGTTATGTATCCTTAAGTCACCAAACACCTCTTACATAAGATGCCTTAAGGGTACATAAGTTATGCAACCTAAATAGGTTGCATAAGTTATGCACCGGTCCCCTTTAATTTTTTTTCCAACAATACCCTTTAGAAATAATTAATAGGGAAAATTTTTTCTGTACCCCTCAAAACTAAGGAAAATACATGATTTACCCCCCGAAAGTCAAAACTCCTGATTTTGCCCCCCTCGAATTTCGGACCCCTTCTCTATTTACCCCTTTGACATATTTTATATTATAAATAACATTAAAATAATAAAACCGATAATTTCGGACCATTTTACCCTTATTCGAATTTGAACTCATTCGATCCGGACTAAACCCATTCGCTCTCTCTCACGCGCTAGAACCCTAGTCATATCTCTTTCCTCTCCTCTCGATCAATCCACCAGGAGGAGAAAAGCTTCAACCCTTCTTGTCGATCAAACCCTACTTCCATTGCCTCTCCTCTCCCTAAATCGTTCACAAACCTTTGTCAGGCTGCTCTCTAGCACGAACCTCTTCTCTCTGTAATTCCATCGCTTCCCTCTGGCACAAATCGCTGGTTTTTCTCTCTCTCGCACGAATTGGTGCTCTTCCCTCGCATGGAATCCGTCTCCGTCGCACAAACCAGGTTCGTCTTTGATCAATTTCTTTTCTTTTTAGTTTGTTTTGTTTTGTTTTTTTAAGGTGTCGTAGGCACGATTATTCAGGTCTTTACGATGGAGACAAAAGTAATTTGGGGAGTGTTTCTAATAATTGAAACACAAGCACGATTGTTAGTATTTCTAATATACTAGTTTTTTATTTTTTTTTAATTTGCACGATTGTTTAGGTCTTTTCATGCAATCTTTGTGGAGAGAAAAGTAACAGTAGTATATGCTTACTGTTCTGTTACTGTTACTGTTTTGTCAATGATTTGGGGAGTTAAAACGAAGGGAAAAAAGGGAAAAATTTGCTTATTGTGTTGTTACTGTTTTGTTAATGATTAATGAACAGTAAAGAGATGGAAATAATGAGGGAGGCACTGGTACATGGTAATTTTTCTGGTACTGTTGCCGTTTTTCTTATTTTTGACTTGCCGTTTGTATACTGTTGAAAACTCAGCAGCAATGCAAGTAAAATGCAGGTTCACTCTGTTGAACTTATGAGAACCTGTAAAAGCAGTTATATCAGGTACCATTGCAGGTACCAGTAGACCAAGTAAAATGCAGCCTGTAAACCAAAGAGTTATGCCTGAACCTTGGCTAATTATACCTATTTTACTGTCGTAATTCATCAAGGTCCCTGAATCACTCTACATCACAACTCAGTTCATCTACTTGACCATACCTTAAAAATAGTAGCATATCTATTTATTTTTCAAGAATCATTCTATGCAAAATTTATTAGTTAGTCATTCTTTATCCATTTATTACAGGAAGAGAGGAGAAAAACATGCAAAGAGCAGAGCAAAAGAGGCAGAACTAGCTTATTTTTGTGTAGGGAAAATTGTAGAGCAAAAGGGGTAGAACTAGCTTATTTTGTGTATGAATGATCAGCTATTTTGTGTACCTATTCTATGAATGAACTAGCTTATTTTGTGTATGTGCCATGCTATAAGCACGGCTATGCTTATTTTGTGTATGTGTATGAACTAGCTTAAATGTGTTGTGAATTTCACTGTACTTGTTATATATCACTGTACCTGTTATGTGCTATGCTATATGCACGGCTACATGTGTTGTGAAGCTTAGCAATGAAGGATGTTACTTTGGCATTATATACACGGCTACATGGCATTGTCCTTAATTTATATACACAGCTACATTTACTTTGGCATTGTCCTTAATTTATTACCTACACGGGTACATGGCATTATATTATACACGGCTACACTGCTACATTGTTCTTACTTTGGCATTATATACACCGCTACATGTGTTAAGAAAGGAAGTCTTTATTTAGTACCTAGTTAAACACAGATAGAAACTAGTTATATCAGTTAAGCTGTTTTTCTTGGATACTTTTGCTATACAATCAAGAATTCTATATACATATGTGTCAGTTGGTACAAGCTTATATTTTCAACAACACTTTAAAGACCGCAAAAGTCTAGAGATAATAATCATTCCTTTTTATCAACAATAGTATGGACCTCCATTCCTTCAAATGATAACTAACAATTACCCTAAAAACGCCCCCACAAAACCAGAAAATTCAAGAACAAATTCATTACATCCATGATTTTCCCAAATCCAAATTTCATACATGCATCCATCCATCCAAACACTACTAAATTCTTACAACTACAATTAAAAAGAGCAAAATAATCACTAAAAGAGCAATAATGACAATGAAAGCAATTGTATTATGTACTTTAATCTTGTCCAGTGATGCAACTAGGGATTTAATTTGCCACTCATCATCTTCTCATTTCTTGAACTCATCAATCAGATCGACCAATTTAGCTTCAAGTGTACCATCTAAATCATAGTCTTGGGAAGGAATGACAACATTTGCATTTCTTAGATAAATCAAATACTCATTTTCCCACTTCCAGAATTTGCATTGAGTAAAGAAACAGCAAAAAAAAACGTAAAAAATAAGGGAAGGAAATTTATATTAGTTCGAGTATGCTTACTAAGTAAAGAAACAACAAAAAAATCTGGACCTGGCAACTATATCAGTTCAAGTATGCTTACTAAGTAAATGGACAATTTGGTTAGTTAAAACCTGGACCTGGCAACTGAAACCTACAAGTAAATAAACAGCAAAAAAACCAGAACCCTAAGCAGTACTTAGACACATGCTGTTACCGAGTACAAAAACTACTAAACTAAATTAAAAGTACAACATTACTGATTCAATGATCTATCTAATTGCAATCTAATTGACATCAGAAACAATACTGTCTTAATAATTTAACTGAATCCTTATAGTACAACAGAAATTGAAATTGAAAAATTAAAAGGGGAAGACTCTTTGAATCAGCAAGAGAAATTGAAAGGCAAGAGAAATAGAACAAATAATTGCACCTTGTTTACACATTTAAAGAACAATCTCTCTGGATTCTCTTTTGTTCCGCTTTCAAATTTCTTCACCATGACACCACAGTACGGCGGACATGGCACGAGAGGGATTCCGATTTGTTTGACGACATGGGGTGCGAAAGGGATTCCGATCTACTCAAACGACGATGCATTGCAGAGAGAGGCAAGGCGATGGAAGGCAACGTTGTTTATTCGACTCGTGAAGAAGAGAGGAAGAAGACGGAGGCAACGAGAGCATTCTAGGGTTTAGTCGAGAGAAGAAGGAGGCAATGAGCAGCACTACGAAGCCTTCCATTGCCCCTCTGCCATTAGGACGAGAGGAAATTGATTGGTAGCACTCAGGGGTTCATGAGAGGGACGAAATCGACTTAATTAGAGACGAGTTAAAAGAGACGATCGAGACTGGTTCAATCGGACTTCTTTCGACTGGGTTTGATTCGAACAAGGGTAAAATGGTCCGAAATTATCAGTTTTATTATTTTAATGTTATTTATAATATAAAAGCAAATAGAGAAGGCATCCAAAATTCGAGGGGGCAAAATCAGGAGTTTTGACTTTCGGGGGGTAAATCCTGTATTTCCTCAGTTTTGAGGGGTACAGAAAAAATTTTCCCTTGCATGAATAGTTTCCGGTTCTTAAAATAAAGTTTTATATATTCTTGGGCGTTTGTTTGTGTACTAAGGAGTTGCATAACTTAAGGATGCCTAAATATTTATTTAGTGTTATGTAATAAATGTTTGGTTGTGTAGTAAAGATGACTAACTTAATGCGTGCATATATTCATGTCAAAAGACTAAAATATCCTTAAATTTGAATTAGTATTATGTATTATATGTTGTGACCTAATTATTGTTAATTATTAATTATTATAAAAATTAATTATTAATGATGATAATAAACCATTTTTACTATTATGAAATATTTATAATTTACTTTTAATTAAATATTATAAATATGGGTCGTTCTACTGTGGACAGAATTTAAGCCCGGTTTCAGGCCCGGTTTCGATTTAGCTAAATCAGAACCGTTGACAACTTCAAAGGACAAGATAGGTATTAGTACTTCTTTGTCAGTCTCTCCGTTACTCTTTTAGGCCCTGTTTTAATTTTAACTCTTCCCTCCCATGACCGTTGACAACTTCCGAGGGATGCGTGCGTGTAGCCATAACCGTTGTACGCGGGCGCCATCACCATGTGATTAACTGGGATAGCCGATAGCCTTGCCTTAATGAGGAGATCATAACTACCTCTGTTCTGGGTCCGAAAGTGTTTTCAATACCGGGAAATTCCGGTTAAATCAGAAATCGGAACAGTGACTGAACTGTATTCCGGTTTTTTTTAAAAAAAAAACTATTCTAATTATTTCTATCATAAAAGTTCATTATGTAGCCTTCCAAATATTATATATCGACAATAACTTAGTGAATGTCACGTAATTATAGCATCCCAATATTCCTTTTTCCTATCATAACATGATTTAGAAAATGTAATATTACAGGACATGTTTTAAATGACCACAATTTTAACTAAGAATATTACACACATGAAGCTTTAATTTTTTTTTACAAAATTTTACAGTAACCATCAAAGGAGACATTAAATTACAATATAAAGCTCTTGAAGTATAGTAACGAGATTGTTATTTGAAAATAATTCTGCAAGATATAAATCTAGGAGCGTATGGCTTAAAAGTTAAAAAAAAAAACTCTTATGTATGATCCAAAATTATATTATGAGCTTCAAATATTTAGATATATTGAGGTGAAGAAGCTATTACATGAAAAAAAGGAAAAACTATTATACGATCCCAATGTTGTTTGCATTGAAGAAATGCTCCAGAGGAAAATTAAGTTTGCCAGATGTTGTTGCATAAAGTCAATTTTATTTCTACAATCAATTCAAGAAATGATTATAAAAAATTTTTAAATTTTATGACGTTTCGTTATTGTAAAAATGATTTCCAGTATGGACATGAAACAAATTATAAAGTTGACGAAACTTGAGCATTAGACATGAAAGTGGATCGTTTGGCAAAATGAAAGTTTAGTGGGATCAAGAGTTAAAGTTAGCATTTTGAGATCAGTGTTTGAGATAAAAGTTAATAAAAGTTAGTATTAACTTAAAGTTAGTAATTGTTGTTTGGCATGATAGGTTAAAGTTAGTGATCAAAGTGAATGCATTTATTTATAACATTCATTTTAATCTAGACATTTTAGAATTTGAAAATTTAAATCTTGATATTTTAAACATTTCAAATTTTAAAAATTTGAAAATTTAAAAAGTTAAAATTTTAAATTTTGAAATTTGAAATTTAAAAGTTTCTTCTCAAGATTTTTCTCTTCAGATACGATATGATTTTTTTTTCTGATGTTTGAGGAACACTCAAATATGGAATGACCAAGTTAGAGAGGTAGTGTTAATCCTGTTGATCCCAAAGTTATTTGGCAATGCGAGGTCCATAGGTTAGCTCATTGACATCAAACTAAACTTGTGGTTGCCAAACGGTCCCTAAAAAAATATATATAATCAAGATCAAATTTCTAATAAAAATATTCTAATAGTAATATTCTCAAAAGCATCAAGCATCGCGAAACATAATGCGAATAACAAATGTATAATCTGTTTGGGCCCCTTGATGGAGTTGGATTGTTTGGCTAACTTGTGCAATCAACTCTAGATCAAGAAATATATAATATGCAAGAATGACACATTCCTATCTTGGATTATACGATGATATCATGTGACATTAGAATCAGACAAAGAAATACTTTTATTTCTTATGCAGGATTTGAATATTTGTATCAGTTCATTATTTATGTGAAATTGGGAGTCATAACGTGTTGCTAGATACCACTATTTAATTCCATGGCCAACATAGAATAAATCCTCAAAGGGTCACACAAATAGAGTTGTAACCACACGATACATTATTTATTTATTTGCAACAATGAGTATTGCGAAAATATGATAAGTTGATTAATTAATTATATACTGTTGCGAACCATTATAATTAATTAAGTCAAAGTGATCATATAGAAATAAATTAGTACATTATCTAATCCCAAAATAATTACTAATAAGTTAATAATTAATATTTTTCAACTTAATTTAATTAATTGAGCTATTTGGGCCTTTATTTAAATAGTTAATTAAAAGCCTGAATTAGAATGGTTAAAAGAGCAATTAAAGGAATTAATTTAATGGGTCTAAATACAATTGTTGTAGCCCATTAAAGGCCTATCCAAGGCAGGCCATAGAAGGGCAAGTTTGTCCATGAATTAATTCAGAAAATTAGATTTAGAGAGCTATAAATATAGGGTTCAGGTTTGGACCAAACCCTAACTTCTCTCTCTTCCTTTTTGCTGGCCGAATTTTCTAAAGAGAAGAAAATTTCAGATTTTCTTATTCTTGCTCTCTTCTCCCATCCTTTTGGCTCAAGTGTTGAGCAAACTTCTTCCACCATTAAAATAGTTTAATTGAAAGAAAAGAAAGAAAGGGTTAGACGTGATCTCCAATCGCTAGCACGGTTTCGAGATCGTGGTGATTTTCTTGGTGGACTCGAGGTCATCCATTGGAGAAGAAGGAAGAGAGGCGCATCATGCCACCGACTACACCATGGATTTTTCCTTCTTGATACGATTCAAGAAGTGGTATATCCATAATCCATTTTCTCTTTGTTAATTGATGTGTTATATGCTCGCAAGATCCTTTCTTGTGGTTGTTTTCTTATTTTATCTTTGTTAATTGCAATAAAAATAAAAATAAAAATTGTGCATCCTAACCACTTACTAAGAGTATACGCCGATTTATTCACCAAATATTATTGTGCGTGAAAATAACATAAAATTTTATTTACCAAATTGTAAAATTGAAAATATTTTGTCCTAAATGAAACATTAAATCTTTAACCTATTACTTGTCCTAAATGAAAAATTTTAAATTGTTTCAATGATGTTTTGTTATCAAAATCTGTAAAAAAAAAATGAGAATGAATTCTCGTCGTGTTCTCTTGTTGTCATGAAATATTTAGCACTTGAATTCAAGCTCCTATTGGAAGTCTGTAGTGTACATATATATATATATATGTATTAGTAACCACACAGTCATTGCATAGTGTTGTTTGTACTAAGATATGTGCTTCTAGGACATGTTTTCTTCGCATACAGACCTTTGATTAGTGATAAAATACAAAGATTTTGCAAACGATAGAAAATGTTGTTTTTATAAGTTATATTTATCTTTGATTTTTAGCTGGAAAAATTGTTTATCTTAGAGCTAAAATCTCCATAAGATATATTTTATTTGTTGCAAGCAAATATATTTTAAAACAATGGAGAGGACAACATTCTTAAAAGCATCAAATATCGTGGAATATAATGCAAATAATAAATCCAATATCATGGAACAAAAACATCAATTAAAAGCCTAATTTAAAATGTTAATCACCCTAATTTAACACTTACAAGATGAAATACAAAAAACAATAAAATGACTTTAGCTGGTCTGTTCATTCATATTATAAAAGTCTAATGCTTTAATTTCAAATGGACTATTTATTTTCTTTTTTAAAAAATTTAAAAAGAAAAAAATTCATCTAGACTGTTCATTTCTTTAATAACAAAATGACAAAGTGACTTCAGGTGGTTTGTTCATTCATGTTTTAAAAGTTTAATGCTTTTAAAATTTTCAAATGGATTGTTATTTTCTTTTTTAAAAAAATAAAAATAAAAAAAAGAATTCATCTAGACTGTCATTTTTGTTTTTTTTATAACAAAATATTAAAGTGACTTAGCTGGTCTCTTTATTCATGTTTGAAAAGTCTAATGCTTTAATTTCAAATGGGCTATTTATTTTCTTTTTAAAAAAAGTAAAAATAAAAAATTCTAGTGGGCTGTTCATTTTTTTTATTATATAACAAAATGACGAAGTGACTTTAGCTAGTCTGTTTATTCATGTTTTGAAAGTCTAATGTTTTAATTGCAAATAGACTGTTTGTTGTTCTAAACAATTAATCCTTTGATTTGTCCATATGCAAAACAACCTAAGAATCACTAATATCCTTTCTCTAAGTATTTAATTAGTTTTCTATCGAACAATATGTAGTGCGTCTGTTTGATTTAGCATGGGAAGCATGATCTGGTACGGCCTGGAGATGTTTAGTACCAGTGCTCAATAAGAGCATATGCTTCATACAAACTACAATACAAGTTATTAAAATGTCATGTCTTTAAACTTATTTATACAAACCTTATTTATTAAAATGTCATGTCTTTAACCACAATACAAGTTATAACCAATTTTCCCTTTATTTCATCTTGTGAAAGATTTGTACAAATTGGAATAGTGCAGGAAACGTTCAAGGATATTGTCATAACATCAGTTTTTTTTTTTTTTTTTGTTCAGGCCTCGTAATTCTTATTTTGACACAATCATGAATTCTGATCTAAACTTCAACTTTAATTTTTCATGTGACATCTAAGTTAGACACTGCATTATTTCGGATGGAACTTCTAAGTAAACTTCAGAAATTTTTTCTTACAAGGACCCCTCTATCATCAGCTTAATTCTATCAAATGTGAATCTGACAATTTTATTTAAAGCTTTTAAACTGACTTCGAAGCAATCTGTAATAAAAGAGCATTGATATCAAAATGCCATTTTTACGAGTTAGTCCCTGCACTTTTTGTCCCTAACACATGATCATCATGCTTAATACAAAATTAAAGGGCAAACTTACGCAACAATAATATGCAGAAAAGAGAACTTATTGCTGACCTGCATCAGAATGATTGTTTTCCTAGCACGCATCATAATAACCAGTATGAACCAGCCATAACACTATCTAATGCTGATCCACTGTTTTACTTTTTTTTTTCTTATTACCGGAACTGAAAAGAACAATATGCAGAAAAGTAACAATAAATAATTAAAGGGCAAACTTCAAAGAGGAATCATTGCTTCAAATCAAGCTCGACGGAGTACTGGACAAACTTGTCAATCTTTTCAATTGACACCATATTCCCAATATACCCCTTGTAGATAAAGTTGCCCAGCAGAGTACTGAACTACTGAAGCACTGGACAAACTCAGCAGATAAATTAGCTCTCAGAATACACAATTATAAAGATATATTACAGATAACAGATTATAAAGATAAACAATTATAAAGATATACAATTAAATAAATGCCAGTATACCCAGTCCTTGCTTTTCAGATAACAGATTTAATATTTGGCATACTGTGGTAACTTAATAATACACTGATGTTAATTGTAAATTCAGTGCAAATGTATTTGCATATTAGAATAATTTACACCAGTTTATTAAGTTCTCAAGGATTAATTAAATAATTTGCATTCGAGCACTCTCTAGAGTAACTAATTTCAATAATCCAGCTCGTCTCAGTTAGAATTTAGAAAGATGACTTGGGGAATTTTTCTTTACTGAAGCATCTACTAGTATAAAATCTCTATGTAAGGACAAGGACAGATCAATATTCTCGCATCAAGATTCAGCCAATATTATGTAGGTCATTTGAGAACATTAACAAAACCAAACTGGCACCAGCTCAAATTGCATTTTTGTCAATATCAAAATCCTTCGCTAGAACTGCTGCGGAGTAATTCTTAACCAATAAGTGAGGTACATGTACTTCTTCCATGAGAAATTATACAATGTTCAATCAATTAATTGTACAATCTATTTGGAGTCCTCTATTTCAATTTCTTGTACTAAATTAAACACCTGATATGCTGACAGAAAAAAGGAGACCATGTGATTACCTCTCTCGAAGAGAGGAGACTGAGTAAGACGCCTATACGAAGAGAAAAATCGCTGACAATAAAGAACAATAGCAATTTTGCTTGGGGGTTAGAGGGGTTTAGTTTGCGCTAAATCACTCGGGGGTGAGAGGGGTTTGGTTTGCTATACGAAAGATTATACGTAGTACCTGCGTTTTTTCCCTTTTTTTTTTTGGGAAGGGGGGGGGGGACGGAAGAAGAATCCACTTACATCTAACCGTCCGTTTAGAGGATTGGGCTAAAGACGAAATAAACGCGAGGTCGCAAGCAGAGCCGGTTCGAGAATGACTATTTCACCCTTCTGTCAAGAACTTTTTGTTAGATTTAACGGAGACGTTTAATACCAATGTTAAGGTCGGGAGTGATACTGGCTGTCAGATCCACTTATAATAGACGGTCAGATTTTTCCTGTCCACATTAGAATTACCCTATAAATATTATTATTTATTTTATAATAAAAATTATTATTGATTAATTATCTTCAATTAATTATTATTCTTAAATAATTATTATTAATAAGTAATTTTACTTGTTAAATATTATTAATTATAATAATTAATCTTTGTTATTTATTATGATTTTTTAATAATTATTGTTACTTATTAAGTATTATTATTTATTAATTAATATTAATTAATTTTTAATTTTTAATTATTAATGATAATAAGAAATCATTTTATTATTATGAAATATTATCATTATTTTTAATTCAATATTATAAATATTATTAATTATTTAATAATAAATCAATATTGTTTATTAATTATTATTATTACTTGTTATATATTATTATTTATTTATTATAATAATTAATATTTATTACTAATTATGATTTTTAATAGTTATTATTACTTATTAAATATTATTATTTATTAATTATTATAGATTATTAAATATTATTATTAGATTGCATGATGTTCCCATTTAATATCGTTTTGCTCATATTTTTTATAGTTTGTCGCATTCGTTTAATGCGACTGACTCTAAAAGACAAGGACTTTTTCGTCTAGTCTAGTCAAGTCAGATAGTGATCAGCTTTTTTTTCCAACTATTTAAGAGCTTGGCTTAACCTTCGTTTCTTTTCGCGCTTGTTTCTACTTCTACAGGGCTACAGCTGGATAGTGATTTTATTTGTCTATATAATAATATTATAAATATCTTTTCGTACAGTCACGCCGAACTTTTCTTTATTTTTTTTACTTTATTGCATAAGTCACACACGGGATCATGATCACATCATGCAATTATGGAACCACAGGAGCATTCTTCTACCACTGCAATTTTTTTGTACAATGTGCTTTTGCTTTGCCAGACATCACTAGCAACTCTAATTACATAGGGGGCGTTTATGTAGTAAGACGTTGTATAAGTTAAGAATACCTAAGTATTTATGTAGTGTTATGTAATAGATGTTTGGTTGTGTAGTAAGGATGACTAATTTAATGCATGCATATATTCATGTCAAAAGACTAAAATGCCCTTATATTCATGCCTTTAATTAATTATTATTAATAATTAATATTACTTGTTAAATAATATTAATTATAATAATTAATCTTTATTATTAATTATGATTTTTTAATAATTATTGTTGCTTATTAAATATTATTATTTATTAATTAATATTAATTATTTGTTAATTATTAATTATTAATTATAATAAGAAATCATTTTTTATTATGAAATATTATTAATTATTTAATAATAAAAAATATTATTTATTAATTATTTTTAATTAATTAATTATTATTATTAAATCATTATTATTAATAATTAATATTGCTCATAAAAGTATTATTAATTATAATAATTAATATTAATTATTATTTATGATTTTTTAATAGTTATCGCTACTTATTAAATATCATTATTTATTAATTATTTGTTAATTATTAAATATTATTTTAAATTATTTCCAAGGGGTATTGTTGGAAAAAAAATTAAAGAAAACCATGCATAACTTATGCAACCTATTTAGGTTGCATAAGTTATGTACCCTTAAGGCATCTTATGTAAGAGATGTTTGGTGACTAAAGGATGCATAACTTAAGTTATGCATCCTTTTAAGTCACAAACAAACGGGGCCATATAAATTATAATTATAATTCCTCGTGTTGATACAATGTCATATAATTAATGCGTTTAGTTCAAAATTAGTTACATAATAAATGTTAGATCATGTTTTATATATAGTTTTAAAATTAACTTCACTATCACACGGAGAAGTTTGTGGTAAATAGGAAAATTCTGAACTACTTACAACATCATTTGATGGACTATGATGCTCGACAGTCCTTAAAAATGACTCTACCAAATAGTCATTTTTTAAAAAAAATTTAAAATTTTAAAATTAAAATGTTAAATCTAAATCATTGATCTTATTTAATTTTACGGCCGATTTGTTTTCATATAAATTTTATAAAATTTGGAGTCAATTTAATACTTGATTAAGTGACCAAATTACGAACGTACTATAATTAATCAATGATAGTTAACCAAGTTCGTTCATTTGTTGACAACTTGATCTAGTATCAAATTAACTCCAAAGTCTATAAAACTTATATGAAAATACATCACTCGTAAAATTAAACAAGATCAACGGTTTTGATTCAACATTTGAATTTTTTAATTTTTAAATTTGAAAAAAAAAACAAATGACTGTTTGGTACAGCCCTGTCGAGGATCCTAGTGCATCATATGATGCTTTTCAGGATCAGAGTTGCTCAGTGTTTTGGATCTTTTTTAACAAAATATTATTTCTCTAGATTTTTTTATGCTCATTATTTTATTAAAGCTATTAAGTTTATAGTTGTATGATGTCATTTGTATTGTTTTATTTTTATGCCGATTTAATTGTAACAGGATCCATGAGGAGCTGAGAGGCAACTAATTATTGGTCAAGTGGTACAAATGATCAAATAATCAGCTTACACCGCTTTTTATGTTCAGTGCAGACAGCAAGAGTGGTGGGAGAAAGGTGAGATAGAGATAGAGATCAACCGCAATTGTTTATCAAACTTTACAATCAACAGCCATTCATTTATCGAACACTCAACATATACAACAAAGAACTACAAAGCAACGCCAACACCGAACAGACAACTTCTGTTTCTGTCCATTCTCTTGGTATTCTTTCACGTTTTTATGGATTGTTTTTGCTGATCAAGACCACACTATATTTATCTCCTTGAATCTATTCATCACCTCTAAAAAATTAAAATATTGATGAGACTGCGCAACCCACGAAAATAGAACTAGTGTATATTACAAGTTGAGGGTTGCACAATTAGCCGGCTGGCCAGGCGGCAGGCGCATCGTACGTATACCACATCAATTTAATTTTAGGCCTTCTAGTTAAGTAGGGAAGAAAACATAATGAGTTTATCAAAAGTTAATTAGGATGAAACAACACCAGATTACAATAGCCCAGGTCTCTGTCTAGGGATGAACCATAGTCGCTGATTATTGTCTTCGATAAAAATATCTAATATATTGCCTTTCTTTTTGTGATTCCCGCTTCTCTATTTCCTTTCCGAGATGTATGTGGTTATGTGCCTTCATTTTTCCACTCTACCACTTCCCCAAATCACTAAATCCTCTTTCTTTCTTGCTCCTCCAGAAAGAACATATGAGTATCTCCAAGATCAGGTGCATTTCTCTTTGCCTTTTGTAAGGAAAAAGATAAATTTTATAGTTCATAGATTGTACATAATAACAGTATAAAGTCCTCGTTCTTTTAACTGAACAACATTCTCCATGTCAACAATTTCGCTGTTTGTCTTTTTTATTATGGTCCCACTGTAATTTAGGAAGAGCATTTGAAAAACAGAGTTTGTGCATGGAAGCTGTTTGAGGAAATGCTTCTTTGAAATCTCAATGGTGAAAGATGAAAAAGGAACCAAACGTGATTCGGAAGAGATTAATATTGGGATTGACAGGAGACATGTACAATCTTCAAAGTTCAAACTTGATGATGTTCTGATCCATATCCTATCCTTTTTGAGAACCAAAGAAGCCATGAAGACATGTATTTTCTCCAAAAAAATGGAGCAATGTCTGTGCCTCTTTCGAGAATTGATCAATATGCATGAATTCAGGTCACCTAATCTTCGTGGTGACAGATACTTAATTCAGAAAGAAATAGAATGCACTAATTAATAAGTTTCTGCGATTTGTGAAATGTGAATGGTGTGTTTGAAAATTGAAAGACGTCGCTCTTGGACACCTTTGAATGCTTCTATTTTAATGCTGACAGCCAAAAAATATTGTGTAGGGTAGAGTCACAGTGGTTTGGCCATGTGGCAGCTCTCATGATTGTTCTCTCTGTTGATATCCCTAAAATGGTAAATACTCTCTATGAGCACACTAGTTAACAATTAACTACATATTTTTCTTTAGACATCTTTTGAAGATAACAAACCAATACACATGTGGCTAGCTGCCTGGTACCTTGTTGAATATAGATATACAGACGTGTACTACTCCATAAATAGACAAGGCAAAAATATTAATAAGCTTTTACATTTACAAACGTATAAATAGGGAAATTAATATATTATTAGTAAGCTATTACATATATAGAAAGTAACACTCCGTAAGTTGCAGAACCAATATAAGATTAATTAATAAACTTGAATTGGCAGCTGTTGTTCTTTCTGTGTGTTTCTTCTGTTCCGATGTGGTTCATGCACATTCTTTTTATACCTTTCATTCCTTTTGAATTCCCAAGGTGCAACTGGATTCGGGTTCGCCCATAGACCTCTATGGGCATTTCGAGCCTCTCTCTGCCACTGATCAAAATTTCAAATACTATCAAGGGTTTTTGAACAAAGCAATTTTTTTCTGATCTGAAGTCTTGGATTTGTGCAGTTGATAAATTCACGTGTCAGGAAATAACCCAATACTACTCCTATCCAAGTTTTTAACTTGGTGAACTCCAAAAAATAAAAATAGTAATAACTAATAAAAACAAAAACAAATGAGAGTAGGGAGAAACCTGTGCAAATGAGGGGCGTTTGTCATAAACTTCATAGTGCCAAGCACAACCTCTTCTAAGCAGTTTCTCCTGTCAAATTTGCATTTTTGTAATAGCATGTTGGTCATCGTTCAGGAGCTTAAAAATGTACTGCCATCTTATTTTATGACAATTTATATCAAATATTTTCAATTTTTAATAAACACACAAGATATCAGGATTCAAAGTGCATGGCTGCATGGTCATATACCTAAATTCTTATGCAGGTCATTCATAATAAGGAAAAACGAAAATTGGCATACAAAATTATATCAAAATAGTGAGTTTACTTTTCACTCCAAATCTTACAACAACAGTGACCCTTGTTTTTCATGGAAGGAAATAATTAAAAGACATCTGTATGCTAGCCTTTAAACACCATAAATCAAAATTTCTAACTCAAGTACTCATTACAAAAAATGCAGGACATCAATTTTTCAATACAATACCAACAAATTGTCAAATTCAAGGAAAGGGTAAAGAATGCAATACCAATTTCGTGCTTCGACTCAATTGTTTAAAAATAGTTATTACTTGTTAAACTTCAAGGGCGTGCTATTATATAAGCTGTAGCACCACAGAAATTATTCTTGAATAGTACCTGTATAAAAGTGCCATTGCAGTAGACATCCCCTACCAATCTACGATAACGGTCCTTCCCGTATACTTGTATTGTCAAAGGCTTACCCTGGATAAGTTTTCTTAGTTCATCCCTCGCCTCCCGACCATATTCCATATTAATCTCTGGTGCATCTATTCCCCTACACATTCACAATAGAAATTTTGTACTCGTTTTGGCCTTAAAAAATAAGTAACTACACATAAAATTTATGCACATGATTACGAATGAAAAGATCTCAGAATCAAACCAATTTAAACAAGATTTCTATAGTTCTTCTCAATTATACTTCTATTTGATTTAACATTTTCTTGCAATAAAAAACCCGCTATATAGAAATTTCTACACATAAATACTCATATTTAAGAAAAAGTAGCACCAGAAACTGAGGAGAGCACTGGCTGGGCTTATACAGGATTTATAATTGGTACTTCACCCCAATAATTTATTTTGGTGCAAATAAAAATAATTGATTGTTGTACTTTGAATGATCAATGATATCATTCTAAAACCTTATTTCATTCTTAGTTCTCTTATTTCTGTATCGTGGTATATATTAGTGGGTAAAAGGTCTTCCTTTCATTCTTTTGCTATGTACTAATTTTTAGCATATCTACCAATACGCAAAAGGTCTGAATCCTTATTTTTCATATTTGCGAGGCCATCTAAGGTATTAATTTATTCTTAAATAAATATCATTTATTCATTTATGAAAAAAAAATCTTTTTATTTTTAAATTACTTTACTATATTTGTATTTTTTCCAACGTGGCCCAATCCCAAAAGTAGTAAATAAAAAATGTCTGCATGTCAAAAAGTGTCATATTTCAAAATTTCTGAAAAAATAGTAAATATAAGTTTTCCAACAAGATTTCATATAGTTTGACTGCTAGATATTGGTCGATTGCCTGCTAAAGTTAGTACCTTGTCAAAATTCAAAAAAAATTGACACATGTATGCCAGAAAATATGGCTTACAGGAACAACAGCTGCCCCTAATAGTAACAAACAGGTGAATTTGATAACATAAGTAACTGGGACTAATTGCATCAAAGTCAAAGATAAGACAAACGAGAGCATAGTAAAATAAGTAATTATATACCGAAGTCTGATGCGATAATCCCGTGCCAGAATCTCTTCATTGTTAGGTAGATTAATGATCCTATATTTACGAGAGGGCAAAGGAAAAACAAATGAATAGAAAATTACTATTAATATATTTAGTATCGATCAATCATTTGGGCATAAACAGTAAACCAAGAACAGTGTGATTTTACTAGTTATCATAATTTCATCTATTGGACCGTTTATTCATACATTGCAGAAAAAATTTCACAGAAATAAAAAAGATCTGACGAAACATTATATAACATCAAAGAATATTTGGATAAAAGTTATTAAATCTTCGACCTGTATTTATCTTTGATAATATATTTCTTAAGTGCATCAGCCCGAGAACAGTCTCCATCAGCACAGGCCTGATGTATCGCTCTTACGGCTCTCTGTACCGTTGTTGGTATTTTATCACACTCGTATGGATCATCTGTGTTGATATGCACCGTCATGCCATCTCCATCGCCGACCAGTTTTTCATCCACCTGTCATCATCACATATACTGGAAAAGCAATTGATTCTATACTGGACTCTTCTGTTATGATAAACACAACTATCTAGGTTGTCTGGATTATAAAATCCCAAGACAGCATTAAACAAATTAAGGAGAATGTAGACATAATTGGTACAGCTATGGGATCCAGAAGGTAGTTATTAAAGAGGGGTATCAAAAAGGCTCACGGGTAATGTGCACAATTCAAACTTGACACCTTCAGGCCATGAATTCGAAGAAGAGTCTGATTCTTCTGCTTCAGTTTCTTCAATTTCCAGGAATGGAAGGTGATAATAATCAAGAAATCTCTGAAATGATTAATAACAGAAAAAAAATCATCAAATAAGTTGAATTATTTCAAAAATGAATTTCATGGTGTAACAAAATATGGAAAGCATATGCTGTGATGAATTAATGTACTTGAACCTGTAAATTAAGTTCATCTCTTTGGTCCTGTAAAGCACAAATCACCAAGATGGCTGCTTCCTCCAGCGTTCTAGGAGGCAAGTTTGATTCCTTCCATGTTGCCAATATTTTAGCATACCTATTAATTTACAATTCACAAGAAAAGGCATTGAAGTATTCACACATAGTCGCTTGTAATAGCAGAAATCTCTCAATAGCAAACCTTGTCAGGTGTATAAATATACCATTTAGCTTGTGTCTTCTTAGATAAGGTCACATGTTGACTTAGTCGTTCCGGTACCTAATAAAGTAGTATTTGAATAATAAGAATAAACTAAATCAAATGCCAAATTGCATAAGGCCTTGAGTTCTGCTCAATATTAATGAGGACAAAAGGCAGGAAACAAATTAATTGCTCCACTAAACGACAAACTTATTAATATTTTTCTCTCAAGTATATATAAGGAGGATTTATGTGCGTTTGATCATCAATTGATCATTAAAAACAGACTATTGATATGTCTCAAAAGCGAAGTGTCAGGTACTGAGTTAGCTAGTTAACTTTACAACTAATGAATGCATTGTACAAGAGAAAATCAAAAGAGTACCTGAGAAGAAGTCTCAAAGTTTCGAAGATCACGTGCGAGATTACCAACGAAAATTGCAATTAACCATGCCGAGTCGGAGCTCTGTCGACGAGGTGTGTCATCACTTTCTCCTTTGAAGCACCTGAGAATAGCGTTTCCCATTTGAAGGTGAAATTATTTTTTGTTTGTTTTTTTTCTGAATTTCAACAATTGATGCTTTTGTGTAGGTGGCGATGGAGAAAGGTTTCAGCTTATGGGAGGGAAGGTGACTAGGTGAGTGAGTGAGTTGACGCGAAGTCAAGTGGTCTATATTTTCGGACAACTGATGCAAGTCATGTAGCCTTTGTAGGTTTCCAACGTCTCTATTATAACTTGGATCAAATTCCTCTAAAATCTTATAACATGTGTACAATACAGTAGGATTGAAATGATCTACTTTTCATGTTAATCTTTTTCAGAATGCATCATATTGTTTCAAACCTTTTTAATTGTAGTAAAAAAGATTCTATAACTAAATCGTAAACCAAATCAGAATGGAGGGATGACATATATATTGTTTTTGTTTATCTATATTTATTTTATAGTTGCATGTTGCAACTCATAAAAATGACAACTGCAATAGCAAAGGATTGTAGATGTTATCTTTATAATTTTTTTTTCCTTTTTTGCGAGGAAGTAGGCAGATGTTACCGACACCTTTGCCTAAAAAATAAAATAAAATAAAGTTACCGGGGCAAGATACGGGGAACAAACACTTTATTTATTTGGTTTTAAAGGGAAAGAGTAAAGCTATGACAAAATTAATGCTTTCTTTTAAGAAAAAAAAAATGAATTGGTTCATTAATTTATAGTTATAGTCTGATCTCTCCGCAACAATTGTTTATAAAAGTTTTGAACATGTATATACAATTTATGGTATTTCGATTTTTTTATGGCTATTAAGAGATTTTCAAAACGATACCAACATTAAAAATATTATAAATATAATTTTTTCATAAATAGAACCTCGTTCGATGTTTACATGAATTTTATAACTATTTATATTAGTATTTAACAACTGAGTAACATTGATTACTAACAAGGAAACCGCCGTGAACAAAACTAGTAAATAAAAAACCATAATAGATCAGTAGCTTCAGTAGATTTTCAAACATTACTTAAAATTTTATTTATTTTAATTTTTATTATTTTCCTTTTCACAACGGAAAGCCTTGTATCTTAGCACCTTATTACATTTATTGATAGTTGAAACTTGATTGTATGGATTTGGTAAATTGAAGTTTCTTTTTGTTTATTTATTATTGCGGAAATACGTCGGCCGATTCCAGTTGGTGGCTTTGTTGGGTCCATATGGTACATGTCCTTTCTTTTTTAAAAAACAAAAATAAAAGCACAAGTGGAGATGCAGAAATGCTATGAGGGGAACTGGGACCCAAAGGCCTTTTCTTTTTTAGAAAAATGATTTGGTTTATAGTGCCTTCATTATTGGGAGGCTTTTATATATATATATAGAATTTTGCTATGGTGAGTTGCAACTTACCAAGGCGTCCGTGAGTCGCGCTCAAAATTTCAAAATTTAGTTTAAAATAACCGATCCAAACCGTCTAATATGATCTCCCTATTGAAATCTCCATGCAGAGCAAATTTTATATTTTTTTTAAATTTTTAAGTATTTATTTCAGATTTTTTAAAACTGTTGTTTTTGAACTGTTCAGAACTAATTAGATTAATGCTTTTCTAAAATTTTTAAAAAAATACTTAAAAATTTCGAAAAAATATAAAATTTGGTCTGCATGGAGATTTCAATAGGGAGATCGTATTAGACGGTTTGGATCGGTTATTTTCAACTAAAATTCAGAATTTTGAGCGCGACTCACGGACGCTTTGGTGAGTTGCAACTCACCATAGCAAAACTCTATATATATATATATATGAGGATGGCTAATGTGCCATAGAGTCGTTTTTCGAGATTCAAACTCCAAATTCTCAATTTGAACCTTTCAAGTTATTCACCACATTAAATTATCCTTGGAGATCAAATTTTACATTTTTTCGAATTTTTTTGCTATTTATTATGATAATTTTAAAAAACGTTATAATTGGAGTATTTTAGACCCTTTAATTTGAACATATCAAAATAAATACCAAAAAAATTCCAAAAAATATAAAATTTGGTCTCCAATGGTATTTCAATATGGTGATCAATTTGAACGGTTTGGATCGACCGATTGAATTTCAGATCTTAAAAAAATGTCTAAAAAAAGACATCTATGGCATTGCCATCTACAGCACTTTAGCCCACCTCTATATATATATATATATATATATATATATATATATATATATTTGCTATGGTGCGTTGCAACTCACCAAAGCGTTCGTGAGTCGCGCTCAAAATTTCGAAATTTAGTTTAAAATGATCAATTCAAACCGTCTAATACGATCTCCCTATTGAAATCTCCATGCATACCAAATTTTATATTTTTCGAAATTTTTAAATATTTATTTAGGATTTTTTAAAATTGCTATTTTTGAACGGTTCAGAACTAATTAGATTAATGATTTTTTAAAATTTCAAAAAAATACTTTAAAATTTTGAAAAAATATAAAATTTGGTCTGCATGGAGATTTCAAAAGGGAGATCGTATTAGACGGTTTGGATCGATCATTTTGAACTAAATTTCAAAATTTTGAGCGCGACTCACGGACGCTTTATATTTTTTCGAAACATAGCAAAACTCTCTAGTCTATATATAAGTTATATATCATTCTTTTTAGCGTCTTTATATTCTAAACATCTGTCATATATATGTTCCAAAAAAAAAAAATCTTCTATGATTTATGTATAAAATAAAAAACATTCATAATCTAAGCTTCTCAAATTTCCTCATAATTATTCTCTTATTCGGTTTTGCATTAAACCATGTGCGTTTAATCAATTGAATGGCTAAAATTTCTCTACTTTTAGGAGAAACTATTAGATGCAGCCTTGTCCCCAAACTATAAGTGTACTGTTTCATGCTCCTGGTTATATAAAAATTTAAAAAGTTGCAATTTTCTATTAATTGCCAAAGAAAATCAACGTACAAATTATTTAATTTATTCGGCGGGGTCAACAATTAACTCCTACCAACATCACAGATACAAGTTCAAAATTAAATAAACGTTACGTAGTTCATGTTTGGTAGAGGATTAAAGGTGGAGTAACTCATTTAATCTATCTTTACTCCACTAAATATGATTTAAATTTGGTGGATTAGTGTGGAGTAAGGAGGAGTAAATTACTCTATCATTTTAGGTGGAGTAAATTACTCTACTATTTTAGGTGGAGTAAAGTTAAGAATGGTTATTATTATTTATCTACTCTTACTCCATCTTTTCATACCAAACATGATTAGAGGAGTAAAATAGATTAACTATTTACTCCTCCACCAAACATGACCTTTATTCCAAAGAGTGCATGTGGATCGCTTGAGAATAAAGTTAAAATTAGTTATTCCAAATAAAATTTTTATTCTTAGATGGTTGAGACTACATAATTTCTTTTATCAGCAGTGTTATTTTAAAGTGGTCTCTAATCAAAATAAAATTTTAATTCGAATACGTTCGGATTAAACCTCAATCCGGATTAAAAAGTTAATCGGAATAAAACATTAATCCATAGTAAAAAATAATAATCCAAATACATTGAAAAAATATATTATTCTAGATTGGAGACAACTTAAAAATAGCATTATTGATAAAAATATATATATAATTCTTAAAAATCTAGAAATAGACTCCGAATAATTTTTTTTATATCTTATGCGAAAGAAACACACCCTTAATGAATTTTATTGAATAAAAAAACAATATTCATTTTATTTTTTATTTTTTGTAAGCAATAAGACTCATTCAATTTTTTACCGTATATATGATCCAAAATAGATAAAAGATTTTCAAATATTTTAAATGTGAATCAAATATATCACCTAAAGTAGATTCAAATATTTTGATCTAGAACAGTATACAAAGTACAAACAGATAGGTTCCAACTAAAGAGAAGAAATAGTAATCAAAGTGTCTAACCACACTTTATGATCAGCTGATTCCCTCCCTAAAAAGCAAATGAAAGATACTGCTAACTTAGGCTCCGTTTGGATGGCTTCTTCCCGAAATAAGGAATAAGGAATAACCACTTTTTATCAATAAATTTATTTCTAACCATCCAAACTCTTCACAAAAGTTACACACTTCCCAATAAATTTACCCCTTCCTAATAAATTTCTTCCCTTCTTCCTTCTTCCTACTTTATTCTCAACGCATCCAAACGGAGCCTTAACCCAAAGGTAATCTCTATCTCTACTATATTAAAAGCACCAATGGAAGGATGTAACATCTCAGGATACAACCTTGGTCTGAAAAATCTACACTTTATTTTTCTAGCTCATATGATGCACTTGGAGCTTATCAGCAAAAAAAAATTGGTTTAGATAGCCCTTTGTGGCTCCGATGGAAACTAGATCAACGTGTTATTGGGTCAAGTGAGGTTCCCATTGAGGTTCAATATGAATCTTTGGGTGCTTCTCATTTTATGATCAGTTTTGAACAATCTACACCGTTAAACGATCAAAATGTAAATTGATAAATGGATCAGATGAGATCTTAGAACGAAGAGTTAATTAATTTTTCATTTAGAGCGCTGGGGCTGGTTACATTTGTTTACTCATTCGGTTCGATGCTCCATGATATCAAATATTTTTTCAACATATTTTACGATTTGCTCTCTCTCTGTAACGCCCCCAGTAGGCCCCACCCCCTCCCCCAGAAACAAAAGTCTCGCTACCGTCGCGCTCTCTCGCGGTCTCGCCATTCGCCCCTCCTTTCCCAAAATTCAAAATTAGATGAAAGAATTCTGCACCGACCCCTTTTATTCCTTTTCCCTATCCACAAATTGGAAATTCGAAATTTCATCCCCATACCCACCCGACGCCGTTCAGCCGACGAGAAGCCTCTCATTCCTATAACCCGCCGGCCGCCGTTCCATTCCCATCTCCGTCCCCTGACCCTCTGATGGACCGGTGTCCCCCCTACCCCACCCCAATCCCCGTACAGCGTATCAGTGGAGACTAATAATCGGATGCTTGATCGTCATCAGATCGTCGATTGCAAGGTTTCTCCTCTTCTCGCCATTTCTCATCTCAATTTATTAAGGTAAGAATTTTACTTATGGCTTGAAGTTGAAGGAATTTAATTTTTATTTTGGCACCAAACTTCGTAATAACATTTTTTTCGATATAGGGAATGAGTTGATTCCACCGTACATGTGCAAAGGTACTCAACAGTTTGTTCACCGATCTTTTCTCGACCAATGGAGGTCGGTTAAGGTAATAAAACAAATTAATTTAGGAACACAAATTACAATTAGGGAATTTGGAATCTGTGGAGCTGTATCGGTTTCATTTTTTTTATGGTGCCAGTACCATTCTTGGGGTCATTTCTTTTTATGGTGCCAAGAGCATTCTTGCATTGCATAGTATGCAAGGCGCAATATCATCTGCGTGCATAACTTCTTGAGAACTATTCCTGGCGTATAATTTCACCTATTTGTGGCCCGAGATATTCTCCTTTTGTTCCTCTTTGTATAGACTATAAGAAGAAATTACATCTTTCTGATCTCTTGCAAACTTAGTGGGTGATGTTTCAGTCATACCTGTTATATCACCTCTTTCTCCTGTGTGGATTTGTGTTTGCTTTTTATACATTATGTGTGAAATTATTGGTGTTTCATTATCTAAAAAGAGTTAACTAAGGATAACTTAAATGTCAATGGTTGACTAACTGAGACAAAAATTGGACTATATTTTAAGATTAGAAGGCGTATTGATTTAAAACTTGTGCAATCCTTTTTTCTTTCTTTTTCGTGAACTGCAAGGCAAGGTGTTATTATCTCAACTTTGGTATGAGAGAAGTCTCCACTCTTACCTGAATACTAATATGACCAGAATGATATGCTTTGATTATTAATGTTGGCTGTGTTTGTTTTAATGAAATGGTGCTTTTGTCAATGCATATCATTGCTTGTCTTGGTGGCATTGCATGTGACACCCCGCAGCCATGTCGATGCCACAGCCTGCCGTGCACAGCGCGCCGCGCATGTACACAAGGCAGTCCAAACCATGATATGCAGGTCAATAGCATAATACAAACAGTGCATAAAAATCCCAGAAATCACATTTACAATTCAATATAATCAAGTGGTCAATTACACACAAATTTCCCAACCCAAGCACTGCCGCTGATTTACTTCCCATCGCACGATTCCTTACTCCGATCCTTGCCGTACCTGGAACCCACAAACAATGGAGCGGTGAGATAAACATAATTTATCTCAGTGCGGTTTTTAGTTCCAGCCACATGAACTCCTAAGTTTCACATTGCGGCAACTAAAAACACACACGTTCTACTTTAGAAAATAACCTTTTCAATAAACATAAGCATCAGCCATGAAATCATTTAAAACATCATGCAATGCATAGGCCAGCCGATTGAGATTAGGCAATCAAATAACATAAGTCATACAAAAGCCAACCATGTTTGGACACCTAACCATGCACAATCTAGGCTGGTTTATCATCAATCCAAATCCAACAATTCCATTGGAATCCCACGCCGGGCGATTCCATTTCCAATCCAATCCAATCCAATCCAATACGATCCAGTCAAATAGTACAAATGTCGAGGACATTTACCCCCTCAATAATTGAGTCCCGGAACATAAGCGCTTACCTCACGGCCCTTGGACAGTCGGTCGCGACTCCGACTACCAAAGATGCAAATGCCATTCATCGCACATTTAGTACTTCCAATCCATACCATAAGCCATTCCATCACTTACCAATAGATTAACCATTCAACATGACAGTCACATGCCATGCATTTCCATAACAATTTACATAGCTGCCATACTATAAAAATTAGAGTTACCATGCATATAAATTCAGCACCTACAATTACCATGCCATGCCAAATCAAGTTCAACATGCAATTATGCAGTTAAATCATAAACTGAAACTTAACAAGTTCATATGGAAACCCGCACCTTAACCTTTACCCAGCCGACCATCACTATGGCGCTGTCATTGCCGCTGTCTCACCGCACGAGTCCCACGCTTTACACCGCTGCGGGTCTGGTTTGGGTGTGGCAGCCATGAATCATACTTGGTAGCAGCCCCTACCACTTCCTTGGCCTGGTTTGAGTGGTTTACATGGTCAATCATGCACCGTACATCGCTCCCGACTGCCCCAGCTATACCGTTATGGTCCAGGCTAGCTATTTCATGCACTAGAGACTCTCAAACTTTGCTATTTGGGTCTATTTTTGGGGCTGGACATGGCAGTACGAATTTTACCCAAATGAGGGACTTATGGATGGGAAGAAACCATGCTCAAAAGGTGCTGGACATGTGTCAACTAGCCCTTCTCTCTCCTTAATGACTAAGCTGCTAGGTGTCCCTATTCTAAGGGCTGGTCAAAAGCAATTTGGTTTGTTCAATTGGTCACCTCCATTGGTGCTAACCACTGGACACCTCCAGTACTTGCTGCCCATGTTGCTAAGTACCCAGCACACGCTTGGGGAAGCGGCCTAAACACCGTTCCGACTTACGGTTTACAACCGGCAGCCACTACAATACACTTTGGCCTATCCAACAGCCCTGCTTTGGGTCACCACTACAAGTCATTTTCACCCACAATTAACATATTTTCATGCTGCCTTAGATGATGCACAACACATGCAAGGCAGGTTCATGGCAAACCAACAACATTGCGTGACAGGCATCGCTGCTGCCCACGCTTTACACGGCCGAAACATGGTCCGGTCATGGGCCAAAACAGTCGTATGTCACATTCGTCCCCCCTTAAAATAATTTCGTCCTCGAAATTAAAATCTTTCAAACAGTTGCCATGCCATTCAAAATCATGCAATTACCTTACCAATTCATTTGATCAAGTACCCGTACTATACCGATTTATCTCTCTTCTTTGGTAGTCAGCCAAACAAGAAACATAACTCATTATACCACTTAAAACAATACCAAAGCTGGTGACTAGTCAGCTTTGTTTTGCCCTGGTACTTGACCAAAGAATTAGTTCATCCTTTCCATCAAAACAATGCAATAATTTCTGCAAAACAACTTAATAAAATTAGTTCGCAATCCATGCATCAATGCTTAAAATCCAGCCATGCTTACATGCAGTTTCAAAAACACCTAGCCGTCCATAATCTCACTGACCCATTACCGCTCTCAACATCAGCGATTATGCTATTGGTTTGCATATCTTTGCTCTGATACCATTTCCACTGTGACACCCCGCAGCCATGTCGATGCCACAGCCTGTCGTGCACAGCGCGCCGCGCATGTACACAAGGCAGTCCAAACCATGATATGCAGGTCAATAGCATAATACAAACAGTGCATAAAAATCCCAGGAATCACATTTACAATTCAATATAATCAAGTGGTCAATTACACACAAATTTCCCAACCCAAGCACTGCCGCTGATTTACTTCCCATCGCACGATTCCTTACTCCGATCCTTGCCGTACCTGGAACCCACAAACAGTGGAGCGGTGAGATAAACATAATTTATCTCAGTGCGGTTTTTAGTTCCAGCCACATGAACTCCTAAGTTTCACATTGCGGCAACTAAAAACACACACGTTCTACTTTAGAAAATAACTTTTTCAATAAACATAAGCATCAGCCATGAAATCATTTAAAACATCATGCAATGCATAGGCCAGCCGATTGAGATTAGGCAATCAAATAACATAAGTCATACAAAAGCCAACCATGTTTGGACACCTAACCATGCACAATCTAGGCTGGTTTATCATCAATCCAAATCCAACAATTCCATTGGAATCCCACGCCGGGCGATTCCATTTCCAATCCAATCCAATCCAATCCAATACGATCCAGTCAAATAGTACAAATGTCGAGGACATTTACCCCCTCAATAATTGAGTCCCGGAACATAAGCGCTTACCTCACGGCCCTTGGACAGTCGGTCGCGACTCCGACTACCAAAGATGCAAATGCCATTCATCGCACATTTAGTACTTCCAATCCATACCATAAGCCATTCCATCACTTACCAATAGATTAACCATTCAACATGACAGTCACATGCCATGCATTTCCATAACAATTTACATAGATGTCATACTACAAAAATTAGAGTTACCATGCATATAAATTCAGCACCTACAATTACCATGCCATGCCAAATCAAGTTCAACATGCAATTATGCAGTTAAATCATAAACTGAAATTTAACAAGTTCATACGGAAATCCGCACCTTAACCTTTACCCAGCTGACCATCACTATGGCGCTGTCATTGCCGCTGTCTCACCGCACGAGTCCCACGCTTTACACCGCTGCGGGTCTGGTTTGGGTGTGGCAGCCATGAATCATACTTGGCAGCAGCCCCTACCACTTCCTTGGCCTGGTTTGAGTGGTTTACATGGTCAATCATGCACCGTACATCGCTCCCGACTGCCCCAGCTATACCGTTATGGTCCAGGCTAGCTATTTCATGCACTAGAGACTCTCAAACTTTGCTATTTGGGTCTGTTTTTGGGGCTGGACATGGCAGTACGAATTTTACCCAAATGAGGGACTTATGGCTAGGAAGAAACCATGCTCAAAAGGTGCTGGACATGTGTCAACTAGCCCTTCTCTCTCCTTAATGACTAAGCTGCTAGGTGTCCCTATTCTAAGGGCTGGTCAAAAGCAATTTGGTCTGTTCAATTGGTCACCTCCATTGGTGCTAACCACTGGACACCTCCAGAACTTGCTGCCCAGGTTGCTAAGTACCCAGCACACGCTTGGGGAAGCGGCCTAAACACCGTTCCGACTTACGGTTTACAACCGGCAGCCACTACAATACACTTTGGCCTATCCAACAGCCCTGCTTTGGGTCACCACTACAAGTCATTTTCACCCACAATTAACATATTTTCATGCTGCCTTAGATGATGCACAACACATGCAAGGCAGGTTCATGGCAAACCAACAACATTGCGTGACAGGCATCGCTGCTGCCCACGCTTTACACGGCCGAAACATGGTCCGGTCATGGGCCAAAACAGTCGTATGTCACATTGCATATTTCTTAGACCGTGATGGAAGACTGCAGAAACAGTTATACTGACACTTGGGACGAGTTTCTCTCAAAACACCCAGTCCAATTCTAATATTGCATATATAGTTCATACGCTTTTTTATTTTTTGACTGATATGCCATATTCAATTATTCATACAGTAGAAATTAAGAACTTATTTAAAGAAATTTTTTTACTGATAAAATAATTTTACTTTTAAACATAAGCGAAATATTGTTGATAATGTCATTAAAATGTATACTATTTTTTGATAAATCTTGTTGTCTCTTGTGGCATTTTGTTTGGGGTATTCAAAGGGGATTAGAGTTTTGTCCAAATGCTGGCAAATTAAAAGTTCAATTGATACTTACATTCCTCTTAATTTTGGCTCCGATGATATGATATTAAATATCATCTCTGTAGTCTTTGCTACTTGAGTTTGATGAATTGTTGGTGATCTGGTAGTGTTTGTGTATGGTTTGTTAGCTCTGTACCAATTAACAGTATCATCTCTGAGCTCACAAGTGGAAGAGCAATTTTGGGAAGATGATTTTAAGAAACAGAAAAGGGAAGCAAGTCAGTTCAGACAGAGGGGGATGCTCGCAGGAATATGACCATAGATCCCTTCTTTTGTTCTTATTATATTTTCATTTTTTTTCCTTTCTAGAGAGTTCCGTAGATGTGTTTCATTTTTATCTTTAGAAGTTCAAGATTTCCAATTCTATCCTCAAAAGTTTTGTTGTGAGGTATACAAGCTGAGTTTGATCTGATTTCTCTTTTTTGCACCCACATCACACTATTTAATTAAGACTAATCCAAGATTGCTGATAGACATTTTATATTCTTGTTTTGGATGACTCAAATTGAAAATATTACAAACCAAATTAAATGGTAAGACTGATTTGCTGCAGAAATGTAATGACATTATACCACCTTCTGATTATTCCAGATATTTATGAACAACTAAGCGAGCATATAGTTGGATTAGTTGGATCATTGAAAAGGGCTCGACATTGTTTAAATGAACTTCTTTAAAAATAGAAAGAAGTGGGGGAAGAAAGACCAAAGGTAATGGTGCTCTACATTGTGGAATATTTCATTTCATTTTGAAGGGCTGTACAATATCCTCGACTAGGCCTGGACCTAATTTTGAAGCTTATTGCTATAGGTATAAATGTATAATTGCACTTTACTGGGTGTAACTTTTAAGAGTCATTTCCTTATAATTGAAAAAAAAATTTAATGTTCTTTATTTTTCAAATATTTAGGCATAGCTTGGTGCACTAAAGAAAATAAGGACCAAATTATAAAACATAAGGTGTGACTTGTCAGAATTGAAATGGTTTCATGTATAATTGCTGCAGCATGGTCAAAATATTTTCTTTTACTCAACTTGAATATATTAAGGGTTGTAAACTCATATCTAAATGACAAAGGTCTTGATTTTTGGCTGAAGTATTAAACATGATTTATTATCTGTGCCTAGGCTGAAAATACGAGAATGGCACTTAGGGGGCGTTTGTTTGTGTAGTAAGTGGTTGCATATAGTTAAGGATGCTTAAATATTTATGTAGTGTTATGTAATAGATGTTTGGTTGTGTAGTAAGGATGACTAAGTTAATGCATGCATATATTCATGTCAAAAGACTAAAATGACCTTATATTCATGCCTTTAATTAATTATTATTCTTAAATCATTATTATTAATAATTAATATTACTTGTTAAATATTATTAATTATATTAATTAATATTTATTATTAATTATGATTTTTTAACAATTATTGTTGCTTATTAAATATTATTATTTATTAATTAATATTAATTATTTGTTAATTATTATAAAAATTAATTATTAATTATAATAAGAAATTATTTTATTATTATGAAGTATTATTAATTACTGAATAAAAAATTATTTATTAATTATTTTAATTAATTAATTAATATTATTAAATCATTTATTAATAATTAATATTACTCGTAAAAATATTATTAATTATTATTATTTATTAATTATAATAATAATTATTTATTATTAATTATGATTTTTAATAGTTATTTTTACTTGTTAAATATTATTATTTATTAATTATTTGTTAATTATTAAATATTATTATTAATTATTTCTAAGGGGTATTGTTGGAAAAAAAAATTAAAGGGGACCATGCATAACTTATGCAACCTATTTAGGTTGCATAAGTTATGTACCCTTAAGGCATCTTATGTAAGAGGTGTTTGGTGACTAAAGAATGCATAACTTAAGTTATGCAACCTTTAAGTCACAAACAAACGGGGTCTTAATGAACACACATGGTCATCACATGGATAAAATTATTAGTGTATAATAGATACATGAAGCAACAAGGCTACTTAATAAAAAAAAATATATCAAGCGTCACGTTTCGACATTTGTCAAATTGATAATAAACATGCATATACAATTAAAGAGGAAGTAGGGAGGAGATGATGACTTGCGATTATTTAAAAAAAATCATATATTAAATTTATCATTTAAATATGAGTTTAAAACCCTTAACATATTATTTGACACTGGACATTAAATAAAATTTACTTAATTAGTGCAAAGGAGATATTTTCATGTAAAGTACGAAAGGGAGACCACTCATGCCTTTCTTATTGGTCGGAATCGGCCATCTCATATTATTTGGCAAACAAGATTTTTAGTGCAATAATATTGTTTTCTACAAACAAAATTTGCTCCTATATTGGATGGACACTATTTGTTAACCAGTGAATACTGCTTGAACTTTCTACGCCAATCAAGATAACATTGACTTTAAATATTGAAAATAGACAACATATATGTGTCAAATAATAAATTCACATATGAAAATCCGTCCACATATTGGGTGGGCTTTGCTGCTAGTATATGAAAAGGACGTGGTTCCAAAGAGTGACGACGGTATACTGTTTACCATTTTTCGTGGACGTTCTGTCTAAACGGAACGGTTAACGGTAGAAAAAGTCATTTCGTTCCAAAAAACAGAACGGTAAGCGAAATGGGAGGACATACCGTTACTGAAACGGAATGGTCTATATTGTTTTCGTTTCGACAAATAGTGCAGTTTAATGTAAAAACACGTTGTTTCGTCCCGTTCTGTCGAAACGAAATGAATAACAAAATAAAATGACATTTTATTTTCTGAAACGGAACGAAAAATAAAATAAAATAGTCATACCGTTGATGGAACGGAACTATAAACGAAATGGGCCGTTCTGCTGCCCTTTGGAACCTTAAACAGGCTTAGTGGTTCCCCACTCAAGTCTCTCTCTAAACATGAAACATCCGTCCAGAATTCCTGATTTCGTCGGAGCGAGTGTTTTCAGTTTTCACTTTGAGATTTTCAGTTTGAATTGAGGGAGAAGCTCCCTCCTATAATTAATAATTTCGTCCGTCTACTTCCATTTCCTTTCCTCGTAACATAATATAATTTAATCTCCCTCTCTATACGAGTATAGCTCCCTCCCTCCCTTTCATTGATCACCGATTGTTCGTCGAAATGCCCCTGAGACTCTCAGACTTATCCTTGCTTTCATACACGGAGCCATACACAAGCTAGATATTATCAACAAGGAACTTGCGACCATTTCCACTATCGGCCATGGGGCTCCGCCGTTTGGAATTGCTTGTACAAGAACGTTGTCGTTCAGGCACTCTTACTTTCCAAGAAGCTCTTGAATTGTTCCACCGCCTGCTCGCTGCTAAGAACCGGGCACCGCCCATCCTTCTCTTTAATAACCTCTTTCATGCCTTCGTTCGTATGAAGAACTCAAACAACTATTATGCCACCATCTTTTCCCTCTTTGACCGTTTGACCGAAACTCCAAGATTCTCACGCTCCTTACCCAATGTCTTCACATATACTATCTTGATGGGGTACTGTACACAAATGAATCAGCCTGCACTTGGTTTCATTTACTTTGGACGGTTCATTAAGGCGGGCTTGAGAGCTGACGCTTTCATCTGGAGTGCTCTGCTCAAGGCTCTTTGTTCTGAGAATAGGATCCATGAAGCTGTAAACATGGTGCTCAATAAAATGCATAAGCTGGCCTGCACACCTAATGTGGTCTCCTACAGTATCATTATTGACGCTCTTTGTAAAAATGGCGAAATCAGTAAAGCATTTAGATTGCTGGACCAAATGCGCTTAGAGGGTCTTGTGCCAGACGTATTCACATACAGCTCACTAATTTTAGGCCTGCACGTGACGGGAGAAATAAAGAGGGCAGAGGAGCTAATGCAACAAATGGTATCTACAGGTCATTATCCTGATGTCGTGAACTATGGTACTCTTATTAATGGCCTGTGCAAGAATGGAGAAATTGAGAAGGCAGAGGAACTGTTGCATGTCATGTCTTCTCAAGGACTTCAACCTACTGTAGTAACTTATAACACTCTAGTTGATGGATTTTGCAAGAAAGGATTATTAGACAAGGCTGTAGAAAAGCTTCAGTGCATGGTTTCCGCAGGAATTGAGCCCACTGTTGTGACTTATAATACTGTCATGGATGCATTTTACAAGGAAAGAGAAACCAGAAAGGCAGAGGTATTGCTGCATGTTATGAAATCCAGAGGTATATTGCCCAATGTCCGTACCTATAATATCCTTATAGATGGGCTTTGTAAGATGAACAAATTAGAGAAGGCATGGAAGTTTGTGGATGAGATGGTTTCAAAGGGTATAATGCCTAACACTGTGACTTGCAATATAACTGTGGATGCACTTTGCAAGAAGGGGGATGTTGACAAGGCAGAGAAGCAATTATATCATATGCTTGATCAAGGTGTGACACCTGATGTTTTCGCGTATACCAGTGTTATAAATGGATATTCAAAGCTAGGCTACTGGAAAGATACGTCTAGAGTATTCAAGGATATGCTTGATCGAGGTATTCAGCCAGACGAATTCGTTTACAGTTCAATGATGGATTCTATGTGCAAACAAGGCCGAACCGAGGATGCTGAAAAGTTGTTTGACTTAATGGTAAGGAAAGGTGTAAAACCAAATGTTGTTTCCTATTTAATTCTACTTCTTGGGCACGCAAACGATGGCACTGTTGCTGATGTGATGAATATCCTTGATAGAATGCAGCTGTGTCATGTGGCACCAGATCATTTGATTTACAATCCCTTACTTATAAGATATGCTAAGAACAGGAAAGTAAATGAGGCCATGTGTGTGCTGAGCAGAATGAAACAGGAAGGGGTGAAACCAGATGTCGCGGCTTCTTCTCCACTTTTAGAACTACTTTTAAATATGGGGCGAGTTGATGATGCTAAAGATCTCATGGACTGGACCAAAAGTACTGAGAATGACGATTGAAGTGCCTTGTCATTTGGTTGCTCTATTCGTTGTTGAAATATTTACATTGCTTCACTGAATATGTAGGTGTATTTAACGGGAGATTATTTTATTTGTGTTAACCGGAGGAGTCGCAGGGTAAGTTTGCCTATTTCCTAGCATATTTATATTGATTTTTAATTTTTTATTAAAAAAAACTCAAAAACAGATGAATTTCTATGAATTGATATAACCAAGTGCACGTAATGTGGAAAAAATTCATGGTCTCATTCTGTAATTTTAGTGCTTATAATAAAATCCATAAAAGAGCCTGTTGTATTTTGCTCAAGCGAATAATACGAAGTGATCAGAATTTCTGCTGACATGAAATCAGAATTTACAAGATAAGAGGTTAGTATTTAGGAGTTCACGTCACTGCTGCAATGTTCTTGGAATTTATTTATTCTTTTACTATCTTGTAAAATTCTAGAAAATCGTTGATCTAATTTATTATGAACCGTCCAAATATAACATTTTTAAAATCCAAAAATATACACTTAAAAATTTCGAAAAAATATGTAAAATTTGGTTGGCAATGAATTTCAATAGAGAGATTATATTTGACGATTTTGATTAGTTATCTTGAAGTAAACCAAGAGCTTGGATCGGTATGTGCCGCAACTCTGGAACATTAGTATGCACCATAGATATTCACTATATGTATATTAAGCCTGATCAAAATATTTTTTATGCTGGATTTCATTTCATTACATTTCATTTGAATTGATTCTCATATTTGGTTAGATCTAATTATATAAAAATCCAACTAAATGTCACCAATTTTATTCATTTTGATCAAATAATTTGTAATGGAATGAAATGAAATCTCATGTTAAAAAAAAATTATTAGGTATATGTCACTTCAAAGTTGAAACATCAGAAATTTGCCAATTCAAACTTAATATTTTGAAAATTGCTACTCCAAATTTAATTTACTTCGAAAATTACCGCAATTCATTTTCAACTTTTCTATTGACCAAATTACCCTCTTCTTTCTATTCTCCCCAATTGAAAGACCCTAACAGCTTGGGACGATTAAAATAAAATCATCGACTTAGAGAGGTGTGGGGATAGGTCCCAATCGGAAAATGATGGAGAGAGAGAGAGAGAACTTCGTTTATTTTTCACAAGTAGTGACAAACTAGACGAATGCAAGCAATATCTTATGTTATGTTCTTTGGTGATGTGATATGAAAATAAAATACCCATACCCAATGCCCCAATAATACAATTAATATTGTTCTTCAATGAAATAATAATACAACTAACTTTTTAAACTCCTTAGGCAGTAATTTTTTAAACTATAATTTTTAAGTGGTAAATTTTTTATTTCTCAATTTTGTGGTGACATATATCTATTTTTTCCTAAAAAAAAAATATTGATCAAAACCTAAATCTGTCTCTAACCAATAAAGACTCATTTAGTTCTTAATTGTGTAATGTATGATCCAAATTATATAGATTTTTTTTTCAAAAATTAATGTTTAAATAAATTTGAATTATGTTAAAAGAATTTATACATTGTTGCAAAATTTATCCACCATTCTTTGCATTTTATATTGTAGGAAATCACTTGAGAACTTGTAGGCTGTATTCTCTAGAGTTGTTGCTCCACCAATTGAACTGAGGCTGTATCACATGCTTTTGTCCCGGTATAGGTCTGGTACCTGTGGCCAGTTAGAGATTGTTAATAAATAGCGGGAAAATATTACGCAGCAAGGAAGGGAAAAACGAAAAAAAAAAACGGTCTAAGGGTATTTCCATCTTTTTAATTAAATTGAAAATTAATTTTCACTTTTTTAATAAGATAACTATAGTTAATTATGTATGGTTAAGTTGAAGAACAAATAAAAAACTATTTTGAAGAGTTTAGTGGCAACTGGCAAATAAGAAATACACAACAGTATATGAAAAAATAAACAAATCGAAAAGAATTTGGAGTCGTACAAAAAAAATTAAGCCTTCATATTATTTTTACTTCTTTACTTATTATACATATAAAAGCATCAATTCAAAGGTTTATCTAATTTTGAGTCCAAAAGTGTAAACAATTGTTTACCCAATGCAATATGGACCATCTATTTTTATGATCTGATTAGATCGATGCTCTAGATTTAACAACGAAATAAAAAATCTAAACCTTTCATATAGACGTGTTAACATTTGGGGAGCGGAGTCGCGCTTGGCTCACTCGCGTTCTCTTTTCTTTTTCCTCTTCGATTCTCCGCTTCAGCATTTTTTTCCCACTCTTAGTACTTTTTTCGTTAGCGCAACAAAAAAATAGGGTTTGCGCTCATAATTGGAATTTAATTTGAGCCGTCCCTCAATATAAGGGCGTTGCTTTTCCCACGGCACCACTTTACAATGCACGGCAAAATACATTATTAAGACAAACATGCCCTTTCGTTATTTTGTGTAACATGATCTTTCGTCATAAATTCCAAAAAGATTTATATTCTTTCCTTTTCATATACAATGATTAAGAATTAGTTTCTTTCTAATTTTGACACAATAGAATATTTATTTTAGCGATACTTTTTCCCGGTTTTCTTTATTCTGCTCTATATTTTATAACCGCCGCCATACAAATAAAAATAGAACCCTTTCATTTGTGCTTATCAAAGCAAAAATTTGAAGAGAATTTTGTCAAACAAAAAAGTTGAGGAGAAGAACTATCACAATTACGAAAGATTTGTACATCATAAATTCTCTCTGTGAGGTAACGAGGAATTTTTCCCTTACTGTTTTTCTATACTCCATTTTATAGGTTTCTAATCCATATTAATTAGAATTAAAGGGAAAAAAAAGACAAATGTAACATGCATTTTGGATTTTCTTCATACAAAAACATAATACTTGTGTAACCATACATAAAACCTATCCAATGTTGATCAATGGCTTGTGGATAGCAATGACGAGCCATCAGAGAAGCAGCTGCGTGTATCAATCGTGTCCTCTGGTCGAAGCCAGAAAGAACCAAGAAGAAGATGAACGGGATGAACCGGACTGAAGCAATGCAATCGGATTTAAAAGTTTAGCTTCAAATCGTGTCCTCTGGTCTCAGATACATGCATTTTAATTAACGTAGGTTGCCAAACTGGCACAGGCTTAGTCTGCTATACCCTAGAGTTATCATATTTTACTCCTAACAAGAAAAATGCCACTCCAATTTCTTTTACCTTGTTACTGGTTTTGGTTCCAGAAAGATAATATTGTTATCATACCTGGTGGCTAGCATACATACAAGATCACTTGGAGTAGAAATATTCAACTCGTTTGGCACACCTTATATGGAGAAACCAGAAATAATCACTACAAATATATGGAGATGCTCACCCTGTATCTACCAGTCGTTTGGCACACCTTATCATGCGAAGCTTTGCAACTATCATTGGGATGCTCCATTTTAGCTTGTAAGTGCCTGAGGACAAGGAAAGAAATTATGATGACACATCTGCTGGAGAAAGAATGTTGATTGAGGAACAGTCGAGAAGGACGTGGCGCGAACAAAGAAGCAAGTTTGGTTGGAACTTGGAAATGGTCGGCAATCGAGGAAGTCAGAGAGGGTTGAGGGTTGCGAGGAACAATTGGGGGAGAGAATTTCAGACTTGTGTAGAGACTGGAGAGACGGAGAGTTCAAAGATAGAATAAGGGGCATTTTTGTTATTTATTAAATTTTACCGTGTATTGCAATTCTGTGCCGTGGGGAAAGCAACGCCCTCAATATAAGCCTTCTCTCTCTCTCTCTCTCTCTCTGGTTTCCCCCGAAGCAGCGGCGGCAACAAGTAGCAAGAATAAAGTGTCACAGTACCCAGGCTCAGCGCTGAGCGTGAGCGCACGGATCTACCCGGTGGTCTTAGTCCCCGGCGTTTGCATGGCGTGGCTTCCACCAATCGAAGTTTCGCCCATTTCAGATGGTGGTACAGACCACATAAGGAGCACTTCCTCTTAGGTCATCCCATCTGAAGGTATCCGCTCTTGCTACGGGAAGAAATCTTTCATTAAAATAAAATCAAAGTATGCTTCTCACGAGTTCCCCTGAGCTATTCACTCAGCGTGGTGCTGCTAGATGCTTCTGATCAATAGGAATAGGAGGAAAAACAAAGCTTCTGATGAGCAGCTATTGGAGTCGATCATTTCCAAGATCTAATTCGAGTTTCTTATTAAGAAGTGGATACGCCTCAAAATCTTCGACCAGGTCTATAGCATCATCGGCACCGTCATCCATGAAGAAGAAGGCAGCGGAGAAGGCTAAGCCTGCTAAGAGAAGCCAGGCTGCCAAGGGACCTCCTAGCGCCTTCTTTGATTTCATGTAAGTTTTGCTAGATCGGTTAAATTTTTTTTTCTTAATTTTTCTGCTTTCTAATTGAAATATCTGTAGGTTCTGAGTTAGAATGGATTTGATTGTTCTTTAATTTTGATTTTAGGGAGGAATTCAGGAAGACTTTCAAGGAGAAGAATTATAACAACAAATCAGTATATGTTGTAAGTGTTATTCACAAACTTGTGTGTCTAGATCAATTTCAGATTGTTTCTCCAGTGACTAAAATTTCATCTGTTTTTTTTGTAATAATTGAAATTAGGTTGGAAAGACTGGTGGTGATAAGTGGAAAATCTCGTCTGAAGCGGTACTTTATTTCCATTCTATTGTAGCTCTCTTTATTATTCTATATTACATTGTTACCTTTTTAATTTAGTAAATTAATTGTGAAATTTTTTATCTACTGAAAACAGAAGAAGGCTCCTAATGTTGCAAAGGCAAACAAGATAAAGTCAGAGTACAACAGCAAAATGAATGCCTACAACAAGAAGCAGGTGAATACAATTGCAATTTATGTAGAAATTCTGAAGTAATTTGAATTTATGTAGAAATTAGTTATTAGATTCTTTAATTTTTCAGTCTTAAACTGGATCTCCAGCCTTCTTTCTCCCGTTGAAGGATGCAGTGGTTGTGCGAGATTAGATTGACAGACTCTCCAGCCTTCTTTCATGTATAAGCTTGGAGTTTTGATTTTGCTCAAGAGTTTCCAATATTTCCAAACAAAGTTTGTATTTTTCTGCCATTAGTTTCAGATCATGTGTAGCGAAATACTCATACCAAAATTTGATAATAGAAGTCATTATTCGATCATGTGTAGCGAAATTCTTTAAGAACAAAAAAGTTCATATAAAAAAAATATACTAAAGTTTTTAATTTATTAAAATATATAAAATAAAAAATTGTCCGCACATTGAGCGGGCATTGTTGCTAGTACATAGTAATAAACAAATCATAAAGTACATACTTGCTGGTGTATTTCCATACATTATTTTAAGAGTCGAATTGCATTATTTGTAGATAATTGTCATAAAATCAAAATATTTAAAAAATAATAATTTCTCTCAATTCATCACGTTTAAGAGAATAATTTTGCAAGTGCCTTTTGTGCTTAAATATTGAGGCGAATGAAGAAATCTTATAAAAGATATAATTAATATCAATATAAAAGTAGAATAAAAAACCAAAAGAAAATTAAAAATGGTAAGTTCAATGATGAAATAAATAAGAGAATTGCCAGTGTCCAATATATAGGACGGATGGGTCCATCCAATATGATCGTTTTCACGTTTCTAAATTTCAAATGACCGATCCGAACCGTTCAATATATTCTCAATATTGAAAATTTACAAGAAACCAATTTTTATATTTTTTTTTTCAAAATTCTTTACTATTTTTTGGTATTTTTGAAAATTCATGATATAAACATTATACAAATTGTGTGTTTTTCTACCTTAGTCGGTAAATAGTTCCAAAGTATGTAAGATTGTTCGTGTGGCTGGAACTGAATACCGCACTGAGATAAATTATATTTATCTCATTTTTTGCTTTTGCATTGTTTCCACGGTGGTTGTGGGTTCCAGGTTGCAGTTCGAGTGTTGGACAGCAAGACGACAAATAAGCCGTTGGACTGTATGGTTAGCAACCTAAAACATGTGAACCAGCTTATCATAACATATAATATTTTATGTCTATATTTAAAAATTTATATTTGGTTTCTAACTTAATTGTTTGAATGAATTTTGATTAACTAATTATATTTTTTTTAATTGACAATTAGAGTTAATTAAGTCTTGGTAAAGCCTTGCGGATGCGAGGGCATCCGCGGCGGGCACGTCGTCGTGCACCGTCCAGTCACGGGACGCGGCAGGGTGTCACAACTCATCTATTCATTTTATTATTCAGAGAACAGTAATGGAGGCACTGACAGCTGTTCTGGAAGGAGAATTAACTGTAGGTGTGATGCTTGACGGGAAGAAGGTTAGAGAAAACAGTCGCACACTTAGGCTTTGTTCCAGAATTAGAAGGAAGAAGGAAAGGGAAAGAATGGGAAAGAAAGCAAGGACAATGTCAATAAACCCCAAATTTGAGGGTGAATCAAGTTTTCTATCTTTTCATTGTTTTTACACATAGTGTCTCCTAGTTCTCTCCCATTCACCTCCATTACTCCTGAAATTTTATTGATTGGGAGCAGGTTAACCTCACCGGGCAGGGTTTGGTCAGTTTACTCTCTCCTCGTTCACCTCATGTACTCCTTTCTGGAGCAAGGCCTTAGAGAAGCTGGGATTTTCTGTGACAGTCCTCTGTTAGATACTGTGGGTTTCGCTCTGGAGCCTAAACCTGTACACTCTCCCACCATAGCACCACACACCAATTCTGACAGTTTTGATAACAGAGATGTCGTGGAACCTCTTGCAAGGTATTGTTGCATTACACTACCTTTTTCATGATTTTGCATGATGAGAAATGAAAAAGTAGAGGTCTTACTGGTACCGGAACTTCAAGGGGTGGCTGGTGGTGAGTAAATCTCGATTAAGCCTGGTACTGGCAATTTAATCTATTTCTCAATCCACAGTGATATGCCTGCAACACCTAGCAGCCTTGAACCAGTACCGATACTAGTACCGACCACTCCAGTGAAAAGCCATGTGACTGACCCAGACCCAGTACTCTCCCCTATTGAGGTGCCATCGGCTGAGCATGCAGTGCCACAAATCTCAAAGGCCATCATACCAGTACCAGCCGTTAAAATAGAGCCGCTTGCTGTTGTACCTGTTGTGCGAAAAACAAGGCAAGTTGATGCACTGGGGCAACGGCGCATGAGGCGTCCCTTCTCAGTTGCCGAGGTTGAGGTTCTTGTAGTTGCTGTTGAGAAGCTCGGTACTGGAAGGTATTTAGTCAGATCTCCATTCGTGATCTCCAGCTGCTCTCATCTAGCTTAATAGGTAATCAACTGTCTCAAGAAGCAATTTAGTTGAAGGTTAATTCATGTTGAAAAAAATTATTCATGCTAATGAATACTTTCTTCATAATGCAACCTCTCAGGTACGAGATGGTAAATTACTTGTCAATGGTGTTGAACAAGATGAAGAATTTGTGATGGAGTCACTCAACTACACGATGGTCCCAATGGTATGGCTGCTTCATGCTGGTAAGCTTGATAAGGATGCATCTGTACACTTTTAGCAGCATTTAAATTAAATAATTGTAAAGCAAAACAAAAATGGCTCAATTCAGTTCAAATCATGTTTAGGCTAGGATTAAATTTCAATTATGTTCTCAAGTGCTAATATGATTCTTGCTGTCATTCTTTGCAAGAGTGGAAAACCATCTGACAAGGTCAAGGGCAAGGACATGGCAACCCACACTTCTTTCTCTTCATTTTGGCCTAATTCATAATTAAAGCTTACTGTTCATTTTCTTCAACCAAAACTGGCATGCTATTTGGAGAACAAATTAGCACTTTCATCAAACTTTTTCTAAAAACATTTCCAATTCCTGTTAGTACATCTCCATGTAATCCAACAGAGAGCACAACATTCTAAGAGAATTACCTAAGTTCATAGGCTAAGGTGCTCAAGAAACAAATGTATGAATCGAAAAAAAAAAACAAAAAGAGTAAGAGGAATGACGAGTTTATTAGGTATAGTTTATTTTGTTTTTTATTTTCTTTAGCAATAGTAGTTTATTTTACTTTTTATGCTTGGTTGTATTGTTGAAACAAATTTGATCGTTGCAACTCCAAAACACGTGGTGTATGCTATTCCTTTTTAAATTATTTTTGTTTCAGTTTTTAATTCTTTAATTTTCCAATTACGTTTGTGTTTTAATATGTGCATATTAGCTTAAGATGTGTCTGTTGGTTGCTTTTTCATTACAAAACAGTAATGTACTCGATTTAATATGTTGCCGTTAGTTGCCCTCTCCTAACTTGAGGCTTTGAACAAGGTGCTTTATGTAATGTAATAATAATAATAATAATAATAATATGTACCACGTTTTGTGCTGTAATTTTCCTTTTGTGAATATTTGATTTCCAAAAAAAAAATTGATACGCAACCTATGCCTGACAGCAGTAGTAAATTGCACATAGGAAAAAGTATCTAAAAATTAGTATAATTTTTTTTCATTGTTTTCTTCTAATATTATTTAAATTTCCTAAATTTGGAAAGTTAATCAATTGTTACTAACAAATAATAACAACCAAGAAATATTACTTTTCACACTCATGGCATGTTCTGATTTTTAATAAATATAAAAAACATTGATTTCCATACTCATATTTGACTATTTCGATTTCTATTAAAGAACACATAATATTGAAGATATGGAAACAGATTCCTCTTTTGATTTACACATATACATCGTGTTAGACAATTTTCATCGCGACTACAAGTGCAATAGTGTCCCAATTGTTTGGTCTCTCAAAAAAATGTCTACAGCAAATTAAATTATTTTTTAAAAAATCTGTTCATTTATCTAAGATATATTATATGTGAAAATTATCATTTAATTTATTTTTGTCCACACATTGGGTAATTTATATGCTATAAACAATTGATTTGAAGAAAGTAATGGAAATATTCACCTGTCATAATAAATGCAAATTCATAAACAGATTTTTACTTTGTCATGTCTACTTTCTTCAAATTATTTTTTATTGTTGAGAAATGTATTTATTTTATATCTTCGGCGCCAATCAAGACAATATTGACATTAAATATTAAAAATTAACAACATATTCATATCAAATAATATAATTTCGCATGTTAAATATACCACATGTTAACACAATTAACATGTTAAAAGTTCACATAAAAAAGTACAAACCACAAGTCTTAATTTTTTTAAATATATATAAAAAAACCCGCACATTGAGCGAGCGCTGCTTCTAGTATATATAATTGTTGAAGTTAATATATATAACTATAACAATTAAACATATAACTTCAACAGTTATGATATTACCTTCAACAATTATATATATTAACTTCAACAGTTATATATATAACTGGAAGTTACGAGATTAACTTCAACAATTAGTATTCCAACTACAACAATTACTCATATTAACTACAACAGTTAGTATCTAAACTACAATAGTTAATTATAATTAGAACAATTAGTAGTCCAACTACAACAATTATATATATTAACTACAACAGTTAGTATTCGAATTAGGACAGTTACTTATATTACAGAGAGGAAGGAAGACGATGGAGATGGAGTGTGTGTTGGGGGGGGGGGGGGGACGGAGGACAACGTACGGTAATGAGTTAGTTGCAGTGTGTGGGAGAGGGGACAGCGTACGCTTTAGGTTGGTAAGGAGTTGGGATGAGGATCGAAGGTAGAAACGGAAACAACGCTGGATTTGTTTTCTCTAAAAATTGAAAAGCACGTCGCTAGAAATGGTAGACGCTGAATAACGCTTGTATGATGGGAATGATAAAATTTTGGATGGTCTAAAACAATTCCAGATCATAACCCATGGATCCTTATGAAAACTAGGTGGGGAAGCGCCGCTTCGCCGCGCCTTAACAGATTTTTTTTGTATTTTAGTTTTAAGAACCACTAATAATTTATTATTAAGTCTAAATTATGTGCGACAGGCAAGTGCTAAGGCAAAATGCCATAATTTTTATTTTCACATGAGCTGTAAAAAATTAAGTGCATAAGCATCATACATTAGCTGCTTTAGCATCCATTCAACATTGAATTTAAAAAAAAAAACATATAAGAAATTGAAGAGACCCAAATAGAGCCATCATATATTTCCTTCAAGCAAAAAGCGAGAAAAAAATTTCAATTTTTGAATAAATAAAAAATATCTTTGTTTCATGTATTATCTGACAACAACATGAAATTAGAATTCATAAATTGCATACGATTTCAGGCCATAAATATCAAGAGTGCAGGATGAGGCTGCAAGATACAAACATCTGTATCTATCAGAGCTATGCTATGATTTTTGTCTATTTACACATCATTTTTAACCAATTATTTTAGTTGTACTTTTGCAGTTCAAATAAGCAAAAATTACCTTCAATCAATGATGATTCTCCTTTGTAAGAAGTTGCATGTAACATATTATGACATACAGGAATTGACAATCTGCTGATCTAATTCGATATAATTCTGTTTTCTTAAAAAAAAAAAGTAAAAAAAAAAAACAGAATATAGCACATCTTTTGCTACACGGCCCAGATAGACATCCAAAAATGTTATTAAACATATTAGGTAGTTGTAGTGGTCATCCATATTTACCTGGTCTGTACCAGTCCGTTCTTCTTCAATACCAGATAATAGTAGTTCTTCTTCAGGTGCACAAAGATCCGGTGCAGTCCCATCTAAACTAATGAAGTAAAACACAAATAGCAAACAAAAAGGACAAAAAAGGAAAATAAACATATAGCAAAGTAGGCTTTCTTTCGTTTTTTTCTACTCTTTCAGGGTAACAAAATTTGCACCAAAAGATAACGTATATAATACCACAGTGCATTGATAATAACAACATTTAATAAAAGGCTAATAATTGTTATCAATCACCAAATGAGTCATGATTTCAATCTAATTTGAATAAAATTAAAAACTGATCAAAAACATATTGAATCGTTACCAGAAAATAAAATGTCATTTATCAAGAGGGTATTCATTTGTACCACTCATTATAAATATTGTGCATCTTTATTTTTGTTTCTGGACAGGAAGGAAAGGCTTGCCTGATAGATTGTTTGTGCTTATAAAAATTGTAAATATTGGCCAACCTTTCTCGATCAATAGGAGAGATCAGGAGCAATTAGAGCCCTAATTGCCATTTGATACATGTGATCAACAATAGACTCAGGACCTTTAATTCCACGGTTAACCCATCATTTCCTCTTTGTTGTCTACAACTTACAAAAAAAATAACAAAAATTGACATTATAAAATACCAATTTTATATTAACCCATCATTTCCCTTTTCCTTTGTTTATCTTTTCCCATTTTTTTTCATTCAATTCGTTTTTAGGTTGGGGGCATTATAATTATTCACTTCGTTTTCAATATTTCTAAACTACGAAGAATCTAAACTATATAAAAATGTAAAATTGCCAATTCAATCAACCATTTGTAGTGAACTGTAAAATTACCAAGGTAGAAAGCTCTCTCTCATTGGGTCAGGCAGCTAATTGGGCACTTCCAATAAGGGCTGTAATTAATTTTTTTTTTTTTACTCTCGTAAGAAATCATTTCTAAAAGATATCAACCTGCATAATCAGAAAATAATTTCTCGAAGCCAACGTTAGATACTTGCTCTCTAGATTAGGGATTGTATCAAACACCTTATATATATACATTCCTAAAAACTCATATCACTTTCATATTCAAAATCTGATAACACCAATTTCATAATAACAAAGAAAAATTGCGAGCGAAGGCAAAAATCACATTGCAAATATTTATCATAGAAGACCAGTAAGTTTAAATTAAATTAAATTATTTTAGCAAAATAAACCAATTACTAACTAACAAATTAAGTTAGACATGACGAATGAACTCTATTTGTTTCCCTGATTTAGATACTCTACTAATGTAAAAATCAAGGTTAGGGGGGTAACTGTTATTTTTTGAAATGCTAGGCAGAAGAGGGGGATAACTGTTAATGTTTCTCAAATTTAGAATATTTGGTCTATGAGACTATGACAGACAAATCAAGGTGTTTATAAAGGAAAAAAACTTGATGAACCTGAGATTTATGTGTCTGGCCAAGGATTGCAAGAAGCATGTACCCGGCCTTCATCTTCTACTAAGAGTCTAAGAGGCGATGCAGAGACCTAAGAGGCAACGAAGATAGGCGACGAATCACAGATCGTGAGAAGAGGTCATCCTAGTCTCGTGTTTTCTATATAGATTCCACGGAGCGAAGCTCAGCTGCTCAGCCCGCTCAGGAGGCAACGGAGAGAGGCGAATGAAAGAGAGGCGCTATGAACAGGAAAAAGAAAACCTAGCTAGTTAAAAAATTGAAAGGGAAGCAAAACAATGTAACGGGTAATAAAGAAAGAACAATGTGACTTGCTACACGAACAGTTATAGACCTGTTACACAAAAACTCAAAAAAATCGCTGGAATCATCTGAACGATGAGATTTCGCGTAAATACAAATCAACGGTGAGTTTTCGTGCAGAAGCGAAGAAAATATCGGTCCGAATATCGGCCACGGGAATATTTATATATTTATATATTATATATTATATATTTATATTATATATATATATATATATTTATATATTATATATTATATATTATATATTTATATATTATATATATATATTATATATTATATATTATATATTTATATATTATATATTTATATATTTAGAGGATTGCTAAAGTGCTATGCATAGCACGAATGCCCTTCGTGCTACGGATTCGTTCTTGAATTTCATGCTTCAAACAACCGATCCAAACCGTTCATTATCTTCTTCATATTGAAATCTCATTAGAAACCAAATTTTACATTTTTTTGAATTTTTTTACTATTTTTCTCAGATTTTTTAAAATACTTAATCTAATAAATTCTTGACCCTTCAATATCAGTAATTTTAAAAAATCTGAAAAAATAGTAAAAAAAATTTTAAAAAATGTAAAATTTGGTTTCCAATGAGATTTCAATATGAAGAAGATAGTGAACGGTTTGGATCGTTTGTTTGAAGTATAAAATTCAAGAACGAATCCGTAGCATGAAGGGCATCCGTGCTATGCATAGCACTTTAGCAATCCTCTATATATTTATATATTATATATTTATATATATATTTATATATTATATATTTTATATTATATATTATATTATATATATATATTTATATATTTATATTTATATATTATATATTATATATAGGGCTGTACAACGGACGGGTCGCAACTTTTTAATTAAAATTTTAACCCAACCCAATTATACCGGGTTGAAAAAAAAATTATAATTGACCCACCCGTAATCCAACCCAACCCAATTGATTTTTCACGTACGGATTATTACGGGTTACACGGGTTTAACGGGTTGTAATTTCAATTGTAAAAATATAAAAAATAATTATATAATTGAAATAAAAATTGACTAGCACATCATACTAGACACTTTGAATTCAAATAATAAATATTGACTAGCACATATCACACTAGACACTTTGAATTCAAATAACAGCAGCAACGAGGATATATAAATAACTTAGCAAAAATACTTTTGAGTTCAAATGACTTGGCAAAAAATAAATGCGAGTTAATATCCTGGACCAGCTATTTGAATTATTGTATTATTCACATGCAAATTAATGACTTTCTCACGGCCGAGGAGACGAAGCGTCCTGATATCGAGATTGAGTAAAGAGTAAATGTGAATTAATGAATTATATTTATTATGCATAAGATCAGATCAATAAATTACAACGGGTCGGGTTTGTACCCGAATTATTCATAAAAAATCATGACCCGACCCAATTGTACCGGGTTGGTAAAATTAAAACCTGAACCAACCCAAATCATGCTTGAACCCGTTCGAATACGGATTGGGTCGGACGGGTTAAACGGGTCGGACGGGTTTTTAATTTTCCTGTACAGCCCTAATTATATATATATAGAGAGGATTGCTAAAATGATATGCATAGCACGGATACCCTTCGTGCTACGGATTTGTTCTTGAATTTAATGCTTCAAACAATTGATCCAAACCATTCATTATCTTCTTTATATTGAAATCTCATTAGAAATCAAATTTTATATTTTTTTTGAATTTTTTTTAGTATTTTTCTCAGCTTTTTTAAAATACTTAATCTAATAAATTATGGACCCTTCAATAACAATGATTTTAAAAAATATGAGAAAAATAGTAAAAAAATTTAAAAAATATAAAATTTGGTTTGTAATAAGATTTCAATATGTAGAAGATAATGAACGGTTTAGATCGATTGTTTGAAGCATGAAATGCAAGAACGAATCCGTAGCACGAAGGCCATCCGTACTATGCATAGCATTTTAGCAATCCTCTATATATTTGAATCATTTGCAAGAACGAATCCGTAGCACGAAGGCCATCCGTACTATGCATAGCATTTTAGCAATTATATATATATATATATATATATAGAATTGCTAAAATGCTATGCATAGTACGGATGGCCTTCGTGCTACGGATTCGTTCTTGCATTTCATGCTTCAAATAACCGATCCAAACCGTTCATTATCTTCTACATATTGAAATTTCATTAGAAACCAAATTTTACATTTTTTTGAATTTTTTTACTATTTTTCTCAGATTTTTTAAAATACTTAATCTAATAAATTCTGGACCCTTCAATAACAGTGATTTTTAAAAATCTGATAAAAATAGTAAAAAAATTCAAAAAAATGTAAAATTTGGTTTCTAATTAGATTTCAATATGTAGAAGATAATGAACGGTTTGGATCGGTTGTTTGAAGCATGAAATGCAAGAACGAATCCGTAGCACGAAGGTCATCCGTGCTATGCATAGCATTTTAGCAATCCTATATATATATATATATATATATATATATATATATATATATATATATATATATATCTTAGATGTGCATCGATCCATTTTGTCTTTGCCTTATGTAAAAATTGGTGTTGCACCTTTAAGTTGTTTAGCCAATTATGTTCTGTTGGAATCGTATCCTTTGCTCACCTTTAAAAGGTGAGCAGAGTGCCTACCTCCTATTTGGACCATTGGATTTTAATCCAACGGCGCGCTCACAAATAGAGATCTCTGAATTCCTTCCCTGCCCGAATTGCCTCCTCTTCTCCGAACTGCCCCTTTTGGATTGAAGAACGGATCTTTTTTTTCTGTGGTTAGCGGATTCGTTCATTTGGCTCCGATAACCATTCTAACCATCATCGCAGCTCTGACAAGGGTCTATGGAATCGTAGAGGCAATTGGAGAACGACTATGGTCTTTGTTTCAGTCGCGTCGGCTTAGATTAACGATTTTAACGGTTTCAAGAGATTATTCGCTTTAGTCCCTACAAGTGTACTTTCACATTTTTCTGGTGATCGCCGTCGTCGCAATCCGTGAGGCGCTGGTGAGACATAGCTTGGTTTATCATGACAACGGTTTGTGTTGGTCAGGGAAACACACTATCATTTATTCTTATGTCATACCTTTACAACTACCGGGCTTATACCATGGACTCACAATTACCATTATTTACGAGTTCGTACTTATTGTAATGCACAAACCCAATTGTCAGGGCTTAATTATTTATCAACACTCGCACAATTTTTTAAAATTCATACTCTACAAACTTTATTTATCAAGCATTCAAGCTAAAGTGAGAAGGTGTTAAAGTGCAGAGGTTTGGCTGCGTTTTAGAATGGCCTTCAATTTAATTAATGGGACCTTTATGTTCCAGCTATGACACGATGACTCATGAGTCATGACTCATCCCTATTTATTTTGCAACTTGAATCGAACTTAGAACAATTACTAATTGCAAATCAAGTTCCAGCTATGACCTTTGTTAAAGGAAATAATCTTTGTAATTATGAGTTATTAGGAAATAGTTGATATTAAGAATGTAATTAGGAAATAGACTACACGGCTTTCTATTTCTAGATATTCTCTTCTATGTATATGTATAGGATAACTCACGGAAGATATACAGATTGAATAAAATAGTTTCTCAAGTTTTCGTATTTTTCTATCATGGTATCAAGAGCCTTGTTCCTAGGGTTTCGTTGCCTCTGATTTCTGTGCTGCCCCGCCACCGGCCCACCGATCCTAGTTCTACTCTGCCGCATCTGTTTTCAGTTCTGCTCCGCTGGCTTTGATTCTGATTCTGTTCTTCCGACAATACTTTGCATCACCAACAAAATCTCTGATTTGCCTACGGTTGGTTATCTCTCTTTTGTCTCTCTTATAATTAGAACAAAATGAGTCAAACCACGCAACAGGTTGAGAAATGGCTGAAAGTGCCAGTGAATTTATCTAATTCTAATTGGGAACAATGGTCTGTATTTGTCCAAACTGGTTTAGAGGCAATAGAAAAGGCAACATATTTGACTGATAATGCACCAGAGAAACCTGAGGATGAAGTAAAGAAATGGAAAATTGAAGACAGTGCCATTCGTATGATTTTGTGGAATGCAATGGAACCTGAAATCTTATCAATGGTACATACATTTAAAAGTACAAAAGGGATGTGGGATCACCTCCAGGCCACCTACTCAGGAAAGGCAAGCATGGCCCACACATATGTTGTTTCTCAAGCATATGCACGGTGTGAACAAGGTGATTCAAGCCTTACTGAGTACTTTGCATCTTTCAAGAAATTATCTGATAAAATGAGAGAATTGTTTCCATACTCTCCTGACCGTACTACTTATGAGAAACTTTGGGATCAGCTTGATACTCTCACATTTCTTGGGGGTATGTCCTCAAAGTACTCTACAGCACGGCCAATCCTTTTAGGTCAAACCACTGCACCAACCTTAGCAACTACATATCATCTTCTACGTGATATGTTTCCATCTGAGAGTAGTGTCCCAACACATCAAGTAGAAAACTCGGCGCTTGTTGTCGGGTCCTTCAAGGGTAAAGATACAAGACAAATATCTGGAAAAGAAGGTAAAGGATACGGGGGATCTTCCAATAACACTAATAAGAATGTGCAATGTCACTATTGCAAGGAGTGGGGGCACATGAAATGGGACTGCCCAAAGCGCCCAAAAGGCTCACGTCCTCCTCCGCGTGCTCAGGTAGCAACCACAGATCAAGTACTCGAGGGACACATGAAATCTGAAGAAGATGCAACACTGATTCAACGACTTGAGCAACTCGGGTTCTCTCGTGCCAGTATGACCTCTCAATCTCAAACTCCGAGGGCTACTTTAGCCCACTCAGGTATGACTTCTACCTGTTTTATAGCATCAAAATCATCGTGGATTGTCGATTCGGGTGCGACTGATCACATGACTGGGAACAAGAGTATATTGTCAGGCCTTATCAACACTTCACAACCACCTGTTCAAATCGCTAATGGTTCAACTTGTCATATAGAAGGAACTGGATCCACCCAAATCTCACAAGATATGCCTTTATCATCTGTTTTATATGTCCCTTCTTTTCCTGAAAACCTCATGTCCGTAAGTAAAATAACAGAACAATTATATTGCTCAGTTACATTTACTCCATCTAAATGCATTTTTCAGGAGTTGGGGACGAACAGGTTGATTGGCACTGCATATAAGGACAAGGGATTATATTGCATGGAAAGCTCACCTCAGCGAGTGGCATACTTGAGTACTGTTAGCGCTAAGGAAGCTCATTCTCAGTTAGGACATCCTTCTCTCCAAGTGTTGAAGAAGATTCGACCTGAATTTCAGTCTATTTCAGAATTAGTTTGTGAGTCATGTATTCAGGGAAAGCATGTTCGTGCTTCCCACCCACCTAGAGTCGTTAGTCGATCTGATGGTCCTTTTACTTTAGTACATTATGATGTATGGGGTCCATGTCCTGTTGAATCTGTGTCTGGTTTGCGATATTTTGTTACATTTGTGGATGATTTTTCTTGTGCAACTTGGGTCTTTATTATTAAATCTCGACAAGAAATTTTTACAAAATTTGTAGCTTTTTGTTCTCTTGTACAGACTCAGTTTAACACCACTGTTAAAACTCTTCGTAGTGATAATGCAAAAGAATATTTTTCGAATGAATTTGTGCAATACACAACAAATAATGGTATTGTTCATGAATTATCATGTGCTTATACACCTCAACAAAATGGAGTGGCTGAACGAAAGAACAGACACATCCTTGAGGTTGCCCGTACCATGATGATTCATGGACGTGTCCATCATCGTTTTTGGGCAGATGCAGTTCTAACTGCATGCTATCTGATTAATCGTATGCCTTCCTCTGTACTTGATGGTGCCATACCTTATAATGTCTTGTATCCATCTGCACCTTTATTTCATGTTCCACCCAAAATTTTTGGTTGTGTCTGTTATGTGTATGACTCTAGACCGGGTCGTACAAAACTTGATCCAAAGTCATTGCGATGTGTCTTTTTAGGATATTCGGGTACACAAAAAGGTTATCGGTGTTATAGTCCTACTATTAAGAGGTATTTTATATCTTCTGATGTTATCTTTTTGGAGTCTGTACCATACTTTGAGTCCAATACATCCTCTGCTCCTAAGCCAGTTTTGTCTATTTTGAACTATCCTGGAATTCAGATTGGTTCCTCTTCACTACCTGAGAATGAGTTACCACCGACCCCTCCTGCGCCTACTCAAGTATACACTCGACGAGGTAAGAACCTCCTTGTTGATGTTAACTCTATCCAAACTATGCAGGTCCATGACACCGGTACGTCTCCTGACTCCCTACATCTACTAACCACTGATGTTGTTAGTCCTGTACCGGCCAATGAACCAAGTCCTACAAACTCTTCGCCTCCTACATCTAACCTTGACCTTCCTATTGCCCTTCGCAAAGAACCACGCCATTGCCCTAGCACTCGATATCCTTTAGACCACTTCTGTACATATGCTGCCTTATCCACAAATCAACGTGCCTTTACTGCTTGTCTTGATAATTACTCTGTTCCTAAGAATGTGACAGAAGCTCTGAAACATCCGGGGTGGTTTAGTGCTATGCAGGAGGAAATGTCAGCTTTATGGAAAAATGAGACTTGGGATTTGTGTCATCTTCCTCCTGGTAAACATGCCGTTGGTTGCAAGTGGGTGTTCACAGTTAAAGTTCATCCTGATGGATCACTTAACCGACTTAAAGCTCGATTAGTTGCCAAGGGTTACTCCCAGTCCTATGGCATTGACTATGATGAGACATTTTCTCCTGTTGCTAAGATGGCATCTGTTCGCATTTGTCTTGCTCTCGCTGCTACTCGTCATTGGCAACTGCACCAACTTGATGTCAAGAATGCATTTCTTAATGGCATTCTTGAGGAGGAGGTATATATGACTCAACCACCTGGGTTCGTGGTTCAGGAGGAGGCATCTAAAGTCTGCCGCTTACGAAGATCTTTGTATGGCCTTAAGCAATCTCCCAGAGCCTGGTTTGGCCGTCTATCTCAAGTTCTTAGTCATTTCGGCATGACTAGGAGTGCTAATGATCATTCAGTCTTTTACAGGCACTTAAAAGGAAAGACGATTATTCTGGTTGCGTATGTGGATGATCTCATCATTACTGGTGACGATGATGATGGAATATGTGCATTGAAGAAGTTCTTAGGTGAACAATTTCAAATTACTGACCTTGGCAACCTCAAGTATTTTTTGGGTATTGAGATATTACGATCTGATGGCAAGATTCTCATATGTCAGCGAAAGTACGTGCTTGACATGCTCACAGAAAGCGGGTTGCTTGGATGCAAACCTGTCGATTCACCGATGATCCCTGATAGCAAACTTATGCCAGAGAATGGAGAATTGTTAAATGATCCTGAGAAATATCGTAGATTGGTTGGCAAATTGAATTATTTGACAGTCACTCGGCCCGATATTTCTTACCCAGTAAGTGTTGTGAGTCAATTCATGTCAGCTCCACGCACTACTCACTGGGATGCTGCTATTCGGATCCTTAGATACCTCAAGGGATCACCAGGGAAAGGACTTGTATATTCAGACCAAGGACATGACAGGATAACTGGATTCACTGATGCCGATTGGGCAGGCTGTCCTATAAGTCGGAAATCCACTACTGGATTTTGTATCTTCTTTGGTGGTAACCTTGTTTCATGGAAGAGTAAGAAACAGACTGTTGTGGCTCGATCGAGCGCAGAATCAGAGTATCGCGCAATGGCGAACACGTCATGTGATCTAATTTGGACTAAGCGATTGCTTAATGAACTAGGTGTTGTGCATGTTGGTTTGATGAGGCTATACTGTGACAATCAAGCAGCAATGCACATTGCCAAGAATCAGGTGTTTCATGAACGAACTAAACACATTGAGGTAGACTGCCACATTGTGCGAGATTTTGTTATAGGCACAGCTTCTCATCCTCCGTGCCTTCAATTAGTGCATGTCTACACTGATCTCCAGCTTGCAGATATCTTGACCAAACCCCTCAGGAAGGTGTACATTGATAGTATATGTAACAAGTTGGGCATGTTAGATGTGTATGCTCCAACTTGAGGAGGAGTGTTAAAGGAAATAATCTTTGTAATTATGAGTTATTAGGAAATAGTTGATATTAAGAATGTAATTAGGAAATAGACTACACGGCTTTCTATTTCTAGATATTCTCTTCTATGTATATGTATAGGATAACTCACGGAAGATATACAGATTGAATAAAATAGTTTCTCAAGTTTTCGTATTTTTCTATCTTTAAGTTCATTTGTTCTAAAAGTATCTTCTATTGAGGTCGCAATTTCTTACTTTTGGTCCAATGCTACAGTCAGCTAGTCGAGTGAAGATGGAGAGATAGTACTGAGATTACCTGAGGCTGGTTCTGCGATTGGTTTGTCAGAAAAAAAAAAAAAAAACAGATGCTTGATTTCATAGGTTTATCCCTTCACTTTTTGCTACTGATATGATTTTATACCGCCTCAGTAAAAGAAAGGATGAGGTAGGCACTCTGCGGATACGATTCCCGCAGCATTACTGTTCATCAACGTTTATGCCGAATCAAAACCTTTCTACACAGTCCCTTCTCTTTCCTTCTTTTTTCCCTTCTGTTTTCTCCATTACATCTAGGGTTGCAAGCTACGGAGAGGGGATGAGCGTCCAGGTGGGAAAAACCCACCAGTCGACAACGCAATCTTTCCTCCTATCCAACTTCATCAACTCTATCGCGCCTCAGTATCGACCCCTATTAACGTTGATCTGTCATAACCACCCACCCCTCTAACCTCTGCCTCTATCTTCTCTGTTGAGCCGCCTCCGCCGGGCCAACCTTACTGCCACTAATTGGCGTGACATGGCCAACCATGATGCCACTAATTTCCGTCCAACTCTCCTCCTTCCGTCCAACCCCTTTCCAGAGGTCTACTCTTTTTTTTTTTTTTGCTTTTTATCTTTAATTTGTGGTTCAAATTATGCCAATCGGAATTATTGAAACACACTTTCCTCTTTATAAATTTTTAACAAATTATTGTACATGAACTTAATTTTTGCTATTTTGTACTTAATCTGATTGAGAAATTGTGAAATTTTCCTCTCTCTTGGTACAAGCTGCCTAGGAATTTCATAGCTGATTTTATTGAACTTTTTTGAAGCATATTTTGTATAATTTGGTAACATTGTGATTTTTATTGTGCTACTGATTTGAATCCAGACACTAAACTTCATCTAAATATATGTTGTTGAGTTTTAACCGAGTACTTGCTCCATGATATCTTTAATTATATAGAAAGGGCATAATTTAGAAACAAATTTATCCAAAAGCAATAGGGGCAGACAAAGATAAATAAGATTTTTTTAAAAGATCAATTATGTAACAATGTTAATGGAAACAAATTTCATTCTCTATGTAACCACCACTGTCATGGTGAGTATTTAATAGCTTTTATCCTTAATGGGCTCTTGCAGGATTATTCTGGCAGAGAGAGTAGAGGCACTAATCATATGGAAAAAATAACAAGAGAGTACCAATCTAGACGAAAAAACATTATACCTGACCAAATCTCTTGCAATATTAAGGTATATTCTGGCAGAGAGAGTAGAGGCACTAATCATATACCTGACCAAATCTCTTGCAATAGAAAAAATAACAAGAGAGTAACAATCTAGACGAAAAACATTATACCTGACCAAATCTCTTGCAATATCAAGGTAATGCTATCATAACTTCTAATTTTCTTTGTTAATAAGGAATAGAAATTTTGGGTTATTTCATTTTTTGACATTTCCCGAAAGTCTGGAACTAACTTCTGTGTATTGGTTTATAAGTGTTCCTTATTTTCTCGAAATGTGTTTCATTGTATTTTTACTAACCCAAGTATATACAAAAAATATTATTAGGCCATTGAAAGAAAAGGCTAATATATGTACATCAGGTGCTACCGTTGAATTTTTTTTTCTTTTTTCCAAGTACATGTGGTGCTAATCCCAGTAGAGATAGTTCAAATTTTAAATATTTTCATTTATAAGATTTATAAGATGTGAGCTATATAGGGTATATTATATCAATGCAATTTAGACTGCATTTTAATTTGAATTTATTGCCTTTAGCTCCTTTTCTTACTATCCATGTAAAGAGGCACAAATCAAGGTAAGCTTTAATGCTCACATTATTAGATGCACAAATCAAGGATAGCTTTAATGCTGGTGTTTTTTATTTGTACTAAATGTGATTCCAAGCTGTAATTTCCTATCACAAATAAGGTGGACAATTTATTTCCCCTATTATTCTCTTGGAAAAATCAAAACCTGTCACTAATCGCACACTTCCTATTAATTATAACTATATAAATGTCTCTGGCTTCTACTGCAAAAAGTGCTCACCGGAATGAAGAGGAGACTCGGATCGGAGGTGAAGAGAAGCATAGGCAGAAGAGAGAATATTCACATGTTGTGACAATTTTTTTTCCATTTTAGTTAATTTCATTAGTTATTATTTTCCATATTTCTATGTTTGTGACAATTTTTTTTATACCATGATAATAATAAGTCTGGTCAATACACGTGTGTCGTTGATATTGTTGGTGTCAATAATTCATTCGACTACTATGAGGGATGCCTGAAATGCAACATGAAAGGGGTTGGATAAATTTTCTGCTCACCGTGCAAGGGACGTAAGCCAGATCCTTCCATATGGTAAATATTCGTACCACAATATAATTCATGTAAATATTTAATGTTGTTATTCTTTTATCTTATGCAACTCCGTCTATACTAAGCTTTGGTTGCATTGTTTAGTATAGCCCGGTCCCAAGTCCGGGTAAAAGGAGGAGGGTTGTGATAGGCTAGGCGAGCCAACGTAAAAATCTCAGTCATCTCTATGGAAATGAAACCCAATTACTTTTCGTTGGGGCGTAACCCTCTTAGCGACGCGTCTTATCGGAACCCGGATGAGATGATAAATGAGCAAGGGCCGGGTCGCCACCCCTTTAGTGGCGTGCCTTATCGGAACCCGGATAAGGTGATAAGTGAGCAAGGGCCGGATCGTCACTCCCTTAGTGGCGCGCTACATCAGCGCCCGGATGTAGTGGCAAGTAAGCAAGGGTCTTCGCACTTTTCACGACGGGTGCGGGGGGCAAGGAAGATAGTCAGTGAGAGTAGGATTCGTTTAGGTAGTTGGAATGTAGGGTCTCTAACAGGAAAGTTAAGAGAGTTAGTGGATACGGCGATTAGGAGGCGTGTGAACATCTTGTGCGTACAAGAGACAAAGTGGACGGGCCAAAAAGCAAAGGAAGTGGAGAACACCGGTTTCAAGCTGTGGTACACTGGAAAAGAACGGGGCAGGAATGGAGTAGGTATCTTAATCGACAAGAGCCTTAAGAGTGGAGTTGTCGACGTGCGGAGACAAGGGGATAGGATCATTCTAGTGAAGCTAGTTTTGGGGGACTTAGTTTTGAACGTCATTAGTGCTTATGCACCACAAGTAGGACTAAGTGAATCCATCAAAATTCAATTCTGGGAAGATTTAGATGGTATGATTAGAAGTGTGCCAACCACTGAAAAGCTCTTCATCGGAAGAGACTTCAATGGACATGTAGGTGAAACTAGTGGAGGGTTTGAGAGGGTGCATGGGGGTTTTGGGTATGGCGATAGGAACCAAGAAGGTGAGGACTTCTTGAACTTGGCCATAGCTTACGACCTCATGATAGCTAACACCTTCTTTAGAAAAAGACAATCCCACTTAGTTACCTTTAGTAGTGCCCAACACTTTTCCCAGATTGATTTTGTTCTTGCTAGGAGAGAGGACAGACGAGCCTGCATGGATTGCAAGGTTATACCTGGGGAATGTGTCGTCTCACAACACAAACTTGTGGTGGCTGATTTTCGCTTTCCGCTGCGTTCTAGAGTAGGTAGAGGCGCTCGAGTTGTGAAGACGAAGTGGAGGAAGCTCAAAGGAGACGTGTCTCATACTTTTAGGGGCAGAATGATTGAAGAAGGTCCGTGGAAAGCAGGTGAAGAAGCAAACAAGATGTGGGAAGATATGTCAGCTAGCATTCAAAAGGTAACTACGGAAGTGCTTGGAGTTACTAGAGGAAGCAACCGCGAACCCAAAGATACGTGGTGGTGGAACGACGAGGTGCAGAAAGCTATTAAAGAAAAGAAAGAATGCTACAAACGCTTGCACCATGACAAGACCGACGACAATGCGCAGAAGTACAAATTGGCCAAGAAGAATGCAAAAAAAGCTGTGAGCGAAGCAAGAGGTCGGGCTTATGAGGATCTATACCAGAAGCTGAGTACGAAGGAGGGTGAGAAGGACGTGTATAAGATAGCCAAGCTTCGAGATAGGAAGACGAGAGACTTAAACCAAGTGAAGTGCATCAAGGACGAGACTGATAGGCTTTTAGTGAGGGACGACGAGATCAAGAATAGGTGGAGGGATTACTTCAACAAGTTATTCAATGGAGAGGATGACGACTTAGGAATTGTGTTGAACGACTCCTTTGATGACTCCAATAGACGTTTTGTTAGGAGAATTCAAGAGTCCGAGGTGAAAGAAGCCTTAAAACGAATGAAAGTAGGTAAGGCTCTAGGACCTGATAACATACCAATCGAAGTATGGAGGTGCCTCGGAGATGTGGCTGTAGTTTGGTTAACCAAACTATTCAATAGCATTTTCCGATCAAATAGGATGCCAGATGCGTGGAGGAGAAGCACTCTAGTACCAATCTTCAAGAATAAAGGGGATGCTCAAATCTGTACAAACTATAGAGAGATTAAGCTTATGAGTCATACAATGAAGCTTTGGGAGAGAGTGATAGAACATCGCTTGAGACGGATGAAAAACGTTTCGAAAAACCAATTTGGTTTTATGCCTGGGAGGTCAACCATGGAGGCCATCTTCCTAATAAGGCAATTGATGGAGAGATATCGGGAGCGAAAGAAGGATCTACATATGGTTTTCATTGATTTGGAGAAAGCATATGACAAAGTGCCAAGGAAAGTTATGTGGTGGGCACTAGAAAAGAAGAAAGTCCCCACAAAGTATGTTACCCTCATCCAAGACATGTATGATGGTGCCGTTACTTGCATCAGGACATGTGATAGTGTAACTATTGACTTTCCTATAAAAATAGGACTACATCAGGGATCAGCTTTGAGCCCGTATATTTTTGCCTTAGTGATGGATGAGATCACGAAGGATATACAGGGAGAGATTCCTTGGTGTATGCTCTTTGCGGACGATGTGGTGTTAGTCGATGAGAGTAGGACGGAGGTCGATAGGAAATTGGAATTGTGGAGACGAACTCTAGAGTCCAAAGGGTTTAGGCTTAGTAGAACTAAGACGGAGTATATAGGGTGTGAGTTTAGTGGGATACGACCAGTGGACGGAGATGTCTGTCTAGACGGGCAGGTAGTACCTACGAAAGATACTTTTCGATATTTAGGGTCGATGCTGCAGAGCGATGGCGAGATAGATGAAGATGTTAGTCACAGGATAAGAGCGGGGTGGGTGAAATGACGACAAGCATCAGGCGTCCTATGCGATAAGAAAGTCCCGCAGAAGCTAAAAGGCAAGTTCTACAGGACAGCGATTAGACCTGCGATGTTGTATGGCGCAGAATGTTGGGCTACTAAAAGACGACATGTCCAGAAGATGAGTGTAGCTGAGATGCGTATGTTGAGGTGGATCTGCGGTCACACGAGGAAAGATCGGATTAGAAATGATGACATACGAGATATGGTTGGGGTCGCACCAATAGAGGAGAAGTTGATCCAACATCGTTTGAGATGGTTTTGACATATCCAACGCAGACCTCCAGAGGCACCGGTACGTATCGGAATTCTTAATCATTTCGAGAACACCCGGAGGGGGAGAGGGAGACCAAGATTGACATGGGAAGAAGCGGTGAAAAGAGACCTTAAAGAATGGAACGTCTCCAAGGAGTTGGCGATCGATAGGAGCGCTTGGAAGTTAGCAATTCATGTACCGGAGCCATGACGTAGGAACTTAGGGGTAGGAGCGATGCCATAGGTTTGTAGGTCCCTCTATTAGATCACGGTCGAGGTCTAGGTTTCTACTATTACTATTTTTATTAGAGGTATTATTATTAGTATGGCTAGTCTTACTATTTTTTTTTTCTTGGATGTGTTCTCTTGTTGGATTTCTTTCTAGCCTATCCCAACTTGTTTGGGACAAAAGGCTTAGTTGTTGTTGTTGTTGTTGTTGTATTCTTTTATCTTATGCCATTTTAAATTATAAAGTTATGGGCTACTGCTTGAAATCAGCGATGATAACAGTAGGGGTGAATTCAGTGCACTAGGAAGAACAGCCGAGGATATCGTTGGTCAGGCAGCATCACTGGTAAAGGGTGGAATGAATATGGATTCAAAATGGTAGGGAAAAAGTTCAAGGTTACTGTTTCAGGGAAGTTGCAAGTTTTGTATAAAAATCACCGTGTCTACAAAATTTTACAGACAGAGCTAATGAGTATGAAAGAACCACTTTCCTTGCCTCCCATTCTTGGTGACTTCAGAGACGAAATGTTGAAGGGAGATGCTACTATTATGATTGAGGATGAGTGCAATGAAGAAGACAACATTGTGACAACCAGGTTGTGGAAGTATTGAAGTTAATTTATATTTTGTTAAGTACTTAAACTGGATAGGCGAAGTCTGCAAGAAAAAGCGTTGCTAAATTGGCATTAATCCACCTCCTGTAGCCAAGAAAGGTATTCATTTCTTACGTAGTCGGAAAAGGAAGTCACAAGATAAATTCGATTTGGTTGAATAAAAAAACTAGTCGGAATCGGTGAGACAGGCTTAGCCAAACTGACTATTATAAGTTTTAACTGACATGTATATTCTTATTTCTAAATATTACATACAGCATCCCTTCTGAGGTGAATACCGTGAAATCTACTGGGGCAATATTGGTTAAAAAAAATCCTAGAAGAAAACTCATTCTTGGTGGACAATCTGATGGGGAAACATAGAACATTATTATTTAATCTCCTTTCATGTAATTAACAAATGGCAGTTTTGATATTTAGAATTCCGATATTAATATATGATTTATAATCTTTTTGAATTTGTAGTGATATCAACCATGCCTCTTCCTGAATTCAGATGTGGAATATAGTGTGCCAGAACCATGCTTGGAATGATGGAGTTGATTTCGTTAATTACCTATTTAGACTAGAAATAAAAATTTGTTTCATTATTTATAATTTGAATTTTAGTATGTATAACATCTTATCTGGAAATTAAATAGATCATCGTGATAGAAATATGCATAGCTATACTAAATATTAATCAATATTGATAGTTTTTGGGAATTACTCTATGTAATCAAAACCTTCTGCAATCAAGCAATCAGGTGCTGGCTTTTTTCGTTTTTAGCACGTTTTTTTTATTTTCATCCGTCATCACGTGATTAGCACGTGAGTTTCCTTTCAGATCTAAAAATCGCTGCTTAAATCTCTTTTCCTCTTTCTCTCTCTCTCTCAAAACTTCCATTGCTCTTTCTCTCTCTCAAAACCTCCATCGCTCTCCTTCTCAAAACCTCATTTCAAATCTGCCAAGCTTTCTCCCAACCTTCAAATCTGATCTCTCTCGCTTTCGCAATCTCTCTCTCAACCTTCAAATCTGATCTCTCTGTCGTTCTTAACCTTCAAATCTGTTTAAATCTCTCGCTCTCGTAATTTCATCATTTTTCAGCGTTTTTGTGCGATTTTCGACGATTTTGCTACTTTGCGGCCCTTGATTGAACTACTGTTGAAGTTTAAGGTAATTTATCTTCCTATCTCCTTTATTTATTTATTATTATTTTGTTTCTCTTTTTGAAACTATCGATCAATTATTTCTCTAGATCTGGGATTGAAACTATGAATTTGTATTGAAACTATAGATCGATCATCGTTTTTTATTTACTTTTACTACTGATGTATAAATCGATAGATGAATGAATCATTCATTGTAATTCTGTTTTCTTTCTTATATTTATTTGGAAAAATTAATCAATTATTGATGTAGATCTGGATTAAAATGATGAATTTGTATTTAAAACATTGATCGATCATCTTTATTCTGTTTCTTTTACTACAGTGAACAAGGGAGTAAATTAATTTAATAAGGGAGTACATTATCAGTGACAGGACTATTTATCTTTTGTTTTTTATTTTTTGGCAGAGAAAGAATCAACAAAGGGACTAGAAAGGGGGAGTAAATTAGTTGTAGCAGAGAGTACATTTATAATGAAGGGGGAGTAACTTTAAGTTCGTACTTTGTCTTGTTCACAGTAGTACACATTTTATATAAGGGAGTAAATTATTTTTAACAAGCAGTACATTTATAATGAAGAGGGAGTAACTTGATCGATCATCTTTATTCTGTTTCTTTTACTACTGTGAATAAGGGAGTAAATTAATATAATAAGGGAGTATTTTATCAGTGATAGGGAGTATTTATCTTTTGTCTTTTATTTTTTGGCATAGAAAGAATCAACAAAGGGACCAGAAAGGGGTAGTAAATTAGTTGTAGTAGGGAGTACATTTATAATGAAGGGGGAGTAACTTTAAGTTCGTACTTTGTCTTGTTCACAGTAGTACACATTTCATATAAGGGAGTAAATTATTTTTAATAGGGAGTACATTTATAATGAGGAGGGAGTAACTTGTTTAAAGTAGTATATATTCTTAGGATGCTTTTATGCAAGCTGAAGAACATTGCTATGCCAGAAACTGAGATCAGTCTATTGGGGAGTAAGTTAATTTAACATGGGAGTAAATTACAAATATGAAGGGAGTAAGTTATTTGAACAAGGGAGTTTGTGAACTATATGGCAGAATTTATGGATGTAGTTTGTTAGCATCTTGACGTTATTTTGGTATTTAAAACAAGGGCGTAACTTAATTTGAACATGGGAGTAAATTAGAAGTATGAAGGGAGTAAGTTATTTTATGTTAGTATGGCAGAGGGAGTATTTATGTATGTGTTAGTGTATTATAAGTTTGTTGGTATTTGAAACAAGGTAGTAACTTAATTTATTATAAGGGAGTATATTATCTGTGTGAAGGGAGTATCTTATTCGCATAAGAGAGTTATTGTGAACCATAGAGCAGAATTTATGGATGTTGTTTGTTAGCATCTTCATGTTATCTTTGTATTTATAACAAGGGAGTATCCTAACTTAACAAGGGGGTAAATTAATAATGTGAAGGGAGTACGTTATTTGAACTAGTAGTTTTTGTGAACTATAGGGCACAATTTATGGATATAGTTTGTTAGCATCTTGACGGTATCTTTGTATTTAAAACAAGGGAGTAAGTTAATTTGAACAAGGGAGTTTATTGTGAACTATAGGGCAATATTTATGTATGTGTTAGTGTGTTATCAGTGTGTTGATATTTGAAACAAGGGATTAACTTAATTTATCAAAGGAGTATATTATCAGTGTGAAGGGAGTAAGTTATTTAAACTAGGGAGTATGTTAGTATGGCAAAGAGAGTATGTTTTGTTGTACTTATATTGTGGTTGCAGTTGAAGCAGGGAGTATATTTTCTAATCACTTATTCTTGTTTTTCTTTTCAGATTCAGATTCAAGGAGACAAGTTCGTTGTTGCGTACAACTTGATGGTTGATAGTACTAATGAAATTGAGGTTGAATTACCTGCACTATAAGTTGGGGATGAAATAATTGTTTGTTATATTTGGAATGGCTACTGTATTACTCTTAATTGAATTTTTTTTATTGTTGTTTAGCTTGTTTATTTACTCCCTATATAAATTTAGTTACTCGCTAAAATTTTCATATCTGTTGTAAATTAATGAGTACACTAATTGTTTACTCTGTAGGTTAATTTTATTTTTGTTGTATTGCTTATTAATTTGCTCTCTGTATTTATTTAGTTTCTCTCTACAGTCAATTTAGTTACTCCCTTAAAATATTGAACACAATGCGCACGTGAGGCGAATGTGTTGCGTGACGTTATTTTCATGCGGAAGGGACGCTGATTCGCGCAGGTTCATGCGGAAGGGACGCGGATATGTTGCGTGACGTCATTTCCACGCGGTAAGTGTGTTCGGCGCGGTTTAAATGTGGTTCAAATGTACGATGCGCCCTAATTAAAGCAGTTTTCCATTTTTGGCAGGGACGGTTTCTGTTTTTAACCGCTGATTGCGTGATTGTGCTTGATTGTACTTATCAGCTCCGCTAAGCAAATACTTCCAAATATCAATACATACTATCAAAATAACTTTCTGAAATTTGACTCTTGGGATGGCTGAAGGAGTCAAACAATCTATACATATTAATTTGACCCGTTTAGTTTAGGATTGGGCGAGTTTAGTTCAGTATATTATGACTAAAGTTGTCGTTCAGGCACTCTTACTTTTCAAGAAGCTCTTCAATTGTTCCACCGCCTGCTCGCTGCTAAGAACCGGGCACCGCCCATCCTTCTCTTTAATAACCTCTTTACTGCCTTCGCTCGTATGAAGAACTCAAACAACTATTATGCCACCATCTTTTCCCTCTTTGACAGTTTGACCGAAACTCCAAGATTCTCACGCTCCTTACCCAATGTCTTCACATATACTATCTTGATGGGGTACTGTACACAAATTAATCAGCCTGCACTTGGTTTCATTTACTTTGGACGGTTCATTAAGGCGGGCTTGAGAGCTGACGCTTTCATCTGGAGTGCTCTGCTCAAGGCTCTTTGTTCTGAGAATAGGATCCATGAAGCTGTAAACATGGTGCTCAATAAAATGCATAAGCTGGCCTGCACACCTAATGTGGTCTCCTACAGTATCATTATTGACGCTCTTGTAAAAATGGCGAAATCAGTAAAGCATTTAGATTGCTGGACCAAATGCGCTTAGAGGGTCTTGTGCCAAATGTATTCACATACAGCTCACTGATTTTAGGCCTGCACATGACGGGAGAAATAAGAAGGGCAGAGGAGGTAATGCAACAAATGGTATCTAGAGGTCATTATCCTAATGTCGTGAACTATGGAACTCTTATTAATGGCCTGTGCAAGAATGGAGAAATTGAGAAGGCAGAGGAACTGTTGCATGTCATGTCTTCTCAAGGACTTCAACCTAATGTAGTAGCTTATAACACTCTAGTTGATGGATTTTGCAAGAAAGGATTATTAGACAAGGCTGTAGAAAAGCTTCAGTGCATGGTTTCCGCAGGAATTGAGCCCACTGTTGTGACTTATAATACTGTCATGGATGCATTTTACAAGGAAAGAGAAACCAGAAAGGCAGAGGTATTGCTGCATGTTATGAAATCCAGAGGTATATTGCCTAATGTTTGTACCTATAATATCCTTATAGATGGGCTTTGTAAGATGAACAAATTAGAGAAGGCATGGAAGTTTGTGGATGAGATGGTTTCAAAGGGTATAATGCCTAACACTGTGACTTGCAATATAACTGTGGATGCACTTTGCAAGAAGGGGGATGTTGACAAGGCAGAGAAGCAATTATATCATATGCTTGATCAAGGTGTGACACCTGATGTTTTCGTGTATACTAGTGTTATAAATGGATATTCAAAGCTAGGCTACTGGAAAGATACGACTAGAGTATTCAAGGATATGCTTGATCGAGGTATTCAGCCAGACGAATTCGTTTACAGTTCAATGATGGATTCTATGTGCAAACAAGGCCGAACCGAGGATGCTGAAAAGTTGTTTGACTTAATGGTAAGGAAAGGTGTAAAACCAAATGTTGTTTCCTATGGAATTCTACTTCTTGGGCACGCAAATGATGGCACTGTTGTTGATGTGATGAATATCCTTGATAGAATGCAGCTGTGTCATGAGGCACCAGATCATTTGATTTACAATCCCTTACTTATAAGATATGCTAAGAACAGGAAAGTAAATGAGGCCATGTGTGTGCTGAGCAGAATGAAACAGGAAGGTGTGAAACCAGATGTCGAGGCTTCTTCTCCACTTTTACAACTGCTTTTAAAAATGGGCCGAGTTGATGATGCTAGAGATCTCATGGACTGGACAAGGACTGAGAATGACGATTGAAGTGCCTTGTCATTTGGTTTTTCTTTTCGTTGAAATATTTATATAATTTCAGAATATGTCGGTGTATTTATTGCTAGTTAGAACGGGAGATTATATAACCAAGTGCACGTAATTTAGAAAAATTTCATGGTCTCGTTCTATAATTTTAGAGCTTATATTAAAATCAATAAAAGTGCCTGTTGTCTTTTGCTGAAGCGAATAATACGAAGTGATCAGAATTTCAGCTGAAATGAAATCAGAATTAACAGGATAAGAGGTTTGTATATAGGAGTACACGTCACTGCTGCAATGTTCTTGGAATTTTTTTTTTTTTACTATTTTTTAAAAAACTTTAGAAACTCGTTGATCTAATTTATTATGAATTGTCCAAATACAACATTTTCAAAAATCTGAAAAATATACTTACAAATTTCGGATAAAAAAAATATAAAATTTGGTCGGCAATGAATTTCAATAGAGAGATTATATTTGACGGTTCTTATCGGTCTCTTGAAGTAAACCAAGAGCTTGGACCGGTATATGCCGCAATTTTGGTACATTAGTATGCATCATAGATATTCACTATATGTATATAAAGCCAGATGAAAATGTTTTTTATGCAAGATTTCATTTCATTTCATTTTGTTTGAATTGATTTCTCATGTTTTGTTAGATCTAATTATATGAAAAATCCAACCAAATGACACTAATTCTATTAATTTTGATCAAAAATTTTCTAATGGAATGAAATGAAATCCCATGTTAAAAAAAAATTAGATATATGCTACCTCAAAGTTTAAACATTAGAAATTTGCCAATTCAAACTTAAAATTTTGTTGTCACTCCAAATTTAATTTACTTCAAAAATTACCATACTTCATTTTTCAACTTTTCGTATCGACCAAATTACCCTCTTCTTTCTATTCTCCCCAATTGAAAGAGCCTAAGAGCTTAGGATGATTAAATAAAATCGTCGATTTAGAGAGATGTGGGGATAGGTCCCAATCGGGAAATGATGAAGAGAGTTAACTTCGTTTATTTTTCCCTAGTGACAAACTAGACGAATGCAAGCAATATGTTATGTTCTTTGGTGATATGATCTGAAAATAAAATGCCCCTACCCAATGCCCCAATAATAAAATTAATATTATTCTTCAATAAAATAATAATATAACTAATTTTGAAACCCCTTAGGCAATTTTCAATAAAATAATAAAATAACAAATTGAACATATGAAGGAACAAAGTGAACATCTGCACAAATAAAGTGAGACGTATAAAATAAACACAGAAGTCTGATGCACAGCAAAACAAATTGAACACATAAAAATAACAAACTGAACATATGAATGAACATCTACACCAATAAAGTGAGGCGTATAAAAAACACAAAAATCTAATGCACAACAAAACAAAATGAACACTTAAAATAACAAATTGAACAGATGCAATGAACAAAATGAACAAAGTCTGACACACAAAAGGAAGGGAGAGGGAAGGGAGAGAGACGAGCAGAAGGAAGGGAGAGTGAGCGTACCCACGCTGGGTGAGGAGAAGAGAGTGCTTCGCTGGGTGAGGAGAGGGGAGCGTTTCGCTAGATGAGGAGAAGAGAGTGCTTCGCTGGGTGAGGGGAGGGGAGCGTTTCGCTAGATGAGGAGAGGAGAGTGCTTCGCTGGAAGGAGTGATGGCAGCAATGGTAGAATGGGAGATGGCACTAATCAATTTTCTAAATCAGAAATTATAACCACCATCGCTACCCTTCGTTCCCTTCCGCGCGCTCTGTTCTGCATCTCTCTCTCTCTCCTGTCGCAATTCTTCCCTCTCCTAACGCTCCTCTCTCGTTTCTCCTCTCTTCTCTCTCAAGATTTTTCCTCCCTAGATCCTCTCCTTTCTCTTCATTTCTCTCCTCTCTCTTAGAATTATTTCAATTTTTCAAGAAGACATATATGACAAGAAACTGAACTTTTAAATTAACAAATTGAAAACTTGAGAGAGGATAATACTTATAACAGCAAAGTAGCGAAGTGAAATACTTATAACAACAAATTGAACACATAAAAGTAACAAATTGAACATATGAATGAACAAAGTGAACATATACACCAATAAAGTGAGACATAAAATAAATATAGAAGTCTGACGCACAACAAAACAAATTGAACACATAAAAGTAACAAATTGAACATATGAAGGAACAAAGTGAACATCTACACAAACAAAGTGAGACGTATAAAATAAACACAGAAGTCTGACGCACAGCAATACAAATTGAACACATAAAAATAACAAATTGAACATATGAAGGAACAAAGTGAACATCTGCACAAATAAAGTGAGACGTATAAAATAAGCACAGAAGTCTGATGCACAGCAAAACAAATTGAACACATAAAAATAACAAACTGAACATATGAATGAACAAAATGAACATCTACACCAATAAAGTGAGGCGTATAAAATAAACACAAAAATCTAATGCACAACAAAACAAAATGAACACTTAAAATAACAAATTGAACAGATGCAATAAACAAAATGAACAAAGTCTGACACACAAAAGGAAGGGAGAGGGAAGGGAGAGAGACGCGCAGAAGGAAGGGAGAAGGAAGGGAGAGAGACGGAAGGGTGCGTAGAAGGGAGAGTGAGCGTACCCACGCTGGGTGAGGAGAAGAGAGTGCTTCGCTGGGTGAGGAGAGGGGAGCGTTTCGCTAGATGAGGAGAGGAGAGTGCTTCGCTGGAAGGATTGATGGCAGCGATGGTAGAATGGGAGATGGCACTAATCAATTTCCTAAATTAATTGATGTCTCGAAGCTTATAACAACTAGTATGATGCACATATTGCGCTGATTCTAATTGTTCATGTTTTACATCAGTGGTTTCTTTTACTTTTTTTTTAAAATTTGTATAGTGATTCTATACTTTCCAGTAAGGCAAGTATTTAAACACCAATTGTCAAATAGAGCTGACAACTTCTATGGAGCAAAAAAAACCACGACCCAGTTTATAAGTTTCCATTCATATTATACATAGTAAATAACATATCAAAAAGTGCATACTTGCTGGAATATTTTTCCATACATTATTTTAAATGTCGAGTTGCATTATTTGTAGATAATTATTACAAAATCGAAATATTAAAAAAAAAACAATGAGATAGAATTTCTCCCAATTCATCACGTATAAGAAAATAATTTTGCAAGTGACTTTGGTGCTTAAAATATTGAGGCGAAGGAAGCAATCCTTTAAAAGATTTTAATTAAAATAAAAGTAGAATAAAAAAACAAAAAATAATAAAATGGTAAGTTCAATAATGAAATGATAAATAATGCGAGTCCTTGGGGAAATATATGAAGCGACGTCACGCTCCCCACCCGAGTCCCTCCCTCTCTCTCTCTCCTCTCTTAAAACATGAAACATCCATCCAGAATTCCTAATTTCCACTTTTCACTTGGGATTTTCAGTTTGAGGGAGCAGCACCCTCCTATAATTAATTAATAATTTCGTCTTCCCTTCCCAGTTCCCACTCCCATCAACTTGATGACTTGACCATTTTCTTTCCGCGGAACATAATATAATTTAATTCAAATCTAGCTCCCTCCCTCCCTTTCACTGATCACCAACTGTTCGTCGAAATGCCCGTGAGACTCTCAGACTTATCCTTGCTTTCATACACGGAGCCAAACACAAGCTAGCTATTATCAACAAGGGACTTGCGACCATTTCCACTATCACCCATGGGGCTCCACCGTTTGGAATTGCTTGTTCAAGAACGTTGTCGTTCAGGCACTCTTACTTTTAAAGAATCTCTTCAATTGTTCCACCGCCTGCTCGCTGCTAAGAACCGGGCACCGCCCATCCTTCTCTTTAATAAACTCTTTACTGCCTTTGTTCGTATGAGGAACTCAAACAACTATTATGCTACCATCTTTTCCCTCTTTGACCGTTTGACCGAAACTCCAAGACTCCCACCGTCCTTACCTGATGTCTGCACATATACTATCTTGATGGGGTACTGTACACAAATGAATCAGCCTGCACTTGGTTTCATTTACTTTGGACGGTTCATTAAGGCGGGCTTGAGAGCTGACGCTTTCATCTGCAGTGCTCTGCTCAAGGCTCTTTGTACTGAGAATAGGATCCATGATGCTGTAAACTTTGTGCTCAATAAAATGCATAAGCTGGCCTGCACACCTAATGTGGTCTCCTACAGTATCATTATTGACGCTCTTTGTAAAAATGGCGAAATCAGTAAAGCATTTAGATTGCTGGACCAAATGCGCTTAGAGGGTCTTGTGCCAGACGTATTCACATACAGCTCACTGATTTTAGGCCTGCACGTGACGGGAGAAATAAAGAGGGCAGAGGAGCTAATGCAACTAATGGTATCTAGAGGTCATTATCCTAATGTCGTGAACTATGGAACTCTTATTAATGGCCTGTGCAAGAATGGAGAAATTGAGAAGGCAGAGGAACTGTTGCATGTCATGTCTTCTCAAGGACTTCAACCTACTGTAGTAACTTATAACACTCTAGTTGATGGATTTTGCAAGAAAGGATTATTAAACAAGGCTGTAGAAAAGCTTCAGTGCATGGTTTCCGCAGGAATTGAGCCCACTGTTGTGACTTATAATACTGTCATGGATGCATTTTACAAGGAAAGAGAAACCAGAAAGGCAGAGGTATTGCTGCATGTTATGAAATCCAGAGGTATATTGCCTAATGTTTGTACCTATAATATCCTTATAGATGGGCTTTGTAAGATGAACAAATTAGAGAAGGCATGGAAGTTTGTGGATGAGATGGTTTCAAAGGGTATAATGCCTAACACTGTGACTTGCAATATAACTGTGGATGCACTTTGCAAGAAGGGGGATGTTGACAAGGCAGAGAAGCAATTATATCATATGCTTGATCAAGGTGTGACACCTGATGTTTTCGTGTATACTAGTGTTATAAATGGATATTCAAAGCTAGGCTACTGGAAAGATACGACTAGAGTATTCAAGGATATGCTTGATCGAGGTCTTCAGCCAAACGAATCCACTTACAATTCAATGATGGATTCTATGTACAAACAAGGCCGAACCGAGGATGCTGTAAAGTTGTTTGACCTAATGGTAAGGAAAGGTGTAAAACCTGATGTTATTTCGTATAGAATTCTACTTCTTGGGCACGCAAACGATGGCACTGTTGTTGATGTGATGAATATCCTTGATAGAATGCAGCTCTGTCATGTGGCACCAGATCATTTGATTTACAATCCCTTACTTATAAGATATGCTAAGAACAGGAAAGTAAATGAGGCCATGTGTGTGCTGAGCAGAATGAAACAGGAAGGGGTGAAACCAGATGTCGCGGCTTCTTCTCCACTTTTAGAACTGCTTTTAAAAATGGGGCGAGTTGATGATGCTAGAGATCTCATGGACTGGACAACTACTGAGAATGACGATTGAAGTGCCTTGTCATTTGTTTGCTCTTTTCGTTGTAATATTTATATAATTTCACTGAATTTGTCGGTGTATTTAACGCTAGTTAGAACGGGAGATTATGTTTATTGATGTTAACCGGAGTTGCAGAGTTAGTTTACCTATTTCCTATCATATATATATTGATTTTTATTAAAAAAAACTCAAAAACATATGAATTTCTATGAATTGATATAACCAAGTGCACGAAATTTGGAAAAATTTCATGGTCTCATTCTGTAATTTTCGTGCTTATATTAAAATCAATAAAAGAGCCTTTTGTGTTTTGCTGAAGCGAATAATACGAAGTGATCAGAATTTCAGCTGAAATGAAATCAGAATTTACAAGATGAGAGGTTTGTATTTAGGATTACACGTCGCTGATGCATTGTTGTTGGAATTTTTTTTAAAAAAAAAATTTACAAAATCGTTGATCTAATTTATTATGAACCGTCCAAATACAATATTTTAAAAATCCGAAAAATATACTGAAAATTTTCGGAAAAAAATATATATATAATTTGGTCGGCAATGAATTTCAATAGGGAGATTATATTTGACGGTTTTGATCGGTCATCTTGAAGTAAACCAAGAGCTTGGATCGGTATATGCCGCAACTCCAGTACATTAGTATGAACCATAGATATTCACCATATATAAAATCTGATCAAAATGTTTTTTATGCAGAATTTCATTTCATTGAAATTGAAATTGATTTCTCAGGTTTCATTAGATCTGATTATATGAAAAACCCAATCAAATGATACCAATTATATTCATTTTGATAAAAAAATTTCTAATGGAATGAAATGAAATCCCACATTGGAAAAAAAAAACAAATTAGATATATGCCACCTCAAAGTTGAAATATTAGAAATTAGCCAATTCAAACTTAAAATTTTGAAAATTGCCACTCCAAATTTAATTTGCTTCGAAAATTACCATACTTCATTAGAATTAGGAGAATTGTCTATTCATGAATAAGGAGATTTTGTTTGGATTAGTGTTTACCAAACGGGGCGGAGCGGGGCGGTCCAACCCGCGGCGGTCCACGGGTTAGGGCGGGGCGTTCACGGGTTAAGACGGGACGGGTTAGGACGGTCCATCTTAAAAATCTTGGCCCTAACCCTTCTTAAACCCGCCCCATGTAACCCGCACGAGTTATGACGGTCCGGTCCGGTCCGCGGGTTTTTATTTATTTTACTACTATTTTTTATTTTTCGTTAGTATTAAACTACATATATAATCACTATAACGTTTTTTTTTTGCTGTTTTTTTTTGTGTGTTATTTTTTCAATACTTTTTTGTTTTTTCAATATTTTTTCTGTTATTTATTTTTCGTTAATTACTTTTACGTTTTTCCTTTATTTTTTTATTTATCTTTTCTGTTTTTATTTTTTTTTTTTTATATTTGATTTGTAATTTTTTTATTAAATGAAAAAATTTTAATATAATTATATAAAGTTACCCTCCTCCTTTTTTTCGGGATTAGCACGGGTTTTGGACGGGTTAACGGGGCGGGGTGGTTCGGTCCACGGGTTAAGACGGGGCGGGTTAACACGAGTATTTTTAGAAACGGCGGTCCAAACCCGTCGAAGGCCCGCCCCGTTCTAACCCTTCGGTCCATCGCGGTTCATGGACGGTCCGGGGCGGTCCGATCCATGGGGCGGGTTTGGGGCGGGGCGGTCGACCCGGCGAGTTTTTGGTAAATACTAGTTTGGATGGTGTGTTGTGAATAAAAAAATAAGAAAAGAAAAGAATATAATAATGACCGTACTTCAAACAAAAGTCCAACTTCAGTGCTTATACAGAGGAAAAATTGATTATTTTATTCGATGTCCAAACGTCCAGCATCACAAAAGTCCAAAAGTCCAGCAGCACAAACTTTCCTTTTTTTTTTATTCGATGACCGTACTTCAGAAATTTCCTTTTTAATCACGAAACGTAATTCACGGCTCTATGTTTTCGTTTGAATTAGAATAAGGCCTCGAATTACCAATTCGGTCTTATTCAAACTCGTTTGGTGCCATCAGAATAAGACATGTTCTGGAATAGAGCTTATTCAAAACTTGCCAAACACACCTCGTATTGACCAAATTACCCTATTTTTCTATTCTCCCCAATTGAAAGAGCCTAAAAGAGCTTAGACGATTAAAAATAAAATCGTCGATTTAGAAAGGTGTGGGGATAGGTCCCAGTCGGAACCTGAATACCTGATGTGTAGAGAGAACTTTGTTTATTTTTCGCTAGTGGCAAACTAGACGAATGCAAGCAATATACTTTTGTTGTTTGGCCTTATGATATGAAAATAAAATACCTATACCCAATGCCCCAATAATACAATTAATGTTGTTCTTCAATAAAATAATAATACAACACCACTGTGTAGAGCAGTTGATTGTGGCATATGCCTCTCCGATAGGAAGGCATTGGTTCGATCCCAGCTTCAAGCTGGTTGGGCGTGGGTGTGTGGCTACGGCCTAATATAAAAAAAAAATAACAATTAATTAATTATTATGACATTCCTTTTTTGTATTCTCACGGCCACTGTAGAGAGGAGGGAAAGAAGGTAGAGGATAATTTTGCCAACATAAAAAAGTTGAAAATATAAAGTAGTAATTTTTTAAGTATATTAGATTAGATTCAAGTTGGTAGTTTTAAAAATTTTAATTTTTAAGTGGTAAATTTTTTATTTCTCAATTTTGTTGTGACATATATCTAATTTTTCCTAAAAAAAAATTGATCAAAGCGTAACTTTGTTTCTACCCAATAAAGACTCATTTAATTCTTAATTGTATATATGATTCAAATTATATGAATATTTTCAAAAATTAATGTCAAAATAGATTCGAAGTATGTAAAATAAATTAAATAATTGATGTAGGCTTCGCATTTATCCTCCACTGTACTCATGCTTTGGCAGATGGTAGTAGCCGCAGCAAAATGCGGTGCCTCTCTTTCTCTCTCTCTCTTCCCGCCAAAATATTGCGTTCCCAACCTCTGGGTCATAGACCCGGTACACCCATACGATCCGACCTGTTTAGCTCAAACCCAAAACCCGCTATCCATTCTGACCTGCTCCCTCTCGCAAACCTCTTCAAACAACCTCCTGACGAGGATCATTTCATCCATTACATCAGAATGTATGGTAAAACGGGGGCCATGTATGAGGCGACACAGCTGTTCGACAAAATGCCTGAACTGAAATGCACACCTACTGCAGCTTCACTGAACCAATTGCTATCGATTTTGTGTGATAAAAAGGAGGGGTTATACATGGTCAAGGATGTGTTGCTCAAATCTCATGAGATGGGCATTCGGGTTGACAGGTCCACTTTTTGGGTTTTGATTGAAGCCCTTTGTAGGCATGGGAAAGCCAAGTTTGCAATTGAGATTATGTGCGTAATGGGTTTGTTTGAATGTAACCCGGATCCCAAAATGTATTCTCTTGTGTTAAAGTCTTTCTGTGACAGCGATGATTCAAACGGTTGGTCAGATGTAATTGCTTTTGTGGGAGAAATGCGAAATGCAGGATCTCTTCTTACTAATTCGGATTGTTATATGGTTATTGATTTGCTCGTTAAAGAGGGAAAGATGGATGAGGCTTATTGTTTAGTTACTGAGATGAGAATTGATGGAACAAATCCAGATATCAACTGCTTTAACAAACTGTTATCAGGGTTTTGCCAGGCTGGGAGATTCGATATGGTAGATAAGGTGTTTGATGAAATGCTTATAGGGGGCATGGTTCCTAATGTTCATACATTTGAAATTTACATAGATGGTTTGGCTAAAAAAGGTGATGTTGATGGAATGGTTAAAATGGTGAAATGCATGGAAAGAGCAGGGTTTAATGCTAATGTGCAAATTTATAACACAATGATTGGTCAATTTATGCGTAGCGGGAAATCAAATGAAGCTAGAGAACTAATGGATGAAATCGTTAAGAAAGGAATTGAGTGGAATTCAGATCATTGAAGTCTTTATTGTGAAAAAGAAATAGAGAAGGGACCAGATGTTGTGAAAAAAGAGCAGCTCAATGGCTTAGCTTCAAGCCTTCAACTTATAATGCACAACCTGCTTTAAGTTAGTTATTTTATATAAGTACACAGGAGCAACAGGCTCTGGAAGAAAGCATTCAATTGCTAATGAAGCTGTTTCATTATTCGGTTATAATTGGTGACTATATGCCACTTGAATAGATTTTCTTAATTGGCATAGGTTTATTAATACTCAATTTTGATTCTAGGTACTTGAGCTTATAAGCTGAACACCAACTTAGCGTGATTTAAAAAAGAATAAGCCATCTAGTATTGCAAGAAAGCTCGATATAAACAGAATAGCAGGAAAGTTCGTCTAAGCAATAATCTAACAATTCGATATAAGAAAATAGCAGGAAAGTGCTACTAGCACATTAACAGTTCCGAAAAATTTAAAAATAATATTAAATTAATATAATATATTAAAAATAATATCGATATAATAATATTTTTTTAAATAGTATCACAGGATCGGAATCTAATATTTCGACCGCAATTACGAAATTCCGAATTCCGATCTTAACTAGAAATACGGGATTCCGACCTTAGTAAATTATGGAATCCTGAATTCCGTGACGCGTCCTTTGGCCTTTTTCCATTTTGTTTGCGTTGAGTCGCTGTCTGGCTGAGAGCAGACAGAGTCAGAGTGTGGGAAAATTCACGTGTGACGAGCAGAGAGGGTGAGAGAGAGTGCAATCCATTTTTCCCAACCAACGGGACTAGGACACGTGTCTCCAAAGAAAAAAAGAATGGCACCTTTTTAGCCATTGTGAAATGTGAATTAAATACACATGGCTTTTTTAGCCAACGCCCAAACTTTTAGCATAAATTAAATTTAAAATAGACATTATATATTTTAACTAATTTTTATAAATTATATTTTACAATTTTTTGTCATGCAATTATGCAAACCAATGAACCATCAACTATAAAAAAAGAAAACATTAAAAAATTACAAATCAAATTTAAAATAAATTAAATTCAAAATAGACTACAAAATTATACTTAATTATTTGATCTATAAATGTAATATATTTTTGAGATGAAAACAATGAAAAAAGAAACAAATAAAATCTGAAATTTGTTATATGAATATATAAAAATTTGTTAATCTGAAAGCTGATCAAGTGAATGCAGACAATTTCTAAGCATTCAATTTCCTACTTCTAAAGCTGATCAAAATGAAACTGATATCTCTTATTTATATATATATATTTTAACCATACCTGGCACCAAAATACTACCCAAACCAATAATATTCACTGCACTTTTACATTATATTTTGCAAGATTGGACACCGCCGTGGAATTTGACTTGTTTTGTAGGAACTTGGTGGATTGGACACAATAATTGCATAAAATGATGGATTTTGAAGAAGAAAATGACTGAAAGGAGCCCATAGCATTGTAGAGCTCATCCTAAGCTTTCCGACGATCTTTGAATCACCTCAATCGGAGTCCGGATGAAGAAATTATGGTCAAAATACTATCAATGCTCGATTCTGGAATTTTGGTCCGAAATTTATACATTTCGGACCGAAATTTCCAGATTTCGGTCCGAAATTTCTTTTATGGAAAGTGATTTTTGGTAATTTTCAAAGAATGAATGATCCTCTCTTGCCCTAGCCGCCTCCTGGTCTTTCCCTAGGTGTTTTTAAGCACGAATTTCGACCAGAGACGCATCCCACCTTCCATACAATAATTTCCACCTTTTCCACCACCGTTCTCACGCCGAAAGGCGTGGGATTCCACCTCTCGCAGTGGAGCACGACCATGACAGCAATTTTGGAGCGATTCTGGACGCGACAGCGGTAGAACCGATCCAACCACGACTTCGGACGATCGATATCTTGAGTTAGAAGCGATATTTGGTTTATTCGTTCCTTTTCTCTTGATATTTTGATTTGATGGAGTTTGTATCTTATTTTTCTTGCATGTTAGGATAATTAATGATGTCTTAGTAGTAGTTAGTAGATTAGTTTAGTATTTTGTGATGACTTGATTGATTTATATTATGATATGTGATATGTTTTGTTGAGAATTATATTTTGTGTAGAAACATATATTATTTGGCATGTTTTGACAGGGTGCCGAAGGCCACATTGAGTGGGTTATTAGATGTGTGCATTTCAAATGGATTGTTTGATTTGCAGCTTATTGCGATGGCAAAGAAATAACTAAAGTATACCACTTTCTAAGGATTTCTATGGAAGAAATCGAGAGCTGAAGCAATATACGACTTTCTAAGGACTCAAATGGATTGTATTTTCTAGGTTTATTTTGGTTCAATATACCACTTTCTGTTTGGTGATCTGTTGACGTGATGATTGATTTTGTTTGATTTCTTTAGTTTTGAGGAATCTATGCCAATGAGCAAAGAAAAATATGGAAGTATTTAATTTTATTGTAACTAACAATTTTTTTCATGATTACTTTTGTCTTATCCATTGGTGAGCAGATTGCCTAAAATCATACGTTTCAAAAAATAGTAAGAAAATTTAAAATCATATAATAAATACAAGATGCAGAAATTAAATGCATTAAATCCAAATCTTACAATTTATGGGTATACGATCCATCCCTTTTGTTTCATATGTTTCTAAAATAGCAAGGGAATTTAAAAATTAAAGAACAAAATAAGCTGTTTATCCAAAATTGCTTAGATCTCCGCATGCCTTTTGAAAAACAATTATGAATGACGTTTGTAGTTTTATGGCATAATAATATTTCAAATCTTTAAGAAACGGAAAATACTGCTTACTTTTCATAAAATCAAAAAAAATAATAAATTTGTAATTTGTGGTTGTTGCGCATCTAGCACTGACAGAAACAATACTCACATAATATTAGATATTGTATCTCCCAATCTAACAAACTGAATGAGCAAAATATAAACCAGTATGAACTATTTATTATTTAATAGAGAATGTTCAAAATAGACTTAATAAACGTGGAAGGATTTGAAGGTGGGTATAAAATGACCAGCAAGTAATTGAAAAATCAAGAAAGGTGCTATGTTGAAAAGATTAGATATAGCATTTTATGAAAAAGTAACTTGGTCTTTTAATTCTTTTAAACCTAAATGTTATTTAGTAACTTTATTTGGTCTGTCACGTATGTACTTTTTTTAACCAAAACAACAAAATAATTTCAGCTAATTTGTTACTTTTCTATTTATTTGAATCGGTGAATACTGCTCCTACTTTCAGCACCAACGTTGACCTTAATTATTGAAAATTGACAACATATTCATATCAAATTATATTTTTAGATATTAAATTCTGTCCACACATTAAGTGAGCACTGCTGCTATTCATATAAATATTTTTATTTTCATCACATGTTAAAGTCCGCCTACACATTGGGTGGGCACTGGTGCTAGTGAAATAAAAATAATGCGAGTACTCGGGGAAATATATGAAGCGACGTGGTTAGGGATGAAAACGGATCGGATAATATCCGCTTAGATCCGCATCCGAATTCGAAAAATTGCGTATTCGGATATTAATATCCGTATCCGAACGGATACGGATGCGGATTCGGATATTTTTAAACGGATGCGGATGCGGATGTGGGAAGAGATTTTGGTGCGGATACGGATGCGAATACGGATAAAAATCCGTATCCGATATGTTTTGGAAAACGGATATCCGTATAGGAAGTCACGCTTGGATCTCTGATGCGATGTATTCTCAATTTTTCTGGGGGCTCACGGGGAGAGGCAAGAAAGTAATATAGCCGATAAGTGACGAGAAGGAGGGGAGAGATTGCAAAACTAATTTCGAGTAGAGATTCCATGAGAACGAGAGAATAGAGAGATTCCCCCCCCCCCCCCCTCTGTCTCTCTGAAAACATGAAACATCCATCCAGAATTCCTGATTTCGTCGGAGCGAGTGATTTCACTTTGAGATTTTCAGTTTGAATCGAGGGAGCAGCACCCTTACTCCCATTCACTTGACCATTTCCTTTCCTCGGAACATAATATCATTTAATTTCCCTCTCTATTCGAATTTAGCTCCCTCCCCCCCTCCCTTTCATTGATCACCAACTGTTCGTCGAAATGCCCCTGAGACTCTCAAACATATCCTTGCTTTCATACACGGAGCCATATACAAGCTAGATATTATCAACAAGAACGTTGAAATTGCGACCAATTCCACTATCGGCCATGGGGCTCCACCGTTTGAAATTGCTTGTACAAGAACGTTGTCGTTCAGGCACTCTTACTTTTCAAGAAGCTCTTCAATTGTTCCACCGCCTGCTCGCTGCTAAGAACCGGGCACCGCCCATCCTTCTCTTTAATAAGTTCTTTAATGCCTTCGTTCGTATGAAGAACTCAAACAACTATTATGCCACCATCTTTTCCCTCTTTGACCGTTTGACCGAAACTCCAAGATTCTCACGCTCCTTACCTAATGTCTTCACATATACTATCTTGATGGGGTACTTTACACAAATGAATCAGCCTGCACTTGGATTCATCTACTTTGGACGGTTCATTAAGGCGGGCTTGAGAGCTGACGCTTTCATCTGCAGTGCTCTGCTCAAGGCTCTTTGTTCTGAGAATAGGATCCATGAAGCTGTAAACATGGTGCTCAATAAAATGCGTAAGCTGGCTTGCACACCTAATGTGGTCTCCTACAGCATCATTATTGACTCTCTTTGTAAAAAAGGCGAAACCAATAAAGCTTTTAGATTGCTGGACCAAATGCGCTTAGAGGGTCTTCTGCCAGACGTATTCACATACAGCTCACTGATTTTAGGCCTGCACGTGACGGGAGAAATAAGGAGGGCAAGGAGGTAATGCAACAAATGGTATCTAGAGGTCATTATCCTAATGTCGTGAACTATGGAACTCTTATTAATGGCCTGTGCAAGAATGGAGAAATTGAGAAGGCAGAGGAACTGTTGCATGTCATGTCTTCTCAAGGACTTCAACCTACTGTAGTAACTTATAACACTCTAGTTGATGGATTTTGCAAGAAAGGATTATTAGACAAGGCTGTAGAAAAGCTTCAGTGCATGGTTTCCGCAGGAATTGAGCCCACTGTTGTGACTTATAATACTGTCATGGATGCATTTTACAAGGAAAGAGAAACGAGAAAGGCAGAGGTATTGCTGCATGTTATGAAATCCAGAGGTATATTGCCTTATGTTCGTACCTATAATATCCTTATAGATGGGCTTTGTAAGATGAACAAATTAGAGAAGGCATGGAAGTTTGTGGATGAGATGGTTTCAAAGGGTATAATGCCTAACACTGGACTTGCAATATAACTGTGGATGCACTTTGCAAGAAGGGGGATGTTGACAAGGCAGAGAAGCAATTATATCATATGCTTGATCAAGGTGTGACACCTGATGTTTTCGCGTATACCAGTGTTATAAATGGATATTCAAAGCTAGACTACTGGAAAGATACGACTAGAGTATTCAAGGATATGCTTGATCGAGGTATTCAGCCAGACGAATTCGTTTACAGTTCAATGATGGATTCTATGTGCAAACAAGGCCGAACCGAGGATGCTTAAAAGTTGTTTGACTTAATGGTAAGGAAAGGTGTAAAACCAAATGTTGTTTCCTATGGAATTCTACTTCTTGGGTACGCAAACGACGGCACTGTTGTTGATGTGATGAATATCCTTGATAGAATGCAGCTGTGTCATGTGGCACCAGATCATTTGATTTACAATCCCTTACTTATAAGATATGCTAAGAACAGGAAAGTAAATGAGGCCATGTGTGTGCTGAGCAGAATGAAACAGGAAGGGGTGAAACCAGATGTCGCGTCTTCTTCTCCACTTTTACAACTGCTTTTAAATATGGGGCGAGTTGATGATGCTACAGATCTCATCGACTGGACAAGTACTGAGAAGGGACCAGATGTTGTGAGCTCCTAGAGAAAGGGACCAGATGTTGTGAAAAAAGAGCAGCTCAATGGCTTACCTTCAAGCCTTCAACTTATAATGCACAACCTGCTTTAAGTTAGTTATTTTATATAAGTACACAGGAGCAACAGGCTCTGGAAGAAAGCATTCAATTGCTAATGAAGCTGTTTCATTATTCGGTTATAATTGGTGACTATATGCCACTTGAATAGATTTTCTTAATTGGCATAGGTTTATTAATACTCAATTTTGATTCTAGGTACTTGAGCTTATAAGCTGAACACCAACTTAGCGTGATTTAAAAAAGAATAAGCCATCTAGTATTGCAAGAAAGCTCGATATAAACAGAATAGCAGGAAAGTTCGTCTAAGCAATAATCTAACAATTCGATATAAGAAAATAGCAGGAAAGTGCTACTAGCACATTAACAGTTCCGAAAAATTTAAAAATAATATTAAATTAATATAATATATTAAAAATAATATCGATATAATAATATTTTTTAAATAGTATTACAGGATCGGAATCTAGTATTTCGACCGCAATTACGAAATTCCGGATTCCGATTTTAACTAAAAATACGGGATTCCGACCTTAGTAAATTATGGGATCCTGAATTCCGTGACGCGTCCTTTGGCCTTTTTCCATTTTGTTTGCGTTGAGTCGCTGTCTGGCTGAGAGCAGACAGGAGTCAGAGTGTGGGAAAATTCACGTGTGACGAGCAGAGAGGGTGAGAGAGAGTGCAATCTTTTTTTCCCAACCAACGGGACTAGGACACGTGTCGCCAAAAAAAAAAAGAATGGCACCTTTTTAGCCATTGTGAAATGTGAATTAAATACACATGGCTTTTTTAGCCAACGCCCAAACTTTTAGCATAAATTAAATTTAAAATAGACATTATATATTTTAACTAATTTTTATAAATTATATTTTACAATTTTTTGTCATGCAATTATGCAAACCAATGAACCATCAACTATAAAAAAAGAAAACATTAAAAAATTACAAATCAAATTTAAAATAAATTAAATTCAAAATAGACTACAAAATTATACTTAATTATTTGATCTATAAATGTAATATATTTTTGAGATGAAAACAATGAAAAAAGAAACAAATAAAATCTGAAATTTGTTATATGAATATATAAAAATTTGTTAATCTGAAAGCTGATCAAGTGAATGCAGACAATTTCTAAGCATTCAATTTCCTACTTCTAAAGCTGATCAAAATGAAACTGATATCTCTTATTTTTATATATATTTTAACCATACCTGGCACCAAAATACTACCCAAACCAATAATATTCACTGCACTTTTGCATTATATTTTGCAAGATTGGACACCGCCGTGGAATTTGACTTGTTTTGTAGGAACTTGGTGGATTGGACACAATAATTGCATAAAATGATGGATTTTGAAGAAGAAAATGACTGAAAGGAGCCCATAGCATTGTAGAGCTCATCCTAGCTTTCCGACGATCTTTGAATCACCTCAATCGGAGTCCAGATGAAGAAATTATGGTCAAAATACTATCAATGCTCGATTCTGGAATTTTGGTCCGAAATTTATACATTTCGGACCGAAATTTCCAGATTTCGGTCCGAAATTTCTTTTATGGAAAGTGATTTTTGGTAATTTTCAAAGAAGGAAGGATCCTCTCTTGCCCTAGCCGCCTCCTGGTCTTTCCCTAGGTGTTTTTAAGCACGAATTTCGACCAGAGACGCATCCCACCTTCCATACAATAATTTCCACCTTTTCCACCACCGTTCTCGCGCCGAAAGGCGTGGGATTCCACCTCTCGCAGTGGAACACGACCATGACAGCAATTTTGGAGCGATTCTGGACGCGACAACGGTAGAACCGATCCAACCACGACTTCGGACGATCGATATCTTGAGTTAGAAGCGATATTTGGTTTATTCGTTCCTTTTCTCTTGATATTTTGATTTGATGGAGTTTGTATCTTATTTTTCTTGCATGTTAGGATAATTAATGATGTCTTAGTAGTAGTTAGTAGATTAGTTTAGTATTTTGTGATGACTTGATTGATTTATATTATGATATGTGATATGTTTTGTTGAGAATTATATCTTGCTTGGTTAATTTAATTGTTTGTTTGACTGTTTACCTATTGATGAACTGCAGCACCATTATGACATTAAACTAGAACAAATAATTAGTTATTTAAGCACTTGAGGTAAGCCAATCGCTCGAAAGAGGAGGTTAGTTTGCGACCGAAAGGTGTAACTTTTACTGATCCGACAGGACTTTAAATACCTCTAGAAATCCAACTAAACATACTTAAATAGCTAAATCAGAACGAAAGTATAGGTTTAGTTGTTTATGTGGCAAAAATCGAGTTCCAAGTCAAGTCAGAACCGAAATCGCGACAGCTGAGGTTTGGACTTAAGTCTGGTCGTCCAGTAACCTTCACATAACATTGTGTAAAGATATCAAGTTGAAACAAGAGGTCTAAAGTAAGTTTTGGACAGAAACAATATGGATTTCGGTCCAAAATCCATACATTTCGGTCCGAAATATGCCTCTGTCTCGGTGAAAATTGTAGACAAAGGTGCTTTGGAGCTAAACTAATTGAACACAAATTCCTAGGACATTATTTGCATTTATTTTTAGTCCAGAAAATACCAAAAATAATTTATTTAATCGCACTTTAGATAATTGTCTTTTTAAATCATAAAACTCCAAAAATTAATTGTCTAGCTTTCGTGAGGAAGTAAAACCTAGTAATCAGTTGTACCGTCCCTTGGATTCGACCCTAAAGCTTAACTAAAACGACTAGTGAGGTTAGCTCTAGGTTATAAATTTATTTGATACCTAGGTTTCAATTCCTTCATCATAAACCAAAATGGAATAATGTTGTATATGCATGTAGAGGACTACATATGGATTTATAGTCTTAATGTGTTATTTGAGAGTTAAGAAATTTTGTTAGTGAGGATTTATAAGTTGGAGGTAATTTATATTTGGCTTCTTTCTCTTACTAGCTAATAATGTGTGAGCGAAGATAAATTAAGGAACAATATCGATGAATTAGGTACCATGATACGATATTATCGCTAAAATACTTTTAAAACTTGCCAACTCACAAAAAATTTTCCTGACTGTCTCAAATATTAAGAAAACTATCATATAATTGCTATGAAAATTTAGTTTACCCACAGAAGTAACATGAAATATTCACCCAAAAATGAAAAAAAAAAGAAAAACACAAGATAAATGACCACAACTAAGCAACCGTTGAAACAATAAATAAATAAACCAGACATCTTCTTTTTCTAAGTTTTTATACGATTGGTTAAATCATGAAAAGTATACCTGATAAAAAAAATAAAATAGTATGAAAAAAAATCCTCTTATAATGAGGGAACTTATCAGTTGGTATTTAAAGGATTATAACCACTAAAAATATCATTAAATGAAGTTGGCAAAATAAAATATAACCTATGAATCATTGATTAAAGCTGTTTGTTACACAATAAATCCACCATTTTTTTTTTGTATAAATGTAACTAGATTGGAATGAGTACTAAGTAATTCGACATGATAAAAAGTAAATTGAAGGTTTTTGACGCATTGTTGTTCGGTTCGTGACCTTTTTTTTTTTCCTCATGTGTTAAACTGGATTTTAATAAACTTAACATGTATACTTAGAATAATTGAATATTTATACTTAATAAACTGAACATTAATTTATGTATACAATATTTAATAAACTGAACAACTGAACATTTATGTGCTAAATCTGATGACGCGAAAAAGGGAGATGTGCGCATCGCTGGGTGGATGCGTTAAAATGGAAAAGACGCCGGAGTGAAGTTAACATTTTAAATTTTTAACTAATAAACTTTATAAATGTTATATCATTTAATTCCTAAACTACTACAAATCATCAATAGTTTAAAATAATTTCATTTATATTTTATTTTAACTTCACTTGCCAAACGCCCCTTGTGTAATGGGGATGGGTTCATTAAATTGACATAAGTACGAAAAACATCAAACTGAATTAAATTGACGCAAATTAATTTTTGTTTCCATAAAAACTTCAAACTATGGATAATTTTCTTTTTAACCTTGAATTTTTTTTTTTCAAAACGTCCTTTCATGTCATTTATTTCATAATGCAACTGCTACGTACGAAATTGCAACATCTGTTCTAAAATGATCATATAGGGAGTTATTAAAGACAGCTTTCGAACAGCAGCAATTGTTATAAAAATTAGTTAAAATATATAATGTCTATTTTAAATTTAATTTATGCTAAAAACTTGGGCGTTGGCTAAAAGAGAGCCATGTGTATTTAATTCACATTTCACAATGGCTAAAAAGGAGCCGTTTTTTTTTTTTTTTTTGCGACACGTGTCGTAGTCCGTTGGTTGGGGGGGGAAAAAAAATTGCACTCTCTCTCACCCTCTCTGCTTGTCACACATGAATTTTCCCTCACTCCTAACTCCTCTCTGCTCTCAACCAGACAGCGACTCAGCGCGAAAAAAATGGAAAAAAGCCAAAGGGACGCGTCACGGAATTCTGAATTCGGTAATTAGCTAGGAATCCCGGATTCCGATCTTAACTAAGATTTCGTAATTGCGGTTGGAATTCCAGATTCCGATCTTGTGATACTATTTAAAAAAATATTATTATATTGATATTATTTTTAATATATTATATTAATTTAATATTATTTTTAAATTTTCCGGTTAACAGTTCGATATAAAGAGAATAGCAGGAAAATTCGTCTAAGCAATAATCTAACAATGATTTCTATTTTATTTTTCCTCTTCTGATGATCATTCAAAGGTTCACTTAAGACAAATTTGTACACATAGACAAACATATAAATACACAGGCTAGCTGGCTACTTGGGCTAGTGCCTTCTTGAGATATACATATACTGACATATAACACTCCATAATTAGGGAAGTCAATTGAAGATTAATAAGATTTTACATATACAGGCATATACGACATAACCTAACATAGGGAAACCAATAGACGATTAATAAGCTATTACATATACATACAATAACACTCCATAAATAGGAAAATAGGAGATTAATTAATAAGCTGGAATCGGCACACGTTGATCTCTCTGAGCATTTCTTCTATTCTGATAAGGTTTATGGCCGTTCTTTTTGTTCCTTTCCTCCCATTTGAATGTCCAAGGTGCAACTGGGTTCGGGTAAGCCCACAAACCTCTACCGGCATTTTGAGCCTCTCTGTGCCACTGATCAAAATTTAAAGTATAAACATCACTTTGAACAAACTATTTTTCTAATAGAGTTCCGGTCAGGAAATAATCCAATACTCTTATTTGAGTTATAATTTTGTGAGCCCCAAAAAAAGCATATTATAGTGATAAAGTGATAATTAATAAAATGAAAATGCAAATCAAACAATCATAGCAGTGGTAAAAAAACTAAATAGAAATCTTCGAGAAGAGAAACCTGTGCAAATGAGGGGCGTTTGTCAAATTTTTCATAGTGCCATGCACAGCCTTTTCTAAGCAATTTCTCCTGCAATTTGCATTTCATAACAACATGTCATCTTTCAAGAGCTTAAAAGTGTTTCTGTATAAACACTCCTGGAGAGCCAAGTTGTTTATTTATAATTTTTGCATTTTGATAGAAACAGAAAAAAATATCATATCGGGATTGCATGGTCATGTACATAAACCTAAATTCATACGCAGGTCGATCACAAAAGAAAACAAGAATTATATACAAAAGGATGAGTTCACTTTTTAGTCCAATTTTATATTAACAGGGGGGCATTTTTTTCATTGAAGCAAATAAATAAGAGACATTTCTTTGTCAGGTTGAAAAACCATGAATCAAAATTTCTAGCTTAAGTAGTGCTCATTTCCAAGGAATCACAAGCAAAGTTTTGTCAATCCAAAATATTATTTTAATACAGCAAAAATTTTCAGGAAAGGGTCACCAATTAATGCAATACCAAGTTCTTGTTTCAACTTGATTGTTGAAACATAGTTTTTACATGTTAGATTTTAAGGCCACAGTATAATTAATATAAGACATAGTAACACAAAATAATTCCAACTGAATTAACCCACTTATACCTGTACAAATACGCCATTGCAGTAGACATCCCCAACCAATCTACCATATTCGTCCTCCTCATATACATGTATTGTCAAAGGCTTCCCTTGGATTAGCTTTGTCAATGCATCCTTCGACTCCTGGCCATATTCCATATTCATCTCAGGTGCATCTATACCTCTACATTTGTAATAGAGTATTTGTACTTGCTTTTAGTCTTTAAGTTAATAAAATACAGACACAATCTCATGGACAGAATTACATATTAATTAATCTGGAATCAAAAGAGTTGATACAAACATCTCTGACCTTCTTCTTAAGTTTTACTTTTATTTTATTTGACTTTTGCGATCAACAAAATCCAGTATAAAAATATTTTCACAAATAAATATTTATATTTTAATTTAAATATACATAAGAAATTAAGGAGAGTACCAACTGGGTTTAAAATTGATGTCAATAAAAATAATTTATTGCTGTTATTCAAATGCTATCGCTCTAAAATCTTCATTCTTGCTTCTTTCTCTGATTGCCGTAGCAATGGTTAAATGGGAAATAGATCAAAACAAGCAATGCAAAGTTACTTTAGATGAAGGACATGTTTCGTCATTGTTCAAATTAAAAAAAGTCCAAAGAATGCAGTCCCTAGGTATTAGCACGCATGAGTTTTGCTAATGTACTAACATTACCATATCAACCAATATGTTAATGGGATAAATCCTCTTTTTTCATGTTTGAGTGGCTGATTAAGGTGTCGAATGTATTTTTCAAATAAAAATCTTGTAGGAATCCAATTTTCTTATTTTTAGAATTAGTTACTATTGATTCAGATTTTTAAAAGATGGCCCTAAATAAAATAGTGAAATGATAAAATAAACTGTCAGCATATGTCAAAGAGGACCGTACAAAAAAAAACCCCAAAAATTAGTATAAAAATAGTAAATTTTGATATCCTACAAAATTCATATGGACATGAAAAGTAAGGATTTAACAGCATATCGGTTGATGTGATAACAACAGTAGTTCAGCAAAACTCAGCATACATCAGTACATGTATGCCTATAAATGGCTTGCTGTCACAGCATCAGACTAAGATGGTAACAAAAAGCTGAATTTTGTTACAGAAAAAACTGGGACTAATTATATAAATAGAAGATAACAAAAGCATAGTAAAGATAGAAATCATATACCGAAGCCTAATGCGATACTCTCGTGCTAGAATCTCTTCTTTGTCATGCACCCTATATTTACAATAGGAGAAAGAGAAAAGGGTGAAGATAAAATTGCCACAATTATTTAGGAATATAGTATCAATCATTTCAGCATAAATATATAATACAAGAACAGTGTAATTTCAGTGATTATCATACTTTCTCCTATTTGACCCTTTATTGCATATGTTGCAAATCAAGCAGTAGAATAAAAAATTGAACAGTACAATAGCAGGCCATATTCTGGGAATCATTACAAAACAGATGTTAATATTTGAATTAGAAGTTATATAATCTTTGACCTGTATCCTGCATCTTTAATCAGTGGAATCATTACAAAACATATGTTAATATTTGAAGTAGAAGTTATATAATCTTTGACCTGTATCCTGCATCTTTAATCAGTTTCTGAAGTGCATCAGCCCTAGTATAGTCTTTAACAGCTCGAGCCTGACGTCTTTCTATAACGGCTTCATGTACCTCTATTGGTACAACACTGGACTCCCTTGGATCAGCTGTGTTGACATGCACTGTCATGCCATCTCCATCACCAACCAATTTTGCATCCACCTGTCATCATCATATTTTATTACTGGATATACAATGCATCCATACTGGACTGCTACGATAAAACATAACTAGGATTCTAGGATGTCTGGATTATAAAATCCATAGGAAGTATAAAACGAATCAAGGAGCAAATAGTAATCATAATTGGTACTGCTGCAGGACCCTAATGGTATTAATTGAATGGCAGTATGCAAAAAAAGGCTCACAGGCAATGTGTGCAATTCAAACTGGACACCTTCAGGCCACGATGAAGGACCTGATACTTGTGTTTGAATTTGGGGGAATGGAAGGCTATAAAACTGAAGAAATCCCTGCAATGATTAAAAAGGAATTGAAAAAGTGATTAAATAAATTGAATTATTTCGATCAAATTGGAGATAATATAGTATTAGTATATCATGGTATAAAAACATGCTAAAACAAATGCACTTTAAATCAAGTAGACAAATAAAGAAGCCAAAAAACAAATAAAAAGAATCAGGATAAGCAGGTACTAGGCAGGCAAAGCTGGTTAAGCTCAATACCAGTACATACCAAAAACAGTGACTTTTATTTATTTATTTATTTATTTATTTATTTAGTTGAAAATCGAACAAGTTGTTATCTACTTTTCTCCAAATTAGACGGACCTCTCTGTGAAAAGTATAAACTGCAAGGACCAGACTGACAAAAACTACTGTAAAACCTCTCACCGCTAGTACATCTCCTTGAACCTGCAAAGCACGAGCCACCAAGCTCGCTGCTTCCTCTGGCGTTCTAGGAGGCGGGTTTGATTCTTCCCATGCAGCCAATATTTTAGCATACCTATTTTCAATGCACCAGAAAGGCAATTAATATTGAATATAATATCTTTACACTTAGTTTGCTGTGGCAGCACAAATCTCAGAATAGCAAATTTTGCAAGGTGTATAAATATACCATTTAGCTTGTGTCTTCTTAGATACAGATACATATTGACTCAGTCCTTCTGGGACCTATTATTTGATAAAAAGAAAAAAGAAAAAAACCCTATTAACATGTGTGATTGCATTGAAACATTCGAGTTGTGCCATAAGGGGAAAAGAAGAAAACAAATGCACCAACAAGCAACAAATGACATAAATGAACTTAATAATGGACCATTGATAACATACATGCGGATAAAGTCAATTTCCTCAATAGAGAAATGTGAGGTACTAATTTAGTTAATTGTTCTTGCCAAATTAGTAACCCATCCTATTCCTACTAGAGAAAATAAAATAAAGAAGAATGCGAGAGAAAGAGGACCTGAGAAGTTGTCTCAAAGTTTAGGAGATGATTTCCGAGAGCAGCGAGGCCAGCTGCGGCTGGGGACGCAAATTGGGGCCTCGAAGCAGCGCTAGGCTGATGAGGTGGCGAGGCGGGAGTTGTGTCATCACACACTGCTTTCAGGCATCTGAGAATAATATTTCCCATTTTAATTTGTTTAAGGTGAAATTTTGTGTTCTTGCGATTTTTTCAAGCTTTTGTTTAGGTGACAATGGCGAAGGGTTTTAGGAAAGGAAATAGAGTGAGTGGACTTGAGAGTCAAGGGGTCTAGTCTATAATCTATTTCTCTTTTCTTTTTTAAATCAACTTGATGCAAATCATACATATATCCTGTTTGGTTTCCAATGTCTCTACATTTACTCGGATCTAATTACTCTGAAATCAGAACCAATAAGAAAATTGATAAATCAAATGATTAAAAATATTTCGACTTTTAGACATGCAATGTGCCGCTTTTTGTACGTGCAAATAGAATTGTTTTTGTGTGTTGCTTTCTTTTTCTTTTCATTAGACATTATTAAGAAGTGTGTAGATATCAAATGAAGACTTGAAGTTGGCAAAGCGTTGAATTGTTTTAGCTCTTCAATTTCTATAGACATGAAATCAATTACATTAAAACTTTTGATGTGCGCGAAAAATAAATATCATGTTGGTCAAATTTAATACTTCATTTTTTGAACTTGAGTTTTTGAATAAGTGATGTTAATGATCAAGAAAATAATGTGTTAAGATTATAGATATTTCAATCCTTATATAGGTTTCATGTTTGCTAATTTAAGATGTGAATAATAAATATTTATTTGATTCAAAAACGATAGTTAACAAAATATTACGTGGGTATCTCTTTGCTATAAAAACGTACAATAACACTTAGAATCCCAATATCCCATTATACTTTTTTGTAAATATAATAACTGAAAATTTTCCAAAATTGGTTAACTAATGAAAAGCTGTTTCCAAAACTCCAACATTATTAGCTAGCTTTCATGTTAACAAGTCAGAAAATGGATTTTGGACGCTATTTATTAACCATTTATTTATTTATTTATTTATTTATACGCATGGTTGTGGGACTGATAAGGATCATTCCTAAAATCCATCATTCCAGTGGGAACACGCTTAATTTTTTTCTTTTTTTTTCTTTTTTTTTGGTCCCCACTGTTTCTTTCTCTCATCCTTTTTTATTTTGGTCTCCACTGTTGCTCTCCCTTTCATCCTTTCTATTTTTGGTCCCCACTATTTTTTTCCTCTCATCCTTTTATATTTCGGTCTCCACTATTTCTCTCGCTCCTATCTTTTCCTTTCTATATCTGAACTATAACAATTACTAATATTCCAACTACAACCACTACTCATATTAACTACAACAGTTAGTATGCAAACTTCAACAGTTACATATATAACTTCAATAGCTATATATATTAACTTCAACAGTTACATATATTACTTCAACGGTTACAAATATAACTTCAACAGTACCTATATAACTTCAACAGTTATATATATTAACTTCAACAGTTACATATATAACTGTTGAATAATGCTGGATTTCATCTTCGGGGGAATACAAGAAAGTTATGAGGGGATGAGGAATGATAAAAACGCATTATTAATTGCATTTTCGAAAATAACAGAAAGATTCTTGCATCATTAATGAAGTGCTAGAAAGAGATAGAAAATGATGGGACAATGGAATTCAGAAGAAGATGGTGTTAAACAATTTTGGTTGCACAACTGATAAAAACACGAGTGCAATAACAAAGAATTGCAGACCTTTTCCTTTATTTCTTACGTACTACTTGTGTCTTTTTTATATTTTTGGGGCCCATTCCTTTTTGCATCTTTAGTAGACTAGTTGTAGTGGTGCGACGCACCATTTTTCTTCTTTTTATTTTGGGTTTATAAACGAAAAGGAATATCAAGCCTACAAGGAACGGACAAGTGGATAAGAGGAAAAGTGTGATAAAATCAATACTATTTTATTTAGGCTGTGTTTGGATGAGCTTAGGAGTAAAGAAATAGATTCTTTCTACTTCTAAATTTATTATAAACAATCTAAATTTTTTACAAAGGCTCCGTTTGGATGGTGTGGGAATAAGAGGAATAAGGGAAGAAGTATTGGAAAGTGTATAACTTTATGAAAAATTTAGATTGTTTATAATAAATTTAGAAGTAAGAAGAAGTTATTCTCTTATTTTTGCACCTATCCAAACGGAGACTAAAAAATAAAATAGATGAATGAATTTGGTTTATTATCATTCGTTCGACGTTGGAGCACAGATCGACTTGATTCGTGGACTCCTCCATATTAAAAGTTTCATATCAGTTTCTATTAATATCTGGTTATTAGTTTTTTACTGAAGAGTGTATCATTAACTCATTATCATTGTGCTCTAACTTTGGTAACATTATTGAATGCTATATTATACATTAATTATAAAAAATAAATAAAGATTGTGGATTTCAATCATGTCATCAATCGAACCTTTTCACCGCTATGGCGCTATGGCTCTTGCCTCCGCTCTAGCCACTGGAGGTCTGGAGCTCTGGGCCTAGAAAGTAGAATCCTTATTGTTTGGAAAATTTACTTGTATCGCTTTGCTCTTTATGCATATATCATTTATGGTATTTTTTTTAAAGTAAAATTGATACATATTAAGAGATTTACAAATAACTTGTTATGAACAATCGGCTTCTAATATCTACAGAATAGACTGCGGCGGAATTGTCACAAAATATTATATGGATTCAACTGTTCTCTAAAATTACATAAAAGTTGTTGCGCAAACACTTAGAACTTATTCGACATTTTCTTAATAAAAAATGCTAAATAATTGATATTGATTACTAATAAATAATTTGTGTTTTCTAAACACCAACCCTGACATTTCAGAACGGTGAGTACGGTTTTGTATATTTATTTATTTATTTATTTATTTATATATAGTTGAAACATGATTATATCACTGTAATGACGAATGCAATATGACGTTTTTTAGGTGGATTTGGCCAATTGAAGCCTTATTTATCTATTTTTATTTCCCAAATGCGTCGGCAGATTCCAGTTGGTGCCTGCTAGGGTCCCTTTGGGGTCGTTTCCTTGTCTTTTTTCCCTTTAAAAAAGCAGAAAAAGAAAAAAATAATAATAATAAAGAGGAAGGCAGGAGGAGCGGAGAAAAAGGAAAACTGGGACCGAATGAAGTATTTTTTTTTTCTTGAAAATAACGAGTTGGTTTATAGTGCCTAATTATTGGGAGAGCTTGATTAAATTATTGGAAGTACTCCGTTTTACAACTAGTGCTTTTAATTCTAACCCTCATCTTCTAAACAATTCATTCACTCTAATAATATTCCCTATTGTTTCTGATGCAATATATTCCCACGCACATTTCATAAAAATGGACATAACTTTTGATCCGACCATCGGATCGGACTAAAATTTTGACAGGAGATCTATGAATCGGAGGCCAAACCGTCAGCTCGGATTGGCGATCTGAGCATTCCTTTATTGACTTTTGGACCTTCTTTACAATTTTGACAATTTTACTGTTGTTTTAGTATTTTTATATAATTTATCTTTCTAGAGTTTTTTTATTTGTCTATTTAAACAGCCGTCGTAACTTATGACAGTTTAATTATGTATCGTAAATTAAAACTTTATCAAAATTCTGAGAATTTGTGTGATTTCAGAGCCAAATCTTTTTTGTTTGTATTCTTTCATTATCTTTCTCTATTGTTCGTGCATCAATTTCAAATTCCATCCAATATATGAATGGTTTCAATTAATCATTTTTTGAATGAAAATAATACTTGTAAATTAAGTGTATCCCTCCATGCAACAAGCAACGATCGAATGAAAATTGGTGGGGATATTATACGTTATATTTTAATGATAAAGATTGCCAAAAACATGAACGGCATACAAATTCTTCCTATGGGATCAGAAATTATCAATTTTGCAAATAAATTTTTAGTATCATCAATTTTCAATCCAACGATGGTGAAATATTATAGTTTACAAACTAGAAAAATATTAATTTATGACCAAAATAATTTATCCAGAACTTTTCCATATTTATTCCTGTAGAATTATAAATAAACAAAATTCCTTATACAGCACGGTTTTTTAAATTTTGTGGTGTATAAACATTTAATTATAAATTATAGATCCAAAATTTGTTTTCATTGTGTGTGTCATCTTTAGGTGCATAACAAGCTCAACATTAAATAAATTTTACAACAATGTCCGTAATCTTTGAAGACATTTTTCGATTCAACAAAAAATAACAAATTAAAAAAATATATATAACCAATGGCTCCGTTTGGATAGGTGTGGGAAGAAGGGAAGAAATGGGAAGAAGTATTGGGAAGTGTGTAACTTTGTTAAGAGTTTGGATTGTTTATAATTTTTTTTCTTCCTCTTCCTTCTTCTTTTTCTTTCTTCCAACGATCCAAACACACCCAATAAGGGCAAGTTTAGTCCTTTTTTTTCAACGCATGATTCTGTCCAAAGCTCACGGGAAAGAGAAACTTCTATATGTGAATAGTAAATATTGTTACAATAAATGTATTAAAATTAAATTTAAAATACCGTTACATTGACGTGTCGCGTGTAAACAGTCACACAATATATATATTTTTTAAAATCCTTAGTTCAGCTAACACTAAATTAGATGTATATACGTATGTATGTGTAAATGAAGAAAAAAAATTAAAAAACCTTTTTAAATGTATATACGCATTGCTTTCGGCAAAGGATAGATGCATTGAAACGGAATAATTAAGCAGGCCGTAATCTTGACGGCTCGAAATAGACCCCATGTCACAACAGGCCAGTACTATCAAGGGTCAATCATCTTACTAGAGTTAACTACTTATAGGCTCCGTTTGGATACGTGTGGGAAGAAGGAATGAAAATTTATTATAAACAATTCAAACTTTTCACAAAGTTATACACTTCTCAATAATTCTTTCCACTTCTTTCCTTCTTTCCTTCTTCCCACACCTATCCAAACGGAGTCTAAGAGTTTCCCTTAACTACTATCAACAGCCCAGTACTATCAAGGTTCTATCTCTAACTATGACAAGCAAGTGTGTGTCGTCTCTTCGTTTCATGACATGTTGTATTATATCTAGTATGCCAACAACTTTTGGGTGTGTTTGGATTTTGGAAGCTCCCGTATAAGGGAAATGAATAAGACAAAAGGGCTCTTTCTCTCTCCTCTCTCCTCTAATTCCATTCTTATTCAATTATTCAGAATAAGATTTATTCAAATTGTGTTTGATTTCATTCGGAATAGGTCTTATTCGGAATAAGTCTTATTCCATTGCATCCAAACACATCCAGTTTCTACGACTTCTCTTGCTTATTTGAATTTAGCCATGCTGGTGGTGGACTGGTACTGGTTCGAAAAATTTAAAAATAATATTAAATAATATAAAATATTAATAATAATATCAATATAATCAAAATTATTTAAATAATATCATAAATACGGAATTTCAAATTCAGACTATAATAACCTTAGTTACGAATTTCTAGAAACCGTAACAGACTAGTTACGGAATCTTGAAATCCGTAACTAGCTTCCGTAACTACTCTAACATTTCAAAGTGTTTTCAGGATGGGAAATCATTCGGAAGGAGAGAATATTAAATGGGATATAATAAGAAATGGGTTAAGTTGGACTTTTGTCTTTTTCTTTGTCATTTATACATAGTTGGCGAGTAGGGCTGGCAACGAGTTGAGCTTGAGCGAGCTAATCTTAGCTCAAGCTTGATTTAAAATTAATTCGAGTTTTGTCGAATCGAATCGAATTTGTATCGAGTTTCTTAACGAGCTCGTCGAGCTAAATTATAGTACTTTTTACATATATTTTCAAGCAACTAATAAACAAATTAATTAATATTTATCAATTTTAATATTATTTTTATTCATAAACTAGTATTTTATTCATTTTATAATAATATTTTAAATAAAAATAGCATTTATATGTAATAAAAAATATATATCAAATTATGTACTAATATATATAAATTAGTTAACAAAATTATATTTCGAGCCAATTTCGAATTAATTTCGAGCGAGTCGAATTTTGCTTCGAGTCCAAATGTATCGAGCCAACGTCAAATCGAGTCGAATTTTTCTCGAGCGAGCCACGAGTCACGAGCTTTTTTGCCACCCCTATTGGCGAGAGAATATTAAACTAGTATACCAACAACTTTTAACTTACATTTTATAAATAATGATTATATTAATTAAATTATACATATTACACAGTAGTAATATTACAAAATATACATTAGCAATTAAAAATGATTATGCAAACTATAATTTATATGTATATTATATAGCATGACATTTGTAAAAACCCGAAGAATACTAATTATAAGATGATCTAATAAAATGAAAATTTTCACGCAAACAAATAAATACAAATAAATACGATTAAAAATCTAATTCCTTTAATTAGCGGATAATCGACTCCCATAAAAATTAGAAGTCAATTTCATTTTGAATCCGATATAAAAATTAAATTTCGGCCATATACAAAATCTTCAGAAAAATTTGTACTCAAATATCTAGTTTATATTATAGAAATTCAAATAACTACTTTTATAAATTATCATGAGTTGAAATTTGCGTTAAAATTCATTTTCCACTATTGTTGTTATCAATTTCCTAATATTCCTTTGTTCTGGACCGTAGGATCGAGTTTAGAAAACTCTGAATTATCTGAGCCGTCCGATCCATCTCCTTCTCTCCCCTTTTATCTCTTCTCCTCTCTATCTCTCTTCTCTCTCCGAAGCGGGTCATCTCTCCACCCGTTCCCCTCTTCCTTTGCTCTTCGCCAATCAGAGGCGACTCTCGATTAATCCGCTTCTCTCTCTCTCGCCAAACTCTCGACCCCACTCAATCTCCTTCTCCCCCACTCCTCCCTTCCTGTCGATTGGCTGAGACCCCACTCGAGTCCCTCTCGACAACATGTTGCGCTGTCCCCTCTCTGCTCCATACCTCTTCCTCTCATCCAATCCGATTGGAGCCCCCACTTGGTGCCTGGTCTTGCCCCCTAATTTCTCATAAGCCGAGAAATTCACCCTTGACCCAAACCCTACCATCACATCTCTTGTCCTCTCTCCCTCTGCCACCTCAGCATCTCAATTGCCCCCACTCTCCATCTCCATTCCATTTAAGTCACCCCTCTCTCTTCTCTCTACTCAGACCCAGCACAGAACAGATACAAAGAAAGGAAATAATAAAAGAGTAAGAGAGAGAGAGAGGTGGAGGCTGGCGACTGGGGTGGAGACGGCGACGGCGGTCGACGAGGTTAGGTGGTGGAGCTGACGGGAGGTGCAGTGGTGGTGCTGGCTTAACTTGATTCTCCTCCCAACTTGCTTAGTTGCTTCCACTTCCCTTCTCAGCTTGGTAACCCCTTTTCTCCTTCACCTCTTTGATTATGTTGGCTTGCCTCTGTGTTTGACCGAGACAATGTGATGCTTGAAACATGATCTGTTCTTGTTGAATGCCTGAGTAAATTCTGTGTTGATGAATGCTTGTGACTGCCCCTTGGTAGGGAACTGTAATTGTGCTGTCTCGGAATTACTTTGAAGTGAACTGTTAAGTAGTTGAGATCAGTTTAAATCCCTCCCTTCTTTGATATGTTCATCAATTTAGATACTTAAAAATCTGTTTAAATACATTCCTCCTTTGATCTTTGGTTTGGTCGAGGTGTTAGACACTGTACATGCTTGTTCAGGCCTATAATTTTGTGTGTAATACCTTCCTAAGGCTTTATGTTGCTTGTTGATGCCTCTGGTACACGGTATAGAGCTGGTTCAGGCTCTGTACAAGTTTGGTACATGTAAAATCTGTCCAGGGACCTTTGTGTGAAGTATTTTGCTGCTAGGGACTTGTTCGTAAATATCTTTGAACTGATTTTCGGTCTGTTTTGAATTAATACTGTTAGTAGGGACTGTTGGGTAAATTTTAAGAAAATAAAATTAATTCAGGGTCTTTAGTGTAAAGTCTCTATGTATTTGGATCGGATTCCATTTCTGGTGATGGGTTTCGGATTTGATCCTCGGAACCCGTTGTGATCCGGATCCGGTTGTATCCTTGTTTTCCGTGTGGGCTGTGTGTTTATCTCTGGGCCATTCGGCCTGTCTCCTTGTGGGCCTTTTTCCTTTGTTTGAATCCGTATGGATTTTCTCGTAGGCTCTGTGATTTACTTCTACGTGCCCATTTTGTGTTGTTGGCTGATGATGTTCTAAACCGAATTATATAAGTTGGATTTTGAGATAAATAAAACTAGAAATTGGAAAATGAAACTAGAACTATTTGATGACTTGAATGAATGGTTTGAATATCAAAGTACGGGATTTTGGCTGAGAAATAATTAAGTCGGATTCGAATTTTGCTTGTTGGCTTTTAAATGGGAGATGATTAAAATGTTCAAAAAACAATTCTTTACAGATACTATGATATAATCGGACAATATATGATCCCAAACCCAAATCAATTAAACTAAGTTTTCTCTTATTTTCTTTATTATTTAGTTAAAGTCTTTTAAATAAAGTTTATTTATTTTAGAAAGATTAATAATGAAATTTCATACTTAATTAAAACACTGTTAGAAATTAATTAAACTTGTTAATTGTTATTTATCAAATTAATGTGATGCGTCTATTTATCGTGTAGTTAAGACTTGTACGAATCGTCACAACGCCTATCTTCACATTGTTTTATAAATTAAAGTGCAGCAAATTAATTCTAAAAGTGATCCCAATACTATTAAATCTAACTTTCTACACAATAATTTATGAAACAAACTATAGCAAAATATTTCTAAAATTCTCTTAGGTTAGCATTTCTTCACAACCAGTTAAGTGGAACTTTGTCAGATTATTTATAGAAAGTAATTAATTAAGATAACATATTTTAAAACATAATCCCTTTCAGAAAGTCTAAGTCTAAATACCATAGTAATATGAACCTAGAACCAATAGAGGGTCAATTTAGAAATCGTTAGTTTAAGTGTTTCGTTTGTAAGTTCGTTTCTTAAGTTAAGTCTTTAATCTTGGTCAGGTGACCAGCAGGACTACTCGAGTTTAGCTGAGGACGCTTTTCCTGAGTACGAGGGAGGTGACGCAGGGCAGGACTTCACCGACCCTCCAGCTGAGTAGTCACTCCTGCACCCTACTTTTCAGGTGTGTGGATTGCCTTAGGTTTTGTTTAAACTTTGGATTAAGGATTAGATCATTAATTAACTGTGTGCATATCATGTCATTAACATTAAGTAAACAGTTAAGAGCATGTCATTAATTAAAGATTAGCTTTGCATATATAGGATATGCATCCATATTAATTAAGTGATTAATAACTTAAAGTACCCTTAATCAACGCTTGCATCTGGTAAGGTACAGGATAGTGAGACCGAGTGAGATAAGAGCGTTTTGCACGCGATCTCCATTATCGGGAGATTGCACCTCAGCCATTGCCGATGGTCTCCTTATAATAGCGATCTCGAGCAACGCGTTACTGATGATCACTCAACAGACCGACCTTCAGGCGGTACTGCGGTCACTTGGTAGTTTATTATTATTGTTAGGTTATTTGTATATATATTCTCGCTTGCTTGGATTGGACTCTATGGGGTTGTTTGCCACTTATTTATTAGACTACCTCTCGACCTCCCACGTTTCACTACCGGTATTGACCTACTCCTCGACGGGGGCTGTAGGGTTGGAGCTGGCCTACGGGGCTTCGGGGTATGATTCTCTATGCAGAATGTAGGTAGATCTACTTTAGGCAAAGTCCATGTCATATTGGGATATGTGAGACTTGATTCTGGATTTTGTTACGCTTATAATGGATTATTGAGTGTGGGTGCTTGACTCTCGTATTATTATGATAATTAACTTGCTATATTATTATCCGTTTCTCCAGAAACTTTTATATTTCTTTTGGCATGACATGTTTGGTATAGTATTATCATAATTACACTTAAATTGCACTTAGCTTCCGCATTTAATTTAGGATCTTAAAAGTATTTAAGTATGGTTTAGTTCTAACTTTAGTTTAGCCAGAACCTCGATGTCTTTCCTTACTGTTTCACTGAGTATTCGCGTACTCAGCCCACATAATTGCTTGTGGAGCAGGTTCAGGTTTGGTGGAGCTTGAAGATGAAGTTTTAGTCGAAGACCAGACCGAGCTGGATTAGTTATTATCATGTTATGTTTTGTTTATCTATTGGCTGGAAATTTTGTTATGTAAATACTTTACCAGCCCCTTTTGATGTATGAACAAATCATCCCTTATTATGTGATATTTATTGTGATTATTTTTATGTTGTGATACGATTTATCAGCCTTACGTGGACACAGTAGAGTGTGTTTGCGTGGCGGGGTTGTCCTCCTCGAATGGTGATTTGGTTCGGGGTGTGACAACATTAGAAAATAAAGTATAATAATTGTGGTAATAATAATTTATAAATTACATAGTATAATATTATACAATAAATTATAATAGTTAATAGGGATCATGAGATTGTAATTGAAAAAAATAATATAATACTATACAATAATATACAATGATTCTAATAGATAATACACAATTAAAAAAGGCGTCGCTGGATTTCTTATAATAATTCAAGCTTTCATTTAAAATTTGATGCAAATATGAATTTAGGAAAGCGCTCAAATGATTAAAAAGATAAGACACGTTTTTGTGAATTTTGAAGAAATATTTGATGATAGAAATATTTCAAAAATTGTATAGCACAAAATTAGATAAAATTTAGCTCTTTATAATTCTGTGAGCATGAATATTAAATAGGATAAAAAAATTAGGAAGAACTTTAAATACCCAAATATCCAAAATTAAACAAATTTGAGATGCTGTCAATAGTTCTCCATATATTTATATAAGTCCATAATTAAAAAATTCTACATGACAAAATTCTCTGTATATTTGTAAATAAGTACATAAATTTAAATAAAGAAATAAATTTTTAAAAACTTTCAAACAATCAAAGAATGAAACTATAATAGAGATTAAATTTGATGAGGCTTAGAAAATAATTTAAAATATTTTATAGTCTATAATTAGAAAATATTATATGACGGGATTCCTCATATATCTGCGAGCAATTATATAAATTTTCACAGTCAAATAATTTTTTGAAGCCCTCAAAACAATTAAAAAACAAAACTATATTTTTCTCAAATTGAACCATCCAATTAATAGAACCTTTTAATTAAAAAAACAACATTGACGCCTATGTTGTTATTCATTACGTACAACGAATAATGAGTATTTTTTTAATTAAATAGTTTAAAAATTAGCTTAACACCACAATAAACTAGTGTTCTTCAAAATGACAAGACACAATCGTGTTGGCACGACACAACACGGCACAAATACAAAATTGACACAACACGATCGTGTTATTGTGTCGTGTTGAGACATTAGAAAGTTTGGCGCAATTCAACACGACACGATTCGACACGAAAAATAACATGAACACGAATTAACACAACAGCTCAACACAAATTTAATTATTACTAATGATTATTTAAACAAAATTAATAATTTAATTTCAATTTATAATACTACATATTATTTACCATCATTTAAATCATAATATTGTTTTAATCTAATTATTATTTTTTATAAAAAATATTAATAAAAAGTTTAAACTTAATCAAATAATAAATTATGACATTTAGTAATTTTTCTCTTATTTTTAATTTTTTAATATATTTAATTTAAAAAATAATAAAATAATCTACCACGATATGACACGACTAATGATCGAGTTGCAAACCTAGTCAAATTTACCTTGTTTTACCTGATTTAATCTATCGTAGTAAAGCTAAGGGTCGAATCACAGGGACGGTTCAATTAGTTCTTACTTAAATTTTCTTATTTAATTAAACCTAGGGTATAAAAACAATTTATGGTACTAGAAACAATTAAAATTGAAGTTCAGAAAATAATTTGCTGATTGAAATTTAAATCTTAAAGTTGACTTAGCGATTAAGAGAAGGGCTTAGGGGGTTTAGGTCAAGAACTTCACCTATGTTGCAGGTTCCAAACGGTCCGTCTGATCTCTCAGACGGTCCGTTTGAACCTCGTGCTGAGGATTATTTAAAGGAATTTAAGCTATTTCATATGCAGATTTATTGCTTAAACTTAATTCCCATATTCTAACCATCGTTCAATTCTGGTACTTTAATTCAAGTCAATTTATCAATTAAAATCTCTAAGTTTGGTCATCACCAATACCTAAAGGCTTTAAAATCTATCTTTCATTCAAAGGACATCTTATAACCATCGTTACAAGAAAGGTTCACCTATCGGTTACTCAATCCCAGTTTCATTCATCAATTACTTCCATCCTCAATTAAGCTATTCACAAATCAACTAAGGTATAGATTATTGCAATCAAATTAGACAAGGCCTTAATCTAATAGATCCTAATCAATTCTACCTAAGCAATTCATGAAATCACATGGCAATTAGAAATCCAAAGATAGAAATCATATGAAAATATCAAAAGCTCCAACTAATCAAATCCAAAAGCAACAACATAAGTTAGGTTCCCTACCATTGCCCCTAAGAAACAACTTAGTCTATCATAGTATCAAACATCATAAATAAACAAGGTTTCTCCACAATCATAGAGTTAAAGAAAGATTACAACAAAAATCAATCTTCTCTCCTTCTGTTTCTGCAACCTGGCGTCTTCAAACGGACCGTCTGATCTCTCAGACGGGTCGTTTGGCTCTGATTTCTGCTAGGGTTTTGAAGCTTTTCTTCTCTAAAATCGACTCTCTTCTTTTTCCTGGCTTCTCCTCTCCTTAAATAACTTCAAATCCTCTCTAAGGTCGGTGGAAAAACTGTCAGGAATCGTGCCAAAGTGGGGAGAGTTGAAAATAGAATCAGTTTCCTCCAAAATAGGACCTGCCCTGAATTAGTCGGTTCTGGAACAGCCAAACGGACCGTCTGGGACTCCAGACGGGTCGTCTGACGGCAGTCTGGGCTGGGCTGAAATACTGACTGGGCCTATCTCGAATTCTTTCATCAAAAGTCGCCATAAATCATCAGAAACAACAAAAAAAATCATCGCGGAGAACCTGTAAACACACGGAGCAATAGCAGTACCTAGCTTCTACCTAAAATCAACGATTTATCATCAAAATATGCAATATTAAACCAAATAGTAGACCTAATTAGGGTTGAAATATATGCATAAAATCCGCTGATCAACTAACACGACGTGTCGTGTCAAAATACTTGTTGTGTTGTCTCTTCTATGCACTAAGCACGACACGATATGATTAAAAAGGTAATTCGTGTCAACACGACACAACACGAGACTCTAACACGATTGTATTTGACACGACACGCAGGATTGGAGAATACTACAATAATCTAGTTTTGTCATAATATCTCACAATTTAGCATTATATTATTTAATGAATATTTAATGTCGAAACCAGATAAGTAAATTTAATTTAAGTGCAAAATATAATATATGAGAGTTTTCTGTAGCCCGTATTTAATTATTGATTTGTGTTCAAATATTCGGGACAGTTCCCACTGCTTTTAGCACTTTTAAAATGATTTTAATACTTCAATTGATTTGTCGGAAAGAGTGCGAACAGAAGTAAATTTTGAGTAAATAGCTATAAAAGATGTAGTTACGGAATTCAGGATTTCATAATTAGTCTGTTACGGAATTCCAAATTCCGAAATCTGAGATTTCATAATTGTGATACTATTCAAATAATTTTGATTATATAGATATTATTGTTATTATTATTATTATTATTATTATTATTATTATTATTTTAATATTATTTTTAAATTTTTCGGGGTACTGGTACTCTGGTAGAGTGGTAGCATATTAAACACAGACAGGCAATGAGGTAAATAGCCCATTGAATTCGTAGTAGGCCCATTATCAAGTAATTTTCACTATTATTACATTCTCAGACATGAAATAGCCCAAACTTGATTGGGCCTAATTCCAGGGTCAAAGTTTCTAAGGATTGACGAAAAAGCGAAACCAACATGCTTTATTTATTATTTTCTTTTTGAAAACTAATAAAAAATCATTTCTTCTAATTTCACATTGCTTGGTTGGATTCTCTCCAGAAATGCCAGTTCAATCCAACCCATCAGAGCCGTTTATCCTTACAAATGGGTCAGATCGATGCTCGATGCTAGTACAACTGTCAAATACTGTACCTCACAATGTTTTTACCACAATTAACTGATTCCGTAGTCTGTACTTGTAAAATGAAAAAAAAAAACATAATTCTGAGTTCTTCCATGGACCATTCTATTCTTATTTGTTATTATTTGGAACTGGGTTTTGAAGGGGGCTTAATTTATTTATTAGTTATTTATCTTAAAATTGAGGCCTAATTTGGTACCGCTTTTGTTTTACATATATTACAAACAAATGTTGCTGCGAATCTGCGAAGACCTAGAAATGATGTTTGTTTTAAGCAATATCTAAGAGGTTTGTTTTTCAATAAAAAAACAAAAGAAAAGAGGTTTGTTTCATGTTTAAAAAATATATATACTGGAACCAACTATCAAAATAACCTTTTCAGTTTTCACCAGATAAGCTTCTAAATATTGCATTTTTTTTTTTAAAAAAAAGTCTCTAAATATTAAGCTTCCCGAAACTTCCTGAAATTTTAATTAAAACAATTTTACGTCACGAGTCTATTTTTTTTAGTGCAGCCGAATAAGAGACTCCCCTGCCAGACAAAGTTGATTAGTCTTAATTTTCTTACACTAGGTAAGTTTATGAATGTTGTGCTTCTAGGCACTGTTTGGATATAGAAAGAAGGAAGAATGCCCAAATTTATTATAAACAATTCAAACTCTTCACAAAGTTACACAATTCTCAATACTTTTTCCCACTTCTTCTCTTTTTTCCTTCTTCCCACACCTATCCAAATGGAGCCCTAGATAATATTATATATTTATATATGTTTGAAGGTGGGAACGATGATATCAATTGTATCTATTATTTATTTTATTTTATTATTATTATTATTTTGAACTTGAATTAGAAATCTAGAAGCACTCATCGTTAGAAAAGTTGCACTAGCACTATGTATACTAGAGGGGATCTCGCGCGTTGCGCGATCTATTTTTACTTCCATCTTTTTCTTAAATTTTACTATTATAGTAGGCTTTATTTGTAGTTCAATTTATTGTATCTATTAACCATTGTGCAGACATATAAATTATGAAAAAAAATAAATAAAACAAAAGATAGAAACATAAATGTTTGTGTTTTTTTTCATGCTCTCTCTTGTTCTCCTTAAATCAGTAAAAGGCTAAATGGTGTAAAGAAGTTCAACAAATAGACAAAGAAAGCATTAAAAATGAGATAAAAAAACATTACAATTGTCGCGGCTTTTTCGTCATTATTCTCCTCTAAGAAATTTCTCGAAGAACAATGGGAACATAACCTTAGATTCACCTCCCTTAAGGTTTCGATCTCTATGGCGGGTATCTCTCGAAACAAGAGAACCCTTTACAGAGTCGCTACTTAAAGAAGTTTCTTGATTTAGCGGGTCCTTTCTTTCCAGTAGGCGCAAGCCCCTACTGTTAATTACCTCGTAGTTGCCTACAAGCACCTCTGATTAAGGGACATAAAGGGTATTGACATAATGGGCTAAGGAAATAGACTTATGGAGTGCTATCGCGGAGGACTTAATTGATGGTACCAAATCCAATAGACGGGACCCAATTAAGGATCGACAAAAGATTTCTGACTTGACTAAAGGAAGGAAATGGATTTTTGGTTTAGAAGAGGTTTTTGATTGATGAAAGGGGAGGCTTCGCTTGAGGCTGTTTCTGATAAACTCTCGGGACTATGACTGGCCTTCTTGTGAGAGTGAAAAGGAGTTTTACAACCTTCGGGGCCTCTTGGGCGGCCACGACAAAAGTTGGTTCTTTTACAACCCTCGGGACCATCTTAATCGGTCTTCTTAATAAGAGTTGGTTCTTTAACGACCCTAGGGACCATCTTCATCGGTCTTCTTAATAAGAGTCGGTTCTCGGGACCATCTTAGTCGGTCTTCTTGTGAGAACAAAAGAGAAGTTTTACAACCTTCGGGTCCTCTTTGATGGCTACTCGACGAAAGTTGGTTCTTTTACAACCCTAGGGACCATCTTCATCGGTCTTCTTAATAAGAGTTGGTTCTTTAACGACCCTAGGGACCATCTTCATCGGTCTTCTTAATAAGAGTCGGTTCTCGGGACCATCTTAGTCGGTCTTCTTGTGAGAACAAAAGAGAAGTTTTACAACCTTCGGGTCCTCTTTGATGGCTACTCGACGAAAGTTGGTTCTTTTACAACCCTAGGGACCATCTTCATCGGTCTTCTTAATAAGAGTTGGTTCTTTAACGACCCTAGGGACCATCTTCATCGGTCTTCTTAATAAGAGTCGGTTCTCGGGACCATCTTAGTCGGTCTTCTTGTGAGAACAAAAATAGAATTCTTTGGACGAGGGGGCCCGTAAGAATTCGTTTTCTGAGTCATCTAAGGTCGATCTCAACCTTAGTGAGGGACTCTTCCTCAAACGGAGAGGTTTCGGCTTTGACTTTGGGTTTCGTGTTTGGACTTTTAATTTCTGAAATTTCACTTGGGATATTGGTGATTTTATTCACTTTGGCCTTTTGCACTTTTGACCTTTAAAAAGGACTTTTCTATTTCAAAATACTTAATCTTGAAAGATACTTGACTTTGGAAAATATCATTTTCGAAATCATTTAGTCTTTTTAAAATATCCATAATCGAGTATACTAGATACTAGAAATCTTTTAGGTTTTTTAAAAAATACTTTTTATACTTGAGTATATTATATTTAGCTTTTGAAAGTAACATATTTGAAATCTTAGTTTTGAAAATACCTAGCAAAGGATTTATCTCATCATCATTTTTTTTTAAAACTCATTTTTAAAGCGAAAATACTTCAAAACTACAAAAGGCCGCTACTTTGACATCTTTTCATATCAAAGTATCAGTGAAACTGGTTTATTTTGATTTTTAGATTTTTATGGATATATCGTTTGTATTTTTATGAATTTCTTATTATTTTTAATGGATTTTATAATATTTCTGTTGACGTGGCGCTCCCTGGTTGGTCCACCTCGGACAAACACTGTTGTGGCTCTTGTTGGGGTTTACTTATCTAATCCTAACGTAACACAATGTAGCGGATTGCTGGCAGCATTATGACCCATTACCCATCTCCTCCGTCACAGAAGATCAAAAGGACTTAGGCGCTGGAGTTTTGAAGGAGACGGGTCCTTTCTTCTTCGTTATTGAGTTCGACGATTGCGGATCTCGACCCGCTATGTATTCTGGCCAGCGCTTCCTCATGGAGAGGGCTCGAAAGCATCGGGGGACTGAGATGAGTGCATCGGTGAACTCCGTTGGTGTTACGCCGGCTTCATTTAGTGGGGGTACCGCTAGCTGGTACGGTTATACAGGTTTTGGTACCGAAGAGGATTTAGGGAATTGAATTTGTACCAGAGAGAACCAATTCAACATCAAAGTGATACAAACAAGATACTTTATAAGTCAATTTACCCCACGTGTGCTCAATTTGGTGCTATTTAAAAAAAAAGCAAAGATGATATTTTTGATGCTAGGCCAATGCAACTAACGAAGAAAGAACTACATTGTTCTGGGCATACTTATACACCACCTTCATTCATTCTCTTTTAATTTCATACAGCCCGGGGTACAAAACCAGAAATGGTTTTGACATTGTAAGTATCTGGGAAGCATATATACTCTACACAATATTTGCGTTAAAGGATTAGGGCTTAATAACAGATATCAGTTTTCAACAAATTTAACCATATCAGTAATTACTAAACTCTCTTACTTCAGGTTTTATTCATAAAAGGTGAGAATCTACCATCATCATTTTATATGGCCTAAACCTTAAATACAGAAATATCAAATTAAAACAGGAGATAAAAGGAAGCTTTGTTTTTTGGTTATACTCCACAACTTACCTCCTACTATGATTCCGGTTTGTAAGCATCCCATTTAAGCTATTTTACAATCAAACCCACAAATCTTAAGTTATTGCAAAAAGAGCTATTTACAAGAAAAAGGTCAAGCATCAACATTTCATCAGGAATATACATATTTAATTTAAATTTCCTAGCAGTAACTTTCTTTCACTATAGTCCCTGATCCTTTAAGAGGTTGTATCAGGTATACAAGGAATTAATGATCAACAATAAATTAATTCCAGAATCTCATTCTGGCTTACACAGAGACTATGAACAGTAACAGTATTAAACAAAAGACCAAACTAGAGAGGAGGACTCAGATTCTTGTTCCTGTATCCAAGATATACCTCTTCAGTTGCTAATTTTATGACAATTGCACAAAGGACCTGACTTCTCTCTGGATTTCAAAATAGGGACAGTGAGCAAAATGAAAAATAACACCAAGGGCAATAGAATTCGCTTATCAGGCATTTCTTTATGAACACCATGCTTATTTACATGATGAACATAGCATATCCTGCTTGTAATGTATAATTACAGCAGTAATCTCTTGACTGGGCCTACCAAAGCTGAGCTATGGAGGTGATCCAGCCAAGTCCAGTGATCATGAACTTATCTTCTCAGGCGCTGTGCGCCCTTGAAGGAAAAGGGGGAACTAGAGTGTTAATCAGGTGTCTTTCGTGCGCCGTCGCGCAATCAAGAACATAACTAACTTGTGAAACAATGTAAAGAAGAAAGAAATCACGTTAACTTACTCATAAGAGGATCTGCATCTTTGTCAATCAAGAAGGCAATTCAATTAATCAGCTTAAAAGAAGGACATACTAACATTAAGCTTCCAAATGTGTTTTAGTACCTACATCTATTTATGACATGCTGAATCTAAATTGCAGAAATTTGGTCAAACTTTGTTACTCACTCTCCTTCTTCATGTGCTGTGCACAGTCAGAGCTTAAGTGAAGGCAACGATATTAGATACTACCACAGTGATGTCAAGTCTAATTCTTTCATATGCCATGCCCATTCTTGAATTAGAATTGACTTTAAACTAAAACTTTTCATAGGCAATTCTGTGCTTGAAAACTTCTGTACACGATTCTTGATCAAGATCATCTGACGCCAAACGCCGTCTGATCTAATCTTGAAATCGACGCCAATTGAAGGAAAGTAGATTAACGTTAATCTAGAATGCAAGAACGAGTCTAGTACAAACTGAATAAGAGAACAATCATAAACAAAGGAAGAAACTAGCAAAGGTAATTTTCACGTTTTAAGAATCAGGTCATGTGGTAAAGCAAAAGCTCAATCCAATCTTCCATCAAAAACACTCAATTCTCATTCAAATTCCGAATTTCAGTTACAAATAGTCAATTCATGCATACCTTTCACCTTCTTGCTAATCACAATTGCTTTATCGGCTCCAGTTTCACCTAATCTCTGGCCTCTCAATCTACCTATCAACTGTTTGAGAAAATGCCTCTTTTCTAGTGTGTGGCACTCTCTTCTCAGATTTTTCAAAGAGCAGCTAGGCGCTCTTCTCCAATTCCAAGAAGTTTCTCTCCTCTCTCAAAACTGGTCCCTTATTGCTTCTGTTGATGGAGTATTTATAGGCCATCCTGGTTCAATCCTTCTTTCAGTAAACCACAGATTCCATCACATCTCGGCCGTCAATTAGCGAGCACACGGATCGTCGTCCAATCCAATGGCTACCAAGGAGCCAATTTGTGCTTCTTTCGCTGGTCAAACAGGGACTGCAAAATGGTTTGACTGAGGTGGTTAGGAGTTTGTTGCAACGCTCATCAGTCTCACCCTCCGGTCCTTTGAGGCTTACTCCAACGGCTGTTGATGTGTCGCAACAGGGCTCACTCAAGTGGTCAAACAAGGGAGATAGGTGTCGTTGACCCAGGCGGTTGCAACGGCCACGCCATGTTTACCCTTCTTCACATGTCTCTCTTTATTTCTGCTGAGAGAGGTAAGTTACTCGTGTGGGGTCCATTCATCAGAGGCACCAAGAGTTGGGGCCCATCTGTCGGATTTAATGAGACTCAAACCCAGCGTTTCCTTCCCTTCGGCTTCCTGTGCGCGGTTCACCATACACCACGCTTCACTTTTGCTTCCTTTTCACTTTATGGTTCACACGCCAAGTCTTTCTATTTTCTTTATGGTACGGGGGAATTCAAATTCCTCAAGCATTCTTCTCTGTTTCGGAATGTACTGGAGGAGATCATTCTCCTGAAGGGGATGTGCACCTTCGCCATTTTGCATTTCATTTCCTCTTTATTTCGCTTTTATCCTTCTTATTCTTTATGCATTGCCTCTTAGACATCTTGTTCAATACCACATATACTTCATCTAGCTGTAGTTCATGACTTGAGCGAATTTATTTGAACATTTCCCTTTTTTTTTTATCATGAAGTATATTATTTCATGTTCTATTTTTTTTTTCTTTTCTCATTGATTTCTATGGGTTCAACAACAATTTTATCATTAGATGGTCGTTTTAGTTGTATATATTGGAAATAACTCTATAGAAATTGATATAAAAGCAAAAGAGAGCAACCATGCAGTCATGCTCATAATACTGAATACTTGCGGTCTATTTAAGCTAAACTAATCTTCAGTTGACTGGATTTTTCACTTTTCTAACAATTGAAACCAAACTCAGATAAAAAATACAACTGAGCAATCATGCAATCACAAATTATTATATACTAATACATAAAAAGTCAATAGATCAAGGCACGATACCTGAACGTACCTGCACTTTCATTTTCTTTGAAGTTTCGATTGCAATCGACCCAAAAAGTGATTCAAGAGTAACAAAAATACAGACACAATATAGAGAAAAAAATTAGTGAAAAATTAAAATAAAATTCTGAGAAGCATAAATGAAATGAGAGAAACATGTATATACAAATGAGAAGCATGAATAAACTAATATAAACAAAAATAAAATACAACACCAACTATTTGTTGACACTTGACAGCATTTAAACAATAGTTGGTATAGTGCCAACCCCTTGAAAACACTATTACATGACATAAAAGACACTTTTAATGAGCCTGATATCTGCCATAATATCTAAAACAGTGGGAAAAATATTCCAGAAATTGCAAAGTAAAAATTATATGTAGGCAGCCTTATTACATCCATTCTATACTCATAGGTTAACATGGTTTAATACCACATAAAAGAGCAAGAAACCCACTGCTAAAAGCCACCCAATGATTTGCCCAAATACAATCTATTCAAAATCATGCTAATTTTTCTCAATCTTGATCGGTTGTGATTCCATATTGGCTTACACCATATTTATAATTTTTTAATCTATGAATCAATCTCACCTAAAAGAGGAAGAACCGACCAACATATTGATAAAATCTAAATTGTTGTTATAGGCTGGTGGTCGTGAAGATTGGAGAGGGAAGACACTGTGGCAATTCTATGCTCTTTATAATTAAGGTAGAAAACCCCCACTATATGTAGCCACTAAAATAACCTTTTTCAGCTATGCTGTATCAGTTTATTCTATCACCAACCAAAAAAAAAAGAATTAAATTTTCATACTGATCCGGCACTAAATACCTATCCTCTTGGCATTATTTTTCATCAACAAACCACAAAATATCAGACTGCAACATATTATAGCTGCACTACTATTATGACACAAAATAAGAAACCATTTACTTTATCAAGCGAGAACAACAAAGCAAAAGCAAACCCAGTACATATTCTTTTTTTCTCTCTTGTCAGCAAAGTTCAAAAGAGAAAAATCAGCTAGTGCATTTCGATCCACTATGAATTTAGCAAAACTAATTATTGTTGCAAAACAAAGCAATATTTTTAAAGCTAAAGGCAAAATCAAGACAAAATTGTAGACCTCAAATATATCAGCAATATTTGCACTTCCACCGGATTACAAATCCAATAATAATAACAACATTTAATTAAAATATAATAGTAATTTTCATGAAAAATGTACGATCATGTGTACCTTAAGGCAACTTATCATTCTGAAATTTTTTTTATACTTTCAATCAACCATACCAATCTGTATGACACACAGGGAAAAAATAATAAAGAGTCAGTAAACAAAATGTCATAAAATTTAACTGACCAAAATTACTGCAAACTTAATCTTTACATGACGATGCAAAATTTAATTTAGTGATTGACAATGGTACATCTTTACACAGAGGTGCCTTTCCATTTTTTTTTTCTAAAAAAGAGAGAAAATTAAAGGGGCTTAAATCATTTACGGAAAAAATTTTAAGTTCAAGAAAAGATATAAAAAAAATAAAAGCATCAAATGCACCACCTCATAAAATTGACAGTGCTTCATGCGAGCAGGACAATGCTTGGAATAGCTTGTTTCGTGTTAGAGACACCTGAACTGTGATATAAAGGATCAATTAGTTAATATATGTTATACTTTCCATAGTCAGTTGCAATCATTATACCACTCAGACGACATAAGGGAAAAAAAAAACCTACGCAAAATTTTTTTTGAAGACCTCTTAGTAAAATGCTTGCACTGTAATAGCTTCATTAGCACATATACTTTAAATTGATAATTTCATATTAATTTGACTATTAGTCTTAGAGCCCTCAAATATCAGTAAAAAATTAACAAATATCTGATAGATATCACAATTTTTGTAGATGTGCAGACATGTCGTACGCATATAATGAAATTAAGCTTTTACATTTAACAATAATTAAACCTCTCCGTCTTTCTCCTCTCTGCTGACATGTAATAGTAAATTATTTAAGGTAGGGGCTTATTAGTATGTCCAGAAATTAAAATGCAACATGCTAAATTGATCAGACATGCAAACCAGGTGGAGGCGATTACATGGAAACGTAGTCTCTTAGGGCTCTTGAACTGATTGACAGCACTACTGCTTCCTAAAATTACCAAGCACAGCTCCAAACTTTCTATGTCTCAACCTGAAAGGATCAAAATACAAAAGGCAATCAGGCCACAAAAAATTCCATAATCGAAAATCAGCTTATTCAGTCTATCTCCGAGGATAGTGTACTAAATTTGCTGTGGTCAACCAATTTAAAGAGTTTTGTGCGCTTAACAACCAACAGTTCTATTCTACTATTTAGAAAATGAATCCAAATTTATATAATAAAACATCAAAGTTCTACCTTAACTGGTTGTGCAAACCTATTCACATCCAGTGCTGCGCGCTTGCATCGTCCTCTACTGGCATGACAATGTCACTATAGAGAAGCAAATAAATAAATAAATAAATAAAAAGTAGGTAAGGAAACAAACTAAAAGCATGAAATAGTGCATCGAGTGATTTTTTGTTAAAGAAATAACGTTTTTATAGGCTCCATCATATCTTTTTTCAACCTTGACTCCTCTTATTTCTTTTCTATCCAAAACAGATTAATTAGAGTGTGGTCACATGTTTTAATAGAGACAACAAAGACGTTCCAAAGTAAGTTGAACCACTCTTGGCACTTAATCTGAACTTACCTTAAACTTAATTTAAGTGGACATACAGTTTCTGAAGAAAGCAAGCACATAACGCAGAAAACTGAAATAAAGGTAAAATAAGACAAACCAATCTTCGCACTCACAACATCTAAGCACAATTGCAAGAAAGAAAAATAAAATTGGGACACAAAACACCACAAAAAGAATATTAGGGGGTCACAATCGAAAGAAAAAAGGAAAAAAAATTGACAAAAGCAGCATCGAGCAAAAAAAAAATTAGAGAAGAGGAATCTGAGAGAATAGGACAACTTTTGATGGGAAGCAAGTCAAAGATGAAGAATACAGCGAAAAATTCAGAACAAAAACAAAAAAGAACAGGAAACATAAAAAGCTATAAACGCAAAGGAAGAAATAGGAAAAAAAATAAAAGGAAAAAGTAAAAGCCAAATGAAGTCTGAAATGAAAAAGAAAAAGTCAGAGAGAAGTAAGATAAGATAAGAAGGAGACAGAATAATAGACAAATCCCAAACACCAAGCATTTTTTGCGATTTAAAGAGAGACAGAATAGAGAACCAAAAAAGAAACAAAAAGAAAAAAGATGAGAGAGACGAAACTGAGAAAAGAAGATAAAACCCATGTGCTTTTCTCTACTGGCTTTCTGTTGACGCTTCAGAAATCGAAGAGGCAATGAGAGATAGTCGATTAGAAATGGTAGACCGCAAAGAGCAATCGCATACATAGCACAGTCGAAGCAAAGAAAACGGCGCACACACCAAGAGCAGCCACCGGAAATCGCTCCGTACGCACACCACATGGGAACCCTCTCTGCCTGGTCCATCGAAGGAAACAGCGAGAAAGTGGGAGAGAGAAGGAATGGAGAAATCCAGTAGAGAGCATATTCTACGAATTCTCTAGAAAGAATCCCATCGGAGGAATGAGATCGATCGAATCCAATGGCCAGGATGCAAAGAGATCAGATGGACGATCAGGATTGAAATACTGTTCGAAGCACTGTTCGCGCACAGTATTTTCGGAGGCGGATCCAATTCTGTCTAATAATATATGTTTTGATTTGATGTATAATTTATTGTGTAAGATCCGGCCTTCACTGGATAAATGGTACCGGGATACACCTTCAAGTTTCAGCGATATTACATCTTTTAAAGGCATTTACACTATTTAGAATCATTTCAGGGTTATATATGAAAAGTGACAACATTATTTATTATTCCAGCTTCCAAGAGATGCGGCCTCCACTGAATAAAACCAGAGTCATCGAAAAGGCATCTTTGACGAAGATACAGAGCACACAGACTTGGCTACCAAGTGATGCATTTGCATTGTATTCACGGAAAAGGGGTCCTTTTTTGGTACGGTATTTACTTTCAAGTCCTTTTCGCTTATTTTATGTATTTTCCTTCCCCCATTCCTTGTCTTGTTCCGCTTTTCCAATGCCGGAGTCTGCTCACCTCTCGGATTTCTTCTTTCATTATTTTTTCACTTTTTGTCGACTAAACAAACAAAATAATTTTAGCCTTAAATCAAGCATTCTCCTTATACTATTTTGATTATTTTACCTAAATAGTTATCTATTCAGAATATTTTTTTTTTAAGAAAAGGTTGTATTCATTGCTGACCAGGAATATTTTGTGGCTTTGCTATTAAATATTGTTTATTGTTAAGAAAAAATTATTAACAATTTCATTTACTATAATGTCCATATATTCTTTCCATAACCAGACAATTTTTTCCCCTTGTCTTCCAAAATCCAAACCTGTAATGTGTCCGGAATAATGTGCTACAGCGTTGTTTCTGATTATTTAATAACAAAATTTTTTTATATGCTAACGTTACTGTATGACGTTTACATATATAATCATTATTAATTGCAAATTACGAACCCACACCGTATTTTGGCTAATGAATTATCCCAGAAATTTTTTTTCTAAAAAAAATATAATTATCCCAGAAATTCAATATATTAGAACAAAAAAGGGTTAGATTATTTCTGCCTTTCAGTCATTCAATAGTCATGGAGAGAAGTACTTGTAACCTAAATTAATGTAACTAGAGTTAAAAATCTGGATGAAATCTATTTAACCAAATTTCATTCAAATCTAAAGGGAAGCTTTAGCTTAAATTATCAGAGACATAAGTAATTAGGCTATAACCTGAAAGCACCAGCACATTTACTCATGTTGTAAAAGTTCTTAAGGAAGCGAAAACGATGATTCCAAAATCAGGATTCAACAAACTAAAGTTAGAAAAAAAAAATCTATAACCGCCATCTCACAAAATATAATAATAATAATGATAATGATAATAATAATAATAATAATAATAATAACAATAATAATAATGATAATGATAATGATGATGATAAAATGATCTTAGAAAAATCATGAAAATAATTTATTTTCGAATTTATATCTGTTTAGCAAAAGAGAGAATTTCATACTCAAATACGTTTTATCTGCGTACCCAATTAAATAAATATTTGATCGAGATAGTTAAGAGTACTTTTTTTTAGCTGTAGTAATTTTAACAAAGAATAAGTTGAATGCATAGATGGACCGCAAGTAGTGCCATATAACAATATAGCGAAGCCCACCCTTGATGTTTACTTCCCCAAGTTGAATGTTATTATTGTATTTTATTTAAAAACTATTATTTTAACTCAGTCTTCATTATGCTCTTTCTAAACTTTGTAGTATTTGATGTGCGTAATATACATTATGAGCTGTCTGTAAGATATTTTTAAATAGGTCCGTAATGTACATTAATACTATAATATGATTTTTAAGATGAAGTGCAAAAAATTATAAAATAACAACTTAAATTCATCACAAAATTAAAAAAACCCCTTAACTCTCTCTCTCTCTCATAAAAAAAAACAAAATTGCAGATTATTACTCAATGAGACAAAGGGCATTTAATATCCTATAATTTTTTCAATATAACCAGGACAAAACTTGAAAAATTGTCTGATATGTGAACAATACGTACGCCGTATAAAAGATTGCAGAATTAATAAATTTTCATAAGGAGACACATGAAAGATACTTAAATAGTGACTCACCAAATCATAATGTTTTTTTTTTATATAACAATCAAAATGTATTTTGCACGCATTTCGCAGAAGACGCGGCGCGAGCGGTAACCACACTAATTCGCATCCTCTGGATGGCCCAGTGGATGGTTCGATCTCAGCCGTCTGATTTAATCTCAATGGCTATAAATACCCCGTGTATGATACTAAGATTGATAGGCCCGGAAAAATCTAACCATTTAGATTAAATCAGACGGCTCGTATCGAAAGACGTCCACTGGACGGTTGTTATTCAACCATCCAGAGGATACGCTCCCGTAACCACACCGGAGGCGTATAAACCCAGATTCTACTTCCCGATATAAAATTAAAAAAAATAAAAAAGAATAATTAAAAATAAGCGTAAGTGGTAAGCAGTTGAATCGTACCAGACCGCACTTCCCTTTCTGTACTTCCTCCCCCACATCTTCCTTCCCCAATTACTTCCTTTCCTCTCTTTCCCATCTTACCCTTCTGTTCGTTTCCGTCCGTACCGTACCCCCCTTCTAAAATCCCATCCCTACCCTCCGAGTCTACTTCCAGTCAGCTTATCATCAGGGGCATTCTCGTCATCCGAAACAGACAAACCGCCGTCTCTCTCGTCTAGGAATAAACCTCCTCAGGGCCCTTTTCGTCATTTCCATTTCGCCTCCTTTCTTCTTCTTCTACCTCCTCTCCCACTCTCTCCCTTGTCATTATTTCTCTCTCTCGTTTCATTTCATTTCTTTCTCTGAGTATTTTATTTTCATGGAAATGGAAACGAGAATGAAGAAGCGGATCCGGGTCGAAGCCAACACCGAGCCATCCGAGAGCCCGTTTGAAGTTCTCTCAGAGGAAATACTCTTCCTGATATTGGATCTTCTCGACTCCAACCCGTTAGACAAGAAATCCTTCTCTCTCGTCTCTCGATCGTTCTTCGCCGTGTGTTGAAAATAATAAATAAATTAAGGGTAGAAATGTAAATAATAGAAAAAGTAGATAACGGTACAATAGAACGTTAGAAATTGTAACGGTAAAATAGAGAAGAGTAACGGTACAATTGTGTGCCTCTATAAATACTCTTCTGCCTCCTTTTGTAATTAATTAAGAATATAGAAATATTGAGAAATATTCTGATAAAATACAAAATACAAATACTCCATATTTTCTTCATGGTATCAGAGAATAATGCTCTTGGGCCTCAGAAAATTGCATAACAGCGATATTGGCTGCAATCACCATCGGCATCCAGAGATGTCAAAACCCCCCAATAACAGTCTTCAAGGTACTGGGACAATCATGAGTCGTACCAGTACCGAGACCAGCCATGGTGAGGGCTTTAGCACCGCCGTTACCCATGGTGGCAATATCCAGTCATGGGCCCTAATAAAACCCACACAAGAAAAACCTCAGATAACAAATCAAAGCAAAACCCTGTCATGGGCACAAATCGTAGCTATGCCTCCGTGTGGCGAGAAAAGACAGAAGAGCAAAACCGATACAAAGAAAAATCCCCCAATGATATCAAATAAACCACAAGCAACAAACCTGAGAATCGAGCATCAAGCGATTCAACCAAAAAAGATAAACCTGAACAAAGATTCTGTCTCAAACCGATCCCAATTCATGCCTCCTCTCTCAAATACAGTAGCCATTGTGCAGCAAATAGAAAAAACAACAAGCGATCTAACCACTATCAACAACGCTGCCAGTCGAAACCCTGAATACAGTCGAGGGAATGCTCACAACACCAATCAATGCATGAATCGCAAGAACCCCCGCACCGATCAGATGGAGAAAGGGAGTGCCCCAAATACCCGATGTAATAACTGCAAATTGAAGAGGCACACCAGTAACGAGTGCTGGTTCCTCCACCCACATCTCCGGCCGAGTTGGTGGAGAGGGGGAGTAGGCGAAAAAAACAAGGGAAAGCTTCTTAGATCGGAAAAGCAGAAGAGAGGATTGGAGGCGGCATGTGTTGTCGACTCGAACGAGAGATGTAAAAGGGAGGACTTGGGCTCCGTAATAGACAAGCTGAGCAGGCTTCTTAATAAAAATGATGGTTTTTCTCAAACCCATTTCTCTTTATTTGAGTCCAGTAAGCATGATCCATTCGGATCTGATAACAGTCCAAAAGAAAATGAAAATGACCTTGATTATAACCATCAAAACAATAATAATGGTATAACCCGAGAAGGAAAATATACCTTTTTAGGAATCTTAAAAGAAAAAAATTCTAAAGATAATTTTGTTTGGATTTTAGATTCAGGTGCTACTGATCATATGACCGGAAATAAAGATATTCTACATAATTATGAAAAATGCAAAAATCAGAGTTTTGTTTTTGTTGCGAATGGTGAGAAAATGGAAATTTGTGGATATGGTTCAATTGAGCTCTTTTCTAAAGAAATTAAAAATATTTTGCATGTAAAAAACTGTACATCAAATTTACTATCTATAGGAAAACTTTCACAAGAAGTAGATTGTGAAATTAAATTTTCATCTAAAAATGTTCTTTTTCGAGATTTAAAAACCAAAAAAATATTTGGAGAAGGTTTTTTTGAAAATGGTCTTTATGTTTTGAATTATAAAAAAACTAATTTTCATATAAAGAAAGATAATTTAGCCAACCTTTGGCATAAAAGAATTGGACATCCTTCCGATAAAGTTTTAAAATATCTTTTCGATTTTCAAAAATTAGATTGTAGCAATTGTGATGTTTGCAAATTAGCTAAGCATACTAAACTTCCTTTTTATTCTTCAAATAGCAAAAGTGAAAAACATTTTGATTTAATTCATTCCGATGTTTGGGGGCCCGCTCCCGTTGACTCTTTTAATGGCTTTAGATATTTTGTTACTTTTATAGATGATTTTTCAAGAGTTACTTGGATTTATCTTTTGAAAAATAAAAGCGAAGTTTTTTCAAAATTTCAAGAATTTTCTAATATGATTGAAAATCAATTTAATACAAGAATTAAAATCCTTAGAACCGATAACGGGACGGAATATATAAATCATGCTTTCGCGGAATTTTTGAAAAAACAAGGAATTTTACATCAAACAACTTGTGTTTATACACCGCAACAAAATGGAATTTCCGAAAGAAAAAATCGTCATCTTCTTGAAGTAACAAGAGCACTTCTTTTTCAAAATAATGTTTCCAAAATTTTTTGGTCGGATGCCGTTCTCACCGCCACCTATTTAATTAATAGACTTCCTAGTGTTGTTTTAGAATATAAAAGTCCATTAGAAGTTTTGTACAAAAGAAAATTTAATCTTAATCATTTACGTATTTTTGGTTGTGTTTGCTATGTTCATAAAAATAAAGTAGATAAATTAGATTGTGCTTCTATTAAAACTATTTTTTTAGGATATTCTTCTCAAAAAAAGGGTTACAAATGTTATGATCCTAAAAATCATAAATTCTATATTTCAAGAGATGTTACTTTTTTTGAAAATGAGTCATATTTTCAAACTAATAAAGAGCTTGATAACCATATTTCCACAAATGATTTTGTTCTTCCCATAATTTCTAATCAAGAAGGTAAGAAAGTTTTTGTAGAAAATGAACAAGAAGAGAGACATGATGATATCGGCAACAACTTTCAAAGTGAAGCCGAAGAAGACGAAGAAAGTGCAAGTATCGAAGAAGAAGAAGAAGGTGCAAGTGTGGAACAAGAGGTTCCATTACGACGATCCACACGTTTTACTCAACCACCGGCAAGGTTACAAGATTTTGTAACCTATGAGGTTCAATATCCTATTCAAAATTATATTTCTTATGATAAAATAGGCAATAATCACCGCACTTTTTTAAGTGCAATATCCCAAATTGAAGAACCAAAATATTTTGAAGAAGCCATAAACCAACCGGTTTGGTGCAAGGCAATGAAAGAAGAACTTCAAGCGTTAGAAAAAAATAATACTTGGACCATAGTACCATTACCAAAAAATAAAAAGCCCGTTGGATGCAAATGGGTGTATAAAATTAAATACAATAGTGATGGTACCATAGAACGGTATAAAGCTAGATTGGTTGCTAAAGGTTATACCCAAACATACGGTATTGATTACCAAGAGACCTTTGCTCCCGTTGCAAAAATGAATACCGTAAGAATTTTACTTTCAATCGCGGTAAATAATGGTTGGAAGTTGTATCAAATGGATGTGAAAAATGCTTTTCTTCAAGGGACTCTTGAAGAAGAGGTGTACATGACTCTTCCACCGGGTCATGTAAAAGAAAAAAACACTAACCTTGTTTGTAGGCTAAAGAAATCTATTTACGGACTTAAACAATCTCCAAGGGCATGGTATGGAAAATTATCTCACTATTTAATTTCTTGTGGTTTTAAAGTAAGCCATTCCGATATGTCACTTTTTTCAAAACATGAAAATAATGACACTACCATTGTTCTTGTATATGTGGATGACATAATTGTTACCGGAAATAATTTTGAAAAAATTAATTATGTAAAAAAACGATTGAGAGAAAAATTTGAAATAAAAGATCTAGGTGTACTTAAATATTTTTTAGGCATTGAAATAGCTCATTCTACCAAAGGTTTATTTATTTGTCAAAGAAAATATACCTTAGATCTTTTGAAAGAAACCGGTAAACTTGGTTCAAAACCGGCCTCTACCCCAATTGATAGCAATACCAAATTAAATCCCGAAGATGGTGACCCGTTGGAAAACATCAACCAATTCCAACGACTTGTAGGGAAATTGATATATTTAACGGTAACTAGGCCGGACATATCCTATGCGGTAAGTCAAATAAGTAAATTTATGCATGCACCAAGAAAACCACATTTGGATGCCATTCATAAAATTTTGAGATATCTTAAGAAATCACCCGGGAAGGGTATATGGATGAAAAACAATAAATCTAATGATGTGTGTGGCTATTCCGATGCAGACTGGGCCGGGAGCTTCGATAGAAAATCGACAACCGGCTATTGCACGTTTGTAGGCGGAAATTTAGTCACATGGAAAAGCAAGAAACAAAATGTTGTGGCACGATCAAGTGCGGAAGCGGAGTATCGAGCCATGGCATCCACCGCAAGTGAGCTCACTTGGATCAAACAAGTACTCAAAGACTTGCATATTCCAATACATGGTCCAATGAAGATGTTTTGTGACAACAACTCGGCGCGACATATTGCTTCAAATCCGGTGTTTCATGAAAGAACGAAACATATTGAGGTTGATTGTCACTACATAAGAGAAAAGGTTCAAGCGAAGGAAATCGAAACTCCATATGTGAAGAGTGAAGATCAATTGGCCGATATCTTCACTAAGGGATTATTTCCAAAAATTTTTGAAAATATAGTTAGCAAGCTAGGATTAATAGACATCTATAATCCTAGCTTGAGGGGGAGTGTTGAAAATAATAAATAAATTAAGGGTAGAAATGTAAATAATAGAAAAAGTAGATAACGGTACAATAGAACGTTAGAAATTGTAACGGTAAAATAGAGAAGAGTAACGGTACAATTGTGTGCCTCTATAAATACTCTTCTGCCTCCTTTTGTAATTAATTAAGAATATAGAAATATTGAGAAATATTCTGATAAAATACAAAATACAAATACTCCATATTTTCTTCACCGTGGAGGCCCGCCACCGCCGCTCGCTAACTCCTCTTCGACCAGAGCTACTTCCCTTCGTTCTATCTCGGTACAATTCCATTTCGCACCTCAACCTAACCCTCTGTCCCTACCTCAGCGACGCCTCTCTCAGCTCGATTGCTTCGCTTCTCGGGCCGAGCTTGCGGTCGATCAATCTTTCTGGGTCGAGGTCTTATTCGCACAGAGGGATCGAGTCTTTGGCCAACAAATGTTTCAATTTGGAGGAGATTGACGTGTCGAACGGGGTCGAATTGACCGATGAGGCGGCTGCGGCGATCGGGAGAATGAGCAAGGTGGAGCGCGTCAGGATGGGGAGATGCAAGAAGGTGACCGATTTGGGGATCGGTTGCATTGCTGTCTGTTGCCCCAATTTGAAGTTGCTTTGTTTGAAGGGATGTGTTGGTGTAACTGATTTGGGAGTTGCGTTGATTGCTGTTAAGTGCAGGAAGCTCAGATCGTTGGATGTTTCCTTCACCATGGTACATGCATCGTTTGATTTCTCATTATTTCCTCTAGTTCTTTTTGAAGAAATTAACTCTTGTTGTTGCCTTAAGTTATTGTCTTCTTATACTTATTCTTTTACATAATTGTAGATAACAAAGAAATGCCTCCCTGCTATTGCACAATTACCTAATCTCGAAGATCTTTGCATGACTGGATGTCTCGGAATTAATGATAAAGCACTTGTTACCCTTAAACAGGGGTTCAAATCACTGCAGGTACCTAACCTAAGTACACATTTATTTTCAAAGGAGAAAGATTAGAAATTTATTTGTCGATGCTGACATAATTTTGTTTGTATGATTTTATCAGGCACTTGATATGTCTAACTGCCAAAATATCAGTCAGGCCAGCGTATCTAGTATTCTCCAAAAAAACCCAAGTTTACACCATCTAAACTTGTCATATTGCTCCCCTGTAAGTATCCTCATAACATCTCAACCCCACTTACTTATATAACATATCCATGTTTAGGTGAAATTGTAACCTTTCGTCATCGTAAATGCAGGTTAACTCAATGTTATCTGGCCTCCACGGTGTATTTAAGCTTAATTCCATCAAGCTAGATGGGTGCCATGTCAGCACCGATGGACTAAAATCCCTTGCGAATTCATGCATTTCGTTGAAGGAGCTCAGCCTGAGCAAGTGCTCAGGTGTAACTGATGAAGGCATTTCAGTAATTGTAGCAAAGCACAAGGACTTGATGAAATTAGATGCGACATGTTGTAGATACATAACAGACCTAACTTTAGCTGCCATAACTAGTTCTTGTGCTTCTCTAGTTTCTCTGAGTATGGAGTCTTGTACGAAGGTGACATGCGAGGGTTTTCGGCTTATTGGTCGGCACTGCCCGAAATTGGAAGAACTCAACCTAACCGACACTGATTTAGATGATGAAGGTATCTTATGTAGTTATTTAGGTTAATATTTTATTTCTAGTTATAACTATAAGTTTTGTGTATAACATGTGCATTAATTGTAGGATTAACATCCCTATCCCAGTGCCGGAATCTGACAAGTTTAAAAATAGGCATATGCCTCAAAATCACCGATGAAGGCCTAATTCAAATAGGAAGATCATGTCCCCATCTCCAAGAGCTTGATCTGTATCGTTCCATCGGCATAACTGACAAGGGTGTGTCAGAAATAGCACGTGGCTGCTCCAACCTAGAGACAATATGCATGTCTTATTGCACGAGCATCTCTGATGAGTCTCTCAAGTGTTTATCAAATTGTGCAAGATTGAATACCCTCGAGATCCGTGGCTGCTCCTTGGTATCATCAGTCGGGATCTCAGCTATCGCAGCCAGGTGCTGCAATCTCAGCAAGCTTGACATAAAGAAGTGTTATGAGATTAATGATGCTGCCATGCTCTCTTTCGCTCGGTTCTCCCATAACCTTCGTCAGGTAGATTCCTTACCTCATCATGTATACAATCCGTTTTTTAGTTTTAGAATCTTTTATATTTCGGTGTATAGTTTGCCCCAATTGAGAAAATAATGAGTATATGGAATTTATGGTTGCAGATTAATCTGTCATACTGCTCAGTGACAGATGTTGGTGTGTCAGCGCTTGCGAGCATCAGCTGTTTGCAAGTCGTGACAATGTTACATCTCTCTGGAATGTCTGCGGATGGTCTGGCTGCGGCACTTTTGATGTGTGGCAGCCTGATGAAGGTCAAACTGCATGTGTCATTCAAACCGTTCATATCTCCGGTTCTGATAAATCGTGTGGAATCACGCGGTTGCATGTTTCAGTGGTTAAACAAGCCTTTCCAGGTATGCATAACTAATGTGTTGTACTGTTGTTCTGATTTTGTGCTTTCATTACTCTGTTGTTATGCGAAGATTACAACTAAAATGATTTAAATTTGTTGAAATGGCAGGTGCAGCTAGAGTCGAGCGAAGTGTGGAAGCAACAGTCGCATGACATTTTTGTTGAGTAGGGTGTAAACCCTAGGAGCTGTACATTAGCACCTACTAATTCAAGCACCGATTTCAAAGATCTTTTTTTTTCTATTGTAAAGTTGCAATTCAAGTTTTGGATTATAAATTTTTGTCTTCCGGTACCTGATAATGTACATGCTGAATCAGAAGGCATTTTTTTCCCCTTTTGACTGTTTGTTATAACTTGTTAGCCCCTTTCTGGATATAAGTGTACAGAGAAATTGTTATATTCTATTTGATTTGAGTTGTCATTTATCACAGAATATAATGATCCCTAATCATTTGCACTTCATCATGATAGATCTGTTAATTAACTAAAATTTCTGAGATTAGAAGGTTGTAAATGCAAAAGTCCCGTTAGAAATTCAAACATGTAATGTTTGGGAAGTTAATTAATTCTTAGTGGAATTAATTAATTATTAGTTTCAAGTAAGGACTAGGTTCAGCTAATGAAGTACCAACTGGCGGTACTTGTACCTAACTGGTGGTTTTATTATAAAGAGGTAGGGACAGGCATCCCACTAAAACTAAAGCGTGTTATCCTTAAAAAAAAAAGATATAGATTGAACAAAAATCCAGATGAACCTGCCTTAGTTAAGTGATATGCTATTGTTCAATTACTAGTTGATAATGATAATAGAAGGACAAAGAAAAAAGAATGTTTATGGAATTTATTCTAGGAGAGTTGCAACTGGGGAAGGAGTTCTCATGTTGCAGACTTGCAGAAACGAATAAAGACAGGTGCCTTGAGAGACTATAAAGTAAAAGCCTCTGTACTTTATTATGTCTGTGGTACTTTATCGAGAAGTAATATCCTCCATAATAGTGTTCTTATTTGTGTTTTTAGGTTACACATGTGACTGACATATCCTATCATTATCACAATTTAAATTTTGAACGATCGATTCCAACATTTCAATTTGTTCTCTGTATTGAAAACTATTAAGAAATTAAATTTTATATTTTTTTTCTAGAAATTTTGACATTTTAGAAAATACATGCTACAAATATTATATACCGATAACAACGATTTTGAAAAGTACCGAAAAATAGTAAAAAAAATGTCAACAAAATATAAATTTGGTTTCTTATAAATTTTCAATATGAAGAACAAATTAAATTATTCGGATCGATCATTTAAAATTTGAAATGTGAGAATAATCGTATTGAATAGATCATATCCGTCCAATATATGTGAGATTCTAGCATTTCTCTAAGTTCTTTATATAATTTGTAGTTGACACAGGTATAATTGTTACTTGGCAGCATCAAGCTTTCTATATTTCATACAACATCCACTTTTGTATTTGAGACGGACATAATTGTTACTTACAACGGGGGTGTTTGTTTGGGTAGTAAGGAGTTGCATAACTTAAGGATGCCTAAGTGTTTATGTAGTGTTATGTAATAGATGTTTGGTTGTGTAGTAAGGATGACTAACTTAATGGATGTATATATTCATGTCAAAAGACTAAAATGCCTTTAAATTTAAATTAGTATTATGTATTATATGTTGTGACCTAATTATTGTTAATTATTAATTATTATAAAAAATAATTATTAATGATAATAAATCATTTTTACTATTATGAAATATTAATAATTACTTTTAATTAAATATTATAAACATTATTATTTATTTAATAATAAAAAATATTATTGATTAATTATCTTCAATTAATTATTATTATTAATTAATATTACTTTTTAAATATTATCAATTATAATAATTAATCTTTGTTATTAATTATGATTTTTTTTATAATTATTGTTACTTATTAAGTATTATTATTTATTAATTAATTTTTAATTTTTAATTATTATAAAAACTAATTATTAATGATAATAAGAAATAATTTTATTATTATGAAATATTATTAATTATTTTTAATTAAATATTATAAATATTATTAATTATTTAATAGTAAGTCAATATTGTTTATTAATTATTATTATTACTTGTTATATATTATTATTTATTAATTATAATAATTAATATTTATTACTAATTATGATTTTTAATAGTTATTTTTACTTATTAAATATTATTATTATTATTAATTATTATAGATTATTAAATATAATTAATTATTTCTAAGGGGTATTGTTGGAAAAAAAATTAAAGGAGACCGGTGCATAACTTATGCAACCTATTTAGGTTGCATAACTTATGTACCCTTAAAGCATCTTATGTAAGAGAATATTTGATGACTTAAGAATACATAATTTAAATTATGCACATTTAAGTCACAAATAAACGCACCCAACGTGATTTAGTTCAGAAGCCGAGAGATCATTATATTTAGAAACATAAAAGATAGGAAGTACAGAACCGTATAGGTATGACTAGGGAAGTGTGCTTCAGTGGAAGGTCGTTAACAGGAAAATCTAATCTAGTGCAAGGTGGTCCCAGTATACCTACAAATTAGCGAAATCAAAATAAATCACATAAGAAAAATAATAAAAAAATTAAAATATACATAATGAAACTCCCGTACGTATAAAGGACTACTTTTTAAAGTTAGTGGTACCCACTAACCCACCACAACTTGAATCATGGATCTTTATGAGGTGGTCTCGGTGTTCCCCATTGAAGGCAGCGGATCATCTAATAATGTTAGAAAAATAAATGGGGTCAATTTTTTATGTAGTAAACAATTTAACGAGCTCAGATTTAACCAAAATTTTCCAACAGCAACTTAAAAACCGTGAATTGCAAATATATGAAAAAAATTACGTTGTCATACTTTTCTTTTTCCTGATTAATTATGTTGTCCGGCTCAGGTATTTATACATTTGTATCTTCGTTGATATAAAATATTTATGATATATACTTTTTTAAAATTAAAGGTCATTTATTTATAGAGAAATAGTCCACTATGTGAAATAGAGTCTATTTCTCTTTCGCTTCCAGTGGAAATTGAACCCATTTCCTCTAGAATAACGACGGAGCCACTGACCATTTGTGCTGAACTCTCACGTAGTCACGTTCATATTTATAACATATCTAACATACACAAAAATTATTATAGTGGAGAGACAATCTTGTACCAAATTTAAGATGTGTAGATCCAACTAAACTCACACCTAACACAATTTGTTAAAATAAATTTTATTTGCGTGTAACATGTAAGTTTGAAACTAATAAGATGATTAACAGATATTCCATTTCTTCCCTTCTTCCCTTCTTCCCACAACTATCCAAACGGAGCCATTAAAAATAAACATTTTGAATCTTTTCATTAAATCAGTAGGCATCCATAAAAAAAAAAAACATAGAGTAAAAGAGACTTCATCTTGCAAGTTATGAATAATTCTTTTTTTTTTACTAATCTTTGCAAAAATAAGAGGTCGTAAATTATAAAGAAAGGATTTTCTGGGGAGAAGCAAATGGTATTGTGGCTTCTAGTGGAAAGACACCTGGGGAAAAAATACCTACCAACTTGCTAAGAAAATAATAATAATAAAAGTCTCAAGAGGAAAGAATGAAAATGAAAGGTTTGGTGGAAACTTAAGAGTGCAGGATCGCTGTTGCTTTGCACCTAGTGGAAGAAAGTATTTTTCAAGTCCACAAGGACAACTTGGTTTTTTTTTTTTTTTGCCCCCCCCCCCTTTTTTTTTTTTTTTGCCCCCCCCACCCCCCCTTTACCGTATATATTTTATTTCAAAACCTTGAATACGGAATGGGATCCCGCGCGGAACCGTCCAGCGCATAGATCACAGCCGTGTGATTTCATCTCAAAGACAAAGGGAGCCCCGTGCATGTAACCAGATTGATAAACCCCAACCGTCCAGATCAGATCGGACGGTTTGAAGACTGCGCTGGACGGTCCTACGCGGGAGCGGATACGGATCCCCTTGAATACTCGGGAGATTTACTCATTTGTGGCCGTGCAAAAAAAGTACAGGAACTCTCTAGTTAAGTGTGATTTCAATGTAAAAACAGTTTCTATTAGGAAAATAAATTCTAAATTTTATCTCTTTCAAAAATCTAGACAAATGTATATTATGCAGGTTTGAATGGTTTTTCTTGATGCATGGAAGCTTATTAAAAGGAAAAAAAAGGTCTAAAATTTCCGTTAAATATATATACTTTTGACCTATATTTATTCAAATCCAGCTATTGTCATAAATTATTGCAGGTAATTTAATCGAGTGAAATTTTTTTTTCCTCCAACTTATATGGGATGATGTGGGCTCGAAGAGAATTAGACAGTAACTTAAAGGAAACACCTGCCGATGTCATGACAGTTAAATCGCAACAAAGTGCATGTGTATGTATTGGGTAACCTTAATAAACTATATATACATGTTGATGTAATATTAATCTAGAGGAGTGTTTTTGTGCCCACAATTTTAATGCCCCAAATGTTCCAAAACTTATTTTAAATTATTTTTTTAAAATATAAAATTCAAAATTCGAATCTAAACCGATGATCTTATTCAATATAACGAATGATGCATTTTCATATAAGCGTTATAAATTTTGAAGTTTATTTGATACTTGATCAAGAGATTGAAGATTGAACAAATTTAGTTAAATATGATAGATTAATTCTAATATGTTCATACTTTAGCCTCTTGATCAAGTATCAAATAAATTTCAAAATTTATAAAACTTATATGAAAATGCATCGCTCGTTATATCGAATAAGATCAACAATTTGGAATCTAAGTTTGAATTTTATATTTTAAAAATAATAAATTTTGGAACATTTGGGGCACTAGATTAATGTTGCATTACACATCGATTTAGTGCTCATATCATATGATCTCTCATCATCAGTGGCGGACCCTATATGATTTAGCGGGGTCACACGACCTAACTGCACTATATACATATGAAATTTAATTTGACCAACAGGCACTTTTCCCTAAATAATAAACAATAGAAAAATTTTAATTTTCCGAAAGTCAACAACAATTGTTTACTCATTTGACCGCGTAATTTTTTTTTTTGTGGAGTACAAACCTAGCCATATAGATTTTCAAATTTAATTTTAAAACATACGAAGTCAAAATGTTAGACCCTGAAAGAAAACAAATTTTCTTCCGTGGTGGGATGCTCAGGAAAATGCATATTAGTAGAAAAATAAATCTAAAAAAGAAAATAAACATTTATCTTTTATGTGGTCTAGTAGCTCAGGTGGTAAGAGCACTTGGCTCTCTTCTAAGAGGTCCAGGGTTCAAACCCGCATGCTTGCGATAGGTTTGCGAGCCAGCGTAAAAAACTCAGCCATATATACAAGAAATGACCAGGGTCGGGGTGTCATTTCTAGCCTACCCCAACTTGTTTGGGATAAAAGACTTAGACTTAAATTTAAACTAAACATTTTTGGAAAACAAATAAATAAATAAATAAATCATTTGGTGGAGACAGACAATTAATAGTGGGAGCGTCGCTGTTTGTTTCTTGTGGAACGAAGTAGTTTTAATTTAAGTACAAAATAAAGTTTTCCAAGTTTAGGGGAAAAAAAGAAGTACAAAATAAAGGACCACTTGTTTTTCTCTACCTTATCTCTGGAATCTAGATTACTTGTGTTCTAATAAAAAAATAATAATAATAAATTACTTGTTTGGGTGTCTAATTTCTAGTCGTACCAACAAAATTACTGGATCTCACCATTTATTGTTGATGATGGAGAAATCTCAACCTTTTCATCCGGAGCTAAGTTGTCAATGGTAACTTTAAACCGTTTATCTTATCATTTTATTTTCATTAAGTTATCGGGTATGGATAAAAAAAAATCGTTAATTTATTTCATAAGAGTATGGATAAGGCTATTTCATATTCGTTAATTACCTGTACCATTAAATCTTTATCATAAAAAATATATATAATTGTAAGATTCAATTAATACGTCAATAAAACTAAAATCCGAAAGATATATTTGTAAGATTCAATTGATATGTTAATAATTAATTTAGGCAATTAAATTATAAGATTTGATTGAAATAATACTACGTTAAATTGAAAAGATATAATGGTAAGATTCAATTGATATGTTAATTATATTTTTTTTTTCATTCACGGGCTACATTAAAAAAAATAATAAACTTTTTCACAAGATCCTTTCTTCTCAGTTGTCATTTGAAAAAATATTGTATAAATAGTAATTAGTTATGTAATTTTTTTTGTGACAATTGACACAAGAAAATATAATATGATTTTATTATATTTAAAGTATTATTCAATGTTGCACTTTATAAATATATTTATTTATCTCTATTGTATAATATAGTTTTCATTGAGTTATTAACATTATTATCCATTTTCTACCGTTACCCTACTCTTACGGGTAAAGTCAAATTTTAACGGGTAAGATATGATATAGGTAAATAAAATTTTAATGGGTACATGTATGAAAAATGTCTCTACCGTATTGTACCCTTCCTATTGACAGCCCTATCCGGAGCATGATGTATTGTTCTGTTTCCTTCCTTCCTTTTTTTTTTTTTTTTGCTTTCCTTCTCTGGATTAATTCCCAATGTAATTTATTTATTTATTTATGTATTGGATGAATCAAATTTGAGTGCTAACACAATGAACACTGAGCAGTGCCAGGTACGCATGTAAATTTTTTTAAGAGATGAAGAATCTCTCACTATGTTGTATTTATTAGAATTTAAATTCATGACCATGGGTTTTTACTAAACGGATATCGCATGTTTAAAATCCGATAGAAAGATTTTTTTTTTTTAGATTTTCAAATTTAGAATGCATGATTCCAATATTTGTATTGGAAAAAAAATCGTGACTCGTTAGAATTTAAATTTATGAACATATTTGTAGTAGTTATATTTAAACGGACGTCACATGTTGAAAATCCGATAAAAGTTTTTTTTTGTTGTAGATATTTAATAGAATGCATGATTCTAAACTTCATCTGGAAAAAAAAACAAAGAAAACTCATGATTCTTTAACGATCATCATAATATTTATGTGTTTGTCACTTGAGCTGCCAAAAGAGTTTTATGCCACTATCTTATCGTTATCATGAGTTATATTTACAAGTTGCAATGCAACGTCAAAGGCAGATCTCGACTGCATTAGTCAAAATAATTGATTGCATTATTGTAAATATAAATATAAAACATAGATTAATTTTGTATCTTCTGCGTCTGCAATTAATTCAACGTCCTTGATGGTGGTGTTGCCGTGTCATTATTCATTAATTATACTGTAACCGTGATTTATACAAACATTGATATTTGACCAACGAAGCCGTACATATGTTACGGAAAGGAAAACAAGGACGCGTCATTTAATTAATGATGTGAAGTTTGGTTATTTTCCCTATAAAATAAGAAAACAAATCTATCCAAAATCAGGGTTATTAGTCTTAGTCAACGTCTATCACAAGTTAGGAAGTTTCGTGGAAGCTTGAAATTGTAATAATTAGAGCCAAAATAAGAAGCTCTTGGTGCAGTTCTATCTGGTTCTCGTTATCAACGCCCCAGATTAATGCTTGAGATGATTATTTTTTTTCCTTTTTTATTATTGAAAGCGAGCAATACGTACTTATTGAGATAAATCGGAAGTCGTCTTTTTAAGTTGATATTTAATTTGACTTCCGTATAAGGCTGACAGGTGCGTTTAAAACCTGATGCGTGCGTGCATTGAAGTAGCTATTTCAACAACTAGCCCAGATTTTTGTATCCCTAGTTTGAACTTTTTTTTGATAATAATACTTAAAGAGAAGCGGGTATGTTTGTGGGTTTTTTCGGTTGGAATAGCGGTTTTATCCAACCATAACAATATTTTTCTTTTTATGTGCATTGTTAAGCTTCAGGAATAAATACAAGAGTCAAGACAATACTATTTTAGGTGGCCTCTCCTAAATTCTTTTAATATTGATAATACTAACTCCGATTTGTCACTTTGATTTCCGAGAATACCAATCTTTAAACTCCACATTGTTGTAAAGTTGAAGGGAAAAAAAAATTCCAAGAACATAATTACGAACTTCGGGGTTCTCAAATAATATTTAATTTACAGCTAGAAACTGTTTTACCAGTTGCATTTTACAAGTATAGGGCGGTAAAAAAACTCCTAATAAACTTGCTCAAAACAGCAGACCAAAAATAATAATAAAAAAAGAACTTCCTACGAGTATGAGGGGAATGAAAAATATTTTGCCATTCACATTGGCACCTGACTGACTGAGCCTTCTACACTAAGCATTCTCGCCACCTCGGCTGTAAGTGAGCCGGGCACTAGGAACTGAAACCCACACACAGACAATCATAAGTTTGAAAGAGGATGGAAACCACCCATTAAGAGGATGTAAAACACATTGCGCAAATCTTGATGTTAGGCAGTATGTTCAAAGAAATTCAAACTCTATTCGACAAACAAGTCATGTGACTGTTGTTTCCAGAGTTCACTGGATTCAAAATCTACCTGAAAAGGTTTATACATCCAGTGAAATGAACAGCCACGAGATTCAACATGTTCAATCAGAGCTCGTGGAATGGACGACTTGAACGAGGAGTGCATTTTCACCTTTGTCAGGCCATGACACATCAAAAGTGCCGTCGCAAGACCTTTCGGAGACACTCCAGAGAGATGTAACATTGTCACATTTCGCAAAGAGCCTAAACATGCAAGTGCTAAAAGACCGGCATCAGTTACCGAGCAGTAAGAAAGGTGTATCTGCACCAGAGTTAGTATGATATATTAGTAGAAAGGTCTATCTACAGTTTACATTACTATACAATACATTTCAAAAACTTTTAAAAAGATTCACAAAAAATATAGTACCTGACAGAGATTGTGAGAGTATCGGGCAAGAGAGAACATAGCTGCATCATTAACTTCACAACATTTCTTTACATCAAGCTTGCTGAGTAGGCGGCACCCGGCTGCAATTACTGAGATGCCGACTGATGATACTTGGAGACAGCCACGAATCTCAACGATGCATAACTTGGAACATTTCGACAGAAACTTGAGGGACTCGTCAGAGATGTTAGTGCAGTATGCCATATTTATCATCTCTAGATGGGGACAGCCATCAGCTATTGCTGACACACCCTTGTCAGTTATACCAATTGCACGGTACAGATCAAGCTCCCGGAGACGAGGGCAAGATTGTCCTATGGGAATAAGACCATTGTCGGTGATTCTCAAGCATATGCCAATTTTTAAGCTGACAAGGTTATGGCAATTGGCAAGGGATCTCAATCCTACAATTAGATCAACAAAATTAAAATCAGTTTAATATATTTAACTAAAACTAAGAGGAACAGGTCGTTTTTTATTTGTTCTCTCTGTTGAATAACATTCTATAGATTTTAAACAGCAGATGGCATCATTTTAGAAAGAGGAAGATGGATTTTTTAAAAGAAACTTTCTGATACTCAATCAATGCAATCAAAGGGAGTTAATTAAACGATTCTACTTTTCTACTTATTCATGAAAAACAAATAATTCAAATAAAATTTAGGCACCTTCATCATCTAAATCATTGTCGGTTAAGTCAAGCTCTTCCAATTTGGGACAATGCTGGCCAATGAGCCGAAAACCCTCACTTGACAATTTTGTGCAAGATTCCATCCTAAGAGAAACTAGAGAAGTGCATGAGCTAGTTATGGCAGATAGAGACTCATCTGTGATGTATCTACAACAGGTTACATCTAATTTCACTAAGTCCTTGTGCTTTGCCATAATTACTGAAATGCCCTCATCAGTCACTCCCGGACACTTGCTCAGGCTCAGTTCCTTCAAGGAGATGCATGAATTGGAGAGCGATTTTAACCCACTTGCAGTGACCTTGCACCCATCCAATTTGATGGAACCGAGTTTACACATACTCTTTAGGCCGGATAATATTGATACATTAACCTACATTGTCATTAGTACAAGTTAGCAAGGTTTTTATTAAAGCTATGGGAGGAAACCAAAAGGCATCATGTGTACAAACTTACCGATGAACAGGATGCAAGATTTAAGTGGTACAAGTTTGGACATTTCTGAAGTATAGATAATACCCCGGAATCTGTCATGTGTTCGCAATTTGACATATCAAGTGCCTGATCAAATGTATAAAAGCAATGTCAATCTACAAACACGAGTCAATAAAATCACATCCTATTTATTTTAATTTAAGTCAGTTGCACAATTTCAGATACCTGAAGTGAGTTGCACCCTTGTTTAAGGTTAACAAATGCCTTGTTATCAATACCGAGACATCCGGTCATGCAAAATTCTTCAAGATTAGGCAATTGCATTATAGCTGGGAGACATTTCTTTGTTATCTACAAACAACTCAATGAAAAACAAAATCAATTATGCAGAACTTACTAATTATAGGCATAAAAAATAATAACCAGAGAAATGTGAACTAAACTGATACATACCATGGTAAAAGAAACATCCAAAGATTGTAGCTTTCTACACTTGACAGCTACCAACTTAACACCCAAATCTGTGACACCAACACAGCCCTTCACACAAAGCAACTTCAAATTAGGACAACCCGCAGCAATGCAACCGATCCCCAAGTCGGTGACCTTCTTACATCTCCCCATGTTAACCCGCTCCATCTTCACCATCTTCCCGATCGCGGCTGCCACCTCATCCCCCAAATCAACTCTGATCGACACGTCGATCTCTTCCAAGTTGAAGCACTTCTCGGCCAAGCACTCGATCCCTTTGTGGGTATAGGATCTAGAACCCGAGAGATTGATGGATCTCAGGCTGGAACTGAGCAGAGATGCGATCGAGGCGAGAGTGACATCGGTCAGGCGGGAGCAGAGGGTTAGGTTGAGGTGAGATATGGAGCTATACCTTGTTAGAATGGAAGGAAGGAGGTCTAATCGGAGAGGAGTGAGCCACCGGCGGTGACATGACTCGAGTTTGTAGAACGAACGAGAAACGAGAGAGAAGGACTTCCTGTCTAACGGGTTCGAGTTGAGAAGATCCAATATGAGGAAGAGCACTTCCTCTGAGAGAGACTCGAAGGGGCTAATCGGGTTCTGTTCAAGGTTTAGATCGACCCGGATCCGCTTATCCATTCTCTTCTCAGGTTCCATTAGAGAGAGAACAGAAGTAAGAAAAATGGATCAGGAAGAGGGAGATAAAAGAAGGACGAAAGATGGACTTTTCCGAAAATGGCCTTGATCGGTTTGTAGTTCTCTGAGGTGATAAGTGGATTGGGAGATGTTTTGGAGGGTAAGATGGGTATTTGAGTGGGAGAGGTACGGTACGGAAGAAGACAAGATAAGGTAGGGGCATGATCGTAAAAATATAATATAATAATAATAATAAAATAAAAGAGAGAGAGTTCCAAATGGGGAGGGGAGATGTGGGGGAGGGAAGTACAGGCAGGTAGTGCGGATTGTACGAAATCAGCGGCCTCAGACCAACGCCATGCTGGTACGGTCCTCTTGACTTTTGCGATCTATGTTTTTCGAATACAACCCTTCTGAATGTAATTATTTGCTATTTTTTCTATATGCCCCTGTACAAGTTTTTTATATATCTTCAGTCCTGTACTTCCGCATCAATCTCTTTTCTTGTTTATTGGATAAGAAAACTGGTAAAAACTAAAGATCTGTCATACAAGATAAAACTCTTTGTATTTGTTTCAAACTTCTAGGATAAATGAATGCCTATGGGCCATTTTCCCAAAAATAAATAAATATTGTGAAATAAAGTGAAAAGAGGAAGAGACAAAGATAAAAGAGAGAGTAAATTGGTGTTCTGTATTTCTTTCTCAACAATTGTTCAATTTAGATTACATTATACATCCTCTATTTATAAGGCAAAAACAAATCTTTCAATTAATGCTATAGATCTCATACAATTAATAGGAATAATGAAAATGGACAATCAATATATAATTCCATTTATAACACTTACCCTTTGTTCATCTTTCATTATACACTAGTAATATGATACTTCAGGATCAATATTAATATGATACTTCTGGATCATTTATACTGCCTCATTAAAAACCTTACCAAGAAAAATCCATTGGGATAAAAACTTGGATAAGGGAAAAAGAGTACAGCGTGTATAATGCTTCCCCTCATTTTGATATTATTGGACATCCTTCAGTCGGTGTAGACCTATCTTCTTTCTGAGTTGTTCAAAAATTCTTGTTGGCAAAGACTTCGTGAATAGATCGGCCAAGTTGTTGCATGATTGAATTTTTTGAACATCTATTATACCATCCTTTTGTAGATCATGTGCCGAGAAGAACTTCGGCGCAATGTGCTTAGTTCGGTCTCCTTTGATATATCCTTCTCTAATTTGTGCTATGCAAGCTGCATTATCTTCATATATTGGAGTAGGATTTTCCTTAATGTTTTGAAGTCCACATTCTTCTTGAATATTTTGAATTATTGATCTCAATGAAACACATTCTCGACTCGCTTCATAGAGAGCAATTAGTTCAGCATGATTTGATGATGTAGCCGTTAGAGTTTGTTTTGTCGATTGCCATGAAATCGCAGCTCCACTATAAGTAAATATGTATCCTGATTGAGATCGTGCTTTATGCGGGTCTGATAAATATCCTGCATATGCATATCCAACTAGATTAGATTTTATATCCTTTTCATAGTATAGCCCCATATCTCGAGTTCCGCAAAGATAGCGAAAAATATCTTTAATTTCATTCCAATGTCTTCGGGTTGGTTTGGAACTATATCTTGATAGTAAATTTACAGCAAATGAAATATCAGGTCTGGTATTATTTGCAAGATATAATAATGCTCCTATTGCACTTAAGTATGGCACTTCAGGACCAAGTACTTCTTCATCATTTTCTTGCGGGCGAAAAGGATCATTTTCTATATTTAACGATCGTACGACCATTGGTATTTTCAAAGGATGAGCTTTATCCATATTAAATTTCTTTAGTAATTTTTCAATATAATTTGACCGATGGATAAATATTCCATTCTTTAAATGCTCGATCTGCAGACCGAGACAAAATTTAGTTACACCAAGGTCTTTCATTTCAAACTCCTTTTTCAACAATTTTCCAGTATTTTCAATCTCTTCAGGAGATCCTATAATGTTTAAATCATCAACATACACTGCAACGATTGCAAAACCAAAATTTGATTTTTTAATAAAAACACACGGACTAATTGCATTATTCTTATATCCTTCTTTTAAAAGATATTCACTAAGTCGATTATACCACATTCGACCTGATTGTTTTAGTCCGTATAAAGATTTTTTCAACTTTATGGAGTACATTTCTCTAGGTTTTGATTTATATACTTCAGGCATTTTTAATCCTTCGGGAATTTTCATATATATGTCACTATCAAGTGAACCATATAGATAAGCTGTGACAACATCCATAAGTTGCATTTTAAGATTTTCTGTGACTGCGAGACCTATTAAAAATCTGAGAGTTGTCGCATCCACTACAGGTGAATACGTTTCTTCATAATCAATTCCATATATTTGTGTAAACCCCTGTGCCACTAGCCTTGCTTTATATCTCACGATCTCATTTTTCTCATTTCTTTTAATGACAAATACCCATTTGTAACCTACAGGGTTAACATGTTTGGACGTCTGGACTACTGGTCCAAATACTTGTCGTTTATCAAGCGAATTTAATTCAGCTTGTATAGCATCTTTCCATTTAGTCCAATCATTTCTTTTCTACATTCCTCTATGGTTTTTGGCACATTCTCTTCTTCGCTTATAACATCACTAGCTACAGCGAATGCAAAAATTTCATCAACTTGAGTTTTATTCCTATTCAATGTTGTATTATTTTTCACATAATTTCTAGAAATCTCATAATCATTTGGTACTTCGGTTTCTTCTGGAACTTTCTTAATCTCTTCAAAGATTTTAGTTTCTTCTAGAACTTTATTAATCTCTTCTGGAGATTTAGTTTCTTCAGGAACTTTGTAAACCTCTTCTGAGGTTGTACCAACTGCTTTATTCTGCTCTTTTCTTTTTCGTGGATTTACATCCTTAGAACCAATTGGTCTTCCACGTTTTCTACGTTCATGAGATTCATTTGATAATTTTGTAATATCTATTCGAGCAGGTGCATTAATAGCTGGAATATGTGATTTAGTGACTCTATTTATATCTGTGAATGCATCAGGCAATTCATTTGCAATTCTTTGTAAGTTTATAATCTTTTGAACTTCAAGTTTACATTGACCACTTCTAGGATCAAGATAAGACAACGATGAATTCCATGTCACTTGTCTATCCAGCTTTTGTTTTTCTTCCCCTAAATTTGGGAATATTGATTCTTTAAAATGACAATCAGCAAATCTTGCTGTGAAAACATCTCCTGTTAATGGTTCTAAATATTTGACAATGGAAGGAGAGTTAAAACCAATATAAATTCCCAACCTTCTTTGAGGTCCCATTTTTGTGCGTTGTGGAGGAGAAATTGGAACATATATTGCACAACCAAATATCTTTAAATGAGATAAATTTGGTTCTCTTCCGGAGACTAATTGTAACGGGGAATATTTATAATCAGCAGTTGGTCTTAATCTAATTAGTGCTGCAGCATGTAATATGGCATGTCCCCGTGCAGAAGATGGTAAACTAGATTTCATAAGTAATGGTCTAGCTATTAATTGTAACATTTTTTAATCAATGATTATGCTAGATCGTTTTGTGTATGAACATGTGCCACTGAATGTTCTACAGTAATCCCAATAGACATGCAATAATCATTAAAAGCTTGGGATGTAAATTCTCCTGCATTATCAATTCGGATTCTTTTAATTTGATAATACGGAAAGTTAGCTATCAATTGGATAATTTGTGCTAATAATCTAGAAAATGCAACATTTCTTGTTGCTAACAAACACACATGTGACCAACGTGTTGATGCATCAATTAAAACCATAAAATATCTAAATGGTCCACATGACGGTGTAATAGGTCCACATATATCTCCTTGAATTCGTTCTAAAAATGATGGAGCTTCAGGTCCAACTTTATTTGGAGATGGTCTAGTAATTAGTTTTCCAAGAGAGCATGCTTGGCATGCCAATTCTTTTGATAACAGGATCTTCAGGTCCTTTAGGGGATGTCCATTTGCACTTTCAATTATTCTCCTCGTCATTATATTTCCTGGATGACCCAATCTCTCATGCCATAATGTAAATAATTTTAGATCAACTAACTTCTGGTTAGTCACCATATTTGATTCTATTGTACTTGTATATGTACCATATAGTCCATTTGATAATGCTTGCAATTTCTCTGTAATATTTTTCAGTCCATTTTTAATAGATAAGATATGAAGATATTCGCAATTTCTCTCATTCATAGTTTCAATATGATAACCATTTTTTCGAATATCTTTAAAACTTAGTAGATTTCTTTTGGATCTACTCGAATATAATGCATCATCTATTATTAATTTTGTTCCTTTAGGTAGCAAAATACAAGCTCTTCCGGAGCCTTCAATAATATTACTTGAGCCAGAAATAGTTTGGATATTAGTCTCACCGAGATGCAATTGCAAAAAATATTTCTTACTTTTCAATATGGTATTTGTAGTTCAGCAGTCAACCACACATGGATCTTCTTTACTGAACATCGCGTCAGTCATTTTCCTTAAAATAAATAAATAAAACTTGCTTTATTCATTTATTTCGTGTACATGAAACTTAAAAAGTAAAATAAATATAAAACTACTTTGTTCATTCTCGTAAACAAATATAAACTAAATTTATTCATTAATTTTTATTTCTTTTTATTTCCGTACACGGAAAAAAAATTAAACTAACTTATTTTGTTTGTATATGTCACAAACATCTTCAAGATGTTTTTCTTTTTCATTGCAAAAATTAATGTGATCATGTTATCTATTCATATAAAATTAAATTCGCTTCAGGGAATGAATTTTCACATGATTGATTAATTTATTAGAAACTCGTTCTTTCGTATTAGGATACATAATACTAACTTGAAGTATCTTTTGCTACTACCGGAGCAAATTTGAAACATAAAATATGGAGAATTGTACTAACAAAATTATCCCGAGCTTTTTACTTTGATCACATTTTTCTTTGAAAAACTCTTCAAGAGTACTAACACGGCTTCATCATAACTTCAGGTTATTAGTACCGTAACTTCAGGTTACAATAAATAAATAGAGATAAAAAAATAAAAAAAATAAAAAATGAAATGAATGAATAAAGTAAATAACATACAATAACTTAATTACAACTTCAGGTTATAGGAAAAAAATTATTTAATAACTTCTAGTTATTAATCTGTTTGACTGCACAAGAATTTAAATGAAATAACTTCAGGTTATTTTCTCATTTAATGACAAATAATAACTGTTGATATATTAAATTGGAAATAACTTCATGTTATTTTTCCATCTAGTTTCCAATAACTTATGGTCATTAAGAATAGAACTTCAGGTTCTTTGAAAATAAAATTTCAGTTTGAAATAATAACTGCCGGTTATTTATATAATAATATTCAGTGGTGTTTCATAACTTCTGGTTATATTAATTTATAATAGAACTTCATGTTCTAAGCAAATCAATTTAAAAATCAAGAACTTTGAGTTCTAAATAAATTACCTCAAGAGCAACAAGAACTTCAGGTTCTAAATAATTTTAAATCGAAATATGAACTTCAGGTTAATAAGAACTTCAGGTTCTTGATAAAGTTTCAAGTTCGAATAATATCATTAAATAATTATTTATCATCATTCACTTCGGGGAATAAAATGATTCTCATAAATTCAAACAAAAAAAATTCAGATTCAAATATAAAAAAAAACGAAACTAAGAATTTTCTATATTATTCTCAATCGAATCTTTTACCTACGAATATTCACGTACGAGGAAAAAAAAAGGATCTAGATCAAAAGAGATCTAAAAAAATTCACGTACGAGGAAAAAAAAATGGATCTAAATAGAGAATAACATTTGTAGTTATAGAAGAGATCTAAATATAGAAAGAGAATATTTATTAGCAATATATATAACGAAAAGGATCTCAAATCTAAATTCTAAACAGAATATAAAAAGTTTTCACCTACGAAGAGTTTGTGACTCCAGAAAAAAAATAGATACGAAAAAAAAATTAATCAATTTCAATCAAAACCCTTTTACCTTTTTCTCCCGAGCAATTCGTGCTGATAACGTGTTATAAAATAAAGTGAAATGTGGAAGAGACAAAGATAAAAGAGAGAGTAAAGTGGTGCTCTGTAATTTTTATTCTCAATTGTTCAATTTAGATTACAGTATACATACTCTATTTATAAGGCAAAAACAAATCTTCTAATTAATGCTATAGATCTCATACAATTAATAGAAATAATGAAAATGGACAATCAATATATAATTCCATTTATAACAATAAATAAATAAAACTAGGTATTTTTGTGTATGTGTGCATTGAATAGGAATTTTGTGTATGCTTAGAGTCTAGCTAGTAATAATGAATCAAGCCAACTTATATATAGAAAATTTATGATGATACTCTTTTTGTGTATTCGTAAATTCATTTGGAGCTACGAGGAGCCGATTAGACATTTTTCAGTGTGTGGCTGGAAATTGTTATCAGATTGAAATTATTATCATGTATGGTACTTAAGAGTTATGCCAGATCAATACAAATTATTATTATAATTAGTTTGTGCTATTGAAAAAAAAAAACACAATCAGATTGAAAATTAATTTAGACCTGTTATAGAGATGTCCTTTTGGAGGAATCCAATAAACGAAAATTTTCTAGCAAATTGATGCTCAAAGTTACATGTATTCGAATTTCGAAGTTATCACATTAAGTTAAATTAGAAATGTATAGAAATTTGACCCACATTGAGAACTTCAAATTGTTTTTTCTATATTTATATTATATTTGTTTAATTTTTTTTTACCTCGACAACTAACTGTTATTTGATCAGTATTTCCAAAGTTTTCCTTTTAGTTTGACAAACCATAATTTTGCACAATATTATTATATTATTGTGCGCTTGCATCTGATTGCTTCTAAAATAAAAGTTTGGTTAATATATATCGAAAGACTTCACGCATGCACCATGAATATTTATGGGTAATTCTGTGGTGATTAAAATTTTAAACAAAACTTGAAATCCTAATCAATTATGTTTGTTCATAATTTAAAACGATATGAATTTAAGTCCGGTTAAAAAAATTCAGTTCGTTGCAAAATTTGTCATATAATTACATGTCCATATCATTAGTTTGTATTAGAACAAATAGTAGACTTACAGTGTCATTTCATATTGGGCGATGGAAGAAATACTAGATTTTGGCTGGATAGATGGTGTGGTGATATATCTTTAAAGTCATTATTTCCATCACTCTTCGAGATTTGCACTAATAAAGATGCTACGGTTGATGCCGTACTAGGAAGGGTACTAAACTTATATTTTAATAGACAGTTATCAATGAACCTTAGAGATAATTTACGTGAGTTGCAACATTTAGTCTCCTCTTTCACCTTGTGGCCCACTTCAGATTTGATATCATGGGGTGGGAAGGGAGGAGGTAAATTTACAACAAAAAAGATGTATGCGTGGTTAGATAATAGAGGCATTCAAGATCATACTTATGCTCCCATTTGGAAAATCAAAGTGCCTCTTAAGATACAGATTTTTATATGGCTATTGTGTAAAAAAAGATTGTTAACCAAAGATAATCTAGCTATAAGGGGGTGGGACGGAGACCTTACATGCTTGTATTGTCAAAAATTAGAATCGATTGACCACCTATTTTTCGATTGTTCCCAACAGACAGTTATGTGGACATGGTTATTAGATAAATTTCAAAGGCCACCAAATTTTAGATCGATTGAAGACTTGGTAACATGAATTTCTAATTTACATCCCCGAAAAAATAAGATCGCTTGTATTATATGTTGTGGTGCGTTGTGGTGTGTATGAAAAAATAGAAATGCAAGATGCTTTCAAAATAAAATGTGCCATTCGTTTAGATATCTAGCTTCACAGATTTTGGCTTTGATAAACTATTGGTCAGGGATATGGACGGAGGAGGTTAAAACACAAGTGATGGAGTGGCTGCCTTCCCTTGACAAAATGCCGTTGCAGATTACTGGAGGCGAGCTCTCGGATGACGAAAATGCGGAGGACACATAGATCCATGCAGTGCTTTGAGTTTGATGAGACTAAAGAAGGACGACCTAAGAGGCTATGCTGGGTTAACTCTTGGGTTAAGGAGAGAACTTATTATTTATCTTATCTATTTTGTGTTGTTTGCTTGTTGTTGGGGTATGATTATCTTTATGAATAAGGATATTAATGTAATACTAATGAATAAAGGGAGATAGCATTGGAGCACTGGTATCTCACGATTTTGGTACCAGTGCGACAGACTCTAGGGTTAATGATTGAGAGATGTTGTAATAGAATGCTTTTTTCGTTTAATGAAAAGAGTGGTGGGCAGCTTATGCTCACTTGTTTCAAAAAAAAAAAAAGTTTGTATTAAGATGAGTTGTCTGCAGGTTTGAATTAAATAATAAGTATTACTTTTGTTGATTTAACTTTAATCGATAAAATAGTAAGTTATTGTGATAAATAATTTGATATAAAAATTTGTAAAGATCCTACAAAACATATCCAATTGATTTTTTTTCATAGAAAATCTCATGAAATCAAAGTTACATTTTAGATAAATATTAGATAATAATAGATAAAAAAAAACCTTTGAAATTCAGGTAAAGGTAAGTTTTTGCTGGTTGAATTTAAACTATGTGCTTTTAGTCCTTTTTAGTTCGGCAATTGTTACTTCTTAAGCAATCTAGAGTTGTAGTACTGCTGACTGATTGAGGATATTTTTGTAAATAAATATATTATGGGGCGTTTGGATCGCTTAGGAATAAGAAAAATAGTTTTTTCTTAAGCATAAATTTATTCCTAACCATCCAAATTCTTCATAAACTTACACACCTTTCAATATTTTCTGCCTAAAATTAAACTATTCATCTTATTTCCAAACGATTCAAACGGCCACCGTGGGAGTAGCGTATGCAAATATTATACTTCTAAAATCGAAGGGCCCACAATACGGCGATTTTTTCAAAATATGCGAGCCCACAATTGATATATTATTCTGGTGCAGCTTTTTCTTTTTTTTTTTAATTGAGCCCGTAGGCAGGTACAGTTTTCAGTTGTGCATCGCTGGAAGGGATTGGAACGGATTAAATAAGAAAAATTACATGAGAACTGGGGAAGGCGTTAGGCGCATTATCCTTATTATTAGTCTATAGATAGTACTATCCGGTGGTACCATTATTTGACTCTGCTTCCCGCCCCATCATTGTTTTCATCATATTTTTTCTTTTTTTTTTGTTTTCAAAATATTTGTCTATTTTGGAGCACAGGTGGAGGCCCGTTATTATAATATACTTAAGTACTACAGCAGTTGTACTCCAGGATATCAGCCGTTCGATTTCAATCTAACGGATCGGATTGAAGAGAAATATTATAGGGGAAATTGTTTTTATGCCACTTCAAAAAAAGAAAATTGTGAAAATGCCACTCAAAAGTTAATTCTTCTATAAATGCCACTATGACCATATAAAAGTACTACATGAACCCCAAGAATTGTCCCCAAGAAGAACCAGATGGTATAATCAAACCTGAAAAGGCCAACCTAGAATATTTTTGAAATAAAAGTCATTTAAGAATAAACCAGTAGAAATTCTAAAAATCCTTATAAAAATTTTATTTTCCCTATGAGCGATTGGCGCCTCAGCGCGAACAGCACAATTTACAGAGAAGCACTCAAAGCAACCGAATCAATCCATTCACCGGCGGTCGATTTTGTCAAGCCACATGACATAACCGGGAGAACAACAGACGTCCAATTTAAGCAAAATAACACAATCATACAATTATTGCTTAAATTGACTGAACAAATCGAGGATCTGAAGGTAGCAGTCAAAAGGCTTGAGGCTGTGAAAGGGAAAGAAGGCACTCAACCTGACGACCTGACTGACTCCCTAGACCAGATCCAGCAACAACTTCAGAAGCTGAGCTTAGGAGAACCCAGTAAGCCGGCAGTACCAAAACCGAAAGGCAAACTTTTTGTGTTCAAAAACCCAAAAGAAATATTTGAAGCCGAGAAAAAGAAGGCAGCATGAGCAGAACACAAACAACAACAGAGACAACAAGACCATCAGTGTCAGAAAGAGACACAAACCAAACCTCTACTGTTGAAGATCAGATCCGTGGCTATCGCCTTGGATCTAGACTTAGATTTGAGGCTCAAAGAAGGCTCCCTGGTCAATCTCGACGGTACCAGCGAAGCCTTGAGTCACAAATGAATCCTGATGCTGAGCTCAACATCTCCCAATACAGACGAGCACAGCAAGTCCCAGCAGAAACTCTGTACCAAGCCGGATGGTCAGAAAGCAGACACCGGGTATACCAACATTACTCGGATGAAAGAATATTGGTCACAGATGGCCAGCAAGTAGAGTTACCTTTTATTTCTGAAGAAAGCTTTAACAGGCTTTAACAGGAAGGGCTCCAACATTTGCATATCGGACTAATTATGGTTCGGTTATACACGCTGCACAGGCGGAATGCAGGTGTGAATGCACTAGTGTTAATCAGGGACACTAGATGGCAAGATGATAGAGCTGTTATTAGCTCTATGGAAATGGATCTTACATCTGGAACGCAGTTGGCATATACTGCTCCGGATATGACTCTAAGTATCCGTGACTTCAGAGATCACATTCAAATAGTGATTCAAACTCATGGATATGAAGGATGGCAAGGTGGTGAGAGTAATCTTTTACTCTCAAGATCCCTAATTGGACGACTATCCAATACAAGCCACACAAATTACAGATACAATGTTCAGAACGTGGCGGACCACCTAGCAAGCCGAGGAGTTCGGGCCATCCCTGGCTCGCAAAGGACAACTACAGAACTCCAAGGAAGACAATGGCTTGTGAGACCAGCCGTTATCTCACAAATCCAGAATCCCCAAGCAGCACGAATTTGAGCAAGGACAGACGGCTCATTGTCTGTCAGATTTTCGGGGTATGCATCAACAACCCCCGAACAAGAAGCTATTCATGGAGAAAATGATGAGGAAGAACTCGAACAAGAATTCATCAATCTACTCACAATAGATGATGATTGGCCATACGAAGATGATCCAGAATTCTCAGAAATCTATTCAGACCCTGAAGAATTCAGTGAAGATGATGAGACTGAGCAAGATGATGGTTCCTTATTAGGAAAATGGTTCTTGGCAATACTCAAAGCCGAGCAAACTGAACCAACAGTTGAAATGATGGAACCAATAAACCCGTATCAATGGTTTGCTATTGAACAACTAGACAACGAAGACGAACTCGTGCAAATGACATTTGCAGAGTTTAATTGGCTAGAAACCATTGATGCAGAAAGTGAGTGGTTTGAGGAACAAGCCCTCATGATGACTTGTCAATGGGATGAGTCAGACGAAGACGAGACATTCTCTACGGTGCATCGGCAAACCGAGATGAAGATTTGCTAAGTCTTCTAGCGAAAGGTGGTGGGGAAGATGCCAGTTCTCCAAATTCTAAAACAAAGTGGGACGAAGACCTATTCGAGACGGTTTATATGGTAGAAGAGATGGAATACCCACAATTCAAAAATCTCAAAAAGAAAGTGGAGACGGTACTCTCAACCGCAGAATCTTCACTCACAAGGATACCACCTGAACCAATCATGGGACCAGCCATGTACCCACCTGGTTCAAGACAACCCCAGAATTCTCAAATTCCGGAGATAAAAGCACGGTTGGGCAATATCCGCGGTGGTTATGCAAGGCAAATGAACGAAAGGTTTAATTTGCCAACAGCCCAAGCCAGTCAAGGCGCAATTCTAGTTTTACCAGAAGATATTGGGTTATACTCAGAAGTTATCTCCCGATGGGAATCAATCACGCTCAACCTGGTAAATGAGAAAAACTGGGCGGATAACAAATCAAAGGTCAACTACATCGAAAATCTCCTAGGAGAAACGGAGAAAAAGACCTGGATTCAGTGGAGAATGGCATTTCCCACTGAATATGAGGAACTAGTGAACATCGCTGATGATCCGCAAAATGTAATATCATAAATCAGACGAATATTCCTGTTGGAGGACCCAACAACCGGGTCCACTGAAGAGCAAGATCGAGCGTACAACGACCTGGAGAGGCTTTCATGCCACAATGTGAAAGATCTTTTCGACTATATAAACGATTATAAGATCTTAGCGGCAAAATCAGGAAGAATGTATATATCTCCTGAACTCTCAACAAAATTTTTTAGAAAAATGCCTCCGATCATTGGTGGAGAAATTGAGAAGACATTCACTGAGAAATACCCAGGCAATACGGTAGGGGTTATTCCAAGAATACATTTCACCTACCAGTATCTGGCAGAGCAATGTAAGAGAGTTGCACTACAAAGAAGCCTCAAAGATCTCTCATTCTGTAGCCGCATACCAGTGCCAGGTTATTATCAAAAGAACAAGAAGTATGGTCTTAGAAAGGCAAAGACATACCGAGGAAAACCACATGATACGCACATCAGGGTATTCAAAAGGAAGCATGCAGATAAAGTAAGAAAATACAAGTGCTTTATATGTGGTGAAGAAGGACATTTTGCCCGCAACTGCACAAGACAAAAGGGCAACATTGCAAGAGCAGCCATAGTCGAAAATCTAGATCTAGATGACGACTGGGATGTGCTATCGGTAGATCAAAATGAACCAGATAGTGATGCAATCTGTTCATTTTCTGAAGGGGAAGGAAGTACTGGTCATTCTTTGATGGCCGGTATAAATGAAGTACCATACGAAACCGCAATGATGATAACAAATGAAGAAATTTCATGGCGGGTAGTGATCTCAGTGCCTCAAGAAATCCAAAACTGCGCGCATCAATGAGAGGATAACAGCCCAGTGGCACAAGAATTCATGAAGTGTCTGTTCTGCAAAGAACAGACTAATCCAAGGATGAGAGCACATTGCAGTATATGTCGTTTGACTGTTTGCTCGATGTGTTCAAGATTCAACCTGGGAAGAAGGCTAACAATACAAAAATCAAATCCCCAGTATGACAACAAGTATACCCTAATCAATGAGCTGATGGGGTATACAAATTTTCTCTTAGCAGAAAATCAAAGACTAAAGGAAAGAATTGAGGAATTGGAGATGGGAAAGGATCGGGACGAAATGCGAGATCCAACAAAAGGAAAAGCTCCAGAAAAGCCAATTCTTGAAGGAGTGGATTCGGATGATGAAGCAATTGAAAAATATATCCAGAAAAAAAATGGAGTAGTAATCAAGATGCTGACAGATAAAAACGAATACATTAGTACCCAAGTTCCGGATCCAAGAAAAGGGAAAAGAGTCTTAAACAGACTCTATAATATTGAGCTGACAATGGAAATACCAGGGGTTGAGAAGTTCAAAATCCAAGCAATTTTGGATACTGGCGCAACAGTTTGCTGCGTAGACCAGAATGCAGTTCCAAAAGAACCTTTAGAACCAAGTGCGTACCCCATTCAAATCAACGGGGTTAATTATTCTCAAATAGCCAACCAAAAACTCAAAGGCGGAATGATGGCTATCGAGGAAAACCGTTTTCGTATCCCTTTCACCTATGCATTCCCAATGGAGCAGAGGGATGGGATCCAAATGCTGATTGGTTGCAATTTCATCCGAGCCATGCAAGGAGGGCTTAGGATCGATGGCCAAATGGTAACATTTGACAAAAATGTTACAACAATCGCGACAAAAGTTGACGCTGAGGTGGCAGCTTCAGCAGCAATCGAAGAACTAGAGCTGTCTGAGCTAGAATATTTTGAGATTCAGAGAATCACTGCATACTCCTGTGGTGAAGAATCGCAGAAATTCAAGAAAAGGTTCAGACCCCTTTTGGAGAGATTAAGAGAACAAGGGTATATTGGAGAAAATCCTCTCCAACACTGGGAAAAGAATCGGGTTAAGTGCAAGTTAGACATTATTAACCCGGATATCACAATCTAAGACAAGCCCCTGAAACATGTCACACCAGCAATGAAAGAGCAATTTGACAAGCATGTTCAGGCGCTACTCAAGATTGGAGTGATACGACCCAGTAAGAGCTGACACAGAACCATGGCAATGATGGTAAACTCAGGTACATCAATAGATCCAAAGACTGGTGCTGAAATCAAAGGCAAGGAGCGTATGGTATTTAATTACCGCACCCTCAATGATAATACCCACAAAGACCAATATAGTTTGCTAGGAATTAATACCATCCTTAAGAAAGTCGGCAACAGTCGGATTTATTCGAAATTCGACTTAAAAAGTGGGTTCCATCAAGTGGCAATGGATCCTGAATCGGTTGAATGGACGGCTTTTGTCGTTCCAAATGGCTTGTATGAATGGCTAGTTATGCCATTCGGGTTGAAAAATGCACCAGCAATTTTTCAAAGAAAGATGGATGACTGCTTCCGGGGAACGGAAAACTTCATAGCAGTCTACATCGATGATATACTGGTGTTTTCTGAAGATGAAGAACAGCATGCCAAACACTTGGAGGCTATGCTGACAATTTGTGAGAAATGGGGGCTTGTACTCTCCCCAACTAAAATGAAAATAGCTGTACAGGAAATCGAATTTCTGGGTGCAGTTATTGGAAACAGAAAAATCAAACTTCAGCCTCACATAATCAAGAAGATCATTTCTTTTGATGAAGAAAAATTGAAGGAGAAGGCTGGTATGAGATCATGGCTTGGCATTCTCAACTATGCCACATCATACATACCGAAATTGGGGACATTACTTGGGCCATTATATTAAAAAACAAGCGAACACAGTGACAAAAGACTCAAAAGCTCAGACTATGAGATTATCAGAAAGGTCAAACAAGCGGTGCAGCAGCTACCAGATCTCGAGCTTCCTCCGGAAGGATCCTACATCATCCTTGAAACAGACGGATGCATGGAAGGGTGGGGTGGAGTATGCAAATGGAAGAAAGCAAAGCATGACCCCCGAAATACGGAGAAAGTTTGTGCGTATGCAAGCGGGAAATTCCCAGTTATTAAATCCACAATAGATGCAGAGATCTATGCTTGCATGGAAACAATGAAGGCACTCAAGATTCACTACCTGGATCAAAAGGAGATCACTCTCAGAACCGATTGTCTGGCCATAATCAGTTTCTATAACAAGTCAGCACAAAGCAAACCTTCAAGAGTCCGATGGATTAATTTTGTTGACTTTGTTACAAGAACAGGAGTGCAAGTAAATTTCGAGCACATTGATGGCAAAATGAATGTACTAGCTGATTCGTTATCACGATTAACAGCAAATATGGTGAAAACCGGAAATTGCTATTTCGCTGATGAACAATTGGCCGATTTAGAAAAGGTGCTCGAAGAAACAAAAGGAGCTCCTGAGGAAATAATCAAGCATCTGGCAACAATTATCGGACATATTGATAATATGCTAGATAAAAAACCTTTCTTTCAAAACCTATAGAGCAAAGCGATAAGCGGGCATGGTGGACCGCTGGAAAAACCCACTATACCCTGTATCTTAGGAACTGTCTGGTAGTAATCTACGGAAAGCTACTGACATTTTTAGTTTTCTTATAATTTTTTTTTTTGTGTGAATTTTATTTCTTTCAGAAAAATGGTGCTTGATCATCTGAGGAACCTTATGAGAATCCATGAAGGAAGCCTGACAACCGGGTTCAGACCAGGAAGCCGGCAAGCATTTCAGCAAGCCGAAAGATGGGCAACCTCAGGAAGAGAGTTAGACTCCCTTCGGAATTATGAAATAATAACTGGTGACCTACTAACAATGTACCCACGATCTTTTCAGTGGGAAGGAACCATGCTACTTAAGCTTGAGGAACTTCATAAGGAGCAAATACAAAGGACCATTGATGAAGTCGAAAGGCTTATAGTCTTGAGTTATTTGCAAAAGATTCGTCTAGAGCAGAAGGCATCCAAAGACAACTGGACCAGTTAATCATAACATTGATGAGCTGTTAGTAATTCACCAAAAGATGCGATCGATCCAGCAAGACCATTATTATTAGTGAGTCCCACCATCATAAGGGAATCACATTATTGTGTTTGCTTTCGGTGCCACTACGATAGTGCGCATCTTTTCTTTTTCTTTATTCACTGCCACATGGGTTGGCACGAAATGAGTGGTTTGCTTTTATTTCTTTTGGGCAATTATTGTACTAAAAGATGCCCACTAGTTTGCTAAGGACATACCAACTGTGGTAGACGAATAATTGAAATGGACGATGGGGCCCATATGCGCACCCGCATTCAATTATCGAGCTCACCAACCGGTAGCGTTCCTTCTATATAAGTAGTAGGATGTTTCACTAAGAGGGCATCACCCAACTTAGTAATCATCTCTTCTTCTCTTGCCAGAAATCAATAAAATTTCCTCATTTTCCTTTATCAATAAAATTTCCTCATTTTTCTCTCAAAACTTTGGAACCAGTATTCATTAGTAATCAGAAGTTTCAAAGTCGATCCGATCGCTATTATTCTATTCTGGTATCAGAGCGAGGTTTGTTTTCTTAATATAATGGCTTTCTAATTTTCTAATTATTCTGGGTAGGCACCTAGGGGGAGATTATACCAAACTAATAAAATTGTTTAAATTAATCAACCAGAAAACGTCAGTTAAAAGTGAAATTTTAAGGAACCAAAAGAATCATCCTGCCGTACAGTACCTAGGAAAAGGGAAAGATCGCGGGTAAACACGATGATGTGAGGTTATAACCAAAGAAAATCCAACTTAAAATTGGCAAAGTAAAGGAAGATTAATTAATAATCTGGGTACACAGTTTTGGGTACACATAGCAGAAAATTTTGCTCAAAGTGGCAAAATCATAAGGGTGACCACATTTTTGGGTGGCAAAAACAGAAGGTTTAACTTTCGGGTGGCAATTGCTAGATTTCACAAATTTTGGATGGCACAGGAAAAATTATCCCAGTATTATATCACTCCAAAAAAAAAACAAAAAAAAAATTACTGCCCTTCTTCGTCTCCATCATTTGTTCACTGCCCGCCTCAGACATGTTGCTCTCCCCCACTCTCTCAAATTCTCGATGGATACAAGGATCTAACGATCCCAGCTGATCTAGACAAAACCGAAGTCAAAATAAATCTCGAGTTTACCGATCAAATTGTTTGTAGTACAGTTTGATGGTCGAATTTACATGAACAGAACAATTAATTACTATTTTTTACTTTCTCACGAAAATTAGACAATCAAATTTTTTTTAAATTTTATAATGTAAAAAGAGATGCTTGACTAATTTAAGGACTCAAACAGGTGCTTCAATGTCCTAAGGATTCGGATTCATTTAGTTTAGTTCTAGAATCGCAGTTATCATGTGATAACAAAATTTTAGATCGAAATTTATATATGTCGCGTCAAAATGTGCTCTAGATAATCCGTTCTGACTCGTTTTCTTTTGCTAGTGTTATGTGAATGTTACTTGTCGACTATATCTAAATCTTATCCTCAGCTGTTGTAATTTATAGATTGGAATTGATTTGGAACTTGATTTTCAACTTGTAAGTTGGCTAACCCTAAACTTGATTTTCACCTTGTAATTTTACCAGGGAGTTGTTTTTCTAACCAATCTTTTTTAAAGGGATATTATGATTTTTAGAGGAAATAATCTTAAATCTTATAGAGGTATTGGAGCTTCTATGGTTTCTGCAATCTATTTATTTAATTGCATGAATATTTGCAAATATGTCATTTCGGCAATTTATTAACATATAAAATAGAACCTAATTGTATGTTTATCCTACCTTTTTTGTTTCGCAGCCATCATTTCTTCCACAATCTCATACCTTCCTTCTGTTTACGTTTCCTCACAACACCGACTGGAAGAGCATTTCTGGACTGAAAAATCCCAGGTTGCGCGCAACATGAGCTTAGCAGAGGAAGAGATGAAATATTATAATTAAATTGTATGCATTGATCATGTTAGAGATGCTTGCGGCTTATTTTAGGTAACATTTTTTTCCTTATATTTTTTAGTATCTAGTGTTGTTTGAAGGTAAAAAAGATTCTCTTCTCTAATTGCAGTTCACTTTGCACTGCCTATTACGGTGAGGAACAAGGTTCTCTTCTCTAGTCAAGTCTACCAATTGCTGTTGCTTAGACAATCAGTATGTTCTCTAATTTGTATAGCTACAGCATTTGGATTTCTACTATTCATGACTATTTTCATCAATTTTTTGGAGTGTAGATTAATTTTGTTTCTGTAATGCGAGTTCTTTTCAGATCGTGCACAATTATATAATGAAAGTTTATAATTACATTTAGTAGAATTGTACATTCCATTATCTTGATCATTTTGATTTAATTACAGAGCCATGATTGACTAATGAGCAGATCATTACCAAAGTTAATAAACAGGTTTGTACACTACTTTGTATGCTTTAGACAATTGTTATTTATGTTGGGTTTGCATTAAAGTCAAAGGAATAACAATTCTAGCAGATCAAATAGCAAAATCATAAAAATATGAACTCGTAGAACCAGCAGCAGAACGAACCGTTCAAGTGATGGACCGAATCGTTCCAAAACACCGAAAAAAACTAAATTCAAAGTGGAAGCTTACCTAATTTCATTGCTTCGTCTGAATCTTGATGTTGAGCACTTCTTGAAGTCTCCTTACATGTGTGCACCTTCACCAGTGTTGTTCCACGCATCAAAGTCGGAAGAAAGGTCTTCCAAAAGATCAAGACATGCCTTTGGTGCTCTTTGCCTAAACCTAGAGCACCTTCTCAAACTACTTGATGGAATAATAGAAAAGAGGCGAAGTATGACGGCTTTCAACGCATGTATGCAGCCAAGACCGTGTGTGTCCTGTCCTTTGGGACCAACCCCTTTATATAAAGAGCCAAAGGCTTTTTGGCCTCCAAACAATGCCATAATAAACCATCATAATTAGGCAATGTTTCTAAATATAACCACCTATAAAAGACAACACATCTATTGCACAAAAATTTGCTATTCCTTTACAGCCACATTTAACCTATTACCATAATTAATAAAACTTGAATACTAAACAATAATCAGCCCACAATTTAGATTGTTTCCATATATATAGACTCGCCAGCCTATATGGAAATAATCTAACAATTTAATTATACAAAAGCAAGATCTGAGCTTGCTAAATTTGATGCTGACTCATACTGGTATATACCATTAGTGCAATGCACTTTTTGTTGTGCAACAGCCATGTATTTTACTTTTTGTATTTAATTTTTTGGAGGGAGGGGAAACAAAATAGATAGTAAAGAGTGCATTTGTAGTATCAATCATATTTAAATGGGAAAACTCTACGTCGTATCTAGAACTGGTTCTAGAAGATGCATCAATTATATTTTAGTGATTTTGCAAGTGTATGTGCACATTTTTGAGGATTATGCATGGTCTATTGATTTTTTTCCTTTCGGCCGGCTTACTTTTATTCGTATTATATTATATCAATGATACTGAAAGGACTGGTTCTTATGCAGGTATATGAGTTTTTTTCCTTCATCTAGCGGCTTAGAGCTTATTTGGTCTTCATCTAGGAGCTGTTTCCTTCTAAAAAAAATTACATGATCCTTTTGTTCAGTTCTTCCATGTTACGACAAAATTAGCTATTAGAGATTTATTTTCTCTTTTGGCATGGATTGGTTTCTTTGTATTTTATATTTAAATCTATTTTAATCAAAATTTTCTGAGTGAAGGAGTATTAAGCACAAATTAAAATTAAGTTTTTTTTGCAGAAAACACGATACTATAGCTAGTTACAAATTAAAGTCGGAAGACAAAAATTAGGAAGTCAATCTCAAAATAAAAAATAAAAAATAAAAAATAAATTTATTTTGCTTGGGGATCAGAATAAGTTTGAAAGTATGGCAAAATATCTGATCTTTTATATTTTGTCGGACTATATTGTCATTCTCCGAAATTCGAAACCGACTAATTCTTTGGTAAAATTATAACTGAGGCTTCGTTTGGATGAGATGTGGGAAGAAGGGAAGAAATGAAAAAAAATATTGGAAAGTGTGTAACTTTGTGAAGAGTTTGAATTGTTTATAATAAATTTTTTTCCTTTTTTCTTTCTTCCACACGGTATCCAAACGGAGCATGAGAGTCTAATTTTTCTGTTTATTTTAGGCCCACGAGTTATTTCTTCACTTTTTAACACGTTTTTATTTTTCCTCAAGAAAGCCCACATTAATTTAATCCAATTCAATCTATTAGCCCAAGTCGTCAAGCTCATAATTTTATTTCAAAATCACAGCCCACCATTACTTGGCCCAACAGAGCCCTTAATTGAAAACATCAGGCCTAACGAAATTCTCAGCCCACAGAAATATAAGCTAAATAGGTTTCGATTTTGAATCCGACGCAATATAGAACCATATCTAGGGCTGCAATCCGAAAAAATTATAACTAACGTTACTGTTCATTCGAATTTCGATAATAACAGTTAAAAATTTGAAATTTAAAAAATAACGTCGTTGGATCGTCATCCAGATTAACGAAATAGCAAAATCCTTGGATCGTCATCCGGAATGACGATCCATGCTTAGATCGTCATCTGGGATAACGATCCAAGTTCTAAAGGTCTATCCAAATTTGAGTCCAAAGATGCAAACAATTGTTTACCCAATGCAATATAGACTATAGATTGATTATGATCTAATCAGATCAGTGGTCTGGATTGAATAACGAGTTAAAAGATTTAAAGGTTTCGTATAGACCTGTTAACTTTCGCTGTCGAGCGAAATTGCGCTGATCCAAACAGCCGTAGCACGGTAGTTGGAGCCTCCGTATTTTGTTTTTTTTTCGCTGACACTATTCCTCTCTATCTACGAAAAATTTCGCTCTCCTCTAAATTTCGCAAAAATGGAAAGAGTCGCCCCGATATCTCTGAACCAAATCTAGATTTTACATAAATCCTCTAACGATCTTTCTCCATCTGGACCCAATCCAATCGAAAGAAAACCGTAGATTGCGTTGCTTCTCGCTTCTCTCCGACCAAGTCACCTACTCGAAAAACGATTTGTGCCTCTTAGCACCGCCACGAGCCGTCTCTGTATCTCTGCGAGACTGCGAAACCTGGCGGCCCAAAGGTTCTTTTTTCGAGCTCCCACAAGAAGCGACACGAGAATTACAAGGTCCAAATCAAATCCCTTTCCTTCTTATATTTAATTATATAAATCGATTAGTTCATTTATTAGTAAATCCATCTCGTAAAATTGCGTTGAAAGATCAAGGTATAACTATTTTGATTTTGGATTTTTTTTCTCTGTTATTTGGATGATTTTACTCTCTCGCTGAGTTTGTAGTCGAGATTTATTTGTCTGATCTTTGTCAGGTAATAATTAATTTTGTATTGGTTGGACGAATTAGGCGATTTATCTACTCGCCCCGCTTGTCGAGTCTAGGATTTTAGCCGCCGCTCCTTCACCACACCTCTGAAGCATCCTTCATGTCACTTCTCCTACCCTTTCAGCGAAACCTAACGTTTGCAACTCAGGTAGGCCTTCCGATATCTGACTTTTGGTGGTTCTTCTTCACTTTTCCTTTTTTTTTTTTAACTCAGATCGGAGCAAATTTAAATATTTTATCTGCACCTTTCAATAGTTTTGATTGCTCTTACTACCCAATAATTAGTTTTGTTTAATTTGGTGTTTTTTTCACTCTCACGGAGAAAGGCCACAGTCGGGACCGTTGAGTACCCAGGACCAGGATAACGTCCAAACACTATAAGAGACGGAGAAAAATTAGTGTGCCGTACAGCTACTGCCAACGGCGAATCAATTGTAGATTAATTTCCGTTCCTCATTTTCTTTTATGAATTCGTTTTTTCAAATAATAAGAATCTGGTATACTTTTAAATTGGTCATATTAAGCATGCTTATTTCCAACGTGGTTAAATTGTTGTTTATTTTGTTTGTATGGCCAAGCTTACATTATTCGCATATGTGGTTGAATTCAATAAAGATTACATGTCCTTGTTTAGGATATTTTAATTACATTTTTTTTTGAAGAAATTTAATTACATTTTTTATTATGTACAAAATTGATTGCTTTCTCACTGTTTAAATGGACCTACGGATGTATTTGAGAGCATCGTTCTTTCTTATATGTTGTTACAGTTTTCGTTGTGTCTGAGGGATTTTTTGTTGTTTAGGTTTGTGCTGCCAAAATTTCTGGGGTTTAGGAGAGAGCCAGATTGCATGATCACTGGCGATGGTGAGGTGAGATTGGTTTTCTTAGCTGCATGAAACTAGCATCTAATGGGTGTCATTAGTAATTTGCGTGGAAGTTCAATTATGGCCTTTAACACTCAAAAGTCCTAAATTTGTGCCAGTTTGTTGCTTTTCCCCATTTACTGGACTATAATGTGCCTATGTGAGAAAATCAAATTTTGACCAGAAGTGCTTTAGTCACATTGTATTTTCTTTTACCAGTTCAATACCATTCGGCAATCAAGCCTTCTATATTCTAATCCTTTGTTCCCAGTATAAATAGCTGCATCTTGAAATTTTCTTTTATTTCACAAATGAACAGGATGCAATTGGAGAGCTAGAACTTAATCATGAGTATAATCTAATGCAATGATCGGTGAGTTATTTTGAAAATAAAATACATGTGAGCACCTCTTTTCCTTCTAACAAACCTATTTAGTAATAGTCTTTATTCCTCTGTGTATTCCCTAAAAGTGATGTTCATTCAAATAATCACATCCAAATTAAGCCCAAACATATATGTGCTAGGGCCTAAACTAATCTTGGATGCAATTGAACCTCAAGTAAGATTGTTAACACATTTTCCTTCTCATAATTTATGCGACCACTTGGATTGTCCAGAGAATATCAGCCAACAAAATTTATCTTCAATCCATGTGCTACTTTATATACAGGAAATGCTGCACTCTTTCTGGACCTATCAACTGATCTGACCATAACTTTGAATGCCCAGATTTAATTTAATAATAATAAAAGGTCAAATTGGTACCATAGGAATAGGATAAGGCTCACGTATAATGGCGAAAAGAGGAATATATGTGCATCTAATGGATACTCTTGTGCTTGTATAATGGCAGTGAGGTATGCTCTCTTTCTATTTATTTTATTATTATTATTATTGTTATTTGCTTTTCTTCATTATTTTATTTTTTTGATTAGAAATAGCTACTCGGCTCTTGAGAGAGGCTGCACAAACTGCTATAACATCTGGTTCGATATAGTATGCTTTACTTCATGTAATTATTCTTTTGGATTTAATAGATTATAGATTGCATTATATGGTTTGTCTGGCATGATAGTGGTTAATGGTCCTTTAGTAATTTTTTATTTTTTATTGGTAAATATTAAGACTTATTCTCAGTTGTAATTACAAAAAATTTCTTTATTTTCAACAAATTCCAGCAAATTCTTCTCAAGTCTTTGTATGCTTATATTGTATAAACATATTTATCCTTTCTTCTAGCATTGTATTCTTCTATTGGTTGGTTCCACCAACATATAAACTTCTACTTGACCAGAAAATCAATATGTTCTCTGTTATTTTTGTATCTGAAACTCAGAGCAAGATTTTGCTGACCATATTTCAATCTAGGTTAGTATAGAAACTCACCTTAGTACCATCGACTTTATGATGCATAAAATCGATTTGATGCGACGATTGTGTCTTTTCTTTATGAAAGAATTAAGAGACTTTTTCCCTTTCTCTTTTGAATGACAAAGCTAAGAGAGAAAAGGTCGGGGCATTTTTGTCGTAAATTTTTTAAATTGATTTCTGTAAATGGGATAATTGGCCATATATTAGTTATAATAGAAGGGGTAACTACCAATATTAGTTATAATTAGAGGGATATATAGCCAATATCAAAGAATAGAAGGGTATATGGCTGATTGAAAAAGAATTGAGGGGCATATGACTGATTTTTTCCTAATAAAAAGTGGTGGGTTTCAGCCCACTTGTTTCAATTAGAACACTCAAACGAGGAAAAAGTAGGGAAGAGAATTTTTTTTTCTGTTACTTTCATTAATACACCAAACAGATAGATGTAAATAAATTTCCATTCCCTTCCCTTTTATATTTTTCTTTCATTTCCATCTTCTTTTCGAAAAGCAAATACAGTGTAAAAGTCCTTATAAGATCATGTGTAGTCCAATTCTTTAAGAATAAAAAAATTTCACATATAAATATATATATATATATATATATATATATATATATATATATATATACAGAGAGAGAGAGAAAGCCTTCAATCAAAGCGCTTTGACCGGAGTCCCGGTTAAACCCCGTCAGATCTCAATGTTGAAAATTCAAATGACCGATCCAAACCGTCAAATATGATCTCCATAATGAAATCTCCTTACCAACCAAAATTTTCAGTTTCTTGAAATTTTTAAGTATTTTTTTCGGATTTTCAAAAATCGTTAATCTAATTTGTTCTGAACCCTACAAAAATTGCTGTTTTTTAAAATCCGAAAAAAATACTTAAAAAATTCAAAAAAATGAAAATTTTGGTCGGCAAGGAGATTTCAATATGGAGATCATATTTGACGGTTCGGATCGGTCATTTGAACTTTCAAAATTGAGAACCGACGGGGTTTAACTGAGACTTCGGTCAAAGCGCTTTGATTGAATCCATTCTCTATATATATATATATTAACTCTTTGAAATATATTAAATAAAAATTTGTCCGCACATTGAGCGGGCACTGTTGCTAGTATATCTAAATGATAACGCAATCCAACTTCTATAATATCAGTCCATAGTGACAAACCAAAGAAATTGTTAATTTAATCATAAAAGATTGCTACCATATTACTATTGTGGTATTATGACAATAATGAAGTAAAGAAAAATATATTCTTATATGTCATTTTTCTGGAATAGTTAAATGATTAAAGTGAAAAAAAAATGTATACCTATTACTTTATTTATAAACAAATTTTCGATCTTTCATTCCATCATGACTAGATACATGTATACATTTTTCCTTTAATCAGGGATTTGATCACTAGATACGGGTAAGCCTTTTTATACTCATATTTCTATTCCTTTTTCATTTAACATATATGTGTAATTTAAATCCCATATTGTAAAAACTTTTACTTATTTTCTCTCCAAAAATATTAGTAACTTACATCTAATTTGTTATTAATAAATTAGTTCACTTGGTTTAACTACGGATAATTGCACTACTTTGAAATTTTTTACCATTTCCTGTTTCGATAATGGAAAATAAAAAAGGGCATGTATACATGCATCTACTCATGACGATGGGATGTGTAATTTCCTCCATTACCATGAATTCCTCAACTTTCCTATTTCCATAACAGATTGAAAAAAAGAGGCATCTTTTATAACACTTTGAAGGGACATATTTTTTACTTTTGGGAACCGTTAAAATTAGCCCTACAAATCTTAGTTTTATGACATTCTATTCTACTGCTTTCTAACTGCAATTTTAATTGATTTAATCAAGGATATATTATGAAGGGATTGAAAATCAAAGAAAATATTATTCAGAAAGACACTCCATTGGAGCACCTCATTCTTGCATGCTTCTCAAGATTGGAATTGTAATTTACCTTATATTTCTGCACTAGCTGCAAGATTTTCCAAATTTGCTTCATTTCTATATTTTGGTTCCCTTTGATATCAAAATTTTTATATTTATAGAATACAATGTGAACTTGAAATGAGAATTTCTTTAAACATAATTTCAAGTTGCAATTCTTGACAAGTTGGAATTTTATGATTAAATTAACAATTTCGAATATAAAAATCTTTTAGATATGGTAACAATCTTTTAATATGATAACAATCTTTTATGATTAAATTAACAATTTCTTTGGTTTTTCACTATGGACTGATATTCTAGAAGTTGGATTGCGTTATCATTTAGATATATTTTGAAAAGTTGGATTTCTTTGGTCGTCAATTGGAATAACGATCCAAGCTTGGATCGTTATCCCAGATGACGATCTAAGCTTGGATCGTCATTCCGGATGACGATCTAAGGATTTTGCTATTTTGTCAATCCGGATGACGATCCAGCGACGTTATTTTTAAAATTTCAAATTTTTAACTGTTATTATAAAATTCGAGTAAACAGTAACGTTAGTTATAATTTTTTCGGGGCTGCAATATGATCGAGACAATGGCGCAAATGAGCTGTTGCGTTAATCGTTTCGTCCTATATGACGAAATAGTTTTTTATTTCGTTGAAACGATCGAAATTGACGAAATTTTCATGATTTACACATGGACGAAACCGTTTTATTGTTTCGTTAACCGTTTCGTCCGGACGAAACGAAAAACGATTAAAACGACTTCCGTTTTCAGCCCTAACCATATCCGAACATCACAGATTCACATATCCGACCCTTCATCTACATTTCTCACAACAACCCTCAGATCGTATTTATTTGCAAAAGAATTATATACTAAGCACCTTAACTCCTTAAGAACATGATTTTGAAAGAGACCCTTAGACAGTTCAAGATCATTTCCGAATAGGCTCCTGACCACACTTTTTCTTACAACACAGCACTTAAAACGACAAATCTTGGAAGTTAAATCCCTGTTTTCCCACAAAAACATTCCAACACCCAGTTTAAGGGTGCGTTTGGCAAGGGTTGGATTAGTGCTTCCCTTGGGTTAACAAACTAACCTTGCTAATTTGGGATGCCATATGAATCAAAATTAGTTAGGTTAGCTACTAAACTTTGGCTACCCAACCAACCAAGCAAAATGGTCAGTTAGTTTCCCCTTGCAATAATAAGTAATAATTAATAATTAATAATAATAAGTAATTAATAATGAGAAATGCTAGAGTCCAATATATTGGATGGATGGACTTCGTCCAATACGATCCTTTTCACGTTTTTAAATTTCAATTAACTGATCCGAACTGTTCAATATGTTCCCCTTATTGAAAACTTATAAGAAACCAATTTTTACATTTTTTCGAAATTTTTTACTATTTTTTGTATTTTAGAAAATCGTTGTTATTGGACGATCCATAATGTTTATATCACGGATTTTAAAAAATACCAAAAAAATAGTAAAAAAATTCGAAAAATGTAAAAATTTGTTTCTTGTAAGTTTTCATTATGGAGAACCTATTGTATGGTTCGGATCAGTCATTTAAAATTTAAAAACGTGAAAACGATCATATTGGACGGACCCATCCGTTCTATATATAGGACACTAGCATTTCTCATTAATAATTAATAATAGTTAATATAAAAATAATTAAAGTAATTAATAATTAATAATTCAAAATAAATAATAGTTATTGTAATATTAATTATTTAATTCATAATTAATGAGGATTAATAATTCAAAATAAATAATTATATTAATTAATAATTATGGTAATATTAATTATTTATTAATAATTAATGATGAATTATAGTAATTAGTAACTAATAATTAGTAATTAATAATAGTTAACAAGTAATGTAATAATAATTAAATTAATTGATAATTCAAAATAAATATTATTAATAATTATGCTAATATTTATAATAATTAATAACTGATAATAGTTATAGTAATAATAATTAGTAATTAATAATAATTATAAAATAATAATAATAATGATATTAAAAAATAGTTATTATAATAATGATAATATAATTAATAATGGTTTATTTTTTATAATTTATAGTTAATAATTAATAATAATTTTTATTAAAAATTAATAGTTATTAATAACTACTAATTAATAATAGATTAATAGTTAATAAGAATTACACTACTAATATTTGCTAACCTTAAAAATACTAATATCAACATACCGTGCCAAATAACATTCACTAACCTTACTACCCCTCTAACTCCATCAAATCGCTACCCTCACCATTCTACCTCTCTAATCACAAAAATACTAAACTTACACAACTAACCGTACTAAATCTTATTTTGCCAAACGCACCCAAAGACTGGTACCAACTCATACCAGCCCCCCATAACATAACCCTCACCTTGAACAGCCTTCTATAAGACTACAACAACATGAATAAATAGCACCACGTAAAATAAATCCTATATATTTACCTTCTATCAACAAGGGTCATTTGAACTGATATCAATAGGTACAAGTGTTGTACCATCCAAATCAAATAGACAGAATATAAAATTTTTGTGTTTAATTAAACCAATAACTAATCCCTTTTTAACCATTTCCTTTAACAGCCCAGAAATCGGAAAAGAACAAATGGTTTTGAATAGGCACGGAGAGAACAACATTATATGAGAGGCGGATGGAAGCGACGCCGGATAAGAACAAGGGAGATGGCGTTGTGCACCGGATCTCCTGTACCTTCTTATTTTGTGACCCTTTCTGTTGCAACTCCAAAATTTCAGATTGCTAAATCAGATGGCTGAGGAAATTCTAGGAATAAATGGGCTGACCAAAGGTCCACATAACTCAGGACTTGATTTGATAAATATTTGGGCAGTAGATAACAGAGTTGGTTATAGTTTGATTTTCTCAACTTCATATTTCATCATCCAATGATTTACAGGTTATCATTCGAAGGATTTCTACCGTTTACCAGAAATAATATAACAGCTGAATTTCATTTTTAATTTCTTGATGATATAATCAAATTATCCAGGTCGATCTTATCTTATTTTTATAGCAATTCTCAGAGATTGTAACAGAATTTTATTATTATGAATTTTCCTTATTGATGAAATTTCATTAATATAGCTAATCATTCAATTAAATCTTTATTTACATAATTTATTAGGCATGACTTTAACGGATGTTACAAATTTTATATTATAGTTGATTTTCACTCATCAAATTATTTCATATTTTTCCCTAACTTTTAAGAGATTAAAAATGATTATTTATAAAAATTCGAGTTACCGATCTAAGTCACCCTAGTTTTGCCGAGTCTAATACTTCGAGTCCGAGTCTGAGTCCGAGTCCAAATTTGAGTTTCAAAATCGTAGTATAAACTAACGCCATCTTGACGAAGGTCTCTAAGTGCGGTGAAACTGACGGCGGTGCTTAACTTGGTCGCCGCTTTTGTGGCGCAGTTGTGCTCGGAGAGCGCTTTTTTTGGAGATGCTTGATATTTGTTAAATTGTGAACGTGGAATTCATATTCAGAAAAAGTGATATCATAAACGAAAATTATTTCGTATATTTTATTGGAACGTGCGTCAAACTGTTAATATCTTATACAAGTGAAAGTTTTATCTCATTCAAGATAATATTTGAATATAAATTATTTTTTTTGCTACTATTTTGCCAGGAAATAAAGCTTGAATTGATTAAAATCGTCAATAGACGTACATGATACTAATATGCTGTGAAATAATCTTTCTTGAACATTTTACCTCACTCATTTGGAAGATAACTAGCAGCAACGCCCACCCAATGTGTGGGCAGACTTTAATAATTGAAAATATTTATTTGACATGAATATATTTTCAATATAAGAATCTCCATCATGTTGATACATTTTTGTTCTTGATGATTGATTTTGAGGATGATAATTAGTTGCGAAAAGATGGAGGTAGGAGGTTAAATATCATGAGAACTTTCCATTATTTATTTCAGAAATTCGGACACAAATTGAATAGAAAATCAGCTAAAAAATATTTAGTTAGTTATATTTTCAAAAGAACTAAACATGACCAGCCCAAATATTAGACATAACAATTTGTATACATACTCAGACCCCCAAAAATAAAACAAGGTACATAAATGATAATGTTTAAAGCAATTAAGAAAATTGCGCTGGAATTTAAAAAAGAAATAGGTAAATAGCCATCAACCCTTATGGAATTAATGCAATGACATCCTACGCAGAAATTCATTAAAATGGATTTATGTCAGATGGAACCATTATAATTGATTTAACGCGTCCTTAGCTATACTAAGCCTTTTACTGCCGCATCCCAGGGGTAATTGATTTAATTTTCTATTTATAGAGGCGCTATTACATAACTGTTAGCCTCTTTCCTAAATTTATACAAGGATTTAATCTTTACAATATAATTGAAGATATTTCTACATTTGATATACACGCTGCATTGCTGATTGCTTTGATATCAGGTTGAGCTGTCTTTCCTTCTTTGAATTAATGAAGAAGATTCTAATATCTTTACCCATTCTGGCATCACAATTAATTTCCTATACTAACGTGCCTATAGGCTATATGACATTTGTGTGGTCGGGAAAAGTGCTTTCTTTTGTTTATAAGAAAATTTTTGGTATGCCAAGTAGATATTTATGGCACTCATAAAAGTACTTTCGGAAGAATGTACCATATAATTTGTTACTTTACCGCTTACCATCCAATCCAATCATTAAAGTGAAGAAAAAACATATATATAGTACCAGAAAAAAATACCATCCAATCCAATCTGTTACTTTATCGCTTACCATCCAATCCAATCTTTACCCTAAAGAGTGAGCAAGAAAAAAATGAACAGTCAAAATCAGAAGCAAAGCTTTTTTTGGAAGTTTTTCAAATCACATCAAACAAATAGAACATTTGTAGCCAGAATACCAGTATGAGAGATATTAAACAGAATAAAAATGGCTAATTTGATCTCTTTATTATCTGGAAGCTGCAAAACAAAAGAGAAAGAAAAAAAATGAAATGAAATGGAACTGAGCCATTCAATGTCTCACATAATCAATCCTCAGTTTAACTTATATTTTCTCAATCAAAATAAATAACAATACCTGAGGGGCTTTCTCGATCAATTCCTGCACGTAATTCTCTCCGAAAGAGCGATGTCTGGTCGAATCGTACACCGCCTTTATGAGAGAGGCGGGCTTGGTCTTGCTCACGGCCACAACTCGAACCTGCGTGGGGAGATCCAATGTGTGGGCAAATCAATATTTGAAAAAATATGTTGGTTATAGTATTGTATGTTTCTTTGTTATGACATGAAATACATAGTAATTAATATTTTGTTATGACATGCAATACATAGTAATTAATAATATATTAAAATATACCCCAGCCACAGCATCAAATTAAACATAACAAACTAATTAACCTATTGAATATTAAAATATAACAAACTAATTAACCTATTGAATATTAATGATGATTACAAGTCAGTCTCTGGTGTCTAAAATATTAACCGACCCTTGCAACCATAAATGTTTCACAACAAGTTCCTGGCATCTAAAATTTTTGACAAGAAGCCCCTGGATTTGCACTGACGTGTCTTCCAGGGAAAAAGGTAGTGATTTGTAGTAAAAGTAAGAAAGTACTATCAAATATTTAACGACTGAGGAGCCCCTAAAAACCGCAAATTGATTCATTCATCAGTAAACCTGAGCATTTTGCTCCATTTTAAAAAATTGGATTGAGGTTTGCAGAAAAACCAATCTCCGAAACAAGTCAAGGGTGGGATCTGAACATAAGCGACCAAAGAGGTTTCTCGCAGGCTATGGCTAGAGTTTTGAGGTGCCACTGCTTGATGTCAAAGCAATGGCGATTACTCCTTGTCTTTGTTGCGGTGCATGTAGGCTGTATTTTAATGTCTCATCTTTTAAATTCTGTCATGCCATGGATACTTATTTTAAGTACAACAGGGCTTAGTTGTTATTTATTTGCGCTTGTTTATACGTTGAAAAAATGAGAAATGCTTAATTAACCCTCAACACAATATTTTTACAAAAAAATTGTTCCTAACCCAACCTCTAATCAATTTCAAGTAATCAAATTATGGTATTTAACTTTCACTGCTTTGTATTCTTTTATGATACCTTAACTATTTTTCATTTCTTTAGGTGAGAAAAGGGAAAAAAATCCAGAAATGGAACCTAAAAAACAAAATTTTACCGGTACTATATAATGACCCCATCTCAGCATTGATCGTAACATGAGAATACAGTGTGATCCTAGCTATCTGGTATGGAATTAACTTCTCATGAAGCAAGGACACCCCTTAATCCTAGATCAATACATCAAGCATGAGGTGGTCATAGCTAACTCCACTTCCTGAGAGCAAGAGAATGTATATATCATATATATACCAGATAGTTAATTTCTCTAATAGATTATTTTATTAGCTCCAACAAATTGATTATCAATCAGTGTACCAATGTTGCAATTACATACCAGTTGTTCCTTCTATAACGGCATGACCGCAATGGCCTCCTTGTCTATTTATTGGATCCGTAGATGTGCAATGCCTGAAATAACTAAGCATAAGATACAACAATATAGATAACGACCATAGTAAAATTGTGATCCATACTTCCCTTTAATAGAAAATTTTCACCTTTGATCAATAAGCTCATGCAATTGGTTCACATCCTTGGAGGACCATGGATCTGAATAATAGTTTAAAATATTGATTACCTCAAAGCTATATGTCGCAGCCTTCTTCGAACAAGCCGAGGATTCAAACTACATTGAGTTAATATAACAATAAAAATAGTAATAAATTATTCAGGAAATGAAGTATTCTAACCAGCAAAAGAAAAACAATTGAAAAAGGTAATACAAGAATCCTAGATTCTAACCTCATTGGATAAGTAATATCTAATTTAGTAACATCCTTAGAAACAGACTTTAAGAAAATCTCAGAAGGTCTAACTCGTGATAATAGCCACACTCCTAGGCTGCATCAAAATTTAAATACAATCAAAATCTAAGAAATTTATTATTTATCACCTTCAAATGTAAAGGGACTGAAGATATTAAGCATATATTTGAGCACTGACCTTAGACATCCTCCTCCAACAGCTGGTAGCATTTCCTCTAATCTGTGGTCATCATCATGTGCAAGGGAAATCAATGTGAACTAAAAAGTTATTTCTTGAAAGTACTGAATATGTTTGCGATCAACTACAGCATCAAAGTCAATGAGCACTGAACTTGCATTTCAAAAGTTTTTTTCTTATAGTTCCTATTTTGCCCTTCATTATATCTTTTGAGTTGTCCAATTTAAGAAGATTTCCATCCTATAATAATCATAAATATTGCATATTTGACCTGGCATGAACCTGAGAAGCCTTCATATTGATAATTTATCCTACCGATAAGAACTTCCACAGGTAATAAACACAATAGAAAATTGATGTTGGAGAATCTAGTACCATTATACCATTGCTTGTACCACCCGACAAACACGTAAATCTAAATGGAAAATAAATAAAAGAATAAATTGATGTTGGAAAATATAGTACCAGTGTACCATTGCTCTATACTTTTTACAACAGTATGTGGCAATTGCAATATATTGAACTAAGATTATTTCACTATAAAAGAACAAAATAATCACCATCTTTGCAAAGAAGATTCCATCTGACTTGACACCAGCCAGAAAAAATGCCAAGAGGCCGATCCAATTTCTCCCAAATAGTTTCTAATCTCTATTTAATCGATATCACAGAAGGTCTCAAGAGCTTAGGTGGTAGTCCTATGGCTACGGTAGATGCAGATAATATCTACAGATTAACGAAACAATTGTTTCCAATGCTTGCAGTAGTAGTGTCAACTCTAACCCATCAAAACATCTCACACACTTTTTCTACAAATCGACAAAAATATCATGATTCAGCCGAGCATGTTCTCTGCAAAAGAAAAAAAAACAAATAACTTACACAGAAGCAAGATAAAGCAAGAATAAGGTTGGTTAACCCCTCACTTGTATAAATTCCAAACAAATCAGTCCGACTTAATTCGAACAACCCTCAAATTGACCAATTTGTCTCAATGGATTGCCCAGATAAACCCAAAACTTCAGTAAACCAGAGAAAGAAACAAGGTATTATTTACCAGTTCAGTAAAAGAAAAGAGCAAGGGAGATAAGGCCACCAGTCATAGTCGTTGCCACCACTTACAGCCACCACCTCTCTTGACCTTTCTCAACCTGTTCTGAGCAAAAGAAACTGAAATAGGACGAGGAGAGAAGGGAGATCACGAATGGTCGTCGTCAACATCGGCTTGGCGCTGGTCGTCGTCAAGCACGCTGCTTCCGTACTCGCTCTTGACGGACCAGGACTCCGCCGCCACGGCCCACGGAGTCGTACACCGCCTTTATGAGAGAGGCGGGCTTGGTCTTGCTCACGGCCACAACTCGAACCTGCGTGGGGAGATGGCCGGAGCGCTCCGCCGCCTGCTTCACGCACGCCATGACCTTTGGGTAGGTCTGGAGGCGAGAGCCTAGCGGCTCCTATCCGTTCTCCTAAGACCTTCTCTTCAAAATTAAACTTCGAGATGCGGCGCGATTGAAAGCAAACCCTAGCGAAAGGGATCGTATATATCGGCTCCTCCTTCCATTTACGGTGGGTAGGGGAAGAGAGTTGGAGGACGGGGGAAGGAGAGGGGGAGCGCAACTTTTGCCTCCTCTTTCCTTTTCTGTGAATTATGGGAGGAGAGAGTTGCTTTCCTTTTGAGAGGGCGAGGGGGTAAGAGTAGGGAAAAAAATAAAAAATAAATTATGTCCGATAGGGAATCGAACTCTGCACCAAGCTGATTAAAACCAGCGCGACTCCGCTTCGCTCCGCAAATGTTAACAAGTCTAAATGAAAGATTTAAATCTTTAATCTCATAAATAAATCTACACCACTGATCTGATCAAATCACAAAAATAGACGGTCTATATTGCATTGGGTAAACAATTGTTTGCTCCTTTGGGTTCAAATTTTGGATAGACCTTTGGACTGGTGCTTTTATAAGTAGTAAAGATTAGTCACCGCAACTGCAAGATTTGAAATAAAAAGACGACATGAAGGCAGAGTAACAGCTTTTTCTTGAAAGAAGTCTCTAGACCAAAATTAACTATAAATTGTCAAGAAGTAACAGCTTTTGATCTCCACCGTCCGTTATAAGTTATATGTCTCTCTGTAAACTTAAAGAACAATCACAGAAAGACACAATATTTAACGTGGTTCAGTACGAAATCGTACCTACATCCACACGCACACACACCATGACTTTTTTATTTCTTTTCAATAATAATGGAGTACAAGAGAGAATTGGGGAAGAAGATAGGTCAGAAAGGAAGAGAGAGGCGCCTCCTTTATAATAGGTAGGCTAATATTTCTTTTTATTACATTTCCATATATGCATAGATCATAAAAAGGAAAGTCAGACGGTCCAACTCGGACCGAGTTCTGGCCAACTCGGACCGAGCCAAAGGGATGTGGTTCAACTCGGTCCGAGTTTGGCCCAACTCGGACCGAGCCAAACATTGAATTTTCTCCACACTCCCCCTCAAGTTGGCAGGTAGATATTTCGCATGCCCAACTTGTCAATTGCTTCATGAAAAATAGTACTAGACACACCTTTGGTTAGTATGTCTGCAAGTTGCTCTTCCGTTCTTACATGAGGAATACTAATTACTCCTTCAATGTTCTGTCGGATAAAATGTCGATCTACTTCAATGTGTTTGGTCCTATCATGCTGCACCGGATTTTGTGATACAGCAATGGCAGCCTTGTTATCACAAAACAGTTTCATTTCTTCACATTCATAGAAGCCAAGATCCTTGAGTATCCTTTTAATCCACAGTAACTCTTGCAGTCCCTTAGCTATTCCTCTAAACTCAGCTTCAGCACTTGACAATGCCACTACCTTCTGCTTCTTACTTCTCCAAGTAACCAAATTGCCACCAACAAAAGTGAAGTACCCAGATGTAGACTTTCTATCAGTTACATCTCCTGCCCAGTCAGAGTCTGTATATCCGTGAACTTGAAGATGTCCATTTCTTCTGAAAAAAATACCTCGTCCTGGAGATCCCTTGAGATATCTTAGAATCCACATAACAGCCTCCATGTGGTGTTCACTGGGATTATGCATGAATTGACTTACCACGGACACGGCATAGGCAATATCCGGTCGAGTGTGTGACAAGTAGATAAGTCTTCCTACCAATCTTTGATATTGTTCCTTATTGGTTGGTACCTGATCATGAAAAACTCCTAGCTTGTTGTTCTGTTTGGTTGGTGTGTCCACAGGTTTGCAATCCAACATACCTGTTTCAGCTAGTAAGTCCAGTACATACTTTCTCTGAGATAAAGATATACCTTCATTGCTGCGTGTAACTTCAATTCCTAGAAAATACTTCAATCCTCCCAGATTCTTCATTTCAAATTCTTGGGAAAGTTTCTTCTCAAGGCCTTGAATTCCTTCAGCATCATTTCCTGTGATTATCATGTCATCAACATATATAATTAAAATCACAATTTTTTTCTTATTCTTACAAAAGAACAAGGTATGATCTGCATCACTTTGGGTATATCCATATCCTTTCATGGCACTGCAAAATCTACCAAACCAAGCTCTTGGGGATTGTTTCAAACCATATAGCGCCTTCTTCAATCTGCATACAAGTGAACGCTTACTTGAGTGACTGTATCCTGGTGGAATATCCATATAAATCTCCTCATCAATGTCACCATGAAGAAATGCATTCTTCACATCGAACTGATGCAATGGCCAGTTCTGATTTGCTGCAATGGACAAAAGTATTCTGACTGTATTAAGTTTGGCTACTGGTGAAAAAGTCTCCTGATAATCCACTCCATATGTCTGAGAGTAGCCTTTTGCAACCAGCCGAGCCTTATACCTATCAATTGCTCCAGTGAGACCACATTTTACTGTAAATATCCACCTACAACCTACTGTTTTTCTATCTCTCGGTCTGTCCACCAATTCCCAAGTATTATTCTCCTCAAGAGCATCCATTTCTGTCTTCATTGCATCTACCCATTTTTCATCAGCAAGGGCTTCATTCAGGTTGTTTGGAATGTGAACTGATGCAAGAGTTCTATCAATTTCCTTGCTACTGATAAACTAAACAAGGAGAAACAGCGCGTTCTTCACGAAGCTAGATCTGAATCTCAGACCCAGATCGAGCTCTCCACACCTCAGGCACCAGGTGGTGCAATTCATCCACAACCAAATCTGATGAACGCTGAGCTTCAAAACAAGCAAAACGCTGAAACCTCAAGAACACAAACAGTGGTCGGCGATTCAACCACGCGACCAGTCAACCCCGAACAGCCAGACAACGATACACCATTAGATCTGGGATCGACAAGAGCAGTGCCAGTTGTGATACACCCGATCTTGCAAGCTGTACAATCTCGCGAAGAGTCAGAGAGAACAACACCAGTTACAATGCACCCGATCTTGCAAGCTATTCAACAACCTCGCGAAGAGACAAGACTGGAAAAACCCGAAACATCTACAGCAAAACAGAGAAACACCACCAATTTAGAGAACCAACGCTCTCTCTCCCAAGCAGAACTCACAAACCTTGTGGAGCAAACACTGCAAGCAGCCTTCACATCAGTTGCTCCAACTCCGACAGTTCAGTTCAATCCACCAAGACCGGAGATCCAGGATCCGCGACAGATGCCAAACGTAACACCTCCTCCTCAAGGTTACGGATATGTCGTCGATCCTCGCCAAAGCGTAGCATGGAGAGCAGGAGCACCACAAATGTACAATATCGGACAGCCTCCACATATGTTCCAATGGCATCCCACAGGATATGTTCACCAAGCCCACATGACAGACTGGTATCCTCCCCAACATAATGCTTATGGTTTTCCTAGATCAGAGGCTCCCTCCAACTATTTTCCATGGGGCCATCCAGCTCAATGGAGCGTACATAATTCGTGGAACACCCTTAATCCTTACTCATGGACACGACCACCTCAACAACCCGAACATCCTAGGCCACAAACTACTCCAAGGCCTCCCGAAAACATCATCCCAGCAAACCCAAGTCCATCTCTTGCAATTCCTGTACCGACATTACCTGCCCCACAAGTGAATCAAGAGCCCTTAGGATCTCGAGTGGAAAGAACAAGGGCACCACAAACGGGTGAAGACAGAGAGGTATTATCGGGAAGAAACCTGAATAATGAAAGAAGGGAACGCGAAGAAAAAGATCTCCTCGGGGCCGTGCGAAAACAAGGCAGCGCCGCGAACATAGTTCAGATAGTGCGCGTGAATCAGAAGGATCAGGGTCACCACCTGTAGGCGCCCTAGCGAGAAGGTTATACCAAGGAGCGCGAATTGACATGAAAAATTACTCCCATCTTGACAGATATCCGGGAGGAGAAGCTAAAGATGCTCAAGCTTTTGTGAATAGCTTTCGAGCAATGATGGCCATCACACATGCATCTGACAGGGTGATGTGTTTAGTTTTTCCGACAAGGCTAACAGAAAGTGCATGGGAATGGTATTCGCGACTACCCCGAGGGTCAATCCATAGTTTCGATGACCTAACTGACAAGTTTTTGGGAAGATTCGGAGGATTAAGAGCACCAACCATCAAGTGCACGAGCCTCATGACCCTAAAGCAAGAACCATATGAATCATCACGAGCATATCTCGCGAGATTCTCGGAAGAGGCATACAAAGTATCCGATTTTGATGAGAAACTGGTGTTGGCGGCAGTATTACAAGGTATTCGGAGTAAAAATCTGAGGTATGAGCTAATAAAAAAAGATTGTGGATCTTTTCGAGAATTCCTGGAGTGTGCACAACAAGTGATACAGGCAGAGGAAGATGCAGAACGAATGGGTTGGCAAGATGTCACGGAGCGACGCATCACAACGCCGACGAGAAGAAGTTGTTCCCCTCTGCCTCAACCTCGCAATGGATCTCCTGGGAGAAGAAGGAATGCAAAGGTGATAAAAGGAGCGACATACAAACTCCACAATTACAGAAAGACGGGAGAGGCATATGCACCTCTATACTCCACCTACCACATATGTACAGAACCTAGGGAGCGATTGTTTAACGTCATCAAAGATAGCAAGGAGTTGCAACAACCGGAACCATTGGTAGAAGCAGAGAAGTTTGACAAGTCGGCTTACTGTGACTACCATCGCAGTTCGGGACATCGCACCCGAGATTGTTTGAAGCTGAAGGACGAAATAGAAAGGTTAATCCGACATACGCACTTGCTGGAAAAATACATTGAGAAAGAAGGAGCCAAGGATAACCGAACTAGAGAATCTTTCAACAACCAATGGCAACGAAAACCATACAATAACCAATGGAAAAGAAATGACAACCGAAACAACCCGAACAATATTCCCATTCAGAGACAAAATGTTTCGAATAAACCTAGAGAAGAAAACAAAGGATCTCCGGTGGTGATGTTCATCGCATGGGGGGACGCATCTGGCGGCGACAAACCTCATCAACGAGCTTTATATGCAGATCCGAGAAGATTATCTCAACCTTCGCGTTATGAGATATTTCACTTGCATGCAGAGGGGTCTCTAACTAACACCCGAATATCCTTCGGGCCTGAAGATTGCGTAGGTGTCCGTTACCCACATGATGATGCCATAGTGTTGATGCTGCGAATACATGGCAGACGTGTCAAAAGGATCTTAGTGGATACAGGCAGTTCAGCAGATGTGCTATATTTCGACGCGTTACGGCAACTCAATTTAGCCTCATACCCCTTAACTCCGATGGATACACCATTAGTTGGTTTTGCAGGAGACACCATAATACCACTTGGGACCATTGACCTGGAAGTTGAGTTCGGGGAACCACCCAACAGTGTAGTATCAAGAGTAAAGTTCATAGTGGTTAATGCACCATCGGCATACAATGTGATATTGGGAAGGAAATCTCTGAATGATGTTGGGGCAATCGCTTCGACCAAACACCTCATGATCAAATTCCCCACTAGACTTGGAGTAGGCGTGGTAAAAGGTGACCAACAAAAATCCAGAGAATGTTACCAGGCAGCAGTGATAGATCAAGTAACACAAATAGAGAGGGGAAATGTTGGGACGAAAGTGCGCGTGCCAAGTTCGGGCGCTCCAGGTGAAGATGTGGAAGAAGTAGAGCTGAGTGAAGGAATAATTACTAAATTGGGGACAGCGCTCGGGGCCAAGGACAGAGAATTAGTGAAGGACTGTCTTAAGAGAAACCAAGAGATTTTTGTCGCTGAAGGAGGACAGATGCCAGGTATTAAAAGGGAGATTGCAGAACACAAAATCAAGCTCTTCCCAAATGTCAGACCAGTGCATCAAAAGAAAAGGAAGTTCGGACCCGAACGGAGAACGATAATTGAGGAGGAGGTGCAAAGGTTACTCGCAGCTGGGTTCATTCGCGAAGTCAAATGCCCTGCTTGGTTAGCCAATCCAGTGGTGGTTCCGAAGCCTAACAACAAGTGGAGGGTATGCATTGATTTCACTGACCTCAACAAAGCTTGTCCGAAAGATCCTTTCCCATTGCCGAACATTGATGCATTAGTGGATTCGACGGCGGGTTTTTCTCACTTGAGCATTGTTGATGCCAACGCGGGATATCATCAGATTAAAATGTGTACCGAAGATGAAGAAAAAACTAGTTTCCTTACAGAAAAAGGGATCTATTGTTACAAGGTCATGCCTTTCGGCAAGAAAATGCAGGAGCAGAATATCAAAGGATGGTGAACAAGTTGTTTCAAGGAGAAATTGGGAAGATTATGGAAGCATATGTCGATAATATGGTGATCAAAAGTTGTTCGGGGGAAGAACATGTGCAACACTTGGAAAGAGTGTTCGCGAAAATGAAAGAAGTCGGAATGCGATTAAACCCAAAAAAGAGTTTTTTCTGTCTCGGAAGTGGAAAGTTTTTAGGGTTTATCGTGTCCGAAAGAGGCATAGAAGTCCATCCGAGCAAGTGTCAGGCGATCGCGAACATGGAACCACCAAAAACAGTCAAAGAGGTGCAAGAATTAACTGGGCGAATAGCTGCTCTAAACAGGTTCATTTCAAAGTCAGCCGAAGTATGTCAACCTTTCTTCCAAACAATCAGGAAAAACAAGAAGTTCCAATGGACAGTGGAATGTCAAGATGCCTTTGAAAAGATCAAAGAATACTTAGCCACACCACCGACAATCAGTAGACCTGTAAAAGGGGAAACTCTCTATCTTTATGTGACGACTTCCGAAACGGCTGTGAGCGCAGCTCTCATCAGGATTGAAGAAAACCAACAAAAACCTGTCTATTTCGTGTCTCGCATTCTGCGAGATGCTGAGATAAGATACCCTCCTGTTGAAAAAGTGGCGTTCGCAGTCATGATAGCATCCAGAAAACTCAAACCGTATTTTCAGGCACACCCCATCAAAGTGCTCACCGACATGCCTCTTCGAAAAGCTTTAGGACAGCTTGATGTAGCAGGGCGGATGTTAAAATGGGCAGTAGAGTTGTCCAAATATGATGTGAGTTTCGAACCAAGGACAGCATACAAAGGACAAATTCTTGCCGATTTCATAGTTGAGTGCACAGCTAGGCAAACTGAAAATCCCAAGGGAGAAGTGTGGGAAGTATTCGTGGATGGGGCAGCTTCGGAGAAGGGTTCGGGTGTTGGCGTTGAAATAAAAGGACCGAAAGGCGAGAAATTTCATTATGCGATACATCTGACGTTCGAGGTATCCAACAATGTCGCAGAATATGAAGCGTTGTTGGCAGGTATGCGACTTATGGAGGCAATCGGGGCAAAAAGTGTGCGTTTCTACATGGATTCTCAGCTGGTGGTAAACCAAATCAAAGGAGAATATGCAGCAATAAATGAAAGGCTAGCCCTATACTTGGAGAAAGTGAAAACAATGTTAGCTGCCTTTGAAAGTGCTTCTGTAGAGTACGTACCCCGAACTCAAAATGAAACAGCAGATGCTCTGTCTAAAATTGCTAAAGAAAGCGACTTAGATCGGGAAAAACCCATTGTTATGTTGGAAGTACCACACCCCAGCATTGATGTTCTCGCATTCGAAGTGTATATCGTTGAGGCAGGAAAGGAGTGGTATGCTTTGTTGTGGAATTTCCTCAAAGAAGGAAAACTCCCAGAAGAGGACAAAGTGGCCCGAAAAGTCAAGCGGTGGGCTCTCGAATTTACTATCCGAGATGGTCTACTATTGAAAAAAGGATATGGAATACCCTGGCTCACATGTGTGGGAAGAGCAAAAGCGGACGAAATTATTGCAGAAGTGCATGAAGGGATATGCGGTAGCCACCAAGGAATAACTTCGCTGGGAAGGAGGATCGTTAGAGCAGGGTTTTATTGGCCTTCCTTGAAGAAAGATGTGGAGACATACGTTCGCAGATGCGAAAAATGTCAGTTCCACGCCCGCATTCCAAGACAACCACCTCATCCGATGCAATCCATCTCCAGTTCATGGCCGTTCGATGTGTGGGGGCTAGATTTGTTGGGGCCTTTCCCTCAAGGACAAGGAAATGTTAAATTCTTAGTGGTGGCTGTGGAATATTTCACCAAATGGATTGAAGCCAAACCCCTGGCAACCATCACATCGCAAAAGATAGTGGATTTCGCGAGACACCAGATCGTGTATAGATATGGGATCCCACATACCTTCATCTCCGACAATGGCACGCAGTTTACTGGCGCCCCATTCCAGGATTTTTGCAAGGGACTGGGTATCCAGTCGTGCACCTCTTCGGTCTGTCATCACCAATCTAATGGTTTAGCTGAAGTATCCAACCGAACTATATTGGAAGGACTGAAGAGGAAAATCGAAGGCAGTAAGAATACTTGGCCCGAATATCTCGATGAAATCTTATGGGCCTATCGTACCACACCTCGCTCTTCCACAGGCCGTTCACCTTTTTCCATGATTTATGGAATGGAAGCTGTCACACCTATGGAAGCAGTACACCCAACTTTGAGAACGAAGTCGTATACTTGGGAGAAGAATGGAACTCGAAGGGAGGAAGATTTGGAGATCATTTACGAGTTGAGGGAGGAAGCTCGAGTGAAGATGGAAGAATATCAGAGAAGAATGCGGAGGGGCTTCGATAGGAAAGTCGCTCCCAGACATTTCCAACCAGGCGATTGGGTGCTCAGGAAGATCGAAGCCACAGGTAAACAGGTGGGAAAACTTGATCCCGCATGGGAAGGACCATTCGAGATAATTAAGTCTATTGAAGGCAGGGCTTATCATCTCAGGAATATGAGAGGCAAATGCATTCCAAATGCTTGGAACGCTGCCCATCTCAGAAAGTTTTATGTTTAGAGGGGATAGAAGTAGACCAATATCGTAGCCGGTCTCTTCGTGTCCGAGTTGTTTTATGTTTACGTTTTTTGTTTTAGATAAGAACAAGAACCAGACCAATACCGTAGCCGGTCTCTTCGTGTCCGAGTTTATTTTTAGGTTTTCGTTTTTTGTGGTAATGAGTAAAACAAGAACCAGACCAATATCGTAGTTGGGTCTTCTTTGTTCTTAGTTGGGGTATTAAGGCCCTTGTATCTCGATATAATTTTCATTTATAAATGAAGAGTTTGCTTTTTATCTGATCTTCGCATTCTTGAATAAAAAAAAAAAAAAACAAAAAACAAAAAAAAAAAAAGTCGTGACCCTCCTCGAGAGAATTCTCGGAGTAAGCGCATGAAAAAATAAAGTCGTGACCCTCCTCGAGAGAATTCTCGGAGTAAGCGCATGAAAAAATAAAGTTGTGACCCTCCTCGAGAGAATTCTCGGAGTAAGCGCATGAAAAAACAAAGTCGTGACCCTCCTGGAGAGATTTCTCGGAGTAAGCGCATGAAAAAATAAAGTCGTGACCCTCCTCGAGAGAATTCTCGGAGTAAGCGCATGAAAAAACAAAATCGTGACCCTCCTGGAGAGATTTCTCGGAGTAAGCGCATGAAAAAATAAAGTCGTGACCCTCCTCGAGAGAATTCTCGGAGTAAGCGCATGAAAAAATAAAGTCGTGACCCTCCTCGAGAGAATTCTCGGAGTAAGCGCATGAAAACATAAAGTCGTGACCCTCCTCGAGAGAATTCTCGGAGTAAGCGCATGAAAAAACAAAGTCGTGACCCTCCTGGAGAGATTTCTCGGAGTAAGCGCATGAAAAAATAAAGTCGTGACCCTCCTCGAGAGAATTCTCGGAGTAAGCGCATGAAAAAATAAAGTCGTGACCCTCCTCGAGAGAATTCTCGGAGTAAGCGCATGAAAAAACAAAGTCGTGACCCTCCTTGAGAGATTTCTCGGAGTAAGCGCATGAAAAAATAAAGTCGTGACCCTCCTCGAGAGAATTCTCGGAGTAAGCGCATGAAAAAATAAAGTCGTGACCCTCCTCGAGAGAATTCTCGGAGTAAGCGCATGAAAAAACAAAGTCGTGACCCTCCTCGAGAGAATTCTCGGAGTAAGCGCATGAAAAAACAAAGTCGTGACCCTCCTTGAGAGATTTCTCGGAGTAAGCGCATGAAAAAATAAAGTCGTGACCCTACTCGAGAGAATTCTCGGAGTAAGCGCATGAAAAAACAAAGCCGTGACCCTCCTCGAGAGAATTCTCGGAGTAAGCGCATGAAAAAATAAAGTCGGGAAAGCTGACAGATAACTGTACTTTGATTGTACTTGGAAATAAAGACAAAACTGGGCAAATCTGACAATAAATGCTGACATTTAATACAGTTAGTTGGCAGTTAGCTGAAAAAAAAGCTATAAATAGAACCCATCGTCTTCCCCAAAGGAGGCACCAGAACACGTTCATTAAGCTTGAAGTCAACAATGGCGAAAAGAAAGAAAAAAAAATAAAATATATTCCACTAAGATAAAAGGAAATTTAGGAGGATAGCTGAGAAGGAATCGGAGATTTAGGTGGATAGCTGATGTAAAGCAAAATACTCGCATCAGATATTCACCAATCTTCGGTTCCGAACATCCCCGAAACACCTGAATCCAGTGAATTCAGGAGCGGCTTTGTTATCTCAGTCGTTCCGAATTCAATGGATCGAGTTTGTTTCGGGTGATGGAAGTCTCCCCAGACTTAGGAGATTGGTTCCTAAGGCTGGGAAGATTTATTAATTAGCCCGGGGTTGTTAGTGTTAGATGACCAAAATCACTTCTTACTGAGGATTGTCCGCGAGTATATACAGAAAGAGAGTCAAGAAGAATTATCCTCGGGGCAGTTAGCAGTAGTTAGAAAATATATTTCCTTGAGAATGTATCTCGGAATTAATGTATTTTTTATTTCCTTGAGAATGTATCTCGGAATTAATGTATCTTTTATTTCCTGGAGAATGTATCTCGGAATTAATGTATCTTTTATATCCTTGAGAATGTATCTCGGAGTTAATGTACTTTTTACTTTCCTTGAGAATGTATCTCGGAGTTAATGTACTTTTTACTTTCCTTGAGAATGTATTTCGGAATTAATATATTTTTATTTTTCTGAAGAATGTATCTCGGATTGAATACACTTTGTCCTTGAGAATGTATCTCGGAATCAACATATTTTCATGTATCAATGGAAATTGCACACTCGTAGCCTAGTCAAGATCGCTCAAATACCAGTCATACCATGGGACAGTTACGGAGAGTAAAGATAGAAAGAAAAAGATTAAAGAAGAGTACCTTGGAAAGGAGTTCACCGGAGTAAGTCTTGATGGAGTGTGAGAAGAAGGGAGTTCACCGGAAGGAGCGAAGAAGATAGAGCAATCGCTAAGAAGGAAGGAGGCAAGAAGAACAGTAATGAAAAGAAAGAGAAAGAGAGGAGTATAAAGGAGAAAGGGGGAAGGCTAAGCAGCGGAAATAAATGAGCGGGAAAGGCTTTTCACATTCCCCAATGTGAAGGTGAAGAGCCAGCATCAAAATCAAAGCGCACATCAGATGACAGCTGGATACAGATTGCACCGCCTCAGGAATCGTGCAGAAATCGCTTCTCAATCCGAAATGTTTCACCACTTCGTGCTTCACCCAAGAGTCCTGTGTTCGGGACTCAAGGGCTTCACCACTTCGTGCTTCACCCAAGAGTCACGTGTTCGGGACTCAAGGGCTTCACCACTTCGCGCTTCACCCAAGAGTCATGTGTTCGGGACTCAAGGGCTTCACCACTTCGTGCTTCACCCAAGAGTCATGTGTTCGGGACTCAAGGGCTTCGCTACTTCGTGCTTCACCCAAGAGTCATGTGTTCGGGACTCAAGGGCTTCGCTACTTCGTGCTTCACCCAAGAGTCATGTGTTCGAGACTCAAGGGCTTCACCACTTCGTGCTTCACCCAAGAGTCATGTGTTCGGGGCTTCACCACTTCGTGCTTCACCCAAGAGTCATGTGTTCGGGACTCAAGGGCTTCACCACTTCGTGCTTCACCCAAGAGTCATGTGTTCGGGACTCAAGGGCTTCACCATTTCGTGCCCCACTTAAGTCCTGAACTTCGCGACTTGATTTTCAACTTGCGATGAATACTCATCCCAAGTTCAAGGGCTTATGATAGGGCCGGCCTGATAAAGCTCGGCCCGAATAGAAGGATACGGAACCCAACCCAAAAGAGGCCTGCAATGGAGGTAAAGAAGCGGGAAAAGCTGAATTAAACAGCGCGCCCCAAATGAAGTCGGGGGACATGCCATAACAAACTCATACGGAGCACCTCACCGAACATAAGTCGGGAGAATCTAGAGGCGTCAAGTAGGCTAACGGCTGTCGGGTGACGTCAGCGTTCTGTTATGAAAAATAGGCCTATAAATAGAAGGGGTAGATCATTGTAATAGGGGTTGGCATTTTCGTAGAGAAGAGCGCCTGTATTAGGCAGATTGTAAACAGATTGTAATCCCCAAAAATAATCAATAAAGTTCATTTTCCACTCATTCTCATCTCTAAACTCTCTTACGTTGTTAATCTCTACCAAAAACTGAGCTTATCACCAGTCCTCCCCACTCTCATGCACTCCTAGTGCTTGTGAAAATGCGCCTGAGAGTGACAGATGTGATATCGTCGCACCAAGCACAACGTTTTTGCGGATGAAACAAGCTTTAATTTCTACCTCCTCTCAGTCTCAGAAATGCAAGAATCAGGAGACACACTCTCTCTCTAACCTCGGTATGTAACCTAATTTTCCTTCCTGGTACCAACTTCTAGCTATGTTTTTTTGTTTTTTTTTCCCCCAGAATGTACAACTCTGATAAATTGTGGGGTTTTCGTTTTTCTGTTCCTGACTGAAAATATGTCCTGTAGTTGGAAATTGTATTGGTACAATTTGGGAATCCCTGAATGTGCATGCTACTTATTTGCCAAAATGTCTCAAAAGCACATCACAGTCTTTCTGTTTTGTAGGAATCTATAGAATCATTTTTAGGATGCCATTGAACGTGAACAAACAGCAGTGCCTGTATCTAACCAGCATTAAGATCCAGGCAATCAGTCCATTTTCATAGGTTACAAAAATACAACTAACTTCAGGAGAACTATCTGCAAGACTGCAAGAGGAGTTGTGTGACCATTTCTGATTTTGTCCATGGGGTTTCGCCAGTTGGAATTGCTTATAAAAGAACGCTGTCGGTCTGGTACCATAACTCTTGAAGAAGCTCTTCAATTTTTCCACTGCCTGCTGGCCGTTGAGAACCCAGCTACTCCCATCCAACCCTTTAATAATCTCTTTAAAGCGTTGGTTCGTATAAAGAACTCGAACAACCATTATGCTACCATATTTTCCCTTTTTAATTGTTTGACCGAAACCCAAAGAATCTCACCTTCACCTGATGTCTGCTCATATACTATCTTGATTGACTATTGTATCCAAATGAATCGGCCAGCACTTGGGTTGATTTTCTTTGGACGGTTTATTAAGGAGGACCTGAAACCTGACACTTTCATCTTCAATGCTCTACTCAAGAGTCTTTGTTCTCAGAATAGGATCTATAAAGCAGTAACCATGTTGCTCAATAAAATGGCCTGCCCACCTGACGTGGTCTCCTACAACATAGTTATTGATGGTTTTTGTAAAAAGGGTGCAGTCAGTAAAGCATTTAGTTTGTTCAAACAAATGCTTTCAGTGGGTATTATGCCTAATGTCGTCACATACAATTCACTGATTAATGGCCTGTGCATGACGGGAGAAATTAGGAGGGCAGAGGAGGTGCTGCGACAAATGCAATCTAGAGGTTATTATCCCAATGTTGTGACCTATAATAGTCTTATTAATGGTCTCTGTAAGGATGGAGAAATTGAGAAGGCAGAGGAATTATTGCATGACATGGTTTCTCAAGGACTTCAACCTAATGTAGTAACTTATACCACTCTCATGGATGGCTTTTACAAAAAGGGATTATTGGACAAGGCTGTGGAAATGCTTCAGTGCATGGCTAACAATGGACATGATCCTGATGTTGTGACGTACAATGTCATCGTGGATGCACTATGCAAGGAAGAAGAAATAAAAGAGGCAGAGAAGTTGCTGCATGATATGAAATCCAGAGGTAAGGATCCTGATGTTCATACTTATAATATTCTTATAGATGGGCTTTGCAAGACGAATAAGTTTGGAAAGGTAAAGAAGTTACTGGATGAGATGGTTTCAAAGGAAATATTACCGGATACTGTGATATACAATGTAATCGTAGATGCAGTCTGCAAGAAGGGCGATGGTGAAGAGGCAGAGAAAGTACTATATCATATGCTTGGTAAAGGCGTGACACCTGATGTTATCACATATAGCAGTATTATAAATGGATATTCTAAGCTAGGCTGGTGGAAAGACACCATTAGAGTTTTCAAGGATATGACTGATCGAGGTTTTCAGCCCAATGAAGTTACTTACACTTCCATTATGAATTCAATGTGCAAACAAGGCCAAACCAAGGAAGCTCAGAAGTTGTTTGACTTGATGATAATGGGTGGTATAAAACCAGATGTTGTATCATATAATGTTCTACTTCTTGGATATGCAAATGATGGCACCATTAATGATGTAATGAGTATCCTTGATAGAATGCAGCTCAATCATGCGGCACCAAATCATTTGACTTACAACCCCTTACTTGGAACATATGCTAAGAAAGAAAAAGTAGTTGAGGCTACGCGGGTTCTGAACCGAATGAGACAAGAAGGAGTGAAACCTGATTTTGCGACCACCTCTCTGATATTAAAACTGCTTTTGCAGATGGGGCGAGTGGATGATGCAAGAGAACTCATCAACCAGACAAAAGGTGGAACTAATGATTGAAGTGCTGAACCAGGTTGAACATGGCTTATATGAATGTAGATGATCAATTTAGGTAATTTGAGCAGCTTTTTGCACTATTCATGGACCTGTACCGCTTTTCTGTTTTTGTTGGTTTTTTTTTTTTCTTTGTTATTAATTTTCTCCTGTTGCTTTGCATTTCGGGGTACATAAAACTGGAAAGAAGTGTTCGCTGAAATAGTGAAATGTCCTTAGCAATAAGTTGTGGAAGGTCACGTCGTTCCAATGACAAGATTTTTAGTTGTCAATTTCTATTTTGGAATTCATTTCCACTGCTTTTCATGCAATCAATAGCAAAAATAGGGCGGAATTTAATTAACCATTTTGGATCTACAATCCTCTTCTTGAAGCTTTTAAAATTAAGGTGTTTATAATGTGGATTTAGTCTATTTGTTTTAAATCGAAGGGATAAAATGGAAATTGCTTTCTATCATCTCATAGATTCCATCATCTCCTAAATTTCATTTTCAAATATTAATAGAAAAGTTCTGAAAAATAACTAACTCTTCTGGATAAATAACTAACTGTTCTAGAACAATAACTAACTGTTCTGATTAATGTTACTAACTGTTATGGAAAAATAACTAACTGTCTGTTTTAATAAAATTAAGAGGATAGTCGAAAAAATAGAATATAAGCGTGAGATGATGAGGATGATGGGATGAAGGGAGTAGCTTCATTAATGATATTAAAAAAAAAAATATCCATCATCCTATCATTTTCTTTTTTTTTTTGAAATTCAATTAATCTAATTATTGGAGGATGATTATCCTTTATCAGTCCCGATAAAAATTGTCTTCTCGAAGTATGGTTTGCTTTATTTCAAAATACTAATAGAAGGATCGATACATACCTTGTTAGTGCGCTTGCGCTATTCAAAGTTAATCCCAAAAAAAAAAAAAAAAGGAAAACAAGTTTTACAACATTTTATTCTAGAACTTGAAATTATGATAAACAATTGAAATCCTAATTTGAATGGAGGAATATTCAAGCTAGGCAGTAGGCCCTAGCCATGCTACCATAACCAAACCAAGTGCCAAAAGGGAAACAATCCTATCAACAGCAAATTAATTAGCCAAAATCCTATCAACAGCAATTTTTTTTTTGGTGGTGGGGGGGGGGGGGGGGGAATCAGCCAAGCTATTCTTTTTCGCATTGCTTCTTCTTCTCTTATATAACAGACGGAACCCTGAGTGCTCAATTGAGATTTGAGGTTTTACGATGTAAAATAATATTGTAAAAAATGTACATTGACAATTTCAGTTTTTTTTTAATGTTGTTATTAGGAGGTGTGTTTCTCCAATGATAGCTGACACAAAAACATCTCATGTTCAAAATATTTTGAAATTCAAATTCACAACAAGAATCTATATGACGATCACTATACCAATCTCTATGCTTTATTTATAAATTATCAAGATATATTTGAAAAAAGACATTTCATTGTATTTAAAAAAAAGTATTTTACTATATATGAAGGTGATACTTTTCATGTATTTTAAAAAAATGTATTTTACTATATATAAAGGTGATACTTTTCATGCTAAACTGTGTTAAAAATCCTCTTCAACTCCTGGGTCTGCAACTATTTGCTGGTTAAAATTGTGGTCAAATTTATTAGAATTGATAGTTGCTTTGCGAAATATCTTTGCTTGTTTGTAAAATTGTGTGGTTGACAAATATTTTTAAATGATCGCAATTTATCTAGATATCTTTTGTTTTCCATAAAAAAGGTTCATTAAAATAATAAAAGCATGGAAGTAATTCATGAACTAATCTCATTACATATAGCATTAAAGCAATTAATATACACGAACACGACACATTTCTTGAAGTCTCGTAATCTTTAGCCACCACGAGATTGTTATAAAACATTTGTTACATAGAAAAGGCCTAATTTATCATGAACTTAATTCTCAAGATATATTTTTTTTTTTCGTTTTTTTTGTTGTTATGGAGCTATATGTACGGATATGGAGAAATCAGGATAAAATAAATACATTGATGCCTTACAGATTGTCACACGGGGGTTAACCACAGAAAGACACTCCAGCTTGACATCCCAGTGGAGTTTAATTCGTTCATATATCAAAACAGGATTAATTATTTAATTATTTAATTAGTAGTTAACTATAACAACGTCTCAAAAAATAGCCCACGTTGAGGTTGACTCGAAGACAAAACAAAGATGATCAGTGTAGACATTTGTGTGGCATTCATTACCCAAACTTTTTTTTTATTATTTACAAAAAAAAGAAAATGCCGTAAATTTAGAGGCGGAAAGGCAACTCTCTAGAAACTAGCACATGGCACGTCTAATGCTAGTGACCCGCTGCACCATGTCCATTTTTGTTTCCGTCACAGGGGACCAAGACAAACAGAGAAGACCGCAGCACGCCAGTCAAATATTCAAAGTTTGACGATTCAACGGTCAAACATTCAAACTGCTCATTTCTTTCTCAGAAGCTCCCTTTCCTTCTCTCCGCTCATAGATTGCATCATCAGTTCATCACTGTACAATATCAACAACTTTCCGTTACTCACATTTTCTACGCTTACTTACTCCTTCATTATGTGATGTTCCATCATTGTTACAACAAACTCTTCAGCTCCTAAATGTGTGCCACGTCAGATGTACCGTGAAAAAATAGAGTGAAGAGTATAATGATGCGCGCTTTTGAGTTCGTGTTACCCAGACCAAGTCGCACGCATATATAAACAGCCAAAGCACAACCGCCTTCTTTCATTTCCGATTTCAATTCCATTCTACCAAATCTGAAATCTCTCTCAAGTCTCAACAATAGAAACCAAAAAACCTTCTTCTTCTTCTCTCTCTCGCCATGGCACTGGAGACATCCTCCGACCTGAGATCACCTTTCTCCTTCTTCACCCCATCCTTTACGGAGCTGCTCTCAGCTGGAAATGGCGACTCCAAGGAGAGAAATGTAGAGGCAATTCCCAAATTCAAATCCATCACGCCTCCTTCCTTGCCTCTTTCTCCCAACCCTATCTCTCCTTCTTCTTTCTTTAACATTTCTTCTTCTGGCCTCAGCCCCGCCATGCTCTTAGACTCTCCTGTGCTTCTTGCCTCTAGTGTAAGTTTGTGCATTCATGTTGGGCTATAATTTGTCAATTAAATGCATTTTCAATTTTCTAGTTAGCTTTAATTTTATGTTTCTGAAAACAATTATCTGTCTTCATGAAAGAATTGCATGCACAATTTAGTGATCAGCTTAATTGGGTGATTCAGGAAAGTAATTGTTCTTATTTCCTTTCATCATTGGGGTGCATATGTGATGTTTGTTGAAATTCCCAACAGAGACAAAGTCTAATGTTTATTCATGGTTTACACAAACAGGTCTTTCCATCTCCCACGGTTGGTGTTTTCCCCGCACAGGACTTCGATTGGAGAAGCATTTATGCAAATAATGACCAACAAACCATCAAGGAAGAAGAGAAATTGCCTAGTGACTTTTCATTTCAGACCCAAGAAAATGGAGGACTTGAGCCTGCACTTTCCAATCAGACTTCTTCTGAGGTAATTTCATCAGTATGAACCTGTTCTGCTTTACTTTTATTTGTATTAAATGAAACTTTCTGCCCATTTCATCAATAAATCCAGCTTAAATAACAAAACAAATAAGACAAAGATCAATTATAATTTTTTTAAAAAAAATTCAAGTTGTATGCAATGAAATTCAGCATGTGTTGTGCAACGTTCTTGTTGAATTAATGCTATAATATTATGGAAATTTATTAACCAAACTAGAATTTTGATAATATTTTTAAGTATTCCTTAAAATTTTCCTCATTTCGTAACAAAATTTGTTTTCTAATGTAGGAACCTGCTTATCTGCAGTACAAACAGTCATGGAGCCAGCAACCTGCAAAATCAGCAACTTCAAACCATGCAAACCAAACTACTGCAAGTGAGAAAAGCACCAATGATGGGTACAACTGGCGCAAGTACGGTCAAAAGCAAGTGAAGGCAAGTGAAAACCCTAGGAGTTACTACAAGTGCACTCACCCAAATTGCCCAGTAAAGAAAAAGGTCGAGAAATCATTAATTGATGGCCGAGTCACTGAGATCGTATACAAGGGAGAACACAACCACTCAAAACCTGTTTCAACCCGAAGAAACTCCGGCTCCACACAAGCTGTGCGAGCCTACAGAGATCATGGGTATGCTGGTTCTGATGGCACGGCTGAGAACTCTTCTATCTCATTGGGATTAGAGGAAAATGAAATGAGCTCTCAGCTAAGCAGTGATGGATTTGATGGCAATGAATGGAATTCTAAGAGGTAACATATTCATTGATTTCAAAATTGTTTCCACTGTTTAACTTCTGCTGAATCTTATCCTCCTCCTAATGAAAGGAAGGAGGGTAAGTTGTTTTATTGGAAATTTTTTTTATATATGCATATTTTTGCAAGTCACTTGATCAATTCAATGTGCAAATATCTAACTGAAATCTCTTTGATTGTTTCCAGGAAGAGAGAAGATGATAGTGAGGGGATAACAGTCTCTGGAAATGGCCCTCACAAAGAGCCACGCGTGGTGGTTCAGACCACAAGTGATGTAGATATTTTAGATGATGGCTACAGATGGAGAAAATACGGCCAGAAGGTGGTCAAGGGAAACCCCAACCCAAGGTTAGTGCACAGTTTCAGTATATCTTTCATAATACTATGCCTACATATGAGATCCTTTTTGCCAGATAATGCATTGTAATGTTAGAATTCTGCACATTAACCAAACAGTACGAGTACAGGCTAGATAGGATTGCAAACCAAAACACAATTATCAGGAAAATTTTACCAAAATGCCTCTTTTTATTTGCCATGAAGATATAGTCATTTACTGGTACTTGCAACCATTGGTATTGCACTATATAGAAAAATATGAAGAATGCCCTTTAATTTGTTTCTTTTGGTAATATGTAGGAGTTACTACAAGTGCACGACTTCTGGCTGCCCAGTAAGAAAGCATGTTGAGAGAGCGGCACATGACATAAGGTCGGTTATAACCACATATGAAGGAAAGCATAACCATGATTTACCCTCTGGACGTGGCTCTCGCATGAATAATAACACATTGGTTACAAGGCCGGTACCGGGTATGTTGAACCCATATCAAGCAAGTTCAAATGGGTTCTTTTCCTAAGATGGTACAAAATCAGGGGAGATAGAGACAGATTTCGGGGTTCTGCTGAAGTAGATAGATGTCTTGTTGTTGAATTTTCTCACTTTAGTGTTTATAGGTGAAATTTTGTTTATTTTTTTCAGGCCATATATAGCTAAAATTCAAGGCCTGTCTTACTTCCCTTTTTGTTTTGGTCTTTAATTAAGATGTAGATCTATTAATCTTAACTTGTACACCACAGATCTGTAAAAGGTTTAAATTATAGATAAGATGTAATAAAATCTTTTGTTCTAGGAAATGATAGATATCATGAAGTTCATTACCACTCGGGATTTATCAGAATGGTGAAAAAGTTTTGTCTGAAACAAGTGACAAAATCACTGACAGATAGGTTCTCACTTGATCAGTTAAATAGTCTTACATTACATCCAACTCCAGTTGGGCCACGATTTGGGTTTTTGAAGGATGAAATTCAAATTCTAAGATTTTGGGCTTTCCTGAAAATTGTTTAGTTTCTGTTCAAACCCGAAATTTTAAAAAATAATACTAAATTAATATAATATATTAAATATAATATCAATATAATAATATTTTTTTAAATAGTATCACGAGATCGGAATCCCAGATTCCGAACGCAAGATCGGATTCCTGAATTCCGATCTTAGCTTTTTAATTTTTTTATATATTATTTATTTATTTATTTAATTTTTTAAAAAGTTAAATAATTAGAAAAATAGATAATATATTGTAAAAATATTGAAAAAATATGGAAAAAATCAGAAATAATTAAACTAAATTTTATATGTAATTTAGTATTTTTTTGGGGAAATTAAAAGTTTTTTTCCTTTTATTAGTTTATTAATTAGTTAATTAATTAGAAAATTAGATAATATATTCTAAAAATAGTGAAAAAATATAAAAAAATCAGGAATAATTAAACAAAATTTTATATGTAATTTAGTATTTTTTTTGGAAAATTAAATTTATTTTCATTTTAATTAATTTATTTAATTAAATATAAATTTAATTAATTTATTTAATTAAAAAATGAATAATTAAGTATAAATTTTTAATTAATTTAAATTAAAATTATAAATTTTTAAACAATTATTTGATATGCGTCCCGGATGTCGTCCTCAGTATATATATTATTTTCATATTATATATTAAACAATCATATCGAGTCTCATGATCAAGGAAGCACTTTCTGGATTGCGTTAGAAATGAATCACACGAGATTGATGTTTTACTGAGACGGAGAAGAAAGACTAAATTCACTTGATTTACTGCATTTCTCTTTTTAATGATTAATTTATGATTTAAAAAATATTTTTAGTAGTTTAGAGTGGTTTTTAGGTTTGCAAACTTTCAAAGTGGATTTTGGAGGTCCATAGAGCGTTTTTTGGCTTCGAAAATGGTCGTTACGGGGTTTCACCCCAGTATCACGTGTAGATCTCGTCGCCAGCTTTCCGGATTGTGCTCGATCGCCCCAAACGGACCTTCCTATCAAAAGTTAAGCCTGTTTAAAGTTTTAATGTACAAATTATGCCTTTGTATCCCTGCAAATGCAGAAAGGATTAATAAAACTTTGAACATTCTGAAAGGATTATGCCTTTGTATCCCTGCAAATTCTGAAAATTTATAATCCTTTCTAAATGGTACAATTCATTTAATTAAATAAGTTATAAAAATTTATATTTTAATTAAATAAATTAATTAAAATAAAAATAAATTTAATTTCCTCAAAAAATACTAAATTACATATAAAATTTAATTGAATTATTCCTGATTTTTTCCATATTTTTTCAATATTTTTACAATATATTATCTATTTTTTTAATTATTTAACTAATTAATAAATTAAATAAATAAATAAATAATATATAAAAAAAATTAAAAAGTTAAGATCGGAATCCAGGATTCCGATCTTAGCAGGAATCCGATCTTGCGTTCGGAATCTGGGATTCCGATCTCGTGATACTATTTAAAAAATATTATTATATTGATATTATATTTAATATATTATATTAATTTAGTATTATTTTTTAAAATTTCGGCTGTTCAAACATTATTCTGGGCTTTTCGACGCAAATAAGAAAAGGCTGCCTAGTCATAGAAATTGCACTTAGGCCTGAAAACGGTGACAAAGGTTAAAAAATTTTGGTTGTGTTTTTTTAAACGAAACGATTAACGCAAGCTTGAAAAGGTTCCGTTCATGTGTATTTTCGTGATTTTGATTATTTCCTCAGTAATATCAAATAATATAATTACCCGGTTTTGAATAGATAAAAATCTCATGTTCAATTCTTTTCTTTTCATTTGATACTAATGTTTGTCGCGTGCCTATAATAAAATAGAACATTTTTTACGTTCCTTAATCCTGAATGATTTATCTTATTATTTTGATTATATAATTTCATTAGCAGCATTCAAATTTTCTAAATGTAAGTTTTATCTTATATTACATTATTTCCCCCTCTAGAAGGTAATAAGGAATGTGAAGGTTTCGGGTTCTGGGTCAGGTGCCGACAACTTTTTTTTTCCGGAAAGCTTGGCAGTTGGCAGGAGCTGCCAAGAGATCACGGTGCCGACAATGTGCCACAGATGACAGCTGGCCAGCTGGTTTACTCGACCACACCATGTTTCAGGCTTTGTTAGCCACAAAAGATCCAGAATTAGGAAACCAAATTTTATGAGTGAGAGAACATGCCAACCAAAAAACTTAAAAAAGTAACAGGTAACTGTTATCATTTAATTAAGCACTTATCCCAAAGGTCTCATTTGGATTAAATATGATAACAATTAACAAATTTTATTTCCCAGGGCTATTTTGTACACTTATATTTTGGGATTTTTTTAACACAAAAATAGGAAGCAGAGCCACCACGTTATCCTTACAAGTTACAACCCCACTCTGCCAGCAGCAGTCAGCAGAGCGTCACTATTTATTTAATGTTTTTTTTTGGTATATTTTTTTATTATTATTTTCCTATTTAATGCTCTTATCTTTCCGGACCGCTTTTATAACTCATCAAACCTCCCACAGTCCCACCTATCTTCCACATTTATGATTCTACTGCCTTTCCTGTGAGTCTGTGATCAAGGAAACGGCCTTTTTTGTGTTTTCCTTTTCTGAGGGCAAGAAACTTGTTTTTTTTGTTCTACCCCTTTTTTATTTTTGACCCTATAATTTATCATGTTTTAAGTTTAAATCCCTCATCATTATAATATATACGTTAGTTTTAATTGATAACATGTATCATAACAAGCATTTTTTTTTTTTGATGGCTTTTAGGCGATAGTCAGCTCGAAAAATTTCATTAAATAATAAATAACTGTACAGCAAGAAAGAAGATAAATACAGTGGCGAACCAGAGGGGAGGCAAGGCCCTCTTTGGGCTCCCGTAAAGTTTATAATTTCCTTTATTTTAATGTATTAATTTTCATAAAGTATGCATAAACAATACTATTTTGCCCCTTCTAAAATTTTAAATTTTAAATTGCCCCCCTTCAAATATATTTTCTGGTTTCGCCCTGGATAAATAAAGAGAAAAAAAAAACATCCAGCCTAGCTACAAACCAAAATACAAAAAAAAAAAACTAATTTAAGCATGGAGCTTCCAAAGTTGCAAGTTTGCCAATATTTCTCGCAGTAACAGGTTGATGGTTGAAGTTTCTGAAGAGAAGATTCTGGAATTGTGCCATAACAAACATTTCCCTAAACTTAACTGAATAGCTGCAAGAGTATAGGCAATCATTTGATTTTATGCTCTTAACAACAACTGAGCACGAATTTAAACATTTTAATATTAATTTCTGTAGATTTTTATATTAGTCAATAACCAAACTTCTTTTGTAAATAATGATTCAGCATAATATTAAAATATTCATCATCTCATAGGGTGCGTTTGGATAGGTGTGGGAAGAAGGGAAGAAGGGAAGAAGTGGGAAGAAGTATTGAAAAGTGTATAACTTTGTGAAGAGTTTGGATTGTTTATAATTTTTTTTCTTCTTCTTCCTTCTTCTTCTTCTTTCTTCCAACGATCCAAACGCACCCATAGATTCGAAGGTGAACTGAAGATTGTTTCAGCTAAAAATATTTGATAACTTATATGTTGTGCTTATCTTTGGATATATTATAGGTTCTCATTATTATTAAACAAAAGAGGATTAAGTATCACATATTCACATCAAAAACGGCCCCCACGTGACATGATCAATCACAATTAAGCTCAATATCTGGGCATATCTAATTTTAGTTAAGTGGTTTGAAACTGTGCCAATTAATTAACTCTTTTATATATAGCCTTAATTACAACTACAATGAGAGCCATTGTGGTAATAAACTTTTGTGAAGGACAAATCCGAAAAGCTTCTTCAAACTCTTATTTACTTATTTAGCATCAAATATTGTGTTCTCTTTAGAACAGATATGGGAGGTTGCTTCAGCCAACAAGACGCCATTTCTGGCGTCCCATCTCAAAATGGAAATGGAAAAGACAAAATTTTCTATGGGAGAGAAGGGGGAAGAGAGAAGGAAAATACGGGAGTGCCACGTGTCATGCATGGAGGATCATGTAGGTATGCCTCTATGTTTACTCAACAAGGCATGAAGGGTGTGAACCAAGACACCATGACCATTTGGGAGGTAAGGTGGAGATGCTTTTCAAAATTTATGTAACAAAAAGGGCAGTCTTTTGGGAAATTTATGTTTAATTGTTCGCTTGAAACTAGGATATCCATGATTTTATTAATAGCTTTACATCCTGATCTTGCTTTACTTTCTTCATTTGCTTCATTTTCAAGTTTTTCTATCAGAGATTGAAAAATCAATAGTGGATCCAACACAAATTTGGGATACATATTTGTGAATAAGACATTTATAGTATCCAAAACAGATAAATACCAGAGACAAAACAGAATTGTTTCGTGTAGCATTAAACATAACTCGTAGTGGTTTGTTAAAAAAAAAACATAACTCGTATTGGTAATATTAACGACCACAATAGGTGATGATGATGATAACACTCGACAAGTTAAACGAGCAGTGACAACTTGTTGTTGTTACCACTGTTAAACAAAATTTTGCATTTTCTATATTTCACTCTTCTGTAAGCAGACCGCATTACCATATCTCACTGTGTATCTTATTAAGATGATAGGATTCCTCTGAAGAGAAGTTCCAGATCTTTTGTGGCGTCTTTGATGGGCACGGTCCATACGGCCATAAGGTGGCTCGTTATGTGCGTGACGCACTGCCAACAAAACTATGCACTGTGATAAAATCAACACAAAGAAGTCATGATTCTGACAGTGTCATGGCAAAATTAGAGTCATCTGACAATTCTGACATGAAATCCCGAGAAAAGAGTGACCCCGACCAATTCATTTTTTCATGGGAGAACAATTTAATCAAGGCTTTTGAGGATTTGGACCAAGACTTGAAACATCAAACTGGTATTGACTGTATTTGTAGCGGTACCACTGCTGTTTCTGTTGTCAAAGTGGTAAGTTGCAATATATTCAAATAAAATTCAAATTGACTTTCATATGTTAATATTTCGTAAAGGCCTACTAGGTTCAATGTTAAGAAAAAAGTTATATAATTTAAAATAAGTTGAAAAACTGTTCAATTGGTCTACTTAATTTTAGGTTGATGCCACTTGTCACTAGGGTTTACAATGATAAAAAGGCATAGGAAATAGGAAATGCAAAATATTAGTACAAATTGACACTTAACAGTTTACTTATTTATTTCTTCTCTGCTATAGAGGGAGCACTTGATAATTGCCAACCTTGGAGATTCACGCGCTGTTCTTTGCACACGAGATGGTACCAACCAGCTCGTACCAATCCAGCTCTCCACAGATCATAAGCCAGATATTCAGAGTACGACCTGAGATACTATCTGTACTGACTATCTAAATGCCTGTAGGCCCATCTAATTTTACTGATTAATTAGGCTTTCTTGGTAAAAAACTAGATTTAAGTAATGCAACACAAGACTTAAGCCTGCCAATTGATATAATAAGTTGAATTTGGAAAACTTATTGTTACAATAAAGCTTTATATATATTGATGTGAAGTGTTTTCCATTTCCCAATTTGTTTTCCTTTCTTTCTCTGTATTATGTAATAACAAAGATTTGGGTAGGTGAGACCGAACGGATAATAAGCTGTAATGGAAGAGCTTTTGCACTCGAAGAGGAGCCAGATATACATCGATTATGGTTGCCCGAAGATGACTCGCCTGGTCTTGCCATGTCAAGAGCTTTTGGTGACTTTTGCCTTAAGGAATTCGGACTTATTGCTACTCCTGAGGTTTCTCATAGAATATTGTCGGCAAAGGATGAGTTTTTGATCCTCGCTTCTGATGGAGTAAGTTGAGGAGATATATATTATTCTTTTTCTGAAATTTTAAGTAGAAAAGGAGAGCGACAACTTTCTGTTTTGCATGACTAAAATTTAATTACAATTTGGCTTTAGGTCTTGTATTTTGGTAAAGAAGTTAGTTTTGGATTGAATTGGTTAGATTGGCGCTAATTGAGCAATTGCTGCCACAATTTGTGCATACTAATGGAAATTCTGATGTCACCTGAAAGATAGAAAAAGAGAAATAGCAATTTCAGTTAACACTTTGTTATAGACAAGATTTTGATGCCAAGCCTATCTGGTATTGTCCAGTTTCTGAAATTGATGAGAAAGTTTTATGATACAGAAATGACATAGAGAATTGACAAAGGAATATTATTTTGAACTATAGCTGGAATTTATGCCGGCTTGGATACATATCTCCATGTATGCTCCGAACATGAATTGGGCTATCCACTGGCTAACCATTGTTAACCCTTTGTAGATATGGGATGTTTTATCAAACGAGGAAGCTGTCAAGATAGTGTCGTCAACTAAAAACCGATCCAAAGCCGCAAAGAAATTAGTGAAATGTGCTGCGAAGGCATGGAAGCACAACCATCCTGCCTCCAAAATCGACGACTGTGCTGTCATATGCATTTTTCTCAAAGAGCTTTCGTCAGCCAATTCAAGTGCAATATCTCACGGCAAATCATTCGCAAAAAGTCTAAGCAGCGCAATTGTAGAGGAGGCAGATAACAATAATGCCCTAAATGAAGAATACAGTGCTTTAGAAGGTGTTAGCCGTGCAAATTCGATTTTGAAATTGCCACGAGTTTTAAGCTCATTGAGTCGGCGCAAGAGATCATTTAAACTGGTTGAGGATGATGATTGAATGATTTCTTAATTGATGGTTTACCTTTTTCCAAATGAAATGATTGTCCTTTTTTCTTTGTTGATTATTATGATTTATTGGTTTCCTATTTGATCTGAATTTGTTCACCAATTAGCTTTCCTTTTTTTTTTTTCCTTTTGTTTTATCAACTAAAATCTAGTGGATTGAGATTCTTATTGTAGTCGATTTGTGCTATTTATTATTGATTTGGTGGAATAACTTAATTTACCAAAATCCTACTGGCTTTTAAAAGATTTTTTGTTAATTAAAATTTTCAAAATTGACACCAATGCATTCATTAAGTAATCCATTTTTGTGCATTTTGGTTTTTGGAACACATGACACGGCGTGTTAACGTGTTGTTATAGAATCTCTTCAATTATCAACAGCCATTTTTTTTTTACCATTTATTATTTAGCTGTATCAAACAAGTAATTATGAATTGCAAATTGATTATCGCGGTCTATCAATCTATCATCGCTCGCCATCGCGCGCCTTCGCGCCAGTGCTCTCTTCCCTCGCCCACACTCACCTAGCGCGCATAATATTTTTTTTGTTCATTCCGTTATTATAAGTGTTCACTTTATTAGCTATAAATGTTCATTTTTTGTTATAAATGTTCACCGTGTTTATTTTGTTTTTTTTTATTTCTTATCCAAATGTTCAGTTCGATAAGTACAAATATTGTGTTAATTGAGTATAAATGTTCACTTAGTTGCAATAAAAACATAAATGATTATAAGCAAAAATGTTCATTTATTAAGTATAAATGTTTAGTTTAGTAAGTACAAATGTTCGATTTAGTAAGTAAAAATGTCCAGTTTAGTATATATTAATGTTCAATTTATTAAGTATTTATTTAAAATTTTTTAATAGATGCCGTGGCAAGGGAAGGGGTCACGAATGAATATCACTTAGAAGATTTAATATCTGTTCATGAACAAATGATACATTTAAAAAAATTACATTACTGTATACAACATTAACTTTTTATATTCATATACAATTTAAATATGAATATTTGAAATGGCGGTAATTAAAAGCTAAGTAAACTATTAAGTTTTGGTTGACAAGTTAATTATGACTATTTTTTGGTTGATAAGTAAAATATTAATTCATCAGATATTAAGAAATGTCACCTGAAAAGAAATTAGAGGAAAGAACGAGAAAATAAGATGAACATTGTTTCATATATGATATATGAGGTTGGCATTTTGGGAAAAAATATGTTGTTGCGATCATATTGAGTGTTGCCCGGATCAACACCCGTACGGCCGTACCCTTTAAAATTCAAATTTATTACATCTTCTTCCTCCGAGAGAATTATGATTCAACAAGAGTACCGCAATATCCGGTGAATTGAGGATTGAGGAATTTTTGTTTTCGCTAAACAGGACACGAACACGCAACTTTACCCAAGAGAAATCACATAAGTTGGTTTGAGGTGATGATGTAGTAATGTTGGATTGTGGTTTTAACCCAAGAGAATTAATTGTAGTCGAGTCACTGGTGAAGGTCGTGATTTCCCTAGGAATTCTGAGATTTCTTGTTCTCATGTAGCTCTGGTATTTTTTTTCTCTGATTCTTTTTAGTTGGTTGTTTTATTATTTATCTAGAGAGAATATGTAGGAGCATGTACACTATTAAAAGAGTTTTGCATGGTAGCTGTTTTTAGAAATGCCTCTACGACTTTAGTGTAAGCTTGTTTGATAGAGAGACAAATATTTCTGCCAGAAATTTCTCTTGTGAGTTCGGTTTGTTACGATGGAGTTGCAACATGCAACCATGTCCCACCTCTTATTCTATTGGAAGATGAAAAGGAGATGAGAAATGCATGAAGTATCCATGCATGCCCAATTCCAAGTAATAGATAGGAGAGCACACAGTTTCTCAGATTGGTATGTCATCTGTAAAATCAAAGGGATACACACTAAAGATAACTAATTATAACTATTATTTAACGGTCTACCATAAATAAAGGTCTATCCCCCCCCCCCCCCCCCAAATATATAACCCGTTGTGTGGTCTACATCAACAGTCCAAAATCAACATCTTAGTGTTTAACCATGATCCCTACGTTGCAGTTGAATGTACATGCCGTCAAAGTGCCACACAATGATGCCAGGTGGGACCAGAAAGTAGGGTCCATCAGTCCATGTCTTTCAGTTTTTTGGTTTATGTGGTGGTTTGCTCATCAGTGTCGCTCATGTTCAAATAAATCTTCATTTGTGACACCATGGCAATTCGGCCTAATTTAGCATGATCAGATAAAAAAAAACTTCCAGTGTTCTCCTCAGACCCTACAATGTGTCTGGTTTTACCACACATATTTTGCTATGTTTTAAAACTGCCACATCAAACTCAAGCTCTAAAAATAGCCCACAAATTTTCCCATCCTCCTACTCAATATCCCACTCAATTTCAAGATACAATAGCCATTGACCTTTTCAACCAAATGATTTCAAATCATATTTCAAAGGACAGATTGCAACGAAAAAAATAATAATAAAAAAATAAAAGAAAGATAAAAGGAAAGAGGAGGATAATGTCATTGAAGAACTCGTCAGGCTACGACCCGGCGGCAGTGAAGCCATTCACAGAAGCCTGCTATGACAACAACTTGGTGAACTCACAAGGCATCTTTCTTGGGGACATCCCGATCCGCTTTGCTCTGCCACTGCTCCTCCTTGAACTTTCCATCATCTTCATATTCTGCTCTATAGCTGATTTTTTGCTCAAGCGCATCGGTGTGCCCCGTGTCGTCACCCAACTCCTGGTATCCACATGTTTCTTGTATAGACTCATCAACATATGTTACATGTATGTAAGAATAATGCATGTGCATTTGTAGGTTGGCATAGTGCTGGGGCCGTCAGTGCTGGGGCAGAGCAGACAGTTCCGTATCTTGATGTTCCCAGAGCGAGGAATGTACCTTCTTGAGAATATATCCCTCATCGCCTTGATCCTTTTCTTATTCTCCATAAGTGCCCGAACTGACCTGGGCCTCCTGCGCCGGCCAGCCCGTAGTGCTGTTGCTGTTGGTTTTGCTAGCTCAGTGCTCCCCTTGGCCCTTGCTCTGATACTCTTCTACACCATGCGCAACTCATTCCCAGTCGATTTGCAACACACGACTCTTGTCGCTGAGCTGGCAGTCCGACTTTCGCTATCCTCCTTTCCTGTTGTGACCGATGCCTTGGGTGAACTGAACTTGCTCAGCTCTGACCTTGGTCGCATTGCCGTGTCAGCCTCGCTTGTCAGTGATGTCTGTAGTTGGGTCATGAAGGTAACATGGAAACATCATCAAAATCTATGTGTAGTGACTAGTGACTATTTAGATATTAGGGAGTCATGTATAAGTGGCATTATCTTGTTAACAGGTTCTATTTTTTGCGGGCATCCTGTTTGCCAGGGCAAACAGCCCGGCAGCTGCATTGGAGATTGTTGCATTATTTGTCGCATTTGTGATTGTACTATTTGTAGTTTTGCGCCCGACAGTTATATGGATCAGCCAGAAAAAGACACCTCCTGGGGAGCTAATTGGAGAGGGGTAACATTAACCACCTCAACTCTCTCTTACACTTTTTTTTAATATTACTTGGGAGAAAGAAAAAAAGGAGAAAAAAAATAATTAGTTGATTTCTCTTAATTTTATTATGCTTTGTTGTAGATATTTTGTAGGGTTGATGATCATTGCTTTGCTCTCTGCATTGACGACTGAGGTGCTCGGGTTCAAGTACATGTTGGGCCCAGTTATGCTGGGTCTGGCCCTGCCAGGTGGCATGCCACTTGGAAGGACCTTAACAGAACATTTGGACTCATTCTTTACTTCTATTTTTCTACCCGTCTATGTTGTTTTGGCTGGGTATCGGACAGATTTTAAGGAGTTAAACAGGGCTAGTAGGTGAATTCTTTCACATATTCCGATCTACTTAGTACTACGTAACCAAGTAATAATAATATACCAGCTGGTAACATGATGATAGTTGGATAGTACATGACAAGCATAATTTGAACCTCTAAATCTAATTGTACTGTAACTACTAACTGATATGGTGCCAGTACTATAGAGCTAAATTATTTGATTACTCAGTGCTTAAAGAACATAACCATCATATATGCATTTTACAGGTGGACTCTGCTCGAGCTAATAACATTCGTGTGCTTTGTTGGGAAGTTGATTGGGTCCCTGGCAGCTGGTGTATTCTACAAGTTGTCAGTTCGAGATGCATTCTGTCTTGGGCTCATGTTAAACATCAAAGGTGTCATTGAAATTTCTTTCATCAACAATTGGGGAGATTCTCAGGTTCAGTGTGGATCTATTCTTGCAAAGTATTTTATATGGTTTCCTTCTTTCTCCCCTTCTTGTCTATGTCAATTACAGTTATATAACTTCTGCCTGTCTTACATGGCAATTTAGGATTGTTACCCTTTCTGTATGAAGATAAATTTTGTCACTGGATATTATAGGAGAGATACAAATTCATTACAAAGTGACAATGTTCTCTTCATTGTAGTGGTTTCTCTTCATTGTAGTGGTTACTTGTGGAACTGATCTTTATGTCATCCATTAACCAGGAAACATAGCCTGGGCCACGAGAAAAGAAATTGATGAATTGGATGCAAAATATCAATATTTTGAAATATTATGGTCTTATTGTTCCAAAAGTAGATAGATATGGGCTAAACCAAATTTGAAGTTTTCAGTCTGGAAGGTTTTGATATACAAATACTCCTGCAAATAGAAAAAAAGAAAAAGAAAAAAAAAAGAGTTTTCAAATAAGTTGTTCACCGTACTTATATAACTTCGAGTACTATTATTTGTTCCATTGCTGCATACACCATAAATGTCATTTGCTACATAATTGCAGAAAGCTACAGCACAGCATTTCTCAGTTTTAATCCTCTCCATGATGATAATCACTACAGTGACGACACCACTCATCAAGTACCTCTACAACCCATCAGCCCGCATAGTGGCTACGAAGCGTCGAACAATAGAGCATGCAAAGCGCAACTCAGCATTTCGTATGCTGGTCTGCTTGCACACTGAGGAGCATGTGGCCCCCGTCCTCGATCTGCTCGAGGCCATCAGCCCTAGCCCCACCAGCCCGATCACACTTAATGTGCTTCACTTGTCAGATTTGTCTGGTGATACCTCTTCATTTCTTCGCATGTACAGGCGGCCTCGTGACCGAGGTACTTTCAATGCTGCCGACAGGATTGTTAATGCATTTCGGTACTTTGAACAGAACAAAAATTATGAGCTGGGGTCACTTTCAATCCAACCATTTGTGTCCTCTTGCCCATATAACACCATGCATAATGATATCTGCTCTCTTGCACTGAGATGCAAGTCCCGCCTCATTGTTTTGCCGTTTCATAAACAGTCCGATGGAGCCAGGTATTGGAAGTACTTTTTTTTTACATTTTGTTAATTTGCTAACTACAATGCGAAGGTTCTATGAATCATGCATTGTATATGGATACTATTTTTCCCATGGTGATATCTATTTTAAATATTAAACAGCTAATTGAATCCAACAAATACAATAAGCACCTCTGACAAAAAATATTGCAAGTTTATTATTTCTTGTTTTTAGTGTTACTGTAGTCTGGTAAAGTACAAAAATTAAAGTTTATTGTCAAGAGAATTAGATTGCACAAAACCAAAGTGCTTGGGTTTTGTTGTTTTCCAGCATCACTAACACATGCTGAGTACATTAGGGAGACTTCAAAGCAATCATTTCAGATGGTAAACCGCATGGTAATGGACATAGCGCCGTGTTCAGTAGCCATCCTAGTTGATCGTTCGATACCTGCGGGATCCACATACGCTCACCCGACTAGCCTCTTCCAGCACATCGGGGTCTACTTCCTCGGTGGACCTGATGACCGTGATGCTCTGTCAATCGGGTCCCGAATGAGCCTGATCCGCAACACGCACCTCACAGTGGTGCGCATCCTCCTCAGTTCTGAAGAGGACATAAACAAACGGGACCCACAGGATGAGCGATTCATGGCTGGAATTAAGAAGCAGCATGCTAGCAATGAACGAGCTGTGTTCGAGGACAAATTTGTGGATGATGGGGAGGGGACATCTGCAATTGTCAGGTTTGTGTATAACTACTGCATATGATACAGATGTTAATGAGATTGAATCATTGACAAGGATGAATCAATTAACAATAGGAGACTCCATATTTTATCTTCACCAATCCTTTTACACAAGTTCTAAGAAGTAATGATTGATGGAAGTTTATAACTTTATATGGCCTGCATATTATGTCAATTTTCATACATACTCATAAATGGATAAAAGAAAGACCAAATTAAATTGAATCAAGACTTCTTGGTGGTGCTACCATGCCAATCAATTAAGCCTTTGAAAGCTCAAACAAGCAGCAAATGTTATGCATAATTGTGATTCTGTTTACTCTACAAAGTTCGACGAGTGAGAAGTACGACTTGGTGATAGTTGGAAGGAGGAAGCGGCAGGAACAGTCGCCATTGACAAGCGGCCTGGCTGAATGGAGCGAGTGCACAGAGCTGGGTGTTCTAGGTGACATGCTGGCAACACTGGACGGAGAGCAGGTGTCAATCATGGTGGTGCAGCAGCATGTGTGGCTCAGCCACGACGAAACCGCCGTGGAGGTGCCAGAAAATGTTGCAGGGGACGGTACAGATGCACGGACAATTGGAGATGGATCGAATGATCATCTCCTCCCAAGGATCTGAAAAAGTTTTGGTTGTTCTAAAGCTATTTTGTGTGTTATAATTAATTTTTAGTAAGAAGTGCTTAGTATTTTGAGCTGAGAAAAACCAAAAATGGCAAGAAAAGCTACCTTTTAGTCCAAATAATATTTTTTTTTGTTCTGCTTTTAATAGTGTTATCAGAGTTATCGGAGTAGTAATTGTCTTTTGTCTTTTTGTAAACTGCACATTATAATATTTCAGAAGGAGCTTGAAAGTATTTCTGGATCTTATGAAGAGTAATTTTTTTTTGTTTTTTTTCTAAAAGAAGTAACGTTTGTTTTATCAAAGGAAAGTTTGCATCCAAATTTTAGAATTTAAGAAATTATAAGTAGGAACATTTCATTGGCGCGTCAGTACTTTTGGTTAAAATTTAAGTCCTCTCGTCTCTCATTAAAAGTATTAGTTGGGGAAAAACCAAACAAACCTTCGTGTGGAATTGAATGAGTTCTGATATATTTCGTAATTGACACCAACACACAATTCATCACACTGGTGGGGACACGGAGAATCACACACCAATATAGACCAATAACATGGTGCTTGGTATACCTTTGTATCGTACAAAGATTTCTTTCGGGAAAATTGCAATACAAGTTCAGAAATGCCTCAAAAGTTGCCCAGGGGATTTGGACCCAGAAAGAGGAAAAAGACAAAAAGCCTTAACGTGCAGTTTTTTTTTTTTTTTTTTTTGAAGAAACCTCCTCGTGGGAGACTTAACGTGCAGTTCGGCCAGAGAAACGTGTATATAAGTATATTCCTCTCCAGAGAAACGTCCATTACGTGTTTAATAGCAGAGTTTGGATTACAGTTTCTTGGACTAGTATTTCGCCACCATTAAAAATTTCTAATAATAATCAAAATAATCATCCTTGTCACTGTATTATTGTGTTAAACATATATTTTCTAATTCGGCAAAGAGATAATTATTCATTTGATACACGATTTCTTTAATTTACATGCCCTCTTGACCATTACTCAACAATTCTAGTAATTTTATTTCAGCTGAATTTACATAACCATTACTCAATTTTGTATTATTTGTAAAACTTCATTCCATATTTGACATTATAGATGTCAGTTAGAATAAAATGTTGTCTTGTTATTTTGGCTGAAATTGAGGTCTCAAAATAGTCCCCATATTTGAGTGCACGATGTTTGGAACTCTTGAAATTAGGTCTTTGATCAGAGGTAAAACCTAGGTCAAATTAAACCTCAATCTAATCTAATGCAATATAGCTTGAGGATCGAATCCACAGGGACGGTTATTCTAAACTATAGACTTTAAGTAATTTAGTTCGATTGATCTAGGGGTAAACAAGTTAAAAAGTTAATTAATTTATTAAAATGATTGAATTTAAACTAAAAGAATTAATTCTAAGTTCTAATTAATGTCTAAATTACCCTAAGTATTAAAGAAAAGATCTAAACTTGTATTAAGGACTTAAACTAGGGTCAATTGATCGGGTTCCACTTCCAGGCACTATCCTGGCGGGTCGACAGGATTTCTGGCGGGTCGCCAGGATTTCTGGCGGGTCGATAGGATTCCTGGCGGGTCGCCAGAACGGTACGACAATTCAGTTCAGTTAGTTTCTAAGTTCTCTAAGTTCAGGTTTTTGGCTTAAACTCTGGTCCAAATACTAACTCTCGTTCTTGATTTGGTATTACTAAGTTTTGACCTCTAACCTCCCTAAAAACCTAAGTTTCAACTCTCGTTTCTTGGCTTAAGTTTTAGGGTTTGCTTTAACTATTCGGTAGGATATCCTAGATCTCTCGATCTTAGGAGGGAATAAACCTCTCGGCTAAGTTCCGGTTTCACCTTTTGGGTATACTAACTATCCTAAGATTTGAGAATAGAGATTGTTTTGAGATTAGGGTTCTATTTGCTTAATCTACGAGGTCAGGCCTAACCAAGTGAGCAAACCTTCAAATCAACTCAATTCAATTCACAATTTCAGCAAATAAACTCAAGCAAAGCAAAGCAACTTAGAAAAAATTAGAAAACTAAATAAACTTCATTAATCTACCAAGTCATGGTTCCCTACAATTGCCCCTAAACTAAACTACTCACTAAAAGTCATACTAAGCATAAAGATAAAAGGTTTCAGCAAACTAAACATCAAAGACAGATAATAGAGAAAGTTTACAACAAGAACAAACAGCAAACAACTCTCAGCTTGTTTTCTGGCGGGTCGCCAGAGATCCTGGCGGGTCGACAGGAGGCAGCTGGGGGATTCTGCTATCTTCTCTCGAATTCTCTCTCTCTAAACTGACTTCCAACTCGACTCCTCTTTTCTGGAGCTTTCCCTATGTTTAAATAACTCTCAAAGGCGGTTCCCATAGGTGGAGATCATGTCTGGCTCGTCCAAGAATAGAGATAGTGCTCTGCCAGAAATATCTCACCAAATTGGGCAGGTCTGTTAATGTTCTGGCGGGTCGACAGGAATCCTGGCGGGTCGCCTGGATTCCTGGCGGGTCGTCTGAAATCCTGGCGGGTCGCCAGAACAGGGGACTTGTCTGGTTTGACCCTGTTCCTTTGCTCCAGTCGCTTGGACTCTGATTTGCTCCGCTTGAACACTTCCTTGGGCCCAATTTTGCTCCAAATCATCACTGAACCTGAAATTAGACAAGGGCAAATAGCAGTACCATATTCCAAATCTAAATTGCATAAAATCTAACTAAAACACAAACATTTAATTGAAATTAAGGCCTAAAAGGGTTGAATATTTCGATATGAAACCCACCTATCAGTCTTATTCGGAATTGCTGATTCTAGGGGTTGCCAAATATATTTTAGAACAAGCCGAAAAGCTTATTCGGATCCTTATTCTTGTTCCAACAAAATATTACAACTAGATTGGAATAAGCTAACCATCCAACATCAAATCAATATTTTATATTTTATATATATATTTTTTGTTCTTATTCTTAACATCCAAACAACATCTCTTAATTTAAAAATAAGCAATTCTTCACCATTTCTTATTCACTACCCTTGTTCTTGAACAAGCTATTCTATTCTTATTCACCACACTTCCAAACACACCAGAAGTTCGCTTACCAAAAAAAATAACCAATTGTTCTACACTTTATAAGCTAAAACCATATTAGTTAATTTTAATCTAATTTTTGGGCTATTTTAATCTATAATTTCCTCACGGCTGCACAAAAAATTCCACATAATTAGAAATTTTCAGACCGTGGCAGCTAAAACTGTGAAGACAAATAAATTGAACCTCTCTCTTACTACGATGAAATGGAGATGAAATTGCCTTGATTCACACTTTTGGCGCGATGTTTCATTCATTTTTGTTTTAGGTACACAATGTTCAGTATTTTTGCATTTGAAAATGACCGACTGTTTTTGGGTTATGAAATTCATCTTTATTGTGAAGATTTTTAGATCAATTTCCATTTATCTATACTTGGCAGCGTGGCACTGCCAATAATTTCGAAAAAGAGGAAAAACAAATTTATCTATGTTATGCTTCAAAGTTCAAACTAATGGGGAAAAATGTGCCACGTGATTGTATCTAGAGAATCAATTAAGAAAATATGTTAAAATCATAGCCCGAGAGAATAACAGAGCTTAGTATAATTATTTTTTAAATTTTGAGATATTAAAATTAATTTTGAAATGACGTACAATGATGACCTAACCTATTTTTTTGTTTATCATGAATTATTTATAGTCCTTACATTTTTCGTGTATCATTGCGACGTACAAAAATGAAGTTTTGAGTTTCAGAATTTGATCTATTGAACTTTTTGAAAAATCGACTCATGATACAAATAATATATATATATATATATATATATATATATATATATATAGGATGGCTAATGTGCCATAAATGGCACAGAGGGTCCCGTGCCATAGAGTTGTTTTTCGAGATTCAAAATCCAAATGGTCAATTCGAACCGTTGAAGTTATTCACCACATTAAAATATTCTTGGAGACTAAATTTTACATTTTTTCGAATTTTTTTGCTATTTATTATGATATTTTTAAAAAACGTTATAATTGGAGTATTTCAGACCCTCCAATTTCAACATATCAAAATAAATACCAAAAAATTTCAAAAAAATGTAAAATTTGGTCTCCAATGTTATTTCAATATGATGATCAATTTGAACGGTTTGGATCGACCGATTGAATTTCGGATCTTAAAAAAATGTCTAAAAAAGACATCTATGGCATTACCATCTATGACACTTTAGCCCACCTCTCTCTCTCTCTCTCTATATATATATATATATATATATATATAAGAGGATTGCTAAAATGCTATACATAGCACGGATGGTTTTCGTGCTACGGATTCGTTCTTGAATTTCATGCTTCAAACAACCGATCCAAACCGTTCATTATCTTCTACATGTTGAAATCTTATTAGAAACCAAATTTTACATTTTTTTTAAATTTTTTTATTATTTTTCTCAGATTTTTAAAATCACTGTTATTGAAGGGTCCAGAATTTATTAGATTATGTATTTTAAAAAATCTGAGAAAAATAGTAAAAAAATTCAAAAAATGTAAAATTTGGTTTCTAATGAGATTTCAATATGAAGAAGATAATGAACGGTTTGGATCAGTTGTTTGAAGCATGAAATTCAAGAACGAATCCGTAGCACGAAAGCCATCCGTGCTATGCATAGCATTTTAGCAATCCTCTATATATATATATATATATATATATATATATATATAGAGAGAGAGAGAGAGAGAGAGAGAGATAGGCTATTGTCCTTTGGATAGGACTGAAGTGTTTTCCTATTAAGTTTCTAACCGTCGGATGGTGTTAAGATTTGTGCTCAGATCAAGATCTCTGGTGTGGATCGCTGCGCTGAAGATGGATCGTGAGTTAAAATTTTCCGTTACTCCTCTCTCCGCACTTTCGTTACTCATGTCTCCGTTTCCAAAAATCGTAAACAGAAGAATGACAGAAAAAAAGAAATTGATCACCTCTCCTCTCCAAAAATCACGCTTCTCCATCTCCCTGCCTCGCTATCTCTGTCTCAAAATCTAGAAGCAGAAGAAGAAATTCATCTCGCCCCCTCCCTCCCCCCCCCTCTCTCTCTCTCTCTCAAACTTGAATGTAGTCTCTTCATCTATCTATTTCTTTTTTTTTATTAATTTTTGTTTAAACGGTGCTTTAGTCCAAGAATTATTGTTGTCTCATTCTAAATTATCTTAGATCAGAACTTGTTTAAACCTGACAAATTGTGCAAAATTAAATATGTAATGCTTTTTCTTTTGTTTAAACCTGAAACAGCATGGAGTTTGAACATCATGCGTGTTAGAACAAATTTATAAACAACATGGAGTTTGACCATTTTGATACAATTGCTTTGATGTTTATGCATGTTAGTTCCTAGTTTTACCAGAGACATTTTGATGTTTCATTTCAACAAATTAAAAGTCAAGCATACAAGAGAGCATGGAATGTTAGTTCCATTAATCAAACACACAAACTAATACTGCTATCAAACTTACAAACATCAAACATCCATTAATCAAGCATCCAGTTGCTTAAATCAAACATAGTTAGTACAATTGCTTTAACAATTGCTATGATTGCTCATTCCTACATCAGAAGATCAATCTACTGGTTAGTACAAAATGCAATTTAGAAACAATTACAAGTAATTCTGTTAATTTAAAAAGAAATGGAGCTTAACAGTAAGCATATTTTTTCCCCAAATTTAAATTGAAAAACTACAAAACTAACCACCAAATTGTGCAGAATTAAATCCTGTTATTAACCAAGTAAATGTACAGAGAAATAATCACATTGTTGTTAACCAAGTGAAAAATTAGGAAAAAATCGGTGATTGTACATAACCACGCCCAGTAGATGTGCAGAGAAATAATCATATTGTTGTTAACCAAGTGAAAATTAAATTAGGAAAACTTTAGGGAACAAATTAAATCTAATAAAGCAAAATAACAACAAATTAGAAAATATCTAACCTTAAAATAAACAAAGATAATAAAATTACGGCTTAAGAGTTATAAATAAAGGGAATTCTTACTTAGATACCTTTAGGGTTTACGGAGGCCGAGATAGACCTGTGTTAGAAGTGTTGAGGCGGAGGCGTCGCCAGTACGATCTCAGGAGAGTGTGAGGGAGAGAGAGCAAGTGAGGAGAGGAGGCGACCCAAACAAGGTTTCTTGGTTTTCTTAGAAGAGCTCTGTGCGACTGTGCGATTTGGAGGAGAAGAGCAATTAACGCAAGATAGGAAGTATAAAGGAGACGAGTAACAGAGGTAACGGAGAAACACAGAACAGAAATTTTTAATGTAGAACCTCTTTAGCGCAGCGATCCACACCAGAGATCTTAATCTGAGCATGAATCTTAACACCATCCAACAGTTAGAAACTTAATAGGAAAACACCTCAATCCTATCCATAGGACAATAGCCTACCTCTCTCTCTCTCTATATATATATATAATGAAGGTTTTTCGGACTTACGTTTTACCTATTAGACTATATGGGGGCAATGACAATAGTTATAATGTTAAATCGTTAAGCCCAAAAAAGAAAAAGAGAAAAAGAAAGAAGAAATTTTTGAATTGTTTCTGGTTCAATGTATTTTCCGTTGGAAGAATATTTATGGTTCAAGGGCGTAACTAGAAATCAATGTCACATAATTTTTTTTTTTTGCAAAATATATATATATATACGAGATAACATTTATTATAACACATAGTATAATAATAATTTTCAAATGATAATTCTAAAACAGTGTAACATAAAAAATTCATAAAAAATCAAATATATCTATAATAACAATACAAGATCCAAAATAATATATCCAATATTCATTCAACCCAATAAAACAAAATACAACAATATTCCCTACAAGTTTTCATTTTCTGATAATTTTACATCATAGTTTCATTAGAAATCTCATTGAATAGCTCTCTTTGTATATATAATAAAATATATAAAGATGGAACATGTACGACTGGGTTGGGCACTATAGTTAGCACAATATTTGGAATTTTCAATGGCGCTCTGATCTGACATGGCAAGAACAATATTTGAGATTTTTTTTTTGTTGTAGTTTTATATAATGTCCAAATAGCACTTTTGGTTTTTTATGGTAGCTTTTATATATAATGTCCGTTGTAATCCTCAAACTAAAAAAAATATTATATAGATGCACGATATTTGCACTAGTATATATACTACAAGACAATTATTTATTCAAACATCTCCTATTCTATTCTAAATTTTGTTTTAATAAAATTCATTACAGGAAGGAGAAAAATGAATGTGGCTAGGTCCCTATGCGATTTTCTAAAAATAGCTATGCAATTCAAATCAAACTCAACTTGCTCATCATCGGTCCTTTAAATTTTTGAAATGGGTCTTTGACTCCTTGTGTGTGTTTTTTAATTTATTTACAAATTAGTGTTATGTTAAATAATTTTTTTTTTCCAGCTGGGTCCTTAGGATCCACCAAAATTAAGTGGCTTCAATACTGATTAATATACAGGGGAGCCTTAAAATTCCTTTAATAATTTTTGGATTATAAATGGATTAAACGCAATGACGTTTATAAGTTTGATGTTGACTTGGTCATAAATTTGAATGATGTTTTTTATGTTTGGGTTGTTGCGCTTACCATAAATGAAGTGATGCTGATTCCCGTATTTCCCCTTACAAGCTACAAATCTTTAAATTGCTTTCCGCTGTCTCAACGGAATTAATTACAAGTTCCAAAACTGTTTTGCAAATTAATTACGCACAAATTGACTAGTCTCTCTCACTTAAAAGGTAAAAAGAATGGAAATCAATGTGTCAAAGAAAATGAATTTTGCTCATGTCAAAGTGATAAATCTAAAATCTTTTTTTATATTACTAATTCATGTGGGTTGGGGTGTAACACCTCAAAATTTAAGGACCTGTTTGCAATACTTTAGAATCTTGAAATCCTATTTGAAAAAAAATCATTTCTATCTATTTGTTTTCTTAGCCGCTAAATAATCAATATTTTTATGAATAGCCATCAATATTTTTAGAAACAGTAATTAAATAATTTTTTTTTTACTTATTAAGTTACTTGATATATTTATCTTTGTAGCCGTTAAGAAATCTCCAATATAAATAGACTCCAATCTCATTCCATTCATTTTGTGAATCATTTCTCTCTCTCTCCCCAACTAACCTTGAATACAGACTTAGCTTTGGATAGTCCACCATTTGAAATTTGAGTCCTACATCGCAGTTGTAGTCATTTCGATTTGCTTGAGCTTATGGATTGATCAGTCAGATAACCGAACTTGTTTATATTTAATTTCTTATTGCTTGATTCGATTATTGCTTGGCTTTGCTTGCATATGTTCGCTCATATGTGGTATGTTTCGCGGGATATCAGATTTAGAATTTGCATTCCGAATTGTTTATGTATGTGAATTTGAGCCCTGATCCCTGAGTCTGGGGATGAACTTTGTGTTTTACTGATGAGGAAGGTTTCGCTACCAATATTTTGGTTGTCCCCAAATACCAACATTTTACTATTAAGTTATTTTTTCAAATTTTAAAATTTAAACGTTAAATCCAAACTGTTGATCGTATTTAGTTTAACAAGCAATACGTTTTCATATAAGTTTTGTAAATTTTGAAATTTATTTGATACTCAATCAATAGATAGAAAAACAAACGAACTTTGTTAACTATGATAGATTTGTTTTAATACGTTCATGTTTTAGCATTTGATAGAGTATCAAATAAATTCTAAAATTTATAAAACTTATATGAAAACACATCACTCATTAAATTTAATAAGATCAACTGTTTGAATTTAACGTTTGAATTTTAAAAATCTGAAAAACTACCTAAATATTAAAATGTTGGAATTTGGGGGCCACCAAAATATTGATAGCGGAACTTTGCTCTGAATTGATTTGACTAGTCTAGACTCGCTTATCTTCGTGAAATGTATTATTTATTATGTGGATTAATCTGGTCTTATTTAATTTGTTTTATCAACTATGTATAGAGAAACACATTGTTTAACCGGTTACTGAGTTTTGTAGCTGACATCTGTTTATTTCTTTGTGTTTGCAACGTAGTTTGATTGGCTGTCGGATAGATGCAGAAGATACCACCTCACCCTCATGTCCCGTGTGTCGGTGTGGGGTGTGACAGGGGGTTTAATTTTGTAAGAAGGGATGTAAGTGTGATTAGGGCTGTTAATACTGTGTCGTTTCGCACGTTTTCGTTCTGTTTCGTCAAAACAGAACTGAAAGCGAAAGGAAAAATGAGTTTCGTTTCTGAAACAGAACAAAAATGAAATTGAAAGTTGTAAACATTATCGGAACGAAACGAAATGAAATACGAAAATGTGATGAAATCAATCGAAAATAAAGGACAAAACAGAAAATGAAACATAAAACTATTTCGTTTGACGAAACAGAACATAAATGAAAGACTTTTCTATTTCGTTGACTGGAACATAATGAAAAGAAAACATAAAACGTGTTACTAAAAAGGTTTAACCAATGATTTAAATAGCGGCCGCGATGATCACAATAGCGTCGCTATAGTAGTATGACTTGGTAGACCGTTATGTTGCTAAAATAAAAGTGCCGTTATGGCTGTAGTTATTAGCATACAATAATACTACTTAAAAAAATATCTATTTTTAACGTTTTATTTCTTATTGTGTCTAAATGAGTAAAAATTAATAATATATAAATGCATTTAGTGGTATCTTAGTGAAATATAACTACGTAATTTTTTATTTGTTGATATATAATTAGTATTACGAACATATCTTTGACATATAATGTCTGCATATATGAATTGCATATGGTATCTGCATATATGAACCGCATATAATTTTGCATATACAAATTGCATATATTAAATTAAACTATTTGTTGTACTAAACGTCTCTAGGTTTGTCGATTGCAAAACAACATCATTTGGCATTTAACAATCTTCTTTGAGTTTTATAGGAAGAAGATACAATTTATGAGGACTTGGATAAAAGCTTTAAGAAAGATCAAGATCAAGTCATTAGAGAGCTTGTAGGCTAGTTTAGACTAGGATAGAAGGTATACTTTAGTCCTTGTTTATCCTTAAAATGGTCTAGATAGCGAAAAGCTCAATAAACCAGCAAAATCCTGTTTTCTGTGACCTAGCGTCGTACAACGCTAGATAGAGTTACACAACGCTAGAACAGCTAATTTCATACTTTTGTGAATCAACGTTGCACAACGCTATATAGAGTTAGGCAACGCTGATTCACAACGTTGTACAACGCTAATCAGAGTTGTACAACGCTGCAGCTAAGAAACTTGGAAATTTTCCTGAGTACCATCGTGCAACGCCATATAGTGTTGCACAACGCCACAAAAATCCCAAGTTAGCTGTGCTGTTTTTACATGCAAAGTCTCTGGAGACGTTAGCCAACGTCTTTCAGCGTTGGGTAACGTTAGCGTTGTGTGACGGCATATAGAGTTGTACAACGCTCTGTTGAATCTGTCAGAGTTGTTCCTTTTGTCTACCTTTAGCGTTGTGTAACGCCATTCAGTGGCAAGCAACGCTCTGACAATTTCCAACGGAATTGTCTGAGCTTTCCTTTGGTTTTACACTCCTGCGTTGTGCGACGGCAAATAGCGTTGCACAACGCTCTGACAGACCAACGGCTATATTAAAGAGCCGTTAGAATTTACAACGGTCATATTCCAGCGTTGTATAACTCTATGCAGCGTTGTACAACGCTGTGGCCTGTTTTTGCTGGGGAACTGCTCATTTCGAGCCCTATATATATCCACCCCTTGTTCTCTCTCTAGTTGCGGCTTCACTTTGCAAAATTAGACCAGAATTGAGCCTTTGAGCACATGGATACTCTCCCACTTGAGTTTTTCATAGCTTAACCATCTTGAGAGATTTAGTAGCCTCAAACACCACCGCCCCGACATTGTCGCTAGGTGTAGGTTGGAATAGGTTGAGAGCTCTTCTCCTTTGAGGCCGTTGTGCCATTCGAGTTAGGCCGATCCGCCTCGAGTGTCCCTGTGACGAGGTGATTCGGTTCGAAGTTGTAGTCCCGTTCTTGTTGGAATTGAACGGAGCGCGCCCTTTCGTGGTAGCGGAACTCCCGGAGACGTACGACTAAGGCTAGCTTCCTCTAGCGGGTCGGAACTCCGTAATCACATCGCGTGTTCAATTTCTCTCTCTCTCTTTCTCTCTTTATTATCTTGCTATACTTGAATTGCTTGTGTGCTTGCTTGTATTGGGTACCAATTGAATTGTGTTAGGGTAGTTCATACCAAACCGGTCCAAAACCTTAAATCGCTTCCGCTAAACCTTGATTAAGCCGCCTCCATTAGGGACAACACTATTAAATTATGTATATAATTTAATAAGATATTTAATTTTTAACTAAAAAATGTATATAATGTATATGATCCTATAACGATCGCTAAATAGCCGCTATCCACAATTCATTATGACTTGAGGTTGTCCGTTATAAATTTGCTATCCGCTATTTAAACCATCGGGTTTAACATAATTCATTCCATCTCATGTACAAGATAAAAAAAAATTATTTCATTTCTACTCGCAGAAGAAACTAAAATATTATTTAACCTTACGAAGATATCTCAGCATCCACACATCCCATTTTTGCAAATTGCAAAGCAAAATTTTAAAAATAAAAAAACCATATTTTTCGTCATGTTCAAGTACGCTTAAAAGGGATCACATCCTCTCCAGCCGCTTCATACGACTGGACCGTGCAGCCAACTATATTTTTTTAAATATTTAAAAAATTTTAAATTCAAATACTGAATCCAAACCGTTGATGTTGTTCAATTTTATGGACGATGCATTTTCATATAAGTTTTATAAATTTCGGAGTTGATTTGATACTAGATCAAGTGACCAAATTATGAACGTATTAGAATTAATCAGTGCTAGTTAATCATATTCGTTCATTTATTAACCACTTGATTTAGTATCAAATTGACTCCAAATTTCAAGAAACTTACATAAAAACGCATCGTCTATAAAATTGAACAAGATCAACGATTTGAATTCAATATTTAGATATTAAAATTTTTAAATATTAAAAAAAATTTAGTTGGCTGCACGGTCCAGCCGTTTTATGCGGCTGGAGAGGATGTGAATCCCGCTTAAAAGGCGTTCGCACATAAAATGAAATTTATAAATTTCAGAAGGGTAATAAACAAAAATTGCAAGAATCACACATCTAAAATGATCGCCTGCACCTTGTTAAGAAAGCCACTGTAAAAGCTCACTCCTCTCTCTCTCTCTCGCAGGATCGCCAGCTGGCGATCTCTCTCTCTCCCCTCTTCTTTATAGAAACAAAAACACCATTTTCTCCGTTCGGATTTCATCTCAAACCAAGAAATTGCTGCTCCGGGTGCAATCTCCATTTCCAGGTACAGTGTAAGTCGTTTTGCATGTATGTGGGGTTGCGATGTACTTTTTTTTTTTATCTTTTCTTTTCTTCGGTTTTGATATATTGATCAATAGAAATAATGCACAGCTAGATTTTGGGTACTCGAATCGTTTTTCCCTTTTTTTGTTGTTTAATTTATGTTATTCTTTCTCGTAAAATTGTTTTTGTTAGCTTTATTTTCATTTACTAATAGCCATTCTGACACTTATTTGCTCTTTCATTGTTTTGCCTTCCTCTACAAGTTTGTTTCAAAAAGTAAATTTTCTTTTGAACAATTAATTACAGGTTAAATTGTTAGGATAATATATCTGTTTATAAACCACACTTCCACAATGACACATCCTTTCATTTATGTTACTATAAAAATAAGAATAAACAGTATATGCTTCTGTTTCCACGGATTCATTTCATTTTTACCTCAAAACTTGTAAAATTGTGCTCATGTCCTTAATATTTTTACAAAAAATATATGTGAGGGAGGGGTTCGCTCATATGTGCAATATATATATATATATATTTTTTTTTATTTTGCGCCAATGCATGGTTTTTCTTTTGCATCCAAGATTATCCTGATTCCTAAGGTCAAATGTACAAATTTCCCTTATCCAAGTGTCAGCTTATTTCTATTGGCTGCTGCATTGCCCTGGATTTATTTTACTGATTTGCTAATTTTTCCTTTTTGTTCTCAGCTCAGGGATGGAACTTATTATGCAAAAAGACACAAAACAATTAGCTAATGGCAAAATGAACCCTGGGGAAATGAGTCTTTCTGATCCGATCAGAAGTTTGCGCAAGTGTGATTTAGGAGGAGTGATATTTGGTTGCACACATGCTACCATTGCTGAGTGCCATGTAAACCAACTCTTTGGTAACTATGCAATTTCACTCCTCAGATTTGATAATTCTAAATTGATAAGGACCATGATTCCATCAGTCAGTACTGAACTAATGTTTAATTTATCCAGGATTATTTCCTGCTTTATTTTGGGTTGGGTTTGTTATTACCTGTGAGTGTTGTCATCCTCACACTGTCTTTCTTCTTGTCAAGTGATATGCATTATTCTTACTGAAAGCAATATATGTTTTTTTTTCTGGTGGGGGGGGAGGGTCCATTGTAAAATTAATTATAAGATAGGGGCTACACCCCTATTTTCTGTCAAAACAATTCATTCTGTAAGTATAATGTTAATTAGTTTTTATTTTTTTACAGGATTACCTTCAAACCATATTAATTATGTAAGAAACATAGAAGAGGGTCTGCCCCTGTTTCTATTTAACTATATAGACAGAAAAATGTATGGATTGTATGTGGCTGCGGGACCTGGCCAACTTAATATCAACCCCTATGCATGGACAGATGGGGGGTCTGAGAAAACACCATTTCCTGCGCAAGTAAGATAGAGCTCTTTTGTTAGAACTCTACCCGCTATAATTAAAAGTGAATATTGATGTAGATTAGGATCCAAATGCATCCTTTTGAAAAGAATTTTTTTTTTAAAAAAAAAATCTAAAGCTCAATTACAAAATAAGGCTCTTGCATCTGATACATACATTTCATATCACTCTCGACATGCAAGTTAGTAGATGTGCATTTAGGTTTCATTTCCATAGGCTGCAAGAAGTTTGTAAATATGAATAATCCGGATAATTTTCTTATGATGTTTTATGCTGTCATGATGCCATAAATATTGAAGCCAAATGTTGCAATCTTTTAGCCAAATGTAGATAACATGATACACATCATTAGTGGTTTTAGTCATTTCATTTTCTTTTTCTTTTAATTTGTCTAAAAATAGAGACCATATAGGCGCAAGAAAGGTGAGAAATTTGAACCATCTTCAATTATCTATGTTAAAAATAAATTCTGAAGTAACTAATTACTTTATAAAACATATTGTGATGATACTGGCATTTTCAGTTATTGTACATGATGGGGTAATGTTGATCTGTATGCTCTGATTTATTTATGTTTTTCTTCTTTGTTTTACAAAGGTAGCAATTCGTATCAAGTCCTCATGCCACCCACTTGAAGAAGCTGAATACAAAAGGGTTATTTTTGACAATTATTATGATCCTTTGAAGTTCTTCTTTGAACTCGATCATGCTCAGACAAGGAGTTTGACAGCCTTGTTCAAGCCCTCTCAAAACCCAATCAATTTGAGGCCACCACCTGCCATCTTTTCACTTAGAGAGGCCACAAAAAAAACCCCAAAATAGTAGACATGAAAAAAGGGATGAAGCGAAGGACGTGGAGCTGCGCCAATCGGATGAGGAAACAATTTCTGACTGGGAGGTTTTGGCAGAAAGTGGAAGTTCAAATTCAAACTTTAATTCAAATGAGAGTTCCTCAAATGGTGATACCTGGGAAGACAAAAGAGAGAAAGGGCGCGTGTTGGTAACTGTGAGAAAAATGGCAGCAAGTTGTCAGAGCAGGGACCCATCTAGCTCTAGAGGAGTGGGACTGGTAGAGGCTTCTACTTCCAGAGAGAGTACTTGTTTGATTGGTGGATTGGGTTCATATGAAAATGGCATTTCTGCACGTCATGAGGTTTTTTTCTTTCCTCCTGTTATCAATTTCTATTTTTTTTTTGGTTATGTGGTTATGCGCATTTCAAGTTGAAAGTATCAATTATATGTTTCTGGTAATAAGATATTTTTCTTGCCACTTTGTTTAGTTACTACAAACAATCTGGGAGCTCAGAAAACACATTACTGATTTGGAGAGCAAACAGGTTACCCTTGTCAGCAAACTTTTTTTATTCATATTACTTATGGTTAGGACTTAGGACAATCTCATGTGCACCCTTGCAAAAATATATATATCTTGTATGCACTCCAAAAGTACTAACATATATCATCGCTGCATCTAGAAGACAGATGTAACAAATATCCTCTAAACCAGTTCAAATTTCTTTGCTTTAACATAAAAGTTGAAACATAAACAAAAGTTGTTTCGGTACTTGATAAACTATGAGATAGACACTTATAAACATTGAAGAGGTAGAGCCAGAAAATTGGAATGGAGACGACAAAATAGCTAGTGGAGTGTATTTTAATTGTCGGGGGTTTGGTGGTAAAATGCATTTATACTTGAAAATTATATGCTGTGAAGAATAAAAAAGCTGCAATTCTCACTCATCCAGAGGTTTTGGCTAGCTTTGGATTGTACCCTTTAGAAAATGAAGGGATTTGTTGTTTTGCAGGGTATGTAAGATACTTCTTGTTTTGTAGGGGCGCACATAAAAATGTTCCTGTTATGTTCATTATTATATTTCTTAGGGTATTAGTTATTACAAGTCAGAACCATGTTCTAATCCAGGTAGAGTCAGCTCGATTGACTGCACGGCTGAGAGAAACAATGGAGCAATCACACAACAAAATCTCAAGCCTAAGGTCCCGTATAAGGAGACTAGAGTCAATGCTCCAAGCATCTGCTTCTTCTTGCACTCCTGACCCTCCAGCAGCTTCTTACACTCAAGCAGCTTCTTCTTGCACATCCAAGGATGGTGACAACTGCTGCCCACTTCAACTATTCGTCGAGCAGTGTCTGGGCTCAGATAACGTCATTTATTTAGTGGGGGGAAACAATGGCACTAAATTCTTACCAGACTTTGACTCATTCTCACCATCCTTGGATGTGCTGACACCACTCAGGTCAATGAGCAGTCCAAAGAGCTATGTAGCAGTGGCTGCTTTAGATGGGATAATTTATGTGGCTGGTGGCTATGATGGCAGTTGGTTTGACACTGGTAAGCTGTTCTTGCTACTTTTAGGATGCCTTTATTTCAATTGAACCAAGGAAAATGCAGAAAGAAAAGGAAGCATGGTGTTATGTTTAGGAACAATTATTTTTATGAGGGCCTATGTGTGTGTCCGGTCCGGTCATATTAGGTTCATGCTTTGTGGATTTCAGTTGGATTTCAGGTATCTGGTATCCATGTATTTTATCAGTTTATGATGTGGGGTTATTTGTTTTGGGATTCTGCTCTGTTGTGTTAAAAAATTCGAGTCATTCCTGGCATCCAGGTCATGCTGGCTGCACCAGGTCGTCTGTAGGACCTTCATTTTGGGTTAATTGGTTTATTTTGGATAAGATTTTGGTGAATGATTCACCAGTACAAAGTTCAAAATTTCATATATGTTCAGTCAACGAGTATTCTGATGTAATGTTGGAAAGCTCACCAACGTAGCCTTTATGATAACTTTTTGAAGAAGCAAAGTAAATTAACTTTTTGCTTCTTTCATTAAACGAAGACAATTTCTTCAAAACAAATTAAACGAAGATAAATTTCCTTTGGCATCTCAGAAGCATAGTATGGAGAAGACAAAATTCATAAAGAATATATATTTTTTTTCATATTCTGTTAGGGTGTATGTGGTTCTCCTTTTTCTGGACATAAGTTATATTTCCTGTATATTAAGGTTATCTTTATTTCTTTTGTACTTCTGGTCCTATATTAAATTGGTCCTTATTTTTTTTCTTCTGTAAAAGGAATTTGTGCTTTGCTCAAAATACTTATATATAAATATACATAACTTTTTTCCAGTTGAATGTTATGACCGGACAAAAGATGAGTGGACACTGCAACCATCCCTTACCTGTGAGAAGGGATGCCACTCTGGGGTCTCTGTAGATGGAAAGATTTACGTGCTAGGTGGGAAGAACTTTAGTGATTATTTCTCCAAGGTTGACATGCTTGATCCTCTTCTTGGAAAGTGGATCGATTATTTTCCTATGCTTGAACAGGTGATGACCACATTATTGTTATACTTTGCCAAAATCAAGAATATGTACCCACTCAAAATGAAATGTATAATATACAACCAAATAAAACATTATAATTTTTTCATATATTCCTCTGATTCTCTTTCTCTTTGAGAGTTTTCCAAACCACTTCTCCTCATTGTTAACTCATAATTGTGAAAGGTAAAAGTGAAAAATAGTACCAAATAATGAAGATGGCATTTGAGTCTTGTATAAACAATACATTTCAAAATTTAGAGGAAAATTGAGATTTTACTATTTTCTGAAGGCACATTAAAAGGTATTATGTTTTCTGGAGGATTCATTCAAATGTTTATTCACTCACATGTTTGAGCTTAAATCTGCAAGTCACAATAACATTCTTTTTGATCTTGTTAACTTTATGCAAATATATATTTTCTGTTATGATATTTTAGAGGTCTACATTTGGCGCTGCGGCACTCAATGGTGCAATATATGCTGTTGGTGGATATGATGGCACCAAGTATTTGAGGTGATGTTCCTTCTTGTGATACTGTTCTGGCAACATGTATTTATTTTATGGCTGCTGTTATAATAGTTGGATTTTGATCTATGTTATTAATACTTCAGCACAGGAGAGAGACTTGACATGAGGGAACCATATTGGAAGAAGATTCCAGACATGAAAACAATAAGGGGTTGCCACTCTCTTGCTGTGCTAAATGACAAACTGTGAGCGTCTCTCTCTAACTAACAATTACACACACACAGAGACAAACTGTCATAGATAATTAAAGAAATTTCATCAAAATGTTCCTTTTGGAATATCTATTTGATTGATGGAATATGGAAAGAAGTGCTAACTTTTAGAGATAATAATTAGGCACCTATAAAAATTACCAATGTTGTTGTGTTTTGAGGGTTTGACACAATAAATAATGGGATGGAAAAAGTAGTGTGATTCCAGTGTGAAATACAGCAATTAACTGATCATAGAACAATTACTTTCAAACTGCTGAATAATTGATCAGTGATATTTATGTTTGTCCTTATAGTTATGCAGTAGGAGGTTATGATGGGGAGACGGCCATCTCATCTGTAGAGAGTTATGACCCGAGAATGATGAGGTGGGTGATGGAGGAGCCGATGAAATGTGCCCGTGGCTATCTGGCCACTGCAGTGGTTGGTACTTCCTTGTATGCAATTGGTGGGGTCATCACTGACAACGATCTCATCTTGGATACTGTATGTTTTTACATCTCCTTTGTCATTATTCTATTTCCTATGGATTCATTAAAATGTTCTGTGTTTATATTTCATCATTCTCCTTATACTGGGAGAGTTTGTTTTGTTGGGGATGTGTGGAATGATCTTGATATAAGAACAAAATTCTAATCTTTTAGCCCAGAAAATTGCTCTAATATTTTCTTCGTTTGCCTGAGAATTAGGTCGAGTGCTACCGAGATGGCTCTGGCTGGACCAACACTGGACTCAAAGCCATGGGGAGGAGATGTTGCTCTGCAATTGCACTCTAAATCCATGACCACTGGCCCTGTTTCTTTTTCTTATCCTATGTTTTCTTTTTCTATAGAAAAAAAAGAATTAGTAATCTTTGCACACAAAAAAAGGAAAAAAAAAACAGGATTAATTCATATTTAGTAGACTGTTTTGAGGCATAGTGTGAGAGCAAGTATTAACTGTCTCAGTAGGTTAAACACTGATTTTTATTTAACACTTCCAATTTTGAGGCATGCAAATCTAAGTAGTACGTACATTGTCTTGCGCACTAGTATAATATTAATTATTCACTATTCGCTTTATGTTGGTACATCCTGAAATTTCTACCAATTTATATTACCGAACTAAAAAAAAAATTTGACTGAATCAATAAAGACACATAATGACTCGAACCTCGCCAAAGAGGACAGGATAAATTGCTAAACAGGAGTAATAACCATCATCCACAAAAAAAACACCCATGTCATCCAATGATTTTTCCGCGCATTTTTTTTTCTCCACGAGCGCTCTCTCTCTCTGCGCGTTCCCACGCGTCCTCCCTTTCCGTGCCCTTCCCCCTCTTCTCTCACAGCCTGTTTGGTTTTGGGAAAAAGAATGGAAAGGAAGGAAAAATGCAAAAAGGAAAGGAATGGAAATAGGATGGAATGGAAAATTGTTTCCATCTATTTGTTTGGTTTATTAATGAAAGGAAAGAAAAAAAATTCTCTTCCTTTCTTTTTCTCTGTTTGGATGTTTTAATTAAATAGAGGTAAAATATGGCTAATTAAAAAATAAATGACCATTATGACCTTGGACTAATGGACTCAGCTTGTTCGGACCAAACTGAGAAATCTTATTACGTAAACCAAAAAGATATTTTTGTACCGTATAGGTACAGTATACCAGAACGCAAGTGTAAAGAAATGAATATTAATTTTTCAATTGAAAAACGTAATTCTTGGATTATACATGTAATTTTATTCATATCATAACCTTGTACCTCACGCATGAATCAAAATATGTCATTGTTGTTCATTTATTCATGGTACTTATACCAGTATACATTTGACTTGTACCGCTATACCAACCTCAAAGCCCGGTTAGCCCGAGGAATTGACAGAAAGATGCCTTTGACATATACCCAAGGAAATGTTTAAAGCCCGATTTGCATTAACAATATGAAACAATTTCAATTCATATTTAAATCCCTGCCTTTGACAAGACGCTCCCCTATATAACTATAGTACTGTACCAGTGTTACACCCTTATCTGTAGCCTATAATTAGATACATCATCATCAAAAAAAAAAAAAAAAAACACAAACGCAAACAGGTGGAGGCCTCTGCACTTCTGCAAGACAATTATTAACATTACTATTATTACAATAATATAAAAAATAAATGTCGCTTGAATTAACTAATTATTAGGCTTGTCAAGCAAATCAAATTCAATAGAGCAATTTGTCGGGGAAATCATTTGAGTTGTACCAGCAAAGTGAGTCCCGCAATTGTACCAGACTCCTTGCTCAAGAACAATATCTTTTGAGTAAAAAAGAGAATTTGCAGCCTTCCATGCCTTGTAGTTGCCAAACCTCTTCAGGACTAAATAATAAATAAACATGCAGTAAGTCAGCAAATTAGTATTCACTAATCAATTATTCAAAAATAACCTATTGCAAAATTAAAAGAGATAACGGGGCAAAAAGCAAGAAAACGGAAATCAACAAGCATATATGATTGATAGTAAGACTGATAAAATGTCTTTGCAAATAATAAGTTCATGTTAATTTTTTTTTAAAATAAAGAAACGTGGGTGCATAAAAAAGTTTGTGAATTTTTCAATTAAATTAAGAAGAAATACGTGAGAAAAAGTGAAAGAATAAAGAATAAGATACTGGGAGATGAAAGTAATTAAGTATGTCAAATTCAAAAGAAAGAAACGGAAATGATTGATGCTTCTTCTCGGTATATTCTTTCTGATGGATAAGCTTACAATTATTACCTTCACTCAATCGAGTTGTAGACAATACCAAGAAAGTAATAACGAAGGAAAACCTAGAAGGAAAAAGTGAATTGAAAATAAAAAATTACCAGAGAGCAAACCGTAGCGGTTGTGAATGGCAAAAAGGAGGGATTTCTTGCTCGGAGAGGAATAGCTAAAAAAAAGGAGGAATTACGAGGGCACCTAGGTCCAACAAAAATCTTCGATTTTTTCCCCTTTCGTTGCACCCCAAATCGGAGTGTAATATTTTTGTATAGGAAGGAAAAATAGCGAAGGAAATAAAGTTCCGTAGGTTAACTTTTTTTCTTCGGAAAAATTGATATCCAAACAGGATAAAGTTTAAATTTTCCTTCCCTCCGGGCATTTTTCTTCTTTTTTCCGAAAACCAAACAGACTGTCCATCTCCACTCGCCTCTCTTTCCATTTCTCTAGTATGCTCTCTCCTCTCCCTCTTCGCATTTTTTCTCCTCCGTGCAACTCTCCTCTTTCTAATCTCCTCTGTACACCTCTTCTCTTTCTAATTTTCTTCCACCACTTGAACCTGCTAGTTTTTTTTTTAAGATGAACACTTACAATAACAAAATGAACACTTACAACAACAAAATGAATAGACAAATATTGGTTAAATAAAGAAACAAAATAAACATATACAAACAATAAATTGAACAAATATAACGATTAATTGAACAGATATAACAAATAAATTAAATAGATATAACAAACAATGTGGACTCAAGTAAAAGTGAACAAATAAACTGAACATATATAACAACTAAATTGAACTGATATAACAAATAACTTGAACAGATGTAACAAACATGTTAACTCATACAAAAAGTAAAAGTAAACAAATAAACTGAATAGATATAACAAATAAATTGAACTGATATAACAAAAAATTGAACATATGTAAGAAACATGTTGACTCATACAAAAAAATAAATAGTGAACATAAAATGAACAGTTATATCTATTAGATACTGCCTTATTAAATTTAAATGAACAATTATATCCATTAGATACTCTTTTGTAATATTAACAGAGTAAACATTATATACTCCTTTGCTACAACAAACTGAACACTTATGTATATTAAATAATTCTTTATTATAACTCACTGTATAACAAACAAGATTATTTAGAAAAAAGAAAAACGAAAAAAATGAAAAAAAAAACGAGAAAAGAAACAGAGAGAATAAAGGGGAGAGGAGATGAGGGAGAGAGGTCAGAGAAAGAAAGAAGACGTGGAAGGAAAGGAGGGGAAGATTCTCAGAGGAGGGAGCAGAGGTAGACGCGGAAATGCGGGAAAAAAAAGAAAGGAAGGAGAGGAGGGCAGGGGTAGATGCGGAAGAAAATAGAGAGAGAGAGAGGGAGCGCGCTATTGTGGATGACTTGGATGGAGTTGGATGATAACTAGTAATTACCATTGCTAAATACCAATTTTCTTCTACTAATTTTCCATGCAGGGAAAAGAGTAAGAATGTACGAAATGAAGCATAAATTTGGAAAATTGAGGCTTCCATGTATTCAATTATAATTGCTTCGCCCTCTCTTCCACAGACTAAACAATAATGCACCAAGGTGCTGCAAGCTTCACATGGTCAGGGGCGGAGCCAATAGGGGTGCGGTCTTGGGCTTTGACCCCCCGGTGATTTTAAAAAATTGTGATTTATATGTTATAATGATAGTCTAATTAAACAGTATAGTAGTGATTGACCCCCCTGTCATTTAACCGACCTCGAAATATAAAAGCCCAAGTAATGTCCAAGTGTTCAATTTGTAAATGCAAAGGTGACTCAAATTATTTAATTCTGCATCTTTCTATTCGAGTGTTTTATCCAAGTGTTTTATTAATTATATCCTCTCTCATGACTCAGAAGTCAGAAGTCAAAAAGTCATAACAAATTAGAACTTTGTGACGCGAAACAAATAACAAAACGCAAAACCTAGCCTGCCCTTGTGCCCCACTGATAGGCCCCATTAATTCACCGCGGTCGCCGATCGACATGCGACGGCTGAAGCCTGACAGCTCACTGCTCCCCCACTCCGCCGACTCTGCCCTTCACCTCCATTGCTCCACCTCCAATTTCTCTTCGCCCTGAGCTCCTGAGTCGCTCAATGCCTCGGTCTCTCGACACTTAGCTTATTAATTTTGATTCTAATTGTAAGTTTACTTTACCAAATTCAATATGCACCTTTCTCTTCATTTCGCTCACCAGTTCCTTACTAATTTGCTATTAAGCACTTACCAGGTTATTACTATTACAGTGTAACTTAGGTTAGTATGCAATTTGTAAATTATTTAGTTATCAAATAGCATTCTGCAATCTGCATTGAGCAATTCCATCGGATGATTGATGAATTGGTGATTGGCCAATTAGGTATTATAACAATCAAGTCTTTTTGTCTTTTACTTGAGATTTATAACCATTGAGTAAATAATCAAATACTTAATATAAATGAAAATTATTAGTGGCCTAGACTCCCTAGATGCCTGGGACAATTATACAAAATTTTGTTTAGAATATTTTTACCGCCTGATACAACTACATGTCAATTGTGTAGCAATTCAAACTTTTTTTTTTATTTGTAGGATATGTAAACACTTACACTTTAATTGTAAGTTTTAGTTTGAGTGTGAAACTACTGTAAATATTGAATTTTGATATGATATTATGATTTTTTTTTACAAACTATAGGTTGTAAATTGCAACTATGAATGAGAGACGCCTTCTTTCGAGATTACACGATTGTCTATATTGAGAAGGAAATTGCTCGAAAGTTTATTTTAGATGAGATTATAAATTTGTATGATTTGTTGGGTAGTCGTAGGGCTAAATTAAAGTTAAGAGGAAAGTAGCTTTTAATTTTTATGGGTAGTGTATGGAAATTTGATATAACTTTTTAAGTATTAGTGAACTATGCTTAATTGCTTATGACAATGAAAACATGATGTGTATTTTGGTTGAACTACATGATAAAATATGATGTTCTTTTTTGTTGAACTAGTGCTTATGACGTGTACTTTGATCTTAATAGTAAGTAAGTTTATTTATTAGTAGCAAGTTATTATTTAATTAACTCATTATATTATCTTTTATTTTATTATTAAATTGTGATTTTAGAAAAGGATTACATCAAGGAAGCACTACTCTCTAGCTTATGTATTTTCTGTGATGAGAAAACAAGAGCATATGCTGCATATTGTCAGGTATATAAATTTTCTTATGAAAATTCTATGCTGTACCGGTCCAGTCCAGGACCTCCAGGTTATGAACTTGTCTTAAGGTCGCACTATTAAAAAAAAAATTATGCCTCCCCAATTCTAAAATTCTGGCTCCGCCCCTGCACATGGTGAGGTATTCCCTATTTTTAAACGAATTCAATGCTGAGAAAGTACAAAGACACGCGTTGAGAGAGGGAGAAAAAAAGAAATAAGCAACTTATCGATGTTAATTAAGTGAGTCTCTCCCCAGTCCCAATCCCCTATAACATTAACAAAGATGGGAAGATTTGGATAATAATTGTGAAATCATTTTTGGTGTATTTTTTCGTGGTGTTTCTCTGCAAGTCACCGAGGAAAAACAACAGCAGTAATTGGGGGAATTATAACGAGATATTTGTGGCACTAAAACCCTCCTCAATTTTAAATACTCAAAAAATGAGTAAAAGTTCAATGTTTTATCTATAGCTAGAATGATATCGAAGTCACAGTGAAAATAGGCTCGGCGACTTGCAAATTAATAATTAAATGTCTATTAAATGATGACTAGAAAAACTTACATCATGAAAAATTCAGTAAGCTTGCCTACGATTGGTATTATTATTTATTAATGGTTTGTAAAGAAGAAACACCATTTAATTGTAACGTTTATTTATTGTAAAATAACACTTGGAAATTAATGGAGGTGAAAACGAGAGGAAAAGTTCTTTCAATAAAGGTTTGTCACGTTTGTTCATTATAAGTAGGTCCCTTTGGATTAATTAATGCCTATTAAATAAAAAAATAACACTTTATTCTATGCAAGTAGCTTTAAATGTTGAGGAGGGTTGTAATCCACCCAGAAAAAAAAAACCATAAGTTCCTTTCTAAAAGATAAAATTTAATTGTCGAATTTAGCAAAAGATGATAATTAAGAGGACAGGGTAAGAAACAAGCTTGTAGACACCATAGAATTTTTGTTGAAAAACAATAATAATTTTCTTCAATTTTTTTTTGATAAAAAAGAGCTCATTAAATTGTCCAGAAATAGAAGAGATCTTCTCCTATAATTAATACAAGAGCGTCGAAGTTAGTCAGATAACAAAGAACATTATTATGTATATATATCTTTATTTTAAAAAGAATGGAAACAAAAAGTTGGACGCATCAAGAAAACTTGCTGTTGATTAAATCCATGTAATTTGAATTAAATACTATTAGGTAACAAAATATACTGCACACAAAAGCAAACGCATGCTATAAATACCATCTCCAGGAGTTCACCCAAAAGCAAAGAAACCTATTTATTACATATTATACTATATAATAACCCACGTACTATTATTTGTCATAATATATAGTCTTTCCTTCCTTCCTATTGTGAAAACAATTTACTCACTATAATATATATCCTTGTAATTAAGAAATGGCAAAGACTGTGGGCATTGTTATCCTTCTTCTAGTAATTTCTTTCGCATTGCTCTCTCCCACAAGAGCCGCACTACAACAAAAATGATTATTAGTACCGGTTCATTAGTACCGGTTTTTAAGAAAACCGGTACTAATAATAAATCATGGCATTTTCGTAATTGTCAGATATATTATTTAGTACCGGTTTTTTAAAAAAACCGGTACTAAAAATCGTCTAAAAAAAAAAACGTTTTTATTTTAGTACCGGTTTTTTTTTATAAAAAACCGGTACTAAAAATCAATTAATTAGTACCGTTTTTTTTATAAAAAACCGGTACTAAAGGAATGAATTTATAAAAAAAAAACGTTTTTATTTTAGTACCGGTTTTTTATAAAAAACCGGTACTAAAAATCAATTAATTAGTACCGGTTTTTTATAAAAAACCGGTACTAAAAATCTAACGGTTTTTTTTATAAATTCAAACCTTTAGTACCGGTTTTTTATAAAAAACCGGTACTAATTAATTGATTTTTAGTACCGGTTTTTTATAAAAAACCGGTACTAAAAATAGGCAGATATTTATTAGTCGAAATACATGTCTTCCTTCACTATTCATCTCTCTCTCAAGGGTCATATACTTATCCTTTCTCTACAAAACCGAAAATTTTCTTACTCTCAAAAACCATATAAATAAAATAGCAAAAAATTTACAAAAATTCAAAAAAATTGAAAAATCATTGGAGGATGCAAAGGAGATCAAAGGAGAGCTAAAAAAATTCGAATTTGAGGTTTTTCTTATTGAAGAGGCCGATCGATCAAGAGAAGGGCAATTACGGTAATTTTATTTTAATCCTCAATAATTTTTTTTTGTTAATTTGTCGATTTGTATGTGCATTATCCCTAATGGTTATAATCGGTATTTGCATCTCTTTTAGTTAAGTATTGTCATATAAGACCAAATTGCCGGAATTTGAACTATTTTAGGTCTATTTGCCTGTCCGAGATTAATCCATTAGGGATTAATCTCGGATAGTACTCCCGGTCGGGAGTACTGCTCTTTGGATACTATCTTGTCTCATTTAGGACAGCGAGCTGTACGTTAGATGCAATGCGTTGTCTGAGAAAAATTCGATAGCATTTTCTCTTATGTTCCCACGAATACGTACGCACGAGCAATTGTGTGTTTGCGTATTCAGGGAACATAAGGGGAAATTCTGCCGAATTTTTCTCAGACAACACATTGTATCTAACGTACGCTCGCTAATGAGACAAGAGTATCCAAAGAGCGGGCTAGGATGGTAACCGGCCCAAAAACCTTATATGTTGCATTGAATCTATAAACCCTAAATTCTGATTTTTTGGATATATATACAGATGGATCAAAGGGAGAAGTACATGTTTGATTATTCAAGAATATCGTATGAATTTGTTCAAGTTGTTGAAGAGTTCATAAAATGTGCAGAAGAACATCGAAAGTTGACTGGAAAACCCAGAATTTTATGTCCCTGTAAACGCTGCCTTAACTTTGAGAGACATGATAGTAATGTGATTAGATCACATCTGATTCAGCGTGGATGGATGACAACACCTAAATACCTCCGGTGGGTTAAACATGGAGAAAATTTGGAAGAAAATTTAGATGCTGGAACGAGCAATATTAATGTATCTGATGATTTGGAAAATATTGTACAAAATGATTGTGGGGATGATACAGATGATAATGTAATAGTGGGTGATGATGATCATATAGAAAATCTAAGTGAACAACAATATAATGATGACATTAGAGAAAATGATTTGGATGAAATGATGAATGAATTGCCCAGTGATTTTATTGATGATGTTCCTGATGTGTTTCAAAAGTTGAATGAAAACTCTCATATACCCTTATATCCTAGTTGCAATGAAGAGAAATTCTCAAAAATAAAAACGATTTTTAAGCTATATAACTTGAAAGCTAAAAACAATTGGAGCGATAAGAGTTTTACATCTTTGCTCGGTCTTTTGCGAGAAATGCTTCCAGCAGATAATACATTGCCAGATACAACTTATAAGGCTAGAAAATTACTATGTCCTTTGAAATTAAAAATAGTGAAAATTGCAGCATGTCCGAATGATTGCATATTATTTCGTAAGGAGTTTGAAAACCTTAATAAATGTCCAAAATGTAATGCATCCCGGTACAAACAAAGGGACAGTGATTTGGATGATGAAGAAGAAGGTTGTAAGAAAAGACCAGCTGCGAAAATATTGTGGTATTTGCCAATAATACAAAGGTTTGAGCGTCTTTTCAGTAATTCAAAAGATGCTAAACTGTTGAGATGGCACGCAGAAGGCAGAAAGAAAGATGGAAAACTCAGACATCCAGCAGACTCACCCCAGTGGAACAATATAGACAGCCATTTCATTGATTTTGGCAGTGAGCCTAGAAATTTGAGATTGGGACTATGCACGGACGGAATGAATCCTTACGGTCTCATGAGTACCAACCGAAGCGTTTGGCCTGTTTTGTTGGTTATTTACAACCTTCCTCCTTGGTTATGCATGAAAAGAAAATATCTGATGATGCCGCTGCTCATTTCTGGTCCAAAACAACCCGGCAACGATATAGATGTTTATTTGGCTCCGTTAATAGAGGATCTTGATGTGTTGTGGAAGGACGGAGTGAAAATCTTTGATGCACATTCAAGGAATTATTTCAACTTACGTGCCATGATATTCTGCACGATTAATGACTTTCCCGCTTACGGGAACTTGTCGGGTTACCGAAATAAAGGAGAAAAGGCATGTCCTATTTGCATGGAGGAAACACATTCGATATGGTTATCGAATTGTAGAAAAACTGTTTATTTGGGACATCGTAGGTTTCTCAGTCGTCATCACCCTTACCGTCGGCCACCTTACAAGAACAAATTTGATGGCAACACCGAGAACCGCCGGGCTCCTGTACCAAAATCTGGAAGACAAACTTATGAACAAGTGAAGGATCTTAAAATTGTACTGGGCAAACCATTTGTGAATAGAATTCCTGAAAAGTGCTTTTGGAAGAAAAGGTCTATATTCTGGGATTTCGAATACTGGCCTTATTTGGATGTTAGACATTGTTTAGATGCCATGCATATAATCAAGAACATTTGTGAAAATCTAGTTAATTTGATTTTAAATGCTCAAGGAAAAGTGGACAATGTTAACATGAGGAAAGACATGGTGAAAATGAGAATTCGACTGGAACTAGCTGCAAAGGAAGATAATAGTAAGAAGCGGGATTGGTTACCTAATGCTGTTTATACTTTAACAAAAAAAGAGAAACTCAGTTTGTTGGAGTGTTTAAGGTCTATAAGGGTTCCTACTGGTTATTCCTCAAATATTTCACGAAAGATTTCCATTAAAGATATGAAATTGATTGGAATGAAGTCTCACGATTATCACGTGTTGCTGACCCAATTACTTCCGGTTGCAATTCGAGCATCTTTTAAAGAAGAAGTTCGAAATTCTATTATTAAGTTGTGTTTCTTCTTCAATAAAATTTGCTCTAAAGTTATCGATCCCGAAAAACTGAATCAGTTGGAAACCGATGCGGTTCAGACCATATGCGAGTTGGAGATGCATTTCCCCCCCTCATTCTTTGTTATTATGGTGCATTTGACCATTCATTTAGTTAGAGAGATAAAGCAATGCGGTCCGATATTTTTGCGGTACATGTATCCTTTTGAAAGAGCAATGGGTCAATTGAAAGGATTAGTCAGAAGCAGATCTCGGCCAGAAGGAAGCATAATTGAAGGATATGTTGCAGAAGAGGTAATTGATTTCTATAATGATTATCTAGATGGAGTTCAACCTATTGGCCTGCCCAAAAATAGACACGAAGGTAGACTCCTAGGAAAAAGCATAATTGGTATGAAAGTAATTACAATGGACCTTGCAAAAAGAGAAAAAGCCCATCTTAAAATTTTGCAGCAAGTCGCTGTTGTCTCTCCTTATGTGAATGAACATATAACCGAGTTGCGAGAGCAGAATCCTCAGAGATCAGAAAATTGGATCACCAATGAACACAACAAAACTTTTGTAAAATGGTTCAGAAACAAGGTAACCGAGTCTCGACCTTCAAATGAAACGGTGAAATTTCTTGCTAGAGGTCCTAACGCCAATGTGCAAACCTATATCAAGTGATCTGAATGGTTTCACTTGGTATACAAAAAAACAAGATGGAAAAAGTACAGTCCAAAACAGCGGAGTCACAATAGTAGCCATATCAAGTGATGGAACATCATCAGAGTCGTATTATGGGTGGATTGAAGAAATTTGGGAATTTGATTATAATGCATTTAAAATACCAGTGTTTGAATGCAAATGGATGCTAAAAAGCGGCGTCAAGACTGATAAAAACGGATTTGTAACCGTTGATTTCAAAAAATTGGGATATGCTGATGACCCCTTTATACTTGCAAACAAACAAGCAATGCAAGTTTTTTATATTGCAGATCCGGCTGAAAAGGGACGACATGTGGTCCTTCCCGGAAAAAGACGCATCGTTGGCGTTGAAGATGTCGTGGACGAAGAAGAATATGACCAATTTGATGAAATAGCTCCATTCTCCACAGGTAGTTCTAAATAATTTTATATTTAGAAAATTTAGATAAATAATTTTAAATGTAACGAATTTGACCAATTTATATATGTTATTACTCACAGGTATTGATGGGACACCGCAACCAATTGAAGAGTTAACAAGTAATTTGCGTTCCGATCAGGAAGAAGGCGTGTGGGTAGATCGACCGAAGTCATCAAAAAATAAATAGCTTTCATGTCTATTGTAATATTTTTTGTTAGTACAAATTAGTCTTTTTTTCGTGTAATATTTTTATTTTGATTACAAAATATTTGTTAAATTAAATTACAAAAAAGAATTAGAAAATGGTTACTTAGATTAAATTTATCAAAATATTTATCAATTAATTAATTAAAAAAATATTTAAATTATTATTTCAAATTATTTAAATATTTAAATAATTTAATTTGACTATTTAATTAAAAAACAGAAAGTAATTTAATTAAATATAACTTATTAAATAAATTTATAAAAATAAATTAAATAAATTTATTTATATAATTAAAAAAAACCAATCTAGTACCGGTTTTTAAGAAAAAACCGGTACTAATTTAAAAAAAACCGAAACTTTATTATTTATTCTAATTAAGTTTATTAATTAATTTAAAAATATTTAAATTATTATTTCAAATTATTTAAATATTTAAATAATTTAATTTGACTATTTAATTAAAAAACAGAAACTAATTTAATTAAGTATAAGTAATTAAATAAATTTATTTATATAATTAAAAAAAAACCAATCTAGTACCGGTTTTTAAGAAAAAACCGGTACTAATTTAAAAAACCGAAACTTTATTATTTATTCTAATTAAGTTTATTAATTAATTTAAAAATATTTAAATTATTATTTCAAATTATTTAAATATTTAAATAATTTAATTTGACTATTTAATTAAAAAATAGAAACTAATTTAATTAAGTATAAGTAATTAAATAAATTTATTTATATAATTTAAAAAAAAAACCAATCTAGTACCGGTTTTTAAGAAAAAACCGGTACTAATTTAAAAAAATCGAAACTTTATTATTTATTCTAATTAAGTTTATTAATTAATTTAAAAAATATTTAAATTATTATTTCAAATTATTTAAATATTTAAAATAATTTAATTTGACTATTTAATTATAAAACAGAAACTAATTTAATTAAGTACAAGTAATTAAATAAATTTATTTATATAATATAAAAAAAAAATCAATCTAGTACCGGTTTTTAAGAAAAAACCGGTACTAATTTAAAAAAAACCGAAACTTTATTATTTATTCTAATTAAGTTTATTAATTAATTTAAAACTATTTAAATTATTATTTCAAATTATTTAAATATTTAAATAATTTAATTTGACTATTTAATTAAAAAACAGAAACTAATTTAATTAAGTATAAGTAATTAAATAAATTTATTTATATAATTTAAAAAAAAAAACCAATCTAGTACCGGTTTTCACGAAAAAACCGGTACTAATTGAAAAAAACCGAAACTTTATTATTTATTCTAATTAAGTTTATTAATTAATTTAAAAATATTTAAATTATTATTTCAAATTATTTAAATATTTAAATAATTTAATTTGACTATTTAATTAAAAAACAGAAACTAATTTAATTAAGTATAAGTAATTAAATAAATTTATTTATATAATTTAAAAAAAACCAATCTAGTACCGGTTTTTAAGAAAAAACCGGTACTAATTTAAAAAAAACCGAAACTTTATTATTTATTCTAATTAAGTTTATTAATTAATTTAAAAAATATTTAAATTATTATTTCAAATTATTTAAATATTTAAATAATTTAATTTGACTATTTAATTATAAAACAGAAACTAATTTAATTAAATATAACTTATTAAATAAATTTATAAAATTTCGAAGGTTGTATCCTAAGATTGTTTTTTTAAATTAAATAGATTTATTTATATAATTAAATAAAAACCAATCTAGTACCGGTTTTTAAGAAAAAACCGGTAATAATTTAAAAAAAACCGAAACTTTATTATTTATTCTAATTAAGTTTATTAATTAATTTAAAAAATATTTAAATTATTATTTCAAATTATTTAAATATTTAAATAATTTATATAATTTAAAAAAAAAACAATTTAGTACCGGTTTTTAAGAAAAAACCGGTACTAATTGAAAAAAATCGAAATTGGTACTAAATTGAATAAAAACCGTAACACTCTCTCTCTCTCACTCTCTAGCTCTCACTCTCTACAGACATTTTTTGACTCTCTCCTAGCTCTCACTCTTCTCTCTGCCGCCGCCGCCCCTCGCCGCCGCTGCCCCTCTCAAACTCAAGTAAGCCCCCTCTCAACCTTGCCGCTGCAATTAAATGTAACATTTTTAATAATAGTCCTTTTGTTTTTTTTGTGGCTAATTTTTTTACCCCAAAAATGAAAGGTTGTAAACCGAGAAACAACTCTCTAATTAAAGGTTGTGGCTAATTTTTAGTTATATGAAAATGCTCAATAATTATTTAATAATAGTCCATGCAAACGTTTTTTTTTTGGTTAAACTGTATTAGCATCTTTAGTTTCGGTTTTTAGTTATAAGCTTGAATTACCTATAGACAATTCTTTAGTTTCGGTTTTTCTGTTTTGTTTATAACCAAACTCATGCATGAGCTTGAATTACCTCTTCTAATTATAAATCAAATTAACCACTCGGTTGAACCTCTTGCTCTCTAATTGTTTTATAGGAGAGAACCTTTTTTTGTACTCATTAAGTGGATAGTAAAAATCTTTTTCAATTGCCTCCAATCCGTAGCATAAGGTTCAAAGGCCATGTCACCATAACGAAGTATATTATAATGAGCCATGGTACTTCACCAAAATGAAATAGCAGTAGTGATATACTTGTCATAAATTATACTTGTGATATACTTACATATTAAAATTGAAATTATTATAAATAATAAAAGGTATTAATGGAGAATCCTGAAGCAAGCAACAAGAAAGGGAAAAAACAGATTGAAAAAGTTTATGTCCGGCGAAATGAAGAGAAGAAGAAGGAGAAGGAAAAGGAAAATGAGAAGGAGAAGGAGGCGAGCACCACGCCATGGTGGATGCGAGGAAAAAACTACCCTCCTCCAGTTAGAAGGTCTGTTTCTGCTGTGAGGTCCTGGCCACTCGGTTGCGGACGAACTCCTGCTGATATGGAGGAGGTTCCAGAGGAGGTGGTCCCAGCGGAGGAGGTTCCAGAGGAGGTGGTCCCAGCGGAGGAGGTGGTCCGAAAGAAGGATTAGGGTTTAGTGATTTAGTGGTTTACTAGTTGTTTTAGTGGTTTTAGTGATTTAGTGGTTTAGTGGTTGTTTCAGTGGTTTTAGTGATTTAGTGGTTGTTTCAGTGGTTTTAGTGATTTAGTGGTTGTTTTGTTTTAGTGGTTTGAACTTGAATGTTATTTGAACTTATCTATGTTTCATTTTGTTAATTATTAGTTTGTTTGATTTGTAGATGTGCTAATTAATAGTTGTTAATTATTTATTTGATGTGTTAATTGTGCTATGTAATTAATAGTTGCATGTAATTATACTTGAAGTTGCAGTCATGTCGAATCAAGATGATCAGGATTTTACGACAAATCAAGATGAGTCGAGTTTTGAAGAGGAGCAGGTGGTTGTTAGCCAAAGGGGAAAAAGATCAACTGCTAAGTGCATGAAAACACGTAAAGCGATAGCCAATGGAGAAGACATGACTGTGGAATTCAATACAGAAGGCAAACCTTGCGGCGAGAATGCAAAAAGATTCACGAATTGGTGTGCAGAAAAAACAAGAGATATGATCCCTTGCAGGTACCTAACTATATACATATACAAATATATATGTGCATGAGTGCTAATGATATGAATTGGTATGCGATAATAGTATTTATCGGTTTCAATGCAGTTATAGTAGTTGGCATGATGTGCCAAAAGAGTTGAAAATGAATTTGTTACGAGAAATATGGAAGGTTTGGAATATTCCAGCGGACCTACCATTGGCTACTAAAAAGAAAATTCTCTCTAATTGTAACGAGAAATGGAGGCATTGGAAAGGCAGATTGGTGAGATATTATTACTTGCAAATCAATTATAATTCTCTCTAATTTTCGTTTATAAAAGTTTGATTCAACATTTCTGTCATTGTAGAATAAAAAATACAGGATCAATGCGCAAGAAGGTGGACCTATGCCATGGGATGTACAAAACATCTCGAAGGAGGAATGGGAGGCAATGGAAGCATATTGTTCTAGTGAGAAATTTGCGGTATGAAAACAAATTTAATATAAAACAATTAATTATTTCTAGATACTAATTTTATTGTTTATTGATGAAGGACTTAAAACCTAGGAATCAAATAAATTTATAGACCTAGAGCTAACCTCACTAGTCTTTTGGAGTACAGCTTTAGGGTCGAACCCAAGGGACGGTACAATTGATTACTGGACTTATCCTTTTTCAAAAGCTAGACAAGAATATTTTGGTGGAGAAATAGTTGAAATAAATCTAAGTGCAATAATGTAGATATTTTTGGTTGTTTTTGTCAATTAAAATAAAGTAAACAACTAAAGTAAGGTTTTTGGGTTTTCAAACAGTATAAAAAGCGTCTTAGGGTTCAGGTTTCACCTTGGTTTGGACTCTAGAACACAGAACTTATCACTTTCGTTTATCGAACGGTGTTTTTCAAACGTTTACTTCTCTGTTCGGTTCGAACAAGGATCTGTTCAATCCGAACAGGAGTCTGTTCAATCCGAACAGGACTCTGTTCAATCCGAACAGGAGTCTGTTCAATCCGAACAGGACTCTGTTCAATCCGAACAGGAGTCTGTTCAATCCGAACAGGAGTCTGTTCGATCCGAACAGATGGTATAAGTGTGTGGTTTTGACCTTTTATGATAGTTTATGCTTTGTGCTAGGGTTTGTTGGTCAAACCTAGATATTCTAAACCTCAGCTGTCGCTTGTTGGACTAGAAACTGGTTTAATCACAACCTAACCTAATTAACTCGATTGGTTCACAACTTTTGGTATAGAATTCAATCAACTTAAACTTGTTTGTTGGAGTTCATAAGGATATCTAGAGGTCTTTTGGACTTATCTAAAAGTTACACTTTTGGTGTCAACTAATCTCCCCTTTCGGATCTACGATTTATCCCAAATACTTTATCTAAATTATCTTGATTAACCTAACTTTAGAACTTAACTAAATGTGGCCATTCATCTAGAAGTTAATTAGACTTAACCAAGCAATTTAAACAAGCAATTAACATAATTCTCAACGAAACAAATCAACAAAACATATCATATCATATCAAGTCAAATCACGACATCCAAACCTAAGTTACTACCTTACCCCTAAGACTACATAAATTTAGCCTAACATAGTACTAAAACACACGACAAATAACATAGAGATCACAAGATACAAGCCCATTGAAAATAGAGAAGAAAACATAGAAGAATAAACCGAATACTCCTTTATGCTTTCGAACTATGATCTATAGGCAGTAGTGTGTTGCAAGATGGTCACCAAACTCGTCTCCTTGCTGCCGTCGCTTCAAAGGACTAAGCTTTGATGATCTCCTGTGGTGGAATCGCCTAAGGAAGGTGGAATTTTGTGGTATGAAAGGTTGTCCCCTTTCCTTCAGGTCTAGAGGTGTATATATGGATGTCCCAGGTCGCAAGGATGGAAGGCTAGGGCACCAGGGCGCAAGAAATTGCCATTTCCATCAGTTTCTATGTAAAAAATAATGCCTTATGTGATATGGCGGCACCCTGGTCAAACCGAACAGATCTTTGTTCGAACCGAACAGGAGAGAGAAAGAACAGCTGCACAAGTCTGTTGTTGTGATGCCCAGTCGGATCGAACAGGCTCCTGGTCGGGTCGACCAGGAGAGAGAAAGAACAGCTACACAAGTCTGTTGTTGTGATGCCCAGTCGGATCGAACAGGCTCCTGGTCGGGTCGACCAGGAGAGAGAAAATGACGCATGGCTGCCATAGGTGCTGGTCGGATCGAACAGATGATTGTTCGGGTCGACCAGAAGAGAGAAAAGAGCCTCCAATGCTAGGAATGAGTCGTCTAGCGTGCGTGCTACGTCGGGAATCCATCTATATGCTCCAAAATCATCAGAAATCATCAAAGTCCTGTAAAATGAGAGAAGAAACGACGGTAGAGCCAATTCCTTGGAAATCATAGCAATTTATTGAATAATTCAATGGTTTGAATGTTATTTGAGTGCCAAGTACGGTCCAAATGCCTACAAATAATGACGATATCATTTATACTAATAGTCTTTTGAATTTTTTAATAGAAAATGAGTCAACAAGGAAAGATTAATGCTGCAAAGAAAGATATGCCCCACACACTCGGATCAGGAGGTTACATAAGTGCTGAGTTGAGATGGAAAGAAGGAGAGGAGGTCCATGGTGGGTCCTCAGTTATTACCAAGGATATGGATGGTCGGACTTATAATTGGAGTAGGGCACGCGCTAAAAAGGATCCAAATACCGGCAAACTTATGGTTAAAAATCCTAGGGCTGCCGCGGTGATCGACAAAGCGGTACGTGTAACAACTCCAATAACTTTATTTATGTATCAAATGAATTTAATTTAGTCTAACTAACATTAATTTTTCTTTTTGTGATAGGTTGCTCTAGTTCAGTCAGGCGAGGTTGAGTCTGTTCGTCAAAATGACATCTTAACAGCTGCGATCGGTACGCCAGAGCACTCCGGACGGTTGAGAGGATATCCACATTTTTCCGGTGTGAAGCAGGTGTATGGTAAGGGTACGAGAAAATCATCAAAGGGGTATTCCAAAGAGGAGGTTGATCGGTTGATGGAGGAGGTGAAAGCACAAATGCAAGAGGAACTCAATAAGCGAATGGATGAGGAACTCAAAAAGCGAATGGATGAGGAACTCAATAAGCGAATGCAGCAAAGCTTTTCACAAATGTTTTCGCAAGGCCAAGGTCAAGTGCAGACACCGCAGACCTACGATCCAATTTACCAACAAGCTATGCTGATGATATCACAGGGTAGCAATAATCAACCACATCCGATTCCTCATCCGAGTTTTCAGGTTATTAATTTTATCAAGCTAATGATATATATTATTTTTCTCGCATATAATATTTAGGGTTTGATAATTTGTTATTATTTTTTATATTCCTAATAAATACAGACGCCTGTCGAAGCTTTGATTCTCCTCCCAGGAACGTCCGGTACACCTGTGTATGTAGCTAGAGTTATGGTGCATGCACAGACTTATGGTGATACAGTCCATGGAGAGCCATTGGGTATAGGGAAAGTGAAGGTACAAATTTTGGAAGTTTTTGATAATGCGAGACACACGATTGTACCTTTTCCACCTCCTAACGGAGATGATCGGCTTGGTGTTCTGATGGGTTCATTTCTGAGATGGCCAATTCATCTTGTGGATTACGATATGTCAAAATTGGTATGTATTAGTAATTATATATATTTAGTAAAAAAACGAGCGTGAATAATATCATTTTCATGACTAATATGTTGGTTGTTTAGGAGCAAGTGAGACAAATAACAAAACAAACTATTCCGCAAGATAAGGAGAAGCAGTTGGAGCAAGAGAATGACGAAGATGAACCGAGCGTGGATCAGTTTTTTGCAGAGGAGGTAATTGAATTACACGATCCGTACGTCTCCGAGGAAAAATTGACACAGATCGGGCCTTACGCCAAAGAAATGCATAACTACATGAGAATGTTCGACGTGTCAGTCACTCAATTCAGCAATCTTCCTGGTGAATTCGAGTTACAAGATGTCAAGACATTCCTTCTTGATTTTGAAGATATCACCCATGTCTTAAATCGGAAGGAACTTTACGTTCAAGTGATTAAAGTTTGGGTCTTGTAAGTATTCTAGCTCCTAACTTTGCAACAGTTGATTATTAATTATATGATATGTCTTGTAAGTATTCTAGCTCCTAACTACGTTCAAGTGCAGGCGGTGTAGGGAGTATTGTGCTGAGACTTTGATGAAGAAGTGGGTATTTTGGGATCCGGAACGATGTTCGGGTTCGGATGTAGAGAACAATGAAATTGGCACTGTAAGCTACATATTCAATCTTTTGAAGAAGTATGCAAAAAGGGATCCCTATCATGTTTTAGTGCATCATAATCGGTTTGTTATAAAATTTCTAATTTTGACTTTAATTATAATTTTGAATTTGCAGTTTATTGTTAATTTAACCAACAAAAATATATGTATGTAATTACAGGTCGTATTTTGTGATTATTATAGTTCAACTCTCGACACGAAAGATGTGGATAGTAGATTCACTCCAATCTAAGGAAGCCTACCAGTCTACAATTATAGGAAATTACGATCAGTATGTTTAATATTAACATATATATATATACTTCGTGTATGCACTATTTAGTTATATAATAATATTAGAAACTAATTTTTATAATTATATATTTTTTTTGCAGAGCTTTGTCAAGATTGGTTAAAGTTTCGAATTTTGAAGTTCAAATGATTCCTGTACATACTTGCAATTAATATATATATAGTTTCGTCATTTCATTTGGAATTTATTGAATTTAAACTTAATTGTATTAGTTTTGAAATTGTAGAGTCCACGACAACCAAACAATATAGATTGCGACTTTTATGCGATGGTAAACCTACGCAAGATCCTTGATCACTGTACTCTACATGAGACCCTCCCATCGGTATGGATTATATTTTAATCTTACTATGTATATGATTAGGGTTTAATTAGTAGCAATTTTCATAGGTTATTAACTATATAAAATGTCAAAATGCAGGTTTTGCAACCGGTTGGTAAGCGTTATAGTGAGAAAGAGATCAATGACACGATAAATGAATGGTTTCGTTATTTACTTACGCTTGTAGGTCGTGGTAAATGAATACAATTAACTATGTGTGATTTGTGCTTGCATGGAAATATTAACTATGTGCATGATTTCATATGGAAATGTTTGTGATCGATGCATGATGATTTGATATTGTTTGTGATTTGATATTATTTGTGATCCATGCATTTGATTTTTTATATTGTGTGATATATATATTAATTGGTACAATTGGTACAATTAATTGGTACAATGAATGGGTACAAATGGCTAGCAAAAAGGGGGCTAGCCCAAAAAACAGATTTTAATTTTTTTTTTAATTTAGTACCGGTTTTTTATAAAAAACCGGTACTAATTTTAAAATTTTCAGTTTTTTTTATTAATTTTAATTAAATAAAATTTACAGATTTAAATTAAATTAATTTAGTACCGGTTTTTTATAAAAAACCGGAACTAAATTAATTTAATTTTCGTTTTTTTATTTAATTAATTAAATAATTAATTAAATAATTTCTTAATTTAAATATATTTAATTTAGTATCGGTTTTTTATAAAAAACCGGTACTAAATTAATTTAATTTTCGGTTTTTTTTATTTAATTAATTAAATAATTTCTTAATTTAAATATATTTATTTATTTAATTAAATTATTAATTAAATAATTTCTTAATTTAAATATATTTAAATTAGTATCGGTTTTTTATAAAAAACCGGTACTAAATTAATTTAATTTTCGGTTTTTTTTTATTTAATTAATTAAATAATTAATTAAATAATTTTTTAATTTAAATATATTTAATTTAGTACAGGTTTTTTATAAAAAACCGGTACTAAATGAATTAATTTTAGTATTTTTTTATTTAATTAATTAAATAATTAATTAAATAATTTCTTAATTTAAATATATTTAATTTAGTACCGGTTTTTTATAAAAAACCGGTACTAAATTAATTTAATTTTCGGTTTTTTTTTTATTTAATTAATTAAATAATTTCTTAATTAAATATATTTAATTTAGTACCGGTTTTTTATAAAAAACCGGTACTAAATGAATTAATTTTAGTACCGGTTTTTTATAAAAAACCGGTACTAATATGGTTTATTTCATGATTTACTACCGGCTCATTAGTACCGGTTTTTTATTGCTTTTAGTACCCCTATTATTAGTACCGCTGCAAAACCGGTACTAATAATACAAAAAAAACCGGTACTAATGTTTATTAATGGCGTAGTGCCGGTACCACTGCCAGGTCTCTTTCCTTAAAAGAGACGAAGGTCCAAGTACCAGTAGCTGACAATAAGAATCCTCTTGGTCCATGCAAAGTAAAATGCGTCCTTGTTGAGGCGAGTGCTGAAGCGAAACAAAATAACGACACGATCGATCTCGGCAATGGTCCTCAGGAGTTTGTTTGTCACTGTGCTTGAGTTTTACTTTGCGCGAAGTCGTACATGTGTTGAGAGAAAATTACATGATATGATTATCATATTAATTAATTTTAATATTTGATATATGATATTGAATTTTCAGTCAAAAGTTTCTTGTAGATAAAATATTGCCCCATATGTTTATTTGTGAAGACATATATAAACATTCAAATGCAAATGAAAGGAGATTTTCTACCGTAACTTGATGTCAGTATATCAGCGATTCACATATGTCCATTTCGTGGATCAATGGGTCCTCTATTTATGAATTTCAGATTAAATATACTTTCATTTTCAAATTATTTAGGTGCATTTAAAAATTTATTTGGCTATCAAAATTTATATACATGCTTATAGAAAAATATGAAAGATTCAGGGATATAAAAGTTTTTAATTATAGAATTATAAAATATTTTAAATAATTTTATTAATCTCATAAAATTTAATTTGCATGAGAGGTTTGTTTTTTTAATTGTTTGGAGGTCTTGAAAAAATCATTTGCCTATGAAAATTTATGTACTTACAGATATATAAAGAATTTAGTGATATATAATTTCATAATTATAGACTTATAAAATATTTTAAATAGTTGTCTGAATCTCATAAAAATTGAATCTTCGTAATTTCACAAATGCCATTAGGTTTTTAATTATAAAGGAATTCGCAATTTTATTAGTGCATGAAAGTTTATAAAAATGATCACAAAATTATAAGGAAGAGTAACTTAATGCATGCATATATTCATGTCGAAAGACTAAAATATCTTTGAATTTGAGTTATTTTATTTAGTAAAGGACAATGCATATTTAGTATGCAATACATACTTGAACCGTCTATTTCATATTAGACGATTGAAATCTGACGTAATTATTACTATTTAATACTAATAATAAGAATAATAAAATAAGTAATAAAAAGAAGAATGTTATAATAATATTGCAACAATAATTAATTGTATAATAAATAAGTAATAATAATAATATTATTATAAAAAATAATTATTACGTAATAGTAAGCTTCTAAATAACGGCGAAATAACTGAAATAGCGGTATTTTGTGTCAAACCGCATGAACGTTACAGTCTTAATTGAGAAAATGACGTAACGCGTTATTTCAGTTATTTCGGCGATATAACGCGTTATTTCAGTTATTTCGGCGAAATAACAAGCTGTTATTTCTACTATTGTTAAATTGTGTATTCAATATTGAATTATTGTTAAATTGGTACAAGCTGCTACTACTACTCAATATTAGTACACTACAGTATATTGAATTTGGTATGGTCGTATGCTATTTGTATGGAGTATTGGAGATGTATAAATAAATAAATTGATAGTTATAGAATTGATGTGTATCAAACTTTGAAAAAAAACAATACACTGTTATATCGCTGTTATAACATCGAAACAACACCAAAATAACATGGGAATCTGGATCGTCATATCGAAAAAATCGAAATTTAAAAGCTTGTGTAATAGTAATAATATGAGTAATAAAATAAGTAATAAAAACAAATAATATTGTAATAATAATATTATGATAATAAAATAATTAATGGTTTTATTATTATAATTTTTATTTCAATATTTTTATTATAATAAAACAAATCATACTCCTTCTTTCATGCAATAATAATAATAATAATAATAATAATAATAATAATAATAATATATTTTAAAAATAATTATTATGAACTACATTAGTGCAGGACATTGAGAGCCGATGAGAATTAATTGAAGGATACAAATATTATATTAGATGAGAAGAATCTGATACATAAGTTATGCAACTTTTTTAAATATCATAAGTATGCACCCCTGTACAACCTTATGTAATGGGTGTTTGGTTGCATAAGTGCGGCATAACTTATTATGCACGAAACAAACACCCCCTTTCAGTCTAACCGGTATCGAAAGCGAGGAAGCCCAACCCGTCGGTCTGTTTCTAATTTTGCAATCGTGTCCTCGATATCTTTTGTTCATAATTTTTTGTCTGAGATTGGTAAACTGAGGTGCTTAATTTTGAAATGTCTGCAATTGAGAATTGCAGAAAGAAAGATTTTGCAAAATGATTTTGAGAACCAGATCATGCGGGATTGTAGATTAAAAATCCGACCGGAGCTCTATTACGGACATTAAAGTTTGACCCTCAATTTATTTTTTTTTTAAAAAAAAAACTGCCGTTAACTAAAATGCGTGCTAATTTTTTGGGACGACGTATATCTTTCTGCTGGGTGAAAAGAGAGGGAACATTTAAGAATGAGAAATGCTAGAGTTCAATATATTGGACAGATGGATTTCGTTTAATACGATCGTTTTTACATTTTTAAATGCTATATATAGGACACTAGCAATTCTCTGGCTGTGTTTGGATGGACCTAGAAATAAGGGAATAGCTTCTTCCTACTCCTAAATTTATTATAAACAAGCTAAACTCTTCACAAAGTTACACACTTTCCAATACTTCTTTTCTTATTCTTCTTATTCCCACACCATCCAAACGGAGGAATGAGAAATGCTAACTTGTATGATTTATTATTCTAACAACGGTTAACAAAGGTCCGTAACATTTGTCAACTGAAATAAAGTCCTCCATTAATTAATGCGCGATGCTTATTATTAAATTAAATAAAATCAAATGTGCATTCCATATAGAATCCTTCAAAGTTTTTTAGCTAAACTCCTGTTGAACTATTGAAGTGGTCAGGCGTGACAAAAAAAAAAAAAAAAACAGTTTGTGCAAACTGCAAAGCAAGATATTTTTTTGTCATTAAGTAACAACTGTAAAAGTATTAAAAATTTTAGAACTTTAAATTATTTTAAAAGAATATTTTTCTAATTGTTTCTTTTTTTTATAAAAAAGATTGTACGTATTGTAAAAGTCCCCAAAATAGTTCTCCTAATTAATTAAGACCACGGAACTCGCCGAATAACAAAGGACATCCTGATACTCCAAAAAAAAATGAAAATAAAATGGGCACACTAAGAAAACTTGTCGCTGATTAAACACATCTTGATTTAAATTAAATACTCGTAAGTAACAAAAATTACTCCAACAAGCAAAACGCATGTCATAAATATATATATACCATCTCCACAAGTTTTGACACAAAAGAAAAGAAACCTATTAATTACACATCACACTATATAATACCCACGTACTATATTTAATCAGAACAGTCAATTACTCCTTCCAATAGTATATTCTTCTTAGAAATGGCAAATAACGTGGTCATTGTTATCCTTCTCCTAGTTTCTTTCGCATCGCTCTCTCCGGCAAGAGCCGATGCCAAGCCTCCTACCAAAGAGCCGGAGCTGACGGGCGAAGCATCGGTTATGGACGTCAACAGCAACAATCCTCTTGGTTCATGCAAAGTGAAATGTGACCTTGTTCCGGCGAAGGCTGCAGGGGACGACGTAATCCATCTCGGCAATGGTCCTCAAGAATTTGTTTGTCGCTGTGCTTGATTTTCTTTATTTTTATTTATTTTCTTTGTGCGTGTGCGGGCATGCATGCATGGGTAGAGAGCAAACTGCATGATGGTATCACTATGATTTGATGAAATAAAAGTTGTTTCTTATATCTTCTGTCAGTTCTTTGTATCACATTTGCCAAGGTAAGTAGGAATTTGAGACCCATTTTCTTGGTATACTAAATATAATATACTGTGAATTTTTTTTTTGATGGATTTTATAGACAGATATTAATAGAAGGAATTATTTTTTATTGGAGCAATACAAATTATTCTTTTAATTTACCTAAGTATCGTAACGTTGTTACGGTAGTCATTTGATTTATTGTATATTAATTTATTGCAGTATGAGAAAAATTTTCAATTAATCGTGGCGATTTTGTATCATATAAAAAACTAGACCCATCGGACTAAATTTTTCAAAATTTATTTGTGAATCTCAGAATTAAAAGAAAAAGTGGATAGATGGTATTCTCAAAAATTGGGAAAAGCCCGTCAACGTCCCCGAAATAAAAAAATTAAAATATTATTAAATTTCGATTTTGTTACTAATTTAATCGGAATTTTAATAAATGTTTGCAATTTCATTCTTTGCAAGATCATTACTGATAGCGTTAACGATATTACAAAGAACGATATCAGTTAATATCATTCGTTCAAAGAACACAATCAGTATCGTTATTGAAAGAAAGATATTGCAAACTTATTGTTAAAATTCTGATTAAATTAGTAACAAAACCGAAATTTAATAATACTTTCATATTACTTTTAATTTTTTCAGAAAATGAAAATTGTCAGTTAATTTTTCCAAAAGAGCCTTATGGGCGGATGGGCCTTGCTGCTATAGGCCGAATATACTCCGGCTAATTAGACGGCGTTTCCTTATTTGGCGTTCTGTGGTAAATTCTCTCATCGAAAAATAAAACAATTTGGAGTATTGTTTTGACTTGTTCCAAGTTTCGCTACTAAAAGGATATCCGGAGAAGATCTAAGCATAGGGTAAATGAATAAATAAATTGATATGGTTGAATTAATTTAAGCTAGAGTCAATGTATTTATTGTATGGAGAGCAAGTTCATTTGAATAACCATCGGAATTAATAGCGTTGGCTAATTAACAACATTTGTTCTTCTGCTCCTCTGGCTCTTCTTCTGCAACCTGAAATTGTAATTCAACTGAGGACCCTTAATCCATACCAAACTTGTAAGTGTTTATGTTGCTCCCTAGTCCTTAATAGGATGCCTGCGCGAATTTTTACATGCTAAATCTTTCTGAACTCACACCAGTACATTTCTTAGCTCCTCAAAGACGAAGGATGCATATATACTAGCTCAAAAATAATGAAAACTTCTCTGTTAGTTACTTAAGTTTCCTTTTGTTCAATGTTAGTAATAAATATACTCTGTGTATGTGTAGTTTTTGGTTTAATTACTTCGAAAAAAGTATCTGATCAAGATATATAGCCTTAAAATTAGAATGCTCAATAATTTTATTATAATAAACCATAATTCTGTATTTGGTAATTTGTCTAAATAACTGATTGCATTGCATGTAGATTATTCTGAAGAAGTGCATAACAAAAGACATGTTCAAGTCAGTGTTTTCAGGTGAACTACTTGTACTGGCTGGAGAGAAACATGGGCTTGGTACAGAAGGTGGTGCTGACTGCTGAGGAGGGACTGCAGTTGATGCTGGATTACATCAGCAGGGAGCTGTTTATGTTAATGTGCGATGCCAAGAAGACCGGATGGGACACCCGTGCTCTCATCGCCAGGCCTCTGCTCTACTGAATCCGTTCTCCTCCTGACTGCCAGACTTGAGCAACAGCTCTTGTCAGAAAATGCTATGGTTGCAGGCAGAAGGAGCAATCTGACTAAATGAATTTAATGGAAAATCAACCAACCAACTGTACCCTAATGCTAACCTCCTCAATCAAGCCAGATGTGGCATGAAAATGGAAAGGACAAGTCATTGGAAAATTGCTTTCCAAAATCTAGTTCTTGCTAATATCTTTTAGCAAGCCAATTGTCATCATTAATGAGGAGACGTTTTGATTGCTCTGCTGCAATACATCTTAATTGCAGTTATTTTCTTTTTAAAAATAAGTAAGCCTACAAGGCTTACCACCTTTCATTACGAAAAGCAAACGTTTATTACAACCATACAGATAAAACTGCGAAAACTCTTAATTGTATTTATGACCCTGTTAATGAAATGCAAATATGCAATTACAGATTTTGAAAGTTAGATAGTAATGTTTTGTTTCCAATATTTCCTTTTTTGCTCCTAAAGTGCATTTTTGTTTTTCCTTGTGTAGTATAGTCTTTTCCTGACTGCATGCTTATTGTGAAAATTATTTGTTCTAAAGTTTGTCAAACACAGGCACATAGTAAACGGGGTCGGGGGTCACATCATGTGACTCACATGCCCACCCATTCCAATACATGTAATCTAATTGCAGGAATCAAGTCGTTATCTAGAATGTGTCATTACAAAAAGTCAGAAACCTGGCCGAATTGAAAATTATCAGACGGGGTAAAACTGGAGCTCAATTGATATACATAACATACACCACAGGTGAATAAGTGCTTAGGGCTTGTTTAGTAAGCTTCCAATTACCCTTGCTGCTAACGGGCTGCCATGAAGCTTTTTTACTATCTCATCTCCAATTGATTGCAAATCACCATATTCATCAAGACTAAAAGGATCGAAAGCAAAACAATTGAAGATCAATCGCAACACCTGCTCTTCCAAGTCTCTTATAAAGTACGTAGAGTCCAAGAAGAACGGCAAAGAAAACAGAGGGAGAAAAAAAAAGGAGAGATTGACATCACACATTTGCAAAGAGCTTATAGTTTTTGGCATCCAAAACAATCTGACGAACTGCAGAGATGGATCCCAGCAATGTCAGTGTTGCAAAGACACCAATGAGAAGCGTGTTGATCTAAAATTGAACACTCAAATTGCATACCTAATACACACTATTATATATGTGCATATATATGCAAAGAGAACGGCGTAATGAAAATGAGGGGGTAAGGAAGAGGGAGAAGTAGTACGGTAGCAACGGCAAAGAGCTGGAGGAGGGGGAAAATGTTGGAGAGGTAGACGAGCCACATGGGAATGAGATTGTCGCCGTCAACCACGAAGTTGCTGATGATGGAGCTTTCCGACTGGTTTCCAAATGCTCAGTACCCTGAGATTGCAACACTGAAGAATGTCACCATCACAATTGCATAACACAGTCCAAGCCCCTTGAACATCTTGCCTGTTGCCGGTGCCGGTGCCGATGCAGTTGCCTGTATCTCAGGGACGATTCCATTTCCAAACGTGGCAGCGATGATGGAAATAGCATTGAATACTCCAAAAGTGCGCTGTGTGTTGCTTCCTAGAATGGAGTAGTCCCTGGGAGGGGCTTTGTTAGAGTGTCCGGCATAGATGGAGCCGACAGTGGCGCAGAGGCTGTAGGTGTTGAGATTAGAGAGGAGAGAGAGAGGTGGTACCGATGTGGTACGGAGAGAGATCAAAGAGAGAGGGGTGAGTTTTCTGTTTCGCACACACAGGGGCTACGCACAAACAGAGAAGAAAGCGAAGTAATTTTTGGTGGGGAGCAAAAGCCAACAGCCCCGATTTTTCATTTTTTCTTTATTAACTAAAGTTTACATTTTTACACAATTGACCCTATAATATTAGATTATTACAAAGGGTATAAACATAAAAGGAAAAGCTATATGAGGAGGGAATCCAACAAACTCCTCCTCCCGACTCATGGAGCGCATCCTTCTACCAAATCCGCCTTTTCACAACAAGCTTCAAGCTTCAAAGACGGTACCGGCTTCGTCAACATATCCGACCCATTCTCACTTGTGTGGATCTTCTCCAACACCAATTTCTTCTTCTCAAGCACATCGCGTATCCAATGATACCTCAAATCTATATGCTTGGACTTAGAGTGAAATGTCGGATTCTTGCTCAAATGAATTGCACTTTGACTATCACAAAACAACACATACCTCTTTTGCCGAACGCCTAGCTCATGCAAGAATTTCTTCAACCAAATTACCTCCTTGCATGCCTCCGTAATGGCTATGTACTCGGCCTCGGTAGTGGAGAGTGCAATGCATTTTTGCAACTTAGATTGCCATGACACGGCTCCATTTCCAAAACACACCAAATAACCGGATGTAGACTTCCTCGAGTCTATGTCACCAGCCCAATCGGCATCCGTATATGCCACTAATGTTGGGTTCTTGCCACCAAAACAAAGACAACGGTTGGTTGTACCCCTCAAATACCGAAGTATCCACTTAACGGCATTCCAATGCTCTTTGCCGGGGTTAGAAAGAAAACGACTTACCACACCAACCGCTTGAGCAATATCCGGTCTTGTGCACACCATAGCATACATCAAAGAACCAACAACCGATGCATATGGTACATCTCTCATCTCCTCCTTCTCCTTGCCACTCTTAGGACAACCGTTACGTGACAACCTAAAATGGTTAGCAAGAGGAGAGGAAACCGGTTTACACTTGCTCATGTTGAATCTTTCAAGTACCTTCTCAATGTACTTCTCTTGTGACAACCAAAGCTTGTGTTCTCCACGATCTCTAGTGATTTTCATGCCAAGAATTTGCTTTGCCGAACCCAAGTCTTTCATGGCAAATTCTTTTCCAAGACTCTCTTTCAACTCTTTGATCTTTTCTAGATCCCTTCCAACGACCAACATGTCGTCAACATAGAGCAAGAGAATAATGAAATCACCATTAGAAAATTTCTTCACAAAAACACAATTATCCGAGATGGTTCTCTCAAAATTGTTGTCACACATAAAAGATTCAAACCTTTTATACCAATTCCGAGGTGCTTGTTTCAAGCCATAGAGGCTCCTCCTCAATTTGCAAACCAAGTGCTCTTGCCCTTTTGTAACAAACCCTTCCGGTTGTTTCATGTAGAGCTCCTCCTCCAAATCTCCATGGAGGAATGCGGTTTTGACATCTAGTTGCTCAATCTCCAAATTCAAACTAGCGGCCAAACCGAGCACAACTCGAATTGAGGACATCTTGACCACCGGTGAAAAGATTTCTTCAAAATCAATTCCCTTCTTTTGGTCAAATCCTTTCACAACTAGCCGAGCTTTATATCTTGGCTTTGCCTCTTGACCCTCGGATTTCACACGATATACCCATTTGTTCTTGAGCACCTTCTTGCCTTTTGGCAACTTCACCAATTCAAAAGTGTTGTTCTCATACAAGGATTTCATCTCATCTTGCATGGCTTCCAACCACTTATTTTTGTGCTCTGACAACATGGCTTCTTCATAGCATTCGGGCTCACCACCATCTACAAGTAACACAAACTCATTAGAAGAGTACCTTGTATTAGCCCGTCTTTCCCGACTTGACCTCCTTAGTTCTTGCACTTGAGAACTATCACTTGAAGAGGTTTCGGTTTGAGAATCATTCTCTTCATTTTGTGGGACATTGGTTTCGGTTGATTGGCTAGGATTTGGGTGATTGGTTTCGGTTCTTAGGTTGTTTCTTGAAATAGGAGTTAGGTCAACATGGCTACTTGAAGCGGTTTTGGCCTTGTCAAGGTTGCTCAAATTTTCAATGGTTTCTTGTTCAAAGAACACCACATCTCGACTTCTCACTAACTTCTTTTCAATCGGATCCCACAACCTATATCCAAACTCACCATTTCCATACCCCAAGAAAACACACTCCTTAGTCTTGCTATCAAGTTTTGACCTTTCATCCTTGGGTATATGCACAAAAGCCCTACAACCAAACACTCTTAGATGGTCATAAGAAATATCTTTACCTTTCCAAACCCTCTCGAGTATGTCACCATCCAATGCATGCGAAGGAGAGCGGTTGATCAAATGAACCGCGGTGTTCAAAGCTTCACCCCAAAAGCCTTTGGAAAGCTTGGAATGAGAGAGCATACAACGAATTCTCTCACAAATGGTGCGATTCATCCTCTCGGCCACACCATTTTATTGTGGAGTTTTGGGCACGGTCTTCTCAAGTTTAATACCATTGGTCTTGCAAAACAACTCAAAAGGACCACGATATTCTCCTCCATTATCCGATCGGATGCACTTCAACTTCCGACCGGTCTCTCTTTCAACCTCCACAACCCATTGTTTGAACACTTCCAACACTTGATCCTTCGTCTTTAAAGAATATGCCCACAACTTTCTTGAATGATCATCCACAAAAGTAACAAAGTAAAGAGCGCCGCCAAGAGTTCTATCTCCCATAGAACATAGATCGGTGTGAACTAAATCAAGCACACCCGGCCTCTTACTTGTTGGATTTCTCTTGAAGGCTACACGATGTTGTTTGCCCGCCAAACAATGTGTGCATGAGGTAAGTGAAGTACCATCAATAGGCACATACTTCATTTTAGAAAGAATCTCAATGCCCTTCTCACTCATGTGACCCAACCGCAAATGCCATAAATCGGTTGAGTTACACTCGGCGGCATTCACCTCACCACACACCTTTACTTGAGTAACATAGAGCGAACCGGATTTGGTTCCTCGAGCAACAACCAAATGACCCTTCAACAACTTCCACTTCCCACCAAGGAAGCAACTTTGATACCCCTCATCATCAAGGGCACCCACCGAAATTAAATGAAGCCTCATATCCGGCACATGCCGAACATTCTTGAGAGTAAGCTTGCATCCTAAACTAGTCTCCACACAAACATCTCCAATGCCAAAGATTTTGCAAACTCCATCATTCCCCATTCTAACAACACCAAAATCACCTTCCTTGTAGGAAGTGAACAAGTCACGTCTAGATGTGACATGGAATGAGGCGGCGGAATCAACCACCCAAGTGGAGTCTTGACTAGTAAGGTTCACAAAACTCTCATCACAAGCTATAAATACTTCATCATTTGTAACAATTGCGGTGGTACTTTCTTTCTCATCATCTTCTCTTCTTCCCCTAGATTGATCTCTCTTGGAGCCATCATTCTTGGCTTTCAACTTCCGGCATTCACTTCTCTTGTGGCCGGGCTTTTTGCAGTAATAGCATGTAATCCCCTTTCTTGACTTGGACCTCCCCTTTGACTTATCCCTATCATCATCACCATAAGCATTCCTTTGAGTACTCCTTCTACGATTTTCGGTGACAAGAGCCGAAGACTCACTAGTGATCCCCAACTCCTTACGCCTCAACTCCTCATTGAGCATGCTATCTTTAACCATGGCTAGGGTCACAACACTATCGGGTGCCGAATTACTCAATGACACCACTAAAGTCTCCCAACTATCGGGTAAGGAACTCAACAAAATCAATGCTTGCAACTCCTCATCCAACGCCATTTTCATGGTAGATAAACGGTTCACACAATCTTGGAACCGACTCAAATGATCCGATACCGAGGAACCTTCTTGGTATTTCATATTTACCAATTTCCTAATATAGAAGGCCTTATTTTGAGCGGTCTTGCGCTCATACAAGCTTTCAAGCTTTTCCCACAACGCCTTGGCATCGGTTTCGGATGAGATATGGTGATAGACGGAATCATCAACCCATTGTCTAATTATGGCTATTGTCTTCCTATTAGACACTTTCCAAACATCATCGGTGGTATTAGCGGGTTTGGTACCCGAAAGGGGTTCATATGCATCCTTGCAATACAACAAATCTTCCATACGAGACTTCCAAATGGAGTAATTGGAAGATGTAAGCTTAACCATGGTACCACTATTGCTCTCTTCCATTTTAGACACAAACCCTAAATCTCAAATGCAATACACCGGTCAAAGAGAACCTCACCTCAATACGGCGGAGTAACGGCCACTCGCGACTCGACGGCAACAACCCGATCGATGTCGGAAACGGAGGTGATCAACGGCTGCGGCTCGGCAGCGGCTAGGGTTTGACGGCGGTGACTCGACGGCTAGGGTTTTCGCAACAGCGACTTAGCGGCGACGAACCTTGCTCTCTGATACCAGTTGTTGAGATTAGAGAGGAGAGAGAGAGGTGGTACCGATGTGGTACGAAGAGAGATCAAAGAGAGAGGGGTGAGTTTTCTGTTTCGCACACACAGGGGCTACGCACAAACAGAGAAAAAAGCGAAGTAATTTTTGGTGGGGAGCAAAATCCAACAGCCCCGATTTTTCATTTTTCCTTTATTAACTAAAGTTTACATTTTTACACAATTAACCCTATAATATTAGATTATTACAAAGGGTATAAACATAAAAGGAAAAGCTATATGAGGAGGGAACCCAACAGTAGGCGAGGCAAAGCACGAGTGAGACGAGGTTCACATGCCGCAATGAGTGGAAGGACGGCATTTGAGCGAGGACTAGTGATAAAGCCCCAAAGATGATGATGAATACATAGAGTTTGATTGTGCCATCAGGATACGCAATTAGATAAATGGCCTGGAAATTAATTAAGAAGATGGTTTAGGAATAATATATGCAACTTTTATAAGTAGATGAGACAAAAGTGATGCAGTTAAAGAGGGATGGGAAGGAAACCTTTAAGCTCTGGCCAGCAAGAAGAATGGAGCCGACAACAGTGCCGAAGCAGACTGCAAATTGAATGGGACCCACATAGTACCGCCCCCATCCAGACCCTGCATCCCACAGCATCATCACATCACAATCATTCATCAAGAAAAATAAATAATAGCAATCATAAATTAAGGACTCACCAAGTAGATCATTGGCCATATCCCTGAAGCGGAGCTGGCGGCGACCAATTTGAGCATGGTGCTCAAGGACATGAGAAATGAGGTTGTAAGAGTAGAAACTGACGACAGTACCCAGAACAAGGCAGACAACTCCTGCTGTCCACCCTAGTGATGCAAAGGCTAACGGCAAGCTCAGCAGTGCTGTCGCCACAATCGCGGTTGTGAGATGATACCCGCAATGGATCCATGACCCTGCAATGAGAAGCAACCATCATATTGTTATCTTTTTAGATCTATGTATGTTCTGTGTTGGAAAAATTGGCTAATTAAAATCAAACATAGAGGAAGCAGAGCAAGTGAGGTAGGTAGATTGGAGCAGGCTAATTAAGCAATGTTAATTAATTTATTGAATTTGATATGATTAATGAAATGCGATGACCAGCTTGTAGCCAGTACCAGCAGGTACGGTATGATGGAAGGAAGGAGAAGCAGGTACCTTGCTAGTAGTGAACGCCTTCCAAGGCCGGGCCGGGCTCCCGGGAGGCCGGGTCTAAAAGGGCCTATTCAAGGGCCGGGCCGGGCCGAACATAGGGAGGATTTTGGAAGGGCTGGACTTAGAAGGGCTTAAATTTAAAGATCAAGCCTAGCTCTTTTAGGCCCTCCGGGTTTCGAGAGGCCGAGCTTGAAGGGTCTGAAGGGCCGACGAACAGACAATATATTTTTTAAATATTTATTAAAACTATATTTAAAATGAATAATTTTTATTTATAAAAGATAATAAAAATACTATAAATTATTTAAATATAATTTTACACATTTATTTTTCATTATATATAATATATTTTTTTTCATCTTTAATTTGGGTTTAAGACATGTTATATTATAATAACATAAAAAAAATTGTTAATGTATTAATGAATTAAAATAAATTATAAAATTACAAATGTATGAAATAATGTAACGTAAAAGATTGAGAAATATGTATATATTTTTAACTTGTCTTAACATCATGTTCAAAAATTAAAATATTATTTGAAATGATCTGTTTAATTTACATTGTATCAGATAGGATCTTACCTTTCACTTGAGATTGTGCCTGATTATTCATAATTTCGGTCACTCTAGACCTTAGGTCCTTCCTAAGCCTGGCCTCTTTAGACCCTGGCCTTCCAAAGCCTGGCCTCTCTAGGCCCTGACCCTTCCAAAGCCTGGCCTCTCTAGGCCCTGGCCTCTCTAGACCACTCTTAAGTTGAGATTGTGGCATGGCCCTTTCAAAGTCTGGCCTCTCTAAGCCATGGCCCTTCTTAAGGTGTTAGAGAGGTCGGGCCGGCCCTTCGTGTTAGAAAGGCTTGGCCAGGGCCGGGTTCAGGACCAGAGACTTTTGGATGTTCACTACTTGCTAGATAGCTTAATTTGATTCCTTGATAAAAAACTAAACTGAAGTAGCAAACTAAGTAAACTTGCATGAGAGAAGAAAAAAGAGAGTAGGTACCTCTGGATTTGAGGACGAAGAGAGCTCCGGCATCCAACTTGTTTGTGCTGTCAGTGTAACTCTCCTCGACATCTTGATCCAATGTTCAATTAATTTCTTCTATTACTAGCAGCAGTGCCCGCTCAATGTGCGGACAATTTTTAAATATATAAATCAAGTTATAATTAAAATAATTATAATATTGCATGAAGTTCAATTATAAACTGCTTAATGTTTTTTCTAATATTTCACTTTTTACACTTGCATAATAGAATGCAAAATAAAAATAATAATTGAAACAATTTCTTATTTCTTAATCTTATAAACAACACAATATATTATTGGATGAAGAGTTATGGCACTTAAGAGAAAAAAAATAAAAAATAAATACAGACCGCACAAGGAACCCTTGATGAAGTAGTGACCTAGACATAAATTGCATCATCATCAATTTATACACGCACCTGACACATTTTATCTTTAGAAAGATTTTTGTAGAAACAAGAAAATAGAAAAAAAAGCACCTGGCACATTTTATCTTTTAGAAAGATTTTTGTAGAAACAAGAAAATAGAAAAAAAAACATCTAAATCTGACATTAAAAAAACAATTTTATACAAAGGAAACAAAAGATAACATCATCTCATAATTAATCTCAGACAATTAAAAAGAGATCTATACGGACAAAAAAATATGTAGTCCTTTTAATCAATTACTTCTATACATGGTCAAAGTCCATAGGATATTTCTAACTTACATATAAAGGAACTTCTAAATTGCTTACTCTGATACAGTATCAAAATTTTGAACAAATCTTTACAGCTATCAACATAAAACTGCAATCAAAGTTTCCTTTTTCTAATACTTAAATATAGAATAACTATATGGTGATTTTGATTAGAATCGTCTCAATCTACAGCAATAACAAACATTCTTTTCTGACATGATAAATCTAAAATTATTTGTACTCGTCAGAATCTACAACAATAAAAAAACATTCACAATCTACGGCAGCCTATGTCAGAGCATCTTGAGCGTATCCAATAATAATACTGAGTCAAAACCAACGAGTCAAAAATAGAAAGGTCAACATTTTCCATTGAATCTAGAAAGTGATTTTCACGGTATAAAGACAAATATAAAAACAAGAACATATAACATATATTTTGCTACTTAAAGTGAAACGCATGTAAGATTAGAAAACACAAACTAAAAAAAAAGAAAAGAAAAAGAGGCAACACTTTCAGGTCTCTCTTTCCATTTGCCCTTAACCTTGTCATACTTGGAAATTTTGCATTCCTGATAAATGGTTCAGATAAGAAAACCAAAACAGAGTAGATAACATGTATATATAATTTTCTAAAAGACAATCTTTTACATTTATTAGAATTAGAAAGAAGATGGAGAGTGGAAATGTGACTAAACAAAATATGGTAATAAACCATCTAATTGACAATAAAATCAATTAATTAGATACAATGTCGTTTTAGATTTGTTGAGAAAGATCACAATTAATTAAATACCCATATCAGCGACAAGGTGGTCTAATATTCCATTAGATCAATACCCATATCAGGTCACGGTATCTAACAGTTCAAATTAATATCGTATCTCAATTGAAAGTATCTAAATAGTTCAAATTAATATCGTATCTCAATTGAAAGTATCTAAATACCAACCTCATATAACAAATTGAATCTCTCGCTTGATATATGTAAAAGACACATTTAATTCATGAAGGCAATGCTAAACAAAAGTATAGTCCTACAAATAAGAATACAAATGAGAAGTATGAAAAATAAAAAGGAGACGTACTGCATGGAAGAATTGTGAAGTACCTAAATATTTATTTGAGCAAAGAACCTTATTAATTTGTTGTGTGGCCATTAGTAGGATGAGAAAATTTTCATTTCAACGGTTCAACCACATATGATGGTTCCATCCTTGCAAACAAAAAATGAAAGCTAAGATATAAGTCATTTTCGTCAGCAAGCATGTCTAGCAATTGATCAAGCTCGACTTCCTGCACATTTTCTCTTCTTTGGCGCTCCTCTAGTGACTCTGGCCTCAACCTTAACATGCTCCTATAATTTCAATTTAAGACCAAAACTCATCAAACCCAATATTATATTTGACAAAATCAATGTCAGTCGATCAAGCAATTAAAGATTCAAACAAGTACAACTAAAAAAATATACAACAAAGATTCGTACCAGGGTAGCATACAATGAAGATCAAAGTAGACCTGCAAAAAATTAAATAAAAAACAAAATTTTAGTAAGAAAAATTTACTTTTAATTTTAACATGCTTATACATACCAGTGGACGATTGGTACAGTAGCACAAGATATGAAGAATAATCCAATCAAACTCAAAGATAAAAACAAAATAAACTCAAGGTATGGTAAATCAAGATTTAACTTCTCTCCACTGCAGTTGAGAATGCAGAATGTACCGTGATTCATAGTTAAAAAACAAAAGAGGCCTTCAAATATTGTTCTTTGCTTGTTTAGTTAATTAGATCCAAACACAAGAAATGGATGAAACATAAACATTTAAACTAAGAAATAAAAGAAAAAGTAGAAAAGAAACAAAGCTATAAAGCTCGAGGAAAGAACTTAAGTTAATTTGGAATTTTCAGACCTGATAATGCGTGAATAATTGATTTATATTATGAAATCCGGATTAAACATCAAAGATAGAACAAAAAGATAAACAATATAATATATTAAGTTACACGCTGCTTTAATTAATTTCATAAATAAACTATACCCAAAAGTATGATACCAGTAAAAACAATCTCTGGTATCTGAGTGCCTCCAACCAAAAGTACAATCAATAAAAACCAAAGACAAAAGAAAACAAAATAACAAAAGGTAACAAAACAACTATAAAAAAAAAGGACCTGAAATCCTGATCCAAACGATCAAACAGGAAAATAGAAAAGAAAATATCTGATTTTAACCACGACCAAGCACCTTTCAAAAACATCACAATATACAAACATAGAGCATCAAAGAAGAGCAAAAATAAGTTGTAATCTATGCCATAAATTGTACCTGATAGCTTGTACGATAGCGCAACAGTTCTTCCCTCATGAAAACAACAAAAAAATAATGAAACAAATTACTTAATTGCTTATTGCTTAATGAAATTAAATTAGTTCAAAGATGGTTGTTAGTCCCTACTCATATTTAATTTGGTATTATCATAAAATATTCTCAATATAACACAAAAAAAAGTTTTTGTAATAACAATACCTGTGAGATCATCAAAAGCCATGTGGAACTTCTCCATTTGCATTGATCTAGGCCTCTTAAAGTTAGCATTATCGATCTCTCTTAGCCAAAGAAAAAGGAAAAGTGCATAACGTAGTATCTCAAGACTTTTGCAAGATAGATGATTAAGAATAATCGCGAGAACCTTAATACAGGTAAAATATTTTAGTTCACTATCACACAGATACCTTCTAAAAATATGAAGACGGGGCAATTTAACATCTTTTAACATTCCTCCAACAATTGAAAAGAACAATTACTACCATGATTCTGTTGATGAACTTAAGTAGACGATCCTCAAATTTTCCATGCAACCTAATTTGTTCGCAATAATTCATTTAATCCTGACAAAAGTATAAAGAAGGATCTATGTAATGTTACCATCACGTGTACCAGAATGTACCAAATTATTACTGGAGCCTCCTAAAAGAAAGGGTTTAGAGAGAAATTAACATGATCATCTCGTAATGGAACTGAAATTGAAAAGAAAGTGCATGAGAGAAATCACTGATTACCATTGAGATTTAGTATTGAGGAATGAGCAATATATGCCAACCCTCCATGTCTCTTCTCAAATTTGAAATTCTCTTCTCTCTCCTTTCACAATAATAGCGGTTGCGTTGGAGTCAGACGACGGGAGCGACTCGGCTGACGCGAGTAGTACTGATAGCGCAAATCGTTTTCCGAGAAGCACTGAGAGGAGCGAGGTCGTCGTGAGGATGTGGTATGGCCCATTGAATCCAGGTCGTGCTGGATCAAGGTGGCTTGAATCGAGGAGGGGTGCGGCTGCGATCTAGGTTTTCATCGATTTGGTTTAGGTGGGAAGAGAGATTATGATAGAGGCAATCTGGGTGATTTGATTATGATGAAGGGATATGCGACAGAAACCAAATAATGGAAAGATCTGTTGAGGATCAAAGATATGTTGCCATATCGAGAGCGGAGAGGAGATTTGATCGCTGGAGAAAATCCTAGAGCGGAGAGGAGGGTACATGCGGCTGGCTGTAAAAAAAAAAACCTAGAGCGGAGGATTAAAGAACTGTGGGCCGAATGAAAAAAATTCATGAAAAATGCAAAAAAAAGTCACCGAGAATCGAACACTGGTTTTACGCAAATTGAAGCTGGCGCTAGCGAACATTTAACCATAGCAACGAAAGTTAACATCTCTAGACGAAAGGTTTAAACCTTTTATTTCATTATTAACTGATCAAATCATAAAAATGAACGGTCCATATTGCATTGGGTAAACATTTGTTTGCTCCTTTCGGTTCAAATTTTGGATATACCTTTGAATTGGTGCTTTTATAAGTAATAAAGATAAAGATAAAGATTAGAAGAAATTCCCTTATCTTCAATGCACGAATTGAGCTGCCAAGTTGTAACAATGCCCAATTAGTAGATATCAAAACACACAGGGAGAATTGGGTTCATGCCTCCCTAAAAGAGTAAAATTAGAAAAATGCTACTTCAAAGTTTGTTCTTAGTTAAATGCCACCCTAAAGCTAATTTATTCATATTTTTGCCACAATTGTTGTATAAATCTCTTCCAAATACAATATATTTTCGTATTGACTGAAATGCCCTTTGTTTCCCACTTCAATCCCATAATCTACATCAGAAATTCTTTCATCGTTCCCAACCCACTCTGAATTCTTCTGATAACATAGCGAGATAAAAAAAAAAAAAACTTGTACCAGTAGTCGGTGCAAATCAAAGCATCTCTTACAAATATTCTTCATGCGTTTGGTTGTTTGCAAGTGTAGACATTTTTAAGCATTACAGTTTAAATATAGAAAAATAGACTTGTTGTGATAATTTGAATCCGATTGGATTTTGTTATTGGTCTTTCTTAATCAGCTTGCTTGATGTCAAATTCAAAGACAATTAATGTAAATTAAGTACAAATGAAGCCATAATTGATTCAGACCAACATATCATGATATTGAAAAGCAACGGAAAATTTGGGGGATAATTAACAATAAAAGAATAAAATTGAGGGAGACTTGCGTATAGAAAATTGGGAACGGCGATAAACATATTCGAATTAGGGAGGATCACATTTCTCTCTGCCGATGACTGCAACGATTATACTTTCGCAACAAGTAGAAAAGTGAGGTAGAAGGAAAAAGCGAGTCTTATTGCTAGGTTTAGACAAGAGGCAAGAGGACAATGGAGATAGTGCAGATTCGAGTGGAGACAATAGAGAAGGTGGTGCTGATTGGTGGGATTAGAGTGGGACGATGGAGGTCTGGTTGGTGGGATTGAAGGGGAAGATGAGGCCATTTCAGTCATAACGAAAAAAATATTGTATTTGGAATAGATTTATAGAACCATTGTGGCAAAAATCTGAATAAATTAGTTTTTGGGTGGCATTTATTTTGGAACGGCATTTTTCTAATTTTACTCTTTTGGGGTGGCATGTACCCAATTCTCCCTTAATTCAAAGGGTTATGGATGCCAGTACAAATGGTATGAATACATTTAGAGTGTCTAAAATGAATGTCTTAAAGATGTAGCTGTTCCCTGAGGAATATATCAAAGGGTTTAAAACTATTGCGGCCGTTATTCACTGATTTTGTGCTAGGGTCACTTCACAGATAAAGGAGGTCTGAAAGCTTCACTTGAAAACAGCAGGCTGCATTTGTCAATACAACATTTTTTATTAGGTACCAGTCAGATTATATAGAACAGAATTACAGATTGATAAAGAAAGAGTTTTGAGACCTGGTAAGATTTATTTTTTTGAGGGTCGGACCTGGTAAGATTTAATTTTATATCTTCCTTTATGTTCTAATTGTAGTAAAATGATGACACGTTGTTGCAAGGTTCTGACTTGAGCCAATTTGTAAAGGACAACTCAACTAATATCGTAGAAAAAATGAGGAAAAAAGGCTATAAAAGTGTAGAACATGAAACATCAGAGAGTTGGTACCAAACTGGCACTCCCTCTATCACGTTGATGTACAGACCTGATATTTTGTACCAGAAAACAGCTTTTTAATCTTTTGTCTTCTTATCATAACCAGGGTTCAATTTGCGTGAAACTAAATTTAATTGAAATCTTAATAAAAGCATATTGTATTATGTTATCGATGCAAAATTGGGTTAAATTGAAAATCATTAGGTTGCATTTGCATCTTGATTGGGGCTGGCTTAGGCAAATAAGAAGACTGGATTTCTTTGGGTGTACTTTGTTTGTTTAAGTTCTAACATGGAATCATGTTGACATGTAATAAGCATAATGGCTAATATTACTGCTCTCTAAGTATTTATGTGGCAATTTTTTTGTATTTGCTAACTCAAAATCTGTTTGCTATATAAATACTCAAAGTTCTCTCTTGGTTTTTCTGCAGATTATATTAATGAATGTTAAACAATATTCGCTAGAAACCAGGTTATTTACTTGAGCGACAGTTGACCTTATAACTCAAGTAAGGACTATTTAATTTGGGACATATTGCAGCAATATTGTGCTATCCTTCAATCCAAATCTAATCCAAGTCAGTTTTGAATTAAGCCCAAATGTTCTAATTTATTACAAAATGATGTTTATTTCTTTTGCTCTCTTTTTTCTTTATGTTACGGACCGTTTTCTGTGCTTAGAGATTAATTAATAAATTTTGTTTTTTTATGCATGCACATGATTATCATGATTAAAGGTGCGTTCATATCTTTAATATGAGGTGATAAAATGGACTGGAGAAACTGGGACTGCGACACGAGGAACATGTACAGCAGCACGAACTATTTGGCCACATGTGTAGAATAGTTTTTTTTTTTTCGAAGACTTGACAGAAGCTGTCAAGGTGAAAGTAAAAGAAAGAGAAAAAACAACAAAGACAGATAGACATGACTTGCCGAGCAAAGTTCCTTCTAGTCTATCTAATTAACTAACTAACTATGCTTGAAAAACAGCGCGCCGTCTTCTTGTATACTCTTCGCCAGTACATGTACCGGCTTTGCCTCGTCTCTAAATCTTCTATTATTCCTCTCGTTTCAGAGGGACCAGAGGGTAGTGAACATGTAAGCAAGCATCTTGTCCTTTCCGGGGCCACTCAAGGAAGATTCAGTACTGAGTACTGTTTGAAGGACCGTATCAGAAATAACAGGAAAGGCGAGCCCTGTTAGGTTGCCGACAAGTTGCCAGAGCCTAGTCGAGTAGGTACACGTAAAGAAGAGGTGTAAGCTATCCTCAACTAAGGATTCAGAGCAAAGGGAGCAACCTGTGTGGATCTGCATGTTTCTCCTAAGCAGAGCTTGCTGGGTAAGAAGTTTCCCTTGTAGACTTGGGAAAGTTCCGAAATGCCAGAAACTACCTATGAATACATTTTTGCTCATTAAGACCATATGTCCAATACATATGTACCTAAATATTCCTCATTTGGCTATAAAATTATAGATCCTATACAAATAAAGGGATCCCATTTTCAGTAGTACAAATTGCTTCAAGTCTTCAAATATACTTGAATTGCTCAAATATACTCAGATTATGTAAAATCTGCACATAATATGAATAATTACAACGTATAATGAAGTCGTTTTGAATAAGTGAGTTCATAAACATATTTTAAACTATATAAAGAGTTTAAATATAGATTATTGTGATCAAATGACTTAAAATGTATGCAAAATCGCTTCAAAATGCTCAAATATACTTAGATTCTGTAAAATCTGTTTATTATGTGAATAATTACAATAAATAATACAATTGTTTGGAATCAAAAAGTTCATAAACATATTCTAAACTATATAATGAGCTTAAATATAGATTATTGTCATCAAATAACATAAAATGAATACTAAATCGTTGAAAATGCTCAAATATAATCAGAATATGTAAAACTTGAACATTATGTGAATAATTACAATGTATAATCCAATATTTTTGAATAGTTGAGCTCATAAACATATTCTAGACTATATAAAGTGATTAAATAAAGAATATTGTGATCAAATGACTTAAAATGAATGCAAAATCGATTAAAATGCTCAAATACAATCAGAATTTGTAAAATTGAACATTATGTTACTAATTACAATGTATAATCCAATCTTTTTGAATAATTGAACTCATAAACATTTTCTAGACTATTTAAAGTGTTTAAATATAGATTATTTTGATGAAATAACTTAAAATAAATGCAAAAAAGGTTGAAATGCTCAAATACAATCAGAATCTGTAAAATCTGCACATAATGTGAATAATTACAATGTATAATGCAGTTTTTAATAATTGACCTCACAAACATGTTCTAGACAATATAAAGAGTTTAAACATCGATTATGTGATCAAATAACTTAAAATAAATTCAAAATAACTTGAATTGCTCAAATATACTAAGATACTATAAAATCTTCACAATATGTGAATTACAATGCATAATCCAACCGTTTTGAATAACTGAGCTCATAAACATATTCTAGACAATATAAAGAGATTAAATATAGATTATTGCGATCAAATGACTTAAAATGAATACAAAATCGCTTGAAATGCTCAAATACAATCAGAATCAGTAAAATCTACAAATTATGTGAATAATTACAATATATAATCCAATCTTTTTGAATAATTGACCTCATAAACATATTCTAGACTGTATAAAAAGTTCAAATATCGATTATTGTGATCAAATAACCTAAAATAAATGCATAATCTCTTGAAATACTCAAATATACTCAGAATCTGTAAAATCTGCATATTATGTGAATGATTAAAATGTATAATCCAATCGCTTTAAATAAGTGTAATCATAAACATATTCTAAACATAAAGAGCTTAAATATATTATTGTGGTCAAATGACTTAAAATAAATGCAAAATCGCTTAAAATGCTCAAATACAATCAGAATTTGTAAAATCGGAAAATTATGTGAATAATTACAATGTATAATTCCATCTTTTTGAATAATTGACCTCATAAACATATTCTAGACTGTATAAAAAGTTTAAATATCGATTATTGTGATCAAATGACATAAAATGAATGCAAAATCAGTTGAAATGCTCAAATATTGTTAGGTTATGTAAATTCTGCAAATTATGTGAATAACTACAACGTATAATCCAATATTTTTGAATAATTGACCTCATAAACATATTCTAGACTGTATAAAAAGTTTAAATATCGATTATTGTGATCAAATGACATAAAATGAATGCAAAATCAGTTGAAATGCTCAAATATTGTTAGGTTATATAAATTCTGCAAATTAGTGAATAATTACAATATATAATCCAACATTTTTGAATAATTGACCTCGTAAACATATTCTAAACTATTTAAAGTGTTTAAATATAGATTATTTTAGATGAAATGACTTAAAATGAATGCAAATCATTTGAAATGCACAAATATAATCAGAATCCGTAAATTATGCACATTATATGAATATTTACATTGTATAATCCAATCTTTTTGAATAATTGACCTTATAAATATATTCTAGACTTTATAAAGAGTTTAAACATTGATTATGTGATCATATGACTTAAAACGAATTCAAAATCGCTTGAAATGCACAAATATACTCAGATTTTGTAAAATCTGCACTATGCGAATAATTACAATGTACAATTCAATTGTTTTGAATAACAAGGTTCGTAAACATATTCTAAACTATGTAATGAGATTGAATATAGATTTTTGTGATCAAATGACTTAAAATGAAAGCAAAATCGCTGAAAATGCTCAAATATAACCAAAATCTGTAAAACCTGCACATTATGTGAATAATTACAATGTATAATCCAATATTTTTGAATAATTGAGGACATAAACATATTCTAGACTATATAAAGAGTTTAAATATAGAATATTGTGATCAAACGACTTAAAATGATTGCAAAATCACTCGAAATGCTCAAATATACTCGTAATCTGTAAAATCTGCACATTACGTGAATAATTATAATGTATAATCCAATCGTTTTGAATAAGTGTGTTCATAAACATATTCCATAGCATATAAAGAGCTTAAATATATATTATTGTGATCAAATGACTTAAAATGAATGTAAAATCGCTTCAATTATCAAATACAATCAGAATTTATAAAATCTGAACATTATGTGAATAATTACAATATATAATCCAATCTTTTTGAATAATTGACCTCATAAACAAATTCTAGACTATTTAAATAATTTAAATATAGATTATTTTGATCAAATAACTTAAAATGAATGCAAAATCGCTTGAAATGCTCAAATACAATCAGAAACAGTAAAATCTACACATTATGTGAATAATTACAATGTGTAATGCAATCTTTATGAATAATTGACCTCATAAACATATTCTAGACAATATAAAGAGTTTAAATATAGAATATTATAATTAACTGACTTAAAATTAATTTAAAAATTTTTAAAACAGAAAAATATAATAAATTATTGAAATTTCATATATTAAAATGAAAATTAATGATTGAATCAAAATATTATGAATAAAAAATTATTAAATTTATGATATAAACTCAATATAATTTGATAAATTCTAGATAATAATATTTTTTATCGTGTTAACTCGTGTCACGAGTCGTGTTGTGTTACGACGTGTCGTGCTAATTCTATAGACACGACTTTGACATGACACGCTAAAACGCACGTGTCGTGCTAATTCTATAGACCTGTCATGTCGTGTCTTGTCAACACGAGTGCGTGTCGTCCCAACAGGCTCGTGTCGTGTCATTTTGAAAAACACTAGAATCAGTTGAAATGCTCAAATATTGTTAGGTTATGTAAATTCTTCAAATTAAGTGAATAACTACAATGTATAATCCGACATTTTTGAATAATTGACCTCATAAACATGTTCTAGACTATTTAAAGTGTTTAAATATAGATTATTTTGATGAAATTACTTAAAATGAAGGCAAAATCGCATGAAATGCTCAAATATAATCAGAATCTATAAATTCTGCACATTACATGAATATTTACATTGTATAATCCAATCTTTTTGAATAGTTGACCACATAAATATATTCTAGACTATTTGTAAAATTTGAACATTATGTGAATAATTACAATATATAATCCAATCTTTTTGAATAATTGACCTCCTAAATATATTCTAGACTATTTATAATGTATAAATAAAGATTATTTTGACGAAATGACTTAAAATGAATGCAAAATCATTTGAAATGCCCAAATATAATCAGAATTTGTAAATTCTGCACATTATATGAATAATTACATTATATAATTCAATCTTTTTGAATAATTGACTTTATAAATATATTCTAGACTTTATAAAGAGTTTAAACATTGATTATGTGATCAAATGACTTAAAACGAATTCAAAATTGATTGAAAGGCTCAAATACAGTAAGATTCTGTAAAATACGCACATAATGTGAATAATTACAATGTATAACCCAACCATTTTGAAGAATTGAGCTCATAAACATATTCTAGACAATATAAAGAGTTTAAATATAGATTATTGTGATCAAATGACTTAAAATGAATACAAAATCGCTTGAAAAGCTCAAATATAATCAGAATCTGTAAAATCTGCACATAATGTAAATAATTACAATGTATAATGCAATCTTTTTGAATAATTGACCTCATTAACATATTCTAGACTATATAAAGAGTTTAAATATATATTATTGTGATCAAATGACTTAAAATAAATGCAAAATCGCTTGAAATTCTCAAATATACTCTGAATCTGCAAAATCTGCATATTATGTGAATATAAAAAATGTATAATCCAATCGCTTTGAATATTCATAAACATATTATAAACATAAAGAGCTTAGATATGTATTATTCTGGTCAAATGACTTAAAATAAATGCAAAATCGCTTAAAATGCTCAATACAATCAGAATTTGTAAAATCGGAAAATTATGTGAACAATCACAATGTATAATCCAATATTTTTGAATAATTGACGTCATAAACATATTCTAGACTATATAAAGAGTTTAAATATAGATTATTGTGATCAAATGACTTAAAATTAATGTAAAATCGCTTGAAATGCTCAAATATACTCAGATTCTGTAAAATCTGCACATTATGTGAATAATTACTATTTATAATATAGTTGTTTTGAATAAGTGAGCTCGTAAACATATTCTAAACTTTATAATGAGTTTAAATATAGATTATAGTAATCAAATTAACTAAAATAATTGCAAAATCGTTGAAAATTCTCAAAAGTAATCAGAATTGTAAAACCTGCACATTATGTGAATAATTACAATGTATAATCCAATCCTTTTGAATAGTTGAGTCCATAAACATATTCTAGACTTTATAAAGAGAGATTAAATATAGATTATTTTGTTCAAATAAATTAAAAATGAATACAATATTGTTTGAGAGGAGGGTTCTAATGCCAACATTTTGGTTGCCCCCAAATGCCAACATTTCAATAATTAGTTACTTTTTCAAAATTTAAAATTGCAACATCAAATTCAAACCGCTCAACTTATTCAATTTAACGACCAATGCATTTTCATAAAATTTTTGTAAATTTTAGAGTTTATTTGATACTCCATCAAGAGGTAAAAAAATAAACGAACCTTATTAATTGTGATAGATTCATTCTAATATGTTCATGTTTTAGCCTTTGATGGAGTATCAAATAAACACTAAAATTTACAAAACTTATATCAAAATGCATCGGTCATTAAACTAAATAAGATGACCGGTTTGGATTTAACATTTCTATTTAAAATTTTAAAAAAATAACTAAATAGTGAAATGTTGGCATTTGGGGGCAACCAAAATGTTGGCATTGGAACCCTCCTCATTGTTTGAAATGTTCAAATATACTCTGAATCTTTAACATCTGCACATTATGTGAATAATTACAATGTATAATCCAATATTTTTTAATAATTGACTTTATAAACATATTCTAGACTGTATAAAGAGTTTAAATATAAATTATTGTGATCAAATGACTTAAAAAGAATGCAAAATCGCTTGAAATGCTCAAATATACTCAGATTCTGTAAAATCTGCACATTATGTGAATATTACAATTTATAATATAATTGTTTTAAATAAGTGAGTTCGTAAACATATTCTAAACTTTATAATGAATTTAAATATAGATTATAGTAATCAAATTACCTAAAATCAATGCAAAATCGTTGAAAATTATCAAATGTAATTAGAATTGTAAAGCCCGCACATTATGTGAATAATTACAATGTATAATCCAATCCTTTTGAAAAGTTGAGCTCTTAAACATATTCTAGACTATATAAAGAGAGCTTAAATATAGATTATTTTGATCAAATTAATATAGACTTTATAAAGAGTTTAAACATTGACTATGTGATCAAATGACTTAAAACGAATTCAAAATCGATTGAAATACTCAAATACAGTAAGATTCTGTAAAATATGCACATAATGTGAATAATTACAATGTATAATCCAACCATTTTGAATAACTGAGCACATAAACATATTATAGACAATATAAAGAGTTTAAATATAGATTATTGTGATCAAATGACTTAAAATAAAAGCAAAATCACTTGAAATGCTCAAATATACTTAGAATCTGTAAAATCTGCATATTATGTGAATAATTAAAATGTATAATCCGAAATGTTGGCATTGGAACCCTCCTCATTGTTTGAAATGTTCAAATATACACCGAATCTTTAATATCTGCACATTATGTGAATAATTACAATGTATAATCCAATCTTTTTAAATAAATCTGTTCATAAACATATTCAAAAGTATATAAAGAGCTTAAATATGGATTATTGTGATAAAATGACTTAAAATGAATGCAAAATCTCTTAAGATGCTCAAATACAATCAGAATTTATAAAATCTACTTATTATGTGAATAATTACATAGTATAATCCAATCTTTTTTAATAATTGACCTCATAAACATATTCTAGATTATATAAAGAGTTTAAATATAGATTATTATGATCAAATGGCTTAAAATGAATGCAAAACCACTTCATATGCTCAAATATAATCAATCTGTAATACCTGCGCATTAATGTGAATAATTATAATGTATAATCCAATCTTTTTGAATAATTGACTTCATAAACATATTCTATACTATATAAAGAGTTTAAGTATAGATTATTATGATCAAATGACTTAAAATAAATGCAAAACCACTTGAAATGCTCAAATATAATCAGAATCTGTAATACCTACGCATTATGTGAAAAATTACAATGTATAATCCAATCTTTTTTAATAGTTGAGGTCATAAATATATTCAAGACTATTTAAAGAGAGCTTAAATATAGATTATTTTGTTGAAATAACTTAAAATGAATGCAAAATTGCATGTAATGCTCAAATATACTCAGATTTTCTAAAATGTGCACATTATGTGAATAATTATACTGTATAATACAATTGTTTTGAATAAAAGAGTAGATAAACATATTCTAATCTATGTAATTAGCTTAAATATAGATTATTGTGATCAAATGACTTAAAATGAAAGCAAAATCGCTGAAAATGCTCAAATATAATCAGAATCTGTAAAACCTGCTCGTTATGTGGATAAATACAATGTATAATACAATCTTTTTTAATAATTGACCTTATTAACATATTCTAGAATCTGTAAAACCCGCTCATTATGTGGATAAATACAATGTATAATACAATCTTTTTTTAATAATTGACGTCATTAACATATTCTAGAATTATAAAGAGTTTTAATATAGATTATTGTGATCAAATGACTTAAAATTAATTCAAAATCACTTGAAATGCTCAAATATACTCAGATTCTGTAAAATCTGCATATTATGTGAATAATTACAATTTATAATATATCTGTTTTGAATAAGTGAGTTCGTAAACATATTCCAAACTTTATAATGAGTTTAAATAAAGATTATAGTAATCAAATTATCTAAAATGATTGCAAAATCACTTGAAATGCACAAATATACTCAGATTCTGTAAAATTTGCACATTATGTGAATAATTACAATTTATAATATAATTGTTTTGAATAAGTGAGTTCGTAAACATATTCCAAACTTTAGAATGAGTTTATATAAAGATTATAGTAATCAAATTACGTAAAATCATTGCAAAATCGTAGAAAATTCTCAAATGTATTCAGAATTGTAAAACCTGCACATTATGTCAATAATTATAATGTATAATCCAATCCTTTTGAATAGTTGAGCTCGTAAACATATTCTAGACAATACAAAGAGAGAATAAATATAGATTATTTTGTTCAAATAAATTAAAAATGAATACAATATTGTTTGAAATGTTCAAATATACTCTGAATCTTTAATACCTGCACATTTTGTGAATAATTACAATGTATAATCTAATCTTTTTAAATAAATGTGTTCATAAACATATTCTAAAGTATATAAAGAACTTAAATATAGATTATTGTGATAAAATGACTTAAAAAGAATGCAAAATCTCTTAAGATGCTCAAATACAATCAGAATTTATAAAATCTACTTATTATGTGAATAATTACATTGTATAATCCAATCTTTTTGAAAAAATTGACCTCACAAACATATTCTAGATTATATAAAGAGATTAATTATAGATTATTATGATCAAATGGTTTAAAATGAATGCAAAACCACTTCAAATGCTCAAATATAATCAATCTGTAATACCTGCACATTAATGTGAATAATTATAATGTATAATCCAATCTTTTTGAATAATTGACCTCATAAACATATTCTATACTATATAAAGAGTTTACATATAGATTATTATGATCAAATGACTTAAAATAAATACAAAATCACTTGAAATGCTCAAATATAATCAGAATCTGTAATATCTACACATTATGTGAATAATTATAATGTATAATCCAATCTTTTTGAATAGTTGAGGTCATAAATATATTCAAGACTATATAAAGAGAGCTTAAATATAGATTATTTTGTTGAAATGACTTAAAATGAATGCAAAATTGCTTGTAATGCTCAAATATACTCAGATTTTCTAAAATGTGCACATTATGTGAATAATTACACTGTATAATACAATTGTTTTGAATAAAAGAGTAGATAAACATATTCTAATCTATGTAATGAGCTTAAATATAGATTATTGTGATCAAATGACTTAAAATGAAAGCAAAATTGCTGAAAATGCTCAAATAAAATCAGAATCTGTAAAACCTACTCATTATGTGAATAAATACAATGTATAATACAATCTTTTTTAAAAATTGACCTCATTAACATATTCTAGAATTATAAAGAGTTCTAATATAGATTACTGTGATCAAATGACTTAAAATTAATTCAAAATCACATGAAATGCTCAAATATACTCAGATTCTGTAAAATCTGCATATTATGTGAATAATTACAATATATGATCCAATCGTTATGAATAATTGACCTTATAAACATATTCTGGACTATATAAAGATTTTAAATATGGATTATTGTGATCAAATGACTTAAAATGAATGCAAGATCGCTTGAAATGCTCAAATATATTTTGATTCTGTCAAATCTGCACATTATGTGAATAATTACGATTTCTAATATATATGTTTTGAATAAGTGAGTTTATAAACATATTCTAAACTTTATAATGAGCTTAAATATAGATTATTGTGATCAAATGACTTTAAAAGAATGCAAAATCGCTTGAAAATGCTTAAATATACTCAGATTCTGTAAAATCTGCACATTATCTGAATAATTACACTGTATAATACAATTGTTTTGAACATAAAAGTTGACAAACATATTCTAATCTATGTAATGAACTCAAAGATAGATTATTGTGATCAATGACTTAAAAAGAATTCAAAATCGTTTGAAAATGCTCAAATATACTCAGATTCTGTAAAATCTGCACATTATGTGAATAATTACAATTTATAGTATAGTTGTTTTGAATAAGTGAGTTCGTAAACATATTCCAATCTTTATAATGAGTTTAAATATAGATTATAGTAATCAAATTACCAAAAATGATTGCTAAATCGTTGAAAATTCTCAAATGTAATCAGAATTGTAAAACCTGCACATTATGTTAATAATTACAATGTATAATCCAATCATTTTGAATTGTTGAGCTCATAAACATATTCTAGACTACACAAAGAGAGATTAAATGTAAATTATTTTGTTCAAATAAATTAAAAATGAATACAATATTGTTTTAAATGTTCAAATATACTCCGAATCTTTAATATCTGCACATTATGTGAGTATTTACAATGCATAATCCAATCTTTTTAAATAAATGTGTTCATAAACATATTCTAAAGTATATAAAGAGCATAAATATAGATTATTGTGATAACATGACTTAAAATGAATGCAAAATCGCTTAAGATGCTCAAATACAATCAAAATTTATAAAATCTACTTATTATGTGAATAATTACATTGTATAATCCAATCTTTTTGAATAACTGACCTCATAAACATATTCTAGAATATATAAAGAGTTTTAATATAGATTATTGTGATCAAATGACTTGAAATGAATTCAAAATCACTTGAAATGTCCAAATATACTTTGATTCTGTAAAATCTGCACATTATGTGAATAATTACGATTTATAAAATAATTGTATTGAATAATTGAGTTCACAAACATATTCTAAACTTTATAATGAGCTGAAATATAGATTATACTAATCAAATTACCTAAAATGAATGTAAAATCGCTGAAAATTCTCAAATGTAATAAGAATTGTAATACCTGCACATTATGTGAATAATTACAATGTATAATCCAATCGTTTTGAATAGTTGAGCTCATAAATATATTCTAGACTATATAAAAAGTTTAAATACAGAATATTGTGATCAAACAACTTAAAATGAATGCAAAATCGTTTAAAATGCTTAAATATAATCAGAATCTGTAAAACCTGCTCATTATGTGGATAAATTCAATGTATAATACAATCTTTTTTAATAATTGACCTCTTTAACATATTTTAGACTATATTAAGAGTTTGAATATAGATTATTGTGATCCAATGACTTAAAATAAATGCAAAATCGCTTGAAATGCTCAAATAGACTCAGATTCTGTAAAATCTGCACATAATGTGAATTATTACAATGTATAATGCAATCGTTTTGAATAAGTGAGTTCATAAAAATATTTTAAACTATATAAAGAGTTAAAATGTAGATTATTGTGATCAAATGACTTAAAATGATTGCAAAATCGCTTGAAATGCTCAAATATACTCAGAGTCTGTAAAATCTGCAAATCATGTGAAAATTACAATGTATAGTGAAATCATTTTGAATAAGTGAGTTCATAAATATATTTTAAACCATATAAAGAGCTTAAATCTAGATTATTGTGATCAAATAACTTAAAATGTATGCAAAATCCCTTGAAATAATCAAATATACACATAATCTATAAAATCTGCAAATTATGTGAATAATTAAAATGTATAATCCAATCGCTTTGAATTAGTGTATTCATAAACAAATTCTAAACTATATAAAGAGTTTAAATATATATTACTTTGGTCAAATGACATAAAATAAATGTAAAATCGCTTAAAATGCTAAAATACAATCAGAATTTGTAAAATCGGCAAATTATGTGAATAACTATAATGTGTAATCCACTCTTTTTCAGTAATTGACCTCATAAACATATTCTAAACTATATAAAGAGTTTAAATATAGATTATTCTGATCAAATGACTTAAAATGATTGCAAAATAGCTTCAAATGCTCAAATATACTCAGATTCTGTAAAATCTGAACATAATGTGAATAATTACAATGTATAATGCAATCGTTTTGAATAAGTGAGTTCATAAACATATTTTAAACTGTATAAAGAGTTTAAATGTAGATTATTGTGATAAAATGATTTAAAATGATTGCAAAATCGCTTGAAATGCTAAAATATACTCAGATTCTGTAAAATCTGCAAATTATGCGAATAATTACAATGTATAATGTAATCATTTTGAATAAGTGAGTTCATAAATATATTTTAAACTATATAAAGAGTTTAAATATAGATTATTGTGTTCAAATGACTTAAAATGTATGCATAATCGCTTAAAATACTTAAACATAAACAGAATCTTTAAAAAATATGCACATTATATGAATAATTACAATGTATAATCCAATAGTTTTGAATAATTTACCTCATAGACATATTATAGACTATATTAAGTGTTTAAATATAGATTATTTTGATTAAATGACTTAAAATGAATGCAAAATCGTTTGAAATGCTCAAATACAATCAGAATCAGTAAAATCTATACATTATGTGAATAATTACATTGTATAATCCAATCGCCTTGAATTAGTTTATTCGTAAACATATTCTAAACATAAAGAGCTAAAATATATATTATTGTGGTCAAATGACTTAAAATAAATGCAAAATCGCTTAAAATGCTCAAATACAATCAGAATTTGTAAAATCGAAAAATTATGTAAATAATGACAATGTATAATGCAATCTTTATGAATAATTGAGCTCATAAACATATTAAAGACTATATAAAGAGTTTAAATATAGATTATTGTGATCAACTGACTTAACATTAATTCAAAATAACTTGAATTGCTCAAATATACTAAGATTCTGTAAAATCTGCACATCATGCGAATAATTACAATGTATAATACAATTGTTGGGAATCAAAGAGTTCATAAACAAATTTTAGACTACATAATGAGCTTAAATATAGATTATTGTGATCAAATGACTTAAAATGAATGCAAAATCTCTGAAAATGCACAAATATAATCAGTATATGTAAAACCTGAAAATTATGTGAATAATTATAATGTATAATCCAATCTTTTTAAATAGTTGAGCTCATAAACATATTCTAGACTATATAAAAAGCTTAAATACAGAATATTGTGATCAAATGACTTAAAATGAATGCAAAATCGCTTAAAATGCTCAATACAATCAGAATTTGTAAAATTTGAGCATTATGTGAATCATTACAATCTATAATCCAATCTTTTTGAATAATTGACCTCATAAATATATTCTAGACTATTTAAAGTGTTTAAATATAGATTATTTTGATGAAATGACTTAAAATAAATGCAAAATCGCCTGAAATGCTCAAATATAATAAGAATCTGTAAAATCTGCACATAATGTGAATAATTTTTGAATAATTGACCTCATAAACATATTCTAGACAATATAAAAAGTTTAAACATCGATTATGTGATCAAATGACTTAAAATGAATTCAAAATAACTTGAATTGCTCAAATATTCTAAGATTCAGTAAAATCTTCACATTATGTGAATAATTACAATGTATAATCCAACAGTTTTGAATAATTCAGCTCATAAAAAATATTCTAGAACATATAAAGAGTTTAAATATAGATTATTGTGATCAAATGACTTAAAATGAATACAAAATCGCTTGAAATGCTCAAATACAATCAGAATCTGTAAAATCTACACATTATGTGAATAATTACATTGTATAATCCAATCGCCTTGAATTAGTTTATTCGTAAACATATTCTAAACATAAAGAGCTAAAATATATATTATTGTGGTCAAATGACTTAAAATAAATGCAAAATCGCTTAAAATGCTCAAATACAATCAGAATTTGTAAAATCGAAAAATTATGTGAATAATTAAAATGTATAATCCAATCTTTTTGAATAATTGACCTCATAAACATATTCTAGACTATATAAAATGTTTAAATATCGATTACTGTGATCGAATGACATAAAATGAATGCAAAATCAGTTGAAACACTCAAATATTGTTAGGTTATGTAAATTCTGCAAATTATGTGAAGAATTACAATGTATAATCCATTCTTTTTGAATAATTGACCTCATAAACATATTCTAGACTATTTAAAGTGTTTAAATATAGATTATTAGTTTGATGAGATGACTTAAAATGAATGCAAAATCGCTTGAAATGCTCAAATATAATCAGAATCTGTAAATTCTGCACATTATATGAAAATTTACATTGTATAATACAATATTTTTGAATATTGACCTTATAAACATATTCTAGACAATTAAAAGTGTTTAAATATAGATTATTTTGATGAAATGACTTAAAATGAATGCAAAATCGCTTGAAATGCTCAAATATAATCAGAATCTGTAAAATCTGCAACGTTATGTGAATAATTACAATGTATAATCCAACCGTTTTGAATAATTAAGCTCATAAACATATTCTAGACAATATAAAGAGTTTAAATATAAATTATTGTGATCAAATGATTTAAAATGTATGCAAAATTCCTTGAAATGCTCAAATATACTCAGAATCTGTAACATCTGCATATTATATGAATAATTAAAATGTATAATCCAATCGCTTTGAATAAGTGTATTCATAAACATATTCTAAACATAAAGAGCTTACATATATATATTAGTGTGGTCAAATGACATAAAAAATAAATGCAAAATCGCTAAAAATGTTCAAATACAATCAGAATTTGTAAAATCGGAAAGATTATGTGAATAATTGCAATGTATAATCCAATCGTTTTGAATAATTAACCACATAAACATATTCTAGATTATATAAAGAGTTTAAATATAGATAATTGTGATCAAATGACTTAAAATGAATTCAAAATCGCTTGAAATGCTCAAATATACTCATATTATGTAAAATCTGCATATTATGTGAATAATTATTGTGGTTAAATAACTTAAAAATGAATACAATATTGTATGAAATGTTCAAATATACTCCGAATCTTTAATATCTGCACATTATGTGAATAATTACAATGTATAATCCAATCGTTTTAAATAATTATGTTCATAAACATATTCTTAAATATATAAAGAGCTAAAATATAGATTATTGTGATAAAATGACTTAAAATGAATGCAAAATCGCTTAAAATGCTCCAATACATTCAGAATTTATAAAATCTACTTATTATGTGAATAATTACATTGTATAATCCAATCTTTTTGAATAATTGACCTCATAAAAATATTTTTGATTATATAAAGAGTTTAAAGATAGATTATTATGATCAAATGACATAAAATGTATTCAAAACCACTTGAAATGCTCAAATATAATCAATCTGTAATACCTGCACATTATGTGAATAATTACAATGTATAATCCAATCTTTTTCAATAATTGTTCTCATAAACATACTCTAGACTATATAAAGAGTTTAAATATAGATTATTATGATCAAATAACTTAAAATAAATGCAAAACCACTTGAAATGCTCAAATATAATCAGAATCTGTAATACCTGCACATTATGTGAATAATTACAGTGTATAATCCAATCTTTTTGAATAGTTGAGGTCATAAATATATTCAAGACTGTATAAAGAGAGCTTAAATATAGATTATTTTGTTCAAATGACTTAAAATGAATGCAAAATTGTTTGTAATGCTCAAATATACTCAGATTTTTTTATTATGTTCACATTATGTGAATAATTACTCTGTATAATACAATTGTTTTGAATAAAAGAGTTGATAAACATATTCTAAACTATGTAATGAGCTTAAATATAGATTATTGTGATCAAATAACTTAAAATGAAAGCAAAATCGCTGAAAATTCTCAAATATAATCAGAATCTGTAAAACCTGCTCATTATGTGAATAAATACAATGTATAATACAATATTTTTTAATAATTGACCTCATTAACATATTCTAGACTATATAAAGAGTTTAAATATAGATTATTGTGATCAAATGACTTAAAATGAATGCAAAATCGCTTGAAATGCTCAAATATACTCAGATTCTGTAAAATCTGAACATCATGTGAATAGTTACAACGTATAATCCAATCTTTTTGAATAATTGACCTCATAAACATATTCTAGACTATATAAAGAGTTTAAATATAGATTATTGTGATCAAATGACTTAAAATTAATTAAAAATCGCTTCAAATGCTCAAATATACTCAGATTCTGTAAAATCTGCATATTATGTGAATAATTACAATATATGATCAAATCGTTATGAATAATTGACCTTATAAATATATTCTGGACTATGTAAAAATTTTAAATATATATTATTGTGATCAAATGACTTAAAATGAATTCAAAATAGCTTGAAATGCTCAAATATACTGAGATTCTGTAAAATCTGCACATCTTGTAAATAATTACAATGTATACAATCGTATTGAATATGTGAGTTCATAAACATATTACGAACTATATAATGAGCATAAATATAAATTATTGTGATCAAATGACTTAAAATGAATGGAAAATCGCTTAGAATGCTCAAATATAAACATAATCTGTAAAATATGCACATTATGTGAATAATTACAATGTATAATCCAATAGTTTTGAACAATTTACGTCATAGACATATTATAGACTATATAAAGAGTTTAAATATAGATTATTATGTTCAAATGACTTAAAATGAATCCAAAATCGCTTGAAATGCACAAATATACTCAGATTTTGTAAAATCTGCACATTTTGCGAATAATTACAATGTATAATACAATTGTTTTGAATAAATGAGTTCATAAACATATTCTAAACTATGTAATGAGCTTAAATATAGATTATTGTGATCAAATGTCTTAATATGAAAGCAAAATCTCTGAAAATGCTCAAATATAATCAGAATCTGTAAAACCTGCACATTATGTGAATAATTATAATGTATAATCCAATCTTTTTGAATAATTGAGCTCATAAATATATTCTAGACTATATAAAGAGTTTAAATACAGAATATTGTGATCAAACGACTTAAAATGAATGCAAAATCGCTTGAAATGCTCAAATATACTCAGAATCTGTAAACTCTGCTGATTACGTGAATAATTATAAAGTATAATCCAATTGTTTTGAATAAGTGTGTTCATAAACATATTCCAAAGTATATAAAGAGCTTAAATATTGATTATTGTGATCAAACGACTTAAAATTTTTGCAAAATCGCTTGAAATGCTCAAATATAGTCAGATTCGGTAACATTATGTGAATAATTACAATGTATAATACAATTGTTTGGAATCAAGGAGTTCATAAACAGGATTTACCCCCTGAATGTTAAAACTCCTGATTTTGCCCTCCGAAAATTCGAACCCCTCTTTTATTTACCCTTCTAACATATCTTTTAATATAAATAATATTAAAATAATAAAACTAATAATTTGTGACACTTTTACCCTGATCGAATCTGAACCCATTCGATCTATTAGATCTAGACCAACTCTCTCACGCCAGAACCCTTCGGGTCTGCTCTAAAGAAGCAAAATTTAGGAAAAAATAGAGAAATATAAGCAGAAGTTTACTCTGTACTTGCTCCAGGATATCAATGAAACCAGAGTAACAGAAAAAATTTACTCTACTTTTTTCTAAATTTGTACCCTCCAAATTGAAGTGTAAGAGTTTACTCTACTCTCCCAACTCTTCCCTTCCCTTCCCTTTCCTTCCATTTTTTTTCTAAAAAGTTCTGGAGCATAGCCTTCCTCTCCACTCAATTTCACGAACCAGTTCTTTCTCTCCTCTTGATCAAACCAGGAGAAGAGAAAAGCTTCAATCGAAAGCCTAATCCCTAGTTACATCTGATTTTCTCTAAGCATCTCTATTTTTTCGTATGTTCTCTTTAAATCCACTATTCTTTTATTACGTAATCACCAATTTTTAGAAAATTTAGTTTCTTTCCTTTGTTTAATTGTTTACAAATTACAAGTCATTCTAAAATTATTTTTGCATGAAATTTTATATTTGTTCTTTATAAATTACAAGGAATACATTGATTATCTTTGTTTCTATTTTCTATTTAAATTTTTAAATTGATTATGCTTCATTATATTTCGGGACCCAAACTATTTTATTACAAGCTTTACTTGACACATTTTAATATGGCTAACATTAATTATAATTATATTATAAGAATGTGTTTTTCTATATAGTATATTAATCGACGTATGAACAAAATCATTATGTATTTTTTAAATAGAATGATGGTATGATTAATTAGAGTCACGTTCTATTCGATGAATGTCCATCTCAATTCATTTTGATCAACAACATGTATTAAATATTGTTCAATCTCAATTCATTTTGAACAAAATCTAAGGATTTTTATTTTTATTTTATTTTGGGTCCCTTTATATTTAACCTTTGTTTAAATTCTATTCATTTCAATTCTATAAATTTTGTTTAAATTTTAATTTATGTCCTTCACTATATAATTATTTGTATTTAAATATTTAAAAAATTAATTTGATAAAAATATTATTGTTGAAAACAACAAAAATATTGAGCGAAGTACGGTACTTTCTTGCCAACAAAATAAAGAATTAAATGACCCAGTTCCAACATTCATCGCGCAAAATGCGATATTATAGCTAGTATATATATATATTTTTTGTAGCAAGTGAGCTGTAAAACTCACCATTATTTTCATTAACCGAAAAAAGTTGTTTACTATAAACACCCCTTCATACCCATCAATTACCTCCTAGAACTGACGCACTAGTACCAATGCGTTTGCTGAAATATAAGAAAAAAAGAGATAAACTCCAACAACAACAACAGACACATAAGAAGGAAGATAAAATCCACTCCATAAGATAAGAAATAATAATTGCCATCTTTTCCTTAGCAAGTCCTCTGCAAGTATTGACTGTAGAGTAAAAGAAGAAACTAGTTGATGCATTTCCCACAATTCCTCTCTATTATGATTATATGATGAGATAGGCTAAAATCAGCCGAGACTGACGGATGGACCTGTCAGTTGCGATTATATCTCAACTTTTGAGATTATAATGACTAATTTGAACCGTTCAATGTGTTCTCCATATTGAAATCTCATTGGAGACCAAGTTTTACATTTTTCTGATTTTATTTACTATTTTTTTTGAGATTTTTAAAAATCATAGTTATTGAAGGATCCAGAATTGTTTAGATTAAGAATTTTGTAAAATATCAAACAAATACTAAAAAATTTCAGAAAAATATAAAATTTCGTCTCTAACGAGATTTCAATATGGAGAACACATTGAACGGTTCGGATCGACTGTTAGAATCTCGAAAATTGAAATTTGATCGTAGCTGACGATCTCATCCGTCAGTCGCGGCTGATTTTAGCCTATCTCTTATACGATAATTGTCTATGAAAAGGTAAATCCCTTAATTTCATTCCTAGTCTTAGCTGCACAAATCTCGAACAATGATGGAACTAAAAACCGAAGTGATAACACCATAATGATGGAAATAAAGACCTAAGTGATACACCATTTTCAAACCAAAATCTAGTATTGGTACCATCCCCTATTTTAAAATGACAATGTAAATCAACTATGTATACGTCCAAAGAATTCTGTAAAATAAAGGTTTAATTTGATGATTAGTTATATTAATAGAATCATGTCAATCAGGAAAGTGCATAATACGAAAATTTTGTTATAATTCCTAGAAATTGTTATAATATAAAATAATCTCAATCGAGGTGATTCGATTGTTTAATTAAGGAAATTAGGTGATATCTTAATTCCGATGAATGGTAAAGATTATTTTAAATATGCAAAAATAGGTAACGGAAACATATAATAGTAAATAATACCAATATAAAGATACAAATTAATTTATCGACAAAGAATGTAAATAATATTTAATACAAATATAAAAAAAAACATGAGGAGATCATAATGCATAAATATTTGATTTCATTTGGAAGAATCAAGGGCTGCAGTTTTGCTCTGGACTTGTTGCACGAAATATTTGTACGATCAAAGAAATAAATAATAAATAAATAAATGCTACAGCACACATGACGCATGCGATATATCTAAATCTAAATCTAATCTAAATCGTTTATAGGTGCCGTATCTAAATCAGGCGTACCTGGATCAGACGACCAGGTATCCGCCCGCCAAGCTAACGTCCGTGCCAATGCCAACCTGCATTGAAAGGCAGGTGTTAGATGGCACTCTTGGTGTGGTCGCAACCACGGGACAGGCGCTGACGGACTCCTATATATCGGCTCAGATTACGTTTCCAAATCTATTGTGGGGTTATTAAATTAATTGATGAAAACCGGAGCTGTCTAATTTCCGCACTTATAGCGGCGAAATATTTATTTCCTAATTAAGAAATGCATGTCGACTATATTTATACACTTTTCTTTCTACATTTGGGCCGCCAATGTGGCCTCAAACTTATTGTTTGAACTTTAAACATTTGACTTCCATAACCATAATTGTTCAGTGTTTGACCAAGAAGATTTCTAATTTCTAACTTCTAAGGTCTCATCGGAATGGATCCAAGGCGAGAATCAGAAATGGAATTCTATTTCTGATGCTTTTGTAATTGACACCAGTCACCACTCAGCCACTCAGGCACTCACCAACTGAGATGGAATTATGTACCAGAATCAATATGCATCTATGTAAATGGAAACCAACTTATATATGCTAATTAAGTATTAACGGGCCATCAGTCTCCATGTATTGAGTGCCAAAAATTAGAGAGTACCCGAACGCTTGTAATCTTTGAATTCCATGATATTAAGAATAATTAAAATATTATTGCAAAATCCACTCGCTAATTTATACTGTCTAATAATTAATTAATAGAATTTTTTTGGTTGATTTTGCATGTAACGTGTCCTACACACACAGTACATCTGTCAAACTACTTATTTTATTTATAAAATATAAAAAAAAAACATGTGTTATCGTTTTATGAGAATATATTATTAGTAAAATAAGTAAATTATGGATGAAATCGGCGGTAAATACATTACCTTCAATTTATATAAATAAAAAGATAATTATCATGGAATATAATTATTATAGAAATTTCACTTATTGAAAACAACTAGCTGTAACTCAAAATTTGCGTGTTCTGGAAATTAAAAGGAAGCATATATATCTTATCAAAATACAGAACAGACGTTTGCAGAACATATTGGTAAAAAAACCATTGGCACCCACAAGGTATTTACATGGAATACAATATAATTTAATCATGTTACTGGATTTAATTAACATGCACCCAGGATCCCAGCTGAAGTGCTGAACTTATCCGGCCCGCATAACATGGCACTGTTCATCGGATTCACTGCGCTCAGTCGCTCTCTCGACCATTGCCCTTGCCCAGTCCCCCTTTCTGTGTATTTTTTTAAAAAAAAACAAAAAACAGTGTCTGTTTTTATCTCAGATTCTCGCCAAAACCTGATTAATAGATTTTGATATTGAACAGAAGAAAGCTAATCTTTATTGATCTTTTAATTGTCTTTCTATATTGTTATGTACAATACAAGAGATACTAGACTTGAATACAAACGCTGATTACTGTGAATAATTACAATAATACCCCTGGTACAATATCTATACTGAAACTATTCTGTCGGTGGCTGATGTATCGCTGGACTGGGTAACTCCAGTGTCATCTTTGATCTCTGTCAACTGGAATACCAGTATATGTTGTAATACCCTCCTCGCAAGCCAATGGAGGGACTAGCACATTAAGCTTGTGTTGAAGCATGGAAAATCAAGATGCAGTAAGAGCTTTTGTCAGAATATCCGCTAGTTGGTCTTTCAAACACACAAATCTGATTACAAGCTGTTTGGAGATAACTCATTCTCGCACAAAATGAAAATCAAGTTCCACGTGTTTAGTACGAGCATGGAACATAGGGTTAGCCGCCAAGAATTCCTCTGTCATCACATTTCATTTAGCAATATGAGATTTTAGAGTTAGCACATAAATGATTAGTCTATAATGATAATTTTTACAAACAAGTGTTGCATATTGACCTTCTTCACAAAAACAAAAAGAAACACCTTGTACTTGTAGCAAGTACAAGTTTGTCCTGAGTCTGCCAAAGCACCATATATACATGATATACTGTATAAACTAACATAGTTAATTTGTTTGCATTCATTTCAAAGAAAACACCACCAAAGAATTAAAACTGAAAGACTGTAATAATAAAATAAAAGCAAAACAGCATGTATATATCTAGAGCAATTTTATATCTAATTTAATAACAATATTTCTATATGACTAATTGAAGCTGCTCTAGGAATTGTAGGAACGAGCTATAAATTTCAGGCACGCATCTTTGAGCTTGGTGCAGTTGTGGCATTCAGCCAAGGTCAAGTAGCTAACCATATTGGTGATGTCAATATTTTGACCTAGCACCTTTTCACACATCAATTTTAATCTCTCTAACCCATATCGATCTGCAGCCACTAACAGATGCTCAGCGAGGATCACTTTTTGGCGTGGGTTGTCAGTAACTCCTTGATTGTCTTCTTCAATATCAGGACATGAATCGGAATATACAAACTGAAGAAGAGCTGCAAATACCGGCGCCTCTATGTCTTCAATCTTGATTTCATCCGCCATCTCCTTCAATGGACCACAAAATTGGGCATTAAAAACGGGTGATCTTGCAGCCAGAATGCTCCTATGGGCTCCAAAAGTTTGTCCATTCACCTTGAAAGTCACATCCACTCCGTCTCCACTCTCAAAAAAGCGAACAAATTGCTGATGCAAGTCACTGGGGGGGACAGCAAAATGAGCAGTATCCATTACTCCCAACTGAGAAACCTTATGGACGGCTACTGTGCATTTTATTGTAAAGCAGTCATCATCCTTCAGATAAGATTCAAGCTTTGTTTTCTCTATGAAACGGCCGTAACCCCAGGAACTGTTTCTTTTGCCACCATCAAAGGAGCAGAGTTTGGATGGGCGGCTCAAAAGGGCATTTCTTCCATGCTTGTCAAGTATTGTTAAACTAAATTGCGCCTTAACATCAGTCACTTTGGATAAAAGATCGAGATACAGCGAAACAAAACCGTTTGCTTCCTCATTATCACCCTCAGGATAGAAACAGATGTCCCATTCATAACCGCCGACCTTAAAAGTGGCAGATGTGATGCTATAGCCGACACCTTTAGCCTTGTCAATTGAGTAGCCCGTGATCTTGAACTGATGCGACCCAATAAATTTCTCCACCAGCCTTGTGGAGGATGTTTCGGTGTAAGATGAGGTTTCCACAGAGGTAGCCATGGTAATTAATTTGGATTTGGACAGTCAGAATAGAGGCACATTTAATCTTCTGAATATGTCGGATCTCTTTGAGTTATTTATAGAAAAAAAAATGTTTTATGTTAAAAATAGGATAACCATTTTTAACATCTAAGAAATCAAGTATAAGGATGGGCTGGGAGTTCACTTCGTCTGCAAAAGTTTTAAAGAGATAACAATTAGGAAAACTGAGGTGCGAGCAGCTTGTTCGTGATTTCACATAGATAGCCAACTGTTTTCAATTGTCCCAAATAGTTAACCTCAACTTCTTTTCTAATTTTTTTTAATTGCATGATCTCCTCATTATCATCTCCAATAATCACAATATGATCAATATAAACAACAAGGATGTACAAAGGTTCAGAAAAGCGACGAACATTAAGCGAAGGCTGCAATATCCATGTAAATATCATATATGTATCTAAGGTTAATATTTACGTACTGATCATCTTAGTAAGAAATGTTAGAGACTACTAAAAGAAAAAAAAAGTTTAAAAAGATATCATTATGAATGACACAATAATCGAATGAAGATCCAGTCAAACCAGTCAATTATTGTAAAAAGAAGAGTAAAAAAAAATAAATTCTCATTATCAATGACACAAATTATTGGATGAAGATCATATATTGGGGAAAAAAAATCTCATGGAAAAAGAAACCGTAGAATTATATTGGAAATTAGTTCAGTATATATTTTGAATAAAGATGGACTCAAATTTTCCATTTCTAAATATTTACAAGTGATTTTAATTAAAATCGGATTTCGAAAATTACTATAACGTTACTGTATGGAATTGGAAAAATTGTAAACTGAATCTCAACATCAAAAAAATTTTATCTGAACCGAACTTTAAAAAGAAAAAACCGAACAATGTAACTATTTTATTCAAAAATATATTAGAATCGGTTAAATCCAAATTAAACTAGACTCGGACACCTTACAAAGAATTTTTTTTTTTAAGATAAATTGGGACTCAAGCCTCTCAATTTATTTTAAATTAATTAAATAAATAATAAACGAGTGGGTTGAACGGGTTCGCGATTTAAATAAATAATAAATTGGGACTCAAGCCTCTCAATTTATCTGAACTCAAATCTATAAAGACTTTCCAGCTGGATTTCGAACTTACGACCTCTCACTTAAAATGTATCGCTCTTTGTCACTAGACTAAGAGCTGGTTCTCCACCTACAAAAAATTACAAATATGTTTTTTTTTCCCGTGCGGCACCATGACTAAATTATACAGGTTACCGTTCTTATCCCCTCTAATGCCCACTCTTTAACCTCCTCTCTATGGGTGTAAAATGGACGGGTCAATAATATTTTAATAAAATTTGAACCTCACTCGACAATACTGGGTTAGAAAATGAATTTAGTTAACCCACCAGTAACCCAACCCAACCCGTCAATTTTTTATGTACGGATTTTTACGGATTAAGTGGGTTAAACGGGTTTAGTGAATTAAAATTTTGATCAAATAAAAATACATATAAAAATTATTTTGTGGCTATTACAATTTAGTTCGAGGCAAATTAGAGACGCATTTGAATCATCTTTCAACTTTCGAGTCATTGTGAGAGGAATAGAGAACATGCATGCCTATGGAGGAGATCGAAACTTCATGAAATAAGAGATATTTGAGTAAGGACATGAGAAAAAATGAGACAAAGATGAATAAATAATGATAAACGAGTGGGTTGAACTATACACGGGTTTACTAGTACAAAACCCGTAACCCAACGCAAAGTAACGAGTTTGCCAAAATTAGAACCCGTACCCAACCCAACATCATACTAACCCGGTAAAAAACGGTTCGGATCGGGTGGGTTGAACGGGTTCGCGATTTTTTTTGTACACCCCTACTCTCATGCCATTTCTAGTAAAAGCAAAACAAAAAGAAAATAATAATGAAAAAATAAAATGTAAAATAAAAGATAAAAATTAAAATATAAAACTTGTTTTTGAAAACCGATCGAGGAGTCAGATTTGTTCACCGAACGAAATTCATGTTCTATGTCATTAGTATTAGATAGTCATAGTGATTCCATAAAAGGCGTCCTAAGAGGAATTCAGATCTGGTGCCGCGCGGCACAGCGTGTAGCGCGACATTCTAGCCGTCTGATCAAGATCCAATGGACAAAGAAGTCCCGTGCATGTAACCTAGATTGATAAGCCCGTAAAAAATGAACCGTCCGATCAAGATCAGACGGCTCGTACGGGCGCTACACGCTGTCCCGCGCCGCGCTACAGCGGATTCGGATCCGTCCTAAGAGTTATTAACAAATTCCGTACAAAATAAAATGAAAGGATGGTAAGTAGAATTTCCATAAAAGGACTGAAATGATAGGTTCCAGCACTCCACTGCTTCGGCCTCAGTCAGTGCATGCTGTGTGCTCAATGGTGCAATGCAAATAGTCAAACAAAGATAGGTAAACCCTAGCAAGTCATTGCATTCCTAAGTAATTAACATGCTACTAGACCAGGTACTATTGGTACTAGATTCCTTCTCAATGTCATTTGTGCATTTATTTTTTGAAATTTGTAGGTTCAGTTAAGGGAAGTAAGCAAGTTCAGCAAATCCAGAAGGGATCTTTGGTCATTTGGTCAGTGAGCTAGTAGCGAGTGATCCAATGAATTAAGAAGCGGAAAAAAAAAAGACTTCAAAACCTTGAAAATAATAAATAATTATAAAGGTATGAAAAGGCTAAATGGAGAACTCTTACTTATTTTATTGATGTTTCAACTTTCAAGAATAGTTTATCCTATGCCAGTCACTACTGAGCCTTTACAAATCTCGACAAAACCAACTGCAACATTGATAAATAGATATTAATGGTAAATTGGGACTGCATTTGCTAGCTTTTTGTTCATTTCATAAATTGGTGATATGCTGAGGAACTAAGAAATAATTTCTGCTATAATATTAGGCCAGGGCTCTAAAATTGTTACACATGGAGCAATACAAAGTTGATGTGCCTCATAAGTACGAACAAACAATATATCACCAGCCCAATTAATGGCCTCAAGAAAATGGTTATTTGTAAGGAAGAGAATTAAACCATTGCAATTATAAGTGCAAATTTAACCTTACAAACCACAAAGAGGCCAATAATAGAATGAATGCACATACAGTATCGACCAAAATATGCAATTACCTTTAGTTGGTTAGTTCATTGAGGTGGCTCTTTCCATGGCGCTCTGTATCTAAACTTTGTTTAAAAATGGAAAGGCTGGAAAATAATCGAATTCCAGACATAAAGTCTTATTGGGGCATTTTACGGAGCAACTTGTGTGCATAGTCAGGGATATAGAAATGAAGTTGTAATGGTACAGCTATCAATGGTGTACTGAATACTGAATACATAATTAAACACAATGACCGCCGCTACGCCACTCTCTTTTCCCTCTTTAACCGAATAGAATAGAATAGAATAGAATAGCTGCTATTCGCCTCTGTCATGTACTGACATTGAGACAGTAGTAGTCGTGGGATCAGGCTCAGATGCAATGCTGAAAGGTGGGACCTGTAGGCCAGAGAAAAGAATTGAAGTAGCTTTTGAATGTGATTGGAATAACAATTGGGCTGACTGATGAAAAAGGCCCAAGAAGGCCCAGGCGATGAGCTGAAGTAGCTGAATTCGTTAGCCAGTTAGAGAGGACACTGACGTGGCTTCATTTAACCAAATTCTTTACTTTTACTTAGTGTAAACTGTAATTTCTTTGAGTAAAAGGATTAGCTATAAAAGCATAATTGTAAGAACGATGGAAGGACAATCAAGAATTGAATACAAACTGAATTTCTTTCTCGTTCTCACTGTCTCCCTTCTATCTCTCTTCTTGTTCTTCATCTGATCATCTTTCTCTCATCTCTCAATCCTTCTCTTCTCTCTCAAATTCTTCTCAACTAAACCAAATTATCCAAAAATATTAAGTCAGATCATGACAATTGGTATCAGAGCACCGATTGCTAACTGGGTGTGCAGCTAATTTCGACTTTCGAGATCTAATTTCGAAATCCATTAGGGTTTCAAGCTCTGATCTGACAAGGTGAAATTTCAAGAATCTAGTCGATTTCATGGCTTTTGATCGATCTGAGGCAGCAGCAATGGAGGAATTGCAATCTCAGATTTCGCATTTGCAATCTGAGCTTAGAAGAGTAGCTAGTGAAGATATTGTAAGATCTGCTCAATTCAAAAAGCAATTTCAGATTATGCTGAAGGAGCAAACAGAATCTTTCAACAAGATGATGGATGAAAGATTTGATCGAATGGAAGCAATGTTGGACAGAATGCCAGGAAGCACAGACAAGCAAACATTGAAGAATCTGCCTCCATTCTCTAGCCAAAGAACAGTTGAATTATCAGTTGCTCAATTGAGCAATGGTGTTGGTGCTGAAAAGATGTTGAAGCGACAGTCACACACACTTAAGGTATCTATATCTGATCCTTTTCCATCAAAAGAAGGTAGTGTGAGTGATTTTGATGCTGGAGGTGTTATTCCTCAAATGCAAATGCACAAAGTAGATTGTGATGTAGTTGAGAGATCTGAACCGAATAAAGGGTATACTAGTCAATTTGAGAAGCTTTCAGAAAGTCAATGTAGTATGGAAATGTTTAATACAAAGCAGTCGAGATTAACTAATACTCAAAGACCATTGGAGATGAGTGTAGTAGCTGTAATGATTCACAATAAGAATCAAGCTAACTGGCAGCAAAGTGAGGGTAGCAAATTTGCACAAAATGGACAAAGGGATGCACAAGACTTGTGCCATAGGGACAGTCATAAGTGGTACCATAGGCACAAATATAAACATAAGAGAGTAGGTGTACTGTTTGGCATTGGGGAATTTTCCAAGGTGAAAGAAACTATAGTCATTGAGGAGTATGGGGAGGCATGCTCAAAAATTTTAGAAGAAGAGGAAATCAGCTCATTATTTGTTGCCAATAGAATAAAAAAGGTTCTTGAGCCAGTAGAAGTGATGGTTGTGTTGAATGTCAAAGGGTGTGACCTAATTGTAGGTCAAAATGGATTGTCAAATGTGGGTCCTATACAGTCTAACTGGGAGAAGATGTGCACTGAAGGCAAGAAAGGTAACAAAGTGGTGAAATTACAAGTCAATGTGGGGTCAATGATGGGTCAGTTGTGTCAGAGAAATACTGCACAAGGAGAAAAAGAAGATAGTGAGGTTGTTGTTGCTCACTTAATTGAGGCTCAGGAGTTCATTAGGAAAAGAAAAGAGATATACCTCAATTTTGAGGTTATATCCAGCCGGTGCCAGGTGGTGTTTCATAAACCTTCATTTTTTCTCTTACAAAAGCTAAATGGTGGAGTTGAGCATAAAATAAGGTTGCAATCTAAGTGGAGCATTACAAAATTAATGGTCAAGGAATGTGGCATAAGATTGGTGTCAGCTGGGTTAGTAAGGGATGACATTATGATTATTGTTGCTCATATTTTTGAGACTGTAGAGTTCATCAATGAAGAAGTAGTGTTTCTCAAATTACAAGAAGTGCATGTGCAATTTCAGTTGGTGTGGCAACAGAAGGTGCATTGCCTTATACACAAGACAGTAAGAGACCTAAGAGAGCTCATGGAGTTGACTATATACTCTAAAGGGCTGATTAATAACAATGAAATGGTCAGCAAAGCTTTCACTGAGCAGCTGAAAAGAAAGGCTAAGGGAGAAGGTGGCTCTAATCAGCTGAACACAGCTAGGACAATGACATTTGTATTAGCAAGGTCAAATTTCAGCAAGAACCTTGTGGTTGTTATAGCTGCTCCATCAAAAAGAGAAGGGCATAATGGCCAACTAGAAGAATTCGAGGTATGCTGTGGAAATGAGTGGATTGCCAAGGTGAAAAGAACAATAAAGAATTATGAGCTGAACATAAAGAAAGGAGGCATTTATCAGTGCTCATTGAGGTACAAAATCAGAAATTGTTGTGACGGTAGTAACCAATGGATGGAGAGATTACTCAAGACAATGCATGAGTCATCTCTGAACTATCATTCTTATATCCTTGGTGCTTACCAAATACTGAAAGGAATATGTGTTTGGCTGAAACATGATGAGATGAAACAACATTGTGTGTGCCAATTGAGAGAAGAAGAGCAAGTGCATTCTGGTATTACAACAGACCTCAATGTGAGGCTTCCAAAATCTGAAAGAAAGAAAGTCAAATTGGTGGTTTTCAATGTGTTAATTCAGTATACACACTTCCTATCATTCTCATACCCTTTCATGACTATCAAGATGGCACAAGAGAGAATAAAGAAAAGCAATGATGCAACAAGAACGAAATGCCAAAATAAGACTGAAGTATGGTTGTATCTTAAATTACAACAATTCAGTCAATCCTCAGTGCAAGGAAGGAGAAACCAAGATTTGAAGTTAACATGTTATGGCATTTTTGAAAGAATTATAAAAATTAGTGAAGTGGCATACAATTTGCAACCAAGGCAACGTGTATCAGTCAATGGTAAATCCAATAAAGAGTTGAGATTAATATATTATGGATCTTTTGAAGCAACAGAGAACAATTGTGCATTGACCTATAAGCTGACCTCACCTCCAGAATCTCTCAATCAAGCTGGTTTTCTTGTTAGTCAGCTGAAGTTTGAAGTTGGTCAAGGCATGCAAGCGCTTATCACTTGGCTTAACCTGACCGATGAAGATGCGACAACAGATGGTTACAACTCCATTGCAATATGGTATACTCAATTAATCCTTGAGGACAAGGATTGCTTTAAGGGGAGGAGATTGTCATGTACTGACATTGAGACAGTAGTAGTCGTGGGATCAGGCTCAGATGCAATGCTGAATGGTGGGACCTGTAGGCCAGAGAAAAGAATTGAAGTAGCTTTTGAATGTGATTGGAATAACAATTGGGCTGACTGATGAAAAAGGCCCAAGAAGGCCCAGGCGATGAGCTGAAGTAGCTGAATTCGTTAGCCAGTTAGAGAGGACACTGACGTGGCTTCATTTAACCAAATTCTTTACTTTTACTTAGTGTAAACTGTAATTTCTTTGAGTAAAAGGATTAGCTATAAAAGCATAATTGTAAGAACGATGGAAGGACAATCAAGAATTGAATACAAACTGAATTTCTTTCTCGTTCTCACTGTCTCCCTTCTATCTCTCTTCTTGTTCTTCATCTGATCATCTTTCTCTCATCTCTCAATCCTTCTCTTCTCTCTCAAATTCTTCTCAACTAAACCAAATTATCCAAAAATATTAAGTCAGATCATGACAGCCTCAATCGTACTCTGCCTAGTCTAATCTAATCTAATCTAATCTATTAAAGAGGGGTACAGCGCGTAGTGACTGAGTGACTGGTTAAAAGTCCTTCCCGCCAACACAGCACAACACACACACACACACAAAAAGGAGGAACAGAGATAATGATAAGATGGTATAAATTACCTATATATAAATATCTCCAATAAAGACCTAAAATTAACGTAGGCCTTTGAGAGGGCAACTAATTGAGCCGGATTTACAATCCAATAGGCCCAATATTTGATCTTTGAGCAACAATTTAAAAACAAAAACTCAAGTGGATTTCATTCAACATCAACTCCATGTGATTGCGAAAGTTAATACGTCAATGAATTATATATGAATCAGATGGTGATTTTCAATTTATTAGTATTATTTTGCCACTGCATAGTGCAGAGCAATTGGTTGAAAGCATACCAGTTGTTCTAGGTGTAGTGTGAATTATGTGGTTTATGGGCATTGTTTAGAAACAACTAAAACAGAGAGAAAGCGAAACCGAGAGATATAGAGATGCTGACTTTCTTAAGAAATTCCTACATTACTTTAATACCAATATTGATTTATTTTTGCAACTATTTTAAAATTTAGACGAACATATCTAACGTTGAGAATCACTCTTTTAAAACAAATTTTGTACTTAAAATGGTCATATATATCATCAAGGTTAATAGTTATTCTAACAAAATTCCATTACAAAACAAGATTAGAAGACACAGAGAACTTTCCGCATTCGGACTTGCAACCTGATTTTCAAACTTTGATTGGATTATTATAACCTTACCATTATAACTGCGGTTGTATCATTATTCTGCTAATGAAAGAAAAATGTTATCCCGATTCTTCTAACTCTTCTTATTCTTAATGCATAAAACAGTTTAAGTTATAAAATATCTGCCTGTCAAGCATGTTAGACCAATCCCATCCTATTTTCCCCTTATTTCACCCAAAGAATACATAACTGGTAATTGAAAGTTTGAAACAGACAGCGCAATGTATAGCAAAATTGTACATGTAAGAAAAAAAAATTATGTTGTTGCATGGAAACTGCAAATTCTAAGCTATTGAGTTGGGTTTGAGATTGATTCGTCACAACATGAGAGGATACTTAATCAACGGCAAAAGAAAAAAAAATTGTGAAACAATCCATAATTAAATATAAAAGTTGTATAACGCCAAAAAAAAGAAAATAAAATTGAGTAGGCGAAATTCGGGACTAATTGCAATCCCGTTTCTCAAGTAATTCCTTCAAAATTAAAGGATGACATCTAACTAAATATTGAAATTGTTCGGTTTCCACTACTGCTCCAAAAGTGTCAGGATATGCTAAAAATTTCAAGCATGATGCTTTGAGATGATTGTAACTGTGACTCTGCGCAAATGACAACAAAGAAACCACATTGTTTATGTCGACGCCATGGCTTAAGATCTTCTCGCACATAATCCTTAGCCTCTCAAGGCCGTATCTATCAGCGACAACCATTAGCTCTTGAGTCAGCAACCCAGAGTCTTGTGTTTCATCATTTCCTTTCATCGTTTTAAATCCAGAAAACGAATCATTGTATATGAAATGAAGCAGCGCTTTGAACACCGGGGCCTTCATTTCCTTAATTCTAATTTTGGTATCAAATTTCTCCTTTGTCAAACCGAAATATGTTTCTGAAAAGACAGGAGATCTCGCATGGATAATGCACTTGTGACCGCCAAATATTTCTCCATCCACTTCAAAATTAACATCAGCTTCATATCCGGTCCTCAAGAGATGGCCAAGTTGCTGCTGTACTTTGGAAGGAGGCATGACAATTGGATTACTTGAATCCACAAAGGATTCTTTAACAACAGTAACAGTACATTTTAGTACTACACAATCATCCTTGAGATACCATGACCAAAACGCTGGGCTTGTGTGACACCTCAAACCTACCCTGTTCAGCCTGCCATTGAAAGTGACTATATCGCTTGTTCGGCTCTGCGATAATTGTCTCTCATTTTGGTCGAGAACAGTAAAAGTCCAACTAGCTCTGACGTTGCCCTCTTTTTGACTCGATTTGAGGCAGAGGTAAATAGAATTTCCGCAGTCGTCCTCATTGGGATAGTACATGAGATACCAATTATACCCTCCAACCTTAAAAGTGGCTGATTTAAGGAAATGTCCTCTGCCAGTGAGCTTCTGTACTGAGTGCCCCTTAATCTTGAACAAATGTGACCCTGTCGCTTCCTCCGTTGTTATCATAGATGATGTTACATTCTCAACTGTTAAGCGTGACTTGGATGGAGACACGGGTATTGCAAGATAGGGGAAGCAACGCAAGAAGGATTCTAGTATACTGTTCCCCTTCTCACTCATCATGCTGAAAGTGGTTCAGTGCACTGAACAGAAAAGAGGAATTGCCTTAACTATACTGAACAAAATAAGAAAAGTCAGTTTCCTGGAGATAATTAATGTACCTTCATCATTATAAAGAACGCCCATGCAAGCCAGCAAAAGTTGACACTTGAGACAGACATTTCAAAAAAATAACAATAATATGGGGGACGGGGCAAAAAGTGCACCAAAGCAACATTCAAAAGCATAGTAAATTCATTAGTGGTTTTCAAAATCAACAGAACAAATGAATAACAATCAAATGAGGTTGGTTTTAATCTAATAATTATGATTTTGTATAACTCATGTGATCTTCTGTGTGATGGACAAAGTTATTACAACAAAGAATATAATCTAATTAAAACTGAGGAAACTAGTTATATTCTAGACCATCGTATGAGATGGTCAATGTTCATTGACACTATCAATTTATTTTGCAAATATTTTAAAATTTTCATCAAACAGATCTTATGCTGAAACGATTCATGTACTTGAAATGTTCATATCATCATGAGGAGTGATTTTAGACAATACTTTCTGGCTGACAGCAAAATGTGTCAGAACAACCTGATCAAGCACTTCCTGTTGGATGCAACATTGAAATAAATTATACTTTTAAATCAACAAATTGCCACAAAATAGCATTTCAATTGGTAAAAACAAAGTCTAGAGATGAAGTTGTGTACCTACTCAGAGGAGTTTTACCAGATGACAGACACGAAACTGAAACAATACACGCACAAAGCTAGACTCTGCCAAGGTTGTGTTCTTATGCATGTTCATTTGCTCTGAATTTCCTCTATGAATAGAGAAGAAATTGACTTAATTACAAAGATGCGAAAATAGGGTTCATAAATATATATAGTGCTTAGAAGATAGACATGATAGTTTTGTGCCTTGATTTAGGAGGATTTGTTCGGTGAGTATCCATTTTTTTTTTGTGCAAATTTTCATTGTTCCCTGCCCCATTTATTTTCTTTATTCAGTCATCCTTGTATTGATGGTAATAAATTGATATAGGAATAAATCTGGAATTTCTTAATGTATTTTAGCTTTTTTTGTACTTCGATGAAGGTTAAAAATATTCATTTTGAGTTTTTACAATTTTAGGACAAGGAAAACATAGCTGGATTAATAGTGCCGTGCTCATGTTAACTAAAATTAGAGATGCATCTTCGAAACCCAGCTGCAAGAATGGGTGTTATATTTTAATTTGAGAGATTTAATCTCAATTTTATCTTAACAAGAAGACTTTATATACTGAATTACTTGCATTACCTAACATGCTAATAGATCCGAAAGGGAATGGGTCACATAGATCCGAAAGAATCAAGTTGCTTAGCTAATTAAAAGGACACACCAATATAATCTCATGAAAACTGATTTGTAATTCGCAGAAATAATGGAAGAAATATACCAATCCAATTTTTCTAACGCTTCTTATTAATGCACAAAATGGTATACACTAGAAACTTAATATTTCCACCTTTCTTCACAGAGAACACATAACTGAGTCTTAACAAAGCACAACTCAAATTAAAAACAATTATCGATTATTAGTACAATTACAAAGGAAGCACTATTTTTCATACCAAAACGAGCAAAACAATAACCGTCTATCAATTGATAAAGTTGTCCCCTTCAACATTTCAACAGATCGAGTGTAGGTAACTGCAAGCTATTTATAATTGTCTATTGTTAATTTAATTATTTCCATATTTTGCATGCTCTGTGTACATTCAATCTCAGGTACTGTATTGAGAAAAGCAAAAAAGAATTCAGTTGGAAAGTATAAAGGATCATGAAATTTCCCAGAATCAAGTTCAGTTCTAAATCAGGCCCTGACATTTTTTCTCCATATTTTATTAAAAAAAAAGAAGCTCCGGCCACATGCCACGAGTCCTCTAGGGATTCTTTGACAGTAGTAACAGTACATTTTATAACAAGACAATCGTCCTTGAGATCACTTGACTCAAACACTGATTTTCTTACGAAGCTTGACCAACCCAGAGTATTGCTGGTGGCACTGAAACTGACTATACTGCTTGATAGGCTCTCCAATAATTGTTTCCCATCTTTGTTGATAACAGTACAAGTAAAACGAGCTTTTACATCATCTTTGTTTCCCATTTTTTTTTGTTGCTTTTATAAGTAAGGATATTTAATATATTTAGCTAGAAAGTTGAGAGTATATTGTTGACTCTATAGAAGAATTCAATCGTTAGATGTGCTGGTATGAAATGCGAAAAAATAAAGAAAAAAAAAGAAAAGGGAAACGAGACATAAGGGGAAAATAGTAGACCGGAAACCGATGCCAATTTTCAAGTACAAATCACCAGAAAATTTATTTTGGTAGGCTAAATGAAATATGTTTCATCTTCTTTTATTTTCTACTAGAATTTTTTCGCACCCCGCACTGTAACTTTATAAAATATATGTATATGATGTATTAGAAAGCACTTGCATCATTAAATATATTACTGAATTCATAAATACTATCTCCATTAATAGAATCACTTACATAATTGACTTTAACATATTTTATATCCAACATCAATACAAAGCATCTGTATATTTTCACTTTTTTTTATAATGAGATAAACATATGTCACATGAATTTTGTCATCTATTTCATTTTTTTTAAAATGAATAATAAATAAATTATAATATTTTCTGAAATTAATATTGAAAAAATTGAAAACAGGCGACTCCGGTTAGTTGGGTACCAAAAAAAGTTTGCTCCATCCACATGTGCGTCGAGCCGCGTGCAATTTTCTCTGTTTTTTTTTTTTTTTGAAGTGGATTTCTGTGGACTAAACGGTGTAGTCATTCATTAAGTAAGTACTTTTTTGTACTAAAATATTACCCATTTTGTTTCATAATACATTGCCTCACGCAATAAAAATATGAAATAAAAAATAATGCAGTACAGTACATCGTTGCATTATATAAAAACTGGTAGTAATTTTAATGATATTATTCCTGCGCTTGCCAGCAAGTTGAACTTAAAATAGTCCAACTACACAAGGTTCGAATCCGGCTGAATCTTTTATGTACATTTAATTTAAAAGTAAATTGGGAGTCTTGATATCTAATTTATCTTAATTTTGAGAATCAACTCTTAGTCTAGTAATAAAAACAATACATCTTGAGTAAAAGATCGCAGATTTTAAAAGTCTAATTGGAATCTTTCATAGATATTTAATTTAAAAATAAATTGGAAAGTTGGACCCTCAATTTATCTTTAAAAAAGAAAAAAAAACTAGGCGACCTAAGGTGTTGAGAAATTTTATCACATTAAATAAAAACATGAATTAAGTATGCATTTACTAGTGATAATATCACATAAATATTTATATGGAGTTCAAATATATATTTAATATATATAACCAAATTAATTTTATAAGTACAAGTTTAACTTCATCTGTAATAGAATGCAGTGGTGAATCTAAACAAAATATATAAACCCACGCACGCAGTGTATCTTTGGAAAGATCTACTGTCAACCCAAAAAAATGCTTAGTGTCCAATATATTGGATGGATGGTTCCATCTAATATGATCGTTCTCACATTTCAAACTTCAAACGACCGACCTGAACAGTTTAATAAGTTTTTCATACTGAAAAGTTATAAGAAATCAAATATACATTTTTTTTATATTTACTTTTTTTGGTATTTTTTTAAAAAAATATGAAATAAAGATTATGAATCGTCTAATAACTACAATTTTCTAAATTACCAAAAATAGTAAAAAATTAAAAAATATATTTAAAAAAATTAAGTTTTCAATATGAAGAACATATTTAATGGTTCGGATCGGTCGTTTTGAATTTTTTTTTTAAGATAAATTGGAGATCTAAGCCATCGAACCTGCGACCTTCCACATATTTTATTCACTTTGACCATCAGATATGGTATTGACATGCGTATCGGGAACCAGAAGCGCCGTATTGGATCAGAAATATTAATTTATATTTATTTGGATATGATATAATATAGATATAATAAATAAATAAGATAAGTAGAGGGATCACGTGCACTCTTAGGTATAGGGATTGCGTGCATCAAAGAATTGAGGCAAGTGTCATTGCTACACAGCAAATTCAGCTACTACCTTGCGTAGCTTAAGCATTATTGTTAATTATACAGCTTACAAACACCATGTGGGACTAATATTTCATTTCCAAACCGGACAAACCACATTGCTTATTGGGCCTGGGCTTTAACCGTTCAAACAACTTGTTGAGAATGTTAAATTAACATTGTATTATTTAACATATACTAATACTATTAACACTTTATAATATAATGCCTAAACTGTACCACCAATAACATTATGTTAATTATATTGTTAAATATAATATTATTAACGGTTAAATTTCTCAATAAATTAAAAGATTATAATATGATGTTAATAACATTATATTAATAAAATATATAAATTAGTTTTTTTTATTACAACATATATAAATTATAAAAAAATATATTATTTTAATTATTTTATATATACAGCCGTATTCGAGTTTTTTGAAAAATATCGTATCCCCGCACCCGCATCGTATCCGATACGATACTCGCACCCGCACCCGCACTCAAGTAACATAGAGTACTTGTCAATCTTGAAGAGATGCCATCCTGTCACTTCCTCCACAGTTATCGTTGATGACGTTACATTCTCCACTGGCTTGGAGGAAGGGTTTGCAAGACAGAAAAAAACGATGAAAGAAGGATGCTAATGCACCGTTCCTCTTCTCGCTCTTCATGTTGTTATTACCAGAGTGTATGAAGCCAACAAGAGAAATTATGTTTACTGTATCAACTGCAGAAATATAAGAAAATTCAGTTCTCTGGAGACTGGCTGTTCAATTTGGATAGAAATAATCGTTGACATATGACTACCATATAGAGGTTTTGTGATTTAAAGTTTTAAACAATAAAGGTCATGCGTTTGTCACCTCAGATGTACCAAATAATTCATGATACTTATATAGTATTCCAAATTTGATTTTAATGTAACAATAATCTGAACTTGCTAAAAGCTTTAGATAATAGATAAATATAGTTCGAAATAACCAGATGAAGCACGTCATAGCAAGTGCAACTTTGAATTAAAATTGAATTTTAAATTATAAAATTACCACAAAATAATTCAATACAAAAACAATGTCTAATCAGAAGCCCATTTATCTACTCAAAGGAGATTTACCAGACAAGATGACAATAGACAAAAAAATAAAAAATAAAAAATAAATACACTTGCGCTTCTTTGGCGGCGTGGACCGTGTGGTTGATCTGCACTGAATCTCCCCTATATATATGGAGAAAAAACCGAGCTTGCTAATATTACAGATACACTACGCCATTTTTTTTCATTAGTACCGGTTAAATATTGATTATTAGTATCGGTTTTCAAACGGTATTAATAATAGGAGTGCTAAAGATAATTAAAAACCGGTACTAAAAATACGGTACTAAAAACGCGCTGGAATTTATGGAAAAAAAGCGGAGATCTTTAGTACCGGTTTTTAACTAATAACCGGTACTAAAGATAACATCTTTAGTTAAAAACCGGTACTAAAGATCGTCACCATTTTTTTATATTTACTATTTTTAGTACCGATTTTTAGGCTAATAACCGGTAACTAAAAATCATTGTAAAAACAAAAAAAAAATTTAGGCTAGCGCTCTTTTTTTCAAATTAACAAAATTTCAAAATCTATAAAAAATACAAATAATTTACATACACAATTTATACACAATCAAATAAATAATAATTAACAAAATTAATAAGAATTTCGGATTTTAACCAAATTTTACAAATTTCAGATTTTTTAACCCAATTTCAATTATAAAATTTTTGGGTTTCAACCCAATTTCAAAATACATTAACAAAAATTAATCTTAATTTGTTGGATTTAACCATTTAACACAAATATTTAACCAAAATTCATTAGCAGTGAGAGAATGAGGTACCTTACTCGTCGTAGAGGTGGCGAAGTCGCATCGAGAAAGAAAGAGCAATGAGAGAATGGCACAGTCGAGTCGAGTGAGAGAGAGAGAGACGGTGGAGAAGGAGGGAATACAATGGATCGAGAGGGACCGGAGAGGCAACGTGGAGAGAGAGGAGAGGCGGTGGAGAGTATATCAAGAGGAAGAGAGGACAGATAGAGAGGACGCAGCAGCTAGGTTTTGAACTTAGAAAAATTTTCACGCAGAGAGAGGCATCTTATATTGGTTTTGACGGTATTTTATTGTAAAAAAAATAAATTGATCTTTAGTACCGGTTTTTTTTAAAAAATCGGTACTAAAGATAGACAAAATTTTGATTTTTTTTACAACCCTTTAGTACCGGTTTTTTATTAAAAACCGGTACTAAAAATAGTATCTTTAGTATCGGTTTTTTTAAAAAACCGGTACTAAAGATAAACCCTTTTTTTTGCCAATATTTTAGCACCGGTTTTTCTAAAAAACTGGTACTAAAGATAAAACCTGATAATTACGAAATTGCCACCGACTATTTTTTATACAGGTTTTCTTAAAAACATGTACTAATATAGCGGTACTAAAGATTTTTTTTGGCGTAGTGATATCTAGTTGTTATCGATTTAAGATATTTTAATGCACTCTATAAATTGAGTAATTAGAAGGCAGGATGCTATATATAGTGGTCCTTAATATATATTAGCTAACCCTATTAATTTTCTAAATTTAAACATTTTTTTTATATTGAGGATGGTTAATTCATCATGACTAAATTAGCCTCGTGTAGTGATTGAATAGTGGACTCTTTTAATTCATGTCAAGGATAATTTTAACAAAAAAATATTGCAGAAGTAAAAACAATGTTTTTTTTTTTGGACAGACTGAAGTAAAAACAATGTTGTCAATAGCAATTCCCATGTTTCTGTGATAGAGAGGTAGGATTGTGTGAGGTAATACCAGTGAGGGATTTTGTGAGGCTAGCCATTACACCTTCCGCTGCAGCCGCCATAGGATCATTTTCGATCAATGCGCCCTTGTCTTTTACCAGAAGAACAGCGAGAGGCGTTGCAGAGGGCGGAGTATGTTAGTGTTTGGTGCAGCTAATTGGTCGTGAAAAAATTGGAAATTGATCAATAAATTATGCTAGAAAGTAGAAACCTAGAACTAGAAATTATTCAGCTAATTAAGCTAATTTCGTTTGAGGTTTGATATGAGCCAAAAAAATATGGCCATAAATTTCAGTTGATTATCATATTTCTTTTATTCATTAATTTTATTTTCTTAAAATTTTTGGTCGACAAAACATTCCTGGGCATCGCAATAAGAAACAGGGCATCAGCACTTCTATCAGGGAAGTTTTAGCCAATGGATAAGAATTATGAAAGAATTAAAGTTACATTTCAAATTCTTCACAACTCACTCTGATTAACAATTGAATTTGAAGGGAAAAACATGGTCCTTTATGGGAGTATAAAGTATGGATTTAATGTCTCCTTAAATTTACTTTAATATATAAGTTGGTGGGGCTTGATTCCTCTTTTTACAAAAAGAAATGAAAAGCAAAAAAAATTCTTTAAACTGGTTAAGATTTCAGTTTTTTTTTTTTTTAGCTTCCTACAAAATATTATGGGTGTTTTGGTGGAGGCTGCTCAAATTAAAGCTCTATTTAATGAAATGATTTTTTTCAGCTTTTCTTTTATGAATGAATCTATAAATTTGTTTTTTACTCTTTAGCACCAAAAATACAGATGTTATGAAGTTATATTGTTTTTCAAAAAATAAATCAATTGGAATATTTTTTTTTTGTCTTCAATTACTTTTAGAAGACAGGGATGATATTGTGATCATTACTTTGCGGATATAAATTTTCTATATTTACTTATTTAGTCATCCTTTATTCTGGTATTGGTTAATTTATTTGGTATGGTTAATTGGTTATGAACTAGGAATTATCAGCTATATTTTTGGCGTGAGATGGACAAATCAAGTAAAGACAGTGATAGAGGAAAAAAATTTATTTTTTGAAAAGTTTTGAATACTCCATTCAGTATTTTGCATTTGCATTTTACTTTACTTGGGCTATGCAATCATTACTAAATCCTACTTAAAAGGAAACTTCCTACATCGATTATTCTGCTATGTTTACACATATCTCGCAAATCTATTTCTAAATATGTTAATAGTTAATACCAAGAAATATCTGCACAATATCGGCACAGATATGGTTGAAAAATATGCCAATACATCTCAGGTCCTGTTTATATTTATATTTCATTTATCTTTTTACAATTTTTGGCAATAAAAACATTACACAGGAATAACAATTTAATTAATTTGTTGACCCTACATGAATGAATAATTACCATGGTTCAGCACTGTTGAAATTATTCTGGAAGTTTCAGCCCATGTAGTTGAGGAGGCCCATGGAGGACGATGAGGATATGTAAAGTTTTCTTTCTTTAGTTTTTTTTTTTTAAAAACAAATTCTATTTTGGGCGTTTTATAATCAGGAATGATAACTGTGATATGCAGTTTTGTCATCCGTGTCATCGTTAAATATAAAGTGAACATATACAGTAAATAAGATGAACATATAGACGATCTAAATAAACACTTACAAAAAATAAGTGTTGACATCATTTGTTCAGAATTCTAAATGCATATTCAACTTATTTTCATCGAATTTATTTGTTTGTATGTGTTCACTTAGATAGTTTATATGTTCACTTTGTTTGCTGTATATGTTTACTTTATATTTAGCGATAGCAGAGATGACAAAACTATAGAAGATGACAGTAATCAATTTCCTTTTACAATGAAACGCGAGCACTCTGCCGAGGAAATAATTTCTCCAATAATAAACGATTGGAATATTTTTATTCTTTTACTACTTTTAGGAATAGGAGCAAATAGTTTTGATTGTTCCAAGTCACAAAAAGTTTGTCCAAATCCGAACCATGACAATTATTTTCCCTGTCCTTTTTCTTATTTTATTAGGGAAATAGGCTTCAACCACATTTCTGGAGAGATTCTTTAACAACGGTAACGGTACATTTTATGACAACGCAATCATCCTTGTGAACACCTGACTCAAGCACCCACTTTTGTAGGTAGTCTGGATTACCCCAACCGTTGCCATTGAAAGTGCTGATACAGCTTTTAATTCGGCTCTTCCATATCTGTTTTCCATTTTGATTGAGACCAGTACAAGTCCAATGAGCTGAAACAATATTGTTTGTTGCATTATTACTCTTAAGGAACATAGATGCATAGCCGCGTTTCGCTCTGGTGTCACCGTTGGGAAAGTACACGAGACTCCAATCATGCCCTCCAACTTGGAAAGTGGCCGATTCGAGGCGATGTCCTTGGGCATACTGCTTCTGTACTGAGAATTTCTCTATCTTGAACACATGCGATCCCGTCACTTCCTCCACTGTCGTTGTGGATGATGTTACGTTATCGACTGCCGAGGAGTGGTGCATGGAGGTTGAGGGAGGTTTTGCTGGATGGCAAAATCGTTCTAAGAACGATACTAACACATTGTTTCTTTTCTTGCTCTTCATGTTGAATTTTTCTCCCATTCCCAACTGCATAAAATGAGAAAATTCAGTTTTCTGGAACCAATTAATGTATCTTTATAATTAAAAAGTAAAAACTGATACAAACATTTCGAAGAAAGAAAATAACAAAATAAAGAATTAATATGCAGAGCAAACGTTTCAATTACTGCTGGAGTAAGACTAGGTGTAATTTGATTGTTTATTTGGGGAAAAAAATCGTCAGGCTAAGTAGACAAACGTGCTTCACTGCATTTTTCTGTACCGGAGAACACGACACATGCATGAACTGTGAACACAGTCTTCACAGTTCTTAACACTACTGATTGCAACGCCCCAAAAAAATCATGATACTTATCATCTCATTACAACTTTCTAAATATGCTTTTGTTAATAGCAAACGTGTACTTCGAAACAACAAGATGTACTGATGTAGCATTTCTTATCAAATGCTACTACTTGAAAACAAGATAAATTATAAATTAACACAACAACAATTCATCAATTGACAAACAAACTTTTGACAAGCCCTTTTACCTACTTGAAGGCTCCAAGGAGATTTACTAGGAGGAGGGGGGGGGGGACAATAAATAAAAATTTATTTGAAGCAATAAACGTGTGCACCAGTTTTTCCCTATAAGTAGAAAAGGAACTGACCTAGATTATTACAAATATGCCATATATAACATAGAACTTGTAAATTCAATATGCTTCAATTGGTTATTAAATACTTAAATATAGTAATTAGATAATAGGGATATGACAGTGTATCTTGCTAAGTATATATCTTCTTGATAAAAATATCCATCACTGCTAGCCCTATTTATTTTCTAAATTTAATCATCCTTATATTGGTTATGATAAATAGATCTAGGAGTGATAATTTGGGTAAAACGATGTTGCATTTTTTATACAAAGAAAACATCTCAGGCATAACAATGTTAACCCATTTATTTACTCTTTATATGAATTATAATTAATTATTGTTCTACATGAAGATATTTCAATTTCATAGGGTTCAATATATGAAATGGTAATATATTTGATAAGTTGTCGGGGTGGCTCTGCCATATATAGCGCCTAACTTGTCAAACCGAAACTACAACCAGACCTGTCGTTTCGACGTTTCATTCTGTCAAAACGGAATGAAACGGAACAACAAAAATGTGTCATTTCTAAAACGAAAGGGTAAACAGAATGGGTGATTATACTGTTTCCCAAAAAAATAAACGGAAATAGGTGATTATAAAGGAAAATGAAAAACAAAACTGCTAATAGAATAAAAAACTGTTTCGTTTTTAAAATGGAACAGTAACGGAATATTGATTTTGTATCGTTCCGTGGTCGTTAACCATGTCTGACACAGTGACACCCCTAACTAGTAACTACGACATGGTGTTCATCTTTTACGAAATGAAATATCGTTGATTTGTACGGACAAGTCAAAAGTTTGTATTCCCAAAAATAAGTTAAGTGGCTTAGACCTCCAATTTATCTTAAAAAAAAAGTTTGTATTCTCTTAATTAGTTACATTTAAAACTTAAGTCTTGGTTTTATTTTGTGATAAATTATTTGCAATAGCATCGTCTACTGTTGAAGATGCATCACCGACCCAAAAAAAGAAAATAGATGAACGTGCAATAAGGCCCGGCCCATTAATGGATGCGTTGAGAATACTCTAGTTCCTTCAAGTATATTACGAGTATATATGTATTCTAGAAAAGTCATGAATGTATATGTCGGTTGATAGGTATAATAGTTTATAGGCTTCTAGATTTTGTATAACCGACTATATAGTAGTATAAATAGGACGTTAGACTCATGTGTAAAAAGAATCAATGAGATAGTATATGAAGTACCAAAGAGAGATTGTATAATTGTACTCCTTCAAGTTAGTAATAAAAGAGTGTTATAAGAAAATAATCCTCTCAGTTAATCCCATAGCTCAAGATAGATCCGAGATAAAATACTCAACAATTGGTATCAGAGCCAGATCTGTCAGACGCGAGCATAGAACGAGTAGCGACGTATTAGTAAAGATCAAAAGAGCATCTTAGCTAATGGCATCAAGTTTCGGCGCAAGCATGGCGCAGTCAATGGTTCCGATATTCACTGGAGAGAACTACGACATTTGGAGAATCAAGATGCAGACGTTGCTACGGTCTCAAGGATTATGGGACATCGTAGAGAACGACTACACCGAGCATGCTGAACCGACGGCGCAACAGAAGAAACAGTTGGCGGAAGACACAATGAAGGACGCCAAAGCATTGTTTCTAATCCAACAAGGTATTGCCGAGAATCTGTTTTCGCGTATCATTGGTGCGAAGAAGGCGAAGGAAGCATGGGACGTTTTGCGAGAGGAGTTTCAAGGATCTGCAAAAACAATTGCGATTAAGTTGCAGACCTTGAGGAAACAATTTCAAAATCTGCAAATGAAGGAGTCGGAGAAGATAAAATAGTACTTCACAAGAGTAATCGAGATCGTCAATCAAATGCGAGCATATGGCGAAGGTATGTCAGATCAAAGAGTTGTTGAAAAGATCTTGATCAGTCTGCTAGAGAAATATGAGCATATCGTCGCAGCGATTGAGGAGTCGAAAGATTTATCAACTCTTTCGGTTCAACAATTGATGAGCTCGTTGGAGTCACACGAAGAAAGAAGATTACAACGTGGGACGAATTCGAACTCGACGGAGCCGAACTCAGTTGAAACTGCGCTCCAGACAAGATTCAAACTCCACCAAGCTCATAATAAAGAAGATTCAAGTACACGCAATTCAAACTTATGGTGCGACGTATGCAAGATGTCAAATCATGATACGTCAAGATGCTGGCGGAAGATGCGATGCAACAAGTGCAAAAAGATCGGCCATATAGCTCGGAAATGTAGGTCCAAAAATGTTGATCGAGCAAATTTTGTTGAAGAAAATGACTATGAAGAAAGTATCTTCTATGCGTGTCATTATGCAATTGAAGAGAGAGACAACATGTGGTTCCTCGATAGCGGTTGCACAAACCACATGACAGGAAATGGTGAAATCTTTAGCGATATCGACACGTCATATACACCAGAGGTACGCATGGGTAATGGTGCTTTAGTTAAAGCGAAAGGAAAGGGTAGTATTGCCATCCAAACTAAGTTGGGCCCGAAATTTATTCGAGACATGCTATACGTACCGGACTTAAAGCAAAATTTGTTAAGCGTGGGGCAATTAGTGCAAAATGGATATGCGGTTCATTTTGAAAAAGGAGGATGCAAAATATTAGATAGGAAAAATAAAAATTTGGTGATAGCAAGGATCTCTATGGAGAGATCTAGAAACTTCCAGTTAAGGTTTAGTTATGCTCCACAACCACCGGTAGAAGAAGAAGCACAATTTGTGTTGAGGGCTCAAGTAATCAACGATACCGAAAAAGTCAAGAAGATGGCAAGAGATAAAGAAAAGAACACACATAAAGGGGGAGCTCGAAAAGAACCGGAGCACCAACAAGGTACGTGCAAGACATCTCATCATAAAATCATAGTATGTTACAACTGTGGAAGACGAGGACACTATGCACGACAATGTTGATACAAGAAATCAATTGAAGACAAAACTTCAAGGACGAGTAGCACAGTGAAACAACAAGAAGTGCAATCGAAATTTAGTCGACGAGACGAGAAGTTCGCTAGCAAGAAAATATTATATAAGAAAAAGTTCAAAGAAGAATCGACATATCAAGAGAAGATCGAGTCGGTGCTGAGGGGGAGTGTTGAAGATGCATCACCGACCCATAAAAAGAAAATAGACGAACGTGCAATAAGGCCCGACCCATTAATGGATGCGTTGAGAATACTCTAGTTCCTTCAAGTATATTACGAGTATATATGTATTCTAGAAAAGTCATGAATGTATATGTCGGTTGATAGGTATAATAGTTTATAGGCTTCTAGATTTTGTATAACCGACTATATAGTAGTATAAATAGGAAGTTAGACTCATGTGTAAAAAGAATCAATGAGATATTATATGGAGTACCAAAGAGAATTGTATAATTGTACTCCTTCAAGTTAGTAATAAAAGAGTGTTATAAGGAAATAATCCTCTCAGTTAATCCCATAGCTCAAGATAGATCCGAGATAAAATACTCAACATCTACATTATAAAATTTTCAGAACATAAAAAGTGCACACCTAGGTGTTAGAGATATGTCCTAGAAGCCAATCTTATTAGGCTACTTCTATAGTTTATGTTATTGGTGATTTCAGATCATTTGTTCTTTGATTTAATCGTTGACAGTTCATTCAGGTTGAGGATCTGAATTATAGATCACTGTTATTCATTTAGTAGTAAATGACAACGATAAATCTAAAAGTCCATAATCTTAATAATTAACAAAGGACATTAATTATCAATAAGATTAGTATGCAAGTTAAATGATGATTAAGTTCTATAAATCATAGGTTAAGAGTAACCAACTTAATTGCATATGTGTATGTTATAGAACATAGTACAGGACTGGACCCCACGAAATAAATATATGGATTGTGTTACGTGTCATTATTTATTTCGTTATGATTTTGGTTCTAAGTTTGAGATGATTATCTTTTCCACATGAGGAAAGATGCTATGAATCATGTCTACCGCTGATTCCTGATAAAGGCTGCTATACGGACTTGATTTAAGTATTCTTGAATTGTGCGGGGAAAAGCTAATTATCAAGAAAACCGTATGTCCCTCATTAATTCACTTAGTGAGTGACGATATCTGTTTGGGCCCCTTGATGGAGATAGATTGTTTGCTAGCAACTGATACAATTATCTCTAGATCAAGAAACGTATAATCTGCAAGAATGACACGTTCCTATCTTGGATTATACGATGATATCGTGTGACATAAGAATCAAAATAGAGAAACATAATTGTTCTCTTATGCAGGATTGAAATTTTGTAGCTGTACACTATTTATGCGAATTGGGAATCATAACGTGTTGCTAGATACCGCTTATGATTATTGGAATTAAATAGCGATTTAATTCCATGTCCAACATAGCATAAATTCTCAAAGGGTCACACAAAATTGGTATTTAATCATACGTGCATTATTTATTTATTTGCAATAATGAGTATTGCAAAATATGATAAGTTGATTAATTAATTAAATAGCGTTATGGACCGTTATAATTAATTAAGTCAAATGGATCATATAGAAATAAATTAATGCATTGTCTAATCTCTAAATAATTATTATTAAGTTAATAATTATTTATAAACAACACACTTAATTTAGCTAAGTTATTTGGGCTTTAATTTATTGGTAAATTAAATGTCCAAATTAAATAGCTTTGAGTGGGCCTTTAATTAATAGATTAAAGGGACCAATAGGAGATGGACTAGTGGGCCAAAGAAGCCCACTAGTAGGCCGGCCACAAGGAGGTAGGTGGGAGTGGCACACTTGTAAATTGTGTGAAATTCTAGCTAGGGTTAAGAGGCTATATAAGGCACCTTATGGTGGCTCCTTTTGCTCTCTTCTCTCTCCTCTCATCCTAGCCGCCACCTAGCCCCCCTCATAGGGTGCGCCGCCCCCCTCATCTCCTCTCCCCTCAAACTCATGTGTTGAGCATCCCTCTCTCCCACAAATTGGTTTGGTTCTTTGGTTGAAGAAAGGGAACGCTTGGGATTAGACTCGTTTTTCTCTTCGCTAGCACGAATTGAGAAGAACTTGGTTAATACCATAGTGAACTCGAGGCACCGCGAATAGGAGGTGTTTTGGAGAGCACGCCACCGACACCAAACCCAAGGATTCGAGCCTCTTGGTTGCTACACCAAGGGTGCGTTTGGATAGGTGTGGGAAGAAGGGAAGAAGGGAAGAAGTGGGAAGAAGTATTGGGAAGTGTGTAACTTTGTGAAGAGTTTGGATTGTTTATAATTTTTTTTCTTCTTCTTCCTTCTTCTTCTTCTTTCTTCCAACGATCCAAACGCACCCCAAGAGAGGTAAAAATCAATTCTTTCTCTTATGTCAAATCGGCTTTTGTACTAGATCCGTTTTGTGCTTTGTTTTCTTGGCTTAATTAGTTGGTAATTAGTATAAAAATAAAAATTAGCACACTTTCTAATACTAGGCCCCGTCGGTTGCGGTTTCATTTGCTTTAAATTTCCCCTATAAGTTGATCGATCAGCAAACAACCTAATTACAGAGATGCCAGTCATTATTGATTCATGTGTTTTAATACACTTCATAAGAATATAAATTAGAAAATAGGGATGCTATACACCATACGGTATCTTACATCTTACTGTACACAGGATATACATACAATAATTAGTAAATCCTAAAAACAAGAAAATATCCTATATTCTGATCGATCGGTTTACACATCTCACAAGTCTATTTCTAAATATCGATAGATATATGCAAAAGTTTTGTACAATACTAACAATATATGTCTGGTTGACAGTTATGCCAATACACCTTAATTCCTCTTTATATTTATTTTTTTTCTGAAATAAAAACATACAGGGCATAACAATTTAATTTGATCGCCCTCAGGGATGAAACAGGGCTTTAGCACTGTTGAGATTCCGGTAGTTGCAGCCCATGAACATGCATGAGGAGGCCATGGATGATGAGGATACATTAAGTGATTGATATGTTTGTGTTGTTTTTTCACGTTATATAACTAGTGGTTAGTATGATTAAATCCAGTTTTTGGATAAACAATTAGGTGTAAGATGGTTATAACTTAAGATAGATTTCATTTAAGTTAGAAGCAAATTTGTAAACAATGCCATTTTTGGGCGTTTTATAATGAAATGTGCTACTCCCACCTTGGATTCTAATTTCAATAAAAAAAATTGAAATGTATGTTTCATTTATTTAGATATATATTTATTTATTAAATCGAGGACATTTATTCATTAGTGGTTTCGATATATGCCACTGCAGAAGTTTGAAATTTAATATGCATCATCATCAAACAAAAAATTACTTTTACGCAACTATAAAATAATAAAATTTAATCTTAATTATTTCATGGGCCAGTTGATAAGATTATTATACTTTTTTTAATATTCCAATGTGAAACATTTAAATTCAAGACATGTCGATCGTCGCAAAAGAATAATTATTTTTATATCACTACAGATCAATACAAATTAATTTTATATGTCACTGCAAATAAAAGAAGATCAGTCTCATGCGACTAGTGCACAAAAGATAGTAGCATAAAACCAATATTAATTTTGATAGTTCCAAGGTCACAAATCTGACTTCTACAAATTACAAGGAAACAGAACAAATTCCTCGATATCTAGTTCAAAGTACTAAATCGAATTATGACAAATATTTTCCTTTTTTTTTCTTTTTTTCCCAAGAAAATAGGCTTCACCTAAAGGACACATTTCTGGACGGATTCTTTAACAATGGTAACGGTACATTTTATGACAAGACAATCATCCTTGCGAACACCTGACTCAAAGACCCACTTATTTAGGAAGTTTGAATAACCCCAGCTGTTGCACTTGGCATTATCGAAAGTGTATATATTGCTTTTGCAGCTCTTCCATAATTGTGTTCCTTTCTGATTGAGAACAGTATAAGTCCACTGAGCTGCAACATTGTTTGCTGCATTACATTTGAGGTAAATAGACGCGCAGCAATTTCTCGCGCGGGTGTCCCCATTGGGGTAGTACATGAGATGCCAATCATACCCTCCAACTTTGAAAGTCGCCGATTGGAGGAAACGTCCTTTGGCATTGAGCTTCTGTACCGAGTACCTATCGATATTGAACACGTGCGATCCCGTCACTTCCTCCACTGTTATCACAGATGATGTTACGTTCTCTTCTTCGGAGGAAGGTTCTGCAGGACGATGAAAGTGACGCAAGAAGGATTCCCATACATTGTTCTTCTTCTTGCTCTTCATATTGGAACTTGCTCCCATGCTGACTGCAAAAAAATGAGAAAATTAAGACAGTTTTCCAGAATCACGTCATGTTTCTTCATAATTATAAATTGAATTATTCATTGTACAAACATTTTAGGGAAAGAAAATAGAAATCAAAAATAAAATCCAAAGCTAACGTTTTAATTACTGCTGGTCATTGAATTCAATTGTTTATATGTAAAATAATAATTTTCGGAATAAATAGACAATTGCACAGTATTTTTATGATCCAGTTCTTGACAGTGTTTATTTCAATGTCCCAAATAAATCATGATATTTACAATCTCAACTCGCTAAGTATACCTTTGTTAATAGCATAATAATGTACTTTGAAACAATCAGATGTAGCACCTCCTATTACTTGGAACTAAGATATAATTCAAAATTTACAAATTAACACAATAACATTTGAATTGATTAAAGAACGTCTTGAGAAGCCAATTACCTGCTCAAAGGAGATCTACCAGAGGACTGTGCATCTAGGCTTTGCGGAGTTGTGGTAAACCTGTAATAGTTTTGCCTCTATAAGTACAACAGGATTCGTCCTAATTACAGAAATGCTATATATAACTTGTTATGATTTATAAAGTGTTTTAATAGCCTACTTAATAAAAATAGTAAAGAAAAAAAATAGGGATATTACTGTGTATCTCGGGAAGAATCTATTTGCTAAGTATATACCTTTTGATATATGATACAAGCTTTAAACAATGCTTGTCCTTTTTAATTTTCTAAATTTAATAATCCTCATATTGGTGGTGAGAATTGACCTAGGATGATGCTAGAATTAGATATTATATATTTTTTTCTTTTTTGTAGAAAAATGTTGGAATGTTTTGGAGAAGGAAAACATTCCACGCTTCATAATTTCAAGCTTAATTTGATGGTTGGATTGAGTACTGTATGTAATCGTAAAATACTTGTTAATTTATGTGGGATGGCTCTGAATAAAAAGGGTCTAATTAGTAAAACCGAAACTACAACAAAATGTGCATCTATCACAATTTGTAATTCACATCAGTTTTTGTACAGTGATATATACATTTTACATTTTCGGAAGAAATTGTCCGTAAGAGTTTAGACCCTGTGTGTATATTTGACAATGAAGTAGCAAAATTTAGATGGTGTTATTGTTAATACGTAGAATTAGAAGGCTGTGCTCACATCAGTAGAAGGCCCAAATACTATTAGCGCACACAAAGTGTCTGTGTCTGGCTTGACTTTTCCGAAAATGAAGCCTTGTTGGCTTGTTATTGTCTTATGAAACTTTTGTGGGTCATAACTCGGTTAACAACTTAACATAAGCCCAAATACATGGAAATAGATTGAAAATGCCGAAATTTTGTAAAATAATATTAAAATAATATAATCCAATAAAATTAATATCAATTTAATCAGTTTAATATAAATAGTATCGTAAGATCGGAATCCTGGATTCCGAACGTTAGATCGGATTCCTGGATTCCGATCTAACGTTAGATCGGATTCTCGGATTCCGATCTAACGTTAGATCGGAATCTGGGATTCCGATCTAACCTTTACTATATATATAAGGGGTTTCCGATCTGTTTTTTCGCTGCCTTTCGCTCTCGGACGCAATTCTTCCTCCGTGAACAGTAAGTTTTTTTTTTTATTAATTTAATTATTTATTTATTTAGTTTATTAGTTTTTAATTTAGTTAATTAAATAAAAAAATAGAAAAATATTGGAAAAATATTCAAAAAATCTGAAAAAATCAGAAAAAATCTGAAAAAATTTGTATGTAATTTATTAATTATATTGGATATATTTTTTGTCTTTTTATTTGTTTATTCACTACTTAATTAATTAGAAAAATAGATAATAAATTGTAAAATTATTTTAAAAATTCCTGAAAAATAAGAAAATTTCATATGAAAATTTATGTGTAATTAATTTTTTTTTTTAATTTTTTTTGCTTTTAATAATTAAGATTTTGATAATTAAATATGTGAAAAATTAGAAAATTGATAATAATTGATGGTATTAATTAAAAATGTAGGTAAAAAATTGTTTACAAGAGAGTCAATTCCTTTCTACTCCAGGTTTGCTTTTTTATATGTTTATTTTATTATTGTTTGAATAGAAATGTTTGTGAATTGCTTGTAGATTGATTGATGGATTGTAAAATTGTGAAATGCAATGTTTGTAAAATTGTGAAATGCAATGATTGTAAAATTGTGAAATGCAATGTTTGAAATGCAATGTTTGAATTATTGATTCATTGATACTTGTGAAATGGTTTGTGAAATGCAATGATTGTAAAATTGGAATGAAATTGGGTTGGGTTGGGTTGGGTTCAAATTGGGTTGAAATTGGGTTCTAATTGGGTTCTTATTTTTTGAAACTTTTGTGGGTCATAACTCGGTTAACAACTTAACATAAGCCCAAATACATGGAAATAGATTGAAAATGCCGAAATTTTGTAAAATAATATTAAAATAATATAATCCAATAAAATTAATATCAATTTAATCAGTTTAATATAAATAGTATCGTAAGATCGGAATCCTGGATTCCGAACGTTAGATCGGATTCCTGGATTCCGATCTAACGTTAGATCGGATTCTCGGATTCCGATCTAACGTTAGATCGGAATCTGGGATTCCGATCTAACCTTTACTATATATATAAGGGGTTTCCGATCTGTTTTTTCGCTGCCTTTCGCTCTCGGACGCAATTCTTCCTCCGTGAACAGTAAGTTTTTTTTTTATTAATTTAATTATTTATTTATTTAGTTTATTAGTTTTTAATTTAGTTAATTAAATAAAAAAATAGAAAAATATTGGAAAAATATTCAAAAAATCTGAAAAAATCAGAAAAAATCTGAAAAAATTTGTATGTAATTTATTAATTATATTGGATATATTTTTTGTCTTTTTATTTGTTTATTCACTACTTAATTAATTAGAAAAATAGATAATAAATTGTAAAATTATTTTAAAAATTCCTGAAAAATAAGAAAATTTCATATGAAAATTTATGTGTAATTAATTTTTTTTTTTAATTTTTTTTGCTTTTAATAATTAAGATTTTGATAATTAAATATGTGAAAAATTAGAAAATTGATAATAATTGATGGTATTAATTAAAAATGTAGGTAAAAAATTGTTTACAAGAGAGTCAATTCCTTTCTACTCCAGGTTTGCTTTTTTATATGTTTATTTTATTATTGTTTGAATAGAAATGTTTGTGAATTGCTTGTAGATTGATTGATGGATTGTAAAATTGTGAAATGCAATGTTTGTAAAATTGTGAAATGCAATGATTGTAAAATTGTGAAATGCAATGTTTGAAATGCAATGTTTGAATTATTGATTCATTGATACTTGTGAAATGGTTTGTGAAATGCAATGATTGTAAAATTGGAATGAAATTGGGTTGGGTTGGGTTGGGTTCAAATTGGGTTGAAATTGGGTTCTAATTGGGTTCTTATTTTTTGGAAAACTCTCCCGGTACAGGGGAGATGCTGCCGAAATTTTGGTAGATTTTATACTTTATTAAATTTTAATTGCAGTAATAGTCGAAATGCCACCGCGAAGAAGAATACCAGAGGATCCACGTCGATCCACGAGGCGTCGAGGAGATCCTGGCGCATCTACATCAGGAGGAGATCCTGGCGCTTCTTCATCTGCCCCCCCTGCTGCCCCCCCCCCCCCGTTCCTCCTCCTGCTGATCAGCTTCTGCATCTCAGTCAGTCTGAGCTTCGAGGCGTACGAGTAAGTTTTTTTTTATTTATATAGTTAATTCTTTTTTATATATATATATTTTAATAGTATATATAGGAAATAATTTATTTTTTAAATTATTTAGGGTATAGGGTTTAGGGTTTAACAAAATAATAAAATTTTTTAATTTATGTAGTTAATTTTTGTATATAGTGAATAGTATTTATATAGAAAATAATATGTTTTTTAACTTATTTAGGCGTGGACGCCCGAAATGCATAAGGCAAAAATGCTACGAACCGAGGAGGTGGACCAGCGTCTTGTGACATTGGGCCTTATTCATTTCGTTGAGTTAGGTCACATGCCATTGGATCGTTCCATGATACAGGGTCTAGCCATGTTCTGGAGGCCCGAGACCCACACGTTCCACTTTCCCCGCGTAGGCGAGATGACCGTTACTCTTGAGGTATTATTTTTTCCAAGTTCTGTTGGTAGCTATTTATTTATTTATTGTTTTTTTTGTTGTTTAATAAAAAATGTAAATAAAATTTGCAGGATGTCGCCTTCATTTTTGGCTTGCCTACGACTGGACGACCGGTGACCGGTCGTACTGATTACGACGATGTGCAGAAGCTAGCCGACTTTGCATTGCCACGGGACACTCCTATGGAGGATGTTCTAGATTGCTTTAGAGAGAGGGCTACTGATCGACGTGCTGGGAGGTAACAAACGTTTTTAAATTTAATTTAAATTTTGAGATATGCTGCAATATATATATATATATATATATATATATATGTGTGTGTGTAATGTTTATGTAATGCAGGAAACTTCACGCAGTACAGTTTGGGAAACTGCGTGATATGTGGGCACAGGGACCTGGTTCAGAGGACGCAGATAGGATCGATAGATACACACGGGCCCTGGTGTTGGAGTTGATGGGTTGCGAGATGTTTCCAGATACCACAGGAGATTCTGTTCCTTGTTTCTATCTGGAGTTACTTCGGGTTAGTAGTTGTAAATATTAAGAACATCTCTTACATTAGTATTAACTTGGATAACTTAGTTTAAAAATTCCTGGAGCAAGTAACGAAAATTTTTTTTTCTTATTTGCAGGATGTTCATGCATCGGATTCAGTGAGATATAACTGGGGTGCGGCCACACTTGCTATGTTATACCGCGGCCTGGACTTGGCAGTCCTGGCAAATGGCGCTCAGAAGGTTCCTGCTCCGTGGCTTCTGCTTCAGTTGTGGTCGTACACCCGGTTATTGCTTTGTCGCCCGTCTGTTACGAAAAGTTTCGAAGGTTGGGGGAAGCCGTCAGTTGAGAGATGTCCGCCGTATGGGAGGTATAATATTTTCTTAAATAAAGTAGCTGATCCTTTGTAATATAACATCAAATTGTTTGATAGGTAATAATTAATTAGTTAAAATTAATCTAAATTCGTTATTTTAAATTAGTTAGTTAAACAATTAACATTAGTCATAATTGTAAACAAATTAAAATTAAATTAGTCATAATTGTAAACAAATTAAATTAGTCATAATTGTAAACAAATTAAAATTAAATTAGTCATAATTGTAATGATTTGGCAGGCAATGGACGACACGGGTTAGGTCGAAAAAGGTGAAAGGTCCCGTTCGCAGCGGTATTGAGTACGCTAGAGACGTACTAATGAAGATGGAGCATGCACACGTGGTGTGGCGGCCATACGAGGATGAGCTCAGACAGGTGGTCATGCCTCCTTATGCCCGCTACGAGCAGAGGTACTACCGGCTCCGCGTTCCATGCATCCATTTCTGGGTCGTGGCGTGGCACTATGCCGATCGGGTGATGCATCAGTTCATGCTGTTCCAGACTGTTCCGCCTCCTCTTCCTACGGTACGTTATTCTTTTAACCTTCGTGATTTAAATTTAAATATTTATAATACGTGCATTAAAATATGAAATAAAAAAACAGGCTTGGAGGAGGATGGAGGCTTTGCTACAGTACCGGCACAACACATTTCGTCAGAGAGATTTGCAGGACCTTTTCTCAGTAGAGGTAGCGATGTGGGCCGACACGACGCAGGTCGAGGTGGCAGAGGCGCGGCCATGGAGTGACGATATTTTGCCCGCATACGATAGATGGATGCGGATACATGGAGGTGCTCATCTTGTCCCCATTCCGGGAGTGGCACAGCAGATTCCAGCTAGCCGGATGACCTATCTAGAGGATGCGCCCGAGCGGGTGTCTATGGTAAGTTTTTTACTCAATTAAAATGAATTGATTTGTATTTTGGTCACTAACAACAAATAAACAGGTCAAGCACATATTGACGCAAGCTCTGCGAGCATGTGCATGGGCGGTGAAGAAAGGATTCAGACGGGCTGGGAAGGAGATGCTGAAGGGCTGCAGGACGCAGTTAGAGCTCGTTGGGGAGCCGCATCGGTTACCTCACCTTTTAGAGTCGAAGGGTCTAGCTACAGACATAGACTCCATACCTGATTCGCCTGAGGAGGATCACGCGCCAGAGCCTGGATTTGAGGAGCAGCAGTTTATGACGGTAACCTACAATTTGTAATATTATTATTTTTTATTATTATGTTATTGATAATATTAATATTATTTGTAATATCATTGTATGTAACAGCCATCTGGGTATACTTTACACGACTGGGACACATATTTTGATCAGCCGAGACCCAGCCAGCCTATTGTGCGGAGCAGACGGACGGAGAGTCAGCCATCCACACAGGCGCCCATCCACCCATTTACACAGCCACCCATATCCACTGGCGAGTTACCGACACCACCAGGCCCACCTCCTGGTCCATATCCAGACCCACCTACCCATTATGAGTACCAGACCCAGTACCCACCATACCAGACACAGTATCCACCTGGACCACCACCATATTCTCAGGGCGAGCCTATCTTGAGCCCGGGTGACGCTTTTTTGTCATCCATTGGGGTACATTTGGACGAGCCGTACACACCTCCAGTTCATCCATCTCCTTTCGGTCAGAGCTATGGTCCATTTGGTCAGACATATGGCGGAGCCTCTTCTTCTAGTGCACCGCCTCGTCATTCCACTCCTCAGATGGCTCCTCGTCCACCACATGTCGGACTTGCTCGCGGACGAGACCCCCGTCAGCCGCCAGGTCCTCCGTATATTTGGTCCCCTAGTGAGGGGAGGTGGATCCACCGTACTGGACATATTTAGGATTTATTTGTATTTTATATTTTATTTACTTATGTATGACTTATATATTTATGAGTTCTATATTTATGACTTATATATTTATGAGTTCTAATTTGGACCAATCACAACGAGAACGAAACACCTAAGTACGACAAACGCTTTGAAAAATATGAAGTTTGGCGCTATCACACCTAAGTACGAGATAGTCACACATTCGAAAAGTTTGGAGGTAGAAAAATATAAAATACGTTCTGAAAAATTCTAACAAAAATACTGAGCTGTTAATTGGCGGACGAATTTTACTAAACTTAAATTCCAAAATTCTTAGACGTACCATTTGTTCAAAACAAAAATGACAAAGGACCAAGATAGTCACACTTTGAACTGAAAAAACAGCTCTACATTCGAAAAGTTTGGCGCTACAAAAATATGAAATACGCTCTGAAAAATTCTAACAAAAATACTGAACTGTTAATTGGCGGACGAATTTTCGTAAACTTAAATTTCAAAATTTTTAGGCGTACCATTTGTTCAAAACAAAAATGACAAAGGACCAAGATAGTCACACTTTGAACTGAAAAAACAGCTCTACATTCGAAAAGTTTGGCGCTACAAAAATATGAAATACGCTCTGAAAAATTCTAACAAAAATACTGAGCTGTTAATTGGCGGACGAATTTTCGTAAACTTAAATTTCAAAATTTTTAGGCGTACCATTTGTTCAAAACAAAAATGACAAAGGACCAAGATAGTCACACAATCAAATCGATACTTTTTCTTTTTTTTTTAATGTTTTCAATTTAAGTAAATTAATAATTATATTTTAATTAAAAATGTAAAATTAAATTAATAATTTATATTATTTTGTAAATTAAATTAAAGTAGTTAAAAAATAATAGCTCAATCAAATTATATTAACTAAATGAAATTAAATTACATTAAGTCAAATTATTAAATAATGTTTAATGTCATTAAATTATATTAACTAAATGAAATTAAATTAAATTAAATTAATTTTTAATGTCATTAAATTCATGCAACTGATAAAGTCTGGAAAAGAACTGCAAAAGGACAGGCGTGCTCTGATAAAAGCTCAAAAGTATACTGATGCCTACCTAAGCACTGCAAAAGGACAGGCGTGCTCTGATAAAAGCTCAAAAGTATACTGATGCCTACCTAAGCAAAGCAAAAAGGACAAACGTATTCTGATAAAGTCTGAAAAGTATACTGATGCCTACCTAAGCTATGCAAAATGACAAACGTATTCTGATAAAGTCTGAAAAGATATGACATTATATTTATTAATTTTAAATAATTGCAACTCTAAAACTGATCTATAAAATTATTCTTCCTCAGCACAAATATGTCACACCCACTCAATCCTTCTTCCTTTAACATTCACTACCATGGAGAAAGGAAATACCTCCGACAGTGAAGTGCGGGAATGGCCATCTACTCGACATGAGTACTTGCCAAATTACAAACATTCCCCTGCCAATCCAAATGAGATCGAAAAAGGAGATTATCATGCGATATGTAATAAATGTTACCGCAAATTCGACTACAATATCCATTCTCAATATGGTGGCGAGTGGCCATTATACACCCATTATCAGTGGCACATTCATGGTGGCCCAGAAAGAGACCGTAGGGAGAGATTGCGACATTACCTTACTAAACCTGAGTCGAGCAACTCTGAACTCTATAAAAAGTACTACACAGAACCTGAACCGATGCCGGAACTCAAACCGTGGAAACCAGATCCTACACCCATGATTGTTTACGAAAGCATATACGATTTTCGTGGAGACCACACAGTGAGTTGTACAAAGTGTGGTCAGGTTTTCAATTTCAAAGATACCATTTTGCGTGACCACTACGATGAACACAAGAAACAAGAAGAGAGGGATGAAATTGTAAAGAGATTCAGAGTGAAAGAACAATGGTTCGAAAGGAGAAGAATGGAAGAAAAGGCCGCCGAAGAGAGCCGGAGGTTGCAACAAGAAAAAATTGGAAAAAAAATTAAGGAGAGCCTAATCAAGATCAAGAAGAGAGATGAACAACGCAAAATTGCAGTAGCTAGAATGGCTGAGATTGAGCAACAAGAAGCCGAGGCAGCTTTCTGGAACGAAGCCGCTCAATTCGCAGACAACCCGGCTGCGAATAATCAACAAGAAAATGATGAGGCTTTTTGGAACGAAGCAGCTCAACTCGCCGACAACCATGGTGCCAGTAATCAACAAGAAATGAATGTGGAAGAAGATCAACCCTGGTGGGAGGAAATTCTGCAACATGTAGATGATCAAGATCTCTAAGTTTATTTATTACTTTGTTTTTAAGTACCCTGGTGTGTTCATTTATTTTAGTGTGCTAAATTATATTATGATTTTCATGTATTTTTCCCTTTCTTTTATTTTAGTGTGCTAATCTATATTATGGTTACAAAATTCAATTCTTCTTCTAATGGTGAACATATACATAAAACAAAGTGAACATATAAACGATCTAAGTGAACACATACAAATAAATAAGTTCTATAAAAATAAATTATTACATAAATATTATGAATTACATGAAATAAATCTAATATATTATGTACTTAATTGAAATAAATGAAATAAATTATTATATAATAATTATTATATAAATGAAATAAATGAAATAAATTATTATATAATAATTATTACCATAAATAAATTATTACATAATTGAAATAAATTATTATGTACTTATTATGTACAATATATTATGTACTTATTATGTACAATATTTAACATAATTGAAAATTTTTAATATTAAAAATAAAACCATCCATATCAAATTAATATCAAAACTTTAAATATTAAAATATTATTCATATTAAAATATTATTCATAAAATAGAATTATATTATACTAACATTCTTCAAAATATATATTTAATTAATGTTTATAATATATTAATTTAATATTAAATTTTTATAATATATTAATTTAATATTAAAATTTTATATATTTAATTAATGTTTATAATAGAAGTAAAATAAAATATATTAATTTAATATCTTATCTTCAAAATATATTACTAAACTTTCATAATATATTAATTTAATATTAAAATTTCATATATTAAATTAATTTTTATAATAGAATTACAATAAAACCATGAAAAAGGGAAATTTGACCAGTTACAGCACTGTTCGGAATCCCAGATTCCGATCTAACGTTAGATCGGAATCCGAGAATCCGATCTAACGTTAGATCGGAATCCAGGAATCCGATCTAACGTTCGGAATCCAGGATTCCGATCTTACGATACTATTTATATTAAACTGATTAAATTGATATTAATTTTATTGGATTATATTATTTTAATATTATTTTTTAAAATTTCGGTTGAAAATGCCCGCACTTGGTTCTTGCTGGACTGCTCTAGGTGCCTCTAGGTTTAGCGTTTCCTTTTCTTCTTTTTTTTTTTTTTTTTTTTTTTTGGGGGGGGGGGGGGGGTCAGATATGCTTGAATATATGGCAACAGAACTCAGTTACTCTTTTATATTTATTTTGGTGTTTTACAGTGTTTGGGATCGGGAAAATGTCATGCTTAAATTGTTTATCCTTAATGATTCTGTATGAAAAGATTTTGATGGCACATGGTTGAATATACGAAATAATAATACACTTTAATAATTTATCTGTAGCGACTCTGCCATAAAACAAGGTCTAACTTGTAAAACCATAAACTACGAAGTTAGTGTCCATCTTTGCAGCATCATATATCACTGATGTTAATATGTAGAATATGAAGAATCCGCTCTCCGAGTTTTTGCTCAATGGCATAGAATATATTTTTTTCACAAGCGATTGTCCATGTGAAATGATCTCTATTCAGACCTTGACATACATTTAATAATGAAAACAGCTCAAAAAGTTGCAGACCTACGGATTGAAACATTGCAAAGACAGAATGTGCAAAAGCTCCAAAAGGCTATTCACCCAATACGTGCCGGAAAAATAAAACAAAAAGAAAAAGAAAACAGCATTTGAATATGGTTTTCTTGAATAACACTACCCAATAAATTTTTTAAGTATCAATATGGTACTATGGGCCGCGAACAGCGGTGGTGGCCCAAACATCCAGTTGCATGACACATCTTTTCTTCCCTCCTTTTTTTTCCTAGAGAATACAGAACTACCATTCCAAATCGATAGCACAAGTCATAGAAATGGTACAATGAAACACCAATATACAGAGGAAGCGCAACTTCAAGGCCGAAAACAAGCAAAACAAAAATGACCAATTCATTCAAAAAGTTTGCATCTTCCGACCAACGGAATTTACGTAGAGCCCAAAACAAGAAAAAGAAACTGACCATTCATTCATAAAATTCGCACCTTCCAACTTTCAAGCAGAGCTTATGCAAATGCCACATACACAGTAACCTATAAGGCAACTAATCTCCTTTGAAATTGCAACTGCAATAGAAAGAGGTAATAAATAACAAAAAGTTTTATGGAAGAGATATTATCTTGCATCCACCTTTTGTTTTAGAAATGAAAGATATGACATACATTGCCAGTTTCATTCCATTCCGGCTACTTTGCATCTTAGCTCCAAATTCTGGTTTTCCTGTAAAAATTGATGTTTTGGAAAGTATTTTTTAAGAAACAAGTGGCTTAAATATCCAAATGAATCATGGTTGCCTCAAAATAATCTCCCCTTTTTGTTCCCAGTATGACATATAAGCCCTACGGGTGCTTTCAGTACTGATCTATAAAGCTGGGTTGGAAGAAATAAAATATAATCTAAATTATGTTAACGACAAGAAAGGGCAAAATAGCAAATATATACTTGGATACAATTTAATTTTCTGATCAATAAACATGCACCGCAAAAAAACGAAAATCGTGATGCACGGCCATGCAACTATGGAGAATATCATTTGCTACTCTCTCTTAGCTTCTAGGAATATATATCTATAAGTGCTTAAAACTACCCTCCATTCTACTTTTTTTATGCATCACAAGAAGAGGGTAGTCTAGGCAATTTTTTTCTAGTTGAACCAGAACAAAGTGGTACGGTTGATATCTGGTACCTCCAAAAAGGGCCAAACAATATGTACAGTCTCACAAACAAGCACCAACAAATTGCTTCAAAATGTTAATATCAATCAATAGAACAGATAGCTCACTTGCTCAAAAACCATTGCAGAAGTCTTTTCAACCTGATGTGTCAGACTCTCAAGCTTACTCAACATACTCCTGTACAACTCCTCTATTTCATGTGTATATGCATTAGTGGGCACACCAACAAGCCTTTCCAACCTTTCTACTTCAAAACCCTCTGTCGATGAATCGAGAACTTTCTGTTCACGTGCCTTTTCTTTCATGGCAAGCAAGCTTTCTTCCTTCTTGCTATTCCCCTTCCCTCCTTCACTGCAAATTTATATCATTGCCACCAATTACATTCTACATACTAAGTGAATTTCATAAGCCATCCATTTTTAATATTTTACAAAGTTTTGTAATTTTGTAAAACTATGGACTAAAGACAAATCCAAGATTGCATACCTTCCAATGTTTAAAATTTAATAAAAGAACATAAACAAGAAAGTCTAGTTCCAACATCCAATAGGTTTGATAGCAACTTGCTCATGCATGAATAAGGAAAATTATTGCTGAAGTAATGCAAATTTAACAATTTGCATTTGATAATTTGATAAGCTGTGGTAGATTGGAGATATAAAGACATGAATAACAAGAAGCAAATTACAGGCGCTTTCAGACCCAAATAAACAAAAAAGAAACTAATTATGCAATTTGTAAATAAATAGACTTATGATTCAATTGTCGCATCAGTACTAACCATATGACCATAGAATCAACATCATCCATCCCTCTTATGGCACAGGGCATTGAAGGAAGAGTCGACAAGTTAGCAGAGAAAGCGCTGTACTGGCCTCCACTGGAGCCGGGTCCCACATTCAAAACACGCAGAGACATCGGCTCAAGAACAGGCTTTGCGCCGGGTCTAAGCAAGAAGGCGCGGTAGTCATGGGTGTGCACTGCTCGGTTAGGCGAGAGAGACGAAGAGAGGAGGAGGAACACGCACGGAGTGTCGGTGCCTAGGGTTTTAGAGAGAGAGACGGACACGGCGAGCTCTCTCATGGAAGGACGAAGCGCTGAGTTACGGCGGAAGGAGAACCATCCGACGAGAGAAGAAGAATCGGGGAAATGGGATCGGAGAAAGGAGGCGTCGACGTGGCCGAGAGAGGAGAAGAAGGAGAGAGGAGAGTTGAAGGAGAAGAGGTGAGTGATGAAGAGGTGGGAGGAAGGGGATGGTGCGGGAATGGAGGGGGAGGGATCGAAGTCGGAGAGCGGAGCGAAGGAGGAGGAGGGAAGGGAGAGGTGGCCGGAGAGGAGACCGGAGGAGTCGGAGGCGGAGGTGGCAGCGAGGTGGAGGAGAGAGGCGAGAGCGGCGCCGGAGATGGATAGATCGGAAGGAGGAGGTGGCGTCGCCATTGAAGAGGCGAAAGAAGCTCTGTTGTTTTCAGGGAATTTGATGAGAGATGAATGAGATGAAAACTAGAAAAAACTCTTTGGTTTGGTCGCAACTCGAAAGCCAAGCCGAGAGGAGACACGAAAAGGATGCACATCCTCTACAGCCGAGGTTTGGCTGTTCCAAACAGCCAAATTATTATTTTTTAAATATTTCAACATTTTAAAAGTCAAATATAAAATTCAAATCGTTGATCTTGTTTAATTTTATGGACGATGAATTTTCATATAATTTTTATGAAATTTAAAGTTGATTTGATACTAGATCAAATGGTCAACAAATGAACGAATCTAATTAACTATCAGTGATTAATTCTAATACGTTCATAATTTGGTCACTTAATTAAGTATCAAATCGGTTCCAAATTTCATAAAACTTATATGAAAATGCATCGCCCGTAAAATTGAACAGGATCAACGGTTTGGATTCAACATTTGAATTTTAAAATGTTGAAATATTTAAAAAAATAAGTATTTGACTGTTTGGAACAGCCAAACCTTGGCTGTAGAGGATGTGGATCCGACAGGAAAAGGTGAGGGAAATTTTGCAGTTTAAACCTTACTTGTTGCTGATATTATCTCGGGTCATATCAGAAAGCACTAATTTTTGTGCGGATCATCTCGATGGAAGGATATGGACCATATCAATATGGCACGTCCTCCTTTCAGTTTCACTTGCAAAGATGCCTCTAATGTAAGTTTTGAGTTCTTCTATTATTTTCAATTGAATTGTCTTCCAAACTCACTTTTGTGTATGTGTAATGTGTTCTCTCTTTAGAATTGAATGATTCTAGAGAAACCCCGCATGATGATTGCGTTTACCTCTTTATAATTGATAAATGTCTCTTATTTTGGATTGTAGACAAATAAATAATTTAAGAAAAATGGGAGAGTTGAGGAGTGAATGGGTGCTGCAGCAATCAAACAGGGGCAGGGCTGGTTCTAGTCAGATGTCTGTCTGCTACCGCTACTCCGCTAGTCCCATAAATTAATTGGATTTGGGGTTTAGACTTCTAAATTATAGGCCCTAACAATTGCATCCAAATACCAACCCCTCCATTGCTAAATACAATTATTCATTCCGGTCACTATATATACTGATTTAAAATAATAATAACCTCGAATAAATAACTTATTAATCAAAAGTAAAAAAATCCAATGGCAGCTTATTGCAATTTTTCTACTCAAAAATCCTATTAAATTACATAGCTTACACACCTAAATGCCACAAAACTGAATGTCGTTAAAGAAACAAATAATCACATGATTTTTCTTTTTTCTTTCTTCAAGAGGTTAAAGAGGCAATTGTGTCCATCTCCTCCCGCAAAACAAGCGCATCGATAAAAATATCAAGGCCTTCTCCCTCTAAAACATCTGCTATTGAATGTTGAGTGATGCCTACCCGATGATCTGTGACCCGTCCCTGCGGAAAATTGTATGTCCTGATTCTTTCTGATCTATCTCCACTTCCGATCTGACACATTCACAAACCAAATAAACACACTCCGGAGTAATTAAAAAACAAAATTTAGCAATGTTAATGAACAAAGCCTCTTTTGAACCCAACTACCTGCCCCACCCCTTTCTGAATAGCATAAATTTCTATTTGATCCAATTTAGACGCAAGTAACTCAAATCTATTAAGTCCTGCTGACATCTCAAGCCCTGATCTCGTAACCAAGATCTATTTTAGCTTCAAATTAAGCACTGAGCCCACTCAGCAATTTAAAAATAAAGAAAATGAAGCATATGTACTTTTGCACTTAGACCAAGTATGTCAATCCAACAAGTAATTAAGCACCCAAAACCAAGTGATTACTGTATTATTAGCAATAGTAGCTGACCAGATTGAACCAGCAACTAAATGCAGTATTTCGATGCCTGGACCTTACAATGATTAATGAAAACAAGAATTAGTTTTAACCTGTTCAGATCGAAGCTTTGAACGGTCCGTGTGAAGTCTTACTCTCTCCATTTCATACAGCCTAGAACGCAGCACTTTAAGAGCTTTAGCCTTGTTCTGACAAAAAGATACAGGTGCATGATTATACATGCCCATCTATATATTCCAGGAAAAACAATATATTTGGTTTTTCCCCGTGACCTATCAACCACATCAATATTTCACTTGGTTTAAAAACAAAAAAGAGGAGCATTCTTTTCTCCAGGATATGGCATGGTTGTCATAATTACAGATTGTGCTCACATTCCTATGGTGCAACTAGCATCACTTGTTCCTAGGCTATTTGCTAATGATCTTGACCCTTAGAGATAAATCTGCTGCAATGACCAAAAATAGTCTGCTTCACTTTGATATTGATTCAAAGAATTTAAATTCAGGCTAAGTAATCAAATAAAAAATGTATTGCCACAAGGGTGTAATTACCCTGAACAAAGAATATGCAATCGATATCACCGACTATAAAATGGAAGTTTAGAGTGTAAAAGAGTAAATGATCTGGGTTGCTGACTGTTGGGACAAATAATAAGGAAATTAATGCTTGCGTCAGCTGTCAATAAGAATCAAATCTGGTAGAACTTGCAATCTGACAACAAATGGGGCATAAAATGCGAACAGATAAAAAAAGTAAGAATTAAAGAAAATGATTTTACCATGTGCTGTGATCTTTCATCTTGAATTGCGACTGTGATTCCAGAAGGAATGTGTGTAACTCTAACAGCACTGTTTGTTGTATTCACTGACTGGCCTCCGGAACCACCAGATCTATATGTGTCTATTCTCAAATCTTCATTTCTCACTTGAACATCCACCTGTAAATTTTTTTAAATATAATAAATAAAAATATCAACTACACTACATTGTTGCTACAACCAAACAAACATAGCCCAGGTGTTATTGAGGTTGCTAGTTCATATCCTACAGAAAATGTTACAAGCGAGTGTGGGATGCAAAACCTTGTTTCACTACATGCAAAAACAAATAAATAAATAAATAAATAAATAAGGAGAACGAGAAGAAAAGGAGACAAAAAAAAGGTATACCTCGTCAGCCTGAGGGAGAATTGCAACTGAGACAGCACTTGTATGCACCCGCCCTGACTTCTCTGTCACTGGCACTCTCTATTATAAAGAAAAACAGAAAGGTTTTTGAAAAAAAAATTTAATGTAATGTGCAACTTTACAAACTGTCAATATGTTGCATCTTAATCAAATGCACAACATGCACTATCCTGCTTAACTCCTAAGAAACGGTAACCTTTAGTTCCATCAACATCTGCTCTTCGTTACTTTCAAAAATACCAAACTGGCCTTGTCTTTTTTGCCCCCCTCATTTAGGGATACTTGTGCATATTGTATACCAAATGAAGTGCAGGATTACAAATTGTGCTTTGGACTGACTTTGTATGACAATCTTGTTTGGGATATAACATGATATTCCAAAATTTTGCGCAAACAAATACAGTTAAAGAAGCATTAGGCATTTACTGCAGTTAACAGGCAAATATTTGTAAGGACTACAACATCATGAATACCATGACAAAGCATTAGGCATTTACCGCTACAAAGCATTCATGTCCCTTTCTTCACTTTTTTTCCTTTAATATGAGCCTAAACTAGCTTTAAACTTCCTGCTGCTTCAGTGGTGAATATATTATTTAGCAGCTTTGCAGGGGAAAGATAGATAAAGGCTTTTCCAAATAGTAAAAGACCTGAACTCTGTGAATGCCGCTTTCAAACTTTAGTTTTCCATAAACACCACTTCCCGATATAGTTCCACTTGCTTCCTATTATTAAACCAGAATAATACAGATTAAAAAGGAGAAGCAATTTCCATTTAGCATGTGCTTATATTATCAGCTATTCCTCTCAACTAGTACCCTAATTTATGCATAAGATATGCATATGATATGTGCACATTAAGTATATGATGATACGTCAGGTGGCATATCCAATTCAATATATCATTTTAAATTTTCAACTGAAATGGCCTGCTGATATGCTTGGATACATGTGTCAGGTCCCACTAAATCATTTAACTGAGACCTTAAACAAGGCCCCAAGGCACAATCTCTACCTCCCGCACCTTCAACACTAACAAACAAGGGAGTTCATTTGCTAATTTAGCAAACATAAAATTTCTTACGAAAACCATAAAGTTTCTTTTAGGTCCCTCCCAAGTCAATAATCATTTAAAATGTAATTTTAAGCATAAAAAGATGGATATAAATATGTATGAACCAGTCAGTATACATTGTCTGTTTTCCCCAAATATTTAAGGTTCTTATACCAATTATTGTGAAACTGATTATTGTTCTGCTCTAATATTGATAGAAAAAGGTATCTCTGTGTGTCCTAGGCTTTTGAAAATTGCAGTGTCAGTATGTCCGTATCATAACATAGACAATACTTGCTACCATCATTACTGCTGCATAAGTTGGTGCCTGAGGCAGAAGAAACCTGCTACCTTGTATCCTTTCAAGTCAGACTCCATAACTTGAACAACATCAAATTTCCATCCGTTTTTCTGTGAGTATTTCTCATACCTGTCAAGCCAACATTATTACCAAATTGTTTACCTTCTCCTAAGGTTGAATGTTTACATAATGATTGATAAAAGCGGGGTTAGATTATGTTGGAAAAAGGAAAAGAATAGTTATTGTACATTTTGAAGATATCCATGGCAAATAGGGAAGCCTCTTCTCCTCCTGTGCCTATAAACAAAGAAATGTATAAAAAGAGAGGGAAAATTAACTCGTACAAATACTGTGGCATTTTGAAAAAGAGAGAATGAAAAAAGTAAAACCTGCTCGAACTTCAAGAATGCAACCCCTCTCATCGGCGTCATCTCTAGGAAGTAGAGATTTAAATAATTTGTGTTGAAGGCTGTTAAGTTGCTTGAGAGCTTGATTCAACTCGTCAGTGGCCATGTCGCGCAAGTCATTGTCTTCTTGAGGATTTGAGGCCATTGATTGCAGTTCATTCATCTCCTAAAACCAAGTGAAATCAATTATTTGTTTGCATCATATATTCTATGCTAACCTTGATATGTAATCCAAGAGAGGAGAAGAGATAAGGGTACCTGATTTTTGGCATGAAGGGAGTTAATGAGGTCGATGGTAGAGGCGAGCTTTCTTAATTCTTTGTTGGCAGAGGAGTAGTCTTCCGGAGAGGCGGCCGGCTGTCTTGGAGAAATGAATTAGAAAGAGAAAGAGAATTAATAAATTAGTAATTAAGAGGAGAGGAGAGGAGAGGTAAGTGATAATAAGTTAACTTACGTACGGAGTTGAGTTGAGCGAGAAGGGAGGAATGGCGGTGGCGGAGGGAGGAGATGCGCTGGTCCATGATTGCGACAAGGTGCGGAGCGAGGGGAGCGAGGAGCTGCTCTTCCTCATCCTCATCCTCGCCTTTCCTCGTACTCGAATGCAACAAACGACACCCGAGAAAGCGGTGGTGCGCCTGCAGGCTCTGCAGATGCCTCAGCGCCTGCAGCTGTAGCTTTCTCATTGCTCGTCCTCGGACGGATACGGCGACTGGACACTGGAGGGGAAGGCGCACAAGAGATGGCGACTGAGATGCGACTGAAACGACGATTGCAATTAGGAGTTGGCTTTGCTCGGACTCAGACTCTGACTCAGATCAACATCCACTGTTTCTGGCGAAGTGGGTTTCGTTAGGTGACTTAGGCCCTGCTCCAGAAAGGAGTAGCCGAGGTGAACTGGGAGAAGGTTAACTGACCATGCTCTGCCCAGTCATGTTAACCTGCTCCAAAACACTAAATTTTCTGGGTGAACCAGGGAGAACCAGAGAGAACCAGGAGAAATCTCATACAAAAGAATGAAAAAAGTGGAAAGTCGGTTCACCCCCAAATTTGGGGTGTACTGAGCTTCTTCTCCCTTCCTCTATCTTTCTTTCCCTTTCCCTTCTATCCTAAATTCTGGAGCAAAGCCTTAGGTCCATGAATTTCGGATTCAATTCAAAAACCCGTTAATCAAGCGCTCCGTCCAGATTCTGAATCGAACGGTTCTCATTGCCCATCGAACAAACTTTAGTTGGGTCCGTATCCTCTATTAGATCCGAGCCGTTAGATCTAATCTCGACGGTTAATAATTTTTCGGGCCTATCAATCTAGTTACATATACGGGGCTCCCTTAACCGTTGAGATTAGATCTAACGGTTCAGATCATAAATCGGCACTCTACCAACCTTTTAAGGTTAGCAGAGGATGTGATTCCACTTTAGTTGGCTACGCTACGCTTCAATAATCTTCTATCTGCTAATCTGCTAATACGTCCTATCCGTTTATTCAGATCCGATTAGATCAAGGCCTTGATTTGGTTTGTTTACCAATCGCATCTCCTCCCTCAAAACAAGTGCATCGATAAAAATATCAAGGCCTTCACCCTCTAAAACATCTGCTATTGAATGTTGAGTGATGCCTACCCGATGATCTGTGACTCGTCCCTGCGGGAAATTGTATGTCCTGATTCTATCTGATCTACCTCCACTTCTGATCTAACATATTCACAAACCAAATAAGCACATTTAGGAGTAAATTTTTTTTTAAAAAAAAGCGAGCCATGTTAGTGAACAAAGCCTCTTTTGAAACCTAACTACTACCCCACCCCTTTCTGAATAGTATAATTTTCTATTGAATCCAATTTAGAAGCAAATACCTCAAATCTATTAAACAGTGCTGAGATCTCGCCCCAAAGTAATGAAGATCTATTTTAGCTTCAAATTAAGCCATGTGCCCACTCAACAGTTTAACAATAAAGAAACAGAAGCACATGTATTTTTTGAACTTAGACCAAGTATGTCAATCCAACAAGTAATTAAGCACCGAAAACCAAGCGAGAACTGTATTAATAGCAATAGTAACTGACCAGATTGAACAAGCAACGAAATGCAGTGTTCCGATGCATGGACCTTATGAAGGTTAAAGAAAACAAGAATTAGTTTTAACCTGTTCAGATCCAAGCATTGATCGGTCCATGTGAAGTCTCACTCTCTCCAATTCATACAGCCTAGAACGCAGCACTTTAAGAGCTTTAGCCTTGTTCTGACAATAAAAATACAGCCACACAATTATACATGTCCACCTATATATTTGTTTTTTCCTAGTGACCTTTCTACCACTTCAATATTTCACATGGTTTAGAAAACCAAAAAGAGGAGCATTCTTTTCTCCAGGATATGGCATGGTTGTCATAATTACAGATTTTGCTCACATTTGTAGGGTGCGGTGCAACTAGCATTCTTGTTCATAGGTTATCAGTTAATGAACTTGATCGTTAGAACTAAATCTACTGTAATGACCAAAACATAGTCCGCTTCGCTTTCATACATATTGATAGAGTTTAAATCTATGTTACCCCGGTACATGGAAACATCAGCTATATCAATACCGGGTACGCACCAGCACGGTCAACGGTCAACGTGATGATATTAGTGTTTATGTCATTTATTTGTGTAAACTCCAAGCCTTAGCTAAACAAAATTATGTTATACACATTATATTTTATAATATAATATAATTATAGATCAATAAAATATTCAAATAACATATATATATCGCCGTACCCGTATATTGGAAATTTTTGAAAATTTTTATACCGCTATACCTGTATTCATGCAACATAGGTTTAAATTCAGGCTTAGAAATCAAATAAAAAAAATGTATTGCCACAAAGAAGAGCGTAATTAACCTGAACAAAGAATATGTATTTGATATTACCGACTATAAATGGAAGTCCACAGAGTACAAGATTAAATGATCTGGGTTCTGGGTTATTTAGTAAGAGCGTTGACTGCTGGGACAAATGATAAGGAAATTAATGCTTGCATCAGCTGGGGATAAGAATACAACTGGCTAAATTTGCAAATCTGACAACAAATCAGGCATAAAGTGCAAACAGGAAAAAAAAAGTAAGAATTAAAGAAAATAATTGTACCATGTACTCTAATCTTTCATCTTGAATTGCCACTGTGATTCCAGAAGGAATGTGTGTAACTCTAACAGCACATGTTTGTTGTATTCACTGACTGGCCACCGGAACCCCAGATATATACGTGTCTATTCTCAAATCTTCATTTCTCACTTGAACATCCACCTGCCAATTTTTTAAAATATAATAAATGAAAATATAAACTGCGCCACATTGTCGTTCCAACCGAACAAAAATAGCCAAGGTGTTGTTGAGGTTGCTAGTTCATGTCCTAGAGAAAATGTTACAACAAGCAAATATGGTGATGCGAAACCTTGTTTCACCACATGCATAAATAAATAAATAAATAAATAAATAAATAAGGAGAGCGAGAAGGAGGGGGGGAGGGGGGACAAAAAAAGGTATGCCTCATCAGCCTGAGGGAGAATTCCTACTGAGACAGCACTTGTATGCACCCACCCAGACTTCTCTGTCACCGGCACTCTCTCGTATATAAAAAAATGTTTTTGAAAAAGAAATAATGTAAGGTGCAGCTTTGCAAACTATCAATATGTTGCATGTTAATAAAATGCACAACAAGTACTATCCTACAAATAACTCCTAAGAAATGTTAAGTTTAGTTTCATCAACATCTGCTCCTAGTTACTTTTATAAGTACCAAAACTGGCCTTGTTTTTTTGTTCCCTGATAAAGGGATTACTTACACATATTGTATACTAAAGGAAATGGTGCAGAATTACAAATTGCGTTTTGGCACATTCTTGTTTGAGATATAACATGATATTCCAAAATTTTGCACAAACAAAATACAGTTAAAGATAAGCATTATGCATTTACCGCTGTTGAAAATCAAATACTTGCAACTTGTAAGGACTACAATATCATGAATAATGCTACAAAGCATTCATGTCCCTTTCTTCACTTTTTTTTTTCCTTTAATATGAGTCTAAACTAGCTTTTTAAACTTCCTGCTGCTTCAATGGACTAAGATAGCTAAAGGCTTTTCCAAATAGTAATAGACCTGAACTCTGTGAATGGCTGAATGCTTTTTTCATACTTTAGTTTCCCATATACACCAGTTCCCGATATAGTTCCACTTGCTTCCTATTATTAAACCAGAATAACACAGATTAAAAAGGATGAGCAATTTCATTTAGCATGCACTTATATTACCAGCTATGCCCCTCTACTAGTACCCGTAAGTTATGCATAGATATGCATATAATATGTGTACGTTGCTGAAATGGCCTGCCAGTATGCTTGGATACATGTATCAGGTACAAATAAATCATTTAGCAGAGACCTTAAACAAGGCCCGAAGGCACAGTCTCTACCATCCGCACCTTAAACATTAATATACAAGGGAGTCCATTCTCTAATTTAGCAAACATAAAAAAGGGTAACTAAATGTGGTAGCTGATGCCATCCATTCCCTATGAAAACTATCAAGTTTCTTTTAAGCCCCTGTGTGATTCAACCAATTAATCTCCTGTGGGGGTATCAGTTACTCTGTATCCCTTTAAATTGAAACCGCTACCAAATTGGTGCCTGAGGCAGAAGAAAACCACTACCTTGTATCCTTTCAAATCAGACTCCATAACTTGAATAACATCAAATTTCCATCCATTTTTATGTGAGTATTTCTCGTACCTGTAAAGTCAACATTATTACCAAATTGAAATTGATTTCCTTCTCCTAAGGTTGAATATTTAAATAGTGATTGATGGATGGGGGGGTTAGATGATGTTGGAAAAAGGAAAAAGGAATAGTTATTGTTGTACATTTTGAAGATATCCATGGCAAACAGGGAAGCCTCTTCTCCTCCTGTGCCCGTAAACAAAGAAATGGACAAGTTAAAGCAATACATATACATAAAAAAGAGAGAGAAAATTAACTCGTACTAGTTACTAGTAATAAGGCATTTTGAAAAAGAGAAAATGAGAAAAGTAAAGCCTGCTTGAACTTGGAGAATGCAACCCCTCTTGTCGGTGTCATTGTCTTCTTGACAATTTGAGGCCATTGATTGCAGTTCATTTATCTCCTAAAAGCAAGTGAAATCAACTATATTTTGGACATCATATATTTCATTTTATGCTATCCTTGATATGTAATAGAAGAGAAGCGAAGAGGTAAGGGTGCCTCAATGACGTCGAGGGCAGAGATGAGCTTTCCATATTCTTTGCTCAATTTGGTGCGGTCTTCAGGAAATTCTTTGAGAATTGAATTAGAATGACGAATTCAATTAGCAATGATAAGAGAAGAGGACTAGAGGACTAGAGGAGGGGTAAGAGGGTGTTACATACGGTTGTAGCGGCATAGGCGGTGGTTGAGGGAGGAGATGCGCTGCCGAATGATTGCGACGAGGTGCGCTGCTGAAATTGAATTCTTTGTTCTATGCTCTTCCTCTGCCTCTTTCTCTTTCTCATTGTCATCCCTCCTCGTCGTCGAAGACAACAAACGACGAACAAGGTTCGTGTTGCTCTTTGTCTTTGGGCACCGGAGGCCATGGTGCGGCTGCAGCTGCACCAGATGCCTCATCGTCAGTGCCTGCAGCTGCAGCTTTCTCATTGCTCTGACGACTCAGGAGAAAGGTTTAGGGTTTAACGAGAGCGAGAGAGAGAGATCGACGCGGGAATACAATGAACTGTGGGTTTCTCGCGAAGGAAATGAAATGTTTCGACTAAAAAAAAAACCGATCCGGGTTTGGGCAATGAAATGAATTCGGATTCGATTAAAAAAACCGTTAATCAATCGCTCCGTGAAGATTCTGCATCGAACGGTTCACATTGCTCAGGACACTTTAGTTCGCAGTACACTTTTTAGTTTTACACTGATACACACCTCTTTTAAAGGAAAAGACAAAACTAATCTTCATTTGATGGTTTCGATGGCCGATGGGGAAATAATTGCGGGTATTTTAGTCTTTTCACGTAGAAACAGGAGTGTTTGGCAAAAAAGGGGCGTGTCCTGAATGTCGGCGGATCCGTTTATTCGGATCCAAATTAGATCGAAGCCTTTGGTTTTGTTTAGTTCTTCTCCTCCTCCGAAACCGAAACCGAAACCAGTCCTCCTCTCCAAAAGAGCGCTCGCTAAAACCCTACTTGTAGATTGCTCGAACCTGAGAAAGAGACAGACAACGACAATGGAGGATGAGAACACAGGCCCGTTCCGACGAACCTCGAGCCGTACCCGGAAGATGGCCACAAAGATGTCCGCTGCTCTCGCCAACACTGACAACCGCACTCAGGTTTTAATCGCTTGCCCCTTTTTACTTGGAAAGGCTGTCTTAGTTTCTCATAGGTTTGTCCCTTCTCACATTTTCATCTTCCTAGTATTTTGAGATGTTTAATGTTTCTCTTTCCCCCAATTGTATGAAAAACAGGCTGCTCTGGCACGCTTGGAGGCATTAGAAAGCGACAATGCCGGGCCTGAGGTTCTAGAGGTTAATGATGATGAGTATGATTCCATGGACGATGATGATCAAGGTTCTTTATTTCATAATCTCATATATTATTCAACTCTCAGGTTTGTCTCAATATTAGCCAGCTTGTGCAGTTACTAGCTGCTATATTATGCAATTACTATGGACGCGAGATGGAAATTTAGAATTTTGACAGTTTTCTTGTAGGCAAATGTGACACAATTGGTAATGTCAATGTTACCAACTCATGCATATAAGTAAGCTGAAATTTAGCTCCAGATCAGATTGTACTCAATTTTTGTTTTATAGAAAAAACTCTAAAATAGTTTCTGCTTGGTACCAGGCTGTATTCTTGGTATGAACCTTATTGTACTGGTAACATCCTTTACTGTATGTTGGACTGGTAAAAGTCCAATTCCTTCAATCTGATGGGTCATATCCTTTTTTTTTCCAGTTTTGTCGCAGTTGATGTATTGATATTATCCTATACTATATAGCCTGTGTTTGTTTGTTTATTTATTCATTGTAATTTTAGTGTATGCTCAAAAGAAGCAAGCGAAGGGCACAAAAAGGAAAACAAGACAAGCTAAGGCATTAGAAAATGCCAAAAAGGCTCCTAGATCTTTCATGGAAGTACTAAATGAGGTAAACCATGCTGGAAATTAACATTTTCTAGTTGATTTAGAACTCGGACATATTGTATGGTTTCCAGTTGATGCTCGATGAAATTAGCTCTCCTGCCCAGTTTAATTAATTTTATGTCTCATTACTTGTGCATTGGATAAGATGCCTTAGCATTTACATGCAGCTGTACTTTAGTACTCATCAGCTTTTCAGATATGGTTATTGCATCCCTTCGTTGTGTCGAGTCTAGTTCTTTTATGCTTAAATTTCATTTTTTTTTTTTAAATCTTGCTGTAAACAACAATAGGCCAATCTAGAGTCATTGCCTCCACATGTTCCCTCCTACCTGCGAGCTGCAGTGGGCCCTCCTACAGCTGCGTCTCGCCGACACTTTTGCACTGTTTGTGGAAACATAGCAAACTACACTTGTGTGAGATGTGGCGTTAGATTTTGTTCATGTAGGTGTCAGGTGATACATAATGATACTCGTTGTCTCAAGTTCATAGCTTGACTAGGTAGATCAGCATATTTTGCCTCTTGTATATTTTAACATGACATTGAGTGAAAAGATTGAATTTCACATTGTTATTATTTTCTTATCTCTTATTGTTAATTCTAAACTTGCATCTGTTATTTTTGAACTTTTCTGTCTTGGGCACCTTTAGCTTTCTGTATATACAAAATTTAATTTGTTTCAAGTTTGGATTTTCTTCTTTTCAATGAACTGCAATAAAATGAGATCCAAGATTTCAGCTTTTCATCTTATAATGAATTAATGGTTTTTAAACCAATGTTTGTGCAAATTCTTTCACTTCGTTCATATTGATAATGTTTGCAAATTCATAGAATTGCAGTTTAACTGGTGACATTTGGCACAGAGATCCTGAACTCTTAAATATATACTGCCTTATTGCAGAATAAATGATCAATCTTATATTATTGTTATTACAGAATCAAATGTAGGCTACAAAAAAATACACTTGCATCAATCATCAATCTCTAAACTTGTCCATGTATCCAATAACCAAAACCAATAGCAACAATTGTGTCACGAATTCAACATAATTGGAAAATCAAGTACAACACTAACTCTATGTACCTTCTTTCGTGATTATTTTATTTCTCATGAGTTCATCTGTAAATCAACAAAGGGGAAGATCATTAGGAGGTGGCTCCAAGGTTTCCAGCTCACCTATTCCATCTTCTACTGAGAATACCATGGCAAGACCCCATGTGATGTGCACATCCAAATGGCAATGCATGAGCCATGCACCTGGGTTATCTGCCACCCATCGAATAACTGCCCAACCATTAACTGGCACAGTAACAGTGTTCCTCAAAGGTGGGTCAACTAGGTTAAATTTCTTTGTATCCTTGTGGGGGTTGAAGTTACCAAACCCTTGTCCCAAGATGTAGAAATCATTCCCATGAAGGTGTATAGGATGGCTTTCAGCAGCGAATATACTAGTTCCTTGCAAGACCACTTGCACCACCGACCCATATTTCAACTTGTAAACTTTCGTACCAGGAACTGGCTGCCATAGGCTGCGGCTCACGTTTTGTGCAGTGTAATCAAACTGCACTGGTGGGACTGCAGGGAAATCTGTGGTAAAGACACCTGGGATTCTGTGGTAGTGTGCTTGGAGTATGGAGAAATTTGATGGCAGAACAAAGGAAACATTGTTTATGCTAGCCGTGAAACGGGTCCCATTGGGCCCACCACACTTCTGTCCAGGCTGGCAGTTGAACAGCCCCAAGCCCACAGTGAAAAAGAGATTTTCATTAACTGGCTCGGGCAGCTTGACAGTTTCTAGGCTCCTAAAACTCTCAGCAAATTTTGTGGCAGTGGGAGTATCATTAAAAGCAGGAAGCTTAGGAAATGCTGGCGATTTACTGTTTTTGCCCCATTTAGTTGTTTCGGTATCATAATCTATGATAGCAGTGGTGGTGGTATTGTCAAAGGGGACACCTTGGGCACTGGAGTAGGCTTGGGCTGCCAGGTAATAGCTGCCCTTATTCTTGTCAAAGGTGACCAGGACGTCAGTGGTCTGGCCAGGGCCCAGCATGAGAACTGAGGTTTCGAAAGGTTTGTCATATGATGCATCGGCCCCCACGACAGTCATCTTGTGTTTGGCAATGGCGACGAATAGCTCAGTATTTAAGGCTGCATTGATGAACCGAAGGAGGTTGGTTTCACCTGACTTCACTGGAAATACTGTTGTATCTGTTCAAACACAAAAGAACCAAAGTGTTAATTACATTAAATAATCAGCTGAAAATAAGGTTTGTTCAAAATCAGTAAGAGGCTAGAATGAACCTGAAAGCATCTAGCTCTTAAGTAAATAAACTGTCTGCCTTTGTAGCTTACATTTTAAATCACTACCTACCTCGCATATTTGTTATCCCTAAAACTGCCTAATTTTCTAGCAATAAATGATGGATTGTCTTACTTTAAACAACTACTATATTTATTTCTTTTTTCTTTTACAAAAAATAAAATTGTAAGACAGCTGGTCTGCATAATGTGTATCAATTGGTGCTTGTGATCCGCATGGAAACAAAAAAATTTTGAATTGAACCAAATCACCTTTGCTAGAGCAATTATAAAAATCTCCAGGTTGTCCATTAATGGTGAATGCATCAGAAGTATCCGGAGCTGCTCCGAACCGGGTTGCATTTCTGACAACATCAATAGGATTACGGTCCCACCACTCTCCTGCAATAATGGTATAAGAATATATGGTTATCACAATCACAATCACATCACATAATTGAACTGCTGTACATTGGTACCAACCACCCTTATAAACTGTTCTACATCAAGATATTTATTTGGTTGAACAGAATCAACTACGAGATGTTTCTTTCTAGTATGGAAGTTACTTGCGATATACTGGGACATGTAATATACGGGAACTCCTGTAATATATACTTTCAGTTAAAAGTTCTCAAGTATGACAACCTTTCCTTTTTTTTTTCATGTTGTTGGTATCTTAATAGAAACCTAAAAATAGCAAATGTCTTTTTGTTTCTGTATAATTTTCTGGGAAGTGCACTTTTTTGAGTTTCCATTTGCATGCAACCATGTCATTACATGTTCCTATTAACTGCATGTAAGTTGAAGAACACTAAAATGCTTTCCAGACAGGGGGCCAGTTTCATCGGATACATTCAATTTGTCTGGTTGTTAGGTCTCAAATTGTCTTCTCATCTTTTTCACGTTCACTTTTCGTTTCCACTTAATGTTTTACTTTACCATTTAGAAAATAATACTTTCACTCTTTTTACTTTGTCCTTTCTTTGTGCGTCTTTTGTACAAAATAGGCAGATTTCTTCATATGCATCCCCTAAAAATCTAAGAAAAGCAACATCTTCTGTACCCAACAAATATTTCTAGATAAAGCAGACATTTCTACTGAAATATCATAGATCGATCTAACAAGCAAAGAAGTGTGTTTTTCCCGTGTTTTTTAGTTTGACAAGTGTTTATATGAACTCAATCGTATGTTTCGGGTTAATAATTTAAAACCTTTCACGTGCAAGCATTGTCAAAAAGATTCTATAGTTTGTATAGTGTGCATGCATTGTTGACATTGAAATTACATTGCTGTTTATAAAAACCGAACCGAAGTAATAAGTTAATGTTAGCAACTAATATTATATTCACATCAAATGAGAATTCTTAAAAGGAATCTACGGTAATATTGATAACATATTTTATTTCTTTCAAAATTCAGAGACAGAATGTCAAAATTAAACTTCCTGCTGCTGGTTGATATATGAAAAAAGATTATCTGTAAGTGTTTAGAACCCTGTATACGTTTCCCTTGCTCCTAGTTAAGAAAAACCTTTTCTACTAATCAACTTTTTGGTTTAAAGAGCTTTTAGGCTTGAAAAGACATAATCAAGAAAAGACAGTCATGTGATCCTTCCATGTCATTGAGATTAATTAGTTAGATAGAGAAAATTTTGTTCCAGAAAGGAGAGACAAATTTGAAAATTGTCAAATTATTTTGAAAACAATATTAAACCTGGCCCCCTAGTCTTCTCTAATTAAAATGACTTTTTGAAAGTTAAAATAGAACAACTAATTTATGAAACCATGCTCCAAAATATACAATCATTTTGCAACCCATGCACGCTAGTAAAGTGGTAATGCAAAGTTATTAACTTTTGTAGGACCAATTATGAACTAAAAATGCATGGCGTTGGGTCATATATACGTTTTGATCCACCACAAGCTTTTTCCTTAATAGGGTCGCCAACTTATGATGTACACAATTCACAATTGGAGTTGTTTTTTCGCTAACTTGACTCCTTGAGTGAAAGGTTGCATGTTCGAAACCCGGCTTGGAGGGAGGGGAGGGAGGATCTTTCATAGACATTTAATTTAAAAATAAGTTATGTGGCTTAGACCTCCAATTTATCTTAAAAAAACAAAAAAATTTAGTACTGGTAGTGCTAAATTGAATTTTCATTGACCGATACCAATTAATCAACAAAATTTCATTAGGTGCAGAGAAGGCTAAGTTTGCTAGTTAGAATATGTGTTTCAACAAGTACTTCATTAATTGGAGCAATTTAACCATGTTGCGTTTGGATGTATGGATCCAATAATTTCCAACCACTAATTAACTAAAACTATGTGGGGTCATTTATAGATATAGCCTAGCTTTCATGACATGATACATTTGCATGCCAATACTAACCGAACCTACCTAATGTATGGAATATATAGATTGATTAAAAACAAATAAATATGGCCCCAGCTAAAGTTTATTAAAAATATATATAATTTTATAGGTTTTTTAAAGTAGAGCTAATAATTGATACGACCTTTTGTACAGCATGCTACCACCACCGTCGGTCGATCACGTACTAAATTAAGAAAGAATGATTTCATGTTTCTTTTTTTTTTAAAAAAAAAAAGACTTCTATTAATCAAACATTAATCATCCTTGAGTTGTATCCAGTTTTTTGTTATTTTATTGAAACATGGGGGTTGCTAGTGTCAAACATATAGGATACGTACACTTGTCCAACGCGATGAAATTTTAATTTTTAAAATTGAAATGGCCGATCCAAACCGCACAAAATGTTCTGTGTTATAAAATCTTCATGGAGACCAAATTTTATATTTTTTCAAATTTTTTTTACTATTTTTTTGGAATTTTTCAATATGCTCAATCTAAAAAGTTCTGAACCCTTCAATTTTGAAAATTCGAAAAAAATAGTTAGAAAATATGAAAAAATATAAAATTTGATTATCAAAGATATTTTAAAATAGAGATCATATTGAGCGATTTGGATCGACCGTTTGAAATTTTAATGTGCTACGTTTGGATCGTGTTTGACGTCCTATATGTTTGATTCTAGCATTACTCTTGAAACATTCTTTTACCATAAAGACTATTCACTCGAGACGTCATCTATATCTATATTATTTATTTATTTTTATTATTTATTTATTTTATATATTAAAACCCGTGATTTTTTTTCTTCTATTTTCAGCCGCTTTTTTGCATTTTTTTTTATTGTTGACTGCTTTTTCCAACTAAAACAGTAGAGAGAAGTCAATAATATAGTTTTCTATTTATGGTTAAAAATAATTTCTTATTTTTACATATTCTATAATTAAAAATATTTTGTTATCTTTTTTGGTTAAATATAATAAAAATAGCCGTACCAATTACTATTTACTTTATTTAAAAATTAAATATATTTGGAAATCATATTGAATTATTTTCATCTAAAAAAACATATCGCAGCGAAGTTACGACTGTCTTGCCTAGTCTAAATTATTTTGCAAAAAGGGAATTTTAGTGAGAGAGAGATGTACCTAGAAGGATTGGGATTTCTCTATCAGGTTTTTTGAAAGGATAGTCACCCTTAGGATGTATTATTAGTGCACCATAAACTGTTGCCCGAAGCCATGAACTATGCGCGTGCCACCAGAGAGTACCAATCTGACCTAGTACCGTGAACCGGTACGTGTAGCTCTCACCAGGTCGGATCGGGCACTGTGTCACGAACTCAGGTCCGTCAGCCCATGCAGTTCTAAACTGCCGAACCCCATGCCTGTGAAGAAAATTTGTTGTGGGAATGTTTATTATTATTATTATTTTTTTTTTGGGGGGGGGGGGTTCGAAAAAGTATTGAACAAATGATTAGTGCCGACAATGAGCACATAACAATAGGTTGCTTTTACGAGGCATATGTACATCCATATATATCAACGTACATTTCACTATTGAAATGAACAAGGACTACAACTATTTTATGGTTTGTTATATTATGTTATTTATTATCAACCAAGTAGATCTAAAATGCAATGTCATCCATGTTATGTGCACATTTTATTTATATTTTGTAAATAGGTAAGTGAAAAGATTTAACAACTGTACGCATTGCCAATGCATGCATGTAGTGATGTAGAAGATGATCCAAAGTATGCATACTAGTAGGTAAAATTTTGCAAAGCATATAATATTGGTGATAATATAATATTGATTTGAATTCATCAGTCTATTCATCATTAATTGTTGACATCTCTAGTACATTTAGGTACAAATTTGCCATATTTATCGAACACTACTCTTAAAGGGGCCGGGTATGTGATGTATCATATATGCATTCGAGTAGTCTAGTTATTACTTCCATGGACGTATATATATGATGTAGAATATAGATGATAATAGGATATGTACTACCAGTGGATGGTGACATTGTATATTGCTTTGTTGGTAACCTTGACCTCAAGAGTATCACCATCAGTGACCTCTAATGTGGGACCAGGAAATTGACCATTCACAAAGATTCTATTATGCGCCTTGCACAGCCTCTTCACTGGCGATTCTTGCACCTGATCCATTAAAAATACAAACAATCACTAATAAGTTATACATTTTGTAAGCATAAAGAAACAGGCAAGGCTTAGTTACGCACTATAAAGCTTGAAATATAACCATATAAAAGAACCAAGTTTTTTGTTTGAATGAAAAATGGTGGTTTGGTCTCAATTGAGAAAGATGATAAAATGTAAATGTGATAATATAAAAACTGATTGACAAGAAATAATTGTTTTGAGAATTATAGCTAGCTAGAAAAGAACATACAACGAACTCATGGTAATGGTACTCTCCATAGATGTGTGCAAAGAGGTGAGAAAGCCAAAGGAGGAAAAAGAGACAATGTGGTTTCATGACAATGCTCGAGAAAGCCTCCATTATTTTATCAAGACTTTAATTTAAACAAAAGCCTTGACAAGGAATGTCTTTAAGTTTGTGGTGTGTATATTTTGTTGTGCAATGGAAATGTTTGATCATGGTCCCCTTATATATATGCGTGTGAAGGCCTGATAGGTTGTTTAGGGGATTAGGTTTTGGTTTGTGGTGAATTGTTCATTATTATTTAATTGTTTTTTACCGAAGCAATATGCCCAAGTCTATGTGGACTCACATGTACGACTCAAAAAAATTCGGTGCAACGACTGAGTATCTAACTTTATTGGAGACTAGTGATGGCTTCATAATGCGTTTTACACAAGGCTTTTTATGAGACGAAACACCAAAGGATACCACAACTTTTAATTATGAAACTTTTTTCATCGGCTCATGGCAAACATTCAGCCGCAAAACATATATGTGAAAAATGCAAGAGAGGTATCACGTATTTACAAGGTAGTGGCTGCATAGTTATTGAGTTAGCTGACGATCGATCTGAGTTTACGAACGAGAACAAAGAACTAATTGCCTTCTTTAATTTTTTTTTAGGACAAAAACACTGATTCTTTCGACTCCACGATAGAATATGGTTAACATTTTTCTTAGAGACGAGAGCTTTTAATTGATAAACTTAGTAAATAACATATTAATTGAATGCAATTAATTTACTCTAATGTGTATTGTGTTATATATTATATTAAAATTATGAGGGAGAAAAGAGATATCATTTACTAAAGTTATGATGTAGAAAAGAGAGATTATTTGGGACCGCAAATGCTTGATCATGTCTTTCTAGCTTGTTGCCAAATCTTTGGAACGTAGTTTTAAAATATTCTAAAACAATTTAAAGAGGTGGCAAAACTTTTATAAATTGAAAGAAAATATTAGCATCCTTTATATATATATTATGTTTCGAGAAACTTGGTAGTAGACTAGCATCCTTTATACATGTGTAATTGTGCATATAACTATATATGATGTTGATGCCATTGCAAGAAAATAATGGCGCCGTAAAAAAAAAAGAAAAAGGAAAAAAAAAACTCAAGTATGTATTTTGCACTGCAGAAAATTGGACTCATATACTAGGCCACGATATAAGAGGTGATGTCCTAGGCTCCGTTTGGATAGGTGTGGGAAAAAGGGAAGAAGGGAAGAAATGAGAAAAAGTATTGGGAAGTGTATAACTTTATGAAAAGTTTGGATTGTTTAATAATAAATTTGGATCCTTCTTCCCTTATTCTCTTCTTCCTACCCCAATCCAAGCACTGCCCTTGAGAAGATGCATTGCAGCAAAAAGTATTAAGAACATAAAGATAAAAATACATATTATGATAAATTGGGGGTCAATTATTTCAACTAAGTAAAATTTAAATATCCATAAATGGCATCTCTTTCGGTCGGGTTTCAAGCCCATGACCTTTCACTCAAAATACGTTCTCATTTATTATCGAACCAATGGTTCTTTATTTCTCGTTTTTTCTTATATAAATATGTGGGTCAATTTTTTTCAAATTTAATTAGGCATCAAGTAATTTTTGTTTTCAGCTTTTAAACATTGCATCTCTTTGCAATCAATTAGCTTTGTCTTTGGTTAACTTTGATTCTCGGATAGACGTACGTGTTGCTAATTTCTATAACCAGTCACTTGGTTTGGCCACAAAAGATCAGGAATGCTTTCTTAGTGTAAAATGCTATACAGAAAAGATGATATCTAATCTGTTTTGCATGAAGCCTCCAAGAAACAATGGTCCCGTAGAAAATGGAGAAGGAGATTTTCTCTACAAGCCTTTTTGACTATTTTGAAGCCCTAGAGGTCAATAGCTTTGGTAGCACCAATCAATTAATTTCTCTCTACCAATGCTTGCTTAGTCTTCCCTTCTAGTTAAGAGTTGTTGGATTTTGGTGTTGAACCTTTTCCTTGTTTACCTTTTCTATAGAGTATAGACTATAGTATAACATATAGTGGTATAGATTTCAAAATGGACTAGTCGAAAGTCAAGTGTAGTCGAAAATAGAAGAAGTTATTATTCTACAACTACTAACTGTTGATTATAGTTTCTAGGAAAAAGAATAATTATGACAATATTGCAATTTGCAAACCAATGTACGTATATATATACATTTCGCATATCTTAGTAGTAAGATTATGTTCTATTGAAGTACATACCTTAATTTGTTCAGTTTTATTTCTTGAAATGGAATAAACGTAAGAAGTTATTTTCATTTCAAAATCTATAATGTATGCTTCAGTTGCAACCTATCTAAATACAGCAATACAGCTACCGCACTATCATTGCAATTAACGTAAACATGTTCAGTGACTTAAATTGGAAAAAAGCTATAATTTGTGCCTTCCCTTTATAGAAGTTTTCTTGTTTATTAAGAAATTAAGTGTTTGAATTATAAATTAGTCAATGCTATATACTAGCAAGTGAGATGTCACCCTCAATTGAACGTAATTTTTTTAAAAAAAAAAACGATCTCACGTGATCAAGTAGATTTGTATATATGAGTAAATCAAATAAAGTACGTGCATGGCTTAATTTTTATTTACTACTTCCGTTATGCCCCCAATGTTGTAATGTCTCTTGAGTCTTGATATATTAATTTAACACTTTTTTATCCTTCTTATCTACGGTTGCGTTTGGATCGTTGGAAGTAGACCTGTCAAACGTGTGCGGTGGCAACGGAACAGGACGTTCCGTTTGCCGTGCCACTAACGAAACGACACAATTTCAGCGTTTCGTTTGCCGTTTCATTTACCATTTCGTTAAACGGCTTGTACAAAATACACCATTTCAATAAACGGCATGTGCTATTCCGTTCCACTATCCATTTCGTTTGCCGTTCCATTATCAAAACGGCATGTTTCGCGCTGCCATTAACCGTTCCGTTTTTGCTTAACGTCACGGCATAATGGTCTAACGTGTGCCGTTGACAGCCCTAGTTGGAAGAAAGAAGAAGAAGAAGGAAGAAGAAGAAAAAAAATTATAAATAATCCAAACTCTTCACAAAGTTACACACTTTCCAATACTTTTTCCTACTTCTTCCCTTCTTCCCTTCTTCCCACACCTATCCAAACGGAGCCTACAGCTTCGCTGGCGGCGACCCAATCCCTTCGCAGAATTACTATTACCTTCCTAGCCCTAGTGCTAACATAATTATGTTTTTCTCGAAGAAAATTAATTTGTGGGGTTTGAACAATTAAAATCAAAATTTTCAAGCATAAAAAACCAACACAAATAATAAGAACTAGTAGTTTAAGCTAAAATTTTTCCACAACTTAAAATTTTACATAAAATAAATTTTAGATCATAACTAAAAAATTTTACATAAATCACTTAATTAGCATAAAATAAATTTTAGATAACTTTATTTAATATTAAGACATTTAAATTAAATAATCTAACAGCAAGTAAACATTAAGCTTTCTAAATCACTTCCGTTTTCTTTAAAATCTCAAGGATTCACTTTTTGTGTCGTCAAAATCTATCTCGTGTGTCTTTAATTAGCATTCATGTTGTATGACTTAACATTTAGTCTATACGGTTGATTAATATCCAACTTGTGAGATCTCCTTTTGCATGTCTTAAGATATAATTTATTATGTGTTAGTATTTTTCACTCTTGTTAACTCACAAAGAGTTAGAAGCTAATTGATATCCGTCGATAATTATCTGAAGCGTTTAAGAAGTCATCAGATCACGAAGGAAAGAGATTATTTTAAAGTGTTCCCTTAGTTAAATATATACGAAGAATTTCTTGGACAAGGTATATTGGTATTTAACCACTCTGAGTGTTAAATGTTTTTCTTAAAAAATAGCATTAGAGGCAATTTTATTGCCTTAATTAATTAACTGCTTTGAATAGAATATTAATTCCAAACTATTTTTAATCCTAAGGACCAAAACAAAATTATCAGAACTTAGGAGATGCAATTTAGTTTTTCCATTAGAGAGCACAAAAGCTGAAAAGGTATCCTCGGTATAGGAGGAGTGAATTTGATTTAGTGGGGTAGCATGATTTGGTTTCGTAATTAATTAATTGATTTATGCATAGCACGGAATAGCTGTTCAAAAAGAAAAAGGAAAAAAGCATTATGTACCCAAATCTATCATTTCATGGGACCTGAGGGTTTTGTTATGACTGGCTCATAATTTAACATGCCAAAATTAAAAAGGTCGCTGTCGCTGAAAAACCGGAAATAGATTTGAAAATATATGTTTTTTCAACTATATTATGTTTTGAAATGATTCAACAAATAATAATGTTATTGGTGCATACTGCACACCCTTATAATTAATCATTCTTTTCTTCACGCCTTTTCGTCATAAAGGAGGCTGCATTTCTTTTTTTTTTTCCAGAATAAATGGATCTGGAGTTCTGGACGTAGAAGAGAATGTCATATAGGAAAATAAATAAATTAAAAAATTGTTGCGTCAATGAAAAAGGCGACGGCTCAGCAGTTTGGATTCTCACACGGTGCAATAAAAATAAAATATGCTCACACTACAGGCAGTTAACATTTTAAATAAGAGAAAATATATCGTGCATACTAATGTACGGAAGCTTCGATGCATACTGATTCGAATTCTTAGACCTACTTCAAAATGATCGATTCAAACCATCCAATATGATCTCCTTGTTATAATCTCCTTTCCGACCAAATTTTACATTTTTTTATATTTTTAAGTTTTTTTTTCGGATTTTTTAAAAGCTGCTATTTTTGAACGGTTCAGAAAAAACTAGATTAGCGATTTCTTTAAAATTTGAAAAAAATACTTAAAAATTTAGAAAAAATATAAAATTTGGTCAGTAAGAAGATTATAACAAGGAGATCATATTGGGCGGTTTGGATCGGTCATTTTGAAACAGATCCAAGAATTCGGATCAGTATGCACCGAAGTTTCCGTACATTAATTAGTATGCACGATATGTTTTCTCTTAATTATATCCTCTCAAAAAACAATTAAATAAAGAGAAGTTTAACATCAGAAAAGGGGGGGGGGGGGGGAATCACACGAATAAACAAAAGGGACTGTGCGGTGCCACCTTAAGGACAGAATTATTATGGGGTCAATCTCTTAGATAATGATATCGTTAAGGTAGGTAACGATTTATTAATCGTTCAAATTAATATATAATTGTTGTTGCTGTTGTTTTATCATCAAGCGTTCTCTGTCAATGGAAGGTATGTAGAGGTTAAATAAGGGGAAAGAAAAACAGTTACAAATTAATATACTGACAATGTGTGTGCTAAAAACCTCAAACATTTGGTTTAAGTAATCAAACATTCCGTTTGTATTCATCTTAAAAAAAGAATTTGATCAAAAAATAAAATAAAAATATTAGATTTTTCCTTTTGACTGGAATGGATTTCATAGTCGATTTTCTCATTTTTAGTAATTGAATTGAGATTTTTTTTGTTTTCCCTCAAATGATTTTTATAATTTTATGTCGTTATTTTAACACCCATGGCTTCGCAAGCACCGCGCTTGGTGTCCGTGAATTGCAGTCACAACACAGCTTAAATAATTACATCATGTGTTGCGCTTGAAAGCATGTCGAATTGGACAAGGTTCAACACGTTCAAAGATACAACATGTTGACGTATGGTTCTAGACATGCTGAGACTTTTGTCTTTTTTTTAATATATATATATATTGTTAGTGCTAAAAGTATATAAATATAAAAAGGAATTTTGACAAAATAGTAAAAATGAAAATTCGTGGGATATTAACTGTATTAAAAAAGAAACTAATGATTCCCAATTTTTTTATTTGCTCTGATTTTTTAAGTTATTTTCCATTTGTTTACTTTTTTTATCCTCCTTTCTCATAATTATGTGCACATTAGAATTAATTTATGTTATTTCTTTCTTTCTTCAAATTTTCAAAATTATTTTAACGTTTGTTCAAAGTTTAGGAAAATATATTTTATAGAAAAAGATATATTATCATATTATGCACATACTATGTGCCATGCGGTATTTTAACACGAAACATACGAGCTGAAATACGTCAGAAAATGTTGTCCAAAACATACATGGCATGCCTTGTCAAACGTAGACATGCAAAATTTAATTCCTTACATAATGATATAATATTTTTTTAAGATAAATTGGGACTAAGTCATTCAACTTATTTTTTTATTAAATGTCTATAAAAGACCCTCTGACTAAATTTCGAACATGCGATCTTTCACTTAAGATACATTGCTTTTAAAGATTCAAACTGCTGCCCAATATTCAAGGAAAAAGTATGTTAAAGCAGTTTGGCAGAGACCTGTACTTGCCAAAAGCACGTATTTTTGTAGTCCTTTTTTCATTCGCCTTTTGCCTTGTCCATTTAATACACCTCTAATTTAGGGGTATTTTCTTTTTGGGGACAGCATGAGGGTCAATTTCTCTCATCTGTCTGATGTAGTCCATTCATTGATCGGATAAAAATCAATATTCTAGGTAGCTTGTATTTAATTGTTTGGCTTATTTTGTATATATTACCTTTTTCCTTGTCAAATGTAGCAGCAAAAATAAGCAAAACAACAAAAAGGAAGCAACCTTTGCTTGTTAAGTATGCATGAATATTTTTAAACTATTATTTAGAGGTAGATGTTGCTTTTATTTAAGACGCATGAATATTTTAAACTAATGTGTTAGAGGTAGATATCGCTTTCATTTAAGTGTTTTTAGTTGGTGAGTGTTTTGATATTAAATTACAGCACAAGTTTGTTATACCTTCACATCAATCTTTCCATTTTGGTATAGTTGGTTGTTACATGAATGTCTGTTAGCTCATCCAGCCATGGCACACTGTATACTATAATATAAATACTGCAAAAAGCAAATCACTATTATATGTACTTTTTCAATAAAATAAACATTCATAACCCAACAAAACAGAGACCGCCAAATGTCAGATGCACCCCCAGAACAAATGAAACATTCTAAAATTTCATATATTTGTACTCATGAGAAATCTCTGTATAATTTATTAAGAAACAAAGAGATAATTTGGGTCTCTTGTTATTAACCCTTTCACACTTTCAGTGTTCGAAGAATATACAACATCTCAGATTCTCAGATTCTCAGATTGCAATAGTAGAATTGTAGAAATAGTGCTTTCGGCTTTCGAAAAAGAGCGAGAAAAAAAGCTAGCTGGTGTCCTTGGTAACTTTTTCAAAACAAGGACAGACAATTCCTTTGATTTACTCTATGTACGGATACGCTTAACAGTTGATATTTGTAATAGTAACAGTCTAAAACAAGCATGAGTAGGTGTAGCTCATTAGCTCGAATCATCATCTTAAGAGAAAATGTTTGTAGCAGCATGTCTGTTGGCCCATGTGGGATAAAATTTTGGGCCGAAACCTAAACTAGCCTAGCTACTGTAGACCCAACTGCAAAAAGATTTGGTGTACAGAAAGTTCGTTGCTACATTACTTGCTTTGCTTATACCGATTGGTTAAAAGTAGGGATGTATCTTGTATTGTATGAGCGCAAAAGAGCCAAACTAAAATAAAGGCGTAAATAGAAATCGATAGTATCCATAAATATTTTAAATAAATTATCCCTACTCTTTGTAAATACATCAATTCTAAGTAAGGATATATATAGACGAGAGGTGTATCCAATTTTTTAGTCGAACAATGCATAACCTTGTTAATAAATAGTCATGTATAAGCAATAAATAGTCTAATTAAACAAAATTTGGAGTTACAGGGGAAGGGAGTAATGCATATGTAATAGATAAAAAGGTAAGAAGGGGGGGGGGGGAAGAAGAAGCGTCAGTACTCAGTACAGTAACCCACAGTCGATGCATGGCCTGTAGCGTGGCAGTGTGGATAAGATCATTGTTATTGATCAATTGTTAATTGCTTGGTGCATTCTAAATAGATCTGAATCCCTCATTTAAAATGTCCAGATTAAAACATATATATTTTACAATTTGTTAGAAACTTAGAATTAATCTGAACCATTCACAATTTGATCCGTGGCCAATGAAAATCATATTCGTCAAAGTCTTGTTTAGTTTGAAAATAACAATTATTTCCTTATTATTCTCTACTTGTTATAGCCAAATTTGTGTATCTCAATTTTTTTCGTTATATATATAAACACACGCACACGCGCGCACAGAGAAACACTGCATTTTAATAAAGAACAAAGTCTTACAAAGTATTACAATGAAATTACAACAAAAGATCACATATTACAGAATGGTAAGGAAAGAATTGCTTGGCTTGACTGTATCAGTACTGATACAAAGATTAGTTTTTCAGTGAACAAGCTTTGCAATTCGTACTATCCGCGTGTGGGGGGAGGGTCATCATTGGACGCTTTCTCCCTTGGGTCTGCCCGTACCAGACTGGTATGAGGATGTAATCCTGCACATTGAAGCAGCAGTGAAGTAAAAGTAGAACAAATATCGGAGACAGGTACTAGAGTACCAGGGGCTGGTATCATGGACCAGTACCAGTTGCTGATGAATCAGCAGCGACATATCAGGTGTTGTGAAATGTGTGTGGACGTATTGCCAATAAAATTTGTATTTGCTAATTACTTTTTTTTTTCGCATATGCTCCATAAAATGTAAATACAAGTACAATTTTAGTCTTATAATTTCCATTCACAGTTTCACACCCTATAGAAAAGCGAGCACAAAATTTGTTCCTAATGTAAGTGTCATAAAAATTATAAACAGGAAAATCAGCATACGCATTTCATCATTAATAAACAAGACCATTAGTAAAAAATAATAAGAACTCTTACCATAAATATTGAAAGCATTTACATTTTGCTACCAATAGAACATAATTCTAAGTAAATAATAGAAAAAAAGAATTCCACCATAAATAAATGAAATAATGGAAAAGATCTAGCCAATCATACATATCTCTGTAATAAAATCACATATACATGATTACTAATATTAAAAAATATATGCTATTACGCTTTGAAAGAATAAAATAATAGGCCAAAAAAATAATTGATCTCCATTCCTTGCAGGCTCCGCATTCAAGGCACCACCTCAATTTACACATTACTAGTAGAAGCCTCACCAGCCCCACCGCCACCTCCTTCTGGTCTTATTTCCTCCAGTTGCCTCAGCACATCTCGCGCCTCTGGTCTGGATGCCGGAGCTGGGTCCACACAGTGCAAAGCCAACTTGAGAGTATTCAACAGCTCGTCTCCTGTCAGGTCGCCATCAGCCTCCCTCATGAGTTCTGTGTCAAACACCTCATTCGTCCACTCCTCTTTCACTATGGATGCGACCCAGTTTGGCAAGTCAACCCCGTTGTTGGCAACTGAGTCAGCAGGTGACTTGCCGGTCAGGAGCTCTAGTATGACAACCCCAAGGCTGTACACGTCGGACTTTGTGTTGACTTTCTTATGCTTGGAGAGTTCAGGAGCCCTGTAGCCCAGAGCAGCCACTGCGGCAAGGGCTGCAGAGTTGGCAGTTGCAGACATCAGACGAGGGAAGCCAAAGTCGGCAATTTTGGGGGAGAGGGAGTCGTCAAGGAGGATATTGGTACTCGTCAGGTTGCCATGAACTGAACTTGCTGAATCATGGAGGTAGGCCAGCCCACGAGCCTTGCCCTTCACAATGTTCATGCGTGTTGGCCAGTCGATTGATGTTTCAGGTGTTCGAGCTGAAATGTAAAAACAAAGTATTAAAATTTTTATTAGAACTTTGCAATAAGAAAAAAGAATAATTAATTTTCTTTTCCTTCTAAATTTCAATTGTTTCAAAATTCATGGACGACTTTCAATTGCATTTAAGAGTGTGAGAGGCTGGTTTGTAAGTTGCAAAATTATGGATGTCCATGATAAGATTAACCAAAAGTAATGTAAACATTCAGACAGTGTTTGGGGAACTTTAAATTGCAAAAAAAGATACCATTTTCCCCTTACTAAAACCACCATAACCCTAGAAAACTCAATTTCATATTATTATCCAGATCATAAATACTGACCAAATAACTATATTAGAAAAGAACTATGTAAGCAAATCAGATATAAGAAATTAAAAACTAGAAAATGAATACTAAGTTACTAACCATGTAGAAATGCAGAGAGGCTCCCCCTAGGCATATAATCAAAGACCAACAATTTCTCCCCTTTGGGCCCCAAATAATATGCTCTTAAAGCCAGCAAATTCTCATGCCTGATTTTCCCTAGTGCACTGACTTCAGTTTCAAACTCCTTCTGTCCCTTAGTTATCTTTTCCCGTAACCGCTTTACCGCAACCTGAGTTCCATCCTCCAAAGTTGCCTTGTATACTGTACCATAAGAGCTCTTCCCCATAATTTCGGCAGTTGCGCATAACAAGTCATCAGCTGTAAATGCTAATGGCCCATCAAAATGAACCAATTTACCACCCAAATCGCCTCCACCAGACTCGGTTTCGGGAGCAGGACCAGGTTTCTCACCCCGACCTGATGCAGCTGCCGCCAGTTTACTTTTGGGGCTCACACTGTTACTACTTCTCTTCCTTATCAAGCAACACATAAGAATGCAAAAGAGAAGAAGTAGCAATCCCAGTGCACTGCCAGTTATAATTAGAATTAAGTCTCTTGTGCTCAGCCTTTTGTTATTGGCCTGAGAAGGTAGTGATGGAGGGGAAGAAAATGGAGATGGAACTGGAGAAGGGGAGAGAGCAGGGCAAGGAAGTGAAGGAGTGTAACCGCAAAGTTGTATGTTGCCTCTAAAAGAACTTGAGTTGAATTTCTGGGCAAGTAAAACTGGTACTTGACCAGATAAATTGTTGTACGAGACATTGAAGGAAACAAGATTTGTTAGGTTAACAAGAGAAATTGGGATTGACCCATTAAGGTTATTCTCTGATAAATCCAGTCGGGTCAAAGTGGGTATCTTACCAATTGAATCGGGTATACCATCATACAATCTGTTCCCTTTTAGCGATAGAATTGACAGATTTTTTAGGCTATCTATGGTTTGAGGGATTTGAGCTTCAATTTGATTTCTATCAAAGTTAAGTACAACCAAGGAGGAGAGATTTGATAACGAAGAGGGAAGATCTCCTGTTAAGGAGTTACCTGAAAAATCAAGGGTTTCAATTTGATGAAGTGACCCAATTGCTGCAGGTACACTTCCATTTAACTGATTATTTGCAAGAGATACCTCTTTCAGGCTATTAGAAGTTGCTACTTTATCAGGGATTGAACCAGAGAGGCTGTTATTTGGTAGAAATAGAAAAACAATTGACTGGGAGAGGAAAACTGAAGTGGGTATCTGACCTGATAGGTTGTTAAACCCAAGATTGAGCCGATACAAGCGGGTAGAATTAGCAATTGAAGAGGGAATAGATCCAATTAGAGAATTATTACTCAAATCGAGAGCTTGGAGATTGACACAGTTACCGATTGACGGTGGGATAGAACCCGAGAACCGATTGTTGAACAGATAGAGGCCTCGCAAATCAGGAAGAAACCCGATAGCAGACGGAATGGGACCTGTTATGAAGTTGTCATGCAGGCTAAGCCGCCGCAAGCTGGTAAGCTGACCAACCTTCTCAGTGAGACTGCCGCCTAGGCCCCGCCACGGCAGGCTGATGGAGATGACCTTTCCATTGACGCATTTAATGCCGTACCATTCACCAGAGCACGCACCCAGGCCGGTACCATTCCAGGAACGCAAGACACCCCGGGGGTCAGTGAGCTCATGCTTGAATGCTTCGAGGCCTTGGTAGTCGGCTTGAGAGATTATGACACCGTCCGATGGCTGAGCTAAGGCTGACGTGGCGAGGTGTAGAGAGAAGAGGAAGGTGTAAAAGAGGGATTGTAAGGAAAGGTTTGTTCTGGGTTTTTTGGGTTCATTCATGCTGAAGAGACAAACAGAGAAAGAGGTTTTAGAGAGCTTTGAACAAAAAGAGAGATGGGTTATAGAGGTAGAAAAGGGAAAGAAAAGGAGAGTAGAAGAAATGATGATGTGAGTATGTTTTGGGAAAGGAGAGAGAGCTTTGGAAAGGGGTTATGTTGTGGCTAGAGAGAGAAGGAGAGATAGAGGGAAGAGATAGAGAGAGAGAGATAACGGCTAGTGAGTGAGAGCAGAGGCAGGAAGCGAGAGACACGAGAGACGGAGCGCAGTGTCGCCTAACGGCTACTTTTGAACGGCAACATGAACTATTCTTGAAGCACATTATATTTACGACTATATACGAATTTGTCGGTGGTGCTCAATTTTAGTAAATGAACCACTTGATGGGAGCACGTGGTGACTGGTATAAATTTGTAGAAAGTGTGGTGTATGTTTTGAGTAACTGGTTATTATTTGTCTTTGAGCCTGAGTCAATACGGCCAGAGTGGGAATGGAAGCTAGTGCTCATTGACCACTGGTGTTGTCCAGTACTGAAAGTAACAAAGAAGAGTACGTTAGCATTTCTGTCTTGTCCAGTATCCCATCTTCCGGTGTGGATCTTCTGCGAGCCGTGCATATCATGGAATCAGAGCCGTTGATGCTCCAAAATTCGAAGAAATCAATTTTTGAAGGAATAAGTTGCATGCTTACTTTTTTTACAAAAATTGTAAGAGGATAAGTGGATAACGTTGTAAAATATACTAGAAAATTTTTTAAGTCAATTGAAGGAAAGGAAAGAAATAAAGTTTGAACTTACATCAATTTCTGAATACGAAATAAAGTTATAAGTTCTCACATAGTCGTTTGAACATGCATGTTTTCCATGAAATACATAATATGTTGTATTACATCATATGTCGTATTAAATAGTCAATTTACTAATTTTCCATGAACAAAGTTTTGTTCATCTAATGTGAATGAAACATTGAACCGTCATCATAACGTTTCAATTCACAAACCAACTTTTGAACTTTTTGTTAACAATTAGTTTCTTAACCATTGGTAATGAAAAATTAAATTGTCTTAATTTTACTTCGCAAATAAAGCAGACTATATATTTTATTATATATATTTTTGTTGGACCGTCAGTTACCTTGAGTTATAGGGAGGCTTTCTGAAACATGTACTAATTAGTAAGAAACAAATTTAAGTGGCTGATGAAAATTTTCAGTGGAGGTGAAAGAATATGAAAGCAGTAATATATACATAAACATTGTTTAATGGAACACAATTTGTGCGAGATCTGCTTCAAATGAGCAAAATTCTTTAGTTTAGTTGAAAGTTGATGAAATGTTTACAAAGTAACCGACTGGATTTGCTCCTAATTAAAATATCCAACAAGACTTGAATATTTTATGCCATCGTAAATGTGTGCACGTTTCCCAACAGGAAGCAGGGCATTGGCCCTTGTTAAAACTCTAAAATAACCTTTTGTCTTAGCTAATTATTATTATTTTTTTCTGTTGAGGGGAGGGGTGCGGATAGGGGAGCGTATCCTCTACCATCTTTTTGAGGTTGGTAGAGGGTCAACGTTTGATCCGAGCCGTAAGATCTAATCTCGACGGTTAAAATTTTTCGGGCCTATCAATCTAGGTTACATGCACGGGGCTCCCTTAACCATTGAGATTAGATCTAACGGTTTAGATCAAATGTTGGCCCTCTACCAACCATAAATGGTTGGCAGAGGATGTGATTCCTGCGGATAGGCACGATCAGTATACACGTTTCACAATTATTATAAGTAACTCAATTTCAAACCCTGAAATTACTGTAGATGAATCTCCAATCGCAACGGCTCAACTTACTGTTCTACTGCGATGGATTTAATCTTGGCCCTTCGTCTCCGCCCAAGCTTCCGTACCCCTACAACGCTTCGTTCTAGGTTTCTTGCGCCGCTCTCTTCATTGCTTCTGTGGAGTTTTGCTCTGGCGATCCTCTATTTTGATATTCACATCGCTTTTTTTCCTCTCTCTCGCCGCACAAGATCCATTCGCTCCTTTTCTCTTTGGATCTTCTCGATCACTTTCTCACTTCCCTGGACAGAAAAACAAACGAATGAAACCTAGAAAATTTGCCGATCTAGAGTGATTGGGAGAAACCTATCGGCGGCGGCTGGGACGATGCCGGTGTTCTTTCCATCTCTCTGTGCTTTCTCGGCCTCTTTCCCGAGGTCTTATGTCTTATCTTCTATTGTGGTTTTTCTCTTCGTTCCCTGCTTGCACTAGAATAGAAGTACAGATCGTCAAACGTAGGGGATCAGTTGGTACGAGGTTCCTCCAGAAAGTGTAAGTTCTTTCGTCTTTCTTTTTTATAGCATTTTGTTACCAATTTTGTTTGATTTTGCAAGATTCTTCCTTTGCTCTTCAGATTTGACGTGGCTGGAGAATCGATTTAGTCCTCGATTTAACAATCATTTCATTTCAGCAGTGAATGAGGAAAATTTACATTGGGAGGTATGATGCTCAATTTAACAATCATTTCATTTCAGCAGTGAATGAGGGAAATATTGGGAGGTATGATGCTCATGTGTGGAGAAAATATTGCGTGATATGATGCTCATTGCAAATGGACTCGAGAGAAAGATTTCATGGCATGCTCTAGGTTTGATTTAGCTCCTCTAAATCTGTTTTTCATTTTTTTAGTTATGATACTGTTTTTTTTATCTGGTAATACATACAAGGTTCTATTTGTTTACCCCTATTTTTTCGTAGTTTTCTTTCAGGCAGCTATTTTTTATTTTTGCTGGACATCCATGCAAGGAAGTAGGCATCTATTTTCTGAGTTCTCAAGTGTCATCACCAATGAGTAATGATAAATTCCTCCCTGTGCTTTTTCCCCTATCTGTGCCTTTTTCTGCTATCAGTTTTAAGATTGTGCATTGAAGAAATAAACACCTATTATTTCGTGCTGGATTTTTGTTGCAGGTCACAGACGTTCAGGCGTCGTACAACTATTGTGAGGTGAAATGCAATTTAGAAAAAAAATAGACAAAAATGCTTTAATTGTATTGATCCTTCTCCTTCACTTTGGTTTGTTTGAAAACTATGCCATGTACCTTTTTTCTCATTGTATACAGGTAATTCACGCCTTGGCAATATTATGGAGATTTTGGCTGCTTCTCGATTGAGTTTGGCCTAAAGAATTTGAGCATGTGTTTTTGGTAAGTGCTTCTATAATTATCTAAGGCCTTGATCAAAATCCTACTTTTTTAACATAGAATTTCATTTCGTTACAAATTTTTTCATCAAAATGAGCAGATTTCCATCATTTAGTCCAAATTTCCATATGATTAAATCCAACAAAATCCCGCAAAATTAATTCAATTGAAATGAAATGAAATGTGATCCCATGTAAAAAAAAAAATTGATTAGGGCCTAAGTCTCTAAAGCTAACTTTTAATGATGTCATATTTTTAGGGGCTCACATTGTTAGGCATCAATAAAGTTGTGATACTTTTAGTGATAAAATTTTCGCAAGTGGCTGTCATTGTTATCGTAATTTAGGTCATTCATTCATGAAATTATCTGGTTTTTCATTTTCTACTCTAACGCATGTCAAATCATGGAAACTAAATTATCATTTGTACAATGGAAGCCTTCATTAGTCGTCCCACTGAAATAGGCAAATTTTCGATGTTTTCATATGTGCTATTAGAAACACTTTTTTGTGTTTTCATTTCTACATCTTTTGGGTAGTTATTTTATGTGTTGTATTTGAGGATTTTCAGTCTTTCTTAGCAAATTTGCTCGAGTTTTTCTTATTTTCTCTAGATTTTGTCAGGTATTAGGTATGGCACTTTTCACATTACACGTGGTATGTTGATTCTGTCATGGCAAGGCTGGGCAGGGAGGTCATGTTTTCTCAGGTATATAATTTTACTGCTAAATAGAAGGAAAAAGATAAAATAATGATCTCTTGATTCGAAATTTTTTTGATGGTTTCGTTGTATTATTTCGCGATTGCACTTGATTTTGGCATGATTTCTTCTCCTTTTGTCTTCTTTGCAGGTTGCGCAGTTGGGTGTTTGGGCATTTGCTTTCAGGTTAGTTCTGCTTCCCTTTTTCCCTTTTTTTTTGGTGAGTTTTTGTTTGAGTATATGTTTTTTAGTTGTCAGATATACTACAGACTTAATGTGTTGCTGCTCTTAGCAGTGCTTCTTCCAATTCTTAGCTGCGCTATTTTTTTATCGAATCTATTTTGATCGCCTGTCTTTCAAAACCTAGCCATTTATATTTACTGAAATTAAAAACTTGCATTTTCTTATATTCAGAAAAAGAACGTTCAAATAGTGTTCCATCTCGAAGTTTTTCTTATATTATGCAGTTGAGTACGAGTTATTTCCTTTTATTTATTTATTATTTTAAAAGGGCAACACAAGGAAGAAAGGCTAAGAGAATTGTGCTGCTCTTTTAGTAGGGAGTGGTGCTGAGCTCTCTAGGTTTGTTTCTCACTGATATTATCTTTCGCTCAGTAGAAATGTTTGAGTCTCTTTTTTGTTATGGACTGATATGTGTAGTCAGAGATTTGGCACAAATTATGCTATGCTAATTTTGCTTAGTATTGATTCTTCGTATCTGTTCTACCAATAAATATGTTGTAAGGTCTTCCATACAAATTTCCTATACAACCAATGTCCCGTCAACTTTCTAGGAAGTTTGGTACTCAATTCTCATATATGAAGTGACTGGAGCATAAAATCCTTAGGGATAGTGAAGTTCAAAGATGCAATGATGGGTAAAATTGCGTTGCAACATTCTACATTGGACTATAAAATAATGTTTGGGTGGATGTATGATTTTGATCAAAGATTTTAGCCACATGCCCACATATGCAAAGTCCAATTGTATCATAACTTTATAAGCTTTAAATCTAATATAGATAGAATATTTATGTTGCACATATCAAAATGAAATAGTATCTCAATTCTCAATATTTTTCTAATTTCAGCAATCAGAATGATTAATTTAATTGTGACTTTCTTTAATTTAATAGTATCTCAATTATAAGCTTTTTAAAGAAGCTTACAGCATTGTTATCTGTATAAATAGTGTTGGATTGAAATCAGGTATTTATCAAACTCAACTAGCTTTTCTACTAATTTCCTTGCATTTAAACCTTCCTTGAAATTTTCTATATGCCATCTTTATGATGAGGTTTCCAGGTAGCAAAGGATTTATTCATTTTTCGATTTCATTTATTTTACATATATGAGTGTAGTTTTCGAACCTGAAATGTCTTGCGTTTTGTGTTGTAATCTTTATACTATTTATTTAGATCTGAATTTTATCTTTTTGGTTAAGATGGTAGAATCATCTCAATCAGCAGGCAAGGAACTGCCAGTTCTGAGTCTGAACAGGATCCTAATGTTGATGGAGCTTCTCTTCAACTCATCCATCTAAGGATGCTCTTATTTTCCCAAATTTTTTATTGCATTTGTAGAATTTAAGTGTCAGCTGATTGCAAACATGGAGAAAAACCTACTATTCGTTAAGTGATAGCAAGAAAAATTTTGTTCTTCTTCATGGGTGAAGAAACATATTGATCAGTACATAGGGCACAATTAATGAACTATTTGTATACTTTTTAGAGAATATAGAAACAGTACGTATCTTCGTAAAAGTACCTTTTAATTGTGTTTTCTTTATCAGATAAAAAATAATTAATTCAATTGAACCAGTAATATATTTGTGAAATCAAGAATTCGTTTCAGTTTTCATATCATGATCCCTGGTTATATTGTATTTATAAGTTCTTATATTGTTAATAAATAATAATAGAATGATGTTTTTCTTTTTTAGGATTCTCCAGATTATTCACTTGAACCCCAAAAAAAACTGTCAGGGAAGCTTATTAGGTGGGATTAGATGTTGAAATTGAGTATATGAAAAAACAAGTGGCAAGAAAATTGCAGGTGAGTTCAACTGAATTTTTTTACCATTGGAGTCTTTTGAATTTCAAATTGTAAGAGTACTTTCTCATTTTAAGTTTTTTTCCCCTAATTTCTGACAAATTCATTATAAAGAAATTGAAACTGAAATTGGTAGAGTGAGGTTTTCTTTAAAAAGAATCAAAAGCCCAACAAGTTCTGTTTTGGTTGCCAGTATGCAACTGAGCATATTAACTCCAATTGTGCCATTCTTTGTCTGCAACAATGCAACACTGTTTTACAGTTCAGAAAAGTCAAACATGTATCATACTGATTTTTTTTCCTATGTTCTTCAGCGCCATGATAGCAGCACCTGCATCTGCATGAGCTCTGAGAATTGACAGAGGATGCAACTGAAGTTGTGGTTTTTATTGTATATTTGTGTCTTAAGGTGATTTAATGGGTGTCAGAAACACTGGAGCTGTTCGAGTATTTTACAATATATTCTCATATCCAATCACCTTATCTTTAGATAGCCACTATATAGAATATCTAAAAAAAAATTATACCTTGTAAGTACTATTATTTACCTGAAACTTCTACAGCTTAATCATTGGTTCTTTGACATTTACAATGGAGGTCAGCTTGGTTATGTACCTTTTAGGCACAGTTATGTGCCAACTATATAGAGGTTTCTTTGCAACTTTAGCAATATAAATAAAGGATAACAATTATTTATTTGTCAGGGAATTGGCACTCCCTGCCTTTATTTTCAATTGTTGTTTAGGTTGCTTGATTATAGTACTAGCTGTTCTTTTATCAATAATTTTTTCACAATAAAATATGTATAAAGTAGAACACTTTTTTCAATTGTTGTTTAGGTTCTTTCTGATGACAAATGAAGATCAGTAAATGTCTATCAGTGATTTAGTTTTTTGTTTTATGCCCGATAATACTTTTATTAGCCATCATCATGTTGCTAGCGCTACAATAACTGTCCATTATTTTGGTCATCACACAATGTCGATTAGAGTACATGCTTTCTTGATTGTATGTATTTCAATCGCAAATTTCTTTCTTGGTAAAACAAGTCCAACTTAAGCTTAACTTTCATCGCGCGAAGCGCGATGTAATAGCTAGTGTTATTTCATTTTGTTCCGTCCAAACGGAACAGAAACGAGAGAGAAAATGAATTTCGTTTTTAAAAACGGAATGAAAACGAAAATAAAATTTATGAACGTTACTGAAACGGAATATGAAAATTGGCTGAAATTAAAAAAATATAGGACAAACGTTAAACGAAATGAAAAATTATTTCGTTTGACGAAACGAAATATTAAACGAAACAGAAACAGAACACATCTATTTCGTGGACATGGTACTTGTCTGATAGGTCTAGGTGCGGATGCGGAACAATTCTCTGCTCAAGTTCTAAATATCTCAGGGGCCGTTTGGATCAACTGGGAATTTGGGAAATTTCATATTCCTAGACATAAATTTATTATAAACAATTCAAACTCTTTACAAAATTACACATTTTTCAATACTTTATGCTTAGAAATTGAAAATTCCTCATATTTCCAAGCGATCCAAACATCCCTTGCCCGGACGATATTTCATATTTGTGACATTTTCAGTGGCAAACAATAGTTGTTCGTCCTGTTTCCTGTAAATTATTTCATGTAGCAAATATCTGTGATGTTAAGAGATTGGCTCTTTCATATTAAACTCAGCTCTTTTTTTATTTATTTTGTTTACCATAAAAAAAAATAAAAAACGGGAGTTAGCTAGTCATCCTATTAAACTCTGAAATAACGGAGCGTAAGCTAATTATGCATTCATATTTTAATAATTAATTATATAACACTTTATCAAAGATAACGACCTGATCAATTCACTATAGAAAGCATAAATTGTTTTTTTTAAGAGTACAGTTATTAAAAAGTTATTAAGAGCTGAAAAGATGGAAGTACTATATTTGCTCTGGATGGTAATGAGGAGGAAGTTTTCCGTCATAAAAGGATGGAATATAATAAAAATGCATCGTTTAACTTTGATTCTGTCATCAATCTTTGATAAACCATAAAACCTTTCCCGTGAGAATTTAATGGATCAAATAATTGGCAACAGAAGACGCCACAAAATCAAAGCGACTCTAAAACAATGCTGATAGTGCGAAGCACAAAATGCAATACTGACTTGTCTAACTTTAAAACTCATCCAAATATTTTCGACTTACAAATATACACAAAAACATTTTTAATCATATATGTTGATATGTCCATCTTTTTGTAATTTTATATTGTGCGCAGTGTGTTTGTTGGTCGAACATAACTTGCAAGTTGCAAGTACTAACCTCAAAGATTTTTTATTTATTATTATTATTTTTTAGAGTGAAAGCCCGTACGCATATAACCGCAAAGAATTAAATTTAAAATTGTAGCCATATTATTACAAATTATTTTGATAGGAAACATAAAAAGATGGAGAACCAGCTCTTGGTCTAGTGGCAAAGAGCAATGCACCTTGACTACTTGAGTAAAAGGTCGCAGGTTCGAAATCCGGTTGGGGGGTCTTTCATAGACATTTAATTTAAAAATATGTTTGATGGCTTAGATCTCCAATTTATCTTAAAAAAATAAAAAAATGGAGGGGTAGGTTGAAAAATGGCGCAAATAGAAATAATGACCTCGATTGAAGGAAGGGTGGAGTTGACCTATCTTTTTGAGACCAGTGTACTCGGTGTAGATAGAATGGAAAACTCATGTCTGCATTTATGTCAATGTCATGTCATTTACTCATTGTGCTCAGCTATTATTATATGTCAATCAATGATGCAAGAGTTGCATCCTACTCTACCTTGCACCATTTATCTTTTCTTCGTTTTTTTCTTTCTATGTTAGACTGTACTGGTGAGTGGTGAGTGGTGACTTGGTGACGAAAATTATAAAATTTAAAATTCAATGAAAAATAATTATATGTAAATATTAAAAAGAACTACTTTAATAATTATCTAACTATTATATTTAATTAATCTAGTAAGAAAAACTTAGTTATTTTGATCAAGTCATAACTTCTCTTTTTATTCTTCTCTAAATCTCAAAACTTTTCAAACAAATACAGCCGTTGATTAATATTTACCCGTTAATCACTAACACTTCACGTCAATAACTCAGTAATTTAGGTGATCCAGTGTAGCGCCAACTTGTTAACTCGCGCCAATTTATTCTTCTTTTATTTGAAATAAAATCATCACTAAATAAGAAGACGCATGCAGGGAAAATTGGAGCAAAAATAAAAAATAATACGCTGATACTTTTTTTAGGGTCAGGTGGCACTCACAACACCGATAGAATTTGCATTAAAAGAAACTTTGGCACACAGGAAATTATAAGTATAAAAAAAAAAGATAAAATGAAAAAAAGGAGAAAATAAATACGCTGATATTTATCAGTGAATCTCTGATTAGCCTTTTTTACAAGTTTTCTTTCTCAACTGCGGTAATTACTTACCAAAGGCCCCATTTGGATGGGGCTGGAGTTGCAAATTTCGGATATTTTATATGCCAAATTTATTGTAAACAATCCAAACTCTTCACAAAATTACATACTTCCCAATAAATTTATGCTTAGGAATTGTAAATTCCCCAAATTCTCTAAATTCCTACAACATCCAAACGGCCCCAAAAAATTTTTTTTTGTTTTTGAGAAAATTAAAGGCCATTGGGCCCGTTGTTTCCATTAGAGAAACAAGAAAGATATTACAATTTTCCTAATAAAACTTACTAAAGTTCTATTTTAGTAAATACTAGAGGATACCAGTACCCGGTACTTTCCCGTTTTCTGATTGATTGATAGAGAGTGGTGGAATCTGTGTAAAAGAAGAATTATAAAAAATAGTGATATTTTTTTCTTAAATTCCGAGAACATCGACACTCGACAGGGAATGGCAGAAAGCCGAATGTTGTTTGGACTTGTGGATCTAACGGAAAGGGAAGCCCAGCCTGTTTTATCCAGTTCAATATCCTATCATTGGGTATTTGGGCGTACAGTACAAGTGTAGGAAAAGGTGTAGCCTAAGACTGATGTTATTATTATTATATTAATCCAACTAATACGGAGGACTAATTAAAGAGTCTTAAGGAAGATAAAGATGTGTTTAATATATATATTTATATATTATATATATTTTTCTAAATTAAAACAAGTGGGAATTTTCTACCACTTGCGTTAAAAGAAGCTACCCAATTACATCATCCTCTTACAAAAAGCAATCCCTTAATTTTAGTTAACATAATTAATACTAATACAACCCCTATGATCTTTAGATAGCATCTATATATGTTTCAAATATTATCAAAAAAAAGCACAACTTGTTTTATCTAGAGCATCACGTTTACGTGACTAGCCTAACAAGACACTCTCAGTCTCAGACCCACCAAAAACAAATTATTCCGCATAAAGCAAAATAGATCAAACACCATGCATCTACCAATAAGAATGAAAACGGTGCGGAGTTTCAAAAAGGATGAAAACGGTGCGGAGTCCGCATCCGAATCCGAAAAATGTGCTTACTATCCGAACATATCCGTATCTATCTTCGTATCCGACTAAAAATATATAGATGCCGATATGGTTTGACTACTATCTGATCCGTATCTGTATCCGACAAAAAAATTCGATATCCAATCCGTATTTGGTCTATATCTGAACCGTTTTCATCCTTATTAAATCAATGATACAAGATGATTAACCTAATTACTTCTCTAGTGCCATAAAAAAAACTTTTAATTTGATAAACTAAACTTTTTATTAGCTAGATCGGCTTATAATAAAATTTTGACTATACTAATAACATAATAGGATGATAATATAGAATTATTTATTTTTTTCCATTTTATATATATTTATTTTAATATCTAAAATATATTTGTATTCGTATCTGTATCCCGCAATATCCAATTCGTATTCGCATCCGTTTAATATCCGACCCGTATCCGTATCCGAACATATCCGTATCCGTATTCGTATTCAGAAAAAAAAATATGAATACGGATATGATATGACCACTATCCGAACCGTATCCGATCCGTTTTCACCCCCATGACTACCAATATTTCAGGTCACTGGCAAGTGGCAACAGTCCACTTCAACTCTTAGCACCTTTTGTGAGGTGATGCGTACTTAACTTAGTTACTATCAGAAGTATAGTACTATATAATTAAAGAGGATCAATGCTAATTGAAGATGTAAAATTGCAAGGGATTCTTTGTACAAAGAGGAAAATGAGATATAATTGAAGCTAAAATAATTAAGAGTATTTACCTCTTCCATGACTGAGAGCTCCTTTTGTATTGATTAACAAAAAAAAATGAAATTAATAAGAACTACAGTGCATTTTGTCGTGTCTCACTCTCACATTTTTTTTCGATCAGCAAAGAAAAATATTATTTTTATCACGGTACAAGATGTCCTGCGTACATCTTTTTCTTATGTTTGATGCATTCCGTGGCCTACATTTTTGTAAGAACATTCAATCAGGCACTTCTCTCTTAATTCTTCAGCTCATTCAATCAGTGCCAAGGAGAAGGAAGAGAGAAGGAAGCATCTTTCAATTATTATCCCAACGGAACCAACATTTAATCAGATATTATGTTAGAACCAAAGGAAGAGAGAGGAAGGAAGAGATTTGATGGAGATCCATTACTTGTTTGGAGTACTAGTCGTGTCGTTCCTGGCAGTAACAATTTTGTTCCGATCAAAGGCGAAGAAGATGATAACGGACAACAAGGTTGCCAGCGCTCCAGTTGCAAGTACAGCATTAGCGGCTCCAGTAGATGGTAGCCCTGAAGGTGCTGATATCATCGTTGTTGGAGCTGGTGTGGCCGGGTCTGCACTTGCCTATACCCTTGCTAAGGTTAGATCTCCTTTTCTTTTTTCTCGTTCTGATTATTTTCTGAGTTATATATATATTTTGATCATTTAGCAGCTTATTGGTGCTTTTGAGCAAGTCCTCAAGCTACTGTTTGGAGTTAGTTGTACTTTTCAGATTGGGGTCCTATAGAATCTATCATCACAGTCAGAGAGAAACATTATATTGCGATTATTATTGCTATGAATCCATTTAATTATGTTTTCCGGTGATAACTATTGACTATTATCAGGAATTATAAGTGACATCGGCAAATATTCATTGCTGCTGTGTGTTACAAATGTTCAGTTTAATAATAAGAAGTGTTCGATTTAACAATAAGAAGTGTTCAGTTAAATGCGTCAGAATCGCGCTAAAATCCGAGTCGCGCGTGGTCGAGAGGTGCGCTAGGAGACAGGGGTAGAATCGGAAAAAAATTAATTTGAACCGGATCGGTTCATTTCCAATTCTAATTTTTTCATATGTTTTTTTGTCTGGTTCTTGACCCCTTCGCTTGATTTTTTTTCTTATAACAATCATATTTCTGTTGCACCTAACTGAATATTTATATTTAAATAACTGAACATTTATACTTATTAAACTGAACATTCATACTTACTAAACTAAACATTTATACTTAATAAAATAAACATGTTTGTTCATAACATTTATATTGTCTTAACAGTTATACTCAATTAACTGAACATTTGTATTGATTAAACTGAATTTTTGACAAAAAAAAATCAAAATGAACATATCTGAACTAGCAAACACTTATAAATAGTGAACAATTCTACTATAAAGTGAACATTTGTACCTAGGGCTGTATACGAGCCGAGTTCGAGCGAGTTGAGCATAATTCGAACTTGAACTCGTTACAACTCGAGTCAACTCGTGACTCGTTCGGGAGGCAGTTTCGAGTTATCCAAGCTAACTCGAACTCGTCATTTTGTAACTCGAGTCAACTCGTGACTCGATATTCAACTCGTGAATACAGTGAATAGATGAAATAATTATTTATGAGTATTACAATAATATAAAAAAATAAAATTTATTATCAATTTTATTCTTTTCCATTGATTTAAAGCAAATATGTCTTGAAACTCAATATTAATACTCATAGATCATGGTGATGATCTCCAAAAAAATTAAAATTTATTACGTCACGAGTCTCACGAGTCAACGAGCCGAGTTGAGCCTAACTCAAACTCGACTCGTTTATTAACCGAGTTGGTTCAACTCGAGTTATGCCAACTCGAGTTCTTTTAGCTCGAGTTATAATCAAGTTTTTCACGAGTCGAGTTCGAGTAACTCACGAGTTACGAGCTTTTTGCTCACCCCTATTTGTACCTAATAAAGTGAACACTTATAATAACGAAATAAACAAAAAAATACGCACTGGGTGAGTAGAGAGGATAGAGCGCTGTTTTGACTTTCGCTGAGACGCTGTGCAGCGCGATGACGCAGATGGCGTGGAGTGCGATGGCACTAATCAATTTCCGACTATTATTGGTCATACGAATCGCTTTGTCGTGCTAATTTGTTGGGTTCGTTTGTTATCCAGACCACTATACCTGACCTGGGCCGATATGGGTCAGTAGGCCCATACCAATTGAGGAGCTGAAATGGCACCGAATCGGATGTAATTTCGTTTCTGCTTTCTCATATTATCAATTTGAATAATTTCTTTTTTATTTATTTTATTTTTGGCAGACAAATCCATTATTTTTTTACTAATTTGGTGCTCTTGCACGAACAAGCGTATATACTTGGGTTCTATTTGTTATTTATTTTTTTATATTTTTTTTGAAAAAAAGTGGGAGCGCCACCCAGTTTCATTTTGAAAAAATGAAACAAAAGTACAAAAGAACCATTACTCTACTCTATTTTCTCTTTAATACTCCCAAAAAACGAATCTTTATCCACTATCTATTCTAGCTCTCAATATTCTATCACTAAAAGTATGCTAAAACCAAGCCTTACTAAACTGGTACATCTCATTGTCCATATCAGTGTACTACAAAATTACCCCTAGCACCAAGAATCAAATATATACAGCTATCCACAGAAACAAAAACCTATCACATAACCCAATGTATCAACATCAACCTTTTACAACCATATTAATTGCAATTCTCTCAAAATCTCAACCACACTACCATTTGACCGCTTACAATTAGGTGTTTCACTCATTTCTCCCTGCAATCCATTTTTATATCGGTTGTAATACTAGCTTTCCTTGGTCATCTGTAGTAAGGAGCCATTTCATCTCATCTTCTCCTTTCTTCTTTTTCTTACTTATTTCTTTTTTTGCTTTACTCTTTGGCTGCCCCTTAACTTTGTCTTCAAATGCAATCTTTTTGTTGTTGTTTTTCTTGATATCTTCTTGCTCCACTTTATTTTCTTTCTGCACCACAAGAAAGTTATGTTGCATTTCTTTCTGCCCTTCTTCCTTTGCTCCACTAAATGTTACCTTTTTTGCTTTACTATGTTCTATCACTTTTGTCTCCATATCCTGTACTGGCATTTGAACCAAAGTTTTTGTTTTGACACTACTTTCCCTTGTGTCTGTGTCTTCCATAGCCTTCAGTACTGGTATCTCAACCATATCCTTCAAAACTGGCATCTCAACCATAGCATCAGTAATCTTACAAATTTTACCATCATCTGATTCACTCTTTTCTCCTTCCTTAAGCGCCTCTTCCTGATTTACCCCTTTCTTCTTCTCTCGGACCTCCTTTGGCTTCCAAATCCACTGTGAATTTTGTCTCCTCTGATATTCGATATCTCGACCAATATGAAAAGTCACAGACAATGATAGAATCCTATGATTATCAAAACTAGTGTTATGCTGAGGTTTCAATTGGTGTACTATCTCTGTACAATCCCTTGATCTGTGGCCAGTTTTCTCACAAGCAAAGCACATAATTGAGTGACAACACTGTTTTGCTAGGGTCCGTATCCTCTGCTCATCTTTTAAGGTGAGCAGAGTGCCTACCTCTGATCCGAGCCGTTCGATCTGGTTACATGCACGGGGCTCCCTTAACCGTTAAGATTACATTTAACGGTTCAGATCAGAAGTGAGCAGAGTGCTCACCTTAAAATGTAGGCAGAGGATGTGATTCCGTTTTGCTAGGTGTCCCTTACCTCCACATCTAAGGCACAAAGGGTGTGTATATGTTGAGTCTGAGATAATACGCCGCACACGCTCACGTACTCGATCAAGCATGGATTTAGATCGCTCCCAACCTGGACCTCCATCTCTACGCTTCTCATCAATCAGACCTTCGTCTCTATGCTTCTCATCTCTTTCAATCTCAATTTGACCCGCCTCCATTGCTGATGTCACCATGGTTGCAAGGGAAACAAGTGCTTGCTTGATTTCTCCAAACATCAAGATTTGCATCTTCGAATCCACCGATTCCTTCACTAGCGTCGTGAGAGAGGCGATTGCTTGCTTAATTTCCTCTATTTGAGTTGCCTCCATCGTCAAGATGCTTCAACGATACGATCCAGTTGCTACGATGCTGTGAGAGAGCGATTACGTGTTGGAGAGTGGAAATAGCTGACAAATTGTGTGAATTTAGCAATTTTTGAAGAATTTTGGGGGGATTTTGGCTAGAATTTAGCTAGAGTGGTTCTATTTGTTATTGTTGGGTTTTAATCCAGTGGAAGCCTCTACTAATTCTTTCATACGTGCTCCTTTAGGAAAGAATACGTGCTCCTTTAGGTTAAGAGTTAAGATATCTTTTTAACTTTCTTAAAACACTCAAGTTGGTGAGAACTGGTCTGAGACATGCCAGTATGATGTGTCTGTAAACCCTCTATGTGATATTAAATAAAGTATTTTCAGTACTTTACGCAGATGAAACTTGAAATCTATGTCTCTCTTGTGCTGTTGCTGTTGTGATTAAAATCTGATTTCACGTGCATTTTGTTGGCTGTCCCACTTGTGCTCGCAAGCTATTTGACATAATTACTCATAGGATCTTGTACACTCATACCAGACTGGTATGGGCCATATTTCTGACCTGTTTCATTTAGTTTTTCTAGTTAGCTATGTGAACCTTGTCATTTTGTTTTTCAGAACAATTTTCTAAGTTAAAAAGTTTGATTGTGTCATTGGAAATTGATGGTTTCATCCCTTGGACGTTTATGTGAACTAGAATGAAGTTGAAAGAAGCTTATGTGGATTTTTTCATTTTTTTTTTATTTTCATTATTTTCTGATATGAACTCAACACAATCCTATGAGAGGAGATGAAAATATGTAAAACTATATCATTATCTTATATAAATATATATGCTTTTGTTTGTGCATCTTTAGGATGGACGAAATGTTCATGTGATAGAGAGAGACTTAAAAGAGCCAGATCGAATTGTTGGTGAACTCCTACATCCGGCTGGCTATCTTAAATTGGTGGAATTGGGTCTTCAAGGTGACTGCCAGAGCATCTTTAACAATTTTGTCATATGCTTGGAGTTCCAAAGTGAAATCATCTTAACAATTGCTCCTTATGACTTGCTGCAATATGGAGAAATTTAAAACTGCGTAGATGATTTCTGTATTATTTAACTCAAAATTTTAGCCATGCACATGTACAACACACTCCCACCATATGGTACTTTCAAAGTCTAACTTGACTATTGTTTAGATCAGAAAATGATTTGTTTTTTTTTTGCTCTAAAATCATTTTCACGAAATACTGGGAGGCTAGAATATACTTAAGAGGACAATTTAAGCAATACTCAGGGCCTAAAGTATATTATCTGATGATGCCAACAGACTGTGTTGAAGATATAGATGCACAGAGGGTGCTAGGTTATGCCTTTTTTAGGGATGGGAACGCTACAAAGCTACCATACCCACTCCAAAAGTTCGCTTCTGATGTGGCGGGGAGGAGCTTCCATAATGGACGCTTTATCCAACGAATGCGTGAGAAAGTCTCCTCGCTCCCCAAGTATAATCCTTTTTTCCCTTTTGTTTTTAATCTCTTTCTCTATTTTTTTTTATTATTCCCATTCAGCCATTCTTTTGAGTGGTAGTTAATTGCTAAAGTTAAAACATATGTCATTATTTGTGTTGAATTAAGATAATTGTTAAAAAAAAAAAATTTGGTTTATTTGAATTGATCAAACTTGCCCTTGTGTCCTTCCAATTTTCTAATATATTCACCATTTCCATTGGCTTTCCTTGGTTGTATTATGGAGTTATTGATTGTGAATCAGTTATAAATGCAGTGTCAGTCATTCTTAACTGGACATTTGAGGACTTTATCAGTTTTAAAAGGGGGGCTGAGCTGTGGAGATTCCTAGAAATCTAGAAATACATTTAATTAAACTGTGTTGTTGTAGGCTTGTAGAAATTATTTTGCTGGCAAAGTTTTTGCAAGTAATTTGGTTTAACAACTTAGGGAAGATAGCTTGGTTGCCCGAGCATGCATACTTCAGATTAAACCCGTGTTAGAGAGTGTTCAGTTGAAATATTAGGTCCTAAATTTGTATTTAGGTCAATGTTGGAGTTTGTACACAACTTTACAGCTTTAGTTGTTGAAACTTGAAGTTCTTTTTTCATTCTTAGGCTGTATGGAAATTTTTGTAGACTATAGTAAGTTCTGAAAGTTTTAACTTCAATACTTTATTTATGTTACATTGAAGTGCTCAACTAGAACAAGGGACGGTAAATACATTGCTGGAAGAAAATGGAACAGTGAAGGGCGTTATTTATAAAACAAAAACAAATGGACAGGAATTGATGAAGAAGGCATATGCCCCTCTCACAATTATTTGTGATGGATGTTTCTCCAACCTCAGGCGTACTCTGTGTTCCCCTAAGGTAAACAAGTTTACTTGTATAAACAGTTCCATTATGTGTACCAGCCAGTACCACTTGCTTAATTTCACTAGTTGCGGCTTTCTTGCCTTCTTTCCTCCTTTTTGATGTGATTTGTATTATTTGGCGCCTTTGTGCTTATAGTAAGTTCCAAAAGATGTTTTTTTGCATAAATTTTGAATGAAACATTGATTCAATTAGATTCTGCTTCTTCTTCTTTATTCTCTCTTTTCTGAGGTTATAGAAAATGTTGAGACATTCAATTGCATATATTGTCTACCACATATTTGCAACCACAGTAACTTGTCATTTTCTTTTTTATTTTGAAGATTGATGTGCCCTCTTGTTTTGTGGGGATGGTTCTGGAGAACTGTAAGCTGCCGTTCCCGAATCATGGGCACGTGATCTTTGCAGATCCTTCACTTATTTTATTTTACCCAATAGGCAGCACAGAGGTACGCTGCATGGTTGATGTGCCTGGACAGAAGATACCCTCGGTTGTAAATGGTGAAATGACCAATTACCTCAAAACTGTTGTAGCCTCTCAGGTATAAGATTTAATTTAGTTTATGAGTACGACAGTACTGCTTTACCCAATTGAGATCTTTAGTTTATTGCTTGCTTAGTTGAGTCAATTGGTTTAGACTATGTCATTATTCCATGAATTAGCATTAGTTGAGGTAAAATTGGGAGTACTTTAGTGGATACCAATGAAGAATGACTTTTAGAAAGTTCACTTGACATTGTACCATACCATACTTGCAATTGCAAATAACATCCACTGTTTTCCATATCTGCGGTCACACAAAAATAGTCTATTGGCTGCTTCTATCTGCAAACCTATGCAGTGTTTGATAAAAGATGATGCATATTGAACATAGTAAAATTACTTAGTGCGTGCTAATAGGCTAGTATCTAAAATTATGGGGGTTCAAAGTTCAAACCCCCATTAGCACAAATTAGGGATGCAGGATTCGTGAAGCTAATCAATTTTCTTTGTGATAAGAGTAGACTATTTTGGTACATTACTCTAGAAGCCCAAAGAAAGGAAGTGAAGAAGGGTGGAAGATAGAGGGAAATCTTTGAAATGCTTTCTTTCTTTGACAGAGAATTAAAGAAATACTAGTCAAAAGGTTCATAATTAAGGAAACATGGACTCTAATGGGTACCCGTAGACCATTGTTAGTCTTTTTACTTTTTTTCTGCAGAGCTTCCAGAAACATAACAAAAATCATAAAAGGGGCCGTTTGGATCGCTTAGGAATTTGGAGAATTTCATATTCCTAGACATAAATTTATTGGAAAGTGTGTAACTTTGTGAAGAGTTTGGATTGTTTATAATAAATTTATGCCTAGGAATAAAAATTTCTTCAAATTTCTCAAATTTCAACTTCCATCCAAACGATCCCAAAGGAACTTACTACAGCTAGAGCAACAATAAGTATGACCGCTGCAATACATGCTTAATAACTCTTTGTTTCTGGTTGCAGCTTCCCCCAGAATTGTACGGACCATTTATAAGAGCCATTGAAAAAGGAAACATAAGGAGCCACCCGAACCGTAGCATGCCGGCAGTTCCATATCCAACACCCGGGGCCCTCCTCTTGGGGGATGCCTTAAACATGCGTCATCCCCTCACAGGTGCGGGCATGACTGTTGCCCTTTGTGACATTGTTATTCTCCGGAATCTTCTCAAACCTCTGCAAGACCTGCATGACGCTTCATCTATCTGCAAGTACCTGGAGTCTTTCTACACTCTCAGAATGGTAATTCTTACACACTCCAAAAAGGGGGGAAAATGTTGCACCTACGTGCAGACCACACAAAGGGCCACATAGTGCAACGAATAATATTACCTTAAGTGGCTAGATTGATATCTAAGCTAACAAAAGCAATTAGAATATTAGAATTATATTACTTTTAATTAGTTACTTAAATTAGAGATTTCCATATCTCATGTATCTTTCTTATTTTCTCTTCTATTTTATATCTATATAAGTGTACTAGAGGATGTTAGAAAATAATAAGAAATATTTTCAAAAATCTCTTTTCTCCTCTTTTATCAATTTCTCTATCTTCTCTCTGTCTCTCTTTTCCTTTTCCTTCATCTGACCCTAACATTGGTGTTTTCGTTCTGCCCTCATCCTCCACCATGCCTAAAAATCGCTCCCAGAATTCTGAAGATCCAAAACCTGATAATTCTGAAATTTCTTTTCTCCAACAGCAGATAGCAGACCTTAATTCTAAATTGGCAGATATGTTAACACCTGCCTCTTTACCTACCTTCTTGACCACACTACGGGAGGAGTTGCGTACGGACATGCAACAACAACTTAATATGGCCCTATCAACCCGTCCGACCAGCAGTGTCCTCGGGCCCTACCCACAACCAACCCTTCATGCTGACCATAAACTTCAACTCCACTTTCCTCGTTTTGCATCAGGTGACCCCACAGATTGGATTTTTTCTGTGCAACAATATTTCACCTATTATGCAACACCACCATCGGATTGGCTTCTCATTGCATCTATGCATCTCGATGCCCCTGCTGCCCGTTGGTATCAAGGATTAGTAGAGGACACACATCTCTCTTCATGGCAAGAGTTCACCACAGCATTGCAACACCGTTTTGGCCCATCCGAATATGAGGATCCAATCGGACAGCTTTCACGTCTTACACAGACGGGCTCTGTACTTGATTATCAATCCTCTTTTGAAGAACTTGCTAGTCGTGCTCGTTCTTTCTCTCCAGAACAATTGCAGAGTATCTTCATTGCAGGATTACAACCTCGTATTCGTCGAGCTGTTCAATGTCAGAGGCCTCGTGACCTCCATGATGCCTTTGCTTTAGCACGCCTACATGAGGCACAAATTGCTGAATTGCTCGATGATCAAATGACACAATCTACTAAGCTTTTAGGCCCAGAAGCACCTCTTGTAGCTCATCCACAACCTCACCTTCCAGTCCATAAACACATAACCAGTAAAGGTGTTGGATCATCTTATATGTGCTTGGAGGATGCAAGTTGGGAAGATGAAGATTCACTGGTTTTGTCTCGACTTGAGGACAAGTCGCCTCCACAAGAGGGGAGGAATGTTGCACCTACGTGCAGACCACACAAAGGGCCACATAGTGCAACGAATAATATTACCTTAAGTGGCTAGATTGATATCTAAGCTAACAAAAGCAATTAGAATATTAGAATTATATTACTTTTAATTAGTTACTTAAATTAGAGATTTTCCATATCTCATGTATCTTTCTTATTTTCTCTTCTATTTTATATCTATATAAGTGTACTAGAGGATGTTAGAAAATAATAAGAAATATTTTCAAAAATCTCTTTTCTCCTCTTTTCTCAATTTCTCTATCTTCTCTCTGTCTCTCTTTTTCTTTTCCTTCATCTGACCCTAACATAAAATATTTGGGAACTCCAAATTTATGTCCTTTTTTTTGTGCTTTGTTTGTTTTAGCCCTCAACTCCTGTATTCTGACCCCTCAGCCGGTTCTCTTTGGTGACCAAATATTTTTGTATTCCCAAATCATTCCAAATTGATGAGTTATAACAAAATACAAAGTTGAGATGCTCATTTCTAAGTTCTAGTTTCAACAATTTAGAAAATTTCATACTTACTAAAATTATTTGTATGAGATTCTACAATTTTTAAAAAGACAAATACTTATGCTTCATTATCTTCGGAACTTCTGACAGCCAGTTGCATTCACAATAAACATGATTGCTGGGGCAATGCACAAGGTGTTCAGCGGATCCCCAGATAAGGTGCGCAATGAGATGCGGCGAGTAATCCTTGGCTACCTTAACCTGGCTGGGGTGTTTTCAGCGGGGCCCATCTCCCTCCTCTCTGGCCTCAGCCCTCAACCCCTGATCGACGTAGTCGTACACCTTTTTGCTGGTACCATTTATGCTGTGTTCTCCCTCATTGCCCCCTTCCCTTCTCCCAACCGCATCTGGATTCTTGCTTGCGTAATCTTTGTAAGTTTATTTCTCTTCAAAAAGAGAGACAAAAATTTACACTTGAATTGAATCTACACCTATTTTCTGTATAAGTTAGTGTGGCAATAATTAATTCAGTTTATGGGAACTGATGTAATATAACGTAATGTCAACGGTATGGAGTAGGGAGCAATGTGGGAATTCCTCAAACTGTGTTGACCAAAATTGAAATGAATGATTGAACTTTACTTTAGTTAGATTCTGAACTGAGTTGACTAACGTGTTATTATTTGTATTTGCATTTTTCAGGATGCATGCCGCATAATATTTCCAATGGTAAAGGCAGAATGTTGCAAATTCTCTTTGCAGCAATGGTTTCAGCTTATAACCCGGCAAATTCCCATATGAGAAAATCAATCAGAAAAAAAAAAGAGAAAACGAAAATGTAATATGTAACTAATATTGTTTGGGTCACACATAATACTAGGAGTCCAGATAGGAGCAAACGCATGCACGATTAATAATCACAGAACTAAGTATTATACTAAATCAATCCCTGAAAAATTACCAGGACAATGTGATGTTTGATGATTTATTCATACATGAATATTTAATCGGCTACTATGACATGTCTCTGAAAAATTATACTAAGTATCATACTATGACATGTCTCTTCTAAACGACTACAACGGTCCATGCAATAACTCGTAAATCGGCTAGGGTTCGGTTAATAAAAGAGCAACCCTTTTTTTTCCCCTTATTTCAGACGCTAGGAAATTCTGGGTACAATTTTAAACTCACTCTGTAATAATTTGACGAAATTCTGTATTCATTTATACTGTGAATTTGAATTGTATAGCAATTGTTTACTAGTTGATCAATGATCGTCATTCACCAACAAGAAGAGGAAAATTCCTTCAAAGGCATTTTATGAGTATGCAACAGGCAGAATCTGAATTCATGGTATCCAATTAAACAAGCACACCCTCTACTATCTATTTCCAAAACATTGTTACACAAATAATATATTACAAGATCTGCAAGAAAAAGAAATGATGCCATGGGCGATTGGCTGACACAGATTCTCCAGCACATTTTAACCAAAATACCAGATCTAATTGCACAAGCAGCAGAATATATTTTAATTAAAGGAAGCAGAAATCAATAAAGATATAAATGGCAACATGATATTAGTTATTACAATATCTCAGAGTACTGAAAGAGTTTATCCACCGATCCTATAATACTACCACTGTATCAATAATAAACCACAAAAAAATGAAACAAAAAGAAACATTAAACCTTCAATTCTGGTACGAATCAGACTCTTGAAGCCACAACAGGCGCAGCGGATGCGACTGAGGAGGCGGCCCCGCCGAGGAACGAGAGCAACCCAGCGGCGGCCCCGCCTTGCTGATCGGGCTCATCCAAGAACAGATCTTCGGGAACACGAAGAGCGCCGTGGATGCAGACGAGCAGAGCGCCGACGGTGATGGCGGAGATGATGAGAGAACCGACGGAGGTCATGAAGATGACAATTATGGAGACGAGAACGAGGCCGCCGAGGGTCTCCCGGTCGGAGAAGGTGCGGCCGAAGAGAGAGAGGGGGGGATCGGCGGGGCGGAAGAGGTAGAGGAAGGACCAGGCGGCGAGGAGGGAGAGGAGGAGGAAGAGGGAGACGGGGTGGGTGACGAGGGAGAGGGCGAGGGAGAGCGCGACGACGGCGGTGTAGTTGACGCGGAAGTAGGAGAGGTTCTTGCGCAGGCGGGAGGTGGCTTCCGAGAGGGAGCTGGGCCGCGTGAGGGCCGACCGGTCCACCATCTCCTGCCACGGCTTCAGATCCGAGGTCGAGCGCCGCAGCGTCTCCGAGAGGCGCGAGATGAAGCTGCGGATGGCCGGAGTGGCGGCCGGAGCGGTGGGGTCGGCCGTGGCGACGGAGGGAGTGGTGATTGGGATCACTGCAGGGACTTGCGTCGCGGCCGTCGCCATGGCTTCTCTTTCCTGGCAGAGAGAGAAGGAGAGGTCGGAGATCTCAGATCAGATCTAGAGAGAGAAAGTGAGAGAGAGCTTCTCTTTTCTTTTCTTTTCTGGCAGGGAAGAGAAAGGAAGGCTAAAATAGGAAAGAAAGAGAGCTATCGCTAATACACTAATACACTTGTGTAACGGTTCCTGACACATTGGTCCTGCAACAATCGCTTAAGAAAAGGAAAATGAAGATTATAATTATGCATCTGAGGAATTAAGGCGCTTATTATTGGACGGTTATTAATGATTAATAACAGTTGAATATAAATAAAATGAAAGAAAAAAAAAGATTTAGAATTTTAGATTTATGCACCGTAAATATTTAAAATTTATCGTTGCTGTCGGTGCCAAGAAATTAGGAGAGATGTCAGGTCTCAGACTATCACTTGATCACTTGATGCCTTCATGGGTGGGTGTAGCACATGTTACGCGGTAGAGAATCTGAGTCTCATATTAATTTGTTAGTTAATATAATAGCAGAGAACCTTCCTCGCTAAGTATTACCAAATTTTACAGTTACTACATCTGCCCAAATAAAAAAATTTACAGTAACTATAGTTTTTTTTTCTTCTTTCGGTTAATGTAAGAGAAACCCCACTTGTTTCAAATGTTTCGGTGACAAAAGCAATATCTTCTCATATTTGTACAGTAGCCTTGTTCAAATGGGAAAATACTAATCAAACATTAGGGCACGTTTGGATTCACGGTGAATAGACATAAATAGGCATATTCATGAATAAATTTTGTGAATATATTACATTGAGAATAGGCATATTCATGAATATGGGAGGATGTTTGGATGCAAAAAGGAGAATAAGGTTGTTTGGTAGCTAATTTTTTAATATTAAATGAAGGTTATGAGTTTATATTCCAACATTTTGCTAGAATATCTACTCACATGTGAATAGGCCTATTCATTCTATTCGAGTTGTTTGGATGACCATCATTCATACTATTCATGAATAAGCCTATTCACATGCCATCCAAATGCACCCTAAGTTTTTTTTTTTTTTGCTCATTTTAAATTACTACTACTATTTCTCAGGATGAATTTATTTACTCTAGAAACACATTTCTTAAATTTAAATAACAACTTTTTATTTAATTAACTCTTGATTTACTTTTGAAATAAGTAGTTTTTACACCACCTGTGTGTTCATGAGCTGTAACAAAATTTTTAACTTGGTAACTATTGATTTTTTTTAATTAAATAACAAAATCAGAAAAAAGAGGGGAAAACAACTAAGCAAAAGTGCACACGAGTTCTTTGTTTGTAGTGTATAGTGAAGAATCATTACGACCTAATAAGATGTAACAAATTGTTATTATAGTTACGCAACAAAAAAACAACGGTTTTAATTGTGATTATGTTATTCGAGTTTTAAGCTTCCAAAATATTATAGTGAAAATTTTATAACATTTATTTTTTTTCATTCCAACAAAAAAAGATAAATATAGATATATCTATTGCTAACATTGACATTATGGTTCCGTTTAATAACTTGCACTTCCTCCTTTTAAAACTTATACATATTTTTAAATTGATTTTAATCTGGTAGTTGGAGTGTCATGTTTTCAAATAGGTTCATGTTTTCTTATCATCTCTTCTTATAAATTCTAAAAAGAAATTACACTTTTTTGAGTTGGGTAAGTCGAGCTAACCTTGTACTTAAAGAATGCTCGCAATGTTTGATTAAAGACAAAATAAAAAAAAAATAACCCGATGTTTTTTAAAAAAAAAATAATTATGTTAGTAGGGAAAAAATATGCATGCATTGAGCATTTTTCATTCGTCAACTTCGTTACGAGATTATATTATGGAGCGGGATGGTCTTAGTCTAATGGGACTTAACTTAGCAATTAAACGCCATTGCTCCAAATTCGAACTCGCCGTCTCGGATTTTTTTTTTTTAAACAAGTAGTCCTATCATTTTCATTTATGAGAAGCAAAATTATGTACAAAAGAAAAGTTATAAAAAAATAACCCACACTATAGCACTGGTACCAGCGTAATGCAAATTCCGTCGTCATCTTGCCTAAGACGAAGAGAAATCGTCCATGCGCTCTAACATAGTCAATATTTATTTTTATTTGACCGTACTTGGCACTTAAAATTGACTCAAACCAACGAAATACTTATAAATTGTCATGTTTTTTCAGGATTTGACTCTGCCGTCGTTTCTTCTCTTCTCTTTGTACAGGTTTTAATGATTTCTGGTGATATCGGAGCATTTTGATGGATTCCCTGTGTTTTCTGCACGCTAGATGGCTCATTCTTAGCATTGGAGGCGATTCTCAGCATTCTGCTCGGTCCAAGCAGCACTCCACTCTGTCCGAGTGGACCAAGTCAACCTTTCACATTTCACTCGGTCCGATCAGACATCTCACTCGGTCCGAGTAGACCATAGCCGCCATATGCGCTTTCCTTATACTTCACTCGGTTCGAGCAGATGGCCGCCATAGCATGTTTGGAATGTTTTTCAACATGGAAACTTGATTTTTTTGGCATTTTTTCTTGCCTTGGCGTCCAAACCTCCTCTCTATGCACCTGGGGACATCCATATATACCTCTGGCACGCCTAGGAAAAGGGATTCCACCTACCATCTTCTATTCCACTTTCCTAAGCCTCTTTTTCGCTCTTTCACCCTTGGAAATCATTGGAGCTTTGTTCTAGCAGACGACGGCAGTAATTGACGAGCAAGATTACCATCCAGCAACACCTCAGCGCCTACCAGATATTGACTTGGAACATAAAGGAGTATTTGGTTTTATTTCTTTATGATTTTATTTTGTAATTTGATGAGCTTGTATCTCTACATTTATGCACTTATTATTATCTGTTTTGCTACTATTTTAGGCTAGTTATTTATGATGTCTTAGGATTATGGGAGTACTTTGATATTTGGATAATGCTTATATGATTTGTTATGTTATGACATGCTTTGAGATTTGTTTATTGTGAATTATGATTATTGCTTGAGTTAAAACACTTGTTAAATTGCTAATTACCTTCTAGTTGAACAGTTGCATCTAGTAAGTCTAAGTTAGGATAAACGAGTCGAATTGATTCAAGTACTTGGGGTAAATTATGGATCCGAAAGGAAAAATTAGTTAATACCAAAAGTGTAGCTTTTAGAATAGTCCAAACGACTTCTAAATATCCCTATGAACTCCAATAAACAAGTTTAATTGATTGAACTCTACACCAAAAATTGTGAACCAATCAAATTAATTAGGTTAGATTGTGATCGAACCAGTATCTATCCCAACAAACGAAAGCCGAGGTTTAGAATAACTAGGTTTGACCTATAAACCCTAACTTAAAGCATTGATTAGCATAACAATTAATTTAAACTCACTCTTGTCTCCTGCTCGGACCGAGTGAGCCCTTACTCGGACCGAGCAGAGTGACAATTGAAGTTAAAACTTTAAGTTAAGTGTGCAAGCACTTAACTTGGAGTTTTAACGACCAAATTCAAACGAAAAGACTCTAGGACACTTTAATCTCTATTTAAAACCCAAAAAACTCTACTAATCGTGTTTAATTATTATTAGTTTGATTTATTTTATTTCGAATCCAAAAACCAATAAAAATATTTACTTTTAACGGACCATTTAGTTTTACAGCATTTAAAAAATTCTTATAATACTTATGTCTAGATTTTAAGAAATGATAAGTCTGGTATTCAAAGATCCGTCGCTTAGGTTCGATCCTAAATCTATATTCCGAACGATTAGTGAGGTTAGCTCTAGATTATAAATTTATTTGATATTCTAGATACAAACCTTCATCACGATCTTAGATATAGAGTAGTTGTGCATCCTCTCCATCTCTCTTGAGGGAAAGAAGAACTTGCAACAAAGATGGTAAGGAGCACAAAGAAGAGGCCACCGACTTTCTCCCTCGAGCACAATTATCAATCATTTTTTACTCTCTCTCAATATGGAATAATTTTTCCCTAACATACTTTTTAATTCCATTTGCAAGAGTTTCAATTTATCACTATCAGATTGTTGCATGCTATTCAATCAAATTTTCTTAATTGGATGTAGGTCACAAGTGTATTTCAGTGAAACATGGTTCAATTATCAAGAATATGTATTTAGTTTAATTATGGATGTTTTGGTTGATCTGAATTGTCAAGATCTATGTTGCATAGATATGGGTAAGAGTATCGTATCCAGTACGATACGGGTATGGCAATACAAAAATTTTCAAAAATATTCAATACGGATACAGCGATGTATGTATTCTTTTTCTAAATTTATGATGAGAATTAAAGTGTATGAAATTTTTGATCCATTGCGAATAATATTTCTACAATTATATTATTAATGATATATTTGGCACTATGTATATTGTTAAGTATTGATAGTTAATAATATAATGGTAGAAATTGTTAAGCTATTTCTACCTTGTATATTTCTTCACACGCCTAATTATATTATTAATATTCGGCACCATGTATATTTCTACTATTAATTATATTATTAATTAATTGATAATAATATGATGGTAGAAATAAAATCATCGATATAACTCATTGTTAATAATATTAGTAGGACATCGAGCGTTGCGCTATTTGTATTTTTATTTTTATTAAATGTTAATTATTTCTGCATAATATTTATATGAATATATAAGGCCTATGAATTAATAATATTGTGTTAACAAATAATTGAAATAATAAGATTAAGCATGTTGCATGATCAATTTTATTTGAGAAGGCCGACTAATCAAGGTGAAAACCAAATTCAAACAAAAACTTTGTTTATTTGACTAGTCGTTAGAGTAAAAGTAAAGTGTCGTTCCCATAGAGATTTGCTAAATCTAGACGATAAATTTTTATGAGATGTTTTTTGTTTAAAAATCGATTAATTAAAGTTAGGATGAAATAAAATTAAAACAATTAAAAGTTTAAAACTAATTTTTTTGCGGTGTTTTTGGTTTACAATATGCTATTAAAAATGTCTTAGTGTTCGATTTCACTTAGGATTAGTCGTAAGGATGCAAAACATAACACTGTCGTGGTTTGTCTCACCAATTTGGTCTGAATCGTGTCTAATTCGTCAAGTTCCTACAAAAAAAGATAAATGCTACGACAGTACCCAATCTTGTCAAATAAAATACAAAAGCACAGAGAATATCATTGGTTTGGTCATAATTTCAATGTAAAGTCTAGCAAAAATAATAGAATAAATATGAGATATCACCGACCTCCTCGAACCTTCTCTTTGTACACTAAGTGTAAGGTTCAGTTTGGAGGTTTCCATTTTATTTGTTAAATGAAGTATAGATATAGATATAGACATATAAATTGGAGTAGGGATATTGCAGGTGATGTGACCTGTTGGAGTTATGTCCTAGAAGTCAATAATTTAATGACTTAATTATTAGTTTATGTCTTGGATGATATTTTATCATCTATTCTTAGGTTTATTATTGACATATCATTCAGGTTGAGGATCTGAATTGTGGATCTATGTGGATCATTCTTTAGAATGACAATAATAAATCTAAATGGTCCATAATCTTGATAATTAACAAGGAACATTAATTATCATATAAGATTAGTATGCAAGTTAAGTGATGATTAAGTTCTACAAATCATAGGTAAAGAGTTACCAGCTTAATTGCATATGTATATGTTATGGAACATAGTACAGGACTTGACCCAACGAAATAAACACATGGATTGTGTTATGTGTCATTGTTTATGATGAAGGCTTAAAACCTAGGAATCAAATAAATTTATAAACCTAGAGCTAACCTCACTAGTCTTTTGGAGTACAGCTTTAGGGTCGAACCCAAGGGACGGTACAATTGATTACTGGACTTATCCTTTTTCAAAAGCTAGACAAGAATATTTTGGTGGAGAAATAGTTGAAATAAATCTAAGTGCAATAAAGTAGATATTTTTGGTTGTTTTTGTCTATTAAAATAATGTAAACAACTAAAGTAAAGTTTTTGGGTTTTCAAACAGTATAAAAAGCGTCTTAGGGTTCAGGTTTCACCTTGGTTTGGACTCTAGAACACAGAACTTATCACTTTCGTGCATCGAACGGTATTTTTCAAGCGTACACCGCTCTGTTCGGTTCGAACAGGAATCTGTTCGGTTCGAACAGATGGTATAAGTGTGTGGTTTTGACCTTTTATGATACTTTATGCCTTGTGCTAGGGTTTGTTGGTCAAACCTAGATATTCTAAACCTCAGCTGTCGCTTGTTGGACTAGAAACTGGTTAAATCACAACCTAACCTAATTAACTCGATTGGTTCACAACTTTTGGTATAGAATTCAATCAATTTAAACTTGTTTGTTGGAGTTCGTAAGGATATCTAGAGGTCTTTTGGACTTGTCTAAAAGTTACACTTTTGATGTCAACTAATCTCCCCTTTCGGATCTACGATTTATCCCAAATACTTTATCTAAATTATCTTGATTAACCTAACTTTAGAACTTAACTAAATGTGGTCATTCATCTAGAAGTTAATTAGACTTAACCAAGCAATTTAAACAAGCAATTAACATAATTCTCAACAAAACAAATCAACAAAACATATCATATCATATCAAGTCAAATCACAACATCCAAACCTAAGTTACTACCTTACCCCTAAGACTACATAAATTTAGCCTAACATAGTACTAAAACACACAACAAATAACATAGAAATAACAAGATACAAGCCCATCAAAAATAGAGAAGAAAACATAGAAAGAATAAACCGAATACTCCTTTATGCTTTCAAACTACGATCTCTAGGCAATGGGGTGTTGCAAGATGGTCACCAAACTCGTCTCCTTGCTGCCGTCGCTTCAAAGGACCAAGCTTTGATGATCTCCCATGGTGGAAGAGAGAAAAATGCATATGGAAAGAGGAATTTTGTGGTATGAAAGGTTGTCTCCTTTCCTTCAGGTCTAGAGGTGTATATATGGATGTCCCAGGTCGCAAGGATGGAAGGCTAGGGCACCAGGGCGCAAAAAATTGACATTTCCATCAGTTTCTATGTAAAAAATAATGCCTTATGTGATATGGCGGCACCCTGGTCAAACCGAACAGGTGTGCAGTCAAACCGAACAGGAGAGAGAAAGGACAGCTGCACAAGTCTGCTGTTGTGATGCCCAGTCGGATCGAACAGGCTTGTGGTCGGGTCGACCAGGAGAGAGAAATAACGCCTGGCTGCCATAGATGCTGGTCGGATCGACCAGATGATTGTTCGAGTCGACCAGGAGAGAGAAAAGAGCCTCCAATGCTAGGAATGAGTCGTCTAGCGTACGTGCTACGTCGGGAATCCATCTATATGCTCCAAAATCATCAGAAATCATCAAAGTCCTGTAAAATGAGAGAAGAAACGACGGTAGAGCCAATTCCTTGGAAATCATAGCAATTTATTGAATAATTCAATGGTTTGAGTGTTATTTGAGTGCCAAGTACGGTCCAAATGCCTACAAATAATGACGATGTCAGTTTATTTCGTTATGATTTTGGTTCTAAGTTTGAGATGTTTATCTTTTCCACATGAGGATATGTTCAATAAATATTGTCTACCGCTGATTCCCGATAAGGGCTGCTATACGGACTTTATTTATGTTCTCTTGAATTGTGCGGGGAAAAGCTAATCATCAAGAAAACCGTATGTCCCTCATTAATTCACTTAGTGAGTGACGATATCTGTTTGGGCCCCTTGATGGAGTTGGATCGTATGCGCGCAACTAAGCGATCAACTCTAGATCAAGAAACGTATAATCTGCAAGAATGACACATTCCTATCTTGGATTATACGATGATATCGTGAGACATAAGAATCAAAATAGAGAAACATATTATTCTCTTATGCAGGATTAAAATATTGTAGCAGTACACTATTTATGCGAATTGGGAATCATAACGTGTTGCTAGATACCGCTTATGATTATTGGAATTAAATAACGATTTAATTCCATGGCCAACGTAGCATAAATCCTCAAAGGGTCACACAAATAGGACTTTAACCATACAATGTATTAATTGATTTGTTTGCATTGGAGAATGCAAAAAATATGATGTGTTGATTAATTAATTATATACTGTTGCAAACCGTTATAATTAATTATATCAAAATGATCATATAGAAATTAATTTAATACATATGCTTATCCCAAGATAATTATCATTAAGTTGATAATTAATTATACTCAACAATATTTAATATAATTGTATGAATTATATTGAATATATAGGCTTAATTTAATTAGCCGTTATGAGCCGAAATAATAATCGGATATGCCCATTATATAATTGATATAATAGGCTTGAGGGAAAATAAATAAAATATGGAAAAGGCCCATTTAGGCCTTTATTTTGGCCGGCCTAGGGTGGATGGCATTGTGGTAATTTTGGAAGTGAGAAGGTTGGGCTTGATCTCTATATAAGGACCACTAGTTGATGCCTTCCAACCCTAGTTCTCTCTCCTCCTCTTTCCTTCTTCTAGCCGCCACCATCAAGAGAGAAAAGTGGTTTTCTCTATTCCATTTTTGCTCTCTTCCATTGATTAGGTCTCATGTGTTGAGAATAGCTATTCCTAAATTAGTTCAAGAATAGCAAAGGGATTAGCATTCCTCTAGTTCCTACTAGCATAGGACCTATGAGAATGGTTAGCTTCCTTGGTGGACTCGAGGCCGATCAACCGATGAAGGAGGAGGCGAAGGAGAGCACCCCATCGATTCCCATGCCGTAGGATCGAACCCCGCGAATAAGATTTCGCGGGAGGTACAAATTTTCACCTATCTCTTGTGTCGAATTGAGCTTTTGTACTAGATTCGTGTTGCTTGTGTTTTAATTGGATTAATTAAGCGTAATTAGTCACAAAATTAAAATTGAGCAATTTCCTAACATGACCAGCATGGAAACCACAAGTGAAATATAGAGATAATTATTAAAATTAAAATTTACGATACCTGGTTCGCATGAACTAAAGTATAATATAGGGAAAAAATTTTTTGTACCCCTCAAAATTGGAGAAATACAGGATTTGCTCCCTAAAAATCAAAACTCCTGATTTTGCCCCCCAAAAATTCGAACCCCTCCTCTATTTACCCTTATCACATATTTTATGTCATAAATGATTGATAAATAATAATTTTAAAAGAAATTGACAATTATACCCTTGTTAGAACCCATCTCCTCTTCAAATCCCTCTCTCTCTCTCTTCAATCTTTCTTCTCTTGCACCAAATCAGAATGAACCTAGATCGAAGAATATCACCGAACCAGCCTTTCCCTACCATCTCCGTCCACCTCCTCTACCGAAACCCTAGATCGAATCGAAGGATTTTTCCTCTCCCCCACGCGAACTTCACCTACCCCACCACACTCGAGTGATCCTCTCTAAAACCCTAGGATGCATCGGCGATACAGCAGATCAGAATCCGTCTCGCAATCACCGTCGTCGAGCGTCGTACTAGATATGTATTTGGTGTAGCTGCTTCTGATGTACTAGATATGTATTTGGGGTAGCTATTAGATTACTGATTTTCAATCTATACATTTGCATTTTGTATATAATGTTGTGACGTTTGTACTAGCTATGGATTACATTAGTGCTTTTCGATCTATGCATTGGTACACTGGTACACTGGTACAGAGTTTATAATGTTGTGGCTTGCTCTATCTTCTTTGTAATGTTTTTTTTTCCCTTCCCATTGCTTTTGCCTTTTGGTATATGACCAACGCACAGCTCAATAGAAGCATAGAATAAAAGTATTAAATAAAAGCACCGGTACGATTTGGGTTGGAGGGGGAAGTGTTTTGGAGATTTCAGACGGATTGGGAATTCAATTGGGTCTAGATGATAGGTTTTTTGATGTTCATGTAAGTTTAGTGGGCAAAGAAGGTTGATAGCTCTTTTCTGGGTTTTTTTTTTCTAAATCTTTTGTAGCTTTCTAGTTGGTTTAGGGCGTGTTTGGCAGTCTTTGAATAAGGCTTATTCAGTATAAACCTTATTCAGAATTTTACCAAACAAAAATGAATAAGCCCGAATTAGTTATTCGAGGCCTTATTCTAATTCCAGGGAAACCGTCGAACAAGGCCCGTGAATTGGGTTTGTTGATTAAAAAACCATTATCCTTTGTACGGTCGACCTTACAAAAAAATCATTTCTCTTTCTTCTATTATTGCCGACCGTTCCTCTAAAATCTCTCTCTCTCTTCTCTGCAAGATTCCTCCCCACTTTACTCTTTCTTCCATTACTAGCGACAACAACCAAGCCTTGCGACAACTCCAGATCTACGGCGATCGGCGGAGCAATTCGTGAAACAGTTGGCATATTCGAGAACTGCGCAACACGCTCAGTGCAGAGAGCTCCGATTTGTTGCCATCACAGGTATATGCTTTTCTCTTCTATTCTTTCTTTTTTCTGAGATAAAATTGAAACATTTGTGTATTGAATCCGTGTAAACTTGTGGTTTTTGTCGGCAGTAACAGATCTTCTTGTACAAATTGAATCTTTTTGTCTGTTGATTTTTTTTCCTCTGTATGCCATTTACAAATTGGTTTCTTAATAAAAGAATGCTCACGATTGAGGGAGTTTCAGTTTGGTTCTCTGACTGTGTATTTCTTAGTTTTCTTAATAAAATTTGAACATAATTGACAGAACCATTCCCTTCTTTTATTCAAAAAAAATTGTGTTCAAACCCTAAATTCTGTGCTTTTGTAAATGGAGGTTTTAATGAAATTTGTTAATTGAACTTTTCATGCTTATTTGAAGTATAGGAATGTGGACAGGAACTTGAGGCAATTGCACAGCCGCAGGATTGGCAATCGGAGGTAACTTACCTTTCCCAAATCTGTTGTACATTATTGTACCATCTAAAGCAATAATGTTCTGGCATTGAAATCTGAATAACAGAAAGAGCAATTAAAAGGTTCTATTCTACAAATACATAATTTGAGGGGTCACAGTGCATAAAACCATGATTTGAGAAAACGATCTAGGGTCTAACTATCTTAGGTTGGTTGGTTAGTTGGTTGGTTGGTATTTCATATCGGTGGTGGAGTAAAATTGGAGTAAAAATTGGATAAAATAAGGATTTGTGGCCAAGCACCTGCATGTTAGGCTTGCACTAATATGGATATTTGATTAATTACCAGCTCAATATGGATTAGTTTCTTTGGTATTCAATTAATAGGGGTTGGCACTGTCCAGTTCCAAATTTATTTATTTGTGAAGTATCCTCTTCAATCAGTTTAAATTTTAAATTGTAACCAAATTGTATTTGTAATATTTGTGCAGGTTTAAATAAGCATGCGGCAATTGATTTTCTTCTCTTGTAACTTCTTAATTTATGTTTATCTGAGGAATTTTTAAAATGCAATGGTTGTTTAGAGAACTTTTTCAGTTGGTGTGTTATTTTTTAAAATTTGTATCGAAATTTTTTTAGGCACCAATGGGTGCTATGTATTGGTTCTAAATTTGTCAATTTTCAATGTAGAATTTTATTTGTCTGTATTGATGAAAATGCAGTTAAAAACTTTGGTGTTTCACTCCTGTATTAAAATTTGGCGCAAAATCAAAGTTAGGAAGATTTGGCGCAAAAAAAACGTACTGACAGATGGGCAAACAAAGGTTGTACTTGAGTAATTATGGCTTCAATAAAATAATCATCTTTCCTTCAATTCTTATTCGTACATATCATCCAAACAAGAGTGAATAAGACAACTGAATAAGCTTGTTGATAAATTAGCTAATTCTGAATTAGCCTTATTCTTATTCAAAAAATTCTTATTCGGGCTAATTCATTTACTTCCAAACACACCCTTAGAGTTTATTTGTTTAGCCTTTGCAGTTTTCAGGTTGTTTTTATCTTTTTAGATGTGATGATGGTACACTGGTACGTGTTACTGGTATCGTGAGTAATTGGGTTGGGTACCATCGGAAGAAATTTGTAGTTGTACTGTAACTTTTTATTTTAATGAAAGTGCCTAAGGGTTAAAATAAAAATAAAAAAATAGAAGCACTAGATTGCTATAAAGTGCTGCCAGAGAGTTCAATCTTAGCACCCAAAAAATATTACAAATAAAGAGTTCAATCTTAACACCTAAAAAGAGGAAACAAAGCTGCTGCCAGAGAATGCATCCCTGTACCACACCAAACCGTACCAGTGATAAATTAGAAAACTCAAGTCCAGATTAACTTTGCATTTCATTAGAGAAACTCAAGTCCAGGATAAACTCAATCTTAACATCCCTCTACTTATTAAGCACCAAATGTAGTGCTGTACATCTTTGTTCACTGTATCTTTGCATTTCACTGTGTATTGCTGTACAATTTTAAGTACTAAATCCATGATAAATTTCACGGTTTATTGCTGTACATTTCATTGTATCTTCGCATTTAACTATATAGAAGCACTGGCTTGTTACTTGACTTACTTCCAGCGCCTATAAAGTTTTGTACAACTTTGCATTTTACTTTATCATTTTCCAAGCAACAGAAATAAGTATATATTGAAAATTACTTAACTAAAAAAATAACCAATAACTGCACAGGTCAACTACAACACTAATAGTTCTTCCAAAAAAAAAAAAAGAAAGTACAACAAAGTTATTGCTAGAATTGAACAAAATTGATCGTTGATGCATCCTAGGAGTTTAGAGAGGATCGCCGATGCATCCTAGGTTTTAGAGAGGATCGCTCGAGTGTGGTGGGGTAGGTGAAGATCGTGTGGGGGAGAGAAAAAATCTTTCGATTCGATCTAGGGTTTCGGTAGAGGAGGTGGACGGAGATGGTAGAGAAAGGCTAGTTCGGTGATATTCTTCGATCTAGGTTCGTTTTGATCTGGTGCGAGAGAAGAAAGATTGAAGAGAAAGAGAGGGGTTTGAAGAGGAGATGGGTTCTAACAAGGGTATAATTGGCAATTTCTTTTAAAATTATTATTTATCAATTATTTATGACATAAAATATGTGAGAAGGGTAAACATAGGAGGGGTTCGAATTTTTGGAGGGTAAAATCAGGAGTTTTGACTTTTAGGGGACAAATTCTGTATTTCCTCTATTATGAGGGGTACAGAAAAATTTTCCCTATAATATAATGAGAGGAATTATCGTGCAGTTTATAAAATTCTAGGTGCATTCATAAAAAACTGGCATGTCCCCAAATCGTGTGGGACTATTGCGTTTATGTGTGTGCATTGTTAGTTGGCACTATATTACACCTCCAAATCGTGCGGGGTCCATACGTCCATGTGCGTTAGTCAACATTCTTTCTAACAATCTGACGAAACCAACAAAATTTGAACAGAGAGGGACATAGTGCTTATAAACACGCATGTTAAGCGAGCCCCACCTGTCATCCACATTGTTCCAACCACTATTCTTGGTAATAGTGTCTTAGTGGAACACCATTTAATATATGTATTGCTAATATTTTTTTCGCGCTATATATGTATCACAACAATCTAATATTGGCCCAATAAGCATTGTGGATGGTTGTCCAATTTTAAAGTGAGATATTCGTCCCACACGGAATTTTGATGTTATACATAGGTAATATATAAGGGATGAGTTAAGGCGGAGATTTGAGGCCTTGAATGTCCATCATGTGCGCGAGTAACGCGTAGGTATGAATGACATATGACCAATATATACAACAAATAAATTTACCTATTTAATAATAATAATAATAATAATAATAATAATAATAATAATAATAATAATAATAAACTATTAAATCAAATTTTATTTTATAATAGATAAATTAGTTAAGCGGAATTGCTTACCATCATCACAAAGATTCTATCATCCTCTCATCTCCATACAGCATCCTCATTAATTATCCATCATCCTCCTTAATGACTTGTTTTCTCTCTTCTATTTTCGAAATTCGATTAATTAAGCGTTAACTAACTTTCTATTTTTGTCATTTTATCTCCTGAATTTATCATCCAGAGCGTACTCCTCCTTCATTTTCTGTATTTTTTTTCCATAATTTTTTTCTATAATAATTAGTTTTTTTTCCAGGTGAAATATTTTTTCCACGACAATTAGGATTTGAAATTAGAACAATTAGTTTTTTTTAAGGTCAATTAGCTATGTAAAAAATATTTTGAAAATTTTTTTATCTTGTTTCATTAATTATCTAGGGTAAGCAGCAGGAGTAGAAGGATGAGAAAAGTTACAAAAAAAGCGAAAGTGACAAGAATAGAGTATACACTCTAGATAATAGGGATGAGATTCTAAAAATAGAAAAAATGACTTTACATTAAAAAGTATTCCAAAAAAGAAAAAAAAATACATGCCTAGAAAATGATGGGATGATGAATTTTGGAATGATCCTTATTAGTCTCGATTTATTAGGATTTGTTCATTATAAACTTCTCCTCAATCCGGCTGAAACACGAAATATCACACCAGATTTTAACATAAACAATCCTTCGTATATGAGCACATGTTAAACATGTGGGACCGTTTTCTTTTTTCTCCCTTTTTCCGTCTTTCTTTTCTCCTAGGGATACTTTTTTTCTCGGCGCCCCTGCTCTCTTCCGACACGGCGACACGGCTCCTCGTTGGGAGCTCCGTAAGGAAAAGTAGTTGGCTTTCGACAGCTCCTCTTCTCTCTCGACGCCTCACTCCAACTTCCCCTCTAAGCTCATCTGGTTGGTGCTCTTCCGATTAATTTTATTTGTCAGTAACTTTCTGTAAATTTGAATTATTTACCGAAAATTTGATTCGATAAGTTCTCAACTTGTTATTGTTTGTGAAGTGAAATTAATAAGCCTTTTGGTTAAACCTTGTTTACAATGCTGGACAGTGTTCTCTTTCACTGGTGCCAATTACTGATTTCGCACTCAAGTTTTTGTTTCCCTTCTATTAATTTTTACTATCCATGCAATAGAATAGGAAGGAGGAAAATTTTTGCTTCCCTTTCATCAGTACTGATTTGATTTGCTGCATTGGATGCAGGTCAAGTGTATTTTTCTGAAACATGGTTCAATTCAAGAATAGGTACTTGGTCATGGAGATTTTGGTCGACCCGAACCGTGAAACAGGTGATCCCGACCCAATAATTCTTAGCGGGTTTAATGTCACAAAAGCCATTAAAGAGAGCATTCAATTAAACTTTGGGGAGTGTGGTTTAGCCTCTTCACTCTTGTCTTTCCAAGGTTATCCATTCTTTTTTTGTTTTATCAAATTTCTTCATTTAGTTTTTCAAATTGCATCCAGTTATTTTACTTTATTTTTTTGGTTATCAATACAAAAACATAGTTTTATTATTTCTTTTTTTGAAGGCCGGTTGACAATATGCTGTGCCAGTAAAATATACTGCAAAAAGACAAGTTTTACAAAGTTATTACACTGTTACATGCCATATAAAATAGCCATCCACTTGGTACCTATTCTATGCTATCTTTAACAAAACCAAATGCCAGTACTGCTTACCAGTGATGGATACCAGTGGCACGGACTTTCAACCTAATATTCCATCCCTAATATATGTGTGCCTCACACTGTTCGCGAACAGCCTGTTCGTGAGCACATCCAAACACTTAAATTTGTTGATGCCCCTCTGTTACTGTTAGCATTTTGGTACCATTCTGCCTGATGTGTTTCAAGAAGGATATGTTTGTCTTGTAAGTTGTAACCCATAATTATACAGTAGAAATTCATCTCATCAACAATACTAATCCATTGCTATTAAGTCTTACTGTCTGCAGGTACATCTAGTAAAGTCACACTATGGTTATCAGCACTTTTTATATCATCTGCTATGGTATTAGTTCCCATGCATTGACAATTCATTATCAATCATTAACTTCTACTTAATTGTTGTGCAGTGAAATATGTAAATCCAATCACGAAGATATGTATTATAAGAGCCTCAAGAGATGATCATAAAATGATTTGGGCTGCTATAACCATGGTGCGCTCTATCGGGAGGTGCCCTGTTACTTTCAACCTATTAGATTTGAGCGGTAAGACTGTGTCAGCATTGTTTTACTGGTACAATACCAGTGTTATATTGGTACAGCTTAATTTATATATATGTAAAAACTACATCTGCCCTTTATTCATATAATCATATGTTTGATGAGTTTTCTTTGGGAGTGGCCGTTTTCAAAATTTCCTTGTGGGTGGCCATTCTGTTTGGGACATCCTAATTTAACATTTATGTCTTTTTTTTTTCAATTTTCATAGGTTGCATACGGGTGTGTAGGAGAAAGGCTTTAGAATGCGATGAAACAAAGTTTGAGCAGTACAAGCTTCTGTATGGTGATCGTGTGACACCAGAAATTGAGAAGTCAGTGAAAAGTAATTTTGAGAGAATCAAAGCATTAGAAAACTGATGTTGTGATTGGTTTTGACGAAATAGTGTATGTTTATTTAATTTAAGTTTGATCTTGATTTCAAAAAGGTGTCAAAGTTTGTCTTTTTGTTTTGCAGTTACTAATTGATTGAAGTTTTCCAAAATTGATTAAAAGAGGTTTTCAGCCCAATGAGTTTACATATAAATCAATGATGGTTTCTATGTGCAAACAAGGCCAAAGCAATGAATATCCTTGATAGAATGCAGCTGGACCATATAGCACCAGATGACACAACTACACTCGCTTGATTAAAGCATTTGCTAAAAACATAAAAATTGATGAAGCTATCTGGGTGCTGAACAGAATGAAGCAAGAAGGGGTGAAGCCCGACTTAGTGACCTCCTCTCCAATATTAGAACTGTTTTTGAATGTGGTGCTAGATGATGATGCAACATATCATGGACTAGACAAATGGGGATACTATGATTGAAGTGGTTAATCTGCTTGGATTGCATTTTCTAAAGTAGATATCATTGATTACCGTGGGCTGTCCGTTGCTGAATATTTCCCTTATTGTAAAACCTCAAATGTTGACCTGCTATGACTTTTGTTAACCAAGGATTTACCTTTGACCAGTAAAATCTTTGAATTGGTGTTGCCCGAGATTAAAAATTCTACAGCCGAATCATATTCCAAATACATGTGTTGCACCGAATAAAAAGCCAAACTTGACACCTTGACTAGTCATACGTGCCATTACTTTATCAATTTTACCTTTCATTTACGTACCATATATTCCTCTTCTCGCTCGTTAATTCCATTTTCCAACCGAGCCAAACACCAAATGAGAAAATTATCTATATAATCTTTCCTAGTTACATTTTAATGACCGAAACTTATCAATTTTGAGACCCAATGAAAGATTTCGAAAACCCATTGAAAAGTTGATCAGGTCGATTTTTTTTCAGAATTCAAATTTACGTCGCAGTCATATTGGATAGCCGATTTGATGATGATAGACTTCTGTATATTTAATTTTGTATTGATTGATTTTATTGTCGTTTTTTTTTTAATTGAGTCTGTTTATTGGATTTGTGATTGGTATATTTTATGGGATATTGGATTTAGAACCTGAATTTGAATTTGGAGCCCTAATCACTCTGACAAACTGGCTAGACCCATTTATCACCATAATATATATTATTTTTATGTGGATTAATCTGATCTTATTGGGATTTGTTATAATAATTAAGTATAGAGAAACATGTAATTAAATAATCAGTTACTGATGTTTGTACCTGACACTATTTGTTTTTATGTTGCGATGTAGGCTAACGGACTGCCGCGGATGGCTCCAAAAGATACCATTTTTCCCTCATGTCCCATGACCTGCGGGGTGTGACACTTATCCTGCATGTTTTTTTTTTTTTTAATTTTTTTACTGTTCATACCCTATCTAATATTATAAGAATGTTTTATTTGCTTAATGCAATTATTTGTGATTTGTTGATTTTGCTGTTGCAGTTGTGCTATATCTGACGTGCTTGCTAAGTCTATACAATTGTGTAATGGTACATGACAGCTACTTGAACACTAGACCTTAGTCTGTAATATAAAACTGTGTTTTGGAGAAACAGTAGAAATGGTGAGATGATTATGGCCACTTATTTGGAAACAGTTGAAATAGGGAATCAGAATTATAAGCATCTTTCCTATTTAGTTCATCCCTACACCTAGCTAACAATGGTAAATCAGAATAACTAACAGAACACGCGTAGGTTGTATTGCTTTCCCCATTAGGCATGTGTAATTGAGACCGACTGACGGGAATTGCTTTTGACAACCGATTTTTTGCTACTCGCAACATAATATTTTTTTCAAATGACTAAAGTGTCCTTGATATCAATTACAATTTGCACTAAATGGCTTTTTTTTTCATCCTTTCTAGGCGGCTATTGAATTCTCTCGTTCTCTCTTTCCTGTTGTCGGACGTGGATCAGTAACCGTTGTTGGTGTTTCATTTTCCGATGCTTAATAGAGGACTGCTATTGACTCAGCTTCCTTTTCTTCTATATTTTCCACTAAACCGTATTTTTCTTCTAATAATATTTACAGAAATTTGGATTTTCAATATAGGTATCGTCCTTCCTTTCCTCTAAGAAATTTAAAAATTGGAGATAGTTTTGACAAATTGGTACCTTATATAACTTGAAAGAAAATCAAACTTTCATAACAAAAAAAAATCACAAATTCAATTTAATTTATGTTGGAAACGTGCATGCAAAAGCGCCATTAAAAAAAATGAAGGGATGGAGCCATTATAAAAGGAAATATAATTAAGTAAATCAGGTAATATCTAATAATACAAATCATAATTGATATCGAGAGCAGTTTAGTCATTTAAAAATATATTAAGTTGCAAGAAGCAAAAACTCGGTTGTAAAAAGCAATTACCCCGACTGACATGCATGATTCATTCAATTCTACATTCATTCTTAAAATACTAAATATTAGCATCCCAATAGTAACATATATATATATACACCGCAAGAGAATCCCTGTTACCAATAGCAATTCCTTAGTTTTTTTTATTGATTTTCTCTGTTATGATTCTATGAGAAAGAGTAGAAAGTCCCTTTACTGTTAGTTCTGTTACATACAGTGCTCCTCCCTGCTTCTTTCTACATAGGAAATCAATACGACATATATAGTAAATATTACGAGGTACCCAAAAACGAAAAGAAAATGCACAATTTAGTTTATTCGCCAGTGGGTTGCCCAAGAAGCCTCATCATGCTCCCTCTGTTCCTTCTCTATATACAGTGCTTCCAAAATCTCGTTCTAGCTGAAAAGAAGGTTCGCTTTCTGAATTTTTTTTTATTTATTTAGCATAATCCATTCTTTCTGTATATAAAAAAAAATTGATCAACATACAGAATGAAATTTTTTACAAAATTTTGCTGAAAAAAAAAACAAAATCTCCAATTAAAATATTTACAAAGCCTTCTCTCTTTCCATTATTTTTTCTTTTTCTCTGATATCCTTGCAGCATTCGTTGTACATGGCAGAAAATGTGTGTGTGTGTGTTTTTTTAATCTTCTGATTTGTTTTCAAGGGTATGCTAGTACTGATTATCATTCAGAAAATTCCGTTGGTGCATAATTTTTATGTATAAATCACAACCTTTTTAACATTGTTCATTATTTTCGTGCATAAAAATACCATATATATATGGGACAAAATTTATCTGTATGAGAAATACAGATCCCTATTTTTAAATTAAAGGAGCCTTCTCTTTCTTTGTTATTTTTTTCCAATTACCTACATGTGATACTGGTGTGTGGTGCAGTCTTATGTTGTGTACTTGGGATCACATTCTCATGGCCCAGACAAGATTTCTCTGGAGACAGAGGGGAGAGCTAAGGATTCACACTACGAATTTCTTGCTTCTTTCTTAGGAAGGTATGTATGTATATGATGAATCGATGATTAAATTCAATATTTAATCCAAATCTAATAAAATCTGAACCCATGAATTCAGCAAGGTGAAAGCACAAGACTCTATTTTCTACTCCTACACAAAATACATCAATGGCTTTGCTGCCACTCTTGAAGAAGAAGAAGCTAAGCAGATTTCTCGTAAGAACTTCTCTTCTATCATTTCACCAGCACTATGTGTGTTTGTGGTGTGCACGCAATTTTAAGTTGTTTTCTTTGGTTATATTTCAGAGCACCCGAGTGTTATATCTGTGTTTCCTAATAGAGCACATAAACTGCTAACAACAAGGTCATGGGAATTTCTCGGATTGGAGAGACATGGGCAGGTGTCATCAGGATCGCTTTGGAACAAAGCCAAGTTTGGAGAAAATATCATCATTGGAAATATTGATACTGGTACTCTAAGTTTATGTCACCTATTTGATTAGTTCGACAACTGGGCAAGTATAATCTGTTAATATGTCTTTTTAGTCTTCTCGTCTTAATGTCTGATTTTACCAAGCCATTAAATTTTCTTTTTAGCTTAATTTCATAACTTTCCATATAGTACGTATATTCAATTTTTATTCAGCTTTTATACAAAAAATCTTCCAATAAAGAAACAGCACACTTAATTATATATTACAGCTGGAACAATAAATAGAATGCTAATAGATAATTAACTACTTTCATGAGAAATTTTTATTTTACATGTCATGCTAATACTTAACTGATGAACCCGAGAGTAATTTATGGGATATTTTATATGCTCTATGAAATATGAGCAGATGTTTCTTTGACACTACTCCTAGGTAATTGTAAAGTTGGACAATTCAGTTGGGCTTTATTTAAAATAAAAACAGAAATTTGTGTGTGTGTGTGTGCGCGCGCGCGCTTGTGTGTAATAGTCCATACTTGGGAATGCAGGAGTGTGGCCAGAGGCAGAGAGCTTCCGAGACGACAGAATTGGACCTGTACCAACTCAATGGAGAGGAGCCTGTGATAACCACAACGACAGTACCTTTAACTGTAACAGGTCTGTCTCTCTATTTTTATGCTATGCCCATATATTTCTCTAATTTTTGTTGTTTGTATTAAACTTTTTCATCCCTGGGTGGCTTGACCCCCAATTTATCTTCAAAAAAAATAATAAAATATCTCTCTTCTGGGGCTGTCAATTATCATCCATTGGTTATTTAGTGGAAACTTTGTTTTTTTATCTGTTTGGTATAGTACAACCTTGTAACTTAAAGATAATAATAGTACAGTTAAAAACAAACATGAATTGAATGTTGACATGTAGCTAGCTAGATTCTTTGCTGACAATTGGAAAGATGTTTATGTGTTAAACTCAAAAGCTAGCCGAGTAAACCAAATGACAATAATCAAGCTGGGTTGTTTGGCCTAGTGGTTTCGCTCTATCCCATCAACCAAGTGGTCATTGATTCGATTCATGGAGAGAGTATTTATTTTCAAATTTCTTATAACAAAAAATTGTTGGTTTCAAACTAACCTTCAAAAAAACCAAATGACAATAATCAAACATTTGAATCCAAATAAATTTCTTGTGCATGCATTATAGCGCATGTATTTTTGACTCTTTGGACGTACACCTACAAAATATGGTACTTTAACTCAAGGAAACTCATTGGAGCAAGATACTTCAACAAAGGCTACCTAGCTTTCCTCGCTTCAATTAACATATCAAGACCATCCAGTCTCATCGATTCCCCTCGTGACATTGACGGCCATGGGACCCACACCCTATCCACCGCTGCAGGCCGATTTGTTCCATCCGCAAATTTTCTAGGCTATGGCAATGGCACTGCCAAAGGTGGGGCACCCAACGCCCGCGTAGCTGCCTACAAAGTTTGTTGGCCACCAATTCATGCTCCCGGGTGCGCTGACTCAGACATTTTGACAGCTTTTGACCAGGCAATTCATGACAGGGTTCATGTGCTGACAGTCTCGCTGTCAGGAGGGAATGCTGGCTATTTTGACGATGGAATTGCGATTGGGGCATTCCATGCTGTCAAGAATGGAATCACAGTGGTTTGCGCAGCTGGTAATTCAGGTCCAGAATATGGTTCATTGAGTAACACAGCTCCCTGGATTATAACGGTTGGCGCAAGTACCATAGACAGGGAGATCCAGACTGATGTTCTGGTTGCCAATACAAATATCCGTATCAAGGTTAGAGAAACATATATTCCTATTTTTTCTCTAATGTACCCTGTTCAATAGAAACTTTGACTTGGAAACTCAAGAATGCATGTATTCTTACTTTTCTGATGTGCATATATTGTTTTGGTTTGGTTGTTTTACTAGGGACAAAGTTACTCTACAAGTAAGCTTCCAGGCAAAAAATACTATCCACTTATCATCTCTACCGATGCTAAATTAGCTAACGCATCTGAACAGAATGCGTGAGTACTTTCTTCTATTTCACTGTTTTCATCCATTTATCATAACTACGTATCAATGATTTTTAATTGTTTGTTGTTGCTTGTTTAATATTGCTGTGGTGGATGCAGTACCAACTGCCTGACAAACTCACTGGATCCTGCGAAAGTGAAAGGGAAGATTGTTGTGTGCAAATGGGGATGGAGCAGTGCAATTGAGAATGGCGAGGTGGTGCGTGATGCTGGTGCTGTGGGTTTGGTTGTAGCAAACGGTCCGTATTCAGGAAACTTCATCTTTGTTGAACCAAATGTTATTCCTGCCACGCACATCACTTATAAAGATGGAATCACTCTCCTTAACTACATTAATAGCACGAGGTATTATGGACATTTCATTTTATAATTGCTTAATTTAAATTTGGGTTCAAACTTGGAATCGACCTATGTACGCATCTCCTTTCAACTTCATAGCACGCCACCATTATGTCATGACAATTGAAAGATTTAGAAAATTAATTTGCGCAGTTTTTAGAAGTAAATTACTTGTAGAAAAATAAATACTTATAAAAATGGAGAAAGTAAAGAATAAGGGTGAGAGGTTTCCACTTTCATACGTACTGGCTTAGTCCTAAATTTTTTTTTTTTTTTCTGGGTGTAGGTCTCCAATGGGTTACATTACGGCTCCTCAGACAACATTGGGCGTAAAACCATCACCCGTTATGGCAGCCTTCTCATCTCGAGGACCCAATAAATATAATGAAGAAATCCTCAAGGTTAGTACCAGACCTAGTCAATAAATTATAATATTCTAAATTTCTCTTTCTTAAATAATTTACAAAGAGAAGAACCGAGTACAACTGATCTATGATGTATGTCTCTCTTCTTTAACTAGATGTTGGTCCAAAATTATATGTCCAAAAGGTTTTATATAGTTAAATACTTGATTTCAATGGTAAACGATATATCTAATTATTTCTTTTTATACAGCCTGATATCGTTGCACCTGGCGTCAACATTCTCGCTGCAATCTCAGAAGGAGGGAACCCCACTGGCATCGACATTGGCAACAAACGCATTCCCTTTTATTTTGAAACCGGTACTTCCATGGCATGCCCTCATATCGCCGGCATTGCAGGTCTTCTTAAAGCAATGCATCCAGATTGGAGTCCCGCTGCTATCAGATCTGCCATTATGACTTCAGGTTACTGCTTTTTTGTTTGTCTCTCTGCATATTATATTTTTTATAAAATTTCCCTAATTAGGTGCTAAATTGCTCTCTTACTCTGTAACTCATTCATAAAGTACAATTATAATTTACATAATAGTTTGAAATATTAAACTTCTAAGATTTAATTCAGAGATTGATGGTATACATTACTAAATCTTAACTGATGAAAAGTTTGTATAACATTTGATATATTTCTATCGCACATATCAATCAAATCAAACCATCCACCTTCCACTTCTGCCACCCTTTGATAGAACCTAATGCCTCGCAATGTCAAACTATAATGGCTTTATTATTTTGTATTTACGTAATTTTTTCTCTTTTCTTGCAGCTACTGTTAAAGACAATGAGCACCTACCAATAAGAGATGCAAATTTGACAAATGCAACACCATTCGATTATGGCTCCGGTCATGTCCGCCCAAATCATGCCATGAATCCTGGTCTAGTGTACGACCTCAGTCCAGCTGATTATCTGAATTTCGTATGTGCCCTTGGTTACAACTCGTCCCAGCTTGTAATGTTCACTAAACCGCACTTGTGCCCAGACACCCCTATAAAGATCGAAAATCTAAACTACCCATCTATCGCCATCCCGAAACTTTTGAACAAGGCGAAGATCACCAGAAGGGTGAAGAACGTTGGAACCATTGGCACATACACTGTTCGTGTAGAGGAGCCGAGAGGAGTATCTGTTCGTGTGAGGCCGACAAAGCTCAAGTTTAATAAATTGGGTGAAGCAAAGGAGTTTAAGGTTGTGTTGAAGGCCCAAAAAGGTTTCTCAAAGGGGGAGTATGTGTTCGGTGCACTGGTCTGGTCTGATGGGAAACATGTTGTGAGGAGTCCTATTGCAGTCAAGACAGTCATGCATTGACAAGTTCTATGAAAATAATTTTTTATTTTTATTTTTTTATTTTTCGAAAAAAATAAATAAATTTTTATACAGTATATTATAAGGGTTTTGTTTTTGTATCGGTAAGAAAAAAGATGGTCATTGTAATCTCAATACAGTGGCTTTTTAACAATGTCACTAAAATAATATAGAAATATATATTTTGATATTTTCTTTACTCTCTCGATCCTCTCTTAATATTACACTTTGTTATAGAATAACAAAATTAACACTCTTTGAGTTCGCACTATTCGAAACCATACAATTCAAACAACATTCTTGTATCCTAGATAGTACAAAATTAACATTTCTCAACATTATTCCAAAAAAAGAAACCAGACCATTATTTTCTTTAGTCAGTGGAATCTCCGCCATCAGAAAAAATCAGCTCATAATTTATTCTCATTACATCCAGAGTTCTAGGCTACATAATTCCAAATAAAATTACAGATTAATAAATTAGACAAATTGCTTGCAAATATAGCAATAGAAAGTTCGTACTAATGCAAAAGAATGGGCAACCATATCTTGAAACATAGAAAAGTTGTAAACTGCTGATTAAGAGAACAAGAAATTTAAAGATTAAAGTGCTAGTTAATTACATTGAATTTACTCCTGATGTAAAGCATGCAAACAGTGAGCAAGTTCTTGTGCAGGATTTGCCTATCAAATGCAAAATTTTCAACAAGCAAAACAAAAGCAAGAGATTAGAAATGGACAACAATATATTTAATGGTATACAACATATAAGTTTCACAACATTATAGAGTTAATAGCTATAACCATGAACCAATAGGTTTCATAACCAAGTAGTATCGACAAACAACAGGCATGTATTTACTTGTTAATTATTTGTGTCCCCATTTTTTATGTGGCTCTTTTTAACACAATTAGTACACAAGCCAGAATGAATTAAAATGAGAACAGTAACGAGAAAAAAGAAGTAGGTGCTTGCCTTGTGTCAAAAAACAACAGAAAGAAGCGGGATTTGGGAATGGAGAGCATTTTTGAAAGGATAGTAGCAATTCCTGAACTAATTTTCTTGTTTGTGACTGGGTCAACACCTCCAATTGAGACCAGTTCACCATAAGCCGCTGGCTGCTCAGTGCCACCAAAGCAAATCGGCACTGAACCCTTTAATACAACCATCACATACTGCACACACAGGCACACGCACACCAGAGAGAAAATGAGGTGTTAATGCTTATAAATTGGGAGAAGATACTCAATAATACTAAAAACTGTGCACAGCTTGTCATGTACACTCAGCACATACCAGCAACCCAAATCGGGGCATACCAGCATATGGTAGCAACATTTTACATCAAATGAAGATTAACGTTGAGGTGGGTTGAGCACGTACTTGTACTTAAGTGTAATAAGCAAATACAAAGAGAATTATGAATAAGAAGCTCTGGAATTATATTCCCAAATTGGCCCTGCTAAACCGAAATTGTTCATTCCTCTGACGAATTGGGTATGAGCATATGACAAAAGGAAAGGATATATTGTTGAAAATGAGAGAAAGGGAAAGGAAGGAAGGAGGAACCGAGAACACACACATTCTGAGGTTTATCGATGACGTCAGCGACGACTCTGGTGGCCTCCGCGAGAATTGCTGACGTGTCGACCCCGTCCAAGTTGACGTTTGTCGACAGAGTCAGGCACGGCATCTCTCCAGTCCTCTCTTGCGCACTGGCGTGTGAGAGAGGCGAAGTGAAAAACAAAAACCTCTCTTTCGCCTAAACCCTGATAATGGTAATCAGCTGTTTAGTTTATTAAAGTATATACTTCATCTCCGTTTCTCTACGACTGGTTTGTCCAGTTCATTGCTGTGAAAGACGCTTCAGTTGCAATGGACATTTCCTGATATGGAATCAATGGACTAATCTGATTTTAATTATTTCATGAAACTACTATTTTATCGTTCATTTGCTCTTATGTATCCAAAATTCCAAATCCTCTTAGTACAAATTTCGTGATGAGAGTTATCTAGCGCACTGACATCCCCACGTGCCTAATTATTCTCAGGGATTGCACCCAGGGAATATGTCACAGATAATCCAGATTCACACTTTCTAGAGACAACGGGATAAAGGCAAATGCTTCACAGAGTTGATTCTGTACTGGTTGCTTCTTGATATATAACAAAATATTTTTATCGTATTAAACAAATAAATCAGGGGTCTAATTGAACAGAAATCAAGTAATGAGGCCAATCTAAGCACATTATCAGGCTACCATATTAAATAATTTTGTGAATTACAATATATATATTACAAACATAAATCATAAATGGGAAGTCATGGAGAACGAGACAACATACATTTGATACAAAATTTTCTGTATGTCACCATTCCATTTCTCGGACTCCTATCAAATTTTTGGTTATTGTCTAATCATCTATGTTAGCATGCATGATGTACAAGCTAAGCATAAACAAAATTTAATTCTCCTATGACCTATACAAATTATTTTCTTAGCTCCAGTAAATCCCATTGTGTTAGCTTCATTACTTGTGTAAGCATCAGAATTTGGTATTTAAGGCTAAGCCCATGATCCCGGAACTCTTTCTTCAATATTCATGGCCGACTTGTTTTTCTCTTCACATTTTCAGTCTTAGCTCAAAAGTTGTTATTTTACAATTTATCATCTGAATCTGAATCTGACCAAATCAATTTCCAGGGACCACTTTTGGTTCCTAGCCTGAAATATCACAGCAATATTCTTCTGATTAAGCACCCTTGAAAAAAAAAGTTATCAAATATTTTACTTCAACAGCATGAAAAATTTTCCTTTTACCTTAGAAATCCAGCTAGTGTTCTTAAGGACATGAAAAAAACAAGACCAGTCCAGATGCCAGTAAGCCCGAATCCTGGAGTTACCAAAAAGAGATATCCAGATGATACCAATCCGACCAAAAGCTGCACAAATAAAGACAATAAAAGCATAAATTGGCTATTAAACCTTTAAATTACAAGAACTGATCAGTTAGGGCTTATTTATGAGAAATTAGTAAATACTTAATCAACTTTTTATTCTTAAAAAAATGCACAATAAAATATAAAAAGAAACAAAAGATATACAGAACAGAAATAAGGATGTAAATAAAATAAAAATTCAAACCATAGAATATGCAGCATAGGCAAAATCAGAGACACCATAATAAAGCCCATCTATCACAAAAGCCATAGCATTTATTGGTTGAGAAATGGTAACAAACTGCATTGAATAATCAGCACCTTTTTAAACAAATTGCATAATTTCACTGTATTGAGATAGATAACAAATCATGAAAAATAACTTTACCCAAAGTCCAGCTCTTGCAACTTCTAAAACTTGAGAATCAGAAGTGAAAACTAAGGCAAATGTCCCAAATCCAAAGAAGAGCACAACAGCCAAACCAGCTCCCATTAACCCACCAATCTACTAGAATTCAAGAAGTTAAATGCATTTACATCGTTAATTAAATATAAGACACGATTAAGAAAGGATGCAGGAATGAAGCTTTTGTTACCTGCAGAACCCTGTAAATAATAACACGGGCTTGTTTATAATTTCCTTTGGTGTATTCACCTGCAAGTAAAGCCTATAAAAAGATTTTATCACTGCTACGAAACCCCCAGATGAAACAGAAAGGTAAAAAAAAGGTCTCAAGTGTATCTTTTTTACAATTTTATAACTGACCTGACCGGCAAGTGCAAGTGCATCATTTAGTAGTGAAGCCGCCAACCAGACTTGCAAGCAAATCTGGTGCCCAGCCATGGGAATTGGGCCTTCTCTCGCTGCCAGTGAAGTTGCAAGCGTCATTGTTATCCAAACTGCTATTGTTCTTCCTATTAGCAATCCACCTACAAGAAATGTTGGAATTATATCTTTCAGGGGTATATATGCAAGAAAAGAACAATCTTCAGGGTAGAAGAAAAACCCCAAATATTTTGAAGTACAAGAACTATGTACAAGAGCACAATCATTTAATTATTGTGCCAATGTTCCTCGAAAGCAGCTAGAATACCTTCTTCACTAATTTCTCATGATCCATATCATATAAAATAAAGCACACTTCCACAAATAAGTTCAAATTTACAGTTTGACCCCTTAGAATAAGCACCATAAAAATGAGAGAATGCAACCATGCTCTTAAAAATTGAAAGGATTACTAGCAGATTCTTTGTTGGCATCAGCAATGAGAGAATACAACGATGATTAAAGCTTAGTAGAGTATGCTATGCATGAAAAAGAAATTACAATAGAAAAGAAGAATAAACCTGATTTTAAGTATCTCATTGTGCCAGCACCAATAATACCAGGAGAGACAAGAACTACTTGCTCATTCAATTTCCATAGCAGGATAAAGGCAATCACGTACCTGTGAGTTAGATTTAAATAAAATCAGGAGAAGATTCAGAATATGCTGAACAAGAGAGCAACAAAGAGACAGGGTTGTACTTGAACTGGGAGGATATATTATACATTGTATCTTATGGTGGTTTCTTTAACATACTCAGAGGTCACTGTAGCTATAGCTGCACCACTTACACCCAGGCCCAGTAAAAGTATCAGAATCACATCCAAAATGACATTAACAAGGTTCCCCAAACCTACAATATTGTGCAGATATACTCTTATTATATTCACAGCAAAGCAATTAGAAAAATAATATGCATGTATCACACTGTATATTTTTTTGGAAGTAGCATACTACAACCTTATCTCTTTAGGGATGCTTTAATTTCATTTTTATGGTATCATGTGTGGCTTTCTGACTGTTGTGACAATAGCGGAATACTTGACTGGACCTTGTATTGGAGGCAGAGAAACCAAACTTGTTCTGACTGGTACGGTACATTGCATATTTCACTTGGCATACAACATATTCATGAGAAAATTGTACGTACCAACAGCATATAAAGGCGTCTTTGTATCTTTAAATCCACGAAACGTGCCTTGTGCCGCCAGTGCAATTACAATTGGTGGAGCCCCATAAGCCCTTAGTGTAAGAAATTGCTCAGCAGGGGCTCGCATTGGTGAGTCCTGTACAGACATGTCATCATAGACTCATAAAAGAGCGGCAGGGAAAAAGAGAAATATTAATATGGATAATTGATTGGTATAAGGTTAGGACATACTACAGGTATACCCATTGCATTCATCAAGAATCCAGATCCTAATATCAGCGCAACTGTTTCCAGTAATCCAATACCAGCTGCCAAAGCTAGAGATGTTGATACAGCTGGGAGATACTTCTTTTGTGCATTATTCTCATAAATTTCTTCATCTAAAAGTAAACAATTAAAAAATCAGTAATGTAACAATATAAATTAGGAAATTTTTTGAAAAATGTACCAATAGTTCTATCAGCTTTTGCCAAAGCTATCCAATTGTTGTTGGCTTCTGAACAATGAAAAAAGTAATCTAACAGAAGTCTTCATCATGTCCTTGTTTAATTATTCTTTGCTTTATATGACAATTGACAAATTCTCCATATCCTAAAGAACCGCCTAATATGTATTCTTTCTATAACAATATTTATCGAAAAAAGTCCAGATGACGAAGTGTAACTTGACTTAGGAATTGTATTGGCCCAAATGAGGTCCAAAAGAGTTAAAACTTCGAAAAATAGAATTTCTTAGTAGTACAGAACTATCATTTTAGAAATCTTTTTACATTTTCCTAAATTAGAGTAGATGCTTTTTTAGAAACCAAAAGCAATAGTGTTAATGCTAGTGGACTGACACATTTTGCAGGTGACTTCTGCTAATACCAAAGAAGTTGATTTCTTTTGTACAAGTCCCTCAAAATTATGTGAATTGAATAAAGACGTTTTCCATTGGTACCTTGTTTTGCATCCAATGCTTGTTGCTCTGCTACAAAAGAGGTGGTGACATTCAACAATGGTACATTGAATAGCTTAGAAACCAAATTGAAAACCGACACCGATACCCCAACTGCTGCCAGCTCAGCAGAACCTGCTCCATGATCATACATTCAAATTTAGCACCTAACAATAATACTTTCTTACAATTGAATCAAAATTTACAATTTTATAGATCAAATTGAGAATTCACACACCAAGATGTCCCACAAATGCAGTATCTACAAGAGAAGCGAGTGGATCAGCCGCGAGCGCCAGCACAGCAGGCAATGCGATGCTAACTATCTCCAAACCGATCTCATCTAACTTCACCAAATCAAGAACTCTCAAAAGGGCGTGTTTGTCTTTCTCTTGCTTCCTGTTCTTCTCCTTTGTTTCTCCTCCTATTCGCTGTTCTGATCTCGGAGGAACAGTGTAACAGAGGAATGTTTTGGTTCTGAATCTGCGATTGCGATGGTATCTCCCAATTGGCCTGCGTGAAAGTGCGTAGGTTTGGATCGGTGCGGAGAGAAATGAGAGTAAGGTTCCCGCCATGGCTGGCTGGGAGTGTGTGTGAGGAGAGGCTTATCGATTGATTTCTTTTTCTTTATTATGAGAAAATAAAAATGTCTATAGTGTGGTCAAATGTTTCTCACATAGACCATTTCCCTGAGTGTGGGATCGAGACGATGGCGGGCCCAGATATCAGTGAATATGGTCGATAATAGACCAGTTTCATCGAAGAGTTTCAATTTGATCGGAAGATACTTTCCTTTTTTAACCTAGAGAGTATAACTTGTTTCTGTTTTCCGGAATGAAACTAAATCTTTAACGGGCCATATGAGCACGTATTAGTGACTCGTTACGCGTAATTATAAGATTTTTGTGAGCATGGATATTGAATGGGGTGGGGGAGCACTTCAGAGCGCGAAGGTTTGCCGTAGGTTGTTTGTGTGGTGCGGTGTAATTTTGATGCGAGATTTTTATGTTTTTCCTAAGGTTTGGAATTAGTGATTCCAGTGCGGTACACGTTCCCAATGTTTTAAATGTGATTCGTATTTCTGAGTGAAAAAATAGGGATATATTAGCCCCCGTTATTTCATTGAAAAAATACTAATTTTTTTTCAGCGGCTATTAAATGTGGTTTTTTTATTTTTTAATGTACTTAAATAACTGAAATAAATATGCATGTATATCGGATTTGTATATATTATTAATGTTAGCATATCTCATCTTGTTAGGTTATGGTAATTGTTAAATAAGAAACATATAATATTTGTGTTGTAACAAAAATAATGATAAAAAAATATAAATATCACGAAAAACAAGCGACCACAACAAAAGTTATAAAATGACAACACTAGACAAATTATACAATGACGATGATGATGATGGTAATAATAATGACGATGACGACAACAACATTAATATTATCATAATAATAATTAAAATAACTTATGTTATTATAAGCTGTTCATCCACTTATATCACAATCAAACACACATTACATAACACTTCTGCAACTAACTTATGCATTCGCTTATTCCATTACCAATCCACGCAAAAAGTTTGTCAAAAAGAAACATGGAAAATATCTAGAATAAGGTTCGATCAATTATTTTTATTAGTTAGTTGATCCGTTTGTAATTTTTACATATCATATCATGGGTGGCCATTATTACAATGTTTTTTCAACAGCATTGTTTATAGGTTTGTGGTGAGCATTTAAACGAAAATAAAAATTATTTATATAAGTGTGGGTTGTTTCGCAACAACTGATTTGTTTTCTTTTCCAAAATTAGATGGAGGAGGGTTTAAATTGCTAGTGGCATGCTAAGATTGCAGTGAACCCAATAATTCTTGGTTCATAATTTAGTAGTGTGTCACTGTGTGTCATGCATCCAGGGGCTCCGACATGCTTCTCATCTCGATCTTTCATGGCCATCTTGCTCTATCTGTATGTTACTAATCTGTTAGCAAAACAGAGAATGCGTACTGTACTCCCTCCTGCTCCTCCTTTCTGGAAGGTGATATTATTATTTTTTTTTATTTTACCCTCTCTAAAAATTGTATTCTTATGTTGTTTATTTTTTTTTTCCTGTTTTAGGGACCGCAAGCGCTGGTTTCGTCTGGGATATATATGTTGACAAGTTTCTGCTAGGAATGGGCTTATATATTTGATTTGATTGAACTGGTTTTCATGAATCAAGTGAGATCGTATATGGCAGATGCATGCATCTCTTTAGTATGCTCTGGTATCATGATTGCTTTTATTGATATTTAGAAATTTAGAAATAAATGGGAAGGAGAAAGAGGGATATAAATACGGCAAGTAATGGCTTATTAAGAGAAACTTGTATATATATGGTTCTGGCCTTGTCGGATTTTAGCGTTGCGGTAACCTTATCTAAAAATGTCATATCTTGGGTGCATTTACTTATGTTTTTGTCATATTTGAAATAATTAAGTAAATATTCTCTTGCTACGGCTCCTTATTTCAGTACATTGTTAGTGCTATGTGAATTTAAGAAATATTCTATGGAAATTCACATCAACTGATGCGCCATGCTTTCCCTTTTTTTCCTACTGAAAACATTATTTTTGTTTCTATATTTGATTAGTTAATTTTCTTTGTATTATCTGAGAATGGGTTTATAACGTTATATGAAGCCATCATTTTATGTCTGGTCAAGTCCAAATATATCTTTACGGTAATATAGTGACGGTTTTTTCCAAATGTCACACATTTTTTTCAATAAGATCAATTAAAACATGACAGTCACGTACGTAACGCATTGTGATAAGAGTGTATATAGAAATTAATTACACAATATTTGACGCAATGTCACATGCCAAAATATTTCAAACTTCATACTTGAAGGTACATCGCAACACGCGACCCATGACGGATAGTCAATTTTTAATTCGTTTTCTTCCTCTTCAAAATTATAAAGCGATGACTGCAAATTCTTTTTAAAAAAACTAAATTGTGGAAAAAATTTAAATACTTCAATATGATTTTGAACAATAATATACTGACTCGTTACCTTTGAATTTCCGAAATTATTTTATATAAAAATTTATACTCAAAAAATTTTAATATGCAGAATTATTATTTTTTTTAATAAGAAGAAAGTTCCAACGCGTTTCAGAAGCGAGTATTCGAATTCCCCTCCGTACGCGTTTATAAAACGCGCTCCAGGGCTTTCAACGCGTTTTATAAACGCGTACGAAGGAGAGATGCCGTCCACTTTCCTCTCGTTTGTCAGAGCTTCGTACGCGTTTATAAAACGCGTTGAAAGCCCTGGAGCGCACTTTATAAACGCGTTCGAAGGTGTATTATTTAATTTTTAGAAAAAAAAAGTACAAGCATGCTCTGATAAAGACTGCAAAAGACATGACAAGATTTGATTTTACAATGTCATCTTTGAACTACTGAAATTATTTATAAAAGCAGCCATTGTTGAATTAGAATGCACAAACACCCACTACCTCCTTCTTGTTAAAACCTTCAGTACAATGGACAAAGGAAATAGATCTAACTCAAATAATGATGTTCCAAACTATCGAAGAGCAACCCGCATTGAGTATTGGCCAACTTTCTACCATTACCCTGCCAATAGAAATCAACCAGAAAACGGAGAATACGAGGCAATTTGTCGCTCTTGTTATCGCACTTTGAAATACAACATCCATGAAGACACGACTGAAGAGGGAGACGTGCTCGAGTTAAAAATACACTACCAATGGCACATTAATGGTGGGCCGGAAAGGGAACAGAAGGAGTACCAGGAGCGGCGATGGCGGGAACACGAAAAGAATCTGAACCGAGAAAGGCGATATGATTGGTACAAAAAATATTACACAGAACCTCAACCCATCCCCCAACAACAACCGAAACCCTACCTCTCGTGTGAACCAACTCACTGGACCGTTTACGAGAAAATATACAACTTTAATGGAGACCACACAGTGACCTGTACAAGGTGTGCTCAAGTTTTCAATTACAAAGAAAACATATTGCGTGACCACTACCATGAGCACAAACGTCACGACGAGAATGAACAAAGAGCTCGGGACATAGAGACGCAGAGGATTATTAAAGAAAGAAATGAAGAAATGGATCGTAAACAAAAAATTAGGGAAGAAGAGGCAAGGAAAAAAAGGCTCAAAAAATCAGAGCAAAAATTGAGAGAAATGAATAAGAGGGATGAACTTCGACAAATTGCGGCAAGCTGAATGGCAGAGATAGAAAAAGAAGAAACCGAAGCGGCTTTTTGGAACGAAGCCGCTCAATTCGTTGACAACAGTGTTCCGAGTAATCAACAAGAAGATGATGCTGCTTTTTTGAACGAAGTCGCTCAGTTCGCTGACAACACTGGTGCGAGTAATCAACAACAACCGAATGATGAAGATGAGCAACCATGGTGGGATGAAATTCTACAACATGTAGATAGTCAAAATCTCTAAATATTTATATCATTGTAATATTTATGTATTTTATTATTATGGTTGTTAATGTAATTTAGTTGGAATTATTAATGCAATATTTTATTTTTATGGTTGTTTTTTATTTTCCTTTATTTTTTTTAGTGCTTTGCACTATATGTTGTGGTTTTAATGTGTTGACGTTCAATGGATAAAAGTTGTTGTTTGGAGTATTTCGTTTATTGGCGTTTCAATACATAAACGTTTATGTTTCAAGTAGTGCTTTGCACTCCGAAATTCCAAGTCATAATAATACACAAGTCAATTATCACAAGTCATAATAAACAATCCAATAAATACACAAGTCAATCATAAGTCATAAACGAAAAATAGTCAATCAACATCAGTAATACACAAGTCAATCACAAGTCCATAAACGAAAAATAAACGATCCGTCCATCATCAGTCCATAAACAAAAAAGAACTGTCATCATCAGCAATAAAATCAGTCCATCATCATAACTAACGCCGCCGCCGCCTCCTAGGTCCTGAAGGTGAAAATCTGTCAATCACCCTCACCACACGCCTATCTCGTATGCCCGGGGCAGTAACATCTCCTCCTGCTGGTCCTGCTGAGCCTCCTGCTGTATGGGCCCAAACTCAACAGGCTGCCCAGCATCCTGAGGAGTCGCTATAGGGACATAATCACCCTCCTCATCTCCGACCTTCGCAGTAAAGTGCTGAACGAGTCTGTCCCTCCCATACTACCCAACGGAGTGCCAAATGATGGAATAGAAGAAGGCGTAGGCACTGACGGAACGGTAAATGGAGGAACAGTAAATGCAGGAAAAGAGGAAGGCATACCAAATGGTGCAAAGGAGTACGGTGGAGGATCCTGAGGCTGGAAAATGACAGTGGGATCCTGAGAAATGCCAGCAAACTGCGAGGTCGATGCTGATGCACTATGCATGGATGGAGTAGGACCTGAGGCTGGAAACTGAGTAGGAAAGAACGTGCGTGGTCCTAAAACATCATCTAATCGCACGGTATTCAGTCGACCATCCTATAATATTAAAAAAAAAACAATGTCAATATAAATAAATTAGTATCTAAAATTGAAACTTGCATATGAACGAATACTAACCGCATGCATCAGATCCTCCGCCTGAAGGTCTGTGGGTACAGTCGGACATGCAGAAGAAAACTCGTCCCCAGAATCTGGTATGTCCTCAATATTTGTTGGAAGTCCTCGCTGCTCCAACAAATCCTCCAACCTGTAATTTATAAATTATTGAATTTAAAATGCAAAAAACGCAATCAAAAAATTAAATTATTTAAAATTACCTCAGAGGGATGGAAGCATCATGCAACTGCGAACGACAGTTGGCGAGAATTGCCTTTCCCACCCTTCTGCACCCCTTCTTCACAACCAGTCCCAATGCATGAAGTGCATTCTTCAGCGCAGAGTTGCCCTGCAATTTACGAGAATAATGACATATTGCACAATTCCATTTACCAATCATACATTCAATATTTAAAAAATTAAGATGTACCGTATTGCGAAGTCTGGACCCCATGTTTGTGTACTGCCTCTGAGCAAGAGGCAGCTGCTGAGTGCGCTGGAGACGTGCCTCGGCATCCTCTCGTGGCGTGGGTCTCTCGGAGGCACCGTATCGCCAAAACCAACGGAAGTACCGCAGCGTATCAGTAGCACTCCAGGATCGAGTCTCCAGCTGGCGTGCCTGTAATGCCTCGTCAGTCCACTCAGCATGTGCACTCGCAAAAATGGTAGCAAAATCTGGGCGATCTTGATAGGTACCGTGCTGGAAACCCAGCAGGTTCTGTGTCACGTCCCAACTCTGTTAAAATAAACACGTTAGTTCTTTACTCTAATTAAATTGAAGTTGATCGTATGATAAATCGAAAAAATATAGCAAACGTACCACAGGTAGTGGAGGAGGAGTAAACTGGTACAGTCCAAACTGATGCCTACAACGGTCGGGGTAGTAGTAGGCAACAATGTGGTAAAAAATCAGCGGCAACCGAACATGCTCCGCTATGGAACCAACCTGTGCAACCCGTGGCATGACAGCCCTGTCGAGTACGTACGGAAACCAGTTGACGTCTTCAACGTTCAACACGGCTAGGTAGTCCCGTGCGTTCTCCACTGCCCCGCGGTGCTGGCTCCGTGAGAAAGACCGAGCTTCGTCCCATTTCCTGAAAATTTTGAAGGTTAGGATTGATGTGTTATAATTTGCATAAAATTATTGAAAAATTATTATAAGTTATTACCTGCCAAACGGCACACATGAATCTAGGTTAGGCTGTCCTAATCCACCGATAGGAGCAACCTCTGGGCGACAAACAAGGAGGTATGACCATGTCCAAAACAATAGTAGCATCCAAGGTCCCGTCACAACCTTGAAACGCATGGAGGCACGGTCCAGAGCACGATATAGACAAGCAAGCGTGGCATCTCCCCAATTGATGTCCGGAACTTCATTCAAATTGCCCTGCATTTAAATTAAACAACGCATTCAAACTCAATTCGAGAACATTGAAAACAATAATAACCATGCAAACAATTTTGCTATAATAACTGTGCTATAATAATATTAGTCTTGCTATAATAATTTATATTTTTTTTAAATAACAAAATTAAATTGTTGGTTAATTGTTCTCTATTTTTTTTAATAACAAAATTAAATTGCTGGTAAACAAATAAAAAAATTATTTAAGTTAAGAAAATTATACCGATACAAGCTCCAAATAGTATGCTGGGACGGAATTCTGAGAAATATCTGGAAACATCAACGTCCCAAATAACTCTAGAGCAACTGCACGCGTGTATCGGTCTAACTCCTCATCATCAGCACCTGCCTGTGGCGCCACACCGCAATTTTGTCGCAACCATTTCAATTTGATGTTGTTGCCCACAACAACATCGCCCCTGCATTGTACAAATTTAAAATAATCAATACAAGCAAGCAATGCATATACTGAATAGCAAAAAATCAATATTGCACTTTATTTTTTTCACTTACTCCCTGCTCCTCCTTTCTCTGTGCCAGTCTCCCAAATCTTCATGAGGATAAAGATTTGCACGAATCTTTTCCTCCTAGGGCCCTCTCGTATTCGACCTAACTGGAATGCTCGTCGAGTGCAAACCATATAAGAAGGCAACATCCTGGTAACAATTACAAAATACGTTCAATTCGTGTCATGTTAATATTGCAATTCGTGTCATGTTAAGTCAAAATTTTATGTTACAATTAATTGTGAAAATTAATACGAAAATTATATTAAAAAAATTTAATATCAAGTTTAAATAAATTACCTGTAGAGTAACGGTCATCTCTCCAACGGGAAAATGGAAAGTATGTGTCTCCGGACGCCAAAACTCGACCATTGCCTTCAGTAATGGCATGTCGACGTTGACATGCTTCACCTTCGTAATGTGACTGAGCCCCAGTTTGATCAGCCTTCCCTCAATCCGATCGTCCACCTTAATCGTTCGCTTGTGTGATCTCGTCTCCAAATGTGTTTCACGCTGCATTAACACGAAACATAAACCGTTGTATTAAAAATACAATTTATAAGCATTTACAATAAATACAATTTATTAGATTGAACATAAAAATATTATAAACATTTACAATAAATACAATTTATAATACAATTTATAATAAGCATTTAATACAATTTATTAGATTGAACATAAAAATTTATAATAAACCTCATTTTCAATTAATTTTTTAATACAATTTATAATAAGTATTTAATACAACTTTTAAGTCTATTAAGAAATCTAAATTATTAAATCAAAAAAATATAAATTAACATAAAACAATCTATTACCTCCTCAAAAGACAAACCAACGAGATGCTCGTTATCCGTAACAAACAAAACCTGTTGGTTTTCTGCGTTAGCCGGTTGCACAGGTGGAATGACATTTTGCGCGCTCGGACGGGCTGCGCAACGCCTGCGTCTTTTTGGCCGAGGCTGGGTGGAGGCTGATTCGGTGGGGGGTGCTTCGGTGGGAGGTGGTGAAGCACCAGAAGGACCAGCCTCATCTTCTGCTGAACTCATCTGATTCAAATAATATAAGAACAACAATTTAAAACAACAATGAATTTAATATTTTTTCAATAATCAAAACGAACAAAACAAAAATTATTTTTCTATGTAATTGACATTTTCACAATAATTACTGATCAATAATCAAATAATTTTATCATAATATGTTAAAATTTTTCATGCACCATAATTTACGCCAATAAATTTATACATAATTTTCAATATACAATTCCAGTTATTTGAAACTATGTTAATTTTCACCATAATTTTTCTATATAAATTTCTTTTTATTTCAACAATTTACTAACTAATTCCATTTATACATAATTTTCACAATAATTACAAACTAAAATTTACATCGATATTCATAAGTAATTTAATATACATCATTTCTAGAAAATAAATCCAACATAAAATTTAACTAATTATCATCAATCATACATATGGACAATTCCATAATTCCACAATTTCAATTTCCACAATTTCCACAATTTTCACAATTTCCACAATTTCACAATTTCACAATTATCATCATGCATCAATTATCAACAATTTCATCAATTATCACTAAACCCTAAACTCTAAACTCCTAAACCCCTAATTATCAACAATTATCAGTATTTCAAATACAAAATACAAAATAATTTTGAAAAAAACCTCGCTGTCGCAAGTTCGCCGCTGCCGTTGCCGCTGCCGCTGCCTTCTCCTCTTCTCTTTCTCTCGCTGCCGCTGCCGCTGCCTTCTCCTCTTTTCTTTCCCTCGCTGCCGCTGGCTTCTCTCTTTCTCTTTCTTTCTCCTCTTCTCTCCTTCTCCTCTTCTCTCCTTCTCTCTTTCTCTCTTTCTCTGGTTTTCTCTGTCTCTGGCGAAAATGCGAACGAAAATAGAAATGAAACGGCTATTTCTCGAATTTGAAGGAGATGACCTTCGTACGCGTTTATGAAACGCGCTCCAAGGCTCCGAACGCGTTTCATAAACGCGTACGAAGGCCTGACTCGCCTCAAAAGGCGCAACTGCAGGGCTGAATTTAACCCCCTTCGTACGCGTTTATAAAACGCGTTGAAAGCCCTGGAGCGCGTTTTATAAACGCGTACGGAGGGGAATTCGAATACTCGCTTCTGAAACGCGTTGGAACTTTCTTCTTATTAAAAAAAAATAATAATTCTGTATATTAAAATTTTTTGAGTATAAATTTTTATATAAAATAATTTCGGTTTGAATTTGGCGGTAGGTTCCAACTATAATATGTTATGTATTAAATGTATATATGTGGTGCTTGAATACTTGACATCTTGGAGATCATAGAGTATTAATATATTAAAATGTTTTATTTGCTTTCTCTGTGTATACAGAGATGGGCAGACGCTTTTGAGATAATAGAATAAGAAGAAATAATTTTGATTTTTTTTGATAAATTATGTGAAGGAACTAGAAGTCTTAGACCTATAGAAAAAAGCTGAAAGGAAAGAAAATGCAGGCTAGACATATGGTAAGAACTCATTATATGTGTTCTTAACAAGGATGGCAAAATTTATTTGTTTGTATGCGCTCACTTTGATCATTTATATGATCATCTCGTCTATTTATATATTCATTCACTATAAGAGAGATGGTCTATTGCTAGATTTGCTAAAATTTTTAGATAAACTTTTTTTTATTAATTTAAAGTGTAGCAAAAAATTGCTACATTAAACATTGCAAGATTCAAAAGTCTATCAAAAATAAATTGCTAGATTTTTTAGTACCTATTAATAAAAAATTAAGTCTTGCTAAAAATTTGCTGGACTTTAGTGCATCAATTAAATCTTGCAATAGAACAAAGTCCAACACTAATAAAAAAGTCTATCTAAAAATTTTAGCAAATCAAGCAATATACCATCTCTCTTGTAGTGATTTTGTTCAAACGATGGTAAGAATGACAAAACAGCAGATAACAGTAATCAATTTTCAAATCAAAATAACATGGTGTGGATTGCTGTTCTTTTATATCAAGTGGCGCATATTATTTAATTCTGGCTAATATTGTATTAGGCCCTGTTTGGATAGTTAGGAATAAGGACTATTCTAGACTAAATAACTATTCGGGACTAAGAAACCATCCAAACGGTCCAGGATTCAGAGCTTATTCTTAATCAGACTAAGATTAGTTAATCCGAAATTTTGTTAGAATAAGAGTTGAGATTAGAAAAAAAACTCATTATTTATTCTTTCCTCATCCAAACAAAGTCTTAATCTGAGATTAAGCTTATTCTTAAGAATTTAGGATTAAAAATCTTAATTCTGAATAGCTAATCCTATCCTTTATCTCATACGATCCAAACAGAGACTTAGATTTTTAACTAGACCGATTGCCCAATGATGCTACAATTAACTCACTAATAGTTCTGTACTGAATTGTACTGAATTTGAGATGGCGCCTACTCTACTTTTAAGCTTTTTCTGTATATAGAGAGATGAGCAGATGCTTGACTCTTGAGAGAACAACAGATTTTTTTTCCACCCCTCTTGTTTTGGTGAAAATGATCCAATCAAGACCAAGATAGCTATTATCAGTTTTACTTATTCTGTATATAAATTTACATAATTAAGTTACAAAGGATTAATTAATTTGACAAATTCCTCAGTGCAGATGCGTCATGCGTAGGACCGGATAGATAGAACAACACAATAAACAGTCTGAAGTCTGAACTACAGCAGACCTCATGACAAAAACTAGACTGGCCGGACCTCTTATTTGAAATCTAAAATCAAAGTCCAAATTCAGCACAAATTGGACCATATCTTATCCCAATTTACAAAAAGTTACGCTGAGCGAAAAAAAACATTTCTTGCTGACTTGCTCTATCTGTGACCTGTCTAAACCTGAAGTTTTAATCATCTGAAATATTTACTAAATTTTATTAAATTTTTTTAGCATCAGTCTAAACCTGGATGAAACTCTTATATCTACTAAGGAAAGAAGGAATCATTCGAACCAACGACCTTCAATTAACAAGCTTCTATTATTCTTATAAAAATCTTCATATTAAAAAAATCAAATGACTGAAAGGAGATATTTATTTTATTATTTTAATAGGATTTAGTGCTTTATGAACCAGACTGACCAATCAAATCGGACGGCGCGCGTCAGTATGGCAGCATTGGCAGGAAGGCTTTTATGGCAGTGCAGTGTTTATGGAGCCTTTTCGAAGCATTCAATAAATTAAAATATCCTTCTCAAGAGAAGTGTAATAAATGATTTGCCATTTTAACATATAATAGAAAATATTTTTGTGTTCTTGTCAAGGATTTGGATCTGTAGGAGCTTCATAGAAAATTAGAACATCAGTATAGATTGTCCTACAAAATTTTAAGTCCCAAATATTGTACATGCGCATTTCGTATAATGTAATGCAGCTACGCTAATAATTATGGTCCCTTATAGTTTTTTTTTAAATGACTTGTGGGAAAAATAAAGAGAGCGACAAAATACATCAATAGTGAAAAAAATAATTAGAATGATCAGAACCAGAAATTCTGAAGTCAGCAACAAATATATTGAAGTGACAAAATTTATAACGCTTGTAAATATCTAAGAATACGAAACTTATAGCAGAGAAGAGTTAATACTTAATGCAAACAAGCTTGCGCATCTTACGAGCCAAATTTAGAAAAGTGGTCTGTTTTCATAGAATTTAACAGAACAATATTAGTGGTTTAAAAGTAAAAGAGAAATTAATACATATAATTAGGAATCTAATACAAGCCAAGTGTTTGGTAGTTGACTTCACATAAACATTGTAATTCTTGTATAAATACCAGGCAAGCAATTTGAAAGGGACCGTTAATGAACTTCATGAAAGTGTAATATGAAGGAATAAGAAACCTTGTTAGTAATTACTAATTAGTATTTTGATTAAATATAAAGAACAAGAGAAAGAATCATGCTGCAGAGTAAGTAACATATATGCAGTTACCTCACCTGGCTAAGTTTACTGTACGAATCTGTAACAGTAAGGAGGAGCCATGAAACTCAGGATAGATAGCGCTTCCGACCAAACAAATTGTTCCAAAGAACTTATTTTTGGTACATTTACATCACAAAGTCTAAGGCGCTATCCCTCCTGAGCTTTACAGATCCTCCCATACCACTTTTCTTCTACCCAAATCTTGGAAGAGTACATTATTGTGGCTTATAATAGAGAGAAAAGAGGTGAATGAGAGAGTTGAGTATGATATGAGACTAAGGTCTATGGGTATTTATAGAAGTGTGGTGGTCATATTTGTGTGTGTGTGTGTGTGAGAGAGAGAGAGAGAGAGAGAGAGAGAGAGAGAGAGAGAGAGAGAGAGATGGAGTAAAGAACTGGCGTTGGCTTTTTTTAATTACTTTTGTTAATAGGCAGCGAAAGTTGGAAAGCTAGAAATTATTTAAATTATGAAAATACCCTTGTACGTAATGCCTTGATGGGGGTCAGAGGATTGGTAGAGAGATTAAATTCCACCAATCATTTCCACAGAGATTGTTGACTGATACCGGTTTCTGATCCCATTTTTTTGTTATTCCGTGACATTGGATCTATTGCCTTATGTGCACGTTGAATTCCATACTTGTATTAATTTTAACGAATGGGTTGAATCCCCGTTCATGATGCCCCCACCAAAATTATCTTGTTAATTTCTAACAAACGTCTTGATTTGCTTTAGTCCACAATCATGAATACGGTTCATAATTAAACTAATTTTTGAGAGAATGTTCTTCAGTAATAACCTCTCTTTTTTTAAAAAAATAAATAAAATTTTTCCAACTTATTTTTAAATTAAATGTCTATAAAACATTAGAGTCGATTAGATTTAGAACTAGCGACTTATTTGTCAATGTGCATTATTGCTTTAATTTTGCCATTAGATCAATGATTGATTCTTACTAACCTCTTATGTATACTCGCATATTTATATTATTATTGATTTAGCTTCTGGTGTTGATATTATGATATTGTTTCATTTTAGATGTAGTTGATTTTTGGTATGCAAAACAAAACTTCCTTTGAAAGTCCCATTTAGACTTTGTTTTATGTATTAGTGGTTCTCTTGCTTGAATTATTTAACGACAAAGTATAGTTTATATTAAAAAAATAAATAGAGTTAATAAGAGCCGAATATTTCATATATATTGTTAGAAAAATGAGGCGAAAAATGTGTTTGTTCCGGGCTGAACAGACTAATGCATGCTACAAGAAATTAGTCATGTGCGATGCTCTTTATTGTTTGTAACAAACATGTAATTGGACGACTCCAAAGTGTTTGTCTCGGGTACAAAGAACATATAGGCTCTGTTTGGATGGTTTCTTTCCGGAATAAGGAATAACCACTTTTTACCAATAAATTCATTTCTAATCATCCAAACTCTTCACAAAAATTACACACTTCCCAATAAATTTACCCGTTCCCAATAAATTTCTTCCCTTCTTCCTTCTTCCTACTTTATTCTCAACGCATCCAAACGGAGCCGTAGAAAGATAAAAGTGAGAGTTAGAGAAACTCAACGACAATTATACTTGAGAGGGACGATGATAATAATTCAAATAATAATTCAATGTGCATGAAGGCTGTCAAGTTGTGCATTCGGACGATGATCAGATCATATATAGCTCTTTCTTAATTTTATAAATAGTTACACTTCAATAATGCTATATTTGACAAGTCCACAAGCTTCATTTTTCATATTAAACATGTTCCTAAATCAAAGCGTATTTTTGGTGTGATCTGGCTAAATTAAGATCAGGGCGCCTCTAAAAGCATGCTAGTGGGGGCCTGGCCATATGCTAAAAAAATGATGTCCTTTACATGTATAATTCCTCCAATATTTAAATAATTTTTACCCTTAAATGGTAATCACTCAATTTGTACCCTTAGTTATTAAATGGTAAACACTCAATTTAAACAAGAAATACACTTCTCTATGCATTTTTTTTTCCATCTTTAAAAAAAAAGGCTCTTCTTATAATGCGTTTGGATCGTTGGAAGAAAGAAGAAGAAGAAGGAAAAAGAAGAAAAAAAATTATAAACAATCCAAACTCTTCACAAAGTTACACACTTCCCAATACTTCTTTCCACACCACTTCTTACCTTCTTCCCACACCTATCCAAACGCACCTGCGTTTGGATAGGTGTGGGAAGAAGGGAAGAAGGGAAGAAGTGAGAAGAAGTATTGGGAAGTGTGTAACTTTGTGAAGAGTTTGAATTGTTTATAATTTTTTTTCTTCTTCCTTCTTCTTCTTTTTCTTTCTTCCAACGATCCAAACGCACCCATAGCAAATTTCTGGCTGCAAGATGAAAATTAAATGTACTAATTATGTTTCTTCACGTACTCCTGGTAATAATTTGAAGTTAGCTTAATTACTAACTAAAAATCAAAAGTTTATATCAAATTTATTCCGTAATAATAATTGTAATAACACCAATATATTTATCAGTCGTCGTAAAATTCGGTAAAAGAAGAACGAGTTGCTGCACCAGCACCAATGAAAGAAATCCCTTGAAAAAACGAAAGGGATGCGTATCCATAAAGATAAAGGCATAAATGCATCGGCCATCGAGTTTGGATGTTGTAGGAATTTGAGGAATTTGCAATTTTAGACATAAATTTATTATGAAGTGTGTAACTTTGTGAAGAGTTTGAATTGTTTATAATAAATTTGACATATAAAATTCCGAGAATTTACAATTTCCTCTTATTCCAACCCATCCAAACGTCCCCATAGTGACCTAAAAAGCTGGTAGGCCGCTCTCAGTATATTTTTCATGGGGACTGTACTCCATAGACCTCAAGAGTCAAGAGTCAAGAGTCAAGAGAGAGTGTGTTTAACTTTTAAGTGCGTGGATTCGTAATTCATGCCATGCCAATACAAAAGAGAGAGGCTTATGATGATGAGGCACAGCTGGAGTTTGTCAGAGAAATTTTATGGGGGAGGCGAGGCTATCTGGCTATGGCAATCGCTATTGCTAATAGAGAGGAGAGAAATTAAATAAAAAAGAGGAGAAAAAGATGGGACTGATGGCCTGCACATGGTTGCACTTACACAGTAGTCAATGCATGTAACTCTTGCTTTAGCCTATTCCCATTTATTGCTCTGTCTTCTACGTGCCACGTACCATCACTATTCTACTCCCCTCTAATACATGTTTATTTTCGTTGCAAATTATATTAAGGGTGTGTTTGGAATGTGTCACGAACAGTTAGTTCGTGAACTAGCGCTGTTCGCACGAATCAAACAACCCACGAACAACCGTAGTTCGTGAACTTCTTCCTAGTTCTTAGTTCCCGGATTTTCACGAACTAGTTTTGTTCGTGGGCCTATTCGTGGGCTTTTGTTCTTTTCCTTGTTCATCCCTTGTCCGTGAAGCATCCAAACACACCCTAAGTAGCTATGTTTGCGGTTTCAATAACACACAGAGTGTACATAAAGAACGAGGGAGTAAGATTGTGACGGTATATATAGGGCACATATTTTAATTAGAAGTTAAATTATCGTCACCTTCGTCTAAAATTATAATTAAAGTTTTATTGAAATAAGAAAACTAACACTATAAATATCTTTTTTATATGTAATTTACACATTGTACATTAAGTTTGACTGTTTATGCTATAAGCAATTATCAATTTTGGATACACAACTTTTATTTCAAGAATTGTTAAGGAAAAGTTTCTGCAGTGAACCAATTATATATATTGTATGAAAATTAAGTTTCAAGAATTGTTGGAAAAGTTTCTGCAGTGAACCAATTATATATAGAAAAAGTTTAATATGCACCATAGTGCATAGGACTTTCTATGCACCACGGACTTTTTCAGAAATATTTATGTAAATTGACAAATTTAATTTAACCAATCTAATCTACATATTGAAATCTCATATCAAACCAAACTTTATAATTTTTTAGATTTTATTACTATTTTTTCGATTTTTTTTTAAAATGTCATTTTTTAATGTTATACTAAAATTGTAAAATTTGGTTTGCTATGAGATTTCAATATGTAGATTAGATTGGTTAAATTAGATTTATCAATTTATAAAAATATTCTCGAAAAAGTCCGCGGTGCATAGAAAGTCCTATGCACTATAGTGCATATTAAACTTTCTCATTATATATATATATATTGTATGAAAATTTCCCTGAAAAAATATATTAAAATTATGAATGGTTGAGATTGATTTGAGCAAAAGCGACCCTCAAAACTGGCTGCAAAAATTGGAATCCGTGAAGTAAAAAATATTCTCACAGTTTTTTTTTTTTATTCGGTTGATGGTGCATGCATTTCTTCACATAATAAAAACAATTAGGTAATGTTATTGGTTTAAATAAGAGTTTATATGGTGCGTTATTGGTTTAAATAAAAACAATTAGGTAATGTTGGAAAGGAAAAGAAAAATATGTCAGAGATTTGATTTTAAAATATATTTTCGCAATTAATATCATGTTAATAGATGGTGCATAAATATGAAAATAATAAAATTAAATTATATTAACATCTCAACAGCAATAGCTCGCTATTTTATATAGACATTCACATCGAAATAGAACTTAAACAACTTGTTTTTCAAAAAAAGAAAAAAAAACTATTTCATGTGTCATACGAATATATTTTTTTTCTGTGCTTTTACAGGCGTTTGTATGATGTGTAGCTCCGTGGATACACAATGAAAACTTTGTAAATTTCGGCAAATGCGCAAGCATTACTAATAGACAAGAGGATTGTATTTCAACATAATGTATTACATTGATTGTATCTCTCTACTGTACATCAGTTCAGTATATATAGCCTAATACAACAGCGCTAATACTATCTCCAGTAGTAACTACCCTGGAGTTCTCCAGTACAGAGTCGTATCTATTATCTAATAGCCCCCCTCCCCCTCAAGTTGATGGTACTGAACACACCATTAACTTGTCTCTAATGGAAAGGAAACGAGCAATAGTTAGTCCTTTGGTTAAACCATCTGCTATTTGATCCTTGGAGCATAAAAAGTGAACTAAAAGATGCTTAGCAACGACTCTTTCACGAATGAAATGAAAGTCGATTTCCACATGCTTGGTGCGTGCATGGTACATTGGATTAGATGCCAAGTACGTAGCCCCGATGTTATCACACCATAACACTTGTGGTTGCTCAAGCGATTGATGTAACTCTTGCAGAATATATTGTATCCATATGAGTTTAGCTCCCGCCAACGCCAGGCTACGGTATTCTGCCTCGGTGTTTGACTTGGATACGGTCGGCTGCTTCTTTGAGCTCCACGAGATCAGGTTGGGGCCTAGGTAGATACAAAAGGCAGAAGTTGACCGGCGATCATCCGGACAGCCCGCCCAGTCGGAGTCGGAATAGGCATGTAGTGTGAGAGATGGTGACGCTTTAAAGAGAAGGCCATGATCCATGGTCCCTTTGAGATAGCGTAAAATCCGCTTGACCGCAATCCAGTGAGCAGTAGTAGGATTGTGCATGAACTGAGAGCACTTGTTGACAGGGAATGCAATCTCAGGTCTAGTTATGGTGACGTATTGAAGGGCACCTACGATAGCTCTGTACAGTTTTGGGTCATGAAAGGGGTCCCCATCAAACTTAGACAGCGATGTATTGACCGCCATTGGAGAAGACACAGGTTGGGCTTGTGCCATGTGAGTACGATGGAGTAACTCACTGATATATTGTTTCTGGGACAAGTGCATGCCATCAGAAGTAGCAGAAACTGCTATCCCTAGAAAAAAACTGAGAGAACCGAGATCTTTAAGAGCAAACTTTGACTGTAATGTGTTGATAAGAAGAGATACTTGGGACATGTTACTCCCCGTGACAATGATGTCATCAACGTAAATCAAGACAACCATAATGTGGCCATTGGAATGAGAAATAAAGAGGGAAGGATCAAATTTGGATCCATGGAATCCCTGATCAAGTAAGGCGGCGCTCAGGGTATGGAACCAGGCCCTAGGAGATTGTTTGAGGCCGTAGATTGCTTTGTGTAAAAGGAAAACATGAGATGGAGAGTGAGGATCGACAAACCCAGGGGGTTGCTGCATATACATTGTCTCATGCAGGACGCCATTCAAAAAGGCGTTGTTTACATCCAACTGTCGAAGAGGCCAGTGATTGGATATTGCAAGTGAGAGGACAATGTGTATGGTGGTGGGACGAACTACTGGACTGAAGGTGTCAAAGTAATCGACACCCACTTCCTGAGTAAAGCCTTTGGCCACTAACCGTGCTTTGAGGCGTTCAATAGTCCCATAAGAGTGTCTCTTGGTCTTATAAATCCATTTGCACCCTACGATATTTTGATTTACAGGGGGAGCCACCAAAGTCCAGGTGTTGTTGGTGATAAGTGCTTGAATTTCCTTTTTCATTGCATCACACCTAGGGGTGCAAGAAAAGCCCGTGGCTCGTAGCTCGCTCGTGTTCGACTCGTAAAAATCTCGTTAACAGCTCGTTCGCTAATAGCTCGAGCTGTTAACGAGACGAGCTGGTTAGCTCGCGAGTTAAATTGACGAGTTCGAATAAAACCTAACTCGTTCGTTACTGTCTCGATATATTAACGAGTTAATATGGTCCGTTGATTAAAAGCGCAAAAATCACAGCCATCCCTTATTCTCCCTTGTCTTGTTGCTCTTTCAGCATCGCTCCCAGTTCCAAATCCCCCAATTTCTGGATCCCACTCCTCCTCTTCAAGTCTCCAACACTCGCACCTCACTGGCCAGCCCATCCACACCTTGCGCTACACAGCTAATTGGCCCGCCTACCCACATCGTGTGTTGCTATCGCCCACCGGCCGCCACACCAACCTCTTCTTATCTCTCATCCTCACTCTCCAGCCTCCAATCTGCCCCTCACTCTAATCCCGTCTTCCCCGTCCATCTCTGCCACATGCTCTCTAGTCTCTAGAAATCCACTCCGTCGATCTCTCTCCACTGATAATCTTCCCTTCATTCTCTATTACTTCTCTTCATAAGCTAAGATAGTGTTGTACGAGCTAGCTTGAGCTCACCTGAGTCAGCTCGTTCTTAACGAGACGAGATCGATCTGTTCATATGAGCTTGTGACCCTATCACGAGACGAGTCAGCTCGCTCGTTATCTTGCCGAGACGAGCTTGAGACAGGGCTAACTCGCTCGTGACTCGGCTCGTGAACAGCCCTAATCACACCATTGAGGTAGTTTACTAGCCTGTGCATAGGTAGTAGGGTCGGCATTGGGAGGGACAGTCGCCAGGTAAGCTACAAAGTCAGGGAATTGACGAGTACGGCGAGTTTTATCCCTATTCCTCGTCACCATTGGATGTACTGAGGGAGGAGCTAGTTGAGAAGAAGAAGGAACAGAGGAGGAACGTTCAGAAGTATGGGCAGTCAAATTTGAATCAGATGACCGTTGGAAGGCACGGTCAGCTGCCCCGGTATGAAGTTGTGAAGGCGGATCAGGAGAGAGACGGTTTGACACAGGTGACCCACCAAGCGGCCCATCACCAGTGAGCTAAGGTGGCCCAGTATTTGTTGACGGAGTCAGTCCAAGAGATGTGGTGTGAGACAGTCCAGTAATGATTGAAGGAGGAGCCCATAGTGAGAAATTCGTTGAGCTAGACCCAGTCACGGAAGAAGTGCATTTGAATGGAAAAATCTGTTCCTTAAACAACACATGTCTAGAAATAAAAATTCGCCTGGTTGAGGGATGGTAGCACATGTATCCTTTTTGGGACATGGCATAACCAACAAATACACACGGTAAGGAATGGGTTTGCAGCTTATGTTGATTGTAAGGACAGGTAAGAGGGAAGCATTGGGAACCTAAGACTCTCAATTGCAAGTAGTCAGGAGGTTTATGGAATAGCCGTTCAAAGGGAGACGTATTAGAAGATTGATTAGAAGGTGGTAGTCTGTTAATCAGATAAACCACACTCGCAAAGACTTCGTCCCACAAAGATAAAGGAATACCAGCTTGATTGATAACAGCTAAAGACAATTCAAGAATGTGACGGTGTTTGCATTCCGCAACACCATTTTGTTCAGGTATATGGGGACAAGTAATTTGATGTACAATCTGGGGAAACAACCTATTGATTGGTTTAATCTCTATACCGCCATCGGTACGGAGGGTCTTTATAGTGGTACTGAACAGATTTTCTGCCTGCAACTTTAATGTAGTAAAGACCTTGGACACCTCATCTTTGGAAAACAAGAAAAAAATCCATGTAAACCTAGTAAAGTCATCTACAAAGATTACAAAATATCGAAAACCATTGTCAGTAATAACAGGGGCAGGGCCCCACACATCAGCATGCAAGAGCTCCAAAGGAGCAAAGGTACAGCTAGAACTAACAACAAAGGGGAGCTTGTGACACTTAGCCATAGCACAGTCCTCACAAAAAAGTAAAGAACCATTATTACAAGGAAAATTACAATTTGTTAAAATAGTTCTAGTAAGTGCAGTAGCTGGGTGGCCTAATCTACAATGCCAAACATCAGTAGTCACACGTTCTCCTATGAAGGCTTGAGGTGAACAATTGCAGCAAATAGTTAACTTGTACAAACCATTAGAGACTTTGGCCTGCAGAAGAGTGTTGGAGGTGTGGCGGTCCTTAATTACACAAAAAGAAGTACAAAAGTTAACTTGAATGATATTATCACCAAATAATCTAGATAGGCTCAGTAAATTTTCGGCGAACTGTGGAACTAGCAGTACATCAGTCAAGACAATTTTAACAGTACCAAAAGAAATAGTAGCTGAACCAATGTGAGAGATATACATACCATTGCCATCACCAATTTGAAGCTCGTCTAACCCTTCATAAGGCACAAACGAGGACAGATTGTTGATATCACTGGTAATGTGATGGGTGGCGCCTGAATCAAGATACCACTCAGTAGTAGCAGGTGTGGAGGCTCTTGTGTGGGCAACATGGGTTTGTGGGGGAACAACAGCAGGTTGTGCAACATGCTGAGCTGATATCTCATCATCCATGTACCTCATATCACATCTCCACCAACAAGCTCTAGCTGTATGGCCCATCTTGAAGCAAATTTGACAAGTTTCAGGAGCTGATTGAGACTGACTGTCACTGGAAGTTTTGGTACCAGTGTTGGTGGGAGAAGGGGTGGGAAGCAGAGGTTGAGAGTTAGGATTCCTTGGTCGCACAACATGATGAGGAGGTCTGAATGATCCTCCTCTTGATTTAAAAGACCTATGGTTTCTGTTGTCAGTAGAAGGAGGTCTGAAATTGGTTGACTGATTCTGTGCATAGAAGGCACTGGGGTTGGAAGTAAAAGGCATAGTAGTGTCAGCTGGTTGCTGAGCGAGGAGAAGACTTTCATGACTCAATAGGAGGGATTGAACTTCAAGGAAAGAAACTGGTTCTTGACGTGTGTTGACAGCCACAACAAAGGAGTTGTAATCAGAGCCAAGACCACCAAGAACAGTCAAAACCAGATCCTCATCTGGTACCGAAGCACCTATGAAGGCTAACTCATCTGAAATTGCTCTAATTTGATGAAAAAAATCAGAGCACGAAGCACTTCCCTTTGTCAGATTTTGAAGTTGTTTCTTCAGTTCAGTGAGTCTAGCTCGTGAGGTGGCTGAGAACGACTGAGTAAGGTGGCGCCAGAGATCTCCAGAAGTTGTACACGACACCACTTGGGCCAGCACTTGTTTTGATAGGGATGCCCTGATCCAAGCAAGAATCATCTGATCTTGCTTGTACCAGGAGAGATAGTCAAGATTCGGTTGGGTTGCACCAGAGATCGAATAAAAAATGATGGAAGAAGGAGGAGAAGGAACAAGGTATTGGCTCAACCCATACGCACGGAGCAAAGGTTCAATCTGCGACTTCCATGCCAAGAAATTAGTTCTTGACAGTTTTGTGTGCACAGGAAGGGTCAAGAAGACCATCGGAGCAGCGGAGACAGCGAGAAGATGGAGATCGGCGTGCGGCGGAGGTTGATTGAGAGGCGAGGATTGCGAATTGACTGTACCACCTGGATTAGCTATAGAAGATGAAGAAGCTGCCATGGCGACAGAGCGATGAATTGGGGAATCCAAGAATTGGAGAACAAGAAGAATTTGGGGAAGAAGAGACGGATCCGAGAAATGGCGATTAGCCCAATGTCTCTGATACCATAATAGACGATTGTATTTCAACATAATGTATTATACATTGATCGTATCTCTCTATTGTACATCAGTTCAGTATATATAGCCTAATGCAACAGCGCTAATACTATCTCCAGTAGTAACTACCCTGGAGTTCTCCAGAGTCATATCTATTATCCAATAAATAATTTTATGTTTTATCTTATTGCTATCCGGTATTCGCACCGGCAATGTGTGTTTGGATACATTGGGAATAAGGAATAAGCCCCTTATTCCTTATTCCGGTGAAAACCAAACAACGAAGGAATAAGAAATTTGGACTTATTCCGACCCTTATTCATATTCTAACAAAACCTTGATATTTGAATAATTAATAAGGAATAAGCTTATCTCTATTCCTATTTCTTATTCCCAATGTATACAAACACACCCAATATAATAAAGGAGTACGGAGTACCTAACTATAAAAAGTATATTTCCAAGTACCAGTAATGACTTTTAATCAACTTATATGTACTTACCACGACAGCCCTTTTATTTTTTATTTTAATTCATATATATATTTCTTTAGTGGAAATTTTTAGATATACATTAATACATGTCGAGCTTACATTAATTGTTCCTACTTGAATAAAAAATAAATATTGAGAATTGTCTAAATAAAACGCTATTGTCAGTACATCAAAACAATGAAAAATACATATGCATATATTTTACATAAAGAAGCATACAAATAAGAAGTGACGCTATGATGCTTTGCGAAGTAAAATAATGCTAGTACATTGTGTTAAAATTCAATTACTGAAATTAGAACAAGTCATCCAAGCAATTTAATGTTATATATATCAACATATTGATTGTGCGGAAAACTAAAATTTTGAACTCTTCCCTCCATCTTTTCATAGAAGATCCATAAATAGGGGGGGGGGGGGGGGATCATGGACCCGTATATTAGCTATGATTTATTTTCAATCTTATAATTAAACAATTTGGTTTCTAAAATTTAATTACTTTTTATATGTAGATCTATAAAGTGCTACAAATGGCAAATTTAAAATTGTAATAGTTAAAGCACCATATTAGTCCCAAGATAAGTAAATTAATTATTGTTTAATTTTATAGCCGTTATTAATATTGAGAGTATTATCAATTTTATATTAGCGGTGAGAAACCAGCCGACAAACTGAATTATATGATGTAGAAATTAAAAAATATATACATAATCATATAAATGTTTCTTCAAAATACTATCTGACGATCATCATTTAGTTTATACGATATAAATATTGTTTACAATTATGTAACAGTAAAATCAGTCCGGAATTACGATCCAGGCACTGTCAGAAACATGATGAATCACACGAAATTATGCGTATATTGTTTCTGACATTTTAACATTGTATGGGTCTTAAATTACAAAAATTCAAGCCAATTATTCAATAACTCTGCTTGTCAGGCATTTATTACATGAAAGTTCATAAGGTTGTGAAAGGAATTTTTTATAAAAACTCTCTTCAGTCTCCTTTCGTTGTATCTTTCTTATTCTTGTATTTCTTTTCTTTGCTTCCCTCTCTCAATCGATCCCGAAGGATCGAGAGAGGGATGAGATGCAACCAACCCAGTCTTGCCGGCGCATCTTGGCCCTTGGTTGTGCTATTTTTTAGATTATATATTTCTTGTTATAGATTTGATTATCTTGTTTGTATGCATACAATCTAATTCTATTAAGGGTCCGATAGATATCATCATTCACTAGGTCTACTAATGAGGAACATATGATTTTCTTCATTAAAAATTTTATTTCGCATAATTCATGCAGACTTAAATAGAGTCCGTATTGCAGTCCTCATCAGGAATCGTCATTAAACAATATTTATCGTACCAATTCTCGTGTGGAAAAGCTGAATCATCTCAAACTTAGAATAAAAATCATATGAAATAAATAATGACACATAACACGATCTATATATTTTTTTTCATTGGGTCAAGTCACGTGCTGTGTTCCAGTAACATACACATATGTAATTAAATTCACAACTTCTTACCCATAATTTGTAGAACTTAATCATCACTTAACTTGCGCACTAATTTTCTACGATAATTAATGTTTCTTGTTAATTATTATCAAAATTATGGACCTTTTTAGAGATTCACTGTAACATAGATATTTTTTTATTAGACTTTTCACATACTCTTATAATTAGATATATCGTAAGATTTTTTTGCTAGACAAATTTTAGTCTAATTATATTTTGAAAAAATTGGGAATATGGCTCGATGAATTATCAATTTGCTAGACTTTTTTTTAAAGTTATACCAACAAAAAAAAAAAGTCTGTGAGTAGCACCTTGCTACATTAGCTATTAATATATTCGGTAAGTCTATCAGCTACATTAGATATTAAAAAAAGATTTGAAAAAGTCTATAAGAAATAAATTGCTAAATTTTTAAGGACATATTAAAAAAAATAAGTCTTACTAAGAAAACATTACTAGATTTAGTACATTTAGAGTGTGTTGGACAAAATGACGAACTAGGGATGAACTAGTGCTTGGCGAACTGCTAGTTCGCTCCCAAGCTGTTCGTGAGTTCGTGAAAATAGATGGGATTACGAATTGGGCCTTTTATCCCATGTTCGTCTAGTTCACCTTTTGTTTGGTTCTCACGAACAATCTTTATTCCTGAACAGTGTGTTCGCATTGGTATCCAAAATAATTGTAAATGTCATTTTTTTATAGTGATTATTGTTATTTTAAGAAATAATCCACATAAATCTACAATTCAGATCATCAACCTGAATTATCTATATATCAATAATAACTCGAGAAACAAATGATCTAATATCATCAATAACAAACTAAATTAAGTTATCAAAATATTGACTTCTAAGATATAATTCCAACATATACGGTAGTAAACCAGTCGAGTTTGTGTGTATATGTCAGCAGTAGTCAAATTTTTATGTATATAGGACTAGTTGCTCCTTTGGGAATTGGGTGTATATAATTGTCCGGCTAGGTAAAAGAATAAAGCGAGATAAATGCAACTCAAGTTCTGTAACATAAATAATGTAAGATATGTTTGGAAAATAAAATATCTTAGCATGTGTATTTTTTTTTATTTTTAGTCCGCAGTGCCAGAAGGACAGATGCAATGCACTCTATGGAAGAAAAATGCGGCATTGATTTATTATTCAGTCCAATAATTGAAGAAAGATATGTATATAGAATTCTTGTTTAATGTCAGCTGACTAACCTACTAATTACCAGAAATTCCCAGCGATTGATTGATTGTTTTTAAATTAGTCATTTGTTATGAACGAGATTTCTAAAATCATTATAGTTTTATGACCAAATTACATTCCAAAATGTGATAACTTTACAGTAGAGATAAATTTGACATATCTTAACAACGGACAATATATTTACCAAAAAATATAGCAAAAATAACAATTATCAATCAGTAGGCAAGATATTATCTGCAGAAATTTGGTGTATTTTGAAAATCCAATAAATAATTAATTATCAAATATAATCGAAAAGTAAAATAATTCGGTAATCGAATGATCAAAGATTTTTTAAATCGCCTCAATTCCGTATATAAATTAGTAAATTTTGAATTGGAACTTTTCCTACATTAATGACAATAACAGTTTACACGCTTTTAGTGTTCTTTACCAGAAAGCACTGCGTTGAATTATTGTGCATTAGTGGGTGCATTAAGTAAAAAGCATTCCCACTTTACTGTCACCTTTATGAGAATGCACTGGCTTGAACCACCATCCAGTCGTACCATCAGAGTGCATTCAATTGTGAATGTATTATTGATCCTTTGATTTTAAAGGCTGCTGGAAATAAATTTCTTCCTTGCTAAATGGGGAAGCCTGAATTTGTTTGATTATTCACCAGTTTTTTTATAAACAGTGTTCAAAAACAGTAGTTGGTCACATATGCTTTCATCCGCCAGAATTTAATTGTAAACAGTGTTAAAAAACATTCATTCATCAGTCATCGCCATGGTAAAGACGACAAGGAAAGTTCAAATTTTGAAATGTTGGTCGTACGTGAATAAGTTTAAAAAGTACTTCTTTATCATTTGCAAAAACAGTAAATTAACTTATTTCGAGGTTTTGGTATAGTTTATATAATCTTCTTTTTCTGATATTCACAAACATCTCATATTAATTAAGTCTGCTAAAACGAGAAATAAAACTGGATATATAGTTAAATGTCAAGGGCTCCGTTTGGATACGTGTGAGAAGAAGAAAGAAGGGAAAAAGGAAAGAAAATTTATTATAAACAATCCAAACTCTTCACAAAGTTACACACTTCCCAATACTTCTTTTCACTTCTTTCCTTCTTCCCTTCTTCCCACACCTATCCAAACGGAGCCAAGAGTAATCGATTCTTTACGTACTACCATAAAACTGGCTGAGTTTCAGGTTATCAGGATATAATTACAATTGAATACTCGATTTTTAAAACAACATTAAAGTGGACACATGTACAGAGTACATATACGTTCAAGTTTTCAATTTCTTTATTAAGTTGAATTTCCATTACTAAATCTAAAACCGACTAACTTTAAAAACTACTAGTTTATGCCTGCGTTTGGATCGTTGGAAGAAAAAAGAAGAAAAAAAGGAAGAAGAAGAAGAAAAAAAAAATTATAAACAATCCAAACTCTTCACAAAGTTACACACCTCCCAATACTTTTTCTCACTTCTTTCCTTCTTTCCTTCTTCCCACACCTATCCAAACGCACCCTATCATTTGCTAAATATAGTAAACTAACTTATTTCGAGGTTTTGGTATAATTTTGATCATCTTCTTTCTCTGAAAATCATATAAATCACATATTAATTGGACAATTTAGAATTTCAATATCATTTGTTTCGACTAAAAATCCTGAGAAAAACCAATATTATATATTTTCTGCCAAAATTTTTTGTAGCACATATCAAACTGTTTTGATTGACTTTTCAAATCTAGGAGTATCTAATCAATAGATTCTACCCGGCTTTACCCTTCGCCATTAATGATTTGCTTAATTTACAAAATAACCTCTTGATGAATATGCCCACTGACATATAATATTTCTGTACTGGAATGTTAGGACAGTGTAATTATAGCAAAAAACTCCACAGATGACAATTTCTTGTCAAGGTATCCAGATGACAGTAACCCGCCACACATGACGAGTACCATGTCGTATGCGCATATAATCTTGATGTCAGAAACTCGCCACACAGAAATCTGTTGAGTTGATACACAAGAATTCAAGAGCATGTGATCTAGAGTGTGTAAGACTGTAACACTGTAACAGTTTGGGTTGGAAAATACTACAACTGTGAGCAGGGAAGTGCCAGAAAGAAAAGCGAAACATGCACTGGGACTGTGGGGAATTGAAGTCTCTTGCTTTGGATTCAGGAGGCAGATATCTGACCACCTGACCCATTTATAACTACTGCTTCAAATCCCTTTTTCTCATCACCATCTCCTCATCTCCTCTGAGTCTGATCACTTGAAATATATATATATATATATATGTATATATATATATATATATATATATTCAAGTTAATTAAAAGTATGTATGTGCAGTGCAACTGTGCAAGTAAGTAAATCTAGTGGGTATGTGATAGCTGTCTTTTCGGACCAGATCATGGAGAAATGTGCAGCTTTGGGTCTCAGTCTGAGTCTGAGTCTGAATTCTGACTCTTACAGGCCTTACCTGACCTGACCTCACCTGAGCTCTTCATTTTTCTTTTTCTTAGTTTTACTTTCCAGTACTTTCATGTTCTTGTTTGATTTTGGTGCGCTTGCAGTTGCAGCTTAGACCCCAATCCCTATGTCTGTTTATGCACCTCTTGGGCCCCCCACCAAATCTGAAATCTCCATTTATTTTCCCTTTTTCCTTTTTTATTTTTGTTGGAAAAGCTGTTATTACCACCAAAAAAGGCAAAATTTTGTACGAGTTTGAAAACATCATTGACTGAATTAATCTGTTATGGAATTAACGTGAACGCCGAAGTAAAAAAAACATTCTCTCTCTGTATATATAATACATATAATAAAAAGAAGTAAGAAAAAGAAGCCACATATATAACAACAGTTTAAACAGTTCAGAAATCAGAATGGTATGTGGACCCGAAAGAATCAGGCTGCTTGAGGTCCCTTGCTAATTAAAAGTTCAAAAAGATACATTAATTTCTAAGTATTATTAGTACAATAAAAAAGCAATGATTAGAATGTACCAAATTAAAAAAAGTAATTTTGATGCACGATTAACTATAAGCACAATCAAAAGCAAGGGACGTCCGTGCAGATATATATGAAAAATATAATTTTGTAGTATGTTCCAGTTATACAGGTACAATGAAATGTTATACGTTGTTTTTGGTAGAAAAAGAGGGACACATTACACATTGGCATACAATTATTCGGTAAGCTCACTAATAACTTCTTAAATTAATTCACGATATTGTTTCTGCAAACCATTTAGGAAAGAGGGAATAAGATCATAGATTGGTGACATAATGTAGGGGTGGCCTTTGACAATTATAGATTAATGAGATCAAGAATTAAAAGTAGTAGTTTTAAATAATCATACATTAATAAATTATTTTACTAACTCAGAAGTTGCAATAATTTGATGTATGCGAAACACATCCTTAAAAAAAAATAAACTAATTTATAAAATAGATGCAGCCATTTTTTTTTTGCCAAGATCCGGATAGCATATGCTTGTGGTGCGGCCTAGTAAGTAGTGCTTATTTATTTGAGTAATGCTAGAATCAAACATATAGGACGTCAAACATGATCCAAACGTAGCACATTAAAATTTCAAACGGTCGATCCAAACCGCTCAATATGATCTCTATATTAAAATATCTTTGATAATCAAATTTTATATTTTTTCATATTTTCTAACTATTTTTTCGAATTTTCAAAATTGAAGGGTTCAGAACTTTTTAGATTGAGCATATTGAAAAATTCCAAAAAAATAGTAAAAAAATTTGAAAAAATATAAAATTTGGTCTCCATGAAGATTTTATAACACAGAACAATTTGTGCGGTTTGGATCGGCAATTTCAATTTTAAAAATTAAAATTTCATCGCGTTGGATAAGTGTACGTGTCCTATATGTTTGACACTAGCAACCCCCTATTTATTTTCGCTTATTTATACAACTATAGAAGTGCTCACTGGAGAAACTAAAACCTTGTCCTAACACGACTAATAGAAAACAATAAAAACTTGTCTTAATTAGGCCGAAAGTCGTGCGCGCCCATAATTGTAGGTTGGGCTTCTCTTGGACCTGTAAATTTAGGTCTCCTGTAATCACAACACCTCATAAATGCACTCTTCTAATCACAACAAAATATTTTAATCAACTAAAAGTTGCACAGTTTTTTTTTTTTTTAACTTTTCTGTGCGTTGCTTTGGATATTTCCAAAGCGCAACGGCTTTTGTCACGTGATGATCCGGGTAACTTTAGATGCAGTAAAATTAACGAAAAAGAAAAAGTATCTCTTGTTCATCTCCGCTTTTATCAATAAAATAGCGACTATATTTTTATATTTGAAACCACAAAAGTACCTTTTGATTTCTAAATACTGTTAAAGTGGTGGATTCAGAAAGTGAGACGACTATGACATAAAAAGTCGAGAATAAATGTAAAATTTACAATTTAATGTTAGCAAATTTAGTAAAATATATTTAAAATTATTAAATAAAAATTTAAAAATTTAATAATCGGCGATAATCCAAAGCCTAAAATTATCCTTATAAGATGCATAAATTGTAAATTCATAAACTAATTTTCAAAAGCATGAATATATACTAATGCATGTGCTATAGGGAAAAGCTAAGGGGTTGTTTGGATGGAAGTAGAAATTTGGAGAATTTCCTATTCCTGGGTATAAATTTATTATAAACAATCCAAATTTTTCACAAAGTTACACACTTCCCAATAATTTATGCCTAAGAATAAAAAATTCTCAAAATTTCCCAAATTCCTAAATCCAAACGCTCCTGAGATATTTTGTGAACAGTAACATTGTATTGACTATCTAAACAAAAACCAAGGAGGGCCACAAAATTTTCCTAAAAGTCAGGATGCTAGAGTGAGAGGGATGAATCTAGCATTGCCAGAGGCAGGAGTAGGTCAAGCTTGAAATTGAAGTAAGAGACTGAAGAGTGGAGAGTGATGTGATCTCACATCCATGTGTGGAGGTAAAATGGGCTCTATTCAAACAAGTACCCTTACCTTATCTCTCTTCTCTAGCATCTTGTAATTAAATGAGCCATTAAACAATTAACACATCCGTCCTTTCAAATTCCTTTCCTCTCTTGTTTTTCCCAAAATAACAAGCGAAAGAACCAAGAAATCGGTACGAGATGTGCCGTCTACTCCATTCCGCCCCTGATTTTGAATCTGACTTGCCTCAGTATGTGGTACAAAATATAAAAGAGTCTAATTAAACAGTTGGTCTTCCAAGCAGCGTTGAATTTACATCACCTCATGTTATCTTGGTACCTCATAATACGGAGCAGTGCCTGCATCTTTTTGTTACCAATTTTCCAAGTTGATTGCATTTTCTAATCGAACTATAATTTACATAATGGAACTTCTATTATGTTTGTAAAATTGAAATGTTTATTAGTTTTTTTTTAAAAATGAAATGTTTCAATGAACGAGTTGGTTAATGGTTCGGTTCTAATCGAACTATAATTTACATAATGGAACTTCTACTATGTTTGTAAAAAAAACAATTGAATTGATAGAAGAACTCGGTTCAATTTAATTCGGTGACTCCCTTGTCTATCTAGAAATAACAGGCTAATTCTCTTTGTAAGAAAAAGTCAGATAAAGTCAATTACATACTTTCTATGTTCCATAAAAAAATAGCTTTCCGACAAACAATAATTCAGTTTAATTTAGTTCATTAAAAAAGTATGAAAAAATATTCATAACCAATAATGCATATTTACAAATTATAACATGTAAATAGTAATATATTATTTTGCTATAGTTGTGATAATATAGATGGGGATTTTTGTACGTTGATCAAGTTGAAATACTCGAATTGGTCGTTCGAGTCTCAAATTTCGATATTTAAAATTGCAGTGCAGGTCAAACATTACTATGGCTCCGTTTGGATGGCTTCTTCCCGGAATAAGGAATAAGGAATAATCACTTTTTACCAATAAATTTATTTCTAACCATCCAAACTCTTCACAAAAGTTACACACTTCCCAATAAATTTATCCCTTTCCAATAAATTTCTTCCATTCTTCCTTCTTCCTACCTTATTCTCAACGCATCCAAACGGAGCCTATATGAATAGCGAAGATGGTCTACTCGCGTTATAATACTATCATAATATTATTAAAAATTCGACTTACTCAAATTATTGATTTTCGATATTAAAAATAACTATAAAATTCAAAATCTATCATAAATTTTATATACAACAAAAAAATTGTTTCCACAAAACATTTTATTTTATTAAAATTAAATTAACTAGCCGAATCAATGGAACAATTCATTCAGAATTAAATTAATTATTCAGATCTTATTCATTTTTAGTCTTTGTATACGAGAGGATGCAAACTCAGCACAAGCTTTTTATATATATAATTTTGAAGGTTAGATGGCCATTGCTGCTATCAACATTTCTGAAAAAGAAGTTGATTAACTCGAGCACAAGTCAAAATCCAAGCAATACGTCCAAAAATGGACAGCCATTGATATATGCATTTTGCTATTTTTCAAGCGGCATGCCATTAATCGGTAAAGGGATTTTCTCGGACTTAGAATGAGAATTTTATATAAGGAAAAAAAAATGATTTCTACCGTCATAAAAAAATACCATCGCGCGTGAGCACTCCCTCACGAATGGGTCCCTCATCCGGCGCGCTATCTTTCTCTCCTTCCTCCGTCTTGCACGCTATTCATTCCATAGTATCTCATTTTCCATCTAATATCTAATGTCCCATTCTTTCTCTTCCTTTCTTTTTCTATGCCTCCTCTTTTTTGTCCTGCTCTTTCGTTCTCTCCCTCTTCTCCTTTTCGTGTTTCCTCACCCTCTCCTTATCAAGTCTTTTTATTTTTTTTTGTCATAATTTTGACCTCTCATTCAACTTATTTGTCCATTCTGTTGTTGCTATAAGTGTTCAATATATTTCTTAATTTTATTATTTAATTTACATTTTATTCTGTAATTTATATTTTTATATAAATTTATGTTATAAGTGTTCATTTTTCACCTAGTATTATTCTTTGATGTTAAGTACTGCCCCATCCTGCGCATACCCAAGTATAATTTGTTTTCAACACCGGCATAAACTGGTTACGTCAATGGAGATTGAACAAAAGTCTAATGTATTGTAAAAATATTCCTAATATTAATTAAATTAAAGAAAACGGTTATTAGTTATCTAGTTAGTATAATTAATATAGCACTGAACATTTTTTTTATTCACTAGAATCTAATTATTATTTAAAATAGTACATTTTGTTAGTATGGATATCAGTCTTTTGGTTTACTCTTGACCAAATCAAGGGTTGTTTGTCATTAACTCATGTTTTAACCAAAAAAATATCCACAATAATCATTGTTTTTAACGTTGTGGACTGTCATCCATATTCGTATTCACACAAATAAAGAAATGAATGATTATGAGAATACAGAAACAAACTTATAAAGATCGTTATTTATCTTTAGTCTTTACGCGCCACCCCCTATACGGAAAGGGTATTATTTTATTTTTTCAATTTGCAATTATTGAATTTGCTCAGCTTTAAGATTAAGAATTAAAGATATCCAAACCTTGCATTTCGCATGTTATTAAAAACAAACCAAATAAAAAATTTGAATTTAATGGGTTAAAGTCTTAAAGATAAGAAAATGGGCCAAGTCTTCTAAACTAACTTTGAAACGCTAGGATAGGAACCAGGATTAAAAAGTCCAAAATCTGCTGACTCCTACTTGGTCCAAATCCGAACTAAATTCGATGGGCCAGGATTTGTAGTTTGGACTGGACCGATGCCTTCTTCACTGTTGTTCAATCAGTGAAGATCCTCTAAGATTAACTACCAGTATCTGTTTATGTAGTGGGTTGGATCAAATTGATAGATCATCATAAAAAATGAAATTACAAGGCTGAAAGTTGTCTCAACGATTCGGTATACATTTTGCAACTAAGACGACAAGATAGCGGAAATACCTGGAAACAAAATAGGATCCTCTCAGATTATGTGGTTGCTGGACCCGCCCAAGGAGAAAACCATCTCATATATAAACCGTCCGATCTGAAACAAACGTTCTGGATCTCCAAAGAATATCCAAATAAAACAGCCCATTTGGAGACGACCCCAAGTGGCCTTGTGGCCGCAGAGTGAGTGGTGGTAGCGGGACTGATAACAAACTGGTGGCTGAGAATGAGAAGAGAGGGAAAGCAAAGGAAGCTGGCGCCAAACCAAAAGCATATTCTATTTCTATGAAGCTGGACCCCACATTCAGACCTCTTCCAATCTCGTTTCTCTCTCTCTTTCTCTTTCTTTTTAGAGAGAAAACTGAAAACAAAAAGGAGCGATTGATTTGTTTGGGCGACAAAGCACGACCGCGCATGGCTGCTTTTGCGCTCAATTTTGCGCAAATTCACGCGGTCTCGAGACCCAAGTTCGTGGTGCAGTGCTGCTCTCCTTCTCAAGTTCCACAAATCAATGGAGGTGTAGTCAAGCCCATTCCCATTGTTGTCAGTGGAGATCCTCCCACCTTCGTCTCCGCTCCTCAACGCCGTATCGTAGCAGGTTAGGTTTCATTCATGTATCTAATCTTTTTTTTTTTTTTTAAAAAGTAGCAAACGCTACCTGTTTCATTAGAGAAACAAAGAGTATTACATCCTACATCCAACTTACATAAACCCATTTATCCGGGAAAATAAACCCCTCAACAACATAAACGACTGCCAACAAGCTCAATCTATAATATTTGAGGAGAGCAAAACAGCTTCTTTAAACTAACAATTCTTAAACTAAAATCTAAAACACTACTACTGGTCATTCTTTTTGTGCTCTATCTTGTCAATCCTCCATGTCAGCCCTTTCCTCCTCTTGGTTGGTGATAGCCATCACCCCATCTCCCTGCACCATTTGTAGAGGCACCATACTCCAATTTTGCACTTTCCATGCCTTCAGTTTTTCTGCACACCTCTTCGGTATCGCCCCTGCCCAATAATCAATTGTATTATCAATCAGTGTGAGCAACATACGAGTGGTTTTAATAGTCATGGAATTAAAGGTAACATCATTTCTGTGTTTGCACAGAATCCAACAAACCGCAGTATACATCACTAAAAAAGCAACTCTATCAGATTTTGGCAGATTCAAAGCAAAATTATAAATGTTCTCAACAGTCTGCCAATTTTCAAAATAAATATTACTATCTCCCATCCAGAACCACACCTGCCTGGCCACCCTGCATTGTACAAAAATATGATTAGTAAATTCATCTGCACCACAAACCTCACAAGCAATGCTACCAGGCCAATTTCTTTTGGACAAATTGATTTTCGATAAGATTTTATCATGGTGAATCAGCCACATTAGTATTCTAGCTTTATGAGGCACAGAAATTTTCCACCAAGTCATAGAATTTTCTAATTTGACACCTCTGAACTGAAGGAAGTTATACAAGGAGTTTGTTGTGAACACCTGCTTACTATCCCATTTCCATAACAACTGATCTTGCTCATTGTTAATCCTAATTTGGTCAATAATAGTCTGCAATTCTATTCTTTCTTGCCACAAAACCCCATTTAGATCATCATTAAAGTTTAAAATGGACCCCTTAGAGAGATACACTTCATATACAGAGCAATTTTTATTATTACACATGTCATAGAGAAAGGGAAAAACAATACTAATGGGGCAATCTTGATACCAAGTATCCTTTCAAAAATCCACATCTCTGCCATTACCCACTTGATAGCTACAAGAGACCTTACACAGATGTTTCAACTTCATCACTTCCCTCCAAAAAGGTGAGAAATTTGCAGGATATGACCAGTAGTATACTTGGCCTTAATCACTGTTTTCCAAATGCTATTATACCCATTATTGTTAAATTTCCACCACCACTTAGCTAATAAAGCAGTGTTCATTTGTTGCAAATCTAAAACCCCCATACCTCCATTCTTCTTGGGTGCACACACCTTTTGCCAGTTAACCAAAGAGTATTTTTTCCTATGATTACTACTCCCCCATAAAAATTTTCTCCTATGCATATCAAATGTATCTAAACTTTTCATTTATTTACTTAATCAAAGCTTGTATTGATGGGTTTTCAGTGGGTGATTTGCATGGGGATCTATCTCAGACTAGAAGTGCACTTCAAATGGCTGGGCTTTTGAGCTCTGATGGTTTCCAATGGACTGGTCGAGACACAGTAATAATTTCTCAAATTCTACTATTTTCTTGAGTTTTTTTAAGATTGCTACTAACAATTAATGCTAATTAAGTTGGGTTGTTTCAATTTGATGGCAGATATTGGTTCAAGTTGGAGATATTCTCGACCGAGGTGAGCATGAAATTGCAATTCTGTCTCTGCTTAAATCACTCGATGTGCAAGCAAAATCTCAAGGTGGTGCCGTCTTTCAGGTTTGCATTGATTATATACTCATTTTTGTTATTAATGTTTTTACATTTGGTATAGTCATAATGCAAAATATATTATTTTAGGTTAATGGGAATCACGAAACCATGAATATAGAAGGTGATTTTAGGTATGTCGACCCTGGTGCATTCGATGAGTGTGCAGATTTTGTTGAATATTTGGAGCAATACAATGGGAATTGGGATGATGCATTTCTTAATTGGATTTTTGTCTCTGAGGTCTGGAGAGAAGAACGTGCCTCAATTGGAGACAACAAATGGAGCCCATGGAATATTGTCAAGGTATTCTCTGTGCAAACCTGAAACCTCCAGTTCAGTAACAGAATTTCTGCTTTGCACCTAAAACATGGTTCAATATTTGTTTTTGCTGACAGAATTATGAAAAAAAATATTGGGACAGAGGCAGAAGGGAGTTGTTGCCAGGTCAGCACTTTTCAGTCCTGGTGGTGTGTTAGCATGTGAATTGTCGCGCCATCCCGTTGTTCTTAAAGTAAATGATTGGATATTTTGCCATGGTGGCCTACTTCCGCATCATGGTATAATTTTTTCTCTCAAATTAAAATCTTGGCTATTTTTTGTATTTATTCTGGACTCATTTGCAACATTATGGCATTAAATGATTTTTGGATTGTACTAAAAATTTTAGCTTGCTTCTTAGAAAAACAACTGAGACTGACATAGGTTAAGGTGAGGCTTTCTGGCACCATTTAATTGGGGTACTGTTCTATTTTGGGAGCTAATTGTTTGATTTAGGGTTAAGTAAGACAAAATTAGTGGAATCTGCTATTTAAATGCTCAGTTTGGGGTTGAAGAGGCTGTTTGGTTAAAGTTAGGCATAGATTGCACAATTCATGGTTAATCGAGGAGAAGTAAAAATTTGTCCTAAGCCGTGTCTGAATATTAGTTTTCCCCAAGGATTGATTAACTTCTACTGTTGATTTTCCTCACGTCTATGTCAGTTTACCGAGATTTATTGAAGCATTGATTTTATAATTTTACCTATAGTAAAATATGGGGTGGAGCGAATGAACAAAGAAGTGTCAGATTGGATGAGAGGGTCAAAACGAGAAACAGACGGTCCGAAAATGCCTTTTATTGCATTAAGAGGATATGATAGTGTTGTATGGAGCCGGTTGTACTCTCGTGAACCAAATCCACTTCAACACCAACCTTGGAAGGTGAAGACAAGTTGAATTTCAAACTATTTTATGCAATTACCAAATGCTATCAATTTTTTTAAAATTTATTTTTTTGTCTGTTTCCTTCAGATTTCATCTATAGCAGAAAAGACCCTCGGTGAATTCAAAGCCAAGGGGATGGTTGTAGGCCATACTCCTCAGACTAATGGAGCAAAGAGGTCTGATAATTAAAACAGAAAAACCCAAAAAAAAAAAAAAATAGATTTCCAAGGAGTATGGACAACTTAGTTATTTGAAAAGATTTCTCAAATCAATGTAAAAAAGTTTGAAGCCAAAGAAGTTTGTTTATGCATTATTGACATATAAATAGTGTACTTAAAAAAAAAGTAACTTTGAGAGCTTTTTGGTAATGAATTGAGGGCCATTAACTGCAAAACATTCAAAGCTTTAATTGCTTGGTGATACAAAATCTTATCATTTGTTTATATTCATGATATATTGGGTCATGTAGATCATGCCTTAAATATTGGATTTTGCATTTCAATTTTGTTTTGACAATTGATAAGTGTTTTGAATTATACTCACAGTAAATTGTTCTTTTATGTCATCAGCAGTAAGTACGACAGCCGAGTTTGGTGCATTGATGTTGGCATGTCAAGTGGAGTTCTTAATTCAAGTCCCGAGGTAAATTTTCTCGCATATTCTAATTTGTTCTTTGGAATTTTCACATGTGCAATTAAACATGTGACAACTGTATTGGTATCTGGTAATAGGTTTTAGAGATAGTAGATAACAAAGCACGGGTCTTGAAGAGACACAGAGATTCTTTTGATGAGCTAGCTGTTGTGGACTACTTATGATATGAGACCTTAACCACCTTTTAAAGGTATACTAGCATTTGATTGAACTATATGAATTAATACTAAATTTAGAAATGTTAAATGTCATGAACTGTGACCTTTATTTCACAGTACATGAGTACTAGGCTACTTACAGAAATGTTTTCATTCCATTACAAATATGTAACCTCAGAACATGTATATTAGTTACATTTTTCGAACAGAGTTCGAAATTACAACAAGTAAAAAAAACAAAAAAATAAGAAAAGACAAAACTGTTAAATAAACTAATGATGTCTAGAATCAAAATCCAACCTGTCATGATGAGGTGATATATGCATATAAAAATTCATTCCACACATCTGGTACACCTGGTAAGCACCAATGGGTACAGTCGGAATAACTCTTAGGGTTTGCTAGTTGTGCTTCGGTGAGATTAACATATTGCCTCCTATAAATTGATGGGTGGCCATCCTTTCGGTACTCTGAAAGCTGAGTGATGTTGACTATTTGCACATTGACCCCTTTGGGCTTCAAGTTTTGAATTAAACGCTCAGCTGTGTGCATCATGCCGTAGTCAGACCCATCACTTCTATATCCCTCTTTGTGTATAGGTTCGGTTTCACTATAGCAGGTGGCATCTGGAGCTGCGCCCCATTCTTGGCCCCTAAAGTAGTTAGAATATATTATGTTCATTTTCATATACTAATATTCAACAGTTTTTTTTTTTTTGGAAAATAAAATGTGAGATCTTTTTTCTTTTTTCCCCTTTTATCATCTGTTAGTTGAGGTTTTGGAGCATTAGTTTTCCTTTTGATATAGAACTTTGGTTGTACCGGTACTATATCTGTACCTACAACGTTCTGTACAACTGTGTTCATATGGATTACCAAGATTGTATCCATTGCTAATAATTGGTACAAGAGATCTTCATTTGGTGTGTAACTCCAGTAACAAATTAACAATTTCAGGCTAATTTTGCAAAATGATTTGGCCAACTTGAAGATTTAAATTACAAATTATTTGATCACTTACCAGACATGAGTAGGCGAGAGGCTGACAAAAAACATGCGCTTGTCTGTGTTATTGAGATTTCTTTCTAACCATTGAGACCATGATTTCAATGCAACCTCAAACCCTTCAAACATTTCTACCTCTTCTAAGACAGCATCTCCATCTTCGAATGTACCGTACCTGTTTGGTGAATACCATTATTGATTATACATATTTTAGGAAAAAAGGAAATGTATATACAGACATAGTTTCTAGTGTTATTAGTGAAGTTTAGTCATTTTGATATTCAGAAGATTTTTAGTTACAATATTACTAAATTAAAAGATGTATATTTGAATTGCATTTTGTAAGAAAACAGGGATACGGGCTTATTAAACCAGTACGCATTAATTGGAATTCAGTCTAGTTGAGGAAATCCTATTTAGCTGCGGCTTAATACTTTGAAATATTTTACCTTTTAACTTTCTTGTTACATTATCAAAGTAGAAATAGATAATTATAAAGTTCTTGTTACCTGAACTTGCTGGCTGATATTGTAGCAACTCCACTTAAAACAAATGGTTTTTCGTAGTATGTCTATTCCTTTTTTCTCTCTTTTTAATTGTTTCTAACCTTCATTTTGTCATTATAATCTTAAGGATTGTTTTGATATATTCTAATTGGATGACATAGGTTTCTTCTGTTTGTTTTTTTTTTTTATTGTTTCTAACCTCCTTTTATTATTTATCTTAAGGTTTGTTTTGCAATATTCTAATTGGATGACATCATCCACTTGTCTCCATTTACATGTAAATATGAGGAACTTGATGTGCTTTCAAGACACACACATAAAAATGTACAAACGCACACTTACAAGATTTTCATCTTCATGTTAGGCTTTTCCGAGACATAGGAATTGATTTGTGTCAAGTCTCTGAGTTAAAATTCACATTTTAATTAGATTTTCAGGTTTATTTAAAATTCTTTAGAATTTTTAGATTATGATGGAAAAAGTATATTTGTTGAACAAAACAACCAGTTCACGTAGATGAAACACTTACAATACTTTCATCTTCATGCCGGGTTTCTTCCACCAGAGGTAAGAGTTGAATACAATTATATCAGCATCCATCCAATTTTTTGCATGACTTTCTATTTTATAAGCGCGCATGATTCGACTCGATACACGGTGGATGATTGGATTGTCACAATTTGATTCGACCAGGAGAGGTGACCAATAGAAGTCTATTGACACATTATGTGACTGAAAATATAATTACGAGACACATACGTAGTGATTAGTACTCCATAAAGAGCAGCGAAGAAGATTTCCTTACTACTCTAAGTAAAAGTTTTGCCTACTTAAGTTCAAAAGTGATCCATGCCATTTATAAATGAAGAAACAGAATTTTGGACACGCAATAATATAGCTATGAACATAGGCACAATATAACCTTTTCAAAATTGAATCATTTAAAGGGGACAATGAAATCTAACATAATTTTCGTTAAATAAAACATGTGAAACCTAACAAATGCACATGTAAGCTCAGTACCAAATAGGCTATTGCCCCTTTTTCATGTAACATCTAATAAGCTATTCCCCCTTTTTCATGTAACACCTAATGTGTAATGGTAATGATGTTACCTACCAAAACTTTAAATGACATGAGGGAGCCGTTGAAGGTGCGTGTCTTCTGCCCCTCAGGAACAACTGATTCCACCAAACACACCATAGAGACCCATTGATTCCTGTTTAGTGAGTCCCCAACGAAAACCATTCTTTTCCCTCTTATTTTTTCCAAAAATATATTTGCATCAAACCTACAAATATACTAAAACAGAATCAGAAAGTTTGGAATTGCAATGATCAACTATCATTTATGAGTTGGGCAAATTTGTTATAATTTAATAACGACCGACACAAGAATAAAGGCAAAGAAAAACAGAAGAAAGGAAAGGAAAAGGACACCTAATTCAAGGACATATATAATTGATAAAGAGCACATTGCTTGAAAATAATAGAGTACAAAAAGGTACCTACTAGCACTGATGCCATATGTTTTTACTAGTAGGGTTGTTGGTTTGGTTGATTCTACTAATTTGTTTAATTATTTTATCATTTAGGTCCTGATTTTAACCCAAGATGCTGGTATTCTATATTATTTTTATATTTTTTGTAAATTATATGCAGATGATAGTTATATTTCCTTTTAGATTATTGGTAGTTATAATATCCTATTTAAATTTTGGTCTCTTACTTTTGTTTAATTATTACTGTTTCTGCTAGAATTGAGCTTTCTGTCGACACTAACTCCTTAATTACAACAGCAGTTAGAAATCCAAATCTTTTTCATTGTATTATATATGACTATGAGTCTAGCATATGATTTGATGATGTCGTTGATGGTAATGTTGACAGAAATATAATTGTTGTGCACAGATAATATATGTTGTATGATGTATCAATTTCTATGCTATATTGCAAATGACGTCGATACCTTATGATTAACACCAGCACTGTACATGGTGTGAACTTTGACATAATCGTCCATGCCAATATTGAGTAATTGATGATTTGACGTTGAGTTCATCTTTATCTGTGTAATTTACTCTTGATAATCTTTTGACCAAGCATTAAAGCTAGAAAGGAATTAGATAACATGTGAAAAGGAATTTTGTGTCGGCAATTAGTCTCGTGATCCTCCTACCAATTTAATTATTACTTTACCTTTTATAACTTATGGAAAAAAAAAATGAATCAAAGCATAACAAATATTCATATTTGGTGTTGCTAGGTGACCACCTAATTTAATACTGCACCTTTTTAAACGAAAAATCATTAATTGGATTGGTGGATGGTGCTGCTCCACAAATAACCACCTTTGTTTCTTACAAGGAAAGGGACTCAACCGATCCATCAGAATTTGCACAGCAGTCAACAAATTACTATTTGCAACTTAATTCTTGTGATGTTAATTATTCATTGTAGCTTATGAAAGCTTAATTCCTTCGAATTTGAATCTAACTCTATTTGTAATTTGGCGTCTGGGCTAATTAATGCTAACTAAAAGTTACACAGCTAAATACTAGTGAAGAGATTTTAGAATGGTTGAGCGGTACTTGGTAGTTTTAAACTTTTTAGACATTAATGATCTCAACTTCTAATTAACTTTATGCAGTTAAGACTTTTAGAAGCAATGAACAACAAATCTGGAAAAGTTTTTGGAAGAATGTAAAAAGATTTAAGAGAATATTTAGGGAAAAAAATAACTCCATTTTTTATATCCATTTATTAATTTTTGTTGTTGTTAAAATCAACTCTTGAGGTTACTATCAATCGGTTGATGAAAGTTTGTACATGTCACCCAAAGTAATCACCTCTTACCAAATAAGGTTTTTCTAATGAACCAGACCAGGATGCTATAATAATTATTATTTTTTTCAAACTTAGCACTTTTAAATACCAGATTGACATTACACATTCAAAATGCAGGCAATCTGTTATAAAATTTATAGTTTACTTTTTATATTTAAGGTGCATGCATGCGATGCTCTTATTGTCTTGGCACTTATTAATTGGGATTAATAATTCATAATTGAGCTTGCACTTACCAATTAGAAATATGAAGGTTAGTTAGGGACTTACTTTAATTAGTAATTTCAGTTCTTGTCTAAAATAATATATATATATATGTACAAGATGCACGGACTCATTATTTGGCAGGAAATTATTAAATTAAAGAAAATAATAAAGTAGGAATCTAAAAAACACGCAAATTGTTAATTGCTGTTATATTATTCCTAATTTATCTAGACACATTCTATGTCATAAATTTATAATACCTCAACATTTGAATCCCAAAATATGTAGAGAAAGGCCTCATGTTGTCAGTACTTCATGTGGTTCGCACAAAAATTAATGGCTCGTTGTTGAATTGTATTCATTAAAATCCATCTAGTGAAATGCAAAATCATTCTGCCAAGGAAACACGAAATTTTACTTTCTAAGAGCCAAAATTGGAGTTAAAAAGTTCCATTACCTCGGTAGATCACATCCATTGGGTTGCCATCTCCAATGCTGGTACCTGATATCCTTCCTCCCATACTTATCACATGCCACCTCATCATGCATGAACTTACACTGGGGTCCATTGTACAGTGGCCTGGTGACATTATCGTAGACCCACCGGCCCACTGACCAGTCGCACTTGTCCTTCTCTTCGCCGCCATGACTGATACTGCCATTGTCACCGCCAATGCTAATAACTCGCCCCTTCAGTTCATTCCTTTCATCATCTCTATCTACAATTTCTGTCTGGTCTTGATTTTGGTTTTGGTTTTTCAGTTGGGTTACATCAACATCTACAAGAAAAGGACTTTGATCATGACTATCTACAACTGGTGCTTGATTGGGGCTTTGTTCTTGGATGTTTACTAATGTGTTATTTTGGTTCTCTTTGTTGTCTATGGTTGCTACCTGGTTTTGAGTTTGGTTTTGAATATGGTTCAGGAAGATGGAGAATGAGAAAACAACTAAGAAGAAGGCAATGAAGGAGCTGAAGTAGGCTCTCAGCCCCAGTGGTGCCTGATGCACAGTCATCTCTCTCTCTCTTCTTTCTTTCTTTCTGCTTGGTGAAGCTAAAATAGAGGTTCCTTCCTAATAGAGTATCAGGGATTGGTCCATAGTCTGTCATTTTATAGTATATCATTTTTAACAGATTGCCCCCTCAAACAATTTTGGTTGGAGCAATAAAAGAAACTCGGCCTATAAATTGCATCTATCCAGATGGTATTATTTATCTCGTGGTGCTTATCTACACAAGATTTCTTATGTCAATTAATTAATAATTGGTACGCGTATACCATTTAATGTATTTTATTACTTGATCATATGCCAAAAATGAATGATGATGTACAAAAATGTAATTTAGATCTTTGGAGAAGGCAGCTCCGTGAACATAAACAAGACATAAAAATTCAAACACTCTTTTGTCGGTCTATAATCTATATGCATGACAAATTGACAATAATGGATTATTAATTTATTTTTGTCAACCATTTGGTACAGACAGATTTCACTTATGTAAAAAAATAGAACAAAACATTATTTAAAAAAAAAAGTTAGCACATTAAGCCCTTGCATGTTGTGCACAACAATTTTTTGCAGTAGATAGTAGATTTGACTACTTAAACCAAGAGGCCCACATTAATGAACTATTTATAAAAACCTACTCCTACCTAAAAAAAGTGAGGTACACTGGCCTTGTGCGCCAAGGGAATTAAAAGCGTGCTTAATCTTTAATCTGAAATGCCATGATTAATAAAACAAAAAGAAAGTCGTGTAAGGTGCTTGGGAGCTACCTTGATTTTGACTATTCTATATTTGAATGGTGCATGGTGGTACAATTTTCACATCATATCTATTTATCTGTATTTATAAAGGGAAAAAAAATTCATTGCGGGTACAAGCATGCTAAGTTGGTTGATATAAAAGCTCTATTAATTTAATTCATTAATTGTATTCTTTTTGTAAATTTAAATAACTGTCCCAATAAGCAGCAAGCTAGCTAGTATGCGTGCCCATTTATCCCAACAAGCAGATATATAGCTAGATGGTTAAATAAAACCTCTATTTAGTTATATTCTTTTTGCAAACTTATGCACCGGCTTTGACATGCTTTAACTATATAATAAAATAAAATAATATTACTATTTGGATAAAGAGGATTAGTTGAATGTATCTTATATTCTTATTTAGATTGTACTTCGCCTCCGAACTTTCTACAATTAATGGAAGCTATTTTCCTAGAAATCAAACTCATAAAAATCTCGCCAGAACCTCTTAAGGTTTTGGATTAAATTCTATCACTTACGATATATATTCAATTTTCTTTTTGACAAGTTCCTTAAATCAAATTATTATTTAGGGCTCTGTATTCTTTTTTTGTTTCCTGCACTTAAAATCAGAAACCCAAGCATTGAACATAAGCAACAATGACGCCTTTATTTACAATGCATACATTGGATCCATCAAATTAAGGAGCTCTGCTTAAATATGTACATGAATACGAGACTTGTATATGTTGGAAAACAAAAAAATGTGGTAGTAGGATACGTTGATAAATGGTTCGCCGTGTCCGTCGCGTATCGGCAATATGTCCACCACTACAAGTATGTTTAACTTGATTTCATGCGCTAAAAAGCCAGTCAGACGCACCAATTTTCAGTGTTCTTAACACTGAGGAGCAACTAGGAACAGTTGTTCCTAAGGATCTTTTACGTTTCTTAGTTTACGATATAAGTATGTCGGGTTGATCAGTGGACTCGATTTTGACCCGCTTCACGAACATGAAAAAAATAAACATTTAGTGGATCAAACAGCGCACTACCGGTTCCACTGCGCAGATCTCTTGGTCTTGGGTGCAGACTGTGCAGTGTGCCCCTCTGGTTGGAAAACACGTCGGCTTTTTACTTTTCCATTTTTTCGGACTTTTAATTGAGCCAAAATTCTATTTTTCTTTTCCGCATTTTGTACAAATATTATTTGGATTGACATTTTTAATTAGACTCCGATTCTATTTTTATTTCCAGTTTAGTCCAAAATTTTCTTGCAAACGTATAAATTTCAGAGATGTAAATCAACTTCTGAAAAAAAAAAACATGTGCGGAATAAAAGATTGCGCACGGCCAGAATTGCAGTAGTAATTATTATATAAAATATCAGAAGTGTACTATTCAGATTATTGTAATTGAGTTTCGCGAAAAATTATAATAAATATCTTAAAAGAGGATTATTTTTTTGTTTCTATTTTTTTTTTACTGAAATTGGAAATTGAACGGGTGTTGTTTAAGCAGTCTCTTAAATAACATATTTATGATTGATAATATTTTCCACATAATAGCATGCATATTCGTAACAATACTTAGAAAGAGAGTTGTCTAATGTCTCCCTTATTACGAGAAAGAAAGATGATATATTTGTTATGTTTTGGGGTACAAGTTGAAGGTAAGTTAGTGAGATTAGAGTCAATGGCTAAAATTAGTGAAGTTATATGATACTATTTTGTGGAAAAAATATTTTTAATCTAAATGTGTTATTTAGAAAAATTAGCACTAATCTCATTAACCTTGAATATATTTGCTTATATGGAATTAAAAAAGTTAGAGCTCTAATTTAGCTCTTAGCTCTAACTTGTAAATTATATATGTATATATAATATAATAATGTAACTGATCGGAGGTAAAACCTGGGTCAAATTAAACCTCAATCTAATTTAATGCAGTATAGCTTGAGGGTCGAATTCACAGGGACGGTTATTCTAAACTATAGACTTTAAGTAACTAAATTTAATTGACCTAGGGGTAAACAAGTCAAAGATTGATTAAATAGTTGAAAGGATTGAATTTAAACTAAAAGAATTAATTCTAAAACTCTAATTAACCTCTAAATTACTCTAAAAATTAAGGTAAAGATCTAAACTTGAATTAAGGACTTAAATTAGGGTCAATTGATCGGGTTCCACTTCCAGGCACTTTCCTGGCGGGTCGACAGGATTTCTGGCGGGTCGCCAGGATGTCTGGCGGGTCGACAGGATTCCTGGCGGGTCGCCAGAACAGTACGACAATTCAGTTTAATTAGTTTCTAAGTTCTCTAAGTTCAGGTTTTTGGCTTAAACTCTGGTCCAAATACTAACTCTCGTTCTTGATTTGGTATTACTAAGTTTTAACCTCTAAACCTCCCTAAAAACCTAAGTTTCAACTCTCGTTTCTTGGCTTAAGTTCTAGGGTTTGCTTTAACTATTCGGTAGGATATCCTAGATCTCTCGATCTTAGGAGGGAATAAACCTCTCGGCTAAGTTCCGGTTTCACCTTTTGGGTATACTAACTATCCTAAGGTTTGAGAATAGAAATTGTTTTGAGATTAGGGTTCTATTTGCTTAATCTACGAGGTCAGGCCTAACCAAGTGAGCAAACCTTCAAATCAATTCAATTCAATTCACAATTTCAGCAAATAAACTCAAGTAAAGCAAAGCAACTTAGAAAAATTAGAAAACTAAATAAACTTCATTAATCTACCAAGTCATGGTTCCCTACAATTGCCCCTAAACTAAACTACTCACTAAAAGTCATACTAAACATAAAAATAAAAGGTTTCAGCAAACTAAACATCAAAGACAGAAAATAGAGAAAGTTTACAACAAGAACAAACAGCAAACAACTCTCAGCTTGTTTTCTGGCGGGTCGCCAGAGATCCTGGCGGGTCGACAGGAGGCAGCTGGGGGATTCTGCTATCTTCTCTCGAATTCTCTCTCTCTAAACTGACTTCAAACTCGACTCCCCCTTTCTGGAGCTTTCCCTATGTTTAAATAACTTTCAAAGGCGGTTCCCATAGGTGGAGATCATGTCTGGCTCGTCCAAGAATAGAGAAAGTGCTCTGCCAGAAATATCTCACCAAATTGGGCAGGTCGGTTAATGTTCTGGCGGGGTCGACAGGAATCCTGGCGGGTCGCCTGGATTCCTGGCGGGTCGTCTGAAATCCTGGCGGGTCGCCTTAACAGGGGACTTGTCTGGTTTGACCCTGCTCCTTTGCTCCAGTCGCTTGGACTCTGATTTGCTCCGCTTGAACACTTCCTTGGGCCCAATTTTGCTCCAAATCATCACTGAACCTGAAATTAGACAAGGGCAAATAGCAGTACCATATTTCTAACCTAAATTGCATTAAATCTAACTAAAACACAAACATTTAATTGAAATTAAGGCCTAAAAGGGTTGAATATTTCGATGTGAAACCCGCCTATCAAATCTCCCCAAACTTAAACTTGCTTGTCCCTAAGCAACAATTCAAACTTAGAAAGATAGTTTAGGACTTAATTGCAATTCAATGGTTGGTTTCCTAAGCTTAAGAAGGGTCCTTAGTATAATTAACATCAAAACTTGAGCAATTTCAAAATAGAGCATGTCAAAACAATTTTCCAAAATCCAATTTCAAACAATTTTAGTCCAAGTGACCATGACTTTATACAAACAATTCTCAAAACAATTGACCATCATTAATCATGACTTTCCCCGTCTTTCTTTAATCCCAATTGGTTTTCAAGTTCCTAAAATTTGCATTAACAATCAAGATACGGGATCACACCCTCCCATCACAAACGTTAGTCCATCAAATTCAATCAAGCAAGAGCTAAGACAATTCACCTTTACAATTTAAATTTAAAGATACATTTTGCTCCTGGGGCAAGGAGATTTTTCCCGAGGCGGAGAAGTCAGCCAGATAAAAGCGGATTTAACGTTAGAGGATTTTTCCTCTTTGTTTCTCTTTTTTTTTTATATATATACCATGAGTCTCTTTCTGTTTCTTACCCATGGTTTATGGAGTTCTTTTAATCCGCTAGTACCTATAGCTTCCTACAGTGTCCATGGCACTGCACCACTTTTTAGTTCCCCTTTTTATTTTGTTTTCGATTTTCTGATTTTTTTTTTTTAATCACTTAATTAAACTTAAAAACAATGTGACATTTCATTAACTCTTGCCATGACTTCTTTTGTTGAATCTCGATTTTGTGTTGCAAGAATCGATCTAAGGGCATTTCGGGTATTCAATTTTAAAAGTGGATACCAAATAAACCGAAATCTAGAATTTCAATGCAAACTTTAAAATCTTAAAACCCAATTGAACTTAAAGAGCTACGAGACAAGTCATGTTCAATGCTTTTCAATTGCTTTTAATCCTTGAGTGTATTAAGTTAGGTCAAATCCAAATTCAGATTTTCAAATTTCAATTTCAAGTCATACTCAATTCTTAATTTGCTCAAATTTCAATCCTAATCATTACTAATTACCTCCTTAAACTATCTAAATGCAAATTATATGAATTAACCATGCAATATTTACAAATCTAAATGAAAAACGCTCAGGCCAAGTTTTCAGGCGACCCCGCCAGGATCCTGGCGGGTCCGCTTGAATCTGTCCCGAGAGTAATGCAAAAGGGGATTTATTCCTGGCGGGTCGCCAGGATTTCTGGCGGGTCGCTAGAAATGGTCCCGAGAGAGTACAATCCTACATGAAATGATGCAATTTCCTAGATACATGTGCATTTCCATCAAATTTCCAAATTCCCCTCCCCAAACTTGTTCAATTGCATCCAGAAAACACAAACAAACATAATTTAAAAGAGAAAAATAAAAGAAAAGTGAAGGAAACTCACAAATTGTCGTGCCGAACCAATCGGTCACCAAATCTCACTGAGGCGGTGGAGGCAGTGGCTGTCCAAAGATCGGGAAGAACCAATCAAATATCTCGTTCATCCGTTCATGAGCCACCTCATTCTCCCTCGTCTCGCTTGATTGCTTCGCACTTGTCACTGATGCGCTTTCCTAGCTCGTTGAATTTGTTTAAGTGGTGAGCTAAATTGTTCAAGCTAGCGCATATGGATGCGTAGCTGAACTCTTCATGTGGCGGGGCGCTCGAAGATGAACCATCCGTATCAAATCCTCCACCTTGAAACGGTTGCATGGCAAAGGGCGGCATTTGGTACGGCGACATCCCGTACTGGCCAAACGGCTGCAACACTTGGTATTCTTCCTGCATCAACTCTTGTGGGGGTTGTTGCATAGGAGCATCAGGTATGGCCGCTCCTTGGTTGGCTTCAGGCAGTTCTGTATGAACGGAGCTGGTTTCCTGGCGGGTCGCCTGGATTTCTGGCGGGTCGCCAGAAACTGTCCTGAGAACATCCACTTCTCCTTCTTCCTCTGGTTCTTCCTCCAAACTTGCCACATAAGTATCCCATTCTTCTTGATCGTTGATGGGGTAGGTGTAGGCCTTTGTCACCTCCGAATTGAACTCTTCTTGAACCATTTCATCAAGCATATCCACCATGCAACAAGTGTCAACTTGGTTGGGCAGCTTCAATGCCTTTTCAATTTCAAATTCGACGGTTTCGTCTCCCACCTTCACAAGCATCTTTCCATTCCTACAATTGATAAGAATACCAGCAGTTGCTAGAAACGGTCTACCAAGAATAATGGGTACCTCGGGGTCTTCTTCAATGTCCACAATCACGAAATCACATGGCACTACAATATCTCCAACTTGAATTGGCACATCTTCAACTATTCCCAAGGGCAATCGAGTGGATCGGTCTGCAAGTTGCAATGTCATCCGAGTCGTCCTCAATTCTCCCACTCCGAGCTTGTTGAAAATGGATTCGGGCATGAGACTCACACTTGCTCCCAAGTCCAGCAAGGCTCGCTTGATGTTCGCCTCCCCAAACTTGCACGGAATCGTGAATCTCCCTGGATCTTTCAACTTCGGGGGAAGTCTCTTGGTTGACACGGATTTGCTCTCATGAGTCACAGCAATGCAAACGTCCTCTAGCTTCTTCTTGTTTGTCAGAATATCTTTTAGGAACTTAGCATAGGAGGGCATTTTGGTCAACATGTCGGTGAAGGGTATAGAGATTTGGATTTGCTTCATTATCTCCATGAACTTCCCATACTCCTTCTCTTCCTTTGCCTTGGCTAGCCTCTCGGGAAATGGAACTTCTGGCGCATAACGGGTCTGAATCGGAGCCTTGATCTTGTCTTTCTGAGCTTCAGGATCTTTTCTGGCGGGTCGCCAGGAATCCTGGCGGGTCGCCAGAAATTGTCCTGAGAGATCTGCATTCTGCGCATCATCCTGGCGGGTCGCCAGGAATCCTGGCGGGTCGCCAGAAATTGTCCTGACAGCCATGTTTTTCTGTATTTTCTTCTGGCGGGTCGCCTGAGCTTCTGGCGGGTCCGCCTGGACTTGTCCTGGGACCGATTCGTCTGGATTTTTGGGCCCAACGTACTCCGTTCCACTCCTTAGTCGATGTGTGACGCTCTTGACTTCTCCGTTGGGGTTCACTTCAGGTTGGCTTGGAAACATCCCGGTCTTCGTTAAAGCTCCTTGGCTTTGAGGATTTGCAAATTTGCTTTGTTGAATGAGGAATTGCAAGGACTCGCGAACTTGCTTCATCTCATCAAAGACCGTATGATTCCACTCCGTTTGATCTGCCATGAACTTGTCCACCAAATTCCTATGTTGCTGATAGTAATTAACTTGATTGTTATTACCTACAGCGTTGTTGTTAGGCTTGTTTTGTGGTGGTGGTTGAGCTTGCCCCGGATTCGCGCACCCGCTTGGATTGCCATAAGATAATCCATGATGGTTTCTCTTATCTCGGTACACGTAATTCTGAGGCGCATAGGGTGGAGGTGCCATGATTGCATTTACATCGGCTACGGGTTCGTCTCTTGCTACCAAGTAACATGCCTTTGCTGTATGTCCTTCTTCCTCACAGAATTGACATTTCTGGACCGCCTCCACGGGTTTGGTCTTCATTTCCTTCATCATTGTGGTCAAGGCGTCCAGTTGAGCTTGCAAATGGGTTGATTTGTCCACTTCTATCATCCCCCCCTTGGAATTCTTCTCTCTTACCGACCAATTGGTTTGAGAGCTCGCCATGCTTTCGATAAGCGCCTTTGCATCCCTACACCCTAGGTCGAGAAGAGACCCACCTGCAGTTGAATTAACACTTTGACGAGTTTGATGGTTCAAACCGTCATAGAAACTACAAATTAGTCTATCCTGGCCTATATCATGATGAGGACACATTCTCAACAAATCTTTAAAGCGTTCCCAAGCTTCAAACAAATTTTCATCGCTTTCCTGTTTAAACCCAATTATCTCCCTCACAATCGATGTGGTTTTGATTCTAGGATAGAACCTTTCCAAGAAGGCCTTGGCTAAATCATCCCAACAAGTAAACGGGTTACTATTGAAACTATTCAACCAATCCTCCGCTTGGTCTCTAAGAGAAAAAGGGAAAAGAGTTAACCGGATTATATCGGGAGCGACTTCTTCGAGGTTGAGAGTGATGCAATTCCGTAAGAATCGCTGCAAGTGCTTGTTCGCATCTTCCGTCGGATTCCCACTAAATTGGTTCTGTTGGATAAGGGCAATGAGAGATGGGTTGAAGAATAGATCGCGAGTCCTTCGAGCTTGGGGAGGGTTGACTCCAAGTCGGACATTTTTTGCGGTTGGGGCTCCGATCTCCTTCAAAGGTCGGTTCTCCGCCGCAATCCTTGCCGCCTCCTAGCGTCATCAAGGGCTCGTTGAAGAATGGCTGGATCTACTATCAACGGCCCGTCTCCTTCTGGACCAATAGGTGGGTTCCCGTTCAGATCTGCCATTGGTTTCGCGTCGTCTGCGTCTTTCGAACCTTCCTCAGGATCTTTTCTGGCGGGTCCGCCTGAATCCTGGCGGGTCGCCTGGATTGGTCCTGGTGGTTGGTTCGCGAATCGAGCTGATGGATTTCGCCTTCCTCGTTGGTAAACCAGCAAGGGAGTCGAAATTGGTGATGAAGTCGAAGTTGTGGCCTCCTTGGCTTCTATTTGTTCACCCGGAAAACGAACGGTTTGGGAAACAAACGAAGCGGAAGGTCGGGGTGTCTCGTCGCTCTTGGCTTGGCTCCTCGTAAAGTATTTGCACTCGCTTGCGGGTAGAGGTTGCTTAGACTTCTTCTTTCCGGCCAGCGTGTACTCCTACAAACAAAGAAACAAGAGGAAAAGACAAAAGATCAATAAAACTTAATTACCTAAACTTAAATCCAGTCACCGTCCCCGGCAACGGCGCCAAATTTGATCGGAGGTAAAACCTGGGTCAAATTAAACCTCAATCTAATCTAATGCAGTATAGCTTGAGGGTCGAATCCACAGGGACGGTTATTCTAAACTATAGACTTTAAGTAACTAAATTTAATTGACCTAGGGGTAAACAAGTCAAAGATTGATTAAATAGTTGAAAGGATTGAATTTAAACTAAAAGAATTAATTCTAAAACTCTAATTAACCTCTAAATTACTCTAAAAATTAAAGTAAAGATCTAAACTTGAATTAAGGACTTAAACTAGGGTCAATTGATCGGGTTCCACTTCCAGGCACTTTCCTGGCGGGTCGATAGGATTTCTGGCGGGTCGCCAGGATGTCTGGCGGGTCGACAGGATTCCTGGCGGGTCGCCAGAACAGTACGACAATTCAGTTTAATTAGTTTCTAAGTTCTCTAAGTTCAGGTTTTTGGCTTAAACTCTGGTCCAAATACTAACTCTCGTTCTTGATTTGGTATTACTAAGTTTTAACCTCTAAACCTCCCTAAAAACCTAAGTTTCAACTCTCGTTTCTTGGCTTAAGTTCTAGGGTTTGCTTTAACTATTCGGTAGGATATCCTAGATCTCTCGATCTTAGGAGGGAATAAACCTCTCGGCTAAGTTCCGGTTTCACCTTTTGGGTATACTAACTATCCTAAGGTTTGAGAATAGAAATTGTTTTGAGATTAGGGTTCTATTTGCTTAATCTACGAGGTCAGGCCTAACCAAGTGAGCAAACCTTCAAATCAATTCAATTCAATTCACAATTTCAGCAAATAAACTCAAGTAAAGCAAAGCAACTTAGAAAAATTAGAAAACTAAATAAACTTCATTAATCTACCAAGTCATGGTTCCCTACAATTGCCCCTAAACTAAACTACTCACTAAAAGTCATACTAAACATAAAAATAAAAGGTTTCAGCAAACTAAACATCAAAGACAGAAAATAGAGAAAGTTTACAACAAGAACAAACAGCAAACAACTCTCAGCTTGTTTTCTGGCGGGTCGCCAGAGATCCTGGCGGGTCGACAGGAGGCAGCTGGGGGATTCTGCTATCTTCTCTCGAATTCTCTCTCTCTAAACTGACTTCAAACTCGACTCCCCCTTTCTGGAGCTTTCCCTATGTTTAAATAACTTTCAAAGGCGGTTCCCATAGGTGGAGATCATGTCTGGCTCGTCCAAGAATAGAGAAAGTGCTCTGCCAGAAATATCTCACCAAATTGGGCAGGTCGGTTAATGTTCTGGCGGGGTCGACAGGAATCCTGGCGGGTCGCCTGGATTCCTGGCGGATCGTCTGAAATCCTGGCGGGTCGCCTGAACAGGGGACTTGTCTGGTTTGACCCTGCTCCTTTGCTCCAGTCGCTTGGACTCTGATTTGCTCCGCTTGAACACTTCCTTGGGCCCAATTTTGCTCCAAATCATCACTGAACCTGAAATTAGACAAGGGCAAATAGCAGTACCATATTTCTAACCTAAATTGCATTAAATCTAACTAAAACACAAACATTTAATTGAAATTAAGGCCTAAAAGGGTTGAATATTTCGATGTGAAACCCGCCTATCAGTAACAGAGAGAAGATTGTGCTTGTAAGCTTCTCACATCTCTGTCGTCTCTAGTCGCCTTCTATCCTTTCTTTTCTTCTGTTCTTTTCTTTCCATCCTTTTTTCCTTTCTTGATTTATCTTTGAACACAAATGGACTGGATAAATTTTTTTAGAAGTCACACTTTTTCATTGTTACGCTATTCGATCTTTCGCTTGTTGCATTATTGTACTTATAAGTGTTAGTTAGCTAGGTTAATCTTTTTGAAATAAATTTATAAATTATAATCGCTTCTAGTTTATGTCACATGACTTGATGAATCACAAGCATAGGGCTTTTCTTACTTTAGGACAGGCCCCATATATGCGTCACTCCATTGATTTATCTTGGATTTGAAACTTATGTAATTAATCTCCATTTAAGTACCTCCTCCGATGATAAGATTTGCCACTAATATTATTAACTAAATTGCGCAATACGGTTTAAAATATTTGGCTGAAATGTATGTATTTTACTATTTTATGATATCGATCTTTCAACCAGTTTATAGCTTGAAATCCATCATGCAATGAAATCACTAAAGACTAAAATATCTGGAATTGAATTTACCAGTTGAACTAACCTCACAATATATCTAATTTGTAAAATTCCAGTTCTGCCATATCTGCCAATTAAAGTGCAAGTTAAAAGAAGGATTTCAATATAATTCCGTTTGTTCTACCACAAAAAAGCATAACCACAATTTTGTAATTTATAATTCAACAGTTGAGTTCAAGTCCTTGAATTTGTTCAATATTAATAAGATAAAGCTCCAAAAAATTTATAATTAAAATTTATTTCGTATCATATTAAAAATTTGTAAAACTTTTTTTCTTAAATAACAAACCTAATCAACCACTAATTTTAAAAATTTTATTATTTGACCTCTTAAATATCAAATAAACTCTAAATATTGCAAAATTTTATGAAATATAATATTAGTAAAAATTTAAAAATAGCTCAACAATTTAATTTGATGGTTGTACTTTAAAATTTAAGAAATAAATAAAAAGTGAGTTCCTGACATTCTGGGACATAAATAATTTTGACATCGAAATTTTATGGTTTGCACTAAAAAAATGAGACAAATGGGAGTGTCCCTTTTGTTGGTACTGGAGGAAGATATCCTCGTACCAAATAGCTGTATTAAATTAATGCAACGACTATTACCAGCTAAAGGTGAACAGCGAACAACAAGAACAGTGATGGAAATACAAAACCGCTGGTACACCAGTGACCAGTCCTTGTATACATTCAACCGAGGTGAAAGAAGAGAAGAGAAAGAGAGCAGCAGTTAAGATTTCAAACCAAAGCAAAACATCTCAGACAGGAAAAAGCTATGAAATAGCTTTCTTGCTTTGCATCCAATTCAACATGACACTGATGTTTGGCCTCACATCCACCCATTTTTTGCAAATATTATGCATCGTACCGTATGTTTTTTTTCCCCTAAGTTTTGTTTAATTAAACACTATCACTTGAAAATTGCAATTGAATCGAGATGTCTCAACCGCTCAAGTACTGATCTGAACATATAAGTGACAATATGATCCGTTATTTCAATAATTACATTCGTTTTTTTATTATTTATGTATAAAGGGTTTTTGCTACTTGGAAAAAAATTATAGACACAGAGAAACAATTATTGCTAATTTATCACATAATAAACGAATAAAATCTATTTTGGTAGATTGTTATTCAAGAGGGTAATTAATTAAATATAATTATGTAAAACTTCTAGTATGATGATGCATAGAGCTTCAAATTTCAAACTTCAAAATTTTAAAATCTGATTTAAGCTATTTATAAATAGTTAAATATGATCTTCACATTCAACTCTCATGGTTGTTAAGATTTATACATATATTTTTTCAATTTCTTCTAATGTTGTTTTTATTAAAGAAAACGTACAGAGGCATCATATATCAGTGCAGAATTATCAAAATTAATTGATTTTTCCTCTATATAAAGCAGTAAGAAAATTATTAATACATATACGATTAATTTGATGGACCCATAAAATTATAATCTTTTCCTGTATCATAATGTATGTCTGCTGCTATTTTAGAAAATTAAGTAGCCTGTCTGTATGCAATTTTTTTGTGTGTGTTTAATTAATAGGTCGCTGTTGGTCGAATCGTAGACCCCACAAGGCAGAGTCCCTTTCAATTGATTTATCATAAAGGCAATATTTTGTCGAGGAAAAGCACCTGTAGGTGACAATTGACATGCGATGACTAAATTTGTCAATGAATCGACTCATGAAAGTTAAAATGAAAATAATTTGCATATCTTGCAAAATTACTAGGTAATTTACAGTTACTTGTTTGTTTATTATTAATTTATTTAAGGCGAGCCTCTTCATTGGTGCGAGACAGAACCAACTGGCATTTAAAAGGGAACAAATATCATAAAACAAAAGAACACACAGTGGGTAGAATATGTGGACGCCTACATGGATTTGCTGTTCGCTTTCCAGTTGAATTGTCCCAAAACTCTCTATAAATTTATTGATGTGCCTTATCTTGTATATTATCAGCTACCTTGAGAATTTACACTTCGATCCCATTTATTCTTAAATTTGCTAAAGTTTATTCGACCCGTTCAGCCTTCCTTGTAGTCGATCTGATCCATTGCCTAACCACGTAGCCGTTGTAAATATATAATTGATATATTGAATGAATTCTAATAATTATGATACAAGGGCGGAGTCCTTTTTTTTTATTAGGTTTTCTTCTTTCTAATCATACAAAGATTTCAAAATCTTTTGTCTGATTAAAGAACAAAAGTAATTATTACAAAGTTGCTATCTCAAATATAAAAAATATCGTTAGCTTTTATGTATAATTTTGATTTTTGTTCTTACTCAAATAAAAATATGCTTTTTTATTCTCAAGTATGTTAGTAATTTATTTTAAAATGAAATAAGTTTATTTATATATATAGTAATATAAAAGTAAAAAAAAAGTGAAAAAAAATCGATTAATCGCCTCATAACAATTAATTGCTAAATTACCAACGGGTTTAAAACTAAAAAAAAAACAATTAATTGCTTAGTGGTACTGCTCCGAACAAGCATGTATTTAAAAATAAAATAACATTAAAAAAAATGCAAGGTTAATGTGTACCCTACCAGAAAGTTCAATATAGTATATATAGTTATCCTTCAAAAACAAGAATACTACAAAAGAATCCTTGCAAATCTTGAGAAGTCCCACATATACACGACGAAAGCTTAAAAATTGTCCACAACTTGTTCAGACAGTCGACTTAGGCTTAAACTAAATTTGCTAGCATTATTATTAGGCTTATATGTACTCCAAATCTTTTAATATGATTTGTTTATCCTTAAAGATAGATAGATTTCTTGCGATTGAAAATTATTTTAACTATTATTTCAGTGTTAAAGCTTTTTTTTTAGATTATATTGACAGCGGCTGTCAACAAGGGGAAAAAAAAAACCAAAACTCAGCAACTTCTCAGTAGCATAGTAGCTTCAACCATTACCCAACGAACCAAGTCTTCTACCGTTCTTTGTGAGTTCCTGAAGGTGCGATTGTTTCTTTCCATCCAAATGATGTACAAAGCCGATACCAATAGAGTTGACTGGAAGGTGCTCAAGGTGCTTCTCTTGAAGAAAAGGAGGAGAGTTTCTCTAGTGGAGTAGGAGGTTGTCATCACGGGAGTCTGGTACAAGGTAGTTAATCTCGACCATAGATGATCTGAAAAGGGGCAAGAAAAAAAGAGATGCAGGCTATCTTCCTCAGACTCGGTGTTGCATAGAACACAACCGGGTTGTGTGAAAACTCCTCTTTTTTGCAATTGTTGTTTTGTCAACAGCCTATCATTTGACAGGAGGTAAAGAAACAACTTTATGGAAGGTGAAACTTTCAATTTCCAGATCCACTCGAAAGGAGAAGCAAATTTGCCGGCTGAAGCCCAACATTTGTAAACCGCTGCCACAGAAAAAGACCCATCTGAAGACCAGCGGCAGTGTACAGCATCAAAACCGTTTGGTGAAAGCATGACTGGGGCATTTGTAAGGATGGATAGTGTATTCAACAACATTGGTGAAGGAAGCATGTTATTTACTTGCTGCAAGCCAGCTTTAAGACATATACGAGCTCTTGGAGGTTGGTGGAACCGCTTTGACAAAAAAAAGAGGGGTCTCCCTCCCCAATTATCGAACCAGAAGGAGGTGTGAAGACCACTTCGTACATGAATCTGTGTCGAAAGTTGAAACATAGGAAACAAAGAGCGAAGATCTTTCCAGAAAAAGGATCCATTTTTAATCCACAAGATCGGAGATTTGCATCCTCTTTGAGGTGAGAAGAGTTTGTTTGCCAAGGTGAACCAGAGAGACTCTTGGCTGGAATAAAGTTTCCATATCCATCTGAGTAGAAGAGCTTTGTTATGCAGTTTGAAGTCTATGAGACCCAAACCACCATTTGCTTTTGGTAAACAAATTCTGTTCCAAGCTATGAGGTGAATCTTCTGTCCTCCTTGTTGATTGGTACCCCATAAGAATCTCTTCCTTGTTTTATCAATGGTATCCAAGATCCAAATAGGAAGGAGAAAAGTAGACATGGTATAGCTTGGGATAGAGGATAGAACAGAGGAGACAAGAACAAGTCGGCCAGCCCTTGACAACAACTTACCTTGCCATCCTGCTAATTTGAGTTCTATTTTGTCCAAAAGGGGTTGAAAGCTATCTCTATTCGGTCTACCAATAGTCAATGGTAAACCTAAATAGTTGATTGGGAAGGCAGCCTGTTGATAGCCAAAGAGCTGAGAAATGAAAGTGCACGCTTCTTGAGAAACATTACAAGGAATGAAGGCAGATTTAAGCTTGTTGACCTTCAGTCCCGATATGTTCTCGAAAAGCTGCAGAGTTAAATGAAGAGCTCGAAGTGTGTGTCCATTAGCCGAGGCAAAGACGAGAGTGTCATCGGCGTATTGAAGAAGAAAGAAATGCATGGAAACTTTCTGTGAGATCGAAGAGGTTAAGGTCATTGAGGTTGCTTGCAGCATTTTTGAAAGTACATCTGCCACTAAGAGAAACAAAAACGGAGAAATGGGATCTCCTTGGCGTAAACCTTTCTTGTGACTGAAAGTGGGGCCAAGCACTCCATTTACCATAACAGCAGAGGTTGCAGTCTTCAGGATTAATTTGATCCAGCTTATGAATTTTGATGGAAAACCTCTAGCAGTCAGGACAGAAAAAAGGAAAGCCCAATTGACTGAGTCAAAGGCTTTGAAAAAGTCCAGTTTCAGCAAAACAGCAGGGACACCTTCAGAGTTTATATGTTCAACTAACTCTCTAGCCACGATGAAGTTCTCTGAAATGAGACGATCTTTGAGAAAACCTGTTTGGGAAAGGGAAATCATTTTAGGCAGCAACAGTTGTAGCCTCAAAGCAAGAACTTTGGAAATGAGTTTTGGCACATAATTAATAATGCTAATCGGCCTAAACTCCGTGACGTGTTGTGCTCCTTCCACTTTCGGCAACAAAATGATGTGTGCAAAGTTCAATTTGTTCAGTTGCAAAGTGCTAGCAAAGAGTTCATTAAAGATACTCAAGAGAGTTGACTTCATAGATTTCCAATGTAGTTTGCAGAACTCATTTGGGATCCCATCTGGTCCGCTAGCTTTATTATCTGCTAATCTCATGACAGCACGACAAATTTCATGCTCAGTGAAGGTAACATCAAGTGTATTGAGCTCAGGATTCTCTGGGTAAAGAGAAAGGCCAGAGTAGCTCAAACAAGGATGTTCAGTGCCAATTGAGTTCTGAAAGAAAGCAGAAAAGGCATCGGCTATAGCTGTGGGTTCTGAAACCGGTTGGTCATTAATAAGTAGGCTAGTGACAAATTTATTCCTTTGCTTCACCGAAGCCACTGCATGAAAGTAGGAGGTATTACGGTCTCCATGTTTTAGCCATCTTGTCCTCGACCTTTGATGCCATTTTATCTCAATAATGTTTGCAATCTGAAAAGCTCTTTCTCGAAGCTTGACTCTGAGCAAGAACTCTAAGTTCGTAAGTTATCTGATCTCTTCCAATCGATCAAGGAAGAGTATAAGCAGCTTAGCATTTAGCAGAGTGAGGTTGGGTCTGTGGAATTGTGACTTACTCCAAGTAATCAGATCTTTATGAAAAAGCTTCAATCTGTTTATGAAGGTGAGTGCTGAATCTGAAGTTGGGATCTGACAATTCGCACCCCATACGGCTTCTGTGATGGCCGCGAAATTTTTATGCTGAAGCCAAAACTCTCTAAGCGAGGTATTCTCTGTCGAGTGGCGAAAAAAGAGCACCTTAGAAGTAGAGGGCAGTGATCTGACACCATTGTTGGTAAGGCTTGCATAACAATGTTAGGATGATCTTGGAACCAGATTGGTGTTATTAAAAATCTGTCTAATCTTGAGAAGATGGGGTGAGGCTGTTTATTAGACCAGGTGAACTGGCGGTTAGAGAGGGGTACATCAAACAGCTGTAGGTCTTCTATCGCTTCATTGAAGGAAGACATCAAAGAGAACTCAGTAGATATGGTGGAACGCTCATTCATCCATCGTAAGATATTAAAATCACCCAGTAGGATCCATTTTGTCGGTGCCAGAGCTGCCACGGTTCTCAACTCGTGAAGAAATCGAGTCCTCTGAGTATCATCGGTGCTGGGTCCATAGACACAAGTAACTAATAGGCTCTGGTTAGTGCGCGTGTCGAGCAAAAAGGCTGAGCACGTGTTGGGGGTTACAAAAGAATTTTGTAACAAGAAGAAACGTTTCCATCCAATCACACAGCCACCTCGTGAATGCACCGCATCAAGAGTAACTGAGGAACGATCAAAGAAAGAAGGAGCAAAGGAACTAAAAATAAAAGGGGAAACATCTGACAGCTTTGTTTCTTGCAAACCAAAAATGTCACAGCGTGAACCTCTAATCAAATCTGAAACCACACGTCTCTTAGAGGCATCACCTAGACCTCGCACGTTCCAAGAAAGTAATTTTAAAGGTTTCGACATAAAAAAAGGAAAAACCATCACAAGAAAACACCAAGATCAAGGACTATCTCTAAACATCTAATCATAATCAACTAAATCCAGATAACGGTCCTCCTGATCTGAGGCAACCTTGCCACTGGGCTCCTCAAAGTTTTTCCGCCAAGGGAAGCACTGACAGTGCCACTTGACCCACCAATTTCTCTTTGAACCTGAACATGAGAAACTGATGAGTTAAGAGTACTCAAAGGTTTCACAGGGGAAGGAATTGAAGTTTGTTCCTTAACAGTTGCTTCTCTCCATTTGATTCTCAAAGGCTCTTGCTCAACTGGAGTTGGAAAGGGCTGTTGGGCCGTAATATCAGTAATTGCTTTGTCAGAAAAGCCCAGAATTTCAGCAATATTTAGGGTTTCCATGACACTGATAGGAACATCAACAAAATTCCGAAAAAATTAATACTAACGTTACTGTTCATATTAATTTTGATAATAACAGAAAAAAATCAAAATTTTAATACTAACGTTGCTGGATCGTCATCCCAGTTGACGAAAGCCCAATATCCTTGGATCGTCATCCCAGTTGACGATCCAAGCTTGGATCGTCATCCCAGTTGACGATCCAAACTTGGATCGTCATCCGAAATGACGATCCAACGATCCAAGGAAAAAATAAATATTAAAAAAAGATTTTGAAAATTTTTTCGTTTGGATCGTCATCCCAAATGACGATCCAAACAAAAAAATTTCAAATTCTTTTTTTAATGCAAATTTTACATTTTAGTCCCCAAAGTTTTTATTATTACAAAATATATAATTTATAATTAAAAATTAAACATAATTAAAACATCCATTATATTTTATTTACACATCGTGCGTGCCGTGTCATGTCGTGTCAAACACGATCGTGTTAGAGTCTCGTGTCGTGTTGACACGAACTACTTTTTTAACCGTGTCGTGTCGTGCTTAGTGGTGAGAAGAGTCAACATGACACGCATTCTAACACGACACGACTGACACGATCGTGTCGTGTCGTGTTGAAACGTTGTGTTAGTCGTGTCAAATCGTGTCAGATTATTTTATTATCTTTTTAATTAAAAATAAAAATTAATAAAAAATTACTAAACGTTATAATTTATTATGTAATTAAGTTTAAAGTTTTTATTAATATTTTTTATAAAAAATAATAATTAAATTAGAACAATAATATGATTTAAATGATGGTAAATAATATGATGTGGTATTATAAATTGAAAATAAATTATTAATTTTGCTTAAATAATCAACATTAATAATTTTGCCAATTAACACGACACCTCAACACAAATCTAATTATTAATGTTGATTATTTAAGCAAAATTAATAATTTATTTTCAATTTATAATACCACATCATATTATTTACCATCATTTAAATCATAATATTGTTCTAATTTAATTATTATTTTTTATAAAAATATTAATAAAAACTTTAAACTTAATTACATAATAAATTATAACGTTTAGTAATTTTTTTCTTAATTTTTATTTTTAATTAAAATAATAATAAAATAATCTGACACGATTTGACACTACTAACACAACGTTTCAACACGACACGACACGATCGTGTCAGTCGTGTCGTGTTAGAATGCGTGTCATGTTGACTCTTCTCACCACTAAGCACGACACGACACGGTTAAAAAAGTAGTTCGTGTCAACACGACACGAGACTCTAACACAATCGTGTTTGACACGACATGACACGGCACACACAATGTGTAAATAAAATATAATAGATGTTTTAATTATGTTTAATTTTTAATTATAAATTATATATTTTGTAATAATAAAAACTTTGGGGACTAAAATGTAAAATTTGCATTAAAAAAAGAATTTGAAATTTTTTTGTTTGGATCGTCATTTGGGATGACGATCCAAACGAAAAAATTTTCAAAATCTTTTTTTAATATTTATTTTTTCCTTGATCGTTGGATCGTCATTTCGGATGACGATCCAAGGATATTGGGCTTTCGTCAACTGGGATGACGATCCAACAACGTTAGTATTAAAATTTTAATTTTTTTTCTGTTATTATCAAAATTAATATGAACAGTAACGTTAGTATTAATTTTTTCGGAACAAAATTAGAGGGATCTAAGTCCGCAACTACCAAGCCTGGCCCATTATTGACTTTAGTTCCTAATTTTTTGGTCCAGATCTTAGAAGGTTTTAACGGCTCTTTTCCTTGGTTAACATTGTTCTTAAAGGAGGATTTCTCTTTACAACCACGGGGAAGAGGTTGTCTCCTAGTGGGTACAACTGGCTGGACAGAAGTTTCTACCATGTGCTCCGTACAAGGGTGTACCGTTGGGTCCTGATACGGTTTGTCTTGTAACTCAGGGAAAAGGGTGAGGGGATCAATCTTTTTTTTTTTTGATTTGAAGGGGATCAATCTGATTGCTGTGATCGATTGTCACACTGCCACGTGTGAAAGAGATGTGGGCCGCTCTGTCTTCATCTGGCCGCATCAGTCTGATTGGGGTCCTCCCTCTGACACTTTTCCCTGAGTGTTAAAGCTTAAAAGAATTAATTGTTCAGAACACTTTTTTGAAACCTAAACCTTGGAGTGATTAATTGGATATCTTTTCTAACTTTTTGGGATCATTTGAACAAGCTCCATATGATATATATGAACAGGCCGACAATCTTTTGCCATGTAAAACTTGATGAATTGTTACTTTATAAAGGTCTATTGCTTATGTATTTCATCGATCCAAAAGGGAAATGAAATAGTAGTTTTGTCAGTTTTGTTTGTAACTTTATCAATTTTTATAGAGTAATGTTAGAATCAAACACGAGAGTGGCCAGTGTCAAATATATAGGACACAAGCATTTGTATAACATGATAAAATTTTAATTTTTAAGATTAAAATGACTGATTCAAACCGCTCAAATTGTTGTATGTTATAAAATCTCCGTGGAGACCAAATCTTCTATTTTTTCAATTTTTTTACTATTTTTTGAAATATTTTTATAGGTTTAATCTAAAAAATTTTGAACCCTCCAATTTTGAAAATTCGAAAAAAATAGTTAGAATCAAACATATAGGACGTCAAACACGATTCAAACGTCGATCATTAAAATTTCAAATGGCTGATCCAAATCGTTCAATATGATCTTTATATTAAAATATCCTTGAAAATCAAAATTTTTATTTTTTCGAATTTTCAAAATTGGAAGGTTCAGAACTTTTTAGATTAAGCATATAAAAATATTAAAAAAATAGTAAAAAAATTTGAAAAAAAATATAAAATTTGGTCTCTACAGATATTTTAATTTAAGCCTAAGTCGACTGTTATTATGTTTAATTTATCTTCTCAGCTGACAAGAAGCAGCACATCTAGAATTACTCCCAAAGCAGGATAAAAAAATAATAAAAACTTTCTTAATCATCCACACTATATTTTGCATAAGAAAAATATATATATTTTTAAGATAAATTGGGGTCAAACATCTCAAATTATTTTTAAATTAAATATCTATAAAGACCCTCCAGCCGGATTTCAAACCTGTGACCTCTCACTTAAGTTGTATTGTTCTTTGCCACTAGATCAAGAACTGGTTCGCATAAGAAAAATATAATTGTTTTCACTGTTCGGTGGGCGAGTTTTCTTTCTTCATTTTTTCCCACTTTTTTTTTTCTATTTCAACTTACAGCATTTTCATTTTAGTGTTCGTTTTTTTTTCCCATCTAAAATTGGAGTAGACGATTACGACAGCTTCCATTTAATTTTCTCACACAAATTCTCAGGAATTCCTTAAAGTTTCATACACCTTAAATATGTAATGAACACAATTCCACATGAGAAGCAATATTAGCCAATTAAATTTATTCCATGCGTTTTGAAGGTTGTTAGTACGTGCCAATCCGCATCAATTTTATGCCAGTTATCTGGTTACTGATTGGTCTCAGTTAGTTGATTTAATTAATTTATATTGTTTTAATAAGACAGTTGAGAGTGTTAAATCGCGCAACCAATATTATTCGCCTGGCCGAAAACACCTCGGATTGTTACTTGACCATGAGTACTAGCTTAATATTAAGTTCACCAAAAATAGACTTCGTTCTTCAATCTTCATTAATCATCAGTAATCTCTAGTGTGTATATTATATTTATGTAGCAAAAGTGCTTACTCATGCATGCATTCCGATGTCTATATTTATTTAATATAGACAATCAATTTAATTTAGGCAACAGTGATTTGATTAATTAATGTGAAAGTTGGTAAATCTTTAATCCATTATTAGTTTTTTTTTATTTTATCAAATTGCATAAAATTTGATCCGTGACTTATCTATCTGATAGAGAACATACTAACAAATTTTGCATTTTTTATTTTTACTTTTATGTTTGGTAGGCAGAACTGTCAAATTAGTTTAAAACATAAAATTGCGACAACAGGGTGGGATGGTAGCTTTCAAAGCAAAACCAGTCCCTGAAAAATATGGAAATTTCATAGCCCTATGTTAATTGAGTTGACTTGGTGATTTAGCAGGTGTATCAACAAAAGCCGCATATTGCATACTAGATACTCTAGTTTAATTTATTACAGTAATTAAAACTGATTATTACGAACTAAAGCATTTCGCAAAAATGTCGAATATAGTTGATTAAAATGAGGAGAAGAATATATTAATTTTGAAAATCACTCGTATAGGATTGCCATATCCAGTAATCCAGTGTTGTGACCTTGGCACTGTATTTGAAATAGAGTAATATAAAGTTATAAACTCAAGCTATTGTTGGTGCAAAATTCAAATAAACAAATTCAGATAGCATAAAAATAAATAAAATAAATAATTAAAACATTTTTATCCGAATCGCGCTAGGCGTTGTCCTTAAGCGTATTTTGTCTCAACGTGCAAGAGGAACCGCAACCAAGATAAGACGGGTAAGTGTCACTCCTTAGGGCACGACCGAAGAAGTGACTGATGAGAGTTCTCCACAATATCCAGTAGAATAAATTAGAATAATATTTAAACCAAACTGAAAATTACTATGTGGAATATCAAAATGGAGAATAGAAATTTGATCAAGTTTTATTTAAATAATTTTTTTTCTCAACTGCCTTTTTCAGAAACATGTATGAGCTTGTTTATATAGCAAATAAATTTATGGCCACTACAACCACATTCAATTCGTTGTGATTATGGAATAAATAAATTTCCTTTAACCGGCTTAATGGACTAATAAAAAACTCATGTGTAGTGGGAGATAAATGTATTTGAAGATATAATTAATTTTGATAACTGATAGCAACGGGAAAAGATGTAATGGTCATCAAATATTTAATTCCTTCAAATTTCTCCAAATAAATAATGTTAATCAAAATTAATTAATGAAAATTTTGAGTTTTATGAATATGTTCCAACAATCCCCACAAAACTCAAAATTTATGAACATCAAAATATTATGAGATATGTAAAAGCAGATTAGGGATTTCATTGAAGCAAAATGATCATTGTCAAATACATAAGATATATATAAGCAAATTGGATAAAGTTAGGAATTTGGAACAATCAAAATGGTGAATAACAAATTGCTGGATATTTATATTCGCATCATGAAGTAGTTTTCAAACCTTGAACTTCACTTAGTATAGGTGCATCAAATTTGGAGGAGACAGAGAAAACTTATGTCTTGAACTCGTTCCTTGGATCCAAATTCTACGACACCATACACGTAATACGGAGAACAATCATTGCGGGGTGCTCATTAATGGCCATACGCATATACCTTGGATTTTTCATGAGAGTCTTAAGGGCTTACCCATGCCCCGCACCGCGGCCGTATACAGACATTCTCATATAGGTGAGTCCCTGCCAAGGATGTGTGTAGATGCACATCCCACGAAAATTACCGCTTTGGTCCTCATTAAGAGCTAATATGCTCAACCTTACATCTACATAGAGTATACTCACCATAGGGATGTGGTTGGAGTCTATGCTCCTAAAAAGTGTGTACTCTTCGACCACTTGTCGGTTTGTTATTATCCATTGAATCTCTTTCCAGGGGTCTGTCTTTCGAAAATTGGGTTGCCCCCGCAAGTGGCCCTTTAGGGCTAATACCCATCCCCCTCGATGAAATATGAACTTCTCATTAAGTTCATATATATATATATAGAACTTCTCATTAAGTTCATCTCATTTTTATTTCATTTTCTCATGCCGACTAGTCGCTTCGATACTTGAGCTCAATTTATTTCTTTTTCCTGCAAAAAAAAAACTTCCGAAAACAAATTCTCCAAAATTTGTTAGTAATAAGCCTCTCCGAAGCATTTCATAATAGCATCATGCTAATGAAAATTAATCACATGCAATCATCTCGTGTCACTTTTTTTTTTAATAAGCGTGACCCCCACATTTTCTGATATACGAGTATAAATTGCTAACCGAATTACGGAATATACGCTTAAGATTGTTGGTGCAAAATTCAAATAAACAAATTCAGATAGCATAAAAATAAATAAAATAAATAATTAAAATATTTTTACTCGAATTGCGGTAGGCGCTGTCCTTAAGCGTATTCCGTCTCAACGTGCAAGAGGAACCGCAACCAAGATAAGACGGGTAAGTGTCACTTCTTAGGGCACGACCGAAAAAGTGACTGATGAGAGTTCTCCACAATATCCAGCAGAATCAATCGGAATAATATTTAAACCAAACTGAAAATTACTATGTGGAATATCAAAATGGAGAATTGAAATTTGATCAAGTTTTATTTAAATAATTTTTTTTCTCAACTGCCTTTTTCAGAAACATGTATGAGCTTGTTTATATAGCAAATAAATTTATGGCCACTACAACCACATTCAATTCGTTGTGATTATGGAATAAATAATTTCCTTTAACCGGCTTAATGGACTATCAAAAACTCATGTGTAGTGGGAGATAAATGTATTTGAAGATATAATTAATTTTGATAGCTGATAGCAACGGGAAAAGATGTAATGGTCATCAAATATTTAATTCCTTCAAATTCCTCCAAATAAATAATGTTAATCAAAATTAATTAATGAAAATTTTGAGTTTTATGAATATGTTCCAACAGCTACTATATTTATGAGATTTTGCTAATTTTCTCTTTGTTTTTTTCGCAATTTTGTACTTTACTTTCTTCTGTTTTTGTTTCTAACTAGGTAGCCTTAGTCTTTATCTAGTATCTCTTAAAAAAAAAAATTATAAGCCCAAATGACTAAATAACATGGGACTATGAATCTATGAGAGACATTTGTTCTATTTTGGGCCTTAAACACTTCTGGTTTAGTAATCACCTTTTGGGCTATTGTTTGATTTGCAACGGTATCAAGAATGCAAAGCCCAACACCTAACTGTCTTTCTTTCGACTCCTCCCTTTCTTCTCCGAAGAACAAAGAATAAGAATAAAAAATTTCGGCATGCTTATTTTTATTCTTGTGCAATTCAAACAACACAAGAATAAGAAATTTGGACCCTTATTCCTATACTAACAAAACCATGGTATAAGAATAAAGAATTTGGATAAGTACGCATACTGAAATTCCTTATTTACGGCTCATCCAAACACACTAGTTCGCCAAGGTATTCCTTTTTGCCCCAGCCAATTTTTCTTTTAAAAATTAAATTGCGCATGAAACTTGGGTTCTATTATCTCCATTTTTTTTTAAAAAAAAAATCAACATAAGCTTGCTATGCTTCATTCTGGGGTCTTATCCCTTGCTTGGCATTTACTGACTTAACTTCTGAACTCTTAATTAGGGATCATGGAGCTTCTCTTCTCACATCAAACGGCTAGGTAAATTCCCCCCTTAATTGATAGAATTTGAAATTTATTATCTGTATGTTAGTTGCTCAACAGGGCTTGGAAGGAAGCACAATAAGGGAAGGTTTTGTATACTACCAAACGTATAAACAAGCACACTAGGATTTTTTCTGCATAAGCTGCTGTAAAATGATTGATATGTTATATGCAATTTTTCTTAAGCAATAAGATTTATAGAGGCTAGAAGGAATTTTCTCTGGCAATTTGAGGTTTAACTCATTAATAAGAATTATATCGATTCGTTTGGCATGCATGCATGAGTTTAACCGAATTTTAGATTAGTAAACGAATTATATCGATTCGTTTGCCAAACAAGTTTGATATCAACGTGGTTAGTACAAAGTCCTCCAAAGAGTTTGATATCAACGTGGTTAGTACAAGTTTGGAGGTAGTTTTTTCTCTTCTTTTTCTCTTTTTGGTGGTTTCAGTTTCAGAGACTTGAGTTTGAGGGGCTTGAGTTTGAGGAACTTGAGTGTTAGCTGTGGCTTGAGTGTCACCATCAGCTGCTCTAGCTTGAACTTCAATTTTTTGGATCTCCTCTGGAGTGTAATTTGGATCTAATCCAAAGCTGCAATATATAAACATATAAGTAATATTAAAATGAGTACAAATCATGTAATATAAAAATTTCAAGTAATATTAAACATATAAGGCATGTGGTCTAGTAGCTCAGGTGGTAAGAGCACTTGGCTCTCTTCTAAGAGTTCCAGGGTTCAAGCCTGCATGCTTGCGATAGGCTTGGCGAACCAGCGTAAAAAAACTCAGTCATACAAACAAGAAATGACCAGGGTCGGGGTGTCATTTCTAGCCTACCCCAACTTGTTTGGGATAAAAGACTTAGACTTTAGACTTTAATATTAAACATATAAGATATCATGTAATGTAAAAATTTCAAATAATATAAAAAATTCATACCTGTCCTCAGAGAGCTCTAAATCTGGTTCAGATGCACTCTCTCTCTCTCTATTTGCCATTATCAATCTGAAAAAAAGAGACAAATGTTAAATTAATTTTTCATTATCAATTTGAATTTGCCATTTACAAGAAACTCTTCTTTATTTAAACTAATTACCAAGAGTCAGTGACTTAAAGAAGTAAAGTTACTATATAATATATTGCTTACTAAGAGATCAAATAAAGAAGTAAAGTTAGAGATGTAAAAGAAAATATAGAAAAATAAAAGAAATAAAATGATTTAAACATGTACATGTTTACACAGAGACAATGACTTAAACAAGTACATGCATTTTCAGTTTACACAAAGAAAATGTTATACACAAAAGTTGTAGAAAAGGGTTCTCTAGAGTTGTAATTTTGTAAACACAAATGATATACAGATTTTTGCAGTTCACAAGAGTTGTAAACAGAAAAGTGTAAATATATATTTTTGTAGTCCTAAATACAAGAATTTAGGAGCATTTAAATATAAAGTCTACTCAGAAATTTCCATAAAAAAAAATTGAACTCAACACAAATAATAATCCTAACTCAACACAATGCAACAGAAGATCAAAGTATGACAGTTGACAGACACGATTTATTTAATACTTCTATTAATTGTTCTGTAATTAATGACAGACAAAACTAAACCTACATAAATACACAATGATTAGTTGTTCAATATTAATTGTTCTGTTAGTTTTAATTACAGTTATTAATTTTGGTTACCAATGATTAGTAACTATAACTATTAATGTACTATAGATATTACTTATTAATTACCAATGATTGGTATGAAGCTCTGTTAGCATTATTAATTACAGCTAAATAAAAACTCGAGATGAGATATACCAAAATAAATGTACCAGTACCAGAAATTGTGGCTTAGCAGTTAGCAAGCAGTTGTATATGGCATCAAACCACAAGAAAAAAAAAGAACAGTTATAAATAGATCAACAGAGGCAAAAAAAAAAGTATGTAAAAATAAAAAAAAAATCATTACCTGAAGAACACCACATCTCCCTGACTCCCGAGACTCCCTTTCCTCTATCTCTCTTTCGCTGTTTCTTTCTTTCTCTGCCTCTAACTCTCTTTCTCTTTTCCTTCTCTTTTTCTGTCCTTTTTTCCCCTTCAGGATCCATATATACAAAATCAAACAAAACTTCATCATTGATCATCAGTAATCATGACTATAGCTACTTAGCTGCAGTTCATAGAGAAACGGAAACAGCGATGGAGACAGGGAGCAAGAGAGAGAGATAGAGAGAGACACGAATACATGACTAGCTTGCCTCGTCTACCGCTATCTCTTATTACATTTGAAATAGATGCGATTGGATTAAGTGCTCTTCCAGAATATTTGGAGAGTTCTACTTCTGATTCGAGTGATGGCCCACCATCATCATTTATTACTTCATCACTCAGATCCGTGGACATCACGAATTGTCCAAATTTAATTGTATTTGATGGATTCTTTCAGCAAGACAACATAGAGTTCCGGGCCGTTAATTCATTTCAGATTTTCAATTGCGAAAACCTCGTTCAAATACCAAAAGGTGCATTCAAAAAAATTGTGTCGCTGAATATATTATGTATACTGGACTGCCCAAAGCTGACGGCAGTTGATAACCAGAACAATCTTCTGCCCTCAAAACTCAGAGTGCTTACAATGGGAAACTGTGGGCAATTGGATGTGCCACTGCTGGAGTCGTCATCACGTCTCACTACTCTCACCGACCTTAGAATTTGTGACTCCGCAAATATCACTCATATTCCCTCCACAGAAAATGTATTTGGATCTCTCTGTAGTCTGAAAATTAGAGGATGTCTCAAGGTCATTGAACTCTCATTAATGCGACAAGCACATAATGTAGACCAAGGAAGTAGCGTAGCCTCTTTAAAGATAGAAGGGCTTGAAATTGATCAGCTCTCTCTCCTTTCTATCGATCCACTGAGAAGTCTAAGATCTGTAAGTGTTCTATTTGTCTTTCAATGTTCGAGTATTGATGCCTGGTCGGAGCAATGGTTGCTGCAAAACAGCAGTACCCTCAGAGAGTTGACAATCTCGAACGCAAGCACTCTGCGGTCATTGCCTGTTATAATGGCAAGGCTCACTGTTCTAGAAAAACTCAGTATCAAGCATGCTGATTTGCTGGTTGAGCTCCCTGATTTACCTGCTTCTTTGAAAGTTCGGAAAATCAAGTCCTCTGATGGTGCCGACAAATTTTAAAGAATTCATTAGGTAATTCTGTTAACAATTACTAATTTTCCTTGCAGTAGAATTCATTAGGTAACTCCTTTGCTCTAGACTTCATTATTATGTCTTCAATTTAATAGTATTTAATACTTCCGTAGGCTGTCGTAGTGCTAAATTCTGGCGCTACGGATGAATGCCAACTGGCAACTTGTTTGTTTGATGCATGTTATTGCTCAGAGGAGCAGAGCATTACAACGGAGATTTCGAACAAGCTGAGAACATATAAGGTCAGATCAAATAATTTTTTTGTTCTATTGTCTTCTCTTCCAAGGATTTGGATGATATAAATAATGGTTCTGAAAATCGGCGAGTCAATTCGGATTGGGATTTGGGACCAAATTGGTCAGATCCGAGCGCACAGATGCACAAAAAGTCGCCATGGCTGCTCTCTCGTCAGAGGAATTGCACTGGACCTCTCCATTTCCGATGTTTTTTTTTTAAAAGAAACAGATCAGACGCTCTATAATATTCCACATATGAAATAATTTAAATACAAAAATATGCTTAGTCTAAAAATCAATCTAAGGACATGAGAAAGTTGTAAATTTCGTGCTCTAAAATCCTACCTGACATATTTATTTAGATGTTTTGTGAAATATATATTTATCAAAATTCTATTTTTATATAAAACATGTTTTTTTAATCATAAGATCTCAATTTTATTTGTGTTTCCATCTTTGATTTCCTATTTTTTTTTCTATTTTTCCCATTATTTCTTTTTTTTTTATAGACATGCGATTTGAGTCCTTGAACCAACAATTCGAGTTTCGATTATGATTCTGATTTTCATAACCATAGATATAGTATCTTTCATGTATTACCAGCATTTGAAATTCATAACGGTGGTAACAGCTACAATCACATAAACTGAATCAATGGTTACAACTTACAAGAGGAAGAAACTTAATATCGGTGTTCAATACATAATTGGTAGGGTTGTATATGCCTCTTTTTTTTTAATTTCATTTTCTGAAATTTACTATATGAAAGTGTAAAACTTTGCATTATTTAGGCGCATAAACTGCATCTATTGTGAACTTGTGATCCTTACATCTTTTGTTCCTGTTCTGTGAACAAGTTGTTAATATTTTGAGGATTTCTGTAAGATCCAAAGAGAGCTAAACCAGATAATTTATTTCGGGCCCTACATTTCAGCTTTATTATTAGTGTAGTATAAGAATAAATTAGAGCTTAGTTGCTCGTTGGAATTAAATTAATGCTTGTTTTGTGCTTATGATAATTAAGCAACTGATCAGATCATTATCATGTTTCTACGAGTAACACTATATATTTCTTCTCTTATGTGTGCTGTACTAATTTGGCTAATTTCTTCACATGCAGCGTATATCAGAAGCATAGGTGTAAATAAACGTCCTCCATCATGTGAGAAAACCATTGTGGAATGAGCAGCAAGGTGAATAGGTGATCATTCAAACTAACTATAATGATTTCAAGTTTCAACCCTTCCTTGCTATGTATTTCTTATGCGTCTTGTACTAATTTGGCTAATTTTTCACATGTAGCGTATATCAGAACGATAGGTGTAAGTTTTCTTAAATGTCCTCCAGTCAAGTGAGAAATTTGTTGTGGAATGAGCAGCCAGGTAATCAATCAAACTAACTATTATGCTTTCAAGTTTCAATCCTTCCTTGCTGTGTATTTCTTACACTGACACATATGTTCATCAGCTTTTTGTTAAATCATTTTCAAACTCTGTTTCTTACAAGCGGACCGGCCTTATTTTTTAAAAAAAAACAAGCGGACCGGCCCATCATGGCCTAATGTCTTAAATGAAGGCCTGGTCCAAAATGAAAAGGAAATATGCAAAAAAAAAAAAGATAAACATTAAATTAAATTGAATGTAATTTTGAGGCACGGCACAAATTATTATCATCTCTCTTCTTAAACACACACAAACGCTTCAAACCATGCAGATAATCCTGTGGGTCCTACACGTCAGCATCATCTCCATTGCACAATTGCATTCTCCAAAGGCAAAATTATAGTTTCATTTCGGTCCTTCCTTGCAAATTAGGATTATGATTAAGGAATGGCGGGAACCGCGAGGCCAGTGATAGTACTGTTGAGGTCGTCAATCGGCCATGGCAGCTGGGGTTAAGAAACAAATGTCTTCTCCCGTCGTCCCAGGTCCCACAAGGTTTCTCGGTCACTTCTAGTCTTCTACTCCAGGCAATGCCTAATTCTATTCTATTCTATTCATGGATTCATGCTCTTCCTCTACTATTTGGCACTGTTTTCTTTTGTACCTTAATCTCAATCAAGTTGTTTTGGGGTCGACTGCTATGCAACTAACTGTACCAGACCTCACTTCAAAGCTGCTTGTGATAACTAGTAATTTGGATATTTGGTTTATTATTTTTGCAATCCTTCAATCCCAACCTTAAGCAATGTAGTTTTGCACTTAAATCAGGATGCACCAGCACAGCCTTCTCTAGTGATAGTTTTTTTTCGAGGAAATGATTCATGTGACCTAATCCCTACAGCCTCAGTCCTCATGTGCCATTGTCTGAGTACACACAGAACATGAAACAAATTGGGCTCTATATTAGAGTTCTCACTCAATATTTCCTTTTTCTTTTACTGGCACCTGTTTTGTTTTTCTTTACATGCCAGTGACTGCAGTATCTAATTGTTATACCAGCTTGCGCCCAAATTTACTCTTTCTTAATTGAGGTTCCAAATTAGGATTACCTTTTTTTAACAAAAATCAGTGTACGTTCAAACTCAGTTGCATATAGATTCTATACAAGTTGTGTGGATGTGTTTTCATTGCTCTTTGTATATTATGCAATTGCACAATACATTACCTTGCAATGAGCACTATTTTTCCTATATCTTAACGTGCATACAAGATTCGACTAATACGATAAGTTTCTAAACAAACATGCAGGGTTTATCTCAAACAACAAGTGTTATTTTCCTTAGTTGCCCTCCAGTCAGTGAGAAAATGCTTGTCGATTCTGCAAGGTAGTTTGTCAAACTGGCCTTGAGCTTTCACTGTTTGGTTCATTTTGTACTCCTCCATGTATCTGTGAAGCTGTTTAATTTAATTCTCTTTTTCTTCTCTACTAGGAAAAATGAAGCATGTAGAGTATACACTAATGCTTGTATAGAAATGTGCAATGAACTAAGTTGTAAAGATCATAGCTTCAAAGTTATTGGCTTATTCAATTCAATACAAAAGCGTCGTGACTGGGCCGTTGCATGCTTTCTGTAAGTTCGCATACATCAGCTACATTGTAGTAAAAACAAGCACATGGGTTTGTTCATTTTTGTTGACAAAATATTTTTTTAATTTACTGATGCAGAGATGGAATGCACTTCTCTGAAGCCACTATCTATTGAAGGTGACAACTGAATCAAAGTGGGAACCATGTCTGTACTTGGGTGATCTCCCCACCAAATTTGAAGATGTAAATTCTCATTTTCTTTTTGGGAGATTGATGATATATTGTATATATTTCACAATAAATCCAATTAAGCCTGCTTGTTTAAAGCCATTCTCCGAAGAAAATCTCCCCTTTCTTTAAGTTCATATAACAAACCATTGGCCTCTTTGGTTATCTTGGTAGGCTGTTACTGATGAATTTATCCTCTAGCTGATAATTTGTTGTACTTGACCTTGGTTTTGTAGACCATTCAACAATTTTTACTTTGTGAAAGTATACCTTTGTAGCAGTTTGTGTTTTGTGTGTCGAGGCAAATTTTAAAATAATAACTTGCTGAATCTTGTAAAACTGTCATTTTAAGATATCCTGATATCGCTGCTAGTATGCTGACAACTAAACAGCTATAATCTGGAAGGTGCATAATCCATTGTACTAGATGTCTAAATGGTTGAGCCAAATGACCAGTTAACTAGCTGCTAAAATGACAGTTGTAGCCTTTTCACAAATAGTTGTGATATTTGTTCATGTTTGTCAGGATGTTCTGATTTCCTGGTTTGCTGACAGATAGGAAATCACTTGGGACCTTTTGAATACCAGAAATCCTGGCTAACTTTATCTTTCCTGATAGCTAATCAATTTCTTATGACTTTGTTGAATTCGGAAACTTACATTAATGAAATTCTTTACTCATGCCTCAAAAGCCACCTTATTGGAAAAGTGTGTTAATCATTGAGAAACTGTTACCGTATGGATTGAGTGTTTAATCTCTCCCTTCTTTGAAATACTACTAATGTAACTGGTGTGTTTGGATAGGCTGGGAATAGGGAATAGGAATAAGGAATTTCGATTTGCGTGCTTATTCTTATTCTTGTGCAATCCAAACAACATAAGAATAAGAAATTTGGACCCTTATTTCTATACTAACAAAACCATAGTATAAGAATAAGGAATTTGAATAAGCACGCAAACCGAAATTCTTTATTCTTATTCCCTATTCCCGGCCTATCCAAACACATAAGTCACGTAGCACTTAATCAAATTATTTTGAAAATCCGTTTGGTTGAGATCAGGGGAGGCATCAACCCATCTCGTTTGATGGGAGTGTTGACTAGGACATAGGATTAATTCCAAATTAATTAAATTGTAAACAGATCTTGATTCTTCACTCTTCGCTGTTAGTTTGCATGATACAACACTGACACCTAGCTTGCAAGTTAATGTAATAGCTAACCTGTACTCCTCTGAAAGTCTATTTAATTGCTAATCGCAAACTTTCTGAATTGTTTTGGACCTAAACTGTTGGTTTAAGGGAGTTCCATATCTCGTCAATTTTTTGGTTTTCCATTTTTCTTCTGGCTATGGGAGTATTTTTCATTAGATGATTAGGATAGAGTAACGACCAATGGAATACATGCCATTAATATGGCAGACTGTCAAGGAATGCAACTTGTGGATATAATGGCATTACGTAAACAAAAGCCCAGTAAAACGATTACTCTTCTATCAGAAGTTCATTGATTCAAACAAAATTAAACAAGTAATTGGTAATTTGACCTTCTCGAGTCAAACACAGAATCCAAGGAGGGAGCCTCATGGGCTAGAGTAGACATCTCTTGATCTAAGTCCTAAGCCTATGCATTTAATATATATTTTTTGTATGTAATGAGCAGTAAATTGCATATGCACTGTCAGTAAAATAAATTTGCGGGAACTTCTTTGTAATCAAAGAGAGAGGGTGTAAGCTTTCTGACCTCGTTAAAAATATTAATCAGCCTGAAGATTGCAAGATTACATTTTTTTATCGACCTTTTCAAAGTTTCAAACATATCTTGGATCAAACTTTATAAAAAATATATATGCAGATGAAAAACCAAGAAAGAAATATATAATTTTAATATATAGAAACATTATTATTTTCGAAATTGTATTGAAACGGTCGGTGTGGTAATTGCCAGCTGGCCCTCAAAAAAAAAAAAAAAAACGAAATTGTATTGAAACGTAAAATTGCATCAAAATAGACAATTGTTTCAAGATATCTTGTTCCTGAGCTTACAATGTATTATTTGCGAACGTTGTCGTTAGTGATATGACGATCATCATTATTATTCATATATTATTATTTTTGTCATTCAGTTTTCTTGATAAATCATTTGCATTTTATGTTTTAATTTGGTAACGCTAACACTAAATGGTGTACATTTAGCTTTGTTAAATGCTTCGGGTGAGCGCATCCATTTGGTCGTATTATCACTGTTTTGTCAATTTATGACTATCTCTAGAGTGCTAAATTAATGATTTAGTCATTATAAATTAATAGTGTCGTACAGTTATATAGTTTGGGGGTTTGGAGGTTTTGTACAAACAAAGTCTAATTCGTCACCACACTCTGCTAACCACCAACAAGAGAAAATTATAAAAGGAAATTATACAAGAGTTGGAAGAAACAAAGAGATCAATCAAGCTTGCTAGCGAAAGAGGAACCAAGTAAACATCCACATCACACATATTTTACACCCTTTAGTGTTTGTCTATAATGCGATGATATTTGCATTAAATATATAAGACTTCCTGGTTCCCTTCCTTCCAAATTTTTATTATTGAAAATATTTCAATCAAAAAAGAAAAATATACTCCAATCAATACTGTAAGCATGCAGGACATGCCTTAGGTCGAAGTTACTCTTTTTTCTTATAAAAAAAAGGATGTAAAGGTCAAACCTAAGGTTGAGGACATTAACTCTGCACAGAAAGGACAAATGTATTGACACCATCAATAAAAATGTATACAACTGTACGTCCATTAAAAAGAATTGTTCAAAGATAATATTCAAACAAAATGCATTGAATTATACGTGCTTTACTTCAGATGTGCACTTCTGTCTTTAGCAAGTCAATAATTGGTTTAACTTACTCCTGACCTCCACATATGCATCTCTAATAAATAATTAGTGCCGACATCAACTAAAAAATGAAACCAACCAATCAAACTCATAACCATCTTTGAAAATGATTGGTTCCAGCTAGATCTCTTTTGTTCATCCTAGATTGAGTTTACACTAAGCTTCCCAAAGAGGAGATGCAATGCTAAATCTGAAAGGGGATTATTTTTTCCCCAAAAAAAAAGAAAATTTTTTTTATTGGGACAATAGAACGCTTCATGTGCAATAAGTAGCCGTGTCGTAAATATATTGAGGTTCAAAAGCTAAAATTCCTTGAATTTTATAATTCTCGTTTGTGTTAATTACTTAACTAATATTATGTTCGAATTTAATAATGATACTCGAGAATTTTACAAGTATTTTCTAAATCAAGTTAGATAGTCTTTCACCAAATAATAATAGTAATGATAATAATAATAATCATCATCATCATAAATTTAGATTATACATTCAAACCCATTCATTATGTACAAAGACAACATAGCACTGACTTATTCGATATTATAACATGTCGAGAGAATATTGCCTGCGGCAGTAATGCAATATAAATAAATTAATAAATAAAATATTATCATGAAAGAATTTGAGAATTCTAAGATAACATGAGACCTATATTTTCTTGCCCAATCGCTTGTTTAGATAGTGTAATTATTGAATGATTTATGTATTTATTTACGAGCGTTTGGCTGCCCTCTTTCATTAACGCGATCGTAAGCATTTGATTACGTCCAAGTAACAATTGAAAGGCTTTAATAAGACAACTAATCTCACACTTTGTTGTTAATTAATTACGATAGTAATTTATATTATAGATAAGACAGAGATAAGAATTGCTCCAGATGAGATCAATTAAATTGTTATAAAGGACACGCGTCCTGACAGAGTTGAGGAATCTTCCAATCAGTTTCAGGTGATGTGCCTTGTTCACTTGTTGTGGTGTTAGTTCGGAATTAAAAAAAAAAAAAAAAAACATATACTCATGAAGTCATGATCATAATTACTAATGTGATTTAATTTTCGTCTGAGAATCCATCACCAATAGAACTAGCACTATTTCCCCCTTTTCTTTAGTAAAGAATATCGTTATTACTCTATAAATAAAATTACAAGTCCTTTTTTTTGTTTTCTTTAAAAGCAATTCCACATGTATGAAATTTCGTTTTAGTGATGTGAACGCTTCATATATATGATGACACTAATAAGGCAAGAGAATACTGCAGACGATGGCAAGATGATTATTTAATCTATGAGATGGGCTAAAATCAGCCCTAAACTGCGATTATATCTTAACTTTTGAAGTTTTAATGGCTAATCTGAACCGTTCAATGTGTTTTTCACATTTAAATCTCATTGGAGACCAAATTTTATATTTTTTTATTTTATTTACTATTTTTTTAGATTTTTAAAAATCATAGTTATTGAAGGGTTCAGAATTGTTTAGATTAAGAATTTTGTAAAATACCAAACAAATACTAAAAAATTTCAGAAAAATATAAAATTTTGTCTCCAATGAGATTTCAATATGGAGAACACATTGAACGGTTCGGATCGACTGTTAGAATTTCAAAAATTGAAATTCGATCGTAGCTGATGGTTTCATCTGTCAGTCGAGACTGATTTTAGCCCATCTCTTAATCTATTACTAGTTTATTTTTTGTTGTCTGAAATTAAGCTTTTTTTTGTGTTTTAATTTCTAGTTTAAGCTGGGTATTGACTTTGGCAATTGTCTTGGGTTATTGTCGTTGTTCTGGTGGGTTTTTATGAGGTTTTTCTAGTAGTCTAGTAGCTGACTTTAGTTTTCTGTATATGTACTTTTTGTATCTTTTGAGCATTTGAAATGCATGTCAACCATTTCTGGTGGACTTCTCTCAGAAAAAAAATTTCTTAAATTTATATATCTCAATATGTTTTATATAGTCTTCATTCTGAAATAATTCTAAAATTTGGATAGTTTTAAAAACAAAGATTTTTTATTATCATTTGTCAAATATAGCAAAAAGAAGTTTGAATACAAATGAGAAAGAACTTACTTTCCTGGAGAGCTGTTGGACTCCTTTTGGTTATGATGCAAGCCATTTGTTGTTTATGTAATACGCTAATTAAGTGCACAAGTACCTAGCTAGCGGTTCTACTAATTCAAAACTTGTTGATATTAAAAAAAAAAAAATTCAAAACTTGTTCAGTCATAAATATACTGATGGATTATCATGATATGATAGCTTAAAACAGAAGCAATATACCAATAGGCAATAGATAATGAGTTAATATAGAATTACATAGCAGAACTCGCCTGAGAGCTTATCATTAAAAAAAAAAGGAAAAATAAAGAAAAAAGTAAAACAGAACTCTATTGAAAATGCTGATTTTTCTCTGCAATAAATAATTATTTTTTCTTCCTTAATTTGGTATAACAAATATTTTCTGTATGAATTTAAATGAATAAGTGTACCACTTATAATATAGTAATCCACTTTATAAGTAAGTCTCCACACGAAATGCTGCATAACACTGTTTCTAGAAGACCCTACAATATGGGGATGAAGATGAATGCATCCATGTTTTCCTACTTCTGTAGCTTACCGTTTGTGCAGCTACTTCTGCAGCTTCCCTTCATAAGCGAGCGGCCGAGCCTGGTCTGTCATAATTCCTCGACAAAGAACAAAGTCCGAAACCCACAAACCCGAATTTACTCTTTTTCCCCCTAAAATACCACCACCAAAAATTTAACTTATAGTTATAGCACCATACGGTACCGGAATCCTCAGTCAAAACCACCGTAGTTAAACTCCAAAAAATAAAAAGAAAACCACCCTACTATAAATTACAATCTGCCCAAAGAATCTGATCCAAAATTGACTCATGACGAGTTTGTTCAGTTCCAAAACCTCTCAAAAAATTTATTCATGTAATCACAAAACAAAAGTAAACTGGAGCTTGAAAGTTTTTAATATAAAAGGAAGAATCGTAGAGATAATGATTCTATTTTGAGCCGAATTTAAAATCTCTAGCCCTGGGCAGAACCTTAATCTCTTATTTATTACTTATTATTTATTTATTTATTTTTCTTTATGGACCACTAGCCCACAATAACCTTCGTAAAATTCTCCATTTAGTTAATTAGAAATGTAGATTATGTGATTTAAATTGTCTCTTGCATTATTAAGTTATTTATCTTATTTGAACTAAGGCAATATATTCTTTTCTATCAACAATAGGGGGAAAAATCAAGTTTATTCTTTACTTAGTTTATTATCGTCAATAATTTAGTCTCTTTATTAAAAAAAAAATGCCAAACATATTGCACTTTCTCCATTACCGAATGAAAATAGCCATGTATTGTTCTATTTCCTGCCTATTGTCACCAGCAAAAACATATCTAAACTCCAAAAGTACTAATAATCCAATATTCTAGTTCCTTATTTAATATTTATTTCCATCCAACCAAAATTACCCCCCAAAACTTCCACCAATATCTTCAAATATTATAACGGTATTTTGTTGTCTAAGTCTCTAAGACAATCCCTATTTCCTTATTACTTATAAAAATATCCATTAAAATGAGTAAATAATATCAGACAAAGAATGCACCGAACTCTCTATATTAAATATGGACTATTGATTCTTAAAATCTAAATTTTGATCTATGGTGTAGATAATAACCTCAGATGAAAGATTATTAGCTGCTAATTTTTCATATATGAAAATTAAATATAGAATAATTAATTGCTGGATATTGCCTTAAAGTATCGAACATAAATATTTGGTAATTTTCTGTCCAACCATTTAGGTGCTTGTTTCCTAGTTTATTTACTTTATATAAATCATTGTAGATATTGGTTTCCCAGAAGTTTAATTGTCTAAGCAATATAAAGATGTAGAATTTTCAAAACATAAGTTGTTCAATAAAAAGGAGGAGATTTATGTCAAAATAAAATAAAATAGCTGAATATAATGAAATGCTAAAATCAAGCGATATGGACAAAGAATTTTGACAAACTCAAAGTTATCTCAAATTCGAAATTTCAAATGACCAATCTAAACTTTCAATGTGTTCTTCATATTAGAATTCCAATATTGATCAAATTTTGTATATATTCTAATTTTTTAAATTTTAGAAAATTCTCAATATAATTAATTCTATACCCTCTAATGGTTCGGATCGGTCATTTAAGTTTTAAAATTTGAGGTCTATCGAGTTTGACAGGACGATCCATCAAACTACTTTGACCATACGTCCGTAACCAAACTCCTATTTTATATTAGGTAAGAGTTTTTAGTTCTCTTATATTATCTAATCACTCTGATGCTCCCCCCCCCCCCCCCCCGTTATCAATTCGTAGACATGCACATTCTACTCAGATACCTCTTCAATTAAAATTTCAGTATAAATGCTGCTAAAATTTGATCGTAGGCCACCGCACATCATGAGAGTCATATCACTACATTAATTTTGGCTTGACTGACATCTAATCAAATTCTGCTAAGTACCTGTTGATCAGATATTTGTGGTCATAGTAGAATCTTAAGATCTACCACATTGCAATCAATTAAGGAACTTACATGATTGAAATTTATCTTATTTCAAATTTATTTTATTCAACAAACGAGAGTCCCTGCTTCTTTTCCCTCTGCAATCTCTTATTCCAAATTATGGACATGTTTGTATTGCCAAAATAAATGAAAGAAAAGAAGGACAAAATTTGGACATAAAAAGAAAAATAGAAAATGTTCTAAATTTATATATATATTTTTTATTCCTTCATGTCCAAAGAGATTCTCTTTTTAGAGGCTGCTCTTGTGGGAACACTACATTATTTCCAGAGGGGCACAAGTTCACATTATTCAAAACATGAGGAACAAAATTGCCTCCAAACCCATTTTGCAACAAAAATGATTTCTCATCAACCTCCTTTTGCGCCATTGATGGTGACGATGAATCCTGTTGCTGCATCTGGAAGCAAAGTATCTCTGCTTGCGCCACAGCAAGTTGCATCTGTAGCTGAGAAACCTGATGTTGCAAGTACGATATGGCACCGACGCAACCATATACCGGGTCCCTCATGCGTGCATTTGCTTCATAGACGAGACTACTCACCGCAACGGCCCTTTGATGAACTGGCAAATCCTACATTTATCAAGAGCGCATAGTAAAATTAGATTGGACAATGACTTGTGCCAAAGATGAAAGGAAAAAAAAATGAGAAATAAAAGTAAAAATTTTATAATGAAACCCATTCATATGATTAATTATATAATAGTAAGGGGGGAAAAAAACTTCAATGCAATCTGCCGAAAACAAATTTTGTAATAATCAGTACGGTCATAAGAGTTTTAGAAAGAAAAGAAAAACAAAGGTCATTTTATCGTTGTTCCTAAAACTGAGAAAAAAAATTTTGGCAAATTTTCTACTGATACTTAGACATACAAATTGCACAAATTAATTGCTACCTTATAAAAATATTTTGGCATGAGATTTTTTAAATAAAGTTGCTTCATTTTGCATGTTGGATAGATACAATCCAATATAAATATGGAAGTTTCTAATAAATAAAAAAAGTTTGGCAGAAACATTAACAAAAGCGGAAAAGCCCATCCCATAATAAAGTATTGAAATTCTGTGTAGATTAGCCAAATTAATAAATAAATAAATAAATTTAAAGATAAACACCCTAAAATTGTTATACGATCTGTGTGTGTGTGTGGATCATGTGTTAGAGAGAGCAGAGAGTAGATATGTACTTGGAGCATCTTGCTAACATTGCTGGCACCAAAGACCTTATGCACAATAGCAAACTTGTGGGGATCCTCTGGGGGAAAATATGGAGCGAAGATGCATTCCTTTGCACACCTCCTCCTCAGTAGTTTGCATGAGGCGCATGGTGTATTTCCTCCCATTAATTCCTTCTTTTATATTCTCCTTTTGTTCTAACTTTTTTGTGTTAAGGAAAGAAGAAAGGGGAAGAGAGGAGGCGAGGGTTTGTTTATTTATAGAGAGGAAGTGAGGCGGTTGGTTCCTTCACTGGGACCAAAACAATGAGGGAAGTAACCAGATGTCATGTTTTCAGAATTAGTAAACTACAATTAATAATTTTTTCCAGTCTATTTTGTCTTTTCTGAGAAAGAGAGCTAATGGTTCGGGTCAAGTTATATCGGATCGAGGTGTAGAAATTTGCTGTTTGAATTTTGTAATACAATTAGGTTTTTCAACGGCGCCGATGCAAATAGCAGATATGCATGTACACTTTCTGGATATAATTTGATTTGGTTAATTAACAAGGTAATTTTTATAATTGTAATCACATGTAAAATGATCAACTTGAGATTATATTGTATCAAATTACAAGTACTTAACATATTACCCTAAATCATTAGTGACTTACATTTGGTTTACAAATTAGCATCCAATCATATGCATGCACAATGAAATATGAACTCGTACAAATTTAAATAAGTCTACGATTTAATTTACACTTAACTGAAAATATTATTTAATTATAATCTATGTATATTACACATGAATTGCTTGTAAATTTAAATATGAATTGCTTGTATATTACATATTATACATATGAATTGATGTTTAACTCGTAACAAATCTATTAATATTTAATATCATTATCGTACCATTGAATATAACATTCTTGCTTATGACAGCTTGCTCCACGACATATAAACATGATTACGAATTTTATTCAATAATTAATTAATTTTATGCGTAATTGCATACCCATACGGTCGTTGCTAAATAAGCATTCAAATTGAAGTGTGAAACATGTTTTATTGTTGCACAAAAGGGAAGCAAATTAGTGCACGTAGACGTCATCAATAATTAAAATTGAAGTTTCTCAATTCGTTTTTCACATTTCATAATTCTTTTAAACTGTTTTTTAGTTATAATCTATATCTGTAGTATTTATAAAACATCCATAAAAAGATCATAATAATTTCATGAAAGGGGTCGAAACAATTGTTAAATCAATTAATTATTATGGACCATTGATTTACGTGATCTGATTTGATGTGTGATCTAGATGTTGTTTTTATTTAGTTTGAACAGAAAAGAGTTAGGTGGTGTTAACAATTTAATGTTTGAAAAGATATCCACCAATATCTAAAAGATTCAACCAAATAATTTTATTTTCTAGCGTTATTATATTTTTTATTTGTCCGTATATTGAAAGTATCTTTTACTAGTTGATACAAAATTTAGTTTTTCGCCGGTGTATGACAATTTGCTAACAACATAGAATTTTTGGGTAGAGAAGAACTCCCGAAAAGTGCATTTAAATACATATATATGCAGAGTCCGGTAAGTCAAAATATGCAACTTTTACATTTTCTAGGTGTGGAAATGTGTATATAACTATATATATTATAATGAGATATTTTTTAGGGTAATAATTGGAGTAATTTGTTTTCATTTTGCTTGGACAAATGTATAATCGGAATTGCTTACCATCATTTCATAGATTTCATCATTCCATCATTTATAGATCCTTATTAATTATCCAGCACTTTCATTAATAGAAAATCTTAGGGGAGAGCATAAGTGTTGAGGGAGGAGAAAGGAAGCGAAACAGAGAGAATTAGCGCTGGAATGATGGAGAATAACTAATGAGGACAAAACGTTATTTCCAAAAAAAAAACAAACAATTGATATTTTCTTCACTCGACATAACATTATTTCCAAACAAAAAGAAAAGACAATTACCAAACAGGAACAATTCTGATAAAAAACTAGGACAATTAGGTTAGAAACTAGAACAATCAAATTTACAGAACGATTATGTTCTAAAATCAAAAAATAAATTCTAAACAATTATGTCATGAAACTAGAATAATTAGATTTTGAAACTAGAACAATTAAATTTATAGAACAATTATGTTCTAAAATTTAAAAAAAAAATTAGAACAATTATGTTAAGAAGCTGAAACAATTAGTTTCTGAAACTAGAACAATTAAAATTATGAAACAATTAAATAGAACAATTATTTATATTGATGAGGCACTGTTGGGATGAGGGATGACAATTAATGAAGCTTAATTAATCACATTCCAAAAATAGAAATGGGTTTTCCACGATATGATGAGATGAGAAATATTGAAGATGATCCTTATCAATCCGCTGTATAATGAAAAGGAAATTAAAATTGGAAAAGATTAGAAAAAAAAAGGAAATGAAAGAAAGTAATAATACCAAATGATGCAAGTTCCACTTGAATACTTGATCCTGTCCAGTAGTCGTCTTTATCCTAGCCTTCGTTTGGATGCGTTGAGAAGAAGTAGGAAGAAGGAAGAAGGGAAGAAAAAAAATTATAAACAATCCAAATTCTTCATAAAGTTACACACTTCCCAATACTTCTGTCCACTTCTTCCCTTCTTCCCTTCTTCCCACACCTAAAGTAGAAAAAAGAACTCACACGATTATGTACGGATAGAAAAGAAAATCTGATGCAATTTTGTTAGGCGACGATTTTGGTATGGTGGGAGAGGATTAATTTGTTTTTTTTTTTACTGTGCGCCCAAATTAAGAAAGGATAAGAAAGAAAATAACCATCTAGTGCTTTGATCTTTTTCTATCAAAGAGTGTGACTCTTTGTATGAAATACAAATTTAAACCGTACATCATATGAAATTGCACATATCAATGATTTTATAATTGATGTTAACACATGTTTGAATTCATTTGGTGATTTTGTTATGACTTTTTTCTAGGTGCTTTTATATGTAGCGTGATGGATGTATGTTAGCATATTTTACAAATATCAGGAATTTTATTTGTCCAAATGTCATAGATGATGTAACCTAATTTCCTGATTGCATGTATATAATGACAGTTTAGGTTCTAAAGGCACGACAACAGCTTAGTTATTTCCAGCTTGCAATTAAATAGCAAACAGTGGTTAATCAACGGGAAATTGACAGCTCCAGCCATGTGAATTACTGGAGATGATGTGACCTCATTGCCAATTTAGTATGACACGTGTACACGGCTCCACCGGCATGGCCAGTGAACTAGAATAAACTAAAATAAAAGTTAGACAAATGTCCTCCAGTCGAGAAAAAACGGAGGAGACATCCATTAGTCTGGTATCTGGGAATTCCACTACAGGACAAGAAACAATTATCTCATATTTGTTTCATGGACTGGAGATGAGTTAAGCTACGGAGACAAGGCAATCAATATTTTACTCGGGATTAAGCTCAATAATTAAAAAAATTGTCTCTTCGTGAGTATGTTGTACACTAGGATTGTTTAGGACAATAAATCAGAAATTTCCCTAAAAGGCTAAAATAATATCAGAAATAACTGGAAAGAGAAGTAGAAAAAGAATGTAAATCTTGAGAATATTTAAGTATTACAAATATCAAAAGCAAAAAGCGTTCGGCATTCATTATCGAGTCCTCTTACATGTGGACCCACACCCACTTACTTGCAACTGCCAAGTCTGATTTAGTGATTTGTGAATTGTGAACGGCCAAGCACCAGTGCCACTGCGCGTCTGCGCCAGCCCCACTGCCCCAGCGGTATGCGAAAAGAATCACTGACAAATGGGGCCCCCAACATTTTTGTCGTGACATGCCCCACCGCCTTGGCATGTGAAAGTAGTGTAAACTGTAGTATAAAGCTCTGGTTTCAACACCTCTGACTTTTCAACTCTGAGAAGTCAGATCCTCCGAGCCAGATCCAATATATGTGTTTTGTGTAGTTCGCTTTTTACATATAGAATTTCAACACCATATTATTTTAAAACATGCTTTTTCTTTGTCAACTACCCGTTGTCAGTGACTCGCGATACAATACGACATAAGTTGTAAGCATTCAAAAATCTAGATGAATTTTTTTATTGCTAATCTTTGATTTGATCTCTAGCAATAAGTTAATAACTAGCTTGTATGCACGTTCTCAGTTGACTTGCTACTTTCTCTCTCTTTGATTCTCTCGCTCTAGCTTTAAGGTGAATTGATATCAACAAACTGGGCTATCAAGTTGTCTGTTTTCAAATACAAACCTCAATTCTTGTGTGAATTAATGTGACAGTGATCATTGATTAGTCAATACATTGCCTAAGTTTTAAAGCTATTTTTAATTTATGGAGTTGAATGTTTGTTAGTTGAAACATTCCACGTGGCCGTGGTGTGTTTCCCCATGGATTTTTCAAATCCTGTAATAATATTATTATTATTTTTAAGTTGAGACGATATAATAAATAGGAAAATGAAAAGTGGTGTTTTCTGAGATAATCTCGTTTGGAGGTTGTGTTGGAGTGGAAGCCCATAACGGAAGACAAAAAGAACAAAATAATTGTGTTTTTGGACTGCCAAATCATCATTGTAAAAAAAAAATGTAATGAATCTAATTGAAAATTGATTAAATATGTGGTAATTACTTCGGACATTTGAAATATGCTGCCTCGCAAACATTTTTTATTTCGACTGTCAATATTTTATGCCATTGACGTATACATGATTGGATAAAGAGGACTAATTTGTCTTGTTAGTTAATTAAAATGTTAATTTTTAGGTGTATTTAAATTAATTAATTTTGTATTTACATTGCCAGATTGATTTATAATAACGTCATTAAAACTATATACATACGACCTTGCATTTAATCTACTGTGTTGTTTTCAGCCGAAAACATTTCTGTATTTTGAAGATAGTAATTTACCATTCTCCTCATTGTCAATTGCTTTTCTGTTTTTAGCTTTAAATTAGAGCTGCTAAGGTTTCTGCTTGGAAAAGAATGAGTAAATATGGACTCAAAAAACAATCTTTTATTTCGTCACATAAGAAAAAAGCAAAATAAAACAACTTTTATTATTTTATATTACGGACCTAGGAAAAATAAACAATTTGTTTCTTGGGACATGCTTGATTTTACATAGTTTTTTGGTCGTAATTGATTCAGATAAAGAGGTCGGCATTAATGAGAAATAAGAAGTGACGAGGCTAAGAATTTCGAAAAGGACAGTAATACATTGTACATGCAAAAATAAAACCTTATGTTTTTCATTTTCTTTTTATGTTGTATAGAGGCAATCTTATCTAATGGCCGGAGATCCAAAATATAAAACAAAGCACTAACAAAGTCTTTAACTACATTTATGACCCTTGTCTTAGTCCAACCTAAGAGAGAAAAAAGAAAAGTATAGCTAGAGAAAGAAATTATTATCATTATTTATCAAGCTTTACAATCGTGCATACATGCCTCTATGTCTAAGGTTTTAGTAAATAAACATGTTAGTATTACCTTCTGAGCCAGTAATTGGCATGAAGCGTCGGCCTAGATATTACAAAACAATTCATTGCAAATTGAATTTTTGTTCATGGGACAACAGATTATGATATCCTATGGGATTATTTTAACAGAAAACGAAAAGACATCAGTGAAGATTTTGCAAAACGCCATTAAACCCCCACTATCCTGCATTTATTGCCCTTTAAAAAACAAATTCCAATCTTTGACCCAGGGCTAATGTTAACTAGGCTCAAATTGTTTTTTAATCTAGTTCTGTTCGGATCTTATCTGAATAGAATCCTATCTTATTTATATAGAATAATAGAAAAGATAAATAAGTGACACGATTTATGTTTCAAATTGTATGTTGCTGTTCTATCGAAGGAAGAAAAAAAAGTTTATCAAATTCTTCTTTTTCATGGTTATCAACCTTACAGTAACAGCTGATTGTTAATTTGTTATCGGGTTCCAAAAAATCAAGTACGTGCAAAAGACTATTTTGCTCAGTTTTATGTCCGAGTTTCATCAATTTCTCAAACCTCATCATACTTATCTTGTACATTTGACATTGTGGTAAGCTAACGCCTGTACACCTTATCCAGAAAGTGATCTTTTTTATGGCATCATAAACCCAACATATTGTTTCAATAAATAAAAAGAAGCTTCATTCAAAAAAAATAATAATAAATAAACAAAAAGAAGCACCAGCTTTTGTTACTTGTTTATAGCATAAATAAATTCCAGCGTTTGGAAGAATCTTTATCTCCTCCCGCGCGGGACCGTCCAGCGCAGCATACAAACCGTCCGATTTGATCTGGACGGTTCGGGCCTATCAATCAGGTTACATGCACGAGACTCCCTTTGCCATTGAGATTAAATCAAACGGCTCACAGTACTGCGCTGGACAGTCCCGCGCGGGACGGGATTTCATTTTCGTTTGGAAGGGTATGCACACAAAATATGTGTCAATAGCCCAATCCGATCATGGATGTACAGACTCGGCCCGTTACCAAACATCCTACGTACGTACCATTTCCAACCTAATTATTGACTGGCGCAGTGACATTTCTTAATTAAGCCTGTGTGCTTATCTTTTTGCCTTTAATTTGTTCAATTTAAAAGAAAGAAAATGACAATAGTTCAGAGAAATAATTAACGCCTGGAAAAGTTGTCACGGTTTCGTCAAGATTGCAACCAAATTTGTTCATTTTAAAAGAAAGAAAATGACAATAGTTCAGAGAAATAATTAACGCCTGGAAAAGTTGTCACGGTTTCGTCAAGATTGCAACCAATGGCAAGGTTTTGATGGTTGAGAATGAGAGCGTTGAAAATCAGCACCGAAGAATAAACAAAAGTATGGCCCATTAAAGGTCAAGGCCCAAAGCCCATTTCTGGATCTTTCTTCAGATTAATACCGACGTACGCCATGGAGTAATTTCTAAAAAAAATAGCATAATCGATGTATGTAGAAAAGTAGTGTAAATTGTAGGATGTTCCATAGCCGACATTTATATGAGTATAAATAGTCCATAGGACTAGTGTGTACCATGTACCAATGAGATAATAAGTACCAAAAAGAGTGTATGAAATACGAGAGTGTATAATTGTATTCCTCCAAGTTAGTTAATAAAAGAGAATTATAAAAAAACAATCCTCTCAACTAATTCCATAGCTCCAATTAGATACGAGATAATTTATGACAACGGCAGAGCAGAGATATTATGTTGACAAGATGTAGTACTGTTAGGGGTGCATAACGTCTAAAACGACCAGGAAATTCATAATTTTCGTTAATCGTTGCGTCAATGAACGCAAATTTTTAATTTCTTGCATCGATCGTTTCATCCGTTTAAAACAAGTTGCGTTGATCGTATCGTTCACCAGAACGATGAAAATGGTTATAACTGTTCTCGACTGTTCAAACGTTCTACATTTTTATTGAATAGAGGCAAGAGAATACAGTACTAAAGGGGGCAATCGTATGTCCAATATTATACACCTTAGGCAGCTTAGCATTGAAAAAATCACATATCTAACTTAAACTCAATTAAAATCATTAAACATTTATTCAAACCGCTATTGCTCAAGCCAAAATCAGAATCAAAATCATTGAAATTATATACACACAATACATACACAGTAGCAATATGCAATAAAGAATTATTCATTTTAGCAATACATTAGCAATATCCCTCAGTTATTACAAATTGCCAAGAAATGTTCAAAAATTTTTCTTCTAGTCCATCACATAATCTCTCTTTAATTAAAAAAAAATTAAATAAACATTGAGATAACATATGAAAATTTGTATTCTCAAAAGTAATCAAGTAAGGCCACGAAGGCATGAATATATATTAAGACAAAAAGGGAGATAAACTTCAGAAAACAAAAAAATTAAATCAAGCAAACAAAATTCTGAAAAACTGATAAACCAGAAAAAATCAGAAAATCTGGCTAACTTCAAAACTGGTAAACTAAAAAAAATCCAGAAAAACTAATACTTTCTTGGCCACAAGCTCAGTGCATAGATGGCACACTCCTAAACGGATCAACAAAGAAAAACTACATCTTTCTGCTTGCACAAGTCTTTTAATACACGAGATCAGATCTGAAAAATTGAAACGGATCAACCAGAAAAGTTTACCTTCAACTGGTACCAAGCTCGTACCAATCTGAGTTGCTGCTGCAATACTGGTACCAAGCTCGTACCTTCTGCTGCTGTCGACCATCTTCAGCCGCCAAAGGTCACCGTCAGTCTTGCTCGAGAGAGAAAAAGAAGGGAGGTGCGTGATTGTGCAATTGCTTCCATGGCCATCTACCAGCTTCCATGGAAGATCTTTAGTTGTTGCGAGAGAGTGAGAGAAAAAGGACCAAGATGGGGTCCTTGGTTGCTGCATGAGAGAAGAGATGGATGAGAGAGACGATCGGAGAAAGGAGAGGTGTTCAGCGGAGAAGAGCGAGAGAGAGGTGCTGGGTTCTGGGTGATGAGGCAGAGAAGGGAGTTGATGGAGAGGCGAAGGGTGAGGGACGTGATTGGAGAAGACAGAGGGAGAGATGGGAGGCGACGGAGAGGGGAGGGATGATCGGCGAAGAGAGAGGGGGAGAGAGAGAGATATGAGAGGGTAAGCGGCGCAATTAGGTTTTAGATCGATCCATCGTTTTGTCCGCCTCGCGTCTCTGCAATTCCAAAAATAGCAGTACCGTAAAATGCAAAACGAAACGGACGAAATAAACAGTCACGAAATTGGTATGTTTCGTTAACCGTTCCATTTTGAAACGAAATTGAATTTATATTTGCGTTAACTGTTCTGCTCCATAAACGAAAATGAAATCTTTAACTGTTACCGTTCCGTTTCAGACGAAACGAAACGAAATAACGATCGAAACGACTACCGTTTTCACCCCTAAGTACTGTAGTGGCACCAGACCAGCAGGTCACATGCCAAGGCCTTTAAAACATAACAAAGATGCCTTAAACAGGTTCACTTTAATCATATTCACTTAAACAAATTAGAATTAAAACTGATACAAAACATGTAATTAGCATGTTGTCTAGTTGCTCGTGATAAGAGCACTGGACTGACTTCTAAGAGCTCTAGGTTCACTTGTGATAGGCTTGGAGAGCCCGCGTAAAAACTTACCCATGCATACAATAAATGACCAGGACCACAGGGTGTCATTTCTAGCCTACCACAACATGTTTGGATAAAAAGCTTTGAACTGAATTGATACAAAACTTGCCGGACCTAAGTTCCATAAAAACGTAGAAAAATGAAGGTGCAGAGAACTGATACAAAACTTAGCAGACCTAAGTTTCATAGACATGAAGAAAAAGAAAGGTGCAGTGTTTAATTTAAATTGGTTCGAATCCGGCCAATATTTACTGAAAACCTGAAGAAAGATTGAGATTCAACATCACAGAGGACTGACAGTCAACAACGAAGAGTCCCAATTTAATCTCTTTTGGATTTGATTTTTTTTTTTTTTTTTTGCTGCCAAATCGGCTTTGACACAAGCACTGAGAGAGATAGAAGCAGTGGAAGGAACCAGAGATATTTTATAAGGGTATGAGCAAAAAAAATAATAATAATAATATAGGAGCTCATTTGAAAGAAAGGCTAGTTCAGGAACCAATTATATTTCTTCATAAGAACAAAAGGTAGCACTACATTGTCGAATCATGGTAGATAAGAGTCAGGACTAACGGTCCAACTTATTTCATGACAATAACATCACAGGAGTAAACACAATGCAACAACTTTCATCAAAATCTCCTGGCACTTTGATTAGAATTTCTGGCATTATGCTAAAACTGTACACTGAATATAATTTTCTCTCAATCAAAGATAGGAAGAGTCAGGGAAGCAAGATTGGCTGAGGAGAAGCTTCTGAGCATTCCTCTTCTTTATCCCATTTCGAAAAAGTGTACTTCCAACATTCTTTGGTTTTACCAAATGGAGATTCTGTTTTGCTTCTATTCTTTCAGTTTTTCTCTTCATGTATTGAGTTGATTGTGTTTGAACTGACAAAAACATAAAAATGGTCCCTGGTCAAGTTAGTATTGGACCTAACAAAAATGGTTAGATATTGGCCAATCATTAAGACTAAACTGATACCTGAGTGTGATGAAGCTAATGAAGAGGCCAAGTCTCGAAGGCCTTTAATATCATTTACATCTTTGCTATTTGAACCACAACCAATTCCCAAGGAGTCAACAATGGCAGCATTTCCAGGCTGAATGCACTTTAGAGCATTCTCAAAACCCTTTAAATTTTAACAGTACCAGAAAAGTTACAAGATAACTTGAGAGCTAAAACTAAACATGGTTACTACATGGAAACCACAGCAAAGAAAAGTGAATATTCCATGCATACCCTATGAGCTTGTAAATATTATGTAAGCCCCACAGTACCCCTCGTATATTGAAAGAGACTCAGCTGGAAATTAGATTCTACAATTATCGAGTAGTGAAGCATTTGTGAGAGATTAGCGATCTTGTATGCTATGGTAGCAGTTTTTCTGCTATAGGAAATAGCTCAGATTAAGTGTAATGCTGAAAAATAGGAACAAAAATTTACTTGCCTTTTCAGCAATGGAGTAAAATCCATTATCAAGTGAATCCTTTGCAAAAGTAACCCATTCCTGGTAAGAAACTTTCAAATTCTTCTCTTCAACACTTCTTGATTCGCGAAGGACTAATGCTTCATACTTCAGTGCCAAGCAACTCTGGTAGGAGAAATTTTGCAAATTCAATTTGAAACCTCAAGTTAGCAAAAATTTAATTGATCCTTATATTTGTAATTTGGCCCTAATAGTTTAGAATTTAAACTCTTTAATTAGAAGGGAAAACAAAAGGCGAAAAAAGGAAGCAATGTTCGGAGAACGAGTCCATAGTCCACTAGTCCTGTACATACTGGCCCACTATTACAGGTTTGTCCTAAATCCCATCCAAAGAGTACAAAATCCAATTCTTGGGTAAAATTCAGGTATGGAGAAAATCTTGTATGAACACTAACACTAAGCATGTGTACATTTGGAAAGAAACTAAGTAGATTACAAGTCCAAAAAGAGCACACTGCAAGTCTACAAGTATCATGTAAACCATTGAACTATGCCTCCTTTGCTAAGTTATTGATGTAACAGAATGTATGTTTCTAGGGGCATCAGACTATTATTATCCAATATATAAATCAACACAGAATCAGATTGTCAGTAACTAGAACCAGTACCACACTACATTAATCTATAATTTTAATTAAAATCCTCACCTCAACGTCACCAACCAAAGAAAAAGCGCAGACAAAGAATTGCACAATACAAAGCTTGTCAGTAGCTGACACTGATGTCTCTTTGACCTCTCGCAAGGCCAATACTGCCTCAGACCGAATCAAATCTCGCAATTTGGATCTGGTTTCGAGAATGAGTGGCACATCTCGTGAAGCAAGGATGGAATTGAGTACCTCCAGAGTCTCATCTGTGAATCTGCAAACAAACCTTCACGATGTTCAATCAAGAGAGATCTATCTGAGATTACAGGAGATGAAAGCAAAATGGGAAGATCAGATAGGATACCTACCTTCGAGATTTGAGCCTGGATTCGAAAAGAGAAATCGCTTTAGCCACTGATTCGCGCTCGCCCATTTTTTCGTTCCCTCCTTTTTTCGCTTTTGGAATTTGGAGTAGTCTGAAACTGAAAATGCTCAGCTTGAGTTGGTTATGGTCCCTCAAGATTCGCGTAGAAGATCTGACGGCGAACAGGCCGCCACAGCAGTGCCAAAGAGATATTTATATGCGCTCTAACTTTTAAATCCCAAAGAGATATTTTTGACTTTCAGTTGATTAGCCATTTTTTTTCTCATTAATTTCTTAATTTTCTTAATTTTTTGGCTGGACAAGGTGTTTCAAGCTGGAGGTACCGTATAACTAGTAAGTCAATTGAAATTGTTTTTCCTTTTTTCTACTTTTTCGAGCTTTGAGGACTGAGGTATAACAAATTACTTTTCCAATCGGAGAGAAGCTCAAATTTGCCATCTAGTCACTAATGGGGAAAGAAAGATAGTGCGAGAGGGGTTTTTGTTCATCGAGTCATCGACTGAGAAAGAATTTTGGAGGAGCAGGTTCTTTTTCTATTCTTGTCTTGGTTTATTGAGATTTTATCGATTCTATAATTCTATAGAAACTTACATAGATAATGTGTTTCATATTAAAGTTATGATCTTTCAATTTTTAGTTGAATACTTGAATAGTTCAAAATAGGTTTGATTTAGGGTATGATCTTTCAATTTGTAGCTGAATTTGCTCAACCATGACTCTACAGTATGATTTGACACTACTGGATTGTTTGTTTGTACGGTTATAACTACCAATCCGATTCCGCTCCCGCGCGGGACCGTCCAGCGCAGCCTTAGAACCGTCTGATCTGATCTGGACGGTTCGGGCCTATCAATCAGGTTACATGCACGAGGCTCCCTTTGCCATTGAGAATAAATCATACGGCTGTGATTTATGCGCCGGATGGTCCCGCGCGGACTGGATCTCAATTTTTATAACTACTGTTATTGGAGCAATAATTTGGTTCTGCATTGGCTTTTCTTTTTCTTCAATTAGTATCACATAGATATACTTAATATTTATCATTTTGGTCGCCGAGTACATTCACCCCATTGGTCCTAGAAAAATTTATTCTTATTTGTTTATTTTTATTTGATGCTTTCCTTTAGTAAGGCTGACAAGGGTATCAATTTGATTTGTTGTACAGCGGTAAGATACTATGAGCCAAAGCATTTGGAAGATTGTGGATTGTGGGATCAAGTATTTCAGACATGATATTTGTCACTTATATTCTATTTCAAAGGATCTTGCAACCTACATATCGTTATTTGAAATATTCACTGTGACCTACGATAATAATATTCTTTTTTTTTATTTAGATATTGTGATTGCTGCAAAATAGTCGTGCTTCTGATTTAGACGTCTCATTGGTCATTATATATCTCAATGAAAAAAAAGTCTAGGTTTTTATAGTTTTTAGTTGCTTTTAATTATAGTTATAATAGTTAAATTATAACCTCTTCTATATTTTCTTGGTTGATCTGATCAGGCGTGCTTTAACAATTGGTCATGAGAATGGCAAAAGGAAGAGAAGTCCTCTCCTGCATCTTTGCTAAATGTGTTGTTGTGGATGGAACAGTGCCATGCAACATTTTTGGGGGCCGTTTGGATACACAAGGAATTTGGAAAATTTCAAATTCCTCCATCCAAATTTATTATAAACAGTCCAAACACTTCACAAAGTTATACATTTTTCAATAAATTTATACTTAGGAATAGAAAATTCCCTAAATTTTTCAAATTCCTAAGCGATCCAAACGGCCCTTGATTCTGTAACGTCTTTACATAGTATTGCAAAATTTTCTCATGCTTTACATTTAGGGAAAAAGCAAGTTTTTTTTTTAATGGAACAAAACCCATCCAAAGTTTATAAACAAAAAGTCAAAAACAGTTTCTGTCAATTTTTAAAATAATTCAGCCCAACTATTTTTGGGCATTCAAATGTGCTGAGTGATGGGCTGATGGCCTACTGTGGACATAGAATTATAGAAACACTAACCTATCAAAGGCAAGTTCCCAAAATATGATTTTATGTTTTTTTTTTAATTCATTTTTTTCTTTTTTGGTGATACCTTCATTGTTAAGTTCCCAATTAACTACGCAAGTTTCACCATTTTCTTTTTGGCAGGTACTAATTAGTTTACTCTAGTTTATACTAACAGATGCAAACCAATACATTAATTTCCAGCTTCTGCCAGCATTTTTTACCCCTTCAATAAATTGGTATAACTGTTACATTTAATCTTCAAAAAAAACTGTTACATCTGTGTTTTCATGTCAGAACCCTTCCGCGAAAAGAAAAAGGAAAAACAGACCTCTCGGCTCTGAATCTGTGGTGGTCCATACACTGTTCAGCTTCAGTAATAATCTTGATGAAAAATAAATTTTACGCAAAAAGAAAAATACATCAGTAAAGAAGATTTTTTCATAACTAGATAGCCACTATCTCTATCTGGTCTGTCCAAAAAAAAAAAAAAGAAGATTTTTTCAAAAAAGGAGAAAAACAAAAGTAGTGGGCTCTAGAGAGGCAGAGAGACGTGTCAATAATGCTGACAAGGACCCATCACGGGTCATGGTCAAGCACATGTGCTTCCTTCCAAACTTACAAAAGTAAGCAGTGAACCACACTTCATTACATAAAATGTCAGATCATTAAAAGAAAAAAGAGAGAGTGGAGGGACCTTTTCATAGGGACCAATCTGCAAAATTTTTGGGAGTATTGAGCTGGAGCCGTAGAGCGCTTGAGCCTGGCACGCGCATCAGACTGCGAGCAATCCCAGCTGTCCACGTGGCAATCTCCACCTTGCTACCTTATCTCTTTAGCCGGTCCATGTACACGTAGTTGCCATTCAATTTGAGTCTCTAACTCTAATACGAACCTCAAAAAATAGTCCAACTCACTTTTTTTTCTTTTCACGCGTGGCTGTTAGTTCATAGTTAATAGCGGTCTAGAACATGTTATATTTCGTTCATGGCTTGCTAAGCAAGTTATTCACTTTGTCAAAAATTTTACATTTTCCAAGAATTTAGAATTACTGTTTTCAATCTAAATCAAATTTCCTTTTTCAATTTATAGAATAAGTTTTATTAGCCTAATTTATTATTGAGAAGGGTTCCAATGCCAATATTTTGGTTGCCTCCAAATGCCCACATTTCACTATTTGGTTACTTTTTTAAAATTTAAAGTAGAAACGTCAAATCCAAACCGGTCATCTTATTTAGTTCAATGATCGATGCATTTTGATATAAGTTTTGTAAATTTTAGAGTTTATTTGATACTCCATCAAAGGCTAAAACATGGACGTATTAGAATGAATCTATCACAATTAATAAGGTTCGTTTATTTTTCTACCTCTTGATAGAGTAGCAAATAAACTCTAAAATTTACAAAACTTATATCAAAATGCATCGGTCATTGAACTAAATAAGATGACCGGTTTGGATTTGACGTTTCTATTTTAAATTTTAAAAAAGTAACCAAATAGTGAAATGTTGGCATTTGAGGGCAACCAAAATGTTAGCATTGGAACCCTCCTCTTTATTATTACTGTTATTTTTTTTTAACTAGTGGGAGAACTCACTAGTTTTTATTAGCCTTATTTAATTTGTCACAAACTTTTAATGTTGATCTAAAATAATAATCTCGTCTTTATTTTTCCAAGCTAAAGCGAAGAAAAAAAAATTCAGAAACTGTTGTCTCTCTCTTTTTACTCCTATATGTTCCTCCACTTAACTGAGGTGTAAAAGTACCTAGTATGGAGAAAAAATGAAAAATAAATTTAGTTTGCTGTATGTGATAATTTTCATATTCATACAAAATTAATGACAAATTAAGCAAATTTTAATTAAGATTATTATTATCAAATGAATCAGAGAAAAATTGCAGTATTCAATTTTGATGTAAAAGAACCAATTAAAAAAAGTACAAAATTGTCAAAATTAATACATAAACATCAATTTCATTTGAAAATAATACTATTATACTAATGCATACCAATCTAAAGTAATTGTTAGCGGTCCAAGTAAGAAGTTACTCTTCAAATTCCTTGGTCGATTTAGTACATCAATGTCACAATTTTCTTCGAGGAATTATAAGTGTCATCGGCAAATATATCATCACAGCCATCGCTAAATACAGAGTGAACATATACAGTAAATAAAATGAACATAGAGATGATTTAAGTGAACACTTACAACAAATAAGTATTGTCATCACTTGTTCAGAAGTTCACATACATATTCAACTTATTTTCATTGAACTTATTTGTTTGTATGTGTTCACTTAGATCATCTATATGTTCACTTTGTTTGTAGTATATGTTCACTTTATATTTAGCGATGACAGGAATGGTAAAAATGCTGATGGCAGTAATCAATTTCCATTTTCTTCTTATCCAAACAGGAATTAACTTAATTGCGAAGCTAGAAAATCCCATTCACACAGCAACATTTCCATTCAATTCCATCAAAGGACAGATGCTGTTCCAAATTAGACCAATAAATAGTTGGTTGAAACGATTAACCATCCACGTCAATTGGAAAGGAAATTGATTTGGCATTATTGTTCTACCTCATAAAACAAAACAAATAAGTAAATAACTACAAAATAGCACAGTTTACAAAAGACCATAAATGAGAGGGGTTGGTATGGTTGTGATGTGAGTAGTGGAAAAGGAATCAAAGGAGCTGATCCACAAGAGAAGCGAGCCTGCCACGCGCCAGCTCTTCATGTTGTTATCATTATTTATCCAAATAAATTCATTGAATTGAACCAAGGAGCATGGGTCTATATGGGGGAGGTTATCTTTAAATCGGATTAAAAAAAAATCTAAAATTTCGGAAGGAAAATATTTATGGGGGAGTTGCTAGAGTTGAAAATTGTTTGATGCATATGACACTATCTAGATTTTTATTCCTAAGGATAAGGTTCTCTATTTCAAGCTATAATTTTGTTTCTGTTTGCAATATACGAGATTTGAATCCGGAATTGCTTAGGACCATTCTAATATACTATCATCATCATCATCCTCACGCGTACGTAACTAACTCCTCTCTCCTCACGCGTACACGCTCTCCCCTCCCCCTTCCTCCCTCCCACATACGCGGTCCCCCTCCCCCTCCTCCCTCCCATGTACACCGTCCCCCCACCCTTCTCCTCTTCCTCCTACACACTTCATAACTGTTGAAGTTAATATATTTAAATGTTGAAGGCAATATCGTAATTGTTGAAGTCGGCATATTTAAATGTTGAAGGTAATAGTTGAAGTTGGCATATTTAAATTGTTGAAGTTGACATATATAACTGTAACAGTTATATATATTAACTTCAACAGTTATATATATTAACTTCAACAGTTGCAGTTCGGATACTAACTATTGAAGTTAATATGATTAATTGATATAATTCGAATACTAAATGTTGTAGTTAATATGAGTAATTGTTGTAGTCCGAATACTAACTGTTGTAGTTAGTATTAGTAATCGTTGTAGCTCAGATATCAACTGTTGAAGTTAATATGAGTAAATGTTGTAGTTCGGATACTAACTGTTGTAGTTGGTATTAGTAATTGTTGTTATTGTAGTTAATGTGAGAGGGAGGTAGAAAAACAGAGGGATATCGCTGGTACAGAGGGACAGAAAGAACAAAAAGGAAAGAGGGATGGGATATCGCTGGATGGGGATGAGAATTATTTTTCATTTTTAGAAAACGCGTCTGTTATTAATGAAGTATCGCTGGGGATGATGGGGATGATGAAATACGGGGATGATCCTTATCACCCCGATTTGAATCTGGGTATTGTTCTATTTCATCATATGATAAAATGTCGGTATTGTGGAGTATTTATGGTAGACGCTACGTTAACTACAGTTGAAATTTATGAGACAATTTTATAGGAAACATCTTTCCAGAAACAAATTTTCTTGCAAATTTGATGGTGGATTATTGAGGAAAATAAATAAAAAGAATTTGCTTAAACGTCTTGGAACTCGGAAGGCAGCAGTAATGCATGTCCTAATTGCCATTAATAACATGCATAGGATTGAACATGGAGTCCTGACTCTGCCATTATCATAGAGGTAACGGGTTCATATCTCTATAAATAAATGATCTCTTATTTCGAAAAACATGCATAGGATTTTTTGCCTCCTGTTTTTTGTCAAAAAATAAAAAAATAAAAACATGCATAGAATTTTTAGTTGTCGTCTTATTTTAGATGCACCAGTTAATTCGTATTTTTATATTAAAATTCCAGACTAAAATTTACGGGATTGATAAGGATCATCCCCAATATCCATCATCCCCGTCATCCCCATAACGCGTTTTCTATTTTTGGAAATTATTCCATCATCCCTCAGTGTACGCTCATCCTTTTCTCCCTTTGTCACTCTGTTTCCTCCCTCCTACGTACGCTTCCCCCCTAACCCCCTCCCCCTTGCCCTTCCACATACGTTGTCCTCCCACCCCTCCCCCCTTCCCCCTCACCTCCTCCCTAACACTTCATAACTGTTGGAATTACTATACATAAATGTTGAAGTTAATAACGTAATTGTTGAAATTAAATAGATAGCTGTTGAAGTTAATATTGTAATTGTTAAAATTAAATAGATAACTGTTGGAATTAATATCGTAAATGTTGAAGTTAATATATTTAAATGTTGAAGGTAATATCGTAACTGTTGAAATTAATATCAGAAAGATAAACCTTGGTTCTATTCCATCTCTGCAACAAGTTTAGTATAACAGTTATATATATTAACTTCAACAGTTACGATATTACCTTCAACATTTAAATATATTAACTTCAACAGTTATGAAGTGTGTATGAGGAGGAGGACGAAGGATGCAGGAGGAACGATGTATGTGGGAGGGAGGAGGGAGAGGGGAGGACAACGTACGTGGAAGGGAGAAGGGGGAGAGGGGACAACGTACGTGGGAGGGAGAAGGGGGAACGGGGACAGCGTATGTGGGAGGGAGAAAGGGGGAGGGGGCGGGGGACAGCGTACGCGTGAGGAGAGAGGAGCTAATTGCAGCATACGCGTGAGGATGATGGGGATGATAAAATCTTAGGGATGATCCTAAGCAATTCCGTAAAATTTATCTTAGTATTTTTTGTTATTAAATCAATAAGTTCTTTTTTTCTGGACGCGTAGCCTGATATAATTAACCTAATATCCACTGATGGTGTGAATCCAACTTTCCAAATTTTAGCCATTATTACTTTTGATGATTTATATTTTTCCGAAATAAAGTCAATAAAATAATGAACTGAATAGTCCAAAATAATTTTTTTTGTCAGTATTGCAAAACGTAATGATTGTTCTGATAAAAAAAAGGATGACTTAAATGAAGTCAGCTCATTTAATTTTATGATTTTTTATCAAATATTAATAATTAAAACTTAAAAGTATAAGAAGTTTGCATCCGCATCTATTGGCTCCACAATTAAAGATAGATCAACATTTCAAATTTTGTAAATTAAAATTTTCAAATATACAAAAAGAATTGCGGTAAGTAGTTAAAAGGTGCTTTTAAATTTCATTGATAAGAAGTATGAGTAACTTTTAAAACTTGCAACCTCATTTAAATTTAGGACAATAATAATTGTTTTATGGGTCTTTTCTTCAGGCTGAAGGAATGGCTTGAAATGGTGAAAGAAAAAGCTAAATAGTAGAAAACTTATAAGAAGAAGATAGGATTTTATTTGATTAATAATCAAATTGCAAAAAAATCACTTCGACTGGGAGGAAAAGGTTCCTTTTAAATTATCATATAACACATTGATGGTGTGCTAATTCATACAATATCGGTCTCACGGATTTGGAATATTAATTTTTATTTTTCTCGTACGGGTCTTTCAAAAAAATATGCCTGTAATATTATGGTATGGCTGGTCCTAAGTATTTTTAGTGAAGGTCACACAATAATTATTTGATTACAAAGCTTCTGATAAAAATTAGCTACAACAGACGATGATTGGTTATAAATGTCAAATAAAAATGTTTGGAAGACTATAAGTCTATAATTCAATCCAACTCGAGGTGTGTCAATTTTATGATCTTTTAGCCATATATTAAAGATTTATGAGTTTACAAATCTCATACCGGCGTACATTAGCTAGCTTCACCAGTGGTTTAAATTAGTTTAACCTTCAAATTATTAGTTTCTGAATTTTATAACAGAAAAAATGGTTGTACTTACTTTTAAATTTACGACCAAACTGCTTCAAAATACGGTTGGTTTTATGCGCGTTATCTCATGGTTGAAGCAACGGCTTAAAATGGTCAAAGGAAAAAATAAAACTTAAAACATTTCTTAAAATCTAATATCAACACAAAATGTTTCTGTTTCTTAAATGGTAAGTAATAATAACTTATTCTAACTTTGGCGAGGCATAATTCACATAGTAATGTCTATATTTAATTAAATTTTAACCCGAAGCGGCGAGACCAGCTGTCAGCACTCTGGATGCTCCTAGCTTAAGCATAGCTCCGATCATCTCCAGTCCCACAAAAACGTACTAGGCCATTCCAACAACAAACTTGTGCTTGAGAGATCTCACTGCATCATAAATTCTAGCTCTGTTTGGATGTATAGGAATAAGAGGTTATTTTTAATTCCTTTCAAAATAAATTCCAGTTTAAATGTATATTTCGATCCGACCTTCGAATTGTCGCAATTTATGTTTCAACAATATTAAAATCTAATAACCTTTAGGAAACAATATATTAGATTAGGAATTCTAAATAATATATCAGCATAGAAATAATTTAGTTAAGTTAAACAAATTCTAGTTTATTTATGCTAGACGGAAGATTATTTTATTGTTAAAAAGCTATAACGAATTAAAGTTTTTTCCTTTTGTTTTCTGTTGATGTCAATAAAATTAGTTACAATGGACATTTTTTTTACAATCTTATTCCTTTTTTCAGTTTTCACAACATTTTTTTTTTATGGTAAAACTGTCTCTTCAAAATGTGAATTTAATATTGTTAAACATAAAAATTGGTCCGATCGTGTGGCAGCCACATCTTGAAAACGGGATACGTCCAGTTCGGACTCTACAACTGAAAAATTTAATTTAGTAAAAAATATCTAGCTCCTTCGCCTTATCGCGATTCGCCATCACCACACGCCCCGAACCCACCATTTGCTACATCTCCTAGTCCCAATCTAATAGACCAAAATTCACTGAATGGTGGGACCCGATTCATCGTTTTACTGAAAGAGTGAACACCGAGCTCGGCCAAACAAATAGTAAATTCCCAAATCCACTCCCGTCTATTCGCCACGAGCCTTCCACACGCACTACCTCACAACAAATCTGAGCGCTACACGTGGCACCTATCCTCACCGTCCAAAGTCCCTATATTATCTCCTCCCTCATCACTCAATCTTGCATCCTTCTCCTCACAATCTAGAAACAAACCAAGGTCGAACCAAACCAGCTCAAAACCATGCTCCTAAAGGCAGTTTCCTCTCTCTCTATCCTTCCCCTTTCCGACTCGGCGGCTGTCGGATCAGCCAAGGCAGCGCCGATCCAGTCGGTGTGGATGCCGCGTGGCAGGAAGGGACTCGTCGGAGGTGGCGCCGTGGTGGCTCAGGCGGCGTCTGACAAGGGCAAGATGATAACTGGCGTGATCTTCGAGCCGTTTGAGGAGGTCAAGAGCACTCTCGCGCTCGTGCCGCAGGAGATCGACCGATCGCTCGCCAGACACAAGTACTTGGACGAGTGTGAGGCAGCTATCAATGAACAGATTAAGTATGGTTTTCTTTCTCCCTTTTGTTTATTTCTTTAAATTCTTGAATTTTGAGCGCTTTTCTTGCTCTTGTTCTCTTCGTGAAGGGTTTAGATTTCTGGATCCCCACCCTGTTTTAATTTGTTGTAGTTGATGATGGAATGGTTTCGAAGATCTAGAAGTATGTGATATTGTTTTTCACTGCTAATTAATGTTACATGTTGAAGGATTTAGATTTATTCTGAGGAAATATGTTATTTGCAAACAGAAATACTGTTCTGTGCTGATTCTGTTTACAATTGTTGTAAAGTTCTGTTCCTTTTTGAGAAAATTTCGCAAACACCCCTGCCTTTTTGTTATTTGAGTAGTGTAGGGTCTCTATTTATAGCTGCAGGCTAGTTAAGTTTCATTGTGAATAAATCCACATTTTATTTAACTATATATAGTTTGAATTTTGTGAGAAAGTAGGTTCATGTACAAAAACGGATAAAAGGGCTTTCCAAACAAAATAATAATAATAATTATTATTATTGTCGAGAAAGCAAACAATAGTTTGTGTTTTAAAAAGAGGATTTTTATTAATCTTATTATCTATTTTACAAAGATGTACAAAGCTCTGTTTATATACGAGCTCTACTAACGGTAAAAAAACATATAACGGTCACTTTACCGTTTGGACTCTCTAACGGTCAAATTTCTAAAAAGAATATTTATAAAATAATAAAGCTAGTAAACCCCTTAATTAATTTTATTCTTCAACACTCCCCCTCAAGCTAGGTTTGTAGATATCATACAATCCTAGCTTGCAAGAGATATTCTCGAAACTCTTCATGCTTAGTCCCTTCGTGAAAATATCCGCCAATTGATCTTTACTCTTGACATATGGAGTTTCGATCTCCTTAGCTTGGACCTTTTCTCTAATAAAGTGGCAATCCACTTCTATGTGTTTGGTTCGTTCGTGAAAGACGGGATTCGCCGCAATATGTCGTGCCGCTTGATTGTCACAAAACATCTTCATTGGTTCTTCATGAGTGATCTTTAAGTCGGCTAATAATTGCTTGACCCACGTCAACTCACTTGCGGTAGATGCCATGGCTCGATACTCCGCTTCCGCGCTTGATCGTGCCACTACATTTTGTTTCTTGCTTTTCCATGTGACTATATTACCGCCTACAAATGTGCAAAAACCGGTTGTCGATTTTCTATCGAAACTTCCGGCCCAATCTGCATCGGAATAGCCACATATAGCATTAGTACCATTTTTTCTCATCCAAATTCCCTTTCCGGGAGAACCTTTTAGATACCTTAATATTCTATTAATGGCATCTAAATGAGGTGTTCTTGGTGCATGCATGAATTTACTAATTTGGCTTACGGCAAAAGATAGATCCGGTCTTGTCACGGTTAGGTAAATTAATTTACCAACAAGTCTTTGGAAATGGCTTATGTCCTTTAATGGTTCACCTTTTTCATTATCGAGTTTTTCATTTGCATCTATTGGAGTTTTGGCCGGCTTACATCCTAATTTACCGGTTTCTTTAAGCAAATCAAGAATATATTTTCTTTGAGATATAAATAGCCCTTTTGATGAGTGGGCTATCTCTATTCCAAGAAAATATTTTAATTTGCCTAAATCTTTAATATCAAATTTTTGTTTTAGGCTCTTTTTTATATTGTCAATTTCCATAAGATTATTTCCGGTTATGATTATGTCATCGACATAAACTAAGATCGCGGTGGTACCATTGGTATTATGCCTAACAAACAATGATGTATCGGCTCCACTTTTTTTAAAACCACAAGATAATAAAAAATGAGAAAGTTTGCCATACCATGCCCTTGGAGATTGCTTTAATCCATAAATGGATTTTTTTAACCTACACACAAGATTAGAAATATTCTCTTTTTTGTGGCCGGGAGGTAATGACATGTATATTTCTTCCTCAAGATTTCCTTGAAGGAATGCATTTTTAACATCCATTTGATGCAAAGTCCAATTATTATTTACCGCTATGGAAAAAAGTATCCTAACGGTATTCATTTTGGCCACCGGTGCAAAGGTTTCATGGTAATCTATACCATATGTTTGGGTATACCCTTTGGCCACCAATCTAGCTTTGTACCGTTCTATGGTACCGTCACTATGGTATTTAATTTTGTACACCCACTTACAACCGACCGGTTTTTTCTTTTTTGGTAATTCACAAAGTATCCAAGTTTGATTTTTTTCTAAGGCATGAAGTTCTTCTTCCATTGCCTTACACCATTTTGGATCATTTTTTGCTACTTCATAATTGGTTGGTTCCTCAATTTTGGACAAAGAATTTAAGAAAGCATAATATTCTTGAGATACATTATCATAAGAAATGTAATCTTGAATTGGATATTGTACCGAATAAGTGACAAAATCCCTTAATCTTGTGGAAGGTTGAGGTTGTCGACTTGATCTTCTCAATGGCATCTCTTGCTCTTGATTTTCGTCATTGTCCTCAATGTGTTCTCCTTGTTCAATTTCTTCAATTTCTTCATTTTGACTTTCTTCATTTTGTAGACTTTCTTGTTGTGATTCTTCACCTACAACATTTCTTGATTCTCTTTGAAACTCACTTGTTTCGATGTTAGTAACACAAGGATATATAAAATCATTTGTAAAAATTTTTTTAACATCTTTCTCATAAAAAGGTTCATTTTCAAAAAAACTAACATCTCTTGAAATATAAAGTTTTTTATTTTTAGGGTCATAACACTTGTATCCCTTTTTTTCGGAAGAATAACCTACAAAAATAGTTTTTATTGAAATAAAATCAAGTTTGTCAATTCTTTGATTGTGTACAAAACATTTGCAACCAAAAACTCTTAAATGACTAATATCTAATTTTCTTCCATAAAGAATTTCTAAAGGGCTTTTAAAATCCAAGATGACACTTGGCAACCTATTTATCAAATAAGTTGCGGTTAAAACGGCATCCGACCAAAAATTTTTTGGAACATTATTTTGAAATAAGAGTGACCTAGTAACCTCTAAAAGGTGACGATTTTTTCTTTCGGAAACACCATTTTGTTGAGGGGTATACACACAAGTAGTTTGGTGTAAAATACCTTTTTGTTTAAGAAAATTAGAAAATGTTTGATTAACATATTCGGTACCATTGTCCGTTCTCAAAATTTTAATTTTTTTCTCAAATTGATTTTCAACAAAATGCACAAAAGTTTGAAAATGCGAAAAAACCTCATTTTTAGTTTTCATCAAATACAACCAAGTTGTTTTTGAAAAATCATCAATAAAGATAACAAAATATCTATAATCATTATAAGAGGATATAGGAGCCGGACCCCAAACATCGGAATGAATAAGTTCAAAAAAATCATTACTTTTCGAATTAGAATTTGGAAAAGGAGGTCTAGTATGTTTTGAAAGTTGGCAAGTTTCACAATTGCTACAATCTAAATTTGAAAAATTTAAAAGTTTGTTTAAAACTCTATCAGAAGGATGCCCAACACGCTTGTGCCAAAGTTTACTCAAATCTTCATCTTTAGTAGTTTTGAAAATAAGTTTGTTGCTATTTAAAAAATAAAGACCATTTTCAAGAAAACCTTCACCAATTTTTTCTTTGGTGACTAAATCTTGGAAAATAACACTTTTTTCTTTAAAAATTATTTCGCAATTCAAATCTTTTGAAAGTTTACTAATTGACAACAAATTAACCAAACAACCTTCAACATAAAATACATCTTGCAAATATTTTTTAGACAAAATACTAATCATACCCCATCCTTTAATTTTAATTTTCTCATTATTAGCCACGGTAAAATATTGGTCACCACTAATTGGACGGTAATTTTTTAACAAATTCTTATTGCCGGTCATATGATCCGTTGCACCGGAATCTAAAATCCATCTATCACAATTGTCATATTGTTTGGTAAGATTAACCATTTTTAGCCCTAAATTGGTGCATTTAAAGGAATTGTTACCAAATTTCTGGTCTCCAATTATAATTTGGTTTCGGTCATTATTCCAAACAAACTTTGCATCATTGGGCTTATCCAAACAATTGTGACTACCATCGTTAATGGGCTTGTCACCATTAACCGAATTGGAAATGAAATAATTAGATTCATGGGTTTTACCAAGCCCATTAGAAAATATTAAAGAATTTTGACCTTTACAATCCAAAAGAGAGGTCAGTAGAGAAATTTGTGCTTCAATCTGATCGAGTCGGTTCTTCGTCGAATAGGTTGAACCAGCTTCTTCCGATCCAGTCGAAGCACCATTCCTCTTCTTCGTTTCTTTTCGTCTCTCGTTCGAGTCGAAGAGTCGAGTTGCTCGCTCTCCCTTGCTCAAATTGCCTCGCTCGTGAACTCTGCCTTGCCTCTCCCTGACTGGCCGAAGGTGTGGGTGGAGGACACAGCAATTCCCCTTTTCGTGCCCGCTTTTATTGCAATGGCTGCACCAGTTAGGGACGCTGGACACTTCTAGCATCTCCCCCTTTCTCCAGTCATCACTAGGGTTTGCAAGTTCATCAGTCAGAACTTGATAATGGCAGTCACTATCTTGAGATTTCTCAATCATGACCTGATTTGAACTTGAATCAAGGTAATCAGTTTTGGATTTGTGCTTGATTTGAGATTTTTCCCGCTGCTCTAACGATTTTTCCGCTGAGCATCTTTTTGGGTATAATTGAGTTGATTTTTCTGTTTTCTCGTTGGTTTTAGAATTGGGAAGAAGGCCCACTTGTGCCCATGAGCGATTTCGTTTCTCTTTGACTGGGACAGTGGTCGATTTCGAAGAGGGAGCGACACCAGTCAATGGTGTGGGCAACCTTTTTCGATTTTGTGTCATCTCTTAAACAGATTTTCTGGTCGCCTTATTGCAGTTGCGGAAGCTTAATCGGTATGCTCTGATACCATGTCGAGAAAGCAAACAATAGTTTGTGTTTTAAAAAGAGGATTTTTATTAATCTTATTATCTATTTTACAAAGATGTACAAAGCTCTGTTTATATACGAGCTCTACTAACGGTAAAAAAACATATAACGGTCACTTTACCGTTTGGACTCTCTAACGGTCAAATTTCTAAAAAGAATATTTATAAAATAATAAAGCTAGTAAACCCCTTAATTAATTTTATTCTTCAACAATTATGAAAAATAAAAATGAGAAACAAAAATTATTTGTCAAATTGTCATCAACCTCCATGGCCAGTTCTCCGTAACTAAAGATGTATTGATCAAAGACATAAACCAAAAAGTTACTTTTTATTTCACACCCTTCTATTTGGAGAAATTTCTTCTGTCGTACTATTTTTTTCCACTATAACGACCTATATTTTGTTGTGGATGTTTTGCAGTGTGGAGTACAACGTTTCATATGTGTATCATGCAATGTTTGCATACTTCGACCGGGACAATGTTGCGCTTAAGGGTCTTGCAAAGTAAGAAATTATCATACTCTGACAATGCATCTTTCTCCTTTTCTTGATGGTGTAAATTTGTCCTGAGATATATATTTTAATCTGACATTGTGTAGGTTCTTCAAGGAATCAAGCGACGAAGAGAGAGAGCATGCTGAGAAACTTATGAAGTACCAGGTGAGTAACGAGTAAAAGTCAATTTGATGCTTTTTTGGGATTTTGGAAAGCACCTTATGTCATAATTAATTTCACTTGGATCTTGTTGTTTAAACCCTTTCAATGTCCCATATACAATGTTGGAGTGTTGTTTATTTAAGCACATTTATAATTTTTTTTTTCTGTTTTGTTTTGTAGAATCAACGCGGTGGTCGCGTTAAGCTAAATTCCATTGTAATGCCATTAACTGAATTTGATCATGCTGAGAAAGGAGATGCTTTATATGGTTAGTATATCTAGAGTTTTATATTTTGTAACATATATATGTAATGTCCTTCATGTCTTAATTAATTGGAAGGAAAAATTATGCATATTTAGATCTGACAATAAGATGACCAATAGATATTAAAGGAAATATTGTTGTGCTACTATTGGGCAAAGTGTATTGGGCATGTATTACAGTATTAGGTAATCATCTATCATTTTTGTAATATATTAATAAGTAACATCAACATCTAACACTAATCAATCAGTGGCCACAGTTGTCAAAATTATACTTTCAGTCCAAAGAAAGAGGTGTCTGCCACTAAGCCACACAACTAGCAAACAAAAGTTTTTTAGTTTTATACATGTTGCAGCGTTTATATTATTTTACCCACATATACATGTGGCAAAGCCTTATTGTTTTTTGTCTTCAAACTGGGTTCAATTCCTCCAGTTTGAACTTAGATGTAGAAAGTTGTATACCTTGTGAATATAACATGGTTGAAAAATATTTCTTAATGCAGGATTAGGTAGTAAAGTCGTTTTGAGTGTTATAAGTCTGATGTAAGTAGAATCTTGTTGGTATTACATTAGTTGTGGTGGGAAAACTTTTGTAACGGGTCAATTATCATTGGGTCCAAATGCAATGTTACCTAGTGAAAAGCATTTTATAATGAGTTAATGACTTGTTGGCATAAGACTAACATTGATTGGGAACACAGCACATTTACTATTAGAGAAATGCTAGAGTACAATGATAATTAAATTAGTTATTATTATATATATCTTAAATAAACTGATTGGAACCAACTGGACTTTTTCCTCCATGATATGTGGGACACTCTTGTTGGGTAGTGGATGAGTCACACACTTGACTAGTTGCGATTGTTTATTTCATTATTATATAATAAGTACAATTGGCTAATTAACTAATAGTTGCCTTTAGTCGCCCGAAACAATACTAATTTTCAGTATTACTTATTTCTGATGTGACGTGGAGGCATCTGAATGATAACCTCGGTTAAATAGAATGTGGTCCAATTCTGTGAGCCATTTTAAATGCAGACATATTAAAAATGATGGAAGATATTTATAATCTCCCAAATTGTTGTAAAAAGTTATATGTATAAAATGTTTGTGCATATACTATTACCTAGAAAGTTGACTTTTTATTCATGGTAGTGGGAGAAATCTTAAAAAGAAAAAGCAAAGAATGCTTTTCCTTGCAAGTTGGTACTTCCCAGCTAGAGCTTAATTTTACTTATTTTCTCTTTGTTGTATAGCAATGGAGTTGGCTTTAGCCCTTGAGAAGCTGGTCAATGAAAAGCTTCTTGCTTTACACAGTGTAAGTGACAATACATTCCCACTCATTTTTGCTAATTCATTTAAGTGAAAACATTTTTTTTTAAAGATAATACATGTAAAGCCTTATGTAGAACCTGGTTCTTACAAAAAAAAAGATAAATAAATAAATACTTGTAACAATATTATTGTCATCCTTTTTGCTCTTGTGGGCATAAATTAGAGCTACATTTGATTCAATATTTCACCCAAAATTACTAATTCATGGTATATATATGATTCGAACAGGTTGCAGGCAACGCCAATGATCCACAGATGAGTGATTTCATTGAGAGTGAATTCCTCCAAGAACAAGTAAGAATTATTTGCCATATAATTTTCATGATAGAACTCAGAAATATAGTTGTTCCATTATATTAGTACCCTTGTGCATCTGTTAGGTGGAAGCTATCAAGAAAATTTCAGAATATGTTGCTCAACTGAGGAGAGTTGGAAAAGGACATGGTTAGTCATTTCAAAGCTAAATATTACTTTCAATATTCACTTTCTGATTTAATTAGTTCAGATTCTTTAATACTTTTGTGTGTATCTGTTTGGTGCAGGGGTATGGCACTTCGACCAGGCACTTCTCAATGACGGTGCTTGAGAGGAGACTTGCATAACTTTGGGAAAGAGTTGGATTGAAGCAGTGTTGAGTTAGCTTTCGGTTAGGAGTTTTATTATGTCTTAGGAGATATTGGTAGTTTTATGTTTGTTTTCTGCCTATTATGAACTTTTAGGAGTGTTGTATCGGTTCGAAGTTGGCGTTTCTTTTAGCATGTGGTTGGTTTTTTACGCGCTATGGAATTACAATGTTGGAAATATACAAACTGTCTTTTAAGTCAATTTGTTTGCATGTTATTCCAAGTGTTGACTTACATTCGCACAACTGAAGGCTCTGAAAATTAATCTTTAAACAAATCCAACGAAATGTTAAAGCGAAAAGTTGCATATCTTAGTAGCCGTTTGGATGTGTCCGGAATTTGTAAGAATAGCAATTTCTAGGCATAAATTTATTATAAACAATCCAAACTCTTCACAAAGTTACACACTTTCCAATAAATTTATATCTAGGAATAGAAAATTCTCCAAATTCATAAACGATCCAAACGTCCCCTTACAGAAGTCGCCTTTCCCGTAGTCCTTGCACATTCTTCTTAGAATTCTCTCTGTTGTTATAGGACAAGTTGATAGTAGGCTTTCGAAATAAAATACTAGTAACTAGCAAGTACATAATGAGAAGAAAATTTTCTTGTAAACGTTTAGAAATGAAATACGCAGTCAACTTAATAAATTGTGTAACTATATTTCTCTAAAATACCATTATAATGCATCTATATTTTACTAATTTTTACTATTATAGTCACCATAAGAAAATAAAAGGCCAAAAAAAAAATACAGTTTTAACTAATATTACTCTATACCAATGAACACCGCTATAGCAATACTTTTAGTTTCGCACCATAACGGTCTACCATGTCGTACCGCTATAGTGGGACTATTTGCGGTTCATAGCGCCGTTATTTAAATCATGAGTACAAAAAATAGATGTTTCTTAAAAAATGGATCAGTGTTGTTTTCAATTTTCCTATTATTATTATCCAAAAACCTTTTCAACCTTAGGTCGCTAGACATCATCCGTAACTAATTATCATTAAACAAAATTCATACAATTTTTTGGTACATAAAGGAAAAAAAATGAACTGCACCTACAAGAGAAAAGAAAAGAAAATCTACGTGTGAAGTCACCTCTCGTCAGGGAATGACTCAAACTAGAGAAAATCTGCCGCTTTTACCTACAAATTGGACAAAATCACAATCTAATGCGAAATTCCAAAGTCATATATCAGTATATTTTGCACTTCATTGGCTTCAAAACATTCCCTACTTTTTTTCCACAGAAAGGACTCACTTAGAGGTACTTCTTAACAAGAACTATATTTGACGTTTTACATGAGAAATTATTTATTTTGTAGTGGTATACACTATAAGCGATACTATGGACTTAAACTTCCCTAACCGTATTGTCTGAAACAGTTCATATTTTTATTACTTGGATTTGGTGAATATTTTATAGATCAAAACTTGCCTTCGAAGTTTTTAAGCCATCATTTACTCCAAACGTGGGCCGTAGATGTAGGGGTCATCTTCTGGCTTGCGTCTCGCCTTATCAAGCATTTTCTTGCGTCTTTCTATTCTTGATGGGTATTGCCTTTTCAAATCGTGCAGCACCATGTTAAAACCAGGAATTCCATACACAAACCGCTTCCCCAACATATTCATGCCCATCTGAAGAACTTTCAACATCCTCTGCATGTATAAAAGATAAGTTATGCCGAATAAATACATTGAAGCAATAAGTGGAATAAACTACATGAATACATCTGTGCCTAACATACAGTACCAACACCCAATGTCCTTACCCTTGACCACACATGCACAGACACAGAAACCACACAATATCTCATTGATGTGCCTTGTTTGACTACTTCGTCTGTATATATCATTCCAAAATTTAATATTTTACATTGAGACTGACATCAAATTCTGGTATACACACTAGGCACCCTTAGTAAAGTTTTTTCTAACAGAACCTAGGAGGATAAAATTGGAATGACCTGTGGCAAAATCATTATAATCTGTGATATATAAGCAATTAGATAATTTGCAAGGACCACTTTGGCCCTGATCAACGATAAATGTAGCACAAATCGAATTAGCTCACATTAATCAATAAGTGAACATTACCATGAGATCTTTATTAAAATGATGAATATAAGGGGGACGGGTAGTGAAAGAGCTGAGTGGGGGTCGGTACCACTTCCCTTGAAATACCAGATCATCCATTAATTGCTCAAAATGCAGTATTTGCCATGGCCTCAGTTCAAGGTCAGGAAATGCTTCTTGTAGAGCCTCTCTAACAAAAATAGAATGCACAAAGAACACCAACATTATTAAATGTTCCAATTTTAAATGATACATATCTAAAAGGGAGAAATTTGCCTAAAAAGTCTCTATATTTATGTAAATTTTTGCCAAAGAACCATGGTTCATTGCTGCAGATGTAGAATTCAAAATAAAATCTGTCGATTTCACCATAAGCACTTGCATTGAAATATAGCTACTACAAATTTGCAAAATACCAGATTATATAAAACAATGGGTACCTGACTTCTTTGGGGATCCATCGGTTCGGCATATGGTCTTTCTCCAAAGTTTTGGTGAGCTCAGACCCACTAGCCCAAAGGAAGTGGATGTGGCTTGGGGATCGGATGCCAGGCCAGACACCTCCATTTGCCTCTAATACTGCCATATCACGCCTCCTACTCTCTATAGCCTCCTCTTGGAGCTCTTTGTAGGTTTTTTCCTCAGTCCCCTTTAAAGGAGAGAAAGGATTCATTCCTCTTTGTAACTTATGAATAAAAGCTGTTGCCGCTGCACCCAGTCTCACTGAAATTAGTTAGTAGCACATAGTTGGTGTCAGTGATGGTTTAAACTAGAATGAAATAAGTCCCAGGTATGTAAATTACTGGCATAATGCAGAACAGTACAAGACTACAAGCCATTGATTTTTACGAATGCCGGCACAAGTTCATACAGCCTTTAACAGTATTCAATCTGAAACTGGGCAGATAAAAGTTCATTAGCATTAAATAAATCTCTCGAACACCTGTAAATAGTACACCTACCATCCTTTGCTGACAGAGTTAACATTTCAAAATAATAAAACCAAACTCCTGGATTAACTCAAGTTCACGAGCAAGTGATACTCATATCAGGTTTCACATACATCACCTGCACCAGTATCAGGGAAATATCTACTACAAACCTTCCCAGGTTGCGATAGCCTTTTCCATGCCATAGATCATGCCAATGGGAGCCCACTCATCCATGTCCTCACCCCAAATGAAAGTGTTAGTGTCAATTATACCACCAGCCCATGCAGTTTTCAGGGTTATCAACTCTAGAGGGCCCCGTGTCCGGCCCAGTCTGTCTTTGTAGAACCAGCCTCCACTTCTCATAATAACTGCAAGGGAACAAAAAAAAAAAGGGAAAATGGAAGATTTTAAATATTACAGGCAAGGAAATTGGTATAATTTTCGCTTTATTTTTGTTAATTCTATTTCTCATGTTTGGTTGGGTCAAGTTACCTCTAAAACCAGAAAAAGAAAATGTGAAGTTATTAAACTGAAAAGGTTAGCACTACCATGTACCAACCATTATTTGGAATTATTGTCCACAATTGCAACTGTCAGGGAAAAAAATATCAATCCCCAATTCTTCCCCTCCCTCCAATAATACACACAATATAATTACCATCCATATGCACAAACCAAATACATCATTACACATCTTACATTCATAGGGAATTTTTGCATGTTGGACCCAATGATTTACCATACTTGTAGATTTACCTAATATCTCTCAAATCTAAAAGGCTATAATTAATTTGTTGTCTCATACAAGAAAATAATCACCAAAAAGAGAGTTCACTGAAGAGGTCTAGATTTCCCCCCTTTTTATTTTATTTTTGCTCAATGCCACCAATCTGCTCTCAGTCAGTCCATCAAAAATCTGGACCAAATAAATGAATCCTGAATCTTATTTTTTTATTTACTTTTAGCTCAATTTGATCTGGAGTTAGTAAAGGTGACTTATAAACTCGGCGGCAAGGTCATTATTATTCAAAGCTATATTTTCTGTATCCTAAAGGTTAGGTGTTAATCGAAACATCTTGAACAAGTTTGGTGTCAGTAAATATGACAAATTTTGGAGCCGTAACACACAGTTGGAAAAATAGCACATCTTAATAAACATCTGAACTAAACATTAAAAAAGTAGTAACACTATTATGACAAAAACAAATCAGTTAACATACAGTCATAGTAGCGCCTCTCAAGCTGCTTGCATCCAATAGCCTGAGTGACATCTATTGGCCGGCCTGAGGGGTATGGCCTCTGCTTGAAACCCCAGAGCCCGAAAAGGAACTGCCTCATAAAATCCCAAAACCTGATGTCAGATAGCGCTTTTGTCTTCAGTGACTTTCTGGGCATTGGCCTACCATCCGGACCTGGTACATAAGGCAGCGAATCCCACAGCTTCTTATCCTCCCTCCTGTGTTAATGGCAGTTCTATTAGCTGCTGAATATTAATCAGGAATGCATTAACCCAAAACTTCAATCATCACACAAAAACAAAATCCTCTGGGATTTGTACCTATACGGCCGATTATTCTCTCTCAGTTCCCTCCTATTAATTTCATCAGTTATCTGTTCAGCTCGGCGCACGAACTGTACCACTGGATTATCATCAAACCCCTTCCAAAATTCTCTATTCTCTTCGACCTCGTCGTCCCCCGGGTTCTCCTTCCTCTCCAGAAACGGATCATCCGCTAAGGCCTCGTCGACTTGCGGGAACTGCCGGAAGTCGGGTCGGGTATCCGATTCCTCGAGAAACTGGTCCAACTTTAGGGAGAGCTTGTTGGAGTTGGGATTTTTCATTTTGGAAGGGTTTTGGGGGAAATGCGCGTTGTGGGTGGAGGAAATGAAGGCGAGGCAGGGAGATTTGTGGGGATGTTTTGGGAAGAAATTGCCATCGCCAAACCAATTGAAGTTGAAGTTGAGAGAAGCCATGTAAGGGAGAGAGGTTTGTGACTTGTGAGAGAGTGAGAGCTCGCCTGAGAGGGGTTTTAGACTGAGATGAGGTTAGTGTTTCCCTTCTACTTTCTACTTTCTACTTTCTACTTTCTACTTCGGGTGTGAATCCGATGAGAAATTCACATCCTCTGCCGCGCGCTGCTGGCCGCACTTTTTATCTCAACCGTCTGATCTAATCTGAATGACCCCTAGAAAATATCGGATTAATAGGCTCGAAAAAACTGAACCGTCCAGATCAGATCTGACGACTCGTATGAAAAATGCGGCTGTATCGCGCGGCAGAGGATACGGATCCATCCGATAAGGGGAGTCGGATCCTCTGATCGTTTTTTACAAACGACCACCGGTCGTTTTTCGATCTGGACCGTCCGATTTAATCTCAACGGTTAACATTTTTTCGGACCTATCAATCGTGATACTAGCACGGGACATCCATAGCCATTAAGATTAAATCAGACGGCTCAGATCTAAAAACGACCAGAGGATTTCTCTGGTCGGCAGACCAGAGGATCTGGTTCCTCCGACGAGGAGTGCTATGTTATGTGGGATGTGGGCCCGATAAGTTGAACTCGTGGTATCGAAAAATTTAAAAATAATAATAAATTAATATAATATATTAAAAATAATATCAATATAATAAGATTTTTTTAAATAGTATCACGAGATCGGAATTCCAGATTCCGAACGCAAGATCGGATTCCTGAATTCCGATCTTAGCTAAGATCGGATTCTGGAATTCCTAACAGGGCTGTAACTGGATTTTTATCGTTTTTAATGATTTTATTATACTTCTATATTATTATAAATATTAATTTAATATTTAAAATTTTTGATATTAAGTTAATATATTATAAATATTAGTTTGGCCAGAACTGGATTTTTGACATTTTGAATAATTTTAATATAATATAATTCTATATTATGAATAATATTTTAATATTAAAAGTTTTGATATTAATTTAATATGGATGGTTTTATTTTTTATTTATTTTTCAATTATGTTAAATGTTGTTGTTCTTACTTTACGTTAATAAATACTTAATACTTTATGTAAAAATTTATTTATGGCAATAATTATAATATTAACTTATAATTAAATATTAAATTTATTTAATTTAATTCATAATATAAAAATACACACCATTAGAAGAAGAATTAAATTTTATAACCATAATATAAATTAGCACACTAAAATAAAAAAAAGAAAAATACATAAAAACCATAATATAAATTAGCACACTAAAATAAACAAAAAGAAAAAAGTACATAAAAAAACCATAATATAAATTAGCACACTGAACTTAGTTTGCTACTTAAAAACAAAGTAATAAATACTTAGAGATCTTGATCATCTACATGTTGTAGAATTTTATCCCACCATGGTTGATCTTCTTCCGCATTCATTTCATGTTGATTACTGGCACCATGGTTGTCGGCGAATTGAGCGGCCTCGTTCCAGAAAGCGGCATCAGGTTGTTCATTACTGGCACCGTGGTTTTCAGCGAATTGAGCGGCTTCGTTCCAGAAAGTTACCTCGGCTTCTTGTTGCTCAATCTCAGCCATTCTAGCTTCTTGTTGCCTCATCTTTCGTTAGTGGGAACACCACAGGTCCATCGTTGCTCAATCTCAGCCATTCCACTGCTATGAAGACGAAGAGAACTGGCCTCGCTACGATGGACCTGTGGTGTTCCCTGATAAGAATATGATTAATCGGGGGCGGCAAAAGAAGGATCGTGATTGGATGTGGATGGATGCAATGCGAAATAATAAAAATAAAAAAGAAGAACCACAGAGAACAATAACCCACAACCACCTATCACTTTGGAGGAACTTTAATCTGGTCGTCGTGCCAACACGCATAGACGAACAAGTACAAGGAATAGACCACCGCCTTCAACAGGTAACCGAGGTGAAACTTCTTTTTCCAGCGAGCCAGTTCAAACTAGCCGAAATTCTATTAGCGTAGATCCACGAACTCAAAACCGTATTAGTCTTGGTATAGGAGGAAATGAATCACGCCGAAATTTCATTAGCGTAGATCCACGCTCAGCTTCTGCCAGATATGTCACAAGTCAGGGGACATCAATTACAAGGAACATTCAAGGAGCATCAAGTAGCAGAGCACAAACCGGAATACGTGGTGGAATTTTACGTCTTGGCGCAAGAATAACTAATTTTGCAAGAGGAGGAAGAAAATAAGTGTAATATTTGTGGTGATAATGTAATATTTAGTTGAATTGTACTTTTATGTGATGTGAAAAATAAGTGTAATATTCGTAGTGTGATTATCTTTTCGAATCCAGGGCTGTTTTTTCAATTCTAAGTGTGATTATCTTGGTCATTTGTCATTTGTGTTGTGATCAAATGATACGTTCGAAAATTTTGAAATTTAAGTATAGGAAAATAGGTCCGCCAATAAACAGCTCAGTATTTTTCTGAGAATTTTTCAAGGCGTCTTTGATACTTTTCTAGCGCCAAACTTTTTGAATCCAAAGCTGTTTTTTCAGTTCAGTTCAAAGTGTGATTATCTTAGTCATTTGTCATTTTTGTTGTGATCAAATGATTTGTCCAAAAATTTTGAAATTTAATTATACAAAAATAGGTTCGCCAATAAACAGCTTAGTATTTTTCTGAGAATTTTTCAAAGCTTCCTTAATGGTTTTCTAACGCTAAACTTATCGAGTAGCAGAACTAGCTCGTACTTAGGTGTTTCGTACTGGTTGTGATTGGTCCTAATAAGTTTATAGTTATTATAAAAGATAAAAGACATACATAACTATGTCATACATAAATAAATAAAATATAGAAGTCATACATATCATCACCATAAAATATAGAAGTCATACATAAATATAAAGTACAAATAAATCCTAAATATGTCCAGTACGTGGGATCCACCTCCCCTCACTAGGGGACCAAATACACGGAGGACCTGGCGGCTGACGGGGTCTCGTCCGCGAGCAAGTCCGGCAGGTGGTGGACGAGGAGCCATGTGAGGAGTGGGATGACGAGGCGGTGTACTAGAAGAAGAGACTCCGCCATATGTCTGACCAAATGGACCATAGCTTTGACCAAATGGAGATGGCTGAACTGGAGGTGTGTACGGCTCGTCCAAATATACTCCAATGGACGATAAATAAGTGTCAGCCGGACTCAAGATAGGCTCGTCCTGAGAATATGGTGGTGGTCTAGGTGGATATTGTGTCTGGTATGAAGGATACTGTGTGGTATGGTGGGTACTGCGTCTGGTACTCATAATGGGTAGGTAGGTCTGGATATGGGCCAGGGGGTGGGCCAGGTGGTGTCGGTAACTCGTCACTGGATGGCTCTGTGACTGCATGGATGGGTGGCTGTGTAGATGGGTGGATGGGTGGCTGTGTGGATGGCTGACTGTCTGTCCGTCTGCTCCGCACAATAGGCTGGTTGAGTCTCGACTGATCAAAATATGTGTCCCAGTCGTGTAAAGTATACCAGAAGGCTGTTACATATAATGATATTACAAATATCTATCGATCCTATCTGCGTCCTCTGACCCAGGCCCCTCTGCCCACATATCACGTAGTTTCCCAAACTATACTGCGTGACATTTCCTGCATTACAGAAACATTACACATATATAAGTATATATATATATATATATTGCAGCATATCTCAAAATTATAATTAAAATTTAAAACGTTTCTTACCTCCCAGCACGTCGATCCGTCGCCCTCTCTCTGAAGCAATCTAGAACGTCCTCCATAGGAGTGTCCTGATATCGTCATTATTTGTTGGTATTTGGATCGTACTTGGCACTCAAATAACACTCATACCATTGAATTATTCAATAAATTGCTATGATTTCCAAGGAATTGGCTCTACCGTCGTTTCTTCTCTCATTTTACAGGACTTTGATGATTTTCTGGTGATATTTGAGCTATTTGAAGGTTTTCGACACTTGGCATACGCTAGACGACTCATTCCTAGCACTTGGAGGCATCACTCAAGCCACCGTGCGGACCAAATGACTCATGCTCAACCCTAATGGAAATTTAAGAGAAGCAATTGGACAAATAGAATCACCAGAATTGTAGAGCTCATCTTAAGCTTTCCAACGATTTTTGAATCGGCTCAATCGGAGTCCGGATGGAGGAATTATGGCCGAAATACTATCTCAATGCTGAAATTTCTAGCTCTCTGGTCAGATCGAACAGACCCCTGGTCGGACCGAACGGAAGCTTGTCCGACCCGAACAGAAGCCTGTCAGACCTAAACAGACCCCTGTTCGGACCGAACAGAAGGCCGAAATATCATATTTGGAAGTATTTTAACATGGAAATTTGTGATTTTGGTATATTTTCTTGCCTTGACGACCAGACAACCTCCCAAGCACCTGAAAATTGCTATATAACCTCCCCTAAGCCTAAGAAAAGGGAATCCAACCTTCCATACCACAAAATTCCACTTTCCATAGGCGTTTTTCTCTCTTCCACCATGGGAGATCATCAAAACTTGGTTCTTTGAAGCGACGGCAGCAAGAAGACGAGTTTGGTGACCATCTTGCAACACCTCACTGCCTTGGAGATCGAAGATGCAAGCATAAAGGAGTATTTGGTTATATTCTTCTATGTCTTTGTCGTTTGATTTCATGGGCTTGTATCTTGTTATTTCTATGCTATTTGTTGTGTGTTTTGATTCGATGTTAGGCTAAATTTATGTAGTCTTAGGGGTAAGGTAGTAACTTAGGTTTGGATGTTGTGATTTGACTTGATATGATATGATATGTTTTGTTGATTTATTTTGTTGAGAATTATGTTAATTGCTTGTTTGAATTGCATGTGATTTCCTAATCACCTTCTAGTTGTACGACCGCATCTAGTCAAGTCTAAGTTAGGATAAACAAGATTAGTTCAAATAAAAATATTTGGGATAAATCATAGATCCGAAATGGGAGATTAGTTGACACCAAAAGTGTAACTTTTAGACAAGTCCAAAAGACCTCTAGATATCCTTTTGAACTCCAACAAACAAGTTTAAGTTGATTGAATTCTATACCAAAAGTTGTGAACCAGTCGAGTTAATTAGATTAGATTGTGATTAAACCAGTTTATAGTCCAACAAGCGACAGCTGAGGTTTAGTAAATATAGGTTTAGCCAACAAACCCTAACGCACAACATAAAGTATCATAAAAGGTCAAAACCACACACTTATACCATTTGTTCAGACCGAACAGATTCCTGTACGGACCGAACAGAGTGGTATATGCTTGAAAAATACCAATCGATGCACGGAAGTGATAAGTTTTGTGTTCTAGAGTCCAAACCAAGGTGAAACCTGAACCCTAAGACGCTTTTTATATTTTTTTGAAAATCCAAAGACTTTACTTTGCTTATTTAGATTATTTTAATTGACAAAACAACAAAAAACATGTACTTTCTTGCACTTAGATTTATTTTAACTATTTCTCCATCAAAATAGTTTTGTCTAGCTTTTGTAAAAGGATAAGTCCGGTAATCAATTGTACCGTCCCTTGGGTTCGACCCTAAAACTGTACTTCAAAAGACTAGTGAGGTTAGCCCTAGGTTTATAAATTTATTTGATATCCTAGGTTCTAGGCCTTCATCATGTCCCGTGGCAATGCAAAGTCTGCTAGCTTCTGCACATCATCGTAATCAGTACGATCGGTCACCGGTCGTCCAGTCGTAGGCAAGCCAAAAATGAAGGCGACATCCTGCAAATGAAATTTTCATTTTTTTATTAAACAACAAAAATAAAACAATAAATAAATATGTACCAACAAAACTTGAAAAAAATAATATCTCAAGAGTAACGGTCATCTCGCCTACGCGGGGAAAGTGAAACGTGTGGGTCTCGGGCCTCCAGAACATGGCTAGACCCTGTATCATGGAACGATCCAATGGCATGTGACCTAACTCAACGAAATGAATAAGGCCCAATTTCACAAGACGCTGGTCCACCTCCTCGGTTCGTATCATTTTTGCCTTATGCACTTCGGGCGTCTACGCCTAAATAATTTAAAAAACAAATTATTTCATATATATACTATTAACTATACACATAAAAAAAATTAACTATATAAATAAAAAAAGTAATTATTTCCTCTATATACCCTAAACCCTAAACCCTAAACCCTAAATAATTTTAAAAACAAATTATTTCCTATATATACTATTAACTATATAAAAAAAATTAACTATATAAATAAAAAAAAGAATTAACTATATAAATAAAAAAGAATTAACTATATAACTTACTCGTACGCCTCGAAGCTCAGACTGACTTAGGTGCAGGAGCTGATCAGCAGGAGGAGGAACGGGGGGGGGGGGCAACATGGGGGGCAGATGAAGAAGCGCCAGGATCTCCTCCTGATGTAGATGCGCCAGGATCACTCTGAGGTCTCGTGGATCGACGTGGATCCTCTGGTCTTCTTCTCCGCGGTGGCATTTCGACTGTTACTGCAATTAAAATTTAATAAAGTAAAAAATCTACCAAAATTTCGGCAGCATCTCCCATGTACTGGGAGAGTTTTCCAAAAATTTCAACCCAACCCCGAACAATGAATCAATCATTCAATCATTCAATAATTGCATTTCACAAGCATTTCACAAGCATTTCATTGCATTTCACAAGCATTTCACAAGCAATCATTGCATTTCACAAGCATTTCACAAGTATCAATGAATCATTCATCCAATCATTGCATTTCACAAGCATTTCACAATTTTACAATCAATCAATCAATCTAGATGCAATTCGCAAGCATTTCTATTCAAACAATAATAAAATAAATATATAAAAAAGCTAACCTTGAGTAGAAACGGATTGACTCTCTTCTAAACAATTTTTCCTACATTTTTAATTAATACCATTTTTAAAATTTTTTTCATATTTAATTATCAAAATCTTAATTATTAAAAGCAAAAAAAGTTAAAAAAATAAATAAATTACATATAAATTTTCATATGTTTTTTTTCTTATTTTATCGTATTTCTAAAATAATTTTACAATTTATTATCTATGTTTCTAATTAATTAAGTAATGAATAAACAAAAAAAGGCAAAAAAATTCAATATAATTAATAAATTACATATAAATTTACATTTTATTTTTCCTGATTTTTTTAAGATTTTTTAAATATTTTTACAATATATTCTCTATTTTTTTAATTTAATTAACTAATTAATAAACTAATAAACTAAATAAATAAATAAATAAATAAATAAATAAATAAAACTTACCTCTGAAGAGCCGCGGTGTGAGAGCGAAGAGAGAAGGAGAGAACGGAACCCATATATATAAGCGAAACGCAAGATCGGAATTCAGGATTCCGATCTTAGCTAAGATCAGAATCCTGGATTCCAATCTTGCGTTCGGAATCTGGGATTCCGATCTTGCGTTTGGAATATGGGATTCCGATCTCGTGATACTATTTAAAAAAATCTTATTATATTGATATTAATTTTAATTGATTATATTATTTTAGTATTATTTTTTAATTTTTCGGCTCGGGGTAAAAATTCCCTTAATTTGTAACATTCGGAGCCCATATTTCAATCGAAGCCTGTGTATTTTCGGAAATTATTATTAATAATATTAATTAATTTAATACTAATATCGACTATAATATCTCTACATTCAATTTCTATGTAATCTATCGTACCAATTATAATCCGGATCCTCTAGACTTCTCATAAAAGAAGACCACTGGATTTTTTTTAGACTGTGATCCAAAAGAGAAGAATGAAGGAGAAAGGCAGAGAAAGACAACTGTCCAATCCATGTCCAAGTGTATTACCTTGCTCCCAAATTAAAAATTTGAATGAAGTGCATATGTGTATGTTATGAAACATAGTACAGGATTTGACCCAACGAAATAGATATATGAATCGTGTTATGTGTCATTATTTATTTCGTTATGATTTTGATTCTAAATTTACACCTTTTCTCTTGTCGGTTGAATGACTTGGCACTAAATCCTTTTGGCATGATAGTTGTTTGTGGTTAATTAAGTGTAATTAACTATAAAATTTAAAATTGTGCATTTCCTAATAATTGTATTGATAAAGGTGTTATATATTACAAGATTGTCCAACATCTTAGAGTTCTAATATCAGAAAAATAGACTTCATTACATTCCTTAATCTATGAATTACAACAAATTTTCTAGTCCCTTTCCTGCTTTGTCGAGTGATGTGGACTGAGATAACCTATCAGGGCCTTTAAATTTATACCAAAATATGCTCGATTTCGGTTGCAAACGCACAACCTACGTTGAGTATTCGAGATCGATCCACGAAAATAGTTATTCAAATATTTATAATCTAATCATGTTGTTCATTTCAAGTCAAGGAGTGAAGAATAATATGATTTGGGGTTAAATGAATAAAATAAAATAATAAATAAAATGGTTCCAATTAGAGAGAAGTTGGCTTAACAGATACAAATTTGAAATTTATGATTGATCTACTTCCTAGTTAACTCATATTCTCAAACTACTCGCTTACTTTTGTAGCAGCCAGTTAGTGAACCAGGATAATTAATCCACAGACAAATCAATTGTTTCTAGGCTGGAACAAACAATCTCCCTGTAATTCAAACGGCCGGTCTTGACTAACTCTTGTTATACAGAACTAATTAGTTCCTAGTTGTTTAATTTAGTAGTTTAATGACTTAATTAATTTTTCTAAAATCCTTCTTTCGACAGGTCAAGTTTCTTTAATCAAAGAAATTAAACTCTTATGTAGTCTAAGTTTTGACTTTCGTTCCTTGGCTTAAACTAAATAGAATTACTACTTGGATCTAAGATTTTTCTCAATTTTCATCTGTTGGGAATAGATCTTCATTTCTGGCTTATGATCTAGATCTCATCTTTTGAACTATTGATCTTCTATTGGTATTGATGTATCCAAATTAATCTAAGTTTGGTTGGGTTTAACTTCCTAACATTTATGGTTGGCCAAATCTTGGCGGAAAAAATGCCAAATCTACTCAAACAATCCAAGCATAGCAAATGATTATTAAAAACACTAAGTAATAAAACTAAATAAACAAATATAAAACTAATCAATTAATGTAAACTAATCTAAGTTTGACTTAAATTATGATTAAGATGTACACAATGTAAAAGTTAAGAAACAGTAAATCAAATCCTAAGTTATGACTTAATCAATTCTGTTGAAACAACTCACAAATTCATTTTCACTTAAGCTTTCAAAACAAAATTGTTCAATTACTGACCTTACTCAAACAAAATGATTTCCTTTGGCTCCATTTGAATGAGGTGTAGGAAGAAGAGGAGGAAAGAAGTATTGAGAAGTGTGTAACTTTATAAAAAGTTTGAATTGTTTAAAATAAATTTTTTCTTTTCTTCTTATTTTCTCTTTTTCCCACACGGTATCCAAACGAAGTCCCTGAATAAATGCAAGTTGACAGTTTGGCAAATTAGATATAACTGGATCAAATCAATGAAGATGGATCTAACTCCAAACCAACTAGTTTACTCAACCAAATTAATTGGGCTGACAAATTAGATATATTTGGGTCAAATTAATTAAGGAATACATGTCGACTATATTTAAACACTTCTCTTTCTATATTTGGGCCAACAAATTATATTTGGGCCAACAAATTAAACACTTCTCTTTCTATATTTAAACACTTGTAGTTTTTATTATGTTGTATTATTATGGACTTGTAGTTTTATTATGTTATTATTATGGACTTGTAGTTTTATTATGTTATTATTATGGAATTATGTACCAAAATCAATATGCATCTATCTATATATATGTAAATGGAAACAGTGACATTTTGCAATTTCCGGTTGAATTATCTGGCCCTTGCTTCAGGATCGTACGGTTGGATTGAAGCTCGATGGTAGTGTAGGGTCTACTGTGAACCGGGTATAACATAATAAATGTACAACGGTGCCTTTTTTCCTTTCCCCTGCATATGCATTGTTCCTTTAGTCCACGCATTTAATGCTGTTTGAATTTTTTTGTAATATTTGTTCGGCGCTATTCATCTCTATTTCCAGTTTTCCACCGATCTAAGTTTTTAGGGGCCGTTTGGATCGAATTTGGAGAATTTAGAAAAATTATAATTTTTAGAAATAAATTTATTGTAATGTGTGTAATTTTGTGAAGAGTTTGAATTGTTTATAATAAATTTATGGTAGTAAGATGAAATTTTTCAAATTCTTTGGAAATCCAAACAGCCCCTTATTTTATTTTTGTTTCCCTTTGTCTGCTTCGTCTCTCCTAATGGAGAAATTGTCGGTCCTAAGTTCGGTAATGGACTTTGTTAGTGCTAACACGGTACTCATCTCGTCACAAAGTCTCAATAGATATGAACAGCGCAGGGATCTCTGAGGACCTCGATTCTTGATAGCGGTGGATGCGGTGGACAGAGGCGATTATGCAAAGAGAGGAAAGGTGATGCCTGCAACCCTTCTACGTTCCTTTTCGTGCCTTCGATCACTTCATATAGCGCTGGCTGCTCGTCATCTTCTCTCCTCGACCTTTGACTCGATCCCGATCGGCCTCTTCCTCCCACGTCGCTCCAACCGCAACCCGAACACCCGTCACTCCTCTTCCTTATGGAAAACTTCTATGGTGACTAAGAAACCTTCAATTGATGCGAAATTGTTAAAATTCTGAAATTTTCTGTTTCTTTGTTTAATTGTCGAATGTAGATTGAATCAAGAAAAAGAAAACGCGTGAGAGAGATGATTTCAAAAAATAGAAAGAGGTTATTGATGATGACGGCGATGATGGATATCTTAGAAATGATCCTTATCATTCCCTATTAAGAATAATTAAAATATTATTGCAAAATCCACTCGCTAATTTATACCGTCAAATTTCCGAACTTCCAGTTTCAATCTGGGAGAACTTTTGCTTCCTCGTTGCTAAAAATCTTGGAATTATTTTCTACTTTTTTTCTCCGTTTGAAATTGAAAATCCCTCATCCAACTTTTCTTGATGTTGTAGTAGATAAATAATTTAACAAACTTCAAGACTCGCGCAAAACATATAGTGGCCGAATTAATTGAGCAGAGATCTAGTAATCAATTAATCTATATCTATACTATTTATAAAAATATGCATACAAGAGCCAAAAAAAAAAAATCAAGCGAAGGGATGTAAACAATTGGTTTACTATATGCAATCCTAACTGTTGATCGCTTAAATCAATGGTTGGATGTTATCAATCAATATAAGTTTACAGGCTCTTCATTTTTAATGAAAATTTGTAGTTGGATTGATTGTGCACTCATCAAAATAGACAAGAATTTATCACTGGATTAATTATGCACTATGTTATGAAAGAGAACACAACACATATGAAAAATTTCATTAATACGATAATTATTTTTTTTTCATTTTAGAAATAGAACATCTATAATTTTTTTTTCATCTGCATAATTTACCCACCCATTGAGTGGGTATGGTTTGCTAATAATTATAATTAATTAATAGATTTTGTTGGTTGATTTTGCATTTAACGTGCCCTGCACACACATTACATCTGCCAAACTGCTTATTTTATTTACAAAATATTAAATAAATAGCACGTGTTATCGTTATATTATAATATATTATTAGTAAAATAAGTAAATAGTGTATGATGTCGGCATTAAATACATTACCTTCAATTATAGAAATAAAAAGATAAATTATCATAGAAATTTCATCACTTATTAAAAACAACTAGCTATTATTCCACTGACAGCTCATTGATTTATTGAAAACAACTAGCTATAACTCAAAATTATGTGTGTTCTGGAAGTTAAAAGAAAGTGCATATATAGAAAGAAAACATTATGTGTGGCTCAAAATTATGTTGGCTTGTTTGGATGGTACGAGAATAATGAAGGAATAAGAATTTTAGGAAGAAAATATTGGAAAGAGTGTAACTTTGAGAAGAGTGAGAAGAGTGTTATTCCGGGAAGAAGAAATATTGTTTGGATGGTCAGTTAGAAATAAGCAAATTAATATTAAGTTAAGTAAATTATTAAAAATTATTATTTTAATATTAAATAAAGTACTAATTAAAGAGCAAACCGAATTTCATTTAGCTATTAGTATTTAGCTAATTTTATTGAAATTATATATATATAATTGTTGAAAGAGGCTATTTCTAGCAAGAAACTATTTTTCTCTTTATTCCTAACTTGTTTGGATGCCTAGGAAGAAGCTATTCTTCCTTATTCCTAAGCAATCCAAACGAGGCTAAAATACCGAACAGACGTTTGTAGAACATAATGGTAAAAAACCAGTGGCACCCACAAAGTATTTATCTGGAATATGATATTATTTAATGGTAACACCAGACAAGGAGCTTCTCACTTGGCTAATCACTCTACCACTTATGCTGAAAGGTAAATTCAGAGACCACAATCGATATTGCAACAACCAAGATATCCCTAACAAGCTTAGCCAATAATTGATATCTAGGTGCCTTCATTTTCTACCAACCAAAGATATTAAAGTCATCATCCAAACTAGCATCAAGTATTTGTCAAACTAGACATGCACAATAAATGGGTTGCTATTAGAAGAATGGATTCTTAAGGTTAAGAATGGGTTCTAAAGAGAGAATTCGATCCCCATGACAATAAATGGGATGCATCTGTTAAGAGAGAATTCCCCATGCTCATTATGATCCCTTCTTTTAATAGTAAGATATACCTCACAAAATTTAGAGAAGGAAAGGTTAAGAGTTGGATACTTAGTGTCACTCAATTTGAGTGTGGTCTTAAAGAATGGTTTCAAGTGTTTCACTAACTCTTTCATAATAGCCCACTCAGATAGAATTTTGGAGAACTTCTTATCTAGAGGAGCATACATCACAATTTCTGGTTTGATTTTCAAGACCAACTCCAGCAACAAGTGGAGTTTCATCTTGTTGAAACATCCCGCTATGGCTTCTTGTATGGAACATTTACATACAATTACATAGAAACAAATATAAGTAAATATAAGTAACTAAAAATAATTAAAATTAGAATATAATGAAATATAAGTAAAATAAAATATAACTTAAATTTGACATGGCAGTAGGAAAGCTGGAACTTCTCCATCCTTCCTTGAGAATGTTTGATCCATTTCATTGTTTCCCTTATACATTCATTAATCTCCTAGCTAGTGCACACAAATGAGTCCATCTTCTCTTGTAGGTGAACCCATGACAACAAACAAACATAACTATTGAAAACGCACAATATTAAATCAGCCTAATCAATCAACAACTGAACAAATTAGATCAAACTGAACTCAACATATCAACAACATAAGTACACAACTAAATTCTATTTTAACAACTAAAAAAATCATCTTAATAATTCAATAAGTAAACAAATCAGCATGAAGAACATACATTTTTTTTTGCCTATCTTTTTCCTACCTTTTCTCTTTCTTTTCTTCTTCTTTGCTTCTCTGTTCTCTTCCTTATAAATGGGCCACAACTCATCAGTCATCATTGTTGCAGTTGGCTCAACCCTCCAATGAGGTATCGTCAACAATCTGCAAGAGAGTCCAGGTTGTGCCACGCCTATTAAACCCTAGCTAGCACACTTCACACCTCTTAGAACTCTCAAAACCAGCCGTCGTACCTCCAGTTATCGTGTGGGCAAGCCATCAGCCACATCGCTAGGTTTTAGCCACAAGAGAAAAAAAATGATTAGAGAGACACATCAGAGATTTATAGAGGCAAGCCATCAAACGACGGAGAGAGACACATATAAAGGTGTACTTTCAGATGGATGACTCATGATCTCCGTCACATCGATCGGAGAGAGAAAAGTTGAGACAAAGCCACAGATAGTCGTCATCGCAATCACAATCGCCATCTCCATGGCCGACAGCGCGAGGGAACAGGCAGAGGTACAGAGAGAGAGAGGCCAGGGGCGGAGCCTGAAAAAATAACCTGAGGGGACAAATATGTAATTTTTAATGAGGGGAGGGCAAATTGCTTAATTTTATATAATATTATAAAAATTAGTAACACACTGAAATCTCAAATGACGGGGGGTGCAACAGCCCTTGCCCCCACCCCACTGCCTTCGCCCCCTGAGAGAGGCGACATAGATCTAGAGTTTGCGTTAAAGAAGACAGAGAAATGCGGCTACACTGTGAACCAATCTCTTCATATATAAGATATGGTCGGGAGCTGGATGGTTCTAGAGGGTTCGAAATCAATCCCTCTGCAATATATAATTGCAGCCGCTTTTAATAACGCTAAACGCAATAACGATAATGCCGTGACCCAATTTGCATACCTTTCCACTTAATTTAACGGTTTATCATGTCGTTCCGTCTGCCGTTTCACTTACCTAACGCTCATAATTTCACAAAATCATTTCGTTACCTTTTCTCGTCACAGCGAAATGGTTCAACGGTTTACGTTGACAGCCTTAGTCATGAGATAAAAAAGAAGCATATATATATATATATATATCCAACACTATTCCGAATTTTCTGGGGCAAAGTTTTCTCTTTTTACTATGAAGTAAGGCGGTCTCTTTTGTTGTAATAATATAAAATATCACACACACACATATATGTGGGCTGACTTGAATAACGATGACTGTGTTAGTTTTATTTGAACTGTCGCAGGGCTGTGGTTCGGCAAAGTGAGTATGATGGGTTATGGATGTATAAATGGACAATCTAAGTTTTATTTACTTTTCCACCTAATTAACTCCTTAATATATAATTCTAAAAATACAATCTTATTGCAAGTTGTTGACTAACAAATTGACTAACTGAGCATTAAACTAATAATATCCTGCAAGTGAGTTAAAATTAATGTGCAAATCAATAATATATTATTCATGTTTGATTTCATTAATTAGCAAATAACATAAACATAGTACAGCAAATACATCACATTGCATCACATAACAGTACGTACGTTATAACGTGCCCGACATAACAACAACAATACATGCATCATATGGAAATAATTATTCTGAATGTGCTTAAAGCATTTATCAAATCAATAATCCGGCTCCCAGCAAATTCTTATATTTGATGTAATCTTGCAATTAATGCTACGCATCAGTAGGGATTTGCATGGAACGTAGAATAGATGTCTCAATAGTGATACCTGGCCCAAATCCTAGGAGCACTCCGAATTCGGCTCCTTCACCGGTGGTGGTCATTCCTTGTTCCTTTGATCTCTTCCTCATCTCATCCATGACAAAAATCACACCACCACTCAAAATGTTACCATACTCTTGTAAGATTTGCCTGGTTGCAACCAGCCTCTCCTTGTCTAGCTTGAGCTCATTCTCTATTCCGTCTAGAATCTTTCGTCCACCTGGGTGAACGATCCAAAATAGAGAGTTCCAGTCTGTAATCCCCAGAGGTTCGAACACCTTGGAAAGACACTCTTTGATATTATTTGTGATATGTATTGGCACCGAAGGCTTCAAAAACAAGACAAAGCCTGCCTCCTCTACACGGCCACCAACTGCACCTGCTGACCCAGGGATGATGGATTGACTTGCTGATATAATCTCATAAAGTGGCCGCTCAACAGCCAAGTCTGGGTTGGAACCAACAATGATAGCGCCAGCACCATCACCAAACAGTGCCTGGCCAACAAGGGTGTCCATAGAGGCTGCTGACGGGCCACGAAAGATGCTAAGAGTGCTCTCTGAGCAGATAGCAAGGATACGGGCATCAGGGTTGTTCTCAGCTATGTCCTTCGCAACGCGAAGCACAGTACCACCAGCATAGCATCCATTGTGGAAAAACATGTAGCGGTTCACTGTTGGTTCCAGACCTAGAAGGTTAAGTATCTCGAAGTCTGGACCTGGCATGTCGACACAGCCAGTAGCAGTATGGAAAATGAGGTGGGTAATTCTAGACCTTGGTTGGCTCCACTCTTTCAAGGCCTGCTCAGCTGCATCCTTGGCTAGGTTTAACACACCCGGCACAAGCAATTTGTTTCGGCTGTCTAGTGTTGGTTCTCTGTGAGTAGCTAGGTTGGGATGATCCTTCAGCATCTCATCTGTCAAATAAAAGTGACGCTTTTGAATATTTGATCCAACACCTGTGAACAAAAAGAGTGTGATATGATTAAATCAAATTTCAGAATTGCATAAGAAAAAAATAAAAAGGATTCTAAAGCTAGCCTTGGGTCAAACAAATAATATTAAATAAAGCGTTCAATATTAATTACATATTCTAGTAAGCTTTTGTTTGAGTTCGCTAAGATGTTCACTATTGGTAGCATTGAAGTAATAGTCTGGGTAGTCCGACTGATATATGATATTCGGTGGAAGAGCTGTGCCAATTGCAAGAATCGTAGCCTTGCTTGGAATTGCCATGTTTTTTGTCAGTGGTTTTGTGAAATGAAACACTCTTTGTGTTCGTGGAGGGAATTCGATTTAGGGTTGGAGGAATACGGAAAGGGTTCCAATATTTATAGAGCTGAAGAGATGCGGAAATTTAGGGTTACAATATGTTTTTGACTAGCTACCAAACTAACTACAGCTAGTTACTGGTAGAGATTGATTCAAAGACTTCTAGAAGGATCAGTGATCAGTCATGTATCAGTTTTTGTATCATTTATTTTTACTTATGTGTTATGGTTCTGTTTAGTGGGTCAAGTTATAGGTCTAGCCGTTTAGTGGAGTTTATTTTTAGAAGTTGAAATTCTATTTAAGTGTGTGTTGTATCATTAATTTTGTATTGCGTTCAAGAGAAAAGTTTGTGTCTGATATTTTGTTTCCTTGTTGAGACTTTTGCAAGCGGTGAAGCGTTTCAATAATTTTCCTCTTTAATTATTCCTCCACAGTTGTTTCCTCGTGTCTCCCGCGCAACAATTATTGTTTTAACTAGCAAAATGCGTCAATCCAATGTATGGATAAATTTCGATAAATATCAATGTATGAGAATAATTTTTTAGAATTTCAATTCAAATGTATAAGATTAGTAAAGTTTTTATTTGAGTTAGATCCGAAATTATTTTATATAGAAATTCAGACGCAAAAAATTTTAATAGAAGGAATTATTATTAATTTTTTTTAATAAGAAGAAAGTTCGAACGCGTTTTATAAAAGCGTACAGTCTCTCTCCTTCCTACCCGTTTATAAAACGCGCTCGAAGGCTTCGAACGCGTTTTATAAACGGGTAAGAAGGGGAATAAATTCACCGCTTCAGTTACGCCTCAAAAGGCTGGTCAAACCTTCGTACCCGTTTATAAAACGCGTTCGGAGCCTTCGAACGCGTTTTATAAGCTGGTATCTTTCTCTCTCTTATCTTTTTCCTCTGCATTCAATTGAACTTTAAATAAGCTGGGTTTTAGGATTTTCGTACAAAACCATGCCATCTTTCACCGTCTGATCTCCATCTAATGGCTCATCATAGGCTGCGCTAGGGTGCTGGTTTTGCAAAACCATGGGCAGGGAATGTGGTTTTGCGACTGTGGTCAAGAGGAGGCCATGTCGTCGAGCTCTTCACCTTCTCCTCTCTTTTACTCGGCGTTCATGGTATGAAAGTCACAATTCTTTTTACTCAGGGAGGGGACGATGCTGACAGGCAGGCCCTCGCGCAAGAGAGAGTGAGATGAGTGAATCCGGTCTTCTATAAACCAGCGAAAATGTAGCCAATCAACAGACCTTTGTATATGAACCCAATGTATGCAATGATTTAATAGGATGGTAAATTTCCTGGGGGGCAGCGACACTTCTGGCCTCCCTTGGATCCGGTACAATGGATGCACCTGATATTCCCATTGATTTTTTTTGAGATTTTCCATTTGATTTTCATTAGTTTTGCATGTATTCTTTAGTGCCAATCCAAAATAAATTATTTGGGGATTTTTCCTTGGATATTTTTGGATGAATTTTTATGGGTGAACTCTATAAAAAATATAAGAAATTTAATGGTTCAAATGATTTTGGAAATTTCGTCATGGATTTATTTTGGTAGGTTTGTGGAGTTTTTGAATTTCTTTGCAAATTTTGAAATTTATGTGGGTATTTTTGGGATTTAAATATCATGATAATTCATCATAATTCTTAAGGAATTTTTGGGTAAATTTCGGATATTCGGAGTTTGTTTGATATTTTTTGTAATTTAAATTTGGTTTACGCAATTTTATTTTGTTTTCTGCATTTTTGAATTTAGTTTTCAAGATTTAATTTTTAGGGTCAACAGTTAATTCTTTAGGCGGACTCGAGACCAGGCAAGAGGAGGAGTTGGAGGCACTCCACTGACTCCAAAAGAATAGGTCGAGCCTTCTATTTACGAAAATAGAAGAGGTATAAATCCCATTTCTCAATCATCCCTATGTGCTATTTGTCTGTCACACCCCCGCCTTCTAATATTCGTTTAGAAGAAGAAAGAGCGACGGTTTAACTGAATTTTTTTTCATCCACCTAAACCAAAACAGACAGAACACCACAGCTCTCAAAATCATTGTGTACATAAAACATCAGAATATATTTCATATTATTTATTACATAAACATAAGCTGGAAATTGTTATCATCCAGCTTGCACAATTTACACCCAAATATTATACATATTATACAAAAATAGATTATTGTTTTTGTTTCTCCGCTCCTCCAAACATAACAAACACGACATCCCCTCGTTCCACTAGTGTTTGCTAAAAATCTGCCGGGTCAGACCTGCCCCGCCCCAAACTCGCTCCATGGACCGGACCGTCCATGGACCGCGATGGACAGAAGGGTTAGACCGGGACGGGTCTACGGTGGGTTTGGACCTTCCTTTCTAAAATAATCCGCATTAACCTGCCCCGTCTTAACCCATGGACCGGACCGCCCCGTCAATCCGTCTTAAATCTGTGCTAAATCCATCCAAACTAAAAAAAAAGAAGGACGACAACTTTATATAATTATATTCAAATCTTTTTATTTAATGGAAAAATTACAAATCAAATATAAGAAAACAAAAAATTTTAAACTTAAGTCCCTAGAATATCAAAAAAACGCAAAAGTAAAAAATAAAAATAATTAACGAAAAACAGAAAAAAAATATCGAAAAAACAAAAAACGCAAAAAAACGTATTGAAAAAAATAACATATATGTCGTGTGTATATATATACATATATTTATTTATTTATATACCATAATGAAAAAATAACTAACGAAAAATCCAAAAAAATAACAATAAAATAAATGAAAAATCGGCGGACCGGACCAGACCGTTATAACCCGTGCGGGTTACATGGGGTGGGTTTATGAAGGGTTAGGATCAAGATTTCTAGGATGGACCGTTCTAACCCGCCCCGTCTTAACCCGTGTACCGTCCTAAACTCGTCCTGTCCTAACCCGTGGACCGCCGCGAGTTGGACCGCCCCGCTCCGTCCCGTCCCGTTTGGTAAACCTTAGGCCCCACTAGGAATCCTCCCTCTTGCGTTTGCGAGGAGGGTTCCTGCTTCGGCACCATGCCGTCGCTAGGACTAGCCGGACCAGGCGACTCAAAATATAAGTAAACATACACTTCCGGTAGTGCCTCGATGGACACTAGGAGTGTGGCATCGGCATCTACGCTAGGGATTCAAACTCTAAACTTGAGGATTAAACACTCGAACGTGGCAATCGCGGGCCTAGGATGGCTACGCGTTTCATAGAACCCCCAATTTAATGAGGCACAAACAAACAGATGATAAATAATTTCCCAGTGTGGTTTTTAGTTCCAGTTACACGGTTCTTTATGTGAATCAATAGTTTCTTTTTAAATTTTCATATAGAATTAAACTGAATCATACCGTAGGCACCAAGCGAAAAGGGCTTAGGACTGGCATGTTGCAAAAATTTACAAGCTACAAAGACAGAATCAAGCATAACATAGCAAAATATTTTTCACAAAATAACATACACTCCAGTTCTCAAGGCCTTAAAGAAACAGAGAGAACCGTTCCCAAACTAATGGTTCCAAACCATTTGGTACAGAACAGACAGAGGGAATTTTGCTAGTAGCAATAGCGCTAAGACTCTGGCTGGGTCGGGGGCCAAACCGATTATCGCCGGATGAGTGAGTTATATAATAAATTTTGTTATGCCGACAGAATCAATTATGATTTCATAATCAAGTCAAATTTATCTTATAATAAGATACATAACAAATTCTTTTGAAACCATTCCAATCCTTTATTGTTAAGTCTGAATGATCTTGAACATAATTCAAGCGAATGATCAAAACTCACATTTCTTATTCATCAACTGAACAATCGGAACAACATCAATCTGCAAGTTGTTTATTTTGGGGTTTCTATTGACTATATGCACAATAGAATACAATTTCCAATAAATTTTCAACATGCTATGCAAGAATTTAAAGTTACCGACTGTCCAGATTCTAATAAAAAATCGTGTAAATCCATACCTTCCAAACCAGGATTGGAGTTCGCTCCGCTAGTTGTTCCTGTTCACAATTATAGATTAAGGTCCGTTAATGTTAGTTAACGGGGTTCTATAATTTCTTTTAGTGAACGAAGGTTTAACTACATTCCGACTAATTAACCATTTGACGTAGTTTTCCAAGTCCTTTAACCGTTTTAGTTACTTGCCTAATCATCTAATTAACTAGTGTACTGTATTTTAATTGCTTGTCCATACTAAGAGAATAATAATTATTGCACAATAGAAATTATATCAAAGTCAGAATCAATCTTTAATACAGACAGAGTTTACACAATACAAGCAATAATATAGTAAATCAAAATTTAGAAATAATTAATTAAACTCAAGAAATTTACAATTAATTTACAATTTGTGGGATCAGAATAGTCTGTATATTTTATTACCACTGTATCCATTCAAAAGCAGACTTTACCTCATCATATCCCGAAAATTCGACTATCGGGGTTAGACTAATGTTAATGGGTCCAAGTCTTTTAGTCTACCATTTATCAAGCTCAACAGAATCAAAGAAGGTTCAAAGGAATAAATTCCGGCCTAACTTTAATTTTTATTTTTCACTCGGCCCAAACAAAAAATCCAGCTCAAAACTCACAAGGCTAAACCCAGTCAGCCTGACCCAGCCGACTGAGTCAGTCACAACGGGTCTATCAGACCCTATCGGGTATAGATCCGATCCGATAACTCCAAATAATATCCATATCCAATATCCATCCGTCAAAATTGCATAAAAGTCCAGAAACAATTCCAGGCCTTTTTTTCTTACATTAAATGCCCACAAAAATTTATAAATCCATCACATGTCACAGTTAGGCCCTCAGAATTTTAAACTTAAGTCCCTAGAACTTATTTTATTTTTACAATTCTGTCCCTGAGTCACAGAACCTGTACCAGAAACTGGTACAAAAGAGAAATTAGCTATTTTAGTCACTGAAATGCATCTTAGACATGTAATATAGCTAATACAATCTATATTTCACCCCATAAATGCACAACTTATACTGAAATGCACACTCTTACCAGAATTCACATGAAAACCCATAGCTACTAACAACTGTTTTAACAGCAATGTACTAAGTATCCAGACAACACATTTTTAGTTCCAACATTCCTTAGGCCTTAGATAATGCACATAACAGTTCACAATTCTACATTAATGCACCAATGTTATAGTATACTATATCCTTAACTACAACATCACAAAAATAATGCACATAACATGACAGTAAGGAACTATAGCATTTTACTAATTGAAATATATACTCTAAATATATTAAATGCTCATGCACTATAATTTATCCACACTGTAATCACATAGCTATGTTAACATGCATAGAACTGAGGCTAAGAGACAACACAGTTATTATTATATGATATTAATATGCCCAATTCCCAATTGTAATCCCTAAAAGAATATCAACCATCCAATTAAGTTCAGAATCAACCTCAACCTCAACAATTAACCTAGCAGTTAGTTCAATTTATTAACATTTAGATTCACAGTGGAGGTATACCTTGCTCGTGAGCTTTCACAAATCGTCTCAAGCACTCAAGGATAATCAAAGCCAATATCAAAACCAAGAAAATCAAGAACAAGGATAATTCCATAAACCGTTCAACCTAACAGTAACCAAGTCAGTAAGAGTCGAGAGACTCAATCCAAAAATTGACTTGAAATTGAAAAGAGGGACAAAAAATTACTACCTCTCTGATAACCCCAAATGAAAATCCTAAATCCCCAATTGTATATATAAGCTTACCTCGACAGAGATGGACAAAAGAGACGAGAGAGGAGTGAAGTTTAAGAGAGTAAAGAGAGCCACGACAACGCGCCAATTAGGGACTACAGCCAAAGTCATCTCGAACGAGAAGGAGAAGAGGGGTCTCCTCGTGCCAACACACAACAGATCGAGAGGTGCCAACCTCTGGTTGGGCCAGCCAGAGGCAGCCGCACTCTCGTCCTCTTACATCGCAACACACAGAGATGAGAGTACCATACTCTCGTGGCCTCACAGAAAAAGAAAAGGAGAGGCGAAAGTATCGCCAGATCAAAAGGGGGAGACGAGGCAGAAGAAGGAGGAGACCTCGTCTGTCTCGATCTCTCTCCCTCTTTTTTTTTATTTGTTAAGTTTCCCACGGATTCTCTGTGGTCATATCCTGCAGTCAATTGTGTGGCTTAACCCCAGAATTCTAATTTTGTAAATTAGCTATTTTACTAAATTAATTTAATTTAGTCAGAACAAAAGTCAGATAACTGTGGCAATTATATAGAAATTTTCCCATCATTTTATAGAACGTTTCTATGTTCTCATATCAGAAATCCCAACAAATTTTTCTGTTGTAAATTAATTTATTTAATTTCTTGATCATATAATTCATGATTAATACAAATAATGATTATTCATATATTATTAGGACTTGGTAAACTAATCAATGGTCGTATCACATTATCTATCTACAAGATCTTGATGTGTGCATGTATTTAATTACTATTAAATGTTAATTAAAATTAAAAATTGCACACTTACAACTTCCTTTAGTTAGTATCAGAGTGTAGATCGTAGATCTGACCTTCTAGCACTTAATTAATTGAGAAAATGGTAATTAATGAATGGGCTCATACAATAGGAGTCTTTACGCGGTCCGGTATGCCCACAACGCATCATCCTATATCAATGCCTAACTCTTCCTTTAGATTCTCATGGTCTTTTGTAATATATTCTTGATTTCTCGATTGGAAAATTCAACTTAGCCACTAGATTTTGGGTGGTAGGGTGTTGCCACCATGTGCTTCACTCCATACTTTTTCGAGAGTCTCAAATTAGTTGTTGATGAAGTACTTACCACTGTAACTTATTAATCACCATTCTTGGAATGCCAAATCGAGGAATTAAAGATCACCTTTGTAAGCATCTTCTTCAACATGGTTGAATCGGCATGCTTGCTCGCAATTGTTTCCATGCACCCACTTCGACACATAATTAACCACAACTAGGATATACTCAAATCCCATGGATGAAGGAAAATGACCCATGAAATCAATCCCCCAAACATCAAACAATTCAACTTCTAAAATCGGGTTCAATGGCATTTCTTGTTTTTGAGAGATATTGTCCATTTTTTGACATTGATCATAACCCTTACAAAATCTCTTGCATCTTTAAAAATAGAGGGTAAAAAAAAAATCTGATTAGAGAACCTTCGTTGCTGTCTTGGAGGTTGAGACATGCCCACCATATGCCGAGGAATGACATTGGTAGAAAATTTGAGACACTTCCTCATGTGGCACACATTTTCTAAACACACCATCAACTCCTAACTTCTAAAGAAATGGATCTTTTCAAATATAATACTTGGCATCTGCAAGGAATTTTTTCCGAAAAAATTATAACTAACATTACTGTTCACTCGAATTTCGATAATAACAATTAAAAATTTAAAATTTAAAAAAAAACGTCGCTGGATCGTCATCCGGATTGACGAAATCGCAAAATCCTTGGATCGTCATCCGGAATGACGATCCAAACTTGGATCGTCATCTGGAATGACGATCCAAAGTTGCATCGTCATTCCAATTGACGACCAAATATTTATGCAAATATCAAAGTCTGTTCCCAACATCATTCCAATTTTTTAATATTTAACGTCAAAATTTATCTAAGGGATTATTTACAAAAGGAATGAGACAAGCAGATGAGATAAGGAATTCGGTTCTCAGTATTTGAAAGGCGTGAAATTGTCTCCTAAATTCTTCACCAAAACGTGTTTGCTCAACAAGTTCAAATCATCTTTCAAAATAAAATAAAATAAAATTATATATATACATATTCAAAATTTTTTACTTTTTTATTTTGTTAGAAAATTCTTGATCTAATAACAGTTTTGAAAATTCTGAAAAAAATATTAGAAATTTTTTTTTCTGAAAATGTAAATTTAAGTAACAAAAATTTAAATAAGTAATTTTCAACAATTAAGTCAAATACATATTCGTAATTTCAGCCTAAGAACATTATAAATATATGATGAAAGTTATCCAGTAATTTTTTCATTATTTTTGGGTAAAATGTGAATTGGTCATAATGTATAATCGCAAGGAACATTATAAATATATGTTGAAAGTTATCCTGCATAATATTTTTTTTTCAAATATAACAAAACGACAACTAATGGATAATGGTTAGACATCAGATTATTGGTTTCTAAAAAAAATAAAAATAAATAAAATTACAGACGCATTGATAAATTTATAAATTAGTAAAGTATCAAATTTTATAAACTTTATATCATCTAACATTTTTTATCAACGATCGAAATCCGGACAGTTTAAAATATAAATGTCTGAATCAAACAAATTTTTTTTTTGTTTGGATCGGCAATTGGGATGCCGGTCCAAACAAAAAAAATTATTGGCTTATATTTTTTAATGTGAAATTTGCTTTTTAGACCCCAAATTTTTTTTATTACAAAATATATAATTTGTGATTAGAAATTAAACATAATTAAAACATCTATTATAAAAATATAAGTATATAATTTAATTATACATGTTAAATACACAATATTATATGTGTTTATAATACTTATTTATATATATTATGTATTATATATTTTATATATTAAATAATATTAATTTCTACATTTAATGTATAACAATTTTTGTTATTGGACTATATTGTAAAAATAATAATTTTAGGGTCATCGGCGAATAAATTCAATAAAAATATATTTAAATTTTTCGCCGATGACCCTAAAATTATTATTTTTACAATATTGTTCAATAAAATTTTTTGGTTATACATTAAATGTTAATATATATATATATATAAATAATTAAATTTTGTATTATCATTCATATTTAAATTTACATGTACATATTTGTATGTATATTTAATGTATATAAAAAATTATATATATATATATATACATTAAAAATATTTTATATCTTAAATTGTACATGTTGAATAGTTTTATACATACATATTATGTATCATATATTTAAATTATACACAATAATATGTATAACTATTCATCATGCTTAGTAATTAAATATAATTGAAACTTCTATTATAAAAATATAAGTATATAATTAAATTATGTATGTTAAATACATAATATTGTATATGTGTATAATACTTATTTATACATATATATCATGTATCATATATTTTATATATTAAATACATATTATTGTATATAATTAAATTATGCATGATGAATAGTTATACATATTATTTTGTATAATTTAAATATATGATACACTATGACCAATTCACATTTTACCCAAAAATAATGAAAAAAATATTGGATAACTTTCATATATTTATAATGTTCTTAGGCTGAAATTACGAATATGTATTTGACTTAATTGTTGAAAATTACTTATTTAAATTTTTGTTACTTAAATTTACATTTTCAGAAAAAAAAAATTTCTATTATTTTTTTTTCAGAATTTTCAAAACGGTTATTAGATCAAGAATTTTCTAACAACATAAAAAAGTAAAAAAAATTGAATATGTATATATATAATTTTATTTTATTTTATTTTGAAAGATGATTTAAACTTGTTGAGCAAACACGTTTTGGTGAAGCATTTAGGACACAATTTCACGCCTTTCAAATATTGAGAACCGAATTCTTTATCTCATGTGCTTGTCTCATTCCATTTGTAAATACTATCTTAGATAAATTTTGACGTTAAATATTAAAAAATTGGAATGATGTTGGGAACAGACTTTGATATTTGCATAAATAATTGGTCATCAATTGAAATGACGATCCAACTTTGGATCGTCATTTCTAGATGACGATCCAAGGATTTTGCGATTTCGTCAATCCGGGTGACGATCCAGTGACGTTATTTTTAAAATTTCGAATTTTTGATTGTTATTATCGAAATTCGAGTGAACAGTAATGTTAGTTATAATTTTTTCGGGAATTTCTTACTCTATTGAAAAGTGAGATGGAATAGAAGAATACCGCTTGACTTGAAGTTCACAAAGTATTCATACCACGGTTCCTTGAACTTTGGGACAGATTGGTCTGAATTGGGACTGTCCATTCGTAAAATTTGGTTTGTATTGAAATCTTCATGCAGATAAAATTTTATATTTTTTTTGAAATTTTAAAATATTTATTTCGGATTTTTAAAAACGGCTGTTTTTGAACGGTTCAGAACCAATTAGATTAATGATTTTCTAAAATAAAAAAATACTTAAAAATTATATAAAAATTAAAAATTTGGTCTGCATGGAGATTTCAATAGGGAGATCATATTATACAGTTTGGATCGATCATTTTGAACTGAATTTCGAAATTTTGAGCGCGACTCACGGACTCTTTGATGAGTTGCAACTCATTATAGAAAACGTGCCATCAAGTCATTTTTCGAGATTTAAAATTTAATGGTCAATTTGAATCGTTCAAATTATTTTTCATATTGAAATATCTTTGGAGACCAAGTTTTATATTTTTTCGAAAATTTTTGCTATTTATCATGATATTTTTAAAAATATTATGATTAGAGTATTTCAGACCCTCTAATTTGAAAATATCATAATAAATAGCAAAAAAAATTTGGAAAAACTGTAAAATTTGGTCTCCAAGGGTATTTCAATATTTTGATCAACTTGAACGGTTTGGATCGACCGTTTAACTTTTGAATTTCAAAAGATGAGTTGATAAAAAATTGATAGCACGTGCCATCGATGGAGCGTTAGCCAATATATATATATAGAATGGCTAACGTGCCATAGATGGCACAGAGGGTCCCGTGCCATAGAGTCATTTTTCGAGATTCAAAATTCAAATGCTCAATCCGAACCGTTCAAGTTATTCACCATATTAAAATACCCTTGGATACCAAATTTTACATTTTTTCAAATTTTTTTGCTATTTATTATGATATTTTTAAAAAACGTTATAATTGGAGTATTTCAGACCCTCCAATTTGAACATATCAAAAAAAATATTAAAAAAAACTGTAAAATTTGGTCTTCAATGGTATTTCAATATGGTGATCAATTTGAACGGTATGGATTGACTGATTGAATTTCGGATCTTCAAAAAATGATTCAAAAAAGACGTCTATGGCATTGCCATCTATGGCACTTTAGCCCACCTCTATATATATATATATATACCTCTATATATATATATATATATGCTACTTGTTAGATAATTAGTACGAAACAATTCCTGCCGTATCCTTACCTGATAAGTTAACTATTTTTTTTTAATCCGTACACACATACGATAATTTAACTGAAATAAAATTTTACTCATACTCGTCTTACGGTTCGGATCGGGTAAATAGACAAATGAATTTCTTGGACAATCCTAATAAGCAATAATTTCCAAATAAACGATCATCCAATATGTGACAAATTCATGTGTTGCACACGATTATGCCGTACTAGAGATTTGTCATGATAGATTAGAAAATTCAGAGATTTGACGTGATAGATTAGAAAATTCTTTTGATCAATAATCATCGAATATTTATAAACTGTCAAATGTGACAAATTCATGTGTAGCACACATCTATAAGGCAGATATTTGGGCCTGCGAAAGTATGGGGGAGCAGGTATACTTAATTACATTCAATGTGTTTCACATTAAAAAAGATTCCTTTGGACAAGTTACAAATGTGGTTTTGATCTGAGGCCTGTTCGGAGTTTGAATATTGGCGCCGAAGTGCAACTATATGAAAATCGGATAACTATAAATCAATCGTACTAGGACAGAGAATTAACAATATTCCTTCCATAATATAGCAATTATTGCAGTTAGGTTTGTCCATGAAATCCGTTTGGTTGTTAAGCCTGATCCGTACTGTATTCGATATTCGATAAGACGGATATGAATAAGATTTTATTTTTGTTAAGTTTTCAGATGCAGGTACATATTAACTTATCAGGTAAGGACACGGTATATATATAGAACAACTTGAAATACCCTTGGCGGCCATGTTTTACATTTTTTCGATTTTTTTTATTTTTCACGCCATTCGATTTGAAAAATATCATAATAAATAGCAAAACAAATATAAAATTTGATCTCCAAGGGTTTCAATATAGTGATCAACTTGGGTCGTCGTTTGGATTGACCGTTTAAATTTTGGATATCTAAAAATTTTTAGTCGATAAAAAATGGGTGGCATGTTTCATTGACGGCACATTAGTCATTTTCTCTATAAATATAAACCTATATACATATATACATATACATACATACATACATACATATATATATATATATATATATATATATATATTTGCTATGGTGAATCGCGACTCACCAAGGATCTATGAGTCGCGTTTAAAATTCCGATCCAAACCGTCTAATACGATCTCCCTATTGAAATCACCTTCCAAACCAAATTTTATATTTTTTCAAAATTTTTGAGTATTTTTTTAAATTTAAGAAAATCGTTAATCTAATTATTCTAAACCATTAAAATAAGAACGAAACTTGTCCAAGGCAAAGATCATGACAAGTAGTTCCTTCTCCATATTGGTGTAGTTGATTTGAGTCTCGTCCAACACTTTTGCTCGCATAATAGATCACATATGATTTATTGTCCTTCCTTTGGTCTAGCACCGCTCTAACCGCGAAGTCGCTAGCGTCACACATGAGTTGGAATGGTTCATTCCAATTTGGTGGTTGCAAGATTGGAGCCAATACAAGCGCTTGTTTCAATCTATTGGGAGTATTAACAGAATCTTCATTAAAATTGAAATCAACATCTTTCATTGTTAAATTGGGTAATGCCTTAGCAATTTTAGAAAAATCTTTAATGAAACGGCTATAGAAACCCGCATTTCGAAGAAAGCTCCTAATGTCCTTCAAGGATGTGGTGGTGGAGAGCTTCTCGATGACCTCCACCTTTGTCTTGTCCACTTTGATCTAGTATTTGAAAATGATATGTCCGAACACAACACCTTCTTGCACCACAAAATGATATTTTTTGCAATTCAAAACAAGGTTCACCTATTCACACCGCTTCAAAATTTTGAAAACATTAGCAAGACATTAATCAAAAGATGTATCATAGACCGAAAAATCATCCATAAAAATTTTCATGTCATTTTCAATTAAATCGAAAAAAGCTATCATTGCTCTTTGAAAAATTACGGGTGCATTACATAAATCAAAGGATATTCTGCGATAAACATATGTAGCATATGGACAAGTGAAAGTGGTCTTTTCTTGTTCAAAGGATGGATTAGTATTTTGAAGAAATCTGAATAACCATCTAAATAACAAAAGAATGAATGCTTAGCCAAACGCTCGAGTAGTTGATCAATGAAGTGTAGAGGAAAGTGGTCCTTTCTTGTCGCGGTGTTGAGTTTGAGATAGTCCATACACATCTTCCATTCAGTGACAATCTTTATTTGAATCAATTCTTAATCATCGTTCTTTACAACGGTTGCGTCTCTCTTTTTTGGAACAACATGAATGAGACTAGACCATTTGCTATCCGAGATGGGTTAGATGATTCCCGCTTCCAAGAGTTTGAGCACCTCCTTCTTCACCACTTTTCACAGATTTGGATTGAGTCTCCTTTGGTATTCAACTAAGAGCTTGTGGTCTTCTTCAAGTAGAATACAGAGGGTGCAAACCGAGTGATCGATACCCTTGAGATCTCCAATTGAGTAGTCAATCGCTTTCTTATGGACCCTCAACTCAACCAACAGCTTCTCCATTTGCTCCGAGTCGAGGTAGGCACTGACTATGACATGAAAAGTTTGATTTAGACTCAAAAATTCGTACCTTAGGGCCTCAGATAACTGTTTAAGCTCCATCTCAATCTCCTCATCTGGCTACGGGGGCGATCCGTTCCAAACTGAGGTGGACCATTCTATTTTGCAGAGAGACTGAGAATCTGGTTCAACTCTTGACAGAGAACATTTCTCCACCATGCTCTTTATTTATTATTTTTTTTTTGCCAATATTCCTAAATATGGATCATGCCTGATAATTGTGCTTACATAACTTGGGGATATTGATGGAAATGCAAATATTATTTTGAACATATGTTTCGGATTAGTTATTGACACAATGAAAGAAAAAAGAAGTTAATGGTTTAATTAATTAACAACACCTAATTAACATCGATTTTTAAAAAATCGCTGTTAAAAATGGTCAGTGACAACACCTAATTTTTCGCTTTGATCTTTGGCCACAATCAACAAAGAAGACCATTGCAAATTTCCTTAAAAAAATAAAATAAACTCGCTTATCTTTAGTAGCGGTCTTCCTTAATGACCGTTGCTAATCATTCACCTCTTTAGCAACGGTCAATATATAAAGAAGACCCTTGCTAGAGACCTTATATAAATATATAAAAAAAAATCCACTCATCTTAAGCAGCGGTCTTCCTTCTTGACCATTGCTAAATTCAGATTCTCATCTTTAGTAACGGTCTTCCTTATTAATTGATTGTTGCTAAACATATATATATTTTTCTTTTGTCTTAATCTACTTTTCTGATAGGTCCTTTTTGGTAGAATTTTTATTACACCTCTACCACTTAGTTCTCTACAACTCTACCTTCCTCTTCGTCGCTCTATTACTCACCCTCTCCTCTAAAATTGATCAATTTAAAATAGTGGTGGAGTGATGGTCGATGTAAGACGACAGAGATGGCATAGCAATCAGTATAGGAGGTGGTGCCCATTTCTATTACTAATACTACTAGTACTACAGAGTCTTGTCGTCGAATTTATGTTTCTAGTTCTTGTTCTAGGTAAGTTGATTTTTTAGAATTTTCATTAATTTTTGTGCTATTGAAAGATTGAGAGATCTAAAAACTTGCTTAAACCAATTATTTGTGTAATCACTATTTTTTTATTTTCAGCACTTCATTGAGTATTTATTTTCTGATGGATCAAGATATATTGATTATATTCCTGAAATAATTCAATTGTTTAAATTGTGAAGCATAATTATAATCTAGAACTTAAGATACCATAAAATAATTTTGAATAGTTCTAACACAAAAATTGATCAAATTCAGAAGCATTATTTTGAATACACGACAATAAAATTTTGATGGGGCCAGCTAAATAATTTCTTTTTACATACAAATTGATCTTTAGCAGTGTTCTCTAATAAATAGCCGCTACTAATTAAAGATCATCTTTAACTATTGTTACTTATTAAAAACCATTGCTAAACGATCAAATAAAATAATAAAAAGTAAGCTGGGATCTTTAGTACACTACGCAAAATTTCGACTTCTGTAACAGTTAATAAAAGGCATTTGTAACGGTACACGTAACGTTACAGTGGCCCCCGTTACAGAAGGTCTAATAATCGTTACAGATCTATAACGGTTATTAGATAATAACCATTACAGAAGACTGGCTTCTGTAACGGTTATTATCTAATATGTGTTATGGTATTGTGGACGAAAATGTGGTTACGGTTTTATAGAGAACATTTTTAACGGTTATTAGATAATAACTGTTACAGAAGACTGGCTTCTATAACAGTTATTATATAATAACCGTTATCCTATTGTTGACGGAAATTACATTACTGTTTTTTGAGAACATTTGTTGCGGCTATTATCTAATAACCGTTACAAAAGCCAGTCTTCTGTAACGGTTATTAGATAATAACCGTTACAGATATTGTTGATATAAAAAAATGAAATTATGAATTCTGTAACGGTTATTCCTTAATAACCGTTACAAAAGACCTTATTTTTTTTTATTTCGCCTGTTTTATTGGCTAGCCCAATTTTGCTAGCCGAATTGGTACTAAATTGGTACCCAATTTACATCATACAAACAAACATGCAGCAAACAAACATATATCATACATATATCAGATCTCACATATATATACCAAGCACAAAACATATATCAATATATAGCAAAAATTAAAAAAGTAACTATACATAGAGTTAACACCAAGTTAAATGAAAATTTTCCTAAAATAATACCCCATACAAGAAGTCCATAACCTCCGAAACGACTGCATCAACGTCTTCGTTTTTATATGGTTGTCCAACCGGCTCGATATACTGCATTTGATCATTAACAATTGATTAAGTCAAATAATTTTCTAAACCCTAAATCCTAAACCAATAAAAATATGAAATCCTAAAATAATAAATCGGCTTAAAATAACCTCGGAGAATTCTCCGACCGCAGTCCAACTAGTTAATAATATCTTAAACTGATAAGTTCCGTACCTTAATTCGGTACCAATCAAATCATGTTCTGCTCTTTTGGCTATATCTTTCGGTTTCCACTAAATACCGCTTGTATACCCTGCATGCAATATCATTTAAATTAAATTAAATTCTAAATTACATTTATAATCAAGTAATAAAACAATTGAAGCACAATTCAATTCGTAAATAATTGAAGTACAGTTCAGTAAAATGAAGCATAGTTTATATCAAATTTCTAATAATAAACAGTCTCTAAACATCCCAAAACAGCCCCAAATTATTCACATTAGTCCCTAAAACAGCCATTTATTAAATTGAAGCACAACAGCCCCTAAAACAGTTCAAACTATGCAAAATAGTCCTTTCAACAGTTCAAATTTTGCAAAATAGTCCTTTCAACAGTTCAAATTAATCAAACAGTCCCTAAAACAGTTCAAATTATGCAAAACAGTCCTAAAATAGTTCAAATTAATCAAACCGTCCCTAAAACATCCCAAATTATGCAAAATAGTCCTTAGAATAGTTCAAATTATGCCAAACATTCCCTGAGACAATTTCTAATTTTGCATTATAGCCCCTAGATTAAAATTTGAGAGAAAAGGGAGAAAGAGAGAGAAAGATTACCTGAGAGCAGAGTGTTGCCTGAGAGTTAAGAGAGAGAAAGAGAGCCGAGTGTTGCCTGAGAGAGCGGCAGAGAGAGAGTTCTATAAGAAAGACAGAAAGTGAGAGGGAGTCAGTGAGAGAGAGAGGAAGAGGAGACAGAGAGGGAGAGGAACAGGAGAGAGGGATTACCTGAGAGAGAGGGGAGTCAGAGAGAGCCGCCGAGAGAGAGGTATAGCAGATCTAGAGAGAGCTGTAAAGACAGAGAGGGGAGTCAGAGAGAGCAAGGGAATGAGAGGGAGAGGAAGAGGAGAGAGGGATTAGCTGAGAGAGAGAGGGGAGAATTCTTCTGTCGTTCGAGAGAGGCGCGAAAGCTAGGGCTTCGTCGAGAGCGGCTTAAGAAAGAGGCGCTCGATCGAGTTTAGAAAGCAATGACGAAGAGACGCAAGCTAGGCTGGTTATTAATAAATGGTTCAACCTTCTGTAACGGTTATTAGCTAATAACCGTTACAGAAGAGGCTAATCTGTAACGGTTATTAGCTAATAGCCGTTACAGAAGGTCAAATGTTTTTTACATATAACCTTCTGTAACGTTTTTTACATATAACCTTATAAAGTTTGTGTCTGTTTTAACGAAAAATAAAAATTTTGTGCTTTTATAAGTGTAATTAGTACTGATATTTTCGGTGTTGGTTTATCCATGCATGTTATTAAGTGTTTTGACTGAATTTAATTTCGGTGTTGGTTACCCATGAATTTAATTTTGTTTTACATTTTTTCTAACAAAATAAAATTACAATTTAAAAAATTAACCAAAAATAAAAATAAATCAGCTCCTTGTTAACAAAATATTTCACCAATTAATGACCTGCAAAAAATAAAAATAAAAATATTAACATATATAACAATTTAGCACATATATGTTAAGAATAATTTATATTAGTTTTTTAACTCACATGTGATTATGTAGCTACTTTCTTTTTTTTCCTTCGCGTATCGATCCACACGCCTTCGGTGTTATCTGTACGCCTACAAATGATCGATACTGGCTGTGATGTATCGTCGATACCGTTAGAACATGGAGGTATTTCCTCGAAGTGGTCGTATGCTTCTTCATCTACAACATTACCAACACCGACAATACGTCTTTTTCCTGAAAGTGGCAAGTAATAAATAAGATGAACATTTGTATTCAATAAGGTGAACATTTGTACTTAAATAAGATGAACATTTATCTTGAAGCACAACATGTCTTTTCTTATCCGCGTATCGATAAGCTCTTTTATTGAAGTCAACAGTTATAAACCCCATCTTGTTTTTTTTGACTCCACCGTGACCGTTGTCGATCCATGCACACTTGAATAAGGATATTTTAAATTTCAGGTAATCTAGTTTTCAAATCTCCTCGATCCACCCATAATAAGTAGCCGACCTACCATCCTGTTTTCTTGTGACTCCACTATTTTGAACGGCACTTTTACCATCCTGTTTTCTTGTGTACCAGGTAAATCCATTTAAGTCATACCCTTGGTATGTCTCGACTACGACATCAGGACGTCTTGATAACCATTTCACAGTTTCATCGACCTCTGTTGCTTCTTTCAACCGGGACTGTACTTTATCTTCAAGCCATTGGACAAATTTTATTTCATGCTCTATGGTAATCAAGTTTTCGGTGTAAGAAGGGTATTGTTCATTTAACTCGATTAGATATTCATTGATGTAAGGCGCCACAATAGCAAGGTGTTGGAGAACTTTCATATGTACTTTGGTTCTCATTGCAAGATTCAGTATATAAGTACTAGCTCCAATTGTATCTGAAAGGTAAACATTTGTGCTAAATAAGGTGAACAAATATTGTGCTACAAGTTAACATTTGTGCTAAATTAGGTGAACATTTGTGAGAAATAAGGTGAACAAATATTTTGATTTATGTGAATATTTGAGCTAAATAAGGTGAACATTGGAAGTTAATATATAACATTTTCTTCCAATGATATATCATAAATTAATGAAAAAATCGAAATAAATAAGGACAAAATGTAAAAATAAAAAATACGGTTCAAATTTAAATTTTTTTACCTTAAATCTGCTCTCCTACTTATTCTTTTTCTAATTATTATTTTTTCAGAATTTGTAGAAATTTTTTGCTATTTTTTTGGAGTGAAGTGGACACCACAATCGCAATAAATGGAAAGATCAGAAAAGAGTTAAGTGCGGCACTACCTGTGACAGCTTGTTGGGATAATGGGGAAGACATAAATACAGAACCTTTCTGTAACGGTTATTAGAAAATAACCGTGAAAATAACCGTTACATAATCATAAAAAAATAAATAAAATTCTTTAACCTTCTGTAACGGTTATTAGGAAATAACCGTTACAGAATTATTAAAAAATAAAAAAGCGTTAACCTTCTGTAACGGTTATTTACTAGTAACCGTTACAGAAGATGATTGATATTTATATATATTTTTTTTTCTGTAACGGTTATTATCCAACAACCGTTACAGAAGGTTGATGCATTTTTTTCCCTCACCATGACGGAAATGCTATTACGGTTGTTTAATAATAACCGTTACAGATTTGTGGCGTCAATTTTTCCGCCTTATGCCTCACTATTCTGTAACGGTTATTTGAACAACCGTTACAGAAGTGCCGTTACAGAAGGTCCTTTTTCCCGTAGTGGTAGCGGTCTTTAATAAATTAACGCTGCTAATAGTGACGGAGGCCGCTAAAGTAAAATTTGTTGTAGATATCAGGTTTGGCATCGGACTTGGACGGGACCGTGGGGGGATTAGTTTGTGAAATAAGTAGTTGTGGTGTCACGGTAAGATCTAATAAATTATTTTGGACTTACTGTTGAAAACTTTTAAGACCATGCATGCATATCTGCTTGTTTGTCTTTTGATGAGAGGATATACACTTTGTAGGCCAAGCATGTCTGCTTGATTGACCTTATGACCTTCTGTATCGACGTGTCACATTCTGCTTGATTAATATTGTAACATCCTGATGCATGTTGTTATTTACTCTAAGAACCGGTGAAACGAAGAATACAGGGTTTTATATATTTGTTTTACCGATACCAATAAACCGGATGACCTCACATATTTATTTTTATAATATATAAAATTATAATATAAATATAATTAAATAAATCTAGTCCAATTATTGTATCTTAAAAACCTAAAACATCAAATAATGTGCACACCTGCTCCCCCGTACGAATCTCTTTTAAGTGAAACACATTGAATATAATTAAGCATACCTGTTCCCACATATATACTTTCGCGGGCCCAAATTATTTGGTAAACTACAACATAGCATCTTGCAAATATATTCCTTACAGATGTGTATAGCACATGAATTTGTCATGTTGGATGGTCGTTTATATATATAGCAAATATATTGCAGTACTTAGGTCTGTCAATGAAATTTGTTTGGCCTTTTATCCGATCCGTATTGTATTTGATAAAACATATAAAGAAATACTAGTGTCCAATATATATGCCGGATGAGTCCGTTCAATATGATTGTTTTTATGTTTTTATATTTCAAATGATCGATCCGAACCGTTCAATATGTTTTCGTATTAAAAACTTACAAGAATCCAATTTTTATATTTTTTTCAAAATTTTTTACTATTTTTTTGGGTATTTTTGAAACTTCATGATATAAACATTATAGATCGTCCAATAACAACGATTTTCTAAAATATAAAAAAAGTAGTAAAAAATTCAAAAAAAATATAAAAATTGGTTTCTTAAGTTTTCAATATGGATAGCATATTGAATAGTTTAGATCGGTCATTTGAAATTTAAAATCGTGAAATCAATCGTATTGGGCGGAGTCCATCTCTCCAATATATTGGACTCTAAACATTTCTCAAACAGATATGAGTAAGATTTATTTTAGTTAAGTTATCGGATACGAGTAGGGATAAAAAAAAAATCGTTAACTTAATCAGGTAAGGATACGATAAGAGCTAGCTATTATAGAGCGAGGTGGATAAAACGATCCGTACACCCGAGTCATTTTCGAAATAAAAATTCAAACAGTCAACCCAAATCGTTCAAGTCATTCTCCATATTGAAAAACTCTTGAAGACCATATTTTACATTTTTTTCGAATTTTATAACAATATGTTATGAAATTTTCAAAATGAAAGCCAGAATTATTCCAATTGCAGTATTTTTTTTTAAATATCATAATATATAGAAAAAATAGAAAAAAAAATATAAAATTTGGTCTCAAAGAGTTTTTCAACATGGAGAACAACTTGAATAGTTTAGATCGACTGTTTGATTTTTGAATTTCGAAAACAACTCTAGTGTACGAAGGACGATCCGTACACCAGAATAAGACTTTTGTACATCGCGATGTATTGAGACTTTTGTACATTGCGACCATGTCTATTGATAGTTTTACAAAAAGACAAATCTAACTAAACTAATCCAATCTATATATTGAAATATCATTACAAAATTAATTTTGTAGTTACTAGTCTCAATACCTATCATGATTAAAAAGGTACAAATAAACTATACGTATGGCATTTTTTCAAACAATTGGTCAATTAAAATGCTAGATGTAACAAGTACCATATCAGTACCCGTTAAGAATTAACGTATAAGTTGGGTATAGTAGAAAACATATAATAACAATAAAAATTAAATAATATATCAAATAAGTATGTTGACGAAGTGCAACATTAAATAATTTTTAGATATACCAAAGTCAAATAATTTCTTCAAATGTAAATTGTACCAAAAAAATGACACTAAGAATTTGAATATCTAAAATAAAATCCAAAAATTTAATTCATCAATTGTTTGAAAAGATGTCATATGTATAGTGCATTAGTCTCTTTCTAATTATGATAGATATTGTGACTAATAACTAATCTATTAAATTAATTAAGTCGCGATATATTTTTTATTTTTGACGGCTATTTTGTATAATAAAAATTATATTTTTATTTTTGTATTTTTTAATTAAAAATACTTTTTATTTTTGTATTTTGCTAAATTAGGATATATAATTTTTTTCTTAAATACATTAAAAAAATAGTATACCGACCATTATTTAATTTAGAAATTAAATATATTTTGAAATCTAAGATAGTTCATGCTGAATTATTGTCATTTAAAAAAATATAGCGCAGCGAAACTGCGACTTGCCATATCATTACCTGATAAGTTAAGAATTTTTTTTTAATCCGTGCCCACATACGATAACTTAACTGAAATAAAATCTTACTCATACTCGTCTTACGGTACGGATTGGATAAATGGAAAAATAAATTTCATGGACAATACTAATAAGTATTGCAATAATTGCCAAATAAACGATCATCCAATATGTGACAAATTCATGTGTTGCACACGATTATGCCGCACCAGAGATTTGACATGATAGATTAGAAAATTCAGAGATTTGACATGATGGATTAGAAAATTCTCTTGAGCAATCGAATATTTATAAACTACCAAATGTGACAAATTCATGTGTAGCACACACATCTGTAAGGCAGATATTTGCAAGATGCTATTTTTTTTGTTTAATATATTATCTGCCCAAATAATTTGGGCCTGCGAAAGTATGGGGTAGCAGGTATACTTAATAACATTTAATGTGTTTCACATTAAAAAGGATTCGTTTGGAATCTCCGTGCAAATCAAATTTTTTATTTTTTCGAAATTTTTAAGTATTTTTTTTTCGGATTTTTAAAAACTGATGTTTTTGAATGGTTCAGAACCAATTAGATTAACGATTTTCTAAAATAAAAAAAATACTTAAAAATTTCGAAAAATTGAAAAATTTGGTCTACATGGATATTTCAATAGGGAGATCATATTGGACGGTTTGAATCGGTCATTTTGATCTAGATATAGGAATTTTGGTCGCGACTCACCGTAGCTAAACTCTATATATATATATAGTTACTATTGTGAACCATGATGCATAGAGGGTTCCGTGCACTATGACCGTTTTGGTCGGTAATTTTAAAAATTGACAAATCTAAATGAACCAACCTAATATATATATTGAAATCTCATAGCAAACTAGTTTTTACAATTTTTTTACAATTTTTTTTATTTTTAAAAGTGCCATTTTTTGCTACAAATATATTAATTTATAGCAAAAAATAGCAAGTTTTAAAAAATACGAAAAAATAGTAAAAAAATTTTAAAAAAACGTAAAATTTTATTTTCTATGAGATTTCAATATATAGGTTGGGTTGGTTAAATTAGATTGACAATTTGTAGAACCACTAACTAAAACGGTCCTGGTACACGGAACCCTCTATGCATCATGATTTACAATAAATTTATTTTATATATATAGTTTTGCTATGGTGAGTTTCAACTCACCAAAGCGTCTGTGAGTCGCGTTCAAAATTACGAAATTTTGTTCAAAATGACCGATCTAAACCGTCTAATACGATCTCCCTATTGAAATCTCCATGTAAACCAAATTTTTTATTTTTTCAAAATTTTTAAGTATTTATTTCGGATTTTTAAAAACTGCTATTTTTGAACGGTTCAGAACTAATTAGATTTATGGTTTTTTAAAATTTCAAAAAAATACTTAAAAATTTCAAAAAAATATAAAATTTGGTCTACATGGAGATTTCAATGGGGAGATCGTATTAGACGGTTTGGATCAGTCATTTTGAACTAAATTTTGAAATTTTGAGCGCGACTCACGGACGCTTTGGTGAGTTACAACTCACCATAGCAAAACTCTATATATATATATATAGAGAGAGAGAGAGAGAGAGAGATTGGCTAAAGTATACTCTAGCATATAGATAGCCCGTATTCTGGAGTCGTTTCTCACAATCTAAAATGCATACAGTCGATCCGAAGCTTTCAAATTGTTCTCCATATTGAAATCTCCTAGGAAACTAAAATTTATATTTTTTCGAATTTTTTTACTATATATTATGCTATTTTAAAAAAACATTGTAAAGGAGTTGTAAAGGAGTATTTCTGACCATTCAATTTTAAAATAGCAATATATATAGAAAAAAAATTTGAAAAAATGTAAAATTTGGTCTTAAAAGATATTTTTGTATGGAGAACAACTTGAACGGTTTGAATCGACTGTTTGAATTTTAGATTTTGAGAAACGACTCCAGCATACGGGTTTAATCCGTATGCTAGAGTATATTTTAGCCAATTTCTATATATATATATATATGTATGTATGTATACTTGCTACTCGTTAATTATGCATGTTGTTTTTTCCTCTAAAATGAACCAGTGAAACGAAGAATACAGGATTTTATATATTGGTTTTACCGATTCCAAAAAACCGGATCACCTCATATATTTATTTTTAGATATATAAAAAATAATGCAAATATAATTAAACAAATCTAGTCAAATAATTGTATCTTGAAAACCTAAAACATCAAATAATGTGCACACCTTCTCCCCGTACGAATCTCTTTTAAATGAAACATATCGAATATAACTAATTAAGTATACCAGCTCATACTTTCGCCGGCCCAACTTATTTGGGCAGATCGATACTATATATATATTAAACTACAACATAGCATCTTGCAAAATATATAATTATATGCCTTGCAGATGTGTGCAACACAGGAATTTGTCTTATTGGATCGTCGTTTATATAGCAATATTATTGCAAATTTGTCATATTGAATGGTCGTTTATATAACGATTATTGCAGTACTTAATTGTCAGGTATGTCAATGGAATCTATTTGGTCTTTACTTTATCCGTATTGTATTCGATAAAATAAATATGAGTAAGATTTTATTTTCGTTAACTTAATAAGGTAAGGATACGATAACAGATTAAGAGCTATTATAGAGGATGGATAAAATATAAAATGGTGTACGGTTTTTCTCCATACACCCGAATCAATTTCGAAAAAAAAAATTCAAATAGTTAACTCAAGCCGTTCAAACTGTTTTCCATATTAAAAAACTCTTGGAGACTAAATTTTATATTTTTTCGAATTTTTTTACTATATATTCTTATATTTTCAATTATGTTTTTGAAAACGACACAGGTATATTTTCAAATTTGATATTGGGTGTAATGTGAAATTTATTTTTGGTCAAGCTTCGGTCTTAATTTATTAAGGCTACAGTGGTATTGAGAAAATTTAAAAATATATAGTTGTATAGTTATAATGTAGTGGTACAGTGATATTATAATGTTCTTCTTCTAGATTTTCTCTCTTATTACAAGTATATTGACATTCTTTACCCGTAAGATCTAAAGAGACTCCACAATCTTATCTGGACTAAGCTTTAAATGGTACCATAAAAATCCTTAAGTGCTTAGAACTCAATACATAAATTTGACCAAAGTCAATAACATATGGTATATAGGAAGTGAAAAGCAATCAAAGTACAGATGAAATCCGAAATCTACAATTTATATTTGCACTAATAAATATCAGCAACAATATCGTGAACATAGGATATGATTATTTTTCTTTACAACAAAGAAGAGTATAAGCATTCAAACCTAGTTCATACAATGTGGAAATGTTGAAACAACATTAATTAATTGCTTAATTCTTTTTTTATTTTAAATGGTATGCAGCACAACACAACTCAATGTCAAAGAAAATTGACTCATAAAGTCGGTTTTGTTTGAATAGCTGATATATCATCGAAATCTCTTACCGTGCAATATTTTAAACAACAATAATACTGGTACAAAATACACAAAACACTGATACATTCATACATACATGTATCAAGTGATCCTTTTTTTTTCTTTTTTGAAAAAAAGTAGGAGAGCTACCGATTTCATTAGAGAAACAAGTTTGCAACCTACAATTAAAACTAAAAATCCATGCGATCACACATTGATTAGCAGTTCAACACCACACTTCTCAAAATTACCTATCCAAATTAACTAACTGAAAACACAAACACACAACCATCTCCTTTCGCACTACAGCTCACCTAACTTAATCCACAAACACTTAAGTAAAACAAAAGAAACTAAAATTTTTAAACTGTCCAGCCTGTGTTCCTTCCTTGCTCAATCTCCTCTCCCTCCTAATTAGTGATTGGCAGCCTTTCTTCTCCAGGATTCGCCTGCAATGGCACCATATTCCAGTCCTGGACTTTCCACCTTTTCAAGCTTTCTATGTACCTCCCTGGAATTGCCCTTGCCCAATATTTAACAGTATTTTCAATTAACATCAGCATCACTCTAAACGATTTGATAGGAACAGAATTAAAAATTACATCATTCCTATCCAACCAGAGGTTCCAACGCAAGGCACTATAAATCACTAAAAAGGCAATTTTATCATTTTTATTCAAATTAAAAAAAATCATAAATATCTCTAAGTGACTGCCAACTCCCCAAATAGTTAGCACTATCCTCCAACCAGAACCAAATTTGCTTTGCAAACCTACAATTCAGAAAAAGATATGATCATTAGTATCAAGAGATCTTGTTATTCAAATGTCTTTCGTTAAAAGATGCATTAAATAATTACAAACATAACAAAATCCAAAACTATTAACATAAATACATATATAGCTAGCTAAAATCCATTATTAAATTACCAAAGACTAGTAATAAGTTGATTAATTTGCCCACGACCAGTAATGCTTATTTTGCGAGCTGCAATTTTAAGTGACAGAGAAGGTTTATAACTTGAATTTTGCACAGTTTATAACTTTGACAAAAGCCGCAGCAAAGGTTTAAATAGCGGATAGCGGATTCGTCGCGGACATGCCAATATCATAGCGGATAGCGGCCATTTAGCGGCCGCTATCAGACAATAGCAGACATTATAAAGTATATACAAATAGCATAAAACACTTATATCACAAACACTAACTTGGTTGCCCGGTTGTTGCAATGGACTGGGTAACCACAAGTCTTGGGTTCGAATCCCAGCTAAAGCAATTTTTAATACACCAAGTTTTCTGTCCGGTTTCAACTTCATCTTTAGTCCCACATGGGAAATTTAAACTTTAGATGAATAGTATATAACGAGTGCGTTGGTACGGTTGACACAGCAGCTGAATAATTGGGTGTGTGCTGTAATCTGTTTATATATCACCATGGGCCCGCTATATTGGGCGCTATTATCCGCAAAAGCCCGCTATAATGGGCGCTATTATCCGCTAAAGCCCGCTTTTTTGCGCGCTATCAGACATACCGCGAAATTTATAGCGTGATAGCGTTCAGACTTGGACTTCCGCTATCTCGGCGCTATAGCGGCTGTAGCGCCCGCTATTTAAACCTCTGAGCCGCAGACTACAATTTTGCACAATTTATAAATTGATAGAAAGAAATTAATGATTCTAGAATTTTAGCGATGTGATAGAGAGAAGAGAGAGAGAGAGAGTTCAGCAGAGAAGAGAGAGAGAGACAGCCACGCAATGAGAATTCTTGCGACCTGTGAGAGAGAGTCAGAGAGGTTTAACTTTAGGTTTTTCCTTTTTTTGGGATCAGGCGAGCATTTTTTTTTAATTTTGCGAGCAGATCTCCTTTTCGCATAGCAGCGTTTGGTGAAGAGAGAACGAAAAATAAAAGAGGTCAGTGAAAGAGACGTACGCCTTAACAGCAGACGACAGAAAAATTTAAGAGCTGAGCGCTAGACCTGTTTAACGTTGCAAACGGCAACGGAATGGGCCATTCCGTTTGCCGTTCCGTTTCAATAACGGTATGCACTGGAACGATTCGTTATCCGTTCCGTTTGTAACGGAATGGACGGAACGTAGCGGAACGACTCATTTTACACTGTATTTCACACAACGGTATGCCGAAATCCATTCCGTTTACCGTTCCGTTTCGGAAACGTATGCTGAAAAGTGATTCGTCACTCGTTTTGTTTGGACGGAACGTGCACGGTACGCGGTAAACGGTATACCGTCGGCAGCCCTACTGAGCGCTTCTATCTGAGCCGCTAAATCAGTTCTTTGCACGGATATTGAAAAATTCTAATAGTCTAAAATTGCAGCCTACAATGTCTATATATATATATATTGTTACTAGCTAGTCTCAATATCTATCATAATTAAAAAGATACAAATACACTATATATAAGTGGCATCTTTTCAAATAATTGGTCAATTAAATTGCTATATTTTACACGTACGATGACTGTACCCGTTAAGAATTAACGTAAAGGTTAGATAATAGTAGAAAACAAATAATAACAATAAAAATTATATAATATATCAAATAAGTGTGTTAATGAAGTGCAACATTAAATAAACTTTAGATTTTACAAAGTCAAATAATTTCTTCAAGTGTCAATTCTACAAAAAAAATTAAAATAGGAATTTGAATATCTAAAATAAAATCTAGCAATTTAATTGATCAATTGTTTGAAAAGATGTCATATGTACTGTGTATTTGTATCTTTCTAATTATGGTATATATTTGTATATTTGCTACTCGTTAGATAACGAGTACGAAATAACTCTTAATTACCGTGTCCTCACCTAAAAGGTCAATGAATTTTTTTAATCCATGCCCACATTCGATAACTCAACTTAACGAAAATAAATTTTATTTATATCCGTCTTACGGGACGGATCGGGTAAATGGCCAAATGAATTTCATGGACAGTCCTACTAACTAATAGGTATTACAATAATAGCTAAATAAACCATCATCCAATATGACAAATTCATGTGTTGCACACGATTATGTCGTACCAGAGATTTGACATGATAGATTAGAAAATTCTTTTGATCAATCATCGAATATTCATAAACTACCAAATGTGACAACACTACGCCATTAATAAACTTTAGTACCGGTTTTTTTTGTATTATTAGTACCGGTTTTGCAGCGGTACTAATAATAGGGGGTACTAAAAGCAATAAAAAACCGGTACTAATGGGCCGGTAGTAAATCATGAAAAAAACCATATTAGTACCGATTTTTTATAAAAAACCGGTACTAAAATTAATTCATTTAGTACCGGTTTTTTATAAAAAACCGGTACTAAATTAATTACATTTAAATTAAGCAATTATTTAATTAATTATTTAATTAATTAAATAAAAAAACCGAAAATTAAATTAATTTAGTACCGGTTTTTTATAAAAAACCGGTACTAAATTAAATACATTTAAATTAAGAAATTAATTAATTAATTAACTATATTTAAATTAAGAAATTATTTAATTAATTAATTAAATAATTTAAATATATTTAATTTAGTACCGGTTTTTTACAAAAAACCGGTACTAAATTAAATACATTTAAATTAAGAAATTATTTAATTAATTAATTAACTATATTTAAATATATTTAAATTATTTAATTAATTAAATAAAAAAACCGAAAATTAAATTAATTTAGTACCGGTTTTTTATAAAAAAACCGGTACTAAATTAAATATATTTAAATTATTTAATTAATTAAATAAAAAAACCGAAAATTAAATTAAATTAGTACCGGTTTTTTATAAAAAACCGGTACTAAATTAATTTAATTTAAATCTGTAAATTTTATTTAATTAAAATTAATAAAAAAAAAACCGAAAATTTTAAATTTAGTACCGGTTTTTTCTAAAAAACCGGTACTAAATTTAAAAAAAAAAAAATTTAAATCTGTTTTTTGGGCTAGCCCCTTTTTGCTAGCCATTTGTACCAATTAATTGTACCAATTGTACCAATTAATATATATATCACACAATATAAAAAATCAAATGCATGGATCACAAATAATATCAAATCACAAACAATATCAAATCATCATGCATCGATCACAAACATTTCCATATGAAATCATGCACATAGTTAATATTTCCATGCAAGCACAAATCACACATAGTTAATTGTATTCATTTACCACGACCTACAAGCGTAAGTAAATAACGAAACCATTCATTTATCGTCTCATTGATCTCTTTCTCACTATAACGCTTACCAACCGGTTGCAAAGCCTGCATTTTGACATTTTATATAGTTAATAACCTATGAAAATTGCTACTAAACCCTAATCATATACATAGTAAGATTAAAATATAATCCATACCGATGGGAGGTTCTCATGTAGCGTACAGTGATCAAGGATCTTGCGTAGGTTTACCATCGCATAAAAGCCGCAATCTATATTGTTTGGTTGTCGTGGACTCTACAATTTCAAAACTAATACAATTAAGTTTAAATTCAATAAATTCCAAATGAAATGACGAAACTATATATATATTAATTGCAAGTATGTACAGGAATCATTTGAACTTCAAAATTCGAAACTTTCACCAATCTTGACAAAGCTCTGCAAAAAAAAATATATAATTATAAAAATTAGTTTCTAGATATTATTATATAACTAAATAGTGCATACACGTAGTATATATATGTTAATATTAAACATACTGATCGTAATTTCCTATAATTGGAGACTGGTTGGATTCCTTAGATTGGAGTGAATCTACTATCCACATCTTTCGTGTCGAGAGTTGAACTATAATAATCACAAAATGCGACCTGTAATTACATACATATATTTTTGTTGGTTAAATTAACAATAAACTGCAAATTCAAAATTATAATTAAAGTCAAAATTAGAAATTTTATAACAAACCGATTATGATGCACTAAAACATGATAGGGATCCCTTTTTGCATACTTCTTCAAAAGATTGAATATGTAGCTTACAGTGCCGATTTCATTGCTCTCTACATCCAAACCCGCGCATCGTTCCGGATCCCAAAATACCCACTTCTTCATCAAAGTTTCAGCACAATACTGCCTGCACCGCCTGCACTTGAACGTAGTTAGGAGCTAGAATACTTACAAGACATATCATATAATTAATAATCAACTGTTGCAAAGTTAGGAGCTAGAATACTTACAAGACCCAAACTTTAATCACTTGAACGAAAAGTTCCTCCCGATTGAAGACATGGCTGATATCTACAAAATCAAGAAGGAATGTCTTGACATCTTGTAACTCGAAATCACCAGGAAGATTGCTGAATGAAGTGACTGACACGTCGAACATTCTCATGTAGTTATGCATTTCTTTGGCGTAAGGCCCGATCTCTGCCAATTTTTCCTCGGAGACGTACGGATCGTGTAATTCAATTACCTCCTCTGCAAAAAACTGATCCACGCTCGGTTCATCATCTTCGTCATTCTCTTGCTCCAACTGCTTCTCCTTATCTTGCGGAATAGTTTGTTTTGTTATTTGTCTCACTTGCTCCTAAACAACCAACATATTAGTCATGAAAATGATATTATTCACGCTCGTTTTTTACTAAATATATATAATTACTAATACATACCAATTTTGACATATCGTAATCCACAAGATGAATTGGCCATCTCAGAAATGAACCCATCAGAACACCAAGTCGATCATCTCCGTTAGGAGGTGGAAAAGGTACAATCGTGTGTCTCGCATTATCAAAAACTTCCAAAATTTGTACCTTCACTTCTCCTATACCCAATGGCTCTCCATGGACTGTATCACCATAAGTCTGTGCATGCACCATAACTCTAGCTACATACACAGGTGTACCCGACATTCCTGGGAGGAGAATCAAAGCTTCGACAGGCGTCTGTATTTATTAGGAATATAAAAAATAATAACAAATTATCAAACCCTAAATATTATATGCGAGAAAAATAATATATATCATTAGCTTGATAAAATTAATAACCTGAAAACTCGGATGAGGAATCGGATGTGGTTGATTATTGCTACCCTGTGATATCATCAGCATAGCTTGTTGGTAAATTGGATCGTAGGTCTGCGGTGTCTGCACTTGACCTTGGCCTTGCGAAAACATTTGTGAAAAGCTTTGCTGCATTCGCTTATTGAGTTCCTCATCCATTCGCTTATTGAGTTCCTCTTGCATTTGTGCTTTCACCTCCTCCATCAACCGATCAACCTCCTCTTTGGAATACCCCTTTGATGATTTTCTCGTACCCTTACCATACACCTGCTTCACACCGGAAAAATGTGGATATCCTCTCAACCGTCCGGAGTGCTCTGGCATACCGATCGCAGCTGTTAAGATGTCTTTTTGACGAACAGACTCAACCTCGCCTGACTGAACTAGAGCAACCTATCACAAAAAGAAATTAATGTTAGTTAGACTAAATTAAATTCATTTGATACATAAATAAAGTTATTGGAGTTGTTACACGTACCGCTTTGTCGATCACCGCGGCAGCCCTAGGATTTTTAACCATAAGTTTGCCGGTATTTGGATCCTTTTTAGCGCGTGCCCTACTCCAACTATAAGTACGACCATCCATATCCTTGGTAATAACTGAGGACCCACCATGGACCTCCTCTCCTTCTTTCCATCTCAACTCAGCACTTATGTAACCTCCTGATCCGAGTGTGTGGGGCATATCTTTCTTTGCAGCATTAATCTTTCCTTGTTGACTCATTTTCTATTAAAAAATTCAGAAGACCATTAGTATAAACAATAAAATTAGTATCTAGAAATAATTAATTGTTTTATATTAAATTTGTTTTCATACCGCAAATTTCTCACTAGAACAATATGCTTCCATTGCCTCCCATTCCTCCTTCGAGATGTTTTGTACATCCCATGGCTTAGGTCCACCTTCTTGCGCATTGATCCTGTATTTTTTATTCTACAATGACAGAAATGTTGAATCAAACTTTTATAAACGAAAATTAGAGAGAATTATAATTGATTTGCAAGTAATAATATCTCACCAATCTGCCTTTCCAATGCCTCCATTTCTCGTTACAATTAGAGAGAATTTTCTTTTTAGTAGCCAATGGTAGGTCCGCTGGAATATTCCAAACCTTCCATATTTCTTGTAACAAATTCATTTTCAACTCTTTTGGCACATCATGCCAACTACTATAACTGCATTGAAACCGATAAATACTATTATCGCATACCAATTCATATCATTAGCACTCATGCACATATATATTTGTATATGTATATAGTTAGGTACCTGCAAGGGATCATATCTCTTGTTATTTCTGCACACCAATTCGTGAATCTTTTTGCATTCTCGCTGCAAGGTTTGCCTTCTGTATTGAATTCCACAGTCATGTCTTCTCCATTGGCTATCGCTTTACGTGTTTTCATGCACTTAGCAGTTGATCTTTTTCCTCTTTGGCTAACAACCACCTGCTCCTCTTCAGAACTCGACTCATCTTGATTTGTCGTAAAATCCTGATCATCTTGATTCGACATGACTGCAACTTCAAGTATAATTACATGCAACTATTAATTACATAGCACAATTAACACATCAAATAAATAATTAACAACTATTAATTAGCACATCTACAAATCAAACAAACTAATAATTAACAAAATGAAACATAGATAAGTTCAAATAACATTCAAGTTCAAACCACTAAAACAAAACAACCACTAAATCACTAAAACCACTGAAACAACCACTAAATCACTAAAACCACTGAAACCACTAAAACAACCAGTAAACCACTTAATCACTAAACCCTAATCCTTCTTTGGGACCACCTCCTCCGCTGGGACCACCTCCTCTGGAACCTCCTCCGCTGGGACCACCTCCTCTGGAACCTCCTCCATATCAGCAGGAGTTCGTCCGCAACCGAGTGGCCAGGACCTCACAGCAGAAACAGACCTTCTAACTGGAGGAGGGTAGTTTTTTCCTCGCATCCACCATGGCGTGGTGCTCGCCTCCTTCTCCTTCTCATTTTCCTTTTCCTTCTCCTTCTTCTTCTCTTCATTTCGCCGGACATAAACTTTTTCAATCTGTTTTTTCCCTTTCTTGTTGCTTGCTTCAGGTTTCTCCATTAATACCTTTTATTATTTATAACAATTTCAATTTTAATATGTAAGTATATCACAAGTATAATTTATGACAAGTATATCACTACTGCTATTTCATTTTGGTGAAGTACCATGGCTCATTATAATATACTTCGTTATGGTGACATAGCCTTTGAACCTTATGCTACGGATTGGAGGCAATTGAAAAAGATTTTTACTATCCACTTAATGAGTACAAAAAAAGGTTCTCTCCTATAAAACAATTAGAGAGCAAGAGGTTCAACCGAGTGGTTAATTTGATTTATAATTAGAAGAGGTAATTCAAGCTCATGCATGAGTTTGGTTATAAACAAAACAGAAAAACCGAAACTAAAGATGCTAATACAGTTTAACCAAAAAAAAAAACGTTTGCATGGACTATTATTAAATAATTATTGAGCATTTTCATATAACTAAAAATTAGCCACAACCAAAAAAAAAAACGTTTGCATGGACCTTTCATTTTTGGGGTAAAAAAATTAGCCACAAAAAAAAACAAAAGGACTATTATTAAAAATTAGCCACAACCTTTAATTAGCAGCGGCAAGGTTGAGAGGGGGCTTACTTGAGTTTGAGAGGGGCAGCGGCGAGGTTGAGAGGGGCAGCGGCGGCGAGGGGCGGCGGCGGCGAGGGGCAGCGGCGACACAGAGAAGAGTGAGAGCTAGGAGAGAGTCAAAAAATGTCTGTAGAGAGTGAGAGAGAGAGAGTGAGAGGTGTCCCCGAGTGAGAGAGAGAGTGTTACGGTTTTTATTCAATTTAGTACCAATTTCGGTTTTTTTCAATTAGTACCGGTTTTTCCTTAAAAACCGGTACTAAATTTGTTTTTTTTTAAATTATATAAATTATTTTAATATTTAAATAATATGAAATAATAATTTAAATACTTTTAAAATTAATTAATAAACTTAATTAGAATAAATCATAAAGTTTCGGTTTTTTAAATTAGTACCGGTTTTTTCTTAAAAACCGGTACTAAATTGGTTTTTTTTTTTAAATTATATAAATAAATTTATTTAATTACTTATAATTAATTAAATTAGTTTCTGTTTTTAATTAAATAGTCAAATTAAATTATGTAAATATTTAAATAATATCAAATAATAATTTAAATACTTTTAGAATTAATTAATAAACTTAATTAAGTTTCGGTTTTTTAAATTAGTACCGGTTTTTTCTTAAAACCGGTACTAAATTGGTTTTTTTTTTAAATTATATAAATAAATTTATTTAATTACTTATAATTAATTAAATTAGTTTCTGTTTTTAATTAAATAGTCAAATTAAATTATGTAAATATTTAAATAATATCAAATAATAATTTAAATACTTTTAGAATTAATTAATAAACTTAATTAAGTTTCGGTTTTTTAAATTAGTACCGGTTTTTTTTAAATTATATAAATAAATTTATTTAATTACTTATAATTAATTAAATTAGTTTCTGTTTTTAATTAAATAGTCAAATTAAATTATGTAAATATTTAAATAATATCAAATAATAATTTAAATACTTTTAGAATTAATTAATAAACTTAATTAAGTTTCGGTTTTTTAAATTAGTACCGGTTTTTTCTTAAAAACCGGTACTAAATTGGTTTTTTTTTTAAATTATATAAATAAATTTATTTAATTACTTATAATTAATTAAATTAGTTTCTGTTTTTAATTAAATAGTCAAATTAAATTATGTAAATATTTAAATAATATCAAATAATAATTTAAATACTTTTAGAATTAATTAATAAACTTAATTAAGTTTCGGTTTTTTAAATTAGTACCGATTTTTTTTAAATTATATAAATAAATTTATTTTATTACTTATAATTAATTAAATTAGTTTCTGTTTTTAATTAAATAGTCAAATTAAATTATGTAAATATTTAAATAATATCAAATAATAATTTAAATACTTTTAGAATTAATTAATAAACTTAATTAAGTTTCGGTTTTTTAAATTAGTACCGGTTTTTTCTTAAAAACCGGTACTAAATTGGTTTTTTTTTTTAAATTAGGTAAATAAATTTATTTAATTACTTATAATTAATTAAATTAGTTTCTGTTTTTAATTAAATAGTCAAATTATATTATTTTAATATTTAAATAATATGAAATAATAATTTAAATACTTTTAAAATTAATTAATAAACTTAATTAGAATAAATCATAAAGTTTCGGTTTTTTAATCAAAATAAAAATATTACACGAAAAAAAGACTAATTTGTACTAATAAAAATTATTACAATAGACATTAAGCTATTTATTTTTTGATGACTTCGGTCGATCTACCCACACGCCTTCTTCCTGATCGGAACGCAAATTACTTGTTAACTCTTCAATTGGTTGCGGTGTCCCATCAATACCTGTGAGTAATAACATATATAAATTGGTCAAATTCGTTACATTTAAAATTATTTATCTAAATTTTCTAAATATAAAATTATTTAGAACTACCTGTGGAGAATGGAGCTATTTCATCAAATTGGTCATATTCTTCTTCGTCCACGACATCTTCAACGCCAACGATGCGTCTTTTTCCGGGAAGGACCACATGTCGTCCCTTTTCAGCCGGATCTGCAATATAAAAAACTTGCATTGCTTGTTTGTTTGCAAGTATAAAGGGGTCATCAGCATATCCCAATTTTTTGAAATCAACGGTTACAAATCCGTTTTTATCAGTCTTGACGCCGCTTTTTAGCATCCATTTGCATTCAAACACTGGTATTTTAAATGCATTATAATCAAATTCCCAAATTTCTTCAATCCACCCATAATACGGCTCTGATGATGTTCCATCACTTGATATGGCTACTATTGTGACTCCGCTGTTTTGGACTGTACTTTTTCCATCTTGTTTTTTTGTATACCAAGTGAAACCATTCAGATCATACCCTTGATAGGTTTGCACATTGGCGTTAGGACCTCTAGCAAGAAATTTTACCGTTTCATTTGAAGGTCGAGACTCGGTTACCTTGTTTCTGAACCATTTTACAAAAGTTTTGTTGTGTTCCTTGGTGATCCAATTTTCTGATCTCTGAGGATTCTGCTCTCGCAACTCGGTTATATGTTCATTCACATAAGGAGAGACAACAGCGACTTGCTGCAAAATTTTAAGATGGGCTTTTTCTCTTTTTGCAAGGTCCATTGTAATTACTTTCATACCAATTATGCTTTTTCCTAGGAGTCTACCTTCGTGTCTATTTTTGGGCAGGCCAATAGGTTGAACTCCATCTAGGTAATCATTATAGAAATCAATTACCTCTTCTGCAATATATCCTTCAATTATGCTTCCTTCGGGCCGAGATCTGCTTCTGACTAATCCTTTCAATTGACCCATTGCTCTTTCAAAAGGATACATGTACCGCAAAAATATCGGACCGCATTGCTTTATCTCTCTAACTAAATGAATGGTCAAATGCACCATAATAACAAAGAATGAGGGGGGGAAATGCATCTCCAACTCGCATATGGTCTGAACCGCATCGGTTTCCAACTGATTCAGTTTTTCGGGATCGATAACTTTAGAGCAAATTTTATTGAAGAAGAAACACAACTTAATAATAGAATTTCGAACTTCTTCTTTAAAAGATGCTCGAATTGCAACCGGAAGTAACTGGGTCAGCAACACGTGATAATCGTGAGACTTCATTCCAATCAATTTCATATCTTTAATGGAAACCTTTCGTGAAATATTTGAGGAATAACCAGTAGGAACCCTTATAGACCTCAAACACTCCAACAAACTGAGTTTCTCTTTTTTTGTTAAAGTATAAACAGCATTAGGTAACCAATCCCGCTTCTTACTATTATCTTCCTTTGCAGCTAGTTCCAGTCGAATTCCCATTTTCACCATGTCTTTCCTCACGTTAACATTGTCCACTTTTCCTTGAGCATTTAAAATCAAATTAACTAGATTTTCACAAATGTTCTTGATTATATGCATGGCATCTAAACAATGTCTAACATCCAAATAAGGCCAGTATTCGAAATCCCAGAATATAGACCTTTTCTTCCAAAAGCACTTTTCAGGAATTCTATTCACAAATGGTTTGCCCAGTACAATTTTAAGATCCTTCACTTGTTCATAAGTCTGTCTTCCAGATTTTGGTACAGGAGCCCGGCGGTTCTCGGTGTTGCCATCAAATTTGTTCTTGTAAGGTGGCCGACGGTAAGGGTGATGACGACTGAGAAACCTACGATGTCCCAAATAAACAGTTTTTCTACAATTCGATAACCATATCGAATGTGTTTCCTCCATGCAAATAGGACATGCCTTTTCTCCTTTATTTCGGTAACCCGACAAGTTCCCGTAAGCGGGAAAGTCATTAATCGTGCAGAATATCATGGCACGTAAGTTGAAATAATTCCTTGAATGTGCATCAAAGATTTTCACTCCGTCCTTCCACAACACATCAAGATCCTCTATCAACGGAGCCAAATAAACATCTATATCGTTGCCGGGTTGTTTTGGACCAGAAATGAGCAGCGGCATCATCAGATATTTTCTTTTCATGCATAACCAAGGAGGAAGGTTGTAAATAACCAACAAAACAGGCCAAACGCTTCGGTTGGTACTCATGAGACCGTAAGGATTCATTCCGTCCGTGCATAGTCCCAATCTCAAATTTCTAGGCTCACTGCCAAAATAAATGAAATGGCTGTCTATATTGTTCCACTGGGGTGAGTCTGCTGGATGTCTGAGTTTTCCATCTTTCTTTCTGCCTTCTGCGTGCCATCTCAACAGTTTAGCATCTTTTGAATTACTGAAAAGACGCTCAAACCTTTGTATTATTGGCAAATACCACAATATTTTCGCAGCTGGTCTTTTCTTACAACCTTCTTCTTCATCATCCAAATCACTGTCCCTTTGTTTGTACCGGGATGCATTACATTTTGGACATTTATTGAGGTTTTCATACTCCTTACGAAATAATATGCAATCATTCGGACATGCTGCAATTTTCACTACTTCTAATTTCAAAGGACATAGTAATTTTCTAGCCTTATAAGTTGTATCTGGCAATGTATTATCTGCTGGAAGCATTTCTCGCAAAAGACCGAGCAAAGATGTAAAACTCTTATCGCTCCAATTGTTTTTAGCTTTCAAGTTATATAGCTTAAAAATCGTTTTTATTTTTGAGAATTTCTCTTCATTGCAACCAGGATATAAGGGTATATGAGAGTTTTCATTCAACTTTTGAAACACATCAGGAACATCATCAATAAAATCACTGGGCAATTCATTCATCATTTCATCCAAATCATTTTCTCTAATGTCATTATATTGTTGTTCACTTAGATTTTCTATATGATCATCATCACCCACTATTACATTATCATCTGTATCATCCCCACAATCATTTTGTACAATATTTTCCAAATCATCAGATACATTAATATTGCTCGTTCCAGCATCTAAATTTTCTTCCAAATTTTCTCCATGTTTAACCCACCGAAGGTATTTAGGTGTTGTCATCCATCCACGCTGAATCAGATGTGATCTAATCACATTACTATCATGTCTCTCAAAGTTAAGGCAGCGTTTACAGGGACATAAAATTCTGGGTTTTCCAGTCAACTTTCGATGTTCTTCTGCACATTTTATGAACTCTTCAACAACTTGAACAAATTCATACGATATTCTTGAATAATCAAACATGTACTTCTCCCTTTGATCCATCTGTATATATATCCAAAAAATCAGAATTTAGGGTTTATAGATTCAATGCAACATATAAGGTTTTTGGGCCGGTTACCATCCTAGCCCGCTCTTTGGATACTCTTGTCTCATTAGCGAGCGTACGTTAGATACAATGCGTTGTCTGAGAAAAATTCGGCAGCATTTCCCCTTATGTTCCCTGAATACGCAAACACACAATTGCTCGTGCGTACGTATTCGTGGGAACATAAGAGGAAATGCTATCGAATTTTTCTCAGACATCGCATTGCATCTAACGTACAGCTCGCTGTCCTAAATGAGACAAGATAGTATCCAAAGAGCAGTACTCCCGACCGGGAGTACTATCCGAGATTAATCCCTAATGGATTAATCTCGGACGGGCAAATAGACCTAAAATAGTTCAAATTCCGGCAATTTGGTCTTATATGACAATACTTGACTAAAAGAGATGCAAATACCAATTATAACCATTAGGGATAATGCACATACAAATCGACAAATTAACAAAAAAAAATTATTGAGGATTAAAATAAAATTACCGTAATTGCCCTTCTCTTGATCGATCGGCCTCTATAATAAGAAAACCTCAAATGCGAATTTTTTTAGTTCTCCTTTGATCTCCTTTGCATCCTCCAATGATTTTTCAATTTTTTTGAATTTTTGCAAATTTTTTGCTATTTTATTTATATGGTTTTTGAGAGTAAGAAAATTTTCGGTTTTGTAGAGAAAGGATAATTAGCCATGAACAGTATATGGCCTTGAGAGAGAGAGGAATAGTGAAGGAAGACATGTATTTCGACTAATAAATATCTGCCTATTTTTAGTACCGGTTTTTTATAAAAAACCGGTACTAAAAATCGCTTAAAAAATAAAAAAAAAACGTTTTTATTTTAGTACCGGTTTTTTATAAAAAACCGGTACTAAAGGTGTGAATTTAAAAAAAAAACCGTTATGTTTGTAGTACCGGTTTTTTATAAAAAACCAGTACTAAAAATCAATTAATTAGTACCGGTTTTTTATAAAAAACCGGTACTAAAAACATAACGGTTTTTTTTTTAAAATTCACACCTTTAGTACCGGTTTTTTATAAAAAACCGGTACTAAAAATCAATTAATTAGTACCGGTTTTTTATAAAAAACCGGTACTAAAATAAAAACGTTTTTTTTATTTTTTAGACGATTTTTAGTACCGGTTTTTTAAAAAAACCGGTACTAAATAATATATCTGACAATTACGAAAATGCCATGATTTATTATTAGTACCGGTTTTCTTAAAAACCGGTACTAATGAGCCGGTACTAAAAATCATTTTTGTTGTAGTGCAAATCCATGTGTTGCACACATCTATAAGGCATATATTTTGCAAGATGCTATGTTTTATTTTAATATATTATCTACCCAAATAATTTTGGCCTGCGAAAGTATCGGGAAGCAGGTATACTATAAATGTGGTTTTGATCTGAGGCCTGTTCGGAGTTTGATGGCGCCGAAGTGCAACTATATGAAAATCGGATAACTATAAAAATCATTCGTACTAGGATAGAGAATTAAGTAATTAACAATATTCCCTCCATAATATATCAATTATTGCAGTACTCGTTAGGTTTGTCCATCAAAATCGTTTGGTTGTTTAGCCCGATATTCTATAAGACGAATATAAGTAAGATTTTATTTTCGTTAAATTTTTAGATATTGATACGGATAAAAATAATATCGTTAACTTATCAGATAAGGACATGATATATATATAGAACAACTTGAAGTACCCATGGCGGCCATGTTTTATATTTTTTTCAATTTTTTATTTATTATGATATTTCCAGAAATATTATTTTCACCCCATTCATTTTGAAAAATATCATAATAAATAATAAAAAAAAAATTTGATCTCCAAAGATATTTCAATATGGTGTTCAACTTGGGTGATCATTTGGATTGACCATTTGAAGTTTGGATATTTAAAAACTTTTAAAATTGGTGGCACTTGCCATTGACGACACGTTAGTCTCTGTCTCTCTCTCTCTCTCTATATATATATATATTAGCTATTTTCGTCCCATATGCTAGAGTTATTTTTTAAAATCTAAAATTAAAACAGTCAATCCAAACTATTCAATTTTTTCTCCATAATGAAATCTCATATGAAATCAAATTATATTTTTTCAATTTTTTTTTATTATATATTATGCTATTTTCTAAAAACACTATAAAGGAGTATTTCTGGTCTCCAAATTAAAAATAAAACAATATATAGTAAAAAAAATTTTAAAAATATAAAAAATTTAGTTAATATGGAGAACAGTTTGAACGATTCGGATCAACTATTTATATTTTAGTTTTCAAAAGCTTCTCAGACATACAGATTCGATCGATCCGGTGTAAATTACTTTAAACATTGCTAAAAAAATATCGTCGTGTGCGCCGTTTATTTTATATAAAAACAGGTGCCAAAAGTGTCCTGTTGCACCCGTTTTAAATAAAATCTTGTGCTTATGTTTACTCGCACACATTTGCACCGTCTAATTCGCACCGGTTATCTATACCGTTTAGGACTGTCAATGGATTGATACGGTACGATAGAAGGTACTTTCATATTCGTAATTGTTAAAAATTTTTTTACCCATACCCGTTAAAAATAGCTTTACTCGTATCTTATCCGTACTCGTTAAGAATTAACGATACGTGTACGGTAACGGTAAAAAATGAATATAATAACTATAAAATTTGTACACTTTGTATAAATAAATTATATCAATAGGTATATTAATAAAGTGTAACAATGATGGTGAATATTTTAGATTTTTACTTTTTACTTTTTCGTACACTGAATGGAAAGAATTATAGATCTTAAATAAAATCTAGCATATTTGTTTACCAATCGTACAATATAAGATGTCATATGTATCATGTAATTGTATCTTTTAATTTTGGCAATTACCCGTTATGACAATAGTACGAAATTGCTTTTACCCTTACTCGTATCTGTTAAATTAACTAAAAAATTTTCTTATCCATATTCGTCTTATACGGTACAGTACGGATTGGATAAACGAGTAAACGGATTTCATTGACAACCCTAGTACCGCTTAGGAATCGGTGCTAACCCATTTTAAAAACCTGAGCTAAAGAATTTTTTCGGGTAGTGATTTGTTTAATCTGAGGCCAACTTATGTAGTTTTACTTATTCTGTACTTGAAGGGCGATGTGCTGCTCCATTGAGAATCAAATTTACATATAAATTAAGCTCATTACATTTTGCAATCCCTAATATACTTGGTCTAGGAAGTTATCTAGTTAATTTCCTTTTACCATTACACACTGGTTAGTGAAATTAATAAGCGTAATTGTGCGTAAATATATATTTAAGAATTGAGGTCACCAACTCATTATTTGCTACGAAATTGTTCAGGATTACACGAAATAGTTTATTAACTGATAACACACACACATGAGAGAGTAATAGAAAATACAAGGAGAGAAGGTGATTCAATAGAAAATACAAGTAGAGAAGGTGATTCAATAGGGCTGTGAATAAAAGCAGATATTAATTTAGGGGTAAACTTCGATGATGGAGACGTATCCAACAGTACGCACAATCTTGTAAGATGAAAATCCCGCTTTTGTGAATAAAGACTTCCACTCGTGCTCATCTCGCTCTGCTCCTGCGTGTACTGTCAGCATCAACATGTCGAACAACAACTGTGTTTCCTCGTATTCAAGGGGGCAGCCGACAACAGCATCAACAATGATAACCTTGCCTCCATTTTCTGTTGCACTAATTGCTTCCTTGCATTTCTTCAGTATTTCTAGGCATGCCTTATCACTCCAATCATGGAGGATAAACTAGTATGAAAATTAATAAAATCAAAGTTTAATATTAAATATTCATAAATTAGATCCATGCCATCCTAAAAACTAAAATTTTAGAAATTTAACTTCTAAAGTTATGTCTTTTAAATTTCAAACTGACCAAAATATCTCTCTTCTCTAATTTTAAAATTTCAAAATTTCCACACATAAGAGAAAACTTTTAGTTTGAGAGAAATTAAGGAAGAAACTTGATCAATAAAAAAATGGTTAGGCATGGAAATTTTAATGCATGGTGTGTGTTTTTTTGTGTGTTAAATTTCTTTTCAATTACCTTAAGAAGGACTGCATCCGTCGGAGGAATATGGTTAAACACATCTCCAGGAACGAATTTCACAATGCCATCATTTGGAAGGCCTCTTACCACATGAGGTAAATCTAAGACCGAGCACTCGACATGAGGAAAGTTGGTGGCAATGGCTTTTGCTACTGCACCGACCCCTCCACCTACATCTAGTAAGGACTTTATCCCCTTGAAAATCTCGCCCCCACTCTTAATTATTACATCAGTGAAAATGCTAGTGGTGCTTACCATAGCACTGTTAAAGGACTCGTTGAGCCTAGAATTCTGACTTGTCATTTCCCATAAAGTGCAATTGTTTGCCATGTCAAATGGCGTGTCTTTGTCCTCCTGCTTCAGCCAATCGCCCATGCATAGAAAAGCTTTTTGTAAAGCATCTTTGAGATCTTCGAGGTGGCAACGGACGAAGGGTACAAAATTTAATGATGGTTCGTTGTTATTAAGAACAAGGCGGGACATTGGAGTTAGGTCATAAATGGGCTGTACCTCTCCAACAACACTATCAGAGGTTTGCACCTGAATAAAGCCGAAATGGGTTAACATGCGCATGAGGTGGCGCAAATAGGGCTCCTTTGATTGAGGGAGGGAAAGAGCAGAACGAAGCTGGCTCAAAGTCATGGGTTGGCCATGGCTGCTGATTTGATCAGCGATGCCAAGGTCTAGAGCACACATGAGAGACATGGATTTGATGAAACCAAAAGTCATGTTCATTAGAGCTGGAACAGCTTGGTATTGGTTGCTCTCCATACTAAGGTGTTAGTCAGTCTTATGACTTATGAGGTTCTTAATATTGGCGAATGGTGTGAATGAATGAAATGATTGTACTAGTATTTATAACATGAAAAATTTCCCGTCCAACTAGCTTCTGTCTATCCACCTGTACAAGTAATAAAATGCAATATAATTTACAAAGAAAATCCCTTGATTAAAATATTACAACTGTTACAAATATTAAAATATTGTAATTCATCCAATAACAATTAATTAATTTTCGAAAAATCATAATTAAAATTAATATAATATTTTAAAATATAAAATTAGATAAACTATTTGGATAAGTTATTTACAAGTCATCAAGTATTAGTGTGGACTAGGAGTGTTCCGCTGCCTCTTATTTTGGATGCCCTCATTTGTCACATATCAACAGCCGTTGAATCAAAATTTGATGAATGGTTGTGATTGAATCTTTCAAGAGCAGTTCTCAAGTCCCAAACAGTTCTTGCTCCCGTCTAGAAATCACCAAAATAATAATATATTACTATCGCCTCTCCCAAGTCCCAACTAGACCTGGGCAACGTATTAAACGGAAATGGAATGAGGTATTCCGTATTCCGTTCCGTTTCAACAAACAGTATGTACCGGCTGATTCATATTCGTTCCGTTTAGACGGAACGTAGAGGAACGGTATAATTTACACTGTATTTTACATAAACGAATCACGAATTGCATTCCGTTTTCCATTCCGTTTGCGAAACGGAATGAAATTTGTTCCATTATATTACGTTTCACATGGACGGAACGGAACGATTTCGCGTATTCGCAGTATACCGCGCCCACCCCTAGTCCCAACTCCCAAGTGGATGTGAATTGTGAGAACTATCCAATCTATAGCATACTGTTTACAATTTTATATCCCACATTTTTCTTCGCAATTTCATTTTGCCTCAAATATGAAAATACTCTCAAAAGAAAGGCACTAGAATTCTTCTCCTTTCTAACTACTCTCTCGCATCTCTATTTGTGTTTTTCCCCCCCAAAAGCAGCTATCTAATGACAGTTCGTGTTTACGACCAGCTAGAAAATGATTTATAATCTCGAACGAAGTTTGGTGGGTATGGCTATTTTATTAAAATTATTTTAACACATTGGAATTCTACTAAGGCAATATTGTGCATTATTAATATCAGAATAGCAAAAGAAAAACAAAACATTAAAATTTTACTGTCAAAAGCCTCTCAAATTTATAATCATCAAATCATTCTATTGTAGTACGTGCTCAGCTAAAATGCTTCACTAATCCGAGAATGCAAATACATTACCAATTATATTATGTTTGGTTTCTAAGGGGCCGTTTGGATCGCTTAGGAATTTAGGAAATTTGGAGAAGTTGCAATTCTTATGAATAAATTTATTGGGAAGTGTGTAATTTTGTGAATAGTTTGGATTGTTTATAATAAATTTATGGTAGCAAGATGAAATTCCCCAAAATCCTATGGGATCCAAACGCCCCTTAAAAGAATATATGTAGTTTCTTTTCATCTTCGTCAAACAATAACATCCTTTTGTAGAATTATTTTCAACCCACATTTCATAACTTGGATTTTAACTAAAGAATAAAAAGAGTGTTGTATCTCATGATTCATGAACTTAAAAAAGCACGGGATCTCAAATTTGAGTATCTTCTCTCCTAAACTCAACAAAAATGTGCTCGGTACGAAATGATATAGCGAAAGATCAGAGGATCGAGTAAAGATCAATAGTTTGCATCTAGCATTGGAGATGAGCGATCGATGACATCCAGAAGTGGAGAGACGAAAGCCATGAACGAACGGAGAAGTTAGAAACAAGTGGGAATTAAGAACTGCATTTGGAGCTGTTGGGACTGGGAGAGACAATGTTAATTAATATATTATTTATTTTGGTGGCATTTAATGGCAGTGGGAAATGGGAAAGAGTTGGAAGGCGAATTGATTTGGGCACCACTCAAAAGTTATACTACACCATAAAATTTGTATGTTGACAAAAATATCCTTGATTTAATAGATAGCTCCTAAGTATGTACCCATATAGCCTATTAATTTACGGTTTGATATTTATGTCTGGTTTAGCAAAACCTCACCTCATCGTGTTTTTCCGCGATCTTCTCTCTCTTTAGGTACTGTACGGCAGGATGGTTCTTTTGGTTAAACTAAAATTTTAAAAAAATTCTCATACCATAAACTTTTATCCTCAATTATTCCATTGTTTATACTTTTAATTTTTAGGTTATAAGCAGTTCTAGTGATTAGGTATAACCTTCCCTAATTGCCTTCCTAGAAAAATTGAACTTAGAAAGTCATAAGATTATTAAAAAACGAACCTTGCTCTGATACCAAAGTGGAAGCGAAACTGATCGACTTTGAAACTTCAGATTATAATTAATGCTGGCTTCAAAGATTTTTATGAAATTGTGAAAGAAAGGTTTTATTGATAGAGTTGGATTACAAGAGAAGAAGTAAGACTTCAGAGTTTTTCTGTGTGTCTTGCAACTTCTGAATGACATTCTTTTATAGAGACTCGAGTCTGGTATCTCAATAATGCATCGGGTGCTCATTGGGCCCCATCGTCATGCAATTAATTGGATTACCACATACTTTTGTCTCTCACTGAAATAAAAAGATGCGCACCGACACACTTAGTGCGATCTAAAAATGAAATAAAAGAAAACACTCCCTCAGTGCTGTCCAAAAGCAAAATAAAGAAAAAGCGCACTACTCAATAATGCGCCTAAAGATGCACCAAGTGGCGTACTAAAACACACCAGTACAATTATTACATACTAGCACCATTATAAAGATGCTTTTTAGAAAGAAACAAATGCCCACTAACAGACCAAAACAAGTTGGCACCGAAAGTAAGCATATTATGAATACTACCTAATAATAGATGCTCTGCTGGATTATTCGAAGCTTACTGTGAGTTTCAATCAACTTTTCGATATTATTGTTAATAGGTTCGAGGGCATCCCTTGCCCAATTATCCTTGCTAGCATGTTGTTCAAGTCTGACCTTTTGCAAATTGCTCATGACTAGCAATTTTTCAAGCTCCGTAAGGGATTTTTGAATTTGGGCTTGGTGTAATTCCATGAGCCTTGTTCTCATTCCTCCTTCCATATTTAAAGTCGACCTCGAAAACAATAAATCACAAGTGATTGTCTCATAGTCTTCTATTTCTCTTGTTTGGCCACATGATGCTCCCCAGCGAACAGCGTTGTTGAGCGCTATCCTGGAATCTGGCCTAAGACTATAACGTGGGGATCCTTCATAACTTCTAAAAATATGGGTTAAATATTCCAGCACCATTTTTCTGCAAAAATATAAACAAACTGAAACTATTAAACAAACGACAATTTTCCGTAGATTACTGCCAAAGATAAATGGTTTTCCGTAGATTACCATCGGACCTGAAAAAGAAACAAAAATAATTAAACATTTATTTGGATTTTAAAGGGGAATCAGAGTAAAGAGCTAATTTTTAAAATTAGCTCATTCATCTGCTTGTTCAGGCTGTCACTAAATCGTTCTGCTTCTTCGAATGCTCCTTCGAGATGTGTTAAGAATAGCTCTTGTTGTTCTTGTATCTCACTGGTAACAGCCAATTTTGTTGTTAATCGGGAGAGTGCATCTGCTAAGCTGTTTAGCTTACCATCTATGTGCTCAAAGTTAATCTGCACTCCTGTCCCTGTTACATAATCAACAAAGTTTATCCATCTAACCCTTGATGGTTTATTTTGGGCTGACTTATTGAAAAAGGATATTATTGCTTGACAGTCAGTCCTCAGCGTTATCTCATGCTGATCAAGATAGTGGATTTTTAGTGCCTTCAATGTTTCCATGCAAGCGTGTATTTCTACATCAACGGTTGACTTAATCACAGGGAATTTGCCGCTAGCATAGGCACAAATCTTTTCTATGGATCTGGGGTCATGCTTCTTTGGTTTCCATTTACATATGCCACCCCATCCTTCCATACATCCGTCTGTTTCAAGGATGATATAGCTCCCTGTTGGTGGAAGCTCCAGATCTGGCAGGTTTTGCACCTTTTCCTTGATTTTTCTGATTAGTTCATAATCAGACGGTTTGAGGCGCTTATCTCTATGAGGACTGGTTTTTGTGTACAAGGGACCTAGGAGAGTCCCAAGTTTTGGAATGTAACTCCTGGCGTAATTAAGTATGCCTAACCATGCTCGGAGTCCGGCCTTTTCTTTCAATTTCTCCTCATCAAAGGAGACAATCTTCTTTGTGACATGGGGTTGGAGTTTTACCTTACTCTTTCCAATGATTGCTCCAAGAAATTCGATTTCTCTGACTGCTATTTTCATCTTTGTTGGAGAGAGAACGAGGCCCCATTTTTCACAAATTTCTAGCATTTTTTTGAGGTGCTCGGCATGTTGTTGTTCATTCTCAGAAAATACTAGAATATCATCAATATACACCGCTATAAAATCTTCGGTACCGGCAAAACACTGATCCATCTTCCTTTGAAAAATAACCGGTGCGTTCTTCAGTCCAAATGGCATAACGAGTCATTCGTATAGACCACCAGGCACCACAAAAGCAGTCCATTCAATTGACTCGGGTGCCATTGCCACCTGATGAAATCCACTCTTGAGGTCGAATTTCGAGTAGATCTTACTGTGACCGACCTTTTTAAGGATAATATTGATGCCAGGGAGGCTATACTGATCCTTATGAGTATTATCGTTGAGGGATCTGTAGTTGAATACCATGCGCTCTTTGCCTTTAATTTCTTTGCCAGTGACTGGGTCAATGGTGGTTCCAGAATTGACCATTATAGCCATGGTTCTGTGCCTGCTTTTACTAGGCCTAATTACTCCCAGTTGTAATAACGCCTTTGTATGTTTTTCAAATTGTTCCTTCATTTGTGGCGTCACATGTTTCAGAGGTTTATCCTGAATCTGGAGATCAGGATTTATGATATCTAGAGAGCACGTCACCTGATTTTTAGACCAGTGTTTCAAAGGATTTTCTCCAATGAACCCTTGTTCCTTTAGTCTGTTGAGTAGTGGTCTGAACTTTTCTTTAAACTGTTGTGACTCTTGCTCTTGGTGGTATGCTACGGCCTCTCTTACTTCAATGTATTCTAGGCCAGTCAGGTCGAGCTCAGGAATTGCGGCTTGTACCACCTCAGCATCTGTTGTGGTTGCAATTGTCGTGATATTTTTGTAAAAAGTTACGTTCTGGCCTTCGATTCGTAATCCCCTTGCATGGATCGGATAAAATTGCACCCGATCAGCATCTGAAGTCCCTCCTTCTTCCCCATCGAAAAAGAATAGGTGAAGGGAATTCTGAACCTATTCGACTCAATCAGCATACTATCATTTTTGAGTTTTAGACTGGCTATCTGAGTTGAGTTTACCCCATTTATTTGTATGGGATAGGCACTTGGCTCTAATGCCTCTTGTGGGCAATTTCTTGGTTGACACAGCAGACAATTGCTCCTGTGTCAAGAATTGCTTGAACCTTGAATGGGTTGACTCCTGGAATTTCAAAGGTTATTTCCATGTTGTAGAGTCTGTTTAGGACTCTTTTGCCCCTTACAGGGTCTTGGACCACTGTATTGAATCGCTCAATTTCCTCAGTAGAGATAGTATTGGCAGAATCTATTCGAAGAGTTCCTGTTGGATTTTTAGGTTCCATCTCTATTTCTTCATCTACCTCTTCGTCTTCAAACCGTAGTTTGGTTTTTCCTTTATCCTTTTTCATTAGTTCATCAAACTCGGCTTCAAGATCTTCTGTTCTAGCCTCAAACAGTTGTTGTTTAAGCTTTCCATTTTCTGCCAAGAGGTATTGAACATAAGACATCAGCTCATTGATCAGCTGATCCTTACTATCATAAGGTGCTATTGGTTGCACTTTAGTTCTTATCCTTCTGCCCAGCCTGAATCTTGAGCACATAGGACATACTGTTAGGCAGCAGTTTTCACAGTATGCCCTTGTTGATTCAGTTGTCAAATCTTTGCACATGGAACATTTTTCATGCCCTGCCGGAACAGAATCGTTATCCTTCCAATCATGAGGACAATTTTTCTGGTGCTCAGGCAGTTGAATATGGACACGCTAGCTTGGTTGCTCTACTTGCATCATAAATGATTGTTCGCCAAATGGTAGATCATTAATTATGGCTGAGGCAACGTTTCCAACTTCTCCTTCAGATAATGAACAGATTGCATCACTATCCGGCTCATTTAGGTCGACTGAGAGAACATCCCAGCTGTCTGACAACTCCATGTTCTCAACAATGGCTGCCCTGGCAATATTTCCTGTCTTACGACTGCATTCTCGCGCAAAATGTCCCTCTTCTCTACAAATGAAACATTTGCACTTGCGGACTTTGTCAGCATGTTTTCTTTTGAATACACGCACATGAGATTCATGAGATTTACCTTTGTAAGTTTTGGACTTGCGAAGTCCATACTTCTTTCTTTCTCCATAGTAGCCAGGTAATGGGATTTTGCTACAAAAGGAGAGATCCTTCAAGCTCCTTTGGAGTGCAGCCTGTTTGCATCTTTCAGCTAGGTATTGATATGAGAAATTTATTCTTGGAATTACGCCGATTGCTGCTCCAGGATACTTGTCTGAAAATGCCTTCTCGAGTTCTTGACCAATTAGAGGCGACATTTTTCTGAAGAACTTTTCCGAGAGTTCTGAGGAAATGTACATCTTCCCGGATTTTGCTGCAAGGATCTTGTAATCATTCATGTAATTGAATAGATCCTTAACATGGTTGCATGACAGGCGCTCGAGGTCTTGATAGGCCTGTGTTTGTTCTTCCGTGGATCCTTGGTATGGATCCTCTAGCAGTATCATCCTCCTGATGCTCGATATGACATTTTGGGGATCATCTGCTACTGCTATCAGTTCTTCATACTCCTGGGGATACGCCATTCTCCACTGAATAAACATCTTTTTCTCCATATCCCCTAGCAGATTTTCAATGAAAACCACCTTACTCTTATTGTCTGTCCAATTGCGGTCATTAACCACATTAAGAGTAATTGATTCCCATCGAGAGATTACATCGCTGTATTGTCCAATATCTTCTGGTAATACCAGAATTGCACCTTTGTCGCTTTGGGCGTCTGGAAGATTGAATCTCCCGTTATGTTGTTGTGTATAACCTCCTTTGAATCTTCCAACATGAACTCTTATCTCATGTATTGTTGGCATTGATGTTTGCCTTGATGTACTTGCCGGTGGGTAGTTAACAGGACCCATTACTGGTTCTGTTGGCCTTCTTTGAGTAAGTGAACTCTCGGCTGTTGAGAAAGCTGATTCCATTATTTTTGTGAAAGCCTTCATTTTGGGATATTCTAGTTCTGTTTCTTCTGCTGTAAATGCAAAATGCGACATCTTATCCCCACCGTCTTCTGAGGCGAAAGGATTGAGCCATTCTTCATCTGATTCTTCTTCTTTATCCCAGATTGGACAATATTCATGCATCGGTCCTTTTCTAGACAGAGATGCTAGTAGTTGGATTGATTCCAACTCTTCCAAGGTTTCTGGCTCTTCAATTGTCACCATCAGAGCCATTTCTCCATCTAGTTCTTCTTCATCATTGGGCCCGACAACTGCTGGTTCCGCTGGTGTAGTTGCTGTATATCCACCAAATCTAATGGCTAGGGAGCCATCAGTTCTTGATCTGACTCTAATTGTCTGTGGGTGTTGCACTTCTGGGATTGCTGGTGGCCTGATTATCCATCGTTGGCCTCTCAATTGTTCAGTTGATCTCGGTTGTCCCGTTATAGCCCTTATGCCTCTGCTTGCTAGGTGCTCTGTTACGCCTTGGACATTATACCGGAAGTTTGTATGGCTGGTGTTTGTATGGCGGGTCCGTATCCTCTGCCAACATTTTGGAGTTAGTAGAGGGCCAACTCTTGATCCGAACCGTTCGATCTAATCTCGACGGTTAAGATTTTTCGGACCTATCAATCTAAATTACATGTACGGAACTACCTTAACCGTTAAGATTAAATCTAACGATTTAGATCAGAAGTTGTCACTCTACCAACCTTAAAAAATCGGTAAATCGGTAGAGGATGTGATTCAGCGCCTCCCCAAACCTAGAACAGTCCGAGAGCAGATCGGAGAGCATCAGCGCGAAGAGCATGAGAGCGCCTCCGCACGGCTTGCCTCCTCTGTTCAGTCTCGTCTCTCTCTCCTCCTCACGAATCACGATCTGTGCAGTTGCCTCCTCTCTCCTCTCAGAGCTTCTCAGCAGCTTTCCTTCGTGAACAGTTCTCTCTTTCTCTCCTTCTCTGTCTTTCTATGTCGCGCCTTTCTTTCTCTCTCAATTGCCTGATCCAAAAACCGTAGAAAAAGCTTTCTCCTTTGATGGCAACTCTCTCTCGCCTGGTGGCTGGTCGAAACTGTGCAATTTTTTGCACAATCACCAGGTATTCAACTCTCTCTCGCAAGCTAAAATTCAAATCTTTCTAGAATTGTACAATCACCATCTTGTGTCCGTACACCATCTTTATAAAAATTTTTGCATTTAATTCGGATGACATTGACCCTAATAAACATTTAGAATGTGCGCCTTTTGTTGGAAAAGAATTTATGACAGTAAATGATGCAAAGAGATTATACAATATGTTTGCTTACTGATGAGCAACAGCCTTGACTACACCATGTTGGCATAGAAGTCACACAGGTGGATTAGTTAATAGTTAGACATTAATTGTAATCGTGATTGTACTGATAATCAGTTGTAACAGTTTACTGGTAAGCTAGCTAGTAGTGCTGAGACATTTTGGACAGCGTCTATATATAGGAGATAGAGGGACCTCTGTAAAGTTTAATAAAAAAGGATTCAAGAAAAAATTTCTTTCATTTGAGCGGCTATAATGGTACAATATTCTGTTTAATTCATTGGTTTTAGAAAACACTTTTTGCATTTTATTTACAACTAGGTGGGGTAATCGAGCTTCGCTCGATCCATGCGTTTCTAATAAATAAATAATTTTAATATTTTTACATAATCTATGAAATTTAATGGCATATATTTTTCTATAATCGATGACCAAATAGATAACATGATCTACTAAAAAAATTGAAAGAACACAAATCTCTTTGCCTTATTATTATTATTTTTTCGATGTGCAACATAAGTTAATCATATATATTGTATCTTTTTGAAAAAAAAATTATATATAGTTTGAGGTTCTTTCATTTAATTAATTTTTATAAAACCTAATCGAGCTTCACTGAACACATGATTTTTTATTTAATTAATTTTTAATTTGATTTTACAGTATGCTATGATTCAATTATCTATTCATTTTAATTGCGTAATAAAATTTTATATGGTGGGAACATACTACAAAATTTAGGTTAATTTGTATATTCTTGTAAAACGATAACCATAGAAATGTTTTTGTTATAATGATAATTTAATTTGGGTAAAAAAAAGTCACGTAAATTAGAGGATACTATCGTTAACATGATTTTTTTTATTTTTATAAAATAATCTTAAGCTATGAATCTTTAATAAGAAGCTTTGATCAAGCAAATAGACAGTATGTTCTATTTTGTTTTTATACATGTGATCAAGCAAATCATTTTAAAGACGACATAAAATCACGAGTTTATGATGTTTGTTTTCACATGGGTTTATTTGATCAAGCTATGAACTCAATTGTTTTTTTTTTTTCACACGTATAATATACTCATGATGTCTTTAGAATAAATATATATTGCAATTTATAGATTAAGTTATTTGTTCATTACTTCGTTTGTAATTATTTTTCTTTCTTCAATATAAAAATCCTTTTGTATTCTCCTAACAATATGAATTATTGACCAACACTAAAATTACGGGTTAGAATTATATGGTGTTTTTTTTCAACTTAATTACTGCAGTAAGAATTGAGGCATTAACTCATTGACGAAAGTGATTTGTGTACATCACTCTAAAACTGGTGGAGAAACAGTGTACTCTCTGTACGCAATCAGTAATTTGACTGATTCAAAAGATACAATTAGCTTAGTCAAATCTAAAACTTAATTAAATCTAATCAAAACAGTGCACACTATCTAAAATTTCTATCGCTTGATAAGATAGTAGTCTGACTGCAATTTCTCTATTATATATCAGAAATAAAACTGAGCTTTATTTCTAGTTTATGGTTTTGAATCTTAAAAAATGATAGGATCTCCAATCAGATTGATTATTTAAACTATGAAATTTTATGGCAGCTATGTCATATGCCTCCACTACTTCCTCTTGTGTACCTATGAATTATCATGTCAAAGCCATGGTTAATACATGCATGAACGACTAAATTAGTCATATGATCAAGAAATTGGTTTGGACAATACGAACCAACAATTCCAAAAGCTAAATACTTTTGTTTTAGATCAAGCTTTAGAATGTGAAGACCATTATAGGACGGTCAAACAGAGGCTTTGAGGCTATTGCTTGAAATCAGACTTATAAAAGGGAACATATAAGGTGTGTAAAACTTTGGAATATAGTTTCATGCTCATGTTACAGTAATTTCTACATAAAAAGTACATCGTTTAAAAGAAATAAAAACAGAGAGTTAACAGAAAATTAATTACCATGCGATTCCTCATGTGTTGCAAGCTTTAGAAGCAAATCTTAATGTTTTCCCAAACAATGAATGACTGGAATTAATTAGATAAATGAAGTTTTAAGTCTGAAAAGTACTGTTGATTTTCTTATTAGAGATGTGTACCTTCATTAGGGAGACTGCCACTCAGGAGGTACCCTCAAGATCAAGTCAAATGATCTGAGATAAAACCACCACAAAGCCTTTTTAATTGATTCATAAAAGACTTATATAAACTTTTACATCAACTTTTTCATTTCCAAATGGCACATTCGGTTATTATTTCCTTATCAACAAACTGATGCAAACCATGCCAACCTAAACAAACTCGGTATGTGCCATGGATAACAGCACCAGTGTACAACATCTCTATTTACTATTACACTTATATGATTTTATCTGATTATACTTCAACTGGACAAAGCATTGTTTCAATCTCTATTTACTGGTATGACTATTGGAAGTTTCTCCATTGGCATGGCCTACATTTTTTTTTATGTTCTCTAACTTTAGAAACTTAATTCTTACTTGATCCATGGATCAAGTTGATTGATTCCTCAACACCTGTCCATATCTTTCTTTCCTATTTAAAGAAGCATACAAAAATATCAGAAAAATCAGAAATAAAAATCCAAATTAGGTTATAAATCAGGGGCATTCTCCTATTTATTCTTTGTGTAGTTCTCATACTTTTAGTGTAAAATATTTTTTTTTAACATGGTGAGTAAGATTACCTTTTTTTCTTAGCATGATGAGACGCAATCATATCGATCATCACATCTAGTGATTGCATCCTCATCTCTACAAAATCCACACTAAAATCAAAACTTTTATGCAATTTTAAAGAAAAAAAAGTATAAAAATAAAGGAAGAAACGATTTAGTTAATCAATATCAAATAAGTGCTCTAGGTCTCCAATTTTAATCTAATCATGGTCACGCATTCTAAAATTTCCAAAATCAATCTCATTTGATATGACCCAATCCAGGTAATGCTAATAAAAAAAATTTCAGAACCTGTATTGTCACTTTGGATTCGTACTTCTTGTCTTTGCAGGCGATAGCTCAATATCCTTGATTTCCTTGCTTCAATCTTTGATTTGGTCTTTTTGCAATTTCCCAAATCCTTTTTTCTGGACCCAACTTTGGCCGAATATTAAGACCAACGATTGTTCAAGTTATATATATAGAGGAAAAAAAATAGAAGTAACAAAACTGTTAGCATTTTGTATCAAGTAGCAATTTAAACGTATTTATTCACAATTTAATGCAATGAGACAATAAATAACCTGTAATTATACCTATATAAATGTGGAGTAGGGAGTTTTCGTCAAAATTCACGCCTATGAACAGTGTCATTTTTTAATTTCCAAAGAATTATCTAGGGCGTTGGTTATGTTTGGACGGTTGGATTTGCATATCTAGACCGTCGATCATCCATGAACGGTGAGTTCCGTGAACAAAAGTACCTCCACTGAGGTCGGCATTTCGAAGCAGGATGATCGGTGGTATAGTTGTGTGGCTAAAGGTGTGGAGATCCATTATATTAGTTCTTTGTTGTTTGGATTTACCCTACGCACTGACAGAAACATATACATGACTTTATGGTCGCTGTGGATGGGCCCTGCGTCTAGCAAATTTGTGTGATTAAAAAATACTTTTGAACTAGAATGAGGTTGGTGTATGGAGTTAATTCGTACTCCAGTGTAGTGTAAACTGTGTAATTATGAGAATGTATAGTTTGGTCTGCATTATTAAATGTTGTTCCCATTGTTGCCAATCCAACCGAGTTCCATTCCCATCTTTATTTTTCTTCCTGCCTCTTTGCGGTACATTTGGGAAAAGTAAGAAGCTCAAGGTAAGATAAGAAGGTAGATTGTGATCTAATTTTCCGTTCGTGCATACGTCAATTGTGATAATCGACCAAAGATCCTTGCTTTTCAAGCCATGGAGAATAGGTAGAGATCCCGTTTTTTTTTTTATTTCTGTTCATCATGCGTTGTTCATTGACGAGGAAGGTGATATACAGAGTGGTTAGAGATCTGCTAGACTGAACTGGATGCGCCACCCAGTGTGCCGGTAGCTTCGTGATAAGTCGTTTCTGGTGAATTCCACCAAGAATGCTAGTCCTTTGTCTCGTATCTCTTCCTCTTCTCCTGCCCCAATAGTAAGCATATTACTTTTCCAAAAAAAAGTTTTTATTTTTATTTATTTTCTGCTATAGTTGAATTTACAAAGCTTTATTAATGTTAATTTTAATTGATGAGTGTTTAGTTGTTGACAAGTTGTGAGAGATGCTGTAATTGAATTTCTATGGAGCAATTGTTTATTCGGTTTAAGAACTCAACTGATATTTTGGTATCCTCTTTAAATTAAGCGCACAACGATGGGACTTCAAGGTGCTAATTTTGCAGTAATAGGTGGAACATGCCATCGTACTGAATTATTTGCAGAAATTGTCTTTGCAATACTCTTTTGGAATTCAGGCTATTGATGCACCAAATAAAAATGATGTCTATGAAGGTGTTGCAGGTAAGTATGTAGCTGCTCTTTACTAATTTTAAAACGACTCGCTTCTTTAATATCTATCTCTTTTATTCTCAATCATTGGTCAGATGTTTTTGTTCTTTTTATTATTTTCATTGTGTTCTTAGATGTTCACCACAGCTTCAGGGTAAAGGTAAAGTTACCAAACGAAGCAATTGATAGTCTATAATAGATCTCAGTGTTGTATCAGCTAGGAAGGGCAACGGTGGCAGTTATTAGGTCCAGCGGTGTCACTTTTTTTTTGCAGAATTTAAGGAGGATGGAGAGTTTCTGGACTAAATTTAAGTTCAGTTTCATAATGAATTATGCAAAAAATAAGCTAAATTTTACACAATCAATTTAAAAACTGTCACCTGACCCTTTTTACACGATGGATGGAACCTTAATTTTTTTTAGTACAACCATATTGTGTTAAAGGGTATCAAATAATGTTCATTTTTAAAATATTTTCTCTATCAATTCAATTACGGATGGAAAAAAATCCTTAATGTTATTGAATGCATTGCTTGATTCATCACGTTAATTTTGATTATATAATATATTAATATCGATTCTTTGTTGGTTTTCTTACAGCGATTATAACTGCAGCACATTTGTTTTTAAAATCCTCTTTTTACTAACATATCAAATTTCTCATTTTTTTTTTCAGGTTTTGTAAGCTCCTCTTTATTTCTAGCAACAACTATGGTATTCATGTATGTCCTCTTTCATTTCTCATTTAAAAATCAGTTTAATATTGAATTCTGATTTTGGTAACACTAGAAGATCGAATTAAGAATTAACACTTTTTGCTCTTCTTGATGGATTGCAATCTCCCTTTTTCAATTTTCAGTTTAATTTTTGTTTCTACGTCTCAAAATTCTTTTAATTGAAGCATTTAATAATAAAGAGTAAGATATTAATATGATTGTGAGAAAGGCAAAACTTAAGGTGCAATTACATTCAAATTAATCATAGTCTGCTTACAAAATTTTTTAGAAGTTGATGTTCTTAAGCTAATATCTTATGTTTTCTTTGAAAAATTACAGAATCTCTACATTACAACTTTACTTTTGTGGACCTGTTGATGAATGTTGGTCTTCAAATTGTAATAATGAGGCATATATATTCTTCTCCGTTCTTTTCTTATATGTTGAATTATTTTTCTTTCCTTTAAAAAAATGAATTGATACTTTTAAAAGGTCGTGATCTTAGTTTTATGAATGGTGGAGGGAAAATGTAACACCCCACTGCTTTGATATGATTTTAATCTAAGTTGACCGAATTTTTATTTGTTGACCAGAGTTGATCACATTGACCAGATTTGACTTTGACCAGTCAATGCTTTTTACTTTTTTAATTGACCGAATGAAATGAAATAGAGACAATCCTTGCCGACTGAAATTTATGCACCTGTCTCTTAATTTGTACGTGGCTCAATTCCATTTATTAACCATTGATATTGAAATTTATGCACCTGTCTCTTAATTTGTACGTGGCTCACTTCCATTTATTTACCTATTGACACCTCATGTTTAAGGTAACGTGTCATCCATTTATTAACCATTGATATTGATATAGTAACACCCCACCGCTTTGATATGATTTTAATCTAAGTTGACCGAATTTTTATTTGTTGACCATAGGGCTGTCAACGGTGCACTATTTATCGTTATGCCGTTTCGTTTAACCAAAATGGAATGGTTTGTGGCACAGAAAATTATATCGTTTTTTAAGTGGCACGGTTGATGGCACAGTTGGTTATACCGTTTCGACCATTTCAACCTCATTTCAAACCGTTTTATGTGTAATATACGGTTGATGGCACAGAAAATTGTTTCGTTTAATAAATGAAATGATAAGTGGCATGCCGATATTATACCGTTTAATAAGCGACACGGTAACAATTTGGTGCATTCCGTGTCATTTACCACGTTTTGACAGCCCTAACCATAGTTGACTACATTGACCAAATTTGACTTTGACCAGTCAATGCTTTTTGCCTTTTTTAATTGATAGAATGAAATGAAATAGAGACAATCCTTGCCGACTGAAATTTATGCCACCTGTCTCTTAATTTGTACGTGGCTCAATTCCATTTATTTACTTATTGACACCTCATGTTTATTGTAACGTGTCATCCATTTATTAACCATTGATATTGATATATCAATTTCACTTCTCACTTATCATTCGATATGCTTCTTCTGTTTGTTTGCAAACCCAAATCCGAATTTACCTTAGATTTCATGGAGAGTAAAATCTTCCAAATGAATTATATATCATTTTCATATATATAATTGAAGACAAATTGAATATTTTGATGAGTCAACCAATTGGATTTCTAAGTCTACGTTTCAGTCGGGATAATCAATTTGATATGTTTGTTGATTTCTGGACTGTCATGTCAGGTAATCGGACTTCTTTATATTTAATTTCGTATTGATCGATTGATTTGATTTATCGTTTGATTTTGATTGAATATGTTTTCTGAATTGTGATTGGTATATTTTATGGAATATCGGATTTGGAATTGGATGTGAATTTGGTATGAATTTTGTGTCATGATCCTCCTGAGTTCAAGGAGGAGCCGTTCCCGATCCTCCTGAGATCGGAGAGGGACCATTCTGGCTGACTGACTGTCTGGACTCGCTTATCTCCGTAAAATATATTATTTGTTTTGTGGATTAATCTGATATGATTAAACTTTGTTATAATAATTAAATGTAGAGAAGCTGCATCGTTAAATGACCAGTTACTAAGGTTTGTAACCTGACTTTGTTTGTTTTTCTGTTGCAACGTAGGTTGACGGGCCGTCGGATGGATGCAGAAGATATCGTTCTCAGCTCGCGCCCCGCGACAAAAACAAAGGCTGTCAGGTACTGAAATCCTAGCACTCAGATTTATTTTCTTTTCTTTTTCAAATATATTGTACATAACAACAAATTTTTCCACCAGTAACATAGGTATTTTTTTTACCAATATAAACCAACTTATGTGAGATTCAGTTTTCCACAGATAATGGTTTTTATCCTTTTTTGTCCCCTCATATTCATTCATACTAGCTATCAAATTATTTCTGTATTCATTTTGAAAAGTATTGTTATATGACATGGTAGAGGGAAGTTAGCCTTCTGGTGCAAAGAGAGCTGTAGAATTGGATCCAAAGAGTCGGCCACACTGGGGAACACAGGCGTGCAACAGTCTTACTTTAGGTGCTGCACATCTACCTCCTATCAAGCTACACTGACCTTATATACCAGCGGTAGTGATTTATCATTTGTTTTATATATGCGAGAAAAAAGTTAGCCGCATATTTACTTATTAAAGTGCTCCTTACAGCTTAGCGATTTGCACCATCTCAATGTTACTTATGAAATTGACCCCATACATACCAAGTTGCACTTGGTTTAGTATAAAAATGCTTTAAAATGTAGTTTTGAGCAATAAAAGAAGTAGATATAATGTTTAAAAAAATAAAGAGGGACCAAATTGTGAGTTGTTTGGCTGCTATATATGACTACTGACTTAAGCAAATTTTAAGTTTATTTTGTAAGGATTGAGTTAATGAGAAAAAAAAATTGATCATTAGTTTTTTCTGTTTTGATTGCCTGTTCGTTTCCTTTAGAATTGTATGGAATTTGTTTTATGAAAAGGCTTAGTTATGTCCCTTACTCCCTTCTCTTTAGTAAGCACTTTGTTGGAAAGCTTCATAATTCGTTTTCTGAAAATTTACCATTATTTTTTGGTTAATGAAAGTTGAAACTCAGACGTACATTTACTTATAAAAATAATGGTAAATTGCCATAAATTAAGAAGTTTTTCATTAATGGCACAATCAGATTCCATCTGGTGGCAATGCCTATACACCATCCTAACTGGTTCTGTTGATATAGTACTTAGCGGTGTGTTTGAACCATGCAGTATATTTGATTCACATATCGATAATTTTAGGAGCTTAAAAGCCAAGCACATAGCCTAATCAATCTACTTAAAAACCAGGAGAATTTGTACAAAGGGTTTACAATGAATATAGTCTACATAGAAATTTTATATATGTTAGGTACGCACATATACTTTATTTTTTCTGTGTTACAATTCACCCGTGTCTGAATATTAAATTTGTATACTACATGTAGGTAATTCAGATCAAACTTCAAGAAGAGGCTTCATGAAGTATTTTCCATCTTAATTCCGTTGACAATTTCATGGTAACACTAATATTTAATTGTTGTTTCAATGCAAATTGTAATACACTCAGTCATTACTTTTTAACACTGCTCTCTACATAAAAAAAATTTCTAATTAGATGTAAGATCACACTGGTCACCGCAAATGGGTTTTCGAATTGTTTACAGGGAAACTTCAAAATAAATCATACGGGGTTAGGAAATCGCCTCTCAAGGGGGGACATTGCCCAGCTAAGGAGATTGTTGGAGAGAGTTCAAGCGAAAATAGCGACTGCTACTTCATATCTAGCTTACTCTGAATGCGTGTACCTTTTCTCTTATTACATTTCATTTTATAAAAGTATTCTGGATCTCTTTTGTGTTAAATACCATGGTATACTTGGATTTTTGCTTTTAATTTGGATAATGGTATGTTGTCTAATTGGTCAATGATGAGGGGTTAAATTGAATAACGCTTCAATTTTCTTTTTCCTGGTACGAGTTGTACAAGGAGGATGTTGTACAATTATTTAATCTATGTGTTTCTCTTAATTAATCATATTTAGTGTTTTCAAGTTTATATAATCTCATTTTAAAATATCTAAACATACTGACTACAACAAATTAAGAAAGTATAATTCACTACTTGAACGGGTGTACCGATTCACTTATTAAATTCCATTTTTAAATGATGTACATGATCTCTTATATATTGAATATCACTGGTATACTTGAATTTTTGCTTTCAATGTGGATAATTATTTGTCGTCTGATTTGTGGATGATGAGGGGTTAAATCGAATAATGCTTCAATTTTTTTCCCGACACGACTGGTACCGGTAGTATGCTGTAGGATTTTGTAATTTTTGTTTTTTTTTTCTCTTATATAATCAAATGGGGTGTTTTTGGGTTTGAATTAATTCATCTTTAAATATCTATACATACTTAAACAAATTTATTAAATATAAATAACTACTTAAATTTAATTTTACATGTACCATCATTCTGCAGTTATTTTGCACATAAAGTGCAATGGAACAATACATTTTGATGTTATAATAAAATCTCTTTTTTCTGATATTTATTTAATTTATGTACCTATGTTATTTCATTTTTTTTCCGTTTTTTCGTCCTATACCTTATATGGTTATCTTAACTTCTCTTTTAAGCCTGGACAGTTTATTTTTCATAACGTCCCATTACCATTTACAAAATACGTATTTACAGGTATATCTATTTCTTTAATATTTGTTTTTATATTTTCCTTAAGGCGATAATTTTAATTTCTTAATAACAGTTTTAATTAACTTACATCCTTATTACAAAATCATGTTACAATTATCTAAACTATATTACACATATAATAGATGTTTGCTACCACAAATCCCTGTTAGAATTTATTATTTCATTCGATAATCGTATTATTACATGTTTATATTTATATATTTTTTTCTATACTGCCATATGTAACATTTTAAATTATGCATCTACATTTCAATTTTCATAAAACATATTTTATATAAAAAATTTATTATCCTAAATTATTATTTACAATAACATATTATATATATTTTTTCCCCGTTCACTAATTTTACGATAAAACTAGGCTCTGTTGAGCTCATGTTTCAACATTGGTAGTCTTTAAGCTAAAATTGTGTTGTAATTCAATCAACTTCAGCAATATCTAGGCGTTATATTTTTTTTTCCACAATTATTTACAAACAATCAACTAAAATACATTTTCAGATTAACATTATATTAATATACGTTCATTACATTTTAAATATAAATCTATTATATTCCGAATCGAAAGAAATTTTTTTATTTAGTACTTTATGAGAGTGGTCGCGGCGAAGCCGCGACAATAGAGCCCACTAGTGTCTCTTAAACTTCCAAAACATTTAAAGGCACATTGAAATGGAGGAAAAAATATTAAATGAACACCCAGTGAGACCTATGGATAACGCTCCAAAAAATTTAAACTACAATTAATAACCAAATTAATATTATATTTTAATAAAAATTGACCATCTCAACATAGGTTGTCATATAGAAATACATTGCGGCGTGATGCTAAAAATGCTTGTAATTAATTTGACATATGTAATCCTAAAAATATAATACTGAACTGAAAAATTAAATTAAAAGGAGAAACATAATTTAATGGAAATTAAAAGATTAAAAGATGGAACAAATTTAAAATGACAAAAATAGCCTTTTATTGATCTATCGAGAAGAAAACAAACGGAATCTTTTGGCCCTTTACAGAGGCAGAGTATGGTTGGTATGGGCAACGCGCAACGGGGAATGCTTTCGTTCTTGAGCAAAGGAGGAGAGAGAGAAGAGGGTTGCTGGAGGTTGAATTCTCGCCGATGGGGCAATGGGGCCAGAGAGAAGGGGATTGGATGAAGGTCAGGTAGTGCCACTGTATAAGGAGCAGTACGCAAAGAGATGGAGACGGAAAAAAAGAATGCAAAAATAAAACAAAACACTGCGCTAAGTCTATTGGTGAGCCGGGTCATGTGTATGAGAAACTTTACTCGGCACATAATTAGTTACAGAGTTTGAGTTGCAGAAATTGGAAAAATATTAAACTCATTGGGAAATACTTGCCGTGTCGGAGTAAATTTTAAGAAACCAATTCTCGACTCCCACGCATCTTTATTTATTACACTGATTCCTGCTAGGAGCTCGTCGCCCATGACAATTTGATAAGTTACCTTTAACGTATGGAATATTTCTCTTTGTCGTCATTTTTTGTAGAATGATGAAATTTGTATGTTGTTTGATTGTATTGTAGAGATAATAATGTGAACTTGGTCTAAATGTAGTCTGATCATTTTGTATAAACTTGACAATGTTGTTTTATTATGTTTATTAATTCGAGCTATAATTCACAGGTTTCAGAAAACTTGTTTTATTATGTTAATTTACTAGTGCAGCATGTTTCAATAGGAACACCATGTTGTTAGGAAGTGCATAATTTTCAATTTTTATGGTTAATTACTTTTAATTAACCTCAAAACAAGCATGCACAAAGAAATGAACTAGTACTAAGCCATTCACACAAGAGAAAGGGTTCAAAGGTATACCTCTCTTGATATCGTAATCAAGAGGCTTGAACCACGGCTCGATTGAAGGTGGTGCTCGCTCCTACGGCCTCCTTGTCGAAACTCCTCGAGTCCACTTGGTATTAACCAAATCCTCGACAAAACTATGCTAGTAGCTTTGGAGGATAAGACTAATCCCTAGGTAACCCGTTCTTCTAGCAAATCAACTAATCAATTTGAGGAAGAAAGGGGGCTCAACACATGAGCAATAAGGAGAGGAAAGAGGGAGGAGGCGCCGGCCACAAGGAGAGTGGGGCGGCTAGGTTTTGTGGGGAGAGAGAGAGAGAGGTGAATTTGCAACTATACAACTCCTTATATAGTGTGCTAACCCTACCTACCTCACACCAACTGATTACAAGATTGCCACCCACCTACCTCCATACAAGGCCGGCCACATTATGGGCCCTTTATGGGCTATGTGTTTTGCACAAAGGATCCACTCAATCAATTATTAAATGAACCTTTCTTGTTGCTCCCAATTTGGTTACCTATTGGACTTTTAATTAACTATTTAATTAAAGCCTTATAATTTATACATGTGTTGAATAAATAATTATTAACTTAATAATAACTATTTAGGGATTAGAAAATGCATTGATTTATTTCTATATGATCCCTTTGATTTAATTAATTATAACGGTCCATAACGCTATTTAATTAATTAATTAACTTATCATATTTTGCAATACCAACTATTGCAAATAAATAAATAATGCATGCATGGTTAAAACACCAATTTTGTGTGACTCTTTGAGGATTTATGCTACGTTGGACATGGAATTAAATCGCTATTTAATTCCAATAATCATAAGCGGTATCTAGCAACACGTTATGATTCCCAATTCGCATAAATAGTGTACATCTACAAAATTTCAATCTTGCATAAGAGAATAAAAGTATTTCTCTATTTTGATTCTTATGTCACACGATATCATCGTATAATCCAAGATAGGAACGTATCATTCTTGCAGATTATACGTTTCTTGATCTAGAGATAATTATATCAGTTGCTAGCAAACAATCTATCTCCATCAAGGGGCCCAAACAGATATCGTCACTCACTAAGTGAATTAATGAGGGACATACGGTTTTCTTGATAATTAGCTTTTCTCCGCACAATTCAAGAATACTTAAATCAAGTCCGTATAGCAGCCTTTATCAGGAATCAGCGGTAGACATGATTTATAGCATCTATCCTCATGTGGAAAAGATAATCATCTCAAACTTAGAACCAAAATCATAACGAAATAAATAATGACACGTAACACAATCCATATATTTATTTCGTGGGGTCCAGTCCTGTACTATGTTCTACAACATATACATATGCAATTAAGTTGGTTACTCTTAACCTATGATCTATAGAGCTTAATCATCACTTAACTTGCATACTAATCTTATTGATAATTAATGTCCTTTGTTAATTATCAAGATTATGGACTTTTAGATTTATCGTTGTCATTTACTACTAAATGAATAACAGTGATCTATAATTTAGATCCTCAACCTGAATGAACTGTCAACGAATAAATCAAAGAACAAATGATCTGAAGTCATCAATAACATAAACTATAGAAGTAGCCTAATAAGATTGACTTCTAGGACATATCTCTAACACATGTATCTAATCTGATTACCAACGCATGGTACAAGTATTAAAAGTAGATAGAGATTACAATAGCTCAGCAAGATGCCGGTACACAATTCATAAACCAAGCTGGTATACAGACAGCATGCTTGGCAAAATTTAGTCCAGGGATTAAAATGAATTTAGTGTCCAGTACATCGACTTGGTTAAGCCAAAATTTAGTCATAGGGTCATAAACCAATGCCAAATCATGTATAGTCCAGGGACCAAAAATTATAAAAGTCTTAGGATTAATAAACTCATAATGGATAGCCCAAGATAAACATAAACTCATATGCATTTAAGTGTCGGTCTGTTCAGTTGCATATAGGAGTGCACATCAAGTTGGTCTGCAAAGTATTTCATAGCATAGCATAGTGTAGCACCAAAATGTATGAATTCTGAATGTGTTAATAGGTGATGCTCTCAGTCTAGAGATAGCCTATATGTAAAAATCATAGCATCATAGTCAACTGAGTCATGCTCTCAATCAAGAGCCAACTCAGCCAATGCATACATGTCTTTCAGAATCAAAATCAAATGAGCATTATCCCTCAGTCCAGGGATAGTTTACTTACACGCATACACAAATTGATTGCATCATAGTCAAATGAGCAATACTCTCAATCCAGAGTTAGTTCAATTAAAGCATGCATGATTTTCAAGACTAAAATACCAAATAAAAGATGTTTTTAGCTCAGAGTCAACTTTGTTTTAAATATGACATGCATCAATGCATCTTTAAACAAATAAAGTTACCTCATAACATGTTCAACATAAACAATTAGTATAGTCTGGATCATCGTCACATAAGGTCCAGCAACATATTGCATCCATATGTCTTTGAAACAACATTACTTTCTCTACACGTGTCGAATGCATCAAAAAAAAAAATGTTTTTCTGCATAAACAAAAACATTTATCAAAATTGAATAATTACATAACTAACTCAGACTTTTCTGAGGGAATTATTCACACTATGAAGCTCAATCATGAGAGAGCCATTACACGGCTGATAGTTACCAAAACCAACCAAACAAGTCATGAATTAAACTATGAAACAATAAGTGAAGTACACCAAGTCATGAACCAAACCGTGTTCTCACATACAATTAGGTCAAAATGCTAACTCAGTACTGACTGATAGTTCATGGTCAGTGCTTAGCTGAGATTAATTCAACTCAAAATCATGCAAAAAGGGACTGTTCCAAAACCTGACCAGTCCACACAAGAACACAAACCAAAGTGAAGTAAAGTAAAAGGTTACCACTACAATTGAAGCCTCCAGGGAACTCTCCAAGGACTTGTAGCTCCAAGGGACCCACATTAGCTCAATTATGCCGAAAACCTCCCAATTGAAACATCCCCGACGAAGTAACCAAATTGGGTAAAACACATTCAAGGAATTAGGTATCAATTAAATCAAAGGAGTAGTAAGAGAGTGAGATAGGAGCTCCCAATACTCGAAAACCACCTCAATTGGTAAGATAACCCAACCATAATCTTAATTTCTCAACCAAAAACCCACTTTCAGTCGACAGACTCGACGGAGGAGAAAGGAGAAAGGAAGAGAGAAAAGAGAAAAAGAAAAAAAGGAAAGGAAAAACAATCCCTGGCACAAATCTTGACGCCCCAGGGACGGATGGATTTCGTCCCCAACGGATTAAAACCGATGGCCAAGTAAACCCAGTGCACCAAAACCGTGTAACTGAAATGTGGGTCCCATAAGTGGGGCTGAAACTCGGCGCAAAACCGAAACTTCGACGCCATGAAAAATCCTCTGTGGCGGCCTCTGTGTGGCGAGTCACTGCAACCCAGAACAGCAAACAGCAAGCCTCCAGCCAATCAAGGAATTTCGAAAACACAAAAACTTTAAAAATGCATAGAAAATGACAGGAATGTCAGAAAATTGCAAATAAAATATCAAAATGTTCAGAAAATGATGGAGAATATTTTGGCGTCATTTGTAAAGCCCACATTCAAAGTATAAAAATGTGTGAGGTTAAAAACACCAAAATTATCATTTTTAAAAATATAAAAATGATAAAATCAAAGATAAAATTAAAATTTCTGTAAAACACATGAACACTTATGTTCTTGACAGCAGGTACATGTGTACATTCATGTTCTGGACAGCAGGTACAAATGAGACTCAAAGACGAGACTACCATACATCATAAATCCAGAAAACCGATATCAAACTCCAAACCCAAAACCCAAATTCTAGGCCTATAGCCCTAGAAAACCAAACTCCAAATTCAAAATACAAGATCTAGACCCACATACTTAGAAAACTCAAATCCCAGAGGTCTATTCTCCATATACGGAATGCCCAATGCTGAAGGTCCCCATTTAGAAACTCAAAATGGAACCTTATAGTCCAAAGCCCAAACTCCCAAGACCAAATCTCAAAATAAATCCCCAAGCTTTCAAATGATCGACATCTGAATTTTGCACAAAAAGGATGATTGAAAGTTCATAAAATCTGATAAGTCTTACTTAAGTCCGAAACTTGAGTTGCAACTCAATGTTACAAGAATCAAGAATCCACTTTTATGGCACTGGACTGTAAAAGTCTCACTTGAAGTGTAAGCCTGAAGTTTCACTGGAAAGTTCACAACTGAAAAGTCCAACTTAAAAAATTTAAAATTGATGAAATCAAACTAAAGTGCAAAACTCAAGAAAGTCATTCCAAATTAAAGCCTTAAGGAAAACAAAGGATATTAGTCTTGACCTAAACAAATGTGACTACTAAAAGTCCAACTTTCGCTCTCTTTGAGACAGCATAGCGCCTAGTCAGTAGAAGGAGCACATTTTGTTGTTCTTGTTTAAGGATGATGGCATAGCGCTTCATTCCAGATGACTTGAACGAAATTCTGTGATATCTTCAACCTCCCAAAATGGCTGAGAATTGACCTAGACCGCCTATCTGTCTAGGGTTGAACTCAAAATCTCAAAACGTTCTTTCGAGACGGCATAACGCTTAGTCAGTGGGAAGAACAAACTCTCCAGTTCTTGTTGAGATAAGGCATAGTGCATCTGTAATCGAGACTTGAACGAGAAACCTTCAAACTCTAAATCTTCAAATCGACTAAATGCTAGCCTGGGACATATAACCCCCAGTGTTGCTTTAGTAATCTTATGGTGGGCTCAAGCCGACTTCAACATAGTGAAATAACTAAGTTGATTTAAAACATGACCTAGAAGTCAGCCAAAGTCTGGTGCTAGCCAAAGTTTAGTACCAATTAAAAACCGATAGCGTAAGCCAGGTAAGGATGTTATGAAATTGCACAGTATGGTAAAACTCGCTATACCAGTACAAGTCCTTAATTAAAATCAAACCCCCTTGTTTATACAAGAAATATAAAATTATTCCTCATAAAACGAGGAATAAAAGAGAAAAAAGCGAATTCCAAATTATCCTTCCCAGTTAAATTGTTTGTTCCCGATCCGGAGGTGCTCTTGTCTGATTCCTAGTTTGGACCAGACCAGAGGTGATTAATAGCAGGGGCTTGCGCCTGCTGGAAGGAAAGGACCTACACACAAACAATCAACTCTTGAGATCCCTAGGATCGTATCGTTTCATCCGTAAAGCGGGTAGCAGTATTCTAATCTTAGGGGGACTCAAGGGGTATCTGATCCGTATGTTTTTCACCCCATGGTTGGATAGGACCGAAAAATGTGTGAGATACCTCTAGCTTAAGCGATATACGAGATGCAGTTGTGCATCCATATGTGGTGGACGTATGAGTAGCTTGCTTTAAGCGTATTGTTTCTTTTGAGGTCCGAGACATGTATATATATAGATATATAACATCGTTCTCAATTCTTCGTTGGCTGGAAGTCACTACTGATTGACTCTAGGCCAAGTGGGATATTTTTGGAGTTATGTCGTAGAAGTCAATAATTTAAATGACTTAAATATTAGTTTATTTTATGGATAATATTTTATCATTTGTTCCTAGGTTTATTATTGACAGATCATTCAGGTTGAGTATCTGAATTGTGGATCTCTGTGGATCATTGTTTAGAATGACAATAATAAATCTAAACTATCCATAATGTTGATAATTAACAAGGAACATTAATTATAATATAAGATTAGTATGCAAGTTAGGTGATGATTAAGTTCTACAAATCATAGGTAAGGAGTTACCAGCTTAATTGCATATGTGTATGTTATGGGTCATAGTACAGGACTTGATCCATTGAAATAAATATATGGATTGTGTTACGTGTCATTATTTATTTTGTTATGATTTTGGTTCTAAGTTTGAGATGTTTATCTTTTCCACATGAGGATAGGTTCTATAAATATCCTCTACCGCTGATTTCCGATAAAGGCTGCTATACGGATTTTATTTATGTTCTCTTGAATTGTGCGGGGAAAAGTTAATCATAAAAAAAACCGTATGTCCCTCATTAATTCACTGAGTGAGTGACAATATCTGTTTGGACCCCTTGATGGAGATAGATTGTTTGCTAGCAACTGATACAATTATCTCTAGATCAAGAAACGTATAATCTGCAAAAATGATACATTCCTATCTTGGATTATACGATGATATCGTGTGACATAAAAATCAAAATAGGAAAATACCTTTATGCTCTTATGCAGGATTGAAATACTGTAGCAGTACACTATTTATGTGAATTGGAAATCCTAGCGTGTTGCTAGATACTGCTTATGATTATTGGAATTAAATAACGATTTAATTTCATGTTGAACATAGCATAAATCCTCAAAGGGTCACACAAAATAGAGTTTTGACCAAGACAATGCTTTATTTATTTATTCGCAACAGTAGTAATTACGAAAATATGATATGTTGATTAATTAATTAATTATATATCGTTATTGAACGTGATAATTAATTAAGTCAAACGGATCATATTGAAATAAATTAAAACATTAGCTAATCCTAGAATAATTATTAATTAGTTAATAATTATTTAAGTTCAACACAAATTAATATAAATAGTTATATTAAATTAATGGGTCATTATTTGTATATGAAATTCATAGTCAAATTGAAGAGCATTTGGAGTAGGTTCTAATTATAGGAATTAGAGGCCTAAACAAATGAGATGAGATGCCCGAAAGTCCATAATAGGTCCAGCCATATAGGGTGGTAGGTAGGTGGCATTCTTGTAAATAGTTGGTAGGAGGTAGGTAGAGTTTGTGCACTATATAAAAAGGTGTATAGTAGCAAAATCTAACCTTCTCTCTTCCTACACCTAGCCGCCACCTCTATTCCCTCTCCTTGGCCGGCTCCTCTCTTCCTCTCTCTTCCACCATTTGCTCATGTGTTGAGAACAAATTCTCCACATTAATTAATAAGTTAGTTAATTAAGAAGAAGAGAGAATACCTTGGGATTAGCTTCGTCCTTTTTGAATCGCTATCACGATTCGATTAGGACTTGGTTAACCTCTTGGCGGACTCGAGGCCGTCCCATTTAGATCGAAGGAAGGTTGGAGAGTACGCCACCGACTCCCACGCATAGGCACGAGCCTCCTTGATACGATTTAAGGAGAGGTACATCCTCCGAACCCTTCTCTTGTGTGTTGAATGCTTAAGCTTGGATCTATTTTGTTGTATGCTTATTTAATTAGTATTAATTGTAATATAAATTAAAATATGACATTTCCAACACTTCCTAACAGTAGTGGTATCAGAGATAGGAAAATAGAGCGAACAATCTAGCACAAAACTTGTGTTAATATCAAAATTTATATAGTTAAAATGTAAAGATAATTAATGTTCGTACATAAATTAATATTCAGAAAATAAATTAGTAATATTTCCATATAATCATATTAAACAATATTCATATATAAACATCTCTATCTCTACTATATTAAAAGCAGCAATAGAAGAGTGTAAACTTTCAAATCAAAGGTGTATCCAACTCTTCACTTTGTAATATGAATCGTTGATAAAATAATTTGTGTACCGGATGTCTTCAAATGAAGGGTTAAATTGTCGGTTGACCTTTCGTTTGGAGAGCAAAATATTTAGCGTAGATTGCTACGTACGCCGGTTCGAGCCTCGCTCTTTTCATTTTCATTCCTTTTTTTTTAGTGAAGGTTTCTTAGATTGAACCGCCCCTTGAACATCTCCTGCCTAGATCGCAGTGTTGCTCCACACTCTCTCTCTCACACAGTTTCCCTCACAACAACGGCAATGATGAGACATTATTTCTTCAATTTGCTTACGTTTTTTCTCCATTCGGCCCCCCACGCTCAAAAGGAACCCATTCTTCGCCGCTGCCTCACCTTCTTCCCCCATCTCCGTTCTCTTTCCCTAACTCTCGGGACCGTCCGATGAGGCTCTTGTTTGGATTTAATTTTGAAATTCGAATTTTGCATCGTTTCAATTTTGATTTTGAAATCCAACCTCTTAATCTCTTTTCTTATCTAAACATTGTATGGATCTCTGAGATTATTGCCGCCGACCTTGTGCCTCTTTCTCTTCGATTTTGGCACCTCCTTTCTCTTGGGTTCTGTATCTTCTTTTGCCTAGCACTGTTGAGGTACGACATGACTTCTCTATTACCTTTTCTTTAATTGCTTTTCAGTTCATATAATTGAAATTGTCTGCCACAATAATTGGGTTATATGTAGTTTCTCTCCATTTGCTTGCCTAGCATTCCTCCTCAGGAAGAAAAGGAGATCATCGCGAGCCTAGCCAAGGAGACAAATGCTAACATGAAGGATGGCGATCTCTATTACCTTGCATCTTTTAAGCGTTGTATTCAATGTGCTCTGAACTGATTGCTATACAAGGTAAAGCTATTTCCCCTCTTAAACTAATCATTTGCATAATGATTCGTGGATTCGATAAAAATTTTTGGAGATTCTTTGGCTTAATTTACGATGTGCTTGGGCAAATTAGGCCATGCATTTTTTTTTAATTTAATAATTAGTGTCATTGAACACATGCGCAATTTAGGTCTTTTCTTTAATATCTGGCTAAATTTTCAACAAATTTTGGTGTTCTTTACAAAAGGTTTCATTAAAGGGATTTGGGTTAACAGAAATTGGATTACCATTAGCGCCCATAAGTTGCTTGACAATTTGTTTCAATGAAAACAAAGCAACACATTTTGTACATGGAGACCCTTCCTGCTTTATTAGCTTACATTTCTGTAATTTGATGTGTAACGTAGGTTGATTTTATGATGTTTAGAAGGCACACAATCTGGACCCCTACATCAAATGGCCATGACTCTGAATTAATGTAGGTTGAACTAATGCAAGTCTGGGGAGGAACCAGTTGACTCTGAATTTTACTCTGATCCCTGTGCCTGGGGAGGAGTAGGTTCTGATCCCTGCTTCTGGGGAGGAACCAAATGACTCGTGACATCTATAGACCAGACTTGCATTTGAATAATACCAAACCGAGCCGGCATTTGCATTTTTACTTGATGGTTGTGATTGTTTTGATAATCAAATGAATTGCCGAGCTTATTGCATTGCATGAAATGTATTTATATATGGACTTATATGAATGTATTTGTTAATGCAATTGTTATTTTGTTATTATCGTATCTTAAAATATGTACTGCTTAATTGTTGCTTTTAAACTCGGTCGGTAATTAGTTCCGAAACATGTACTCAAGGTTCGTGTGGCTGGAACTGAATACCGCACTGAGATAATTGTATAATTATCTCATTCTCTGCTTGTTGCATTGTTTCCACTTTGGTTGTGGGTTCCAGGTTTTGGATCAGAGTGGCGCAGCGGAATCTTGGCGAGTAGTAGGCCATCGTGTTTTTGGTTGGTGTCCAATACCTTATGACCAGACAATTGCTTATGTATTGTATCTTTAGTTAATAATTCATGCACATTTGTAAGATTAGACTTTGATATTGTACTTTAATTGGAAGTAATAAATATTATTTGTATATTAGGATTGGTTAAGCCTTGCGGGTGCACGGGTGGTAGGGTGCGCTCGCGGCGGCTGCGGCATCCCCGTGGGTCCGGGGTGTCACAAAATATATTAAAAAAATATTTTTAATTTGGACATAAGTCTATAAATAATCATCGATTTATGTTTAAATGAGAAATCCATCGTATTTTTGTAATGCTTAATGCGTGTCTCTTTTTCGTGTTGTGCCGTACGTGTCCGAAAAATTAACGTGTCATGTCTATTTCATCAAAGTCGGACACGACGCATTTTAGACACAACACGCATAAGTTCTTGTGCCGTGTCGTACCACCTCCGTTCCGTACCGTGTCGTGCCGTGTTCGAACACGCTGTGCTATTTTTAGAACACTGACAATAGGTGTGTGTATCGTACCAATGCACATGTGTAGTGTCATTTTAAAAAACACTAGTAATAATTACTATATTTATCTTTTCTTATCCCTTCATCTTACACAGCTAAACAACGTAATGATATAACGAGAAAAAAAAATGATATCATTAATTCTTTAAGTTTTCAGCATGCATATAAATTTCGATTAAAATAAATTCCAAAAAACCTTCAAGCAACTAAAATTGAGGGAGTTGGCGGAAAATAAGATTTTGGCGCCAATATTTCGCGCTATAAATGAAAAAGTTCCGGTTATGTAAAAATTGGGACAAAAAATTGGCGCCGTCAGTAAAAAAACATAAACTTTGGCGCAAAAATTAGTTACATATTAATATTATCGGAACACATTTTCACTATCTATAACATGCATATTTCTTATTTGTGGATCTTTTTTACCATAAGTTACATAATTTCTAAATTCTGCTTTTAAAATTTAATATATTCAAATTCAAATTAATAATTTGAAGATTGTTTTATTCTTCTTTTGTGCTTTTTTTCTTTATATAAGATCGCATGCACGTAAAATTTACATATTGTTATCTTATTTACGTGTTCTTATCTCCCTTTTTTTCTATATTTACTTAGTTGTAATTGCTTTTTTTTTTAACTAGCAAAAGAGCCCACCCAATTGTGTGAGAATAAGAAAGGAAATTTAAAGCGATTTTATTAGATGGCGATTTTGGTGTGATGAGAGAGGGTTGATTTATTTTTTCTCTTTCTTTTACTATGCGCACAAATTAAGAAGAATAAGAAAAGAAACAACCATCTGCGCAGATGTTAATACGATCTAAACGAAATGTTTAAATCTTTTATCTCATTATTAAATCTACACCACTGATCTGATCAAATCGCAAAAATGGACGGTACATATTGCATTGGGTAAACAATTGTTTGCTTCTTTGGGTTCAAATTTTAGATAGACCTTTGAATTGGTGCTTTTATAAGTAGTAAAGATAAAGATAATAATAAAGTATGCTAACAATAAATTTTATAAAGTAAAATCAGTGTACAGCTCCGGAATCGACAAAGACCAATTTTTAATTGACAAATAATTATCTTCACCGAGACCATGTACATTATTACATTCCTTGATATTTGGATGCATTTATCAAATTCTAAAAAAGCATTTGTAAACAAAATATTCACCTTGTAAACATTGCTATCATATAAAATTATATAAATTTGAAATTTTTTATAGTGTCTAATACTTGCATAAATTAAAAAATATAATAATGATACGTAAAATTTTTTTGTACAATCTATTCTAAAAAGTTTTTTCAATTATCGGAATGTCTGGGTATAATGCATGCAAGTGTAAGATCGTGATGCATCATACTAATTTTTTGTTGATTTATATTGAGATTAAACTCCATGACGAGATCGTGCTAAATATTTGCTAGTTTTTATTGTTTAGTATTTTTTATAATCCAATAAGGATATTTTTTAAAATATTTAATTATACTAGCATATTTGAGAGTAATTTTTTTTGAATTACTATAATTTTAGAGAAATTATTGGCACAAAATTCATTTAAATAAATTTTTAGTGTATATCCAATTATTAATTAATCTACTAAAAGTCTATAACATATATTTAATTGATAATTTTTATAGTGTTGTAAATCTAAAAAAGTAATAGTACTAAGAGCTACGTATGTTGCGTGTGTATGGATACAGCGATACAAAAAAAAAACTACTTGTGTATATATATATATATATATATATATATATATATATATATATATATATATATATATAAAGACACACACAGTATTTTTACTTTTTTAAATAGAGAAAATTTTTTCTATAACCTCAGAATCGAGGAAATAGAGAATTTGCCCCTCTAAAATAAAATCTTCTGATTTTGCCCCTTTAAAACAGCGACTCCTTCTGTTATTGCCATTTTCTCCATTTAAACAGCATTTTTAACAGAAAAAAATATGAAACTAAAATTTGTAACGATTTTACCCGCGTTAAACCTACTCGATCTCCTCTTCCTTTTCCCATTGACGGAACTACAATCTCGACCTCACCATCTCTCTCTCCCCTCCTTCACTCGAGCAGCGTCTCGACCACCACAAAATCCCTCCGTCGCCCCCTTCTTCCTTTTTCGCTCGACACAGAGAAACCCCCTCTCCTCTCTTTGCCGCCTCTTCTCTCTCCCTACTCTCTCACTGCCTCTCTCTCATGCAAAGACAGTAAAGTGAAGAACTGACAGTGGAGGAGCCCAATTTTACTTTCAATGGCCTGCATAGCTTAGTCTATATATATCCTGTAACCTCAACTGATTGAGGACAATCAACACAAAATAATTTTATTGAATAAAGCTTCTCTATTCTCTCTCTCTATAACTCTTGTTACTTTTACCAGTAAAACTGGTTACACGCAACTCAAGTTTTATAATACCCCTTTCTCTTTTTCATACCAGTTCAGAAATAGACTAGCGGAGAGTTGTCTACTAGTAGTGGGTAGATGTTACCCGAGATTAAGCATGTATGTATGTTTGATTTGATAAAATTGGGAACAGGTACTTGGTAAGTTGGTATTGGTAAATAGGTTGAGGAACCTAATCATAGTTTGTAAAGTCTTGTTTAATAACAGAATTTGTATACAAGTATGAAAAGTAGTAAACCAGAGAGATAGAACGAGAGTAATTCTTTGTATATTGATTTTAAAAGTGTCTTTGATAGAGACGGTACAAGAGTATATATATATAGCTAGAGTAGTCTCAAAATGAGATATCGAGAACTCCTGTATGTTCATTTATAATTAACCAATCACAGCACAGTAAAGCATAATTCCCTAATTACAAACAACTAATCCATGATTAACTAAATGGACCAGATTTTCACAATCAAAGCTTGATCATATTTGAGACACTCGTGAAATAGTTTTGTCCTCATCGAACGCTACAAGTATATTTGAGAAAAATATATTTAATCAGTATTACTAAGTTTCAAAATTGGTGATCCTTATCTACTAATAGGAGCTTTTCAATTGAGATCTGGTCCTTATCTAGTTATCTCCTAACAGGAGCTTTTCAAGTGAGATCTTCTAAGTGAACACAACAACTAAAACTACCAGCTAATTAAGCCATGAAAGCCACAAAATTCTGCTGAGAAGTGAGAGGACCAAGGTGGGGGCTTCCAGTGGCGGATCATTTGCTGGGACTAGAGAAGGAATAGAGAGATGTAGCTGGTGCATCTCGTTCTAGGCCTTGGCCTTGAACTTGGCCATTAGAGGGTGGCTTCAGGTACTTCTGAGGAGAGGGTTTCTATGTGTCAAGCGGGAATGGAAGAAGAGGGTGACGGAGGGATTTTGTGGGGGTCAAGATGGTGCTCGAGTGAAGGAGGGGAGAGAGAGATGGTGAGATCGAGATTGCAGTTCCGTCGATGGGAAAAGGAAGACGAGATCGACTGGGTTTAGCGAGGGTAAAATCGTCATAAATTTTAGTTTAGTATTTTTTCTGTCAAAAATGTTGTTTAAAAAGAAAGAATGGCAATAACGAAAGGAGTTGCTTTTTTTGGGGGGGTAATGTCACACCCCGACCACCGAGGCGTGAGAGAAACGTCCATCTTTACCCATTACTACTGAAAGACTCTAACTCTTAACTAAAATTTTATCCAGTAAGTATCATGACCCAAAGTTTAAATAGAAAATTAAATGTTTAATCACAAACATGCAGCAACGGAATGCAATATCGCCTTAATTTACTACCTAACAAAAGTGTAGGGGATTATTGTAAGCAATGTTTAAATAAAGAAAAGTAAATAGGAAGGTAAAATTAGTTTGCTTAAAGTTTCATTATAGAGTAAAATAAAACCTGATGACAAAGCATGTAGATCTAACACAATAATGATACTTCCTTTGAACAATTTCAGAAATATTTAGCAATTTCCTCCTAGCGTGAAATGAACCAGTGCATCACATGAGAGTTTAAAAGTATAACTATCTACAACACACTTACAAATACTGATATAAACAGGTATATTTACAAATACAAGCAAGTTCAAGGTTTAAGTTTACAATAAGTTATAAAAAAAAAATTCAGAATAAACTAACATTTAAAATACAACAAATATATGCTCAGCACGCAGGCCTTGATAAACTAAACATCAAATTACGGCCACGCTTGAAACAGAACATTAAAATCTATATAACAGAAATTTATCCAACATTTGTTTGTACCAAAATATAAATTCTGAGCACTGTTACAAGACATGCAGAAACTTTCATTCAAGGAGAAAAAAATTATTGCTTAGAAAAAGAAGTATCTAACAATAACACTTTCATCACAAAGCTTATAGTCTAACTAGACCACTGTTACACAGGTAAAACATGAACACACGTTATATAAACATTAGCTACAAATTAAAAACCAACTACGTTTCCAAAGGTTTCCATCCAGACTATACATACACTTAGTTATGCAACATTTATGACCCTAATATCAAAACCTGAGCATAGACCAACTTTACCACTTTCAAAATATGCAAGTAATATCATACAGAAACATGAAAAATACCTATTCTTTACTAGTTAAGATATCTAGTTACCAATCACAAAATATACCTTTTTTGCATACTTTACAGATATCAATCTGACACAAAAAAAAAATATCAGAAGCTTTACAGGTTGCATGATACTTACCAATAATTAACCAAAATGGCCTACTCTTTACAGCTCTGACCCCGCTCGCTAAACCTGGAACCCACAAAGTAGAAAATGAGATAAAGAAAGCTTTATCTCATTACGGTATTTAGTTCCAGCCACTTGAATTTTAAATTTCAAGGTTAGAAACTAGTTACATTACTGAGTTAAAATGCAATAACAGATTTATTAAGAAATTATTTACATCTTATCTCAATAAACAAAGCAATATCAATTTAAATTACTTAATGCAATATGATACATGAGCTCAGCAACAATTTCATGGCAATTCAGATTTAAAACAATTATAACAAATGTTGACTCAAATGTTTGGATATACTAATAACATGCAGGTCTGGTTCTATTGATCAATTCAAGTCGATAATGCTGCGAGACACCTCCTCTTGAGGGCTACCATCAGCCAAATAATTCATACTCAATTCAGTCAAATAAATATTCTAATTGTACATGCATGTTGGGAACACTCACCCTCTTGACCATTCTAGACTAGACCTTTAAGAGTCCCGGTACATAAGCGCTTATTACACGGTGCTTGGTAGGATGGTTCATGACGCCACTTCCAAACATTACGAGTGTCTATCTCAACCACACAAGATGTACTATTCATCACATTCAGAACACATTTCAATGAAATACCATTCAACATGCCACTTAAATCATGCATCATTTATATATAGATAGATTTTCATGAATGCAACAATTAATGAACACAACATGCAAGCTACTAATTAAGTCTGTATTTCTGTATATATAAAAAAATAATTAAATTAAAACTCAAGTGGAATCTGTACCTTCAATCCAAAATAAACGACCCCAAGCAACAAGATATCCTAAGCCCCGTCAGTCATACCAGCACCAACCGGCTCTGACCCTTCCCTTAACTCTACAGAAAGAAATAAAACTAATCTAAGTCCTTATTTAAAACAACAAGCAATAGCAATGCAATATCAAACAACAAATGAGAATTAGTCTAATTCAGAAATTCCTAATTAAATTTTAAGAGGTGACTAATTCTTTTGTGGTACTAATTTGTAATTACAAAACTGAACCATAGTATTAAACCATGGGACAACACTAGTATAAAGTGCAGCAATGCTATTATGCAGTGAACTAGTGGCTGGTTCTACTTTAGTTTCATTTACTGCATCAAAGTTAAGGTTTGTACCTAGCCAAACTGATTTTGGGTATTCCTTGAACAGACCAACTAGTTGGCTATTGAGTGGCTCTTCTGAGCCTAAACTCACTAATTCTTACCAATCAAATAAATAAAATAAAATACTTATATCCATAAATTTCAGCAAAGCTAACCAATTAGTAAAAGAGAAAAATCAACTTAACATTTTACAAATAGGTAACTTCTACTGACAAAATAGTTTCGAAATTATTAAGTATCCGACTTTACTAACTAAATAGCTAAAATCAATTTCTATTAACAAAACAATTTCAGTTCTAATCTCAACTAATTGGGAACTTTTCATGAAACCCTAGAACAAACAAACACTCAACCTTCCCAAAGAAAATCTGCAATTAACTTAAAAGAACAACAGAATGGAGGAGTCTAATACTAGATGAACGAATTTACTTACTCAATTTAATTAACAAATTGAAGATGGGAAAATTCGAGAGAGACCTTCAGTTTTCAATTTCGGCCACTGAGAGTACTAGAGAAACCTTCTTCTAAGATGGAATTTAATGTATTTCTCTCTCTACGATTTTCAGAGATTTACTAGTTAAAGTTTAGTGTATTGGTTGAGGTTTTGTGGAAGCTTGATAAAGGATAGAAAAGCAACGAAATTAAAGAGGAGAGAATGACTTGTGCAAAATCAGATTCTAAAAAGAAAAATCGGATTCTCCAAAGCCCACATTCCCAAACCACACACTTGAACCTGGTGTAACATTAATTCAATGAACCACTGACTTGTATTATAATAGGTGTGATACCCTGAATTTCTATTGTTTCTGATTTTTTTTTATGTAAAATTGGGTGCACTGGCTTGGATTAATTGTTTTGAGTAAATTTCCTTGTATGAAATTAAACTTTTATTTTATATACTCGCTGTTATTTTTTGGAATAAATGAAGCATAATTTTCTTTTGTGGTCGATGTTTGTAGGAATCAGAAAAAAAAATTCATTATAAATCCATCAATTATAATCTTCGTTCATTCTATTTTGTATTTAAGTCAAGTGGACCAGTTGCTAAGGACAGTCCTTAGTTCATATAATTAATAATACACCATGTTTAATAATTAGAATGGAAAAAGTTGGAACTTGGGAGAAATATCTCTTCACCTTTTTTACTATTGAGGCTGGTACCATGCGACCTTCCATACCCCCTCTTTTCTTTTGCACAATGTACACATTCTGTTCCCTTTTCTCAAGCTCATTGATTCCTCTAAATCCCTCTAACTGATGCATTACAATTTCTTCTAAAATTTTCGAAAAATCATAAGAAAATCTTATGGAGTGTTGAGAGCAAGTTCTATTTGGGATTTAGTATTATGAAAACCGAAAATTAGTGGATGCAGCCTCATATCTCCCGTCTTCGATTTTTGGCTGGATTTTAGTAAGTTCGTTCTTGAATTAGTACTATATTGCTATCCTCTATTGTAATTGTTTTAGGTTATTTTAGAATTATTTTTGTTGAAACTAGACTTCCAAACGAAAATTTCAGTATCTAATATGAATTTTTCTGAGATTAGTTGATAATTTTTTTTCATGACTTTTGAAACCAGGCAAAGTTTTGAAAACAGTTTTTTGGAACAGACAGACCCCAGTGCGGTTTTTTATTTTGCATTTATTCTTTGTTTGCTGTTAAGACTTGAATTTCTTAGATCTGAAAATAGACATCCATAGGCAGCTCCTGTAATTTTTACAACATTTTTAGAGATTTATTTGAAGGGTTTCAAGGCTTGAACTTTCAGACATTTTCTGACACGATTTGCTGGAACAGATTTCTGAAACTTGATTCTGTCTGATTTCGAAAATTCATTATAATTAATCTGTATGTCCAAAAATTATGAAATTTTTACAGGAGTTACGTCCTAGTATGTTTCATTTACAGTTAAATTTTTATTTGATTCTGTTCAGCCGTTTATGAGATAAAATGATTTTTGTAAACTGTCAAAAAAAATACCCTTCATTGGTTGTCCCAGAAATTGTCCAGCACTGTTGTTTTACCGTTGTGTACTGATTTTTCTAGCATTGTTAACCACTTTCTATTCTTTGAAATCTACTGGTACAAGTAATAAGGTATGCTATAATTGTATGGTATAACCAAAGAACTAATCAAATCCCCAACTTTATCTACGAATTTGTTGAATGCGAATTGTTATTTGTTTGCTTGCTTAAGGACTTAGTCTAGTAATTGTTTATGTAGAGTCAGGGCAGGATTTCAAGCTGGATATGGCTGGTACAACTGAGGATTTGTATGATTATTGTTGGCTAGCTATTGTTATTTTGTTATCAGGTACGGATTTCACTTGAGTTTTAATCATATGTGATATATTATTATTATGCATTTTGAATTCATAAATTGATCTTCATTCATGAGAATATTTGTGAATATATAAATGATGCATGATTGTAAATTGACATATTGAATGGTATCCGATTGAAATGTGTTCTGATTGAGGTAAGTACAGCTTGTGTGGTTGAGATAGACACTCGTAATGTTTGGAGGTGGAGTCATGACCCATTCTACCAAGCACCGTGTAATAAGCGCTTATGTACCGGGACTCAGTAGGTCCAGTCTAGAATGGTCCGGAGTGTGAGTGTTCCCAGCTTGCTTGTACATTTTGATGATTTAATTGACTGAATTATGTATGAATTGAATTGGCCGTTGGCATCCATCTTAAAAGGTGGTTCGCGGTATCTGAAGGAAATGATTGAAATAATTGACTTGTGATAAACTAGACTTGCATATTAGTCGGCATTTGTTATACTTTGAAATTTGAATTGTTATGGAAGTGATTGCCGAACTCACATTGCATATTGCATTGATTTAGTTAATTTCACATGGTCTTGCCTGCTTGAAATGAGATGTGAATGTTTTACATGTTAGTTGTTGCATATGAATAATCACTTTTCCAAGAAATTGAAATGACAATTGTTATACTTGAATTTTAAATGATTTACGAAAGATATTGAATTTATTTCATAATTACACTGTTTGATCGAAACCTTATATTTAAATGTTTATTTAAAATAAATATGGATTTAAATTTGAAAATTTTCTTGGCTCAGTCATGTATTTAGTTCCAACGCATGATACTCAAAACTCAAGTGGCTGGAACTTAATACCATACTGGGTGCGTTTGGATCGTTGGAAGAAAGAAGAAAAAGAAGGAAGAAGAAAAAAAAAATTATAAACAATCCAAACTCTTCACAAAATTACACACTTCCCAATACTTCTTCCCACTTCTTCCCTTCTTCCCTTCTTCCCACACCTATCCAAACGCACCCACTGAGATAAAGTTTTCTTTATCTCATTCTCCACTTTGTGGGTTCCAGGTTTAGCGAGCAGGGTCTGGTCGTGGTTGCAGAAGAGTAAGCCATTTTAGTTGTCACTTGGTTAGTTTCGTGTACATCTCCAAGTATTGTATATTTATGTACAGGTTGTACAATTAGTTTATACTCAAGTACTTGGTGTCAGTTTGATAAATTACAAACTGTCTGTGTGCACTTGAGCTGTCCTTCTTGGAGAATGTGCTTGAATTCCTACCAACAACTTATATAATGTACATTCATAGCATTGTTATTTTTGTATATAAATATATGACTTATCTATACTACAAGCATTGAGAGGTGCTTTTAGTAGATACTTTATAATTAGCTACAACCTTTCTTTATGAATTGAAGTTTCTTTGTGCTTTCAAGTTAGGGCACAGCAGTATATTTTGGTACAATGTAAAGTTGTTAAATTTCTGATAGCATAAATTTCTATATTGTTGTTTCAAGTATGGTTGTATTTTGGTTCTTAGTTTAGTATTATTTTGGGTGATCAACATGTAGTTATTTGGGTGTGGAAAACTATTTAAGTATCAAGCAGTGGGTTGTTTTAAACAAATTGTGGAGTTATTTTACTACCGTTGTTTGTTTATTTATATAAGCACAGTCAAAGTAGAATCAGGATTATGCTTATAATTATAAACATGTATATTAATTGTATATAATCAACATTAAATTTTAAAATGAGCATTAGTAAGCATTGCGGGTGCAGCAGGCATCCGCGGCGGGCACTCTGTTGTGTGTTGTCCAATTACGGATTTTTGACGAGGTGTCACAATAGGTCCCACTAGTAAGGAGCCATACTAAAAAGGATACTCAAATTTCAGAACACATAAGTAGTACTGTATCCAAAATGCTTCAATTAACATATTTTTTTTAAGAGTAAAAATTAAAACAACGGCTTAGAGAAAAAAAATGCAAATATACTTTTATTCAAAATATCAATATTTGCCATATGCATCAAACATTTGCCTGTAAGCAATAAAAATAAATTTTTTTATGACGCATAATGAAAGAACAAAAGGAAGTTACAAATTTCCATATATTTTTTTATTTAAAATAGCAACAATGAGTATAGAAATTAAAATGTGAACCTTATGAAAATAATTTACCAAAATCAGAATCAAGTAATGCATCCAAATTTCAGAAATTTCAACAACAACAAAAATCTTTAGTATCACAGGTAAAATCAAAAGATTTTACTTTTGAGGGACAAATCCTCTATTTCCTCGATTTCGAGGGGTACAAAAAAAATTTTTCCTTTTAAATATGATGAGAGTTGGGATAAATAAATAAATATATAAAACATATATATCAACAAACAAACAATTAGCTTGGTGGTTGATGATCCTGCCTTAAAAGGCACAGTCCAGTTCGTGGGTTCGATTCCCGTAGCACATTACAATATTTATGTTTTAAACATACACAAGTTGGCTTTGAACTAAAATCCTTAACTTCGCAATAGATATATGTCTAAATTGTTTTTGAACTAAAATCTTTAGTCCCACCATCTAAATCTAAACATATGTTAAATGCCGTTCCACTAAGTCACTGTTCTTAGAACTGTTCACGGATTTTTTTTTTCATCAGGATGGTTGGTTTTTTCTGATTTATCTTGGCCGTTCAAATTCATCGCTTCTCCCTGTTGCTTTGCCTCGATTTCTTGCGCGCACTGCTTCTCTCTTCCTTTTTCGCTTCCATGCTCTGGAAGGATCGACACGGTGGGACAGCGCATGTGGCTCCTGTACGGTTTCTCGTTTCATCCTTTCTTCGATCCTGACCATTCGATATCGGCTTTCTCTTCCGTCCGATCGATTTCGTTCTGGAGAGTTCTCAATATCTCTCCTTCTCTCTCATAGATGCTCTGGACGGACCAGTCGGATGGCATCACCATGTGGGACGTGTACGGAGGCATCACCATATGGGTCAGTTTGATGGAGTGCCCCATGTGGTTCCCGTACAGACGCCCGTCCTGTGGCTACGCCTGGACTGTGAGCCGGCTGCTCAATTCTGATTCTGTTGGTTCACAGGTGGTCATTCCTGGTGTATTGAGCCCTTTTTCTTTCTCCATTTCTGCAATTGTTTCTGTGCGCCGCTGCTATCTTGCGCCTCATTTGTCTGCTAGCTTACCATGGTATTGGCTTACGCAGGTACAACACAGCTACTTTTGTTCATTTAGTCAAAATCGCTCCCGTCTCTTATTTTCTTTGAACTTTGCTTCATTTTTCTCCTAATTTTTAGTTTAAGTTTTCGATTTTGATTATTGGTTGTTTTTCTATTTCTCAATCTTTCTCATTTTTCTCATTTTCTTTGCTTTTCTATCGCACCTTGGATCATTTGCATCATCTTTCTTAACTGTAATTTTCCCGTATGTATATTTTTGACAATTTTTCCATCTACCTCTATATTTTTGTTTCTCCTATTTGCTGCTATTATGACATAGTTCTTATTTCATGGTGCCATAGCCCTGGCGCCATGCCAGCATTCCAAATTGATGCTATTTGAGTATAGCTTTGGCAGTGGTTCAATTGAATGTAAAATACGATTTTCTATGTAAAAAAGAAACAAAAAAGAAAGTGAACTTTTAAGGAGTAAATTGAAATTGTTTGTACATAATTTATTATTCATGGGCAGTGTAATATAAGAAGATAAAAAGCAAAAATAGGTTTTTGGTGTTACCAAGCAGATATATGTGGACATTGATGGTAATATGACACGGTTTTTCCTGATTACTTTTGCAAAAATTTTCTTTTGATGCAGAACAAGTACAGAGATTGGCTAAGCTGAGCATTCAGTCGAGAGGCTGCAACCACTTTTCATGTCGTATCAGTTCAGTACCTACTGGTACAATCTAATATTTGGTTGATTCATGGAAGAGGCTTCATGTTTACATTACAGTTTAGTTTTTATAAATTCAATATAAATGAGCTACCTGTGCACCTCAAATATCATCTCCACATTTTAAATTCTAAGTTATAGTGCTTCCAATTTATTTGAGCGTTCATGGAATATCTGCATAAACATTTGTACTGTATGAGAATCCATGACAGTTGCAGAGAAATGAAAAACTTGGTGAAACACATAATTCTTATTTAAAATTAGATTAGATGGATTTTGTGGAAAAGAAAGATAGTTCATTTCTATGTTGGAAAAGGTAAGTTTAACACATGTTTATAATTCTATAACGGTTGTTGGCTGTGGAGATGTAGGTATGTATCATAACAGCACTCTTTGCATGATTTTAGTAGGATATAAAGTCTGTTAAGTGTCATTGCAAAGGGGGAAAAAAAGAAATAGATCATATTTATGCTGATATAATTATTGCTTTCTTCTTCTAGAGCAAAATTTCAGTATTATTCGTTTGTTTTCTGGATCCTTGAGTGTCACCTGATTTTGTTATATACCACTATAATAGTAAAGATTCAAGACAAGCCATTGAGAAAAAAATACGCTTGATGCACAGCGCACACAGATGCTATTGTAATAGTAAACTCTAAAGAAATTATTATGAAAAATATAAATCGCGCAACGACGGACCGGGTAAAGGGGTGAACCGTCGGTTCTCTTGGGCTGCTCATTGCAACTGAGCTCGAGAAAAAGGAATATCAGGCTATACTTCAGGTTTGATTTAGTTCCATTTGATCTTATTTTTCATTTTTTAAGTATTGTTTTCTTTATTTGGTTTTACATGATGGTTTTTTTTACTAAAATGAGCTCGCTATTTCTCTTCTTGCTAGACATTCGTTGTCATGAACTATCATTCCGACAAAAGTATTTTTGATATTCAGGGACCTCATTGTAAGTTGTCATGGACCGTTAGGGAACTGTTTTATAAAATTTTCTGGTAATTAGGATTGTTTTGTAAATTCGCAGAGTGAAAAAGCTTAGTAGGCGCTGTTAGTAGAGTTTGCCTCTGGTCTGTCCAGTCGTTGCTTGCATGAAGTAATCAACTGCCTTACCTAAGTCAAGTGAACGTTCAACCATCACTTTCTTATAGTTCTGATCAGCACTTCTTTGCCTTTTACTTTGGGGTATGAATTTTTAGTTTTCCTCTTTTATTTTGATTTCTTACTTCTTTTTCTTTTATCTTTTCCATTTTTTTTGTTTGATTCATGAATTGTTGCTGCTTAATCAGTTTTAGGTTGTTCATGTTTCACTTTTGTCTCAAGATTCATTCATTTTCTCTTTTTTTTTATTTTAACTTTTTTCCTTAAATGTTGTTTATGCGCACTTTTTTCCTTGACTGTAAATTAATTTGGTCAGTGATTGTTATTGTTATTCATACAATTAGAGTCTTTTATTCTTATCCTCATATCTTTGTATTTTTATTCTCCAGCTTTGTATCTGATGGCATCCTAATTAGGTATCTCTGAAGTAATTAGGATTCTCTGAAAACTTCAGCTAAAATTGTTGGGTATGTATTTTTGTGTATTTCTTTTACATTTTTGCAATATTGTTTGTGTTGCCAAGCTTCTTACAGTCTGGTAATAGTGTTGGGGTCTTCTTATTATCATTTTTTTTACTTTATTTTACCAGATTTCTGGAGGTCTGCCATTGTTATTTTCAGTGCTCAGAGAAACAAGGGAAAGGAAAAGAAGAGATTTACTATTGCATTATTGAAGAAGAAAAAGTGACAGAACTTTAAAGGTAAGAACAACATATTTGAATTACTATTGAAGAAACAATCTCATCAAAATATATTTCATTTTTATTCTATTGTTGTTGCAGGATGGTTATTCTTTACCATTTTTCTATCCTCAAAACTCAAAAATGAAATCTAGAGAGTGCCTATATTTGTATTAGCATTTAAAAATTGCATGATTTCAAATTTAACATTAATCCAGGTGTGTACAGCATCGTTGAAAAAATAATAGTTATGGCCAATCCAAACAAGAAAATAATTGACCTTATTTTTGAAGTATACTCTTAAAACTATTACATGCACTGTCAAGTTTTTGGTATTGGGAACTAATAATTGAAGCTAAAGAATTGAAAATAATTTTCTGATTTTGGACAAACTCATGTATGCTCATAAACTCTATACACCATGTATCTGGTGAGGTTATAATTGAAAGAAAATAAACAGTTGTCTATGTATAATGTGCTGGATTTATTAGCTGCATCTTGGGGTAATTAAATGTTCAATTTGTAGCCTTTTCGGCCTGATTGCAAGGTAACTACTAGGAATTTTCAGTCTTAACTTCAATATGGCAGTACTACTGTCACGTCCCGCACCGACGGGTCGCAGGGCGCGAGCTTGGAACGGTATCTTCTGCACCCATCCGACGGCCCGTCAACCTACGTCGCAGTAGAAAAACAAACAGAGTCAGGTACAAACCTCAGTAACCGGTTATTTAACGAGGCAGCTTCTCTATATTTAATTAATATCACAAAATTCAATCAGATCGGATTAATCCACAGAACAAATAATATATTTTACGGAGATAATCAGGTTTAGCCAGTCAATCAGTCAGTCAGAGTGGTCCCTCCCCGATCTCAGGAGGATCAGGACCAGCCCCTCCCCGAACTCAGGAGGATCAGGGCTCAAAATTCATATCTAAATTCACATCCAATTCCAAACTCCAATATCCCGTAAAATATACCAATCACAATTCAATAAACATATTCAATCAAAACCAAACGACAAATCGGATCAATCAAACAATACGAAATTAAATATAGAGAAGTCCGGTTACCTGATTGAACGATCCAGAAATCAACAAACAAATCAAATCAACCATCCGATCAACTGCGACGTAGACTCGAACTTCAAATGGCCGACCGGATCAAACTTTAAATCGGATTTCAAAATCATTTCTTTGGTTTTGGCATGATTTGGTTTCGACCACAACTCAAGGTAGATCAATTGAATTTTTGTATGAACATAGTATAATTCTAGATGGAACATGGGCTCCATGAAATTGGAAGATTAATTCACTAGTATACTCGGTTTTGCAAAACGAGAGATGAATTGTATAGGATAAATGTAAGTAACATTGATGATAAAGATTTTATGGGAGGATGACACGTGGAACATGCAAGCAAGAGGTGTCAAATTTCTTAGGTCAATCTTTATCATTCGGTGGTGACAATATAAAGGAAATATAAACAAGCAAGGTCTTTTTTTTTCACGGTCAACAAAACTTCTATGGTCAAAGGTCAACTATAGTCAACATTAGTCAACTACTCAAAATTTGGTCATCTTCAGTAAAAATCGATGGAATGTTACATTCTCTCCTCCATCAAAAGAATTTCGTCCGCGAAATTCAAACGGACGATAACAAGTCAAGTTCAACTGGTCAAAAATCAAATTTCAAATGGAATGACATGGACCCAAACACAGTCCGAGGAACAAATGCTCTGATACCATCTGTCACGTCCCGCACCGACGGGTCGCGGGGCGCGAGCTGAAACGGTATCTTCTGCATCCGTCCGACGGCCCGTCAACCTACGTCGCAATAGAAAAAACAAACAGAGTCAGGTACAAACCTCAGTAACCGGTTATTTAACGACGCAGCTTCTCTATATTTAATTAATATCACAAAATTCAATCAGATCGGATTAAACCACAGAACAAATAATATATTTTACGGAGATAATCGGGTTTAGCCAGTCAATCAGTCAGTCAGAGTGGTCCCTCCCCGATCTCAGGAGGATCAGGACCAGCCCCTCCCCGAACTCAGGAGGATCAGGGCTCAAAATTCATATCTAAATTCACATCCAATTCCAAACTCCAATATCCCGTAAAATATACCAATCACAATTCAATAAACATATTCAATCAAAACCAAACGACAAATCGGATCAATCAAACAATACGAAATTAAATATAGAGAAGTCCGGTTACCTGATTGAACGATCCAGAAATCAACAAACAAATCAAATCAACCATCCGATCAACTGCAACGTAGACTCGAACTTCAAATGGTCTACCGGATCAAACTTTAAATCGGATTTCAAAATCATTTCTTTGGTTTCGGCATGATTTTGTTTCGACCACAACTCAAGATAGATCAATTGAATTTTTGTATGAACATAGTATAATTCTAGATGGAACATGGGCTCCATGAAATTGGAAGATTAATTCACTAGTATACTCGGTTTTGCAAAACGAGAGATGAATTGTATAGGATAAATGTAAGTAACATTGATGATAAAGATTTTATGGGAGGATGACACGTGGAACATGCAAGCAAGAGGTGTCAAATTTCTTTGGTCAATCTTTATCATTCGGTGGTGACAATATACAGGAAATATAAACAAGCAAGGTCCTTTTTTTTTCACGGTCAACAAAACTTCTATGGTCAAAGGTCAACTATAGTCAACATTAGTCAACTAATCAAAATCTGGTCATCTTCAGTAAAAATCGATGGAATGTTACAACTACTTTGGTTGCTTTATCAAAATCTGGTCATCTTCAGTATCATCTGACTTATTTGGTTGCTTTATTTTCAGGAACTATTCTTCCTAACATTAATGTCACTCCCAAACAGAGTACACAAATCTTGATAATATATTTAAGTATTTTGCAAATTTATAAATTCAGACTGGGTCAGATAGGAAAAGGTCTTAAAAATTAATTTTTGTATTTTGTTAGTTTTGCATATAGATGCTGATGACGTGTTGTTTCTAAAATAAAGAGGAATAAAAATTCAGTCCAACTACATATGGTGTTGGTTGCTCATGTGACAAGCAATTTGAGATGACTTTATGATGTACTGATCGAATCTAATTGTTAATTTTCAAAGTATAGAATTGGCTTGACTGGCATATTTTCTTGATTTAGGTTCACACCTTTGATGACTTTCAAGTGAGCTATACGTATCATACAGTGATCAATTTCAGGCAGTTAGGTTGGATCTATATTGAGATTGAACAGTCAGATTTCGTAACCTTCCCCTTTCTTTTAGTAGATTTACTTCAATTGTTCATGGATTTAGATTTTTTGGGATTAGGTGAAGAGACTGAATACTTTTGGTCGTTTCGGAGAACTAACGATTGCTCGACTATTATGCTTTCATGATAATGATATTTGTATTCTTAAAAATTAACATGTCATCTGAATTTGCTCAAGAGATGATTTTTCTTTCTGTAGGCTGATATGTGATGCTGATATATCAGTAGGAGAGTCAGAAACTGATAGGAAACATACTCCATTAGGATGGTAAATTTTTCAACATCAGCTTATACGAGCAATCTTATGTATTTAGGTTTGTGTGGATTTTTTCATATATTCTATTGTTTATCTTATTGCTTTCCTCTTAATCATGTAATGATATATATTGTCTCCTTTAAAAACAAGTTTATCCTCAAACATTAAGTTTGAGCCAAAGAACAAAGGACACAGTACACCTTTTACGGTGCACCTTTTATAGCGAGTACACACACATGCATTATGGATCTATTCAATTTACATTTGAGCTTGATGTTGTGCGGTGGCCTTAGGATTAAATACTCAATAATGCCATGCCTTGACACATTTTTATCTTTTGATTGTGATGCATGGTCTCTCTTTCTTCTTTTTTTGTTTTTTTATTTGATATGTACAAGAACCAAATATGTGCCATTGCAATTTGGCTGTTACTGTTGAAAGAAACAGTATATAATTTTACTTTTATTAATTATCAAGTACTTAACTGACTGGGGAAGATCTCTTATCTGTTACTTTTTTAAATCAAGGTGTTTGTACTCGCTAAATGCTTGGACACTATGCAAGCAATGGAAACAGACGGGTTTTTGTCTGTCGGATGTAAATGATAAATGTTGGATGTTTTTTTTTTCTTTATTTATTTTAACTATATCTTTCAATTATGTTGGTTGTGTTAACTATTTATTATTGTGCTTTACTTTATAGAATACTTTTGATGTATGAAGTGGTTTGGCTTGACATTTAATTAGCTTTCCAATTTGTCAATGAGTGTCACAAATACAACACTAAATCGAGTTCAGATGTACTGTTAGCTATGGAATTCTGCAGCATTTTGCACGTAATTCATTTGCCAAAACCATCGAGAAGAGGTTAATGAAAGAATACCTGCAAATATAATGACATTGATATAGCCGAGTATTATAATATCACTAAGTTTTTCTTTTTTTCTAATATTGACAATGTATAATTCATATGCATATAGAAATGTCGTATTAATAACCGATAAAAGTAAAAAATAGATCGCGCAACGAGCGAATCCCCACTAGTGTCTATTTAACTTCGCAATAGATATTTATTATTATTATATATTAATAAGAGAAAGTTTAATGTGCATCATAGTGCATAGGGGTTTCTATGCACCACAGACTTTTTCGTAATTATTTTTTGTAAATTGACAAATCTAATTTAACCAATCTAATCTACATATTGAAATTTCATAACAAACCAAATTTTATAATTTTAAAATTTTATTATTATTTTTTCGAATTTTTTAAAACATGTCATTTTTGGAATATTATACTATTTACAATATTCCAAAAATGACATGCTTTAAAAAATTCTAAAAAAATAGTAATGAAATCTAAAAAATTGTAAAATTTGGTTTGTTATGAGATTTCAATATTTAGATTATATTGGTTAAATTATATTTGTCAATTTATAGAAATATTTCTAAAAAATTTCGCAGTGCATAGAAAGTTCTATGCACTATAGTGCATATTAAACTTTCTCATATTAAAAGTGAGTTGTAATGGTAACTCAGAAGTTCGCACATAGCGTGTGCGCGGATTCGGCAGGCCTAGTTTTGAAAGGTTGACAGAGTGTCAATTTTTAATCTGGACCGTTAGATCTAATCTCAACAGTTAATGGGAGTTTCGTGCATAATACCAAATTGATAGGTTCGAAAATTTTAAATTTTTAACTGTTAAAATTAGATCCAACAATCCCGATCAAAAGTTGGCAGAGGATACCGTCCTAGTTATATCCGGTCAATTAAATTAAAATTTTCAAATATATCAGGTCTCGTATTTTTTTATATTGGTAAATGTCAACCTGGCATATTTTGTATCGGTAAATGTGAACCTTAATTTTTTGCTTCTCCTAAAAAAATAAGATAATATTAAGCTGGAAAAATTTAAAGACAACACAATTCTAATTTTAACTTCCTATTCATTTTTATATATAGAAGAGAAATGCTACAATCGAATGCTTAAATGTTTTTAATATTTTTTAGATTATCTAAAAAGTAAGTTGATCAAAAAATTTTGAGTCATGAAAATGATATTAATTTTAAAAAATAGTATAATATTTCATAAAAGAATAAAATAAAATTTTTTCAATGATATTTCAACACGAAGAAAATAATGAGCAGTCTAAATTTATAGTATTAAATTAAAAATTGCAGAATTGGTATAAAGAAAGTTCCTACACGTAATCTCATATTTTGTATAAAAAAAGAATTAGAATTAGTGTTTTTCAAACCAACACAAATGGTCTTGATAAGCAATTAATTTGTAAAACCAAACTAGTTTAACATATTTTGTAAAATATAAGCTCTTGATTAGCGATTATTATTTTTTTTATTATTGCTATTATTGGTTGATACAAAGAACAAGCTCGGGCAGGAGATATGGGAATAATGAGACTAGTGAATGGGTGGCTATTATTATTATTATTATTATTATTATTATTATTATTATTATTATTATTATTATTTATAAGTGGTATCTATTTACACAGTGATGGAAAGTTCATATTTTTATACTTGTTTTCTTTTCTAGTGTTTACATATATTTGTTTTCTTTAATTGGTACGATAAAAATTAGGTAATCAATTTTGGCACTATCTAAAAAAACTTTCCCTAAAATATTAAGCGTTATTTATGAAAAGTTTAATCATTGTTGGAAAATTTAGGCGCTATCTATGAAAATTTCTCTTTAATATTAGTGTTTGTTTTGTTATGTGTCGGTTTACCCACACCAATGAGATTCAAATTATGTGCGTCCCTACACAAAAATTGTTAGGGTCTCTGTCTAGAATATTCATGCGTCCTAACTAATTCGTGTCGGCCTATCGACGTCTATTAAAAGTTATTTGGCCGTTTTTTATTTTCTGCGTCCCTACTCGGTTTAGCGACCCTAAAACGTTGGTGTACCGACGCAAAAAAAGAGAAATTCTAGTAGTGTTCCACACGACCAAGTCAATTTCGAAATTCAAAATTCAAACAGTTAATCCAAATTTTTCAAATTGTTCTCCATATTGAAAAACTCTTGTTGATCAAATTTTACATTTTTAAAAATTATTTTGCTATATATTATGATATTTTCAAATTGGATGGTATGAAATACTCCAATTGTAATATTTTTTTAAATATCATAATATAATATATTGAAAAAAATATAATATTTGGTGTCAAAGAGTTTTTCAATATGGAGAATAATTTGGACAATCTGGATCAATTGTTTGATTTTTGAATTTTGAAAATGATCTATTGTACGAAGGATGATCCGTACACCAGAGTGTATTTTATCCATATAAATATATACATATATATAGAGAATGGATAAAATACACTCATGTGTACGAATTGTCCCCATAAACATGAGTAATTTTTCGAAATTCAAAATTCGAACAGTCAACCAAACTGTTCAAGTTGTTCTTCATATTGAAAAATTCTTAGAGACCAAATTATACATATTTCAATTTTTTTTACTATATAATATGATATTTTCAAATTGGAGGGTATGAAATACTCCAATTGTAGTACTTGTTGAAAATATCATAATATATAGCAAAAAAATTCGAGAAAAATATAAAATTTGGTCTCCAAGTGTTTTTTCAATATGGAGAACAAGTTCAAAGGTTTGTATTGAGTGTTTGAATTTTGAATTTCGAAAAACGACTCATGTATACCAAGGTGATCCGTACACATAAGTGTATTTTATCCATTATATATATAATTATTAGTCTCAATATTTATCATAATTTAAAAGATACAAATACACTATATATATATGACATCTTTTCATATAATTGGTCTGTTTTGAAAACAATTGTTGCACCATATATATATATATAGAGAGAGAGAGTTTTGCTATGGTGAGTCGCGACTCACAAGAAGATCCGTGAGTCGGGCTCAAAAATTCTAAATCTTGTTCAAAATGAACGATCCAAACCGTTCAATACGATCTCCCTATCGAAACCTCCATGCTGACCAAATTTTACATTTTTTCGAAATTTTTAAGTATATTTTTGAAATTTTAGAAAATCGATAATCTAATTAGTTCTGAATCGTTCAAAAATAATAGTTTTTAAAAACCCAAAAAATATTTAAAAATTTCGAAAAAATGTAAAATTTTGTCAGTATGGAGGTTTCGACAGGGAGATCTTATTGAACGGTTTGGATCGGTTATTTTGAACAAAATTTTAGAGTTTTGAGCCCGACTCACGGACCCTCTTGTGAGTCGTGACTCGCCATAGCAAAAATCGTTAATCTAATTTGTTCTGAACCCTACAAAAATTGCTGTTTTTGAAAATCCGAAAAAAATACTTAAAAAATTCAAAAAAATGAAAATTTTGGTCGGTAAGGAGATTTCAATATGGAGATCATATTTGACGGTTCGGATCGGTCATTTGAACTTTCAAAATTGAGAACCGACGGGGTTTAACTGAGACTCCGGTCAAAGCGCTTTGATTGAATCCATTCTCTCTCTCTCTCTCTCTCTCTCTCTATATATATATATATATATATAGATGATTGCTAAAATGCTATGCATAGCACGGATGATCTTCGTGCTACGGATTCGTTCTTGAATTTCATGCTTCAAACAACCAATCCAAATCGTTCATTATCTTCCTCATATTGAAATCTCATTAGAAACAAAATTTTACATTTTTTTTAATTTTTTACTATTTTTCTCAGATTTTTTAAAATACTTAATCTAATAAATTCTGGACCCTTCAATAACAGTAATTTTCAAAAATCTAATAAAAATAGTAATAAAATTCAAAAAAATGTAAAATTTGGTTTCTAATGAGATTTCAATATGTAGAAGATAATGAACGGTTTGGATCGGTTGTTTGAAGCATGAAATGCAAGAACGAATCCGTAGCACGAAAGTCATCCGTGCTATGCATAGCATTTTAGCAATCCTCTATATATATATATATATATATATATATATATATATATATATATATATATATATATATATATATATATATATATATATAGGATGGCTAACGCGCCATCAATTTTCTATTGACTCATTTTTTCAAGATCCAAAATTCAAACGGTCGATCCAAACCGTTAAAGTTGATCACAATATTGAAATACCCTTGGAGACCAAATTTTACAATTTTTCAAATTATTTTGCTATTTATTATGATATTTTCAAATTGGAGGGCCTGAAATACTCTAATCGTAATATTTTTAAAAGTATCATAATAAATAGCAAATCAATTCGAAAAATATAAAATTTTGTCTCCAAGGATATTTCAATATGGAGAACAACTTGAATGGTTTGGATTGACCATTTGAATTTTGGATCTCGAAAAATGACTTGATGGCACGGGACCCTCCGTCCGGTCCCGTGCCATCAATATCTAATGTATTGATTCTTAAATTCTTAAAAATCTAACAATTTATTTTTCATAGACTCTTCTAAATTTTACAATATCTAATGTAGCAAAGATTTGTTATTAATCAATGTTTTAAAAAGAAGACCGGACCGGCCGGTTTAACCGCGAACTGGACCATAGTCCGGTCCTTTTGACAAATAAAATCGGCGGTTTTTTCATTTGGAAATTGCAATAAAAATCTGAACAAATAAACTGTTGTGAGCAAGATTCGACCCCCAAACCACTTATAAGTGAGGCAGTAACACTACACGAAAATATCTGACCTGTAACGGTTAATAAGATCGAATACTAACGGGCATGCAACCGTCACAGTAGCTCCCGTTACTAATCTTTATAATAACCGTCACAATTTTGCCGTCACGAAGGAGCGTTTCGTAACGGTTAATACAAAATAACCGTTACAGATAGCGGTAGATTCATAACGGTTATTGTAAAACAACCGTTACAAACAGTAGTAAATTTATTTAATTTTCTTATTTTGTTTGTGGATTGTAACCGTTACAGAAGAGTCATAAACTATAACGATTACTTGATTATGTGCATTGCATCTAAGCAATGCCTAACCTCCAAATACTGCCAATATTCAAGATCCCAGAATATAGACTTTTTCTTCCATAATCCTTTCGGAATCTCATTTACAAATTTTTTACCAAATTTGACCTTGATGTCCTTAACCTGTCGATATACTCCAAACCCGGACAATGGCAACGGAGCTTTCCCATTCTCGACTTTGCCATCAAAATTTTCACCATTTCGTCGGTAAGGGTGATTACGGTTCTTAAGAAATCTGCGGTGTCCCAAATACACATTTTTTCTGCAGTTCTTCACATAAATAGAATGAGTGTTTTCTCCACAAATAGGACATGCTTTTTCTCCCTTATTTCTATACCCCGACAAGTTACCATAAGCAGGAAAATCATTGATCGTGCAAAATATCATGGCATGTAGTTTGAACTTAGTTCTAGAGTGTGCATCGAAAATTTTCACTCCCTCACGCCACAATTTACCAAGGTCATCTACCAACGGAGCCAAGTACACATCTATGTCATTACCTGGTTGTTTAGGACCTGAAATCAACAAAGGCATCATTATGTATCTTCTTTTCATACATAACCAGGGGGGAAGGTTATAAATACACAATAAAACTGGCCACGTAGTCTGACGGCTACTCATGTTGCCGTAAGGATTCGTTCCGTCCGTGTATAATCCCAATCTCAGATTTCTGGGTTCACTACCGAATTCTTCAAACTCTCTGTCTATATTCCTCCAATCCGGAGAATCTGCGGGGTGTCGGAGCATACCATCATTTTTTCCCTGCAGTCGGCGTGTCATCTTAAAAGTTTAGCATCTATCGCATTAGAAAAGAGCCGCTGAAATCTTGATATTATTGGGAGATAAAACATCACCTTCAAAGCTGGTCCCTTACTACCTTCCTCAATTTGTTCGTCTCTCGGTCTATACCGTGATGCATGACACTGTGGACATTTATCCAGATCTTTATACTGATTCCGGAATAATATGCAGTCATTCGGACATGCATGAATTCTCTCAACTCCTATTTTCAAAGGACACAACATTTTCTTAGCCTTATAAGTTGAATCTGGCAACTGGTTATCTTTTGGAAGAAAATCTTTACGCAAAACGTTAAGCAAAGCCATGAAACTGGTATCGCTCTATCCATTTTTGGCTTTCAAATTAAACAGTTTGAAAACGCATTAAGTTTTGACATTTCACAACCGGAATATAACTTAATCTTATCTGCTTCACGTAACATTCCAAAAATTTCAACATTATCAACAAAATCTTCATCTGTATTGTTCACAATTTCATCCAAATCATCATTAAGTTATGTATCATCAATATTATCATCATCATCACATACATTTACATCATCAAATACATTTTCATCTTCCAATATATTTTCATCATCCAATAATACATTTTCTTCCACATATTGTGAATCCAATATATTTGTCCTAGGCCCAACACTTAAATATTCCTCCCCAGTTTCTCCATCAAGTGTCCACCGTGTATAATCCGGTTGAAATCCAGATCTAATAAAATGAACTCTTACTTCTTCTAAATTTGACCATTTCAACATATTCTGACAAACACAACAAGGACAATATATTTTATTATCATTCGTCCTTTTCATATTCTTTATCGCATAAACCATAAATTCTTCAAGCCCCTCTGAAAATGTAGCCGAATATCGATTGCTTGTGTACATCCACGTCCGATTCATCTGATCAACAAAATGTATGTAAAATGTCAGGGTTTAGAGTTATGGTCAATTTGTCATTAGGTTTCGGGCCGGTTACCATCCTAGCCCACTCTTTGGATACTCTGTCTCATTAGCGAGCGTATGTTAGATGCAATATGTTGTCTGAGAAAAATTCGGCAGCATTTTCCCTTATGTTCCCAGAATACGCCAACACACGATTGCTCGTGAGTACGTATTTGTGGGAACATAAGGAAAAATGCCGTCAAATTTTTCTCAGACAACACATTGCATCTAACGTACAACTCGCTGTCCTAAATGAGACAGATCGTATCCAAAGAGCAGTACTCCCGACCGGGCAATGACCTAAATTCGATTGTGTTCCGGTATTTTGGTCCTATATGACAATACGATTAATTAATTAAATGCATATGCAAATTATTAATGCATGCATAATTTCGTTGGAGAGGGTCGAATTGATATACCTTTAATCCGATTTATTCTTCTCCTCTTGAATGAGTTAGATCTCAAATTGTCCAAGCTTCTCCTCTTGAATGGGATCTGAAATTGTCCATAAAAATCAACAAAAAACCATTAATTTTACCATAAATCAAAGTTAAACCGAAATAAATAGAAAAAATAGAAAATTAAGAAAAAATTCTAATTTTTTTTTTTTACCTCAAATCTGCTCTTCTTCTCCTTCTCTTTATAATTCCTATTATTTTAGAATTTTTGGAAATTTCTTAGCTATTGTTTAAGAGTGAAAATAAATATGAAAAAAGAGAGAAAAATTTTCGGCTCAATATTGGAACAGTGCGGTTGTGGGTCGGCAGGGAGGGTGGAGAGTGGGAGAGAGAGAGGAGAAAACCATAGCATAAGTGAAAAAGTTCGACAATTTTGTAACGGTTTTTATTTAAAAACCGTTAGAAAATTAAAGTTAACGATTTGTAACTGTTATTATCTAATAACTGTTACAAACATCATTTCCTTTTGTAACGGTTATTAGATAATAACCGTTACAAATGAGTTGAGGAAATCTGTTTTTTTTTTTTTGACGGAAGCTCTATAATGGGTTATTTATAAAAAACCGTTACTAAATGAACTTGGTATTATTACACCGCTGCCACACCGACTTGTATGACGATTTTTTCGAAAACCGTTATAAAAGAAGAGTTACAGATTAACGTTTTTCGCGTAGTGTAACTTAGCCACTGAGCCACTATAGGCTTTTAGCATGGCTTGATCTTATATTAGTGTTATTATTATAAATTATCCAGTTTTCTCACAGGTTCAACCGGTTAAACCGTTGAACCGTTTGGTTAGTCGATTCAGTGACTGGTCCGGTTTTAAAAACATTGTTATTAATAGAACATTGAGTCTTGCTAAAAAAATATTTAATTTAGAGCATTAAGTAAATCGAGCAATATATAAAACAAGATCCAATAAAAATAAAAAATTCTTTCTACAAAATTTTATGTAAAGACCATTTATTTTATAGTGTAAAATTGCTCTTACCGTATCCTTACCTAATAAGTTAACAAATTTTTTTAATCCTTACCCACATTCGCTAAGTACTAATGAATTTCATGGACAGTCCTAATAAATACTGCAATAATTGCTAAATAAACCAGCATCTAATATGACAAATTCATGTGTTGCACGTCGCACCAGAGATTTGACATGATAAATTAGAATATTCTTTTGATCAATCGTCGAATATTCATAAACTACCAAATGTGACAAATTCATGTGTTGCACACATCTGTAAGGCATAATATTTGCAAGATGCTATGTTTTAGTTTAATATATTATCTACCCAAATAATTTGGGCCTGCGAAAGTTTGGGGGGAGCAGGTATACTTAAATATATTCAATGTGTTTAACTATAAAATGATTCGTTTGAATAAATTAATGTGGTTTTGATCTGACCTGTTCGGAATTTGAATGGCGCCGAAGTGCAACTGTACGAATATGATAACTATAAATCAATCGCATCGTTAAAAAAACTATAAATCAATCGTACTAGGACCGAGAATTTGTAGGCCATGGGCGCCATGCATGTCTGCTCGATTGATAATTTGATATTGTGGCCATCTCGGCTTCTCCAATCAAATATATATATATATATAGAGAAAGAGAGAGAGAGGATTGTTAAAATACTATGCATAGCACAGATGCCCTTCGTGCTACGTATTCATTTTTTAATTTCATGCTTCAAACAATCGATCCAAATCGGTCATTATCTTCTTCATATTGAAATCTCATTAGAAACCAAATTTTACATTTTTTTTATTTTTTTACTATTTTTCTCAGATTTTTTAAAATACTTAATCTAATAAATTCTGGACCCTTCAATAACAGTGATTTTAAAAATTTTGAGAAAAATAGTAAAAAAATTTTAAAAAAATGTAAAATTTGATTTCTAATAAGATTTCAATATGTAGAAGATAATGAACTGTTTAGATCGATTGTTTAAAGCATGAAATTCAAGAACGAATCCGTAGCACAAGGACATCCGTGCTATGCATAGTATTTTAGCAATCCTCTCTCTCTCTATATATATATATATTGTGACCTTCTGCACCGACGGGTCACATTCTGCTTGATTAATATTGTAACAACCTGATGCATGTTGTTTTTTCCTCTAAAATGAACCGGTGAAACGAAGAATACAGGATTTTATATATTGGTTTTACCGATTCCAAAAAACCGGATAACCTCATATATTTATTTTTAAATATATAAAAAAATAATACATATATAATTAAACAAATCTAGTTAAATAATTGTATCTTGAAAACCTAAAACATCAAATAATGTGCACACCTGCTCCCCCGTACGAATCTCTTTTAAGTGAAAGATATTGAATATAGTTTAGTATACCTGCTCCCTCATACTTTCTCCGGCTCAAATTATTTGGGCAGATAATATATATATTAAACTACAACATAGCATCTTACAAATATATGCCTTACAGATGTGTGCAACACATGTACATGAATTTGTCATATTGGATGGTCGTTTATATAGTAATTGTTGCAGTATGTACTACTTAATTATTTGGTCTGTGCAATGAAATCTGTGTGACCTTTTACCTGATCCGTAATTGTATTTGATAAAACATATATGAGTTAGATTTTATTTTCGTTAACTTATCGGATACGGGATATGAATAAAAAAAAAATTGTTAACTTAATCATATGAGGATACGATAAGAGCTATTATAGAGGATGGATAAAATATAAAATGGTGCACGGATTGTCTCCGTACACCCGAATCATTTTCGAAATTAAAAATTCAAATAGTCAATCCAAACTGTTCAAGTTGTTCTCCATACTGAAAAACTCTTGGACACTAAATTTTACATATTTTTCAATTTTTTTGATATATATTATGATATTTTCAAATTGGATTTTGAAATGGTGAGTCGCGCTCAAAAACTCCTAGTTCTGATTCAAAATAACCGATCCAAATCGTTTAATACTATCTCTCCATTGAAATCTCTAGGAAGACCAAATTTTATATATTTTTCAAACTTTTAAATATTTTTTTTTAATTTTTAAAAACTGCTATTTTTGAACGATTCACAACTAATTAGATTAACATTTTTTTAAAATTTTAAAAACTTCGAAAAAATATAAAATTTGGTCAGCATGGAGATTTCAATATGGAGTTGTATTAGACGGTTTGGATCGATCATTTTGAACTAGGTCCTAAAATTTTGAGCTGGACTCACAGACCCTCTGATGAGTCGCGACTCACCATAGCAAAACACTCTATATATAATTTTATATTTTTTTGGAAATTTTTAAGTATTTTTTATTTTTTAAAAGGGCTGTTTTGAAGGGTTCAAAACTAATTAGATTAATGATTTTCTAAAATTTCTAAAAAATACTTACAAATTTTGTAAAAATGTAAAATTTGGTCTACATGGAGATTTCAATAGGAAGATCGTATTGGACAGTTTTGATCGGTCATTTTGAACAAGATCTAGGAGTTTTGATCCCAACTCACAGACCCTCTGGTGAGTCACGACTTACCATAGCAAAATTATATATATATATAGAGAGAGAGAGAGAGAGAGAAAGTTTAATATGCACTATAGTGCATAGGGCATTCCGTGCACCGCTTACTTTTTCGGGGGTATTTTTGTAAATTGACAAATATAATTTAACCAATCTATTCTACATATTGAAATCTCATAGAAAATCAAATTTTACAATTTTTTATATTTTATTACTATTTTTTTCGAATTTTTTAAGACATGCCATTTTTGGAAAAATGTAAATAGTACAAGATTCCAAAAATGTTATGTTTTAAAAAATTCGAAAAAAATAGCAATAAAATCTAAAAAAATGTAAATTTTGGTTTGGTATGAGATTTCAATATGTAGATTAGATTTGTTAATTTACAAAAATATTTCTGAAAAAGTCCGTGGTGCACGGAATACCCTATGCACTATGGTGCATATTAAACTTTATATATATATATATATATATATATATATATATATATATATATATATATATATATATATATATATATATATATATAGGGTGTGTTTGGATGAGCCATGAATAAGGAATAAAAATAAGGAATTTCGGTATGCGTGCTTATTCAAATTCCTTATTCTTATATCATGGTTTTGTTAGTATAAGAATAAGGGCCCAAATTCCTTATTCTTATGTTGTTTGGGTTGCACAAGAATAAGAATAAGCATGCATATCGAAATTTCTTATTCTTATTCCTTATTCATGGCTCATCCAAACACACCCATAGAGTTTAGCTATGGTGAGTCGCGACCAAAACTCCTAGATCTAGATCAAAATAACCGATCCAAACCGTCCAATATGATCTCCCTATTGAAATCTCCGTGCAAATCAAATTTTTTATTTTTTTGAAATTTTTAAGTATTTTTTTCGGATTTTTAAAAACTGATATTTTTGAATGGTTCAGGACCAATTAGATTAACGATGTTCTAAAATTTCAAAAAAATACTTAAAAATTTCGAAAAAATAAAAAATTCTGTTTACACGGAGATTTCAATAGAGAGATCATATTGGACGGTTTGTATCGGTCATTTTGATCTAGATCTAGGAGTTTTGGTCGCGACTCACCGGAGGGTCCGTGAGTCGCGACTCACCGTAGCTAAACTATATATATATATATATATATATATATATATATATATATAGTTTTGCTATGGTGAGTTGCAACTCACCAAAGCGTCCGTGAGTCACGCTTAAAATTTTAAAATTTAGTTCAAGATGACCGATCCAAACCGTCTAATACAATCTCCCTATTGAAATCTCCATGCAGACCAAATTTTATAGTTTTTCAAAATTTTTAAGTATTTTTTTGAAATTTTGGAAAATCATTAATCTAATTAGTTCTGAACCGTACAAAAAGAGCAGTTTTTTAAAATCCGAAATAAATACTTAAAAATTTCGATAAAATATAAAATTTGGTCTGCATGGAGATTTCAATAGGAAGATCCTATTAGACGGTTTGGATCGGTCAGTTTGAACTAAATTTCGAAATTTTGAGCGCGACTCACAGACGCTTTGGTGAGTTGCAACTCACCATACATATATAAATACTTATATATGTATGTATATGTATATGTATACGTATATTTGCTACTCGTTAGATAACAAGTATGGAATTGCTCTTACCATTTCCTTACCTAATAAGTTAACGAATTTTTTAAATCCGTGCTCAGATTTGATAACTTAACGAAAATAAAAATTTACTCATATCCGTCTTACAGTACAGATCGGGTAAATAGCCAAATAAATTTCATGGACAGTCCTAATAATTACTGCAATAAAGACCAAATAAACCATCATCCAATATGACAAATTCATGTGTTGCACCCGATTATGTCGTAACAGAGATTTGATATGGTAGATAAAAAAAATTCTTTTGATCAATCATCGAATATTCATAAACTACCAGATGTGACAAATTCATGTGTTGCACACATCTGTAAGGCATATATTTGCAAGATGTTATGTTTTAGTTTAATATATTATCTGTCCAAATCTGTAAGACATATATTTCTAATCTATCATGTCAAATGTGAGGTGTAACTAGGGATGAAAACGGATCGGATACAGAGCGAATGTTGATACATCTTTTTGAAATCGGATGTGTTTGGATATGGATACAGTTCGAATATTAAGCGAATACGGATACGGTTCGGATATTATTAGATATGGAGTCGAATACGAATATATTTTGTTGGATACGGATTGCATTTTAATATTTTTTGTTTAACTACGATAGAAGTTTCTGTAAATATAATGATATTCAATATACTGAGTGTCTATGTTAGTACTTCGTCAAGATCAGTAGTAATGAATTCAAATGAATATCTATTATTTTTCATAGTTTGAGTCAAATGAGCATTTCTTTAAAATATGAAAGTTAATCTTAATACATTACCTTCGATAACACTGTATAACTTTAGATGCTGTGAACTTCCTTAAAATCAAATTAAGAAAATTTATTTGTTGGGTTCCTACTTTCAACACATAAATACATAAGTTCATGACCAGAAGGAAATAAAAGGCTAAAAGTAAAAGCAAATAAGAGACCATCTAAAATTACGAGCACCACATAAGCACAAATCTAATAGGATTGATCAATAAATTCAGTCTTTCCACATTTTGAATTCCAACAGTATAGTCAACTACTCAATGTCAAATTATACCTTATTACCTTAAATGTCATCATACATTAAAATAGTATATTAATCATATGTAATCATCATTAAAGAAAACTTAATTTTAGTGTTGTTATCATACATAATCGTCTCATTAATAGAAAATAAAATAATTTTATGTTACTAGTCCAAATAAAAATATTATTGTAAGAGAATTTATCTAATAAAAATTATGTATTACCTAATTAAAAGTATTCTCTAATGTAGAGAAATAATTATATTAATAAACTTATGTCGTTAAAAATATGGATAAACGGATTAATATCTATCAGGTACGGATAATATTCATATTTTTTTTATCGGATACGGATACGGGTCGGATAGTGTCAAAATCATATCCACATCAATATTTTTTTGACAGATATGAATACGAATACGAATATATTCGAATATAGATATGGATCGAATATTATGCATATTTTTAGAATTAGAATTTTATCCAGTCCGTTTTCATCCCTAGTCAACAAAGAGTTGGATCCCAAGAAGAGCAGAGGGGTGCGGAAAGATTTCAGACCTCACTGGAGAAATTTAGGACAAAATAGAGTCAATGTTTCGTCTATATGATTGAGTTTGACAAGGATTGTTGTGTAACTATTACTCAAGTAATTTACAATGATACGAAATTTAACGAGAAGTTCAACATCAACTTGGTACTTACGTCCTCCACACTCACATTTATTTCTTGATCATTATTTTATTCCATTTATACAATCTAACCTTAAATCTTCAAATTCTCTTTTCTTCTGACATAAATCAAATCTCTTTTCTTCAAATTGATATGGAAACACATCAATTCTATATGCAGCCTTCGTATCTTAAAAGATTTGATAGAATAGTAATTTTATCTTGCCAAATATGTTAGGTCGGTGCCTCTGTTCAGTCTTCAGCTCGAATATACCCCATCATCTTGAGTCAATGATGCACGCTTCATTATTCGGTCCGAGTTGACTGAATTGTTTGGATCAAACAGTGCCTTGGATTTTAAACACTCCCCCTGCGTATTGTCGTGTACATTTAATCATGCCTAATTTGCCAATCACATCATTGAAGACGGTGCCCATCACGCTCTTAGTTTAGGTTGCCAATTGGTTGTCGCATCTTATGAATATTACCTCATGAATCTCTCTGTTGTGAATTTTCTTTTTCAAGAAATGACAGTTCACTCCAACATGCTTTCTTCTACCATGTTGTACTAGATCATGTTGTACATGTGGAATCATTAGACCTCCTTGTGCTTTGCCAATTAGCTTAGGTTACTAATTATATAAAGTGTCAAAATGCAAGTTGTGGAACCAGAGGGTCAGGTTTATATTGATGAAGATATTAACATATGTTTAGATGAGTTTTTTTAGTATTTAGGTAAATGTGTATCTATATAATAATTAATATTGATATTTGGTATGATATATATTGTTGTATATATGGTTGTTTGTTTTGATTTATATATGTTGTGATATGTATATGTGCTGTGACATGGCTTAAAAATGGGGCTAGTCCCAAAATAAAAAATATTTTTTTTCAAGGTGATCTTTCAAACTAGTTTTTAGCAAATAAGAAGTGCTAAAAAGTCTTTCGCATCAGTTATTAGCAAAAAATCTGTAACACCCGATTTTTTTACTTTGACCAAGGTTGACCAATTTTGACCGAAATTGACCAGAATTTGACTTGTTGACCTTCTTTCACTATGTGTTGACGGAATGGAAAAAAAAATGATCTGCTTTGACCATTACAAACCGCTTGAGCATTTTCATTACATCTGTACTATAGCTTTGTTCACCGTGGCAAAAAATTTCCACGACACCATCTTCACATGATCATTTTTCTCCGTACTTCTTTTCCTGTGACCATATTACTTTATTCATTCTGAGTTTCTTCAACCGAAAACAAAATAAAGCCTAACTAGTTAAGCAAACTGTGAGAGGAGATATAATCCAAATGATATTTGCTTCGGTTGATCGTTCGAAATTCAAGACTACACCGCAGTCCATTGGATAGTTATTTCTAATTTATTTATGATTTTTGGATTTTTTTTAATCAGGTAACCGGATTTTTTTATATTTAATTTCGTATTGATTGATTGATTTATTTATTGTTTGGTTTTGATTGAATATGTTTATTGAATTGTGATTGGTATATTTTACGGGATATCGGATTTGAAATTGGATACGAAATTGAATTTGAATTTTGAGTCCTGATCCTCCTGAGTTCGGGGATGGGCCGGTCCTGATCCTCTCGAGATCGGGGAGGGACCACTCTGACTGACTGACTGACTGACTGTCTTGATCTGCTTATCTCCATAAATATATTATTTGTTATGTGGATTAATCCGATCTGATTAAACTTTATTAAATTTAATTATAGAGAGGCAGCGTCATTAAATAACCGGTTACTGAGGTTTGTACCTTACTCTGTTTTTTTTTTCTGTTGCGACGTAGGTTGACGGGTCATTGGATGGATGCAGTAGATATTGTTTCAGCTTGCGTCCTGCGACCCGTCTGTGCGGGACGTGACAGATGGTATCAAAGCATTCGTTTCTCGGACTGTGTTTGGGTCCACGTCATTTCGTTTGAAATTTGAGTTATGTCCAATTGAACTTGACCTGTTATCGTCCGTTAGGATTTTGCGGACAAAATTCTTTTGAAAGAGGGGAGAATGTAACACCCGATTTTTCTAACTTTGACCAAGGTTGATCAATTTTGACCGAAATTGACCAGAATTTGACTTGTTGACCTTCTTTCACTATGTGTTGACTAGGGGTGTCAAACGTGGTAAAAAATCACTAAAAGCACATGTGCCGTTACTGTTCCACTAAAAAAGGGTAAAAACCAGCGATGCCACTTACCATTTCGTTTATTAAACAAAACATATTTCTGTTCCATCAACCGTTCCACTTACAACTTTCTATTGAAATAAATAATTTCAATATTTTATTTATTGATAATGGTATAAATAACTATGCCACATACCGTTTTATTAAGTATACGATATAATTTTTTATGCCATTTATCGTTTCATTTCGATTAAACGAAACTACATAACGATAAATGATACCGTTGACACCCCTAGTGTTGACCGAATGGAAAAAAAAATCTGCTTTGACCATTACACAAACCGCTTGAGCATTTTCAGTATACATCTGTACTATAGTTTTGTTCACCGTGGCAAAAAATTTCCATGACACGTGTCCCATGGGTCCCATACTTCTATTTTCTGTGACCATATAACTTTATTCATTCTAGTTTCTTCACCCGAAAACAAAATAAAGCCTAACAAGTTAAGCAAACTATGAGGGAGGAGATATAATCCAAATGGTATTTGCTTCAGTTGATCGTTAAAATTTTAAGACTACGTCGTAGTCGATTGGATAGTTATTTCTAATTCATTCATGATTTCTAGATTATTCAGTTAATCGAATTTTTTTATATTTAATTTTGTATTGATTTACTGATTTATTTATCGTTTAGTTTTGATTGAATATGTTTATTGAATTGTGATTGGTATATTTTACGGGATATCGGGTTTGAAATTGGATACAAAATTGAATTTGAATTTTTAAACCCTGATCCTCCTGAGTTCGGGAATGGGCCGGTCCTGATCCTCCTGAGATCGGGGAGGGACCACTCTGACTGACTGACTATCTAGACCCGCTTATGTCCGTAAAATATATTATTTGTTCTGTGTATTAATCCAATATGATTGAACTTTATAATATAATTAATTATAGAGAGGATGCGTCATTAAATAACCGGTTACATAAGTTTGTACATGACTCTGTTTGTTTTTTATTAAAACGTAAACTGACGGACCGTCAGATGAATGTAGAAGATATCGTCCTTCAGTGCGGGATGTGACAAAATCGGTGCTAAAGAAAGAACAAAATATTATTTAAAAAATACAGTTGATCCTTAGCACTAGTTTTTAACTAAAAACTGGTGTTAAAAGTTCTTTAACAACAGTCTTTACTTAAAAACAGGTTCTAAAGATCAATTAAACAAATTAAAAAAAATATCGAACTGAATTTTACCACTTAATTTTTAACACCTGTTTTTAATATACAATTAACATCCCATTTCCAGCGCTGACCAACCAGCGTAATTCGTTAACCGTTGCTAAAAAAAAATATCGTAATGTGCGCCGTTTATTTTATAAAACAGGTGCTAATGTCCTTTTGCACCGGTTTAAAAAAAAAATCTAGTGCTAATGTCCTTTTGCACCGGTTTTAAAAAAAAAAATCTAGTGCTAATGTTTACTCCTTCCACACATTTGCACAGGTTATCTATATATAATTTACACCCCTCCATACATAAACCTGTGCTAATCCATTTTAAAAACCGGAGCTAAAGAATTTTTTCTGGTAGTGATTTGTTTAATCTGAGGTCATCATGTGTAGTTTTACTGATTCGGTACTTGAAGGGCGATGTGCTCTTCCATTGAGAATCAAATTTACATATATCCGAAGCTCATTACATTTTGCAATCCCTAGTATACTTGGTCTAGGAGGTTAGCTAGTTAATTTATTTTCACCATTAAACTAACACACTGGTTAGTGAAATTAATAAGAGTAATTAATTTACGCTGCGTAAATATATTTAAGAATTGAGGTCACCAACTCATTATTATGCTTTGCTAAGAAATTGTTCAGGATTACAGGAAATAGTTTATTAACTGATAACACACAAACATGAGAGAGTAATAGAAAATACAAGGAGAGAAGGTGGTTTCAATAGGGTTGTGAATAAAAGAAGATATTAATTTAGGGGTAAACTTCGATGATGGAGATGTATCCAACAGTACGTACAATCCTGTAAGATGAAAATCCAGCTTTTGTGAATAAAGACTTCCACTCGTGCTCATCTCGCTCTGCTCCTGCGTGTACTGTCAGCATCAACATGTCAAACAACAACTGTGTTTCCTCATATTCAGGGAGGCAGCCGACAACAGCATCAACAATAATAACCTTGCCTCCATTTTCTGTTGAACTAATTGCTTCTTTGCATTTCTTCAGTATTTCTAGGCATGCCTCGTCACTCCAATTATGGAGGATAAACTAATATGAAAATTAATAACATCAGAGTTTGATATTAAATATGCAAAAATTAGATCTTGCCATCCTAAAAACTAGAATTTAAAAAAAAAAAAAAAGTTAACCTCCCAACTTATGTATTTTAAATTTTTTTTTTGAGGGCTAGCAAAAGCTAGCAATTTTCATTAAAAACAGAACAAAAGTTTACAAAAAGACTAAACTCATACCTTTATATTGGTATGAACGAAAATAAACCAAGATAAACCGCTAACAAGTTTATAAACTAGCGTAAACCACCAACAAGTCTACGACCTAGTCGGTACCAAGACCGTACCAATAAAACCTCAACTAACCCAGTCTAAACCAAACCGACACCTTCTAGTGACCCTCAACAACCAACCGAACACAGCTACTGCAACCCATTCATGGCTACACCCAAACACATGGTTACCGCAACGTAGCCGACCACAACCAAACACCTAGCTGCTGAAACACAGCCATGGCCAAACCACGTTTGTCGATCGCACCATTCAGGGCCACACCCAAAAACATGGTTGTCGCAACACAACCGACCAAATCCAAACAAATGGCTGCCGCAACATAGCCGACCACCTCCAAACACCTGGAGCCGACCACATCCAAACACCTGGTTGCTGCAACATACCTGACCACACCCAAACACCTAGCTGTCGAAACACAGCCATGGACAAACCGCACGACATGGCTTACACCTGACTGTCGCTCCACACCACGACTGGATCGCCAACTGCATCAGAACAAGGCTACACTGTTGTACACGCCGACAACCGCACCAAAGTCGCACACACGACCACACCGCAATTGCGGGCCCGACATACAAAGACGGCACCGGTCACCAAGTCGCCGGAGAAAAAGACGGAAGGAAAAACAATGGAAAAAGAAAGAAAGAGGAAGGGGCGGCGGGGGAGGCCAGTGGCGGCCTCCCCGCCTAGGCTTTTCAATTTGTTTGAGGTAAGGAGAGGAGGGAGGCGGTCGCCGAGGTCAAGAGAGGGTGGGAAGGTGAGGTTTGGGGTGCTACGGGAGATGCCCTCACGAATCGCCTGTGCGGCGTATGTATTTTAAATTTTTAAATTTCAAAATTTCAAATTTGCACATAAGTGAAAACTTTTAAATTTGAGAGAAAGGAAGTTACTTGATCGATAAAAAAATGTTAGGCATGTAAATTATAGTATAAGTAACAAATTTTTGTATGTAACTTTTGGGTGACATTTTTCAAATATTAGAATATATAAGTGGCAAAAATATAATTTTTTTCCATATAAATAAACTTTATGCATGGTGTGTGTTTGTTTGTGTGTTATAAATTTCTTTTCAATTACCTTAAGAAGGATTGCATCCGCCAGAGGAATATGGTTAAACATATCTCCTGAAACGAATTTCACAATGCCATCATTTGGAAGGCCTCTTACCACATGAGGTAAATCTAAGACCGAGCACTCGACATGAGGAAAGTTGGTGGCAATGGCTTTTACTACTGCACCGACCCCTCCACCTACATCTACTAAGGACTTTATCCCCTTGAAAATCTCGCCCCCACTCATAATTATTACATCAGTGAAAATGCTACAGGTGCTTTCCATCGCACTATTAAAGGACTCGTTAATCCTAGGATTCTGACTTGCCATTTTATACAAACTGCAATTGTGTGCCATGTCAAATGCCGTCTCTTTGTCCTCCTGCTTCAGCCAATCGCCCATGCACAGAAAAGCTTCTTGTAAAACAACTCTGATAACTTCGAATTGGCAACGGATGAAGGGTAACAAATTTAATGATGCTTCGTTGTTATTAAGAACAAGGCGGGACATTGGAGTTAGGTCATAAATGGGCTGTACCTCTGCTACAACACTATCAGAGGTTTGCACCTGAATAAAGCCGAAATGGGTTAACAGGCGCATGAGGTGGCGCAAATAGGGCTCCTTTGATTGAGGGAGGGAAAGAGCAGAACGAAGCTGGCTCAAAGTCATGGGTTGGCCATGGCTGCTGATTTGATCAGCGATGCCAAGGTCTAGAGCAGACATGAGAGACATGGGTTTGATGAAACCAAAAGTCATGTTCATTAGAGCTGGAACAGCTTGGTATTGGTTGCTCTCCATACTAAGGTGTTAGTCAGTCTTATGACTTATGAGGTCCTTAATATTGGAGAATGGTGTGAATGAATGAAATGATTGTACTAGTATTTATAACATGAAAAAGTCATCTGTCCAACTAGCTTTGTCTATCCAGCTGTACAAGCAATAAAATGCTATATAATTTAGTAATTTCAAAGAAAATCCCTTGATTAAAATATTATAACTATTACAAATATTAAAATATTTTAATTCGTCCGATAATAATTAATTTTCGAAAAATCATAATATATATAATCATGTAGTATATTTATATTAATATAATTCTCATAATTATATTAATTGTGTTGAGGTAAAATAATGTCAATACCTTGACTAATATTTATTGATTAAACATAACATTATTTTAGTTTTATATGATCTGTTGAAGAATTAATTATAACGAAATTTATAATTAATCATTCAACATATAATATATGTATATTATTCAATACAATAAATCAAACTTAATGCAGTGTTGATTAAGAGTTTCGTACTGTGTGACCCTAGGAGAATTTATATCATGTTGGCCATAAAAATTAATAATCACAAGCATTATCTAGCAGATTTTGTGATTCTCAATAAACATAAATAAATACTAAACAAATATAGTATTTTCATCTTATATAAGAAATATAAAATTTCCCAGTGATTGATTATTATGTCACATGATATTACTGTATAATCCAAGATATGATCGTATCTATCATAACTGCACATAACTTGTCAAGCAAACGTTTTTCTTCGCTACACAAGTTTTAACATATAATCTTATGAATGCAACAAAATAATCTTGTAACATAATAAAATACATACCTAAAATAACTTGTAAAATACTCAATTAAAATAATTAAAAATCTCTTTAATAAAAATAAATACTTCCCAATGGTATATATTGGCATAACCTTGCATGATACTGATCACTTAAAGACAAATAAGTACTCAAATAGCTAGTTTAAATCGATGCTCCCTTATGATTATAACTGCACATAACATGATAAGGTACTCTGTTAAACTCATCAGACGCTCCACGTGAATGTAATTCAAAACCAGCTGTAGCTTTATGAAGACCACAAATCAAAACGTATATTAATTTGTACAGTAGGATTTGGATCCGAAAGTACTATTGGCGTATAGTGTTTGGAACAGTAACGGATCCTGACCGTTCATTCAATCTCTCTGCATATCATAGCCGTCAGATTGGATCTTGGTTTATATCAGTCGTTCGATCAGTCTTCTAGATAGTTCTGCTGCTTTTATCTCTCATCTGTCTCTACGTGCCCATGTGAGTGCAGCATAGATACATAAATGCTCGCTGATCTTGGTCCTGTGAGCCCATTAAGAATTATTCCAAAACACATGCGCCGATCCGATGCTCTCATTCTTTTTTCAGGCTTTCATTCCATCATTTGAGAAAAAAGTTTCTCTTTCTTCTTCATCTCTATGCACACTTACCTAGGCAGATAAGAAAAAAACTCATCTTCTCCGGCCGATTCTTCTATCGACTCCGGTGATGTCTCTATGAACAAGCTGCAAAATTATGCTTACAACGACGAGATCAACATTTAGAGATCCATCTCGACAGGAAAAGGAGGCGATTTGAGATGAGATGTGCTTCATAGAAAGACATCAACCTTGAGTAATCACGCTTAAGAGAAACCGTTCTTCGTATTGTTGGTTTTAATTGTTTTACTGTTATGTATTTTTTTTGTTCTCTGATCAAGACTCTCACAGGAGCAATTATATATATTAAGGCTTAAGCGTACACCCCTGCAGATTCTTTAGCTTTATCTTTGGGGAAAAACAAAAAAAAGCTCACAAAATCAGGTTGATAGCTTTCTTTTCTATTTATGGACCTTAGTATAATTTATATTTTATTTCTTACCATTTTTCCCTCATTAAATGCCTTTTCGCGTCACTGTGCTCATCTGGACAGATTGTCTATTTCAAGGTGTGCCCTTTTTTATTCCATCTCTGTATTTATGTGCTCTTTTTTATTATATCTCTGTATTTCTTTTTTTATTCTATCTCTGTATTTCTTTTTTTATTCTATCTCTGTATTTCATTATTTGGTAATAGCCGAACAACTTTGGGATACGATCTGTTGGCAACTTGGCATCATGGTGGGTTAAATATTGTATTCCAATACTTAGTATATTTTTTATCTAGGAAATGGGTCTCTCAGTTTCAAAAACTGTCATTACATACCGAAAAAATCAGTCTCTTTCAGAATTTGAAACCCAATATAATAACAATAGATCAGGTTTTTCAATTTTCAGTATAGTTCTGGTCAACTTTAGAATACTGGAAAGATCATTTTCTTTTCAGAATTTAAAACCTATAAGCTAAAATGACAATTAGAGCAGATTTTTCAGTGCAGTTCTATCACTTTTCTCTTCTAATAACTTAGAAAGCATTTGAGAGGTAATTGAGAGGTATACAATTGGAAGTCTGGAATGAAACCTGGACAGATTTTTCAGTACAGTTCTATCACTTTTCTCTTCTATCACTTTTCAGTATAGTTAGTATTGTAGGTGAGAGGTAATTGAGAGGTATACAATTCCAGGACAGATAATAAACAAATAAACAAAGTAACAAAACAAGGAGAGTAGTAAAAGAGAACTCAAACCTTTTCATCACAGATTTCAATAATTACTCAAACCTGCAACATAAAAATTTAGTGAATTTTATATATATTATACAAAAAAAAATTAGATGAATAATCATAATTCCAATTTTAAACAAAAAATATAAAATATACCAATTACCAAGTTAGAATTTCAGCATGAATGGACGGAACTGTTCCAAATCAAAATTTCCATCATTGGGTCTGAACCAATCTTTTGTGCATACAAGTGCCACGAGGGTTTCGGCAACCATTGATGCACGTAAATGATCGGTTAATCTACCCGCTGCACTAAAGGCAGACTCCGATGCAACGGTTGCAACAGAAACTGCCAAAAAGTCTCTAGCCATTTTTGCCAAGGTAGGATATTTTTCTGAGTTATTCTTCCACCACTTCAAAATATCAAAATCTTCATCTTCATTTTCATCTATCACATTCTCTCTCAAGTAAGCATCCAATTCTGAAATTTGAGGACTCAAACTAAGATTTTGAGATTTCACTACAGGAAAAGACACTATCTGCATCGCCTTTCTACATCCGCAAAACCGATGAAGTAAGTGATCTGCATCAGCTTATTGATGCAACAAAGGTGATGCAGAAAGTGGCGATGGTGATGATATCAAATGCATCGACTCACTCAGTTTCATCGGATGACTGATGCTAAAAACAGATCCTCAAATGCATCAATGTTCGGATGAAGAATAAATTATCTACTGCATCATCATACTAATGCAACTTCTTACCTTCTGCATTGGCAGTCCCGATGAATTTAATTACCGTAGCATCGGCTTACACATGTAGAATTAACAATAAGCTACATCAACAAGCCATAAAACTTATACTCTTCCGCATGGAAATTCCTGATGCATGTGATTTATAGTTGCATCAACTTATGCATGCAAGATAATGATAAACTGCATCCGCATGCTAATGCAACATATACTCTAAATTGGTATTTTTCATGCAATTTGCAATGTTATTTACATCAACATAGCCAATGCATAGGCCACTTATTTCTTACTTCCGTTGGACAGATGCAATAATCAATTGATTGCATCAATATGACAGATGCAGTCGAGTGAGAATGGTTACATCTATTTATCAAATGCAATTATATATATTATTTTCATTGTCACAGCTGATGCAAGAGCTTATACATTAACTGCATCCATTGGACGGAAGCAAATGTTCAATAAGTTACATCAGTAAATCTGATGCACATAAATAAAAATAGTTACATCAGTGTTTCCCATACAACTGGCTATTATTTATATCACCAAGACGATGCAGACAAATATAGGTCGATACAAAATGCTGAAAAACGAAATGTGGATGCAAATAAATTTTTTTGGCTGATGCAACAGATATTTTTTGCTGAAAAATCATAAATCCCGATGCAGATGCTGCAGTTTCCTGTAGTGTTTGTATTTCTTGTACTGGGCATCAAGTTTTCTTTTACCAAGCACTCCACGATCTTCTTGAAATGTCTCACTAGTCTACTTGTTCCATGACGGGTAGAAGTCTTGTACTTCTCATAAAATCTTTTAAACACCAACTTTATAGTTTCTAACTTCGCTTCAGCCACTTCTTTCTCATAAACCTTGTTAAAACAAAACCGTAGAAACACCAACTTGTCTCGTGGATATAGAATGTTTGATATAGTCAGAATACTATTGAGATCTTTCCAATACTTATCAAATTTTTTTTGCATCACTAATGAGACGCCCCACAATGTATCATTGTTTCTCACATCTTCATCAAACAGCTGATCACGAACACCCCAAACCTCATGAACATAGAGATGGGAAACATGATGTCTAACAGTTGAGAAAGTTTGTGTTGCTAGAAAAAAAATTTCTAAGTATTGTGCAAGTAATTCTGCCTCTTCCCACTCAGCCACAGTAGGAACTTCTAACTTTGTATTCTCTACAAACCTCATTAGTACATCCTTGTACTCTAATGCTTGCTTAATCATTTCAAAGGTTGAATTCCAGCGAGTTGAACAGTCCAAAATCAATCCCTTTCTAGGCTTAAATTTAAGCTCTTCTGCAATATAATTGAAACTTTGGAGCCTTGAAGGATAGGAAGTAATGTGGCGCATTAATTCTCTGATTTTTGTCACGGCTGATTGTATAACATTCATGCCATCTTATACCAGGATATTTAGAATGTGTGCTGCGCACCTCATATGCATGTGTTTCCCTCGAAAATCTATTTTTTCCCAAAGTTTTCTCTCCAAATGGGTTATTGCATTATCATTTGTTGAGCAATTATCTAGGGTCAATGTGAAAATCCTCCTATCTAACTTCCAATCTATCAAAATTTGCTCAATCAGCTTTGCAATTGCTTCACCAGTATGAGGGTATGGCATTTGTTTAAATGCAATAAATTTTTCTGAAGGTTGAAATCGTTATCAATAAAGTGGGCAGTGAGACATAAATATTCTAATTCACACTAGAGGTCCAAATATCACTTGTAAAAGAGACCCTCGAGTCTATTTTATCAAACTCACTCAACAACAATTCTGAACCATTCTTAAAAACCCTCACACTATCATTCCTTAGGGTTTGACGACCAACAGATTTATAATCTTGATTGAGTGATCTCATTGCAGGTTCCCAAAATTGGGTTTCAATAACCGAATAAGGTATACCAGCATCTACAAACAGACACGTAATGAGATTTCGGGTCAGCTCTGGATCAAACTTCCAAGTAACACGATCAAAAGGATCAGTGACTACACCTCCAGCGACCCTTTGTCTTTCTTCTCCAGTGATACCCTCACAAATTTCGAAAAGGTGACGACGTAACTTAGTTGTACCTGATTTTCTCTTATAATTGATGATAGCTCCACAATTTTTGCAAACCACGATATTGTCTCCTACACCTTCAAAATGTTTCCACACAACCGATCTTTTTTTCGAACGAGACTGTGTAACTTGAATTGTAGTTGTTGTATGACTCTCAGATTCATCTCCGATAACCCCAACTGAGGCAGCTGTCTCTAATTGCGACATTACCTAAAAATAACAAATTTAAAAGCATTATGAGTAACAACCAAAAATAAATTGCCAAGACCTTCCTAATCTATTTAGAAATACAATGTCACTTTAACTAATCTATTTTGTCTCGATCTGTGATTATCCAAAAAAAGCAATTACAATTAAGATACTTTCAAATTAATGCTCAAGTACAGAAAGCTTATGTTCACAATTGAAGATTGTAATCTTTGGACTAGTGAATTCTAATAAAATAACCACAGTAGATGCAGTTCAATATATAGTAACTATGACCAGCACATTGACCTATTCCAAATTTACCCGTCAGACATTGCATGCTCTTTTTTCTAGAAACAGAACCAAAATACTCCATTGGTTGACACAAATAAATGAGAAATAGATATGCAATGCATGCTCAGGAAGTTAGACAATTAAGAATAAAAGAAGAGAAGAAAAAAAAAACAAACAAAACCACTACTCAGGAACTGATATTATTGATATAAGAAGCATGTAATAACAGTGAGATCACCAATTACACGTGCACGCACACATAATAACAGTGAGATCACCAACATATAAGATGATAGAAAAAGCAATTCAAATCTTCATCATGCAGTTACAAAGTATTCTAATAACTTGAGTAAGTTGGATCCAACTCATGCTTTGAGAACAAAATTGGGATCCGTTTGCTAATATGAAAACAATGCATGTGTAATTGCAAAATAATATTAATAAAACCCAAAATGAGAACAAAATTAGGTCAGAGAACTCACAATCAGGTCAAGATGCCTAGTTTGGTTGGTGGTCTTCAGAGGATCATCAGCATCTGTACCAGAACAACATTTACTCATTTGAATTTTGAAACAATGTAATTAAAGACCTACAATTTTGAAATTTTTGAAATAAAAAATTTTGGTCAATATGTACCCACTAAATCTGACTAATATATCTTTGCTGGTAGTCAGACAAACTAATATAAAGCCACTAAACCTGGATAGATTTTAATAAATGTGCTATTTAGGGACTTCTTGTCTTACTGACAAATGTGTTATTTAGAGACTCATTGTCTAGAAGTACATGTGCTGGTCCTTGAGATTAACTGTTGTTTATGCAATTAAGCACTAAATAAGACGAATAAAAGGAAAAAAGAGCTGAAACATTGGTAGTTTCTCTGTAATTCTATAATTGGATCTCAACCAATGCTGAAAAAAACATAACTTTATATGAACAAATAAACCAAATAGAATTAGTCCTAATTCAAAGCAGACAAAAATACTTTGCTTGTCTCAAAAACATATTGACTTAATTATCCTAAATTAGGTTTACTAAGTTAAGCAGAATATTACCTGAAACATTTTTATGCAGACTTCCTGGAAAGCAAAGCCAGAATATAGCACAAGGTTGAGTCGACTGAGCACAATGCAAAGATAAAGAAAGCCACAATCACAAGTGTTAGTGTAGTTGTTTTTAACTGCACATAACAAAAGAACAAAATAAAAAAAGGAAGTGAGAATCTGCCCGAGTGTTTATTTATATCATGGCACTAAACATTATAAAGTAAATTAAATGTTTATGCTTAAGGATAAAATTAAATGTTTATGCTTTCACATTATATCCTAAAAATTTCTCCTGTTTATCCAAATAAAAACATCAAATTAAGTAAAAACTTAAGTATACAATGAAAGCTTCAGGTACAAAATTGGATAACCATGTGCTAAGAAAAAAGTAAAAGAATAAAGCAACTGATAATATTGATATAATATTTTCATGAGTCATGTTAGCACATAATTTTCTATGTTCAATGGTAGGTGCAACCAGCACAAAACTCGAAAGTTCTCATCTTTGTCAATCAAAATTGGCTTAGCAAGATACCGGTTTGGTCTTTTCAGAAGTAAATTAATCCAAAAATTAGAGGACGTACAACTGCTTACTAATTTCTTTGTGCCTATTTCCTATTGCTACAAATCCTTGCGCCGCTCGTGCAATATCTTTCTGAAAATCCTGAGGTAAGGCCTTTTCTATGCTGATGATGCTATCTTGTTTTTCAAACCTGGTGTTAGACAAGCATTTTTTAATAAGTTCATTTTCAACGTTTTTGGTAATTGCCTATTGAGCATAGAAAAGGTGAAGTAACTCTTGTTAGCAAGGTGAAGTACCTTTTGAGCACAATTGGAGAATGGGACTATCAGTTCATTTCTAGAGAATGGGACTGGCAGTGCACCCAGAGCAGTGATCCTAGCAAGCCATCTGGAAAGGAAATCAAAAGCCAAGATAAATAAGTAAGGAGATAGTGAATCACCTTGTCTTACCCCTCTTCTAAGAGTGATTGGCTTCCCTGCAACTCCATTGAGGATGACCCTAGAGGAGCCTTTGAGAACACAACTCAAAACAGTGTTGATGAATTGCAGAGGAAAGCCTAGAACAGAGAGAATTTTGCTGATGAAGTTCCAACTCAGAGTGTCAAAAGCCTTGTGAATATCAGCTTTAAAAAAGGCTAAGTGGATCTTGGACTTGTTAGCAAGGTGAAGTACCTCTTGAGCATATACAAAGTTTTCAGTAATTGCCCTTCCTCGCAAAAAACATGTCTGATTCTGAGTGATGCAGTGAGACAACAAGGGAATGACTCTAGAGGTTAGAATTTTGGAGAAAATTTTCTAGATGGAGTGGATAATACTAACGGGTCTGAAGTCTGCAGTAGTAATGGGATTGTCAGATTTGGGGATTAGTGCAATAATTGAGGTATTGAGAGGGTAAAGTGAGGCAGAAGAGATAGCAAAATTCAAGTTGAAGTTATTTCAGGTGCTAGTTCAGAGCAGAAAGCCCTGAAAAAGTCCCCTGTGAAGCCATCTGGGCCAGGAGATCTGTTATTTAGCCAGGAGGCAATGGCAGCAACAACTTCTTCTTGAGTGATGGGGGAGATAAGGCTGGAGAAGTCAGACAAGGAATTGGAGGGATATAAGCAGCTAACTTCAAAATCCGGAGTTGCAGCTGAAGTAGTACCCATAAGAGAGCAATAAAAGTAAAAAAAAGCTCTTCCTTTTGACTTTCGATCAGTAACAATGACTCCATTCAATTCCAGCTTTTGGATGTAGTTCTTTCTCTTGTTACTAGAAGCTTTTGCATGAAAGAAGGCAGAATTCAAATCTCCCTCCAGTTTTCATTTGAAGGAGGATCTTTGCTTCTAGACTGATTCTTCAAGAATTGCTAGCTCTGTCAACCTTCTCTTGAGTAAACATTTCAAAAGTTTTTCAAGAGGAGTCAACAATCTAGATTCCATGACCCTGTCACATCTTGCAAGGAAAGAAGTGATGATAAGTGACTATCTTCTAACTGAAGAAATTCTCCCTTTTGACCAAAACTTTATTTCTTTAGAGAGAGCAATAAGCTTGTCATTAAGCTGTGGAGGAGTAGTGGCTGGTGGATGAGAGAACCAGAAATTAAGAACCAAGTCAGTGAACTCAGGGATTTTGAGACAGAAATTTTCAAATCTAAACAGATTTGAAGGTCTGAATCTTGATTTGATAACACAAAGTAAAGGAGAATGATCATAAGAAGTATTTGCTAATGCCTCTTGACTGACATTGGGGAAAAGCTGAGAAAGAAGGAGATTAATAAAAAACATGTCAAGTCTAGCCAAAGTTGGCAAGGCCCTATTATTTGACCAAGTGTATCTTCTGTCAGAGAGTTCCAGATCCAAGAGGTTAAGTGCATTGATGGTATCAGAAAAAGATTGCATTTCACTGGTTGAATGTGAAAAGCCAGTAGATTCCTGATCAGTCAAAAAAATATTGAAATCTCCACAAAGCATCCATGGAGTATTCTCAGCAGGGGCAAATAAGAAAAGACTGTTGAGAAAACTCATTCTACCAACACTGGTAGAAGGTCCATAGACAGAAGTCAGCCTAAAGGGAGACCCATCAAAATTGAAGGAGAAATCCACCGAAAGAGCATGTGCAGTAGCAAAAGAACAAACACAACTAGCGATTCTTGAGTTCCAGGCAATCAGAATTCCACCACGAGTTTCTTGTGAATCTACCGCTAAATAGGAGTCTAATCTAGCTCCACAAGATTCCTTGACCAAAGAGTTAGAGATGTGGTCCAATTTTGTCTCTTGAAAGCAAATAAAATCTGGCTTTTCAATAAGAATAGATTGTCTTACAGCCAGCCTTTTGTCCCTATCATTGAGACCTCTTACATTCCAGCAAAGAATTTTAAGATTTGAAGACATGGAGGCAGTAAGATGAAAACAAGCACAGAGAGAGAAGAGAAGTAATAAGACTCTTTCCATTAAACAAAGGAGAGATACAAGGATAACAGAACCAAGTAGTTCTGGAAGAGGAAAAAGTAGCAACAAGCAGTAAAATATAAGACGTCATTGATAACAAGAACATAAAAACATCCAACCAGGCTAAGTCTAGAAGAGTAGACTAAACAATCCCTGTGTCAGTGAGGGACTTCCTAATTTCATCAGTCAAATCATATCCAGCCGCCAAAATGACCAATTCTGCTTGAGCCATGGTTGGAGGGCCATCCTCTTCTGCTGTGTCAGTGAGGGACTTGTTCAAAACCTTCCAGAGAAACTGTGACCCTCGCTGCTCCAGGATCATCTGAAGCTGCAATCTCACGAGGAATTTTAGTTGGATGTGCACCTTTAACTAGCATGCGAAGATAAGCAAAGTTTCCAGCAGTAAAGTGGGGTACAATAGCTAATGGGTACCCAAACCCAGAAACAAGCTTCTTGAGAGCATTTTTGATGCCAGAGATGAAGGGGTTGACCAGATAGCCTGATTCTGGTATGAATCACAGGCGCCTCTCTAATCATGCCTCTAGTTCTATTCCATCTCTGAAAACGATAGAGTACAGTACTCTGTTGAGAAATGCTCTTTTTAACTAATTCGAATTATATATGTATATTGATATATTGAGAATGGCTATACTACTATCGGTATGTAAACTGTTCTTGTAGGCTAGTTTTTTGGACCATTAGATCTCGTTAAGATTCGTGCAGAGATCTGAAATAGTGGTTTAGATAGAAGCGCTGACTCCCTTACTTCAGTTTAATATTTTCCGTTCAGGAATTATAAGTGCCATCGGCAAATATACCATTCCAGCCATCACTAAATACAAAGTGAACATATACGACAAACAAAGTGAACATATAAACGATCTAAGTGAACACTTACAAACAAATAAGTGTTGTCATCACTTGTTCAGAAGTTTACATGTATATTCAACTTATTTTCATTGAACTTATTTGTTTGTATGTGTTCACTTAGATCTTCTATATGTTCACTTTGTTTGCCGTATATGTTCACTTTATATTTAACGATGGCTGGGATGGTATATTTGCCGATGACAGTAATCAATTTCCTTTTCCGTTCTCTCTGTTAAACCCTCCGTCTCTCTCACACGGTCTAAGTCGCACGATACGAACGATTCAACAGTGGCCAATCAGAACGCGAGAAACACAGCGGCGTTTTGATTTTCCAATAAAATATTGGCCCAACCCTTTTCCTTCGTGCGCAGAGAGAGAAGAAAAGGAAGTGGGGTATGGAAGGGGAGAAACCCGACAGCTGGGTCCATTATTAATTTGACCTGGGTAATGGACTGAAATGGACCCTTAATATAATATTTTATTTTTCTTTTGTTTCGTACATCTTTTTCTTATTTCATTTGTTTTAGGTACTTCGAATTTTAAATAGATAACTATACCAAAGGTTTTTAAAAGGTCACAGATTATAAAATATTATTACATAAATTAATTTATGCATATTGTATAGTATAATATTACACAATTACATATTATTAATTAATAATAATTATGCTAGATATAATTTATATATTGATTATATAGTATATATATAATACAATATAATAATTAATAATAATTTTGAGAATTATAAATAAAAAATAATATAATGTTATAGAATACAATATAATTATTATAAATTTATAATAATTACAACTTCACAGTTTTTGGAAGTTATAGATTATTATAAATAATAATTATATTAATTATAATTTAGACATATTATATTTAGTATAATATTACACAATAAAATATAATTAATAATATTATACAATAGAATATAATGATTACGAGGATTATAATTTATATATATCATATCATAAAATATAATTATATTAGATTAAATAATACAATATATCAATTTATGATTATAATAATTAAAAATTTCTTTATGTTATGTAGTATGGTAATTAAAAATATAAAACAATATAATGATTATATATAATAATCATGATAACTATAATTATAATATATGTATGTTATAAAGATTTTCGTGTGAAATTATATAATGTATTAAGTAAACATTAAATATTTACTTCTAGTATGTTATTATATAATGTATTAAATATAAAGATTTTGGTGTGAAATTATATAATATATTAAGTAAACATTAAATATTTACTTCTAGTATGTTATTATAACTTTCTTTTAGTAAAATTCATTCAATATATGTGCGTAATTATTTAGTTTATTTAACTGAAAGATAGCTTAACGTATCTTTAACGATTCGTTACGATACACGATTCACGGTTCGATACTAAATCCATCGATACACGATACATTTTACGATTCTAAAAGTATGGTGTTAAGTATTAGTACTGGTTGCATAAATCTGTCACCAACTGACCATCGTTATGAACTGATATTTTCTTACTCAATATTACTCCAGATCTCCTTCAATTGATCCAGATGGAAGGTGCAAATGCGAGTAATGGTTTTCCATATACTGTCAATGCAACGAGTTGGTTGTTTGTAGTAATTGACTTGAATTAATTTGCTTAAGAAGTGACTTGATATTTCATATGTGTGTGCTTGCAATTTGGTTAGTTAATTTGTAATTTGTAGTAAGAAACTTGAGTTGTCATTTCAGAAACTTGAGTTGTCATTTCTCTAAGCTGCATGCTTGTAACATGCAATATATGTGTACCTACTGTATCTATTATAGCATGCTATACAGAAGCATATTGAAGTGATTAGCAGAAAAATAACTTTGCTATACAAAAGCAGATGGGAGGCATGTTGTGGGAACTCGATGTTGTAGGTGTTTCTGGTAAGCCGTGCAACGTACCTGAATTTGTGCAGAAGTAGATAGGAGGAGCTGTTACTGCTCTCTTTCTGGACGCTTTGGTGTGAAAGAGAATAAATTATTTTAAAATAAGAGAAGGAGGGTACATGTTGTGGTTCAGAAGGTATTGCAGGAGGGGAAGTTTTAATGGCCGATTGGGATGGATGTCGCCGAAACAATGGAACATGTGTGTTGATGGATGATAAAGATGATGAAGAGAAGTTCTTTTTCTTTTTTTTCCCTTTTTTCTTTTTTTTTTTCTGTTTTACTGTAGCTTAATATCTAAAAAAAATATCCTTCGAAATCCTCAAGTGTTTTAAACATGTAATGCGTGTCTGGATATATGGATTACTTGTTTTTTGTAATGTTTTTCTGGATTTAATGGATCTATCATCTATCTAAAATTGGTGGGGCTAATTAGCATTTTAATTAGGAATTCCAAAATTGAAAGGAACTTTATATTTGGTTCGTACAAAAATCTAACCTTTGGATCCCAGTTAAATTTAAATTAATCACAGTAAAATTGGTCTATTGGGACAAAATGTTGTATTCTTTCAAACAATGGCACACTGACAACTTGTTGATGTACATTTTTTGACAGATAATTCAGATTTAGAAGGACCAAAATGTATAAACGTAAGACTTTGCATTCAATATATTCTTTTCTACCAAAGTCAGAAGGTACTGATTCAATATATTCTTATCTAGGATAAACGTAAGAATTTGCCAGTAACTGAAGCATTAAACCAATGAAAATGTTTTCAGTTCCATTATAAGCACGAAAATTGAAACTTGAAAGAGACCAGTGACCAGATTGGTGGAATGAGAAGGTAGGCTAAAAGAGTACCCGCTAAATAAATCTCGAATACTTCACGCTTCTCATTTGGGTGAAACCCTAGGAAGGGTTTCCAATCTAAAAGAGAGACGATTGGATATTGCTTCGTCTCGCTAGCTTTCGCGAGATCAGCGTCAGAGATCGAGAGGAGAGAGAGATTTGTGTCGAGTCGAGCAGAGAAGTCTATAGAGTCGAGTCGAGCTTTTTTTCGATTTCAATCCTCAGTTTTGTGCAAACGGAGAGAGAGACGGTACATGACAGCAGGGAGACGGAGGCAAAGTAACAGAACGAACGGCAAATTTTAATGCAAAGGCTACCCCAGCGCCTCAATCTGGGCCTTCCGATCTGATCTCTGCACACATCTTGAACCGATCCAACAGTCCAAAAAACTAGCCTACAAGAGCAATTTACATATAAATAGTACTATAGCCATTCTCTTGATATATTTGCATTGTTCATGTAATATGTCTATCTAGGTTAGGTGTCGTTTTATTATTGCTTTCATAAAAAAAGCTGTGTATATCATTGATTGAGATGCAAAGAGGAAATTTGTTATTCTCCATATACAAAGAGGAGATTTGTTATTTAATAAAAAGTGCTGATTTAATTTTCCAAGCTCAAGCTTCAATTCTTGATGAATAAGAGCAATATGTTTGAATTTTAAAAAAGGATGCATTAATGCTGCAAAATATATTTCACTGTGTATAATTTCTGATTTACTTTCGTTTTCATGTAGTTATAAAAGTCCAATTTTCTCGGTCAGGTTGCAGCATAAGTTTGGAGTAATAGAGGATGTGAAGTGCTCTTGATTGCCCCTTCTTCAAAGCTAAAACCCAAACCCAAACTGTACCAGTCAATCTGTACCTGCTAAGCAAACTATACTAGCTTTGTATTCCCTGTGATTTGCTATAGAGCCTTGCACAAATGGCAATTCATTGAAATTTCCAAAACAACCCTGGAAACCCCCAAAAATCCCAAAAAGAGTGCAATTTTGTTGGCTTTTGAAAAGAGTCAAATATTCATGTGTATTGACAGTCCTTTAATTGACGATTCTTATTTTTCTGACTTCTACCAAGAGCTGATGTTCATGAAGTTGAAGTCCTAATAGTACACAGAGCAAGTTCAAGTCCTAATAGCACACGAGAATGAATATGCTTTACTCATGAAGAAGTCTAATAGTTTACTCATGCATTAATATACTCTGTATTTTTTTTTTTTATTGACAACAATCGATATACTTTACTCATCGAGAGGTCGAATGGTACACGAGAGTATGTTGAACTATAAAATATTTTATTTTTTCCGTTCGTTTCATATTGTACTTTATAAGAGATTCAAAATGTAAATATTTTTTTTACAATATTATATAGAGGATTGCTAAAATGCTATGTATAGTACGGATGGCCTTCATGCTGCGGGTTCGTTCTTGAATTTTATGCTTCAAACAACTGACCCAAACCGTTCATTATCTTCTTCATATTGAAATTTCATTGGAAACCAAATTTTATATATTTTATTTTATTTTTTATTATTTTTTTCAGATTTTTTAAAATACTTAATCTAATAAATTTTGGGCCCTTCAATAACAGTGATTTTCAAAAATCTAAGAAAATTAGTAAAAAAATTAAAAAAAAATTTAAAATTTGGTTTCTAATAAGATTTCAATATGTACAAGATAATGAACGATTTGGATCGGCTGTTCGAAGCATGAAATGCAAGAACGAATCTGTAGCACGAAGGCCATCCGTGCTATGCATAGTATTTTAGCAATCCTCATATTATATAATATAATTTTGTATGTTCCTATCTTTGATCTTATTTTTTTAATAACTTTTTTATTTGCACTATGATTTGATGGATGTAACAAATTAAACTACAAATAAAATGTACTATAATAGTAAAATTCAACACAAAAAGTAAGAAAAATAGGTCGCGCAACGCGCGACAATCCCATTAGTCAATATTAACATGGGTAGAACTGTTAATATTCCACCATTTCGAACATTTCCATTATGTTCAGTCTAAAACGAAATGCAAACGAAAGAGAAAATAGATTCTGTTTTTAGAAATGGAACGGAAACGGAATAGTTTATATTAATCAGTTTTACGCCCACCCTATGTCTTGATCGAACATGAACTATCTAGACCATCTAAAAACTTATTCTTGATCGTTTAGGATTAATATTTTCTAAACCATCTGAAAAACTTGCCAGTCATTGGCAATTTGGCAGTCCTGAGTTCTCGTAACTGCAACCACCTGGTACTTGAAAGATAAATTTGAATGAGTTAGTGATGGGCTCATATTCCATCTAGATGGCGCCTTGATTTGCATAATTGTAGTATTGGGAATAAATATAAAGGACAATTAAGCTTGCACCTAATCCAGACAAACTCTCTCCATTTTTTATTGTGTTTTTCTACAACTTGCCAACATATACTATTGTTTTTTTTTAATTGGTACAATTATGATGACAAAATAACGATAAGATATTTAGATTTTCTATATTATACGAGTTGGCACCAATGATTAGAGCAACTCAATTACAGCATCTAGATTTTGATCCTCTAGATGTACAAAATAGCTCTCTCAATTTCCTTTCTTTTATGTGATCTGAATATTTCTAATTACTTAGATGTTAAATGGGCCATCGTTGACTCCATCAGCCCAATTAGTTGGACCAACTGTGCTTCAATTGGTATAATCAAGAAATCTAGAAATTTTTTGAGAAACCGTAACCAACCTTGTTTGCTCAAGTACATTCTAGAAATTATTAGCATAGTCTACGTAAAATGTAGATGTCTAATGTATAATCTAGAATTTTCACTAACCGATTTTCGAGTAGTATAAATAGGATGCTATGCCATGACTTTGTATCCAATTCAAGTAAGGGCAATCCAAGCTAAGCTAAGTAAAGAGTGCTAGTCGTTAAGAGGTGTAGGAATATAGTGAGAAGTAGAGTTGTATTTGTGGAGGTTTAATAGTAGAGTAATAGAGATTGTAACGATAGTTTGAGTGATAATAAAGAAAAAGTTTCATCATAACGCCTCGTCTTTACTCAACATTAGATTAGATGAATTTTGATAGTCTTGAGTTCTCGTACTATCTGACAGCAACACCTATACCTGAACTCCAACAGGTACTTGTTAAAATATCAAAATCCGACAGGCTACACACATCAATGAACTCCATACAAAAGTAAAATATCAATAAATTGTGGACTTGTTCACCTTGTTGATTAATTGTCATAACGAAGCGAAGCTTGATTAGCCCCCCTAGTAATTAATAAAAACCTTTAAACCAGTAGCAAATATTAATTGTCATAACAAATGCATATTAACATTACACCAGATTTGAGCAAGTCGAATATTAACCTTTAAATCTGCATCAACTCTGAGCAAGCCACCACCAGCTCACTGCAGGGGCGAAGCCAGGATTTGGTAATAGGGGAGGCCGAGATCAAACTTCGAGTTGTTTGGCCAATCGATTGAATATGATTGTATACATCAAAATTGAAAATAAAAGTAACTTTTTATATCATGCAAGATGCAACAAAAGAAATCATGGGATCAAGACTTTTTCAATAGTCTATTGAGATCGACTCACATAATTTAATCCCTCATCCCTGAAACTTGGAACAAAGTACCCTCAAATGAAATATTGAAACGGTACTAGAAGAATTAAAGGAGTGAGAAACTCGTTAGATGTGTAAAGAAGGAACATGGTTAAATTTTTAACAGCTAATTTGACTGACGAAGAGAAGAAGAAGACTACTAGCCAATGGCTCTTATTTTAGTTGGGGGGCCTAAGTAGGAGTTTGTATTAAAAAATTCAAAAAGTAGGGTGGGCCAGGCCCACTGTGGCCCCTGCGCTGGCTTCGCCAGTGGCTCACTGACCCAAATACTGGCATGCAGGTCGGCCATATTTCCTTTGAATTACCTGGGCTTACCCATTTCAGATAAAACATTGACAAAAAGAGATTACGAGAACCTAATTTCAAAATTTCAAGGAAAGCTAAATGAGTGGTCAGCATCACTGCTTTCATTAGCAGGGCAGTACTGGTAAATGCTTGCTTGAGTTCATTACCCATTTACTTTATGTCAGCATTTAAACTACCGACTTAGGTGATCAAAAGAATGGATACAATAAGAAACTTCTTTATGGCATGGATGTAATAACAGAAAAATGGTTCTATCTCCTGGGACAATGTTTGCAAGCCAAAATCAACAGGAGGGCTCGGGATTCTAGACTTATCAGTGATGAACAAAGCCTTATTGGCAAGATGGCTATGGTTATGGTTTTCAAGGGTAAAATCAAATTGGTCAGGTCACAATTTCATCCTCCAAAATGGTAAATTAACAACTAATCCCCTGAACGGTCAGTTGCAAAGCACTCTTTCGAAAATGAACAACCTGTTTTCATCAGTTCTGAAATTTCAACTAGGTAATGGTAGGTGGGTTCCATTCTGGCACTTTGATTTGGGTTGTGGTATAAGTACAAATTTCAGATCATCTTCTCTTTTTGTCAAGACAAGGACAATTCTGTTCATAACGTCTCACAAAACAAAACATGAAAACAGACATACCAAAACTTTTCAAACCGGTCATACACACATCTAACTAAGCTCTAAACCAGCTGGCTCAAGTCCTGGACCACCTTCACACAACAAACCGTTCTCAATTACCAGTACAATCTGGAAGTTACAAGCAAAGAAATTCTTCTCCACAAAATTCCTACCATTTCACCATGACAACCCCAAAACACAACTCGACTCTGAAAGAAATTTGGAAGCTCAAAATACCACCTATAATGAGTTAATGAGAATCTTTCTGTGGAGAATGCTGCAGAATAGAATAGCTACAATTGATACTCTCAGGAAAAAGGGTTGGCCAATGCCGCGCATTTGCTACTTATGCAAAATCAGGGAAGAAACAGTCCAACACCTTTTCAATGAATGGCACTTCACACTACAAGCCAAGCACAAACTGCTTTTATCTTACTGTCCTGATAATCCTCAGCTGCTTCATATCGACACAACACTGTTATTGCAGCAAAAATCTCAGCAGACTCCGACAAAAGCAAAGGAAATCTCGGCAAATTTGACCTTTATAATCTGGCATAACTGCATAAGAGATGCCAGAGAGTCTTCAATGAGCAGTATAACAAACTTCAAACTCTGGTGGATCAAGCGATTTTTGAATAGGAGAGTTTCAATTAAAATCCGTTTAGGGACTAACTTAAAATCAAACTTCCCCTCCTTTCAATTTCTTTCCTTTGCTTTTTCCTTTGAACGTTGACTTCATTGTAATTTTTTGCTTAATTTTTAGCCACCGGCTAAATTGTATTCGCTACTATTTTTCAATAGAAAAGATAAGGGCATGACCCTAATTTTATGTCAAAAAAAAAAATCTGAGCATATGAAGGACGATATTTTTTTTTAGGATGTGTTTGAACCAAGCTTTTAAAAGGCATCATAAATGTAAAAATAATTTTGAAATTAAGAAAAAAAAAAGGAAATTATTAGTGATCTTGACATTGTCAATAATTAAATTAGATATACACAAATAATGCATCCGTTATGGAATTGCTTTGGTATACATCCTCTACAGGAAACTTACACATTACAATTTTAAACATCAATTAATGGCACAATTAATCTACATTGATTTTGAATAAATATTAATCACGGTTTTGTTTGATAATGCCAAAATGAAAATTATATACTCCATTTAATACAAGATCTAACATTTCAATTATATTTTAAATATAACGATCAGATAACTTGGGGACAAAAATTAGAATATTATTTAAACTCATCAAATTTTCTAAGCTATATACATCAAATTTCAAAAAAAGTTCACAATGTAATGTTAAATTCTTTAAACTCATTTAAAAGACCAAAAAAAGGAGAATCAATAATTTTATAGAATATTATTCTAGCGTTAGAAAGTGCTCAATGTTATTTTTTAGTTACTAATTAACTTAATTACACATCAAGCTACACAACGGATCTTGCCAAGCATCAAAACACACATCGGGGCCGTTTGGATCGCTTAGGAATTTGAGGAATTTGGGGAAGTTGCAATTCCTAGGAATAAATTTATTGGAAAGTGTGTAATTTTGTGAAGAGTTTGGATTGTTTATAATAAATTTATGGTAGGAAGATGAAATTCTCCAAATTCCTTGGGGAATCCAAACAACCCCATCAATCCATGAGAATAGGAGGAAAGTTGCATCTCTCGCGAAATCGTATTCGCGAGGCTCGACAAATGCATGGGAATCGATGGCGTGCCTTTTTCACTGCCTCCACCAAGTCAGTCGCCGACCTCGATTCCACCAAGGAGGATGAATTACGTTCTACAAGGTATGTGCTAGTATACCCAAAGAACAAGTCTAATCCCCATGGCTTTCTCTATTATAGCAATTAATAAATTAATTTAGAGGAGAGAAAATAGCTCAACAAATGAACAAATGAGATAGAGGGAAGATGAGGTAGCGGCCTCGAGAGGGCAAGAGAGAGGAGAGAGAAGATTAGAGCAAAGAGCCTCCAAGGGAATTCTTTTATAGAGCTCAAACCCTAGGGAACAAGTTTCCTAAATTTACACCTTATGTCACTCCTACCTAACACATACCAAGACCGGCCTCACTATGGGCCTTGATGGGCCACTTCACTCAATTGGATCTTTAATTCTATTAATTAAAGTCATTCAAGTTTGCTCTTCAATTGAGTTATTCATTTACTATTAAATAACGGTACAATTAATTAATATAATCATTTATTAATATACGTGTTGAACTAAATTAATTATTACCTTATTAATAATTATTTTGAAATTAGTTAATGCATTAATTTATTTCTATATAATCCCTTTGACTTAATTAATTATAACGGTTCGCAACAGTATATAATTAATTAATTAACTTATCACATTTCCACAGTACTTACTGCTCTGAATAAATAAATAATGTACTGTGTGATTAAAGTCCTATTTGTGTGACCCTTTGAGAATTTATGTTATGTTGGACATGAAAAATAAATAGCTATTTATTTCCAATAATCATAAGCGGTATCTAGCAAAACGTTATGATTCACAATTCACATAAATATTGTACTGCTATAGTATTTCAATTCTGCATAAGAAATAAAAGTATTTCATTGTTTTGATTCTTATGTCACATGATATCATTGTATAATCCAAGATATGAATGTATTATTCTTGCAGATTATACATTTCTTGATCTAGAGTCGATTGTACAAATTGGCCAAATAATCCAACTCCATCAAGGGGTCCATAGATACTATCACTTACTAGGTATACTAATAAGGGACATATGATTTTTTTTATGAACAACTTTTTCCTGCACAATTTAAAATTGTTAGGAACTCATGTCCTTGAGCAATTTTAATTTTTTATTAACGATTAATAAGAATTTAACAATTACAAATAACGAATCTAGTCAAACAAATGATTTAACACTTAAAGCAAGAAGTATAGGAGGTAGGGATGAAAACGGATCGGATACGGAGCGGATGTTGATCTTCCCATATCCGCATCCATATTTTTTTTCGAATACGGATACGAATACGAATGCGTTCGGATACGGATACGGATTGGAAATTAAACGGATACGGATACGTTTCGGATGTTTTCGGATACGGAGTCGAATACGAATATATTTTGTCGGATATGGATAACATTTTAATCTTTTTTATTTATTCACAATAGCAGTTTCTCTAAATATAATGTTATTCAATATACTCAGTGTTTATATTAGTATTTCGTCAATATCAATAGTAGTACATGCGAATGAATATCTACTATTTTCATAGTTTGAGCCAAATGAGCATTTCTTTAAAATATGAAAGTTAATTTTAATAACATTGCCTTCAATTATAGTGTACAACTTTAGAAGTTAACTTCTTTAAAACCAAAGTAAGCAAATTTATTTGTTGGGTTTCAACTTTTAACACATAAATAAAAGGCTAAAAGTGAAAGCAAATAAGAGACCTTCTAAAATTGCAAGCACCACATAAGTACAAATCTAATAGGATTGATCAATAAATTCAGTCTTTCCTGAATTTCAATAGTATATTTAACTATTCAATGTCAAATCATATCATGTTACCTTAAATGTCATCATGCATTAAAATAGTATATTAATCATATGTAATCAACATGATTAGAGAAAAAAAATTAATTTTAGTATTGTTATCATATATAATCGTCTCAATAATAAAAAGTAAAAATAATTTTATGTTACTAGTCCAAATGAAAATATTATTATAAGAGAACTTATCTATAAAAATTAAGTATTATATAATTAAAAGTATTCTCTAATGTAGATAAGTAATTATATTAATCATCTTATGCCGTTAAAAATACGGATAAACGGATTAATATCTATCGGATACGGATAATATCCATGTCGGATACGAATACGGATCGGATATTGTCAAAAAACTCAAAACCATATCCGCATCCATATTTTTTTGGTGGATACTAATACGAATACGGATATGTTCGGATACGAATACGGACCGGATGTTACGCGCATTTTTCGGATTCGGATACGGATCGGAGCGGATAAAATCCGCTCCGTTTTATGCAAAAATGAAAAAAAAATATTTGGAGTAAATAGGTATGCAGTTGCATATAAAAATTATGACCATCAATAAATATGATGATGATAATTGTTTTGTGAGATAAATGTTTTTTTTTTACTTAATCGCTCATTGAGTATGTACTTTAAAATTGAAGAAATTGACCATGATAGTAAATATCTTGCTTAATTTTCACGTATGATAAAAAAGTATGTATTGCAAGCCAGGAATTCGATGATAGTAAAGAAAGATCATAATAAATACTTATATGTAACCCAAACATATAAATAATAATAAATACTTCATTTCCAATTCTTCATTTTCGTGTAGAAAGAACTCAAATCGCAACGGTTTGAATTACTGTTTAGCTTGCGATAGATTGAATCTGAGCCGTTCATTTGCATTTTGCCATTTCTCATTGTTCTTTTGTTGTGTCTTCATGTTGTCTTCTATGTTGTGTCCTTTTACTTAACTCCTTTCCTATGTTTCGCGCTAACAGCCATACTGAGAAATTCATAGAAGAAAATTAGACTGAACAAGGCAAACTTTTCACGTGCTGGGGCCCACCATATTGCCACTTTCGGTAGAGATGGGTCACATGAACCAAAAAGAAATGGCTGAAAAAAATACTTCAGTGTATATGATCCAGTTCCATCAATTATTTTTTTGTCACGTGCCCCTCTCTTTCATCTCTTCTTCATTGTTTTGTATTTCCATTTCCATTCTCCATCCCCTGCACATTTACCAATGGGGAAAACATACTGGGGCCGTTTGGATCCCACGGGGATTTTGAGGAATTTCATCTTCCTACCATAAATTTATTATAAACAATCCAAACTCTTCACAAAATTACACACTTCCCAATAAATTTATTCCTAGGAATTGCAACTTACCCAAATTCCCCAACTTCCTAAGCGATCCAAACGGCCCCACTGAGATTTTCCTTCTCTACACATGATTTTTCTCTCTACTTCGAGTCTCTCATGATCTCTCTTGATACGACCGCCATAACGTTGTTGGGAATGATCAGATCTACGTGTAGAGATCTGTCTCGGTGGGATTTTCTGCATTCATTGATGGAGGCGGTTCTCACCTTTCACGGCTTTAAGGTCGGTTTTCTTACCCTTTTTTTCCTGCTTTTCATCAATTTGTTCCTCAAATTTTATTTTATGTCTTAGGTGTGGTGTCTGCGCCTGTCACCCGTTAATACATATATGGCTTTGAGGTGGATCATGCATAAGCCATCAGTCCATTTCGCACAAGCCCTTTACTCAAGGCCTTTATTTTGCTCCTCGAATGGTCTTTACTATTTACTTTGCTCCCCATGTTTCCTGTGCGTTCTGACATCGCAGTGTTAAATTTTATTGATTTTTGCTAGCATTAAATAATCTGCTTTATTTCATTGAGAAATTAATACCAGTAAAAAAAACCACAAATTTCTTTTGAAAGATGCTCACGGAGTTCTATATTGGGATAATATGTGCAAATTGGGTTATGATTAACAATTATACAAGTCATATGGGGCTAAAGCTATTTCCAATTGCAATATCGAATTACGACCCTATTTTGTTAAGAAATTTTTTATTTGTCGGTTTTTTTTTCCTGATATGAGCACATATGTACCAAAAGGAGAAGAATAAATTAGATTGTCTCATATTATATTATATTATATTATATTAGATGGACTCTTATTATATTTTGATTTAGATTTACCTGAATGCAGTTTCATTCTTATTCTCTCTCTGTGTCTATATATATATATATATATATATATATATATATATAGGTTGGAGACTAACAAAACAAAATAAACTTGGAAGTGTTTCACTCTGAAGACAACAGCAATAATGGTGTTGATTCTGATGAAGGTACTCATTGTTCATTTTATATTTCAGTATGGTGGGGAAGCTGTTTAATTTATCATATTCTTGATGTAAATTTTTGTTGAGCTAATAGGATTACTTTTGATATATGACACAATGAACGTTTGTTCTGCAACCTTTTTGTTTTATCGCATATATGTATAGTGTTGATTCTTTTTTTCCGCTTTTTTTCTCCTTTATATTGATAAGAGATTTGTTAATTAATGTTGTTTTTTCAAATTAACTTACATCTATAGGATGGAGGCCAGCCTATGACAGCAGACCGGCGATGGGGTCGGAGGCCAGCAACCTGTCCTTAATCTCATCCTCAAGGTCTCCCTTTTCATTTCTTTGATAATTTTGTTCTCTTCTTTGATCCACAGGCCAAGTAAGATTGCGATTCCTTCTTTCTTTGCTATTGCTTTTGTGCAGCTGATGTTGCATGCTAGAACCAAGGATCTATATTGGTATTAGATTCTACACGTTTCCATCAACTCGATTTGGGTTAGCTTAATCCTCTTCTATTTTAAGATTCCAAAATCTTTTTCAATTGTTCTTCTCTTTTCTGTGCCATCGGTTTTAAATATTTTTGTTTGTCTTACTGTTTTACAAGTTTTGAGAAGTAAAAGAGAACAATTTGATAGATGTATCAATACTTGAATATGGTACCTTTTGATTCGGTAGAGGATGAATCAATATGTATATATATATATATATATTTTTTTTCCTATTTTTAGGGTGTGCATTGTTAAGTATGAATGTGCAAATCTTAAAAACTAATTTCTACTATTGTTATTTCTCATTTGTTGCTTTTCTGTTGTTCTCCGTTGTTATTAAGTTCTATATTGATCTGTTGTGTTAGTCCTGTATTAAGAAAACTTTCGCTTCTTTGTCTGAAACAAAAAATGATAGGAATTAGCTGGCCAAACAAAGAGCAAAGACAAGCTAGAGAAATGATCTACAAAGATAAAGAGGAAGTGCTAATGTACAAAGTGCACAATCCAGTAGACTGAGAGAGAGAGAGAGAGGGAGAGCATAGAAGAGAGATTAATTTTATTGTGAGCTGATTTTAATTATTCTCCTTTCATATTCACTGTACTTCATCTTCTTAGTACCAAATGCATAAATATTCTGAATTGCCTGAAAAAAATAAATAAAAGCCAAAAGAAGAATCGGGCTATGCGGGAGCTTAGGTTTTATTTTCCTATGGTTAATACTGATTGTTTAACTGTGGATGGCAATGTTGGAACCCTACATACAAGAAACTAGCCTGATCTGAACCCTCTATTCTGTAATATCTAATTTTTAAATATAGTCTGATCACTGCATCGATTTTAATGGATGACTGTACATTGGCTGGTATTTTTTTCGATGAGTACAGTTTCTGCGGAAGTTGCTCATTCATTTAACTTTTAGTTGGCCTCACTGGAAAGAACTGAGATGAGCACATGTATTATTGTCTTTTTTCACCTTTCCTTTCTTTCATTTTGCAAGAATTGTTGTGGCTTTCAACTTTGTCCAATGTATGTGGAAAATTATAAGTACTTCAAGAATTATTAAGGAAGTTACTCTTTTGAGCACATGGAAAAATTGACATTAGAAGAAAAAAAATAAAGCATTATTAATTTTGGTAAATTGAAATTTGTACTATTTCCAAAATAGATGTAAAAATGTTGCGTAGCAGGAGAAAAACTGTCTCAGACCTGCAAGCCCCACTATCTTTCTATTCTGGCTCTAGCCTGTATAGCGACCATTGTATGAATATTAGGCTGTAGGGTACCCGTTGTTGTTGTCCCTATTTGTTTGCAACGTACATTGCTTTTGATTTTTTTATTTCTTATTAATTTTTTTAAATGTCAGGCGTGTCATCATCCACTGATTATGAAGTTCAATTAAGTGGACTTGAAAGCCTCTTAGCTGCCAAGGTACTTTTCTATTATATTGTATCATGAAATGCATGCACATTATACCCCTGAGTATTAATGCTCCGAATTTGAAGATGGCAAAGCGTTTGTTATTCTTCATCTGGTGTTGTTACTATAGTAATAATATTTCTTTGCACAGATTTATACTCAAACTGCTAAGAGCATGCAAGACAGCTTTGTACCCTTGGCAAAGCAAGTAAACAAATATTACAGCTCAAATCATGTTCATTTTGATGGCTTAAGAGAAAAAATACAATAGCTTCTGTCTTGGGTATCTCATTTCTATACCTTACTATTAATGCAATGAATATAAGTTTATGACATTGCCATACCTTTATTATGTGATATTGTATGCTGCTTCGGCTCATTTTCCAATTGGTTTTCATTAACATTATTTAAAAATTATCTGATCACTATCTTATGATTTTGCAAACGGAAAGGAAAAATGATGCATTGATGAATGACACAGCAAATCTACTAATGAATTATTTCAAAATTATCTATATAAATTATGCAGCTATTGCATGGATGACATGGAAAATCTAATGATTAGCCTAATTATTTTTTTCTAAGATTTCTGCAAACATGATATTTGATTTTAATGATAAAAGAATTTTAGTTGTCACTCATTTTTCTATTCTTCAGTACTGTAATGAAGAGTAGGGGAAATTATTTCCTATGTATGTATATTTTATGAAATCAATTCGTTACTCTATTATTTAGTTGTCATCATCTAACAAAATGTATCCTAATTAGGCCATTTCCAATTCCATACCAGTATCCATTTAGGTGGTTTGCATCATAGTTACCTTTCAGGCAATTAATAAAAAAATACTTGTGGTTTTGGATACATTAAAGACCGCACACATAATAATTGTGGATGAGTGAAATCGATTCTACCATTCCTTATTACAAATTGTTGTTCGCTATTTATTTTATTCTGTTCAGCTAAACACTTTCAATTTATTTTTTTAGCCATTTACTTTTTGTCAGAATTTGCATAAGTGTATTTCTTACCATGCTGCTAGATTTTGCCATGTATACTTTGGTAGTTCCTTACTTGACTGCATTCTTCATTGTCTCTACACACATTGAATAGTTCTATCACAATTTTGACCTTTGGCATTTTGTTTTCTTTCTGATAGGCCTACAAGTGCAGCTACATATGAGGGGCAAGATTATCTATGGAAGTAGCAGCCCTGTGAGAATACATTGAGGTAAATTTATTAGAAATTTGATGATTTTCATCACAATAATGTACTCAAGATTTATAAGAATAAGAAAATAACCTCAATCTGGTACAATAGAAGGATGCACTTACAATTGCGATCGATCAGCTTGTAATAGTCAAAAATTCATTTTGTTTGCTAATACGATCCATAGCCAAGTGATTGCACAATCCCTTTAACTATAGCTATCGTTCCTTTAAATTTACAGATTTTTTTTTCAAAAAAATATTATGGCTTTCTCCTTTTGTTGTTTTCTCACTTTCTTCAATTTCTATATTGTATGTTTCCAAAGAAGCAAAAAAAAAAAATCAGGTTAGAATTGAGATATTATATTATGATTGCCCAAGCAACTTCGAGTTCAAGGATAGTTGCCACCTGGATTCATATAAGGTATGCATCAGAATTTAAGAATTAAAATTTGTATGTACCTATCTTACTTTTATTTGAGCTCATCTTTGTAATGATGTGCATAAGAAATGATTTCCTATTGTTTTTGCTTAAGTTGTTATTCTTTTGTTCAATTTAGCAAAAGAAAAAAAAAACAATTCTTGCAATTTTGAACAAAGATAGAGAACTTACGAAAAGACGAGATCTGACAGCTTAGCGTAAGGTTTTTACAATATTTGTATTTTGGTATCATTTTGTAATTTGACACAATAACACAGTACATCCGTTTTCTGTTTTGTTCGCCTTTGCTCTTAGTAAGTGAGGAATTTTGCAGTGATTTTGGATTACTATCAAAAAGATATGTTTTCGTGAGCAATTTAGATTCTACATAGTTTAGTTAGGTAGTAGGTTAATTAGGACCATATTTGATGTGTTAAGGCTGACAGAGTTCGAAGGCAGTTGGTACTGGAGTAGTACAAAGAAATAAGATAATGTTTTTTTTCTTATACATGCCTCAAATAAATGGTCCTTTTATTTGTATTGATGCTAAAATTTCAAAGTAAAGTTGGTAATTGTTTTTTATTCATAACTGTTGCTATGTTAATAAGATTTCAACTGGGACTTACATATCTAAACACATGAGAACAATAATTTGTGACTCAAAAAAGATATTGTTTGTGCGCTCATTATGTGACTAACTACATACAAAAAAAAAGTGTCCCAGGCTCATGGTGTCTATGCTCATAGCATCCCCTCCTTTTTTTTCTTTTTTTACAGAAAAAATAGTAAAACAATCTACCTCTAAAAACGAAATGGTTGGAACTTGCATCAGAAATGCATTGAATGCCAAAACATAGTATTTTGTAATATGAATATCAATATTGATTACACGAGTGATTAAACTCTCCAATCTAAGTACCTTACATCAATATTGATTACATCTGTGCTGATCCCTTCAACTCCAAAGAAAAAAATAAAGAAATGGATAAACATCAATATAAATACTGAGTAAACAAACAAGTAAAATCCTAAAACTAGCATTAAACAAACAAGCAAAATTCTAAAACTAGCATTGTAATCGTTTTGGGTTAATCTTACATCGCGCGAAGCGCGATGCAATAGCTAGTTACCTTTAATTAATATTGTCAATTTTATTTATGTATCATATAATTCATAATCCGTTTAACTCGAAAATCCGTAAAAACCCGTAGATAAAAATTTATATAGGTTGGGTTGGATTACGGGTGGGTCAACTAAAGAAAAATTTTAACCCGATATAATTGGGTTGGGTTAAAATATTGATAAAAAATTACAAACCCGCCCGTTGTACAGCCCTAATGATTCCTTTGATTTAATTAATTATAACGGTTCGAAACAATATATAATTAATTAATCAAACCATCATATTTTCACAGTATTTACTGTTGTGAACAAAAAAATGATGCACTGTATGGTTAAAGTCCTATTTGTGTGACACTTTGAGGATTTATGCTATGTTGGCCATGGAAAATACTATTTATTTCTAATAATCATAAGCGGTATCTAGCAACACGTTATGATTCCCAATTCGCATAAATAAATACTATACCAATACAGTACTTCAATCCTGGATAAGAAAATAATATCTTATTGTTTTGATTCTTATGTCACATGATATCCTTGTATAATCTAAGATAGGAATGTATCAATTTTGCAGATTACACGTTTTTTGATTTAGAGATGATTGCATAAGTTGCTAGCAAACAATCCATCTCCATCAAGGGGCCCAGTGGATATCATCACTCGTTAGGTGAACTAGCGAGGGGCATATGGTTATCTTGATGATCAGTTTCTCGCCGCACAATTCAAGAGAGCATAAATAAAGTCCGTATAGCAGCACTTATCAGGAATCAGCGTTAGACGATATTTATAGAACCTATCCTCATGTGGAGGAACTGAACTTCTCAAACTCAGAATCAAACACTTATGAAATAAATAATGACACGTAACACAATCTATATATTTATTTCATTTTTGGTCATGTCCTGTACTATGTTCCAGTAACATATACATATACAATTAAGTTAGTAACTCCTTACTTATGATTTGTAGGACTTAATCATCACTTAACTTGTATACTAGTCTTATCTGATAATTAATATTCCTTGTTAATTATCAAGACTATGGACAATTTAGATTTATTATTGTCATTTAATCATAAATGAACTACAGTGATCCACAATTCAGATCCTCAACCTGAATGAACTGTCAATAATAAAATCAGGAACAAATGATCAAATATCATCAATAACATAAACTATAGAAGTAGCCATAATATGATTGGCTTCTAGGACATATCTCTAACAAAAAGAACATAAATAAAGTCCATATAACAACCCTTACTAGGAATCAACGTTAGACAATATTTATTGAACCTATCCTCATTTGAAAAAGTTGACCATCTCAAACTTAGAATCAAACTCATATGAAATAAATAATGACACTTAACACAATCGATATGTTTATTTCATTGGGTTAAGTCACGTGCTATGTTCCAATAACATACACATATGCAATTAAGTTGGTAACTCTTTACCTATGATTTGTAGAACTTAATCATCACTTAACTTGCATACTAATCTTATATGATATGATAATTAATGTTTCTTGTTAATTATCAAGATTATGGACAATTTAGATTGATTATTTTCATTCTAATGAATGATCCACAAAGATCCACAATTCAGATCCTCAATCTGAATGATCTGTCAATAATAAATCCTAGAAACATATGATCAAATATCATCAATAACATAAACTAATATTTAAGTCATTAAATTATTGACTTCTAGAACAAAACTCTAAGATGGGATATCCTTATACTGGTAAAGTCTTTATAACTAACTTCCAACACTCCTTCAAAATGAATCATACGTAAATCAAAGCAAAGAAAGATTTGGAAATTAAGATAATTTGTAAAAAAAAATTGAATTCAGGCAGAAATTATGAGAATTTGGAAATCAGCCAGAAATTTTGAAAAAAAAATAATTCAACAAAAATAGAGAAAAAAATAGCAGCAAAGGAAAATCAAGTTTAACTTCATAAAGGGAGCTTACTAAAAATTAACTTGGTTTTGCTCACCTTGCCATCAATTGTGATTTTTAGATTTTTATTTTTTTTTTAGTTTAGTATGCCCGTAGGCCAATTGTGATTTTTAGATAACTATCTCCATCTGGGGTTCCAAATGATAAGGGAATAATATTTCGATTGTTTATGATAATCCCACCAGGGGCGAAGCTACATTCATTTTGGTGGGTCCATGGACCCACCTCAAACAAAAATTTTACTTCTTATTACCTTTGTTAGTAATTAAAAAAAATACACAAGAAGTTAGGGACCCATCTCAAAAATTTGAAGGACCCAGCTGAACATGTTGTGTTTGTTTTGAATTACATAACGACACCTAAAAAATCGCATAGGGACCCATGTAGCATTTGTTCCTGACTAATCGTCTTCTTCAATCCTACCCAATGAATCTTATTAAGACAAAACTTAGAATATAATGAAATATTTGGATAAAAAATTATTTGCAACATATATATACTAGTGCGAATCTCGCGCATTACGTGATTCGTCTATATAATATTTTGTGAACTTTAGGACATTATAAATAAAAGCTACCACAAAAGATCAAAAATACAACTCGGATATTATATAAAAACTACCACTAAAATAAAGAAAAATAAGTTCTTAATGAGATTTCTAAAGAACTTATTTTGCAAAATTATGAAAAAAATGAAAATTCATACGAAATTGTTGTTTTTTTTGTTGTCTTGACTTTTGAATTATTATCTTGTATATTAAATATATTATTTTAGATTTTCTATTGTTATTATAATATATATTTGATTTCTCATGATTTTTTTATCTAATATTATTTTTGAGTTGTTTATTTAAGAATTATTATTATATTATGTTTATATTAGACGTTACATCATATATATTTTTCAGTAACAAAAAATTTTACGGACCCTGCTAACATGAAATCCTAGTTTCGCCACTGAATCCCACCATAGCCTGTCTGCTCTTTAGAATTTTGTTGAAGGAAAATAAAAGAAGCTACCGATTTGGTCTTTGACTTGGAATAAGTACGTCCAATACCAAATTATCAACCAGGGAAGAAACGGGCAATTTGTGCCTAATTTATCAGATTGAGCGAGTGTGGGTTGTTTGGATCACGGTCGAATAAGAATTTTGAAATGAGTGTTCGTCTAAATTTTTTATTTTAATTTTATGGTTTTTTTAAATATCAATAAGCGTCCAAAAATTTTTTCTTATGTTGTTTGCATTTCAAAAAAAAATTTAAAATTTATTTTTATTCGATTTCTTATTCTTGCGTATCCAAACACACTTATATTGAAGGGTGTCACGGGTGCTCATTCTTGACTGAGTGGAGGAAGAAGGAGAAAAAAGAAAACGAAGAATAGGGATTCCGATCAGACAAAAGACGAGATGGAAATGAAAATAGAATGGGGACAAAAAATAAATAAAAAACAAAAGGATGTGCTCTTAGGCACCGTTTGGATGCTTTGAGAAGAAGGTAAGAAGAAGGAAGAAGGGAAAAAATAAATTATAAACAATTCAAACTCTTTACAAAGTTACACACTTTCCAATACTTATTTCCACTTCTTCCCTTCTTTCCACACCTATCCAAACTGAGCCTTAAATAAACATCTATTGATGAATCGAATCAGTTTTATGAGCGAGCAAAAATATTCGTTACACATATGATATAGTTATAGAGTATTATATTGTGAAATCAGAAAAAAAAAATAATAGACCTGTGTCGGACAACAATTGAAAAAAACAATCCCCACACCCACACATTTGTATGCATTTATAGTTTTGATTTGATGTCCATCATGTGAACCAATTCAACAAGTAGAGTTAATCTAATTCCAAGGACCTGCATTTTAATGGTTCATAACCTGGTGGAGATTATTTTTCCAAGCAACAAGGGTTGTTTATCCACAATTACAAATTATCATAAGGACCCTGGTGAAATGAATCAATTTTTTTTTAAATAATAATAATAATAATAATAATATTCACACTCTGAGTGTGACCATTTAAACCAGTAGGTGGAAAGAAACGCATTATATTGCTGTACATCTCACGGTTATAAAAGTTTGTTCGTCTTATTAATTATTATTCACTCCTTAAATAAAAACAGAATATTATTTTTATTATACAAATTAAATCAATCCAGGACCAAACTCACCTGATGAGAATCTTTCAAAAGATTAGGTACCCGCAGTCTATAAAAATAAATCAATACAAATCGTAGGATCAAAATCGGACGGTCTAAAACTCCAAAATTATACCTACTATCCATGAATCAAAATAACTCTCCTTCGCCTGTGTCAGTGTTGTGTTTTTTTCATGGTTTTGTAACGCCTGGGGGCTGGGCTGATGGGCTGCGTTTTGCTTTGCGTGACCCCTTGTGGGTCCCACGGTGATTGCTTTTGCCGTTCTATATCCACTCCACTTTTGAAAACATTGGAGGTTCCAGTACACTGATCAGGGGATTCGGATTCTCTCTTTTGTTCGTGACAAGATTGGCATCCTTCCATATTAGGAGGCATTTAAACCGGAGGGGAAATGGAGGCGTATGCAATGCAACACCTCTAATCTAAACTTAGAAGAAAGGGAAACTCGAAAAACCCCAGAAAGCATAAAAAAAAAGTGAAAAACCCTTCTCCTTCGGTCCTTCCTCCTTTCTCACTCAAGCCAGTGAGAGAGAGCGCCATCTCTTCTCTTCTCTCTCTCGATTTCCATTTGGGACTTTGGGTGGAGTTTCAACTTTCAACCTCCAGCGGCTTCTTAGCGTCCCTCCCTCCCTCCCTCCAGCACTGAGAAATTAATTCAGACGCGTCAACTTATCTCCTCCGACCTCCGTCGCGTCGGGGTTTACTGTTTACTCAGGTTCCATCACATTCTCAATCGCTTTTCATGCTAGTTGATAGATGAAAAACCAATATCCCTCTCTTTAGCTTTTTACCTTTTGATTTCCGTAATGGTAGATGAATCCTTCTTGTGTTGTCATTTGGGTTGCTCCAACATTTTTCTCTCCCGTAATCTCTTCTAATATCACGTCAAATTGGGATTCTACATGTGCTATTTCTAATGTTAAAATTGTTCCTTTATTCAAATGTAAATAAATTGTGCCTGTCAAACCATATGTACGTGTATTACCAAGATACGAAACATTATATGCTATTAAATCTGTTTCTCTTCTTTCCCTTATTTTAGTTATTTAGGTCCATTGCTGTAACATTTTAATTAATCAATTTAATTCTGATCTTAGACAACATTTAGGACCAAATTCTTAGAAATGTAACATTTTATATTGTCACAATGCAGATAGAGCGACATGAGTTCGTCACGTCGATTCGACGATGATGAAATGTCAGTACTCAGCGAGAAACCTGAAGTTGGGTTTCTCGACTTTGAGGACGACAGATCGCTTTACGATTTCAACCCGTTAGAGGAAGACAGACCTGTTACCATCACAATTCCCTTCCCATTCATTGGTGGCAAGCCCCAATCTGTTCTTGTCGGTGAAACTTCAGCCGACAAGATACTGGTCCGCAACAACACTGAAGAACCCCTCGATATATGGGGCATAAGCATCTTCTCCTCTAATCCGGAGGACAGCTACATACTTTCCGTCATGAGACCACCCACTGATGAGTCTGACGAGGCTGCCAAGCGGGACTTTATCGGCTTCACTCGTCTCGATGACCGCACCCTCCAGCCTGGCCAGACCTTCACCGTCTGGCTCTCATGCAAGCCCCAAGAGATTGGATTGCACACATCAATTGTGCATTTCGATATTGGCGATGAGAAGATTGAACGAGTCGCCTTTCTCTTGGCAGAGGATCGTATTTCTCAAGCCCTGTTCTCCGAGAAGCCCTACTCCAGGTCAAGGGGCCAGAGGAAGCCACCAGTAGATCACAGCGGGTTTGTGCCCGGTACCCGCCTCCCGAATAAGCACTCCGCAGGAGGGTATAATTACAATCTCCCAAAGTATGAGATACCGCTAGCAATCAGGGAGATGATAGGGAGCGGACAGGTGCCCGATGTTCTTATGGAGGAACTATGTGCCAAGAACTATACACAGTTCTTCAGTACATTGATTATATGGGAGGAAATACACCTGGAGGTACATTCAAGTTAATCTATTTTGACAAATTTATTTAATTAAATTAAATTTAAAGAAAATGATCATAATTTAATTGTTCCCTATGGTTTTATTAGGATGACAAGAATTATGATGTTGTTGCCTACTTTAAATCTCAGGCTCTGACATGAAAGTGCACCGGCAGTGAGATGGCAATTGTAAAATTATGGGCTATATTTTAGATAATTTATCTATGGTTATTCACATGTTTCACAGGACGAGATGAGAGCATATGATATGGAGGCCGTGGAGATGAAAAATAGAGGGCATTATCTCTCATTGGAGGTACCTGGATTGGCCGAGAGGCGACCTTCTCTTGTCGCTGGCGACTACATTTTTGCCAAGTGCGTCTCTGCGGACTCTTCCATCACTTCCAAGTCCTACCAAGTTTGTGCTTCTCCCTCTTTCTAATCACTTTTCAAAATTATTTTTCAATTATTCTATGATAACTAACTTTTACAAAACAATATTTGAAGTGCAAACTGTAGTTATTATTTCTGAAGTACAAACTGTGGTTATGAATCACTCATTATGTTGATGATTTTTTAATGTAGGGTTTCATTCATAGGGTCGCTGCCGATGAAATCTTTTTGAAGTTTGACAAGTCAGTGCACCTGAGGCATCGGAATGGTGACCGGTACAGTGTGAGCTTTACATACAACAGAACAAACATGCGACGCTTATACAAAGCTGTCAACTCAGTTGACAAATTGAGGGACAACCTAAGGCAGCAGCTTCTATTCCCCTCTCAAGCCTACTCTCAGAGGGAGATACGGAAACCTTCTTTTACCCCATTCAACCTCACTCTCAATCAAGAACAGCGTGACTCTGTGGCAATGATACTTGGGTGTAAAGGCGCTCCACCGTATGTCATTCATGGGCCTCCTGGAACAGGTGATGATTTATTCTTCTAGAAGGGAAATTTGTTTCTCTCTTTGATTTGTCTTTCACTACTTAACCCAATTTTGCAATCAATCACAGGAAAGACAGTGACGCTGGTGGAAGCCATACTTCAACTGTACAGTAGCAATAAAAAAACACGCATCCTTGTGTGCTCTTCGTCTAATAGTGCTTCTGACCATGTTCTGGTAAAACTACTAGCCTTAGGCGGAACTTTAATTCGCGAGAGAGATGTTTTCCGCCTAAATGCCTCCAGCCGGTCCTATGATGATATGAACCCCGAGTACATGCAGTTTTGTTTCTTTGATGAGATGATTTTCAAGTGCCCTCCTTTGAAAGCCTTAATGCAATACCGTGTCATTATCTCAACTTACATGAGCTCTGCCACACTACAAGCTGAGGGTTTGACGCAAGGACATTTTTCTCATATTTTCTTAGATGAAGCAGGTCAGGCATCAGAACCTGAGACAATGGTCCCAATTGCGAGTATGTCAGACCGAAGAACAGTAGTTGTGCTAGCAGGTGATCCAAGGCAACTTGGACCTGTTGTTTTCTCAAGAGGTGCTGAGAACAATGGTCTAGGTGTCTCATACCTGGAGAGGTTGTTTCAGTATGATTGTTATGCACAAGGAAATGCAAATTTTGTGACCAGATTAGTTCGCAACTACCGTTGCCATCCAGCAATTTTAGAGCTCCCTTCAAAGTTGTTCTATGAGGGACAACTATTGCCTTGTAAAGAAACTAATAGTGAAATGGAGAGCGTTTATAACAGTGTTGGCCTACCTAACAAGGCATTTCCTGTGTTATTTGTTGGGATACAAGGTTGTGATGAGAGAGAAGGGAACAATCCCTCATGGTTCAATCGGATTGAGGCAAGTAAGGTTGTGGAGATAATTAGGAAAATAAAGAAAACTGATTGCATCACCTCAGCTGATATAGGTGTGATCACTCCATACCGGCAACAGGTACTGAAGCTGAAGAAGGCACTTGAGTTACTTGAGATGGAAGATGTGAAGGTAGGGAGTGTAGAACAGTTTCAGGGGCAGGAGAGGGAGATCATTATCATTTCTACAGTGAGGTCAACAGTCAAGCACAATGAGATTGACCGGGTGTACCAGTTGGGGTTCCTCAGCAACCACAGGAGGTTCAATGTTGCCATTACCCGTGCTAGGTCATTGCTAGTTATTGTTGGAAACCCACATATCATCAGTAAGGTTGTCAATTTCTTCCTTTCTTTGTCAATTTCTTTTTTTTTTTTTTAGATTGAAATGCTGGCAATTCTAGGGTTTGTACCACCTGTTTATTTGTTTATTTTTTTTTATTGCATAGGGGGTCAACTTTTTTACAGATTTCAGCAAAATTCCCACACCCCCACCCCAACCACCACCTTGGAGTATAATTCATGTTACTATAAGCAACCTCGGCAGCTCGCTGCCCCAAATACACACTTGGCATTACCTAGTTTCATTATTTTCATCCTTTCGCAATGCTTAGTATAAAATCCTATTTAGATTAGCATCTGAGATACGATCTATACACTTTTGCTTGCTTACCCTGTGTTTCTATCTATCATAAAACAAGAAAGTTGCATCAAAAGTATATCTGCAATTGTGCATTCATGTTAACTAGCCTTACTTTTACACTTTGTGGAACTTTTTATACTTGAGATTCATTCTAAGAATAATCATAAACATTTCACAATGTCATTGCAGGATCGGCACTGGGATAAGCTGCTGAGATACTGTTCTGAAAATGGGTCTTACCAGGGATGCCTGCTTCCTGAACCTGAATTGCATGAATACACTGAAGAAGAACAATTCTCTGGTAGTACATATGCTGCGCAATATGAACCTGAACAGTACCCTGATCAAAGCCAATGGAATGTGGAGACAGAGCACAAGCCATACTTGGCTCAGTATCAGAATGGAGGTACTAACCCAGAGTGTAGCAAGCATACTTGGAATGTGAATGCTCCCTCATACCAACCCCAGGGAAAATTTCAGACTGGACAATGCTCCCAACAGATTGGCCCAGTTCCTGAACAAGCAGACAATCCAGATTGGTACGAGCATACTTGGAATGACTCTGATCCTGTAGAAGAGGTTCAGCAAGCTAAACCAGCTGAAGCTTCAGCTTCAGAGGAGAGGGTTTTTTGGAGTGATTTGTCCGATATCAAGGCTACTGGATGGGATGATTAGAATGGTTTTGTGGATATTGTACCTTTTCTGTAGCATTGATAGTTTAATTTTTGCCTGCATGGGTTGAGTTATGTGAACTGCTGTTTGTTATATCAAGTAGAATTAATGCGGTCCTTTTGTTTATTTTCTGTAATGCAATGGGTATAAATATAAATGAAAGATAGAATTGGCATGCCTCTTACGGCAAGAACTCTAACTGACAACTGGGGTTTTTCTACAGGGGAGCCAAAATGAGTGTGTGCCGTCATTATTGCTTATTATTGTTCCATTTATTTGTTGATCAATTGTTCAATTTATTTGCTCAGCAGCATCAACACAATATATGTCTCGTTTGCTATTCAATTGAGGTGTTAAATAGCATTTGATTTTTTTTTTTTTTTTTGTTTTCCTCTTGCAAATAAAGGGTACAACATTTTTTGTTGTCAAACTTAACAGCTTAGTTTGAGGTTTTTTTCTTCCCCTTCTTTAGCTTACTTATCGGCTAACATTTCTATTGGAGCAATTTTTAAAATATTTGTTCATGGATGCATGTTGTTTGTTTAAAAAATCTTATGGCAGCTGAATTTCAGATATTATTGTTGTGTTGGTATGGGCGTGAGTTGAATTTGGGTGTGATAATGTGATGTAGTTGAATAACTAATTTTATGCTACTCGGAATTGTTATGTGTTAATAATTTAATATATACCAAGTAATTTGTGAAATAAAATGATCGTAGGGTCTGATTTGCAAAAATTCTAATTGGAACAATTGAAAGGAGTTTTTATTGTATCCTTACTGTGACACATTTTGAAACTATTTAATTAATACCATTAAAATGACCACTCGGTTTTGCTTCCTGAGTTATTTTATTAAAAAATTGATTACTGCCCTCGATGGTTTTACCATCGCTGAGATCTACCTCAGCGATGGTCCCACATCCAGCACACTTATTTCGTATCTAAATGTTCAATTTTGATAAATACAAATGTTCTGTTATTTAAGTATAATGTTCAGTTAGTTGCAACAAAAAATATCAATATTATAAGCCAAAATATTCATTTTATTAAGTATAAATGTTCAGTTGGATAAGTACAAATGGTCTGTTAAATGAATATAAATATTCAGTTAGTTGCAATAAAAAAAATATAAATGTTATAAACAAAAATGCTATTACTAAACCAAGCGAAGGGGTCACAAACTGCACAAAAACACATGAAAAAATTAGAAGGGATCATGAACCGGTCCGGTTCAAATTAATTTTTTTCGACTCTACCCCTGACACGCCTCTCTCTAAGACTAATGCGCTATACTATATAATAAAACCATTAGTTGACACATTCAACTCAACACTTATGATTTTTAAACTGAACACATTTGATTATTAAACTAAACATTTGTAAGAGACACCTACTAGTCACGCAAAACTCACGCTCGCGCACCCTCTGTCTAGCGATGGTATGTGATGGTTTTTTTTTTTAGCGATGCCACTTATCATTCTTGTATTTTTTTTTAGCTCATATCCAATCGGTATCGGGACCTTTAAAAGCTCGAACAGGCTTTTTTTTGGATAGTCTGAGTATAGAGAGTGGATATCGAGTTGACCCAAACATAAAAGGATACTCATCCTTGTGGGGCCAAACCGGACTATCCAATCCATATTTGTCCAATCTCATTCCTAAATTGCATTTTAATCTTAACCACACATTTTGAAGAAAAAATTAATTTATTAGCACTCATGAATAATTGTGATTAAAGTCGGATTTAAAATTGATTCTCAGGACAGAATTTTCCTTCTTTATTTATATATTGATTTGCTGTGTAGTTCTCTTGATCTTATAATTACGGAAAATATGTTATGATAAGATGTCTCAGATTTGTAAGTCGTGTGGATTTTTTACATGAATTTAAACCGAAGCTTAATTTACTATATGGAGTTGAACTTAGAAGCAAATTAATTTATATTTGAAATGGGTTCGTTTCCGATGGCTGTGTCAAAAAGGTGTTACATTACTTGACCCTTAATTAACACATAATGTTCCACAATATTCGAAAAGAATAAGAAATGCTATTTTGTAGCTAGTCACCCGGCTATGACATGTTAATGTCGGCCACGTTGCTTATTTGTCTTCTTCGATTTCTTCCTCTTGGACCAAATGGCACCCAGCTACTGAGTTACTGTTCTTAATTATTTATTTCCACATCACAAACTGATGATACTATGCTTTATATCATACTATCATATGTTGATTGGGAAAAAAATCGTCAGCAAATTTACTTTATTAAAACAACCGACATATGGAGCGATTCACATCGTCTACAGCCGGTTGTCTTGGCTGTACCGTCCAGCCAAGCAATTTTAAAAAATTTTAAAATTCAAATGTTAAATTTAAACCGTTGATCTTGTTCAATTTGACGGGCGATGCATTTTTATATAAGTTTTATAAAATTTGGACTTGCTTTGATACTAGATCAAATTGTTAACAAATGAACGAATATAGTTAACTATCACTGATTAATTCTAATACGTTCATAATTTGATCATTTAATCAAGTATCAAATCGACTCCAAATTTTATAAAACTTACATAAAAATGCATCACCCGTAAATTTGAACAAAATCAACGGTTTGGATTTAATATTCGAATTTTAAAATTTTTAAATATTTTAAAAAACCATCTTGGCTGGACGGTACAGCCAAGATCCTCGGCTGTAGAGGATGTGGATCCACATATGGAGTGCTTGATTCAGCTCGACTGCACGGCGCATCACTGGTTTCACGGAATACCATACAGGTAGAAGATGCAGTGAATCCGGATTCCAAAATCCAGTTTCTCAATCACTCCGTCAAAAAAGAAAAGGGAAAGGAGCAAGACAAGAGACAGTTTTATTTATTTATTTACTCTCTCAAAACCTCTTTCCAGTTTCCATTCCCTTCTCTCTTCTCTTTTCTCACAAGTCACAATAATCTTCTAGAATCAATTCCTTATTTCTGCCTCAACAAAACAATGTTACCACCTGATCTCAACCCCATCGCCCTTCGCCATTACTGGCCCTACCTCATCGCCGGAGCGTTCGGTCTCGCCGGAGTCCTCTGCGTGTTGTCTCAGTACAAGAGAAGGAGGCCAGAGGATGAAACCACGGAGGAGGAGGAGGCGAGAGAGGTCGTGGAGAGACCCAAATCGGACATAGATGAAGATTTGCACAGTAGGCAACTAGCTGTATATGGAAGAGAGACTATGCGCCGCCTCTTCGCATCTAATGTACTCGTTTCGGGCTTACAAGGCCTCGGAGCAGAGATTGGTATTCATTCTTTTATTGGTTTTTGTTTATTCTTATTCTTCCTTGATATTTTTTTTTTCTGCATCAGTAAGAGATCAGAGGACTAAGGAAATTAAATTGATTGTTTTCTTTTTGGTGGTATAATTCATGATATGAAGTTATCTTTGATCAAATTTGGGATTCTATTTCTACAGCTATCAAGCTGAATTTTCCTACATAAATTGGATGTAAATGATGTGAATGTACAAAATTTAGCTAAGTTTGTTAGTCTTTGGATTTGGATATCAAGTAAGAAAATTGAAAAAAAAAAATGCAAAAGCTACCATAAATTTAATACCATCACTGACTGGCTGGTTTATTGACTGTTAAGAACACTATCTATGGAAAACCCCTGGCCAGTTGTATCAGATACTGTATACAACCTCCTTTTTTTATTAATTTTGAGTTTTGCATTATTGTAACAGCAAAAAACCTAGTTCTTGCTGGGGTCAAATCAGTGACACTACATGATGAAGGGGAGGTTGAGATGTGGGACCTCTCTGCAAATTTCTTCTTATCAGAGGGTGATATTGGAAAAAATCGTGCTGAGGCTTGTGTTCAAAAGCTGCAAGAGCTGAACAATGCTGTCAAAGTTTCTTCTCTAACTACTCCTTTGGTGAAAGAACAGCTTTCTGACTTTCAGGTAATTAGCGTATCCGTATTGGTTTGTTTTGTTACTGTATAAATTTGGGCAGCCACGAGCATTGCATGTTTAATTTACATTTTAAGTATACACATTGTACAATGGTAAAACAGGCACACCTTGCTGTAGGATACATACCTGTACTGCACAATTGATTCTGAATAGGTTCTGAGTTTAGCTTAGTAAACCATTTGGTTTATATCAAATGGTTGATGCATAATGGATTCTGATTTGGTGGTCACTTTTATTTAGGTTATTTTGGAATAAGCATAAGATTGAATGGCAGCAGATGTGATACCATTTACTTAGCAGTTTTCCAAACATGCCATATATTACTTCTTACTGTAACATATAAAAAAAAACAAAGACTAATTATTGTAACATGTTCCCTATACAGTTGAAAGTGTTCTATAAGATATTTGTTGCGTTTATGTTTTCTTTTTCAGTCTGTGATATTTACTGATATAAGCCTGGAGAAAGCTATCGAATTCAATGACTACTGCCACAGCCATACACCACCGATTCCTTTTATTAAATGTGAGGTTCGGGGACTTTTTGGGGGAGTCTTTTGTGATTACGGCCCTGAATTTACTGTCCAGGATGTAGATGGAGAGGAGCTCCGTACGGGTATTGTTGCTTCTATAAGCAATGATAACCCGGCACTTGTGACTTGTGTTGATGATGAGAGGCTTGAATTCCAGGATGGTGATCTTGTGATTTTCTCTGAAGTCCAGGTAGAATTCTTTATTCTTTCTCCACTTATCCTCCTGGAAAGATAAAACAAATGATAGATGTCAATTATGTTAACCCAAAGCAGGATCACGACCTATACATTCCTCTTCCAATTTCTTTGTTTATTCTTCCGAGGTTATGCAGATAATAGTCTATTAGTGGTGCTAAATAAGGTTTAGTTCTGGGAGTTGCAATCTTGGGGAGTTGGTAGGAGGCAGGGTACTGGCAATTTTTTTGTTGCAATATGCATGATATACATTTCCATTATCTTCACCGATTTAGAATAATGTGATCGCATGTGCATTCTATTCCCTGTTGGGAACTTGCCAACCTATACTAATGTTCTTGTTTATCCATGTCTTCACACAATCAGTCTTTGACCATTTAATATCAAGTATGCTTGTCTATTTTCAAATCAATTCACTAATTGGGTACAAAATTTAAAGGGAACTTTCAATTACCTTTTGATTAAATTAATTTGGTGGAACTGTTATTTGCACATACCCAACAAATTCTGGTCTAGTTGTAACAAGCTAATAAAAAATATTATATGCAATTTGAATACATGGTATAATGGCACTGTTTTTTCAAAAAGGGAATTAGTACAAGAGAAAACATATAGTGTTAAAATTGTGTATTAATTTCTTTCTCTTGAATTAGGGAATGCCGGAATTGAATGACGGAAAGCCAAGAAGGATTAATGGTACAAGGCCATATTCGTTTTTCTTAGAAGAAGACACTAGCAAATTTGGTACATACAAAAGTGGTGGCATTGTTACCCAAGTAAAATTACCTAAAGTGCTTCACTTCAAGCCATTGAGAGAGGCTATTAAAGACCCAGGAGAGTTCCTCCTAAGTGACTATTCAAAGATAGAGCGTTCTGCTCTTTTGCACTCAGTATTTCAGGCATTGGATCGGTTCCGGGCTGAGCTTGGTAGGTTTCCTGTGGCTGGAGCTGTGGAGGACATGGAGAAGATTGTTGAATTTGTGAGAGGTGTGAATGGAGAGCTGGGGGAAGCTGATGAAAAGGTGCTCAACATTTTCTTAAATGGTTCACGGGCTATCTTGAATCCTATGGCGGCTTTGTTTGGGGGTGTTGTGGGCCAAGAAGTGGTCAAGGCATGCTCTGGGAAATTTCATCCCATTTATCAGGTACATTTTTTTTTTGGGAAAAGTTATGTTAGTTCTTTTTTTTGCAAGAGAGTCCTAAAATCAGTATTTTACAAATAACAACCTTGCATTTTTAATATTTGTATCCTACTATACATTTCTTGTGATTCTTTGTGGATGACAACAGCAGTCAAAAGGACATCCACTAAACAGAAACCATGCATTATATTCTTCATATCAGTCAAATTGCTATTTTCATGAAGGAGGATTGTTTTTTTATGTCCTTTTTAATTTGAAAGAGATTGGAGAAAGAGAGAGAGAGAGAGAGAGAGAGAGAGAGAGAGAGAGAGAGAGAGTGAGAGAGACTTAATTTTTTTTTTTTAGTCAATTTGAATTTTCTTGAGTTTAATGTGTGCTTCATTTAAGTTGTAAAGAGGTAGAGTTTATTTACCACAATAGATAAACTTGTCTAAATTTCAGGGAAATTTCCTTCCCTATCAAAGTAAAATAGTAATGCAGCATACAAAAAGTGTCATTTATTTTTTGCAACTGATTGATAAGTGGTGTCTGTGAATAGTTGGTGCACTCACCATGGGAAGAAAAAGAAGCAATATACCATAGTTGTATAATATAGATTTATAGTGCTGTATGTTTATCACCATCAATTTGTAATGGTTCAGCACGGATATTGTTCTTGACCAAATTTTAGCAGCATCTGCTGGAAAACACATCTCTTTCAGTCTTTCTTCATATCCACAAAGCACACATCTGTCTCCTTAAAGTGGGTATGGAGGGATGTGCTTTGGTCTATCTCCTGCTTATTTTTCATCCAATTAGCTGCCCATCTGACATCTTGTTGAACTTCTTCTCTGACAGTTTTTCTATTTTGACTCCATCGAGTCTCTTCCACCTCAATCCCTGAGCCCTACTGATGTAAAACCACTCAACTCACGATATGATGCTCAAATCTCAGTCCTTGGTGTCGACCTCCAAACGAAACTGCAAAATGCCAAAATCTTCATGGTTGGTTCAGGTGCCCTAGGTTGTGAGTTTTTAAAAAACTTAGCCCTGATGGGGGTCTCTTGTGGACCCACAGGAACCTTAACCGTAACTGATGATGACATTATTGAGAAGAGCAATCTCAGCCGCCAGTTCCTCTTTCGTGAGTCCCACATTGGCCAGTCAAAATCCACTGTCGCAGCTTCAGCAGCCAGGTTGATTAACCCTAGTCTCAACATAGCAGCATTGCAGAATCGGGTGGGCCCAGAAACAGAGAATGTTTTCAATGATGAGTTTTGGGAGAACTTGGATGCTGTTGTCAATGCACTTGATAATGTAAATGCTAGATTGTATGTAGACTCAAGGTGTGTGTACTTTCAGAAACCTCTCTTGGAGTCGGGAACTTTAGGTCCCAAATGCAATACACAGGTGGTCATACCACATTTGACTGAGAACTATGGGGCCTCAAGGGATCCACCTGAGAGGGAGGCACCCATGTGTACAGTACACTCTTTTCCTCATAACATTAACCATTGCCTGGCATGGGCCCGTTCAGAGTTCGAAGGGTTGTTTGAGAAGACTCCCACCGAGGTTAATGCGTTTTTGGAAGATCCAGAGGGGTACACATCAGGGATGCAAAGCGCAGGTGATGCTCAGGCGAGGGATAAGCTAGAGAGCATACTGGAATGTTTGGAAAGGGAGAGGTGTGAGACATTTAAGGATTGCATCACATGGGCCCGGCTCAAGTATGTTTTGGAACTCTCTTTTTCTCTCTCTCAATTGCATGGCTATTGTATTTGGTTTCTATTTTGTTAAATTTCGATCTTTTCAAATAAGCTGACAAACATGCAAATTTTAGTTGAGAGAAAATTGAACATCAGAAGTTTGTCAGTATTTCTCAAAAATGAAAATAAAGGGTGATATGGTGTTATTGGCATATATACTGTAATTTCTTGATATATAATTACAGAAAGACAACTTAATTGCTGCCTAACTCAAATTACATTGCATTGTACTCAGGTTTGAAGAATACTTCGCAAGCCGCATAAAACAACTTACATTCACTTTTCCTGAAGACTCCATGACCAGCTCAGGCACGCCTTTCTGGTCGCCACCAAAGCGATTCCCTCAGCCGCTGAAATTTGATCCTGCTGATCCTAGCCACTTAAACCTCCTCATGGCTGCCTCAATTTTGCGGGCGGAGTCGTTCAATGTGCCAGTGTCCGACTGGGCCAAAAACCCTAAAAAGTTGGCTGAGTCTGTTGGTAAGGTGTCAGTACCAGAGTTTGCGCCAAAAGAGGGAGTTAAGATTGTTACTGATGAGAAGGCAACCAGTGTAGCTAGTGCGTCTTTTGATGATGCTGAAGTCATTGATGCCCTCTCCTCTAGGTTGGGACAGTTGGCGAAGACGCTTCCTTCTGGGTTCCGCATGAAGCCTGTACACTTCGAAAAGGTTTGTGTTGATTTTTCTTTCTTTTTATTCATATTAGAGTGCCCTTAGAAAGCAAAAAAATAAAATAAAATAAATAATAGAAAAAAATCCCCTGTATAGGTCTCTGCATCCAAAGGCATACTATTTTAGTGTTGTTCATCAAGAATCCAGATAGATCCGAGTCTTCAAAGTAGCTTTGGACTATGTAATCTTATGCAGCATCAAAACTCTTTCTGCTTTTGTCATGAGAATGCAAGGTTTTAAAATGCGATTTATGCGGTTTAGCGGTCTAGTGTTGGATTATCGGTGCGGAGTTTTATCGGTGATAAAACGGTGATAATGCGGTGTGTACGCGAACGATGAAATTGCCACTATTTATTATCAGTGTTATGGTTTATGACTAATATAAGAGTATGATTATTTTAAACTTGACATTGTATGATAGCTTAGAAATAGATGCGAATTCATGCGTACCAGAATATTATACAAAATATAATATTTATGTACCACAGTCGTACCACAAACCACAAATACAAGAAACATAAGCTTTGTTGACCTTTCAGTATCCATATAAAAGAAAATAATTTCAATATTGCACACAATGACTACAAGCAAAATTAAGGCTCAATGCCTGCGTCAACTAATGAGAGGAGGTGGTACGTGCGCATTTGAACTTCAAATCGATGGTTCAACCTACAATCATGCACTCGACAAGATGAAATGCAGCCAAGCATAGTGGTACAGAAAAAATACAGCAAGTACATGATGCTTGTCTTTTATCAGCTGGTACGAAGAGGAAATAAATTGTTAATTCACTGATAGTAGGTTGGAATTGAACAATTGAACTCCAATAGTCAAATATAAGCTTTCTGTAGGGACTAAGAAATTGTATTTTATCCACTTTAACTCAAATATTAAGTTCCTTATAATTGAACAATTGAAGTGAAATACCATTAAAAAAAGCAACTGAGTGGGGCTTGGAAATTATATTTAGAATAAGGAGTGACAAGCCGGTGGAACGCCAGGCAATAGGCAGAGCAATTGACAGAAGAAAAGAGTGGGAGGAAACTAAAGAGGAATCGGCGGATCAAGTTGCGAGATCGACGGAAGTGGTGGTCAATGGTGGTTGGCGGGAGGAGATGAGCGGCGATGGGGCGGAGCCAGGGGAGGGGAAGAGTGGCGATGGGATGAGGAGAAGAGAGATAAATTAAATTAGGGGTTGGGTCTGGAAAATAATGAGTGGGGTTTGGGATAAGAGGTTGTCTTCTGTTTTTTTCTCCGATAAAACGAAATACTTTCACGAATAAACGCCGCTAAGCCCGTTTATTCGATAGGCCGCATTTTTCAAAATTAAGTCAATGTTATCGTGCGGTTCAACCCTCAAAACCGATGATTCCGATAAAACGGCGATAATACGGCGCATTTTAGAAGCTTGTGAGAATGTTACTCTCAATACTTTCTAGCATGTTTGGGAAACTTTGGTATAAATTTTCACTGCTTATTGTTAATTCTCCGATTACTAGGGATATCATTTTCTTGATTAGATAACTGAAAAAGCTAATGCTGGTAGAATATTTAAGTTCGTTTGGTACAGTACAGTACTCAACATCACTAGAGTGTATCAAAATTGGTTCATCTATTTATTAGAAGACAAAGAGAAATTGATACTTCTACCAAGTGTTGACTTTATGTGATAGATATGTGTTATATTACAAGTTTGCGCATCTTTTAGTTTTCTTCTTTATGTTTCTTTTTAGGATGATGATACCAATTACCATATGGATCTAATTTCTGGTCTGGCCAACATGCGCGCTCGCAACTATTTAATCCAAGAGGTTGACCGTTTCAAGGCCAAGCTCATTGCCGGCCGTATCATCCCGGCCATCGCCACTGCAACTGCTGCCGCCACTGGTCTCGTCTGTCTTGAGCTCTACAAAGCCCTAGCTGGGAACCGTAATTTGTCAGCCTACCGCAATACCTTTGCCAACCTGGCAGTCCCACTGTTCTCCATTGCCGAACCGGTTCCACCCAAGACAGTACAGCATGGAGGTAGCAGCTGGACAGTTTGGGACAGGTGGATCATAGAAGGAGATTTAACTCTGAGAGAGGTTTTGGATTGGTTGAGCACAAAGGGGCTGAGTGCATATAGCATTTCATGTGGAACAAGTCTGTTGTACAATAGCATGTTTCCAAGGCATGCAGAGAGGTTAGATAGGAAGGTGTCTGACCTGGCACGTGATGTGGCGAAGGTAGAGGTACCACCATATCGGCATCACCTGGATGTGGTGGCTGGGTGTGAGGATGAGGAGGGAAATGACGTGGATGTCCCATTGATTTCAATTCGTTTTAGGTGAAAGTAATGATGGGGGGCTACATCCCTTGGAACACAGATGCTGATTTTTAGGGATTTTTTTTTTGGTTGGCGTCTTTTTTTTTCTCTTTTTGCTTTTTGGGTATACCTTGTGTTTTATGTTGGTGCTCTTTTGTTTTCTTTGATTTTTTTTTAGGAAAAAAGGAGCACAGAAGTGCATTGTGTTTGTGAATATAGAGATGAAATAATTTGTGGCTCTCCTTTCTCCATAGGATTTAAGAGAGGGGGGAAGCATAAGAATGTGTGTAATCTTTAAAAAGTTATAGTATTGCAAATAACTTTGTCTTTTTAAAAACACGCATAATTTCTTTTAAAAAAGAGGTTCCTGCATAAAGATGTCAACCATGGGTAAAGGTTAATTTGCTAATGGATAAAATTGTTAATGTTGGTAATTGTTATTATTAAACCCTTAAATATAATAATTTTTTATGCAATCTAATATTATAGTATTAACTTCGTTTATACAAATAAAAATAGGTAAGAATTTATTGTATTTCATTACAAAAATTCGGCGTTTAAAAAATTGGTACTAAGATTTATAATTAATTTTAATTGAATATCAAAGGGTACTCAAAAGCATAGTTTTAGTTGTAGAAAAAAGTTTACTTGAGGCATGCCATGAGTAACTTCACAAAAAAGAAAAAAAGGGTTAGCAGCATCCTTGAAATGCAATATCATATATATTATACAGTAAACAAACAGGAAGTTGGTAATATTATGTTATCTTAGGGGCCATTTGGATCGCTTAGGAATTTTTTGGGGAATTTCTAATTCCGAGGCATAAATTTATGAGAGTGGCTAGTGTCAAACATATATGACACATACACTTGTCCAACACGATAAAATTTAAATTTTTATAATAATGGCCGATCCAAACCGCTCAAATTGTTGTGCGTTATAATATTTCCATAGAAACCAAATTTTCTATTTTTTTCAAATTTTTTTACTATTTTTTTGGAATTTTTGAATATGCTCAATCTAAAAAGTTATGAACCCTCCAATTTTTAAAATTTGAAAAAAATAGTTAGAAAATTTGAAAAAATATAAAATTTGATATTCAAGGATATTTTAATATAGAGATCATATCGAACGGTTTGGATCGCCCGTTTAAAATTTGAATAGTCCACATTTGGATAGTGTTTGACGTCCTATATGTTTGATTCTAGCATTACTCTAAATTTATTGGGAAGTGTATAACTTTGTAAAGAGTTTGAATTGTTTATAATAAATTTATGCTTATGAATAAAAAATTCCCACTTCAATCCAAACGGTCATAAGATTTTTAAATGTACGAGGTATCCTCGTCATCCGTAAATAAACTAAATAAAATAATCTTGAATAAAAAATAGTGATAATACAGTTAATTTATTTCCTTTTGATATGAGAACATTTCGTTTGGTATTTAGCTGAAGGGAAATATGGGGTCTGTCCAAGCAAATAAAGTCACTGTCCGTAGTGGCCTTCCTATTCCACTCCCAAAACTCAAAAAAAGCTGAAAGGAAACCCTACCGACTCGTGCCCGTGCCCGCGGCGACCCAAATCCCAAATCAAAACCCTAAACCCACCCAACCCCAGCTCCTCCTCCTCACTAGTAGGAAAGAAAGGAAGAAAAGCAAAAGAGAGAGAGCAGCAAAGATGACGAGCTCGAAGGGGTCGAAGATGCTGCAATACATAAACTACAGGATGCGAGTGACGATCCAGGACGGGCGACAACTGGTGGGCAAGTTCATGGCCTTCGACCGCCACATGAACCTCGTCCTCGGCGACTGCGAGGAGTTCCGCCGCCTCCCTCCTTCCAAGTCCAAGCCTTCCTCCGACCGCGAGGACCGCCGCACTCTCGGCCTCGTTCTCCTCCGCGGCGAGGAGGTCGTCTCTATGACCGTCGAGGGCCCTCCTCCTCCCGACGACTCCCGCGCCAAGGCTGCTGGCGCCGCCGCCGCTGCTGCTGGGCCTGGGATTGGCCGGGCTGCGGGCCGTGGCGTCCCTGCTGCCCCCATGGTCCAGGCCCAGCCTGGTCTCGCTGGGCCTGTTAGAGGAGTCGGAGGCCCTGCTCCCGGCATGATGCAGCCCCAGCTTTCCCGGCCTCCTCTGCCTCAGATGTCTGCGCCTCCTGTTGCTTATCCTCAGGTATATACCAACTATGCCTCAATTAAAGCAATCTGTTTCACTCAATTTTAGTGATTTGTGCACCTGTGCCTCAATTAAAATTTTATTCAGCCTCAATTTCTCTTCATTTTATCCTTATTTCTCTTCAGTGAAGTGATGCATTCAAGATGGAAAATAAGCTAGTAAAATATAAAATTGTGATGAAAACAAGCTAGTACAGTGCAAAATTGCCATGAAAATTTGACACCTTAAAACTTCTTTCTTTTTAGGTGGCACGTCCACCGCCTCCTGCTGGTGTCCCTGGATACCGGGGTCCACCACCTCCAGTTCCAATGCAGTACCCTCCAAGGTCTGGGGCCCCACCTGCACCCTACTCTGTGCCACCACCGCCATTTGGTCAGAGGCCGATGGTTCCTCCTCCACAATTTGCACCTCCTAGGCCCGGCATGCCAGCCCCGCCTAGACCGGGCATGCCTCCTCCTGGTGGTGCTGTGCCAGTCTATGCACCTCCACGCCCTGGTATGCCACCGCCACCTCAGCAGCCTGGACAGAATCAACAGCAGTAATTCTCAGGTTTGTTTATTTCGTTCTTATTGCTTTTGGATCCAAGCATCTACCATCCTACAAATGGTATCAGACATTTTAATTCAGCAACAGTGGATCATTAGATTGAGTTTTTGAGTTCAATTAAAAGACCGCCAGGTGCAATGAGCAATGTTCCTTGATTTTGGGTCTGTTTAAAGTGTACCCAAAAAAAGTTTCTCGAAATGGGTTGAAAGAGATGTTTGTATTAAGAAAGGGTACTTATTTCTTTATAATTCTGAACTGTTAAGAAAATTGATAAAAAAAAAATTCTATTATATTAGATGGAAAATGTGCATTACAATATTTGAGGGAAAAAAATGATATATTGTGTGTACTATTGATTCTTCATGTTGTACTTTTTTGGGGATAATTACAGATCCACTATAAATTTTCTTACAGAAGTTTTGAATATTCTGATCATTGCAATGCCTGTCCCATTACAATAGTTGACTGGTTCTGAACTAAGTGCATTATCCTCTTTTGTAAGTTTTATATTGGGGTTGCCTTGATCCCTCTGTTCAATTCTGTATAAATAAATCTGATTGAACTCTTGGGTAATATTATCCTCTATGTTCTTTTCACTGCATAAATGTAAGGGAGGAACTGAGAAAATTAATTAGTCCCTTCAACACACTCAAGTTCAAGTTTCCAGATCGTATTATTTATTAGATACTTTTGTATTTTGATCATAGTTTGTGTGGTTGCCCTTTCAAAATTGTGCTCAAGAATTTGCACAATTTTCCAGCACGCAACCAAAATAAATTAATAATTTATCTTTGCTGGATCTTGTTTGTTTAAGCTCAAGCTTGCTTGAGACAAAAATATTCTAGCAGACATTACTCAAGTTTGTTGTGCGTCAACATGTTGTCAATCATTCATTTTTTTTTCTGCCTATTAAAGTCCTTTGGTCAACAAGAAGTTTTCATTTTTCACTGTAGGTAAATTAACTTAATGTGTCTGGTGTTCTTTTCCTCTCTAGTTATTTGTTAAAGGGGGGCCATATTCTATTATAAAATATGACCTGACTACATTCCTTTATATCAGCTATCCATTTCTTACAAGAATTTTTTTACTTTGTAGGTGTTAATGAAGCTCCAACCTGCTATCTGAATTCCGAAAAGAGAAGCAGTTTCTCGTCTCTAAAATATTTAACTAGAAATCTTATTGGAGGAAATGTAGCTATGAGAAGTTAATGTTGAATCATAATTAGTTTTTGTCTCTGTGGCACTTGTTAGTCTATTCTAGTTCGGTTTTGTAGGTTCCAGAGGGAGGAAAATCATTGCTATCTGTTGTTTCTAGACATTTAAGGTTTTACTGTTCATTTTTATCGGCCAGTGAGTTTACACTAGATGATTGTAGTGCTATCCTCTTTTCCTAATCAGTTTTTGTGAATTTTCTAGATTTCTGTGCCTGGCACCTGGACCATCTCTGTTTTTCTTTATAAATTGTGTTAGCATGGATTGTTCACTTCAATTTTTAGTGTTGTGTTATTCACATCTTGAAGAATTTATTGGTGATGACCGAAAGAGGAAAAGAAAAACAATTTGTTACAGAAAGAAATCACAAGAGACATAGGCCCTGATCAAAATTCCATTTTTTTTAAACATGGAATTTCATTTCATTTCATTGGAAAATTTTTTATCAAAATGAATGGATTTTGTGTCATTTGGATGAAATTTTCATGTAATTAGATCTAACGAAATCTTTTGAAATGAAATGAAATTCTGTACAAAAAATATTTTGATCAGGGCCATAGTTTTGTTGAGTCAACAAAGATGTACGAAGGCAATTGCTAAAGTCATTTTCCTTGGACTGTTGCCTGTCTGATATTGTTTTTCAGAGTTGGCTTAATTATGCCCGATATAATGAACTAGTTTGTACATTAGATATGACGTCACATTTTTTTTTATCAAAGATATGACCTCAAAATATGTTCATATATACATATTGTATAGTCACTTTATTAAAATCCAAAACTTTTGCGACCGTTTTGAGTAGTACAAGGATTTTGGGCGCCACGTTCTGACTGGGAAGCATAATGAAGCTACAAGTTGGCTTGGTCTGATTTAAAATGAAGAGTTTGATTACATCAAAATAGCCCTCAAATAATACTGGTAGATCTGATTTTACTCGTTCATTTTAGATCAAATGTACCCAAAGAAAACTGCTTTTCGATGTAGAGAACAAAAACATTAGGTACAGACTCGCTAATGGTAAAAAAAAAGAAAAAAAAATCAACTCTAATTTCAGAAAACGAGAGCACGAAATTGACATTAAGTTTTGTTTATGAAATTAAGGACAGAAATGATAGCTATCATCTGAAGTTTTTATATCGGTTGTTATCGTTTGAACAAAATGAAAATATAAAACAGACAAGATGAACATATAGAAGATCAAAGTGAACACATATAAAAAAATAAATTTTGTTATCTCTTGTTCAAAATTTATATGCATATTCAACTTATTTTTATTGAATTTATTTATTCGTATGTATTTACTTTGATCAATTATATATTTAACTTGTCTATTTTATATGTTCATTTTGTTCAAGCGACTCCAAAAACTGCATATTTCAAAAAGCTCCTAGTGCACACAATTTTGCATTCAACAGATCTGCAGCATGTCGCGTAGAAAATCATAATCAAGGATCAAGAAGATCTGAAAATGAAATGAAAGCGATGTCGGAGATTATATATCATAGTACAATGGGATAATTTCGGATAATTTCGTTGTTCAAGAACAGTCGGAAAAAAAAATCATTTATGGAAATTTATCATTATCATCGTGTGATGTGCCATCGCATGCCATAGCGCTTGGTCGTCACGCTTGCGTGGGCCGACCCAATTTCCGCACACTATTTTTTTTTCTCTTCCGTATTTTGCTATTTCCTTCCTATCTATCTTCTTCCTTTCTTTATATTTTATATCTGTTCATTTCGTTATTATTTGTGTTCATTTTAGTTATTGTATCAGTTTATTTTATTTGTTATATTAATTTATGGCCAAACTTATCAGCCGTAAGACGGTAGACAGTAAACATAATCGGATTCAAGACTTTTGTGCAGGTAATTGAGAATGCATGTAAATTTTATGTTTTTGATATAGGAGAGATATATATAAGTGTGAGTTCTTAAAGGATTTCTAACTTTAAACCTTTGCGTTATTAGTACATATGACGAATCGTTTTTGGGGCGATATGTCGAAATGTGAAGTTTAAGTGAAATGAAAACATATGGTACCATTTATATATGTTGGGGATTTTGCTTCCGACCTTTATGGATATATTCATATATACAATAATAATATGGACAAATTGATGTCGTTCCAACTTATTTATTTATGTCTTTTCTGAAGTAATAGGCCATTATATACTAAGATTTCATTTCACTAAATTGATTAAAAGGTTGCTGTTTGCAATTTTTGTTTTATTAATAGACACTAAACATATATATGAGGCGATTCGTCCTCTGAAGATGTTGCAATTTCTTTTCTTTTTAATAGTTCCATATATAGCTGAGTCAAAGAGTGCGTTCCATGCAAGCATCCTGTTATTGCCAAAGCCGGTAAACTCAAGGCAGTAAAACCGACCAGCGGGCCTAAAGTTCCTGTCAGTGCAATTTTTTAAGTGTGCACGAAATTTCCTTTCGTTTAATTTGATTTTGAATTGATATTGTTGGACAGTTTTTCTCAAAAAACGGTCTAATTTGGCTTCATCTTGAATTTCAAACCCATTTTGTCAACAATCGTAGTAAGGACTTTTGATTTAAAAGACTCTTGTGTGTACATAGAAAATAATGAGCAGCCACATGAATCCAAATCAGTCAAGAACTTTATTTCTCTAGCAATTGACTTTTGCAGTTTTACATCAGAATTCTACCTCCAAGTTCATGTCAGTCCTTGTCAAAATTCTTCAAGCTAGATACTGGAGTAGATAACCCCCTTTCTAACCATAAAAGGAGCACCGCACCAAAAAAACAGAGATAGTCATCTGAAAGTAGACATGGCACAGAAAATGGTATATTGTCATCTCTTGCTCGTTATTTTTATCCTCCTAAATCTTTCCTCATTTTTTGCAGTCACCAGTAAAACCGACCAAACAGCGCTTCTATCATTCAAGTCTCAAATATCCAGTGACCCATTCGGAGTTTTGTCCTCGTGGAATGAGTCACGTCACCACTGTCAATGGCAAGGGGTTCAGTGTGGCCGGCGCCATCCAGACAGAGTCGCCACTCTTATTTTAGACTCCAAACAATTGTCAGGTTACATATCTCCCTCCTTAGCCTTACGTTTCTGAAATGGTTGAGTCTCTCTGATAACCAGCTACAAGGAAGCATTCCTTTAGAGCTTGGATACTTGGGTAGGCTACGTTTTGTCAACTTGACTATGAATTCTCTTGATGGTAGCATTCCATCTACTCTTGGTAATTGTTCAAATCTGCAAATTATTTCTCTAAGTTTCAATAATCTCCATGGAACCATTCCACCATCTTCTCTTGGTAATTGTTCCAATCTAGAATTACCTGGCATGGACAGCTGTCAAAAACGAAAAAGGCAAAAGGCAGAAAGTATAGGAGAACAAGAATCGAGATCATATGACTCATTCATAGCTTCAAAACTAAGGATATAGAAATACTAAAATTGGCCTTCATTGTAGATAACATAGTAGTTGGCTTTTTTTTTATTACAATAACTTCAATACTTGATTGGACTTTCATTAGATTTACAATTTTAAATTATGACTAATGACTCAGTGCCCGATCCACTAACAGTGGAAGATCCGTATTACAGGAAGGACAAAGTAACGTCAAATAATTGCTGCACAAACAAATTCCGTAAATAATCTAGAATCGACTGATACTTCTGAAATACATTCATTACTGACGTGGTGTAGCCACGTCCATGAAAGTAAAGTATATTCAATAAAGAAGGCAAAGAAAGAAAGGGGAGTCGACTTATAGGTTGCATAAATAAATTGTTTAATGTGTCTATCTTTTTTTACGAGGGACTTCAATTTTTTGTAACACAATTATTGCATATTTCTGTACATTTCCTGGTATGACACTTTACGAATTGACCTATTCTGATTGCAATAGATGGTGATCTAATAGTAACCTTATTATTTAATTTATTTTCTCCTATTTGTTTTTATTGCAACGGTTGATCTGACTTTGATTTCTTTATCTAACATAAATTAGGCCATCTGGAAGAGTGTCCCTTAGATTGTTCAAAAAGGAGAAGACTAACGATGAACTGTTTTTGGCAATTGAAGGACTGAGAATAAATTGAAGAAAATGTACACTCCCAAAAGCAATCACTAAACCTTTTATAGAAATATTGTACAATTTAGTAGTTTCATTCATTTCAGGAGAAGACGAGGTTCTATACTGGTACTTTCTATGTCCATTGTTTTATATTTGTATACTAGTATACTACATCTATGCATGAATTTTCTGTTGGTGTTTCTTTCAGCATTTTTTGTTCTTTAACTAATTAAATCTCACACATCTTTGTTTATAGTAGAACCCACAACATTGAACATCTCTGCTTGAGATTCATTAAATAAAGCTTTATTGTGATTTTACCTATCTATGATATAATAATTTCTATTTTAAAATGAATGCCATAGCAAACTATTTTCATTTTATTTTTTATTTCCTCAACTCCCCACATTAGACATAATAAGAAAATAGAGCATATATAGTTCAAATTGCAAGGGTATAATTGAAACTTTATTAGAAGATTTGCATTGCCATTTGTTGTAGCCCTTCCTGTATAATTAATATTGCTTTGATACAAGCATCAGTCAAAGGTATTGTGCTCTCTATTGTCCATATATTTTCCTTCTATTTGGCATCTTACAATGAGTTGTTGCTCTCTCAGGCTCGAGATTGTCACGCACAGATAAAATGACGGTTACTTTTAGCTTCAGTACCTGTATGAAACAGTTAGTGCCTGATGCCAGAATTGACACTTTTGAATTGTGTTTTTGCTCATGTAGTTTGTTTAGTTAAGGTAGAATAACCACATGTCGAGTTACATACAGGACAACTGTGCAATGAATGCACAAGTAATTGTGCTCTACACTATATTACAATCTCCAACATGTCTTCTAATATTTGCAGTTAATGCTCCTCTTACATTGCAATATCATTTGTTGTTTAACTACAATAGGACCAAAAAAAGTGATAAGTACATACCATAGTCCAGTTCAAATTAGAGACCTTTTGATTGCTTATGAACAAGCAATTAGTATATATAGTTTCACACATAGTATGTATTCATTATAGTAGACTAATTTAGTGCAAAATTGCAAATAATTTTGCCTTTCCAATATTATTAGATGCAAAATATTAGGTTTTTGCAATTGACAATTTATATCATGGTTCTGCTTATGGATCAGGGGTTCGATTACAGGTGATTCATTGTCATATAAGGCTTTTGTATGTGATTCATGAGGCGTTGAGAGATGATATCAATTGGAATCCACATGAGTTGTGCAGCTATGAAACAGAGAAACACCAGCTTTGGTGGATGTGGCTGCTCAACAAGAGCTAAATAGAGGATAGTGGCTCCCATATCAGATTTGGTATATTCATTTTTTAAGTAGAGAGCATAAGCAAGGGCTGTATTGGCTAGAAGAGGATGCAAAGGCACGGTAAATGTGATGCATGCCATCTTTATGGAGGATCTGTACTGCTAGGATGAGTTATTGCTGTTGCTAGAATTGTTGATGTACCTATAGGATTAAAAGAAAATTTATATTACACTTACATTCTTTTAGGCTGATCAATTAGAATATTCAAATTTTTCTTAGCAACATATGCGCAAATTGAAAATCTTGATTTTGCGAAATCCGGCTGGAGGATATTTCATAAACATTTAATTTAAAAATAAGTTGGGTGGCTTAGAACTCCAATTTATCTTCAAAAAAAAATCTTGATTTTGTAATTCTAATCTTCAGTCTAGAGTTCACACCAAGTCGATTTCTATGGCTGAATTTACCAAACAAGAATTCGTGGTTCACCAGCTAGACGTCAATCATGTTAAAACTTGACTGTTACTAACGATTATGGCAAAATATTATCTTCTACGTGTGATATGTTTGAAGCATGAAAAAAATGAGAAAAACAATACAATCTCGACCATGATAAATTAATGTCAAATTTGACGAGTGTCTCAACCGCTTCATATGACCTCTGGCAACTTTTTCCTCCCTTTTTTTTGGGTGACAAAATATGCAATATATATTATTTTATAATGAAGAAACAAACAATATGGCAGAACAAAATATTCGCAACTTAGCATTGACTAAATGGGTCGGGCCTTATTCCTACATTTATTATTTGTGCTATAAAGTCCTAAATACTCAATGTTCAAGATTATCTAGACTCTGAACAGATTGTTTACCCGCTTCTTAGGCTTACTAACAAATAACAAACAGACGACCAACTGAATCCAATAAAAGATAGTAAATTATATAATTGCATCTCTATTAATGAACTAAAAAAATGTATCTGAAAATCCCCCGTAAAAATCTAGGGAACACATCGATTATTGACGTGGCGGAGCCACGTTTATGAAATCTAGTTTTTGGATGATAACATGACTGCGCATGTGGGTGACTTTGGATTAGCACGGTTTTTGGTCCGGCCTGATAGCATGCTTTCTCAATCAATGACGAGCACAGGCCCAATCAAAGGTTCTATTGGATATATTCCTCCAGGTACAATTGAATTTATTGTCACAGAAATATTCATTTAGGCTCCGTTTGGATTCTATTTGGGAAGAAAAGAAGAAGTAAATAAGTAAATAAATTTATTATAAACAAACCAAACTCTTCACAAAGTTACACACTTCCTAATACTTCTTCCCACTTCTTCCCTTCTTCCCACACTTTATCCAAACGGAGCCTTAGTGCGTGACTTCAAAAAGAATGTGCTGTTTAATTTTGTTAAGGTTCCAACAAACAGGCACCTTTGTTCTACAAGAAGAGATAGGAAAAAAAAACAAAACAAAAGATCTTTTGCCTCGATTATACTGGAATGATTGTGATTTTTACAAAAAAAAAAAAAAAGTGTACTAATTTAATTTGCGACCTTAGGATTATGCAATTGCAACAGTTACACTCAAACTCAATTATTTGCAATACCAGGTAGTTTGAAATTAGATGATTTAACGAGGCGTGTTATAAAAAAAATTTTTGGGCATTTCTTCTTATTGTCTAGAATATGGCATGGGTGGTCGGCCGTCGGTGGAAGGAGATGTGTACAGCTATGGCATTCTTCTGCTTGAGATGTTCACTGGGGTGCACCCCACTGATGAACGATTAAGAGATGGTGTGAGCCTTCGCAAGCATGTTGAGATTGATTTCCCTGGAGATGTCAAGGACACAGTTGATCCCAAACTATTCTCTAAATCTGGCAGGGAAGCAAAGACATACACTTCAGAGAATTTTTCTGGTTGCTTGCTTTCAGTGGTACAATGTGCACTTATGTGTTCCAAAGAGTTGCCAAAAGAACGTATTGCTATCAAAGATGTTGTCAAGCAGTTGAACTCAGCACGACAGAAGCTGCTCGGCTTATAAAAACAAAGAAAGGTAAAAATGAATTAGAAACAAAGGATCACATAAGAGCAAGGGTTGCAATATTGTATTAGTAGGTAATTTATTGTATTGTAATATCAAGAAGAGTAATCCTTAATGAAATATAGGGACTTTACCCTCATTTTTGTTCTCCAAAAAAATTAAATAAATATATAAGAAGATTAATCTTGTCGATTTTCCCTAAAATCGACAACATGCAAAAATCTTATGATGCATCGATTTGGGAGTTATGGACTTGAGGATATCTGAAGTCCAAGTGAAAAATATGGCACCTTATGTTATTTTCCTAGATTGTTATCGCTCTTGCTTCGGAATAATCCTGTCGATTTTGTGGAACTTCGTATTTTCAGCACCTTACATTCAGAAATGAAACGGGCCTCAAACGGCCTTTTTTTTTTCAAGAAAAGATTGTGGAACATGAGAGATATTACTTGTATTTCTAGAAGAAGTTGCAGAATAAACAAGGAGGTAGACTAAAATCAGTCGTGATTAACGGATAGCTATGATAAAATCTCAATTTTTGAGATTCTAACAGTTCTAAATCCTTCAATTTGTTCTCCATATTGAAATCTCGTTGGAGACCAAATTTGACGTTATTCTGAAATTTTTTTTGTATTTTTTTGGTAGTTTACAAAATTCTTAATCTAAAAAATTATGACCCTTCAATAACAATGATTTTTCAAAATTTCAAAAAAATACTAAAAAATTTAGAAAAATGTAAAATTTGGTCTCTAATGAGATTTCAATATGAAGAAGACATTGAACGGTTCGGATTAGCCATGAAAACCTCAAAAGTTGAGGTATAATCGTGACTGACGGATTCATCCGTAAGTCGCGACTGATTTTAGTCTATCTCATAAAAAAAAAATAGAATTCATTGTTCCTCGCAATTTTCCTTTAGATCATAGTCAAAACAATTGTTGTCAGTTCAAATCAACGGTTTCTTCACCAATTTAATCAGTTTCATTCTGTATGAGTTTTGCTTTTCTTGTTGGGTGCTCTGTTATTCTAAGTGCTTTGCGTTAAAGTCCAATTGATGCTATATTTGAAAAGCAGAAAGGTACTGCCGTCTCAAGTAAATGACAGCTATCTGCTGCTGTGTTAGTTAATAGTTTGGTATTGTGATTGTTTTGACTTGTTGAAGGAAGACCATATTTTGTAATTACATTAGCATGTTTTATTTAACCCGGTTCATGGCTCCGTAGGTCGATCTTTTCATCTTCAAGATGCACATTTAGGTAAAAATCTTGAAAGTAAAATTGGTTTCCTGAGTTAAAATGGTATCAACCCAAATTAAAAAAAAAAAAAGTCCCTTCGTAACTCTAGTGAAAAGAATTTTAAGTTTATCCTCCAAACTTGATTGTGTAATTGAAGAAAATAATATTCTTATAAACAGCTAGGCGTAACTAATAACTTCAATTATGGCGTCTGACAAAAGATTCAACTATGGGATTCACAAGATCTGGTGCCTCATCCTGCACAAGGTTAAAAAAAGGATAACATGTTACAATAGGAGGTACAATGTCTCTTTGCCAAACCTGGTGTCCAAATTGAGAAATAAAAATTATCCAACACCCCTTGAAATGCATGGACAACCATTTCTTATCTCTTACTCTGATCCTTAGTTTGTGCCACAAAGTACCGAAACTACAATCTTTCTTCACATTTTTTTAGAGAACACAGAAAAGGAAAGACATTCAGGCATTTTCAAAGGCAAATTGAAAATGGACGGGATTACTTTCCAGGTTTGTGCCACAGAGTACCTACTACTTACGGTCTTGCAGAAATGACACTAGAACAAGTAAAAACTGTTTTTTGAAGATAAATTGGGAGTCTAAGCCACCCAATTTTATTTTAAATTTAATGTCTATGAAAGACCCCCCCCCCCCAGTCGGATTTCGAACCTGCGACCTTACTTGAACAAAACAAGTAAAAACTGTTCACACAAAAGAAAAGTTTAGGGAAAATAGAAAAAGAACCTGAGGACAATGGCCCACATTTGGAAGCACTATAAAATCTTCAACTGCTTTAAAATCTGCATAAGCTCTTCCTAGCTCCACTGGCTCCCAAGGATCCTTCTCTCCCCATGCCACCAGAACAGGACACTGTTAATACCAACCAAATTATTACACAAGTTAATTATTATTTTTTTTTGAAGAATACACAAGTTAATTATTATCTTTATTAATACCTGTAATATTTATTATTAGTTTTTGGAAAATTACCTCAACTTTTGGAAGAAGCTCCTCAGGAAGAGGTCCATCAGAATAGCAAATGAACTCAAGAAACACATCAGCCGCACCTGGATCCAAACCTGGTTGTAGGATTATCTGAACCAGCTCATCTGTTACTGCTGATGTGTCATGGTAGCACTGGAACAACCAACCAAGAGCAAACTGATTAGGTACACTTGCAAGAAAACAAAAAACATAAAAACCAAAACAATGACTTCATGGGTCTATCAATGTACCTGACAAAGAATGCTCTTAACAGAATCAGATGTAGCAACGGCATTGAAAAACAACTTCCCTACAGGTGTATTTCTGAATTGAATTTTAAAATATATTTATGAAATATTCATTACAAGCTACAATGTATTGAGTAAAAAATAGAGAGAGGAACTCATATTATTGCTGTTTAATTACCTGAGAAGGCTCTGAAAGGACTTTATAAAGGGCCTACCATACCATGGCTGCTTCTTGATATGGAGCATTCTCAAGGAAATGTCTAACAACACTATTCCCTTGCAAATTGATGGATCTGTAACAGCTGCCTGAAGGCCAACAAGCCCTGTATGAAATCCCAATCATATGTCAGTACTTACAATAATATACTCACAACTCTGGTACCAAGTTTATAACAATACTGATGCGAGTTTTTGTGTGAGCCTCACCTCCAATGGAGTTGCAAATGAAGAAGGCAAGGTCCCTTACCACCTCAGAACAGAAGCTGTTGAGTTGATCAGCCCATGTGTCAAATGTATAGAAGCTACCGCCAAGCTCTCGTGGGTTGGGTTTGTCTGAATACCCATATCCAATAAGGTCGATAGCATAAACTCTGTTTGAGGTAGCAAGAAAAGGGATGTTCTTTCTCCAGTGGTCACTGATGCACAAGTAGCTCAAAAGATTAAATGGTAACACACTGTTTGGTCATGTTCAATTTGGGAAATTGAACCCCAAACCATAATTGATTGATTGAATTTCATTTTTTTTTTTTTGAAGAAAAAATGGACTTACACCTGTTAGCACCAAATCCATGAATCAAAACCAAGGCAGGGCCAGCTGTACCAGAATACTGGTAACGGATCTTATAGCCGCGCCATATCCAGGTGCTGTTACAGAAAAACAGAATTGAGAAATTACAAAGAGCAATTGAGAGTGGCACAGGCACATTGATAAATGATAGTTGCTAAATCATATACAAACCCAGTTTGAACTTGGGAGGAGGAAGCGGATGCGGGTGTAGAGGAAGGATCCGACCCGAATGCCTCCTGAATCCGCTCCGTATTAGAAGCCTTGATGGAGACGAAGGGAAAATTGCGAGTGGCGAAAGAAGAGGGATGCGATTGCGATTGCGAGAAGAGAAATTGGTTGGGGTTGGGGAGAGAAGAAGAGATTCTCCTTCTTGCAACGGTGGAGAAGCAAGGAGAAATCACTGAGCTCGCCATGAATGAGAATGAAGTGAAATTGAAAGGAAACTATAACTATTTACATGGGAAATTATAATTATATATAATTAATAAAATAGAGGGAAATTTGCAGGATTTGGAAAAGGACACGTGGAGCCTCCACAGTCCCTGGATTTTCGGAGGCGCATATTTCATATTTGTATGCGCGTTTTACAAACTTGAATTATGTCATCACTCATCACCAAGGAAAAAAAAAAAATTGAGTTGGATAGTATTTGTTCGGTTCATCATCATCAGAAATATAAAGCACTGTGTTCTAAAGATCAATCATAAAGATCTATTTCTTTGGATGATTCTGACTCATGCATTTTTTTTTTTTTTAGTAAGGACCTAAGTAAGCAGAAAATTTCTTTATATTATGGGAAATAGGTGTTTAATTTTTATTTTCAGTTTTCAGTATATAGTATAGGCTGCTTTAATCTTTTTACATCTCTCTGAAATTTCAGTGTAGAGTTCAAGTTTGATAGAAAAAAAATGTTAACCTTATTCCACATTTTGCATGAATAAAAAATATTAACTCTGCACAAATCAAATGTGAACGGTTTGCACATGTATTTTCATTATTTAATTTAAATCAGAACTTGAATAATTTTATGTTAACTCTTCATTTAAATTTATTTACAATTACAATTGTTATTGCAACTCATTAAGCATTGTCCTTTTTTTTAAAAAAAAATCATTGTTGATTAATTCTAAAGGTTAATTGACGTGCCCAATAAGAATGATACTAGTGGGGGTTCGCGCGTTGCGCAATGTAATTTCAGTTATAGTGTTCAAATCCTCAATTTTGTTGAAGTGAACTTGAAAGTTGACAAAATATTTGAAATGTTATAATTATATTAACTAATAATAATAGAACTATAAAAATATGAAAAGAAAAAAAAAGCTATGGAAGAAATTATGAGCAGCAATGAATAAATAAACAATAACTAATAATTAATGAGAAGCTACTTAGACAAAAAAAAAATAATGCACCTATTTCGATCAACTAATCTATGTAGAAATGGTACTGAGAAACAATAAATAAAAATACACTAAATGAAATGGCAACCAAAACAATCTGCCATTTTAATTGAAATTACATGTTAATAATCTAAATTCTTTGTGAGCAAATGGATTTGTGTACTTCTTGGAAGTCACACTTGAGGCTACTTTTTGAGTTTCACCGGGAACTGATACCACCAATAGGTATGATCATTACTAATCCTAACCACCGGTACCACTGTACCATTAACCACTATGTCCTCCAAATGTGTATAATCTGTAAAAATCTTGAACAATGCATAGCAGAAAATAAACAACCATAATAACATACTGGTGAAATATTGTTCTGAAGATGATACACTGCAGAGAGAACAAATTCAATCAACCTAAACAATTCTACATGATGAACAACACCAAATGGAAGTGGAAAAATACTATGTAAAAGAACTACATGATATCGTGAAATATTTTATTTTTGCAGTTTTATCTTGATCACACCCGACAATAATAGCATAATTAATTGCATCAATATCCAAAAGAAAAGCTCAAACTAAATCTCTAAATATTTCATAAAATATGCAAAACTTTTTGTTGTAAGGCTTTCTTTGACTTAACTGACAATTGATCTGTTATCTAAAATTTGTGGCATAAAGAACCAAATGAAATGAGAGAAATAAAAATACACTAAACTGAACTCATACCTTGCCATTAAGATGCTCATATTTGATCTTATTAGTAGTATTGGTGTTCCTATATATTTCAAGATGAGTACATCAATCCAAACCAGTAAAACCTGACACTATCATTTCATGCACATGACAAAACAGTCAGAATATACCTAAAGCAAAGTTTGTATACTGTAAGCTAATCTTACCTTCAGGTATGAATATAATAAATAGAAATCATCAAAGACTTAATGCAATTGTGAAATTATTCATATCGATCTTATAATTCTTTTAGCTATACACTTTAGTCCTAGAAATGCCCTTGTAGAATGTGAGGAAAAACTTGAAAGCTGCATAGTGTCAACTTGGCAAAAAAAATAATAATAAGTTGACAACAATAAAAAAAAGGGAAAAGGTATTGTTTTGATAAAATATTAGTCAACATTTATTGAATGAGCCATGAGTTGAAAAGCTAGAAGACAGTTTTAAAAATGACAGCAATTTCTTTTTTGGAATCACATGAACGATCAATTGAAGCATATCTTTGGACTTTGGACTTTGGACTTATGAGAGAGGGATTGAGGATAAACTGATGCATAGAAACCAACTGTTTTGACATGTGATAATTTTGTAAGAACCCAGCAGGAACATTACATAACACAACCAAAAATCTCTTACTCGGACTTAAAATTTAGAAAAACAGCAAGTCATGAGATGCATCATCAAAAGGACCTTACTCATTGAACCACCATATTTTTCAAATTATAAATATATATATAGTGTGAAAAAAGCCATATATACCAGTATCACATGAGGTTGCTTCCTCTCTTGCTAAAGAGGTCTGAAACAACCCTAGTACACATGAAACACGCTCTCACTGCCATGGTTTTCACTTTATCTGCATTGTAAAGGTCAAGCCCACCATTAAATTCCTTCAGCTACACTATAAGAAAAAGGAATGAACTTGCCTACTGAAGACATGAGTATTGTGGTCTATTAATGTAGAAACTCTATTTAGAATTGGAGTTCCAAGTGCTGCATGAAAGTACCATTAATATTCTGTATAAGAATCTCTTCTTGTTCTTACTGTCTACATTTTTCTAATAACATTTTTTGCTTAAATATACCATATATTGATGTTAACCAAGCATAAGACCTTTGAAACAGTAATCAACCATAAGACGTTTGAAAGAATAGGCAAAAGAAAATTCAGTCATACCATCAATACTGTCAAATGATTTGGGCAGTCAAAGATGATGCATCAAACCTCGAAATATAATGTTGTCCGCCGAATGATTTTCCATGACCTTCATAATCTACTCCATAAACTGCATAGCCGCTTTGCACCTGTCAAATAGGTATAATGTTGTTTGAAGAACCATACATTGCACACAAAAAAAAAGAGAAATACCAGAAAAAATCATAATCTTTAAACTGAAATTCCTCAGCTAGAACCCCTCATGTTTGAACAGCAATAAACTGAAGGCAATCCTATGGAACTATGAGAAACCTTCCTTGACATAAACATGTGCAACAAAGCAGTTGAAAAAGGTTAAAGAAAATAGGGCTTAAACTTCAGCTATATTTAGCCCTGATGATTCCCTCATGCAAATGGAGAGAATTAAAATACACATTAAGATATTATATAGAAGATTTAACTTGTCTTGCATTCTACACCTTTATAACAACCTTTCCTGATTGGAACTGCTGTATATGGCAGAATATGCCTTGTCTACAGTTCTCTTGAAAGATCCAAAACACAAACGCACACACAAAAACACATACCATTATATCACCAGTCCTTTCTCCTGAGATGAAAATTGAAAGGAAATAATGATTTCTTTGAAAGCTACAAATACTGACTAATTGAATAACAAAGAAGAATTGAATTTACATCGCTTCATTTACATAAACTCTACGCTTTTATTGAACACATCAAGTTCATGATGAAAAAAAAGAATTAATTAAGTTGAAATAAGTCACCTTAGAATCTCTAGTGAATCCATCAAGCTTGAAACCCATATTTGCGCCTACCTCTCTGTCCTCCATCAGCCTAGCAGACCAATTTATTTTTGTTCAATTGGTCAGCAAGCAGCATTAAATTGTTCACCAAGCGCAGGTCATAGAGATCTGATCGACAAAGAAGAAAATAGAAAGAAGAAACCTGCAATCGACAAAGGGGAAAAGGCACAGCTATTAAAATCGAAGGCAAAGAAAATAAAAAGAAGAGGAGAAACTACCTGGGATCAGTACCAAATTGAAGAACCCCAGTAATTCATCAATCAATCTAGATTTCAATTCTTTTTCCATAGGCAAGCTGGACCTCCTTGCCAAACCTGTTGATGCCAAGTGTCAACATCTTAAGACTTGAAGAAAAATAAAATATTGGTACCAACATCCCACGATGGCCTAACACATTAGCTGCCAAAGAAAAAACAAATAATTCGAACTTCAGCGAGGAAAGTACAAAGAGCAAAAAAATTAAAATATAAGAAAAGAAAAAAATAAACAAATTGGAGAACATACCCAATCAAGAGAGGAGAAAAAGACAGAAATCGATCAACTCTAGCGTGAAACCTAGTTTGTAGGATAGAGAAAGAGAGGGTAGTGGCATCTAATTTTTTCTAATTTGAACTTGAAGAGAGATGAAGTCTTTAGATGGTGTTCTTAATTCCATGGGCTTCAGAGATCAAAACAGGAGAGAGATGGAGAAGGAGAAGCTTCTATGTGCTTCTTGCGGCTGGAAAGGAGAGATGTGTGGGAGGACCGAGAGAGAAAATTTGTAATGTTGAATATCTGATCGTTAAACCGACCTTTTCCTATTGTTCTCCTGAGAGAGTGCGAGAGAGAGCGAGAGACAACTGCGCTGAGAGAGAGAGGTCTTTTGTGTGGAGAGAGAGGAAAAGAGGAAATAGAGAGCTCAGAGGCGGAAGGCTCTAGAAGAAGAATCAATCGAACGCTGAAGAAAGTAGTGAAGAAAAGCAGTGAGAGAGGAGACAACAGGAAGAGGGAATGAAACAGCATATCCGCAGAATATTCTCCAAAAGAACCATGTAAGGATGAGATGCATCGGACGGCTGCGATGCCAAAGAACAGAACAAACGGCCAGGATCAGTTTACTGTCGGGAGAACTGTGGATCCACAGTACTTTCGGATGCAGATGTAATTCTGCGGATTAATGTATTGTTTTTTGATTTATCCAATATACGTCACCAATGTGCTTGTTTTCTATTTACTAGATAATGTATATGTAAGTTCAAACAGGGGGGGGGGGGGGGGGGGGACGGATTCACATACAGTCGGGTGTGCTTTTATTTATACTGTATCATAGGGTTTAAGGAATTCCAATGTATCATCCAAATACCGTCTGTATGCTTTATAATTGAAGTACAGATTTAGGGGACATTTTGTATCTCGTATTGCTCGTTCTGAATTTGAAATTTTGAACATTTGGATGATAAGTTTTTCTTTTTTTTCTCCCTAGTCCCTGCACACAAAATTTGAATGTGTATGTTGTAAACACTATAGCAAATACCAAAAAAAAAAGAAAAAAAATTTAAAGAGTGAAGTATCCAAAAGAAATATTATTCGTGTACTGATGTCAGCATTTTATACTAAAATGCAAACTAAATTATAGTATATTGCTTTATCCAAACAATCGTAGAAATCAAATTCTACTAATTTTCTTTTACTAATTTAACTATATTTCAAAAAGAGAACCATAAATTAGTAAAAAAAGTAAATGAAAGGGGGGAAATACAAGCTAACTTCCTACGAGATTTTAAAAATGAAGAACACATCAAGCATTCGTCAAAATTTATACAGTTGATATTTCGATTAAAATACTACCCACTATTAATAAATTAGCAGAATTCTATAAAAACAAAAATTCAAAAGAAGCATTTTTTACGAAGAACGACACGAGGATTCAGAACCATTTTTTATTTTTTTTTTCTTTCTCATAAAATTGGGTGCTTTAGGTAACGCTTGTTGTAATTTAGATATATTATTATATTATACTGAAGACATCGAAAAGGCCTATTAGCTCAGTTGGTTAGAGCGTCGTGCTAATAACGCGAAGGTCGCAGGTTCGAGACCTGCATGGGCCACTTTTTTTTTTGACAATTTGAACCCTGACCCCGATTGATTGTGTCTTTTCTTTTTATTCTTTTGCGGTGCGATGTAGAAAAAAAAAAAAGATTCCTGGACAAAATAATTTAGCTTTATTTCCGAACTATACCTTTTTTGCTTGACAGAGGTTATTTTTATACGATAATTTGTTTGCTCTAGGTAATATTGATTAAACTTGATATAGAAAACTTAAGAACATTACAGAATTTGAAAAATGGAGAATTAAAACAACCAGATTCTGCATAAAACGACTTAAAATGAGATTTTTTTTTTTTTTTTGTTATAAAGATACCATTATCATTAACCTTTGTCGTAATGGAAGGAACTTGGTATTTAGGCTTTAAAATCGACACCAACTGAAAATATTGAGAGATGAAATACACAATGACAACAAATTGTAATAATAATAGAAGAAAAAAAATATTCAGCAAAGCAGTACAAATACTCCTTCAGTCAAAGGAGCAACTAACAACCGAAATTGTATAAATTGATTAAGTACATTAGAATAAGCTATGTTCAACCTAATTCAACACTTCAATCATTAGTATCATCAATTGTCTGGTCCGTGAGATCTCTTGCATCATCAACTGCATTCTATCCAGGATATTCATCACATCATCAATATTACCATCATTTGCATAACCAAAATGTATGACTCGATATGAGACAACGCCGGGTTTTATACCTCCCTTTACCATTAAGTCCAGCAACTTTTGAGCTTCCTCAGTTCGGCCTTGTTTGCACAGTGAATCCGTCATTGATCCATAACCTCATTTGGTTGAAACTTGAAAACCTCGATCAATCAAATCTTTGAAAACTCTCATCGCACCTCTCCAGCAGCCTATCTTAGAATATCCATTATAGCACTGGTGTACCATATACGTGATAAGGTCATGTGTCACACCTTTATCAAGCATACGATATAGCACCTTCTCTTCCATGTCAGCATCCTTCTTCTTGCAATGTGCAACCATTATTATATTGCACGTTACAGTGTCCGGCAAAATACCCTTTGAATCCATCTCATTCAGCAGCTTCTTTGCCTTTTCTAAATGTTCATCTTGCAAAGCCCGTCTATAAGAATACTGTAGGTACGAACATCAGGATCCCTTGCCACTTGAAATCATATAACGTAGCAGGTCCTCAACTTTTTCAGTTTCTCCTTCCTTGCATAGTGCATCCATGATGGCATTGTAAGTCACAACATTGGGGTAAATTCCTTTGGAATCCATGCACCGAAGCATTTCTACTGCCTTGTGTAATAACCCATTATTGCAAAACCCATCCACAAGAGTGTTATTAATCACAATAGTAGGTTGAATCCCCCATGAAACCATGTAACACAACAGTTCTACAGCCATCTCAGTTTGTCCCTTCTTGCACAGTGTCACAGACCATCAATTAGAGTACTATAGATCACCACATTAGGTCGATGACCTCGAGAACACATTTGCTGCAGCACCTCCACTACCCTCCTTATATGTCCCACCGTGCATAGTCCATTAATTTAGTGACTCATACGTGACTACATCTAGAGCAACATCTTTCGAAAAGAATTTGCTCAGACAGACGAAGTGCTTCACTCACTGTGCCATTTTTACAAAGGGCATCAATAATAGTGCTGTAGGAGATCACGTTGGGCTTGTAGCCCAGTTTAGGCATTTTTTCAAGCACTATGACTACAGCCTCACTAATCCTATTCCTGGAACAAAGGCCCTTCAGTAGCGGATTGAAGATTCTAGCATCAGCTCTGTGCCTGCCCTTAATGAACTGTCCCAATAAAACCAAACTGAATCTAGGCTGATTCATTCAGTTACAATAGTCAATTAAGATGCTATAGGTGCAGACACTGGGTAAGCCCCCTTTATTTTGGGTCAAACGGTCAAAGTAAGAAAAGACAATTGTATAATGGTGGTTTAAGCTCTTCATACGAGTTAAGGATATAAAGAGGTAATTGAAGGGACAGATAGACGGTACCGGATTCTTGGCAGCCAAGAGGCAGTTAAAAAAAATCTAAGAGCATCTTCAATTGTTAGTGTGCCCGACAGACAATGACAACATCGTTTGATAAGCAATTCCAATTAACGGGAACCCCTGGCCATGGGTTTGATGTGTTTACAAGTCACGCCACACCTGTTTATTTGATCTTCTAGATGGTCTTCCCCTGGTGGGGCCACAACTGTAATGCTCACTCATCCAAGGTCAGAGAGAAAGCTCAGCTGATGGGGACCAAATAAAGGTATCTTAGGCCTACAAAAAATGAAAGAGCGGTGAATATAATTTTGCACAGAAGAACCGGAAGTCTGGAACCATAGGTTCCAGCACTGTACTCCTTAGGCCTGAGTCCAGTGCTTGCTGTGTGCTTAATGGCATTGGACAATGCAAAAGTCAAACCCAGACAGGTGAAGTCTAGCAAGTTAGTACAATTCTAGTCAGACCAGCTACTAGACTAAGTACTGTTTGGTACTGTCATTAGCCTTTTATGTCCTATTCATATTTGTATTTTTTTTTAATTTGTGCTTAGGTAGTGTAAGTTAAAGGTAGTAATAATCAAGTTCAGCTCATCCAGAGGGGCATTTTGGTCATTTGAAGCTAGAAATCTGGTCAATGCATCAGTAATTGAGTGATCCAATGAATCAAGAAGCAAAAAGAGACTGCAGAACCTTTAAACATAATAAAGCATGCTAAATGTATCACGAGTGTAACTGGAGAACTCCTGTTTACTTAATTAATGTTTTAAGCATAGTAGCCCTGTATCGGTCCCTAGAGATTCTTTAGGAATCACTATCAAACCAACTTCAACTTTAAGCAACAGATTTTTATAGTTAATGGGACTGCATTTGTTTGCTTTCTGTTCATTTTAAAAATTGCTATACCGAGGATCCAAGAAATGATTAACAAAAAAGATCTGGCCTCTAGAATTGTTACAATTGTAGAGATACATACCAGAGTTGATGCTTGTCATAAGAACGAACAAACAATGTAAAAAGCCAAATTTGTGGCCTCAACAAAATAATTAATCATAAGTTAGAGGATTAAACCATTGCCAAAACTTAAATTTGATCTTACAAATAGAAATAAGCAAAACAGAATGAGTAAACATACAGAATCGACCAACATACATGACTACAAACTTTGAGTAGTTCTATTTTGGATCTAAGTATCTAACCCAGCTTCCTTTTTTTTTTTTTTGAAGTATTTACTGGGCAATGATGCAAAATTAGCAGACTTAGAAGGTAACTTGTAGTTAATTAGATTTAAGCCTTGCTTCTTTAGTGAGAAACATAACATTGGATACTTTTGGAATGGAAAGACTAGAAAATTGAATTCCAGACGTAATGTCTCATGGAGGCATTTCACCGAGCAACTGGTGTGCATGGTCAGGTATAAGAAAATAGCACAAGGGTTGCACAGTAAGATGGCACAGCACAGGAGGCAGAGATCATACCACCGTTAGAGGGCGTCTAGTCTGTCCAAACTTGTATGAAGTGTTGAAGGGATAGGCTGACAGCAACTCTCTGGAGCATTTCCACGAGCAGGTGTGGTGCAAAAAGATTTGTGAAGAGCTGAGACTTAAGAAGCGGGGAGTTGCGAGGAGGACAACTTTTTTTCGCTGATAGTGAGAGCTCAGAAAATTTTTTTTTTATATAATAATGGGGAGAATAAGCGAGAAATTATCAACTCAGAAGTCAGAACATCACCTTACAGTTAGGATGTTTGCTGGATCTGAATCCGCTGTAGCGCGGGACAGCGTGTAGCGCGCGTACGAGCCGTGTGATCTTGATCGGACGGTTCATTTTTTTACGGGCCTATCAATTTAGGTTACATCACGGAACTCCCTTGTCCATTGGATTTTGATCAGACGGCTAGAATGCCGCGATCTGAATTCGATGTTTGCTTTATATATGGCGAGTGGAATTGGAGTTTCGCATTGGATTTTTTTACAGTTTACCTTTCTTTTATTTTTCCCGGCTAATACATCAATACACGTCTATCATGTCATGTCTTCCCTTTTTAATGCAAATATTTTTATGGAGTTTCTCACTTCATTTAACCCTGTAACTTTTTTTACTTTCTAACTTCAATTAACATAATAATAAAAAAAATGGGCTAACATTTACTTTGTAAAACCTTACATTACTTACGAAGGTCAACAATTTAATATTTTTTTAATTATAAGTTGAATAATTAAAATTTTAATTTGAAATAACTCCAAAACATTAAGAAAACGATTGAATGATAAGACTTTGATTTGAAAATAATATTGAATGATTGAGGGGCTAAATTGAACAAAGTTCAGAAACTTAATTTAAGTAATTCTAATAAGTGAAATATTTGAACTCTTTTTTTTTCACATGGTGCAAAACGATATTATTTCATAGGTTTGATAATTAAAAAAAATAAAAACTTATAAACCTTATTACTTACGAAGTAAAAAGAATTCACGGTTTAGCATTAGAATGTCGTTTCAAATGCCCCGCTAAATATTTTGTTTAAAAAAAAAAGTATTACAAGTTAAAATTTGAAGAATATATCAAATTCGAAATAAAAAATCCCTCTTGATGGTAAAGACATAAAGTAAAGTAATTATGAAGCAGAAGAATAAAATTACACGACAATTCTCAATGCAATTATCACCTTAAATTAAAGCAATAATATATAAGTATAGATTCCAACAATAAAGTAACAGTTTGTATTTTAGTATGATTTAAATATAAGTTCCATTACGCATCTCACACTTTCTTTCTTTCTTTGCTCCTCTTTAACTTTACATCCGTCGCACCACCTCCACCTCCACCTTCGTACGGTGCCTCATTCCTCCGAACTTGTCTGTTTTCCCCACAATTCTCTGTCTGTCTTTCTCTCTATCCCCAAATTGGGTGGAATAAAATTCTCTTCCTTTGCACGATAACTGTTTGTCAAAATGCCCCTCATAGATATTGCTGCTTCAAGCACCAGTTTTGTCCAGCTACTAAAGGCCTCATCCTCTTCTATGGAATGCAAGATGCCTAACTAGATTCTGTTCAAACGAACAAGTAGATCTGTGCCCAGCTCCAATTCGTAGTCATGGGTACCCGCCAATTGGAATTGTTTGTTAAAGGACGATGTAAGTCGGGAACTCTTACTAAGAAAGAAGCTCTCCAATTCTTTGACCACCTCCTGGCTTCCAACAATCCGGCACCGTGCATCTATTCTTTCAACTTGATCTTTACAGCCTTAACTCGTATGAAGAACTCGAACAACCATTATGCAACTGTATGTTCCCTCTTTAACAGATTGACCCTAATTAAAGGAGGCCGAGGCTCACCTTCACCTGATGTCTGCACCTATGCTATCTTCATTGACTACTGTACCCAAATAAATCAGCTAAAACATGGGATGATTTTCTTTGGACGGTTTATTAAGGTGGGCCAGAGAGCGAATCATTTCATCTTCAATCCTCTACTCAAGGGCCTTTGTTCTGAGAATAAGATCGGAGATGCTGTAGCCATGGTTCTTCAAAAAATGTCTAAGTTTGCTGCCCGCCAAATGTGATAAAAAAGATGCAGTCAATAGAGCATTTAACTTGTTAGAACACATGCTTTCGGAAGGTCTTGTGCCAAATGTAGTCACGTACAGCTCACTGATTTATGGCCTGTGCATAACGGGAGAAATAAGGAGGGCAGAGGAGGTGCTGCAACAAATGAGTTCTCGAGGTCATCCGCCTAATGTTGTGACCTATAGCATTTTAATCAATGGTCTGTGCAAGAATGGTGAAACTGAGAAGGCAGAAAAACTGTTGTGCTACATGGTTTCACGAGGGCTTAAACCTAATGTCGTGACTTACAACAGTCTCGTGGATGGGTTTTGCAAGAAACGATTGTTAGACAAGGCAGTGGAGATGCTTCACTGCATGGTTTCCAAAGGAGTTAAACCCAATGTTGTGACTTATAATGTTGTCATGAATGCACTATGCAAGGAAGCAAAAATCGAAAAGGCAGAGGAGTTGCTATATGATATGATTTCCCATGGTATAGATCCTGACATTCGTTCCTACAATACTCTTATGCATGGATATTCTAAGCTAGGCTGCTGGAAAGATACGCTTAGAATTTTCAAGGATATGATTGATCGAGGTTTTCAGCCCTATGTGGTCACTTATGGATCAATGATGTATTCTGTGTGCAAGCAAGGTCAAACCAAGGAAGGCGAAAAGTTACTGGACTTGATGGTAAAAGGAGGTATCAAACCAGATAAAGTCTCATACCAAATTCTACTTCTTGGGCATGCAACTGATGGCACTCTTGATGATGTGATGAGTGTCCTAGATAGAATGCAGGTTGATCATATAGCTGCACCAGATTACGAGACTTACACTTACTTGATCAAAGCATTGGCCAAAAACAAAAGAGTAAACGAGGCTATTTGTGTGCTGAAGAGAATGAAGCTAGATGGGGTGAAACCTGATATAGCAACCTGGTCTCCAATACCCAAACTGCTTTTGGAAATGGAGCGAGTTGATGATGCAAGAGATATCATGGACAAGATGACAAGTGGTGAGACTAATGACTGAAGTGGAAATCAGGTTGAAGATAGCTTATTAGAATGTAGCGTATCTAATTATGTAAGTTAGGTAGTGTGCTGGATGATGTTTAACTGAAATGTATGTACTGCTTTGCAGAATATTTCTCTTATTCTGGCATTTTCTTTTGTTTGGATGGATGAGAATAGCGGCTCTTCCCGGAAGATCTTTATTCTCGGAAGATAGAACCATCCAAACAACAAAGAATAAAGTGGGAAGAAGGTCATATTCTTGGAAGATCTTCCAACAAATAGGTGGAAGAAGGCAGATGGAAGAAGAAATTTGAATATTTTAATTGTTTTTCATCCCCTCCCACTATTTATAATAATATTAATTGTAATATTGTAATAATTATTTTAAATTAGTACTTTATTTAATATTAAAATAATAATTTATAATAATTTACTTAAATTAATATCAATTTGCTTAAACTACAAATGATTAAAAAAACTAATGAGAAATTATTATTAATTATTTTATTATAATATTAGTTATTTTTATAATACTATCATCATTAATAATTATCTAATAATATAATATTAATATAAATAAATAAAGAACAATGAATCAGAAATTAGATGGAAAAAAACAAAACAAAATGAATAATTTTATATAATATCTCAATTTAATTATTTTTATAATATAATATTATTATAATATTACAAAAATTATTATTTTATTTTAAAATATTAAATTTGAAAATAAATAATGAAAGACTAATATTACACAAATTGGTTTGAAAAAATTAAAATGAATGACTATTTTATTTTTATCTTTCATATTTATCATAATATTACATTATTAATTATTTTCTATTATTATTATTATTGTTGTTGTTGTTGTTGTTTTTTTTTCTTATTTTATTATTCTAATTATTCGTATTATTAATAAATAAACTACAACAATAAAAAAAAGACAAATGAATAAATTATAAAAATAGATAAAAAAGACAAATAATTATTTTAATTCAACTCTTTCATTTTTTATTTCTAACTCACCATCTAAAAAATATTTTTTTTCTTCCAAGAATAACACTCTTCTCACTCTTCCCGAAATAACACTCTTTGCGGTATTTCTTCCTTGCTTATTCCTAACTCATCCAGGTCCAATTGGGGTCGCTACGCATTTTCTCTAGCCTCATTATCGTATTTGCTCCATTCCTCTCATCTTCTCTAAATTTTGGTACAATAAACTAGCAACAGAAGTGTTTCTTTAAGTAATCCCAGCGATTTTGTTTCTTCAGGCACTAATTCTATATATTTAACTGAAGTGTTCTTCAGGCACTAATATTATAATATACATGATGCAGTTTATCGTTTGTCGTCTATATATTTGACTGAATTAGATCGGTTGTTATTTACACGATTCTTCTATTTTAATACTTCCACGATTCTTCTATTTTAATAGATCGGTTGTTATTTACACGATTCTTCTATTTTAATATTTCCAACACTGCTGGCTTATAAATCTGGTAATAAGGATTGCAGTTTTTGGTGGTACATTGCGTGAACTGCTGGGATGGTACCAATACCACAACAACCTGTACATTTTGTTCCCCTCCGATCAAATGGATCAGTCCACCTAGAAGAGAAAATTTATAGGTTAAGAAGATGGATGCTTCCGTCCGGTCTGAGGTGGTTCCAAAGGGCATCAGTCCAATGCAATTTGGGAGGCAGGTCCGGTACCCTCACTGCTATTTATCAAACTCAGGTCTTCACCTATTAAATGCTTTTTAGTTAGGAGCAAGTGCGCAACGAAATGAAATTACTGATTGGCATCAAAACCACTGCTTTGATGTCTGCAATGGTGGGTGTCTCAGGGTTTCTGATACTCAGAGCGCAGAACTGGGATTTATGGCACCGTATCGACTCATGCGGCATTTTTATTATTATTATTTTTTTTGTTCATATTTGGTTTAGGTGTGTGTGTGCGGTTTATTGGACAGTGGTATTAGGTATGTTATTTACGGTTATTATATATGGTTTTTTTAAATTTGAGAATTCTAATCGCAATGTAATCATCTTGTCAAACTAAACTGTTTTCTATTTTTTTTATTTATAAATTAAATTGGAGTGGCAATCGCTACCTGACTTTTGGGAAAAAAAAAATTTTAAAGGAAAGGGTTTCCCTAGTGCCAAGGTTATTATGATGCCATTTTGAATTTTAGACCAAAATATACGATCTAAGATATGTCAATTTTTTTGTCATTATTTATTTAATTATTTTCTATTTTCACATGATGCAAATAACATGTCATAAATTTGATAACTATGTTTTTAACAAACTTTATTACTTGTATGTTTGGGGAAAAAATATATATATATCAAGGTCAATATCTCAGTTGAATATGTTAATTTTGTATTGTACAGACTAAAATATTAATACAATTGGAAGAAAAATTGCCGAAGAGTTCACTTTCAATTAAACTATTATTGATATGTTTTGGAAACAAGGTTTGGTTAGAATTGAGTATTTCACCACCTTCGGCTTATTTCCTTGCTTACCAACACGTTTGATATAGGAGAATAGGAATTTAATAAGCAGTTGAATATCAAATTCATAATTTTATTTTCTCTTATTTTTAGAAATTTTTTTTGTACTTTTTAATTTATATCCTAAGTACCAGAAACTAAATATTGATCACATCATTCAGTCCAGCCCAGTTTAATTATAGTCCAATCCAATTTAATTATATATAGAGGACATGACATTCCTTAATTAGGAAAGAAATAAGGGGCCGTTTGGATCGCTTAGGAATAAGAGGAATAGTTTATTCGTAGACGGAAAATATTGAGAAATATGTAATTTTATAAAGAGTTTAAATAATTAGGAATAAATTTCCATCCGAAATTTGTTATTCTTACTTATTTCTTATCCATCCAAACAGCCCCAAGAGAATTTTCAGCTTAGCTTTAAGTGGGCTCCGGTTTGATTAATTAACTAGCGGGGTTTCGCGCGTTGCGCGATCTATTTTTTTATGATTCGGATCAATAAAATAGTATATTGTTTGAAAAAATATGAAAAATATTTGAAGGATAGAAAACGATAGGTTTAACTATATATTTGAAACAATTTATCAGCAAATTTTTAAAAAATATATTATTTTATTGATCCATTTTTTATTTTTAATATTTCTGATAAATTGTTATCATAGAGATATTTTGAATGCACAAAGCTTGACCTAGCATATGACATTATCAATTCATAATCTAATTTTTTATTATAAATATATACCTTAATTTTTATCTTATTGTCATCGAACAACTAATCCTGTAAAGCTTTAATATTTTAATAAGCTAATATCATCCATATAAATTTTACATGTGAAAAATAACAACCAAATATTTAGAGTATAAACACAATAGTTTGTTTTTACAGCATATGGAACCAAATGGTCTAACCGAAAATAAGAAGCAAGGATCTATATCGGTCTATCCCAAATCAACCATGGTCTTGATTAAAAATCAAGACGAAAGTTCTGCTTATTATTAACCCAAACAACAGTATTACCACACCATTTGAATTGGAATATAAAAAAAAATTATTAAAAATTAAATCATAGATAAACAAAAAAGGACACGTATGGTAGCAGCATGAAAATATATGTCAAAATTGAATAGCATATTTACAATCTAGCACCAACAAAAAGACACGTATGGTGCTGAATGCAAATTTGTTACTGGATGCTACATTTTCTCGAATACATATTTTTAATCAGTATGATACAAATAATCATACATCTTTATCAATTCTAAAGTATTGCTTTTTGGTAAGAGAAGAAGTAATGCCAACAGACATTTTTTTTAAACCATGACAACTTGGGAATTATCTACCAAAAGATAACAAATCCAACAGAATGAAAGAATATATATAGAATAATAGAGAAGAAGTAAGGTTGCCTTTGCTAGTAGGATCTGCATCGAAAAGCAACAATAAACGAAATACAATCTGCAAAAAAGAGAATATATATAAACAATTAATCAATAGTGTGGCATATAAAGATAGCAGCTCCTTAGGAAAAATGTTGACAGTTTGGAATGATTATTAATGATCAAAAGAACAACTAAAATACCTGATAACGTGGATTCTTAAACTGATAAATGGGCTTATTTCCAGCTGTCATGTGGTCACAATCTCATTTTTTTACCGGAAACCTATTTCTGGCACAGAGTGGGTAAAACTTTAGAAAAATTGCAGGCAAATAAGAAATAAAACTGAATAAAAGTATTTACTAATCTATACTAAGGTGCAATTTAACTTCTTAGTAAATAATACTATCTATTGAGCAGTCAAAGTCAAATCCTGTATATAGATTAGTAATTATATTTTTCCTATGCTGCATGTGTACACCGATTTTATACAACAAACCCAGAATCAGATTTTACCAGCAAAGAATAAATAAATGGCATGCAAAAGATAACTTTCAATGTCATGGCTTCTATATGGATGATCCATAATCCAAATTACAACTGAATTCACACTGTAATTTCAACAATTTGTTTGTAATTATTAGATATCGTAAAAAATAGTCATATATATTGCACAAAAAAAGTAATAGTCACTGACAGAATATATTTTGTCTATATTGAATGACTAACTCTTAGCACTATGAAACATCAATAGCTGCAAGTTGTAATGCAGGTTATATAATAATTAAGGCCGAGCAATAAACAAAATTCAACTTTCTATCATTGAAAAATAGTTGCACACAACTTTAAAAAAATGACAGCATCAAGTGAGTACATTGCCTATGAGGTGATCTACCCAGCAAGAAAGCTATAATCTAAAATAGATACAAATACTGATAAACCAACTTTAATGAACAATATTTCACAAACACAAAATCAGAACCAAACGAAACACTATACGCGAACTGCCTACACAAAAACAACTTGATGAACCTAAAAACCTTAAATGGAAAAGAAGCTATTTTTACCTACAAAACGAAGGGCTGAGCAGAAAGGAAGGCAGTAAAGATCAAACACACCATAAAAGCAACCTGAAGAACCCGAAACAATAAAATGAAATGAAAGCATTTAGGCGAAGTAAAAATAAACAGCGAAAAGAGTAAACAGACGACAGAATCAGTGTATTGACAACAAAAAATTGTGATGTACATGAGGTACCTGAGTAAGAATGGTCAATTTGTTAGACCAGAACAAAAAAAAAATAGTATTAACTATTAGGTAATGAATATACAGGGGAGTCTAAATTGGTTTCTTGTGAAAACGATCTATCTAAAGAACAAAAAAAATATATAAGTTCCAGCACTGAGTGCCAAAATAATTTATTTAAAATTCAATTAAATTCGGTAAAGATAAGGAGCCAAGCAGTCAATACATTTACCATCTGTGTCTCAATTAAATGGATTTTCTCAATTCGTGGGCACACTAAAAAAATTGTTCATAAAAAAACGAAAGAAAAAAGCGATAAATGAAAAGGAAATTTACCTGAGGAAAGGAACAACCACATGCAGGGGAAAAAAATCAACTATTACTGTAACGGAGAAAAAGACAGAAAAAAACATAATCAGACCAAGACGGGCTGCGAGAAAAATTTCAGGATTAACCATGAAACCTATCAGTATTGAGGCAGAAAATGAAGCAAGGAAGGGGTAAAGTGGTACTCATCTGAAAGAGGAAGAGCCAAGGATTTCATCTATGCAGAGAGGATTGCGAGGAGAGGTCGGAGATAGCTGCGATTCAGCGGCGAAGATCGGAGACCTTTCTTTCACCCTTTTTCTTAGGGAGTTGCGCTGCTACTATCAAAATGAAGAGAGAGTTTGGACTTGAGGAGGATGCTACTATCAATGTGTGGATGTGAGAATAAAATAATATTTGTGGGTGGTGCATGAAGACCAAACAGAAAAAAAACATAGCTTTTTATGCGGAACACAAAAAACATGCGCATGGATTGATCAAATAGGAAGGGCGTCCGTACGCGAGCTAGATGTAAAGCTCATATGACCGGGAATCACATCCTCTACCCACCTTTTAAGGTGGTGGGTAGAATGCCGATCTCTGATCTGAACCGTTAGATCTAATCTCAACGGTTAAGGGAGCCCCGTGCATGTAACTTAGATTGATAGGCTCGAAAAATTTTAACCGTCGAGATTAGATCTAACGGCTCGGATCAAATATTGGCACTCTACCAACCTCAAAAGGTTGGTAGAGGATACGGATCCCATATGACCGGTCCGTTGAATGTATTAGAGAGAGAGAGAGAGGAGGAGGAAAAAGATTAAAAAACAGAGCAGATCGTAACTCTTTAGAAATAAACCAATCTGATGGCAGAGAGAAACAGAATCGAACGGACAGGATTGCGATCAATGTAACGTGAGCGAGTGTCAGATTCCCTGCCATTCGTCAGTTGATGCGTAGTCATTGCACCAAATTGGATTCGGATCTTAGAGAGTGGACCCCACATGTCAGCCACATTATTGCGCAACAGTGCTTATGAATAGTGTTCGGATCTGAATCCAATAGTCCAGGATTAATATATGTTTCGATTTCGATGTTAATAATCCCACATTGGATTCGGAAACACGAATCTGAGGCGATAAATATATGCCCGAGAGCGCATCTCCTGTGGTTGCGATTTGCACGAAGCTCCATTCCATTCCATTCGCTTTCCCTCTCTTTCATTCACTTTCCCTCCGTCTTGGTCTTCTCCATTCGTTCCTTCTCCCAAGCTTTTACACTACCGTCAAAACCCTAAACCCTAGAAAAAAAAAAGGACAAGCAGTTTCCTGCCTTCAAGTCTCGTTCTCGTTAGCTCGCTTCTCTACTCTAATCGCGCTAGCTCCTCGCTCTCCAGTCCGAGCATTTCCTTTGCTTTCTCTCACAGGCTTCCACTTTCCAGCTGCGTAGATTCGCAAGATAATGCGAGAATAAGAGGTTCCTTTTCATTTTTTTTTTAAGTTTAATCTGTCTATTTTTCGAATCCAATCGAAGAATTGAGTCTTGGGGCCTGAATCTTTTCTTTAAATTATAATTCTAAGAAGTGTGCATTAATAAGATGTGTGAAATTTTGGAGGTATATTAATTTTCCCTTTTTTGGGCTTTTCTCAGAATTAAGGAATGGAGAGAATAAAGCGCTTGCCCAAAAGTGTTCACAGTGTTGTTAGGTCGAGTATAATCTTGTTTGATTTGCCCAGAGTCGTTGAAGAGTTGACTTATAATAGCATTGATGCTGGTGCCACCAAGGTACTCTCTCCCTTTCACTTTTCATTTCTATTGTTGTTACTTGGTACAGTACGATTATAATGTGTCTTGAAGTGAAATGGACGTGGCTCTTATTTAGCCTAATTTTAAAACCATATATAATGCTTCTTCTTCTTTTTTTGTTTAAGATTGATGTCCAAGTAAACGTGCGAGCGTGTTCTGTCAAGGTGACAGATGATGGTACTAAATGAAACTCAATTTCAGTATCAAACTTCAATGTCAGAATTGGCATGTACACCAGAATTTTTAATATTCTTATTAAAAAAATTCAGGCTGTGGGATTACTCGAGATGGTTTGGTCCTTCTTGGAGAGAAATATGGTATAACAAGTCAACATTTACAATTTTTGCATTTTCTTTTTCTCTACTATCTTTATGTGTTTACTATTCTTTTTGCTATTATTTACTATTAGTATGATTGTTTAATTTTTATTAGTTACATCTAAGCACTATCCAGTAGATGGCTTCGACTGTGGTACTTCAAACCTTGGCTTTAAAGGAGAGACATTGGGCTCTCTTTCAGATATTTCCTTGGTTGAAATTAGGACCAAAGCTCGTGGTTGGCCAAATTCATATTGCAAGATTATAAAGGCAAGGATTTTATTTTCATGCACTGACCATAATTTGCTTAATAACATATATTTTCTGTTAGGGACGTATGAAATTGTTGGATTTGATAAATTTGCAGGGTTCCAAGTGTATTTATATGGAAATAGATGACAAGAGGGAAGCAGTTGGGACAACAGGTACCTTACAGTGCAATTCTATTCCAACCTGTTGCTGTTACAGTATTATGGTTATGTGCTTATCGATTCCAAAGAGAAAAAACTTTAACTGATAAAGCTCTTCTACATTTGGTTGCAGTTACTGTTAGAGATCTGTTTTATAATCAACCTGTTCGAAGAAAATGCATGCAATCTAGGTTTTACTCTCTACAAAGCTGATGTTGGTTATATCTATTTGAACGTGCTTTGTCTTTTCCAGTTGTTTTAATTTATATAGTTTGTTTCTTCATGGCTTGTTACTGTTCTGAAGCCCAAAGAAAGAACTACATTCTGTGAAGAAGTCTGTACTTCAAATTGCACTTGTTCACCCAGAAATCTTGTTCAGAGTTTATGACATGGAAAGGTAATTCTATGAACTTATATGTGTATGCTCTTTGTAAACTCATTCTTATGTATACACGTATGTATTTGTCTCTTTTGAACTAGTGTAGTGAGGATGAGCTACTATGCACAGTTCCTTCATCATCGCCTTTACCTCTGATTTCCGATGGGTTTGGAAAGGATGTTTCCAGTTGCCTCCACGAAGTAGTTCACTCTGACCAACTTTTAACTCTTTCTGGGTATATATCAGGACCTTGTGACCCCTCAACAAAGGTATCTACAAACTCCCAATGAATAGCTTATGATAATATAATTTGTGTAAAATAATATTACTAAGTTGGTTGAAATATTGATTGCAGGATTTGCAATACTTATGTATCCTTTTTTTCTTAAATAATTCTTCTATATGTAGGATATCTTAATGTCTCTTTGTTCATTGGCAGTATGCACATTGGACTCGGTAATTTTTTAAGATTGCAACATATTTACAAGAAAATATACATTCTAGGATGTTTGCAAATATCTCTGAACTTCTGGGTTAACACAATAGAAAATGTCCAGAAAAACTAACAAGTTTGCCCCTTTATATAGAAGCTTCTTTCTGGTACCAGTTTTTATGGACGAGAAAATCAGTATATTGTATGAGTTATACTATTGTAAACCTTTGAGAACAATGTAGGTTTTATTATTTTTTTGGCACGTGGGGGGGTTACCATCCACTGTATGCACACTACAAAAAACAACACAATTTGAAGCATAATTTGTCAATTGTTCAAGATAGTCCAGATTGCTCACCAAAAAGCACTAAAAGGATGTGAATCTAATTGATCTAAGCATCTGAAAGTTTTGTTGTTCAAGAGTTTCTTTACATTGCATTCTGTTAACCATATCAGACATTAATTCCAGACATGTCAGGAAGAATCCTATTCATAATTTGATTAACAACTTGGCAACTCAGTGGCAATCTTGCACGGGCGCAAATAGGGATGAGCCCAAGGCCCAAAGTAAAAAAAGGCTCAAGTCTGTTGCATACCCGGCCTTTTTGCTTAACCTCTGCTGCCCCTTGTCTAGTTATGACCTCAACTATGAACCGTCAAAGGCAATTGTAGAATTTAAGGTGCTTTTCTCTTATCATTTGTTCTCCCATTTGCTTAAATTGTTGTGGTCATCCGGTTCCTGTGAAATATGATCAGTATTTTCTTTATTTTTCTTTGTCTTTTTTCTGCAGGAATTAAATGCTGTTTTAGCTTTCTTTGAGAAAGCTGTGATAATCTTTTGGAAGGATATGCTGCAGCAGCTATTGGATGGTTAGCTTCTCTTTACCTGGTAAATATAACAAATGAGTATATGCTATATTGGTCTAAATTACCTTCATAGTTTCCCTTCTTTTGTAGAAGCACAAAATGCTAAGGACAGTAGGCTGTGTTTGGAAAGAGAGATACGTGAAGAAGGTATTAACCTTTCTAGTAATAATTGCTAGTAGAATATCAATGAAATATATATTTATAGTTGTAATGGTCGGTACTCGGTAGACTCGGTACAAAATTACGATAGGTTGAATGACACCAAGAAAGATATATTCATTCATGTATTTTCTCTTAATTCAAAAATCAGAAGAAATACTTCCATATGAATTCTTCAATCCTCATAGAACCAGTGCTTTTTTCTGTATCAGAGCTTGTAAATTATTATGCTTGGGCCATGCATGTTTAATTTATTTCTCTTTACCAATTTCAGAGAGACAGAAGCCACTGATTAGTGACAGGAGGAAGAAGTTCAAAGTAGCCTCTTGGAAGACATCACCGAAGAAAGATACACTTGAGGCAACTGATCACAGCACATTAAATCAGAGAAAGAAGAATCCTGTAGTGACCAATTACAAAAGCCCGCCAATGAAGAATGTTCTAGAAGCGTCCAATCAATATACTCTGTTTGAAACACCAATTGATTCATGTGCTTCTTTCTTTGATCTGAATACGTGTACAAGCGACAATTCCCATTCCTATTGGTCAAAGTGTGATTCTTTATATCATCCAGAAGACAAGTATCTGCCAAATACTAGTCCTATGGTTCGAACAAATTACCAAATAACTGAACCTACTCTTGAAGGACAACCTCCTTGTACTTTTGGAAGTTTGAAAGAGGACAGACCTTTCCTACTAGCCTGCTCCAGGCCTAGTGTAGAGAGCAGTCATTTTGTGGAGAATGAGAAACCTAGAGAGGCATACACTTCTCATTATATGGATCTTGGCAATTCAAGAGAAGAATTTTTCAATTGTGAGACTCGTTCTACTGATAAAATCCATTATAATAAATATGGCACTTGTGGCACTAGTGTATGGGATTCACCTGGTGCTACTGGGAGTGATTTTGGGTCTCCCCAGAAGGAAATTTTCTTCGATGTGCCATTTTGGTCTGGTACTGGGTCATATCAAAATGAATGGTGTAGAAAGAAACAGAGATTAATGGATCATCACAATCAATCTTTTGAACCTGTGAGGGGCATCTTTTCTGAAAGTCCTGTGTTAAGCTGTGATGAGGAACCTTTGTGGGATCACGAATTCAGTCCCAAGAAAAGCCAGTTATTTGATATTTTAATCGATGAGACATCCTTTTCACCCCCTTTGGATTCTCCTATATTAGAGAATAGGTCTTATATTTCCCTGAATGAGAAGGACAGTCCCCTTTTGAATTCCTCTGTTACAAAGAAGTTGGATTGTGATAATGGACTTGAAGACTTGCTAGAAGTACAAAACTTACGATGCTACCCTTCAGCTCGTCATTGTAAGGTTACCATTAAACCAAGGAGAAGTATGTCAGCTCCACCATTTTATAGGGGGAAATGCAAATATTCGTACTTGAATGACTGTTTGACTACATTGACTGGAGAAAGCTCTACTAACAGTTTCCCCAAAGCCACAACAGGTTAGTCGCAATTTACTTCTTGAAAGATAGTAAGATACTATGAACCTCTATGTTTTAAAGCTCCATCTTTTTGTGTGAAACCATTTATGAACAAAAAATGTTGGTTCAGAGGAAGCTTTTTTTTTATCTTTGTTATGTTTTTTATGTAATTTTTTTTCTTGTGTGACTATTGACACTTCTGGATGCTTTAGAAACAATAGCTATATTTCAGTGGATTATTGGCAGAAGATCTAACACAATATTGGGATCGACTTCTGACTGGCTTTGTTAATTTGCAGAGGCCATGGCTACTATACGTGACACTGCTCCAGAAATACATTTATCACACCCATGCCCTGATCCAGAATGGTGTGAGACTTCAGAGTTACATCCAAGGTAGTTTTCTCGTGCATTCTTTCGGTAGCCAATTCAAAGCATACTTCTTCCTAAATACAACACTATATATTGCTTATACTAGAGAAAAAGAAAAAGAGGAGGCTTCACATGCTTCTCGACCTCGTCAGCATGACAAATTTGAACATGCTGGAGATGAATTGACCAAGTGGCGAGTTGATCCAGTCCAATTTCCAGTTGAGCTGTCTCTATATATCTTTTCCCCTTTCTCTATTGTTTCTGTTTTAATAGCTTAGCGTGTGTCTATTGCTTGCTCATAATTTATTACTGTGTTCTTTTTCTGCAGGTGGTCTCTATGCCTCACAATTCAATTGATGACATTCTTAATATCTCTTCTGGTTTATTGCATCTCTCTAGTACTTCCTTGATTCCTGAAAGCATAGATAGAGATTGCCTCAAGAATGCAAAAGTTCTTCTCCAGCTTGATAAGAAATTTATTCCTGTAATTGCAAGTGGCACACTCGTAATTCTAGACCAGGTATTATTTACTTGCCTTTCTATACTTGGCTCTTGTTTAGCATAATGGTTTTTGAACTTTGGTGTCATGTTTCTCTATGCAAATCTCAATGTGTTTTGTTTTTTTCTCTCTTATTTTAACCTTCTGAAGCACGCAGCTGATGAAAGGATTCGCTTGGAAGAACTGCGTAGAAAGGTAACCAAATTTGAATGCATTTAAATTTACATAATTACATGCTTTTTTTTCTTTTCTGCCTTTCAAAAAGCACCTGAAATATGATTAATTTACATAAGCCACTCAAAGTATGATAAAATTCCAAAAGTATCTAAATTCTTATAGGAAAAAAAATGTTAAATATTAAAGAAATTTGGCCCTATTACCAATTGATCTTTAGCACCAGTATTAGTATTTAAATTGATAAGGTGATTGCTATCCCGTGATGAAATTAATTTTAATAGTTTAATTATGGTAACATTGGCATTTAAGGATTCAATTCTGCAATATTAGGAAATATAAGTAAAGAAAAATTCAAGTCAAATGGTAATATCTTAATTGTGGTCATTGTGTCAGTTAACTAAGGGACCATCTTTTGACTATACTTCTATAAATTTCAACGTTTCACTTTGTTCTTCCCGAAATCCTTTGTGCATCCTAAAACAATGTCTTGGGGCCTTCAGGTGTTATCTGGTGAAGGCTGTGGAAGCACTTTTTTGAATCCAGAGGAAGAGCTGGTATGCCTTCATTGCTCATAAGCAATGTCTTCTATCTGAAATTAAACATGCATCTGAAATTGTTACCATACTGATGATAAATATTGACTCTATGTTAAATAGGTGCTTCCTGAGATGGGCTTTCAACTTCTTGAGAAATATGGCGAGCAAATTAAGAAATGGGGTTGGCTTACCAGTATTGATAGCCAATCCTCTGATCCCTTCAAAAAGTAATTATTTTATTTTATTTTATTTTTCTGTCTTATATACCAGTATTCAATGTGAGGCAATAGAAACGAGTATTTGAAATGACTTTTCTCCTAATTTCAGGAGCATGAGCCTTTTGAAGAGACATGAGGGGCATAACTCTGCCATCAGTCTTGTTGCTGTTAGTACATATTTGAATTTTGCTATGGTGAGTTGCAACTCACCAAAGCGTCCGTGAGTCGCGCTCAAAATTCTGAAATTTAGTTTAAAATGACCGATCCAAATCATCTAATACGATCTCCCTATTGAAATCTCCATGCAGACCAAATTTTATATTTTTTTTGAAATTTTTAAGTATTTATTTCGGATTTTTAAAAACTGCTGTTTTTGAACGGTTCAGAACTAATTAGATTAATGATTTTCTAAAATTTCAAAAAAATACTTAAAAATTTCGAAAAAATATAAAATTTGGTATGTATGGAGATTTTAATAGGGAGATCGTATTAGACGGTTTGGATCGGTCATTTTGAACTAAATTTCGGAATTTGAGCGCGATTCGCGGACGCTTTGGTGAGTTGCAACTCACCATAGCAAAACTCTACATATTCCTTGTGTGTTCTTTCGAGTTCTAAAATAATTATTACTCAATAACTTATAGTGTTATTAATGCTGTGTTTCACAACTTACAATGTAGGTGCCATGCATACTAGGTACCAACCTCACCAGCAAGGATCTCCTAGAATTCCTTGAACAGGTACATTTAGTGTTTTGTTTGCATTATACTTCCAAGTTAAATAGCGTACTTAGATAATATTCCGATTTTGTCTTTCCTTTTTGCTTGGTATACTGTAGCTTGGTGAAACAGATGGGTCAGGAAACCTCCCTCCTGCAGTTGTACGAAATCTCAACCTTAAAGCTTGCAGAGGTTTGTAAATGAATAGTACTATTGCGTATAGATTTTCAGCTCTCTATTTGTGTATCAGTGTGTGAATGTGTGTGGTTTGAATATTACACTTTTTTGTTCCTTTCCTATGATTGAAGGTGCAATTATGTTTGGTGACGCTTTGTTACCTTCTGAGTGCTCTCTGATTCTTGAAGAATTGAAAGCTACATCTCTTTGTTTCCAGGTTAGTTTCTCGTCTCTCTGAGTGAGCAACTGAGTAAATTAGTGATGCATGGCTCTACTGACTGATAATAACTAAGCAAGAAAGACTTTTAATAGACTTGTGTTTGGGCATACCAAATTGCCAAACATACTACTGAGATACACCTAAAAATGGTTAATATATGCTTTTAATCTAGAAGTTCAGTCTTGTTGGGTTAGTGGTTATCCTGATCTATTAGTTACTGCGTAGTTGGATTGGTTAGTTCATGTCCTTCTTGATGTTTATAATATGGGCCAGTCTGATACACTCCTAACGATATATATACTTATAGTGTGCTCATGGACGGCCCACGACAGTCCCCCTTCTCAACATTAACCGTCTTCATGTGGAGTTGGAGAAAATCAAAATGCAGAATGTGGGACCTGATGACAAGTGGCATGGTCTGACGCACCATAAGCTGAGTGTCGAATATGCACAGAAACGTCTTAACCATGGAAAGATGTAAAAGCAAAATCGAGACACTGCATTCATTTTCTATGCTGAAGCAGAATTTATAAAGTGACTTTTTTTAACCTACTTATATGAGTTGTACAGTGTGCATGCGAGAACTATTCACTTGAGATAACCAATAAATTTCTGTACAGAATATAGATTTCTTTCAAGTATACTTGCTCATAAGCCTGTAAATGTAATGCTCGTTGACATTCAGAATACCAGCTCGCACATCAATTGCTCATGTTTTATTCTTTATTATTTTCCTCTACTCAGAGGACTTGTTGCAGCAGTATATACTATAATTTTCCAATGTTATAAAAAAAAAAAATGCTTGGCTCGGAAAAACCGCTGCCATATGTTTTTTTCTCCTTCAATGAAAAGTGCAGATACAGGTGTCGTGTATGATTTAAAAAGAAAATTTTATACTACTTAAAAGCATTAAAATCTGGTGAAATGTTCTATTTTTATAAATTGTTTGATCGTTTATTCGTTTTCTTATTAGAAGTACTGACCGTTTTGCTATATTTGTTTCCAGTAATCTAAAAGAAACGTCACATCGTCATCCTTTTTACTTTAGCTTTCTCATTTTGCTTCCCTTATATTCCTTTTAGTAATAAACCGTGTCTTAAATATATTCTCGAACGCTAGGAGTGAAGATGGCTTACAAATAAGTTACCACGTTTCCCTTTGAATGTCTCTCCCCCATGTACTTTACCTTCTCCATCTCCCCCCATTTTCTTAATAAATAGCATTGTACAGGCAGTTTTTAGTCCGGCAACTAAGTTTTCTTCATTAGAATCACTATATTTTTATAAGTTTGATGCTCATTTGTAAGGTCCCAGTGAACATCATCAAAATCAAATTATTAATTATATGAGTGAATTCCGAAGATCCCAAATACTTCCCTCCGATTGGCATAGACAGCAGTGTTTTATATCACGAAAATGCATTGTTGACCAAAGCCTAACGATTTCAATCAATTTAAATTAAATCAATAACTAACCTCTATTGTTTTTATCAATGTGCAATTTCAAGCAGATTGCAGCAAACTTTGAATAAGCAGCACATTGAATCTTTTTTCAAAAACTTTTTAAAGAAAAAACAAACTGACAATTTGATTTAATCCAAAAAAAAAAGGCATGCCCTGCATGTCAAATTTGAGATCATGCCAGGTAGCTGAGGCGATCCAACTGGCAAGTCAAACCTATCACTGATCTACCTACAGGAACCCAAATCATGAAAATGTACCTGTACTCTGTACATAGGCCGACTACAGAAATAGCGAATTAGCAGCAACCCCAAAATCAAATTGAACCTGATTCCAAACAGAATAAAAGCCCTACCAAAACAGCAAATTAACCTTAAAAAGATCTGAAATGCAAGACTATATTATCTAATTTGAAAATAGAACGCCAACGATGCCTAATGCAGTTGTTAAAGGCATTTTCCCTCCTATGGAGCACACAAGTTCGAAGCCCAGGAGAGCTGGAACCTGACTTTTCCTTGTTTAAAGAATTCAATAAGAAGACGACCGTAAAAAAAAAAAAAAAAAAAAAAAAGAATTCCCATTTAGTCATATTTGGACCCAATTTCCGGTGCATATCCTAAATTAGCCCATAGGATGTTAGGAAAAGGAAACCAAGCATAGCCTTTAAGCCTTGATCAAAATTCACAAGTCATAACTGGTCGTAATTTCTCCTCCGTTTTTCTTCTCTCTCGATTATTCCAAATTCTCACATTTATCCCAAAATTAACAAACTTCTAATCAGAGAAAAACAGTATAAATGAATGCATGGGGACAGATACTGGAACAACATTATCAGAGGACCCAATTCAAAAGACCCCTAAATTGAGCTCGGGCAAATAACAACAACCATCCACAATAGCAACCATATAACAAGACCAAATCTTCAGATTTACACATCATACTTCCTTTTGGCAACATTCAGATCAGCATCTAAAGAGTGTTTCTCCGCATGTCTTCTAATTTTTTGAACTTTCTGAGTTCCAGAAGCAAACCAATGAGAACCAAAAAATTGATCTAGATACGTGTTTCGATGCCAATCACAGACATGCTGAAGCATCTATCCTGTACAACGATCACTAACTGGCCAAATTAAGAAAAGATCAGAAAAAAAATGCTACTAAAAAATCTTCTGTTCTTCTATTAAAATGACCTAAAACTCATCACTTGTCCACTTTCTTGGGCACTGCAAAATCTTCCTCTTTCTGCCGTTGCCAGAGGTAATTGGCCGCCTCAATCCACCGAGGGGTGACCAAAAACTTGTTGTTATCTCTTGCCCACTCTGCCTTCTGGGTGTTGGGGACCACTGCCACAACATGGGTAACCGAATCATCCACATCACCTAAGCATGTGGCCCCCAGTTGCTCAGCTAATTTCCAAATCGGCTGTTCGTTAGCCTGCACATCAGACGGGAATACCCTACTGAACACAATGTTGCACCCCTCTAGAATATCCTGTCTGATTAACTTCAATATCTACAAAAGTAGATGGCAAATCAGAGGATATATCATTGAGAAATAATCAACAATCAACCAACTAGGAGTGTGAAGCAAATACCTGCCTCACATCTCTTGAAGAAAGATCAATCCCAATTTTCTACAAAAGGAAACAAACAAGCAAACAAGATCAATTAAAATGAGTTTTTCTCCAAAACAGAAAAAGACCAAATTCACTTATGCATAACTGAAAAAATATCAAAACAGAAAAGAGTGAGTTATCCAGCAAAAGGCAATGCTCGAGGAAAAACGTGTATACAGTATACAATCTCCAAGCATATAAAATACTGTCAGCTTCTCACGTCCCCCCTCCCTCTTATAATTCTATCAATTAATGTTGCAGTAGTGTCCTTATTCTTTTTTTTTTTGGGTGTGTGTGTGTGATTTTGGGGGGGGGGGGGGGGGGGTTCTGGAAAAGTCATTGTGAACAGAGAATGTTTGTAATGTCAGTTCAATGAGATTCTCAACAAGAATTTGACGCATTTGACATATAAATAGGTAACTAAGCTAACTGGGTCGAAGAACATCTCATGAGCCCGCTTTAGAACACTAAGAATAGTGGCAAGGATCCCATCTGATTCCCTTTCATCTTTCTTCATCTCAGATAGAGACTTGATGCCAGAACTGAACTGTCTCACGCTAGAAGCAAAGTAATGGTATCTCTCCATTAGAATGAGGTTCTCCTTGTGCTTGTGCCAAACCTGTCAGAAAATAACAATTATGCATAATGCTGCTTCGAAACTTGGAATTTTTGTTTGGTCTTTTCAATTTGATTTATGTATACAGTATACACTATTTATGTTACACTGGCCAGTACCAGCTTGACCATATTGGTATGCTATTAATACAGTAATGAATTCTCATGTGATTCCTGGGGTAAGTTCTTTGGGAGAAGGGGAAAGGATACCACTGAAATCCAGAGCCAAACTTCGGTACATTCTCTCTATACAAATACAAAAGGAATAACTAAGAAAATTAAATAACAGCTTGAGCTTACGTGTTCAGTATCGTCAAGAATAATCACAAGATTATCAGCCCCAAGCACGACATCGAGCCCCTTCTGGTTCCTTGTAGTGCAATCAGACTGACAGATCACTTTAGAGGAAAAATACACATCTCCAGGGTCGAGCAGCTTTGCAATCTCCATAGCATAAGCCCGTTCACCCATTGTGTATATGTACATTTCAAACATGTTTTTGGCCTCCTTCAAGAAAGTACGAACAAAGGGTCGCAGCTTTGTCAGCATGTGGTATCGGCCGAGCTGAAAGAGGGTTTGGTTTGGGTCATCTGTTTCTGTTATATATCAAAATCAACATTTTCAAATGTATTTTCTTTTACCTAAAGAAAGGAGAAAGCAATAAAAAAGAATTTTGATGCCAACTAAGTACTAAAATGTCTGGTAGCTGTTCCAATAAGAAATTGAATGATTCTGGTTTTCATCAATCCAATTAATTTTATTCCCATATAAACCTAATATTAACAAAGCTTTAACTTCAGTTGTCCACAACAGTTGCAATGCTGCTGCTAATCCTCAAAGAAGCCAACAGTTAGCCTCAAATTTGTCCATGGCTTCTAACAGTTTTAGCCTTCACACATACCAACTAATGTTCAAGTAATGTTATCTATTGGTTTCAAACAGTTTTAACCTTCACACATACCAACTGATGTTCAAGTTATGTTATCTATTGCTTTTTTTGGTAGCCAACAGTTAATCTCAAATTTGTCCACCGTTTCTAACAGTTTGCTACCAACAAAACAATAAATAGCATAACTTGAAAATTAATTGGTATGTGTGAAGGTTAAAACACCATATATATTATAGCATAATGGACTTGGAATTTTTGTATCTATTGGGAAAATATAGTTTTTACATTTTACCTTTCCCTTCTTCAACCTGTTTTATCAGATATTGCTCATCAGGAATAATATCAATCATCCTACTGGAGTTGATCAAAGTGTGGTCCAGATCCAAAACCAGTATCAATTTCTTATCCTTCAAAAGGTGTTTCAGATCCTCCTTTCGAAGCTTCTCAATCTCTGATGCCCCAAGCCTCAAATCCTAAAGTTTTGAGAAAGAAATTGTTATTATGATGACATGATTCATCACATCTACAAGTTGCAGATTGGAGAAATAAGTATACCTTGTGAATGTAGTTAAAGGCCACACTTGATCCAGCTTCTTCAACAAACTCACCACAGTGTGAGCATAAGTTTCTTATAATAATTGGATGAGCACAAACAACATTACCTCCTGTCAAAGAGTAAACCAGTTAATTAAATCACAGTGTATGAGGGCACGCAACTTCACAAGTCATGACTGGTTAAATGAATTACATTGTAATAAAAAGAATATACCATTGCTGATTTGCCCATTTGCCAAGTCGACAGTGTTGAGGGGTGATTCTTCATCAGTACTTTCATCATCCATAACTTTTCTTCTTTTGTTACTGCACAAGCAATCAAGCACAAATATTCATACGTCTGAGGAATCAAAAGTAATGGAGTGGAAATTTCACATCAACCAATGCAAAATATGAAAACAATGAATGTATTCCACTGCAAAACAAGTATCCACACAACATAAGGAAACACACCTAATCCTACAAATTTTTCTATAAAAAAAAAACAGCATGCTGGTAGTCATTCTATCTCAGATTAGATTCTGTAGGAGAAAGCAAGGAATAGCTACCTGTGTTCTGCAATCTCAATCTCAATCTCGTCATCATCCTCTTCTTCAATGTGCTCTTCTTCGATCTCTTCTTCTTCAATCTGTGCTTCGATTTCATTTTCTAAGAAGGCAGCAAAATCATCGGTGCTTCCAGAAGAGCACGACGACGACGGAGATTCAGCAGCTAAATTCATCTCAGAAGGACAATCCAGTTACCTATTAAGAAAGAACAATAAAAAATTACGAGGTTAAACGATGGAAACTTCGAAAGAAGGAGCGGAGAATCAGATGAGAATGCTTAATTAAGGAATTTAATTTAAGCAAAAAAATGAGAAGAGAAGAAATGATACTAAGCTGCTTGCTTAATGCTTAGGTTAGAAAACAGAATGGACTTATTAGGAGAAGTATTAGTATTAGAAAGAAAGTTGAAAAGCGAAAACAGCGAAAAAGTGATTGATGCAAATGATGAGATACAAAAAGGCAGTCAGAAGTCAAAACCCTAGAATCTAGATGCATCAGTGTCAGTCGCTTGCTTAAGCTCTGATCAATATTATTCAATAAACAATTAGCATTTTTTCACATATTGGAAATAAAATCAATATTATCCGTAGCCAAAAAGCATGGAGCTTCCACTAAAAATCCATCTCCCAAAACAAGAATATGAAACCAAAATCCATTTGCTTTAGCACTTTGTTAGCATAAAAGCTTTTTACAATAAAAATGGGTTCAATCTAGCACTATATATCTCGTCTCCCATAACAAGAATAGCAAACAAAAGTACTAGAATGATTTGAATAAAATGGTACCTTCTTGCCTCTCTTTCAGTGGAGAACGAGAAATTGCGATTGAAGAAAGCAACTATCGGCTCGAGAGAGGGGAGAGAGAATAGAAGAGGAGTTTGGAAGGGCAATTTGGTCTTATGTGAAGGTCTCTTTCTTCCCAACGAAATCAACCGAAATTTCTACCCTTTTCGCAAGAATTGTCGGCCGGAAAAATTTCTCACCGAATCCCGTCAAATAAAATCGTTTCTCGTTTTTATTTTGTTTTCGATCAGTGGATTCGCAAGAAAGAAAATTACATCTACGCGCGCTTGGTCCGGGAAATCGGAGTTTGCGCGGTGTACGAGGAAGCACCGGACAGGCGGTCTACCAACAGAGTAAGTGGCGGCTCGGCTCACGGCGGGAAGAGAGCGCGCGTCACAAACGAGCGGAGAGAGAAAAGTTAAGCAAGGGGAAACGAAAGGAAAGACCCTAGACTAGAACTACAACAACAACAACAACAACTAAGCCTTTTGTCCCAAACAAATTGGAATAGGCTAGAAAGAAACCCAACAAGAGAACACATCCAAGAACAAAAAGAATATAAAATATAAAAATACTAATAGTAAGACTAGCCATACTAATAATAATACCTCTAATAATAATAGTAATAGTAGAAACCTAAACCTCGGTGTCCAAAGTGTTTAGGCTTAGTAGAACTAAGACGGAGTATATGGAGTGTGAGTTTAGTGGGATACGACCAGTGGACGGAGATGTCTGTCTAGACGGGCAGGTAGTACCTACGAAAGATACTTTTCGATATTTAGGGTCGATGCTGCAGAGCGATGGCGAGATAGATGAAGATGTTAGTCACAGGATTTGGAGTCGGATCCTCTGGTCGGATCCTAAAAGGTAAAAACTAAAAAGTAATACAGAGTGATTTGGAGTCAGATCCTCTGGTCGGCAACTTAAAAACGACCACCTGGTCGTTTCGTAAAATAAGCCGTTCGATCTAAACGGACGGTTAGATGTCAAGAGAATTAATTCATCCGTCCAAAAAAGAAAACACTTTATACGCTTCTCTTCGTTTGGTCCGTATACGCTCTGTATAAGAATCCTTTCTCCCACAGTCCCACTCTCTCCTTTTTTTCTCTTTCGTCTCTCCTTCAAATCTACATCACAGAGCTTCGACAGCGACTGGGTTGATCGTTCCTGCGACTTCCCACCGTTCAGTTCTCACTCGCACTTCCCGCCGCTTGCTTCCGCTCAGGCCTGTACCCTAGCGAGCTCCAAGTACAATCCCTCTCTCTCTCCTTCCTCTATCTGCTATAGTAGTATGAGTTGATTAAAGCTGGTTTGTTGCTTAAACTTTGATAATATACGGCTTTGATAATATACGGCTGAAAAGAATTTGACCAATCAAGCAATATGTACTTTCGCCCATAAATGGACTGCTGACCTTGTTAGAAAAGCAGAATTTGATAGTAATTAGAATTTTCTCACTAGAAGGATCTGTTGAAGCAGTATTTGACAGTAATTAGAATTTTCTTTTGCAAAGTTGCTTTTGATCAGATATACCTTTTTTTCTGTACATTGATAAGCTATTGCTTTTGATGATATGATATAATTAGTATTTGATAGTATTGCTTGGACTAAAGGTATATTTGACAACATCAGTGTGCAAAAGGTATATCTGTTGCTTAATTGCAGATATGCTCAGAGAAAGTTGCTTTTGATAAGATATGCGGAGAGAAAAAAGGATTATTCAGAATAAAGTGCATTGCTTACTGCTTTTAATGATTGAAGTAAAAATCCTTGTTATTTTAGCCATATTCACCATTTTATATGCTGAGAGAATAATTTTGCATAGGTGAATTTGATTGGTAGTTTGTGTTTCGTAATATTTCACATATTTATAATTCATTTGTGGTGCATAACTGCCATTTTCAGATTCTCGGTTTTGCTTAATCCTTGCTAAGCCGGAAATTCTTATGTCAGCCCTTGTATTAGGTTTTATTTTTTAATTAATCCAATTTTTTGCAACCCTAGCTAGATGATGCATGGACATATTGAATACTGATGCATTGGAGAAGAGGTTAATTGAATGTAGTGGTTGCTTTAACTCTCTTTTGAACTTGCCCAGATGTAAAATCAAAGAGAAACTAGGTTTGCAAGAAAACCGAAACAGGATGAAAGAGAAGTAATTTATGTGGTATTAATCACTTCAAAGGATACCGAATCGTAATTTACCAGAGAAGTATATAATTGACCCTCTCAAAGCTGTCTTGTTGGATTGTATAGCCGGCGCCTAGTATTTCTCTCCGTCGATGCAAATCTAGGGTTTCTCTCTGTCGACGCAACTTAGGATTTATCTCCACGACGCCTCGAAGATTATCGCTTCTCGTATCTCCTTTCTTGCTCGATCAGTACTCTCTCCTTCCTTTCTTGATCTCTCTCTCTCTCTCGCTCTCTCTTTTTCTTCTATAAACGCCTCTGTACGAAGGAAAGGGGAATGAAAGGGACGATACGAACTACGGATCAGAAGTAGTATACGCGATTTTTTTTTTTTTTGGGACTAGAAAAAGGGAGCGGAGAGATCGGACCGTTCGTTTCTATCCGACGGCGGATAAGAAAACGACCACCTGGTCGTTTTTAAGGTGCCGACCAGAGGATCCGACTCCGGAGTGATTTGCCTTTCACCCACGAATTTAGTCAAGTTATTATCTGGGCTTTGGACCAATAACTGGGCTGAGATTTCAGATTTGGGCTCATCGAGGGAAGCTAGTGATGGATCCCATGCGGACTCAAAATGGGCCTATCTCATTTTATTTTAAATTAATCGAGACGGCCTAATTTCATTTTCATTGGGCTTTGTTTCGTGTCGTAGACTAGGGGTGCATAACGTGGAAAACGACCACGAAAGTGGTCATTTTCGTTAACTATTGTATTGATGCACGAAATTTTTGTACTTATTACGTTGATTGTTGCACCTATTTAACACATTTTGCGTTGATCGTTTCGTTGATGGGAACGATCAAAACGTTTATAACCGTCTTTGACTATCTAACTGTTTTGCATTTTTATTAAGATGCAAGAAAATAAACTATTCTGCATTTTGTATGAAATAAAGATAGAGAAATGACAGGTTAGGTCACGCGGGAAAGGGGGAGGAGGCACCATCATCACCTCTCGCTCTCGACGGCGATTGTACTGGGTGGTGCAGAGGCGAGAGAGATAGATGTGACTGTGTTCGGCGGAGAAATGACGGAGCGACGCTGTAGAAATCTAATTTTACTCGTTTCTCCCTCAATCTCTCCGCTGAGGTCCTCTGCAATCTAATAATAAAACCATGAAAAAAATTTTAGACGAAATGCGCGAAATAAACGACCACGAAACGTGCCAGTTTCACTAATCGTTCCGTTCTGAGACGAAACAATATTTCTATTTGTGTTAGTTGTTCCGTTCCTTAAACGAAACGAAAATTTTCATCCGTTACCGTTCCGTTCCGGACGAAACGAAACGAAAGAACAGTTGAAACGGCTACCGTTTTCAGCCTTATCGTAGACTCCTGGGATGGACATTTATCATTTATTTATAGAAAGAGTCCAAAGAGAGTACAGAGTTCACAGAATCACAGGTACTAAGCCAGCTTAAATTGCTGGAGTAGAGAGTATAATATTTTGATCAAAACAGGACGGAGCCAGGAATTTACTACAATAAAGCAAAAATTAATCTATTCACATTAAATTAGCTAGACGGGAAGGAGGCCAAATTTTAAATTTTTCTAAAAGTTCAAAAAAAAAAATATATACACATGAAAATTGAATAATTTCTGAAGCACAGGCGCAAAGCGAACACAATGCCAGATCAGCCACCCATGTCCATGTGGCTCTGCCCCTGGAACAAAGTTTCAATATACCTATTATTATGTGTAACGCAAGCTAATCAAGCTGATATATTGGCACCGAGCTCATCATATTATTATTACCATGATTTCAATTGTGCATAATCAACAAAATTATTCCATGATGGCTGTACATGTACGTACCAACATGGTATCAAAATGTTCTATTAAAAGTTTGTGTAACTTCAAATTTAACTGCAATGCTGCAATATTTCGTTTGCACGTAATAATCCGATAAAATTTGTTGGAATAATCATGAAACAAATTTTAATTATGTATAAGAAATCTACTTGTCATGCATTACGTGCTGTTAATGCGTCAAATCCGTACGACATAGCAAAATAGAGATTTTTCAACTTAAAGTTATTTAACATTTTTAAGTTAATCAACATTTTAATTGATTTAATTAAATATGAGCGTTAATCATCTAAACCTAATTTAGTTTAGCTCAATTTTTCTGAACTAGCTTACTTTTTACCCGAAAGTATTTTTCAACCATCCGTGAAAAATTTTGTTTTTATCTGATTTGTATAAATTAATTAATATAGGCTCCGTTTGGATAGGTGTGAGAAGAAAGGAAGAAGTATTGGGAAGTGTGTAACTTTGTGAAGAGTTTGGATTGTTTATAATTTTTTTTCTTCCCTTCTTCCTTCTTCTCACTTCTTCTCAACGATCCAAACTGAGGCATAGATTTGTACATAAATTAGTTATGTCCCAAGCATGCTATATATATATGTTCTTTTTTTTAAATTGCCCTACAAGTTCCTATTCATTATAACTGTTAAACATGTTTTAAATGCAGTCCAACATATGTCTCGATACCTAATTTATTTATATGTATCATCACTGTCAATGTTTTTCTTGCACAAATAACTACCATCTTTTTCCAGACGAGAGAATATAAATTGAAGGAGACGTCTAACAAAGCTCCTTTTTTGGTTAAGCTATAACAATGATTTAATCTCGAACAATGATCCACTCCATGTGCTTTTGTTGAAAGAGGATGGATGATGGATTCACGCCTCCTCACATGCCATGTTCTTCCCAAACGGTCAAGTTAACATGCATTAATCTCGTCTCAATCTATCCAAACTAATCATTTGCCAATCTTATGGTATCTTTAATATTTTAGTTATTATTAAAACCACTAGTGTTAGTGTGTATAATAGATATATAGATATATATATTAAGCTTAACCACTTTGGTCCATTGAGTGGTACTACTTACACGCGTACTATTACTACTATCTCCACTTGAGATATTGTGCAAATAATTTTGTTATTTGTAATACAAATTGGCAGATAACCTAATATGTCATTATGGCGGACATCATATGCAAATGCCATTATGGTATTGTGACGACGGTCCAAATTCCTTAAATTTAAATTCTTTGTTCTGCCATTTTTTTCTAAAGCAAAACAACACAAAAATTCTTAATACATACAAAAAAAAATTGACTAATTAAATTTGTGATTTTTTTTATTTAAAATCAATCGTACAAGCCTGTGAAAAAAATAAGATGTGTAAAATATTACTTATAAAATAATGGGTTTTGAAGAAATCTGCTGATTAAATAGACTTGTTCAATACTCTTCGATTGGTGAAAATAAATTAATTAATACTATATTGAAAGGTAAGCACAGAAAGAATCAAAGAAATGGATTAAAATAAACAAAGGTCTTTAATGAGTACATTTTTAAATCGTAAAGTGGCCGTTAATGCTTTATCCGTTGGCCAGCATTGACATAACGAACGAGTTGACTCTGTTTATTATTTTCTTTTTTTATTTCTAATATTGAAACAAGCTTTATAGATCGGCCTAAAAAGGACTCTCATGAAGCCTTATGCATTGCGGGTCGACTCCACATTCGTAGCCTTACAAAAATTGCATTTTTGTTTTTAGGGTCAGCAAAAATTGCATTTTTACTTTCCATTATAAGTTTATAACTAATATCAAAGCTATCGCCTCCTGATGAGATGATTTTATATACATATTTTGGTAGGTTTTTGACTCCAAACTAAACCATTTGACTTGAGTTAGGTTAATTAGGGTCATTTTAATTAGGATTTTATGTCAAGAATGAGTTACTACCATAATTCCTACTTTAATGCAGATTTTGGACAAAAACATGACCTGGATGAATCAATGATGATGTAGAGCTCCTCGTAAGCTCTCCGCTGGTTTTTGAATCGCCTCAAACGGAGTCCGAATGAAAGAGATATGGGCAAAACAGTAACAATGCGCAGTGCTGAACGGACCGTCTGAAAATTCAGACGGACCGTTTGACTTTCGCAGGGAAATACTGCTATTTTCAGCCAGATTTCAGTCGGTCCGTCTGGAGACTCAAACTGTCAGTCTGGAACCTTCCAGAAATAGCAGAAAGTGCCCGATTTGGTGGTTATTCTTGGTGGGGTGGTTATTTTCGACTCCCAACACGTCTAGAACAAACCTCCTGCGTCTCTAAACAATTCCAATGCCTATTTAAGATGACTTTGAGGAGATTAAGTTCATACAAGTCCATAGAAGTCCATACAAAGCCATACAAGAGCATTACAAGGTGGTGTTTTAGATCCAAGTTCAAAGTTTAGGGTTAGCCATAGAAATATCCGAGAGTTTAGTCTCAAGATCAGATCGTGGCAGCGTTAGACGGGTCGTTTGCGACAGCAACGAGTCGTTTAGAAGGAAATTTCGACAAGTTCAAGTGAAAGCAAGGGCAATTGGTTGTAACTTCTCTTATTTCTCATTTTTCTTTTGTTTGTTCGATGTCTTTTAGTTGTTGATTTGTTATTCTAGGGCTATAGTTGTAAACTCATTTGTTTAGTTGTTTATTTGCTTAGTTATTTCTTTATGTGTTTCTATCTTTCATGATTTAACTGATTGTGTGATATCTTTGATTGCTAGGGTAGAATTGATTATACCAAGTAGATTAAGGCCTTATCTAGTATGGTAATAATAATCTATACCTTTGTATGAATTGATTGACCAACTTGAGGATGGTAGTAGCTGATGAGTGAAACCAGGATTTAGTAGCCGATAGGTGAACCTTTCTTGCAACGATGGTTGTGAGATATCCTTCGAATTGAAAGATAGACTTAGAAAACTTAAGCTAATGGTGATGACCAAATCTTAGGATTTCTAAGGGAAGAAGTAGTTTAACCTACGAAATCAGAACTGTAACGATGGTTAGTATCTGGTAACCTAGGATTAAAATATGATTCCACACACATATTAGGAATAGTTAAGCGGTAAACAGTTTCACGGCTCAAACGGACCGTCTGAGATATCAAACGGACCGTTTGGGAATTGAACTGAACAGATTAAGTTGAAACCAGAAACCCTAGAATTCAGATTTGCTGATTATCTCCCGTTTAGTTCTAGTTTGACCTTGATTTTAGACTTAGGATTCGAACCCACCTTCAATTCTTTGAACACCCAAAATAGTTGAACTCGTCTAGCTAATTAATTAAAGTAAAAGACCGATATTCCAACACCGTCCCTGTGATTCGACCCTTAGCTTTACTACGATAGATTAAATCAGGTAAAACGAGGTTATTTTGACTAGGTTTGCACCCGATCACCTCGCAAAAGAAAAATAAATTAAATAAGTGCGACTGGATGGTTCGAACACTTCGGATATGATCATTTTTAAATTATGAGATATTTTAGAAATTACAAATAAAGATAGAGGCTACTAAATTCTAAAAATGTAGAATAATTTTTCTCTGATCATTATGACCATTTGTATCATTGTAATAACGAAAATAAGAACAATATCAAATATATGTTGGATAGCAATTATAAACTCGACTAGAAGTTAGATTTAACGATACAAAAAAAAAAAGAAGTTAGATTTAACATTTTCCGATGCTGTCGTTGGTGAGTAATAAATATTTATTAACATATACGTAGGTTCAATATCAATACGATCTGCACAAAGCTGAATGATTAAGACGTATTAGAAACTATTAACAAAGACTTTTACTTGAGAAAATACCATGGAAAACGTAAGAATTTCGATCAGTTAGTTTGTATGATTAAGAAGCTTAGACGGTGTAAAGGTAAACTCCTGTTGATGATCACACTAGTGGGTTTTTCGCGCGTTGCGCGAGCTATTCTTTACAAATCGATATTAGTCGTTGAATTTTTTTTTTATCAGGAGTAGTCATATATCTTTGCATATCAAACTGCATAACTTACACGAAAAAAAAAAAATTTAGACCATGGAGAAAAATAATATGATAGAAACTAAAGAGAATTTCTATTTGAGGACTCAAAATAATTTAAAGCTGAAAATATAATTTTAAAATTATATAGATAGAATAGTATAATTTATAAAACTGACATAAAAGAACATCAAAGCTGGAAAAAAAATAGTAACACTTCATAGTGTACAATTTGCGAGAAATCATTCAAAATTCCATGGAAATTTTTTTTTGTGTACGGAACATAATTATTTCTTAAAAAATTTTACAAAGACAAATAATTCAAATATAAGAACAAAATTTTTTTCTTGATTGCTATTGTTAGATTTCTATATATATTCATATAAATATAAATACTGAGAATACATGTAAATTTTCATGTCAAAAAGTTTAGGAAGAAATCGAGGGAATTCAAAAGTGAAAAGATATTTTCGTTAATCACATAAATAAAATAACATGAGTAAGAAAAAATTACAAAAAGCTTGGAAGCGAGGAAAAAAAATTGGTATGAGTGGATTACATTCAGTTTCATGTAATGTATATTACATCTGATGAAAACAAATTTGGAAAAAGTTTAAAAAAAATACAAAATAGTATTTTTGTAAAAAAATTCATCAAAATATAAAAACAATCTAAAATATTTGAAAACCATAAAACGAAAAAAAATTCATCAATAATTTTGTGAGTACACATTTAAAATCCACTGAAAAATTTAATTCGAAAGGGAAAAAAGTTTTTCAAAAGCTAAATATATTTTTCAAACCATAGAAATAAAATATGATGTTTCTTGTAAAATTATCTTTTCTGAACGTTAATAACAAAAAAAATTATTCCCAAAAATTGTGTCTATTTTTTTCAGCATGCACACAAAATTTTATGGCAAAAAAAATTTTCTATGGGCTTGAAATAATAAAAAAAGACAACATATAATTTGTAAGTTTCTGAAAATGGAGGCCTCAATTTATAAATAAAATGGAGAGCTAAAAAATACATGTGGCGAGTGATTGACCGGTTTTTTTTTTGGAAATGTTTATTAGTCTCTACTCTCCACGCGTGTGCATGTGCAGGGAACAAAGATTTAGGAACCGGATTTTCTGTGATCATTTATTTTTCAAATACGGTTGATTCTTGGTTTAACTACCGCAGAAAATCCTGAAATTTTATAAGCGCGTGGCCCACCCACATGGCTGATTTTGGCAGAAGATTTTCTGTGACAGTCCTCATTTGTCTGTGTTTGGAATTTGCTTGTAATACCACATAAAATCCCATAAATGAGAGAGCCTTCTGTACACGTGGAAGCAAGTGGTTGATCACAAAAAAAAAAAAATCAAGTGGGGCCCACCTGTTAGCCACACTGTTCTTGAATAGTGCTAACTACAATAAGTTAGTGGAACGCCTATTTATATATGTATTGATTGATGAATGAGTAAATCTCCTTATCCCTACTATTTATAAAAACACTCATAAAAAGATGGGAACAATTTCACTAGAGGAGGTGGGAATAATTATTATATCAATTATGAATCATTGATTTGTGTGATCTGATCGGATGTGTGGTCTAGATGTTGATTTTGTTAGTTAAGTGCATAATTTTCATTTTTGATGATTAATTACTCCTAATTAGCCATAAGCAATCATGCACAACAAGATCTAGTACATAGCCATCCACTCAAATAGAAGGTTCAAGGTATACCTCTCTTGATGTAGTAATCAAGAGGCTCGAACCGGCTAGGTTGTAGGTGGTTGTGCTCGCGTCTAGCTCCTCCTTCGTGCCAAGCTCATCCTCGAGTCCACCACGAAATTAACCAAGACCTACAAGCTTTGCTAGAAGCTACAAGGTCTAGGCTAATCCCAAGCTTTCTCGCCTTCTAATTAACTTTTTAATCAAGTGGAGAGAATGAAGCTCAACACATGAGCATTAATGGTGGATGAGAGGGGGAGAGAGTGGCGGCCAAGAGAGGAAGAGGGAGAGGAGGGTGGCGGCTCAAAGAGGGGAAGAGAGAGAGAGGAGCAAAAGGCCTCCACAAGGGTCCTTTTATAATGCTCAAACCCTAGCAACAAGTTCCCTTTAATTACCATCATGCCACCCCACCTACCTACCTCTTGTGGCCGGCCATATAATGGGCCTTTTGGGCTTTGCAAACTCTCCAAATTGATTATTAAATCAATCCATTCAATCCACTATTTAGTGCTCTTCATTTGGGCTATTTATTCTATAATAAATATCGGCCCATTAATTTAATATAACTATTTATATTAAATTATAATGTGTTGAATAATTATTAACTAATTAATAATTACCATGGGATTAGCTTATGCATTTAAATCATTTCGATACGATCCGTTTGAATTAATTAATTATATCGACATATAATCAATTAATCAACTGATCATATTTTCGCAAAAGAACACTGATGCAAATAAATGATTAATGCACTGATTGGTTATATTTCGATCTGTGTGACCCTTTGAGGATTTATGCTAAGTTGGACATGGAATTAAATTGCTATTTAATTCCAATAATCATAAGCGGTATCTAGCAACACGTTATGATTCCCAATTCGCAAAAATAATGTACTGCTACAGTATTCAAATCCTGCATAAGAGAATATTAGAGTATCTCTATTTTGATTCCTATGTCTCACGATATCATCATATAATCCAAGATATGAATGTGTCATTCTTGCAGATTATACGTTTCTTGATCTAGAGATAATTGTATCAGTTGCTAGCAAACAATCTATCTCCATCAAGGGGCCCAAATAGATATCGTCACTCACTAAGTGAATTAATGAGGGACATACGGTTTTCTTGACTATTTAACTTTTCCCCGCACAATTCAAGAGAACATAAATAACGTCCGTATAGCAGCCCTTATCGGGAATCAGCGGTAGACGATATTTATTGAACCTATCCTCATGTGGAAAAGATAAATATCTCAAACTTAGAATCAAAATCATAACGAAATAAATAATGACACATAACACAATCCATATATTTATTTCGTTTGGTCGTGTCCTGTACTATGTTCAATTAACATAAACATATGCAATTAAGTTGGTTACTCTTAACCTATGATTTATAGAACTTAATCATTACTTAACTTGCATACTAATCTTATTGATAATTAATGTTCCTTGTTAATTATCAAGATTATGGACGCTTTAGATTTATTGTTGTCATTTACTACTAAATGAAACACAGTGATCTATAATTCAGATCCTCAACCTGAACGAACTGTCAACACATAAATCAAGGAACAAATGATATAAAATCACCACTGACATAAAACTATAGAAGTAGCCAAATATGATTGGCTTCTAGGACATATCTCTAACAGATTTCATATAAAATGTAAGACCCTTTGTCAATAAAAAAAGTCAAGTGATGTTTAAACAATTTATATTTTCCGAAAAGATATCCACATTAATTATTAGAAGATTCAATCAAATATTTTTATTATATAATATTTTTTTTATTTGCTCGCATATTGAGTACATCGATCATTTGCTAGTATAAAAAAGAAAAAAGAAATTAAGAGAAATACGAACCATTAATTGTTTTGTTGTTTGATACTTTAATATGAATTGAATGTCTGTTTTTTGTTTTGAGATAAAGAAAAAAAAAATCCTAAAAAATTTATTTAAACCTTTTCGCACGCACACTTTATATATTTTTTCAAACCGACTTTAAATAAAGAGTCAAGGTAACAATAACAGTGCTAACTCATTTTTTTAAATGACACAAGCTGGAATGAATGATGCAATTTTTGACTGCTATTCAGAATTTGACTGTTAAATCTGAAAAGAAAATTATTCTTGATGGATAAGTGCTGAATGAAATAAAACTAAATAGGATGAATGAAAGTAAATTGATATTCACTCCATGGGGAATTTCTTACATCGACGAAGAAAAAGATTTAAATAAAGGAAGGAACGACTGAATCCTCGGACATTGATCTTTCGAAATGTGTAAATTAGAATTTTTTTACTTCGAAAAGAATGAATTTAGAATTAGGAATGGTAAGAGATATATATAGTACAGGTCGGGTGGACTAATTTTATTTGCATTCGTAACAACAAATTTTATTCGTAATAATCTATTCGTATCCGTTCAAATTAGTTTTATCCGTATCTTTTTTTTAATTATTTTTTTGAGCAAAAAATGGAGATCAAAGTCTCCATCTTTTTATTAAAAGAAAGTAAGTACAGGTTTTAGCCAGCGGCTAAACAAGAAAGCTAAAAAATAAAACTAAAAACAAAATTAAAATAATAATAAGGAGACAAGAACAAAGCGAAGAGGTTAAGGATGTAATCTGCTCTCAATAGAAGAATGCAATGCTTTCCATTCGAAGAGGACTTGGTGTACTAGCATAGTTGTTGGCAGGAAAGACTCAGAGAAGATTCTGTTGCATCTCTCTCTCCAAACTACAAAACGTAAAATTCCCATAATCTCTCTTTGCACCAGTGGTTTAGAAGTGTCAACAAGAAATCCTGGGTTTGACGAGAAGTCCAAGTTGGTGAAGATTGGTGAGGAGTGTCTTGCCATAAGCACGACTTCATTGAATAGTTTGCAAGAATTGAAAAGGTGGGCAGCAGTTTCCTCGTCAGAGGCGCAAAGAGTGCAAAAACTCGCCAGTTGCCATCCTCTTTTTTTTCAAATTGTCAATTGTCGAAATCTTGTTGTGTGCCATTTGCCAAATGAAGATTTTTATGCGCGGCGGGATGTTCAGCTTCCACAAGGGGAAAAAATTGGATTCAAGCTTTGGTAATGTTCTTTGAAAATTGTAAACTGGTTTGACTGAAAATAGGCCAGTAGAGTTCAGATTCCAGCTGAAGCGATCTCTGCTTCCTGTTAGTGGAAAGTTTTGACTCGAGAGGAGCAGTTTCAAGCGAGTGCAATTGTGACGAGGCCGAGAAGGAGTTGTGAAGTGAAGGTCTGGAGAGATTGATGTGGTTGTTCCAATTCGTCAAAAACTGACATAACGTTATGTCAGGATCAAGAGCAAAGCTAAAGAGGTCTTCGAAGCAAAATTTCAGAGTTCTTTGTCCCCAATTGTGCTGCCAAAACAAGATATTATTGCCATCACCAGGAATAGCCGTGATCAAAGGAACAAAAAGGGGGGCAATGCACTGAAATTCCCTTTTTAAAGGACTAAAAAAGGAACCAAAGAAGTTATGTTATTCTGGAGGATTGCAGCTAGAGAAGTCCACAGATTATTTTTAGAAGACGTCCATGCCCAAAGGGATTTTGCAATCAATGCCTTGTTCATGTCACTCAGATTGATTACCCCAAATCCACCCGATTTTTTTGGAGTGCAGATAGTATTCCAAAGGGACCATGATTAATCTTTTCTGGTCAGCAGCGCTGCCATGCCAAAAGAATCTCATTCGAATCCTGTCAATTTTCTTAATCACCCATTGCGGTAACTGAAAGGCTGACATGAAGTAAAGCGGCATCGAAGTTAGGCAAGAGTTAATTAGTACCAAGCGTCCCGCCGAAGAGAGAAAAGGTACTGTCCACGTATTTAGCCTCTTCTTTATTTTTGCGACAAGCAGGAAGTAGTTCTCCTTTTTCAATTTCCTATCAGAAAGCGGCAATCCGAGATAAATGATTGGAAATTGGGCAGGTCTACATCCCATTTCTTGCGCCATTGCTGCAACCATAGCTTCATTTGCAGAAGTAACTAGCAGGTCCGATTTAGTCGTGTTTAACGATAGATCTGAAATAAACTGAAGAGCTAACATGATCATCTTTAGGAAACCGACCTGCTAGTATGTTTATATAATTATCAAATAACACAGTTTATATAATCTCTTCTAATATATAACAAACAAACAAACAAATATTTGATTTTCAATAGAACATTATATGTACATAACATTATAGATGCATAAAACAGATGTATTAGTTGGGTTTGTTATTTAAACAAAAATACAAATTCTAACTAAGCAAAACTCTACAGTATGTTTTACAAATCAATTAGTTGTAATTATAAATGTGACCTTAATTAAATAATTGGTAAAAGTATGATATATAACTTTATTCAATTGTTAATGTCCTATAAAATAACGGGAACAAAATAATTATTATATGCATTCTTGACTAATTAATAAGATATATCAAAATTATTTTCTTAGTTGATATTTTATATCGGACAAGCTAATAAAATAATTATTTTTATTTTATTATCATCTTATCAAATACGATACAACTATACATATACAAGTGAAGTAATTAATCGGAAAGATTTTATTGACACCTCTCCCTAGGTTTAATTTATGTCATGTAATGTAAAAACTTCAATTCGTATTACACACGCACACCCACCTACTACATCATCATCGCCTCACGTTTTACGTGTGGTTCAGTACGTAATGATTTTTTTTCTTGTGTAAAACAGAAGAGAGTTTTGAAATAGTCATCTCATTAAAAGATAAAAAAAAATCTTGAGAAGCGATAGCTTCAAAAAATTAAAATAGCAGATAATTAACTTGACCTGGCCATTTTACATGAAACATCAAACTTGATAGTAACAAATTAAAATTTTAATCCGTGGCATCCATCTGCGTGATGATCTTAACTCTATTATAAATTTATAACAAAAAAAAATGTTCCTAAAATCTATTCTATTTAAATTTGGTTCGATTTTTTGAACCCTATAAGTTTATTATTAATCAACAGATAAATATTATTGTATAGAAGACTATAGAACTTTAATAACAACACCGTGAAACGAAACGTCCATTTTTCTCAAGCTGAATTGGTACATCTGTTTTTTTTTTTAATGGATAATAATTGGTACATCTGTCGAAAAGGGGCGAGTCCAGTGTGCACAAATGGAGAGTTGTTTAAACAAACCCGTACTAGGTCAAAGTCTTCCCTGCACCTGCATGGAATCAATCAAAACAGGACAAATATGACAGACTAATACAATACAATACAAATTATACAAATACAAGAGAAGACTAGACCCATTCTCTCTCTTCTCTCTCTATCTTAAGTCTTAACTTAACCAACACTGCCACCTCTCCTTCTAAGAAATTGTGAGCGGGCCAACCAGTAGACCACCACTAAACAATACAATCCTCCAGTTGCATTGATTGATTCAATTCTATTGTGAAATATAATCAAAGGTAGCTCGTTCCCAATTTTCAACTGCCATGCCATCATGATTCATGGCTGCTTGGTTCACCATTCCAGATTATTTCCGTGTTAATTAGCAGTTGAAAGATTCCAACTTCCATAGTTCCATCTCAATTTTTTAATTCTAGCTTTTGGGTTTTAGCATTTGTCGCATTTCTGCACGAGGAAGAAGTTATCTTTGCATTTTGTGAAATATGGAAAGTTTAAGAGTTCGATTAGTTGGTTTTCTGTTGTGGGTTTCTTTAATTTTTGAAAGCGGCGCAGCATTCAATTCTGAAGGTACTAAATTAACCAATAACAAGTTTGCTTTTCTTCAGTTTTCCAAAAATGGATTGCTCATTTTTCTCTAATTTCTTTTTTCCTTTCCTTGGGACATAATAGGAAGTATTCTCTTGAGGTTTAGAGAAAAAATAGAGCATGATCCCTATGGAGCTTTGTCAAACTGGGGAGCAAATGAAGCTCTCCATTATTGCTCTTGGTTTGGTGTTGTCTGTTCTGACGACTTGAAAGTTGTCGCTTTGTAAGTTATTTTAGAAAAATCTCCTTAGCTCAATTCCTTTTGTATACTTAAATTTGTTTGTTTAAGTTTATAATTTGTTTTTTTATCTAAACAAACGTCTTTTTTATATAGGTCCGTGTTGTACTTTATTTCATTAGGAGAACGATTGAAATTCCACCAACGTTCACCGAAGAAAATAAAAAGAAAACAAAAAAAAAAATTTCATTGGCGTTACAATATTGGTAACACTAGGAGCTTAATTGATAATGAAAAATTGAACAGCACAAAACATAATTTATTTTTTTTCAGATATGTTCTTGTTTATCTCAGTTTCCTACTATAATTTTTTCTTAGTCATTGACTCTAGTGCACAATATCCTTTTTGTCTTCTATAAATTTCTCTCAGAAGTTCACTTCTTTTAGATGTTAAACCTGTATTGTTTTTATTAAAATTTTGAAGAATTTTGTGGTAGGAACTTACCAGATCTTGCTCTGAGAGGAATGATCTCTCCTGAAATTGGAAAACTCGATCATTTGAGAATTCTGTAAGCTTTTGACATACTTATATTTTAGTTTTTTTCTAAATTCCAATCTTTCCCCTTAAGTTTGTGTAATCTTCCTACCAGGTCAAACCTCAGATGAATCTTTATTTATGTCAATTCCATAAAACCAAATTTGAGAACTGATCATTTGTTACCAAACCCTCGTTGCTGGCGAGTAACTTTACTGCATTAGTCATTTCTGTAGCAAGTCTGAAAAGAATACTTGTTTTTTTACATATTTATGAACCTATCTGATATAATTGGTATAACCGTATACCTACAACCTATAATGCTGCTGGTACACTATCTGTACAAACGGACTCATATCCTCTGAATGGTTCAATAAAACTCGTATCCTCTGTACAAACTGGGTGATAAAGGAACCACTGAGCCTATGTAATTTTTTCTTTTTCTCTTACACTCATTTTGAAAAAGGAAGCCAGATAATGAAATCTGCTCCAAATATTTGCTGATTTTGTTTTCTTCTTTATGTAGTGATCTGAGTAATAATTCATTTTATGGGATTATACCAAGAGAGATTGGAGAACTAAAGCAATTGGTGGTATTAGATCTGGGAAACAACAGTCTCAGTGGGATACTCCCATCAGAGCTTGATAACATGTTGTTGTTAAAAATATTGTAAGTATTTAACATACTTTCTCTCTGCTTGCAAAACACTGTACTTGTTTAATAGTAGTAATAATATACTGCCATTTCTCAGGTTAATAAATGGAAATATGATTTCTGGTGAATTGTCCCCGAAATTGCATGGACTTGCTGTTATTTCCGAAGTCATAGAGGAAGATGATTTTGAAATGTCAGAAAAGAGGTATGTCAAGTCTCAATGTTTATTATGTGTTCCTCTAATTTTACCTCGCAAATTGCAACCTCTCAGGTAGCTAGACATCGCTGCATTAAGTAGATATCTGTTAAAGTTTAGCCTGAATTCATGCTAGGTACTCAAAGAACAACATGAGGAGGCAGCTTGAATCCTCCATCTCAGAGTCTCTCAACACAGACAACCAACCAGCAGCCCATTTAAACATTGATCCCTCTCCATCTCCCTCTCCATCTTCATTGCCATCTCCGCCACCTCCACCAAACCTGCCGCCAATCGCGGTTCCTCCTACACCAAGGCCAACATCTGCCCAATCGACTAAACCTAAAACTGCTCTTGTGTTGGGAGTGACACTTGGTGGAGCGTTTGTTATAGTAGCCTTATTGGCTTTGTATATGTTTTTCTACAAGGGTAAAAAGGTCAATATCGTGCCATGGGCCACTGGATTGAGCGGACCCATCAGCAAAGCCTTAGTAACAGGTAATCTATAGAAGTTGATTAGCTCAAATTGAGCTCATATATGCCATAAAAGTAAAGAAAATTACATAGGGTAAACTTACAAATAATTTGAGTTTCTCTAGGAAAATTAATAGATAGAGACTATCATGATATATTTTTTTATTCTTTAGGCCCTTCTGCCCTGAAATGTTGAAGATTGTATTTGCATGAACCTTTTCATTTTTTTAGATCTCCCCCATGCATGGCTCTGGACTGATTTGTTGCTTGAGCCTTTATTTATCTAAGTGTGCAGATCAACAATCATTTGGAGGGTGTGCACGTAAAACACCCAATTATTTCTCTTAGGAATGTATATGCATACTGATCTTATTTTATGTTTCCTTCTAAAAAGAAAAAAAGAAAGGTGTCTACTGTCTCATATGATGCCTATCTTGGGGTTTAGATTAAAATCCTGCATCCAAAAATGTGAGTAAATATATGCATATAATATCCATAATTTTATGAGGAAATGAATCATTGCCAGGTCATCGTTCCATTTCAGGTGTACAACAACTACCACGGGCTGAACTAGAAACAGCATGTGAAGGTTTTAGCAATATAATTGTGGAATCATCTGATTGCACTATTTACAAAGGGACACTGTCAAATGGGAATGAGATTGCCGTTGTATCCACCCACATGAAATCGGCAGTCGAGTGGTCGGAGATATCTGAAGAACAATTTAAACTCAAAGTAATTATAATCAGTTGCTCTTTTCAATTTATCCCCCTATTTAGATGAAGTTAGGCCAAAAAGGTACTGAGATCAAAGAGTCTCATGCTGTGATGTATTGATAAATTTTACAAGTAACTATATCTAAGGTTCTGACTTTGAATTTTTCATCTCTGGTTTTTATGTGAAACAGATATCAATGTTATCAAAAATAAACCATAAGAATTTCATGAATCTGCTGGGTTACTGTACAGTCGAAGATCCCTTTACACGCATGTTAGTGGTTGAGTATGCCCCTAATGGTACTCTTTTTGAGCATTTGCACAGTAAGCTCTCTCTCCCTCCCTCCCTCCCTCCCTCCCTCTCTCTCTCTCTCTCTCTCTCACTACAGATGTACGAAACTTCACCTATGCTTATGAAAATATCATTCATATCCCAAAGAAAGTCCAATGATGTATATGTACCCTACCAGATCTGTTTCTTGCTGAAAAGATGCCCCAGTTATTCATCACTTTTCTATTTACAACATTTAAGGAAATAGGGTGTTGTCCACTTTGAAGTATATACCTTCTTGGTAGGGACAATAAGAATAATATTCTAAAAGTGAAATCATTTTTATATCTTTTTATGAAACATTAAATTTGAAATTAACAGCAAACATTAAATTTGAAATCCCTATTTGCTATGCAGTTAAAGAAGCCGAACAACTAGACTGGTCAGCACGTCTACGTATAGCCATGGGTATAATATACTGTCTAGAATATTTAGCCAGTATTAACCCACCTGCAAGGTTGAAAACCCTACATTCATCCACAATCTACCTTTCTGAAGACTATGCTGCTAAGGTCTCTGATGTTAGTTTTCGGGTTGATACCAAGAAAGATCCTTTTGTCACAAATGATCCAAATGGCTTGCATGAAGAAGAGCCAATAGTTTATAAGTATGCTATCCTTCTATTGGAACTTATTTCTGGCAAGGTACCATTTTCTGAGGATACTGGGTTATTAGTATTATGGGCTTCTAGCTACTTATCAGGTCAGAGGCCACTGATGGGTATGGTGGACCCAACCCTTAATAGTTCTGTACCTGAGGAGTGTTTGGTAGCCTTATGCAAGGTCATTAAAGCTTGTATAAACCCTGATATAGAGGAAAGGCCTAGTGTGGCTGAGGTGGCAAAAAGAATGAAGGAGATTTCGGGGATGTCGCCTCAGGTGGCTATACCCAGAGATTCACCGCTTTGGTGGGCAGAGGTTGAGATTGAATCTGCAGAAGGTAGCTAGAGAAAATATTGGAAAATCGACATGCAATTTTTTTACAATGTGTTTTTTTTTCCTCTTCTTTTTTTGAGGAGTGGATTGCAATTTTTACAATATTTCCTTTTTAACTTAATTCAGAAGTTGTACATAACATGGGTTGATTGTAATGGCTTCTAAAAAGTATTTAAAACATCACTATGGATCACTTTGTGTGCATTTTTGTTGAAGTGAGAAATATATACTATTTTTTCTGTTATAGTTATCAATTTTGGTAGTTGTGAATAATAGTGTACATTTAAATTACTTTTATGCCCCACACAGAACAACAAATCTATAAGCACGCTCGAAAAAATAAATAAAGAAAAGGAAGAAAGAGAGAAAGTAAAGAACAAAATTTAAAGAGCGCCATCAGTTACAACATGATGGCCTAACAACTGCGGTCTAAGAAAAGTAATTTTGATGCTTTTGGATTAGAAGATACAAGCGGCCTCAACAAACGTTAGAGACAAACACATCAGAACTTCTTAAGCAACCAAACACAAACCACCCTTATCTTTACTCAACATGACCAGCAACCATATAACTAACAAACTGCAATATCCATATTATTTAACAATGGCCGAGTGGAGTTTGCTGCAGTACCCTTAGAAATCTATCTCTTTTCCAAACATCTCGTTGATGTCATCCATGGCTTGCTGAGTGAAAAATGTTGGTTCAAATAAACCATCACTGCTTCCTTCACCTTTACAGGTTGGGTTTGAATTAACCTCAGTAACTGAGTTAGAAAACCCTATCTGGTTAACTGGCTTGTCTCCCACCAAAGAACTACTGCCCATTTTTGGCTTCTCGCCTGTCAAAATATAATTTGGTTTAGTTGTAGGGTTTGTGTTCTCTTCCAATTCATCATCTGGTACAATAGAAAATCTGCTATGTGAAATGGTATTTGGTTTATGGTGACGATTTGGGTTCCCTTCCAATTCATCTGGTAAAACAGAAAAGCTGCTCTCAGCAACTAGCTTCTTTTCAATCAAAGGAACTTTTTGGCCCCTCTTCAGTTTCTCGCCCTCTGAAATATTATTTGGTTTATGCATCGGGTTTGTCTCTTCAAATTCATCATCTGGTAAGATAGAAAAGCTGCTATTATCAACTAGCTGCCTTTCCACCAAAGGAACCTTTTGGCCTCCTTTAGGTTTCTCACCCTTAGGAATGTCCATTGGCTTCCGAAACATACCATTTATTTCATCCATAGCTTCTTTCAAATTCATGGTGGGGTCAAGTAGTCCATGATGGCATGCGTTCTCTACTTTTGATTCTTCAGAAATTGTTGACCCAACAAATTTCCGAATCATCACAGTATCTTCTTTCAGCCCATGATTAATGCTTTTTAAATTTCCATTCAGATTGTGTGGTCCTTCCTCTTCATCTGGCAAAATGGTAAAATCACCCATAGAAGGCTTAAGGTTTCCTGGGTTTTTGTTAGATTTGCAAGGCCTTTCTTCTTCATCTGGCAAAATGGTAAAATCACCCATAGAAGGCATAAGGTTTCCTGGGTTTTTGTTAGATTTGCAAGGCCTTTCTTCTTCATCTGCAAATATTTCAAATGTGCTATTTTCATTATTTTGAGTTTTGTTTCCTTTTTTGTGTGATTTTTTCTGGATTGAAGGATCAAGATCCAATGGCTCTTGAAACATGCTATTGATGGCACGCATGGCCTCTTCAGTGGTGATTGTGGGCTCTACTAACCCATTATGGCATGACATTTCAGTCACAGACTTGCCAACTATGGCTGAATCAACGAATTTACGCACCATTATTGTGTTTTCACTGTTAAAACGGGTACTGCCTGTTGTTTTGGTGGACCCATTTTTTGTCTTGACTTTTGTATCCGGTCTTGGCTTGTCTTGTTTTGTGGGGACTACATTTGAAGATAAATTCTCAGATGTACCTTCACCTGAAAAATAAACATGGTCGTGGAACCTAAGTTCATTTGATATTTTAATTGAAGCATGCAAGTTTCCTTATAAAGATTATAAAAAGAGTAAAATATCCTCACCAGTAAAATTTGAACTTTTGAAGTCATGTAAGGAAAAAACAACATAAAACTTATTTAGGAATCTTGACTAAACTACAAAGTCATGGCCTGGTTATCATATTACCAGGCAGGTTTGGTTTTCCTAAGGGTTTCACCTTTCATGTATAATGCGCAACTTGATGTTTGTAACCCCTCCTAAACAAAAAAAAAAAAAGATAACGTATCAAAAGATTTAAAGGACAATCCAAATCTGATAAACTTCAGTCTGGTACCAAATTATGAGACTAGACTCACATCACTATACCACTGCCAAGGAAGATTGTCAACTCTCCAACCAGGTACCTCAATAAACATATTAGGAAGTAGATAGACAAATCTATATAATTTGAACCTTTCGATACTGTAGCATGAATGTTCTCCATCTCCCCTTTCCTAGGCATCCTTTCCTGCATCTACATTACGTCTTATATGGCTTATGATAACAACATTTAAGCATAAATTACAGCTAACAAGTCCTGGTATGTGCTAGGACACTAACTAAATTGTCTAGGCTGGTATAAGCTTCATTTTTACATCAAGGAAGTTAATTGGTTAAAAAAAATTCTTGTGCAGTTGAATAGAAGTATGAAGGTCAGTTTGAGTAAAATTCTTATGCACTGGGATAGGACTCTTCCGTACACCAATTACAAAAGGTTCTTAACTAAACTATACCCCACAACAATAAACAAAAATTTAAATTTTGCCACATACTTTTGATTTTCTTTTTCTATACAACTCGAGACGTTGAAGGAATTGGTCATATGATTTCTGTAGCTCACAGACAGGCTCTGCAAGGCTGTTTTAGAAGGAAGAAAAATTCACATTAGTACAAACCTTCATTGAAATGGCATGGTGAAAAGACAATAATGGAAAGAAACCCTTACATCTGGACCCCTGCATGGTACATTTTCTCAGCCTCTTCAAGCTTCCTATGTTTCTCATAATACAATGCATATGCTATATAAAAGGAGGCTCTCTTTAGTCCAATTTTATTCTTCTCCATTCTTTTCAACAGCACCTTAGCATCATCGACATAATCCATCTACAAATCATACACTCTAAGTCTCATATCAAAATTGAAAAATAGTAAATGCTCAGTAACTCGACACCCTTGTGGGCCCCACTCCGAGACAAATAAAAAGAATAAGGGAATCATAATATTTGCCTATGGCTTGCTTGGTAGTTGGTACTGTATTGTAGTAAGTGCACCTCCACATTGGTACTGTATTAACCATACATTACTGGTACAAGTGACAATTTGAGTCTTTGTCAGGTTAGCAGGACAAAATTCCACACTAAAAAATTGAGCTTAAAACTGAAAAAAAAATAATAATGAATGAAAGGTAGATTTGTTGAAGTATAGTGATTTGGAAGATACCAACTCAATCCAAACACGGATGTATCTAGCATCATTGCGGTATCTATGATCAGATTCGAATGTCTGTACGCATTTCTGAAGGAATCTGGGAAGCTTCTGTTTCAATGCCTGAGGAGGTAACGCTGCCATCAATCTCTTTATTCCACTGTTTCATAAAAGGACAAAATAAAAAAAAAAATTTGTAACAATTTGAACTGAAATGGCACTAGGTAAGCTTTGCTAAATGATAGAAGAAAATGGCAAGCTAAAGTAGAAACTGGGATGAATAAAGAAAAGTGTTGGTGAATAAAGGGGGGTTTGTAGCCATTACTGAACCGAAACAAGAATAGAGAAGGTGTGAAGGGTATAATCGCAAAAGATGTGGGTGGGTTGATGATCTTACTGGAGCCAAGGGCGGAGCGGGTCGGAGCCGGAGTAGCATCTAATGTCGGACACGAGAGAGGACAGAAGCTCTTGCTCTTCCTCTTTCTGCGCATCCTCCGTCGCCATTTGTCTTCTCCCTCTCAAGTTTGAACTGAGAGAGGAAACTGGAGAGGAGGGAGAGTGGCAAGGAGCGCTTTTGTCTTTTGATTTTGATTTTGATTTTTTATTTTTGTAAAATATCTTTGTTTTCAAATTGAGATTTTGAGAGGAGAGACGGTCTGTGGGCTCTGTGGGCTTTCGGTTCGGACGACATCTTGTGTGGGCCCATTGTGTCAGCGAATTGGCAGCTGGTCTCACCTCTTGCGGATTCGGATTGTTTCCGTTTTTCGGATCCTTGCGTTTGTCCAGATCCAAGTCTCATATTTTCTGCATAATAATTAATTAATTTCATTAACAGAAAACAAATTATTACCTGTGGTTTCAGCGGGGAAAACCATGCTAATTCTATACCATACCATTTATTCAGAACTAACTTCTTGTAAATCGTGTGATGAACCGAAACGTATCTTAAATATACGTAATGCTACTCGGACTCCGACCCATAATTTGATATTTGCACGTTGAATAGCATCAAGAATATTTATAATATGACATAGTTAAAAAGTCTGGAAATATCTCTTTTTATGTATATATAAATCGATTATTCAATTTAGCTGCAAATTGGGCTAGCATAAATGCATAATTCAAGGTTATCTTTATCTTTATCATTTATCGTTCACCGAGGACGGACATATATGCCAATTTCGGTAGAGCGCAGTTCTTCTGAGGCAACCCAATTTTGTTTGATCTATGTTGGAATAAGTTCAGTCAAGGATCTCTATTTGTATTTAGGACATGAATAAATAGTGCTGTCTTAGGAACAAAAAATAATACTGTCTCGTTATTAATTTATCATTTTGGTTGCAATATAAAACTGATGCATATCTCCAAATTGTTAGAGTTTGAAAAAATATGGGCATAGCCACATAGTGGACTAATTTTTTTTTAAAAAAAAAGATATTTGAACCCTTCCCTTTTTAATTTAATTTAATTTTATGAATAATTATTAAATTAATACTTTTAATATGAATTTTTAAACACAATATAGGTAACTGAAAGGAAATAGAAAATGTTGGCGTAATAATTATTTTGCTCTGGCTTCCAAACTTCCAACAAGCATTAAGCATCACTTTTTTAGCATTTCTTTTGCATTTTACTTTTCTGATACTTCCACTGGCCACTGCACGACCAATCACACAGAAAGCGCCACAAAACGCTTTTTGAAAAAAAAAAAATGACCAATCAATTATTAATAACACAAAAAAAAAGAAAGAAATCAGTTAATTTGCCCAAGGAGTGTTTTATCAATTTTAGGGGTGTGCGAATCAATGCCCGTCGAAAAAGAAAGAATTTACAGTTTTAACTGAGACATTTCATCAAACACTTGAGGCGACACCCTCTCCAGTCTCCAATCTCCAATTTCATCAAACACTTGAGTTGACACCATGTCTCCACCTTCTCACTCCGACGAAGAAGAAGGAACCGAGGCCGAAGAAGAAGACGAGGGCGATGAGGAAGTCGATGATGGGGACCCCACTGACAGTGAATCCATACCCTCCCTGCTCCGCCGCCTCGCCGCCTTTCCGGTCCCCATCAAGGTCCGCTCCGTGCAGATCAACAACAGTTCAAGGACCAAGCGCGAGCTGATCGAGTCGGTGCTGGATCAGGACTCAATTCTGAAATCGAGTACCTTGCAAGAGCTGGTCTACGTGGCTGGATTGGCCAATGCCAGGTTGAAGAGACTCGGGGTGTTTCGTTCCGTCAGGATCACCATCGATGCGGGGCCAGATGAGGTGCCCGGATCCTCTATGGTCGTGGTTGATGTGGCCGAGGCCGTGCATCCGTTTGCTGGGGATTTCTTCGTGGATTGCAATACCGAGGTACTTGAGTGAGTTCCAATTTTGGACATTGGTCAGGGTTAAGGGTATCAGTTTGATCTAATCTGTGCGTTTTTGCTGTCTTATTTGGGTTTTCAATTGAGGCACAGTTGAGGTTCACATTTGCACAATACCGGATTGATTAAATAAAAATTGTATTTGGAGTGCCATAAATTTTGGTTTCATAAATAAAAATCTAAGCTAGATCGGAGTCGCAAAAATCATTAGTAATATGTAATCACAGATGCCAGTTTTGATGAGCATAACCAAATTGGCAGTGCTAAAATAAGGATATAATTGAATATCAAGCAATGTATAAACATGGGTATAATTGAATAATGCACTTTACCTTATCCTATTTAAAGTAAACTGTCTGAAATACAAGTTAGATCTTTATTAGGCCTGTCAACGGCAGAAAATACCACGTGATTCCGTTTCGTTTATACGAAACAGAACGAATAACGGCACCAATTTCATTTTGTTCCAATAAATGAAACTGCAAACGGAATAAGAATAGTGACGTTTTGAACCGTTTCACTTCATTTCAAACCGTTTCATATGTAGTTTCTTAAGTGAAACGAATAACGGAACGGAATTCTATACCGTTTCATAAACGGAACGGATTAACGGAATGAATGTTGATACCGTTTTCTTAACGAAACAGAAAACGGTATGGGTGGTAACGTGGTTTTTTAACGCGTTTGACAGGCCTAATCTTTATAAATATATAAGACACCTCATTTCCAAGTTCTGAAACAACAATTGAAACTTTATTTTTTTACCTCACCCATGTGTGTACCTGTTAAAACACAGTACATAAGTTTATTCAAATTATACTCATACTCCAACTAGCACATTACTGCAATAGTTACGACAAGTTCAAAACAAGGCATAAATTTTCTTTTACCTCATATAAAGCTCATTATGTTCCAACAAAGTGGGAATTTCAGGAATATGCATGGTTGTTGGGCAGCTCTATAAAGCTCAAAAATCTACTAGGCTATGCTGACATTTGGGACATTTCTACCTCTTATGGATGGGACCAGGTACCTGAGTTGAGTGTCGGCTTAACTCTGCCTTTTATCAAATATATACCTTCTCCCTTAGTCGCCAGAATTTCTCTGTTCCCTCAAGAATGGTTCAATGTTCATTCATACAAAGATCGCCTAGTGGGTCTCTCTTTTGGACTTATATCCACATTGAATCACAACCTGTCTTATGATCTTTCATGGCGTGTCTTAAGTGATCCAACACGTATACAGCCACATTCAATCAAACAGTGGTTGTCAAATGGCATGCTCAATTCAATGAAGTATACATATAATGTTGACATGAGAGATTCGGTTGTCAGGCCAACATGTGGCTATGCCTTCTTTTCTTCTTCTCAGATCGGATTTTCCCCCACTAATTGGAGGTCATGGTTTTTTCGTCAGGTAAGCTCGTATCTCTCCAGGAATTATCCTCTTATAATTCAGCACTTCACCTGTTAGATATAACTAGCATGCTATTAGTTACCTTCTATCTTCTTTTCTGAAAAATCACCTCACTGCTGGTAGGATGGTGGTTCATGTTAGGTTTGGTACTTGTCCTGGTACATAGTATCTGATCGGTGTTCAAATGGAAGTGGTTAAATGAATCGACCTTATTTAATTATAATTAACATGGTAAATAAGATAATCTAAATTAAAATTTTCTGCAAGTTTTTACTCTCCTATTTTTGTTTACAGGAATTCGACCTCAGAGCTGCTTTTCCTTTGAACTATTTAAAATCTTCTCTCAACTTAGGAGTATCAGCAGGTCTTATTACGCCATTTGGAAAAGAAATAACTGATTTACCGCCGAATATGGCATATAAATTCCACTTCAGTACGACGTCGCCTACTTCCCGTTTAGGTGGTCTTTCCTTATTTGGGTTTAAACCCAAAGGTTCTACCCTGTTGGAAACATCCAGTTCTGATGCAAATGGAGGGGATATAGCTGTGACAGCATTTGCTGACTTGTCATTTGATCTTCCTATGAAGTTTTTAAGGGAGAAGGGAGTTTATGGCCATGCATTTGTTAATGCGGGGAATGTTGTGAGATTGAAGGAAAATGATTGGAAGAAATTATCTTTTGTGGAGTTTCTAGATACTTGTAGAAGTTCTGCTGGCTTTGGGTTTGTTTTGCCAACCAAGATCTTTAGACTCGAGGTTTGTTGTTATTTATTTATTATTCATGTCATTATCGCAGGACAGAACTGGCTTGGTTTATCACACTCCAAACACTCGTATGGTATATGTTTCCTCAAATCAACAGATTTCTCATTTTTACTTGACATTTATATTTTTTTTTCTTTTTTCACTTTTGTCAGATAAACTACTGCTACATTCTAAAACAATTCCAGAATGATGGAGGGAAAACAGGGATTCAGCTGAACTTCTCATCTCCATAGTTGCCTTTCCTATACTTGGTGTCTCTATGCGATAGGGGTTAATTTGCTTTTCCTTTTTCCAATTAGAATAAGAGGCTGAGACTTGATAGACCCTCCGTTGACGAGTTTTTGAATCTGCAAAATAAGTAAATTTGTACATTAACAGATTGGAAATGTGTACATGCTCCGGATACGTCTCTTTTTTAATGTAAATCTATCTTCTTATTTATAAAATCTGTCTTTTACTTATTAATCTAGTAATGCCGTAATGGTACCATTATAAAATATTATAGCATTTCAACATCAAAATTCATTGTAAGAAACTTGAATAGCTCAAAAAATAAAACTCAAATGTCGAAATCAAACAAATGCGATTTTTTTTTTTTTTACAAATAACAATTAGATGTAATCTCTGTCACTTTCTCTATTAACAGACAAAATGTATTATATTTTAAATTGTTTGATTGTTTTAATTTAAAATCTTCTTACTAATAACTAACCAGATAAAGAGCTTAATTTTTAAAGGGATCTTTAGATGCCAGTCCACACATTAAGATTCAAATTAACATGAACTCCATTTATTTTATTTTATTTTATTTTATTTTATTTTTGAGGGTCCATGAACTCCATTATCATTCAACAAATGGTAACAAGAATTCCCAGAATTAGTACCCAACCAACAAATAAGTCATCACCAGAAGCTAAGGAAACCGAATTAAGAATAACAAGTAAAAAGTCCCTTTCCCTTGTCACTGAGTTAGAAAAATTCTTTTATGATTTAAACTAAGAACTCCTTCCCTCCATACTTGTACCAAAGAAGCATCAGGCCGCTTAGTTTTGACAAACAAGTTGGGAAAAACAATTACTGTAGCCGTTTAGTTTTGGCAAACAAATGGGTCTAATATCATAAGAGCCACTAACAATTACTGTAGCTCGTAAAATTCACCATTCGCATAATAACTACAATTCTACAAAGAACAACTATTTCAACCTAAAATAGCATGGAACTTCGTGGCGAAAATTATAATTATTTTATCTACAATCACACCTGCTTCTTTACTAATCATATATAATGCAGTTTAAAATATTGGCGCGATATAGATTATATATACGTCATAATTAAAAAAATGAGAACCTTAACAGAAGTAATTTAATGAGAACATAGAAAAGATATTAGGGAATAAAAAAAAAGTTATCAAAGATTTTAAAAAATAAATAATAAATCATCAAATCGGCCGTCTTGTGTTGGCACCAATAACATAAAAAAATGTTGACAGTAGAATATTCAGAAAGTTGTGTGGTTACTGGTTAGTGGTTACTGCCATAGTGCCATTTCTCCTTCTCACCTCCTTTGATCGGCTGACTTTGACTTTGGTAATCTTGGGATTTGATTACAAAAGAGTATTCAGGCTGCTTTTTTTCCTTTCTCCCATTTTGACGGGCTTAGGTAGAAATTTTGGATCCTGTAGGACGAAATTTGAAAATTTCCTGGTTAAAGGAGAAAAATATTAAACAAATGGAAAAATGAGAGGGTAAAGGAGGAAAAAAATTAAATAAATCGAAAAAATAAGAGAGAATATGAAAAGTTGGCCCATGCAGGTCTCGAACCTGCGACCTTCGCGTTATTAGCACGACGCTCTAACCAACTGAGCTAATAGGCCCTTTCGTTATTAATTGTCTATAATTATAATAATATTATATATTAATTCCTCAAATTCGGTTTTTAATTTACTGATTCTTCATTTTCATTTTGTTTTCATTCGCTGTTGCATATATAGCATCACGTTATTGAATTCGTGCACACGGTGAAATTTAACATACAAAATATCATTTGGATGCATCAGCAAAGAAAAATAAAAGAAGAAGATTATTAAATTGCAAGGAATCAAATTAAAAAGAAGTAATCTAACAATTTTTTCTTTTATATATACGCAAAATGTATAGAAAATACATCAATTATTAACAGAGAAGATTAAAAAAAGGAGAGAACAGTTTTCAATTTTTAACATTTTAATGCTGCCAGAAGAGTGCTTCCCTTCATCTCTGATCCTTTGGACGGGGCTTTTGGGCAATCATTTGAGGCTCATCTCTCGGCAACCGGCGCCGGTAGCGCAGATAGAGGCAGAGAAGAAGAAAGACGAGAAAAATTGCGAAGAGAAATACCACCACAATTAGCAACACCACTCCATGCACTTGGTAGCTCTTATCTGTAGTTTCACTCACCTCCTGTTGTTGGCTTGGACTTGGTGCCATACAGAGATGAAAGAGGGAGAGAGAGATGGAGAGGGATGCTAATCCATACATCTAGTTATTGCTATTATGTGAAGCAGAGTGTATGATGTTGATGTGGCACTTTTAGAATATACATTTAATTAGAGGCATGTTTTTCTTCAAGTGATATGAGTAAAAGTCATGAAAACTAATCTGAAATCATACATTGAAATTTCAAAAAACTATAAGATCACTATCCCTATTATAAAGAATCATAAAAGTATGCAGATTTTTGTGAACCAAAAGACCAAAAGCTTGGTTTTCAACAATTATTGCCCGATCTTATGTTTTGGAAATTGGCAAATTTAGATTTCCTCCCTTCAATTGTCGTTTTCAGATGATTAAAGTAACCAACCAAAAAGTGCCTAACAGATGTCGATCATTACTCATTTACTTGACAAATTTCTAACCTTTAACAGAGATCAGATTCAGATGTTGTACAGATGTCAACATGAATAGTCTGCTTGATTGGGTTGAGAGAGAAATACTTGGGGTTGGGGAGGATGCCAACGATTGAGATTTTTCCACACGAGAAATAAATTAATGGAAATAGTCCCAGATGGTTGGATTTGAATAACCCCCTCCATTCTCCATCTAACATATATCGTTGTCATTTAATTTGTTTTCTCCCTGCAACTTTTCCATTGGAAATTTGCTTGAGGTAGTTTCTTATGAAACCTTCTTTTCTTATCTGGGACCACTTATTACATATATAATTGAGCAGTTCGGTTTTTATTTTGGTTACTTAGCCGGTATTATCTTATTGGATTAAGAAGTTGAATTAATACTCAATAAGCTTAGAAGAAAATGAAATTAACTGATTCCTTAATTTTAGTCTTAAATTGGAACACGTTTGAATTTTGTATACGCGCAACAACAGCAAAAGGTGTTTCATTATTTATATAACAGCTTTCATTGGCATAATAACCGATATTTCCAAAAGGAATTAAAAAAATTATTCTATGAGTTTAAATTCCACATGCATTTTCCAACAAAAGTGTCCAATTTCTCTTCAAAATTAAAACTATCTCAAATGCCACTGTTAAAAATTAAGAGAAAAATATGCAACTCTTATGATAATTTTAGTCGAGAGAAAGACAAAAAGTAAAGAGTCTGAAGTTTTTTGGAACTGAAAGTAATAGGGAATTGAGAAAGGTATATAAAACAATATTTTTGTGGTATTGCTAATTAAGAGAAATAGGCAATGAAAAATATATGCGACTGTAATGTAACTTTCTGTGTCTGGAAATAAAATTGTAAATACGCTTCATTTCTCACTAAAAATTTTTCAAGTTCCATTTTCAGAAAGACCCACTAGTCAACATTGTAGTCTCCTCCTTTCTTCTCACGAGTAGGCCTGTCAAACGTTGAAACGGAACACGGAACAGGCCTGTTCCGCTTCCGTTCCGTTTCAGTCGACGGAATAGAAATTGATTCCGTTTAACGTTCCGTTTCGTCAAACGTAACAGTTTTCCATTCCGTTTAACGTTCCGTCCTTTATTTACCATTGATTTCAGCGGAATTCCGTTTTCCGTTGTAAAAACGTTTATAAATTTCAGTTCCGTTTCCGTTCCGTTTTCAGAAACGAAACTGAAATCTCTTCCATTTAACGTTCCGTTTGGACGGAACGGAACGGAACACCCATGCGGAACGGAATTTTGACAGGTCTACTCACGAGTCAATGCCGGTCCTTGTGCGCGCAAACATAGATGATTGCATTATTGCAGTTTTCATGTATACATTTCAATCTAATTTACTCATACATTATTGGTGTTTTCATTTTCATGTATACATTCTGAAAACTTTCCATCTTTGAAAAGGCTGACTTTTGCTAAGTTTTCTTCACACGTTATTTCCAATACAAGACAACTCCGGACGTGTTTCCACACCAAGTCGGTTCCCGATAATCCACTCTTTTTTAATAAATAAGATATGAATCATATTTTAGACAGTATTAAAAGTTCAAATTTAGATTATTTAGATGAAAAATCTTAATATGAATCCAAAAATGACATAAATTCTAAAATAATGCTCAGAATTGTATTATTTGCATTTATATGCGAAATTACCATGTATAATCTAATGTTTTGTATAAACAATATATGAATTATATTCTAAACAGTACAAAGAGTTTAAATTTATATTATTGTGATGAAATAACTTAGAATAAATCCATTCTTTTTTAATAAATAACATATGAATCAAATTCTAGAAGTGTAAAGAGTTTACAAGTAGTTTATTGTGATGAAATAACTTAGATTGAATTAGAAATGATAGACATGTCAAACTAATGCTCATAATTGCATCATTTGTATTTATATGTGTAATTACCGTGTATAATCCAATCTTTTTAAATAAATAATATATGAATCATATTATAGACAGTACAAAGAATTTAAATGTTGATTATTGTGATGAAATGACTTAGAATGAATCCAGAAACATTGAAATGCTCAGAATTACGTTTTTTTTGCACTTTATATGAATAATTACCTTTTATAATCAACATATTAGCCATATTTTAGATAGTACAAAGAGTTTAAATGTATATTATTGTAATGAAATGACTTAGAATCAATCCAAAAACTATTGAAATGCTCAAATGATGCTCAGGATTGAATTGTTTGCAGTTTATATGTGTAATTATCTTGTATAATCCATTTTTTTAATAAATAATATACGAATCATATGTTAGACTGTATAAAGAGTTTAAATATATATTGTTGTGGTGAAATGACCTAGAATGAATCTAGAAACTATTGAAATGCTTATATGATACTCAAAATTGCATTATTTGCACTTAATATGCGTAATAACTATGTATAATCCAATATTTTTTAATACATAAGATATAAATCATATACTAGACAGTATAAAGAGTTTAAATGTTGGTTATTGTGCAGAAATTACTTATAAATATTCAAGAAATGATTGAAATGCTCAAATGATTCCAAGAATTGCATTATTTACAGTTTATATGCGTAATTAGCAAGAATAACCCAATCTTTTTTTAATAAATAACATATGAATCATATTCTGGACATAATAAAGAGTTTAATTGTAGATTATTATGATGAAATGACTTTGCATGAATCCAGAAACAATTGAAATGCTCAAATGATGCTCAGAATTGAATTGTTTATAGTTTATATGTGTAATTACCTTGTATAATCTATTTTTTTTAACAAATAACATATGAATCATATTCTAGACAGTGTAAAGAATTTAAATATAGATTATTTTGATGATATGACTTATCATGAATTCAGAAATGATTGAAATGCTCAAATGATGCTCATAATTGCATGGTTTGCAGTTTATATGCATAATTACCTTGTATAATCCAATCTTTTTGAATAAATAACATATGAATCATATTCTTTACATTATAAAGAGTATAACTGTAGATTATTATTATGAAATGACTTAAAAATTGAAATGAATCCAGAAACAGTTGAAATGCTTTAATGATGCTTAGAGTTGTATTATTTGCAATTTATATGCGTAATTACCATGCGTAATCTAATCTTTTTAAATAAATAACATATGAGTCATATTTTAGACATTATAAAGATTTTAAATGTAGATTATTGTATTGAAATGACATAGAATGAATCTAGGAACGATTGAAATGCTCAAATGATGCTCAGAATTGCATTATTTGCATTTTATATGTGTAATTATCATGTATAATATAATCTTTTTGAATAAAGAACATATGATCATATTCTAGACACTATAAAGAGTTTAAATGTAGATTATTGTGATGGAATAACTTAGAATGAAACCAGAAATGATTAAAATGATCAAATAATGCTGAGAATTGCATTATTTGTACTTTATAAGCATAATTACGATGCATAATCCAATATTTTATAAAAATAATATTTGAATCATATTATAGATGGAATAAAGAGTTTAAATGTAGATTATTGTGATGAAATAACTTAGAATGAATCAAGAAACGATTGAAATGCTCAAATGATGCACGAAATTGTATTATTTACAGTTTATATACATAATTAGCTAGTATAATCCAATATTTTTTAATAAACAACAGATGAATCAAATTCTAGACGGTATAAAGAGTTTAATTGTAGATTATTGTGACGAAATTACATCGAATAAATCAGCAAAACAATTGAAATGCTCAAAACATATCCAGAATTGCAGTGTTTGCAGTTTATATGTGTAATTACCTTGTATAATCCAATCTTTTTGAATAAATAACATATGAATCATATTCTGGACAGCATAAAGAGTTAAAAAATAGATTATTGTGATGAAATGACTTAGAATAAATCCAGAAATGATTGAAATGCCTAATTGATTCTCAGAATTGCATTATTTGTAGTTTATATGCATAATTACCATGTATATTCAAATCTTTTTGAACAAATAACATATGAATCATATTCCAAATAGAATAAAGAGTTTAAATGTAAATTATTGTTATGAAATGACTTAAAATGAATACCAAAACGATTGAAATGCACAAATGATGCTCAGAATTGCATTATTTGCACTTTATATGCATAATTACCATGTTTAATCCAATCGTTTTAAATAAATAACCTATGAATCATATTCTAGACAGTATAAAGAGTTCAAATGTAGATTATTGCGACGAAATGACATAGAATGAATAAATAAACGATAGAAATGCTCAAATGATGCTCAAAATTGCTTTTATTAGCAATTTATATGCGTAATTATCAGATATAATTCAATATTTTAGAATAAACAATATATGAATCATATTCTAGACAGAATAAAGAGTTTGATAGTAGATTATTTTGATGAAATTACTTAATCCTGAACAAGGCGTAGTTCCGAACAATCTTGGTGGAAGATGATTTCTCTCTCCATTTCTCTATTATTTTAATCTTGGTGTCCAAATAATTTAATATTTTGGGAGTCACGAGGCGTAGTTCCAATCTAGTTCCAGCAAAATGATAAGGGGACTGAATAGCTTATTCACCTTATTTCAAAATGTGTTGCAACTTTAAAAAATAACTAATCCTGAACAAGGCATTATTCTAGTGGTTCCAAACAAGCCCATAGAGTTTAAAAGTATATTATTGTGATTAAATGAAATAGATAAATCCAGAAACGATTGAAAGGCCCAAATGATTCTTAGAATTGCATTATTTGCAGTTTATACGCATAATTACCATGTATATTCCAATCTTTTTGAATAAATAACATATGAATCATATCCTAGAACAGTATAGAGAGTTTAAATGTAGATTATTGTGATGAAATAACATAGAATAAATATAGAAACGATAGAAATACACAAATGATGCTCAAAATTTGCATTATTAGCAATTTATATGCGTAATTACCATGTGTGTTCCAATTTTTTGTAATACATAACATATGAATCATATTCTAGACAAAATAAAGAGTTTAATAGTAGATTATTGCGATGAAATTACTTAAAATTAATCCAGAAAACATTGAAATGTTCAAATGATGTTCAGAATTGCATTATTTCCACAATATATCCGTAATTACCTTTTATAATCCAATCATTTTGAATAAATAGCATATGAATCATATTCTACACATTATAGAGGGTTCAAATGTTTATTATTGTGATGAAATAACTTTTAATGAATACAGAAACGATTGAAATGCTCAAATGATGCTCAGAATTGCATTGTTTGCAGTTTATATGTGTAATTACCTTGTATAATCCAATTTCTTTTAAATAAATAACATGTGAATCATATTCTAGACAGTATAAAGGATTTAAATATAGATTATTGTGATGAAATGACTTATAATAAATTCAGAGATGATTGAAATGCTCAAATGATGCTCAGAATTGCATTGTTTGCAGTTTATATGCGTAATTACCTTGTATAATTCAATCTTTTTTAATAAATAACATATGAATCATATTCTTTACATTATAAAAAGTTAAGTGTAGATTATTATTATGAAATGACTTAAAAATTAATATGAATCCAGAAATGGTTGAAATGTTCGAATGGTGTTGAGAATTGCATTATTTGTACTTTATAACCATAATTACCATGCATATTCCAATATTTGTATATAAATAATATTTTAATCATATTCTAAATAGAATAAAGAGTTAAAATGTAGATTATTGAGATGAAATAACTTAGAATGAATCCTTAAACATTTGAAATGCTCAAATGATGCTGAGAATTGCATTATTTGTACTTTATAAGATTAATTACCATGTATAATCCAATATATTTCTATAAATAAGATTTGAATCATATTCTAGATAGAATAAAGAGTTTAAATGTAGATTATTGTGATAAAATGACTTAGAACGAATCAAGAAATGATTGAAATGCTCAAATGATGCACGGAATTATATTATTTACAGTTTATATGCGTAATTAGCTAGTATAATAATCCAATGTTTTTGAATAAACAATAGATGAATCAAATTCTAGACAGTCTAAAGAGTTTAAATGTAAATTATTGTGACAAAATGACTTTGAATGAATCAGCAAAACAATTGAAATGCTCAAAACATACTAAGAATTGCAGTGTTTGCAGTTTATATGCGTAATTACCTTGCATAATCCATTCTTTTTGAATAAATAACAGATGAATCATATTCTAGACAGTATAAAAAGTTTAAAAGTAGATTATTGTGATGAAATTACATCGAATTAATACAGAAATGATTGAAATGCTCAAATGATGCTCAAAACCTATGGTGCATACTAATGTATCGAAGCTTCGGTGCATACTGATCCGAATTCTTGGATCTGCTTCAAAATGACCGATCCAAACCGTCCAATATGATCTCCCAATTGAAATCTCCTTGCCAACTAAATTTTACATTTTTTCGATATTTTTAAGTATTTTTTTCGGATTTTTAAAAACTGCTATTTTTTAATGGTTCAGAAAAAATTAGATTAGCAATTTTCTAAAATTTGAAAAAAATACTTAAAAATTTCGAAAAAATATAAAATTTGGTCGGTAAAGAGATTATAATAGGGAGATCATATTGAACGGTTTGGATCAGTCATTTTGAAGCACATCCAAGAGTTCGGATCAGTATGCACCGAAGCTTCCGTACATTAGTATGCACCATAGGTTTTCTCATATTTTAGAATAAATAATATATGAATCATATTTTCTATACATTATAAAGAGTTCAAATGTTTATTATTATGATGAAATGACTTTGAACAATCCAAGAAACGATTGAAATGCTCAAATGATGCTCAGAATTGCATTGTTTGCAGTTTATATGTGTAATTACCTTGTATAATCCAATCTTTTTGAATAAATAACATATGAATCATATTCTTAAAAGTATAAATAGTTTATTGTGGATTATTGTGATGAAATGACTTAAAATGAATCCAAAAAGATTGAAATGCTGAAATGATGCTCATAATGGCATTATTTGTGATTTATCTGTGTAATTACCATATATAATCCAATTTCTTTTAATAAATAAGATATATGAATCAAACTCTAGACAGTATAAAGAGTTTAAATGTTGATTATTGTGAATAAATGACTTAGAATGAATCTAGAAACGATTGCAATGCTCAAATGATGCTAAGAATTGCATCATTTGCATTTTATATGCATAATTACCATGTATAATTCAATCTTTTTGAATAAATAACATATGAATCTTATTTTAGACAGAATAAAGAGTTTAAATTTAGATTGTTGTGATTATTTAGAATGAATCCAGAAACGATTGAAATGCTCAAATTATGCTTAAAATTTCATTATTTGCACTTTATATGCCTAATTATCTTGTATAATCCAATATTATTGAATAAATAACATATGAATCATATTCTAGACAGAATAAAGAGTTTTAATGTACGTTATTGTGACAAAATGACTTTGAATGAATCCGGAAACGATTGAAATGTTGAAATGATGCTCATAATTGCATTACTTGCAATTTATATGCGTAATTACCATGTATAATCTAATATTTTGAATAAATAACATATTAATCATATTCTATAAATAGTAAAGAGTTTAAATGCAGATTATTGTGATGAAATGAATTAGAATGAATCATGAAACGATTGAAATTCTCAAATGATGCTCAGAATTGTGTTATTTTGCATTTTATATGCATAATTACCATGTTTAATCCAACCTTTTTGAATAAGTAACTTATGAATCATATTATAGACTGAATAAAGTCTTTAAATGTAGATTATTTTGATAAAATGACTTAGAATAATTCCAGAAACGATTAAAATGCTCAAATGTTGCTCAGAATTGAATTATTTATAATTTATATGCGTAATTACCATTTATAATCCATTATTTACAATTCATATTCTAGACAGTATAAAGAGTTTAAATGTAGATTATTGTGATGAAATGACTTAGAATAAATCCAGAAACTACAGAAATGCTCAAATGGTGCTCAGAATTGCATTATTTGCAATTTATATGCGAAATTGCCATGTATAATCCAATCTTTTTGAATAAGTAATATATATGAATCATATTATAAACAATATAAATAGCTTAAATGTAGATTATGATGAAATGACTTCAAATGAATCCAGAAACGATTGAAATGTTCAAATGATGCTAAGAATTGCATCATTTACAGTTTATATGCGTAATTAACCAGTATAATCCAATCTTTTTGAATAAATAACATATCAATTAAATTATAGATAGTGTAAAGATTTTAAATGTAGATTATTGAGATGAAATGACTTAGAATGATTCAAGAAAATGACAGAAATACTAAAATTATGCTCAGAATTGCATTATTTGTATTTTATATGCGTAATTACCATTTATAATCCATTATTTTTGAATAATAACATATGAATCATACTCTAGATAGTATAAAGAGTTTAAATGTAGATTATTGGGACGAAATAACTTAGAATGAATCCAAAAACAATTGAAATTCTCAAATTATGCTCAGAATTGCATTACATGCACGTTATATGCGTAATTACCATGTATAATTCAATCTTTTGAATAAATAAGATATTAATTATATTTTAGACATTATAAAGAGTGTAAATATTGATTATTGTGATGAAATGATTTCGAATAAATCCAGAAAATATTGAAAAGCACAAATGATACTCAGAATTTCATTATTTACAATTTATATTCATAATTAGCAAGTATAATCAAATCTTTATGAATAAATAACAAAGGAATCAAATTCTACACAGTGTAAAGAGTTTAAATGTAGATTATTGTGATGAAATAACTTAGAATGAATCCAGAAATGATAGAAATGCTAAAATGATGCTCAGAATTACATTTTTTTTTTACATTTTATGTGAGTAATTATCATGTATAACCTGATCTTTTTGAATAAATAACATATGAATCATATTCTAGACTGTATAAAGAGTTTATATGTACATTATTGAGATGAAATGAATTAAAATGAATCTTGTAACGATTAAAATGCTCAAATGATACTCAGAATTGCATTATTTTTATTCTATTTGCGTAATTACAATGGATAATCTAATTGTGTTGAATAAATAAGATATAAATCATATTCTAGACATTATAAAGAGTTTAAATGTTGATATTTTGATGAAATGACCTAGGATGAATAGAGAAACTATTGAAATGCTTAAATGATGCTCAGAATTGCATTGCTTACAGTTCATATGCGTAATAACTATGTATAATCTAATATTTTTGAATAAGTAACATATGAATCATATTCTAGACTATATAAAGAACTTAAATTTATATTATTGTCATTAAATGACTTAGAATGAATCCAGAAATGATTAAAATGCTAAAATGATACTAAGAATTGCATTATTTGCATTTTATATGCTTAATTACTATGTATAATCCAATATTTTTTAATAAATGAGATATGAATCATATTTTAGACATTATTAAGAGTTAAAATGTTCATTATTGTGTTGAAATGACTTAAAATGAATCCAGAAAGGATTGAAATGCTCAAATGATACTCAGAATTGCATTGCATGCAATTTATATGCGTAATTAGTATAATCCAATCTTTTTGAATAAATAAGACATGGATCATATTCTAGACAGTATAAAGAGTTTAAATGTAGATTATCCTGATGAAATGACTTAGAATGAATTCAGAAACGATTGAAATGTTCAAATGTTACTGATAATTGCATTGTTTGTAGTTTATATGCGTAATTGCATCGTATAATCCAATCTTTTTAAATAAATAACATACGAACCATATTGTAGACAATACAAAGAGTTTAAATGTAGATTATTCTGATAAAATGTCTTAGATTTAATCCAGAAACGATAGAATTGCTCAAATGATGCTTAGAATTGCATTATTTGTTATTATACGTGTAATTACCATGTATAATCCAATATTTTTGAATAAATATGATATGAATCATATTCTTGATAGTATAAAGTGTTTAAATGTAGATTATTATGACAAAATGACTTAGATTAAACCCAGGAACGATTGAAATGCTCAAATGATACTCAGAATTGCATTAATTGCATTTTATATGCATATTACTATGTATAATTCAATATTTTTGAATAAATAAGATATGAATCATATTTTTGACAGTATAAGTAGTTTATATATAGATTATTGTGAAGAAATGATTTAGAATGAATCAAGAAACAATTCAAATTCTCAAATCATACTCAGAATTGCATTATTTATATTTTATATGCGTAATTACTATGTATAATCTAATATTTTTTGAATAAATAAAATGTGAATCATTTTTATAGACAACATAAAGAGTTTAAATATAGGTTATTGTGATGAAATGACTTAGAATGAATCTAGAAATGAATCAAATGCTCGAATGATAACTAGAATTGCGTTATTTGCAATTTATATGTGTAATTACTATGTATAATCCAATATTTTTGAATGAATATGATATGAATCCTATTCTAGATGGTATAAAGAGTTTAAATTCAGATTATTGTGATGAAATGACTTAGAATGAATCCAGTAATTGAAATGCTCAAATGATTCCTTGAATTGCATTATTTGCTATTTATATGCGTAATTACTATGTACAATCCAATCTTTTTGAATAAATATGATATGAATCATATTCATTATTATGATGAAATGTCTTCAAATGAATCCACAGATGTTTGAAATTCTCAAATGATACTCAGAATATGCATTGTTTGCACTTTATATGCATAATTAGTTAATTACTATGTACAATCCAATCTTTTTGAATAAACATGATATGGATGTTAGTCTAGACAGTATAAAGAGTTTAAATGTAGATTATTGTGATGAAATGACATAGAATGAATCCAGAAACGTTTGAAATGATCAATCTGTTGGAGTTATGTCCTAGAAGTCAATAATTTAATGACTTAAATATTAGTTTATGTTATGGATGATATATTATCATCTGTTCCTAGGTTTATTATTGACAGATTATTCAGGTTGAGGATCTGAATTGTAGATCTCTGTGGATCATTTTTTAGAATGACAATAATAAATCTAAACAGTCCATAATCTTGATAATTAACAAGGAACATTAATTATCTTATAAGATTAGTATGCAAGTTAAGTGATGATTAAGTTCTACAAATCATAGGTAAAGAGTTACCAACTTAATTGCATATGTGTATGTTATGGAACATAGCACAGGACTTGACCCATCGAAATAAACATATGGATTGTGTTATGTGTCATTGTTTATTTCGTTACGATTTTGGTTCTAAGTTTGAGATGTTTATCTTTTCCACATGAGGATAGGTTCAATAAATATCGTGTACCGCTGATTCCCGATAAGGGCTGCTATACGGACTTTATTTATGTTCTCTTGAATTGTGCGGGGAAAAGCTAATCATCAAGAAACCGTATGTCCCTCATTAATTCACTTAGTGAGTGACGATATCTGTTTGGGCCCCTTGATGGAGATAGATTGTTTGCATGCAACTTTATACAATTATCTCTAGATCAAGAAACGTATAATCTGCAAGAATGACACATTCCTATCTTGGATTATACGATGATATCGTGAGACATAAGAATCAAAATAGAGAAACATATTTATTCTCTTATGCAGGATTTAAATACTGTAGCAGTACACTATTTATGCGAATTGGGAATCGTAACGTGTTGCTAGATACCGCTTATGATTATTGGAATTAAATAGCGATTTAATTCCATGTCCAACTTAGCATAAATCCTCAAAGGGTCACACAAAATAGAGTTTTGACCAAGACAGTGCATTATTTATTTATTCGTAATAGTTTGTATTGCGGAAATATGATAAGTTGATTAATTAATTATATACCGTTATAATTAATTAAGTCAAATGGATCATATTGAAATAAATTAATGTATTAGCTAATCCTAGAATAATTATTAATTAGTTAATAATTATTTTAGCTCGACACAATTTAATATAAATAGTTATATTAATTTATTGGGCCAATATTTATGTATTAAATGTATAGCCCAATTGAAGAGCATTTGGAGTAGGTTCTAATTATATGAATTAGAGGCCTAAACAATTGAGATGAGAGGTCCAAAAGCCCATTATAGGGCCAGCCATATAGGGTGGTAGGTAGGTGGCATTCTTGTAAATAGATGGTAGGAGGTAGGTAGGGTTTGTGCACTATATAAGGAGGTGTATAGTAGCAAAATCTAACCTTCTCTCTTTCCCTTCTCCTAGCCGCCACCCATTACCTCCCCTTTGGCCATGCGCCATCTCATCCTCTCCTCCATATGCTCATGTGTTGAGCTACAACTCTCCACCAAAATCAAATAGGTTGATTCTTGAAGAGGGTTGATCCTTAGGATTAGCTTTGTTCTAATCGAATCGCTAGCACGAATCGATTTAGACCTTGGTTAATCTCTAGGTGGACTCGAGGCGATTTGGAGAAGAAGGAGAAGCACCCCATCGATTCCCATGCCGTAGGATCGAGCCCCGCGAATACGATTTCGCGGGAGGTATAATTTCCACCTATCTCTTGTGTGCGAATGGCTATGTACTAGATCCTCATGTTGCTTGTGTTTTAATTGGATTATTTAAGGGTAATTAGTCACAAAATTAAAATTGAGTAATTTCCTGACAGTGGTATCAGAGCACATGGTCGTACTTAAGCTATTTTGACACTTAATTAAGAGAAATTGGCTAATTAACGGATTAGTAGAGATGATGCGTTTGTTTGCTGTCTGGAAATGGTATTGTCTGTATTGTTTCGCGTTTTTCGCTTCGATAAGTTCTCTGGAAGTTTTTTCCATCTACATGAAAGTTGTAGATCTGTTGATTGTGATTCTTTTGGCGTTAGATTCACATTTTTTTTAATTAGTATGGATTTATTGTGAATAAAATGGCGACAGTGCGCAGAACCAGTTTCTGCTCGTACTGTCCTGTTTGAATGGCTTGAAAGATTTGTATTTTGAATATAAGTACCAGTGTTCTATGGCTAGATTTAAAGAGGACTTGAAGCTCTTTCTGAGCATATGTAAATTGTTGCATGACTCAGATTAATTTGTGGGTTTTCAAGTATGAAAAGGAAGATCTCGTCAGATCCAGTTTGTTGAGCAAATCGATTGTTCTAATAAACTGTACCAACTGAGAACTCCTTTAAAAATTCTGTTTAAATGGAGTTGTTCTTTTTTGAGTTAGGATTCCAGGAAAATTAATTTCATAATTTTTCGTGGAAGTTTGGACCTTCAACTAGGTTAAAACATTTCGATCGACAGTCTGTTCCAGTACAGAATTTGTTGATTGTTTAGTATGTAACTCGAACTTTTTGAACTGAACTTGGTGGTTTTCTTTTCATGGATAGCTAGCCTATAGTCTAAACTAGTTTTTCTGTGTATATTGTATATATAAAAACTGGATAGAAGGTGGTCTTACAGACCAAATGGTTGAGAGGATAAGCTGAAAATCTCATAACGGTGTTTCGTGCACTTGTAAGAGATTTGTCATTTTTTATTCTCCCAGATGGTTTAAGATCTCTTCTTGAAATTTTTACTGGTATTCACAACTATGATAAGGAGCTTAAGTAATTTATTTGAGAATTCTTGGAGACCTAAAACCTTTGTTTTTATTGGCTTCCATTAGTTACGTTTTTTAATAAATTACTGTTTTTCTAAGTATTCAAATTTATTGAAAACAATTAGAAAACTCCTTGTTTGATCTCCTTTCAGTTATGGGATGTTGAAAGAACTTTCTAAATGAATTTAAACAAGTTTTGTTGTTTAAAATTGAGAATTTGTACACGGAATTTGCTTATGGCAAACAAATCGCAAAGATGCTTGAAAATCGTTAATTGGAAACAAAGTGCTTGTATGTGCTAACTTTGTTTTGTAGGTGGATAGTGGGTTCAGTATGGCTCAAGACTCAATGCCTTGTGGTTGTATTTGAATGCATGTGTGAATGTTTGTAATGCGGCCTTTGGTGCCATTAATTAATTAATTTGTTGATTAATTTTTTATGTAACTTGTGAGGCTTGCATGCCCCTAAGGTTAGGATGGGAATAGGATGTATTCACATGTATTTTGCACCTTTATTTTATATAGGATTTAGATCCTTATAGAATTTAGTGGGAGGGACAAGGATTAGATTAGTTTTGCTCCATGGACGATGTGGCGAAACTAATGCAAGCGGGAGCCATACAAACCCACAACTATGAGATGCTTATATGTGATTGCTATGAATTGTCATAGGCTAGGTATGGGTGTATGCTTACACGACCACCAAACAAGTGTCATATGATTGATAGTCCCAACTAAAACTCGATTAAGTTAAATTGCCCTCCTTCTCTCTATCCCCTTCACGCCGATTGTCACTCATGGCGCGGTCCGCCCAAGCGGACGTCATGGTTGCCAATTCGGTAGTCGGGGTGCAAATAGCTAAGATTTGCAAGGAGCAAATAGTGAGAGGTTACTTTTCGATGGACCCAACTAGAGTTTGGACATCGGGGCGAAGTTGTAAATATACTTAGATATTTACAAACCAAGAATCATATGGAACGATATGATTGGTTGGAGAACCTACCTTGTCTAATTAAGTAGGGTGACGTGCCATAGCAGGCTCTACTTGATGAAAACCGGGATCTTGGAAAACCAACTACATTTGGGACATTAAATAAATGTAGTGGGAGTTTTATTTGTTATAAATAAAACAATTGCATAAACTAATTGACCTTAAATTGATTTTGTTATAGATGTTAAAATTGTTAATTTTGTTGCGATCAATCTTTGAAAATGAACAAACTCATTTTAAAAGTACTTACTTAAAGAAGTAATATCGATTCCTAAGACACGATCTTAGTGAAAAGAAATTTGAGTATGTCAATTCCCAAAAACTTTCCTCAAACTACCCGAACGTAGCAACGCGATGATTGATTGACTATTGGCGAAAAGTTATTCAATAAAGCGTATGGCTAATATCTTCATTTAAAATTTCTAGACCTTTGAATTAGAGAATTTATATGGACTAGATTTAACTCGTACGCTCTCATCCACTTACTCAAGAAAGTGTTCTTGGAGAAAGTAGATATTAACTCCATCATTTATGGTCGAGTATAAAGAGTATGAGTTGGCAAAGAGATTCTTCTTTTATAAAAGGATACATGAACGTTTCATTGGCTTACAAATCGAAAAATTTAAGTAGCTAATTGATAACTAGAGATATTGATCTCCGATATCAAGGATTATTGATATTGTCATACGATCTCTTTCTAGTATTAAAGGATATGACGTTACCTTTTACGCACACTTGTTGGTGACAAAGGTAATTGGTTAAGTATTCAAGAAATACTTCACCAAGGTATGAGTTGAAATTTCGAGACTCTCATTTATGACCATACGTCACATGAGATATTTCATTTGCCGTTTATGGGAGGCATTTGAAAGGTTGTCCGAAATACCATGATTGTGACGATTAGAAATATTCTAATCCTAAAGTGTATTTGTCGTTCAAATATCTCACTATCTCTAATTTACACTAGTAACTTGATACTAGTTCATATGCTCGCATTTAACGAAATGTGTTAGCAATGAAGAATAAGAGAATGTTCGAGAGATGTAAAGTAAACTCCGTATAGGAAATGACTTGTTCGTCTAAGTCATTACCATTGAATACGTAGAGTTACCTTTATTAAGAGTTTGTTTAGAAATGAAGGTTGCATACCTTAATTCTAAAACCTCTCAAAAACGTCTCCATTTCATATTCGATGATGGATGATTATGTTTAGTAAAAGACAAGTTCTTTTATTATGGATTTGTTTATATGATTCCATGCATCTTGATTGAATTTGCTTGAAATAGATAAGCAAGTTTTGAATGACAAATAGGATGCGTAAGACTTGACATAAAGTATTTGACTTTCATGTTATATATAACCGCTTAGTCACATAAATAAACGAGAATCGCATTACGAGAGTCTCCGTAACGTAGAGCTCGTAAATTCAATTCGATTTCAAATCGATTGATATGCGAATCATGTTTGTTAAATGACAAAAGCGCCTTTAACCTACAAAGGTTTAAGGACAAGTGACTTGATTAGGACTTTTACATATCGATGTATAAAGACCAATAAGTACTTGTGCGATGAAAGGTTATTGATACTTTACTACTTAACCAACGATCATTGTAAATATTAACATATCTATTTGATAAGGTATAAGTATGAACCTTTTGACTAGTTCAAAGGAGTTCAAGAGTAAAGTTTAAAAGACCTTTCAAGAAAAATGGAAGTCTTACAATTAATCATGGTAAATAGTTAAGTCACATGATTTGAAATATTATCTTAAGAGTATGAAAATAGTTTCATAACTCACTCCATGAGGAACATTATGGAATAATGTGTCCAAGAGTGGAGGTATCGAACAATATTTTGTATAGTTCGATCGATAATAAATCAAATTGACTTATTCGACTCGTATTAGGGAATTATGTTTGAGGACAATATTTTTTACACTGAATAATGTTCCATCGAAGTCTATTGAAGAAGATATCTTAGGAGATTTTGATCTCTAAGTATAATACTTCTCGAGATTTGGTGTTGAGAAGCTTATTTCAAGTATTGTGGACTTGTAAGCTTAAACCAAATAAGACACTATATATTTGTAGGATGCTTTATATTAAAAGGCACTACTTCCACGAATATGATAAGAACAAAGTAGTTGTTGCTAATCATAATGTAGTCTTGATGAATTGAAATTCTCAAGAAGAAGTAGTGGGAGTAAAGTGAGCATTAAAATAGTTTATGCGTCACTACAAGAAGTACTCTTATGGGAAACTTGTCACTCCATACATGGTACTTAGTGGGAGTTGAGCGAAACTTCATTCACAAGTTGTTTTGAAAGAAGTTTAATAGTACGCTCCTTCTAATGAGGACTCAACCATCTCACGAATTGATGATGTTTGAGAAACTCATGGAATATATGAGGAGTCAAGAACTCGTTCAACAAATAGTTGTGGAAGAAGTTCATGAACCTCAAGTACCAATCCTACAAAAGATCAACGAGAGTTGATTTCCTAAGCCGTTTGGTGCATAGGTTGTCACAACATTCTCGTACTAAGCATATGAGAATCCGTTGATAAACAAAGAAACGATGGAACGATCCGATTCCACATATATGGTTGGAATTCATATGATCTTTAAATAAAATCCATGTATAACAACAAGGTATAGACCTTGGTTGATGTTCATGAAGGAGCAATCCATCAAGAACGTTTAGATCTTCAAAAGGAAAGATCGACATGGATAACAAATCGACTATGTACAAAGCGCGGCTTCTCGCTTGTAGCTATGTCTAAGTCGATGGCTAGTTGACTACGTACAAAGCACAACTTCTTGCTTGTGGCTATGTATAAGTCAATAAAGATCATTCTAGCAATAGTTGTATTTCATATATGTCGATATATGGAAAACACACATAAAACCGCCTTCTTCGTATGAATGAAGGAAGATGTTGTGCATTTGACACAAATCGAGGTTTATTTATTGCTAAAAACATATGCATGCTTCAAGGATCCATTAATGGATTAAAGCAAGTGTTGTGGAGATTGGAATAAAAGTTTTGACAATGAAGTCAAGGAGTTGAACTTCGTCAAAAGTATCTTGTATATACAAGATATTCAGTGGAAGCATAATTGTATTACTTGTATTGTTCAAGATAACAATTCATTAAATTGGGAATAACATTAAGAAAATGAATATTGTCGAGATCTCTTTGGAGAATGCTTTCTCAAATGAGAACTTGGGAGAAATCACCTGATCCTAGGAAACAAAATCTATAAAGATAGATTATGATGGATATTAGGTTTGAGCAAATGTGTATATATTGACGAAGTGTTCTAGAAACACGAAAGTTACATTCCGAGAAAGGATGTCTAACTGTACGTCACATGGCATGACTTGAGTGTTTAACTCGGTCTATTGCAACTCAATTCAAGAAAGTGCATGAAATAGTTCAAGCATTCTTTCATTATGAGTTTCATTTTGTACGCCATATTTATGCATATGCCCCAATGTGTAGTATCCAAAGGATATGACAAACAGTTGTCAAATGGATACAAGAGAGACACATTTGGACGATAGTCAAGGATATCCTCGAGTACCTTATGAGAAAGAGTGATACAATGTTTCATCTCTTAAGATGAAAGAAATCTCGTGTAAGTTGTTACACTGATAAAAGTTTTTCAAAGGATTGATATAATCACAATTGAGCTACATATTTTGCTTTAAGGTGGTGTTGTAAATTTAGAAAGTGTTCTAAATGAAATATTACAACCGTTTCCGTCACCAAAGCAAAATACATAGTAACTTGTGAAGCAATAAAAGAAGTTTATTTTGGATCGAGTTCTTAGTCGAGCTACTATGGTTCTATGCATCTCGAACCATAACTTACTCCTAAAGAAACCAATGTTACATTGGAGATTCAAATATGATCTATAACGATATCACTTGATATCATATGATGATGATCAAGAACATATATATAGTAGTATATATATATATGGTCGAATAAATTTGGATAGGTTCGCGAACACAGCGAACACTCCAGCATGACCTCTACCTTGAGCAGTATACAAGATGCAGTTATGCATCCATACGTGATGGACGTATGAGTAACTAGCTTTAAGCGTATTATTTTCTTTTGAGGTCCGAGACATGTATATATGTAGATATATGACATTGTTCTCAATTCTTCGTTGGCTAGAAGTCACTACTGATTGACTCTAGGCCAAGTGGGAGATTGTTGGAGTTATGTCCTAGAAGTCAATAATTTAATGACTTAAATATTAGTTTATGTTATGGATGATATATTATCATCTGTTCCTAGGTTTATTATTGACAGATTATTCAGGTTGAGGATCTGAATTGTAGATCTCTGTGGATCATTCTTTAGAATGACAATAATAAATCTAAACGGTCCATAATCTTGATAATTAACAAGGAACATTAATTATCTTATAAGATTAGTATGCAAGTTAAGTGATGATTAAGTTCTACAAATCATAGGTAAAGAGTTACCAACTTAATTGCATATGTGTATGTTATGGAACATAGCACAGGACTTGACCCATCGAAATAAACATATGGATTGTGTTATGTGTCATTGTTTATTTCGTTACGATTTTGGTTCTAAGTTTGAGATGTTTATCTTTTCCACATGAGGATAGGTTCAATAAATATCGTCTACCGCTGATTCCCGATAAGGGCTGCTATACGGACTTTATTTATGTTCTCTTGAATTGTGCGGGGAAAAGCTAATCATCAAGAAACCGTATGTCCCTCATTAATTCACTTAGTGAGTGACGATATCTGTTTGGGCCCCTTGATGAAGATAGATTGTTTGCATGCAACTTTATACAATTATCTCTAGATCAAGAAACGTATAATCTGCAAGAATGACACATTCCTATCTTGGATTATACGATGATATCGTGAGACATAAGAATCAAAATAGAGAAACATATTTATTCTCTTATGCAGGATTTAAATACTGTAGCAGTACACTATTTATGCGAATTGGGAATCGTAACGTGTTGCTAGATACCGCTTATGATTATTGGAATTAAATAGCGATTTAATTCCATGTCCAACTTAGCATAAATCCTCAAAGGGTCACACAAAATAGAGTTTTGACCAAGACAGTGCATTATTTATTTATTCGCAATAGTTTGTATTGCGGAAATATGATAAGTTGATTAATTAATTATATACCGTTATAATTAATTAAGTCAAATGGATCATATTGAAATAAATTAATGTATTAGCTAATCCTAGAATAATTATTAATTAGTTAATAATTATTTTAGCTCGACACAATTTAATATAAATAGTTAAATTAATTTATTGGGCCAATATTTATGTATTAAATGTATAGCCCAATTGAAGAGCATTTGGAGTAGGTTCTAATTATATGAATTAGAGGCCTAAACAATTGAGATGAGAGGTCCAAAAGCCCATTATAGGGCCAGCCATATAGGGTGGTAGGTAGGTGGCATTCTTGTAAATAGATGGTAGGAGGTAGGTAGGGTTTGTGCACTATATAAGGAGGTATATAGTAGCAAAATCCAACCTTCTCTCTTTCCCTTCTCCTAGCCGCCACCCATTACCTCCCCTTTGGCCATGCGCCATCTCATCCTCTCCTCCATATGCTCATGTGTTGAGCTACAACTCTCCACCAAAATCAAATAGGTTGATTCTTGAAGAGGGTTGATCCTTAGGATTAGCTTTGTTCTAATCGAATCGCTAGCACGAATCGATTTAGACCTTGGTTAATGTCTAGGTGGACTCGAGGCGATTTGGAGAAGAAGGAGAAGCACCCCATCGATTCCCATGTCGTAGGATCGAGCCCCGCGAATACGATTTCGCGGGAGGTATAATTTCCACCTATCTCTTGTGTCGAATGGCTATGTACTAGATCCTCATGTTGCTTGTGTTTTAATTGGATTAATTAAAGGTAATTAGTCACAAAATTAAAATTGAGCAATTTCCTGACACAATCATGCTCATAATATGCATTATATTGACTTTATATGCGTAATTTCTATTTATAATCCAATCCTTTTGAATAATTAATATATGAATCATATTCTAGGAAGTATAAAGAGTTTAAATGTATATTATTGTGATGAAATGATTTAGAATTAATCCAGAAATGTTCGAAATGCACAAATGATACTCAAAATATACATTATTTGCAATTTATATGCGTAATGACTATGTGAAATCTAATATTTTTGGATTGTTGTCCCTAAGGAGGCGGCTTAAATAAGGTTTAGCGGAAGCGATTTAAGGTTTTGGACCGGTTTGGTATGAACTACCATAACACAATTCAATTGGTACCCAATACAAGCAAGCACACAAGCAATTCACAATGCAAGATCATAAAGAGAGAAAGAGAGAGAGAAATTGAACACGCGATGTGATTACGGAGTTCCGACCCGCTAGAAGAAGCTAGCCTTAGCCGTACGTCTCCGGGAGTTCCGCTACCACGAAAGGGCGCGCTCCGTTCAATTCCAATAAGAACGGGACTACAAATTCGAACCGAATCACCTCGTCACAAGGACGCTCGAGGCGGATCGGCCTAACTCGATTAAACAAGCTCAAACACTCAAGGGATTGAGGCTCTAACCAAATCACTCAACTAATCTAGCAATTAACACTAGTGGATTGGTTTTGCACACTCTAATCTCAATGATTTTGCTAATTAATGCTCAAACACAAGAGAGAGTGATGTCTAACTGGTTGGAGCTCAAAAGGGAGGAGTTTCAAAGGTTTCAAAAGTATCTAAACAGTTCCAAGAGGCCCCATATATATAGAGGGCGCCAACAGCTCCAAAGACCAGTCAAAACAGACTCTGGCGTTATACAACGCTATATGCCGTTGTACAACGCCCAAGTAGCCGTTGAAAAATCAAACGGTCACAGACAATAACGTTGTGAGTTGTCAGAGCGTTGTGTAACGCTGTATAGCGTTGCACAACGCTTCAGCAAAAATCCAAAGCAAAAGGCCGACAGTTCCGTTGGAACTTGTCAGAGCGTTGTGTAACGCTTGGTAGCGTTGCACAACGAAGTCAAGAAAGCGAAGGCAGAACTGACAAACTCAACCAACATTGTCAGAACGTCATACGACGCTGACTGGCGTCACACAACGTCGCCGTTGCACAACGCTATTCAGTGTTGCTCTACGCGACCAGAGAGAAAAAGCAAAGTCTGAGCGAAGTTTAGCGCGTTACACAACGCTGTCGTTGCACAACGCTGAATAGCGTTACACAACATAGGAGCGGAAATGTTGTGTAACGTTACTTAGCGTTGCACAACGTTCTGACAAGGGGAAATAATAGATTTAACTGGTTTAAAAACAAATGAACTAACGTTGCACAACGCTACTGAGCGTTGTGTAACGCTGTTTCAACCTTGTCAGAGAATTTGCAATTTAAGAGCGAATTAACTCTGCGTTGTGTAACGGCAACTGGCGTTGTATGACGCTGGACAGAAAAACTGAGCATTTTATCAGCAAATTGATTGAGATTAGTTTAGAGTTTTAATTAAACCTAAACTGAGGATTCTAACTAGTCCAACGCAATCTCTTGAAGCTCCAAAACAATGCGCCACACTTGCTTTAATCCATTCTTTATAATTTGCATCTTCTTCCTATAAAACTCAAGGAAGATTGTTAAATGCCAAATGATATTGTTTTGCAATCGACAAACTTAGAGACGTTTAGTACAACAATCTCCCCCTTTTGACGATTTGCAAAACAATATCATTAGTAAAGCGATTAAAATTTGGTATTTCACAAGCTTTACTACAATTCTCCCCCTTTTTGGAAATCGACAAAAAGTGAAAATTGTAGCAAGCTCCCCCTAAATTTATGGCTCCCCCTTAATTTTGGAGAAAAGGAATTGGAGAACCAATTTATGGCTCCCCCTTAATTTTAACCTCTCAAATAAAAATAAGATAGAAATAAAGAGGCTCCCCCTAAAAATTTTGGCTTATAAGACCGGGGGTTAACTTGGTATTTAGGCCACATTAGTTACCATACCACTAGTTGTACCACTTGAGGTACAAGCTTTTGGAACCCACTTACTTTTGGACTCACCATTTGGTTTTCTAAGTTTGCATTCCAACGAGATATGACCATTTTGACAACAATAGTTACAATATGCATTGGTTGGCTTAGGCATGGTAGAACCCTTGACAAAATGAGAATAGTAATGGGCTCTAAGGTATTCGGCCTTCTTCTTAGGATGATTGGATGAGGCATTAAAATCTTTTTTGCGATCCTTTTGGAAGTGTTGGGAAACATTCTTTTTATGCCCATTGGATTGAGCTTTGTGGTTTTGAGAAGAGTGTTGCTCTTTAAATTCATAAAACCATCCATCGGGTCCTCTAAAATAAATTTTATTGGACGCCTTTGGAACAAAAACCTTCTTTTCTTGATTTTGCAAATTCTTTTCGTTTTGCACTCTAGTGTTTCTAGGTTTCCTTTGGTACATATGTGCATGACCACGAGAATTCCTAGGTTTTTGAGATTGTGTGGTTTGTGCAACTTGTTTCCCATTATTGTGTGACAAGTTCCTTTTCTTGGTTTGATAAGGCTTTTGGTAACCAAGACCGGACTTGTCATGAGGCTTTTGACCTTTGAAAAGGTTTTTCAAATCCGTTTTAGGAACTTGGGCTAAAACCGGTTTTTCAAGTTGTTTTTCAAGCTCCTTTATTTTAGCCTCATACTCACCCATCTTAGAAGTAAGCTCATCTACCTTGGTTTTTAAGGTTTCTATTGTATCGGTTTTCCTAACCAAGGCATCATGGGTAGCATCAAGAATAGAATTCAACCTATCACAATCAACACATTTGGTTGAACAATTTGGTTCATCATCACTCTCACTATCACTACTACTAAGAGATTCATTGAGAGGAAGATATACCTTAGATGAGCTCGACTTTGGTGAAGTTGGTGGAGATGGAGGTGGTGTTGCCTTACGCGCTTGAAGTAGCGGATGAACAAATCTTGTCCCTTGATTGAACTCATTGAGGATGTCCTTCACGAAGTCATCTTCCACATCATCCGTTGAAAATACCACCTCTTCCACATTTGCCACCAAAGCATACACCTCATGAGCATCCGAATCGGATGAGCTTGTTTCGGATTCAACATCCCACAAGGCATGCATGGCTTGAGCCTTCTTCTTTTCCTTCTTGTGCTTAGGCTTTGGCTTGTCGGTTTGCACTTGAGGGAAAAGCTTGTGACACTTGTGCATTGAATGCCCCTCTTTATTGCACACAAACACAACTCCCGTTCATCATTGGCTAATCTCTCATTGTTGAACTTCTTCTCATGCTTGAGCAACCCACGATACATCTTCTCAATCACCATCTCTTGCTTTGTCTCATCAAGCTCGTAGAGGTTTAATGGTGTTTGATGTGGATATCGGCGATGAGAGGATCGAGATGATGATGTGGAGGCGGGATTGCTTGTGGAGGTCATGGCTAAGGTTCTTGGATGAGGCTCTAGTTTGGCGAGTTGCTTGAGCTTCTCCTCAACACATCGAAGCTCGGTGTACATTTGTTCCGGGGTGTACGCATGGTCCATCCGGATAATGGTCTCAAGCGACGTGATGTGAGCATCCCATTCGTTCCGTCCACTCATAGCCCGCATCATCTTCCCTACAATCTTGCCATTTGTTAGGGGCTCACCTCCTTCGGTGAATTCATTTTGGAGTTGTACAAGACGAGTGTACATATCCTCAATGGATTCACCATCCTTTATGTGAAAATTCTCAAATTGAGAGTACAACTCATACAATCTAGAGTGTCTAATTTGAGAATTTCCCTCATAACGGGTGAGGAGAGCCATCCACATATCATGTGCTAAATCATATCTACAAAGGGTCATACCAATTGATTCATGGACCGAGGCTAATATGGCATTAACCGCACAATCATTGTCCCTTTGGTTATCACGGGACTTCTTGGTCAAATCGGTAGAATTTGGTTTAAGTTCGGGGGTATACCGATTTTCTACCACATGCCAATATCCCAAGATATTGAGGTAGTTCACCATGCATCTCTTCCAAAAAGAGAAATTTCTACAATTTTGGCCTAATTTATCCGGTCTCTCTACAAACCGAGCCGCCATGACCGAAAACCGAGATTAAGAATAGCTTAATCGAGGTTCCCGCTCTGATACCACTTTGTTGTCCCTAAGGAGGCGGCTTAAATAAGGTTTAGCGGAAGCGATTTAAGGTTTTGGACCGGTTTGGTATGAACTACCCTAACACAATTCAATTGGTACCCAATACAAGCAAGCACACAAGCAATTCACAATGCAAGATAATAAAGAGAGAAAGAGAGAGAGAAATTGAACACGCGATGTGATTACGGAGTTCCGACCCGCTAGAAGAAGCTAGCCTTAGTCGTACGTCTCCGGGAGTTCCGCTACCACGAAAGGGCGCGCTCCGTTCAATTCCAATAAGAACGGGACTACAAATTCGAACCGAATCACCTCGTCACAAGGACACTCGAGGCGGATCGGCCTAACTCGATTAAACAAGCTCAAACACTCAAGGGATTGAGGCTCTAACCAAATCACTCAACTAATCTAGCAATTAACACTAGTGGATTGGTTTTGCACACTCTAATCTCAATGATTTTGCTAATTAATGCTCAAACACAAGAGAGAGTAATGTCTAACTGGTTGGAGCTCAAAAGGGAGGAGTTTCAAAGGTTTCAAAAGTATCTAAACAGTTCCAAGAGGCCCCATATATATAGAGGGCGCCAACAGCTCCAAAGACCAGTCAAAACAGACTCTGGCGTTATACAATGTTAGGAAATTGCCCAATTTTAATTTTGTGACTAATTACCATTAATTAATCCAATTAAAACACAAGCAACAAAGGGATCTAGTACTTAAACCATTCGACACAAGAGATAGGTGGAAATTATACCTCCCGCGAAATCGTATTCGCGGGGCTCGATCCTACGGCATGGGAATCGATGGGGTGCTTCTCTTTCTTCTCCAAATCGCCTCGAGTCCACCTAGAGATTAACCAAGGTCTAAATCGATTCGTGCTAGCGATTCGATTAGAACAAAGCTAATCCTAAGGATCAACCCTCTTCAAGAATCAACCTTTTTGATTTTGGTGGAGAGTTGTAGCTCAACACATGAGCATATGGAGGAGAGGAGGAGAGATGGCGCCGGCCAAGAGAGGGAGAAAGAGGGGGGCGGCTAGGGTTAGGGAAGAGAGCTAGTCCAATTTTGCATCTATACATCTCTATATATAGTGCACAATCCCTACCTACCACCAACCATCTATTTACAAGAATGCCACTCTCACCTACCACTAGGGCCGGCCATATTATGGGCTCACATGGGCCTCTCATCTCATTTAATTAGGCCTCTAATTCACATAATTAGAAGCTACTCCAAATGCTCTTCAATTGGGCTATATATTTAATACATAAATATTGGCCCAATAAATTAATATAACTATTTATATTAAATTGTGTCAAGCTATAATAATTATTAACTAATTAATAATTATTCTAGGATTAGCTAATACATTAATTTATTTCAATATGATCCATTTGACTTAATTAATTATAACGGTACATAATTAATTAATCAACTTATCATATTTCCGCAATACGAACTATTGCGAATAAATAAATAATGCATTGTCTTGGTCAAAACTCTATTTTGTGTGACCCTTTGAGGATTTATGCTAAGTTGGACATGGAATTAAATCGCTATTTAATTCCAATAATCATAAGCGGTATCTAGCAACACGTTATGATTCCCAATTCGCATAAATAGTGTACTGCTACAATATTTCAATCCTGCATAAGAGAATAAATATGTTTCTCTATTTTGATTCTTATGTCTCACGATATCATCGTATAATCCAAGATAGGAATGTGTCATTCTTGCAGATTATACGTTTCTTGATCTAGAGTTGATCGCTTAGTTGCGCGCATACGATCCAACTCCATCAAGGGGCCCAAACAGATATCGTCACTCACTAAGTGAATTAATGAGGGACATACGGTTTTCTTGATGATTAACTTTTCCCCGCACAATTCAAGAGAACATAAATAAAGTCCGTATAGCAGCCCTTATCGGGAATCAGCGGTAGACAGTATTTATTGAACCTATCCTCATGTGGAAAAGATAAACATCTCAAACTTAGAACCAAAATCACAACGAAATAAACAATGACACATAACACAATCCATATGTTTATTTCGATGGGTCAAGTCCTGTGCTATGTTCCATAACATACACATATGCAATTAAGTTGGTAACTCTTTACCTATGATTTGTAGAACTTAATCATCACTTAACTTGCATACTAATCTTATATGATAATTAATGTTCCTTGTTAATTATCAAGATTATGGACCGTTTAGATTTATTATTGTCATTCTAAAGAATGATCCACAGAGATCTACAATTCAGATCCTCAACCTGAATGATCTGTCAATAATAAACCTAGGAACAGATGATAAAATATCATCCAAAACATAAACTAATATTTAAGTCATTAAATTATTGACTTCTAGGACATAACTCCAACAATCTCCCACTTGGCCTAGAGTCAATCAGTAGTGACTTCTAGCCAACGAAGAATTGAGAACGATGTCATATATCTACATATATACATGTCTCGGACCTCAAAAATAAATAATACGCTTAAAGCTAGTTACTCATACGTCCACCACGTATGGATGCATAACTGCATCTCGTATACTGCTCAAGGTAGAGGTCAAGTTAGAGTGTTCACTGTGTTCGCGAACCTATCCAAATTTCTCCGACCCTATATATATATATACTACTATATATATGTTCTTGATCATCATCATATGATATCAAGTGATATCGTTATAGATCATATTTGAATCTCCAATGTAACATTGGGTTCTTTAGGAGTAAGTTGTGGTTCGAGATGCATAGAACCATAATAACTCGACTAAGAACTTGATCCCAAATAATATTCTTTTATTGCTTCACAAGTTGCTATGTATTTTGTTTTGGTGACGGAAACGGTTGTAATATTCCATTTAGAACACTTTCTAAACTTACAACACCACCTTTAAGCAAAATATGTAGCTCAATTGTGATTATATCAATCTTTTGAAAAACTTTTATTAGTGTAACAACTTACACGAGATTTCTTTCATCTTAGGAGATGAAACATTGTATCACTCTTTCTCATAAGGTACTCGAGGATATCCTTGACTATCGTCCAAATGTGTCTCTCTTGTATCCATTTGACAACTGTTTGTCATATCCTTTGGATACTACACATTGGGGCATATGCACAAATATGGCGTACAAAATGGAACTCATAATGAAAGAATGCTTGAACTATTTCATGCACTTTCTTGAATTGAGTTGCAATAGACCGAGTTAAAACACTCAAGTCATGCCATGTGACGTAGAGTTAGACATCCTTTCTTGGAGTGTAACTTTCATGTTTCTAGAACACTTCGTCAATATATGCATATTTGCTCAAACCTAACATCCATCATAATCTATCTTCATAGATTTGTTTCCTAGGATCAGGTGATTTCGCCCAAGTTCTCATTTGAAAAAGCATTCTCCAAAGAGATCTCGACAATATTCATTTTCTTAATGTTATTCCCAATTTAATGAATTGTTATCTTGAACAATACAAGTAATACAATTATGCTTCCACTGAATATCTTGTATATACAAGATACTTTTGACGAAGTTCAACTCCTTGACTTCATTGTCAAATCTTTTATTCCAATCTCCACAACACTTGCTTTAATCCATTAATGGATCCTTGAAGCATGCATATGATTTTAGCAATACATTAATAAAACCTCGATTTGTGTCAAATGCACGACATCTTCCTTCATTCATACGAAGAAGGCGGTTTTATGTGTTTTTCCATATATCAACATATATGAAATACAACTATTGCTAGAATGATCTTTATTGACTTTTACATAGCCACAAGCAAGAGGTTGTGCTTTGTACGTAGTCAACTAGTCATCGACTTAGACATAGCTACAAGCGAGAAGCCGCGCTTTGTACATAGTCGATTTGTTATCCATGTCGATCTTTCCTTTTGAAGATCTAAAACGTTCTTGATGGATTGCTCCTTCATGAACATCAACCAAGGTCTATACCTTGTTGTTATACATGAATTTTATTTAAAGATCATATGAATTCAAAACATATATGTGGAATCGGATTCTTCCATCGTTTCTTTGTTTATCAACGGATTCTCATATGCTAAGTACGAGAATGTTGTGACAACCTATGCACCAAACGGCTTAGGAAATCAACTCTCGTTGATCTTTTGTAGGATTGGTACTTGAGATTCATGAACTTCTTCCACAACGATTTGTTGAACGAGTTCTTGACTCCTCATATATTCCATGAGTTTCTCAAACATCATCAACTCGTGAGATGGTTGAGTCCTCATTAGAAGGAGCGTACTATTAAACTTCTTTCAAAACAACTTGTGAATGAAGTTTCGCTCAACTCCCACTAAGTACCATGTATGGAGTGACAAGTTTCCCATAAGAGTACTTCTTGTAGTGACGCATAAACTCCTTTAATGCTCACTTTACTCCCACTACTTCTTCTTGAGAGTTTCAATTCATCAAGACTACATTATGATTAGCAACAACTACTTTGTTCTTATCATATTCGTGGAAGTAGTGCCTTTTAATATAAAGCATCCTACAAATATATAGTGTCTTATTTGGTTTAAGCTTACAAGTCAACAATACTTGAAATAAGCTTCTTAACACCAAATCTCGAGAAGTATTATACTTAGAGATCAAAATCTCGTAAGATATCTTCTTCAATAGACTTCGATGGAACATTATTCAGTGTAAACAATATTGTCCTCAAACATAATTCCCTAATACGAGTCGAATAAGTCAATTTGATTTATTACCGATCGAACTATACGAAATATTGTTCGATACCTCCATTCTTGGACATATTATTCCTCATGGAGCGAGTTGTGAAACTACTTTCATACTCTTTAGATAATATTTCAAATCATGTGACTTAACTATTTATTTGCCACGATTAATTGTAAGACTTCCATTTTTCCACCAAAGCATACACCTCATGAGCATCCGAATCGGATGAGCTTGTTTCGGATTCAACATCCCACAAGGCATGCATGGCTTGAGCCTTCTTCTTTTCCTTCTTGTGCTTAGGCTTTGGCTTGTCGGTTTGCACTTGAGGGAAAAGCTTGTGACACTTGTGCATTGAATGCCCCTCTTTATTGCACACAAAACACAACTCCCGTTCATCATTGGCTAATCTCTCATTGTTGAACTTCTTCTCATGCTTGAGCAACCCACGATACATCTTCTCAATCACCATCTCTTGCTTTGTCTCATCAAGCTCGTAGAGGTTTAATGGTGTTTGATGTGGATATCGGCGATGAGAGGATCGAGATGATGATGTGGAGGCGGGATTGCTTGTGGAGGTCATGGCTAAGGTTCTTGGATGAGGCTCTAGTTTGGCGAGTTGCTTGAGCTTCTCCTCAACACATCGAAGCTCGGTGTACATTTGTTCCGGGGTGTACGCATGGTCCATCCGGATAATGGTCTCAAGCGACGTGATGTGAGCATCCCATTCATGCCGTCCACTCATAGCCCGCATCATCTTCCCTACAATCTTGCCATTTGTTAGGGGCTCACCTCCTTCGGTGAATTCATTTTGGAGTTGTACAAGACGAGTGTACATATCCTCAATGGATTCACCATCCTTTATGTGAAAATTCTCAAATTGAGAGTACAACTCATACAATCTAGAGTGTCTAATTTGAGAATTTCCCTCATAACGGGTGAGGAGAGCCATCCACATATCATGTGCTAAATCATATCTACAAAGGGTCATACCAATTGATTCATGGACCGAGGCTAATATGGCATTAACCGCACAATCATTGTCCCTTTGGTTATCACGGGACTTCTTGGTCAAATCGGTAGAATTTGGTTTAAGTTCGGGGGTATACCGATTTTCTACCACATGCCAATATCCCAAGATATTGAGGTAGTTCACCATGCATCTCTTCCAAAAAGAGAAATTTCTACAATTTTGGCCTAATTTATCCGGTCTCTCTACAAACCGAGCCGCCATGACCGAAAACCGAGATTAAGAATAGCTTAATCGAGGTTCCCGCTCTGATACCACTTTGTTGTCCCTAAGGAGGCGGCTTAAATAAGGTTTAGCGGAAGCGATTTAAGGTTTTGGACCGGTTTGGTATGAACTACCCTAACACAATTCAATTGGTACCCAATACAAGCAAGCACACAAGCAATTCACAATGCAAGATAATAAAGAGAGAAAGAGAGAGAGAAATTGAACACGCGATGTGATTACGGAGTTCCGACCCGCTAGAAGAAGCTAGCCTTAGTCGTACGTCTCCGGGAGTTCCGCTACCACGAAAGGGCGCGCTCCGTTCAATTCCAATAAGAACGGGACTACAAATTCGAACCGAATCACCTCGTCACAAGGACACTCGAGGCGGATCGGCCTAACTCGATTAAACAAGCTCAAACACTCAAGGGATTGAGGCTCTAACCAAATCACTCAACTAATCTAGCAATTAACACTAGTGGATTGGTTTTGCACACTCTAATCTCAATGATTTTGCTAATTAATGCTCAAACACAAGAGAGAGTAATGTCTAACTGGTTGGAGCTCAAAAGGGAGGAGTTTCAAAGGTTTCAAAAGTATCTAAACAGTTCCAAGAGGCCCCATATATATAGAGGGCGCCAACAGCTCCAAAGACCAGTCAAAACAGACTCTGGCGTTATACAACGCTATATGCCGTTGTACAACGCCCAAGTAGCCGTTGAAAAATCAAACGGTCACAGACAATAACGTTGTGAGTTGTCAGAGCGTTGTGTAACGCTGTATAGCGTTGCACAACGCTTCAGCAAAAATCCAAAGCAAAAGCTCGACAGTTCCGTTGGAACTTGTCAGAGCGTTGTGTAACGCTTGGTAGCGTTGCACAACGAAGTCAAGAAAGCGAATAAGGCAGAACTGACAAACTCAACCAACATTGTCAGAACGTCATACGACGCTGACTGGCGTCACACAACGTCGCCGTTGCACAACGCTATTCAGTGTTGCTCTACGCGACCAGAGAGAAAAAGCAAAGTCTGAGCGAAGTTTAGCGCGTTACACAACGTTGTCGTTGCACAACGCTGAATAGCGTTACACAACATAGGAGCGGAAATGTTGTGTAACGTTACTTAGCGTTGCACAACGTTCTGACAAGGGGAAATAATAGATTTAACTGGTTTAAAAACAAATGAACTAACGTTGCACAACGCTACTGAGCGTTGTGTAACGCTGTTTCAACCTTGTCAGAGAATTTGCAATTTAAGAGCGAATTAACTCTGCGTTGTGTAACGGCAACTGGCGTTGTATGACGCTGGACAGAAAAACTGAGCATTTTATCAGCAAATTGATTGAGATTAGTTTAGAGTTTTAATTAAACCTAAACTGAGGATTCTAACTAGTCCAACGCAATCTCTTGAAGCTCCAAAACAATGCGCCACACTTGCTTTAATCCATTCTTTATAATTTGCATCTTCTTCCTATAAAACTCAAGGAAGATTGTTAAATGCCAAATGATATTGTTTTGCAATCGACAAACTTAGAGACGTTTAGTACAACATGGATAAATTAGATCTGAATCATATTCTTGACAGTATAAAGAGTTTAAATATTGATTTTTTGTAATGAAATGACTTACAAAAAATTCGAAAATGATTGAAATACTCAAATGGTACATAAAATATATTTTATGTACCATCTCTCTCTCTCACAACGCGTACCCTCTCTCTCTCTCCCAGCACAAGCCTTGCTCTCTCCGTCACTCTCTCTCACGGCACAAGCCCTGCTCTCTCCGCCGCTCTCAACAGCCCTCGACTCACTCCTCTCTTCTCCTCCTTCACTGCCGACAGTCGCACCTCGACAGCCCTCGATTTGTTCCTTTTTTTATATCCTTTTTATATTTTTGTGATTAGATGAGTGTTTGAGGGTTTGCATCAATTTTTGGGTCAAACTATGTTGTTTTCGTGTTGATTTTTGTGAATGTTTTGGTGTTGATTTAGGTTGCAATTGCAGTTCATGATGTTTGTAATTGATTTTTTTTAGAAAAATTGTCTAAATTAGTAGCTAAATTAGTCAGTCACTGATTTACATTAGATTTGACTAATTATTCACTCACTGAATATTTGAATTGTGATTGATATTTATGCGTGTAATGTTTGATATATGAATTTGTGTGAATTGTGATTGTTCATTATTTGGTACGTCGGTACCATTTGGTACGACTAACAACATTGGGGAGAAGGTGGCCTATGCTTTGTCGAAGGGGTTGTAGGTGATAGCTTGTGTGGGTGAAACCCTGGAGCAGAGAGAGTGGATCAACCATGGAGATTGTTGCTGCTCAAACTAAGACTATTGTTGGTATGATCATGTCATTATTATTAATTTACTTATTTATTTGTCTATTGGGGACAGTGAATTTGAACATATGCCTCTAAAAGTTCAAATTTTTGAGAGTGAGAAATGTCAGATATATCCTCTGAATAGTTAATTAGTCATCTTTTATTTTCCCTGTTTAATCCCTTCGAAATGTGAGACCCATGACAAGCAGTTCCTCTCTACATAAACAAAATAAGAATTATGATTAGTCTTGAGATCTCCTGAAGTGTTACTAGAAGATAGATAGATATCAATTACTTTTTGTAGTCATTTGATATTAAGTTGAAGCTAGACGTGTATTTTTCACATCTCATTGTAATAGATCATTTTACTGCTTTTTTGAATTCTATTCAGACAAGATTAACGACTAGAGCAATGTGGTGATTGCCTATGAGCCAGTGTGGGCTATTGGCACCGACAAGGTTGCCACTCCTGCCCAGGCTCAAGAGGTATCTTGTGTTTTCTATTATTTTCTCCAAAAAGTTCTGAGATGACAATGCTTTTGTGGCCTTATTTCTGCTTTCTTTCTAAAACTAAAAATGTGAAGATGCATGCCGCTTTGAGGGGCTGGCTTTCAAGCAACGTAAGTGCTGAGTTGCGGAATCTACTCGTATTCTCTATAGAGGTATGTTCATCTCATTCAACTTTTTTTCTTCTCTAGATGATAGGATATCATTTAATTTTAATTCTGTGTGTTGGAACAAATATATGATCTGCAAATTGGGCTAACTGCAAGGAGCTGGCAGCTCAGTCTGATGTTGATGGTTTCCTTGTTGGTGGTGCTTCCCTCAAGGTACTTCCAACCTTTTTCTTTATCTCTTTCACTCTAAATGCCAGGAGATTTATGTCTGCATTTAAATGTTGACTGCCTTTTGGAGTGCGTGTTACTACTATAGTTCTTAGTACTGTGTTATGATACCAGTGAACATCGATCCTTGTACTGAATACCCTCGAGCTACCTTGCCGGTAAGGAATTAGTTGGTGCAGACCTGACAGATACATCTCCTTATCATGGTCACATAGTATGGGAACATATACCCTAGAGGCACCTCGTTGGTAAGGAATTGGTTGGTGCACACCTGACAGATACATCTCCTTGTCACGGTATCTGGCTGTTAAGGTGCCAAAGCAATAAATATCACCAAAAAGGTGATGTTTATGTGTTCCTAACTCATCTTATTTCTCTCTTGCAGCCTGAATTTATTGACATCATCAAGGCAACTACTGTGAAATCTACATAAAATGCTGAGTTTGTTGAATTAGAGGCCTCTCTGGTTTGTAGTAACCATCTTACTTGAATGACAATTTTGCATGTTTTGTTAGGATATTGTGGATATTGGTAGACATGAAGAATCAATAGTTTTGTTAAGAAATCTTTTGGTTTTATGTGATTAGTTCATATTTATGTGTGTAATGTTTGATATATGAATATGTGTGAATTGTGATTGTTGATTGTTTGGTACGTTGGTACCATTTGGTACGGCTAGCAACATTGGGCTAGCCACAGAAAATCAAAAAATATATTAAAAAAACAAATTAATAGCCACGGTTTTTATATAAAATGTGTCACTAATTTAACAAATATATTTTAGTAGCACAGTTATTGGATTCAAATATAGACAATTTTTATTTTAATAACCGTCGTTATTTATGGACCTACGACGGGCCTTTTCAAAACACCGTCTTTATTTGCCTATATTTACAGACGGTTTCTATATTACAACCGTTTTTAAGTTTAAGACGGTTTTTATCAAATTTGCTATAGGGGCTTCTACAACGGATGGAACCCGTCTTTATTTCTTTTTATTAACCGTTGCACAATCATAAAATTCAGGCTGTGTAACTTGTTTAAATGCCTAGAAGGAAGTTATTTCGAAGAAGAAGCTATTCTTTCTTATTCTCAAACAATCCAAATAAGCCCATAAAGAGAAAGATCAAAGATGAAATAACTAGATCAACGTATTTATATCTCTATTTTCTGGGAGAAGCGGTAACATAGAATGCAGATATGAGATATCCCAACATTTTTAAAGGACGTAAGTACGTAATTAAATATATATCCATAGAAATAGAGAAGACGATAAATTGATAATACGTTGAACCTGAATACCAGATGTCTATAACCCAACATATATCCATAGAATGCATATTAAAATTCAGCTGAATGTATTTTGTTTTGTATGATATGGGACACACACATTATAGTATTGATGAAAAGGCCATGGCTTGTTGAAATTTGAAAACATACTGTTAGTTAAATCCTCAGTCTCAGTCCTTTACTAAATCAACCTCTTTCAAAAACAACTAGAGTGTCTCAATAAAAAATGATCATGGCAAGTTGAAAGCTGGTGAGAAATAAAATAAGAATTGGTCCAGCGGTAATCTATAGTTTGTAATGTTATAGTTGTATAGTCTGGCGCTCCCCTCCAGGCTGGCTGGCCCATCAATTAGAGATTAGTCTTAGTCCCAACAACTAAATCATAGAACAATGCTGTCAGAAAGCGAACATTCTCTCTCTTCTACCTACCACCTCCAAATTCTTTCTAATTAATTCTACACAGCCTATTGCTATGGCAATGCCAATGCCAAAAGGTTATTTATTGTGATATTGGTTTTTTGAAGTACAAATTCGATACAAGATCAGATTGACACACATAATAACATACTAATGCTATTTTATTTTTATTTTAAATAAATAAACGATTCACCTGTCTTCCTCACACTCACAGTAAATAAAAGAGGAACATTTTGGATATCCCGGGAAGCGAAGCAACGGTAAACTAGTATATTTTGTTTCATCATTTACGGTAATACAAAAATACTAGTAAAGTCATTTAGCGAGAAACACAAATATTGTGATATTTGAGGGGTACTTGGTGATATTTTGGAGTTTTACCACGCCGCGTCAGGTCCTGCAGGTAGGCACCCGACCGTGTCTCCTCCTCCCCCACTGCTCCTTTCTCGTTTCTCCTTTCCCATCTCTCTCTCGTCAAACAAACGAACAAAGCAGTGAACCACCTCACCTCCGATAAGATCAGATCAGATCTGTCTCGCAAAAACACAAAGAAGGAGCACCAAATCGCGAAACCCTAGCGAGCGCGCATTTCCACATTTCGACATTTCCCCCGGGCGTCTCACACCGGATCAGATCCAATGGGGGATTTCAATGTGGCGCTGGTGATCGTGGCGGCGGTGGTGTCGGTGGTGGTGCTGCTGGTGAGCTTCTACCTGCTGATCAACTACCAGCACCCCGACGACGCCAACCAGGCCTACTTCCCCAAGCTCGTCGTCGTCCTCGGCCTCTCCGTCGCCGCCATCTCCATCCTCATGCTCCCCGCCGACGTCGCCAATCGCCAGGCCTGCCGCCACGCCATCTACAACGGCGCCTGCAACCTCACCCTCCCCATGAAGACGCTCTGGCTCATCGTCTACATCGTCGATGCCATCCTCGTCTTCCTCGTCATTCCCTTCGCCATGTTCTACTACGAGGGCGATCAGGATAAGTAAGTTACACTGCACTGCGTCTTCTTCCCATTTTCATTCTCTTTCATTTTTAGATCTCCCATTCCATCTCTCTCTTTCTCGCAGGACTGTCGGACAGAGGTTGAAGAGTGCCTTGATCTGGGTCTTCTGCTCCGCTCTTGTCTGCGCTCTCTGCCTTGGCATCCTTTACAGTACCTCCTCCTTTTTCTTCTTCCATTCTTTAATCAATGTACCTTCAATTCACAAATGGACAAGATTTTATTGGTAATACTTTGTGTGTTTTCAGCATTGATTGGTAAAGTTGACTTCACCGTCAGACACCTCTCATCTTCAGTTCAAACCTTCCCCACTTCTTGGAATGGATTCTCCAATTCCCAACCTTGCATCAGCCCCTTGACTAAGCAGGTTTTCTTTTGTCATCCCTAATCCTACTTCCCCCCCCCCCCCCCCCCCCCCAAATTCTCGGTTATAGTTTTTTATTTTATTGAGTACACACTTTGAAAATAAGTCAAGCTAGAGGACTCAAATTATACAAAACATTTCATCAGTGCCTTGACTAAGCAAATTTTGTTTTACTTTTTGTAATTCTAGAGGTAAATTGATTTGTACCCTTTAAAATTTGTAATTTTGTTGCTGACGCTAAGTACTAGACTAAATATTAGTAGAAACAGTAGTTGTCTTCATTTTGTTTTTCTGTTGTCAAATCATTGGTTGGACATTTTATACAGAACCTTTCGCTACTGTGGGTGTAAGTATAGATAATAAGTTTGCCATCTACTTATTTCTGCTTGTCATTCTTATTCTTCAGTGTGATGCATATCTGGCACCGGCTTCGTCGCAAACAACCTGGACTATGCGCACCTCTTTCCCAGAATATGTGGTTGCTCTTGCTACTATCGTCGGCTCTGTGCTATTTACTGTATGTTCCTTTTTCTATGCATATGCTTCAAGTATATAGGTTTTGCAAATTGCAAATGACATTTTCTCTCATTTGGAGTCAACTTGACTAAAAGAACCATATGTTCTTTTTTTGTGTTTATGTGGGGGAAGTTTTAGCATTTGAATTTTCTTTGTGCTGTTTTAGGTCATTTCATCCATGGGAGAAAAGGACTTTAATTAGCTAAGTGTAGAATTGCCAGTACTTGAGAAAACAGACCAGTACTATTACACTAGATTAAGTGTCCTGGTTAACAGCTATCTCTAGATTGTCAAGTGGTAAGAGCAAACACAAGAATCAATTGTGCTGCAACAGTAGAATGCCTTTATGTTCATTTGTATAGGACCCTGAATTATTCTCTTAGTTTTTCATTGAAAAGAACATTGCTGCTGTTTCTTGTTATAGATATTTGGAGGAGTCGGGATAGCTTGCCTACCATTAGGCCTTATTAGCTCCTTTGTAAGGCGTCCCAAGGCTGTCATAACACGCTCTCAGTACATCAAGGTTCCATGCTTATCCTCTATTAATCTTTTGTGGTTGTCTGTGCTTGTACTCATGTTTCTTCTTTTTCGACTTCCTTAGGAGGCGACTGAACTGGGGAAGAAAGCAAGAGAGCTTAAGAAAGCTGCTGAGGCACTTCACCAGGAGGAAAGGAACGGCAAAAAAGACCGGAAATGGCGTAAAAATGTCAAATCTGTGGAAAAGGCAAGTTCTAATTTTCTGTTTGCCAATAACCATTTTAATAAAATTTATGGTCCTTGTATTTAGATGAGAATGTTGCTTCTTTATACAGGAATTGCTTCTTTTGGAGGATGATATGCAAGCCTTGGAAGAGATGTATCCCCAAGGAGAACAGGCAATAATAAAAGAGAAAAGAGATTAATAATTAATAAGTTTTTCATCTAAAATGATCTTATCTCATTGCTCTTAATTGACTCTTTTATTGCATAGGCGGAGGCTACTTGGGCAATAACTGTCCTTTCTTACCTGGGAAAGCTCGTACTAGGTGTTGTTGGGTAAAATTCTTTCTTTGATCATTCCTTTTTTCACAATGTTGGGCTGCAATTATTTTCCATTTGAATTCGTTCTTATTGAGTTCCTATTTTTCAGATTAATTATATCAATTGCATGGGTTGCGCACATTGTGATATACTTGCTGATTGATCCTCCTTTGTCTCCATTCCTAAATGAGGTCTTCATTAAGCTTGATAGCATCTGGGGTATTTAACTAATGAAAATAATTATTATTATGCTGATTTTTTGTGCGTGCGTGCTATCCCTCTCTATGCCTCAATACGTTTGATTTTTACCAGGTCTGCTAGGAACAGCAGCATTTGCTTTCTTTTGCTTCTACCTTCTAGTTGCAGTAATTGCTGGTGAAATGATGCTGGGTCTTAAACTCGTTTTCATCACCATTCACCCCATGAAGTAATAATGCTTCTTAAATTTTTCTGAAAATTTCTCTATTTTTTATTCTTAGTTTGACATGGTATATATTTATTTATTTCTGTAGATGGGGAGCAACTCTGATGAACTCTTTTCTCTTCAATGTCGGCCTTATTCTCCTTTGCTCAATCAGGTGAGAGTTTGAAACTTTTTAAACTAGTTGCGTTTTTTTTTTTTTCCAAATTACACAGATTATAATTTTTAAAAAGGGGTACTTGACTGAAGTAACTATGTCAAAAAAGGTTGAATCACGGGTATACATTAATAATTTTGATATAAAATATTACCCTTCTTTTCAGTGTGATTCAATTTTGTTCTACGGCTTTCGGCTACTATGCACAAGCAACTGCTGCTCAGGAGATATTTGGGCACACACTAGAGTCCTTGAGGGGAATTAAGTACCTCTACAAGTGAGCCTCACAAAACACATTAATTTATCTTAGCGATGAATTCCTTACCTTTCTTTCTGATTTTGTTCTCAACTGTGTTTCAGGTACAATGTGTTTCAGTATGGATTTGTTGCTCTCGCCATTATCACACTCTTCTACTATTCATGCTTTGTAAGCTATCTCATTTTATTTATGTACTTTTTTTGGTAGGCTACTAATATTTGTGTTTTGTATTTATTTCGTTTAAGCCCCTGCAAGTGCCAAACCTTATTTAATCCAATATCCCGCACCAACTGAAATGTCCTTTATGATCATAAATGAGGAAAGCACCCCAATAATTCCCAACTATGTATATTTAGAAAATGAACATTATTTTCTCTGGCGTTTGAAAGTCCAAGGTCCCAAAAATCCTGCTTTTTTCTTTGGTTCTTTATTTTGGTATTGAATATCTGATTTTTAATAATTTTGGTCCCTATCATTCTTTTTTGCCTTGAAAACTTTGAATCAAAATCCTATCCAGCAGTGCTGCCATGGAATGAGCTGCGCTGTGGCATTGTGTAGGATTTTCATCTGTTTCAATTCAAGATGATTATGGGAGAACAAAGAGAGTACAATAAACAAAATTAAACAAGAGCTTTCAAACTCCACCAATAAACAAAATTAAACAAGACCTGTGTAAAATGTTTTTCTTTGTTTTAAACATTTTGGTTATATATTTTTTAGGGATGGAGAAAGAAGAGACACACAGGGCGATTTCAGCTGTCGAGTTGATCGAGTTTGACAATTTCTTAGGTTGGTGTGCCGGTTTGCATTAATTTCATGCGGGAATGATAGATGTCAACTACTAGTAATGTACATTGGGACCAAAATCACTTAATTTGAGGATCAGAATCACACAGCGGTGTAAATTTAGTGAGAATTGAGATTGTGTGAGAGGGGGCAAATTTTCAGCGTTTCACGATCTTTGGGATGTCCAGTTCCTTATTCTTCTTGTATTTCTGTATTATTGTATGATAGTTGCTTGATGTTTTCCTCTTTGCTTGGTAAATCCTTTGACAAGAGTCCTTTGTGCTAATGGTTATACCTTTACCTTTTCTGGGCTGGTTTTTTAATTGAGAATTAGGTATATGTTTACGCAGATAACATCATTCTTTCATTATTTGCTCTCTAAAGTTTCTTTTCTTTTTTTTTCCCCTTTTTGTTCTCTTTGTTGTTACTGGTAGTTAGTAAGAGTATGATTGCAGTTAATTTGGGAACTTAAGTCTCATGTTTAATTTTTTTGTTAACTGATTGCATCATTTGTGTGATTTGGTACTTCTTTTACACTGTTACAAGTAATTTTCTTCGTAGGTTTATTCGCCATAAAAAGAAAATTGACTTGTGCTTGTTTATTATATGGGCATTGTCTTCAGTTTGTGATTTAAAACCAAAGGAAACAGTGAGGTTGAAACTTTAGTCAGCTAATTAAATACAACAACACGAATTTGTTTTCTTCAGCTGCACTGGTATAAGAAAATTTGAAATGTCATTCGTGTTTTCTTCAGCTGCACTGGTATAAGAAAATTTGAAATGTCAATTCAAACTGGTTACTGGACAATGCTAAAGCCTACAAACACCCAAAGATTTAATATAATTGAACTTGTCTGAAATAACGATTCTCACATTCTGTGGAGAGTAAAAGTACGCCTTCATACGATTACACCGCCTCCGTTTTGATGATTTGATCGGCCACTCCCAAGATGGAACCCAAAAAAAAAAAAAAAAAAAAGAGGAAAGGATTTTTGCTTTTGTGCGAGGAAAGGAGTATTTTTAGATGTGATGGAAATTGAACAAGAACAAATAAAAATAAAACTGGCCCATGCAGGTCTCGAACCTGCGACCTTCGCGTTATTAGCACGACGCTCTAACCAACTGAGCTAATAGGCCTCAGCGTCTACTAAAAATCATTTAACCTTATTGTATAATTATTGAATTACAGAACTTCGACGACTCAGAACCAGTCTTCAAGCGAAATCAAATGGGTTTATGCTCTGATGTTCCTCTAATCCTCTCCTTTGTTAAGAGCTTTTTTTTATTTTTTCAGCGGTGAATTTCTTGTTGGTAGAAAGCCCTCCACCTTACCACCTACCGCCTAAACATGGGGGTGGAAGGCAAAGGAAGGGAATTGCTTCCTCCACGCCTCCCGTTTAGAGATTCACTCCTTTATGGACGAAAATACCCCTTATATTTCTTTAATTTACATCCCTCAATTTGCAATCCAGGTGAGAGCGTGAGGGGCATTTTCGTCAAAAAGAAGTGAATCTCCAAACTCAGAGAGTGCATGAAGCAATTCCCGCAAAGGAATGGTTAAAGGTTGGATTTAGTAATTCAATTGGACCAGCTTTGATCTAATCAAGAAGTTAACTCAAACTCATGTTCCTGGCAATATACATATATATATATATATATATATATATATATATATATATATATATATATATATATATATATATATATATATCTGTCTGATCAAATTTTATTTCGTGTGCCGCAACCTATTTGGACGTACTGATTCTTGTCTCTGATCAGTAAGATCCGTAAGCAGCATTTTTTATTTATGAAAAAAGTGAATACGTCAATAACCATATATTGTTGATTTGCGAGTCTAGACTTTTTTTAAGCATGAGCACAAAAAATATTATTAAATTTAATATAAAATTAAAAATAATATTTAATAAAATATTAATTTTTAAATCTAATTTTAAAATAATTTATATTGTTTTTACAACAAATAATATTCATAAATAATTTTATTGTCATCAAATTAACTATTTGATTATAGGGTTATATTCAATTTTTCCTACACTAACTATATCTATATTGTTTTTGCATTAATCTTTTGTTATATGAAGGAAATTATGGGGGAAAAAAATGTTTTGCGGGCCCATAAATCACCTATTTCTGCTATTCACATTTTTTTTTATCTTTTCTTGTGTCTTCATTGATCCTAATGTTTGGTCTTTTTTGAAGTTTACGATCATATAATCAAACATATATCGATTGTTTTTCCATCTAGTCCTGCGTCGTTATGATCGGATCAACTAAATGTCAAGAAAGAAAAAACAGATTGAATTGCTAAAAACCTAGTTTCAAAGCTCAAGTCTAGGCACAGTCAAATATCAAGCCTAGGCATCTAATGAAATACCTATATATCGGCCTCTATTTTTGAAAAACAACTGGGCACTTACTGGCCTCGCCACTGGTTGATTTGTTCCATTATCCTTGTATTACTACATCGAAGCGAAGCTGGCTAATTTGAATCCCAATCTTGAACAGATTGGTTTCTCATTTCTGCTTTCTACCATGTTTGAGGCCACCTATCAGCTAGCCATAGGAATGTTGTTAAGAGAGTTGGGTCCCATTGACATATTGAGTCATTCTTCAGTTTGGTCGGTTTATGGAGTCGGCTCAGCAATTGACAACCTAGTTAAAGTTTGAAATTTTGAATCTCTAGAGCAATTTAAATGTTAGTTGTGATGGAAACTAATTTTTGATCTATTTTTTTATAATTCGAATGAGTGGATATTTTTATCATGTAAGATCTTATTGTGTGATCTCATGACTTAAAAATGTTGTGAATTTCAATACAATTTATTGTCAGGCAATACTTTTTTTTTTTTTTGTCATATATGCTCTGTGAATCAGGAAGGAACGTTGTGAGTTGTATGACTCGATCATTGCTCAGTTGCTCAGGGCAGAACTGAGTAATCATACCATTTCCGTTCGATTATTAATAGATAATTGAAGGAGATTGAAGTTTTGATTTTCATTATCTCAATCGATTCATGTACAGACTCTGACTATTTATAGTGCTTAGACATAACAGTAAATCAGTAAAAACGTTACAGTGAAAAACAGAATTAACTAACTACCTAAGCTACAACTACTTGTCTGTTTCATCATCACTGGAGCTGTCCAGTTCCGATGATTTATGATCTTCTACAGGCCCCCTCAAACTGGATGGATTTGGAAAAACATGCAGTTTGCTCCTTAGCAGCTGGAATCTTGCGTTAGCCAATCTCTTTGTGAAAACATCTCCTATTTGATCAGCTGAACAGATGAATTTTACTGACAGCTGTTTTGCTGCAACCTTCTCTCTGACAAAGTGGAAGTCAATTTCTATGTGCTTTGTTCTAGCATGAAAGACAGGGTTTGCAGCAAGGAAGGTGGCGCCTAAGTTATCACACCAAATTGTGGGAATGTGAGGTGTGTGGTACCCCATCTTTGACAGCATTGAGTTGATCCAAACAATCTCCTGAGTTGTAGCTGCCAAACTCCTATATTCTGCCTCAGTGGAGGATCTGGAGACAGTTGTTTGCTTCTTAGAAGACCAGGAGATGATATTGTCTCCCATTGTTGACCCCTAAAAATGCGCGGTCAAGATAAGCATGAGATGCTCAGGACATATTTTTAAAGATTATAGGAACTTGAGATGGCCGCAGAAAATCTCAAGAATTATTTTAAAGGCATAGGCATGAAAAATACCAAGGTGCCCATAGGGTTAGCCGAAGTATGCCAAACAAATTTTGGAGGCCCAGAAATTCATGAGAAATTGCCTTGAATTCTGAGAAACATCTCAAATGCTCATGAAATATCTGATGAATATTTTACGGCAAGCTAAATGTGTCACTCTGCGAAACTGAAATCAACAATTTCGGCCTCCTGCTTCCAGCCTAAGCGTTGCATATATTCAAACAAGTGACCAACATTTGAGTTCTTGTAATCCAAATAAGGTCATGGAGGTAAAGGAAATAATAAACAAAAGGGAAATAAAAAAAAATGACGATATAAAACGTTTCTGATAGCCAATAAATGGGAAGCATCATATTAGCGTGTTCCCCATGATACCTTCAGCATGCCCGCAAAACTTCAAAATGAATTTGGGAAGAATATACAACAATTATCTCAAAACAATAGCGGCAACGAAATTCAAAGAAAAAAATCGTACGGCCCATAAACATGCTTGGCCCAGTAAAATTGGTAAGAGAAAAGGGAGACCCGAATCCGAAAACAAAAAATGGGAGGCCCCGCTGTCAGAACCCCCTCCTTCATCCTCTGCTGTTCCGATTGATCAACTTCACTCGACCCCACCTGTCAGCGAAGGAGCAACCACACAAACAACGAGCCATGATAGGCTCTGCTCCTGGGCCCCGCACCTAACCAAGTAAAAAAAAAAGGAAAAGTCGATAAAACAGAAAGAAGACCAAAATGACAGGAGAGGAAGAAGCTCACCTCTGACAACCGCCATTCCGGCGAACCACAGCATCGCGATTGGGGTTCTTGGTACCGCTGGAAAGATGGAGTCGAGGAGGACACGACTGTACCAATTTCAACCTCTGTCGTGCCTTAACCTGGAGTTCAATTTTGAAAAGAGATTATTAGGCTGTTGTGAAAAGAAATGCAAAATTAACACAATTAAGCCCATGAACATCAAATGGCTTGTTGCTACAGCATTGTTGGGATGTTAATAATAAGCTACCATTATCAATTGGATCTAAAACAAAACAGTTGCAAAGGATCACGAATTCAGATCGAAGTCTGAGCCTAGTCTGGTAAAGCACTGGCCAAGAAAGGTTCCTGTGCCTAATTGTTGATTAAAGAATATGATGAACAATGTCCAGGTGCTCTGATAGTAGCCGACAGGTGCTGAGAGGTAAGCACCAAAGGCCAACTAGGGGCTAACCTTGATCTCCATTGAACTTGAGAAAAGATAAGAGGGGATTTCAAATAAAGAATGCAATAATAAAGTGGCAGCAACATGATGCCAGAGGCACAAACAACAACAGCAGAAAAGAAAACATTCAAACTTGAAGGAGAAAATCAGACCTGCTAGATACCTTCAATTAAGAATACACCTGCAAGAGAAAAGAGAAATAGTCATTCAGATGCCATACATAAAACATGTGGGGCTATGGCACAGAATAAGAAACTGCCCCAGGAAGTGGCAACAACAAAAAAGGAAAGAGATGAAAAGATCAGAGTTGGTCAACACATAAAAGAAATAATAAAAAAAAGGAGACAGAGAAAGAAGGAGGATCACCATGTAGCTATGGCCTCCTAGCAAATCCCCATCTTCATTCACACAGAGTAACCTGGGAATAGTGTGAAGAAGAGTGACACATAAGGAAGCAAGAGGGAGTATATATGGACTAAAAGGCTGTCGTGTTGATAATAAAAGAAAGAGAGAGAGTAGAAGTATGCATACTCCATCCCATAACACAAGCAGGTCAAACAAATTGTATCTACTGTGAGGGAACAGTAAAGCCAAATGAGGGAAGAAATACCAAGAATACCTCAAGCACAGTGGAGAGGAGTAGAGGGAATCATACCTGGAGCAGCATTAAATGCTGAGTTGACACCACCTGCAGCAAGTATTACACCCCAAATACTGCAAAAGAAAAAAATGAAAGAAAGGTCTTATACAAACAAAATCAAAGGCTGGGCTGCCAAAAGAAAAAGGAAATCTGAAATGTGAGGTGACCAAAATACCCCTCATCCCCTCTATAAATAAGGAGGCAGTTGCACCATTCCAAGGGGGTTAGAGAGAAGAAGGAGAGAAAACTCTGAGCAAAAAACTTCTGAAGAAACACCAAGAAATCACACACGCACTTATAATCTGCAAAACAAAAAAAGGGAGTGAGTTTAGGATAGCTACAAAAAAAAACATAAAAAAATAGGAAAGGACTCTGTGAGTGGAGCTACAAGAAGGAAGAACCAGCTTGTAATCATCATTTACTCTATCAATAAAGTGGTAAACTCTTTATTTGTTGTTTTGAGAGTCATCTCGTGTTTGACCCAGCCACCAATCCATGGTGTGCATGGGTATGTTGAGTTACATCAGTTCAAGGGCCATAGGACCTGAGAACCCTCACTTATTCTTTTTTTTGTTATTTGTCTTTTTGGAGTCTCTTTGTGTTTATATTCATGTGCATCAGATTGGCGTATAGCAAAGATTCATGGCATATCTTAATAGATTAGATCATCTCCTTTTATCCTAGTCATTTCATTCCCACTTTCTTCACACAAAGGAAAAAATGATATATATACATATACTGTCATGCCTCAACATAAAAAAAAAGAAGAGAAAGAAGATGCACACTAATGCATTTAGTCTATATATATATTGAGATATGTAAAAGGTATTCTATCAATGGAAGTTCAGAAATTTTGTAGTAAAAAAATATTCAACCATGTATCATGCTTGCATCATGTGAATAAACCTGCCCACTTATTCCCTCTCTTTTGATTTACCCCAAATAAAAAAAAGAAGATCATGATCATAAACATGCATGCATACGCAAGAAGAGGTAATACATAAATGATGGCATAAATAACAATATAATAAGACCTTAAACTTCATATGTCCATAGGCCATTTATTTTCTTTCTCTTTTGCTTTGATTTCTTTGGAATCCCTACATCTAATAGGAAGTGTCATATACATATAAGTAATCTGCATATGCATTACTTTCTCTTACACATGTTAAGAAGACACACAAAATAATCTATAAACAAAAAAAATGAATTAAAAAAAAAGAGAAGGTGAATACCTTCAGGACAGCAGGTACCAGCCTATGAAGGCTTGCTTCTCATAATCAGGGCCCCTGAGATGTCTCCATGATGCCCCAGAAGCCATGCCAACTGCCCATGGCCACCATGAGTCAACAGGCTTCATGCCACTCTTCAAGTCATTGCCCAGACCTGAGAAACCCCATCACTGCAAATGACCCACAACCCCAAACAAATCATCACTTACAAGAGACAAGGCCAGAACAATCAATCCCCTGCCATCTTGCTCCTAGTCATACTCCATAAACAAAAAAAAGAAGAAGAAATCTAACCTCAGGAGATCAAGCAAAATCACACCTATGATGCTAATCTGTGGTGGTGGTGATAGCTAAACCAGGGCCTGTCGACAAAATGAAAGAAAGTCAATTCCAAAAATAAACTCCATGCTATCTTCCAATAAGCCCATTGAAATCCAATGCTGTCCAGAAATAAAAAAGAAGGGAGAGGAGAACCTGACCCCAGAGATGATGCCGGCGCTGCCCTCCTTTGAGATCCTCACTCAACCATCATAGTGCTCTCGCATATGTGACATGCCAAAGCCCAGGAGATGCCCATCTCATTGCCAAATCCTGAAGAATCACATCCTCATCAAGTCAGATTCGAAAAATGGAAGCCACTTGCTGCCAAAAGAAATCACTGACTATCAAACCCGACACACCACCAACAATCCACGTTCAACCAATGCTTTAGCAAGAATGAAGAGAATTACATCAAAAAAAGGGAGGGAACCTAATTTCAAATGCTGATGCCCTGTCTATGTCGTCAACTCGAGTTGCCAGGGACTCGGTGGTTCCTCAACAACCTCATGATGTCTCAACAGCCACATCAAAAGCGCACACAAACTGATGTAGATCACCAACAACTGCCACCTAAAATCAACAATCGCCGATCATCATACTCACAAGGCATGCTTGATTCAGCATTGGCTAATGGCGGCTACTAGTTCAAAAAAAAAAAAACGAGAGATCTTACCTCAATCAAATGAGACTGGAGGAAGAACCAAACATCATCAAACAAAGATATGGCTATTAGTTGTTGAACCTGGCATTCTTCGGTAACCCAGGAATCATCGACGGATCAAGTGAGAAGATACGCTGCCGCTAGGACCCACTGTCTATCCCTGACAGGTCAAGGTCAATCACGGCTGGCAAAACTAGAGCGTGGGGGCCCATGCTGATGCCATCAAGATCTTCTCCAGGACATTCTCAGACTTGTAATCAAGCTTCAGTGCCCGCCGCATGATGCCATCAGCCAGTGGCTCCTTCACTGCCCCTTTCAGGCATTCCGCCAAACATCTGACAGGCAAATGAAAACCAAAGCATGGCTGAGTGAAATCTTGAGTTAAGAAACCTACATTATTCGAGTGAAGGAAGCGACAACTGTGTTTACCTCTCAGAGCATTTGTAATCCGCAGGCTGTCTATTGTCAGCTCTGTCTTCCAAGCCCACGTCAGACTCCTTTGATGGTTGAACATGACAGAGACAGACCTCCCCTTCTCTCAGGCATTTTGTCGAGTACCTGATGAACATACGAAAGCAGAGGCATGGCTGAATTAGATTCTGTCCTGAGGAACTCCCATTACTCAAATAAAGAAGGAAACGATGGCGGCATTTACTTCTTAGAGCACTTGCATAGTCTCCTACTACCGTCCCCACCTCTCAAACCCATGCCAGCCTTTTCTCTGACGGCTGGATATGGCATAAACAGACCTCCTCCCTCTCAGGCATTTCATCGAACGCCTGGCGAGTATACAAAAAAAAGGAGGAGTTAACCAAAATGAATAGTGTCAAGCCTCCATCACCAAAAAAGAAGAGAGAAGGAACAAATACATCTACCTGATGATGCTTCGTCGGGTATCCACCTGTTGCCTATCAACTCTCAACACTGAAGCAACTTCTCTCACCATGGCCAGGTGTAATGGAGAACAAATTGTATTTGGAGGCGGCAAGATACTCCATTCGATAATTCTCCATAAAATTCACGAAGGTTCTCCCCCTCCCTCAGCCATGAAGCGAGTTCAACGAGAAGGACAGGGCATCTGCCGCATCCTCGATTGAATCGAACGGGAAGAGGGAAATGGAGCAGAACAAACAAATCTCCGACGCTCCTACAGGCTTCCAAGCACTGCCTCCAACTTTCAAGGCAGTAATGCCTCTCACCATGGCCAAGCATAGCGGAGGACAGACCGTATCTTGAGGCCACGAGATATCTCACTCGGCGTTCCTCTCCGCGAAAGTCACAAAATCCTTCTTCCTTCCTTCCTGATTGGAGGCGACTCAATAGATCTTCGACATTTTCAAACCTCTCGGAGTGAACGAGGTGGAAGAGAAAGAAATGACACCCGATGGACTCGGTGCATGACTCATGAAACGCTGACTGATGGTCCCCACCAGACCTATTCATGTGTCGGCCCAAGAACGCCCCGCTCACACAAAAATATGAGCAGGCGCCCTAATCCGCAGGATTCTCTGTGGCTCTTGAGGTGTGACGAGTCTCTGACCATATCATGTACAGCCATCCATGTGCATGAGTAATGGTGCTGACGTGGCTCAATCAGAACCCATCAAACTTCAAAACTTCACCAAAAATCACAGAAGGCTCAGAAAAATCCAAACCAAATTTCTATAAATCCAGAAAAATATGAGGAACCCATCTCTACTAAATATCATGGTCAAGAAACCCTCCAAACCCAATTAAATCACCCAAAACCCTAAACTTATATTTGATCAGTATATCACCACATTAAACGTTTCATCAAGAATCACCAGAAACTTGAAGAAACGAGAGGAGGAATTCTCTGAAATCAAGACAATGAAAGGAATACATGCTCAAGGCGTAATTCTATCATGCCCCAAGAAAAATAAATTTGTTACGGGTGTCAGAAACCCCATTAATGTAAAATGTTTAAAAGATTGTCTAGTTTCAGGGATTCGGCGGAATTGAGACTCATCCACGACAAAGAGTGATGTGGTTTCAAGAAGCTCTCATCCGACATCGATAATCAAAGTATGGGCCACGTATTTCCAACAAGTCGAGAAGATAAACTATAACTAAAGCTCTTCTAGGACCCAACCGCTCGGTCTCAGAAATGGAGCCTTAATCCCAAAACAAGACCAAATGCGACTCTTTCAGGACCTAATCCACTATGTCTCAGATGAGGAGTCTTCATCGCAATCCAAAAACAAAAGAAAAGTATGCACATGAGCCAGCCGCTAGGCCATAGATATGGAATCCTGATATCAGAACCAAAATCAAAGCCAAAAGAAAAAAAAAGAAAAGAAGAAGAAAACATGAAGTTCAAGTCAATCCAAATCCCATCGGTGATTGAAATTGAAGTCCAAATCCAAATAAAAAAAATCAAAGTACTGTACTCTGAAGGCTCTATGATACCCTCCCAGACGTACAGCTCCTCAAGTGTCTGAGTGATCCTGCGACCTCACTTACGATGACACATCATCCTGACTGCTAAAATCATTCTGGTGACTCAAAGCCCACCTGATAAAATCTACTGATAGACCCAAACCTCTGTGATATCTAGGTGATCCCGCGACCTCACTGAAGATAGCACACTATCCTGAAAGCTAAAATCGTTCTGGTGACTCAAAGCCCACCTGACAAAATCTGCTGATGGACCCAAACCTCTGTGATATTTAAGTGATCCCACGACCTCACTGAAGATAGCACATCATGCTGACTGCTAAAATCATTCTGGTGACTCAAAGCCCACCTGATAAAATCTGCTGATGGACCCAAACCTCTGTGATATCTAGGTGATCCCGCGACCTCACTGAAGATAGCACACTATCCTGACTGCTAAAATCATTCTGGTGACTCAAAGCCCACCTGACAGAATCTGCTGATGGACCCAAATCTCTGTGATATCTAGGTGATCCCGCGACCTCACTGAAGATAGCACATTATCCTGACTGCTAAAATCGTTCTGGTGACTCAAAGCCCACCTGACAGAATCTGCTGATGGACCCAAATCTCTGTGATATCTAGGTGATCCCACGACCTCACTAAAGATAGCACACTATCCTGACTGCTAAAATCGTTCTGGTGACTCAAAACCCACCTGACAGAATCTGCTGATGGACCCAAATCTCTGTGATATCTAGGTGATCCCACGACCTCACTGAAGATAGCACATTATCCTGATTGCTAAAATCGTTCTGGTGACTCAAAGTCCACCTGACAAAATCTGCTGATGGACCCAAACCTCTGTGATATCAAGGTGATCCCACGACCTCACTGAAGATAGCACTCTATCCTGACTGCTAAAATCGTTCTGGTGACTCAAAGCCCACCTGACAAAATCTGCTGATGGACCCAAACCTCTGTTATATCTAGGTGATCCCGCGACCTCACTAAAGATAGCACATTATCCTGACTGCTAAAATCATTCTGGTGACTCAAAGCCCACCTGATAAAATCTGCTGATGGACCCAAACCTCTGTGATATCTAGGTGATCCCGCGACCTCACTGAAGATAGCACACTATCCTGACTGCTAAAATCATTCTGGTGACTCAAAGCCCACCTGATAAAATCTGCTGATGGACCCAAACCTCTGTGACATCTAGGTGATCCCGCGACCTCACTAAAGATAGCACATTATTCTGACTGCTAAAATCATTCTGGTGACTCAAAGCCCACCTGATAAAATCTGCTGATGGACCCAAATCTCTGTGATATCTAGGTGATCCCGCGACCTCACTGAAGATAGCACACTATCCTGACTGCTAAAATCGTTCTGGTGACTCAAAGCCCACCTGATAAAATCTACTGATGGACCCAAATCTCTGTGATATCTAGGTGATCCCGCGACCTCACTGAAGATAGCACATTATCCTGACTGCTAAAATCGTTCTGGTGACTCAAAGCCCACCTGACAGAATCTGCTGATGGACCCAAATCTCTGTGATATCTAGGTGATCCCTCGACCTCACTGAAGATAGCACATTATCCTGACTGCTAAAATCGTTCTGGTGACTCAAAGCCCACCTGACAGAATCTGCTGATGGACCCAAATCTCTGTGATATCTAGGTGATCCCACGACCTCACTAAAGATAGCACACTATCCTGACTGCTAAAATCGTTCTGGTGACTCAAAGCCCACCTGACAGAATCTGCTGATGGACCCAAATCTCTGTGATATCTAGGTGATCCCACGACCTCACTGAAGATAGCACATTATCCTGATTGCTAAAATCGTTCTGGTGACTCAAAGTCCACCTGACAAAATCTGCTGATGGACCCAAACCTCTGTGATATCTAGGTGATCCCACGACCTCACTGAAGATAGCACTCTATCCTGACTGCTAAAATCGTTCTGGTGACTCAAAGCCCACCTGACAAAATCTGCTGATGGACCCAAACCTCTGTGATATCTAGGTGATCCCGCGACCTCACTGAAGATAGCACACTATCCTGACTGCTAAAATCGTTCTGGTGACTCAAAGCCCACCTGACAAAATCTGCTGATGGACCCAAATCTCTGTGACATCCAGGCAATCCCGCGACCTCACTGAAGATGCCACACCATCCTGATTATTAAAGTAGCTCTGGTGACCCAAAGCCCACCTGGCTAGATCTGCTGACAGATCCAAACTCTGTAGTGTTTGAGTGATCCCATGATCTCACTCTCAACGACGTTGTGTTTCGATCGCTAAAGAAAACAGTTCCGACGGTTCAAAGCCCATCTGACCAAGGATACTGAAGAACCAAAACTTAAATTACCCAATGTCTTGTCAGATAAAAGAACTCTGACAGCTTCAGACCCGTCTGATAAAATCACAACTGATGAAACCACCTAAAAAGGAAATAACATAAAAAAAAACGATGAAAGCAAACATGTTCGAAATATCATCAAAGAAGGAGCATTTCGATTATACACATGATACAACCCCCAATGAAGAACTATCATAAAAACGAATGACGAGCATCAAAGCATAACCATTCACAAAATGCCCATATGCATATGCATGATACTAATTGTTTTATTGACAATTCTCTAACAGTCTGCAGGATATATATTCTTTGATATTCCCGATTCAGAGGTGCCTAGGAGAGTAACCAGGGTAATTAACGGCGGGGGCTTGCGCCCGTCGGAAAGAAAGAACCTACACCAAATAATCAACTCTCGGAGGAGCATAAGTCCGCGCGAGCGAGCATCTCTTTAATGGGAGGCGCCCGTGGTCGGGGCTTTGGCCTGCGAGGGGATATCTGATCCGATCCTTCTTTTTGTTTTCCTTCTCAAACGGGGAAATCCGTCGAAAAGAGCCGGACAGGTTTCTGGCACGCCCGGTGGGACATCTTTTTCCTCTCATCTGGGAATATCAAAGAATATGAAACACGCAGACAAAAAAAGAGAGATATTGTCACAAGTTTATCAAATGTGTTAACCATGATTCCGAGGCACCTCCTTTTTTGCAGGAATCAGATGGCACGCAAGGAAAGCAAGAACCAAAGGGGCGCAACCGAGGTGATTATGGTCGGGTCTATCCCGATCACCATCCCCATGATGCAAGCAAGTGTACCTTTCCCCATCACTGGAGGCAAGGTGCATCAACCCCTGTCAAATATCGCTGTGGCTCCGGCTAAGGCAAGCAAACACCGAGGCGGATCCAAGAAAAAGAACAACATACCAAGACCGACGCCCAAACCCATGAAGAGGGTGAAGGTCTCTGAAATCAGAGCGCTGCAAGCATATCAGAATAGTCTGGTGGCAGAGCCCAACTTGCCGGTGTGTAATTCATTCGCGCCGCTCAGAAGTCTAAAGTGGAAGGCGCCTACTACTCGCCTCATGGCTTGGAGGGACATACCGGCCCGTTTCAAGACGGTTCCGGCACAAACCACCCGCCAAACCAAAAAGCTCACTACTGCCCAGAAAATTTACCGTGTCATCACCGACCAAAAGAAGGCACGCATCCTAAACCGACGATCTAACTGGGAAAAGGTGTCTTACATTCCTACCCCTGAAGACGAGGCAGCAAAACTGTTTGCCAAGAAGGCCAAGAAGGGTGGTAGAAATGCACGCAGTTGGAAACAACGCCCTGTGCGTGAAAGATTAGTCTTTTCAGAAGAGAAACCCCTCTCTGTGCATGAAAGGCTGACCTTCCCAAAAGAAAAGACGGTCCTGCCCCAAAAATGGCAAAAGGCGCTGATACGAAATCATAACACTGGAGAAGTCAAGACGACATTCCGGAGAAATTTACAAACAGAATTGGGAGTTCTTAGGTCACAAATTAATAAGGCCGCGAGAACCCATCGTAACAAGATGGAATGGCGAAAGAAAGGCCAAAAGAACTCATTTGCCGTGCACATGGTGGGCACAATAGGGGATCCTGAAGAAATGGAAGAAACCTATGCACTCAACGATGGCAAAGACGAACATGATCCAACTGAGACTGAAAAGCTGACAGTCGAAAAGGGGGATCCCAGTGGAGCCAAAACTACCAAGAAAGGTAGAGGAAGGCCTGCAACTAAACCAAAGCCGCCCGCGCCTGTGGCCGGTACTACCACAAGGTCCAAGAAAATGACCGTGCGAGCAGAAGGACCCTCTGGCCCCACCGTTGAGGCTGAAAATAGCGACAAGGAGCTTGAACCTGATCAAGAAATTTCAGAGGAAGAAAGCTCTGAGGACGAAAAAGATAATATGATTGCCCACTTCCAAGAAATAATTGAAAGAATGAATCATCAAATGGAAACTCTTTGTGAAGAAATGGCAAGGCTAAGAGCGAAAGCCATGTCAGATACTTCTGAAGGAGAAAACGAGGCGAGGCATCATAAGAAGGGCCATACAAGAATTTGTGCCGAAGGACCCTCAAGAAAGCCAACAAGAAATGAAGAAAATAAGAAAAGGGTAGGCCGCTATGCCTTACCAGAAACACCAAGTCAAAACATGAGGCGAAGTTATTCATCTGAGGAACAGGCGCTCACTGTGACCAATGAGGACATACAAGAAATGATCCGTAAGCAAATCAAGGATCTTAATATGGGAGAAACTGAGCGACCCCGAAAAGGGATCGGCCGGCCCTACCCGAAACACTTTGATAAAGAGCCTTTTCCGAAGAGATACACCATACCTCGCTTTCGTATGTTTGACGGAACGGGAACCAAAGTAAGCCCAGAGCAACACCTCATACACTTCCTGACGGCGTGTGGTGACACTGCTGATATTCCGGCATTACTCTTGCGACAATTCCCACAAAGTCTGTCAGGGATTGCATTCGAGTGGTACGCCTCGTTGGAGGAAAATAGTGTGCATTCCTGGGATGAAATGGCAGATGCTTTCTGTTCTAAATTCATGGTTGTTACTGAAGAGATCACCATGATACAAATGGCTGCGGTGAAATTGAAAAAAGGAGAATCAATCATGGAGTACATAACAAGGTGGAGGAACCTGAGCATCCGTTGCCAACCTCCGATGAGAGAATCTGATCAGGTTAAGATGATCATAAACAATCTGCCTGTGTGGATCAGATCCCATCTGTTGCCAGTCCAGATAACCACTTTCCAAAGGCTGGTCACATTGGCATCTCAGTATGAAACGCTGAACCAAGAAGGATGGAATCCGCCAGCAGGGCCCCGCGTTGAAAAAGAGAAAAGAAGGGAGAATTACAAGAGGGCCGAAGCAAAAATGGTTAGGAATTCTGGAGCGATTGGGAGCCAAAACATCGACTCTGAAAAGGTGAATCAGGTGGAAAAACAAGATGATCCTACTGAATCATCGAGGCCGAATCGGATGAGTTTGCGCGAGAGACAGAGCAAACCATACTCTTTTAAAAAGGAATATGTGGTAGAGCTCTTCAAATCCGCCTCAGAAAAAGGGATGCAATTGCCGCCGAGCAAGCGCCCAGAAGACGCCGACAAATCCGACAACCCCAACTTTTGTTTATATCACAGAATACTGGGGCATACTTTGGAGAATTGTTATGTTTTCAAGGATTGGCTAGAAAGGAAGATACAAAATAAAGAATTTAAAATTCCCAAAGCAGCTCAGCAAACTCCAACTCCTCACTTTTCGGTGAACATGATAACTCATCACGAGCAGGCGGAAAATAAAATAGCTCCAAATCCCTGGACGATACATCTATCTAAGAAAACTCGAAAAATGTTGAAAAGGCTCCAGGAAGAGCCTCGAGTTAAGTGGCAAGGCGAACTGGCTCCGATAGCACCAGTACCCTCGCCTCGAGTAATAACTGTTGCCTCGAACGATGTCAAGAAAAAGAAGAAGCCCATGATGAAGCTTTCCACAATTAAAAGAATTGCAGGAATTAAGCCACCAACAAAAAGAGTCGAGGAGATTTATGAGCAGGGGCGACCGACAGCCGTAACCCTAGCCCATTTCATCCCTCCACATATCATGAACAAACTTTCGCCTAACCAAACACCAAGAAGCGAAGAAAGGCACTCTTGCAACATGGTCAAAATCAGGAATATGGATACATGTGACAATTCCTGTGTCCAACCTTCGGGCGGTGCTCAGAAGGCGAAATTTACACGACTCCTCCAGTTGGCTACTAAAATCCAAGAAGATGTCCAACAATTGGTGGGTATGATCCAGGACGAGATGTTTGAACATCCTAAAGGAAAACAAGCAAGCCAGGAGACTGACCTAAATCAGTCACCCTCGGAGACCGACATTCCCAGATCTCCAAAGGTCTATCGACGAAGGAAAGCAAGAGTGGCTCACTCAGAGTTGACCCCACGATGCCGAAAATCACAGCCATTTTCATTACGAAAAGGCAATATAAGGAAAAAGAAGTGCCCAAGGCGCTCATGTTGCAGTACAGCTGTCAGAAAAGAAGCCGCGACCAAACTGGAAGCTGATCATGACAACCCTGCCCAACAAGAACATACTCTCGAACTCAATATCTCTGTTGAGCCAGAATCAACACTAGCATCCTTGGGTCCGACGATTATTGAACTACAAATCTTGGAGCCAGACTCAGATGAGCCCGAAATCCGAATAATGGCCTGTGAGCAACATCAAGGAAGCATACTCGAATTAGAACCTGAGGTGGTTGACGAGATGTTGCGATTGATCGAAAAGGAGTTGCATGATGCAGTAAGTGAGTTAGAAGGAAACTCAGCCATCAGTGACGCTGACGATGAAAAAAGCGACTCTTCTTACAATCGGAGAAATGTTCAAAATCATCATTGTTGTGTCATCTCTGAAAACTTCGATGTAGCAGCAAGTGAAAAACAGGATGAACTCTCATCGAAGGAGCCAATCCTAGAAGATGAGACAAATAAAGCTTCCTGCTCATCCCTTCTCCCCAAAAATGATCTAGAAATTATGGTGTTTTACCAAGAGAAGGGAGAGTCATCCAAAAGCAACAAAGAATCATGTCTTCCACCCCTGTCCCATCCAGGAAGTGAAGAAAGCGAGGATGAATTTCTGATGTTACCTAAAAAAGCTGCATCCGAGGATATGCCTCAAGCACGAAGCAAAGGGATTATTATACGTGAACCTGATGAGAGTCAACGAAAAGACAAAAGCAAGATGCCTATTGGGACGTGCGATAAAGACATGCAAAAGATCAAGAAAAAGCTATCCCAATACAATAGCTTAGTCACCATGATCTATCAACAAAATGAGTCAATGCTCACTGCTTTGAAGGAAACTCTAAGCCTCGTAACCCCTAATAAATATGGGGGCAAGGATATGAAGAAAACATGGCCGGAGATTTCCTACGACTCCCTGAGGCTCCCAAATGATGCCAACCGCAAGAAAGACAAAAGACAACGTCAAAAGAAAGCAGGGCGCGGTGTGCAGAATAAGGAACTTCGCGAGGGATCAATTCAGGATTTACAAGAAGAACCTGGATCACAAAACACGCCAAGCGCCACACAGATAAGGCAAAGCCAGCCCCCAAGGATCCCAAAGGAAAAGGCGCAAAGTGCTAGGCCTACGACAGAAAAATCTCGAAAGAAGGAACAGTGGCCCATAGTTCCAAATCTAGGGAGCAAACCTCAGCATGCTGCCCAAGTAGTCAGGGGGCAAGAACAAACTCCATCTTTTCAGACGCCGAGAAATAAAGGCTCAAGAAAGGATGCCCCGCTCCGAACCCTGCCTAATGTTATTCCAACAAGAAGAGCACATCCGCTGAGCATACCTCGAGTGGACTCTATTATAAGGGAAGAGACTGTTCAAAGGCAGCCAAGAAGATCCAGCCAGAATGAAGTCCGAGTTGGGGCAATACCGAGAAACATGCCTTTTCAACGACTGAACCCAAATGATGCACGACCTCAAGGTCACTATGACAGATTAGCAGCTTTACCAGTCAGAGGAAGGAGAGGTCAGCACAATGCTCACAGGCAACCGCCACCGGCATTCTGGAGGGCGCCACGAAGACAAGAACACCCTCCGTTGGACTGGTGCGCTCAAGGAATCGCAGATGTGAATCACTCTAAATTTTGCCTGTATCATCAAGAAAGGGGGCACACTACAAGAAGATGTCCTGCTTTCCAAACTTGGGTAGAAATAGAAGGCCAACTCAGTCGCGTAAATTCACGCCGGCGATCCTTGCTAAGAGAATCCCAATTCGGTATCATGCCACCAAGGCAAAATTTCCAAGAAGAAAGAATGGCGGGACTCCCTAGGCGGGCGTTCGTAAATATGATCGCGCTTAAGAGCAATCTGAAGGAGTTGCCCTCTCCAATTGATGGCTATGATAGTAAAAATTCAGAGGAACCCGGTCAAGGTTCACGAAGGAATACAGAAAAAACACCTATTGAAACTTGTGACCAAGGTAGTTCTGAAGATAACACGACCATGGTTCACAACCACTCATTTGGAGACAACCCCTCTAAAGCGGAAACCAACAAGAATATTGAAAGAAAGGGCGCATTTAAAGAAGGTACAACCACGCGTGTAACCGATATCATGCCCAAAAGATGGTCCGAGGAGGAGGTTGAGCTAGAAGGAATAATACTCCCATATGCGGCTGAAATCATAGATAATAAAAAGGGTCTCAAACAGGATCCGGAAATCCAGTCAAATGAAGACACTAACAAGAGGGAGGGTGATACCATCTCCTGCCTCCAAGAAATGTCTGAACGAATGAGTCTTCAAATGAAAGTCCCTTATGAAGACAAAACAAAGTGGAAGCCTCTCAAGAAGAGGCGCATCTCCAACATCTCTGAAAAAGATAACAAAACCTGGTCAAGCCGAGAAAGTGGCATGGGAAGTCGTATCCCGAGAAATCAAATAAGGAGAAAATTAATAAGAAGAAAGAAAGTACACTAAGAAAAGATTGATATCGGCACACACAATAGTGTGGAGCCCCACGTCACACATGATGATAAACCCTCAAAGAGAAATGTATGTGACAAAAAGAAAGAAATCAAAGAAATCAGATCAGAGTCTGAGCATGAAATTTTTGAGATCTCACCCGGGGGGCATAATACAAGTTCAGAAACCCCAGCTGTTAACACTACTAATGAACAACATAGTATGGTGAATCTCATCAAGCGGTTGCAAATGCACGAGGAGCAAATCATGGCGCTTCAACAAGAGAATATTAAATTACATCAGGCAGTGACCTCATTCCATAATGCAAGGAGGTATTTTTGTCATGAGTTCACTAAACTATGGCAAGAAAATGCCGAAATGCACCAAGAGATAAGCAAACTATGGCAAGAAAATAATGCAATGGCAAAAATGTTAGAAGATACGCGGAGAGCAAATAACAACAGTACAACTACTGTAATGGGGAGAAATATCAAGCCACATTTTTTTGAATATGATCCGAGGGCATGCCTCGACAAAAGCGAAATCCCCGATTATAAGTCATTTGTTGAAGGCAAAATGCAAGAAGTCCATTGCTCAAACGTATGTGGCGGTGCCTCAACGGGGGTCATGAAAGCAACACCTAGTAGTCATCATCAAGCAACTCATATCGAAGCCCAGCCAAAGAGAGATGGACCATCTACGAGTCATGTGGCTTGGCAAGGAAACGCCTATGCTCAATACGGAAACCCGATCTTTGAAGGGGACATAACACTCATGTTTGAAAGAGTAAATAAATTAAGTCATGCAAAAGGAAAGAACAAAATTGAGGATGCCCACATCATGCCCGCAACGACTATAGCAGCTAAAGCCCTTGATGGAAGCCGCAATTTCAAAACATGGGCCGAGCGAAAGAGAAGGCCTTACTCTTTTCGAAAAGATAAAACCCGTGAAATTTTTCACATGGCAAGGATGTTTGGTCTTCTCTTACCAAAAATAAAGCGTCCAGAGGAGGAGGAACACTCAGACAAACCAAATTTTTGCCTATATCATAGAGTCCTGGGCCATACCATCGAGGATTGCATTGTATTTAAAGATTGGGTAGAAAAGAAATACCAAAATGGAGAGGTATTACTTCCAGAACATGTTCTACAAGAGCTTGCTCCACACAAGTAAGACCGAGCGAGTTGCCCAGAAAATGATTCCTCGGGACAAGGCGCATGTGTGAATACAACGGTTAATAAAAGACCATAAATATGTATATAGTAATGTACATATGTAAAAAAAAAAGGAAAAGAAAAGAAAGAAACCCTTTGTACATAGATACAACAAGGCTGGCTACAAAAGCACCCTCTCTTCAGGTGCCAAAACTGCACCACGGACCAAAAAGCTTCATTCCCCTCTACATTTGCAAAAGAAGAGGGACCTTACGCCCCTTACCCTCTTTCCAAACTCAAAATGACCATCTCAAAAAAAAAAAAAAAGTTACATCACCTCCCAACTTGGATAAACATTCCCATCAACTCCATTAAACCCCCCAGAACACCAAAGTACCACGCGAAAAACAAGCTCAATCATGACAGCTCGAAGCACCAGACCCTTGTCTTCAAGGTCTACATCAACAAAAACAGACGTTTATGTTGAAACAAAAAAAAAGAAGAAAACTGTCTCCCAATACCACAAAGAAGGAACCCGACGACTACCCGGCGTCAATGACGGCAACCTCAGAACCTCACCATAAACCCCAAAATGAAACACCCCTCCTAAGTACAAGCACCTAAGCTGAAAACTGGAAAGAAATCAAACTCGCAAACCAACCCCAAATATTCAGAGCCTGATGGTTGTGTCCACCTCCTCGTCCGAGCCTATACCCTGGGACATATCCATACCCCCTGCCATGGGTGTGCCTTGCAATACTGCCATGGCTCTGGATGAGCTTGCAGCTTGGGAGACATTCAGAATTTTTGGGCCAAGGACAGCGAGAACTGTGTCAATCTTCTTCTCCATAGTCCCAAGGTAAGCATAAATATCGTCAAACCTCTTGTCAAAGTGAGACAAAGAAACCTTGGGACCGTCAGTGCTAGACTTAGCATCAGATGGCGGAGATCCCTCCCGTGGAGGCCCGTATTGGTTAGGAGCTGCGCCAATTGTCAGAATGTAATCATTCACCACGTGGTTAGGATTAGGGATCAACCTCCCGCTAGAACTCTCAACCCACCCCAAAGAAGTAAGATCTCCCACCAAGTTACGGGGATATGCTCGATCACAACCTGAAACAGTTTTTCCCCACAGCTTCTCTGGCAAGGGAATGCCCAGTGAAACCATATATTCCTCCACCAAATGCCCATAAGGCAGTGGTGCACGCGGAGACTCAGACGCATGATGCATATGCCGGAGGATGACGTGTGCCACATTAACTTTCTTATCTCTTGCGATTAAATGACGCAGGTAAAAAAGGGTCTCGGAGCTTGTGAAATTGGTGAAGTCACTCTGAGGCAAAAGAATGTGGGTAATCATCGCAAATAAAACCCTGCTAAAAAAAAGCAAACTAAGAAAAATTGGAGCAAGAATCTTGAATATCAATAAAAAGAGGGTATATAAAAAATGACCTATGCAGAGCAGGGAGGGACGAGGTACACATTGTCCCATTGATAGGGTCTGCTCGAAACCTAAACCAACGCCTGTAAGCAGAACGACTTTCACAGTCACGGGGCCAACAAACGTATGTATAAACAGGGAGGCCATCAAGAGTCGCAGAGGTCTCCAGAAATTGTGCGAGCTCATTAAGCCCTAAAGGAATGTATCTTCCAAAAAGATAAGAAGAAGCCTGAGGCACGTTCTTGTGGTTATACGAAATGCGAAAATTGGCATAAAATAAGCGGGTGATCTTAGGGTGGTATGAAGACTGGCGGCCAGCCAACTTTCGCAATCTCCAAAACTCAGCCCAACTAGCAAGAAGGCGAGAATGTTCCCTATGTAGCCTCCCTAGAGGGTCAAAATAACAGCATTGGACCACGGGTCTATCCACAGTACCCACGTTATGATGCTCAAAGGCTTCACGGTCCCGGAAAAGGTAACGGTTTTGCGGGCCATAAGACCAATCGGGAAGCACGAGTGCAGGCAAGTGAGGCCGACGTTTTCTAGATTGGACTAAAGGAGAATCCATGAGAGAACTACTCTGGATAAAAACTGAGTAAGTGGTGATGAGTAATCAAAAGGGAAATAAACTCTATATATAAGTCAGACTCGTGCAAAGGAAGATACGCAGGGTCGGATAAACCAAACCCAAATCAAAGTACACAAGCCTAAGTCGGAGCCTCTAAGAGACAAGCACGCGAGCCTTCTCTTGAGATGTCAAATCCAAAGGACGCCTTGTGGCCGACAAAGATTCAGGAGACCAACAGAGTATCCAAGGCTCGAGGATATCCCACTTACCGATGGATCAGCTTTATTCCAGAGAACGGTCAAATGTGTCAGGGGGCAACGACAAAAAATGTCCCTCGTGATGGTCCCTTAAGACAGGCAAATTTAATAAGAATGTCGACGACCCTCCGACCGGAAAATCGCAAACTTTAAGCAATTTTCCACCAAAACAAAATCCTCCATCAGAGCCAAATTTCACCATAAGTCCAAAAAAAAAATCCACCAAAACAAATCTCAAATAAACCCCCACCAAAAAAATCCACCAAAAAAAATCCACCAAAAATGGTCAATTATGTCAGAGTGCGCCATAAGCAACTGACACCGGTTGTCATTCATCTTACCGGACCCGAAAAGATGAACGAGGCTTTTATAAATTTTGGGCCTTAACCAAAATCAGCCCGATGACGAATGCCATGTGCAATGACTTGGTGACTTTCGAGTCGCTCCTGAGGGCTATCCATCTTCTTTGCAGGTACAAGGAGCAACTGAAGCTTTATGTCCCTGAATGCAATGTTTCAAGGAATGTCTTGTTCAAAAAGAACATCCATAAGGCATTTCTTCCATAAAAATTCCCAAACTCCAAAAAAATTCCACAAACTAAAAATCCACCAAAAAAATGGTCGATTATGTCGGAGTGCGCCATAAGCAACTGACACCGGTTGTCATTCATCTTACCGGACCCGAAAAGATGAATGAGGCTTTTATAAATTTTGGGCCTTAACCAAAATTAGCCCTATGACAAATGCCATGTGCAATGACTTGGTGACTTTCGAGTCGCTCCTGAGGGCTATCCATCTTCTTTGCAGGTACAAGGAGCAACTGAAGCTTTATGTCCCTGAATGCAATGTTTCAAGGAATGTCTTGTTCAAAAAGAACATCCATAAGGCATTTCTTCCATAAAAATTCCCAAACTCCAAAAAAATTCCACAAACTAAAAATCCACCAAAAAAATGGTCGATTATGTCGGAGTGCGCCATAAGCAACTGACACCGGTTGTCATTCATCTTACCGGACCCGAAAAGATGAATGAGGCTTTTATAAATTTTGGGCCTTAACCAAAATTAGCCCTATGACGAATGCCATGTGCAATGACTTGGTGACTTCCGAGTCGCTCCTGAGGGCTAACAATTTTCTTTGCAGGTACAAGGAGCAACTGAAGCTTTATGTCCCTGAAGGCAATGTTTCAAGGAATGTCTTGTTCAAAATGAACATCCATAAGGCATTTCTTCCATAAAAATTCCCAAACTCCAAAAATTCCACAAACCAAAATCTACAAAAAAATGGTCAATTATGTCAGAGTGCGCCATAAGCAACTGACACCGGTTGTCATTCATCTTACCGGACCCGAAAAGATGAACGAGGCTTTTATAAATTTTGGGCCTTAACCAAAATTAGCCCTATGACGAATGCCGTGTGCAGTGACTCGGTGACTCTCGAGTTACTCCTGAGGGCTATCAACTCCCTTTACAAGAACAAGGAGCAAATGAAGCTTTACGTCCCTGAAGGCAGTGCATCAAGGAATGCCTTGTTCAAATTGAATGTTTATAAAGCATTTCGTTTGGTAATCAAAATCAAAGTCGGGTTATCACTCAACCAAATGAAAATCCGTACGATCGATTCTTGGAACAAGAGATCTACAATGTACAAAGAAAAAAAAAAAGAGAACGGTAGCCAACTTTGTTCATAAGGGATACAAGCAACCAAAAAAGATGCCAAATACAATCTCCATAATACCGCCTAAGAATCTAAGTACATGCTTCCTGGGTCTGCAACATAACAAGCAGGACCATGAACAAAAAAAAAGAAAATAGCAGAAGAGACTCGCGCTCGGTCTCAGTGATGAGGCTGCCGTAAATTCAATCACACCCGAACTTCCAAGGCTCAAACCAACCGGAGCAGCTTCAGCTAAGCGGGGGTGAGGCGGCGGCTCATGTAAAATGAGGGTGGGGGACGCCTTGAGAAAGGAAGAAGAGGATTACGAGGACACTCGTAACTATTATTCGAAGTCGGTAACGCGGCATGAAAATGATCAACAATTCTAGAATAATCAGAACCCACCATGATATACAAACTTTCGAAAAAGGCACGCCGCCGGAGTTGACACATATAGTCACCTTCTGGGGTCCAAAAAAGGAGTAAACTAGCAAATAGGGGTTCTCATATATCCATGGCAACACTATGGTGCTTAAAAACCTTTGCACTTTAGAAAAGAAGTCAGCCATGAAAGCCATATGGTTCGCCACAAAAAGCTGGGAGTTTTGTTAGGCTTACCGATGAATGCCTTGGCGCGTTGCCCCCTTATATATACATAAGTAGCGCACAGTAGCATTCAATCCCCTTTAATGCAAAGTCAGACGCAACCTGAAGGAAATTGCGCATGTCACACGCAAGTCGAGTGTGATGACAGACAAAGAAATGATGGGTGTCCCCCCAGACAAAAGATGCGTTGAATTAACGCAAGAACCGACAAGGAAGTCGTTGGATCAAAAAGGAGGGAAACCCACATATGTAGCTGCCTGGCATGATCCTTGGTAAAAATCTGCAAAGAAAGCAGTGTCTTTTCCCAAGAGATTGACCGCAAGTCGCCCCTCCGCAAGGCAATCTAAGGCGCTTCTTTTTCCAAAATATTCCGCTAATGTTGGCAGATGGGACCTTCTGCCGAATCCAAAGCAAGAAGGAATAATAATAATAAGAGAGGCTCTTGGAAATTTTGGGCCTTAACCAAAATCAAACCAAAAAAAAAATCAAGGCGGCAAACCCTTGCAAAAAAAACGAAAGGATTCCCCTACGCCAAATACAGGGGGCATTTCTTTAGAAATCCCTGGTCAAAGAAATCCCGCATGGACCGACCCAAAATCGTGCACAATGGTGTATACATTTCGGCTCATCAAACAAAATAAAAAAGGAGAAATATGATAATTGTGTCGTGTTAACAGTATCGAAACATGTTACACGGAAACCTCATAAAGAAAAAAAATATATAGTTGGGCACAACATAACCTACATCAGACTTAGTTCCCGACTATGTGCATCACTCATGCAAGAGTTGCACCAAAAGCAGCACTACAATAATACCAATAATCAAAGGAAGCCAAAAGAAGTGGATACAAAGCCACCATTGGTCTTCATGAATTTCCAAAGGGGTTGAAACCGAAGTGGTTCCCCAGTCATGTGAAGGAAGCGGCCTCCAATATGCCCGCTCCTGTTGCAATGCATAATCTGGGGACCAGTTGTTCATCGTGTCCTGTAGTGCATCACCAACTACACGATCGACTTCTAAATCTGCATCCTCTGCAACTTCTTCAATTTCTTCAGAATTCTCTACAAAAGAGTCTAACTCAGGTACTGCACCGTCTTCAGCATGGTTGTTATGACTAGCCATGTAGCAATAAAAAAATGAAAGGGAGTATTTTCGAGAAAGAATGAGGAATGACCGAATGTAGATGAATGGTGAAGAAATTTAAAGAAAGAAAAAGGGGATGGCCGTTGGAGCAAGATACACGCGAAACGGGGCAACATAGCTGTTACACTCGTCTCGAGAAGGCGCCAAAGTGACCGTTGGAACAGTAAGCCCAAGAAATGACCGTTGGGGATAGGCGCCGGAGTGATAGATAGAGGTAACATATACTCAAATGGAAACAAATTTATTCGTCAATCATGTGAAATATCGCGACAAACAGGGGGCACCAGAGTAGGTCGTTCGAATACATATTCTCACAACCAACTCTGGTGGGGGGCATTTGTTGACCCCTAAAAATGCGCGGTCAAGATAAGCATGAGATGCTCAGGACATATTTTTAAAGATTATAGGAACTTGAGATGGCCGCAGAAAATCTCAAGAATTATTTTAAAGGCATAGGCATGAAAAATACCAAGGTGCCCATAGGGTTAGCCGAAGTATGCCAAACAAATTTTGGAGGCCCAGAAATTCATGAGAAATTGCCTTGAATTCTGAGAAACATCTCAAATGCTCATGAAATATCTGATGAATATTTTACGGCAAGCTAAATGTGTCACTCTGCGAAACTGAAATCAGCAATTTCGGCCTCCTGCTTTCCAGCCTAAGCGTTGCATATATTCAAACAAGTGACCAACATTTGAGTTCTTGTAATCCAAATAAGGTCATGGAGGTAAAGGAAATAATAAACAAAAGGGAAATAAAAAAAAATGACGATATAAAACGTTTCTGATAGCCAATAAATGGGAAGCATCATATTAGCGTGTTCCCCATGATACCTTCAGCATGCCCGCAAAACTTCAAAATGAATTTGGGAAGAATATACAACAATTATCTCAAAACAATAGCGGCAACGAAATTCAAAGAAAAAAATCGTACGGCCCATAAACATGCTTGGCCCAGTAAAATTGGTAAGAGAAAAGGGAGACCCGAATCCGAAAACAAAAAATGGGAGGCCCCGCTGTCAGAACCCCCTCCTTCATCCTCTGCTGTTCCGATTGATCAACTTCACTCGACCCCACCTGTCAGCGAAGGAGCAACCACACAAACAACGAGCCATGATAGGCTCTGCTCCTGGGCCCCGCACCTAACCAAGTAAAAAAAAAAAGGAAAAGTCGATAAAACAGAAAGAAGACCAAAATGACAGGAGAGGAAGAAGCTCACCTCTGACAACCGCCATTCCGGCGAACCACAGCATCGCGATTGGGGTTCTTGGTACCGCTGGAAAGATGGAGTCGAGGAGGACACGACTGTACCAATTTCAACCTCTGTCGTGCCTTACCTGGAGTTCAATTTTGAAAAGAGATTATTAGGCTGTTGTGAAAAGAAATGCAAAATTAACACAATTAAGCGCATGAACATCAAATGGCTTGTTGCTACAGCATTGTTGGGATGTTAATAATAAGCTACCATTATCAATTGGATCTAAAACAAAACAGTTGCAAAGGATCACGAATTCAGATCGAAGTCTGAGCCTAGTCTGGTAAAGCACTGGCCAAGAAAGGTTCCTGTGCCTAATTGTTGATTAAAGAATATGATGAACAATGTCCAGGTGCTCTGATAGTAGCCGACAGGTGCTGAGAGGTAAGCACCAAAGGCCAACTAGGGGCTAACCTTGATCTCCATTGAACTTGAGAAAAGATAAGAGGGGATTTCAAATAAAGAATGCAATAATAAAGTGGCAGCAACATGATGCCAGAGGCACAAACAACAACAGCAGAAAAGAAGACATTCAAACTTGAAGGAGAAAATCAGACCTGCTAGATACCTTCAATTAAGAATACACCTGCAAGAGAAAAGAGAAATAGTCATTCAGATGCCATACAGAAAACATGTGGGGCTATGGCACAGAATAAGAAACTGCCCCAGGAAGTGGCAACAACAAAAAAGGAAAGAGATGAAAAGACCAGAGTTGGTCAACACATAAAAGAAATAATAAAAAAAAAGGAGACAGAGAAAGAAGGAGGATCACCATGTAGCTATGGCCTCCTAGCAAATCCCCATCTTCATTCACACAGAGTAACCTGGGAATAGTGTGAAGAAGAGTGATACATAAGGAAGCAAGAGGGAGTATATATGGACTAAAAGGCTGTCGTGTTGATAATAAAAGAAAGAGAGAGAGTAGAAGTATGCATACTCCATCCCATAACACAAGCAGGTCAAACAAATTGTATCTACTGTGAGGGAACAGTAAAGCCAAATGAGGGAAGAAATACCAAGAATACCTCAAGCACAGTGGAGAGGAGTAGAGGGAATCATACCTGGAGCAGCATTAAATGCTGAGTTGACACCACCTGCAGCAAGTATTACACCCCAAATACTGCAAAAGAAAAAAATGAAAGAAAGGTCTTATACAAACAAAATCAAAGGCTGGGCTGCCAAAAGAAAAAGGAAATCTGAAATGTGAGGTGACCAAAATACCCCTCATCCCCTCTATAAATAAGGAGGCAGTTGCACCATTCCAAGGGGGTTAGAGAGAAGAAGGAGAGAAAACTCTGAGCAAAAAACTTCTGAAGAAACACCAAGAAATCACACACGCACTTATAATCTGCAAAACAAAAAAAGGGAGTGAGTTTAGGATAGCTACAAAAAAAAACATAAAAAAATAGGAAAGGACTCTGTGAGTGGAGCTACAAGAAGGAAGAACCAGCTTGTAATCATCATTTACTCTATCAATAAAGTGGTAAACTCTTTATTTGTTGTTTTGAGAGTCATCTCGTGTTTGACCCAGCCACCAATCCATGGTGTGCATGGGTATGTTGAGTTACATCAGTTCAAGGGCCATAGGACCTGAGAACCCTCACTTATTCTTTTTTTTGTTATTTGTCTTTTTGGAGTCTCTTTGTGTTTATATTCATGTGCATCAGATTGGCGTATAGCAAAGATTCATGGCATATCTTAATAGATTAGATCATCTCCTTTTATCCTAGTCATTTCATTCCCACTTTCTTCACACAAAGGAAAAAATGATATATATACATATACTGTCATGCCTCAACATAAAAAAAGAGAAGAGAAAGAAGATGCACACTAATGCATTTAGTCTATATATATATTGAGATATGTAAAAGGTATTCTATCAATGGAAGTTCAGAAATTTTGTAGTAAAAAAATATTCAACCATGTATCATGCTTGCATCATGTGAATAAACCTGCCCACTTATTCCCTCTCTTTTGATTTACCCCAAATAAAAAAAAGAAGATCATGATCATAAACATGCATGCATACGCAAGAAGAGGTAATACATAAATGATGGCATAAATAACAATATAATAAGACCTTAAACTTCATATGTCCATAGGCCATTTATTTTCTTTCTCTTTTGCTTTGATTTCTTTGGAATCCCTACATCTAATAGGAAGTGTCATATACATATAAGTAATCTGCATATGCATTACTTTCTCTTACACATGTTAAGAAGACACACAAAATAATCTATAAACAAAAAAAATGAATTAAAAAAAAAAGAGAAGGTGAATACCTTCAGGACAACAGGTACCAGCCTATGAAGGCTTGCTTCTCATAATCAGGGCCCCTGAGATGTCTCCATGATGCCCCAGAAGCCATGCCAACTGCCCATGGCCACCATGAGTCAACAGGCTTCATGCCACTCTTCAAGTCATTGCCCAGACCTGAGAAACCCCATCACTGCAAATGACCCACAACCCCAAACAAATCATCACTTACAAGAGACAAGGCCAGAACAATCAATCCCCTGCCATCTTGCTCCTAGTCATACTCCATAAACAAAAAAAAGAAGAAGAAATCTAACCTCAGGAGATCAAGCAAAATCACACCTATGATGCTAATCTGTGGTGGTGGTGATAGCTAAACCAGGGCCTGTCGACAAAATGAAAGAAAGTCAATTCCAAAAATAAACTCCATGCTATCTTCCAATAAGCCCATTGAAATCCAATGCTGTCCAGAAATAAAAAAGAAGGGAGAGGAGAACCTGACCCCAGAGATGATGCCGGCGCTGCCCTCCTTTGAGATCCTCACTCAACCATCATAGTGCTCTCGCATATGTGACATGCCAAACCCCAGGAGATGCCCATCTCATTGCCAAATCCTGAAGAATCACATCCTCATCAAGTCAGATTCGAAAAATTGAAGCCACTTGCTGCCAAAAGAAATCACTGACTATCAAACCCGACACACCACCAACAATCCACGTTCAACCAATGCTTTAGCAAGAATGAAGAGAATTACATCAAAAAAAGGGAGGGAACCTAATTTCAAATGCTGATGCCCTGTCTATGTCGTAAACTCGAGTTGCCAGGGACTCGGTGGTTCCTCAACAACCTCATGATGTCTCAACAGCCACATCAAAAGCGCACACAAACTGATGTAGATCACCAACAACTGCCACCTAAAATCAACAATCGCCTATCATCATACTCACAAGGCATGCTTGATTCAGCATTGGCTAATGGCGGCTACTAGTTCAAAAAAAAAAAAACGAGAGATCTTACCTCAATCAAATGAGACTGGAGGAAGAACCAAACATCATCAAACAAAGATATGGCTATTAGTTGTTGAACCTGGCATTCTTCGGTAACCCAGGAATCATCGACGGATCAAGTGAGAAGATACGCTGCCGCTAGGACCCACTGTCTATCCCTGACAGGTCAAGGTCAATCACGGCTGGCAAAACCAGAGCGTGGGGGCCCATGCTGATGCCATCAAGATCTTCTCCAGGACATTCTCAGACTTGTAATCAAGCTTCAGTGCCCGCCGCATGATGCCATCAGCCAGTGGCTCCTTCACTGCCCCTTTCAGGCATTCCGCCAAACATCTGACAGGCAAATGAAAACCAAAGCATGGCTGAGTGAAATCTTGAGTTAAGAAACCTACATTATTCGAGTGAAGGAAGCGACAACTGTGTTTACCTCTCAGAGCATTTGTAATCCGCAGGCTGTCTATTGTCAGCTCTGTCTTCCAAGCCCACGTCAGACTCCTTTGATGGTTGAACATGACAGAGACAGACCTCCCCTTCTCTCAGGCATTTTGTCGAGTACCTGATGAACATACGAAAGCAGAGGCATGGCTGAATTAGATTCTGTCCTGAGGAACTCCCATTACTCAAATAAAGAAGGAAACGATGGCGGCATTTACTTCTTAGAGCACTTGCATAGTCTCCTACTACCGTCCCCACCTCTCAAATCCATGCCAGCCTTTTCTCTGACGGCTGGATATGGCATAAACAGACCTCCTCCCTCTCAGGCATTTCATCGAACGCCTGGCGAGTATACAAAAAAAAGGAGGAGTTAACCAAATGAATAGTGTCAAGCCTCCATCACCAAAAAAGAAGAGAGAAGGAACGAATACATCTACCTGATGATGCTTCGTCGGGTATCCACCTGTTGCCTATCAACTCTCAACACTGAAGCAACTTCTCTCACCATGGCCAGGTGTAATGGAGAACAAATTGTATTTGGAGGCGGCAAGATACTCCATTCGATAATTCTCCATAAAATTCACGAAGGTTCTCCCCCTCCCTCAGCCATGAAGCGAGTTCAACGAGAAGGACAGTGCATCTGCCGCATCCTCGATTGAATCGAACGGGAAGAGGGAAATGGAGCAGAACAAACAAATCTCCGACGCTCCTACAGGCTTCCAAGCACTGCCTCCAACTTTCAAGGCAGTAATGCCTCTCACCATGGCCAAGCATAGCGGAGGACAGACCGTATCTTGAGGCCACGAGATATCTCACTCGGCGTTCCTCTCCGCGAAAGTCACAAAATCCTTCTTCCTTCCTTCCTGATTGGAGGCGACTCAATAGATCTTCGACATTTTCAAACCTCTCGGAGTGAACGAGGTGGAAGAGAAGGAAATGACACCCGATGGACTCGGTGCATGACTCATGAAACGCTGACTGATGGTCCCCACCAGACCTATTCATGTGTCGGCCCAAGAACGCCCCGCTCACAGAAAAATATGAGCAGGCGCCCTAATCCGCAGGATTCTCTGTGGCTCTTGAGGTGTGACGAGTCTCTGACCATATCATGTACAGCCATCCATGTGCATGAGTAATGGTGCTGACGTGGCTCAATCAGAACCCATCAAACTTCAAAACTTCACCAAAAATCACAGAAGGCTCAGAAAAATCCAAACCAAATTTCTATAAATCCAGAAAAATATGAGGAACCCATCTCTACTAAATATCATGGTCAAGAAACCCTCCAAACCCAATTAAATCACCCAAAACCCTAAACTTATATTTGATCAGTATATCGCCACATTAAACGTTTCATCAAGAATCACCAGAAACTTGAAGAAACGAGAGGAGGAATTCTCTGAAATCAAGACAATGAAAGGAATACATGCTCAAGGCGTAATTCTATCATGCCCCAAGAAAAATAAATTTGTTACGGGTGTCAGAAACCCCATTAATGTAAAATGTTTAAAAGATTGTCTAGTTTCAGGGATTCGGCGGAATTGAGACTCATCCACGACAAAGAGTGATGTGGTTTCAAGAAGCTCTCATCCGACATCGATAATCAAAGGAAGTATGGGCCACGTATTTCCAACAAGTCGAGAAGATAAACTATAACCAAAGCTCTTCTAGGACCCAACCGCTCGGTCTCAGAAATGGAGTCTTAATCCCAAAACAAGACCAAATGCGACTCTTTCAGGACCAAATCCACTATGTCTCAGATGAGGAGTCTTCATCGCAATCCAAAAACAAAAGAAAAGTATGCACATGAGCCAGCCGCTAGGCCATAGATATGGAATCCTGATATCAGAACCAAAATCAAAGCCAAAAGAAAAAAAAAGAAAAGAAGAAGAAAACATGAAGTTCAAGTCAATCCAAATCCCATCGGTGATTGAAATTGAAGTCCAAATCCAAATAAAAAAAATCAAAGTACTGTACTCTGAAGGCTCTATGATACCCTCCCAGACGTACAGCTCCTCAAGTGTCTGAGTGATCCCGCGACCTCACTTACGATGACACATCATCCTGACTGCTAAAATCATTCTGGTGACTCAAAGCCCACCTGATAAAATCTGCTGATGGACCCAAACCTCTGTGATATCTAGGTGATCCCGCGACCTCACTGAAGATAGCACACTATCCTGACTGCTAAAATCGTTCTGGTGACTCAAAGCCCACCTGACAAAATCTGCTGATGGACCCAAACCTCTGTGATATCTAGGTGATCCCACGACCTCACTGAAGATAGCACATCATCCTGACTGCTAAAATCATTCTGGTGACTCAAAGCCCACCTGATAAAATCTGCGGATGGACCCAAACCTCTGTGACATCTAGGTGATCCCGCGACCTCACTAAAGATAGCACATTATCCTGACTGCTAAAATCATTCTGGTGACTCAAAGCCCACCTGATAAAATCTGCTGATGGACCCAAATCTCTGTGATATCTAGGTGATCCCGCGACCTCACTGAAGATAGCACACTATCCTGACTGCTAAAATCATTCTGGTGACTCAAAGCCCACCAGACAGAATCTGCTGATGGGCCCAAACCTCTGTGATATCTAGGTGATCCCGCGACCTCACTGAAGATATCACACTATCCTGACTGCTAAAATCATTCTGGTGACTCAAAGCCCACCTGACAGAATCTGCTGATGGACCCAAATCTCTGTGATATCTAGGTGATCCCGCGACCTCACTGAAGATAGCACATTATCCTGACTGCTAAAATCGTTCTGGTGACTCAAAGCCCACCTGACAGAATCTGCTGATGGACCCAAATCTCTGTGATATCTAGGTGATCCCACGACCTCACTAAAGATAGCACACTATCCTGACTGCTAAAATCGTTCTGGTGACTCAAAGCCCACCTGACAGAATCTGCTGATGGACCCAAATCTCTGTGATATCTAGGTGATCCCACGACCTCACTGAAGATTGCACATTATCCTGATTGCTAAAATCGTTCTGGTGACTCAAAGTCCACCTGACAAAATCTGCTGATGGACCCAAACCTCTGTGATATCTAGGTGATCCCACGACCTCACTGAAGATAGCACTCTATCCTGACTGCTAAAATCGTTCTGGTGACTCAAAGCCCACCTGACAAAATCTGCTGATGGACCCAAACCTCTGTGATATCTAGGTGATCCCGCGACCTCACTAAAGATAGCACATTATCCTGACTGCTAAAATCATTCTGGTGACTCAAAGCCCACCTGATAAAATCTGCTGATGGACCCAAACCTCTGTGATATCTAGGTGATCCCGCGACTTCACTGAAGATAGCACACTATCCTGACTGCTAAAATCATTCTGGTGACTCAAAGCCCACCTGATAAAATCTGCGGATGGACCCAAACCTCTGTGACATCTAGGTGATCCCGCGACCTCACTAAAGATAGCACATTATCCTGACTGCTAAAATCATTCTGGTGACTCAAAGCCCACCTGATAAAATCTGCTGATGGACCCAAATCTCTGTGATATCTAGGTGATCCCGCGACCTCACTGAAGATAGCACACTATCCTGACTGCTAAAATCGTTCTGGTGACTCAAAGCCCACCTGATAAAATCTACTGATGGACCCAAATCTCTGTGATATCTAGGTGATCCCGCGACCTCACTGAAGATAGCACATTATCCTGACTGCTAAAATCGTTCTGGTGACTCAAAGCCCACCTGACAGAATCTGCTGATGGACCCAAATCTCTGTGATATCTAGGTGATCCCTTGACCTCACTGAAGATAGCACATTATCCTGACTGCTAAAATCGTTCTGGTGACTCAAAGCCCACCTGACAGAATCTGCTGATGGACCCAAATCTCTGTGATATCTAGGTGATCCCACGACCTCACTAAAGATAGCACACTATCCTGACTGCTAAAATCGTTCTGGTGACTCAAAGCCCACCTGACAGAATCTGCTGATGGACCCAAATCTCTGTGATATCTAGGTGATCCCACGACCTCACTGAAGATAGCACATTATCCTGATTGCTAAAATCGTTCTGGTGACTCAAAGTCCACCTGACAAAATCTGCTTATGGACCCAAACCTCTGTGATATCTAGGTGATCCCACGACCTCACTGAAGATAGCACTCTATCCTGACTGCTAAAATCGTTCTGGTGACTCAAAGCCCACCTGACAAAATCTGCTGATGGACCCAAACCTCTGTGATATCTAGGTGATCCCGCGACCTCACTGAAGATATCACACTATCCTGACTGCTAAAATCGTTCTGGTGACTCAAAGCCCACCTGACAAAATCTGCTGATGGACCCAAATCTCTGTGACATCCAGGCGATCCCGCGACCTCACTGAAGATGCCACACCATCCTGATTATTAAAGTAGCTTTGGTGACCCAAAGCCCACCTGGCTAGATCTGCTGACAGATCCAAACTCTGTAGTGTTTGAGTGATCCCATGATCTCACTCTCAACGACGTTGTGTTTCGATCGCTAAAGAAAACAGTTCCGACGGTTCAAAGCCCATCTGACCAAGGATACTGAAGAACCAAAACTTAAATTACCCAATGTCTTGTCAGATAAAAGAACTCTGACAGCTTCAGACCCGTCTGATAAAATCACAACTGATGAAACCACCTAAAAAGGAAATAACATAAAAAAAAAAACGATGAAAGCAAACATGTTCGAAATATCATCAAAGAAGGAGCATTTCGATTATACACATGATACAACCCCCAATGAAGAACTATCATAAAAACGAATGACGAGCATCAAAGCATAACCATTCACAAAATGCCCATATGCATATGCATGATACTAATTGTTTTATTGACAATTCTCTAACAGTCTGCAGGATATATTCTTTGATATTCTCGATCCAGAGGTGCCTAGGAGAGTAACCAGGGTAATTAACGGTGGGGGCTTGCGCCCGTCGGAAAGAAAGAACCTACACCAAATAATCAACTCTCGGAGGAACATAAGTCTGCGCGAGCGAGCATCTCTTTAATGGGAGGCGCCCGTGGTCGGGGCTTTGGCCTGCGAGGGGATATCTGATCCGATCCTTCTTTTTGTTTTCCTTCTCAAACGGGGAAATCCGTCAAAAAGAGCCGGACACCCATATAGATGACAAAACCAGTTGTAGAGCGCCTGTCATCAGGGTTGCCAGCCCAGTCTGCATCACAGTAGGCATGCAGTGACAGGTTGGAGGATGGTTTCAATAGAAGGCCATGATGAAGAGTGCCTTGGATGTATCTAAGGATCCTTTTTACCAACTGCCAATGCTTGTCTGTGGGTGCAGCCATGAATTGAGAGGCTTTGTTCACTGCAAAGGTGAGATCAGGTCTAGTAATGGTTGCATACTGAAGAGCACCAACAATAGACCTGAATAGATGTTGATCATCCATTTGTGTGCCATCTAAGTGAGACAATTGTTGCCCTGATTGCATGGGGGTTTGACAAGGTTTTGCACCTTGCATAGAAGCTCTTTGGAGAATATTTGAGAGATATCTTGTCTGGGATAAATGTAAAGCTGAACCTTGAGCATTTACTTCAATACCCAGAAAGTAATTTAGTGAGCCAAGGTCTTTTATAGAAAACTGCTGATCAAGGGCATGTATGAGATTATTGATTGCAGATGGGTTGTTGCCAGTTAATATAATGTCATCAACATAAACTAGCAAATATAACACAGTATGACCATCTCTGAGAATAAACAAAGAGTTGTCAGAGTGTGATGAAAGAAACCTGTGAGCTGTCAGAAATGATTTTAGCTTGGAAAACCATGCCCTTGGTGCTTGTTTTAGTCCATATATGGCTTTGTTCAATTTGCAAACATGATTTGGATATAAAGGATCTGAAAAACCTGGTGGTTGTTGCATGTACACTGTTTCATTTAGATCTCCATGGAGAAAAGCATTGTTGACATCCAATTGATGCAATGGCCAGTTGTGAGACAAAGCAATGCTTAGAACAATTCTGATTGTTGTTGGCTTGATAACTGGACTGAAGGTTTCATCATAATCAATGCCTTCAATTTGTGTATACCCCTTGGCTACTAGTCTGGCTTTGTGCTTGTCAATAGTTCCATCAGGTTTGAACTTGGTTCTAAAAATCCACTTGGCACCCACTACATGAGCATCATTTGGAGGTGGCACAAGGTTCCAAGTGTTGTTATGAGCCAAGGCATCCAATTCATGTGCCATAGCTGCTCTCCAGTGAGGTATTTTTATTGCTTTTGTGTAGCAAGTTGGGTCTGAAAGCAGCTTTTGCTCATTTTGATGTGAAGAGGCAGTGTTGTACACATGATGGTCTGGATACACTTTTGGTTTGAGCTTGCTTGTTTTACTTCTTGTAACCATAGGATGATGAGAGGTAGATGGTTGAGTTGGAGTAGCAAGAATTTCAGCACTGTTATGAAGGTCAGTTTCTGAAGGTGCTGGCACTGCAGGTGCAGGTGTGTCAGGAACTGCTTCTTCTTGAATTAGAGGAGGAGAGAGTGTTGGTGATGGAGAACCATTTGTAGTTTCAGATTCCAAAGGAAGGATAGTAATTGGTGTAAAGGAATGAGGAGGGGTAAAATGGGCAGAATCATGAGGTTGACCATGTTGATAAGAGAATGGCAAATCAGTGTCAACAAATTGTACATGCCTTGACACATACATTCTATTGGTTTGAAGATGCAGACAGTAGTAACCTTTGTACTGTTGTGAATAGCCAAGAAACACACACTTTTCTGACCTTGGTTGTAATTTGTGCTGACTGTAGGGTCTTAGGAGAGGATAACAAGCACAACCCAAAACATGAAGAAATTGATAATTAGGTTTACAATTGAACAGTTGCTCAAAAGGAGATATGAGAGTGTTGTTTGTAGAAGGCAATCTGTTGATAACAAATACCACACTCTCAAATATAAGATCCCAGTATTTTAGTGGAATTGAAGCATGAAAAATGTTGGCAAGTCCCAGCTCAACTACATGCCTGTGCTTGCATTCTGCTAACCCATTTTGCTCAGGGGTATATGGACAAGAGATTTGAAAGGTTATTTGGGGAAACTGAGTCATCAATGGCTTGTATTCAGTGCCTCCATCACACTGAATGCATTTAATTTTTGTATCCAGAAGATTCTCAACTTTGTTCTTGAACATGACAAAAACTTTGCACACATCAGATTTGCAAGCAATTGGAAAAATCCAAGTGAAACGAGTATACTCATCAACAAATATAACATAATATCTATTTCCTTTTTCAGATACAACTGGAGCTGGGCCCCACAAATCAGAATGAATAACTTCTAAAGGTTTTACAGCCATTGTAGAAGCAGAACTAAAAGGCATTTTATGAGCCTTGGCTTTATTACAATTTTCACAAACAGAAAAGGGGTCTGAATACATTTGAATAGAGTTATTATTCTTCAGTCTTTGAACTATAGAAGAGGCACAATGAGCTAGTCTATAATGCCACATGTTGGGTGAAGCTACAGATGCTTGAAGAGCATGATGATCACTCTTAGTTGGCAAATCAATTTGATAGAGGCCATTAAGCAATGTGCCATGCAGCAGGATCTGATGAGTCTGCTGATCCTTGATAAGACAAGAATTTGATGAGAATTCCACTATCACATTGTTGTCTTTTGTTAATTGAGAGACACTGAGCAGATTTTTGGTGATGTGTGGCACATGTAACACATTTGTTAACAGTAAAGGTTTAGTACTGGTTGATAATACAGCTTGTCCCTTATGAGCAATAAAGAGAGCTTTACCATTGCCAATGTGCACTGCTTCTGGCCCCACATAAGGCTGTGATGCTGACAGATTGTTAAAATCAGGAGTGACATGAGAGGAAGCTCCTGAATCAATGAACCAGGCAGGTTGAGGAGAAGGATTTGGTTCAGCAAGTAGTGCCTGATTCACTGGTTGATTCTGCTGCTGATGCACCGATGGCTGAGAAGAGGAAGCAGAATAGCGAATGTCAAACCGATGATAGCAGTCAATGGCAGCATGACCCCACTTCTGACAGATCTGACAGTGAACATCACTGTTGGCATTGTTCTGACGTCCTCTTCCACGACCTCTGCCACGTCCTCTACCAGAATTGTGGCGATGTGGATGACCTGAAACAGGAGGACGATAGGTAGTAGACGAATTTGTTACCTGATTAGAGAAGCGGGGTTGACTATTCATGTAGAGCGCCGTCTGATCTGGAATTGCCTGAGAAGAAGACGCTGTAGCATTGTGCGATTGTGCTGAGAATGGCTGCGACTGACTTGTAGTAAGGTGAATGGAAGATGTAGAGATTGATCTGAGACTTATTTGCAGACGTGCTTCATGAGCTAAGAGCAAGCCAGTAAGTTCAGCCATGGATGGAGCTTCAAATCGCATAGAAAGAGCTGTGACAAAGTTGTCAAATTCACTACCAAGACCTTGAAGAGTGTACATCACCAAATCTTGATCAGAAACAGCCGATCCAATGCTTCTAAGACGATCTGCAAGAGACTGCATGTGATTGAGAAATTGAATGCAAGAAGCACCTCCTTTCTTGGAAGTTTGAAGCTGAAGCCTCAGATCTAGTACTTTGGCCATCGATTGTGTTGAATGCATCAAATTCAGGCACTTCCATAACTCCGAAGAAGTTTCACAGCTTGTAACCTGGGCAAGAATTGTAGTGGAGATGGAGCTGAATAGCCAAGCAAGAATGAGTTGATCCTGCTTTTGCCATTGAAGAAACTCTGGATTTGTTGATTGAATTCCATCAGAATCAGTGAGAAAAGGATCTGGAGGTGATTTTGAACCATCAAGAAAGCCAATCAAGCCATGGCCTTTCAAGACTGGTTGGATCTGAGATTTCCAGAGGAGAAAATTCTCATTGTTGAGAGTGGTGTTGATTTGGTGAGAGAATTGAATTGGATTTGGATAAGAAAGAGGAAGCGTTGATGGAGTTGGATTTGCCATGAAAAAGTAGATCTTGAGCTGAGCGTTTGCTCATACGGCTCTTGATACCATGAAGGAGATTGAAGTTTTGATTTTCATTATCTCAATCGATTCATGTACAGACTCTGACTATTTATAGTGCTTAGACATAACAGTAAATCAGTAAAAACGTTACAGTGAAAAACAGAATTAACTAACTACCTAAGCTACAACTACTTGTCTGTTTCATCATCACTGGAGCTGTCCAGTTCCGATGATTTATGATCTTCTACAATAATATTGAATGATTAGAATCAAAGACACTAATTCAAGGATCCAGTTTATTCAATTAAAACAGATCAAAGAATTTATTGAATTATTATATCTACAACATCACACTGAAATAAATTAATTACAAAAAGATCCTAGAAAGAATAATCACAAACTGATCAAATAAATTCTAAATAAATATATGGAAGTATGTCGTACGTACTAGAGAGTCAAGCCATCATCATAATCCTGAACTCATCAAAAGTGAGCACTCCATCTCCATTCAAATCAAACCTACAAATCATGACCTTGCACTCATCCAAATTGGTGGGCGAGCCAAGCCGGGTGAGCATCCGGTTCAGGCTGGCCGGCGTGATGCAACCCTCACCATCCATTTCATACATCCCAAAAGCCTGCCTCAAAACCCTATTCGTGTCTTCTTCTCCCTCTTCTACATGCACTAGCTGCATGAATTCCTCCTCGTCTAGCAACCCGTCTCCATCTGAGTCTACCGATGCAACCAAGGCCTCGGCATCTTCAGAGGAGATCTGTTCACCAGCTGCTTCCTCCATGCAGAGCTGCAGCTCAGCTGCTGATATCCTGCCATCTCCGTCTTTGTCGAAGGAACGAAAGATGCGGTCGAATTCAATGTAGGATGATGGTGACCCAGTTTCAATTTTGATGGCTTCTTGACTTATCATCCTTGGATTGGATTTCCTTAATTTATTTTCAAAAACCGTGCATGCACGTACTCTTTGGTGTCCTTGTGCTTGTGTATGATTTAGGATGTGTATATATATAAAGGACTAAGGAGGGAGGAGGAGAAACACACAAGAAGTTTCAATTAACGCGTCCCAATAAATGAGGAAAAGTGTGGTGGTAAGTGTGTAACGTAACGACTTACGACTCGCGACTTGATGACTTTGCGGCTGAGGCATATCGGCACCGACGGCTGGGATGGCCGGATGGGATTGAATGAAGGATTAAGATTTAAGAGAATATACGTAGAAGCCCAAGAAGGTCGAGTGGCCCAAAAGCAAAAAGCCCAAGATATGTTGAGTGGCGTCACGTGCGTCTAGGAGAACCGAGGGAACACATGTAAGGGTGAATGAAGGTATCTTTGAAATTTGAATCAATAAAACAAGACTTGGGTTTGGTGAGCAAAAAATATAGACAGAGTCGGACTCGGACTCGGTATATGTTGGGTAGAAGGTTCTAAAATTTGTTGTTTAAGACTCCTACTCCATCACGTGTTAAACTTGTGCTACACCGACAAAATTTCTCATAAAAAAAATTCAAGTATTTGTCTGACAGAAAGTTTCAGATTTGCGAAAAGGTTCATATTCACTGCATGAAAATTCTGTAATAGCTATATTAATTTAATCTGACGGTTGTTATTTTATTATAGAATTTATCACTAATTGAGTAACTGTTTTAGAATTCGAAATTTAATTATTGAAATTATATTTTGAGAAAGAATTTTAATCGTCGATTAAATATCACAAACCATTTTATTAAGATGTATACACATTTAATCTAGAATTAATTTAAGAAAAATAATTATCTTTACAAATAGCACTGTTTAAGAAAAAATTAAACTACAATTAATCACCCAGTGCAAAAAATGTGTAGTACTTGTTTATCCTCAGTCATCGGGCAATGACGTTGAGTACATACGTCTGATAACTCGGGTCTTTTCTGGAACACATAAGTTAAATATGTTGTTATGACATTGTTATTTTAACTTAATTAATAATGTCCTACGAAACTAAAACTAAATAGAAGACTTGGTTAGACGTCGACCATTTTTATATAGTTGAGGAAACACGACGGGATATTAATGAAAGGTTCAGGCGTTCGGCACGTTTGTAACGACCGAGACAAAATGAATTGGTTCAAGACTTCAAGTCGTATGGATTTATTCCTAGAAACAACACAACAAGACCCAAGAAAGGTTCAATTTGATCGATCCATCTTTTGTCTCCCTTGTTTTGTCATCCTGGATGTTTAATATATTTCATTTCATTTCATTTCAACGGAGTAAACACGACTTGACTTTGACTTTCTCGAAGAAGACTCAACAAATTGATCCTTATTTTCCAGAAACTTTGCCAAAACAAAAGTACAAAGACAAAGTTCTGTTATTAGCTGCTAATCAAGTAACTAAGATTCCCTACATTTCGCCATGGATTTCATTTTTCGTTAATATAATTTCCATGTTCGTACCTTAATTGACAAACTAGTTACGCGTTACGTCTATTTAATGAAAATTGTAGTAGTCAATTACAATTTCGAGACTAGAAAGACGAAATTGTGTTTTATTTATTTTTTTTTTTAAAAAGAAGGAAGAGTACAAGTTGCAACTTGCTACAGATCTCCTTGCTTCAACCAGTCTAAGTAAAAGAACATAAGAATTAATGTTGAAGTTTGAGATTATAATGCTGAAGTTTGAGATGTTCTATTAAAAAGTGCTCAGTTTTCAATTAAATTTCCCCAGCTTATTTCTGATTTAATTAGATCAAAAGTTTGTAAACATGACGCAAATGCCCAATATATCCTCTTTCACCTTCAGTGAGGGTTTTGACATACCAGACGGTGAAACAAATGAAGCAACAGATCTGTCAGTAATTTAAGGACAAATGAATATGGTAAACACAAACAGCTAGGGGGAAAGAAGTAAGTAAAGAACCAGTCCCAATTCCCAAACAGTTACTTCTATGAAACACAGACAATGAGACAAACTTGTTCGGAAAAAGGAATGTGAGGTTGGGTTTCCACTGCTTAAACGTCTCTTAACTGGGACATTTTTGTTGGGTCCATGTCCATTATATTTTCATTTTTCGGCCCATTTTAGAGAATCCAAAGTTTCCACTGCTTCCTCCTTTAGTCCTTTTGCAAGCGACACACTCTGGAAAAACGAATCTGAGGTTGAAAAGGTTGCTTAAAAACATTTCATTTCACGAGTTATCAGATTGTTAATTGCACTACTGGGTTTGCTCGAATTTTGGAGTAGAACAACAAACATATCTGAACCGTTAGTTCAAAAATCAAAATCCATTGCACGAGTTATCAAACGGTTACTCAGATTTAATAAAAATATTTGATAGATACTCTATCTAAAATATCCAATAATACTTATTAAATTGCTCTTGGATTATTCTTTAAATTGATTTATTCTAAAATTTTCAAGTCAGATCATGTATTGTCATATGTATCACTCTTTTCCAAATTATAACTCATATATTGCCACTGATCGATGGTCTTGTTTTCTAATTAAACAAACATATACAGTGAAAGCAAATTTACATTTTGTTTTGCTTTGTCATGTTTAACGGATCATATACGTGGCAGTTGATGCATGAAAAAAAGGGTGTTAAAAATATTCTCTTCCGCATATTATTGTGATCCAACTAATTAATAGGAATACATATCAGCAACAATTAATCACTTTTTCTTTTAGAATTCCAGGAAGTGGAGGTTCGCCTCAAAAATTCCAAGAATAAATCGGTACATGCACAATAATTGTGGTTTAATCGAACCATTATCTATTGCTAATGGAGAACTTGATTCCCAAATATAGGTATATTCGAATGAAGGGGGAAAAGAAAAGAAAAATCTTAGCGTTCCATTTAATATGATCGTGCTTGTGATTATTATTGGTGCAAACTAAACCATGATCTCACAAAATAAGAGTAAGAATAGGATTCATTCTCTTTAAAAGAAAAAAGAGAAAAATAGAGAAGATATGATTTCACAACGTAGAAAAATGGCATATTATTTATTTGAGCGGCTTGATCACAAAGTGGCTGTAGTTTAGTGGTTAGAATTCCACGTTGTGGCCGTGGAGACCTGGGCTCGAATCCCAGCAGCCACAATTGCAATAATTTTAAACTTTTTCCTCAATCGTTTTTCTACTCCGTCTAATTCCAGATGTTGCAAGCTTCAACGAAACCCAAATTTGCGATGAAAAACAAAAAAGGTTAAAATAGGAGTTTGTACTTCTAACTTAACGTGCAAAAAATTCATAAAATATATTAATATATAGTGTTCCAAGCCTTTCATTCCGCCCAGGAAATGGGGCAACTTTTTAAAGTCGTCAGAAACATGCTCAACTCGGAAATATTTTTTGTTTTAGCAGGGTACTATGATTTTCGGCTTAGGTCACTTTATTAATGAAGTATTATACTACGGCCTACATATAAGCCCGAAAGTACCTGATGGGCCTAGAGTGGTCCTTCGATCATGTCTGTCCCTGTATACATAAACAAAGTTCATTTATAATTACTAGCAAAAATGCTCCAACATGTGGATAAATAAAGAAATAAAATAATTGTTATTAATTTGTTTTACATAAAATAGCACATGCTAGACAATAAAGATAGGTGGCTTAATCTACCACAATGATACAGGAAAATATTTTTTCCATAAGTAAATCGTTTATTTGCTCGGCAATCTATAATATAGAGGACTGCTAAAATGCTATACATAGCACGGATGACCTTCGTGTTACGGATTCGTTCTTGCATTTTATACTTCAAACAACCGATCCAAATCGTTCATTATCTTCATCATATTGAAATCCCATTAGAAACCAAATTTTACATTTTTTTGAATTTTTTTACTATTTTTTTCAGAATTTTTAAAATACTTAATCTAATAAATTCTGGACCCTTCAATAACAGTGATTTTCAAAAAATCTGAGAAAAATAGCAAACAAATTAAAAAAAATGTAAAATTTGGTTTATAATAAGATTTCAATATGTAGAAGATAATGAACAGTTTGGATCGGTTGTTTGAAGCATGAAATGCAAGAACGAATACGTAGCACGAAGGTCATCCGTGCTATGCATAGCATTTTAGCAATCCTCCTATAATATATTACATCTTCATTTGTCAATTGATATCCAACCACACATCAAATCGATGAACTGACACGAAAAAGCGTATACACGTTAGATCTAGAGGTTTTACACTTTTAAATCCGTAATTTCTTAACAGCCTGTTTGGTTTTGGGAAAAGCGACGGAAAAGAAAGAAAAATATAAAAAGGAAGGGAATGGAATCTGATGGAATGGAAAATTTTTTACTTTAGTTTGTTTGGATTATTAATGGAAGGAAAGAAAGATAATTTCTTTTCTCCTCTTTTCTCTTGTTTGGATGATCAATTTAAAATGAGGTAAAATATTGCTAATTAATACGAAATGACCTATATAACCTTACGCTCCTTCATCTAATTCAATGCGAAAATCTTATTGCATCATCCCAAAACAGATGTCTTACTTTTTCGGCAGAATCTCTTACCAGCAGATGATTAATTAATAATAAGAACATACAAATGCAATTGGCCACAATATCAATGTATTGAATCAAACTGGTGCCGTTATTCCCACAACAGAGGTGAAATGCCCAGAAGATAGTAAACTGTGTCAATTTATACAAGCATGTTGCAAAACAATGTAGATGCCAGACTTGTACTAGTGTTGGGTTGAGTCCTGACTCTTGCGATAGTAAATAAAAAATAATATATATATGCATGATTCGAAGAAAAATCAATAACGATCCTTATGACAACAATAATATTTGAACTATTAATCTTTTATTTCAATCTAAAAAACAACTTACGTCAAAGCAAGACTGATCAAACAAAAATTTCCAAACAAACCCTCAAACTCTTATCTTATTACAAATTATAACGTAGCTTATTAAAAATAGTAAAAACTAATTGAGTAAGAAAAAATAAACTTGAAGCAACTCCCATTCCTTGTTCTTTGCCATTATCTTTACGTCCTGACAAATAGTATAGAAGCAGTAAATTAGTATTCACAAATACATTATTAAAAAATGTAATGCAAATCACATCCACACATCAGACTTGTTCCAATTATTCTTGAGAAATGCTAGTGTCCTATATATAGGACGGATGAGTCCGTCCAATATGATCGTTTTCACGTTTTTAAATTTCAAATGACCGATCCGAACCATTCAATATGTTTTTCATATTGAAAACTTAAAGGAAACCATTTTTTACATTTTTTTCGATTTTTTTACTATTTTTTTGGTATTTTTGAAAATTCATGATATAAACATTATGGATCGTCCAATAACAACGATTTTTTAAAATACCAAAAAAATAGTAAAAAAATTCGAAAAAATGTAAAAGTTGGTTTCTTACAAGTTTTCAATAAGGAGAACATATTAAACGGTTCGGATTGGTTATTTGAAATTTAAAAATATGAAAACGATCGTATTGGACGGAGTCCATCCGTCCTATATATTGGACTCTAGCATTTCTATATGATTTCAGAAAAGATTAAGGAAATTTAATACTCTAAGCGGGCTTAATTGTCATGGATTAAGGTACCAAACCTCACTACTCAAATTGTATTTATATAAGGTCATATCATGACAGATTGCAATAGCTATGGACAATAAGTTTTTTAATTTTAACAAATTAAGAGATCTTAGCAACCATATGTGAAACACATACCTAATTGTTCAGAACTGAAACTTTTGACAAAGATGCTCCAACTTCTCCTCTTTGTACTGTCGTACTTATTAGAAATCAAAGATTAATTAGAAAAGAAATCAAAGGTTACAAAGTTAAAAATACTGACAAACATAAAATGTGCAACTAAGAAATGAAAAAACATTTTGTAGAAAATGTAACCATGCACTAGCTAGCTAGTAAAGAAGAAATTAAACTCAACATTCTTTAATTGATGGGAGTGACCAGCTAGATCCACCACTATTTGTAATCGGAGAGAATTATAATTTTTAACTCTCATCTTACACAAAAAAAAATTATATAATTTCATTCGCCAATATTTTGTTTGGTTAAAATGATAATGAACTTGTATTTATTTGTTTTTGATGAAATTATTATCCTCCTGCTTACACAAAACAGCATTTTAAAACTTCGTGTCCTCGATTAGGAATTTTACAAGTGGCGGCTGTATTGTATCACGTGTTAGGTGGAAAAAAACTAAGGTGCCAAATATATAACAACTTTGTAAAGGATGCAAGTATATATAGTTCCTCAATGAAAGTGCTAACTACCATTTTAGGCTCCGTTTGTATGCGTTGAGAATAAGGTAGGAAGAAGAAAGAAGGGGACCCGAATCCCGTGTAGCGCAGGACACCGTGTAGCGCGCATACGAGCCGTCTGATTTTGATCGGACGGTTCATTTTTTACGGGCCTATCAATCTAGGTTACATGCACGGGGCTCCTTTGTCCATTGGATCTTGATCAGACGGCTACGATGCCGCGCTACACGGTGTGCCGCGCGGCACCAGATCTGAACTCAGAAAGAAGGGAAGAAATTTATTGGGAAGGGGTAAATTTATTGGGAAGTGTGTAACTTTTGTGAAGAGTTTGGATGGTTAGAAATAAATTTATTGGTAAAAAGTGGTTATTCCTTATTCCTTATTCCGGAAAGAAGCCATCCAAACGGAGCCTCAGAGAAATTGTCAACTGGAAATCAGAAAAATTTCATAAAAAAATATTGATGGAGTTGTGATAAATTCTATATGTAATGAATACGAATGTTATTTATTTAATTACTTTTTTTTTTACAGAAGGTACGTTCATATGGACATTTCATATATAAAGTACACACAGATGTGACATATTTCCATTGGTGGATGAAATTGTTCCATGCATATAAATTATTGCACTGCACAAGGTAAGAATATCTCGTCTGATAAGTAGGAATATTTTAATGCAGGTCTGTATGTATGTTTTTATTTATACTGCAAAATTATCATGTACGTACGTGTAATGTACTATATAGTGCCTTATATTATTGAAAATGACCAACAAATATAGGAAATTAGAATTTGCAAAGTTTTAAATTAAGTTGTGAAATACATGCTCATGTACGCAAAGGAAAATTAATTACCACATATATATGCATTGAAAATTACCATGTTTGAAAATGTCCTACGATCGGGCGAGCTTAAAAACAATATGAACATTAAGGATATTCATTGTCAGTTTGTCACACAGTTAAGAGTAGGGAAGCAATTAGTTACAATCTGAATGCTAAATTATCAAGTTATCATGAAGTCCACATATGGCTCGTAATGACGCCAGGATGATATATCCACACACGAAAAAAGGTATTGGTAATTGGGCATAATGAAATAAACAAACTGCATAAGTGATTAAATAGATTTATAAATTAACTTTTCATGATCATATATATTCTGTGAACTATTTCTTTTTGAATGTGTTAACTCCAACATGATCCTTTTATATTTTCATGTCTTGCATAAGTATATATCTTTATATATAGAGAGAGGAGAGATCTATCTCCATTGGCATATAGGAAAGTAAACTCTTGATCATTTCAAAATCATTTGATCGAGTAGTTTCTCTCTAGTTTGGTTCACCTGATTATTAAAATGTAAGGATATAATGTTGTAAAAAAGGAAACAATATAAATCAAAACAAAAAAAAATGAATGCAAATCAAGTTATGCATAAGTCAGTGTTTTTTTAAATGAGTCATTCAAAATTTCAAACTGAGCTAGGGTCAACAAATGACATCACATTGTAGTGGTTTATGCCTTGATTTAAATTACATTCAAGGACCTCTCTCTCTCCCCCCCCCCCCCCCCCCCCAGAAACATTAACGACCATAAAATTCATGGCCTATGTTGGCAATTTGGCATTGTTCACACATATAACATGATCAATTAATTTGGATTAAGTAATCTAGAAAGGGTAGTTGAAACGTAAGTTTCCTATGATAATCCAAATTGATATGATGATCATCAAATATTGCAACTAAATAAGTTCGGAGTCTTTTTTGGCCTCATTTGGCTACAAAGAGTACGACACCTCACCTGAAAGTCTCACTTGATTTTTAAGGGGGGAAAAATTGGAAAATTATAACAACTAATATCTCATGAGAGAGTTGATGGGAAAGTGATGCTTATCAATTTGTTTCAATTTATTCAATGGTTATGTGCGTACTAGGCTATTCCGAATTAATTATTAATTTATTATGAACCCAAGATCAGATTGTACCATCTACAGACTTATTTGCTGAAACAAGTGGGACATCAATTCTTTTGTCACACATTATAGATCTACTAGATTCAATCTAGAGAATTATTGGTCGTAATTTCATAACATTTAACTATGTATAACTCTTGTGATCATGATGTTGGGTATTTGATTGAAAAAGACAATTAAGGTTATGAAAGGTACATATATATATCTACTACTTAGCAACAGAGTTACTTATTAATTCAGTATGTATAAATAATTAATTAAGAAGCTGAAGAAATAAAAAAAAAGAAAAAGAAAAAGCCAGTCGAGCTTAGGAGTTAGCGGGGAGAGAGAGAACATAGTGCATTTATTTATTATTATTTATTATTTATTTTTTTTGCAGTTAAAGCAGTTGGCAATTTGGAAGTTTGGGAAGTAGCTGGCGGAAATGTTATAACAAGTGGGATATAGCAAGCTGCAAATGCACGATGGGATTAATTTATCTTTTCCAGAATCTGTCGATCTTTGACTATGAATTAATTTGTAACATTGCGCAAGCTAGCATATTAGTTGGAATCTATTTTCATTACTGCAAATAATATTTTAATTATATATATATCTATCCGAAAATATATATTTGTCTTGTAATTTTAAGTGGTAGACACCACCAAAGTGTACCTAGCTAGACACACTAACACTGTATTTGGTTGGATGGTAGAGGATAGGATGGAAAGTAAAATATAGAGAATGAAGGAATGGGAGGGAATGGAAAGTAAATTAAGTTTACTTTTTTTGTTTGGATGAATAATAAAGGGAAAAGAAAATTGATTTTTACTTTCCCTCTTATGTTTTGTTTGGATGAAATAATTTAGCAAGGGTGAAAACGGTAATATTGATAAATTTACCCCTGAACTCTTTAACTCAATGATTTCATAATCGCTTCATTACTGAATGAATGAATGTTTTTGGTCGATTAGTATCTGTTCCAAACATACTGACCTGTATGTTTATTCGAGATTGTGTTGTTGGGTCCTGATATCCTGTTGTTTACTAACTTAATAGCAGAAGATAACAAATAAGTTATTATGCTCGTACATATGGAAACAAGCCACGTACAAAGCTAATTGGCAACATTGAAATGCAAACAGGCCTCCCTCCGATTCACTTCGATCCAAACAGCAAATTTTATGGATTTTTCCTTCCGTCGCCGTCCCTTCCCACGCGGTCCCTTCATATCAAACATAGTGTTTAAAGTGTACCCATTTATTTTTGAACTTCTCTGCTTCGTAATTGAATTTTTTAACAAGAAAGGAAACTACTATGTATAGATTATAATTTATGCGAACGTGACGGACTTTAATGAATCTCAGGAGTCCTATATGACTTCTGTATAATTAAATATGAGTAAAAACTGAAAAATACTATATATAAAGATGGTACTGAACTGATTTTTTATGCAGTCAGTTAATTAAATTCTTACATGGAACTGTAAATCTTTACGCTAAAGCAAGGCAAGGCAATGGCATATCAACACTGCCCTCAATTAAATAGTAGAGAAAAATTGCTAAAAATTATAATAATCCAAATGACAGAGTCAAATGAAGAAATATATTATTGAGCTAGAGAAATCTGTGAATTCTCACAGTAGTGAATGTGATCATGCTAAAGAATCTATTCTGTATAAAATAAATATACTTAAAAAGTTCAGTATTCTATTTTCTTTTTTAATTATCAAAGATCAATTTGATCCTATTACACCCAGTTAGATTGAATTTGTTAACCAGTTTGCTACATATGTAATTTTCTTATGAAAAATAAATAATTAAAAGCATTAGAAAAGAGATGAAGCAACATCCCACAATTTGATTTAGGTGGAATCTAAAGATCTCCACAAAGAAAGAAAAGCAACCATACCATTTTCTCTCTGTCCTTAGTTTTTTCTTTTTCGAGAAAAAAACTCACAATGGCATCAAAGAATAACTAAAACTTTTTATTTTTCATCATATAAACAACTCTCAATATACACAGCCGGCGGCCTTCTTTCTAAAACTCTCTTGGATCAAGAAAAATACTCGTACATGGAGGTAAACTGTTCCAATCAAAGCTTTCCTTTTTCCCTTCCTTTAGATCTTTTATGCACCAAATATCTGACGAAAATGACATATCTCTCCTATGAGGAATGCAATATCTTATGCCATCTCCCCCTCCGACTTCCGCGAGTACAACTGTATAACCTTCTTGCTTCATTGCCATGTTTCTTGCATGTACACACAGCGCTCGCATGAATCGGGCCGCCTCAGGCCCCTCCGCATGCGCACCATATATAATGTAGAATCTAAAGAAAGAAAAAATGTTTGGAATCCCTATCCTCTTGAAGCACGAAGATAACCGCTCGAGATGTCTCAAGATCTTTGCTCTAAACAAACACACAAATGGGAGCCTCGCAAACCTGATCCTGTATGGACAATTCCACACACTAATCATGGCCCAATTAGACTCTTCGGACCATGACTCGCCACGCCGACATGCGACCCAAGTGCCCAAACTCAGCTTGTTTGATAAAACTTGATCAATATCTTGAGGAAAAAACTCAAGAGAGCTCATGTGCCTTCTGTAGAGTGACTCAGCTTGACTGACCTCTAGCTTGGTGATTGCGACATTTGGGTCTATTCGTCCTGGTTTGTTACCGACAGGGTTCACCAGAATTGTAGGGGTTCTAAACTTGGTGTAGCCCAGCTTGTAGGTGAAGAGATTGATCGAGGCCTCATTGTTTCTCTCTGTGGCCATGTAGGCATAGTCTACCTGGTTTAAACAAAACCAATGCTCCATTGCAAGAACTAGTCTCCTCCCAATTCCTCTACAACGATGTCGTGTCGGGACCCTAAGACCAAGGATGTACCCTAGTTTGGCCTGACTATCCGATGAACCACCAGTTGTTGCTATCTTGATTGATCCACACACTACCCCTACCAAGTCATTCCCTGATTCAGCTACCTACAAGGATGAAACATTTCAAGTGTTGGTTGCAACTTTTTTGAGTTTGATATAAGCTATATATGTGGATTTTGATATATGGACAAGTACTTCAATGGGCAGTGCAAATTTCACTTTACTAGCGAGATCGAATGAAATTAAAAGTTCAATAGTTAGTTAAAATTTATATCATGAAAGAATAATTTAACAATGAAAAATATGACAATTAATGTATTTCATTACATATATTACTTATTGATTAAACTACAAAGAGAGATTACCATCATCAGATAGAGTGGGCTATTTCGGATACGGCACAGAGGATCTCCCATAGAGTCAATGACCAAGATTGGCCTCTTCTTTGAACCAACTTCACAATTTCTTTCCAAATTCAAAACTTTTTCCAAATCAGTTTCCTTGTTATACGGCCGGATCTTCACACAGTCCCTTGCCTCCTCTTTTGTCAAAGACATATTTCACTTGTATGTATACACTCCGAGTTTTGCTATTTCTCACTGTAGAACATGCATAGTCATTTACACGAATGTTGATGCAGAGTTGGTTGGCTTCCGTTTGGATTTCCTATATATAGAGCTGGAAAGTATATGGCAAGCCAATCATGTTTTTGAACAGTAATATGTAATAATAAAAGAGCTTTTCTTTTGGTTTTTCATTTTTGTATGCTTTTCTGAAAGCGATGGCTATGTAACCCAAAAGAAGGTCTAGGATTTAATTTCAGTACCATTTATTTGATCTATGGCATGAAGTAACAACTAAACAGTTAAACTACATATGATCTTAATGTTCTAATCAGCACTATGTCAAGTTAAACAACTAATTTAAATACTTTATTTTGGCGACAACAGTATGGATGACTTCACTTTAAAAATTTTTATTTACAGAGGCATATGCCACTTAGGAATTGAGCCCGTTACCTCTAGGATAACGGCGGAACCATTTACCATTTGTGTTGGACTCCCACGTTTTGCTTATGGCAAATGTTAAAATCTAACACTATATATATATTAAAGACGAGCTGTATGACTGTCACCCTACTTCTTTCCTTAGGGCAGATGTTTGTAATGTCGAAATTCACATTATTACATACTAAGTAAGCGAAATATTAGCATATCAAGTGAGAGGACGTCGCAGGTTCGAAATCCGACTGAGGGGACTTTATAGACATTTAATTTAAAAATAAGTTGGGTGACTTGACCCCAATTTATCTTAAAAAAAATACTCATTAAAGCAATATGATGCATTCAATTTCTTATATTTAGAATCCACAAATTACGAAATCTAACAATTTTTTCGTTAATATCTAGTCATGAATATGTTAACTATATTTCTAGTCTTCTAGATAATCTCTATCTAGTGTATATAAAAAAAAAGAATATGTTAACTAATGTTAAAGAGTAATTTCACCCTTAAAAAAATGTAAAGAGGAATTTCACCTTCAAAAAAAAAAAATCTAAAGATTAATTTCATATGAAAACAACTTTCAGCATGACCTATTTTTGCATATTAAAAAGTGCTAGATTTTAAAGAAAGAAAAATGCATGCAATCATTCCATTCCGTTGTAGAATCAACACTAATGGTGCATCAACATTTTGCTGCTAGATATACTCTTTTTCTTGTTTTTCTTTTTTTTTTGCTTGACCGCTGCTGTCCACTTTATCCCAAAAAAAAAAAAACCACTGTACTCTGTTAATTTTTAGTTCACCGAGAAGTCGAGAACACAAGAAGAATGTATAAATAAAGCAAAATTTCTGGTCACAAGATAAGTATTAGATGACAGACAACAATTTGTTTCCATGCAAACTATGTAATTTATGGATTTGAAAATTTGAAAAAGTCTTCTTTTTTTCTTTTATTTTGTACAGGCTTTAGTTCCTTTTTTTTTTCCTTTTTGTAAATTTATTTTATTTAATAAAATTTGTCGGTACTTTACCACCCGACTCTAAAAAGAAAATTTGAAAAAGTCAAAGAATTATTACACTTTTCTATATTGCAATTTGTATATTGATCTTTCATTTAGCGGTTTGAGAATTGGTAGTTTGAAGCTCAAATATTAATATTGGATGCAGTACACGGACTCCATCCACACATGATAAAAAGTGATGAATGTTATGCATGTTGTACTGTTCATCAAAATACTTAATTTTGCGACAATCTAGGTTTAGTAGCTTTTGATAGAAATACCAAATTTTACTTAAATTGCATCAACTTTTTATATAAAGATACAAATCAATCTATTTTATAAGTTATATTTTTGTTTACTTTTAAATGTTGTTTAAAAACACATCGTCAAAATTACCAAGTTAAATATTCTTTAATTGTCGATCGATTCCCACTAGTGAAAGTCAAAAAGACCAGGCCGGATTTCAAACAACCGGATTTAACGGATTTGGCATAAAGACAACACCGGACCTGGTTCAAGGAAGGGTCTAAAAAGGACCGGATTTGACAAATTTTTTTTATGAATAGATAGCCCGGATCTTTGAAAATCCGGCCTTTCTAAGCCCTTGGTCTTTCAAATAGTCGGACTTAAGGATCCAAATGACTAAAAGGATTTTATATATATTTTGATAATTTTCTCATGATTTCATAGTAAAAATTTTTTTATGTTTGATAAATAATGATGGTAAGTAAACATACATATTTGACGAGTAAATTTTATGTTCACTGAAATAATTTGGTCCACATAAAAGATATAGCAATTTTTTATATCGAATGCCAATGTTTACAAGAACTTATATGCCAATTAGTATGTCAAATGTCTCATAATTATGCTAGTTTTCAATTTAATAATTGTCAACTCTTCTAAAATGTATATAAGTTTTAGTGCATGGTTTAAGTTGAATGAGTTGGTGAAAAAACATAATAATAAGTAACTTTGATTTTTGTTCGAGAAAAAAATCTTTAATTGCTTCAAAATATTAATCATTATTTATAAAAAAATTCATAATTAAATTAATATTCCCAACGTACCCTTTTAAATATATAGATGTTGAAAGTAAGATTTAATTTGATACAAATTATAAATTTTAGTAATTAAAATAATATGAGATCTGAAATTTATACATCTTTTTATTCTATTTACTTATATTGAACCGGCCCTTCCAAATAAACCGGGTCGGATTGGGTCGGACCTAGTCCTTCGATACCCATCCCATCAGAATTCGTCTTCGTCAAAAATTAAATCCGGTCCTTTTAGGTCCTAGTCCGTTGTAAATCTTTCGAAGGGCTGATCTTGTACGGATTTAAAGACGGTCTTCCAAATGACAGGCCAAGGACCAAGGACTTTTGACATATCACTAATTCCCACCCTTAAAATTTCTATATTAGACAATTTTTTTTTCTAGGTCATAATATAGCAATATCCAATCGCATTTTTGTTTCTCATATATCAACATTTATTGACAACAATAATTGTTTGTGTTCTAAAATATGCAGGAAATTATTTTATCCGTTTATAAGTTTAAAACAACAAACCTTTTTCAAGTATTACAATAGTACAAATATTCTCTAAAGCTGAATATTTTGAAATTAATATTTTATAAAAATTTTAAACCTGCAAGGCTTAATTTTCAGCTCTAGAATAAGAGAATTATAGTGAAAAAAGTTTAATGAAGTGTGTCTGAGGAAGGAGAGGGGAGAGAGAGGGAGCGGGGGTTGGCTCAAATACGCTTTAGCATGCGAATAAATGTTGTTTGTATGCCGGAGTCATTTTTGATATATAAAATTAAAACAATTAATTGAATTCGTATCATTCAATTTGTTCTTCGAGCAAAGTTCCAGTGCCAACATTTTTGTTGCCCCTAAATGCCAACATTCTACTATTTAGTTACTTTTTTAAAATTTAAAATAGTAATGTCAAATCCAAACCGTTCATCTTCTTTAATTTAACGACCGATGTGTTTTCATATAAGTTTTGTAAATTTTAGAGTTTATTTGATACTCCATCAAAGGCTAAAACATGAATGTATTAGAATGAATCTATCATAATTAATGAGATTCGTTTATTTTTCTACCTCTTGATGGAGTATCAAATAAACTCTAAAATTTAAAAAACTTATATGAAAACGCATCAGTTATTAAATTAAATAAGATGAACGATTTGGATTTGGCGATGCAATTTTAAATTTTGAAAAAGTAACTAATTAATAAAATATTGGCATTTGGGGGCAACCAAAATGTTGGCATTGTTCTTCATATTGAAATTTTCTTGGAGACCAAAGTTTATATATTTTTTTCGATGTTTTTAGTTTATATTATGATATTTACAAAAAATAGTATAATTGGAGCATTTCATGATCTCAAATTTGAAAATATCATAACATATCGAAAAAGAATTCAGAAAAATATAAAATTTATTTTTAGGAAGATTCAAATATGGAGAACAACTTGTTTCAATATTAACTGTTTGAATTTTAGATCTCGAAAATTAATCTAGTGTACGGGGAGTATACTTTAGCCACTATATATGTATAGAGTTGTTGCGATCAAAACTCTTAGATTGATTCAAAATGACTAATCCAAACAGTCCAATATGATTTTTCTATTGATGTCTCCTTGCAGACCGAATTTTATATTTTTTATTCAAAAAATTTAAGTATTTTTTCAGATTTTTAAAAACTATTATTTTTGAAAGGTAGAACTAATTAGATTAATGATTTCCTAAAATAAAAAATACTTAAAATTCTTGAAAAAATATAAAATTTGGTCTACATGGAGATTTCAATAGTAAAATTATATTAGATGGTTTGGATCGATCATCTTAAAGCAAATTCCAAGAGTTTTGATCACGATTCACTGGAGGGGGGGGGGTGTTGTGATTCATCTCGCTATAGCTAAACATTATCGTTAGATTGAGAAAGAGAGAAATAGTAAAATTCAACATATAGGACTGATGTGGTCCATTCAACATTATCGTTCTCACGTTTTAAATTTCAAATGGCCAATCAAAATTGTAATATTGAGTCTTTATAATGACAACTTGTATAAAATGAAATTTATAATTTTTTTATTATTTTTGTTAATTCTCTTTTATTTTTTTTAAAATACTCCTAGAACTTGTATGGAATGTGCAATGATAATATTTTTTAAAAAAATAAATAGTAAAAAGATTAAAAAAAATTAGTTTCATACAATTTCTTAATATGAAAATTCAACCTAATAATTAGGTCGGTCGTTTGAAATTCGAAAGACGAATATGATTATGTTGGAAAGTTGGTTCTATATGTGTATCTCAGTATGTCTATGGCGGACCAAATTTAACCAATAAGCTGCTTAAAGGAGTTATCCGTTAGTTTTGAGAATTGATTTGGACACCTCTTAATTTAGTCTGAACACCCCAGTAACTTTAAATGACAAAACTGACCTCTTCATCTAAACTCTACATTATTTTACTGCGTAAAATTTTATTTATTGAACTTAATATTCTCAATTAATAGATGATGGTTGCATTTAGGGACATAATTATTTCTATATGCAAGAAACACATGTAAAGAAACCTATTTTTATTGTTTTATTTTTTTTCATGGAAAAAAAATGTAAAATTTCAGTTAATTTTTAATTCTTTTTTGTGTGGCTCTTACCATAAACTCGATAAAATTGTGAGAATAATGCACAACTTTTTTTTCCTTAATAATTGATGGCGCTGCCTTTGCTCATTTATTTATTTATTTATTTTGCATGAATGATGGTTTCAATGTTGCAATATATATTTTTTACGTTAATTTCGTTTTAAATATTTAGGGGTAGTTTTGTCTTGAAAATGTTTTAAGAGTGATGGGGTGTGTGCGAATCAATTTCCATTAGTTTTGTCTGGCGTTCGTTATCATTCTCAATCTCCATGACACATACAACTATACCTTCCCCTTGTTTTATGGTTTCTACTCTCTGGGATTCTCGTTCTGTGGGCCAATCAGGTCCATTCATATATGCAATGAAACTTTGCTTTCCCAACTATCATTTAATAAACACAAAGATTACACTTTAGAGGTTCTCCCTACAAAGCTATTAGTTTTTTTTGGATACTCTGTTTGTTCTTCGAACCATATCTATCCCAGCCAAGGAAAAGAGAAAAACTACTGGAAATGTTTCGGGTCTCAACTTTGCTCCCATTTTGTGTATGAATACTAGGCCTAGCAGGCTAAGAAAGATGAATGTGTTTATTATAATTTATAAGGCAAAAAAATAATGATAATAAAATATAATAAAAGAGAAAAAATTACAACCCAGTTGGGAGTCTTTTTTGGACATTTAATTTAAGGAAATCTTGATCTCTAATTTATCTTCAAATTAAAAATAAGAAAAAAAATCTCTGCAAGAAAAACTAGACTTTCTAGGGAAAGAGATAATCCCTCTCGATTAATCATTAGTGAACAAAACTAATTTATTGTCTATATGAATATAAAATATATTTGTGAAGCTGTAATTTTCTATTATTTACAATTTTGATCATTTTACCAACATAATGTACATGTTAAACCAAAGATTTAAAGTTGTTATATATTTTTTTTGGTAATTTTGTCCGACAAGAAGAATGGAAATTTTCCTCCATCTGCAGTTGAGAAAATAAAAGGGCTAGGGGCCTCTGCTTTTACATTCCAAGATCATTTGGAAAATAGTATTGTGATGCCTATATATAGTCTTGTTGAATTTATTTGTAAGTAAGTTAAACCACTTGAATACAAACTAAAATCTAAAATTAACCTTTCTAATTCTTTTTTAATGTGAAGTTGGAAATACTAAGATGATTAAAATTGCAAACATGGCCCGAGACTCCACTATATAATTAATAATTGGAGAAATGTAAATCAACATATATAAATTCGTTTTCATCAAGCAATTAATGATTCCTGGAGAGTTATTTAGGGAATTAATTGGAGAATGTTGGCAGCTTCTCGTGGTAGATGTGCTTTTTGCAGCGGTTAGGTACGCATCTCACCCTTCAAATTGGGACTTTTTCTATTAGATTAGAAAAGTTGAATTATTCGTTGGTTACTTGTTCCCTTCTGTAGCCCAACTTCCCTCCAGTTCCTGCAAGACTTGACATCTCATTTCTTTTCTCTTTAGTCTTGTATCAATACTCTCTTACAGATAATCATAAAGAAGTAAATATATTAACTGTGAAAATCTTTATTTAACTATTTGAAGATACCAATCTGTTTTTCTTATTGCATACTCTGCATATTTTTCAATATAATCTAATAAATTATTATACCACTTGTATGATTCCTTGTATCTTCGTAACATATTTATTTCTAGAAGAATAATTTATGCAGTGAGGTATTTATTGGTTTTTTTCTTCATTTCTTTCTGTTAGACATGTTTTGAATTTGCTAACAACCAACAACAATTGTATGTACATTACCTAAATTTGTACTTTGTTATCCAAAGGAGGAAAAAATAAAGTCCATCTACAGTCTTACTTAACTGGAGAACTAAGGGTTAGTTATTTTTTATTTATTAATTATTGATGAGAAAGGTTCATTGATTGATATCATTGTCAGATGCTTCTTAAATAGATGACGCACACGTGTGTGTTTCTTCGTTGATTCCAACCCCTGCACTCCACGTGGTTCAGCGGGAGAGTAAGTAGTATATTTATTGAGAAATTTTATATTTCTAGACCTGTTTTCCCAAGGCATGTTCATCAATCATCATCATATCATTAATAGATACAAAAAATCTTCATGTTATCAAATTGAGAGGATGGGGACATCTCTTGATAAAAAAAAAAAAAATGCGTTCCACTATATATAGTAGCTAGATATTTGTATATTATTCTTATTTCCAAATTTCAAGGGGCTAGTAATCCGACAAAACTGAAACAGGCATTTTTGCAATTCTTCAACCGCGTATTTGCATTTCATATATTTGAGATTTCTTGGTCCGATATATGTGTGCTCACGTTAAACTTTAATTATGAAATGAATAATTAATTTTCTATTTATGAAGCCGAAATAATTAGTTGTATAGCGCTGCTGCTATATTTGATTTCGTCACTTCAAAATATTTTGATCCAGCGTTTGATTTGGATTTTGGAATATTCAAGAATAAATAATTTAGTTCCTTTTTCTTATGGAACGTAGCTGCCCTCTATCCTTATTCATAAAAAAAAGTACTACACTTTTGTAGATGTATTTGAAACATTTTCGTCTGATTGTTGACCTAGGTGTATAACATTAAAATTTTGAATTTGGAGATAATTCAGTTATATTTAAAAATCAAAGTTCATACAATACAAGTAAATGCAAATAATATTTCATAATGCAAATAAGATATAAATTAAATTGATGTTAAACTGAATTTTTTTTTCCAAATTATGAAACAAATTTTCATAAATTTGAAGAATAATACATAATACACCACGTATCATTCGCAAGTTTTATGAACTTTTTGAATAATTTATGAATCAGGGCTTCGTTTGGATTGCTTAGGAATAAGAAGAATAGCTTATTACTAGACGGAAAGTATTGGAAAATATGTTACTTTGTGAAGAGTTTGGACTGTTTATAATAAATTTACGTCTAGGAAAAAGCTATTCCTCCTATTCTCATACGATCAAAAGGGGCCCAGACGAATTATACCTGATCAGCTGCTCTCTTTCAAGAGCAACTACAAACCAATAATTAGGATATTATATAAACCAATAATTTTATTCACAATTTTATATAACTGACTCATATAAACATGTAGGTTATCTATGCGAACCTCATAATAGCTCCTTTATTATGACAAATAAATTACTCATTTTGCCTACTTATTAGAAAAATGACACAAATTAAGTAGCTAATATCAAATACATCTAATTGAGGTTCGCAATTTTTTTCTTCTAACTTAGCCTCCTGTATAATCAAACATAAAAAATGGACACATATCCGCTTTTTAATAGCTCTCATATGTTGAATACAACAAGAAAGTTCATATTAACCTCTATCACAATAATATTTTTTTGTAGTACTATTTGACCCCCCAAAAAAAAAACTTATAATCAGTTGATACAGCTAGTGAGCAAGCTGGGGCCAAGTTGAGTCCATATATATATATGCTGGGTCTACACTCTAAATAGCCATTGAACAAATCATAATTTAACAGATCTTAATTGGGTTGGTGCTTTGTGGAGCACAAGTCCTTACATGTCACTATCGTTTAGAATTAATTGTCCCCTTAATTTGTCAACTTTTGACTGAATGAGACATTGAATTACGTTAATTTAGTTAAGTAGTTTGTAGTACGAATTACAAAAGTACAAATTACAGTTATTATCAGCCCCGCTTTTATAATAATTATCTTTTTTTTATTTGGCAGTTGCATTAATTAATTAGTTGCATCTAGTCCATGCATGATGCAATATGGTTCCGCGCACATTTCACAAAAAAAACATAACTTTTGATTTGATCGTCGGATCGGATTGAAATTTTGACAGGAGTTTCACAACCAAAGTATATAAAACCAATCTAAGATTGATTTTGGCATTATGTGGGCTCAGCTTCCCGATCCGCGTCTTTCTTCATCGACTTTTGGACAATTTTTTTACAAATTTTAGGATTTCTAGGGTTCATTTAACAAGTTTTATGTATTTTGTCTTTTTAGGATTTTGTATTTGCTTATTTAAGACAAATAAGAATGTTATTGTTTAGAATTGAATTTTATCAAAGAATTGAGAATATGTATAATCTGAAAATCAAAATCTAACTTTTCTTTTCGTATTAAGACAAGGAACTATTTTAGGGTCACTAAGAGACAAAACAGTTATCTTCTTGCAAGAGAAGAAAAATATATATGAGTCCAAGATTAAAGAGAAAAACTCAACACAAAGGTAATCTAGAAGGTTTTAATCGTGCTTGCATGCTTCTATTATTCCATATACATAGGCTGGCACTGTACTGCACTTTCTTGCCAGATGTATCTCGAACTTTCCAGCAGAGGATTTTAAAATAACGCATGTTACTGTGAGAAATTTTATGCTGTCAGATTTAAGCACTAATTGGCAGTTTCAATTTTGCTAAACCATTTGTTTTACATCAAAGAATCTCCCATTTACAGTAACACAAGAAGTGATTTGGGCCTTTTAACTTTGTTGAAATTACACAGGAAATTAATGTTTAGAAGATTTGGGGTGGTCAGTCCTGAGTTTGTAAACTACAAAATTTACTTCAATGAAAATTTTAACCCCCCATAAAAGGCGTAGGCTAAGGAGACAGTTAATGGGTTATTAATTATATTTGCAATATAGTGATCTCATGAATTTTAAGTATTATTACAATTTATTAATCGAAGACTAATGTTATTCTTTGGAGATAGGATACGTAGGGGTTGTTTACAGTATATTCATACTATGATTGGTTAGATTATGGAGGAGTTTAAACTAACGTTTTTAATTTACATTCCTTTAAAAATAGGATTTTTGTATGGCTGGTGCAGAAAATGAAAATTTGAACAAAAGATAATCTAATTAAGAGAGCCTGTCACTGTAATTGAGTTGTAATGATATTTTGCTGTATTATTATGTTTGTAAATTTGTGATAATTAATGCATCGGCACTGTTCTTTTGGCAAATATTTTCGCTTGTTTGTTGCGCACTGGTCGACTAGATGGTACAAATCACTTTATGTTCAAATGAAGTCAGTGGTGGCTTTACCCCAGTTACACTATTCAAATAACCCAAAAATATATCCCATCGTCAAATATTCAGTAATTGTCTCCTTTCTATAAAATATTTTGTTTTCCTTTTCTATAGCCTATTTACCCAAAAGTTACACATATTTATTATTTTTTTTTTTCATGTCTAGTTGCAGTATCAGATCAATCCATGCTAATTAAGCAATTGCCAACGAATAGAAGAATTTTTTTTTTTTTTCAGTTCTAGTTAAAATGTTACTTGTTCCCAGCATGCGAGACGCGGTTAAATAGATAAATAACTAATTACCAAGCTAATCGAATGCAGTTTAATCTACTATATATAAGGCCTCTAATGCAAGCTTTAAGCTAGATTAATTATTGCCAGGATTAGATTAACCAATCTTATGGTACGCGTGCAATATAATTAAGTATTAATTAAATTTCAACTAGATAATGGTTACCCGATGTTATTTAGACCGATACGTACGTTTGCGTTTTTTTTTTTTAAATTTAAAAAACATGTCAAAATCAAGTAGATCACGTGTTGGCGACGGAATAAATTGTGTGCATCGGATTGAATAGCTCTCCTATATATTATTCAATCAATATATAAAAAAAAAAGTAAGGGTGATAGAGCTAGGAAGAAAGGAGACAAACCTATTAAGGCTATAACAATTAACAACTAGCCACTAATATTAGACATTTAATGAGCGTCAATTTTTATAACAACTGGTTTAACTTAATTATTTGAACAAATGAAGCATGCATAAAAGTATGTACAAATACAACTAGCACCTTTATCTAATCTTCTGTAGATCTCGACAGATAGACATCCAATAGTAGATTGAACTAAGTCAAAAGAGAGATTAATTAATCGAATAAAGATAATTGGAGGTTTTTATACCACTCTACTTCCACCTTTTTATTTTTTTGTTTGTAGTGCTCTTGTCGTCATTCGTATATACCTCAATTAATTACATTGCCGCGCTAACAAGAGCCTATCAAGTGTCCACTAATAATTTGTATTTCGATGGAAAATATTGGACCCTTTTGTAATGACTAGTAACATGTTATTAATTTGCACAGGTACATTGGCTTGCAACAGGCAAAATTTTTTAAAGAATAGATGAAAAAGTACCCCTTCAGTCCCTTTCTGTTTGATTTTAATGTTTAGATTAATTAGATGATCTAAAAAAAGGTATACCTACAATTTTATCTTTAAGATATTAAGATATTAAAATTGATATGTATAATAGAAGTTACAAAATTATTAGTATAGATAAAATTTAAATTAATATCACTGTGTGATGCACAAGAATTGTTGTGGGCTAAAATCAGTCACGACTGACGGATGCAACCGTCAGCTATGATTAAATCTCAATTTTTGAGATTCTAACGGTCGATCAAAACCGTTCAATGTGTTCTTCATATTGAAATCTCATTGGAGACCAAATTTTACATTTTTCTGATTTTATTTACTATTTTTTTGAGATTTTTAAAAATCATAGTTATTGAAGGGTCCAGAATTGTTTAGATTAAGAATTTTGTAAAATATCAAACAAATACTAAAAAATTTCAGAAAAATATAAAATTTTGTCTCCAACGAGATTTCAATATGAAGAACACACTGAACAGTTCGGATCAACTGTTAGAATCACGAAAATTGAGATTTAATCGTAGCTGACGGTTGCATCCGTCAGTCGTGGCTGATTTTAGCCCATCTCATTGTTGTATGCTGATGAGTAACAAGTTGGATCATAACATAATTTCTAAATTTGATTGGAGCTTTATATATATATATATATATATATGAGTTTTGTTATGGTGAGTTGTAACTCACCAAAGCGTCCGTGAGTCGCGCTCAAAATTCTGAAATTTAGTTCAAAATGACCGATCCAAACCGTCTAATACGATCTCCCTATTGAAATCTCCATACAGATCAAATTTTATATTTTTTTCGAAATTTTTAAGTATTTTTTTGAAATTTTAAAAAATCATTAATCTAATTAGTTCTGAAACGTTAAAAAACAGCAGTTTTTAAAAATCTGAAATAAATACTTAAAAATTTCAAAAAAATATAAAATTTGGTCTGCATGGAGATTTCAATAGGGAGATCATATTAGACGGTTTGGATCGGTTATTTTGAACTAAATTTTAGAATTTTGAGCCCGACTCACGGACGCTTTGGTGAGTTGCAACTCACCATAGTAAAACTCATATATATATATATATCTTATTTAATTAAACAAAGAAAATACTTCATTATTGCGAACAACAATTCTATTAAGCAGGTTAGGGAACCTAGCTAGTAAGAGAATAAAAAACCTAATGTAAAGAATGTTATCCATCCACCTCTATTTTAAGGAAAAATCGATTTTCTCAATTTTAAAGTAGATACGGAATACATCAGTAACAACTCAGAGCTGTTTGTTTGATATAGAGGTCAATTAACAAAGCTTTTCTCTCTTTTTTTAAAAAAAAAAATTTATTGAATTCTTCTCTACAAATTTTTTTTTCTTTTTTTCTTTTATTTTTTTTTCACTTTCAAATGTGAAGTAGATAACAATCTGAATAACACAAGCTTCATATATGATATATGTCAGCTAGTGGAGCAACTTACAATCCATCCAATGTGTATATCTTTACCAATTTATGTTGGATCCGAATCGGATTATTATTCCAATATTCTTTGTATTAAATATATTTAATTAACCGAGTGTACCTATCGGTTACATTACTATATGCCTTATTATATGGAAAACATATATAGGTCTCTACTGGGGCAGTTCAGAACTAATGTAAATTTATATCATTTCCTCAATCTCTCATAATATTTTCTTCTTTATTTTTTTCAATAGAAAAATGGTCAGTTACAACAAAAAATAATTATAATAAATTAAAGTTTAAATCTTCAATTAAAATTGTCGTATTCTCCACAAAAATTCAGATTATCTCACTGAAATCTATCCCTCAATTAAAGGTTGGGTTTACGATTCAGCATGCTCATTTTTGACGGTATGATGTTAGATATACCATGATTTTGCTAACAACATGATGAAAATAGTATATGCTCAACACCGCAATCACCGTAATGCAACCTGGAATTGAAAATATGAAACTTGAAATTCTTCCTTCCACAGATTAAGATTAGTAATAAACAGAGCCCAATAGCATGTCGGTGTAACCCAAATTTGTGGCCCAAGTTTAATGCTTGATTCTTTGACAATTAAATGTTTGTGTCAAATTGTGGCCCATAAAGTAGCTCTGCCATCAGATCAGAGAAGGCAAACTCTCACATCCTGAACCCAACTGATCAACCCTAGACATTTTCTACTTGCGCTCAGTCCAAGAGCAAACAGCTAACCTTACCCCGTTTTCAAGATTCGTACACGAGATGGTTTATCTTGTACGTTGGTAAACCAAGTTCAGGTTTCATTTCTCGAACCATAAATGACCTTTCCTCTTCCGACACGCCCACCTTCCTGAATCCTGATTCTTCTCTTCCTGTTCCTGATCTAAAATCGCCATATAATAATAATATTTCCTTTTGTTCTAATTCTCTTGAGCAGTTTGGAGTTTGGAAGATTGAATTGAAGCCATGAGTCTAGGTATTCAGCCTCAGAATCCGAATCTGACGGGCTCGCAATCGCAAGAGCCCGCTGGCGCTGGCTGTCATGCGGGGCCCACTGTCAGACTCTCAGTCACTCATGGGCTCAAGCAGTATGATGTCTCTGTGCCTCCCCAATTCAGCATTGGTATTGTTTCAGCCTTTGCAAATCTCATCTCATGCTATAAATTTAGGAGTATGTATGACTATGATGCTATAAATGACATGATAGCATGCTTGTGGTTGCTCATGTACTAATAATACTTTGCCCACTACAGTACATAAAGATACCAGCATTCGCAACTAGTTGAACAACATAAGCATTTCACCAAAGTGTTTGGTGAAATGTTTGCTCGTAGTTTTGTTTAATTTTCTCCCTTCTTTTTTTTCTAAAATTAAAAAATAGAAAATGCAGAAGACATTATCTGGTAATGAAGGAAGCTTGGCTCTTGTTGAGTCCAGATTTTAAACACATAATTAAGTATGCACCAAACTGATTAAAAAGAAGTTGTGTTCGACTATTACTCATACATGGATCATACCAATCCTGCACCAGCACAGAACAGAGGCAATTAATTGTTGTATATTACTAAATTGTATTATTTATTTACTACTGTTTCTTTTCCCTATTATTTGTGTTGGTCTGAAGGTGAACTGAAAAAGGTACTAGCACAGCAATCTGGGTTAGATCCTGCCAATCAAAAGCTGTTGTTTAGAGGAAAGGAAAAGGAGGATAGTGAACTATTACACATGTCTGGAATAAAAGACATGGCTAGGCTGGTTCTTCTAGAAGCTCCCAGAAGTCAAGAACAGGTGGTCGAGGAGGAGAAGATGGACCCAGAGGTTGCACAGGCATGCGAAGCCATTGCACGTGTCAGAGCTGAGGTTGACAAGCTTGCTGATAAGGTATACTGGTATAGTAAATTAATTGTTGCGTAATGTGAAAATGCGAATTCCTATATTAATGCTATGGGTGAGGGGGGGAAGTCAAATGCCTTCATCAAACCTCTATTTTTCAAAACCATAATAACCAAATTCTTAATTCAAAACCAACAAAATAAAGTCTTTATGATCTATATTACACCCTGTACATGCACACAAAAAGTTTACAGATGGATATTTACAAGCTCCTGATCTCGATTAAAGCAAAGTCAATATATCGTAATTGTTATGTGTGCATAACTGCATGCTAAAAGCTACACTTCTTATCAAAAGTTTAAAAATGGTGGCATATTTTAGGCATGAAAATTGGGGGCATTTGAACCTTTATCAAAGGGATTCCCTTTTATCTTCAAACCTGATATTAGCACATATAGCGCTTCAAAACCTGATAATTGTGCATAACATTAACATCATGAGAATAGGATATTATGTCCACCCTTAAAACGCCAAACATATATTATTAGTAGAAGGAGATGGGATTGTATACCTTAGTCCAAAAAATTACCCTCTTTCGTTTTTTATATGAATACAAAATTTGAGATGGGATCACATTTAAAATAAATTAGTAGAAGGGGATATATGTGACATTTTTATTTGTTTAGAGATCTATAAGAAAACTTTTTAGTTTGGCAACTCTTATCTTCTATTGTTTTGAATGGTCATTTCATTATATTATTCTGATTTAATTTTACTATATTTACTAGGTTTCTACACTGGAAGCTGCCGTGAACGGGCATAAGAAGGTTGATGAGAAAGAATTTACAGTTTTGACTGAACTGCTTATGATCCAGTTGCTAAAATTGGATGGCATCGAGGCTGAAGGAGAGGCTAGAGTACAAAGGAAAAACGAAGTATTGTTTTCAAATTTTTCGTCAAATATGTACATATTTTCTTTTTGGGCTTTGCATTGCTCATTCTTATTGGTTTTGTTAGAACTATTAGTTCAAATATATACATTGTAGTGTGTTTGTTATGTTTTGAATAAGTCTTATTCTGGATAGGGCTTATTCGGGATGAAACCAAACACGTTTTGAATAAGTCTTATTCCGAATAAGGGCTTATTCAACTCCTTATTCTAATATCACCATAAAGTTAGAACAAGAGTGAATAAGAAGAGAGAGGAGAGAGGAGAGAGGAAAGAAAAGAGAGGAGATAGAAAAGCTTATTCGAAAAATTGAATAAGCTTATACGGAATGTTGCCAAACACACCCATTTTCTTTTTGGGCTTTGCAGTGCTCATTCTTATTGGTTTTGTTAGAACTATTAGTTCAAACTGCATTGCTCTTTCGTATTGATAATGCAGCATAATGTCTTAATACTCTTTTTTTCTTTTCCATTTTTACTCTCAGGTAAAGCGCATTCAAAACATGGTAGAGGCAATGGATGCACTAAAAGCGAGATATAACAACCCATTTTTGGACCACAGCAGGTCTGTTGAGGTAGCGACCCAATGGGCGACATTTGATTATGGTTCGGGTCAGGCACCACAAACTCATGCGCCACAATCTTTTTCTCAGGTTACAGAAAATTGGGAGCGCTTTGATTAATCTTGGTCATGTCATCTCCATTAATGTGTGAAAAGGAAATAATACTTGTACTTTTAATTCTCATTGAAGTCTTGTAGGAGTTGTATCAGCCAAGTGTGTCTTTTGTTTTTGTTTTGTTTGTTTTTTTTTTTTTTTTGCATACTTTCTCATTTAAATCCAGAGCCGTTTCATAACAGGACTACGCGAAACGTAAGATCACAAAACATGCCCGCACCAAATGTTTGACAAATTGCATTCCATCAGATGTACCATTGTAAAAAGAACCGTCTTTAAATTGGTCACTGGTAGAAACATGTAGCAAAGGTCAGCACGTACAATTTTGGGTGTGTCGTGTTCGACTTTCATGTATAGACACTAACACTATGAGAACTTAAACATGTTGAGTTTTTAGACATGTCTTGCTTGACTTTGATGGCATAGACACGACACACAAATTATCTATACACGGCATGACATGACATGAAACACGGCAAGAATGATACAAGATATGGAATGCCATGATCTGAGAGACTACAAAAATTTTATTATTATAAAATAATAAGAAAAATCATTATATTGTCTAAGGATAATTTTATAATTTGAATTTTCAATTCATTTGTAAACATAAATATATAATTATATTTTATGAAATTTAAACTTATTCGAACACAAGAACACAAGATGAGATGTGTTTTTAGACGTGTCATGTCCATCTCCTAGAACTTGAATACAATATGATACAATATGCCAAAAATTTAGACACGATACAACAAATAATTTAGATACGATGTGCTTGAACAATAAGAAGGTCCAATAGTTGTCCAAACACATATCTAAATATTTCCAAACAAGATCCAATAATTGTACTAACAATTAGCCCACTATTTTACCGTTATATTGCATAAAAACTAACTAAAATATTAATTTCCACACTAAATTGCTATGATCACCAACCACGAGTCAAAATATCCTTTTGAAGAATTTCATTTATGTGTGGTTTGTGCAATTAAATCAAATTTACAAGCAATTAAATCACACATAACAAGGAATCTAGTGGAATTAAATATTAATTACAGTCTCACGTACAGAAGAGATGGAAAATTGATTCAATGAGGTTATGTCGTATCTAGAGATATGGAAAATTTACAGGTGCTTCATTAAATTAATTTTCTATCGTTTGTTGTCGTTTACAGGTGCTTCACTAAATTTTCTATATGTTATTTCTTTGAGAAAGTGATTAATTTTCACTTTAATATAACAATTTTTTTTTTGGTTTTGGACTTTTTGAAGCATGCATACTATGGAGCAAAACTAATGAATAGTCTAGTTAGGAATGATCCAATGAGCATAAGTTTATTAATTACCCGAAATCAACAGTCCAGGTTGTGACATCTTCACTTTTGTATGAGAATATTTTTTTTAAAACATTTTGTATGAGAATATTAATAACTGGCGGTTTTAAAACATATTCTTAAATGACTGGCAGTTGGAAGCTATTCTTTTTAGGACTGGCGGTTTTAAAGGTTAATTTTAAATGAGAATATTAATAACTAATATTATGTACTAGGGAAGAGAGAATTACTTTTTTTTTTATAACCGGCCAAGCAATTCAGTTGCAAGAAGAAGATAAGCTAATTTTGCACGAGAACAGTTTGGAAAGCCAATTTTCTGTGATAAACTTTCCATGCATGCAACATGGGTAGATGATAAGTTTTACTATCTTATGAAAGCGCAATAATTTTCTAATAACCTATAGTGGTTATAAACATGCAAGTTGAAAGCACAATATTCTACGATGCATTTTTAGTTTTACAATATGAATATCTATTTACTATTTTCAACTGTACTACTCCCTGAACTAACTATCAAATTTAATGCATTGGTGCTGCCCATAAATTATATTTATTCAATTCCCCAAATATTATTAATACTAGAAATAACAAAATCCTCAAAATCAATGCCACTAGTGCTACCCATAAATTACATTTACTCAATTCCCCAAGAAGTAACAAAATTCGCAACCTTCATTTGTTTCCTCCAATCTCTCAAAACATATGAAAATTTACTAGAAGCATGACTATATTTCATTTGAAAAACCAAAAACGTTAATTTATTTTATTATAAGTTATGTATTCCAATATTATTTTTCATTACATAAATACAAAATTTTCGGATGTAGTTTAAAAGAAACAAAGATAGAAAGATGAATTGCATGCAATATCATTTAAAAATCATGATATTTTGGATGTAGTCTAAAAGAAACAAAGATAAAATGATAAATTGCATGTAGTGTCATTTAAAAATCATGATACATTTGATAATGCTGATCACTAGAGGACACTCAATTGAACTAATTAAACATTCACAAAGCATGAAAATCATTTTCATTAAGCATTTAATCTCTCAAAGTAATTTAACCTTAAACAAGTGCAACAAATCTCGTTATTAATTTGTCCTACCAAACACAACAACTTCTCTTTTAATTTTGATTTCAGAGTTTCAAAATCAAACATCGAACCTAAATAGTTGGTTGTGTTATCAGTATTTTTATAAATAAAAATCCGTGGGTGTCTCTATTATTTTCAGAGGACACGTCATAAATGATGGAATCTCTTCGCGAATCGTCGCTTTTATACAGATCCACGGAGACAATTTATAATTTTGTTTTATTTCTTTCACCATTTCCTTCTTCTCTCCTGAACCCCGCCTCCATGACTCCCATCTTCCCATCTGCTCTTCTCCTTACCCACCCTCGAAACTCGAAAGGTCCTCTGCTATCCCCGCTCCCCTTCTTCTATATCTTCTGTCCTTCAGTACAACCTTTAACCCCCAAATATCTTATTCATGGATCCCGCTAAAGATTAGGTTACAGTATCTGTGGAACAAATATTTGGTACAGTTAATTCTCTGTAAAGGGGAAATCTGACAAAGCTAGAACCCTGATTCTTGCAAGTTTTCATTGCTACTGGTACTTGCGTATCCCAGCAGAAAATTTGGTTTGTACGGTTTGTTCCCAATTTCATTGGCTCTTAACTGCTTGACTAAGGTAACCATGCTAGCGATAACTTGACAATTTGGTTTCTTTCAGTTCAGATGCAGTGTATTAACTCATAAAAGGTGTTTGTGAAATTTCATACTACCATTGCTGGCTGATTTTTGGCTCACTGGTCGAAGTTGCAGGATTTTTCTTAGAACTTCTCTACTTCTTAATTATCCAAAAGCTGAATGCACTTATACATAAAATTAATTTTCAGGAATTCAAAAGAAATTATTAAGTGTACTAAATCTAAGTTGTATCTGGTGTCAGATATGTGGGGATATACATGGCCAGTTCTATGACATGAAGGAGTTGTTTAAAGTCAGAGGTGACTGCTCCAAGGCCAATTATATGTTTCTAGGAGATATAATAATTGTTAATTCCTAAAATTTTCCTTTATTCTGGCTCTTTGCAGCGGTGAAGCGTTTGATTGGTCGTTGCTTCTCTGACCCAAGTGTGAAGAAAGATATCAATCTATGGCCCTTCAGAGTTGTAGCTGCTGCCAACACTAGACCATAGTTAATTACAAATGTCATGAGGAGAAGCAGTTTTTCCGTGAAGAGATATCTTCCATGGTCCTAATTAAAAGGAAGCAAATTGTTGTAGCTGCTGCCAACACTAGACCAGAAACTGTAGTTAATTACAAAGGCGAGGAAAAGTAGTTTTTCCGTGAAGGTTATTTTTCCGGTAAAGAGGAGAACATGTCCCTTCTAGATAGGTTTTTTGAATCTGAAGAATCAAGTATGAGTAATGAAGAAGATGACCAAGCTCAAGCCTTTCTTATAAAATATGGTACCGTTTCTTATGATGCAAGGTCAGCAATACTAATAGGCCAAAAGGTCAATGGAAAAGAATCCTAGAAAAGGATTCAACCACTAATAAAAAAGAGTCCAATACTTGACAAAAAAATAGAATTTTGTGTGCTTTATTTCATAAGTTGTGTTGATGTTTGAATCAAGAAGTTGTTTCTATCAGCCATAAATGAGTCATTGACAATTGATAATTACTTGCAGGTCTTATAATTTCAGCCATTGTAACAATTGATAATTACTTACATTTTTTTTGTTGCTAATAATACACACAAAAATAAATATCAGAATAATTGAAAATTGTTAGAAAAAGATATAAAGCTGAAGAAAACTTTTGATTGGTGCACAGGTGGGAAAATTACGTTTGACCTCTTGGAGGAGATGTTGCAGCCATGCATAGCTGATTCTAGGAATAGAAGGCTGTATTGTTCATAGTGAGGTATAAAAATATCTTAATTTCTTCTCTTTCAACAAACTCAATGTCATATAATCAATCTAATTGTTAGTTAAAATTGATCGGTAAAAGACTAAAATATTCAGACATGCAGTGCAATTCAAGTGGCGATCTCTATGAGTTTGAGTAATCCGTCAACTGAATATGTATCTCTAAAATCTTCTACTATCTGTGTGCTATACAAGACCTTTTTGGAGCTCAACCCACTTCCCTTTTCCTTTTAAGCAAGGTATTAATTACAAAAACTAACAATGCTAATATTTATTTTATCTTAAGTTCATTTCTTTCATTTAAAAAAATAATGAGGTCCCACTTCCCTTTTCCTTTTAAGCAAGGTATTAATTACAAAAACTAACAATGCTAATATTTATTTTATCTTAAGTTCATTTCTTTCATTTAAAAAAATAATGAGGTAATTGAATTATTTTCTCTATTATGAGAATTTGATATGGTTATCAGGTGTCTATACATTGCTAACTTCTCTGTAGTATCATGAACTGGAACATAAAGAAAGCTGCCAATGCCGGTGCTTTCCTAAGGTTTTATCTTCTTTTCTTTTTACCATTTCACCATTTGGTTGGTTTTAACCCAGTAATTGTTATGATATTATTTTCTAAAAGTAAATACCGTCATTTGTTTTTTGTAAAACAAATGCTACTGGTCCCTTAGTGAGTGGTATTCAAGTGAATTTTAGCGACTTAAATTTTTTTTTTCCCTTTCAATTACGAATGAGTTTTGAACTCAAGAAAAGATCCAAATATAAATATTTTATTTTTTTTCTTTGTTTAATATTGTAGTTTATAAAGGAGTGAAAAAGTAAATGTTTTCTAGGTTTGCATTCACAAGGTTCCTCGCAACTAATTATGTGGACAAAATCTTAATATATTTGCTTTCTGTAGATATTTTTTTACTTTGAATCAAATTTATGAAGATGGGGTCATATTACTGTCTCGAGTAATCTTTTTTGATAAGAAGTTAAGAACATCAATTATATATGTTGCAAAATCTCGAGTTATGAGAAGGTAAGCCGATTCAAACTGAGATTTGATCTTCCAATTCAATTTAACTAACAATCAATTTTGCCAATAGAGTCCACTAGAATTTGAGATTTGATACATTGCCAATGCTTTTATTCCTGTTCGCAAACATTTTCATTTGAAATTTTTTTTAACCAGTGGCAATGGTGTCTCTCTATTGCAGCTCTTCAATAAGCTTAATCTTTCCTCCCTCCCCATGTCAACCACCTCCAACAATATCAGTGTTTCTCCAATCGCGATTGCCATGGTTTCTTCTACACATGCATAGATGATCTTCATTACCACACCTAACGGTTCAATCTGGAGGCAAGGTGCTTAGGCGAAGAGGACTAAAATTGGAATCAGGTACTATATTGGAGAAACATGAAATAAAAAAATCCTTTCCAAATGTAGGTGTATCTTTATTTTGCACAATCTGGTTTGTTGTAGAAAATATTTATTGACCAAGTAGTATTGCCTAAAATTTAAATTGGGAAGTAAATGTCATATGTAAGATTTTGATTAAAGAGAAACTTAAGCAAGATTTGATCGTCAATTGGTTTCAAAATAATGCGCGCTCTAATAGTCTTTTTTTATCAAAATTTCATGTGTGCTGAAATTAACAGTACTGCATTTCTTTTTGAAAAAAAAATGATTATATATATTGCTTCTTAATTTTATCGATCTCAATATAATGACATAAATAGTTATATTCCTTCTTTTGCGTATGTTCTCTAATTTTGTGTATATTAAAAATTTTCAACTTGATTTTGGAGCTGGGACCTTATTTTTGTTAATATATTAGATTAAACATCAATTTTTTTTATTATAATAATTGCACCTCTTTGATCAAATTTTTGAAATTTTTATGTATTATAATTTTTTTTTCTTATAATGTTTTCTCTGCATCTTTGTGTGTAAAACTGTTAATACGATCTCTACATTTAGGTTGTTCTATCATCAAGAATTTCTAAGTTTATTTTATGTGTCACACAAAATTATTATACATTTTGAAGAAAAGATTATGTTCTAATGATTTAGGAATTTATATAATCTACTAAATTGCAATCTAGGTGCATAATATGTCTGGTGTATATATTTAGTCATTTGTTGTGTAAGTTTGACATTTTGTGTATAATTTTGAAATATGTATATAAGTCGTCTCATATTAACATATATATTTAGTCATTTGTTGTGTAACTTGATCTATATAAGCTGAAGATTAAATTCGAAACATTGTTGATGATATGATTAATTATATATATATATATATATATATATATATATATATATATATATATATATATATATATATATATATATATATAGAGAGAGAGAGAGAGAGAGAGAGAGATTGGCTAAAGTATACTCCAGCATATAGACAGCCCGTATGCTGGAGTCGTTTCTCACAATCTAAAGTGCATACAGTCGATCCGAAGCTTTCAAATTGTTCTCCATATTGAAATCTCATAGGAAACTAAAATTTATATTTTTTTTATTTTTTTTACTATATATTATGCTATTTTAAAAAAACATTGTAAAGGAGTTGTAAAGGAGTATTCTGGTCCTTCAATTTGAAAATAGCATAATATATAGCAAAAAAATTTGAAAAAATGTAAAATTTGGTCTTGAAGGATATTTTTACATGGAGAACAACTTGAACGGTTTGGATCGACTGTTTGAATTTTAGATTTTCAGAAACGACTCTAGCATATGGGTTTGATCCGTATGCTGGAGTATACTTTAGCCAATCTCTCTCTCTCTCTCTCTATATATATATATATATATATATATATATATATATATATATATATTTCAAAAACATACAATATATACGATTAACTTACGTTGCACATTGAAAAAAAATAAGAAGACAAAGATTTGTGTTCTTTTAATATTTTTTTGAGTATATCATGTCATCTATTTGGTCATCAATCATAAAAAAATATGCCATTTACTTCCATAGAATATGTAAAAATTTTAAAATTACGTATTTATTAAAAATGTATGGATCGAGTGAAGCTCGATTATCCCACCTAGTTTTTAATAAAGAGTGTGACCACACAAAAAATTATATTATTTTAATTTATTTCATGCTAGAGGCCTAAAATTAACACACGTTGACTAACTTAATTAAATGGTCTCTTGAAGTTATTTGATACTAGCTTTAAAGTTATATAATTTTTAGCGCTGGGATTGGGCCGGGTCTATCTGTGGGCTCACGGATCGGGTTTATCAATCTTCCTAAGTGGGCCGAGCTAATTCCGACTAAAGATTGACGCTCCGCCCATCTCCGCCTCTTGACGATCTCAACCAATGTTTAAAAAACCATACCGAACCTGCCGGTTCAACCGGGTTTATCATGAATCGGACCCTGGTCCGGTAGGTTTAGTCCATAAAACTGGAGTTTTGACGAACCGGAAAAAAACCGAATAAAAACAGTTTTAAACCAGGAAAATCGATAATTGAACCGGCCGGTTTATTATTTTGAACCAGAGAAAAAACGAGTTACATGGAAAAACATACAAAATTTGTTGACACAGAGAATTGAACCTTGGTCTTTACAATAAAAAAAAGTGCTTAACCACTAGACCACAAAATTCTTTTGATACAAATAGATCTTTATTTATTATTATAAACGGTTTGTAAACCGGTAAAACCGGTAAACCTGGTAAATTCATACCGGAAGCCTCACCGGTTTGAGTGCCGGTACGGTGTTTAAAACACTGATCTCAACTCTCATTCTATCAAGCTCGCCGTCACCATTCACCGCCATTTGCTCGCTATCTCCATTCTCTGTCTCTATCATGATTGAACCTAACCGATCTCTCTCTTGCGCAAGCGCCGAGCTCCATCTTCTCTCGCTCGGTTGCTCTCAACTGGGTAAGTTTGTACTCTCTCTCTCCCTCTGTGATTCTTTGTTGAAAGTCGGCTCGACCCATCATACTTGTTTGATTTTAATTTTGATTTATGTTGCTGAAAGAACATACTTTGATTTTGTGGGTCTGGCAATCGGTGTTGAAGACTTGAAGCCGAGCACAAAAGCCAACCCAAGATTGAGAAGTGCCAGGAGCTCTCCAAGCAACTATTCTACAGTCATCTTGCGAGGTAATTCCATACCTTAGCATGATTCCTTTTGTAATTTTATATGCTAGAGTGGTTTCAGGTGCAATTTTTCATCTTGTACCTCTTAGGTTTTAGATGTTGTACTTCATGTTGCTATTGTCACTAAATTATAATTTATGGATTGGTAATTACTGATATTGGACGCCTTTTCATGAAAATTTTGTGGGTACTTGTTAATTTTCTTTAAATAATATATTAGTTATTTGTTTGTTTGCTACGGAGAGATTTTATTTATTTGCTTAATTAAGGAAATTACAAAAGCTGTTTTTTATAATATGGCTATAAATAACTTTTGGTATTCTAAAATAATCGACTTCATCTCCAACAATTTTTCTGTTTAGTTTTTGTGGGTATTTATTGTTCTTAACTCAAACTTAGAGGAAAAATATGCACCGTCCTTAACTGAAATTGTTAGACCATGCTTTTGTATGATTTGATTTATGCTCCTTTTGGCAGGTTATAATTTGCAGGCTTTTTTTAAATGCTTTTATAAGTTTCTAACTTTCAAAAAAGGTGTGCTCTTTTGTTTTGTTGGCACGCATCCAGAGGCGCCCCTTCATTTCAAAAAACCCTAGCGGGGGAGGCTGGCGGCGCCGCTTCCTCCCGCCCTCTTCTCCTTCTCCCCCACCCCTCCTCTTTTTGCTTTGTTTTTCCCGTTTCGTTGCTCCTTTTTCTGGCTTTAAGCCATGATCGAGTGTCAACAGAGGTGAGTGGAGACTCGGGCCGCGTAGACCTATGCTTTGGCGCGGTCTATAGGCACTTGGGTGAGTCGTGGGGATCCTCTCTCTGCGACACGATGTATAATCGGCGGATCTGAAGGATGAAGCAGTGTATGAATCGCTTGATCCAACGCCAGATTTCATTGCCCTCGTGGGTTGCACGATCCAACACCTGATCTCACTGCAGAGTTCGATTTGTTTTGGGGACGCCCTTTTAATCGTACGACGACACGGCATGGTGATGGCTTGGATGGTCATCTGCAGTAGAAAGGTCCTGATGAGGCTATCAAAAGCACGGTCGGTGTCTTCGAAGGTTGTTGCAGCGATGGTGAAGATGGCAACTTTGGTGGACACTGGGAGTTTGACCATTTACCAATGTTTTCTGCATGGTCCACTCGGAGGGGCTATTAGCAATGCAACCCGAAATGATGTCGTGGTATGGTTCTTTTTGGTTGGTCGGCACTTCGAATAGAGACAACTTAGAAGAGGGGTGCATCGTCGGTTCTCGACTGTCAGCCTTGTGCCATGGGTGTCATGATTTCGTGGTTGGTGGCCGATTTGGTGCGTCTCACTGTAGGATGGAGGACCTTGTTGCAACAGTAGAGGGATGATGACTTTGGTGGTTTTTCTAGAGAATGCTTCTACGACCGATGTTCACCGTTTGGTTTGAAGTGGTACCTTTTGTACCGGTTAGGTCGGAGTTTGTAAGAGTCACTTACTGGTATAATAACAGTTCGTGTCTGAGTTTTAGTTTTTTTAGTGTGACGTACCAATTGATACCGGTACGGATGGTTGTGTTCCTTGTAATGCTTTTTTTTATTATTAATATAATATAAATTGTCGGTTTTTGCCGACCTTCAAAAAAAAAGTTTCTAACTTTCTGCTAATTGTTGTTATTCCTTGATTTGCAGGCTGTTTTTCCTGGCATGTGGTTGTGTGGTTGTCTGAAGTAACACCCGACCTGTACAAACAAATAGGCTAATTGCCTAACTTTGATTTGCTTGTTGATTTTAAAGAATCACTGGTTGCTGGTATATTTAAGATTTATTGTTAGGCTTCTATCTTCTTCTCAACCTTTGCACAATAATCCTTTTTAACTTTTAACTCATCTGTGTAAATGGCTATTCAATTGCATTGCAATTGCAAATTTGAAATGGAAATTTTTGGAAACTCTTCATCTCGATGATTTTTTGCTGGAGTCTCTCTTTGGCCACTGCCCCTTAATTGTGTCCAATACTGCATTGCTTCTTTTAGTGTCCTAATGTTTATAAACAGTCGATTATAATAGCATTTTACTGCACCAGGTTCTCAATACGTTGTTTTTTCTCGATTAACTAATGAAAATTTTGCCCCTAACTTTGATATAACCCATGTTTTATAACTTTGTCATGTAGTGCCGTAAGATAAAAGGCCATTCTATTGTCATGTAAGCAGTTATTTGAATAAACTTACCCACCTTTTGTTATAAAACATGCTCTTTTGCTTGATATTAATATCACGTAGTGTGCTCTGACTTGCTGCAATAAACAAAATTGTGAAGTTTTGATTTAGTACATTTGTATAGAGAACACAAAAAATTAGCAAGTTCAGTGCCAAGTATACATTTCTAGGCATAATCATTTCCGCCTATACTAAGCTTTGGTTGCATTGTTTAGTATAGCCCGGTCCCAAGACCGGCTAAAAGGAGGAGGGTTGTGATAGGCTAGGCGAGCCAACATAAAAATTCCAGTCATCTCTATGGAAATGAAACCCAATTACTTTTCGTTGGGGCGTAACCCTCTTAGCGACGCGTCTTATCGGAACCCGGATGAGATGATAAATGAGCAAGGGCCGGGTCGCCACCCCTTTAGTGGCGCGCCTTATCGGAACCCGGATAAGGTGATAAGTGAGCAAGGGCCGGATCGTCACTCCCTTAGTGGCGCGCTACATCAGCGCCCGGATGTAGTGGCAAGTAAGCAAGGGTCTTCGCACTTTTCACGACGGGTGCGGGGGGCAAGGAAGATAGTCAGTGAGAGTAGGATTCGTTTAGGTAGTTGGAATGTAGGGTCTCTAACAGGAAAGTTAAGAGAATTAGTGGATACGGCGATTAGGAGGCGTGTGAACATCTTGTGCGTACAAGAGACAAAGTGGACGGGCCAAAAAGCAAAGGAAGTGGAGAACACCGGTTTCAAGCTGTGGTACACTGGAAAAGAACGAGGCAGGAATGGAGTAAGTATCTTAATCGACAAGAGCCTTAAGAGTGGAGTTGTCGACGTGCGGAGACAAGGGGATAGGATCATTCTAGTGAAGCTAGTTTTGGGGGACTTAGTTTTGAACGTCATTAGTGCTTATGCACCACAAGTAGGACTAAGTGAATCCATCAAAATCCAATTCTGGGAAGATTTAGATGGTATGATTAGAAGTGTGCCAACCACTGAAAAGCTCTTCATCGGAGGAGACTTCAATGGACATGTAGGTGAAACTAGTGGAGGGTTTGAGAGGGTGCATGGGAGTTTTGGGTATGGCGATGGGAACCAAGAAGGTGAGGACTTCTTGAACTTGGCCATAGCTTACGACCTCATGATAGCTAACACCTTCTTTAGAAAAAGACAATCCCACTTAGTTACCTTTAGTAGTGCCCAACACTTTTCCCAGATTGATTTTGTTCTTGCTAGGAGAGAGGACAGACGAGCCTGCATGGATTGCAAGGTTATACCTGGGGAATGTGTCGTCTCACAACACAAACTTGTGGTGGCTGATTTTCGCTTTCCGCTGCGTTCTAGAGTAGGTAGAGGCCCTCGAGTTGTGAAGACGAAGTGGTGGAAGCTCAAAGAAGACGTGTCTCATGCTTTTAGGGGCAGAATGATTGAAGAAGGTCCGTGGAAAGCAGGTGAAGAAGCAAACAAGATGTGGGAAGATATGTCAGCTAGCATTCAAAAGGTAGCTACGGAAGTGCTTGGAGTTACTAGAGGAAGCAACCGCGAACCCAAAGATACGTGGTGGTGGAACGACGAAGTGCAGAAAGCTATTAAAGAAAAGAAAGAATGCTACAAACGCTTGCACCATGACAAGACCGACGACAATGCGCAGAAGTACAAATTGGCCAAGAAGAATGCAAAGAAAGCTGTGAGCGAAGCAAGAGGTCGGGCTTATGAGGATCTATACCAGAAGCTGAGTACGAAGGAGGGTGAGAAGGACGTGTATAAGATAGCCAAACTTCGAGATAGGAAGACGAGAGACTTAAACCAAGTGAAGTGCATCAAGGACGAGACTGATAGGCTTTTAGTGAGGGACGACGAGATCAAGAATAGGTGGAGGGATTACTTCAACAAGTTATTCAATGGAGAGGATGACGACTTAGGAATTGTGTTGAACGACTCCTTTGATGACTCCAATAGACGTTTTGTTAGGAGAATTCAAGAGTCCGAGGTGAAAGAAGTCTTAAAACGAATGAAAGTAGGTAAGGCTCTAGGACCTGATAACATACCAATCGAAGTATGGAGGTGCCTCGGAGATGTGGCTGTAGTTTGGTTAACCAAACTATTTAATAGCATTTTCCGATCAAATAGGATGCCAGATGCGTAGAGGAGAAGCACTCTAGTACCAATCTTCAAGAATAAAGGGGATGCTCAAAGCTGTACAAACTATAGAGGGATTAAGCTTATGAGTCATACAATGAAGCTTTGGGAGAGAGTGATAGAACATCGCTTGAGACAGATGACAAACGTTTCGAAAAACCAATTTGGTTTTATGCCTGGGAGGTCAACCATGGAGGCCATCTTCCTAATAAGGCAATTGATGGAGAGATATCGGGAGCGAAAGAAGGATCTACATATGGTTTTCATTGATTTGGAGAAAACATACGACAAAGTGCCAAGGAAAGTTATGTGGTGGGCACTAGAAAAGAAGAAAGTCCCCACAAAGTATGTTACCCTCATCCAAGACATGTATGATGGTGTCGTTACTTGCATCAGGACATGTGATAGTGTAATTAGTGACTTTCCTATTAAAATAGGACTACATCAGGGATCAGTTTTGAGCCCGTATATTTTTGCCTTAGTGATGGATGAGATCACGAAGGATATATAGGGAGAGATTCCTTGGTGTATGCTCTTTGCGGACGATGTGGTGTTAGTCGATGAGAGTAGGACGGAGGTCGATAGGAAATTGGAATTGTGGAGACGAACTCTAGAGTCCAAAGGGTTTAGGCTTAGTAGAACTAAGACGGAGTATATGGGGTGTGAGTTTAGTGGGATACGACCAGTGGACGGAGATGTCTGTCTAGACGGGCAGGTAGTACCTACGAAAGATACTTTTCGATATTTAGGGTCGATGCTGCAGAGCGATGGCGAGATAGATGAAGATGTTAGTCACAGGATAAGAGCGAGGTGGGTGAAATGGCGACAAGCATCAGGCGTCCTATGCGATAAGAAAGTCCCGCAGAAGCTAAAAGGCAAGTTCTACAGGACAGCGATTAGACCTGCGATGTTGTATGGCGCAGAATGTTGGGCTACTAAAAGACGACATGTCCAGAAGATGAGTGTAGCTGAGATGCGTATGTTGAGGTGGATCTGCGGTCACACGAGGAAAGATCGGATTAGAAATGATGACATACAAGATATGGTTGGGGTCGCACCAATAGAGGAGAAGCTGATCCAACATCGTTTGAGATGATTTGGACATATCCAACGCAGACCTCCAGAAGCACCGGTACGTATCGGAATTCTTAATCATTTCGAGAACACCCGGAGGGGGAGAGGGAGACCAAGATTGACATGGGAAGAAGCGGTGAAAAGAGATCTTAAAGAATGGAACGTCTCCAAGGAGTTGGCGATCGATCGGAGCGCTTGGAAGTTAGCAATTCATGTACCGGAGCCATGACGTAGGAACTTAGGGGTAGGAGCGATGCCATAGGTTTGTAGGTCCCTCTATTAGGTCACAGTCGAGGTCTAGGTTTCTACTATTACTATTATTATTAGAGGTATTATTATTAGTATGGCTAGTCTTACTATTAGTATTTTTATGTTTTGTATATATATATATATATATATATATATATATATATATATATTTTGTTCTTGGATGTGTTCTCTTGTTGGGTTTCTTTCTAGCCTACCCCAACTTGTTTGGGACAAAAGGCTTAGTTGTTGTTGTTGTTGTTGTTGTTGTTGTTGTTGTTGTGCTGCTGGATGATGTAAGTTATCATTTCTGCAATTACACTTACTATTATAATAATAATTTCTACTGGTGCTTTCCCTAGTGATTTAGTGATATGCAGTGCTTTCTCTGACTTGAAGTCTAAATTGAATAATTGTGGCAATGTGGCTATAATGGGTTGGATCTGTTTTCCTAAAAGGTTCAGTCTTGATATGTACATGGACATGACACCTTAATTGTTTTTTTTTCTTGTTAGATTTATAAACCCGTGCACCTTTTCAGGAGCCTTGATATGCTCAATATCCTCACTTGGCGGCAGCAGCAGCTTCAAGACAAACTGAGGTGAATTATACCATGTTCTGTTAAGACAGATTGCTGCCACTACCTTGCAGTTGCCACAATATTCACAGAAGATCATTCAGGAGGATTAGTTAGACACAAATGTAATTAGTACAGAGATGTAATTAGTTAACAAACAGATGCGGTTATTGTTCTGTTAGGAAGCTGATACACTGAATACAACAACTATAAATAGTGGAATTGTAATGGCTGTAAACATTCAATTGAGATCAATGAATCAATAAAAAATTTCTCTCTTTCTCTCTTTCTTTACAATTCCTATACAATTTCATGTTCTAATAGGTAGTTTGCTAATTGTTGGAATTTACATGAGAAAAAATATCTGCTCTAAGAAAAGAAACATATTTTGTTGCAAATGTAGCCTTTTTTTGAGATATTTAGTTGAGATGTGTAAGGCATGAAAGTTGTGTACTTGTGTTCTGTGTTCTGTGATCGTTGTTGCCAGTTTGAATTTTCTTTTATTATCCTTTTACTTGTTCCATGTAAGACATGAAAGAATGTTTCAATATCCTCCTTTGCATGCTATGTTTTAGCATTTTTTTAGTTTATTTAAGTGTTTGGTAATTGTTATGTTTATTTTAGTGTTTGTTAATCGTTATGTTTGTGATGCATTAATTTATCTTTTCCTGGGTGTGGAGATAAGAGTAAGGACCAAAATTCATTTGTTTTTGTAGAGGTACAATGCAATTTTATATTTCCTAGTTGAGTCGAGAATCATTTAATATCATGGAATGGGATATTCATTTCTATTCAATTATTGATTTTAGTTCAGCAAAAAGTATTTTATTATTATTCTTTTTCCTTAGCTTGCAACATTGTCAATCTTATCATAAATAGCTGGACTTCGCATCATGCAAATGTATGTTAAATACATGCTTCTTCTAATACCGTTCGCAATGTAGGAATACACAGGCCAATAGACAATACAAAACTCAATGCTTATTGAACTGAAAAATAACTGTCAAAATCAATCAAGCAGGAAGTCAATGTACCGATACAGTCAAGATGTAGGCCTTAAGGATTAGATGAAAATGAATATATATCCATTTATGATATTAAACGTTAATGAATGGAAGGCCAACGATTAGAATAGAATAATGGAAATGATCTGATAATTGGAGAGTTGCCAATATGAAACAAAAATGAAACCAACGCAAAGGAGAACATATTCCAAAAAAAAAAAATCTATAAATTGACCATTTGTAATTAATAAGAAACAAAAAAATCATAACAGATGTTGTATTGAACTAAAAATCAATGTTTAGAAACAACTGCATTATCCATGCTTATTAAACGGCAAAAAATAACCGTCGATATTAATTAATAATATTGATATATCTTAGATGAGATGCCGAAGTAGACCCTCAAGGACATTGATTCGTTGGCCTGATGTACAACCGTTGATTTTTTTTTTTTTCAAATATCATTTTATGTGTATATCAAGCGATAGATATTGCAAATTCAGCCCTTGTTTGTTTTAAATAATACATTTTTTTTAAAGTTGTTGTTCCATCAGACCATGAAACCCCAACCCCAAGCGATCATATTTGCCTTTTTTTTCTCTTTTGTTATTTCTTTCAATAAGCATTTCGTAATAGATTTCGATGGAAAATGAGGAAGAAGCGAAAAAGGAAGGAGGCGCGAGTGCATTTTCAAGGTAGAGATTCCATTTAACGATGCAAACGCTAAGTGGCGGATCTAGGAAAAATATTTAGGTGGGGCTGAGTGTTCTAATGAATCATTTGATCGAACTGTTTCTCTTCTTCAGTTCTTCAGCTCCACCTTTAAGTGCTCCAATGGTAAAAAAAATTCGTTGAGATTAAAGAGAAGCTCCATAGGCTCGATGGTGGTAGGTGGGGCTTTAGCCCCACCCGCCCCACCACTGGATCCGCCCCTGCAAACGCTAGGAGGAGGAGGTGTGGTTGGGGGAAGTCCACAGAAGAGCTAGCGGAGGTGGAGACGGAGATCGATCAGCCAAGACTCAAGAGGGGCGGCAGCGGTGTTGTTGACAAATGATAATAAAGAAGAAAGAATGAGGGTGTTAGGAAATCACTCAATTTTAATTTTGTGACTAATTACTAACTAATTAATCCAATTAAGACACAAAGAGCAAGAGGATCTAGTACATAGCCATTTCGACACAAAGAGAAAGGGGTGGAATATTGTACCTCCCGCGAAATCGTATTCGCGGGGCTCGATCCTACGGCATGGGAATCGATGGGGTGCTCTCCTTCGCCACCTCCATGGCGCCCTCGAGTCCACCAAGGAATTTGGCCATGTCCCAATTCTTGTGCTAGCAAGAGAAAGGAGATAGCTAATCCTTTTCACCATTCTTCAAGTAATTCTAGCAATTAACCTTTTGGAATAGCTATTCTCAACACATGAGACCTATGAGAATGCAAGAGAGAGAGAGACCACCATGGGAGAATCAAAATTCTGCCCATGGATGGTGGTGGCGGCTAGGGAGAAGAAGGGAGGCAAGGTGAGAAGGTTAGGTTTTGCTTCTTCAAGTGGTCCTTATATAGACCACTCTCCACCAACCTTTGCTTGACCTTTTTACCCTTCTATGGCCGGCCATATACATGGGCCTTATGGGCCATGTGTTAGGTTTGTTCAATCTCTCTTAGTCCATATTAAATCAATTATTTAATAGGCCTTTCAAGTTGCATTCAATTTAGGCTCAAATAGACTATTAAAATAAAAGCCTATACTTTAATTTAATTCACTTAATTAAATTAAAGTGTGATGAATAAAATTAATTATCAATATGTTGATAATCAATTTAGGATTAGCATGTTCATTAATTTATTTCTATATGATCCATTTGACCTAATTAATTATAACGGTCCATAACGTTATTTAATTAATTAATCAACTTATCATATTTTGCAATACTCACTATTGCAAATAAATAAATAATGCACGTATGGTCAAAGTCCTATTTGTGTGACCCTTTGAGGATTTATGCTATGTTGGACATGGAATTAAATCGCTATTTAATTCCAATAATCATAAGCGGTATCTAGCAACACGTTATGATTCTCAATTCACATAAATAGTGTACTGCTACAATATTTCAATCCTGCATAAGAGAATAAATGTATTTCCCTATTTTGATTCTTATGTCACACGATATCATCGTATAATCCAAGATAGGAATGTGTCATTCTTGCAGATTATACGTTTCTTGATCTAGAGATAATTGTATAAAGTTGCATGCAAACAATCTATCTCCATCAAGGGGCCCAAACAGATATCGTCACTCACTAAGTGAATTAATGAGGGACATACGGTTTTCTTGATGATTAACTTTTCCCCGCACAATTCAAGAGAACATAAATAAAGTCCGTATAGCAGCCCTTATCGGGAATCAGCGGTAAACGATATTTATTGAACCTATCCTCATGTGGAAAAGATAAACATCTCAAACTTAGAACCAAAATCATAACAAAATAAACAATGACACATAACACAATCCATATGTTTATTTCGATGGGTCAAGTCCTGTGCTATGTTCCATAACATACACATATGCAATTAAGTTGGTAACTCTTTACCTATGATTTGTAGAACTTAATCATCACTTAACTTGCATACTAATCTTATAAGATAATTAATGTTCCTTGTTAATTATCAAGATTATGGACCGTTTAGATTTATTATTGTCATTCTAAAGAATGATTCACAGAGATCTACAATTCAGATCCTCAACCTGAATAATCTGTCAATAATAAACCTAGGAACAGATGATAAAATATCATCCCATACATAAACTAATAATCAAGTCATTAAATTATTGACTTCTAGGACATAACTCTAACAGAGGGAAGCGTGGAAACTGGAGAAAGAAAGAAGAGAGACAGTTGGGTCCGTCGGGGATATGAATAGGGGTGTCAAACGTGGCAAAAAACCACAGAATTGGCCTTGTTGTTTCTGTTTCGTTTGGAAAACGGTAAAAATCAATCATGCCACTTACCGTTTCGTTTATTAAATGAAATAGATTTCTGTTCCATCAACCGTTTCATTTCAGAAATTACACATAAAACAGTTTGAAATGAAGATGAAATGATCAAAACAGTATAATTAACTGTGCCACGTACCGTTTCCTTTAGAAAACGGTATAATTATCTATGTCACAAACTGTTCCGTTTCATTTAAACGAAACGGCATCACGTGCCTACTTCTGCCGTTGACAGCTATAGATATGGTAGATAGGCGTTGGATTGTCTAAAGATGTTGACTACGAAGAGGAATATCCATTTTTTGCGAGGTTAGAATTTCATTATCCGGTCCAAGTTCCAACGATCAAGGTGCGTCAATGATTTTCAATGGGGATGAATAGACCGACGACAGTATATCGTTTACCGTTTTTCGTGGACGTTCTGTCCAAACGGAACGATAAACGGTATACAATACCATTTTGTTTCTAGAAACGTAATGGTAAACGAAATGAGAGTCCATATCGTTGTTGAAACGGAATGGTAAACAGAATGATTTATTTTGTGTGTCGAATCGAACAAAATCAGAGATTTTACGTGGACATTTAGCGATGAGATTGAGCACCTCTGGCGGAAGAGATGCCCAATCCCTCTCGTCGTCTTCTACGCCTGCATTCATTGCATCTGTGTCTCCATCTCCATGTAGTTCTAGTTTTATCTTAGGTTATCAAAGAGAGAATAATACAGCAAGTACCTCCCTATTCATTTATAGAAAAAGAAAAGTTGCTTTTAAATTAGGCAAAATTGCCTCATACTCCTCAAATTTTTTTTATTTAGATATTTATCCTTTAAATTTTTGAAATTAATCTCATACCCATATGAAATTTGAAATATACCCATCTTAGCTATTTTAATTGATTTTTTAATATAAAAAACTGTTTTATAAATTTTATGACAAAACTGTCCCTATCCAAAACTCCTCTTCTCTAACAGCCCTAAAAAACCTTTCATCTCCCGCATATTTTCTCTTCAAGCAAAATATCTTTCTAATTCTATTCATCTTTTCTAATCGTTAGTTTCTGAAAATTTAGTTCCAAAAATATTGGATGCCGGTGCAACCAATGGCGTTGGCAGGGGATTCCAATTGGATACTTTAGTTGTGCTGCCAACACCATTAATTTTTTTGTTTCCTGTGTATATAGCTTAAGAAATATTGCTCGGGTTGCCATTATGTTGTGGATATTGTAATCTGAAAAGGGACCGGTATCGGTGCAGTACCAGTTTTGTTATAGATTTCTAATTTCTAATATTGGGTTTTAATGTTGGGGGTCGCAAGGTTTTCATTTGGGAATGCTCCTTGTACCTACTGAAGTAAGTTTTTAATTTTGTCGAAATTTTTTTAATTTTGCAGTCTCGTGAGGAAATCAGAGAATCATTCTTCAAGGGTGCGTTTGGATCGTTGGAAGAAAGAAGAAGAAGAAGGAAGAAGAAAAAAAAAATTATAAACAATCCAAACTATTCACAAAGTTACACACTTTTCAATACTTCTTCCCACTTCTTCCCTTCTTCCCTTCTTCTCACACCTATCCAAACGGAGCCCAAGATTATAAACAAAAGCATTGGTTTACTGAACAACGCAAAAAAGACTAGGGGGTTGTTTGGATCATATGAGAATAGGAGAAATTTCCTATTTCTAGACATAAATTTATTATAAACAATCTAAAATCTTCACAAAATTACACACTTTCCAATACTTTATGCTTAGAAATAGAAAATTTCTCCTATTCCTAAGCGATCCAAATGGCCCCTAGGTGTCTTATTGAAGCACAAGCACATACTTTACAGTCTGTTTGGTTTTGGGGAAAGCGAAGGAAATTTTTATTTTACTCCGTTTGGATAGCTATACTTTTCCGAAGTAAAGAAGTTAACGGACGGAAATTTATTTCATTCGCTATTTTTACATCCTATGCTAAAATCTTCCCTCCCAATTCGGGATGTAACGAAGAGAGAAAGAAAATCGATGGAAATTGCTGGACCAAGATGCCGTCGGGATTAAGGAAAATAAATGTCGAGATTTCAAAGACTGGTTGTGGCGACAATATCAACAAAGAGTGAACTTGATAAATTTTCAGATTAGGAAAGATGAATAGAATTAGAAAGATATTTTTCTTGGAGAGAAAATAAGCGAGAGAACAAAGATTTTTTACGGGGGGTGATAAGGATCATCCTCAAGATCCATCATCTCCATCATTCCCAGTGGGAACACATTTTAGTTTTTTTTCTATTTTTAGAATATTTTTTGTCCCCGCTATTTTTCTCCCTCCTATTCCAGTGGGAACACAAGTCAATCTTCAATATATTTGGGACAACAATTACTTATATTAACTACAACAGCTACATAAATAACTTCAACAGTTATATATATTAATTTCAACGGTTACATATATAACATATTAACTTCAATAATTACATATATAACTTCAATAGTTACATATATAACTTCAACAGTTATATATATTAACTTCAACAATTATATATATTAACTTCAACAGTTACATATATAACATATTAACCTAAACTGTTACATATATAATTTCAACAGTACATATATAACTTCAACAGTTATATATATTAACTTCAACAGTTACATATATAACTTCAACAGTTATATATATAAACTATTAAGAAAAACAGTGGGGACCAAAAATAGAAAAAATGAGAGAGAGAGAAATAGTGGGGACCAAAATAGGAAAGAATGAGAAGAAGAGAAACAGTGGGGACCAAAAATAGAAAGGATGGGAGGGAGAATAATTTCGAATAAATTCACCAAAATAGTGGGGATCAAAAATGTGTGTTCACACTAGGGATGATGGAAGATGATGGAATCTAGAGGATGGTCTTAAGCAATTCCGGATTTTTTAGATGGATTAGTTGTGTACTCATCAAAATAGAATAAAAAAATTATTGCTAGGTTGATTGTGGACTCTATGTTTGAAAAAAAAAACACGACAAATATAAAAAGAAAACTCTATTAAAATAATAATTATTTTTCATTTTGGAGATATAATACATACGTAAAATTTTCTCATATGTAAATTTACCCACTCATTTGAGTTGATACGTTTGCTAGTAAATACCAAAATATGCATAAACGTTTTTATTTTTCTTTATTCGTCTTCTAAAATAATTAACACTAGGAAGCAAAGTGTGCTAGCTTCTTCCATTTTTCTATATATTAATTAAGTAAGAGCTTTCTCCATTTTTCTACATATTAATTAATTAACACTAATTAAATTGGCTGTAGCTGCTCCATACAAAGTACGGTACAATTTATATACCATTGATATTAATTATTTCACTAATAGGAAAGGAAGAAATTAGCATCGCTGTCGTCATTTATTACAACTATCACAAATATTATTAGCGTTATTATATGTTATTACGAATATTACAAATTTAATTTATGGTTTATCATGATGCATAGACTTTTTTTTTACACTATGGTCTTAATTGTTGTTAATTTTACCAATTGAGTTTATATATTAAAATTAGTTAAAAAATATTATTTTAATCAATCATCATTATCTTCATTTCAAACTTCGTATCCAACTTCCTATCCTTATTCGAAGAATGTTACATTCACTCATTCATTATTTTAATGAACTTTAAGTCTTTCACAAGTTTAAAAAAAAAACAAAAATTAAGTCTTTAAGCTCTATGAATTGCATTCTCGCTCATCAAATTCGAAGCATCTCAGTAAATAATTAGGACAGAGTCACAGAATGGAAAGGAAATAAGGAACTCACGAAACGTTGCAAGAAACGGGTCCCACCTGCCAGTTTAACCCTAAAATTCCGCGCGCAGCATCAGTTTAACACCAAAACAGTTTTCCTGAATAGCTAATTCTCGTCGCTACCAAACAGTTTTTTAATTAGTCGAATAAGTAATTCACAATCTTATTCAAATTCCATCATTTTGCTCGAATTAGACCGAATAAGGAGAGATGGGACATGGAAAAAAAGAGAGAAAAGAAAAAAAAATTGACTCCCATGTCAATGGACACATGTGAGGAGAGAGAAGATTAAAAAAATGGCTCCACTTTCGTTTGATATTAATTATCAATAATAATAATTTTGTGTTGATAATTACAATTATTTTTATAACATGAATTATTATTAGCAGTATATTATTATATATTTCATTTTATCTTACGGTTTATTATTATTATTGTTGTTGTTGTTGTTATATAATGATAATAATAATTATTATAATTACAATAATTACTTTATTAATAATTTTTATTATATTATACGGTTAATTAGTATTTTATTTAATATTATATTATTATTAATATTATTAGTATTATTTTACTCATTTTTTCGAATCAATTATTATTATTATAATTATTTAAATAAATTAATTTATTCATTTTAAAATAATAAATATAATAATTATTGTATTTATTAATATTATCTAAAATATTACTTTAATGATTTTTTAATTAATATTTTTATATTTTTATTATTATGAATTTAAATTATTATTATATTATTTTCATCCATTCTTATAATGACAAAGTGTTCAAAACAAAATCAAATCATTATTATATATTTTTTTCTTTATTCTTATTCACAACACACCATCCAAACAACATCTTCTTATTCATGAATAAATAATTCTCCTAATTCTAATTCAATATTCTTATTCATGAATTTCCTTATTCATTCTTATTCACTCCACTTCCAAAAACACCTGAATGTGTTTGGTAGCATGTGAACAAGCTGTGTGAACAAGAGATAAGAACAAGTGGGATGTACAGCAGTGTTCGCATTTTAGTTCGGTTTGTGTGATGTTCGCAGAAAAGAGAGAACCCAAAACTAGTTTGGTTGTTGTGCATGAACCTTCTCGTAGTTTGGGTAGCGTGAACAAAACTAGTTTGCGAACTAGCTTGTTCGCCTGCTTGCCAAACACACTAATTTAATAATGATTGGTACAACTATTTTTAATATATTTAACAAAAGGAGAAAACTATTTTTAATTATACAAAATAAGAAAACTAATTTTCAATTATAAAGAATAGTAGTCACGGGATTTAATATATATCTTAGATAAATAAATAAATTGGGAGGTGCTGGCTCAGCGCTGCAGTCTTAACAACACCAACATCCAACGGTCCGCATCCATCTGTGTTGTATCCGAATAGGCCACAACATAATACACCATGTCCATGTGGAATCTCTTGATTGCTCAGGATAAACAACATTGTATTTGTATCTCTCAGTCTTTGGGCCAGTATCCTCTGCCAATCTTTTAAACTTGGCAGAGTGCCAACTTTTGATTCGAATCGTTCGATCTAATATCGACGATTAAAATTTTTCTGGCCTATCAATTTGGCATTATGCACGGAGCACCCATTAACCGTTGATATTAAATCTCACGGTTCAGATAAAAAATTTAACTGTTTGGATCAAAAGTTCGCAATATGCCAACATTAAAATGTTGACAGATTGCCAACTTTTGATCTGAACCATTCGATCTAATCTCGACTGTTAAAATTTTTCGGGTCTATCAATCTGATATTATGCATGAGGCACCCATTAACTGTTGAGTTTAGATCTAACGGTTTAGATCAAAAGTTAGCACTCGATCAACCTTTTTAAGTTTGGCAAGAGGATGTGAGGCCGTCAGCCTCTCAGTCTCTAGTCTCGACATTATTGAAGAGCTGTCAGGATTTACTTCAAAAAAATAATAACAAAAAGGGAAATTGATTACTGTCATCCCTTGTCATCGCTAAACAGAAAGTGAACACATAAAATAGATAAGTTGAACATATATAGTGATCAAAGTGAACACATACATTCAATAAAAATAAGTTGAATGTGCATATAAAAATTTGAACAAGAGATGATAATACTTATTTGTTAGTAAGTGTTCATTTTGATAGTCTATTTATTTTGTATAGTTTATGTGTCATTTTGTATCTTGTGATGACAAGGGATGGCAAAACTGTAGATATCATTTATCATTTCTGTGGAAAAAAAAAGAGCTGTTAGGATTAGCATGGGCCGGGTCTAATCACTAATGCACCCTTTCGGTCGGTCCATAAGGTCGGTCCATAAGCCTTCTAGCGTCACGGTCTTATTCGGTACAAAATGCATTCCACCTAACTTGTCAAAAATTAGGAATTTTATAAAGTTGACGTCCCAACGGATACGAATTTCTTTTCTTATTTTGTTTAATATAGTTTTAATTCTAATTTATGTTTCAATACGCAAATTCCCCTTTTTGTATACTTAATTCAATTAATATCATTTTGTATATTTGTTTGAATGGGTAGTTATTTTAAAAAAAAATGGTATATTTTGTCTCAATTACAATTTATATTGTACATATATTTGTCAGGTCGTATTGTTTATCTTGTTATATTCTCTTCAAAAAAAAATTTGTTTATCTTGTTATATTTATGTTTATTCTTGATTTCGAAAGGAAGAAAACTTGATCGTTAATTTAATCAGATGTAAATATAAAATAGAGAATCATATGAAAAGAAAAAGATAATAAGAAATTAAACGAAAGGCATAAATAAAATATACATATTAAAAAAATATTGCATGAAATGGAAGATGATATAGAAATCATATATGCAACAAAGGAAAAGTTCTTGAAATTGTTCATTTTTTTCAACGAGCTAGTAGATATTTTCTTCCTACCACTTGTATTTAAAGAAGCAAAAAGTTGGGGCAAGTCTATCAATATTACAAGAGCATGAATGGCACCCCGTCAATACTGCATAATAGTCTCAAGACTAGGCACCGTTTTTTTATTATATATAATATGTAATTGCTTCCTTTAATCAACTTTTGGTTATTACTTATTAATGAAATCATAAAGTAATTAAAGTTCTTCTTTCAGGGAAAAATAAGTTTAGTATGTCGTTTGACAAAGTTTCGCTTCTTAATCATGGCTTGAACTAATTTGAATGGATAGCTAGCTAGGGAACTTTGGTTTGGTTGCTTGTTAATTGTTATATTGACATGGATATATATGTTAGCGTGTATTATAATTAGGCAACAGATCTTGTAATTAACCAATTAATTAGGCTAGATTAGTTTCCTTCATTTACTATTTTCTTTTCTATTATACACTTTGTATTATATATGTTGTACAATCTGATGAATAAATCAATCAATTCATAATCCAAAATACCTCTGTTATGAATATAAACATACATATCCACATGAATTTCTCCATGAATAAGAAATATACAGAGCATGCGTTGAAAAAAATATGTCAAAACTCTGTACTTTTCAGTAACATATATAGTGTGATGGTTGTACCAGAGCCGCAACTAGAAAAGACTAATTTATCAAAAAAAATTTAAAAAAATGCACAATTATAACAGATAGTTAATGAATACTGATAAAATTAATTTAATTGGAGTCTCCACTCTCCAGTGCGAGGTCACGAGGTGCATGTCCCCAGATATACGAAATTACTGGAAGGCCTGCAGTTTTAGTAGGTACATTTTTTTTAATTTGGAAAAATCAGATGCATGGTTTCCTAATTGGAGGGATTCTTATAATTACAGTTTTTGTTTAATTGCTAACATATATTCTCAAATCTTCCTCCTTCCGAGCTTACCGTGTTGATCAACATGACCATATTCATTTTCAATATTTGTTTAGAAGTCAAGTCGTTGTCCTTTTTTATTTTTTTGTTTTGTTTTGATCTTCAACATCGCTTAATACACGTTTTCCGTTGAAAATTTCTCTTCCATTTCCTCTGACCTCCTTATGTCTTTCTTTCTTTTTATTATCTATTATATTTTATTTGTTCTCCTGAAGCCCTTTATCATGACCTCTTTATATCTCTGCACCGATACACGAAAAGGCACATTTCATTAAACACCCAGAAGTCTGTGAAAGAAAAATTAATTAAGATCTTACGATCAGCCATGAGCAATCAAGAAGCTATTACCAGTGCACTGGAGGTTTGCAAGATGCAGGGCGATAGGTGATTTAATAATAGTAGGCAAAATGGATGTAGTTTTGCACCCAATTATATATGCTTATACCACCATGCTAATACCATTCTCAGTCTGTACCGATCATATATATTTCAATTCTTGTACACCATGTCTTTTGGCATTCTCCTCCGAAAAAATAATAATCCTTGCATGAATCCATTTCATGTCATCTCCTTTTTGGTTATATGTGTATGAAAAAAGGGTATCAATAAATATTCTTGTACTTCCAGTGATTTGCTTGCATTGGGGGAGGCTGAACAGTCAAGCAGGCATCACTGCATTCAATCTGATGGGGCTGATTCAGAGACCTTGGTTGAGGTTACAGAAGATATTAGTAAAGTCGAGGTAACAAATGCAATAATCTTTCTTTTTTAATTAATTATTGTTGTTCTTGTTATTATTTTGTAATTTGGTAGTGCCTCTATTGCTTCCTGTTTAATAGTTGCAAAACCACTGGTGTCTCCAAATACATGCAAGATGCCTTTTTATGTTAAAGGTATCTTAGCCATATTTATCTTGTTCTTTGCTAGCTAGTTTTTGAAGTGGTAAATTTGTTATGATTGACAGAGTGAAGTAAAGACTCCAAGCATAGTATCTCTAAATAATTTTTCCAATGAGCTCAAGTCTGCTAATGGCGGTGGAATTGCGGACGTGCTGCTCTCAGATCCTATCCAGTCTCCTCCAACGCGGGATATTGGGGTGAAGGTGGTACCCTCCATGGATGCGGTCGTGAAGGTGTTCTGCACCCATACTGAGCCAAACTTCTCTCTTCCATGGCAAATGAAGAGACCGTACAGCTCGAGTAGCAGCGGCGTTGTAATCAGCGGAAGGAGGGTTTTGACAAATGCACATTCAGTTGAGCATTATACTCAGGTCAAGCTCAAGAAGCGTAGTTCAGATACCAAGTATCTTGCCACTGTCCTTGCCATTGGGACTGAATGTGATATTGGTAAGAGAGAATTAAATGTTCCAATCGTTAACAAAATTAGTATTTTATTTTATTATACCTTGAGGTCTTGACTCTCTAATCTGCATTGCATATCATAACTCTAATTAGAAATCATGTTAATTAGTTGTGAAGTACCTTTTTTTTTCTTTCTACAATTAAATTCGGATAATAAGAACGGGTTAGGTAAGATTTAGGTTAGCGTTGACTTTGAATGTTTATTGGGTCTCCGTTTGTCACAGGTTGGGTTGGGAACTTGGGATGCACTAATACGATGACTTTATTTATAACATTTTGGAATTCAGATTGTAACTCTGATTGGGTTAATGTCCATGGTTGCTAGTGGATACTCCACAAGGAAAGGGTAGGTATGGTGTTAACTTTCTCTTTTATGTGCAAATTCTGGCTTTTATATATTTGTATATTTTTTTAATAAAATCTTGCCGTGAGATGCTTTGCCACCCGACCCTCAAAAAAAAAAAAATATTCTGGCATTTAGTAAAGGAAAGAGTGGTTGTAGTCAAAAGTTTTGTACGACTTTTGAACTTAATTAGCATATGCTAGTATTTACCAAAAACCCGCCGGGTCAAACCAGCCCCGCTCCAAACCCGTCCCATGGATCGGACCGCCCCGGACCGTCCATGGACTGTGATGGACCGAAGAGTTAGACCGGGGCGGGTCTACGGCGGGTTTGGGCCACCCTTTCTAAAAAAACCCGCGTTAACCCGCCCCGTCTTAACCCGTGGACCGGACCACCCCGCCCCGTCAACCCGTCTTAAACCCGTGCAATGTTATTATTTTATTTTATAACTCCGCCTATGTTATTATTTTATAAAATAATTTAATAGCATAGCCGGTCTCAAACTCGAAAAAAAGAGGAATGTAACTTTATATAATTATATTCAATTTTTTTCATTTAAAAAAATAAAAAAAAACGTAAAAGTAAAATATAAAAATAATTTACGAAAAATAAAAAACAGAAAACAATATTGAAAAAAGGGAAAAAAACAGAAAAGAGAAAAACAACAAAAAAAATTTATAGTGATTATTATAGTATATAATATATATGTAGTTAGTATAGAAAAATCCAAAAAAAAAATATAGTAATAAAATAAATAAAAACCGGCGGACCGGATCGGACCGAACCGTCATAACCCGTGCGGGTTACATGGGGCGGGTTTAAGAAGGGTTAGGGCCAAGATTTCTAGAATGGACCGTCCTAACTCGTCCCATCTTAACCCGTGGACCGTCCTAACCCGCCCCGTCCTAACCCGTGGACCGTCGCGGGTTGGACCGCCCCGCCCCATTTGGTAAACCCTAGCATATGCATATGATTTGTTATAAATTTTACAGAATACAAATTAGTGCTGGGCACACCAGAAGGTCATATCTAAAATAAAAAGAAAAGAAATAATTAGGCATGAATTTTATGTCCTAGATCACTTACAGACGAATTAATTAATGTTAATGTATAGGTACCAACAAGTTGACAAAGAGTCGGTGTTTATTTTTCAACAACTCATATTGTCTTTTCTTGATTACGAGAAAATTTTTTTAGAAACACATAAATTTGCTGTTTTAGTCAGATTAAAACGGATGTCTTACATTTTTTCCCCTAATCATTCAGACTACGAAATGCAGGAGTTCCAGTATTGATACCGAGATACATCCATACCATATATAGGCCCATTGCCATTATATACTTGAATGTAGTACTTAGATATTAAAATTTAATGACGAAGTCCTGTTTCTCTACGTAGTTGCACAAATCTTCTCTTTTCTTAATGTTTGCAAGACTATTGAACCAAAGCAAGCAGCGGTTAATTTTACAATTATTAAGGATCGACTACTACCAACATTTGTATCCTGTTAGGGACAATTAATAAAATTTAGAGTTTTAAAATGATTTTTTTTTGTTTTTTTTCCCAATAGCTATGTTAACAGTAAATGATGATGAATTTTGGGAAGATGTTGTACCAGTGGAGTTTGGATCATTGCCGGCTCTACAAGATGCTGTTGCAGTGGTTGGGTACCCAATTGGTGGGGATACTATTTCAGTGACAAGTGGGGTTGTTTCTAGGATTGAGATTCTTTCATATTCGCATGACTCCACTGAGCTTCTTGGCATACAGGTCATTAATTTAGACTTCTTGGCTTCTTGCATCATTTTGTCTTTCACTTTTGAAAACAGATCTCAATAATTTTACTTTTTTTTCTTGCCAGAATTAATAAAGGTGAAATGAATCTTATATTTGTTGCAGTTTTTCAGAACCATCTTCTTTTAGTCAACATGAGACTTTGTGGCTTTTTTTGTGATCCCTTGACATATTCTTGGTTGGTTAGGTCCTAGCTGCGAAAAGTCCAAAAAGTGTTCTGGAAAAAAATTACTGCTCTGTTAATAATTGATTAGACTGGATAATCCAGGTCTGTTATCAATTCATTTCTTTATGTGCCAGTAATTCAATATGCACTTCAAAATGGTGTGACCAGGTAGATGCAGCAATAAACAATGGAAATTCAGGGGGCCCTGCCTTCAACAACAAGGGGCAGTGTGTGGGGATAGCATTTCAATGTCTCAAAGATCAAGGTGTTGACAATATAGGATATGTCATCCCTACTCCTGTTATTACGCATTTCATTACCGATTATGAAAAATCTGGACAATATACAGGTAATGGTCAGAAACATGTACATAATTTCCATTTGAGAAATGCTAGTGTCCAATATATAGGATGGATGGGCTCCGTCCAATACGATCGATTTCACATTTTTAAATTTTAAATGACCGATCCGAACCATTCAATATGTTTTCCATATTGAAAAGTTTTAAGAAACAAATTTTTATATTTTTTCAAAATTTTTTACTATTTTTTTGGTATTTTAGAAAATTGTTGTTATTGGACGATCCATAATGTCTATATCATGAATTTTCAAAAATACCAAAAAAATAGTAAAAAATTAAAAAAAATGTAAAATTTGGTTTCTTGTAAGTTCTCTAATATGGAGAACATATTGAACGGTTCGGATCGATCATTTGAAATTTAAAAACATAAAAATGATCATATTGGACGAACTCATCCGTCCTATATATTGAACACTAGCATTTCTCTTTCCATTTCTCCCCATAACACTGGTATTGGTTAGAATGATACATACAGAAAAAGAAAAAAGATTGAGATGAAAAAATATATATATTGTAATTTGATAGCTTGATTAGCTAGAAAACCAACTAATTAACAATGTTTAAAAGATGAGTTGCAACAGGCTGATTTCTATGTGAAATTTAATGCATTCTTTTCCTCTTAATTTGTTGGTATTAGGATTTCCTGTTCTAGGCATTGAATGGCAAAAGATGGAAAACCCTGATCTGCGCAAGGCTATGGGGATGAAGCCAGACCAGAAAGGAATCCGTGTCAGGCGAGTGGAACCCACTTCTCTGGAGTCTTGTTGTCTCAAACAATCAGATATTATTCTCAGCTTTGATGGGGTAAATATTGCTAATGATGGAACAGGTATATATTCAAAATAAAAAGAAGAACAAAAATAGCATACCATAACCCCAGTTCCTTAAATGTCATGGCTAACAAATTATCTAAAGGTGTTTGATATCAAAGAAAATAGAATATTTCGTCTATTAAAAAAGATAAGGTGTCATGGACCTTGGTTGAGATATGTAATGCTTATTACTTTGCTTTGCTCCATTTCAGTTCCATTTAGGAACGGGGAAAGAATAGGATTTAGCTACCTCATCTCTCAGAAATATACTGGTCAGAAGGCAGTAATAAAGGTGCTTCGTGATAACGAAGTTGTCGAATTCAGTACAAATCTTTCCATTCCCAAAAGACTAATGCCCCTCCACATAAATGGAAGGCCTCCTTCTTATTATATTGTTGCGGGCTTTGTGTTCATACATGTGACTATCCCATATCTTCAGTCTGAGGTACTTTTACCAATCATTCTAGATCTCTTTACCTACTTGTATACTAGTCAATTTTGCAAAGTTTCTGAGGCAATTACTGTTCTGTTTCGCTTATGTTTTAGTTCAATGATATAAACCCAGTGGTAATATTTCAGTCCTTGTCTTATAATTTGTTGGATATTGCTTTACAAAATTGACAATAGAATACTTTGTCATGTTTGATTTTGTACAGTGAAACAAACTAGTTAATTTTGGCAATAAAATTTCCTAATTTTTTTTTTTTTGCAACCCAAGTTATTTCAAGAAACTAGAATTGTAATTTAATATTTAAGTTCTTAATTCGTAAATAAATTATTCTAGGTTGCATTTTCCAACCTTTGGATATGATTTCAACAATTCATTTCTATACACATTTTTAGTGGGAACTACCGGATGATCACAATGATATAAACTTTAAGGACAGAATCGATGAATCCGATGATTAGAGAAGAACAAAATGAGATCTTCTATGACGTTCAACTCACCTCTAGTAGAGTTTCTGAATTTTTCCTGAATTAAAGTCTGAATAATTACTGGTTTGCTCTTTAACACAGTTTCCGAACGTGATGGATACACCCATTAAGTTGTTGGAGAAGCAACTCCATGCGATGGCACAATCTGAAGATGAACAACTTGTCATTGTCTCTCAGGTTCAATTAGATATGAGATATAATTTAAAAGACAAGGGCTAGACCCTTGTTTTTCTTCAAAAAAAAAAAAAAAATAGAGATGAGATATTGTGTGATATATCTATTTATGTTATGTTGAGTTTTTTTAACTCTTTCCCTTTTGCTTTTGAATTAGGTGCTTGTTGCTGACATCAACATTGGTTATGAAGATATTGTGAACACTCAGGTGATTCAATTAATTGTTTCTGCTAATTTACAATATATTGTACCCTTTATTTTTGTTGTGTTGGCTTCTGACCTAATTATATTTGGTATGTAGGTGATTTCTTTCAACGGCAAGCCTGTGAATAACCTGAAAAGCTTGGTACAAATGGTGGAAGAATGCAACGAGGAATATCTTACATTTGATTTGGAGTACCAGCAGGCATGTATCTATTTGTTGATTTTAAAACAGTTTCCTTATTCTTTATTGGATATTTGTGAAAGCTCATTGAGAGATTTAAAAAAAAAAATTTACCTATTTGAGTACTCAAAGATCAACTAATATTTACATATATGGAAGTACATGGACGGAATCTTTTTTTTTTAATAATTAAAAAATAGCAGAACTTTAAAACTGGCAAACAGCTCCAATTTTTCTACAAAATAAAACTGGTAATGATGCATCATGATGGCAATTACTGGAATGATACGTTACACCAGGAAAGTAATATTTCCTCTTTTCATTGTAGAAAATTATTACACAGGCACTACGGTCTTCAAAACAGATAAATATTCAAAGAAATGTATCAAGCATTCTTAGAATAACAGTTACATAATCGATTACAACAGTAGTTCCTTATTAATTGTTTCCTAGAATTAATCCCATAATCACTTGTTTTCGATAAATTTCTTTTGATATATAGATTGTGGTGCTGGAAACAAAGAGTGCGAAGGCAGCAACACATGACATTGTGAGGAAAAATTGCATAGCTTCTGCCATGTCAGACGATTTGAAGGCTGAAATTATTAAATCTGGGACTATTAATTAATTAATTAATTCTTCTTCTTTGTTGAAAGAAAAGAAATAGCGAGCTTATTTTGCCTCCGTGCTGTTACAGACTTACAGTATATCAATTAGCAGATTCTTTTATTAATTAATCGAATTTTCTGTATTTATTTGTATGTGTGACAAAAAGGGTAGGCGTACCTGGGCCACCTGGATCAAGACGATGGATCAGGTACCCGCCAAGCCCAACCTGCGATGCCAACCTGCACAGAAAGGCAGGTGTCAGATGGCACTCTTGTTGTGGTCGCAACCACAGGAGATGTGCTCTCGGGCATATATTTATCGCCTCAGATTCGTGTTTCCGAATCCAATGTGGGATTATTAACATTAATTAATCAAACCGGAGCCCACTTAAAGCTAAGCTGCTGCAAGAAATTCTCTTATTTATTTTCCTAATTAAGGAAGGAATGTCACGACAGGTCGACAGCTAATCAGCTATAATTCAGCTATATATAATTAAACTGGACTGGACTGGACTATAATTCAACTGGCCCGCCACATTAGCTGGACTGAACTGGACTGGACTGCACGTATTACTTTCTCTCAGCTCAAAATCTGCGCACCCGGCCCGAGCTGCAATACAAGATATGCCGAAAAAATTAAAACTAACGTTAATGTTCACTCGAATTTCGATAATAACAATTAAAAATTCTAAATTTTAAAAATAACGTCGCTGGATCGTCATCTGAATTGACGAAATTACAAAATCCTTGCATCGTCATCTAGGATGACGACCCAAACTTGGATCGGCATCCCAATTGACGATCCAAGGTTGGATCGTCAATTGAATTGCCGATCCAATTAAAGGTATTTGAAAAGAAAATAAAAAGTGTCTGACAAGCCTGATCTATGAATAATAGGTATCCCACGCCAGGTTTCCAACTTTCCAAACTTTTTTTTTTTTGCAATTTTACTTTTGAGCCCTCAACTTTTTTATTATTACAAAACATAAAATTAATAATTAGTAATTAAATATAATTGAAACTTCTATAATGAAATATAAGTAATTAAGTATAAAATTAAATTATTTATATTAAATACATAATATTGTATATGTGTATAATACTTATTTATACATATATATATATTATGTACCATATATTTTATATATTAAATACATATTATTGTATATAATTAAAATATATGATACATATTATTATATGTACATAAAATGTACATATATTTTTATGTATATTTATTTGTACATTAAAAAAATTATATATATTAATATCTCCATTTATTGTATAACAAAATTTTTTTATTGGACTATTTTGTAAAAATAATAAATTTAGGATCATCGGCGACTAAATTCAACAAAAATATATTCAATTTTTCCAGATGAACCCAAAATTATTATTTTTACAATATAGTCCAATAATTTTTTTCATTATACATTAAATGTAAATAAAAATATATAAAAGATTTTTAATGTATAAATTAATATACATATAAATATATAAAATATTTTTTATACACATTAAATATATAAAATAAACACTAAAATTATTATTTTTACAAAATAGTACAATAAAATTTTTTTATTCATTAAATATACATATACATATATAAATGTTAATAAATATACACATAAATATATAAAATAATTATATACATTAAATATACATACAAATATGTATGTATAAAATTAAATATGAATGAAAGTATTACATATGTTGTAATATAATATATTTATAATTATATACATTTGTATGTATATTTAATGTATATAATTTTTTATATATTTATATGTATATTAATTTATACATTAAAAATTTATATATTTTTATTTACCTTTAATGTATAATAAAAAAAATTGGACTATATTGTAAAAATAATAATTTTAGGGTCATCGGCGAAAAATTGAATATATTTTTTTGAATTTATTCGCCGACGACCCTAAAATTACTATTTTTACAAAATAGTCCAATAAATTTTTTTTGTTATACAATAAATGGAGATATTAATTTATAATTTTTTTAATGTACAAATAAATATACATAATAATATATTTACATTTTATGTACATATATTATTATATGTATCATATTTTTTAATTATATACAATAATATGTATTTAATATATAAAATATATGATACATAATATATATATATATATATATATATATATATATATATATATATATATATAAGTATTATACACATATACAATATTATGTATTTAACATAAATAATTTAATTATATATTTAATTACTTATATTTCATTATAGAAGTTTCAATTTGAGGGTTAAAAGGTAAAATTGCAAATAAAAAACAAAAGTAACAAAGTTTGGAAAGTTGGAACGTGGGGATACCTATTATTCGTAAGTGGTACGTACATCAGTCAGAGACGTTTTATTTTTCTTTTCAAATACCTTTAATTGGATCGGTAATTCGCTTGGATCATCAATTGGGATGCCGATCCAAGCTTGGGTCGTCATCCCAGATGACGATCCAAGGGTTTTGTGATTTCGTCAATCCGGATGACGATCCAGCGACGTTATTTTTAAAATTTCGAATTTTTAACTGTTATTATTGAAATTCAAATGAACAGTAACGTCAGTTTTAATTATTTCAGCAAGATATGCATGCACGAGACACTCATTCACTTTCTCCTTGCTCTCTCCTCCCCTCTCCCCTCGTCCCCTCCAATAATTCACACGTCTCTACCCTATCCCATCGACACCAACGTCAAGACGCGACGCTCAAGCCTCTCGCCACCTTGTAATCGTTATGGCATGTTTGAGTGCTTTGTTGCAATTTATTATAATCATAATTGTGCATGTCCTTTTATTTTCGTTCAATGAAGTTAAGTTTTGTGCATTCAAAAATCTTGCTACAGTACATTAAACTACTAATTTATATCTATAATATTAATTAAGTTATGTGGTTTTTTTCTCTATTTTTGACCTTTTCTTTCCACTAGGTAAATATAGCTTTTATTTTTCTTATTAAAAATTTTAAAAAATAGTTGTGTCGATTATTATTTTAAGGTAGTTCATGATGAATTATTATCATTTAAAAAATATAGCGCGACGAAACTAAGGTAGTTCATGTTGAATTATTATCATCTAAAATAATATAGCGCAGCAAAGCTGCCATATCTAGTATTAATTAAATCCCCTGAATTTTTTTCTCTATTTTTTTACCTTTTTTTTCATTAGGTAAATATAGTTTTCTATTTTTTGTATTTTCTATAATTAAAAATAGCTTTATTTTTTTATTAAATATTCAAAATAGTTGTGTCGATTATTATTTTAAGGTAGTTCATGCTGAATTATTATCATTTAAAAAACATAGCACGATGAAACTAAAATAATTCATGTTGAATTATTGTCATCTAAAAAAATATAGCGCGGCAAAGTTGCGACCGCCGTATCTAGTAATAAGAAAGCCATAAATTTGTAAAAGACGGATCCCCGCCACAGGGAAATTTCGATTATTAAAATGATAAAAGAAAGAGTACAAACTGCAAAGATGGAAGAAGAAAAAAAAAAAAAAAACGGTCCCATAGTGAAGGAAAGAAAAAAATATATACAAATTACATATCGGCCAAATCAAGCACCTTAGACAGGCTGCGAGTAAGAAGGGATAAAGAAAAAATCAGAAGGTTCCGGGAGCTCGATCCATTCTTCACCAAGTGACTTCACCTTCTTCTGAATCACTCGGGGCTAAGAAGATATTCATCTGGCAGAACCTCAAGGTTGACTGGGTTCGTCTCTGGAACCTTCCTGTAGAGGTCCCCCCATCAACAGAATCCATGCCAGCAACGCTGGAGCTTGATCCCACTTACAACAGGAAGTATAATCAGCTAAGTTTTCTTAAGTTGCTCAAGTGAAATAAGCTCAAGGTGCTCAACAATGAAGAATAAACAGAATTGTAAGCTCTATGTGATCCTACTTGAAAAAATGAGTCTAATTCTCTCCAGCCAAATAGACCAACAAAAACCTGGTAAAAGAATTTTTGCATCCTTCCTTATCTCTACCAGTAAGGTTATTAATGGAAGACCAAAGTGAGGGATAACTAAAGAGAACAAGTTGAGAATCTGAATTTCTACAGGCATTGAGAATGTGGTAGAAAGAGTAGAAGAGAGGACAATGCAGAAAAAAATATGACAAACTGTAGGAGCAGCTTCCAAAATATGTATTTGCATTCAGTAGAAAATCTTAAAATGTGTAAGTGCAGCTTTCTGATGGAAGGATAGACAGATCGAGGAGATCCATACTTCTTTGGAAAACTTGTCAGCCATCATATCTTGCACGGATAACATAATCTTAACTCAGAAAATTCAATATCGGACTTATAACAATCCCTAGATTCTCCATCCCATCATCCCTTAGAAAACGCATTTTACATTTTCATTTTAGTCAGCGCTAATACCTTTCTATTTTTTACGCTAATTCCATCATCCCAGAGCATACTCCCCCTCCCCCCTACCTCCTCATGTTGACCTCCCACCCCATCCCCTCCCTCCCCACATATTATTTTCATGAGGATTGCTAAAATACTATGCATAGCACGGATGTTCTTCGTGTTACGAATTCGTTCTTGTATTTCATACTTCAAACAACCGATCTAAACCGTTCATTATCTTCTAAATATTGAAATCTTATTAGAAACTAAATTTTACATTTTTTTTGAATTTTTTTACTGTTTTTCTCAGATTTTTGAAAATCACTGTCATTGAAGGGTCCAGAATTTATTAGATTAAGCACTTTAAAAAATCTGATAAAAATAGTAAAAAAAATTTAAAAAAAATGTAAAATTTGGTTTCTAATGAGATTTCAATATGAAGAAGATAATGAACGGTTTGGATCGGTTGTTTGAAGCATGAAATACAAGAACGAATCCGTAGGACGAAGGACATCCGTGCTATGCATAGCATTTTAACAATCCTCTTATTTTCGTAACTATTTCTAGTTATGAATGCTAATTATCCTAGTTTCTATGATAGATAATAATATTTTTCAGGATTAATTTTTTTTTCAAGATAGACAATATTATTTTTCTAACTGTCCTATTTCTGTAAACTAATTTCTTAATTCTGTACACTAATTATCCTGATCCTATAAACTAATTGTCTGGGTTCCTATAATGATTGTCCAGATAAAATATCTTAATTGCGAGGATAAAATTTAATTGTCCTAATTTACAATAAAAATAATATTATAATATAGGACAATTAGTATCATAACATAGGACAATTAGTATTATTTTATAGGACATCATGAAATGGAGAGAGGGGATGGGTGAGTAAATACTGGAAGTTAGAGAAGGGTGAGTAATGTCGGGAGTTAGGATGGGTAACTTAAGCGCTGGATGGAAATGAAAGGATGATGGAATGTAAAGGATGGTGGTAAGCAATTCTGATTCAACATTACAAATTTTGAAATTCTCGTGTAGCTCTTATGGGGAATATTTTACAAAATTTTCTGACTACAAAAACTGGAATAGAAAATTCTCGTAAAAGCAATTATAAAATTTTTCAACAAATTTTTTTATTTTCGGAATGTAAAATCTAAAATGTTTTTGTTACAGAAACGGGGAAGACCGAAACTGGCATAGCTCAAGACGGACAGATTTGTTCGTTTAATCGGATCTTTTATAACCTCTTTATTTCAAAACATGCATACAGATCAGCTTGGATTGCTTTATCAGCCTTTCCTTCACACCCTTACATTTTTTTTTTTAAGTCGATGGATTTTTCTTTTTTATAAGTGAAAGCGATGAACATTTTTACAGCCCACTAGTCTTGCTACAGCAGCAATGTACAGAAGGACACTGACCACCTCTGGAAGCAACATTAATTACATGTAACAGTTTAAAGTACCCAGATTATTACCGCAACCTATATCTCTGCTAAAACAACTGTATGAAAGAGATAGGAGGATCAAGCCTTCACCTAATGGTAAAATTCTCACAAATGGAAAAATACAATGGAAAATAACACAAGCACCACAACAAAGAATATCAAGATGCAAAAACCTAAGTCACATATACTGTATCATAAGACAATTTAATTTAAATCCTATACAAAAACAGGCCTCACTCAGACCCACCCCCAAAACCCTAGAAGGAAATTTTCTCTTCTCCAAAACTATACCATGCCTACGTCTCACCACAAGCATCCAAGTTTATCAGACCTGATACGCTCAGTTGATTTAATAAGTTCCCATTGGGGGCATGCCGAAAGCTGGCATGGGAGGCATGCCCATGCCGCCCATGGGAGGTGGAGGCATGCCCATTCCTCCCATGCCTCCCATGGGTGGAGGTGGGACCCCCATGCCAGGGGGTGCAGGCAATGCAAGAGGCAGCAATTGTGCATACATGTTCTGTCAAAAAAGAACAAAAGTCAAATCGAAAGCTCATATTAGTTCAGCAAGCTATAAGTCAGTAGGAGACAGAACATGAGGTAAATGAAGAGGCTAGCTGCAGTTTCATAATCATGTCAATATGTTGTGGACAGGCATACCTGCTGAGCAACGAGTTCCTTCTCTTCTTGCTCTTTGGCTTTAACCTCATTATTTGCCTCAATTTTATCCTTTATGAGTTCATCCACCTTTCCAGTATACTCACGAATAAACTGCATTGGTGAAGTTTTATATAAATTATCTAGCACTATTTTCCTTAAGAATTGAGATTCATTAGAAGTTAAGAGGTATTGTGAAGATGAACATGATATTGAAATGAAAAGATGAATATGAACCTGTAAAAGGTAGGGGAATGCAAAGTCGATCATGCCATTAAACCAGGCAAGCTCCAAAGCCACATCAGGCCGTATCAAGTCATAGCATATAAACAGGCAAGAAGCAAAGCATTCTTTCTTTCCCTGCAGTATTTCAGAAAAAGAAACATACATAATAACTAAAAGTTATTAATTGTCAGCCACCACCAGTTGGAAGCCTAAGGGGAAATCAGTTCACTATGTTTACCAGTAAGATCTATCCCAAAGGTAAATTCATTATTTAGAAAAGTTTATCTACAGTTTTTCAAAAAAAAATAAATCAATAAATGGAAGATAAACTTTTAGGTCCGAAATCTTCAACTTTAGTTTTTAAAATGAGATGCCATGCAGGGTAAAATGTGCCAACTTGATTGCAGTGTCAAGATACCTGTTCAATAAAGTAAACGAGCAGCTCCTCACAGAGATCACGCTCGCCAGACTGAGAGCAAGTCTCCATGGCATCCTTGTACATATTGTCTTTCTTGGATAGCGCAATTGATTGCTTCCACCTCCCAGCTTTCTTGTAAATATAAGAAGCAATGCGTCTCATCTCCAAAAGCTCATGTTTCTCCAACTGAAACAACAATCAATTATGAACACAAACAGTCTTTAATTGTTACCAAGGAAGTCAAGTGCATTAATCACAGATATTGAACTCAAATTATACATTCATGTTATTGCATCACAGATCGTTCTGCTGATCGGAGTATTGCATCACAAAATCTCTTAGCAATTTTTCATCAGATCAACTCTCAAAATATGATTCAACTACCAAGCGTAACTTTTATTGTTTCACAGAATACTACACAAGATGCCAATACCATTACTATCAGCTGTTTGTAACACCAGTTTACCTTCTGAGCAAGGCCAATCTGGTCAAAGTTGTCATGTAAATCAACTGACTCGCGAAGGCGGTCATAGTCTTCCTCCTCAACATAAATCTCATTTAATGCTTCATTAACAGCAGCAACATTATTGCTCTGAACTGCCACCATGTATGGCTTCACCAAATGCAACTGTCCAGCCTATATAAACAAACGACAGTTAATAAACAAATTATTGCCATTAATTAAACCTCTTTCCTCACTATCAATTTCCTAAGGTGAGGAAGAAATGAGACACACATTAAGTATCCTTGGAGTATTAAGTATATAAATGGAGTTGAGGGGGGAGAAAAAAAAAAGGAGTGGTCTTATGAGTTCTCTACACTTATTGCTAGTTAGAAATTTAAGGCGATCTTTCATTTAAATGCTGCATGTTTGTGAATTAAACATTTAATTTTCAATTTAAATTTTAGATCATGATACTTGCTAGCTAAAATTTAGCTAAGATTTAGAGTTGTACAGTAGTAAATGTGTATTTAAGGATGGTTCTGTCATGCATGCCTCGGTGGTCGTGGTGTGACAGTGTATATAGGCTGCAATTTTACTCATTTTCTACAACAGTATAGCACACAAATGTTGTACCAAGTGCCAAAAGGAATAAGTAAAAAAACCTAAAATAATAAATTCAGACCTTGCGCATAATATCAACAACACGTGTATGATCGAGTTTGAGTGCCAACACATGAAGCATGTCATTTATCAAATCCGGATGTTCTTGCAAGTAGAAATGAACAGCCTTGTAGTAAAGCTCCACATTCGCCACCTTGACTGCCACATCCTTGAATTGCATGTGGTCCCATGCATCAGGAGAGTGGTTCATTATAGTCGAGGCTGCATTGTCAAATTCATCATATTGTATGTACAAGAAGGTGAGTTCTTTCCAGTGCTGTTGTTCGTCACAAACACGGATGAGTTTTGGAATGTTCAGACGGGTTGAGAAAAGCTTTATGTGTTCCATCAGTTTCTCAGGCCGGTAACGGGCATAGAGCACGCCAAGTTCAGTAAAGATCCCCATGTGGGCCCGCTCAAGCCCAAGTCCACTCTCCATGAGGGAGATGAGTTCATTGAAACAACCACGATTTTGGTAATATTCACTTACTTCTTCAAGGTCATCTACCTGAAAAAATCATAAAAATTAAGTCATGATAGTGTTTCCTGTGAATTTTATCAGTGCAAGTACGTAACTAGAGTGATGCTTATTTGTTCAAGGGGTTTCACAAATATCAAAATGCCACAAAGCACTGAAAAGTATAGCAACAAAACAAGACAGTATCTTAACATTTGGACATCCTTTTAATAAAATAAGACCAACCAAAGAAGAAGCAAAAATCAAATAAACAAAACATCAAAGCTAAGAGAAGAAATACAAATAAAAAAATATACCCGAAAAGAAAGATAAAAACATAGGGGCTGCTTGGATCATATGGGAATAGGAGGAATTTCCTATTCCTAGGCATAAATTTATTATAAACAATCCAAACTCTTCACAAAATTACACACTTCCCAATACTTTATGCCTAGGAATAGGAAATTCCTCCTATTCCTAAGCGATCCAAACGGCCCCATAGTGAATCTTTATTTTCGAGATTAAACTAAAAAAATTCTAGCAAAAAAGGAAGATGCAATTAACTGCAAGTTTTGTGTTGGAAGAAATCTTATAGAAGTTGCAGACTTAAAGACCAATTTATTTTGATGGCTCTAACACAACAAGAACTAGCTCCACAAGGAAGAAAATATACCTGAATAATGATATTAAGACCACAAATTTGGGCAAGCCTGAACTCCTCTGCATCGACACATGCAAAACAGACCTCCTTCCAAGTTTTTGCACTGTTAGCCTTGCGTGCAGCATCAACAGCCCCCTGAAACTGCTTCAGCTTCACCAAGGTAACAGCCAGCTTGGCCCAGTTAGAAATAAATGCATATATAATCTTGGCTGCCTCATAAAGTGCAGCATCATACAACCTATCTCCCACATTTTGCAGATTAGCCACATTCGGCATGAGAATGAACTCCTCAATCTCACCCAACCGATCAATCTTGGCATAGACATAGATAAGTTCACCATCAACCTTGGGTTCTTTGGTTTTTTGCCGGACCATGAGCAGGTACTTAACCAAATCATCATACACCTCAGCATCCTCAGCCGCCTTGATCACTTCCAAAAAGTGAACTGCATCATCAGCCCGAATAAACGATTCAATGGCATCACTGACAAGACCAGCACGTAGCTGAGCCAACGCAACCTGGCTCCAGACAGCCTCTTCCTCGACCCTGAATGCAAACTCCACAGCTCTCTCGATGCTCTGGATATTATCTAAGAGGACATTCACCGCTTGCACATTCAAATTGAACTTCTTAAAGATGGCAAATGCCTCCTCGTAGAGTTGTGCCTCCACAGCCACCTCACCAACAGCAGGCCCATCAAAGTTATCTAACCGATTGATGTAATCCATAACACGAGACGGGTCGGCCTTGATGGCTGTGAGAATGAGGAGGTTTTGAAGGTTGAAATTGCCAGAGAAGGCTGAGTTTTGTAAAACTATCTTCTCAAGGAGCTCAATAAGTTCATGTGGGAGATCAGCTGTCATGAAGGCCTTGACCGCAGCAGACACCTGCTCAGGGCTCTTGCTCTCTGGCAAGGCAGTCGAAACAACCTGGTCAATGAGCTGTCGCCTGTATTCATTTTCAGGTTGGAGGACCTTGTCCCACAGATCAGAATCCATTCTCTCCACCACATATCTGTCAGAACATAAAACCATACTTGCGATTAGTCTTTCATATATGAGGAGGGATCCAATTACAACACAACACATCATGACAAGATTTTTAATTACAATAAAATATAATTTTACAATTTCATATTACAAAAGTAAATTGCTGATTTTGTTAATATCACAGGTAAAACATATCCATCTAAATTATTGCATTTAGAATTCATTTAGTAGAAAGATCGATATATCAAAGAATCAAACATTGATTAGATTCTTCACTAGTCGATCATGCATCAAATGAACTCCAAATTGTAAGTTTTCATCAGATAGAAAAGAGTCCATGTGATGTTAAACAAGATCAATGGTTCAATTTATATTTTTAAGATCAATGGTTTAATTTATTCGGGTTCAGCCTCATGCCTACTTTGTTCATGGTCTAAAAAGTTTCCTTCCTTTCTCTTTTTTTTTTTTCCCGATGTACTTTGTAGGAGCATTTCATCGACATAAGCTTACATATATTTCTCACTCTTTCCTTTTAGAACATTTTTTTTTGACCAGTCTATGCTATCTTGCCTCCAACACAAAAGGCACGCTAAAGCTACCCCCAAGGTCTGCGATGAACATGGTCTTATCTTGGATTGTTTCTTTACTATGTTTCTTTATCCAGAGCCCGTACACACAGAACTCAATATTACAAAGGATGTGAAGTTACAAGAAAGAGTAGTGACCCAATCTTTCATTTTATATATTTTTGTAATTGGGGAATAGTGTGTTAAACAGGTAATTTGGCCATAACTTTTAGATATGTTAAGGGGAAAAAAAAACACTTGCTGCCAGTTTGGGCCATAAACTTTTGGAGAATAGTGTGTTAAATAGGCAGTTTGGGCATGAACTATTTGGATACGTAAAACAAAAAGTATCCAGTAATTGGCCCATACTTCAAAAAATTAACTAAACCGATACTGTTGAGTACATATAAGATGCTCAAAAAAGTTGAAACATCATTTCAAGTTCACTAATTTGAATTACAATCAGGAATATTTAGCAGGCTTAATGATGTGTCATTCAGGCTTAACCCAAAAAACAAGTGTAATATTTCCTTTATGCCTTTAAAACATGATACTTATAATAAATCAGCAAAGCTTAAATAAACATAATCCCATATTTTAATTCAATTCCTTTCATATCCTAAGACATATATGCAACATTAGTGTACTGCACATATAACTATCAAATAAAACATAATCACAAAAAAAATCACAGCCTTCAAAAAATAAAACAAGAAAGGGCAAAAGAAAAATTACGTACCTTGCTTGGAGCTTGAAAAGGGAGTTCTTATTGGTAACATTTATAAGCTCATCATCACACTGGCCTCGTCGGTATGCAACAACGGCAAGAGTGGGATCACGTTTCTCACAATATTTGCCAACAACACGTGAATCATAGTATGGGTTGGTTGTGAGGAAGTGCTCAGGATTGTTGTTGCTCTCTATGATGATCTTCCCAAGAGCATTGTGCACATGTACATCCTGGCTCCCCTCGCTCACCAGGTGCTCAAGGAATTGCGTCAACAGTCTCAGCCGATTCCTTCAATTATTAAAAAGAATTCACAGTACATGATTATTTGAAGGCTAGTCTTTTTCCAAAGATACAACCAATGTTGGAATGTGAGAGGTAGAATTAAGTTATTCTTATGCTTTGCTATTTTTCTCCCTAGTTTTTCATACATATGAAGTTGAGGCATCGTCTTAGATTGTATGTTTGGATTTTTCTTTACAAAAACAAGACCTTTGCACCAAACAGAGGAAAGAAGTAATAAAATGTTGCATACCTCTTTTCACATTCATCCACAAGGGGCTCCACAGGAAGGAGAGACCGAACAGAGAGTATCAGTCCCTTGATGAAGTCCTCAGGGCACTCATCATCTAACAGTTGACCAACAACCAAAGGAGCATTTCCTGGGTTAACCTATGAATCAGGTATACACAAGTTATTATCCTCAAGGATAAACTAGAACATGTTATCGTGGATTAAGAACACATCAAGCTGTCAAAATGAAAATGAAGCACCGTTTTTATTTTCTAACAGAGGTCACAAAGTACCAGATTTAGGGTTCCTCTCATATCAGATTATTTAATGTAACCATATTTTTATTTATCTCTGAATAAGCACAACAACAACAACAACAACTAAACCTTTTGTCCCAAACAAGTTTGGGTAGGCTAGAAAAGAAACCTGGCAAAAAATTCTGAATAAGCACAGAGACAATAATGACAATAATTTTAAACTTCTCTTTCCAGAATGCTTCATGTTTCATATTTTTAGATTTGATAGTTGTAGCCAATAATGTTAGTTATTCAAGTTACAAGAGGGAGAGTGTACCTTTTGCACGTATCCCTCAATATAGCGAAGCATGTTGTTTGTGTAGAGATAGTGTGTCAAGTCAGGAACAAAGCCAAAACGATCACAGACATTAATAAGAGGACGTGCATCTGCGAGTTTAGCCTCCATCAAGAAGTTCTTTGTTTTCTCAGGGTCATAGAAGTTGGACTCTCTTGTGACCCGTTCAACCTCTTTGAGCTGACCTGTTCTGGCTGCTGCCTCTATGTATTTGAAATGAATATCAGGATCCTCGCTGTTACAGTAAGAACAATCAGTCTTAGTCTTCTTTTAAAGTCACCCTTGCAAATTTTGAAAGTTGTTATTAAAAAGCATACCAAATAATCCTTATCAAGCTAAAAGTTTTACTCTCTTGCATTTCAGAAATAATTACTAAATATTCACTTATAGAAAAATTACAAATTCCATCATTCTCAACACAAAAATTTAACCTTGAGCTCAAATAAGAACCAAGAAAGAAGTAAAGGCCTTCATAAGACTTGAACTGTTCAAAGAGCTTGATACATGCATCCACTCCCAATTGCTCAGAGTATTCTTTTGCAGCCTGAAAAGAAAAATATTTTCAGCATGACAAATCTCCTTAGAAAGAAAAAGAGCCATGTACCTAAACAACATAAGCAGTTTGTTTACTTCAATAACAACAAAAGCAGTTAATTATTCTGTCACCTGAACAATGATTTGGAGGTTTCCTCTTAGATTAACAAGTAGAAGGTCCTTCATGCACTCTAGAGCCCATTCCTTTGAGAGTGTTCCAAAGAACTCCACTAAAGCCTGTAACAAGTTTTACAAAAGCTTTAACCACATAAAACTTAACAGGAGATTTAAAGTAATGAAGAAGAACATGACAACAGTATTTACCTGAGGTTCAATTGCATGAGTATTCACAATGACACGCTTGATGTCCGGCAACTCAGAGTAATGCTGGAAACATAATTTACTTGTTAGTTGTTATAAAAAAACAGCACCAAAAGGAAGGAAAAAAACCATTGAACAAATCTGCAAAACAAATGGGGTAAAAAAAAAACCTGTAGAGCCCTCATGAAGAGCCCGGCTTTTTCACAAAGCTGAGCAATTTTGGGACGGTCGTAATGACTAAACATGCCATTTGCCAGGATGGCATCAGCAACATTAGGGTATGTTACCAGGTTTATCTCCAAAACCTACAAAACAACCAAAGATTATTATCTTTTCCAGAATAGAGTATAATGTTGACTTACCGAACATCATGTGCATTGCTAGCAAACAAACATAAATTATAAATTATAAAAAGATTAAAAATATGAAAGAGACAAGAAAAAAAAAATGACCTTAGTCTGAAGAAAAGCATGCTCAGGAAGGTTTGGCTTCAACACATCTAGCAAAAATGCAGTTGCCTCTCTGATCATATTTCTCTGGAAGGCAATCAAGGTAAAAACCAAGTAGAATGTTAATCAAGCAAAATACAACTCTAGAGGTAAATTATGATATATGCAACAACAACAACAACAACTACTAAGCCTTTTGTCCAAACAAGTTGGGGTAGGCTATAAATTATGATATATGCAATATAAAAAATGAATTTTTACCTGAAGGAAGAGATCAGTGATTGTATTGTAATCTACAGGACAGCCCCCCTCCATTTGTGCCATCATGAGAGCAAAATTCACTGCTCCCTGTTTTGTATTTAAAAATAAATACTTATGACCACTAGAAAGAACATTCTCATAGCTATCATAAAGCTAAGTACATTAAATAAATACCTGTGGATCTGACCTCAAGATCGTTTGAAGAAGGAAAAGGTAATCTGGAGTGTATCCAACCTATTATTCCAAGGAAAATGTTTATCACTTTACACAAAAGCTTTTGGGCATAATATAAATCCAGCAACTCCTGAAATAACTCTTAAAACAAACCTGCTTTGAGTATATAAGAATTTTGTCAAACTCCCTCCTTTCTGCAAAGGCAGCAACAACTTTTGGAGTAGCCCTTGCCTTTATATAGATCTTCAATGCCATGTCATTATCCACAGTCTAAGAGCAACAACATGACAAAAAAAGATAAAATATAACAGCAGCACATTTCAGTCTTCCCAATATTTTTCTTTCTATGAAAAGTGTTTATACCTTGACGAGATCTCCAAGCTCTTCACTGCATTCCAACTTATCCTCAGCCAACCAATTTTCTAATAGATTCTTTTTGTTTTGATTTACAACTAGGCGAGATAGTTCGAGTGATTCAAAAGCATTAAGTTTTCCTTTGGTTAGGAGCGTGCCAAAGTATTGTAGCAGTGGAGGTGTCTGACCAGCTTGCACGGGAACACTCTGTATAAACATAAAGGTATTAGCAGTTTGCCAGACTATTGTTTGTAAAATAATTTTCATTAGAAGATGTTAAGAATATAGTACATGAATACATGAAATTAAAAAGAAAGTAGGAATTAACCTGAAATTTAGCAACTGTTTCAGGAGTTCGAAGTAGGCCCTGCGGAGAATCAGCAGCCAGCTCAGCAGCTTCCTTGTACTTCGTCTGTGCGAATAGTTCCTGGAATCTTTGCAAGACCTGCCCACCATGAAAAAAAGAATAAATAAAAAATAATCACAAAAGTAACAAGAATTTTAATTTTAACGATGTTAACAATAATAATAGTAGGGCAGGTCATATTAACATCCAATTAATTTGATATCTGGGACATCATTAGTGTCATCAGCATTACTACTACTATTATTATTAGTGTTTCTTAAATTCATTTAGATCCTAGAATTGTGATCTATGAATTACAAAAAGGAGTTAAGATGGGAAATTATTAGTACAAATCAGCTTGTATTACCAGATTCTCTGCACCAGGAAGGTTAGCTCTCCTTGCAAGATTGACAGCAAGCTCTAGGTTATTCAGCTGCGGTAAGAAAACATCATAACAATTATCACTAAATAAATTCACCAATGAACTACAGTCCTACGGAATAGACTAGCAAGCCATTAGCAAGTGACATACCTGACCACTAACAAATGGCACAATGGTAGCATCGTTGACATTTGCAAGAAGAACCTGGCCTTTTCTATTAATTGCATAAAAGCCCCCACTGGCGGTGGCTTCTGTTGTGAGAAAAATTGGATCTGCACTTATTCTATTTCTATAAACAGCAGCAGCTGTCTCCAAGTCATAAACAAAAAGTAAACCCAGCTTCGTTATCACATAAATCAATCCATACTTCTGCGAAACCTGCATTCAATAATAAATATCATGATATCAGGACAAATTTGTTCTTCTTTCATTTTCACATTTGACTTAAGTATAAGAAAGCCACACAGCCAGAAGATTTACAACCAAGAGTGGAAGTTGAACACATTTTACAAAATCTGGACATCAGTTTGGCTAATAGTTAGCCAAGAGCTTCCTTGCCAAATCATTGCACCTGACAACAATTTGGCCCAACAACCCTTCCAAATATCAAAAGTTTATTACATTGGTTAGCCATATCAGACCAGCAATTATGTTTGGTAAGGTCTTCTTTTCAAACAAAGTCTATTTGGTAATGCCGTCCCTGCAACCCTTCCTAATAATTACACGGCTCATGGACAACAGACTAACAAAGAAAAGAATTGAAGTAAATTTCTATGATAAGGGCGGAAGTGCTAAACCTGCATTGCTACAGGGAAGTCATCTTGGAAATCTGGTGGGAAGAAGAGATCAGCTTGCTTCTTTGCAAAACCAGGCTTGCCTAATGATGGTCAATAAAACAAATTATGAAATGGCTACATTTAAAGAAGGTAATTATATTAAAAAAATTATATGTTGAGTTTTCAACCAAATATTACCAGCCTGGGCACCAAGTTCAATTACATGCAACTTTGAGGTGATTTGGCCAGCATTGCTAGTCTTTAAAGCAAAGCAGATTAGAGTAGAAGGGTTATCATTTCCTGCGACCTATATCATAATAAGCAGTCGCAAAGACAGGATTTAGTTCCAGCTTAAATAAAGTATAAGGCAGAAAAAAAGAAACTAACAGGAAATTATAGTTTATTAACCTTGAAAGTGCTGAATGTGGCTGCATGTGCTTCGAGAGCCTGGCTACGTTGTTGCTCAACAGAGAAAAGTTGCATGTTCCCTTTGACCAATTGTGGCCTCTATAATTGACAAAAGGGACAATAAATTGACTAGAACATATAATCTCCAATTAGATCTGTTTAATTTTATTACCGTGTGCATATAAGAACTTCAATGGTGGAACAATCAGGCACAACAATGACACAGGTCAGATCCTCTATATGTTTTATCATACTAATAGACTAATAGGTGGGTTAATAAATAAAAATTAAAGACCACTTACCTCAGGAGCACCAGGTGCAATTCCAATAAGAACAAGCCATTTCTCAGAAGGGTCACACCGGTAATTGATTATCTGGTTGTTAGCCAAATTAGCAGTCCTGTCAAACATTTTTACTGGTGCAGATTCACCTATTTTCAAATGTACATTAAAGCATCAGTCACATATTCTTCTCACAACCTACAATAAAGCCTGTAGAACCCAAAAACAGTATGAAAATCTGTTTCCCAAATAAACAACTGATAGCATACGAACCAAATTTTTCCTGGCTTGGATATATCAGGGTCCCAGTTTTCAACTAGATTGTACAATTTGCTAAAAAGGAAACTAACCTTCTATTGACCAGTGGTAAACAGATGCTTGTGTAACAAGACCCAACATTTTTGGGGTGATCCACTTCCAAAATACAACCTAGACAAAAGATAAATTAAAAGGAAAATTATTTACAATAGTCAGGTCCCATAAAAAATTCAGTTTGAGATAATATAGAAATATAAGAAGACAGAATAAATCTTATAACCTGCTCAGGCATCTGATGAGACTTCATTTTGGTCTTTGCTTCAATGTTAAATATCTGTAGGTGATCCTGAGTCGTTCCCGGTATTTGAGCTAAGTATTTCAAACATTTCAAAGTTAGTTATATTTATTTCTGTAAGATAACATCTGTTAATCAGTATCATTTAATAAAAAGAACGAATGTTTGTAAATTAGACATGAAGGTATTAATACAAAGGTAATTAACCCTCTCATGCTGGCAGTTGTACCACTCTGACAAGCAAGAATGAAGAGTTAACTTAACCAGAAAGTCGACAATTTTACCGGTACCAAACCAACAAGCAAAGTGTAATCAGCTGGTTTCACTTTGCCTATATGACTGGACTACCGAGAAACTAGCCCAACCAAACAATGGATGACAATTTAGCCATGTAGTACTGGCCAGAGTAAACACATTGATATTAGCACCAAATCACCCAATATGCTAATAAAGGGCAAATAACAAAAACAAGATGATATAGGTGAAATTGATAGCCCAAACATTTACCAGAACAAGATCGTGATGTGACCAAAATGGAACTCAACAAAAAAGCAAAAACAGTAAATAATACAAGTAAGAGAATAACACCTTTAAGAGCAAGGATGCGAGTGTTAGGATTCATGAGTGCTGAATCAGCAGTGATGGGACGCCTTAATGGTTGCATAGGCATGGTCATGTCGATTATGACAACACTGTTCTGTGGGGACGTCTCTCTGACACAAATGTACTTCTCTGACTCCATGGTAACATGAGTGAATGTAATGAACTGTGGGCTTATCCCCAGGCTCGGCAGCTAAAAAATGAGATGTTTTAGTTAACAAACTTGGAACAAGATACTAACAAAATTGGATGTACATAACTATTGATTAAGGATCAAGGTACCGACCCCTTCATGTAAGCTAGTATAAAGCACAGACTATCATATATGTCCCTGTAATGATGGAACCTTTCAAGTGCAGCCTCCTCTCACACGGGGATTTATCAGAAATAAAACATTTTCTTCTTTTTTTTTTGGTCCTTAAAAATGGAGAAGTATGCAGCAAGTACTGGAAAATAGTTGGTAATTGTGGGAATCTCTGAATGAAAATGTGGGTGACAGATATATTTAATTTAATTTAATTTAATTTTGAGAAGTATATTGAGTTTTGGAAGATGTGTGAAAGTAGATGGGATGTCACAGGGTATGAGCAGAGTAACAGTAAATTGAAAAGCAGGGCAGGGAAGGGAAGGGGCCTTGTTCCAGAGAATGAAGAAGAATTGTGCAATGAAAAGTCCAAGTGCAGTTCTATAAATTAAAATAAACCAGACAAGACGTTCCTATAAACAGATCCATTACACGAATCCAGAGATCGTTGTAGATCCGAGGATAACTAAGACTAAGTAGTAGTAGCAAAGGCAAAGGCAAAGGAGAGGAGAGAGGAAGGGACAAACCGTAAGCGCCTCTCTGGTGGCGATGGGAGCGTTCGCCGCCGCCATGGCTAGGCTACTGGATGGATCCAACTATGCTGCTTCTGATCAAAGTCTCAGATCTAGAGAGAGAGAGAGCGAGTGAGAGCGAGCGACAGAGCGAGCGAGGGAGATTGGATCTAATGAAAACAAAGAAATAATAATAACGAAAAGAAACAGAAAAGAAAACAAGGCGTGAGGTTTTTTGTTTTTATAATAATTGCAATCCAAAATAATTAAAATAAAAAGGAATCAGTACTTGATCCATCGGAGATTTTTACCTGCCCACCCTTGTAAAAGATGACACTTACAACAACACCCCAATCTGCTTCTCACTTTGTTTTCATGTACCAAGCAAGCTGATTGTCAACTAACACCCATGAACATTCTCTAATCCCTATATATATGGAGTGTTTCTTAGCTGTGAAAATATTGATTGATAAATTTACAGATGCTATGATATCTACATGCCGCTAATTTGAGGTTTACTTCATTCCTAAGGACAAAGCTCTGCAGCTGCTTCATTCCTAAGGCTGTCCTCTCCATGTATAGCAAGATACATATTCTGTTATGTTCCTCTCCAAATTTTAGCTACTTTCCCTTTTATCTTTGGTTTTGTATTAATAAATATAAATACATAGACGTAACGTCCCCTTGTCATCAACAACAAAAACAAAGAAAATTTGCTTTTATATTTTAGTTACATATGCATATGCATGTTGAATAAATTACATGTGAAATATGTATATGTAGAGTAAATCTATTGTGAACCATGGTTCATATAAGCTTTCGTGCACCATGACCGTTTTGGTCGGTGGTTTCACAAATTGTCAAATCTAATTTAAGCAACCCAATCTATATATTGAAATCTCATAGCAAACAAAAATTTACAATTTTTTAAATTTTTTACTATTTTTTTCAAATTTTTTAACACTTGTCATTTTTTGCTATAAATATACTAATTTATAGGTCAAACATGGCAAGTTTTAAAAAATTCGAAAAAAATAGTAAAAAATTTCTAAAAATTGTAAAATTTTGTTTGTTATGAGATTTCAATATATAGATTGGATTGGTTAATTTAGATTTGTCAATTTACAAAATCACCGATCAAACGGTCGTGGTGCACGGAGCGCTCTATGCATCATGGTTCACAATAGATTTACTCTGTATATGTATACAAAAAAGTATGCAATGAACCACGATTTTAATGACATGTGTCGATTTTGTGCAAACTAATAAAAAAAATTAACTATTCTTGCATCTAATTCCAAACATCTCTTGTTTATTTATATACTTTAAAATCCTAATAATTTTGCTATCCTTTCAGAACTATCATAGCGCACATCTTTGGTTGAGTATACTTGATCATGTCGCTGACGTTTTTGTGATAAATTTTTTTTTTCTTTTTTCTTAAGTTTGTGTAAATTTTTGTCGAATATAGAACGCGAACCTAAAGGCAACTGAAGTTTGATTGGAATTTAATCGGGCATGTTGCTTAGGGAGGAAAAAGAAAGGATTTATATAATATAATTATTATTACGAGCAGCGTTCGGTGTCACAGTTTTTTTTATGGCGCTACAACTTCATATTTTATCCATATTTAATAATTTTAAAATTCAAACGCTGAATCTAAACTATTGACCTTGTTCAATTTAACGAGCAATGTGTTTCTATATAAGTTTTATAAAATTTGAAGTAGCTTTGATAATCGATCAACTGATCAAATGATGAACGTATTAGAATTAATCTGTCATAATTAACTAGATTAGTTCATTTGTTGACCACTTGATCGAGTATCAAATTGACTCCAAATTTTATAAAATTTATAAAGAAATGCATCGATCATTAAATTGAACAAGATCAATGGTTTGAATTCAGCGTTTGAATTTTAAAAATTTTAAATATTGATAAAATATGAAGTTGTGGCAACCTGTGACACCAAAAAACTGTGGCAGCGGAACTCTGCTGATTTAATTGACGTAGAATTGATATCTCTTATTCATATATGTATTTTGATCGTACTTGGCACTCAAATACTATCTAAACCAATCATATTCAATGTGCTTATTTTTGCAAGATTGGGCATTGTTGTGGCATTTGACTTGTTTTGTAGGAACGTGGTGCATTGAATACAATAATTGCATAAAAGGGAGAATTTTTTAGAAGAAAATGACTAAATGGAATCCATAGCACTATAGAGCTCATCTTAAGCTTTCCAACGATCTTTGAATCATCTCAATCGGAGTCCGAATGAAGAAATTATGGTCAAAATACTATCGGTGCACAATGTTGGAAAATAATTTCGGTCCAAAATTGCGTGAAAAAGTCGATTTTGGCAAGTTTGGAAGATGGAAACTTTATTTTATGGTATGATGTCGTGAACCCTTGCCCTAAGATGCCTCCCAAGCCTCCTCCCTGGCCATATATGCACGAAAATATAGAGAGGAAAGTATCCAACCTTCCATAGCATAATTTCCACCTTTTCCACCATCTCTCTCGCACCGAAAAGATGTGGGATTCCACCATTTTCCAGCCAAGCACGACCTCGACAACTACTTGGAGCGATTCTTGATTCGACGACGATAGAATCGATCCAACTACGGCTCTAGACGATCGATATCTCGAGTTAGAGACGATATTTGATTTATTCTTTCTTTTTCTCTTGATATTTGATTTGATGGAGTTTGTATCTTGTTTTGCTTGCATGTTAGGCTAGTTAATGATGTCTTAAGGGTAGTTAATAAATTAGTTTAGTATTTTATGATGACTTGATAGCTTTATATTATGACATGCGATATGAATTGTCGAGAATTATATCTTGTTTGGTTAATTTAATTGTTTGTTTGACTGTTTACCTATTGATGAACTGCAGCACCGTTAGGGAATTAAACTAGAACAAATAATTAGTTAATTAAACACTTCAAGTAAGCCAATCGCTCGAAAGAGGAGGTTAGTTCACGACCGAAAGGTGTAGCTTTTACTGATCCGACAGGACTTTAAATACCTCTAGAAATCCAACCAAACATACTTAAATAACTAAATCAAAACGAAAGTATCATTTGCATCTGTTTGAGTCTAGAAAACCTTGAAAATCAACCAAAAATAATTTAATCACTTGCATCTTTAGATTAATCATCCAAAATCCCATAAAAATTAATTGTCTAGCTTTCGTGAGAAAGTAAAGTCTAGTAATCAATTGTACCGTCCCTTGGATTCAACTCTTAGCTTTGCCAAAACGACTAGTGAGGTAAAACAAGGTATAAATTTATTTGATATCGGGTTTCAAGCCTTCATCAAGAATAAATGTAGAGAATTACATGTGGGAATGTCACACCCCGCAGCAGCGGCATGACAAGTCGCCACGGAAGACACGTGCTTCGCACGCACCGCAAGGCTTACTATCTAGCCATAAGTCCATATGCCATGTTTTATCGTACTAAGCATCTTGTAATTGGCTATCAACAGTTCTAAATAGAATTGAGGTTATGCTTGTAAATATGTAAAACGAAATTTTGACATAGTCTCTCCTGTAATTGATAGCATCCAGCCACGAAGGCATTCATTCCCACAGTTATAACAATTTATCCCAACCCAAAACACAAAGGCAACAACTAAGACAAGATCAGAACTTCAGTTTACACACAACAAACACATTTTTACACAATAGTTTACGCAACAATACACAAATACAATAAAACATAGCATGAACTTAATGTAGATGGCTTACTTCTCCAATCCTCAGTCCCCGTCTTTAACCTGGAACCCATGAAAATATGGTACGGTGAGAAAGAAAATCATTTCTCAGTGCGGTATTTAGTTCTAGCCACGCATGAACCTGAAACCTCTTGTTGCAGAACTAAATACACACTATTTATATAAAACATACTTTTGCATTGTAAAAACAGTTCATTCATGAAAAACATTTAGCAATCCAGGCTTATGCAATGCAAAGCCAGCTAGTTGAGGTTATCGAAAAACTGTCATTTCAATTAATACAAAAGCCGGTACTTGTATGGACACCTATTCATGCATAATACTAGGCTGATTACCAATCAGCCAAGTCCTTGCTTTTCCATCGATACAATCAAATAGTACTCAATTGTTGAGAACATTTATCCCCTCACAGTCCATTCAAGAACTAATATGAGTTCCGGAACATAAGCGCTTACCTCAAGACCCTTGGAAAGTCGGTCGCGACTCCGCTTTCCAAAAATGTAAATGTTATTAATTACACAATTAGCACAACCATAACACATACCACAATTCAGCCACGAATATATAAATCATCCAATATGTATGTCAATTAAATAGCAATTCATCCTGTGCGTGATCATAAGTTGTACCATAACAATTCATATATGCATACTACATGCTAAGTCATGCACAATTCATAAGCAACATGCATAATATAGCTTTACTTTTAGCACAACAATAAGAGTTAGGGTCCAGGTGGAATCCGCACCTCAAACCTTTCACCGTTTACCCGCCGTTCATTGTCGCGCTGTCCCCGCTTCACCGCTTAGTTCCACCGCTTCGCTTTGCCCATGATCTGGTTTAAGTGAACAAAATCTAAGTCACAGTTATTGTGACATCCCTGAATTTTAGCACATGTTTGCAATACTTCAAATTCTAAGGTCTTATTTGAAAAATGTCCATGTTTATCCACTTCGAAAATATCTCTTTGATCTTATCCACTTTGAAAATATCTATTTGATCTTATCCACATTTTTAGTAGCTAAGTAATAGTATTTATATAAATAATTTCGAACAATTAATATCGTTATAAATAGGCTATATTATCTTTATAAATAGTATTAATATTTTCAGAAACAGTAGCTAAGTAATTCATTTTTACTTACTTAGCTATTAAGTAATCTAGAATATTTACCATTTTAGCCGGACCTCCACTATAAATAGACCCCAGCCTCATTTCATTTCGTATATCAAATCTGTTTCTCTCTCTTCCTAGCAAACTTTAAATACCGCCTTGACTTTGAATAGTCGGCCATTTGGAATTCGAGTCATACGTCGCAGTTATAGTCATCCCGATTTGCTTGTGCACTGGATCGCTCAGTCAGGTAACCGGACTTCTCTATATTTAGTTTCGTATTACTTGATTTGATTACCGCTTGACTTTGCTTGCATGTGTATGCCTGTATGTGGTATGTTTTGCGGGTTATCGGGTTTAGAATCCTGGATCTCTGAATTTTTTCATGCATGCACCCTGATCCCCCTGCTAGGGAAGGGGTTTGGTTCTGATCCTCGATACAGGGGAGGAACTTTATGTCCTGATTTGGTTCTGATCCCCGATTCTGGGGAGGAACTTTATGATTGGTTCTGATCCCTGTGACTAGGGAGGAACTTTTTGTCCTGATTATGATATGATTTGACTGATCTAGACCCAATTATCTCTGTGAAATGTATGTTTTGTTATGAGGATTAATCCATTCATGTTGAATTTGCTTTATCAACTAATATAGAGAAGCTGCGTCGTTAAATAACCGGTTACTGAGCTTTGTAGCTGACATCCGTTTTGTTCCTTTTCTGCTTGCGACGTAGGTTGATGGGTTGTCGAATGGATGCAGAAGATACCGTCCCATCGTCCCGCCCCGTGTGTCGGTGCGTCGGCGCGGGGTGTGACAGTTATACTCAAGACCAGTCTATAACTTAAGCAATTTTGTGGCTAAGGCACTGGACCAAACACCGTTTCATGACTGGTTTGTGGTGCAGCACTGTTTGCATCATCGCTTCTTGGTCTAACTTCTGTCCAACACCAGACCTATGGTGCTTACTAGCACGTGGTCAGTTAGGGTACCCAAACAAGACTGTTTTGCACCATGAACATCATCCCTGAGGTCTGTTTAAGTCATGAAAACAAGCACCGTACACGACTTGTGCACTGTTCATGAGCTTTCCCCAGCTTGTTTTGGGTAAACAAGGGCCAAAACCATACATGAAACCTTGTTCTTTACCTTCTCAACTATCCAGCTACGAACCCATCACTAAATTTCACTGTCTAACACCTTACAACCAAACTCTAAGGGTCTGTTTTGTTAAGGAACAGAGAAAATATGAGTTCGGGCTCCATGTAATTGGGGTAGAGACAGAGGTTATGAGGTGGGGACCAGATGGTAGCTAGACCCTCTCTCTCCCCAGCCTAGAAGCAGTGTCACCATTCAATTTGGGCTGGTCAAATACAAAGTTGGACTGTCCAACTGGACAGCTCCAATGGTACTATCCACTGGACAAATCTAGTGTTATATGCAAAGGACACCTCCAGTACATGCAACCAAACATGTCTAAGTGCAGAATCAATGACCGGGTAGCTAGGTTAACCACCGCACACGCAGACCGGCCGTAACTGTCATGCGATACAACATATTTTGGCCAATATTTTGGTAACATTTTGGATCACCATTCTATTCCAATTTACCCCGTAATAATTTATTTCAGATTGGCATAAATGATGCAATACACACACATGGTCTGAATTTTAAGGACAACCGTTGTCATAACAGGACTAGTATCGCTTTCAGCCACGACTTTACTGCAACTCAAGTCTGGACAGGGACGGACCACAATTACATGGGACTAAGGCCAGCCTTGGTCTCAAGTATCACCACCCTTAAGGTCTGGTTACATGGTATTACATGACAAAAATACGATCAAAATAGCCCTCTCACAGGGAAGTCAGTCGAATTTGTGACGTAATAATTTTTTTTCCCAATTCTAACTGTATTAGAATCTCATCGAAACATATATTAATTCTGACCAATTCCGCCCGGATCCGATACTGTTCTTAAGAACTGTTGGTCCATAGTAAATTCATCTGTCAATCTCCCGCATAAGATCCTGGTCGTCCGTAATTGTACGATTAAATTCATCATGTTCGTCTGATGCCTTTCTTTTGGAGAGTTCTGCCAACCCTCTCGCTCTCTCTCTTTCTTTCTCACAGATACCTTGGAAGTAGGCCTGTTTAACGTGCTCAACGAGAACGGAATGGACCATTCCGTTTGCCGTTCCATTTGTTGAACGATACATGGTGTATTTTTCGTTTGACGTTCTGTTCTAGTCACGGCATCCCATTTTGTGCCGTTGACGTTTCGTTCAAATAACGTTAATGACACGTTAATGAACGTGCAAACTCTAGATATACATAATACCTCAAAAAAACTAGGAATTTTGCAGAGAAAAAATATAACACAACTAATAGAAGCATTCATACAACAAATTTTAATTGCCACACAAGTATTACAGCCAAATAGAAGTACTCATACAAGATACAACAAATTGAAATGTCTTACACTAACACAAATATTACAACCAAAGAAGTCACAACCATTACACTTGTGCATGTATGTGTATGTCTGCCTATTACACTGACCCACTTGGATTAGATTTAAGTTTCTCAGAATTCATAAACCCTTCTCAGCCATTAAAGCTAGAATGAACACATGTATAAGTATGATGTATCATCATAGAAACTCATTTGTTGGTATCCAAGGCGCCAAGTGTAATAGCCACACATACACAACATGCACAAGTGTAATAGTAGCACATACACAACACTTCAACAGACTACAGAGGCAAGTAGGCAACACAAACACATTCAAAATAAGGCACACATACTTAAAACAAAATGAGGCAACACTTTGTGCCACACTGCCACTGCCAGCCAACAAAAGATTCAAAATAAGCATATATAAAAAGTAGTGTTTTGAGAGGGGCAGAGGGCTCACTGCCAAAGATAAGAAGCAACTCAAAGCAAGTTACAAGGTGACACAACCTCATGGTTGGCAGCCACATATAGTATCATCAGATTCAGAGGGCTCACTTGACCAAACAACATCTCCAAAGAATCCTCCAGTTTCTGCATTAACCATTAGAGTGTGTCAACTTAAAGCCTTCAAGTGTGCAAGTGCAACAGATAGTACCAAGGCATATAACAAAAGAATAATACCTGTAACTGAAGTCTTCAACCAGTCTTGTGCACACATAAGAGCTTCTAAGCTCTCATCATTTAGAGAGCTTCTGGTTGGACTTAGAGTTCTACCAGCTGTGCTAAATGTGGACTCTGAGGCCACCGTTGATATAGGCACAGCCAAGGTATCCCTTGCCAATCTAGCCATGACAGGATATTTAGGGGCTTTAAGTTTCCACCATACTAGGATGTCAAAATGTACATCCAAACTTGTTCCATCTAGGCCATCAGACAAATACTCTTCCAACTCTGTTTTTGTCGGCTCGACATTCCTCTTACCACTTAAAAAACTCTTAAGCCCAGCCCGTGTATCACTAATGTCATTTTCCCTATCAAATGACATATTGATGAGATATTTAAACAAGGAAAAAATTGAATGAAAAGTTGAATATCACTAGGTTTAAGTTATTACCTCACTTGTGCAGACGAGGTTGCCGAAGTGTTAGCTTGGTTCTGATTGTCTTTTGTGTATGCATCTAAGTACTCTTTGAACAATTGATTCAAACAAGCCTTTAGATTATCCATGAACCTAGGACATTCCTCTGGATGCAACATCTTAAAGTAGTACTCAACTACATCTAATTTGAACCTAGGATCCAGAACACAAGCAATTGCCTGCGATTGAGAGATAGAGAGAGCGCATGACTGAGGTGAGGTATGAGAGAGGTTATTTAGTGAGGCGAGGAGGAGATTATCGAGGATAATTTGGCGCAAGGACGAAGAAAATTGGGAGGAAATCAGGGAAAAGAGGAAGCACGAAGGAGGCGGAATAACCTAGGAGGACTTTTTCAGCTGCTACGGAGTCGACTTTATGTCGACATATTTCTCCCCCAAACTCTGCTATATTTTTCGATTGCAAATATATAAAATTTTAAACGGAACGAATTTGAAACGTAGACGGAACAGGCTTTTTCGTTTCACGTTCCGCAATTCGAACGAAACATGAGCTGATTCCGTATTCCGTTCCGTTGATATCGACGGAATGTGCGTTCTGCCACTCGTTCCGTATGGACGGAACATGGACGGTAAACAAATTACGGCATACCGTCGGCAGGTCTACTTGGAAGGACTGGGTAAAGAGAGGTTCTCCTATGCGATTCCTGTACGGAGGACAAGGAGTTGTGCTTTGTTTGTGAAAAATAGGCTTTCCTCTCCTGTACGAAGGTCTCGAGTCTCTCTCCCTTCCTTTCTGTCTTTATGTCCTTTCCTTGGAACATCGGATCACACCTGATCTGGTCTCGAGTCCTATCTCAGCTCGCAGTGTTCGCCAAATCGATTGCTATGTAGGCTGCTCCTCTGAGTTCTCTCTGAGTTGCGTTCCATTTGAGAGTTCAGACAGGTGTTTGTTTGCTATAATATGTTATGGTGGGTTTGTTTATTTTTTATTGTTTTGTTACTATGAGTATGTATTTACTGGGTTACGTTTCTTAATTTTCAGTGGAGTTTCCAATTTGCTTTTCAATTCGAGACTAATTGGCTTTGTCTTCCTCTCTGCAACTTCTTTTTATTTCTTACAATTACAATTTTATTTTGTTTTGATTTTACCTACATTGAGGAGGTCGTTCCCTTCTTACAATGTTCTCATTTCTATTCCATTTGAACTTACAGCTTTTAGATCTTGGTTCATTTTCTTCTTAATTTTCTCTATAATTTCTTATTTACATTCCAGATTTGACTTGATTCTTTCTTCTTAGTCTTTTTTGCAACTTCATTACTTGAAAATTTGGAACTTCTGGAAGGTGCTACGGGCCTGTTATGGGAACATTGTTCTTGATGCGGTCTAGATTGGGAGATGCAGATGATCCAAATTAAAGTCATAAATACCAACTAAGGTCAGCATCGACTTTCATGTTTTTGTTTTATTTTCTTATTTTGTGTAATCAAGTTAGCTTTAAATTCTTGATTAGCTTTAAATTCCAGCTTTGTATTGCTTTTAGTCTTTAACAAAATTTTAGTTGTCATGTTTGTTACTGGTATGAGCTGATCAGCCTTGAGAATTTTGTTGTTTTCATTTTTTGTCATATAGTTCTGTCAATTTACAAAGAACCAATTCTGTTATTTTTTTTTGTAAATTTTGAGGACATTTGTTTGTTTCATATGCTTCAGATTATACTGACCTGAATTTAGCAAACATTCATCCAATATATTTCATTTTATTCAGGTTTATCAGTTGGATCTTGATGGTATTTCTTTCGCATTCATCCTACATGTTTCTCAGGTGATTAAAGCCCCTGAAGTTGGTTTCATTTTTTTTTTCTAATAATACATTTCTTTGGGCCCGTTTGGATCGCTTGAGAATTTCTTATTCCTAGACATAAATTTATTGGGAAGTGTGTAACTTTGTGAAGAGTTTGGATTGTTTATAATAAATTTATGCCTAGGAATTGGAAAATTTCCAAATTCCCAATGCATCCAAACGGTCCCAAAGGGCTGTTTGGATCGCTTAGGAATTTGGAGAAGTTGCAATTCCTAGGAATAAATTTATTGGGAAGTGTGTAATTTTGTAAAGAGTTTGAATTGTTTATAATAAATTTATGGTAGGAAGATAAAATTTTCCAAATTCTTTGGAGAATCCAAACAGCCCCTTTATGTCTTTGATTTCCTACATAATCGTTTTTTTCCCTTTTATTTTGCTTCTTAGTTTAACAGTAAAAGGATATGATTAGGGGATTTATGTTCCCACAACAGTAACTTACAACTTTCCACTGATATTTGTAACATTTAATATTGCTTTTGTTGGAGATTTCTGCAAGAAAATTTGGATTGTTTTGGTATAACATGGATATATATAAATATATATATTCCGGATTTGATGGCTTTGAATGTAAATTAAGCATGTCAAATAGGTTGTATGTAGTGCATTTATGTGTTAGTCAGGTTTAAATTGCATATTTCTATGTGTTAGTCATTTTACATCAATTCAAGCTATCTTTAACTATAAACAATGTATAAATGAGATTTAATGCATATTTCTACGTAAAAGCTTATATTGTCTATAACCCGATATCAGTATTTATTTATAAATAAAAAGTCGTGGGAGTCCATCTGGTTTTTTATATTTTTTCCCGACACGCGTTCTCACTCTTAAATTGGTATCAGCGATTTTTTTTTATTTCTACAGCACAACAGTCTGCATGCTATTGCGTACCGAATCGAAATTATTCAAATATACGTGCTAGCGACCCGTTACACTGTAAACTGTTGAGTCATCAGTGCATATTATTTTTGCACTATCCCTGTCTCTTTCTTTTCTCCAACAAATCTTTCTGCCACTTTCTCCTCTCTTCTAAAACTTAGATCCGCTTTCCACCTCCGTCTCCACTGGCTTCTTCCGCATCCACGACTTCGCCGGGTGTCTCTCATGCAGAATCAATACCGCTCTCTCTATTTCATTTCTCTCCCGAGCACCTCCTCTCCTCCGATGCAACCTCCTCTCACATCAACTAGAAAAAGGATCACTCATCTTTCCTCCCCTCTCTCTTGCACCGTCGATCTGAACCTAGAAGTGGAGAAGGTGTTGAAATTAAGACACACGGCTTGGATTCCTATGGTTTCCGGTTGATTTCTGCTGCCAAGGCAAGATCTTACTATTTTAAAAAAATTTTAAAATGTTCTTCTCAATTTTTCTTCTTCATCTTCCGATCTGGTATTTTATAATGAAAATTCGTTGCAATTCATATTTTTTAGACTTTTTCCCTTATTTTTCTGTTTGGTTTGTAATGGAAATTCCTTGCAATTCGTATATGTCAATATTTCGATATATACTTTAGATTATAAGTCCTAATCTCATAGTGTGTAGATTGCGTTTTGGTTAATATTACTTTTTTAATAAAAGTCATCAGCATTCAAGTAATTTGTATTAATGTAATTAATGTGCACGAATTGAAGAGGTTTCTTTGATTAATTATAAATTCATTGTGTGCGTGCATGAAAGATGGCCATAGGGATTGACATATGGTTTAATATGTAATCGTTTAATCATGTTTATTGTTGGTATATTCATTAATTTTCGTTACAGCCTACCTATTATGTTTTTGATCCCTGATTACTGATTACTGATTATCTATAAATATCATTTGGAAAGCTAAGAGATGTAACAGTCCATTTTTGGTATTTATTGTAACCTGAACGTTGCAATTAATAAATATATATAATGATAATAATGGCCATAATTATTGCAGTTACAATTTCATTTCGTCTATATATTGATTCTTCCTAAAAGGGTACCTTACGCTAGAATTTGAAAAAGTTGCTCTATCATCTCTTTTTTTCTTTGGAACTATATTTTTCCATTACATATTTATTTATATTTGTAATTTCTAATGGAAATGTTCTAAAATTAGCTTTGAGAGGAGCTGCTGCGTTTTTAAAAAAAAAAAGTTATCAGAGAAGTCAGAAACAATGCAGCCGTTATTCCATTTGATGCAAAGAAAGAGAGCTGCTAAAACGAACCCGAAAAGGTTAGCAATGAGAAAAGTATCAAATTCTGAATTTAAATAATGTTAAATTAGGAATGTAATTTCCTATACAACCGTCAATTTCCTATCATTTATGCAATTCAACAGCAAAAAAAAGCTTGAAATCAAAGATTCTAATTCGTATGTTCATGTTTGCAGGGGCTTTGCACTTGAAGAGAATCTCGATATATATCAACAAGAAATCACAGGTAAAGAAGTCTCAAGTGTATAATCAAGCGCCCAACATTTAAATATATTTTAATATGTATAGGTATTATAATATTATAATGCAGCATTATTTGACCATATTCTAGCAGGTCATACTAAAGTTAAAGAGCAAGCATATAGGAGGCGCTCTTTCAAAGAATAAGAAGAGTAAGAATAAAATTAAAAATATCAATCTTTCACCTTCAAAATAATGGCTACAGAACTGGCAGTTCTACGAGAAACCATCCTTCCTATGAAATATAATTCATTTGCTAAGCATATGATGTGCCTAAGCAATTTATTGATTATCCTGGCATTACACATAAAAAATTGTAGAAAGCAATATTTGAAAACCAACAGTCTTTATATGCGACTAATACTGGTGTAATGCCATGGGGGAAGAACAGATTGTGATTTCTATATAAAACCGATAAAAGCTGCATATGTTCTGACAAACATTCTTAATAATGCTCTAATTAGTTTCTTTGATTACCGGTTACAATTTCATATCATCTATATATTGATTCTTCCCTAGAAAGGTACCTTCAGTTAGAATTTGAAAGGTTGCTGTATCATCTTTTTTTTTTAGCTTTATTTTCCCATTACCAATTGATTTATATTTCTGATGGAACTGTTCTAAAATTAGCTATTTGTATATTGTATGATGCACCATGTCTACTGTACGGTCAATCTCGCAAATTAGTATAAGGATTCAAGAAATAATTCATGTTAAGAGTTTTGAAAATTTGGGAAGCCACTGATCCCCAAAACGGTAATATTTAGGGCATGAACTTTGTGCTGGTAAACAAAGAGGTATCTCATTTCTTGATTTTTAGATAGCCCTGAAAGTTGAAATCAACCATTTTGAACCCCTTTTATATTTTGACATTTTGACTTAATTGAGTAGTTACTTTTGATTGTTAGTAAGCCTTGGATGGTGACATGTTGTGGAATGCTATAAGTTTCACACAAACACACAAATATTCAAATTATTAATTCAAACAAAATATATTTCTTATTGGTTTTAGGTGTGTTGTTTAAATTAGTAGCACTACCCTTAGATCAGTTATGGTGGTACAGAAAGGTGGGAGAAATGAGGGGTGATATGACATAGGTACCGTCTTGATACCAGTTGCATTCAAGGAAAGGAATTGGTACAAGGGTAGGTTCTTTAGTATCAAAACAATGAGGAGAAGGAAGCAACAAGGTTAGTTGGTTATGGTGATTGTTAATTTGGGTGAGCCGATTTCTTAGTTGGTACAGTGGTTTGTATCAATGAATGCATAAGGGATTGGGTTTATACAAGAAAAAGGCAATTGTGACTACCTGACCATTATCATATATAGAAATATTAATTAAAAAGAAGTCAATCATCATTACAATCAAATATAAATGACTACAGGTTCTGACAAACCATCTCTAGCATCTTACTATTTGGTCCTCAATATTTTACGAAGAATTTATGAAAGACTGATTTCACTTATGGGTGCGTTTGGATAGGTGTGGGAAGAAGGGAAGAAGGGAAGAAGTGAGAAGAAGTATTGGGAAGTGTGTAACTTTGTGAAGAGTTTGGATTGTTTATAATTTTTTTTCTTCTTCTTCCTTCTTCTTCTTCTTTCTTCCAACGATCCAAACGCAGGCTATGATCATTGTTTTTTCCTCACTAGAAAGGTGACGTACATGAAAAAGTGTTTGAGAGGGGTTAGTTTAGGGAGGTTTATTCACGTAGTTCGACCATCTTAATGCACCGTACATATAGGATACTTGCAACTAATTTTCTAATGTCAAATCATGCTTACAGTCATAACTTCATGCACCTCTATTTCATGGCACTGGACTTTATCCATCGCCAATTCTTTCTATGGTATTTGAGGCTCCTTTTTGTCTATACAACATCTACACGTGTACAGTGAAAGCTTAGACATTAACAATGTTCAAAGCAATACAATCCTCTAAACTCTGACAGATTACAATTAGCAATTATCTCTATTTGTAATAAGGAATGGTGCCCTCCAAATCAACTTTGCAATTTTAATGAAACTGAACTAGGTTCAGCTACAGTGAAACCTTTTATGATGATGGAAGGTGAGCAATACTAAATAGGTTTAAAAATAATTTAAACAATTACTTTGAAATTCCCACTAGATGCGCAATAGAGAGAGAAACCATGATATAAAGATAAGAAGAATTGCAGATTTTGAAAGATATTTTTTGGATGTAAATAGTACATGCACCAGAGATAAGTATAAATATTTTATTAATGTTTTTGGTTTGTTACATATTGTAGTTTATAAAAGAGTGATATACTTTTAGATTACTATTGACTAATAACTATCAGGTGACTCATCATATATGAACTAAAATTTTGAGCCTAACTTCGATATATAAGAGGTTAATTTACTGCAACCTTTTGTGATTTTTTTTTCATTTGTACTTGGATTTATGTAGAAGCTTATAGGAATACAATTTTAATATTGTAATGTATAAACACTGAACGGTTAGAAATCAAATACATTATATTACTATATTAGAGATACGATAGTCTTATTTCAACTATTTCGTAACATTCACTACGGGAAAAAGGACCTTCTGTAACGGCACTTCTGTAACGGTTTTTGAAATAACCGTTACAGAATAGTGAGGCATTAGGCGGGAAAATTGGCGCCACAAATCTGTAACGGTTATTATTAAACAACCGTAATAACATTTCCGTCATGGTCAGGGAAAAAAATGCATCAACCTTCTGTAACGGTTGTTGGATAATAACCGTTACAGATTTCTTATATTCTGTAACGGTTATTATCCAACAACCGTTACAGAAAAGAAAAAAGAAATATATAATATCAACCATCTTCTGTAACGGTTATTAGTAAATAACCGTTACAGTAGGTTAACGTTTTTTTTTATTTTTTAATGATTCTGTAACGGTTATTTACTAATAACCGTTACTGATATGGGACGAATTTTATTAATTTTTTTATGATTCTGTAACGGCTTTTTTTATATTTTTTTATGATTCTGTAACGATTATTTTTTAATAACCGTTACAGAATAGTTCTGTATTTAGGTCTTCCTTCCCCATCCCAACAAACTCACAGCTAGCGCCGCATCACTTAACTCACATCCCGCTACTTGAGCATGATACGATTGAAAAGCTTACCCCATCCGAACGAGAATTGTATGAACTATTGATGCTCCAACCAGACCTTGAGAAAAATTTTGAGTTGCATAAATGTGATGTTTGGGGTACACACAGCGGCGAGGTTAAGTTCAACGTTGAATTGTGCGACATCCTCCAATGCTTTAGAAGAGAATCTCTAAACGTGTCGATCGTCAAGTTGTACTCTTGGTATGAATTTTCAACCTTTAAAATCTTTTTTTAAAGTACCGTATTCAATTGGAGGTGAAAAACGTATGAATTAATATCCGTGAGTGTAGGTTTTGGATGAATGAACTTTCAGAGGGAGAAACACAACATCACCGTATTAGATCCAGAGATGTTGACTGCTCCTAAAATCAAACAAGAACAAAATGCTGCTGCAGACTACTTGATGAAGTCATTCGCGCAATATTCATCCAATTATATGATTCTGCCTTATTTACAAGAGTAAGGACAATTATAACTAATAAAATATCAATTATCTCGTTTACATGTTTGGTTCATTTTCATGAAAACAATAATCTCTATTCTTGCAGCTTTCATTGGGTCCTTCTTGTTATTAATGTCGAGAAGCGCACCGTTCAAATAGCAGATTCTATCGAGCGCAAGAATCCAAAGATATTGATTAAGGGATTCATAACCCAGTAAGTTTTCGTTTCTAAATGAGATTCTGATATTGAGATAAGGACTACGTAAGGTTTTATTTAAGCTATTAATGATATTGTATGCAGGATATACAAGCGATACCTTATGGAAAATGGAAAATATAACGCAAGGACCCGAACAACATTTGATTGGTACAAAATTCAGGTACGAGACTTAAAAAATATATTAGCTACCTAGGGTTTCTGAAACTGTGCAAAATCTTAACACTATCTTTCTTGTTGGATCTTAATTAGTGTCCGATACAAAAGGGCAGCACATAATGTGGATATTTCACAATGCTCGCCATGAAAAACGTTTTATCTTATTGGATAGGAATTCAGGAAATACCTCATGTAAGTAACTTATTTTTTAACTAATAACATTTGATGAAACAATTAGATTTTAGAATTTCATGATCTAACTAATAATATTTTTGACTTGTTTATCATAATATGCAGATGATCGAGCCGGTTGGAGTACCATACAACAAAGAAATGATTGATGGTATCGTGACAGAAGTTATGGACTTCATGCAAGGGGTATTATTTTGATTAAAATGTGTTATTTGATGACTTGCCATGTTTGATGATACTTGTGATATATGTAAATACTTTGTTTATTGTTTGTGTGATATGCATGATTATATATGTTTGATATATGTGTGCTTTGTGATATATATATATATATATGTTGCATGTGTTAACGTAAATTGGGTACCAATTCGGCTAGCAAAATGGGGCTAGCCAATCAAACAGGCGAAACACAAAAAAAAATAAAGAATTTTGTAACGATTTTTAAGGAATAACCGTTACAGAATATTATAATTTCATTTTTTTTTAATTATAAATATAATCTGTAACGGTTATTATCTAATAACCGTTACAGAAGCCAGTCTTCTGTAACGGTTATTAGGTATTAACCGTTACAGATATTCTGCAAATACCATGTTCCGTCAACAATACCATAACGGTTATTAGATAATAACCGTTACAGAAGACTGACTTCTGTAACGGTTATTATCTAATAACCGTTACACATGTTCTAAAAAAACTGTACCGGATTTTCCCTTGCATAATACCATAACGGTTATTATCTAATAACCCTTACAGAAGAGGGGCTACTGTAACGGTTGTGTTCTAATAATCGTTATAGATCTGTAACGGTTATTAGACCTTCTGTAACGGGGGCTACTGTAACGTTACGTGTACCGTTACAAATGTCTTTTATTAACCGTTACAGAAGTCGAAATTTCGCGTAGTGATTTTAATACTGATGTCGAATAGTCTTTCTACGAAATACATATTAATATATTTTTTTTCAAAAAGATAAAATATATACGATTAACTTATGTTGCACATTGAAAAAAAAAATAAGAAAACAAAAAGATTTGTGTTCTTTTAATCTTTTTATAGATATCAAGTTATCTATTTGGTCATCGATTATAGAAAAATATATATAATATTATGTAATTTAGGTAATCGTATGTATAAAATACATTTAAATATATAAAAAAATCATAGATTATGTAAAAATATTAAAATTACATATTTATTAGAAATGCATGGATCGAGCGAAGCTCGATTACCCCACCTAGTTATTATAATTAGAGGAATGCTAAAATACTATGCATAGCACAGATGACTTTCGTGCTACGGATTCGTTCTTAAATATAATGATTCAAACAACCGATCCAAACAGTTTATTATCTTCTTCATATTGAAATCTCATTAGAAATCAAATTTTACATTTTTTTTAAACTTTTTTACTATTTTTTTCAGATTTTTTAAAATCGTTATTATTGAGGGGTCCAGAATTTATTAGATTAATGATTTTCAAAAATATGAGAAAAATAGTAAAAAAAAAAATGTCAAATTTGATTTCTAATGAGATTTCAATATGAGGAAAATAATGAACGGTTTGGATCGATAGTTTGAAGTATGAAATTCAAGAACGAATCCGTAGCACGAAGGTTATCCGTGCTATGCATAGCATTTTAGCAATCCTCATTATAATTATCTATTGTTACAGATATTCGCACAAACAAATAGTAGATAAAAAAAAAATGTAGATCGCGCCCGCTAGTGAAATACATACCATAATAGTCTATTGGTGCTAATTTTAAAAATAACATCAGTTATTGTTCAAACATATCTTCCAAGTTCTATCATAAATAAAGATGCTTATAATTTATGTTGCATACCTGCATGCCTGATGCGTCTATTTGAAATAGGTGTGTTTGGATACGCAAGAATAAGGATCCGGATAAGAATAAGTCTCAAATTCCTTATTCTTATGCAACCCAAACAACACAAGAATAAGGAATTTGAGCTTATCCGGCCCCTTATTCTTATACTAACAAAACTATGAAATTTGAATAAGAATAAGAAATTTTATAATTTCGTGCCAATCTTTATTCTTATGCTTATCCGGCCTCTATCCAAACACATCGTGTTTGGATGACTAAGGAATAGGGTATAAGAATAAGAATTTTCGGTTTGCGTGCTTATCCAAATTCCTTATTCTTATACTATGATTTTGTTAGTATAGAAATAAGGACCCTTATTCCTGATTCTTGTGTTGTTTGGGTTGCACAAGAATATATAGGCGGCATTCGTACTAAATTAAAATAATTCAATCAAATTTTGTGCAATTAATATGCTGATATGCATTACAGCATCCTCTCATCCAGTCATCCTCAGTTCTGTCTAGTTTTTTTAATCTATTATCTATTTAGGACACATCAAATATCTCGGCCTTTTTGTTTGCTTTCTCTTTGGGCTTTATTCTTTCTCCGCAATTTGCGCCTGTTATGATGATTTTAAAATATTACAAAAATTTTCCGAATTTATAAAGGCCCGGCAGCTAAAAATATCGCTGTGTGAGAACCTTTTCTAAAACGGAGCTAATATACAGAATCGAATTCTAAAGCATCCAAGCATGCAACCTTATTTTTAATGGATGAATCCAGTTTTCGCTTGATGACGTCATCAATTTTTGTGCTGACGCCATAAAAGAAAAATTCGAAAAAAATTTTGAAATTTTTATTTTTGCGCCCTGACGTCATCAAATGGATGGAATTTTTTGTTCAGTTAGATGAGTCAAGAGATGGATTAATTTGAGTTAAGTGTTCAGTTTGATGCAGTCGTAATATGAAGTTTTAAGTTTTTGTGTTCAATTAAACATGTTAAGGGATGAATTTAAAGTGTTTATGTGTTCAGTTAGTTGCAGCAGAAATTTGATTTCATAGTTTTTTTATTCAATTAAACTACTTATGGGATAATTTAAAAAGGAACAAGCCATTCAAAAATCAATTCAAAACAATCCAAATTTTACATCACACAACAACAAAAGTATTGTCGACTACGACAATACCAGCACAAATCAAAATTATAAACTACAAGAAAAATGTTTAACTTTGGAACAAATCAGAATGTCGGTGGAGAACGAACAAATATAAGGACACCAACTCGATCAAACCGCAGCCAAAACCTGTGTAATATGAATAAAAATACAGATATAAGATGTTAATAACATGATTCCTTAATGTGACAAATAGATCACATTCTAATATTAAATAATCTTTTAAAACAACTTTATGCAGAAACTTATTTTTAATAATTGAACATAAGATGATCCCTTAAGTCATTTAACATAACATTTGCAATATCTAACACATCCTTTCTGAAAATTTTAATTTTAAAGTAAGTTAACAATTGTCTACACATCATACATTATAATCTAATCCCTAGATGCATGTAATATAACATACAAAGCAACTAACTGAACAATTGACAAGCACAATTTAATACTAAATAATCATTTCAGGCAACTTTATGCAGAAACAGTTTCTGACAATGGAACATAAGATGATCCCTTATGTCATTTAATTTAATATTTGCAGTATCTAATACATCCTTTGTGCAATTGCATAGATAGTTTTTTTTACAATGGAACATAAGATGATCCTTTATATCATTTAACTTAACATTTTCAGTATCTAATATATCCTTTGTGCAATTGCATAGACAGTTTCAGTTAGTACCATGCAGATTATTGTAATTGATTCAATTAACTAAACACTAATATCCTAGATACAATAAAAACAACATATATGAATACTAACTGAACACTTGTATATCATGATTATTCTGCTACTCAACCCTATTGTGAACATCGTGTGACTATCCATATCAATTGATGTAATTCTTCCCTAAATCATTCCAAACTGAATGATAAAAATCATTCCAAATAGACCAAAAGTGTATAAAATCACTAAGCATTGAATAGAAATTAACTAAATGGAATGTCGCATTCAAACAAGATGTTGTTATGCATCCAACTAAATGAAATCTCAAACAGAAGTTCAAAAAAAAAAAAAATCTCAAACAAACAATTTCAAAAATTTTAAAAAAAGAGAAAGTGACGAAGCACAGTAAAAAAATATTAGATCGAGATACCTTTTGGAAGACGAACAATGGCGAAGAAGCAAGATATCGATAGAGAGATTCAGGACTTAGATCTAGTTAGTGGAGAAGGGTTCTCATTCGCCTCTCTCAAGTGCGTGCTTGTACTGGTCATGGAGAGGAGAGGTGATCTAGATCGGAAGAAGCCATGAAGAGGAGAGGAGAGGAGAAGAGAGGAATCGTAAGCCATTGAGGCTAGAGGAGCAATTTGGTCGGATAGGAGGGAGGCGATCTGGTCGGAGAGGAGAGGAGATATGATCAAAAGCCATAGAGAGGAGAGAAAGGAGGCGATTTGGAGATCTGGTCGGAGAGAGAGAAGATGAGGCGATTTGAAGATTTGGTTTAGAGTGAGAGAGGGATGGAGCGACGCGAAATAAATTTGGATGGGAATCAACTGGGGAGATAAAATGACGTCATCATCTGGAAGCTTGGATGTTAAAACACTGGATTCTATATAGTAATTACCTTTCTAAAATCGGACAGTTTCTGACTTTCTATGATTCAAATTTGTCGAGGAATAGATTGTCAAAACCTAATCGTCTAAAATAAAACATTGTTTAAAAGTAGGAAACATCCATCAATAATATATATATATATATAGGATTGCTAAAATGCTATGCATAGTACGGATGCGTTCGTGCTACGGATTCGTTCTTGTATTTCATGCTTCAAACAATCGATTCAAACCATTCATTATCTTCTACGTATTGAAATCTTATTAGAAATCAAATTTTACATTTTTTTTAATTTTTTTACTATTTTTTTCAGATTTTTGAAAATCACTGTTATTGAAGGGTCCAGAATTTATTAGATTAAGTATTTTAAAAAATCTGAGAAAAATAGTAAAAAAATAAAAAAATATATAAAATTTGGTTTCTAATGAGATTTCAATATGAAGAAGATAATGAACGATTTGGATCGGTTGTTTGAAGCATGAAATGAAAGAACGAATCCGTAGTATGAAGGTTATCCGTGCTATGCATAGCATTTTAGCAATCCTCTATATATATATATATATATATATATATATATATATAGAGAGAGAGAGAGAGAGAGAGAGAATTGCTAAAATATTATGCATAGCACGGATGCCCTTCGTACTACGGATTCGTTTTTGAATTTCATGCTCCAAACCGTTCATTATCTTCTTCATATTGAAATCTCATTAGAAACCAAATTTTATATATTTTTTAAAATTTTTTACTATTTTTCTCAGATTTTTTAAAATCACTGTTATTGAAAGGTCCAGAATTTATTAGATTAAGTATTTTAAAAAATATGAGAAAAATAGTAAAAAAATTTAAAAAAATGTAAAATTTGGTTTCTAATGAGATTTCAATGTGAAGAAGATAATGAATGGTTTGAATCGGTTGTTTGAAGCATGAAATTCAAGAACGAATCTGTAGCACGAAGAGCATCCGTGCTATGTATAGCATTTTAGCAATCCTCTATATGTGTGGGTGTGTTCAAATATATAAAAGCAGCTTCCTTGGCATTGTTTTTCCTTCTTTTTTTTTAAAAATAGTGCCTTAAAGCAAATAGCCTACTTCTATTAATCACAAACACATTACAGAAATATTAAATTGCATAACTATTTGCTAATTTACTTCTTTTCTTCCATAAAAGTTAAAACAAATCCCAAGTGCATTGGAAAGTCAAATTTAGAGATCCGTTCATTTTTCTCCCTCTTTTCGGTGGTCTAATTTGGGTACAAAGATTTTTCAAGGGTCAGATCTGAATTAATAATAAAAGAACGGGGATTCATTTTGTAATAAGTAATAACTATAACATTTTTAGCTTTATATGTTGACAATTGTAAAAGGATGTTTATATTTTAGAAGTAATACATCGTCAATGAAGTTTGCCGACTGAAATTCGGTTGAAAATATCCTTTTGTGAATTTTTAATGTTGCGAGACTTAACTCTTATTATCTTTATCTTAAAAAAATTATATTTCAAATCTGATCTAACATTAAAAAAGCATATACACTTTAATTTATGCCACACATATAAAATGTAATAAATTGTAATGTAAGTTTATCATTCACTAAATGAAAGATGAAAATTTAAACGATCCAAATTTAACGACTTTACATCTAATAACATTCAACTTGTATGAATTTTGATACATTATCCAACTTTTTTTTTAAAAAAAGCAGCTTATTTTGAGACAAAAAATTATCTTTGCTGCCAATAAATTCTAACTCAAATAACAACTCGTTAAGTAAAATCCTGCAAATCTATCTAATCTCGGAAATTTCTTTCAGAAAATGCCACAATGAAATTATATAGAAATAGAAGTAATAGCATCATTGTTCAGAAAGACGAAAATGTATAAAGTACCTCTATAATAATAAAATTACTAATATCTATATCTATAATAATTAATACCTCTATAAATCTTTTATTTTTTGTGACGAAGGTACCTCTATAAATTTGCAGTAAACGTCAGAGGATGGAAACTGGAAAGCGACTGCCCCTCAAAAAGCAATCTCAGCTATTCAATTATTATCAGATTGGTCATTGGTGTATGATTTCAATCCAACGATATGTAAGGAAGCGTCCAAACTCCTTAAAATGACTAGCGTGCAATGAACGGTGCACGAAAACGTGACTTTGTGGGGTCATTTCTTTTTCTCTAAAACAATTATGCCTGTTTCTTTTAATTTTTCTTTAATTAACAACAATAATATTTTTTTTAGTAATTCTATATACGTCCAGGCTCGTTAATTCAGGGATTGTGTTCAAACACTTTTTTATATATATATATATATATATATATATATAGAGTTTTGCTAGGGTGAGTTGCAACTCACCAAAGCGTTCGTGAGTCACGTTTAAAATTTCGAAATTGAGTTCAAAATAATCGATCCAAACCGTCTAATACGATCTTCCTATTGAAATCTCCATGCAGACCAAATTTTATATTTTTTCGAAATTTTTAAGTATTTTTTTGAAATTTTAAAAAATCATTAATCTAATTAGTTCTGAACCGTTTAAAAACAACAGTTTTTAAAAATCCGAAATAAATACTTAAAAATTTCTAAAAAATATAAAATTTGGTCTGCATGGATATTTCAATAGGGAGATCACGGTTTGGATTAATTATTTTGAACTAAATTTTTTAATTTTGAACGCGACTCACGGACGCTTTGGTGAATTGCAACTCACCAAAGCGTCCATGAGTCGCGCTCAAAATTTTGAAATTTAGTTCAAAATGACCGATCCAAACCGTCTAATACGATCTCCCTATTGATATCTCCATGCAGACCAAATTTTATACTTTTTCGAATTTTTTAAGTATTTTTTTAAAATTTTAGAAAATCATTAATCTAATTAGTTCTGAACCGTTCAAAAACAACAGTTTTTAAAAATCTAAAATAAATACTTAAAAATTTAAAAAATTATAAAATTTGGTCTGCATGGAGATTTCAATAGAGAGATCATATTAGACGGTTTGGATCGATTATTTTGAACTAAATTTTGGAATTTTGAGCGCGACTCACGGACGCTTTGGTGAGTTGCAACTCACCATAGCAAAACTCTATATATATAGTATGGCTAATGTGCCATAGATGGCACAGAGGGTCCCGTGCCATAGAGTCGTTTTTCAAGATCCAAAATTCAAATTTTCAATCCGAACCGTTCAAGTTATTCACCATATTAAAATACCCTTGGAGACCAAATTTTACATTTTTTCGAATTTTTCTGCTATTTATTATGATATTTTTAAAAAACGTTATAATTGGAGTATTTCAGACCTTCCAATTTGAACATATCAAAATAAATAGCAAAAAAAATTCCAAAAAATGTAAAATTTGGTCTTCAATGGTATTTCAATATGGTGATCAATTTGAACGGTTTGGATTAACTGATTAAATTTCGGAACTTCAAAAAATGACTCAAAAAGGACGTTTATGGCATTGCCATCTATGGCACTTTAGTCCACCTCATATAGAGTATATATATATATATATATAGAGGATTGCTAAAATGCTTTGCATAGCACAAATGGCCTTCGTGCTACGGATTCGTTCTTGAATTTCATGCTTGAAACTATCGATCCAAACCGTTCATTATCTTCCTCATATTGAAATCTCATTAGAAACCAAATTTTACATTTTTTTGAAATTTTTTAGTATTTTTCTCATATTTTTTAAAATCCTTAATCTAAAAAATTATGGCCCCTTGAATCATAGCGATTTTCAAAAATCTGAAAAAAATAGTAAAAAATTTAAAAAAAAAATGTAAAATTTGATTTCTAATGAGATTTCAATATGAAGAAAATAATAAACAGTTTGGATCGGTTGTTTGAATCATTATATTTAAGAACGAATCTGTAGCACGAAGGTTATCCGTACTATGCATAGTATTTTAGCATTCCTCTATATATATATATATATATATATACAGAGGATGGTTAACTTGTCATAGATGGCGCAGAGGGTCCCGTGCCATAGAGTCGTTTTTCGAGATCCAAAATTCAAATGCTCAATCCGAACCGTTCAAGTTATTCACCGTATTAAAATACCCTCGGAGACCAAATTTAATATTTTTTCGAATTTTTTTGCTATTTATTGTGATATTTTTTAAAAACGTTATAACTGGAGTATTTTAGACCCTCCAATTTGAACATATCAAAATAAATAGCAAAAAAATAAAAAAAAAATGTAAATTTGATCTCCAATGGTATTTCAATATGGTGATCAATTTGAACGATTTGGATTGACTGATTGAATTTCGGATCTTAAAAGAAATAAGTAAAAAAAAAACATCTATTGCATTGCCATCTATAGTGAGATGCATCACAAAAAACCTTCCGTGAGATGCGATCAAAACTCATGAATCTGGTTCAAAATGATCGATCCAAACCGTGCAATATGATCTCACTATTGAAATCTTCTTGTAGACCAAATTTTATATTTTTTCAGAATTATTAAGTATTTTTTCGGATTTTTTAAAATGACAGTTTTTGAACGGTACAGAACTAATTAGATTAACGATTTTCTAAAATTTCAAAAAAATACTTAAAAATTTTGAAAAAATGTAAAATTTAGTCTGCATAAAGATTTCGATAGAGAGATCATATTAGATGGTTTGGATCGATCATTTTGAACTAGATTCATGAATTTTGATTGCATCTCACGGAAAGTTTTTTGTGATGCATCTCACCATAGCTAAACTATATATATATATATATATATATATATATATATATATATATATATATATATATATATATATATATATATATAGGATCGCTAAAATGCTATGCATAACACGGATGACATTCGTGCTACGTATTCATTCTTGCATTTCATGCTTCAAACAACCGATCCAAACTGTTCATTATCTTCTATATATTGAAATCTTATTAGAAACAAAATTTCACATTTTTTTAAATTTTTTTACTATTTTTATCAGATTTTTTAAAATCGCTGTTACTAAAGGGTCCAGAATTTATTAGATTAAGTATTTTAAAAAATCTGAGAAAAATAATAAAAAAAAAATGTAAATTTTGGTTTCTAATCAGATTTTGATATGAAGAAGATAATGAATGGTCTGGATCGGTTGTTAGAAGCATGAAATGTAAGAACGAATCCGTAGTACGAAAGCCATCCATGCTATGCATAGTATTTTAGCGATCCATCGAGCACTTTCATACACACAGACCTTCTGTGAGTCGCGACTCACCATAGCAAAACTCAATATATAAATATAGATTTTTGCTATGGTGAGTCGCGCTCACAAACTCCTAGATCTGGTTAAAAATGACCAATCTAAACAGTCTAATACGATCTCCCTATTGAAATATCCATGCAAACCAAATTTTATATTTTTTTTAAAATTTTATGTATTTTTTTCGGATTTTTAAAAACTGCATTTTTTGAACGGTTTAGAACTAATTAGATAAATGATTTTCTAAAATTTCAAAAAAATACTTAAAAATTTTGAAAAAATATAAAATTTGTTGTGCATAGAGATTTCAATAGGGAGATCGTATTAGACGGTTTGGATCGATTATTTTAAACCAGATCTAGGTGCTTTGAGCACGACTCACAGACCCTATGTGAGTCGCGACTCACCATAGCAAAACTCTCTCTCTCTCTCTCTCTATATATATATATATATACTTATCGGGGTGATAAGGATCATCTCCGATATTCATCATCCCCACCATCCACCGCATTTAATAATGTGTTTTCTATTTTAAGCAAGGATTATCCACGCGTTTTCCAAAAACGGAAATTCAATACTCATCCTTTGTTTTGCTCCCCTCCCCCGTCCTTCTATTTTGCTCAGTTGAACAATTACGATTAACTTCAACAGTAGAATATTAACTTCAACAGTTATATATATTAACTAGAATAGTTAATATATATAATTAGAACAATTATATATATTAACTTCAACAGTTATATATATAACTTCAACATTTATGATATGTTACTTCAACAATTATATATATAACTTCAACAGTTACAATATGTAACTTCAACAGTTCTATATATAACTTTCACAATTATACTGATGTACGGTTTCCGTACTTGATTTTCAGCCAGAATAAGCCCCAAATTTCGTTCAAGTACTTGTGTTTTTACTCATTTTTCTTTAAATTGTGCTAATGTTAGATGTAGGAAAGTTCAGCCGGAGCCCGGCAAGTTTTTTATATAGGTTCATTGCATTTTGGCGCAAAGAAAGGAGAAAATCGACCAAGTTGTGCAAATCGAGCAAGTTGGAACGGTCCGCCCCAACCTCAGGACGAGCCGTCCCAACTCAGTGCAAACGAAGGCAGAGGCGATCCAGACTACACAGTCAGTCCATACTGGGACGGGCCGCTCCAGATCCAGACCAGGCCGTCCCAGTCCATAATCAGGCCAGACAGCTATTTCGAGACTTCTATGAATAGAGCGCCTGATTTGGTGAGGTGGTTTCTTCAGTTTCCACCGCCTTCCTGAGCCACAATGCCACGTTTTGGAACCGCCTATGATGCCTATAAAAGCTCTGTCCTGACTTCAATTCGAGAAGAGTTCGAAAATCCTAGTTTCCAGAGCCAAAAAGTATTAAAGAAGATCATCCTATCGAGACGGCCAGCCACCAGCCTGAGATGCACCGCCCCAGGATCAGGACGGGCCACCCCAGACAGGACAGAGCGCAGAAGTTAGAGATTTTCGAGCACAACTTGTTGTAACTTGGTTTTTCCTTTTTCTTTGTGTTTTTGTATGATGAAACCTGCTTTTTCATGATGAAATCTGCTTTTTCTTGCATGGAGTAGTTTAGTTTAGGGGCTATGGTTCAATAACTTTTCTTTAGTTGTTTGTTTTGTTTGAATATTTGCTTAATTGCTAAGTTAAGTTGCGTTTATAGTTTCTGAAATTTTATTCTATCTTTTTGTTGCAAATTGTTACTGTAGGATCTGATTATTGCGTTAAACAAAGGCCTAGTTTAATTGTCAAAGTAAAGTCAATCTGCAATAACAAGTAAACACTTAGATCAATTAGGTAGGCGATATCCGAAAGGATTTAACCAGACTTTAAGCAATTTGGAGTTTTACTCAATAAATCGAGAGATTGAGAGTTTACCAAGACCCAGAAATCAATTAAGAACACCTAAACCAAGAAACGAGAGTTGAAATTTAGGAGTTTTTAGGACTTATCAAACAAAGCCCCGCAATTTGACCTGAACGAGAGTTAGAGCGCAAGTCTGTAGGTTTGGTTTGATTTAATCCACGCAAAAACACTTAGCAAATAATCAAGTAGGATGATAAAACAAACATCAGATGATTGGAACGGACCCTTCCAAGGCTAGGACGTGTGACATACGACTGTTTTGGCCCATGACCAGACCATGTTTCGGTCATGTAGAGCGTGGGCAGCAGCAATGCCTGTCACGCAATGTTGTTGGTTTGCCATGAACCTGCCTTGCATGTGTTGTGCATCATCTAAGGCAGCATGAAAATATATTAATTGTGGGTGAAAATGACTTGTAGTGGTGACCCAAAGTAGGGTTGTTGGATAGGCCAAAGTGTATTGTATTGGCTGCCGGTTGTAAACCGTAAGTCGGAACGGCGTTTAGGCCGCTTCCCCAAGTGTGTGTTGGGTACTTAGCAATCTGGGCAGCAAGTACTGGAGGTGTCCAGTGGTTAGCACCAATGGAGGTGACCAATTGAACAGACCAAATTGCTTTTGACCAGCTCCTAGAATAGGGACACCTAGCAGCTTAGTCACTAGGGAGGAAAAGGGGCTGTTTGACACCTGTTCTCCCCTTCCTAAAGGTGTCTCTCCCCAGCCATAAGCCCCTCATTTGGGTAAAATTCGTACTGCTATGTCCAGCCCCAAAAACAGACCCAAATAGCAAAGTTTGAGAGTCTCTAGTGCATGAAATAGCTAGCCTGGACCATAACGGTATAGCTGGGGCAGTCGGGAGCGATGTACGGTGCATGATTGACCATGTAAACCACTCAAACCAGGCCAAGGAAGTGGTAGGGGCTGCTTCCAAGTATGATTCATGGCTGCCACACCCGAACCAGACCCGCAGCGGTGTAAAGCGTGGGACTCGTGCGGTGAGACAGCGGCAATGACAGCGCCATAGTGATGGTCGGCTGGGTAAAGTTTAAGGTGCGGGTTTCCGTATGAACTTGTTAAGTTTCAGTTTATGATTTTAACTGCATAAGTGCATGTTGAACTTGACTTGGCATGGCATGGTAATTGTATGTGCTGAATTTATATGCATGGTAACTCTAATTTTTATAGTATGGCAGCTATGTAAATTGTTATGGAAATGCATGGCATGTGACTGTCATGTTGAATGGTTAATCTATTGGTAAGTGATGGAATGGCTTATGGTATGGGTTGGAAGTACTAAATGTGCGATGAATGGCATTTGCATCTTTGGTAGTCGGAGTCGCGACCGACTGTCCAAGGGCCGTGAGGTAAGCGCTTATGTTCCGGGACTCAATTATTGAGGGGGTAAATGTCCTCGGCATTTGTACTATTTGACTGGATCATATTGGATTGGATTGGATTGGATTGGATTGGAAATGGAATCGCCCGGCGTGGGATTCCAATGGAATTGTTGGATTTGGATTGATGATAAACCAGCCTAGATTGTGCATGGTTAGGTGTCCAAAACATGGCTGGCTTTTGTATGACTTATGTTATTTGATTGCCTAATCTCAATCGGCTGGCCTATGCATTGCATATCGTTTTTTTTAAATGTCTTATGGCTGATGCTTAGGTTTATTGAAAATGTTATTTTCTAAAGTTGAACGTGTGTGTTTTTAGTTGCCGCAATGTGAAACTTAGGAGTTCATGTGGCTGGAACTAAAAACCGCACTGAGATAAATTATGTTTATCTCACCGCTCCACTGTTTTGTGGGTTCCAGGTACGGCAAGGATCGGAGTAAGGAATCGTGCGATGGGAAGTAAATCAGCGGCAGTGCTTGGGTTGGGAAATTTGTGTGTAATTGACCACTTGATTATATTGAATTGCAAATGTGATTCCTGGGATTTTTATGCACTGTTTGTATTATGCTGTTGACCTGCATATCATGGTTTGGACTGCCTTGTGTACATGCGCGGCGCGCTGTGCACGGCAGGCTGTGGCACCGACATGTCTGCGGGGTGTCACAGGACGGACCGCCTGAGAGGGGGCGTCCTGGCCTAGAACGGCCTGTTCCAGCCATCTGACAGGGCCAGGACGGTCCGTTCCAGAGATGGAACGGTTCGCCCCAGCCTTGACAGACAAGAAAAGTTGGGCAACCAGAACCCCTAATCGTTCGTTAATTGAGTTACCTTTTAAATACTTGAATTTTCTAGACAATTAGAACTTTAATTCTGCGACTTGATTTCCTTTTTAGGCCTGTTTGAAACCTGAATTGTTTATTTAACTTTAGAATTTAATTTAATCCGAATTGTTTGAACCTAGAAAAAGAATAGTCCGTCCCCGAGATTCGACCCTTAAAATATACTGCAAAACGAATTAGTTGTTAGAGTTATGTCCTAGAAGTCAATAATTTAATGACTCAAATATTAGTTTATGTTATGGATGATATTTTATCATCTGTTCCTAGGTTTATTATTGACAGATCATTCAGGTTAAGGATCTGAATTGTAGATCTCAGTGGATCATTCTTTAGAATGACAATAATAAATCTAAATGGTCCATAATCTTGATAATTAACAAGGAACATTAATTATCTTATAAGATTAGTATGCAAGTTAAGTGATGATTAAGTTCTACAAATCATAGGTAAAGAGTTACCAACTTAATTGCATATGTGTATGTTATGGAACATAGCACAGGACTTGACCCACCGAAATAAACAAATGGATTGTGTTATGTGTCATTGTTTATTTCGTTATGATTTTGGTTCTAAGTTTGAGATGTTTATCTTTTCCACATGAGGATAGGTTCAATAAATATTGTCTACCACTGATTCCCGATAAGGGCTGCTATACGGACTTTATTTATGTTCTCTTGAATTGTGCGGGGAAAAGCTAATCATCAAGAAAAACCGTATGTCCCTCATTAATTCACTTAGTGAGTGACGATATCTATTTGGGCCCCTTGATGGAGATAGATTGTTTGCATGCAACTTTATACAATTATCTCTAGATCAAGAAACGTATAATCTGCAAGAATGACACATTCCTATCTTGGATTATACGATGATATCGTGTGACATAAGAATCAAAATAGGGAAATACATTTATTCTCTTATGCAGGATTTAAATACTGTAGTAGTACACTATTTATGCGAATTGGGAATCATAACGTGTTGCTAGATACCGCTTATGATTATTGGAATTAAATAACGATTTAATTCCATGTCCAACTTAGCATAAATCCTCAAAGGGTCACACAAATAGGACTTTAACCATACAGTGCATTATTTATTTATTCGCAACAGTGTGTATTGCGAAAATATGATAGTTTGATTAATTAATTGTATAGCGTTGTGGACCGTTATAATTAATTAAGTCAAAGGGATCATATAGAAATAAATTAATGCATTTGCTAATCCCAAATTAATTATTAATGAGTTAATAATTAATTATGTTCAACTCATTTAAATTAATTGAGCTATTGGGTCTTTATTTAATTAGTTAAATAAAAGTCCGATTTGAGGTTGGTTGAAAGAGCAATTAAAAGGATTGAATTAATGAGCTTTTAACACACTTGGTGTAGCCCACAAAGGCCTCTATAGGGGCCGGCCACAAAAGGGTAGAATGGTCCAAAAATTATTGTGGTAGGTAGGTGTAGAGAGCACTATATAAAGGGGTCAAGTTTTGGGGAAACCCTAGCCTCCACTCCTTTTCTCTCCCACCTTCCTCTTTGGCCGAAATTCACCAAGGGGAGAAAAATTTTCAGATTTTTCTCCTTGCTCTCTCTTCTCTCCTCTCCATTCTAGCTCATGGGTTGAGCACTCCTCTCCACAAATTAAAGCAATTAATTGCTAAATGAGAGAGAAAACCTAGAGGGATTAACTTGTTTCTTCCTCTTGCTAGCACAAGAGTTGAAGATTATGGTTATCCTCCTTGGTGGACTCGAGGCCGATCAACCGACGAAGGAGGAGGCGCATGGAGGCTCGCCACCAACTCCCATGCCATGGTCGAGCCCCGCGAATACGATTTCGCGGGAGGTACAAATCCACCCCTTTCTCTTTGTGTAAAACTAGCTTGAGTGCACGATCCGTTTTGTGTGTTGTTTCTATGGCTAAATTAATGGTAATTAGCTCTAAAATTGAAAATTGCACACTTACTAACATTAGTATCGGTTTTCAAGGAATTAATTTGACCAGTACACTCAGCACCGATCATATACATATAACTTTAACAGTTATATGTAACCATTGAAGTTATATGTATAATTGTTGAAATAAATATCGTAAACATTGAAGTTATATATATAACTATTCTAGTTATATTAACTTCAACAGTTATATATATAACTGTTGAAGTTAATATCGTTACTGAGGGAATAAGAAGGGAGCGAATAGAAGGGCAGGGGCGGAGAAGGGGAGCGAAACAACGGGGATGAGGGATGATGAAAACGCGTTATTAATTGTATTTCCGAAAATGAGAGAAAGATTCGCGCGTTATTATTAATGAGGCGCTGGAAAGAAATGGAGATGATGGAATTCAAAAAATGGTCTTAAGCAATTCCGTATATTTATTTACAAATCTACCATCACAATTTTTATATTGGCTACTTATCTATATAAAAACGTTATGCGCAGGCTGATGCTTTGCAAAGTAAGATAATATATTTTATTGGCTACTTTAAAAATTCAATCTTCAAACGCCAGATGCAAACTATTTAATTTGTTTTTCATATTGAAATCTCGTTGCCAATCTACTTTTTTTAATTAGATCAAATGATTTTAAAAATTTCAAACAAATAATAAAAAAAATATGCAAAAAAAAGTAAATTTTGTTCGCCAATGAGATTTGATATGAATAAATTGAAAAGTTCGAATCTGACGTTGCCAACCTAATTTGTTTTTTACTTTGCAAAACACCATAGGTCCTTCCATTTTTATTAAACTTATAAGTAATTTAGTTTTAAATTCTTCATTCACAAAGTGACATTAACATATCGACATATTGATAACTAGAATTGTTCTCGTTTTAATAACATTGTTTCGTACGTCAATAAATCCTTTCACTAGGGCATATTTCAATTGATATGAGAAAAAGGGCAAGATTCAAACTATTTTATTTGTTTTTCATACTGAAATCTCGTTACCAATCTAATTTAAAAACTTAAATACATTCAGAAAGACAATATTCTCGTTCAATTTAACGAGGTGACATGAGAACCCCGTAAAGTAAAATAAAATAAAATAAAAAGAGCTTTATTGTGTTTGAATCGGAAGAGAAAATACTCAAATAGCTACTGACGGGATTTGGAATTTTATATTTATTACATAAAAAGGGATAATCAATTGCCTTCACAATATATATTTCTTTATACTAATAAATAATTTGATCGATTAAAGTACACATCAATCTGACGTGTGTAGCGTCGTGCGGTAGCCAACGTGAACCACAATTGTTTACAATTGTTTGAAGGAGACACTAAGCAGTGGCATAATCGTCATTAAGCCAAACATCAGCTCCAAAATTTCTATTCGTCGGGCCAAGACCCACATGGTCACATGCCAATCCCCCATCCGCTCCCGCGCGGGACCGTCCAGCGCAGCCTACGAACTGTCCGATCTGATCTTGACGGTTCGGGCCTATCAATTTAGTTACATGCACGGGGCTCCCTTTGTCATTGAGATTAAATCAGACGGCTGTCATTCCTACGCTGCACGGTCCCGCGCGGGACTGGATTTCATTTCGGTCACATGCCCTGTTTTAAAGTACAATCAAACGAAATTATACTCACATGTAGCAACTATTTTCGAAACATAACTTGGTAGCCTCTACCTGGTGTTTCTAAAAAAAAGAAAAACTATTTTCGAAACATTCTCTAAGGATGTTTGGAATTTTTGAAATAAGATCTTATTCGGAATTACTAAATTTTAGAGTTGTCAAACTAATTAATAAGAATCCGAATAAGTAATTTGTTGGCTTTGTGTTTGACGCCATCAAGAATTAGCCATTCTGAATAAAAACTTATTCCAAGAGTTTCAAACACCACATGAACTAGCGAACTATGTCTAAATTTAATCTTGAATAAGCAAAATTCGGAATAAGCAATTTTGTTCATGTTTCACGAACCTCCAAATACAATCTTAGGGCTAAATTTATAATTTCTTTAGTAATTTGCTAGAGAACAAATTTATCTATACTACTTATAAAGCACCCATATAATAAGAGTAAACTTGTCATATAAAAGGAGTATAAACTTGTCAGATAAAAGGGTGTAAATAATTTTATATCAATTATGGACCATTGATTTGTGTAATTTGATTTGATCAGTGATCTAGATCAAGGTTAGAGTTTTCTTGAAAAAAATTAAGTTACTACCAAATTAGCTATTTATTTAAAAGAAAAGACTAAATTAACGATTTTACCATATCTTTATTGCCTAACATGTAACATTTTATATATAACAAAAAATAATATCAATATTTTATTTTTTTATTTGCCCACGTACTGAAGGCATTGCTAGTAATTTATAATGTCTTTCTATTTTATTTCTTCAAAAAAAAAATTCCATATTTTTTATCGAGAAAAAACTAATTTATTATTCTAAAAGAAATTCAGCATCCAATTGTACTAGTATTCTCCCATCCAATAAACAACAAAAAGATTTTTACAAAAATATAATTCAGTCTATAATAAATTTCAATATATAAATTATTTAAAGAAGCTTGAATCGCTGATTTGAATTTCGAAATTTAAAATTTCAAGCAAAACATTTTTTTTTCTACTTTACAACGCACGGCAGCGTAAGATATATATTTAACGTAAGGCTACGAGATTAATTACATACATAGGCAGTTGCTTTCCGACGTACTGCGATGTATGACCACCTCCACAAATAATTTCTCCTTGATAGGACATCTCTGAAGTCTAAATTCACAATTTGCCGCGCCTAAATTTTTCGCAACCATGAAGAGCTAGTTGGATGTAGCGAGGCGTATAATACTAGTCTGGCTCAATAATTAGATGTCATTTATTCTTTACTTTTGTGATGGATTTTTAAAATAAATTACGAAATTATAAATTATAATTAAAAAGGACCATAAATAATGATTAGGTTTCATTTCAAATTGATAGAATTCTAATAAGCTCAAAATCTTAAATATTGCAATTACCAATTCTACAAAAAAAAATTAGTACAAATACTTGAACAATTTTTATGTATATTGAGAGCAGAAAATTTCCAATATTGTGAGATTGAAAAATTTAATTTAGTTTGCCACAACTTCAATCGACTTTACCTTTTGCTTGATTCGTTTTCACACCTAAGTGAAAATGAGAAAAAAAAAAACCCCTATAGATAATTATAACAAATAATGTTTTAGATTTGACCATTGAATTTAAAGTGATAATGTCAAATACATGAAACTTAACCCAATTCCATAGTATTACAACTACCAAATTAAAAAAGATCTAGTACACAAATTAAACACATGGAAAAGATTGACAAAAAAAAAAAAGAGTAGGATCTATAAAGTTTTTGGCAAATTGGCTTGTTATATATTTTTTTAATACTTTTGGTATATTACTTTAAATTTATTTATTATCTAGAACGTGATGCGAATACAGTTCAAATTTCATTTTAAATTCGCTAGTTGTAAAGAAATATGGTACTTATTGAAGTAATTTTAAAATTATGATTAAATATTACATCAATTATGTTATGATTATTATGTCTATAGTTATTATTATTATTATAAATAAAATTAAATTGAAATTTTATTTTTTTCCCTCAATTCTTGTTTCCAAAATATCATCCAAATAATTATTCTTCGTTCATGAACAAACTATTAACGCTAATTCTAGTTCAAAAACAATCTATTGATCCTTGTTCACCTCAAATCAATTAAAACACGCCCTTGATTAGACTTTTGACTAGTTGAGTTCAAGTTCGTAAGTATTTTAATAAGTTCGCTCAAGTTCGACTTGTAATATCTCAATATGTAATTATGTTAACTTTATAATATCAATTACGATATTTCATATAATATATTTATTTAGGTATAAGTGTAAATTTTTTCTATTCTTATTATAATTTATTTATATTAAACATTAATTATTTTACATTTTAATTGTTTGAAAGAATATGAAACAAATATAAGGAATTACTTGTAGGGAAACAAAGGTGATCCAGACGGCTTGATCCGAGTCACAGAAATTATTTTATATAAGATTTTTGACACCAAAAATTTTAATACACAGAATTATTTTTTTTTTTAATAAGAAGAAAGTTCGTACGCGTTTTATAAAAGCGTATAGTATCTCTCCTTCGTACACATTTATAAAACGCGCTCCAGGGCTCCGAACGCATTTTATAAACGCGTACGAAGGGGAATAAATTCACCGCTTCAGTTACGCCTTTTGAGACAAGTCAGGCCTTTGTACGCATTTATGAAACGCGTTTGGAGCCCTGGAGCACGTTTTATAAACGCGTACGAAGGTCGTCTCTTTCAAAATCGAGTTATAGCCGTTTCATTTTTTTTCCGTTTGCACTGTGATCGCCAGAGAAAGAGAGAAAGAGAGAAAGAGAGAAGGAGAGAAGGAGAGAAGGAAAGAAAGAGAGAAGGAAAGAGAAAGAGAAGAGGGAATCCAGGCCAAGGCGAGAAGAAGAGGAAGGCAGTGAGAGAAAGAGAAGAGGAGAAGGCAGCGAGAGAAAGAGAAGAGGAGAAGGCAGCGGTAGCGGCGAACTTGCGACAGCGAGATTTTTTCCAAAACTATTTTGTATTTTGTATTTCAAATAGTAATAATTGTTGATAATTAGGGGTTTAGGGGGTTTAAGGGTTAGGGTTTAGTGATAATTGTTGATAATTGTTCATAAATAGTGATGATAATTTGTGGAAATGGATGATTGATGACAATTTGTGGAAATGGATGTAAATTGAATTAGTGGAAATGGATGTAAATTGAATTAGTGATAATTTGTGCAAATTGTCCATATGGATATAAATTGAAATAGTGATGATAGTTAAAATTGAAATGATTAAAATTGTGGAAATTGTGAAAATGATGCATGATGATAATTAGTGATATTGTGAAATTGTGGAAATTGTGGCATTGTGAAAATTGTGGAAATTGTGATAATTAGTGAAATTGTGGAAATTGGAAATTGTCCATATGGATGATTGATGATAATTAGTTAAATTTTATGTTGGATTTATTCTGGAAATGATGTATATTAAATTACTTATGGATATCGATGTAAATTTTAGTTTGTAATTATTGTAAAAATTATGTATAAATGGAATTAGTTAGTAAATTGTTGAAATAAAAAGAAATTTATATTGAAAAATTATGGTGCAAATTAACATAGTTTCAAATAACTGGAATTGTATATTGAAAATTATGTATAAATTTATTGGTGCAAATTATGGTGCATGAAAAATTTTAACATATTATGATAAAATTATTCGATTATTGATCAGTAATTATTGTAAAAATGTCAATTACATAGAAAAATAATTTTTGTTTTGTTCGTTTTGATTATTGAAAAAAATATTAAATTCATTGTTGTTTTAAATTGTTGTTCTTATATTATTTGAATCAGATGAGTTCAGCAGAAGATGAGGCTGGTCCTTCTAGTGCTTCACCACCTCCCACCGAAGCACCCCCCACCGAAGCACCCTCCACCCAGCCACGCCAAAAAAGACGTAGACGTCGCGCAGCCCGTCCGAGCGCGCAAAATGTCAATCCACCTGTGCAACTAGCCAACGTAGAAAACCAACAGGTTTTGTTTGTTACGGATAACGAGCATCTCGTTGGTTTGTCTTTTGAGGAGGTAATAGACTGTTTTATGTTAATTTAGATTTTTTTGCTTTAATAATTTAGATTCTTAATAGACTTATAATATTTTTGTGTAAATGCTATTATAAATTGTATTTAAAAATTAATTGAAGATGAGGTTTATTATAAATTTTTATGTTCAATCTAATAAATTGTATTAAATGCTTATTATAAATTGTATTATAAATTGTATTTGCTTATAATATTTTTATGTTAAATCTAATAAATTGTATTAAATGCATATTACAAATTGTATTTTTAATACAACGGTTTATGTTTCGTGTTAAATTTTTTTTAAATAATTTTCGTATTAATTTTCACAATTAATTCTCACATTAAATTTTGACTTAACATGACACGAATTCGAATTGTCACATTTATTTAAACTTTATATTTAAAATTCAAATTCGAATATTAATTTTCGTAATATTAACATGACACGAATTGCAATATTAACATGACACGAATTTAATGTATTTTATAATTGTTATCAGGATGTTGCCTTCTTATGTGGTTTGCGCTCGACGGGCATCCCAATTAGATCCAATACGAGAGGGCCCTAGGAGGAAAAGATTCGTGCAAATCTTTATCCTCATGAAGATTTGGGAAACTGGCACAGAGAAAAGAGGAGCAGGGAGTAAGTGAAAAAAAAAGTGCAATATTGATTTTTGCTATTCAGTATATGCATTGCTTACTTGTATTGATTATTTTAAATTTGTACAATGCAGGGGCGGTGTTGTGGGCAACAACATCAAGTTGAAATGGTTGCGGCAAAATTGCGGGGTGGCGCCACAGCCAGGTGCTACTGATGAGGAGTTAGACCGATACACGCATGCAGTGGCTCTAGAGGTATTTGGGACGTTGATGTTTTCGGATATTTCTCAGAATTCCGTCCCAGCATACTATTTGGAGCTCGTATCGGTATAATTTTCTTAACTTAAATAATATTTTTTTTTGTTTACAATGATATTAGAATTCAATGTTTGAAATTCAATAATAATTTTTTTCGAATGATATTTTTATTTTTTCCCCATGATATTAGGATTCAATATTACAAATTCAATATTAATCATTTTTACCAGAAAATAATAATACACAAGTCCTCAAAATATTAAAGTTTATTTGACACAAAATGATATTTTTACCAAGTGAGTTCCTCATGATATTGAACAACCAGCAATTTAATTTTGTTATTTAAAAAAATATAAATTATTATAGCAAGACTAATATTATTATAGCAAAATTATTATAGCAAGACTAATATTATAGTAAAATTATTATAGCAAAATTGTTTGCATGGTTATTATTTTTTTCAATGTTCAAATTAATTTTTTTCAATGCGTTGTTTAATTTAAATGCAGGGCAATTTGAATGAAGTTTCGGACTTCAATTGGGGAGCTGCCACGCTTGCTTGTCTGTATCGTGCTCTGGACCGTGCCTCCATGCATTTCAAGGTTGTGACGGGACCTTGGATGCTACTGTTGTTTTGGGCATGGTCATACCTCCCTGTTTGTCGTCCAGAGGTTGCTCCTATCAGTGGATTAGGACAGCCTAACATAGATTCATGTGTGCCGTTTGGGAGGTAATAACTTATAATAATTTTTCAATAATTTTATGCAAATTACAACACATAAATCCTAACGTTCAAAATTTTCAGGAAATGGGACAAAGCTCGGTCTTTATCACGGAGCTAGCACCGCGGGGCAGTGGAGAACGCACGGGACTACCTAGCCGTGTTGAACGTTGAAGACGTCAACTGGTTTCCGTACGTACTCGACAGGGCTTTCATGCCACGGGTAGCACAGGAGGGTTCCATAGCGGAGCATGTTCGGTTGCCGCTCATTTTCTACCACATTGTTGCCTACTACTACCCCGACCGTTGTAGGCATCAGTTTGGACTGTACCAGATTACTCCTCCTCCACTACCTGTGGTACGTTTGCTATATTTTTCCAATTTATCATATGATCAACTTCAATTTAATTAGAGTAAAGAACTAACGAGTTTATTTTAACAGAGTTGGGACGTGACACAGAACCTGCTGGGTTTCCAGCATGGTACTTATCGAGATCGCCTAGATTTTTCTACCATTTTTGCGGGTGCATATGTTAGTTGAGTGCATAATTTTCGTTTTATGATTAAATACTACTAATTATCCATAAACAATCATGCACAAACACGGATCTTGCACTAAGCCATTCACACAAGAGAGAAAGGTTCAAGGTATACCTCTCTTGAACTAGTAATCAAGAGGCTCGAACCGGCTAGGTTGTAGGTGGTTGTGCTCACGTCTAGCTCGCGCCTCCTTGTCGAATCACCTCGAGTCCACTTGGTATTAACCAAATCCTCTACAAGTTATGCTAGTAACTTGGAGGAAATGCCTAATCCCTAGCTTTCCCAATCTTCTAGCAAATGAACTAATTGATTTGAGGAAGAGAGGGGGCTCAACACATGAGCTAATGGAGAGGGAGAGAGGAGAGGCGCCGGCCACAAAGAGGGGGGGGCGGCTAGGGTTTGTGGGAGAGAGAGAGAGAGGGATTTGCTACCATATACCCCTTTATATAGAGCTCAAACCCTACCTACCTCTCAACACCTATTTACAACTTTGCCATCCCACCTACCACATGATATGGCCGGCCACATTATGGGCCTTTCATGGGCTATGTGCATTGCCTCTTGGGTCCACTTAATCACCTATTAAATGGCCCTTCTTGTTGCTCCCAATTTGACTCCCTATTGGGCCTTTAATTAACTATTTAATTAAAGCCCTATTAAATGCATATGTGTTGAAATAAATAATTATTAACTTAATAATAATTATTTAGGGATTAGATAATGCATTAATTTATTTCTATATGATCCCTTTGATTTAATTAATTATAACGATCTACAACGCTATTTAATTAATTAATCAACTCATCATATTTTGCAATACCAATTATTGCAAATAAATAAATAATGCAAGCATGGTTAAAACACCAATTCTGTGTGACCCTTTGAGGATTTATGCTACGTTGGACATGGAGTTAAATCGCTATTTAAATCCAATAATCATAAGCGGTATCTAGCAACACGTTATGATTCCCAATTCGCATAAATAGTGTACAGCTACAATATTTCAATCCTGCATAAGAGAATAAAAGTATATCTCTATTTTGATTCCTATGCCTCACGATATCATCGTATAATCCAAGATAGGAATGTGTCATTCTTGCAGATTATACGTTTCTTGATCTAGAGATAATTGTATCAGTTGCTAGCAAACAATCTATCTCCATCAAGGGGCCCAAACAGATATCGTCACTCACTAAGTGAATTAATGAGGGACATACGGTTTTCTTGACTATTTAACTTTTCCCCGCACAATTCAAGAGAACATAAATAACGTCCGTATAGCAGCCCTTATCGGGAATCAGCGGTAGACGATATTTATTGAACCTATCCTCATGTGGAAAAGATAAATATCTCAAACTTAGAATCAAAATCATAACGAAATAAATAATGACACCAAAACACAATCCATATATTTATTTCGTTGGGTCATGTCCTGTACTATGTTCAATTAACATAAACATATGCAATTAAGTTGGTTACTCTTAACCTTTGATTTATAGAACTTAATCAACACTTAACTTGCATACTAATCTTATTGATAATTAATGTTCCTTGTTAATTATCAAGATTATGGACGCTTTAGATTTATTGTTGTCATTTACTACTAAATGAATCACAGTGATCTATAATTCAGATCCTCAACCTGAATGAACTGTCAACACATAAATCAAGGAACAAATGATATAAAATCATCCATAACATAAAACCATAGAAGTAGCCAAAAAGATTGGCTTCTAGGACATATCTCTAACAATCTCCCACTTGGCCTAGAGTTAATCAACAGTGACTTCTAGCCAGTGTATAGTACTCAATGTAATATCCAAATATACATATCTCATACTAACGCCTAAATAAAAGATACAACTCAAAGCCAATCAGGCATACGCCTAATCCCCATGGATGCAACATGCAACTCATGTGCGGCTCGAGACAAAGGCTTTGTCAGAGGGTCCGCTGTGTTCGCGGCACCGTCCACCTTCTTGACCTTGACCCATCCGTCATTGACCAACTGACGGATGAGATGGAACCGTCGTAGAATGTGCCTAGTCTTCTGGTGAGACCTAGGCTCCTTGGACTGAGCTATGGCTCCCGTATTGTCGCAGTAGATATCCACTGGACCCGAGATGCTTGGAACCACCTCTAGCTCGGTCAAGAACTCCTTGATCCATACGGCCTCTTTTGCTGCTTCACCAGCCGCTAAGTATTCCGCTTCGGTGACGGAATCGGCCGTAGTATCTTGCTTGGAACTCTTCCAACTTACGGCACCACCATTAAGCAGAAATACAAAGCCGGACTGTGATTTGGAGTCATCTCGATCGGTTTGGAAACTAGCATCAGTGTAACCAGTTACAACGAGCTCTTGGTCTCCACCGTAAACGAGAATGCTCTCATTGGTTCTCTTGAGATACTTGAGGATATTCTTGACTGCGGTCCAATGTGCCATGCCTGGGTTGGCTTGGTATCGACTAGTCACGCTAATCGGATGTGCCACATCGGGGCGAGTGCATAGCATGGCATACATAATCGATCCGACTACAGATGGATACTTGAATCGCTTCATGTACTCTCGATCTGTCTCCGTTGTCGGACCTTGAGTCTTGCTCAAGTAAATGCCATGTGACATAGGCAAGAATCCCTTCTTGGAATTCGCCATGTTGTGTTTTTGCAACACCTTGTCAATGTATGCATCTTGGCTCAAACCTAACATCCTCTTTGATCTATCTCTATAGATCTTGATTCCTAGGATGTAGGCGGCCTCGCCCAAGTCTTTCATTGAGAACACTTTCTTCAATGAATCCTTGACTGCATTCAATTCGGGAATATCATTCCCGATCAAGAGTATATCGTCAACATATAGAACAAGAAACACAACCACGCTCCCACTAAACCTCTTGTAGACACAAGGTTCCTTTTCACTTTGAGAGAAGTTCAATTTCTTGACTTCCTCATCAAAGCGCTTGTTCCAACTCCGTGATGCTTGCTTCAATCCATAAATGGATCGTTGAAGCTTGCATACTTTGTTAGCATTCTTTGGATCCACAAAACACTCGGGTTGTGTCATATACACATCCTCTTCCAAATTTCCATTTAGGAAGGCGGTTTTGACATCCATTTGCCAAATCTCATAATCATAGAATGCGGCAATTGCTAACATGATCCGAATTGACTTGAACATGACGACGGGCGAGAAGGTTTCTTCATAGTCAATACCATGAATTTGCTTGTAACCTTTCGCTACAAGTCGTGCTTTGTAAATGGTCAAGTTGCCATCCATGTCGACCTTTCTCTTAAAGATCCACTTGTTCTCAACGGGTTTTACTCCGTTGGGAAGGTCAACCAAGGTCCATACCTTGTTGTCATACATGGATTGTATTTCGGATTCCATGGCTTTTAGCCATTCCTTGGAGTCGGTTTTCTTTCTCATGTCATCAACGGTCAAAGGCTCATCGTTCTCCATAACGAGAACGTCGTGCAAACCTAAATATCTTATAGGTGGACGACTTGGATTTGCCGATCTTCGTAGGGTAGAAGTTTGAGGTTCTTGAACTTGTTCCACAACGGTTTGTGGACTTTGTTCTTGAACTTCAAGTGAAGGTGCTTCCTCAACATCATCGACTCGCGATATGTTTGAGTTTTCATTTGAGGGAGCTTGTTCGTGAACCTCTTCTTCCACAACAACTTGTGGAATGGGTTCGGCTACAACCTCATTCGGTGCATCCACATTTTGTGCAACCTCATTTGGCACCACATTGGGAACAACCACATTGCCTACTTGAGGCATGCTTTGTTGTTGCGGTTCTTGAATTTCTTCAATCACCACGTTGCTCCCACTACTTCTTCTTGAGAGAAACTCCTTCTCCAAGAACACACCATAACGAGCAACAACTATCTTGTTCTCGTTGCGGTTATAGAAGTAGTAACCCTTTGTTTCCTTAGGGTATCCTACGAAATGACATTTGTCCGATTTGGGTCCAAGCTTATCGCTCACTAGCCTTTTCACATAAGCTTCACAACCCCAAATCTTGAGAAACGACATGCTTGGTTTCTTCTTAAACCAAAGCTCATAGGGCGTCTTCTCAACGGACTTTGATGGAACACGGTTTAATGTAAAAGTTGCGGTTTCAAGGGCGTATCCCCAAAAGGACATAGGCAAATCGGTTTGGCTCATCATTGATCGAACCATGTCAAGCAAAGTTCGATTCCTCCTTTCGGACACACCATTCCATTGTGGTGTTCCGGGTGGAGTGAGTTGTGGAACGATTCCACACTCCTTTAGATAGTTGCCAAACTCATGGCTCAAGTACTCACCACCTCGATCGGATCGTAAGACCTTGATCTTTCGACCAAGTTGGTTCTCAACTTCATTCTTAAATTCTTTGAACTTGTCAAAGGATTCGGATTTGTGACGCATCAAGTAGATATACCCGTATCTACTATGGTCATCGGTGAATGTGATGAAGTATGAATAACCACCACGCGCACAAATGCTCATAGGCCCACATACATCGGTATGTACAAGGTCTAACAAGTCATTTGCCCTTGTCCCTTTGTTAGGAAAAGGCGCTTTGGTCATCTTTCCCATCAAACAAGATTCGCATGTGTCAATTGGCTCGAAAGCGAATTGATCCAAGAGACCAACGGTTTGTAATCTCTTGATGCGTTTCTCATTGATATGACCTAAGCGGCAATGCCACATCAAAGTTGCATTCTCATGTGAAATCTTACGTTTCCTATTGTCATTCTCAACACTCAAGATAAGTCCGCTAGAATCAAGCAAATAAAGACCATTCAATAAATGCGCATCACAAAAACGAACTTCATTTCGAAACAAGGTCAACAACTTGTTCTTTATTACAACATTAAAACCATCCATGTCCAAACAAGAGATAGAGATAATGTTTCGAGTGATAGAGGGAACCAAAAATACATCTTTTAGTTCCAACACAAAACCGGAAGGTAAAGTTAAATCCACGCTCCCAATGGCCATAGCGGAGATGCACGTGCCATTCCCGACGCGGAGTTGAACTTCACCTTTCTCGAGCCGCCTCCTATTCTTTAGGACCTGCACATTTCGACAAATGTGAGCACACGAACCGGTATCGAATACCCAATCGGTGTTAGAGGTAGCGAGAAGGGTTTCGATGACAAATATACCTGAAGAAGAAGGTTGGACGGTTCCCGCCTTCTTGTCGGCAAGGTACTTGGGGCAGTTTCTCCTCCAATGACCCTTGTTGCTACAATAGTAGCAAACGGTCTCGGGAGTGGCCGGGTTCTTCTTCTTCTTGGAACCCACGGGAGCACCCTTGGCCGAACCTTGGGGCGTCACCGGGCCTTTGCCCTTCTTGGCTTTACGGCCTCGCTTCTTGATCTTCTTGCTTTTGTCACTCACGGCAAGAACATCCTTTGGGCCCTTCTCCTTCTTGAGACTATCCTCCGTCTCAACGAGCATGTTTTGGAGATCATCCATGCTCTTGTCCATGCCATTCATCCGGTAGTTCACAACAAAACCGGTGAAGCTTGGAGGGAGGGAGTTGAGAATGAAATCTTGAATCGCACCCGTAGGAAAGGGCGTATCAAGCTTTTCGAGCTGCCGAAACAACCCCGCCATCTTCATGACGTGTGGCCCGACTTCATGACCCTCCGCCAAGCGAGTGTTGGCGACGGCCTTGATGAGACGGGCCCTTTCGGTGCGGGCCTTGGTTTGGAACATGTTCTTGAGACGAGTGATCATTTCAAACACTCCATATCCACTATCGATGAACTCCTTTTGGAGTTCCGATTCCATGACCGCAACCATCAAGACCGACATTTCCATGTCGTCATTGACGTGCTTCTCATATTCCTCTTGCTTATCCTTTGGATCGGTGTCCTTAGGAGCAGAGGGAATCGGAGTGGAGAGGAGGTACTCCCTTTTTTCAAACCTAAAGGCAAGCCTTAGGTTGCGGTGCCAATCCAAGAAATTAGCACCGTTAAAGGCGAGTTTCTCTTTCTCAAGAAGAGAACGAAGCGTTAAAGAGGAGGAAGACATCTACAACAATTATCGAATTAAAGGTCAATTAGTTTTATGTTTTTTTTTTTTTTTTTTTTAGTTTTAACAAAAGTAAAACTTTCACTACACTTTTAAAGTCCCTAAGTATAGTGATTTCCAAGACCCCTATTTTCATCAAAATGGACCTGCTATGGCACGTCATCCAAAATGATTAGATAAGGTAGGTTCTCCAACCAATCATCTTACCATGACTCTTGGTTCGCATGAGCGAACTTCGCCCCGATGTCCAAACTCTAGTTGGGTCCATCGAAAAGTCACTTCTCACTATTTGCTCCTTGCAAATCTTATCTATTTGCACCCCGACTACCGAATTGGCAATCATGACGTCCGCTTGGGCGGACCGCGCCATGAGTGACAATCGGCGTGAAGGGGATAGAGAGAAGGAGGGCGATTTAACTTATTCGATTTAGTTTGGGACAAACAATTCATATGACACTTTGTTTGGTGGTCGTGTAAGCATACACCCATACCTAACCTAACAAAAGTAATCACATAAGCATCTCATAGTTGTGGGTTTGTATGGCTCCCGCTTGCATTAGTTTCGCCACATCGTCCATGGAGCAAAACTAATCTAATTCTTGCCCTCCCACTAAATTCTATAAGGATCTAAATCCTATATAAAATAAAGGTGCAAAATACATGTGAAAGCATCCTATTCCCATCCTAACCTTAGGGGCATGCAAGCCTCACAAGTTACATCAAAAATTAATCAACAAATTAATTAATTAATGGCACCAAAGGCCGCATTACAAACATTCACACATGCATTCATTACAACCACAAGGCATTGAGTCTTGAGCCATACTAAACCCACTATCCACCTACAAAACAAAGTTAGCACATACAAGAACTTTGTTTCCAATTAACGATTTTCAAGCATCTTTGCGTATCGTTTGCCATAAGTAAATTCCGTGTACAAATCCTCAATTTTAAACAACAAAACTTGTTTAAATTCATTTAGAAAGTTCTTTCAACATCCCATAACAGAAAGGAGATCAAACAAGGAGTTTTCTAATTAATTTCAACTAGTTTGAATATTTAGAAAAACAGTAATTTATTAAAAAACGTAACTAATGGAATCCAATAAAAGCAAAGGTTTTAGGTCTCCAAAAATTCTCAAATAAATTACTTAAGCTCCTTATCATAGTTGTGATTACCAGTAAAAATTTCAAGAAGAGATCTTACACCATCTGGGAGAATAAAAAATGACAAATCTCTTACAAGTGCACGAAACACCGTTATGAGATTTTCAGATTATCCTCTCAACCATCTGGTCTGTTCGACCACCTTCTAATTAGTTTTTATATATACAATATACATAGAAAAACTAGTTTAATCTATAGGCTAACTATTCATGAAAAGAAAACCACCAAGTTTAGTTCAAAAAGTTCGAGTTACTAACTAAACAACCAACAAATTCTGTACTGGAACAGACTGTCGATCGAAAAGTTCTAGCCTAGTTGAAGGTCCAAATATCCACGAAAAATTATGAAATTAATTTTCCTGGAATCCTAACTCAAAATAGAACAACTCCATTTAAACAGAATTTTTAAAGGAGTTCTCAGTTGGTACAGTTTATTAGAACAATTGATTTGCTCAACAAACTGGATCTTACAAGTTCTTCCTTTTCATACTTGAAAACCCACAAATTAATCTGAGCCATGCAACAAATTTTACATGCTCAGAAAGAGCTTCAAGTCCTCTTTAAATCTAGCCATAGAACACTGGTACTTATATTCAAAATATAAATCTTTCAAGCCATTCAAACAGGACAGTGCAAGCAGAAACTGGTTCTGCGCACTGTCGCCATTTTATTCACAGTAAATCTATACTAATTCAGAAAAATGTGAATCCAACGCTAAAAGAATCACAATCCACAGATCTACAACTTTCATGTAGATGGAAAAAACTTCCAGAGAACTTATCAAAGCGAAAAACGCGAAACAACACAGAAAATACCATTTCCAGACAGCAAACAAACGCATCATCTCTACTAATCCGTTAATTAGCCAATTTCTCTTAATTAAGTGTCAAAATAGCTTAAGTACGACCATGTGCTCTGATACCACTGTTAGTTGAGTGCATAATTTTCATTTTATGATTAAATACTACTAATTATCCATAAACAATCATGCACAAACACGGATCTTGCACTAAGCCATTCACACAAGAGAGAAAGGTTCAAGGTATACCTCTCTTGAACTAGTAATCAAGAGGCTCGAACCGGCTAGGTTGTAGGTGGTTGTGCTCACGTCTAGCTCGCGCCTCCTTGTCGAATCACCTCGAGTCCACTTGGTATTAACCAAATCCTCTACAAGTTATGCTAGTAACTTGGAGGAAATGCCTAATCCCTAGCTTTCCCAATCTTCTAGCAAATGAACTAATTGATTTGAGGAAGAGAGGGGGCTCAACACATGAGCTAATGGAGAGGGAGAGAGGAGAGGCGCCGGCCACAAAGAGGGGGGGGCGGCTAGGGTTTGTGGGAGAGAGAGAGAGAGGGATTTGCTACCATATACCCCTTTATATAGAGCTCAAACCCTACCTACCTCTCAACACCTATTTACAACTTTGCCATCCCACCTACCACATGCTATGGCCGGCCACATTATGGGCCCTTCATGGGCTATGTGCATTGCCTCTTGGGTCCACTTAATCACCTATTAAATGGCCCTTCTTGTTGCTCCCAATTTGACTCCCTATTGGGCCTTTAATTAACTATTTAATTAAAGCCCTATTAAATGCATATGTGTTGAAATAAATAATTATTAACTTAATAATAATTATTTAGGGATTAGATAATGCATTAATTTATTTTTATATGATCCCTTTGATTTAATTAATTATAACGGTCTACAACGCTATTTAATTAATTAATCAACTCATCATATTTTGCAATACCAATTATTGCAAATAAATAAATAATGCAAGCATGGTTAAAACACCAATTCTGTGTGACCCATTGAGGATTTATGCTACGTTGGACATGGAGTTAAATCGCTATTTAAATCCAATAATCATAAGCGGTATCTAGCAACACGTTATGATTCCCAATTCGCATAAATAGTGTACAGCTACAATATTTCAATCCTGCATAAGAGAATAAAAGTATATCTCTATTTTGATTCCTATGCCTCACGATATCATCGTATAATCCAAGATAGGAATGTGTCATTCTTGCAGATTATACGTTTCTTGATCTAGAGATAATTGTATCAGTTGCTAGCAAACAATCTATCTCCATCAAGGGGCCCAAACAGATATCGTCACTCACTAAGTGAATTAATGAGGGACATACGGTTTTCTTGACTATTTAACTTTTCCCCGCACAATTCAAGAGAACATAAATAACGTCCGTATAGCAGCCCTTATCGGGAATCAGCGGTAGACGATATTTATTGAACCTATCCTCATGTGGAAAAGATAAATATCTCAAACTTAGAATCAAAATCATAACGAAATAAATAATGACACCAAAACACAATCCATATATTTATTTCGTTGGGTCATGTCCTGTACTATGTTCAATTAACATAAACATATGCAATTAAGTTGGTTACTCTTAACCTTTGATTTATAGAACTTAATCAACACTTAACTTGCATACTAATCTTATTGATAATTAATGTTCCTTGTTAATTATCAAGATTATGGACGCTTTAGATTTATTGTTGTCATTTACTACTAAATGAATCACAGTGATCTATAATTCAGATCCTCAACCTGAATGAACTGTCAACACATAAATCAAGGAACAAATGATATAAAATCATCCATAACATAAAACCATAGAAGTAGCCAAAAAGATTGGCTTCTAGGACATATCTCTAACAGCATATGCAGAGTGGACTGACGAGGCATTAGCAGCACGCCAGCTGGAGACTCGATCCTGGGCTGCTACTGATACGTTGCGGTACTTCCGGTGGTTTTGGCGATACGGTGCCTCCGAGAGACCCACGCCACGAGAGGATGCCGAGGCACGTCTCCAGCGCACTCAGCAGCTATCTCTTGCTCAGAGGCAGTACACAAACATGGGGTTCAGACTTCGCAATACGGTACGTCTTAATTTTTTAAATATGGAATGTATGATTGGTTAATATTTGTGCAATATGTCATTATTCTTGTAAATTGCAGGGAAACTCTGCGCTGAAGAATGCACTTCATGCATTGGGACTGGTTGTGAAGAAGGGGTGCAGAAGGGTGGGAAAGGCAATTCTCGCCAACTGTCGTTCGCAGTTGCATGATGCTTCCATGCCTTTGAGGTAATTTTAAAAAATTTAATTTTTTGATTGCGTTTTTGCATTTTAAATTCAACCTTCATAATTATGTCATTGTTCAATAATTTATAAATTACAGGTTGGAGGATTTGTTGGAGTAGCGAGGACTTCCAACAAATATTGCGGACATACCAGATTCTGGGGACGAGTCTTCCTCTGCACGTCCGACTGTACCCACAGACCTTCAGGCGGAGGATCTGATGCATGCGGTTAGTATTTGTTCATATGCAAGTTGCAATTTTAAATACTAATTTATTTACATTGACATTGTTTATTTTTTAATATTATAGGATGGTCGATTGAATATCGGGCGATTAGATGATATTTTAGGACCACGCACGTTCTTTCCTACTCAGTTTCCAGCCTCAGGTCCAACTCCATCCATGCATAGTGCATCAGCATCGACCTCGCAGTTTGCTGGCATTTCTCAGGATCCCACTGGCATTTTCACCACCCACAAGCCAGCACATCATGATCCTCCGTCGTACTCCTTTGCAGCATTTGGTTTGCCTTCCTCTTTTCCTCCATTTACTGTTCCGTCAGTGCCTACGCCTTCTTCTATTCCATCATTTTTCTTCTATTCAGTACATTGCTACGGACGGCCGCAGATGAGGAGAGTGACTATGTCCCTTTAGCGACTCCTCAGGAGGCTGGGCAGTCCGTTGAGTTTGGGCCCATACAGACGGCTCAGGAGGACTAGCAGGAGGACCAGCATGAGGAGCACCAGGAGGAGGGCGATGGGGATACTGACTCCACTGACTCAGGAGAGCTTACTGCCCAGCCGAGACGAGATAGGTGTGCGGTGAGGGTGATTGACAGATTTTCACCTTCAGGACCTAGGAGGAGGAGGCGCCGTTAGTTATGATGATGGACAGATTGTTTTCTTTTTTGTTTATGGACTTGTGACTTGTTTATGACTTCTGATGGATGGATTGTTTATTTTTCGTTTATGACTTGTGATGGACTTATGATGATTGACTATGTTTTTTGGATTCGTACTACTGATGATGAACTTGTGTATTATTTATTGTGATTTTCTTTATGTGTAATCAATATGAAAAAAACAGTGCAAAGTACTACTTGAAACATAAACGTTTATGTATTGAAACGCCAATAAACGAAATACTCCAAACAACAACGTTTATTCATTGAAATACTCCAAACAACAACGTTTATAGTGCAAAGCACTACAAAAAAATAAGGGAAAATAAAAATAACCATAATAACAAAACATTGCATTAACAATTCCAACTAAATTACATTAACAACCATAATAATAAAACACATAAATATTACAATGATATAAATACTTAAAGATTTTGACTATCTACATGTTGTAGAATTTCATCCCACCATGGTTGCTCATCTTCGTCATTCGGTTGTTTTTTATTACTCCCACCAGTGTTGTCAGCGAACTGAGCGACTTCGTTCCAAAAAGCCGCATCATCTTCTTGTTGATTACTCGGAACAGTATTGTCAACGAATTGAGCGGTTTCGTTCCAAAAAGCCGCTTCGGTTTCTTCTTTTTCTATCTCTGTCATTCGGCTTGCTGCAATTTGTCGAAGTTCATCCCTCTTATTCATTTCTCTCAATTTTTGCTCCGATTTTCTCAGCCTTTTTTTCCTTGCCTCTTCTTCCCTTATTTTTTTTTACGATCCATTTTTTCATTTCTTTCTTTAATAATCCTCTGGGTCTCTATGTCCCGAGCTCTTTGTTCATTCTCGTCGTGACGTTTGTGCTCATGGTAGTGGTCACGCAATATGTTTTCTTTGTAATTGAAAACTTGAGCACACCTTGTACAGCTCACTGTGTGGTCTCCATTAAAGTTGTATATTTTCTCGTAAACGGTCCAGTGAGTTGGTCCAGACGAGAGGTATGGTTTCGGTTGTTGTTGGGGGATGGGTTGAGGTTTTGTGTAATATTTTTTGTACCAGTCATATCGCCTTTCTCGGTTGAGATTCTTTTCGTGTTCCCGCCATCGCCGCTCCTGGTACTCCTTCTGTTCCCTTTTCGGCCCACCATTAATGTGCCTTTGGTAGTGTATTTGTAACTCGAGCACGTCCCCCTCTTCAGTCGTGTCTTCATGGATGTTGTATTTCAAAGTGCGATAACAAGAGCGGCAAATTGCCTCGTATTCTCCGTTTTCTGGTTGATTTCTATTGGCAGGGTAATGGTAGAAAGTTGGCCAATACTCAATGCGGGTTGCTCTTCGATAGTTTGGAACATCATTATTTGAGTTAGAGCTATTTCCTTTGTCCATTGTACTGAAGGTTTTAACAAGAATGAGGTAGTGGGTGGATGTTTGTGCATTCTAATTCAACAATGGCTGGTTTTATAAATAATTTCACTAGTTCAAAGATGACATTGTAAAATCAAATCTTGTCATGTCTTTTGCAGTCTTTATCAGAGCATGCTTGTACTTTTTTTTCTAAAAATTAAATAATAAACGGTAATAACTCGGTTCAATTCCCCTTAGTACCCGTTTATAAAACGCGCTCCAGGGTTTCGAACGCGTTTTATAAACGGGTACGAAGCTCTAACCACCTCAAAAGGAGTGAGGGGAAAGTGCACAGTATCTCTCCTTCGTACGCGTTTATAAAACGCGTTCGGAGCCTTGGAGCGCGTTTTATAAACGCGTACGAATGAGAGATACTATGCGCTTTTATAAAACGCGTACGAACTTTCTTCTTATTAAAAAAAATAAATAATTCTGTGTATTAAAATTTTTTGTGTCAAAAATATTATATAAAATAATTTCGGTCCGAGTCAGGACCGGGGATCTAATGCAATTTCTTCCGTACAGTGCACCCATGCGGCCATGCCACATATGACATATCCTTATCTCTAAATTAGTAAATTACTAAATTTTGCATCGCCATTGGTGGTTTGGCGAGCATAATTGTGGGGGCCCACACACCATTCTGTTTTCTATAATGGGCCCCACGGATTTTAAGGAGAATCAAAATGTTGTTGGAAGGATCCAATCGAAGGATACCTCAGTTCCGGACTTCCGGCCTTAATTATACCAGTAGGCACCAGAATCAAATTATTTGTTTCGGGTCTGATACTGGGTTCGGACCCGAATTCGTTTAAACTTTTATGTAGCGGCCTGTGCGGCTGTGCCTCGGATTCGGGTTTCTAGTGCGTTGCAACTTGCAAGTTGCAAGTACTTGTGAGCAGTGTTTTAAATACCGTACCGGCGATCAAACCGGTGAGGCTGCCGGTATGAGGTTTATTGAGGTTTACAGGTTTACAAACCGGTATAATAATATATAAAAGTCCATTTATATCAAAAGAATAATGTGGCCTAATGGTTAATTTTGTTGTCTTTTATGCATAAAGACTAGGGTTCGATTCCTCATCTTAACAAATTTTGTATTGTTTTCAATTTAACTTACTTGTTTCTCTGGTTCAAAACAATAAACCGGCCGATTCAGTTACCGATTTAAACGGGTTTTTTTTTTGTTTTTTTCGGTTCATCAGAAATCCGATTTTATGGGCTAAACCTACCGGACCAGACTCCGGTTCACGGTAAACCCGGTTGAACCGGCCGGTCGGGTACGGTTTTTTAAACACTGCTTGTGAGTTGGGACTGTCATTTCGGCACACTACGCTGTCAAATGTCAATATTGATTGAACTTAATTTCTGTTTAAGCACTTTTTGTTCATTAACTTTCTTTTCTTTCATTGGGAATTTGGGATTGTTTGAATTAATATTTTTGTTAGCTGAGAAGGCTTCGGGTTGCGATTATTAATTGACAAATCAGTTTTCAAGTTATTCTGATTTTCATGTAGATAGTGGCGAAGCTAGAAAATCAGTTGATGGGTGATATTAAAAAATAATAATAATAATTGTTGATGGGTTCAATATCATATTCCACATAGTATTTTATATGAATATTATAACTATGAATTTACAAATGTAACTCACTAGTGAATTCCTGTGGCGTTCAAATACAATAATTATAACAAATTAATTAATTTAGGGGAAAAAATGCTCAAAACTGTTGCAACAAATATAATGAAATGCACACATTGTCCTCATTCTTAACATGTAGATGTGCCCATGCATGTAGGACAGGTTTTGGTTGAGCCCAATTTATTGTTAGTTGCTATTGCGGATTGATTACTGTATTATTTAATTCGGACGGGACTTTGTATAGATTCATCTCTTATATATAATATTACATTTATTTAATAAAACATAATTGTAGAATCTTATATTGATTCTTCTATATACTCTAAAATTATTACACAGTTAAAAAATTTAGATATGTTTAATCTAGTAAAATCTCAAATTAAGTTATTTCTTTTCCTCCACAAACGCAAAACTACACACTCACCTTTCTACCGTGTCATCTAAAACGGAACCACATACCAATTTCCTCAAAAAGTATTTGCTGAACGGGGTGATAAGGATCATCCCCAAGATCCATCATCCTCAGTGTGAACTCATTTTAATTTTTTTTATTTTTAGAATATTTTTTGTTCCCATTATTTCTCTTCCTCTCATTATTTTCTATTTTGGTCCCCACTGTTATTCTCCCTTCCATCCTTTCTATTTTTGGTCCCCACGAGAACTATAACAATTACTCATATTAACTACAACAGTTAGTATCCAAATTACAACAATTATTTATATTAACTACTTCAGCTACATACATAACTTCAACAGCTATATATTTTAACTCCAACAACTACATATTTTAACTTCAACGGTTACAAATATAACTTCAACAGTACATATATAACTTCAAAAGTTATATATATTAACTTTAACAGTTACATATATAACTTCAACAGTTACATATATTGAATTTGTATATTTTGTTATTACATGTTACGGTTCGGAATTTCAATGAATTATATGCTGGGAGTAGATATGGGATGACGCTGGATTTACAATGAGGATGAATGAAATGATTTCATCATCTCTTGGACTTTCTTATTAATGAAGATATGTTAGATAATTAATGAAGATTTGGGAATGATGGGAATGATAGAATCTATGGGATGATGGAAAGCAATTCCCTTTGCGGGAATCGTTAACAAAAAAAAAAAAAAAATCTGGAAATTTAATGCCTACCCATTTTTTATTTTTATTTTTGACAATGGCACTGGGCCTACTTATTATCTGTTTAGATAGTTCTAGCTGGTTATTGGCCTATTACTTGTTACCTTATCTTTTGGTAAGTGCACTCAGCTATCCTGCCTGCCTGCGTATCTTATCCTCTATATATATATTCTATTTCTATATATAGACATCTCTTATATTTATATCAGATAGTTAATTAGTTGCCACCTACAACAAGGATGAATCTGGAGATTCAGATCTACCTAGCATTGGACCTGGCACATAAAAAATGAATCCAGTTGAGATTCAAATTGGATGCATGTACAGTAACAGACTAACAAAGTAACAATAGCATGTGTGCCACATGCTGTTGCAGGGTACCACTCCACTCAGCAATTATCTACCGACCGAGAGCAATGGTTCTGGACCATCCGATGAGAGAAGACGAAGGGATGGATGTAAAATTGAACCAATCATAGAAGAGGTATAATTGCATGATGTGATGTCTGGACCATTCATGTCACCTCTTCCCTCGCCCCAGGAGAGTGAAACTCCCACACACAGGGACACCACCAGAGCCTGCTCATTTATGATCACCAATTCAATTTGCTCAATTATTGCCATATTTTATCCATTTTATTTAACCTTCATATTTTTGTTTTGTTCCTTTTTTTTTTTTTTTTTTTTTTGGTTGGTGCCAGTGGAACCTAGACGTGACCAGCAGCATTATCCAAGGGCTATATATATGTGCACAGGCACATTAGCACATACACACATAAGAAGAGTGAAAACTAGGAGAGGTTTAGTGTTTGGTTGAGGCGAATATAAAATTAAAATAAAAGAAAGCAACATGGTGGGGCCAAAAAGACCAGTGATTGCACTCTTCGGGTCGTCATTTGTACAGTATAGCTTCAGCAATGGTGGATGGGGTGCCATTTTAGCTGACGTCTATGCCCGCAAGGTCTGTGTTGCACTTGCGCGCCCGCGCGCACACACACTCAGTTTCAGTATTTTGTGTGCTGAAAAAAGAGCAATAGTATTATTAATATTTTTCAGTTTACATTTTGGCCGAAAATCCTGTTTAAAAACTTGATTTCTATACAAACAGAATGAACGTTATTGATTTATTATGCCATTCCAATTGATGAATTGATATGAAAATCATTTAACTACTATATACAACACTATATAAATCCTTTCTTATTAACAAATTTTGGTGCCAATAAACAAACTGTATCATTGTGTCTCTCTGTTAATATACATAGATATATATAGTTTTTTTCTTTTTTTGAAAAAATTACAAGAGGACGCACACTCTCTCTCTCTCTCATTATCTCCTTCTATATTCTGAATTCATGCATAAATATATTACAACCATAGCAATATCTCATTCCTGCACTTTTTTTGCGTCAAGCAGCTCTTAAGTTAGACACCACCGGATCTGAAACTTGGCATGGACGTATGGTTCAATAATGGAACCCAATAATTTACTGTTAGCATGGGGAGACAGAATTTGTTGAAAGCCCTCCTCACAACAGCGTGCACTTTTAAGTGATATAGACATCAATTTAGGCACATGCATTTTATTTTCTTATTAATAAGTACTTTTATCCATATCAATGGGAAGAATCTTAGTAATTATGTATATAGTGGGCCACCAGTACTGTAAATATATCCTCTTGGTAGTTCAATATTCCGCTAATTTTGAAAAATAAATTTAATAATGACTGAATATAGGAAAAAGGTTTTACTCATATTAAAGGGTATCGCAGAAGCGTTTAAAGAAACATCACAAGTTAACATAGGGGACTAAAAACAAAGAATGTATTTTCTTTACTTAATTTTGGCTTTCTATTTGACAGGCTGACATAGTCATGCGAGGATACCAGGGATGGAACACGAGACGTGCCCTAGAGGTGATCGACGAAGTTTTTCCAAAGGTAATTTATTTTTAAAATTTTTAGTCACTGATTTTCTGCATATGGTGATCTAATTAAGAAATGCTGAGAAACCTGACAATTTTCATCACTCATTCCACATGGCAGTACCCTATATTTCAGTACTCAGATTATGCTTGAATCCAACTAAATTCTATACGCAGATTCGACAATTTTAAAAACCATTCTATATATGTATTATAAGTGGCAAAATGAAAGACATATATATATAACCTTTCCAGTGGGTTAAAATGGACAAAGAATTAAATGAGTTGTAATACTACATGATTCTTAATAAAAGATTTAAGTTGTATAATTTTTGAGGTTTTAAAAGGTATATGATTCTGATCAAGATCATAACAGTTACACCATCATCTTAATGACAATTTGTAAGATAAATCAAGTTTCTTTATTGAAATTAACTAAAACTTGATGAAAGACCAGGTCTGATGATACTCTCTGTTTTTAAGTTCAGAATGCCAAAAGTTGAGGTTTGTGTATATTCTGTATTTTTTGTCTCAGGATGCACTTGTGCAGCCTTCTCTGGTAATAGTTTATTTTGGAGGTAATGATTCTATCGAGGAGCACCCATCTGGTCTTGGCCCCCATGTGCCTCTTGAAGAGTACATCGAAAACATGCGAAAAATTGCAAATCACATCAAGGTACTTTCTCTTATACTCATTAGGGTTAATTAACTTTCATAGAGTGATTATTTCAATTTTGTTTTGTGACCTGCTTGGTATATATGCAGAGTCTATCAAAAAAGACACGCCTAATTATGCTCAGTTGCCCTCCCGTCAATGAGGAGATACTTCAAAACAACAAAAGGTATATGATTGTTTTGATTAGTCGATCTGCCAATTATCATTATATGCTGACAAAACTAGTAATATATAAAACAGATATACGGTAGCTAATAGTTATGCTTTTGATAATCAACAGAGGTGCTCTTACTAATGTGACTCGCACAAATGAAGTTGGCAAAAGATATTCTGATGCTTTGATCATGATGTGCAAAGAAATGAAAATTGAAGCCGTCGATTTTTTCCACACAATCCAGAAGCGAGATGACTGGGAGACGACCTGCATCGCGTACATACTAATTAATATCTAATTTCTTATTTAAATCCAGAATTAGAAATTAACTAAGAGCCCTCAAATCACAATTATCATGATTTGATGTACGATAAAATGATGATAACACTCGTACAGGAGAGACGGAATACATTTGACGGAGGAAGGAAGCAAGCTGTTGGTGGGAGAGATATTGAAGGTGATAAAAAATGTAAAATGGGAACCGTCTCTGTATTGGAAGTCCCTTCCGACGGAGTTTGGAGAGAACTCTGATTACTATGTGGTCGCTCCTGATGGAGCATCAACCATCAACCCGTCTGATTGGACCTACCACCGCAAAATCCGATGGGACTAAATGGCATAAGAACAGAATAAATAAGGACCTCCATCCATTGCTATTTTTTTTTGACGGTTGTTAGCATGCATGCACTGGTACATGTTGTTGCCTGTATATATGTCGTTAAGACGATTAATGGCTCAGCACTGTGGCAATGTCTGTATACATCTGTCTACTTAGTTATCTTTGCATTACTTATACGGTAATGTTTTTAGTGTGAAGTTCCTTTTTTGTTTGGTGCTTCTGTTGTACCTTTTTGTGGGGAGGTTAGAATTATTGAGAATCGTGGTTCTCTATGACGTAAATGTATATTTGCTTGACGGGTAGTAAATTTATGGAACTCTGGTTATCAATTGCATTTGCTAGATTCTGTTGATCTGTTCTACTATTTTTTTTAAAAAAGGCCCATTTTCAGCTAGCAAGTTATGTGTGGCTAATTTTCTTAATTTTCTTTTAACGTCATTGACGTGGCATGACTGTTCAATCAAAATCAACAGTGCAGATTGGCTACCTATTACGAGTCAAAAATTGTTAACCAAAATCTAACCATTCGATCTAAATCAGACAATTCTGAGTTGACCATGCACGCACAGGATGGAGATCTTTTTATTAATTGGAATTTTAGGTATGAGTTTGTATGCTTCCAATAAACCAACACTAGATTTTGAAGGATTAATGAATCAATCATATCCTATCTTTTTAGAAATAATATTCTGACAGCCGGTTCGAAAGGTTCAAAACACGCTTTTGCAAGTCACACCGATTTATTAGTTCAAAAATAAGAACGAGTCAAAAGTTTCAGATAAGTTATTGTTGCACTACACACTCCTCCTAGGAAGCAAGAATGCAAATACCTCAGTGCCAGTCAGTAACAAGACTGTGGACGAAACGTTATTGGATCCGGTTCATATAAGGAAAGGATCCGGTCCGAATTATTGGACAGATTTTTGTGTGATTGTGGTTAGCTATATTTCCTTTATTAATTATTTAGCTTATGGAAATAATTAATCTTGCCTATGATCTATAAAGGCAGTTTTATTCTCCCTTCCAATCAATCTTCTTCTTCCTCACTTGTACTCTATTATTGAAAAGAAATAAAAAAATGGTGGTGTGCGTGTGTGTGGATGTAGGTACAATCTTGTACTGAACCACGTTAAATACTGTGTCTCTGTGTGTTGTTCTTTAAGTTTACATGGTATCAGAGAGGTAGGTCTTGAAACCTGTGCTTGTTATACCTGTGCGAGTTACTGCACAGCTGCTACTTCTTTTTTGTGCGAATTACTGCACAGATCTTGCCGAAACCTAGACTAGAATCAAAATTTTCTACCCCTAAACCATGGCTACTCCTAATGATTCAAACTCTAAAACTCCTATTCCTGATCCTAATCCACTAGACCCTATGACCCTTATCCAGAGCTTAAATAACACCTTGTCCCAGTTGCTTACACAACCGAGACCTTCATCAAATACCCAAAGCCAAGAGGGGTTCACCTCCGCAATGTCGATCAAGTTAGATGGGACAAACTTCTACCTTTGGTCGCAGATGCTGAAGATGAAGCTCAACGGGCGAGACAGATTGGGTCACCTTGATGGATCAACTCGGCCAAAACCTTCAGACGAGGAAGCTTATAAGCGATGGTCGGTGATGGATTCTCAGGTGAAAGATTTCATGATTAACTCTATGGACTCATCACTAATAGGTACCTTCTTACCTTACTCTACTGCAAAGGAGGTATGGAATGCAGTCAACACCTCTTACTTTGATGGTAGTGATTTGTCTCAAATTTTGGACCTCAAAAGAAAAATTAGTAAAGTCAAACAAAATGGTGAATTGGTCCAGAATTTTTACAGTACTCTCCAAGGATTATGGAAAGAACTAGACACTCGTAGGCCAAATCCTATGGAATGTCCACGTGATATTGAAAAATATCAGAAATTGGTACAAGAAGATAGGATGCTGACCTTTTTGGATGGTTTAGATGATAAGTTGGACCAGATTAGGGCTAGTGTACTCCAAATTAATCCCCTCCCTACAGTAGAAGAGGCATTTGCCTTGGTGAGAAAGGAGGAAAGGCGACAAATTGTCATGTTGAATGAGGGTGAAGTTAGGGACAATTCCTTGGCCATGCTAGCAAAGACCCAAACCTTGAACCTCCAAAAGTCCAATTATCCTCCAAAAGCAAACAATAAAAAACCCGTTCCACCTGGAGGGTGTACCCACTGTAAAAATTCAAAACACTCTGTGGAGCAATGCTTCAAGTTGATTGGTTATCCAGACTGGTGGGAGGAGAATAAGAAGAAGAGGCAAGGTAAGGCACACATGGCCGAAGCCTTGATTACAGAAGGAAAAACCCTACCAACTGCAAATTTGGCCAGTTTAAGTCCAAGATTAGATGGAAAACTCTCTATTTTGCCTTCTGTCGAGAGGAATGAAGGTAAAGTTCTTGCTTTAAATATATCTGGTACTAACTGTTCTTGGATTATTGATTCAGGGGCAACTGATCACATGACATACAATAGGGAAGACTTGGTAAGAGAATCCGTTCCAAGAAGAAATGAGATTGTTAATGCAAATGGAGAAATTTATCCAGTCACAGGGGCTGGAGAAGTTCAATTTTCCTCTTCCTTAACTCTTTCAAATACACTTTTGGTTCCATCTCTTTCATCCAAACTCTTGTCTGTAGGACAGTTATGTGAAGAACTGAATTGTGTAGTACTCATGTATCCTCGATTTTGTCTTTTTCAGGACCTCTTGACGAAGAAGATTCTTGGTCGTGGTACTAGAAGAGGAGGACTGTATCATTTAGAAGACTTGGCTGCTGGACATGCACATATATCTGCTGGTTTGAACTTGAGTAGGAAGTCTTCTATTTGGATATGACACAGACGATTGGGTCATCCATCTTTTGGGTACCTAAGAAAACTTTACCCTAGCTTGTTTTCTGGTTTTGAGAATGAGAATTTTGATTGTGATGTGTGTATCAAATCTAAGAGCCATCGAGCTCATTTTGCTAAGGTAATGGATGATGATAATAAAAATAGAGCTCCCTTTGATTTGATTCATTCTGATGTTTGGGGACCTTCCCCAGTTGACTCTTTGATAGGAAATAGATGGTTTGTCTTATTTGTTGATGACTGTACTAGAATGACATGGGTTAATGTGGTGAAACAAAAAACTGATGTACCACTTGCCATTACTTCCTTCATTACCATGGTGAAAAATCAATTTGATAAGAATGTCAAAGTGTTTAGGAGTGATAATGGTAGGGAATTTGTCAATAAAACACTAGGAGAGTTCTTTAAAACCAATGAGATTATACATGAGACTAGCTGTGTAGGTACACCTCAACAAAATGGTAGGGCAGAGCGTAAGAATAGACAAATTCTAGAAATGACCAGGGCAATGATGCTAGAGAATAATGTTCCTCATTCTTATTGGGATCATGCAGTCACCTCAGCAGTTAATTTGAGTAACAGATTACCTTCTACAGTCCTTAAATTTCAAACACCATTGCAAAAGCTCTCAACCTATCATACGATCCCTTCTATACTCAATATTCCACCAAAAGTGTTTGGTTGCATAGCCTATGTTCATATACAAAAATATTTGCGCTCCAAACTTGATCCCTGTGCTGAAAAATGTGTGTTCATAGGTTATGGTCAACAACAAAAAGGTTATAGGTGTTTGAATCCAATCTCCAGAAAAGTTTATACTACCATGGATGTGACATTTGTTGAGAATGAAGGGTAATTTTGCCAAAACCAGACTCATTCTCAGGGGGAGAGTGTGATAGAAAATGAGTCTTGGTTCGATGCAGCGACAGATGACCAATTCGGTCCGAATTCCGGACCGAATTCGGATCTCTGTCCAAAAGAACATGACCAATTCGGTCCGAATTCCGGACCGAATTCAGATCTCTGTCCAGGTGAACATGAACAATCCGGTCTGAATTCCAGACCGAATTCTAGTCACTGTTTAAGAAAACATGCTCATACCCAATCCGGTCCGAATTCCAGACCGAATTCTGGTTGCTGTCTAGGAAAACATGCTCATTTTGGACTGAATTCAAACAGTTTCGAGAATGAGGTAGAGGAATTCGATTCAGAAGTGGACCCACATGACGGATCGGGTCCATCTGAAGAAAATTTGGAAGATGAAGATGAAGAAATGATACAGTCTCCTCCATTACCACATGGCCAGACTCCGGAGTCAGAGGTAAGTATCTTTGAACCTGTTACTACTAATCCCAGTTACCAGTTGCCTTTCAGGGTCAATAGAGGCAGACCTCCTAAGAGATACAGACCGGATGAGAATGGTGAAGGTAGATATGCAATGGCAAACTTCATGAGTATGTCTCACATGCCAGAACCTATGAAAGAATTCAATAAGATTCTTACCTCAGTTCAGATTCCAAGCAACTTGAATGAAGCTCTCAATGATCCAAAATGGGTAGATGCAATGAAGACCGAGATGGATGCATTGGAGAAAAATGAGACATGGGAATTGGTTAGTAGACCGAAAGATAGAAAGACAGTAGGATGCAAATGGGTATTTACAGTAAAATATGGGCCCACTGGAGAAATTGACAGGTTTAAGGCAAGATTGGTGGCAAAGGGTTACTCTCAGACATATGGAGTAGATTATCAGGAGACTTTTTCACCTGTAGCCAAACTAAACACTGTTAGGATTCTGTTGTCCATTGCAGCAAATCAAGACTGGCCACTACACCAATTTGATGTGAAAAATGCTTTTCTCCATGGTGATATAGATGAGGAAATCTATATGGAAATTCCACCTGGTTATGGTCATTCAAGTAACCTATCCCTTGTGTGCAAATTGAAGAAGGCACTGTATGGCTTGAAACAGTCTCCTAGAGCTTGGTTTGGAAGATTTTGCAATGCCATGAAGGGATATGGATACACTCAGAGTGATGCTGATCACACTTTATTCTTTTTAAAGAATAAAGAAAAAATTGTAATTTTGATAATCTATGTTGATGACATGATAATCACAGGAAATGATGTGGAAGGAATCCGAAACCTGGAGGAGAAACTGTCCAAAGAATTTGAAATGAAGAACCTGGGAGGATTGAAGTATTTCCTAGGAATTGAAGTTACTCGCAGCAAGGAAGGTATATCTTTATCTCAAAGGAAGTATGTACTGGACTTACTAGCTGAAACAGGTATGTTGGATTGCAAACCTGTTGACACACCTACCAAACAGAACAATAAACTAGGGATATTACCTGATCAGGTACCAACAAACAAGGAGCAATACCAGAGATTGGTAGGAAGACTTATTTACTTGTCACACACTCGACCTGATATTGCATATGCCGTGTCTGTGGTGAGTCAATTCATGCACGCTCCTAGTGAGCAACACATGGAGGCTGTCATGTGGATTTTAAGGTATCTCAAAGGATCTCCAGGACGAGGTATATTTTTCAGGAAGAATGGTCATCTTCAAGTTGAGGGGTATACAGACTCTGATTGGGCAGGAGATGTGACTGACAGAAAATCTACATCAGGGTACTTCACGTTTGTTGGTGGAAATTTGGTCACATGGAGAAGTAAGAAGCAAAAAGTGGTGGCATTGTCAAGTGCTGAAGCTGAGTTTAGAGGAATTGCTAAAGGACTACAAGAATTGCTTTGGATAAAAAGGATACTCAATGACCTTGGTATCTATAGTGGTGAGGAAATGAAACTGTTTTGTGACAACAAGGCCGCTATTGCTATTTCTCAGAATCCTGTGCAACATGATAGAACCAAGCACATTGAGGTGGATCGACACTTCATTCGACAGAATCTTGAAGAAAGATTTATTAGTATTCCTCATGTGAAAACAGAAGAACAGCTTGCAGACATTTTGACAAAAGGGGTGTCCAGCACTAGTTTTCATGGAGCAATTGGCAAGTTGGGCATGCGAGACATCTACCTGCCAACTTGAGGGGGAGTGTGGATGAAACGTTATTGGATCCGGTCCATATAAGGAAAGGATCCGGTCCGAATTATTGGACAGATTTTTGTGTGATTGTGGTTAGCTATATTTCCTTTATTAATTATTTAGCTTATGGAAATAATTAATCTTGCCTATGATCTATAAAGGCAGTTTTATTCTCCCTTCCAATCAATCTTCTTCTTCCTCACTTGTACTCTATTATTGAAAAGAAATAAAAAAATGGTGGTGTGCGTGTGTGTGGATGTAGGTACAATCTTGTACTGAACCACGTTAAATACTGTGTCTCTGTGTGTTGTTCTTTAAGTTTACAAATAATCCTTGTACTTGACTAGTCGCTTGTAGTAGAGTAAAGGTGTCGAACCCACAGAGATGGATATGAATATTATACTTATTATTTCGTTAAAGCTAGACAATAAAAATCGAGAAGAGAATTGAAGTCACAAATAGAACAAATTAAAGAGAAATAAAGGAATGCAATTGCAAGTAATAAAGATTAAGCAAAACAAATAAGATAAATATTTTTGGAGTTTTCTAACGGATTAAAATATGATGGTAAATATGCTTTAGGGTTTGATTTCACTTAGAACTGGCCACAGAGTCGCAAGACCTAGCACTGTCGTATTCGGCCTTGCTAATTCGGTCCGAATTCCGGGCCGAATTCCACTGTGTAAATGCTGTGGTTTACTCTTTTGTTGATCTATTCAAGCCAAAGGTCCATCTAGCCAAACCTAACTCCCTAACCCTCCGCTTTCGCCTATTGGGTACGGTATTTGGAATGGGATCTAGTGTTAAACAACCTTCATCGAGTGTATTGCACTCCCAACTTTCGTTGTTCGGTGGACTTACTCGAGTTTACCAATGGTTTTCTACGAGGTATCTAGTTAGATTTTCGCCTAACTAGAAACGTTCACTTTTGGTTATTAATTGGTCGACTTTCGCCTTTGACCTACCTCGAAATACTTGCACAGGACTCGATTAATATAATGTAAAGAAGTTCCCAACAATTGCACGCGTACAAAAGTCGAGCGATACAAGTAATAAACGGTCCAAACACAAGCAATTTCATTAAAATCCCCAAGGGTAATTGGCTTCGTCCATCAACAAAACAAGTAAATCAAGCAAAACCAAAATCTAAGCTACATCGTTCCCTAAAGCAATAAATTTTTAGCCTAACATGCTAATAGAAATCATGCAAATAACAATAGATAAGTTTAAACGAGACATAAATTCAGAAATTAAAGAGAGAATTGATTCGATACAACAAATAGTCAAGTTTCTAAGGTTGTCCACTGTTGCCGTCGCACTAGAGAACACCTTGAGATCTTCCGATCATAATTTTCCTAGCCAAATATGGATATCATAACATAACAACCGAGCCAGTAGCGACATCTCTTTTGTCAAGGCTGTAGAGGGATAATACTATGATGAAGGAGGTAGAACCTACAGAATGAAAATGACAAGGTGAAGAATTATGAGGCAATTATTTGGAAATTTGAGATAAAGAATAGTAGGCAGCTCATATCATTCTATTCAGTCAAAGATGATGATGAGAAAAATGTCTGATTTAAGTTTTGAATCTCACGGTTTTATCTATTTGATCTCATTGCATAAATTCCAAATTTTTTTCCCAACTATTGTCTTGAAGACTTGAACTTCTGAGTAGGGGAAAACAGGACTCTCGGTAGAAACCCTAAGTAGGAAGTTGCGAACTACAACTTCTTTATAACATCTTCATTTTGGCTTCCCAAATTCATTTAAGTGATATTGACGTTATTTTACACCATGCTACGCAAATACTGTTGTATATCCGGTCAAACTCTCTAGCCAAGTCAACAATCACACGTCCTTCTCTGCTAGCAATAGGGCAATGTTGATAGGATGGAGATCTGATACTGCTGCAATCTTAGAATAGCAGATTGAACAGGAGGGATTGTTTCATTTTTGCAATTATCTTGAGGATCTCTGCGCTTAAGTTTGTATGCAGTGGTTTTTTCAGAAAGATTTCTTTACTTTAGCTTAATAGTTGGGTCAATAACTGAAGACTTCTGTTTAGATGTGGTGCAGTGAGGTATATACTGGTACAGCAAGTGAGTATGGGGTTCGCTTAGTTTAGTGCTAGTAATTTTGAGTCAGAGGGGATTGCTCTTTTTGGTGTTAAGATTGAACATCCAGTTTGTAAAAATTTTTACTTTTGAAGTTAAAATTCTTGGATGCTCTTCTTCAAGAAGAGTGGACGTCGGCGCTCTCCACTAATTTCCAAAAAGAAAAAAAATTATTGTGTAGAACATTAACTGCAATTCTTACCAAGAACTGGAACAGTAAGGCTTTAGTCAAAATGGTTTTTATGCAGATTTCAGTGGGTCTAATAACATGGAAATTTGATCAAATTCGTTCATTTTGATAAAAAAATTTCTAATGAAATGAAATTTTGTGTTAAAAAAAAAGTGACTCTACTCAGGGCCTAATACTTGTGATGAAGTTAATTTATGAGAAGGGATTGACAGATTTGGGTCTTGAGATGTGGAATTTTTCTTGGTCGGAAAGGGTGTTGCACGCTCGTAAACCACCTTGTGGAGTCTTACAGGTGCTTTAAGGATGTGGTTCGGATGGAGCTGAGAGAGCACTAGGGCCTTAGAAAGAAAGGACTTTGTCATGATCAAATTCAAATTAGACAAAATAAAAATAAATTATTCTAATTATTGAATAATCCAGTTAAGGCAAGAGACGAAGGTTACTATATAAGTTATATTGATTTAGTAAATATTATTTTGTATCTTTACATTTATGCATAATCTTTCCTTTTATTAATATTTCCTTTTATCATATTTGTTAGGCTATTTATATGAAACATTTGTACTCAATTTATCATATCAGATCAGAAATACAACAACTTTCTTCTATCATTTGTCATTATGTTTTCTTCTTTATCTTCTTTTTAATTTCATTTTTATTACAAAAATATAAAAATAGTCCCAAATTCTAGTTATTCTCAACTCGGGACATAACAATTGGTATCAGAGAAACGATCTATGGCTTACGAAGATTTCAACACACAAACTCTAGCAAGTCCATGAACAACTCAAGTTGATGAAAAAATCAACAAAAATGTTTCGAGTTGATTTCAAAAGGCAACAAGATGAGATGAGAGAAATGTTTCAACCACAACAAAATTAACTTCAAGCACAATTCGACCAAATTACGAGTAATTTTGCAAAATTAGTAGAAGTTATAGAAGTTGAAGAGGCATGGCCAGATGAGATTAATAATGAGGAGAAGAAATTGCACAAACTGAACTTGAAGAGTCCAAAGAAGTGAAAATACCTCTACACACCATTGTGATACGTGATGAATATATCGTGAAGCCAGCCAAAGAGTTGTGGTTAAACTTGGTAAAATTAATGACCACAGGCTTTAGGATTTTTCAATTTGACAACTCCTAAACAAGAAGATAGTCAAGAATGAAGACAAAATCACAAAAAGTGGTATTATTGCAGAGCCGTATGGTTTTCATGTCATCATTGTCGAGATAAGATTCTTAATCTTATAGAAGTATAAGGAGGTAATGTCTGCTATATGGATTCGAGTTTCTTGATTTTGATCCTTGAGGTCAAGGATCTCGTGAGGAGAAGGTATTGTCATGACCAAATCCAAATTAGACAAAATAGAAATAAATTATTCTAATTATTGAATAATCCAGTTAAGGCAAGAGACGAAGGTTGCTATGCAAGTTATATTGATTTAGCAAAGATTATTTTGTATCTTTACATTTATGCATAATCTTTCCTTTTATTAATATTTCCTTTTATCATATTTGTTAGGCTATTTATATGAAACATTTGTACTCAATTTATCATATCAAAAATACAACAATAACTTTCTTCTATCATTTATCATTATGTTTTCTTCTTTATTTTCTTTTTTTTTTTGAAGGTAGGTAGACGATTGTCTTCCTACAATTTCATTTAACCAAAAATATTGGTACAACAGGAAAGAAAAAAAAATAAATGGAGAGAAGAAAAATCAATGCAGAGACTATAAACGCCTATATACAAACTAACTATGACAATCTAATAGTTCTTAGCCCTAACAGTACGAAATCCAAGCTGTATAGTCTTGAATTGTTTTTCTAATCACTTCGTTAGCATCTACGTGAGCTCCTTGGAAGATCACAGTGCATCTCATCTTCCAGATGTTCCACACTCCCGCCATCCAGACCATGTCCCAATTATCCTTGTAGCACATCTTCAAAAGGTGTCTATTTAGCATCCAAACTTCACTTAGTCCTCGCATTTGCAAACATGCCCCCGGACAAATGAAACATTCCCAGACATGTATTGCAAACTGGCATGCACGAACATGTGTATCCCTGTTTCGAATGCATTTTGACATAATACGCATTCTCTGTCGACCGTCCATCCTTTACAATGCATGTTTTCACGTGTTCATAATCTATCCAACATTGCGATCCAAAAAAAAACTTTTACCTTCAAGGGTGCTTTGGTCTTCCATAGTAAGGTGTGATATGGTGATCACATGCCCGGGTCTCGCATAACCGACTAGGCACTTTTTGAGGTAAACGCACCTTCCTTTGTCCATTTCCACCTAGGCACGTTTTCACCTGGCTGAACAAGGATAGAGGAGAAGAACAAATGTTTCTCCAACGGTATGTCTCTTATTAGAAAGTACCTCTATGTCTCTTGAGCCATACAGTCTGTGGATCAAGGAAGACCAAGCGGAATTTCTTTCTGCCACAATTTTCCAAAGCCATTTGATTAGTAGGGCGTCGTTTTGTGTTTGGAGGTGTAATATTTCCAATCCTCCACACTCTTTTGGGAGGCAGCATATCCCAGTTTACTAAGCATTTTCCTCCATGAGAGGTTGTTGTACCCCTCCACATAAAAGCTCTGCAAATCTTGACCATCTGATTCAGCAACCATTTCAGTAGTTTAAAAACTTGCATGAAGTTCAGGGGGAGAGCTATAAGTACTGACTTAATCATGACTAGGCGGCCCCCAAGGAAGAGGAACTTAGATTTCCATCCCTGCAACTTATCGTGCAGTGATTGTACTAGAGGCACGAAGTGAACCTTCTTAGGTTTCTTGAAAGAGAGTGGTAGACCTAGATAGGTTAATGAAAATTCTCCATCTACGCACGAAAGTATCTCTCTGGCCATTTGTAAGTTCGATTCTGATATTGCGATCGGGACAAAAACTGATTTCTCACTATTTATACGTAGCCCAGAGAGTTGAGAGAAATGAGATAGGATTGCAGAAACGACATTCATGTTTCGCAGAAGAGCCTCCATTAGAATTAAAGTATCATCCGCAAATCGTAAAGCCTTTGGTGGAATAATGACCGGTCCCGAGAGTAGCGAATTTGCATCAGAAATGAAGCTTTGCAAAGCATCCGCCACTATAATAAACAATAATGGCGATAGCGGATCTCCTTGCCTCAAACCTCGTCTGTTCCTTTATTTTCTTTTTAATTTCATTTTTATTACAAAAATATAAAAATAGTCCCAAATTCTAGTTATTCCTAACTCAGGACATAACAGACTTTTGGTGAAAAGAAGGTTTGTGTGTTTCTTAGATTGTAGCATCCTAGAATAGAGTTTTGTATTTCCAAGGAAAAGATGTGTTTCATGAGAAAATTTTACATAGTTACAAATGCCTCACTTTTCTATTCATCCCAGCTTAAGCAAGAAAAGGTCATTCTAGTAAATAAATCTTACAACAGTTCCCATTTGGCAACATTGAAGCTTCAAGCTTGAATTTTCAAAACTTGATATATTCAATTTTCTTTGCTTGGAAGTGATCCCAGACAAACCAACTAATAATCACTTGTCAAAAGCGCTGAAAACCTTTTTTTTTTTTTCTATTGCTAAATTTACTTTTTCCTCAGTGAGTGGCTTCCAAAGATTTAATGCCCCTACTGGATCAACTGAACAGCACCAATTGAAGGGATCTTTTCTCTTAGCTTTTGTGTTACGGCAACTCTTACTGTCATTACTTCAGCAGCTGGGCCGGTGAGTCGAACTTGAACCACATAACCATTGATCTGAACTAGCTCTAGCGTACCTCCTCCTGTGCCAGAAAGATACGGTCTAATCTCATCCAAAACCTGAAGAACTTAAACAGGTGGCGCATGTTATCCTTTATATGAAATGTGACCAAAGAGCAATTAATCATTTATTTATGTAATTCAGTACCATGTCTGTGTACAATTAATGTTTGGTTAGTGTATTGTTACTAACCATCATTATAGGTAACAGGTGGTGACTATACATTTTAATTTATTTTTCCACCCATTTGGATTTCGGAGGGATTTGTTAATTGTCTTCAATTACCCAATTTTGGATTTGTTGTCTTCAATTGCCCAATAAATTGGGTAATTGAGATTTTAACTGGACCTTCCAAGTTCCAACCAATGCAGATACTTACAGATAAAAGTTGCTCAAATTCTGCATAATTGACAGTTAAATCACAAATACAAATGAGGGAAACAGTGCTTAGCTGGGACTGCCTAACTGGACGAAAATGACACAGCTAATCAATTTTAGAGTACTACTAGTTCTCCTACTGCTAAGTGGTAACTGGTAAGTCAACCCCTAGGTTTTTAATTCTAGTTCTTGACTTCCAACAAGCATCCATCGGTCGTCTAATTCTAAATTGTAGCTAGGTTTCTCACCTTGTCAATGTTTTCCTCATTGAGCTCGAGCCCGGTTTCGGTATCGGCAATCTGCTCGACGGACTCAATCTCAGGAATCTTATCTCGGAGCCGCGTCTCGATCCCCATCTTGAGAGTCATGGTGGAGCTGGGGCAGGAGCCGCACGCCCCCTGCAGCTTCAGCACCACCACCAGCCCATCTATCTCGTGCAGCGCCACATTGCCTCCGTCGGCCATCAGGCTAGGCCTCACCTCATCCAGCACCATCTCCACATTCTCCTCGGTCAGTGGAAGAACATGCACTTCCCATGCTGCACTAATTTAATTAATTCACCACACCAGACCATTAATAATTAATTCTATCTATCCGTCTATTTGCCTTTCCTTGGTTGAATCAACATGACAAAGCAAAAATGTACAAAGATGCATGTATGGTCTTAGTTGCAATTAATTACCTTTTTTCCTTCTTCTCAAGGGAATTTGTGACAGTATGATACCGGTAAACTCGACTGGTTTGAAAACTCGAGTGGTTCCGAGTCGAACTGGCGGCCGAAATAGACCGAAATCGGAGCGAGTTTTCATCCATTGCACTTGCCTTTGTAGATTTTTGCTGAAAAGCATGTCGTCTGACATGAGGTGAACTGAGAGCGCTCAAGGAATGGTAGAGAAACTAATTGCAATCTGATTTTTGTTACTTGATTTGATTTGATTCGAGAACGAGAATAATGGAATTAGTGGAATTCATTTGATCTGTTTGTGTAGGTGGCAAAAATGGGTGGTAGAAGATGGATGGAGCATTTTGGGACGAACAAAGGCGGGTCTATCTCATCACTTCAAATTCACATAGACTTGGTGTACAAGAGGTGTACGGATTTCCGTATTTCTATAGGAGCGTTAATTGCGGGTCCTTCTGAGAACCGGGACCAGATACTAATAGCTCGCAGTAGTTTTCATCATTGATCGATGTGGGATCTATAGCTTTAGTGTGGCGGGTGCTTTTCCAAGGACATCTTTTCTGACCTGCAAATCAAACTGTAACAACAACATTTTTTTTTTGAATTGATAATAATACATCATATATACATCATAATAAAAGTCTCTGTACCCTGAGTGGTGTGCTCCAGAAAAAGGGTGCAAAGGGATAGAAAAAGTAAATTTACATTTTGTTTTCTTTTTCCCGGCCCCCTTTAAATTGTGAGTCCATAATTCCATATTGATATGGCACGATGAAATTATTTGCAAGAATCTGTTACAATTTTTTTTTTACCTTCTTTTTACTCTCTTCCTTTACCATCTTTTGGAGAAAAGCACTAAAATGTATAAAAGTTGGTAAAATGAAAATTTCACTTATTAAAAATAATAACATATCGCATTTGCTTTACACGTCTATGTTTAAGATGACAACATCATAATAACTAATTACTAAACTATACGCAATGAAGAAATTACATTTTGAAAAACAAAAATTTATATTGGGGTCAACTAATTAATAAATTAATTCATCATAATAACAAAAAGTTGAATAATTAATTCATCATGCTACTTTGGCATTTTATTACTTGCATCAACCATCAACTCATAAGTCGATTTTTATATCGGTCAACTAAATAATTAGTATCGATATATTATGTTATTTATTATGCATAAATTATCATTTACGAAAGATTAACTTTAGCAGCCAAACTGAAGCAACTCTGTCAGCTGCTCAGCTTTTATAATTTTGCTCCTTTTTTTTAGCAAAATAACTCTTTGTTTCTTCGAGAACAAACATAAGTTTTTGAGCCAAATCAGCTAATAAAAATTTCATTGAAGAGAAATAATAATGAGATTGGTTCAATATATGCGTCTGTAACCCGGCTTATGTAAGCCTCTTTGTCCTGGGCCCCTCTAATTGTTTCTGCATATTTGCAAATCAGTCTGCTCAAAAGTTCTCAAATCACACAAATAGGCGACGCGTCTCGCGTCTTCTTCCGAAATTTAAAAAAATAATACTAAATTAATATAATATATTAAAAATAATATCAATATAATAATATTTTTTTAAATAGTATCACGAGATCGGAATTCCAGATTCCGAACGCAAGATCGGAATCCGAAATTCCGATCTTAACTTTTTAATTTTTTTATATATTATTTATTTATTTATTTATTTAATTTATTAATTAGTTAAATAATTAGAAAAATAGATAATATATTGTAAAAATATTGAAAAAATGTGGGAAAAATCAGGAATAATTAAACTAAATTTTATATGTAATTTAGTATTTTTTGGGAAATTTTTTTTCTTTTATTAGTTTATTAATTAGTTAATTAATTAGAAAAATAGATAATATATTCTAAAAATATTGAAAAAATATAAAAAAAATCAGGAATAATTAAACAAAATTTTATATGTAATTTAGTATTTTTTTGGAAAATTAAATTTATTTTCCTTTTAATTAATTTATTTAATTAAATATAAATTTAATTAATTTATTTAATTAAATATAAATTTAATTAATTTATTTAATTAAATATAAATTTAATTAATTTATTTAATTAAATATAAATTTAATTAATTTATTTAATTAAAAATGAATAGTTAAGTATAAATTTTTAATTAATTTAAATTAAAATTATAAATTTTTAAACAACCATTTGATATGCGTCGCGGATGTCGTCCTCTGTATATATTATTTTCATATTATATATTAAACAATCATATCGAGTCTCATGATCAAGGAAGCACTTTCTGGATTGCGTTAGAAAGGAATCACACGATATTGATGTTTTACTGAGACGGAGAAGAAAGACTAAATTCACTTGATTTACTGTATTTCTCTTTTTAATGATTAATTTATGATTTTAAAAATATTTTTTGTAGTTTAGAGTGGTTTTTAGATTTGCAAACTTTCAAAGTGGATTTTGGAGGTCCAGAGAGCGTTTTTTGTCTTCGAAAATGGTCGTTACGGGGTTATACCCCAGTAACATGTGTAGATCTCGTCGCCAGCTTTCCGGAATGTCCTCGTTTGCGCCAAACGGACCTTCCTATCAAAAGTTATGCCTGTTTAAAGTTTTAATGTTCAAATTATGCCTTTGTATCCCTATAAATGCAGAAAGGATTAATAAAACTTTGAACATTCTGAAAGGATTATGCCTTTGTATCCCTACAAATTTTGAAAATTTATAATCCTTTCTAAATGGTACAATTCATTTAATTAAATAAGTTATAAAAATTTATATTTTAATTAAATAAATTAATTAAAATGAAAATAAATTTAATTTTCCCAAAAAATACTAAATTACATATAAAATTTAATTTAATTATTCCTGATTTTTTTCCATATTTTTTCAATATTTTTACAATATATTATCTATTTTTCTAATTATTTAACTAATTAATAAATTAAATCAATAAATAAATAATATATAAAAAAATTAAAAAGCTAAGATCGGAATCTCGGATTCCGATCTTAGATAAGGTCGGAATCCGGCTAAGATCGGAATCCCGGAATCCGATCTTACGTTTGGAATCTGGGATTCCGATCTCGTGATACTATTTAAAAAAATATTATTATATTAATATTATTTTTAATATATTATATTAATTTAATACTATTTTAAAATTTTTCGGCGTCTTCTTCAACTCGGTGAACTTAACTCTACTTCGGCCTAAATAGGCCCAAATCCTAATCTTATCACAGAAGGCTTCAAATTGGGCCTATCATCATTAGACACATTCCGGATGGGATTTTTTATTTTTTTTTTAGGAAAATCCCCTACTGATACAAACAAGGGTACAACATTTACAATTCAGGCATTTTCACCGTACTCGGCCAATTCTCTTCAGGCCAAGGGAAAGCAGGACACCTTGAGGGATTCCAAATCGCGGGAACGTCTTTATCAGACAAAGCAACGCCTTTAGGGTTCATCAACCGATCATGGGCCCGATCCCAGTGGTACCCAACCAATTTGCCACGGGGAGGTCTATCGTTAACACCTACCCCGACCTCATCCAGGGAGAAGGGGTAAAATTGCGCCAGGTACTTGGCGAAGTCCCTAAACCCAGAAAACACTTGCTGAGGAAGCGCAAAAGAGCCGCGAGGACAAAAGAACGAGAAGACATGAAGGCGGTGTTAGTTAAGTGCATAATTTTAATTTTTAGGGCTAATTACTCTTAATTACCCACAATTAAGCATGCACAAACAAGGAACTAGTACTTTAAGTCATTCACACAAAGAGAAGATGTTCAAAGATATACCTTTTTTGATATTGTAATCAAGAGGCTTGAACCAAGGTTCGAATGAAGGTGGTGCGTGCTCCAAAGATCTCCAAGTCGAAACTCCTCGAGTCCACTTGGTATTAACCAAATCCTCAACAAACTATGCTAGTAGTTTGGAGGATTAGACTAATCCCTAGTTAACACGTTCTTCTAGCAAATCAACAATTCTATTTGAGGAAGAAAGGGGGCTCAACACATGAGCAATAGGGAGAGGAGAAGGGAGGTAGGCGCCGACCTAGGGAGGGGATAGGGGCAGCTAGGTTATGGGGAGAGAGAGAGAGGTGGATTTGCAACCATACAACCCTGTATATAGTGTGCTAACTCTACCTACCTCACACCATGTATTTACAACATTGCCACCCCACCTACCACCTTGTATGGCCGGCTACAATGAGGGCCTTTATGGGCCTTGTGTTGTGTATTATGGATCCACTCAATCAATTATTAAATTGACCTTTCTTGTTGCTCCCAATTTGGTTCCCTATTGGGCTTTTAATTAACACTTTAATTAAAGCCTTTTAATTTATACATGTGTTGAATAAATAATTATTTACTTAATAATAATTATTTAGGGATTAGAAAATGCATTAATTTATTTCTATATGATCTCTTTGATTTAATTAATTATAACGGTCTATAACGCTATTTAATTAATTAATTAACTCATCATATTTTGCAATACTAACTATTGTAAATAAATAAATAATGCACGTATGGTTAAACACCAATTTTGTGTGACCCTTTGAGGATTTATGCTACGTTGGACATGGAGTTAAATCGCTATTTAATTTCAATAATCATAAGCGGTATCTAGCAACACGTTATGATTCCCAATTCGCATAAATAGTGTACTGCTACAATATTTCAATCCTGCATGAGAGAATAATTAGCTTCTCTATTTTGATTCTTATGTCACACAATATCATCGTATAATCTAAGATAGGAATGTGTCATTCTTGCAGATTATACGTTTCTTGATCTAGAGATAATTGTATCAATTGCTAGCAAACAATCTATCTCCATCAAGGGGCCCAAATAGATATCGTCACTCACTAAATAAATTAATGAGGGACATACGGTTTTCTTAATGATTTAGCTTTTCCCCGCACAATTCAAGAGAACATAAATAACGTCCGTATAGCAGCCCTTATTGGGAATCAGCGATAGACGATATCTATTGAACCTATACTCATGTGGAAAAGATAAACATCTCAAACTTAGAATCAAAATCATAACGAAATAAATAATGACACTTAACACAATCCATATATTTATTTCGTTGGGTCATGTCCTGTACTATGTTCAATTAACATAAACATATGCAATTAAGTTGGTTACTCTTAAACTACGATTTATAGAACTTAATCATCACTTAACTTGCATACTAATCTTATTGATAATTAATGTTCCTTGTTAATTATCAAGATTATGGACGATTTAGATTTATTGTTGTCATTTACTACTAAATGAAAAACAGCGATCTATAATTCAGATCCTCAACCTGAATGAACTGTCAACACATAAATCAAGGAACAAATGATATGAAATCATCAATGACATAAAATCATGGAAGTAGCCTAATATGATTGGCTTCTAGGACATATCTCTAACAATCTCCCACTTGGCCTAGAGTCAATCAACAGTGACTTCTAGCCAGTGCATCGTACTCAATGTAATATCCAAATATACATGTCTCATACTAACGCCTAAATGAAAGATACAACTCAAAGCCAATCAGACATACGCCTAATCCCCATGTATGCAACATGCAACTCATGCACGGCTCGAGACAAAGGCTTTGTCAGAGAGTCCGCTGTGTTCGCGGCACCGTCCACCTTCTTGACCTTGACCCAATCGTCATTGACCAATTGACGGATGAGATGGAATCGTCGTAGAATGTGCCTAGTCTTCTGGTGAGACCTAGGCTCCTTGGACTGAGCTATGACTCCCGTGTTGTCGCAGTAGATATCCACTGCACCTGAGATGCTTGGAACCACCTCTAGCTCGATCAAGAACTTCTTTATCCATACGGCTTCTTTTGCTGCTTCGCCAACCGCTAAGTATTCCGCTTCGGTGACGGAATCGGCCGTAGTATTTTGCTTGGAACTCTTCCAACTTACGGCACCACCATTGAGCAGAAATACAAAGCCGGACTGTGATTTGGAGTCATCTCGATCGGTTTGGAAACTAGCATCAGTGTAACCAATTACAACGAGCTCTTCGTCTCCACCGTATATGAGAATGCTCTCCTTGGTTCTCTTGAGATACTTGAGTATATTCTTGACTGCGGTCCAGTGTGGCATGCCGGGATTGGCTTGGTATCGACTAGTCACACTAATCGGATGTGCCACATCGGAGCGAGTGCATATCATGGCATACATAATCGATCCGACTACAGATGGATACTTGAATCGCTTCATGTATTCCCGATCTGTCTCAGTTGTCGGACCTTGAGTCTTGCTCAAGTAAATGCCATGTGACATAGGCAAGAATCCCTTCTTGGAATTCGCCATGTTGTGTTTTTAAAACACCTTGTCAATATATGCATCTTAGCTCAAACCTAACATCCTCTTTGATCTATCTCTATAGAACTTGATTCCTAGGATGTAGGCGGGTTCGTCCAAGTCTTTCATTGAGAACACTTTCGTCAATAAATCCTTGACTGCATTCAACTCGGAGATATCATTCCCGATCAAGAGTATATCGTCAACATATAGAACAAGAAACACAACCACGCTCATACTAAACCTCTTGTAGACACAAGGTTCCTTCTCATTTTGAGAGAAGTTCAATTTCTTGACTTCCTCATCAAAGCGCTTGTTCCAACTCCTTGATGCTTGCTTCAATCCATAAATGGATCTTTGAAGCTTGCATACTTTGTTAGCATTCTTTGGATCCACAAAACACTCGGGTTGTGTCATGTACACATCATCTTCCAAATTTCCATTTAGGAAGGCGGTTTTGACATCCATTTGCCAAATCTCATAATCATAGAATGCGACAATTGCTAACATGATCCAAATTGACTTGAATATGACGACGGGCGAGAAGGTTTCTTCATAGTCAATACCATGAATTTGCTTGTAACCTTTCGCTACAAGTCGTGCCTTGTAAATGGTCAAGTTGCCATCCATGTCGACCTTTCTCTTAAAGATCCATTTGTTCTCAACGGGTTTTACTCCGTTGGGAAGGTCAACTAAGTTCCATACCTTGTTATCATACATGGATTGTATTTCGGATTCCATGGCTTTTAGCCATTCCTTATAGTCGGGTTTCTTTCTCATGTCATCAATGGTCAAAAGCTCATCGTTCTCCATGACGAGAACGTCGTGCAAACCTAAATATCTTATAGGTGGACGACTTGGCCTTACCGATCTTCGTAGGGTAGATGCTTGAGGTTCTTGAACTTGTTCCACAACGGTTTGTGGACTTTGTTCTTGAACTTCAAGTGTAGGTGCGTCCTCAAAATTGTCGACTCGCGATATGTTTGAGTTTTCATTTGAGGGAGCTTGTTCTTGAACCATTTCTTCCGCAACAATTTGTGGAATGGGTTCGGCTACACTCTCATTTGGTGCAACTTCATTTGGCACCATATTGGGAACACCTACATTGCCTATTTGAGGCATGCTTTGTTGTTGCGGTTCTTGAATTTCTTCAATCATCACGTTGCTCCTACTACTTATTCTTGAGAGAAACTCTTTCTCCAAGAACACACCATAACGAGCAACTACTATTTTTTTCTCGTTGCGGTTGTAGAAGTAGTAAACCTTCGTTTCCTTAGGGTATCCTACGAAATGACATTTGTCCGATTTGGGTCCAAGCTTATCGCTCACTAGCCTTTTCACATAAGCTTCACAACCCCAAATCTTGAGAAACGACATGCTTGGTTTCTTCTTAAACCAAAGCTCATAGGGCGTCTTCCCAACGGACTTTGATGGAACACGGTTTAATGTAAAAACTGCGGTTTGAAGCGCGTATCCCCAAAAAGACATAGGCAAATAGGCTTGGCTCATCATCGATCGAACCATGTCAAGTAAAGTTCGATTCCTCCTTTCGGATACACCATTCCATTGTGGTGTTCCGGGTGGAGTGAGTTGTGGAATAATTCCACACTCCTTTAGATAGTTGCCAAACTCATGGCTCAAGTACTCACCACCTCGATCGGATCGTAAGATCTTGATCTTTTGACCAAGTTGGTTCTCAACTTCATTCTTAAATTCTTTAAACTTGTCAAAGGATTCGAATTTGTGACGCATCAAGTAGATATACCCGTATCTACTATGATCGTCGGTGAATGTGATGAAGTATGAATAACCACCACGTGCACAAATGCTCATAGGTCCACATATATCGGTATGTACAAGATCTAACAAGTCATTTGCCCTTCTCCCTTTGTTAGGAAAAGGCGCTTTAGTCATCTTTCCCGTCAAACAAGATTCGCATGTGTCAATTGGCTCGAAAGTGAATTGATCCAAGAGACCAATAGTTTGTAATCTCTTGATGCGTTTCTCGTTGATATGACCTAAGCGGCAATACCACATTAAAGTTGTATTCTCATGTGAAATCTTACGTTTCCTATTGTCATTCTCAACACTCAAGATAAGTCTGCTAGAATCAAGCACATAAAGACCTTTCAATAAATGCGAACCACAAAAACGAACTTCATTTCGAAACAAAGTTAAACACTTGTTCTTTATTACAACATCAAAATCATCAATGTCCAAACAAGAGATAAAGATAATATTTCGAGTGATAGAGGGAACTAAAAATATATCCTTTAGTTCCAACACAAAACCGGAAGGTAAAGTTAATTCCACTCTCCAAATGGCCATAGCGGAGATGCACGTGCCATTCCCGACGCGGAGTTAAACTTCACCTTTCTCGAGCCGCCTCCTATTCTTTAGGACCTGCACAATTCGACAAATGTGAGCACACGAACCGGTATCGAATACCCAATCGGTGTTAGAAGTAGCGAGAAGGGTTTCGATGACAAATATACCTGACGAAGAAGGTTGGACAGTTCCCGCCTTCTTGTCGGCAAGGTACTTGGGGCAGTTTCTCCTCCAATGACTCTTGTTGCTACAGTAGTAGCAAATAATCTCGGGAGTGGCCGGATTCTTTTTCTTCTTGGAACCCACGGGAGCTCCCTTGGACGGAACTTGGGGCGTCATCGGGCCTTTGCCTTTCTTGGATTTACGGCCTCGTTTCTTGATCTTTTTGCTCTTGTCACTCACGGCAAGAACATCCTTTGGGCCCTTCTCCTTCTTGAGACTATCCTCCGTTTCAACGAGCATGTTTTGGAGATCATCCATGCTCTTGTCCATGCCATTCATCCGGTAGTTCACAACAAAACCGGTGAAGCTCGGAGGGAGGGAGTTGAGAATGAAGTCTTGAATCGCACCCGAATGAAAGGGCATATCAAGCTTTCCAAGCTGCCGAAACAACCCCGCCATCTTCATGACGTGTGGCCCGACTTCATGACCCTCCGCCAAGCGAGTGTTGGCGACAGCCTTGGTAAGACGAGCCCTTTCAGTGCGGGCCTTGGTTTGGAACATGTTCTTGAGACGAGTGATCATTTCAAACACTCCATAACCACTATCAATGAACTCCTTTTGGAGTTCCGATTCCATGACCGCAACCATCAAAACCGACATCTCCATGTCGTCATTGACGTGCTTTTCATATTTCTCTTGCTTATCCTTTGGAGCGGTGTCCGCGGGAGCCGAGAGAATCGGAGTGGTTAGGAGATACTCCTTTTTCTCATACCTAAGGGCAAGCCTTAGGTTGCGATGCCAATCCAAGAAATTGGCACCATTAAAAGTGAGTTTCTCTTTCTCAAGAAGAGAACGAAGCGTTAAAGAAGAGGAAGACATCTACAACAATTATCGAAATTTAAAGGTCAATTAGTTTTATGTTTTTAGTTTTAACAAAGTAAAACTTTCACTACACTATTTTAAGTCCCTAAGTATAGTGATTTCCAAGACCCCTATTTTTGTCAAAATGGACCTGCTATGGCACGTCATCCAAAGTGACTAGATAAGGTAGGTTCTCCAACCAATCATCTCATCATGACTCTTGGTTCGCATAGGCGAACTTCGCCCCGATGTCCAAACTCTAGTTGGGTCCATCGAAAAATCACTTCTCACTATTTGCTCCTTGCAAATCTTAGCTATTTGCACCCCGACTACCGAATTGGCAACCATGACGTCCGCTTAAGCGGATCGCGACATGAGTGACAATCGGCGTGAAGGGGATAGAGAGAAGGAGGGCGATTTAACTTATTCGATTTTAGTTTGGGACTAACAAATCATATGACAATTGTTTGGTGGTCGTGTAAGCATACACCCATATCTAACCTAACACAAGTAATCATATCGGCATCTCATCCATTGTTGTGGGTTTTTATGGCTCCCGCTTGCATTAGTTTCGCCGCATCGTCCATGGAGCAAAACTAATCTAATCCTTGTCCCTCCCACTAAATTCTATAAGGATCTAAATCCTATATAAAATAAAGGAACAAAATACATGTGAAAACATCCTATTCCCATTCTAGCCTTAGTGGCATGCAAGCCACACAAGTTACATCAAAAATTAATCAACCAATTAATTAATTAATGGCACCAAAGGTCGCATTACAAACATTCACACATGCATTCAATTTACAACCACAAGGCATTGAGTCATGAGCCATACCAAACCCACTATCCACCTACATAACAAAGTTAGCACATACAAGCACTTTGTTTCCAATTAACGATTTTCAAGTATCTTTGCGTATTGTTTGTCATAAGCAAATTTCGTGTACAAATTCTCAATTTTAAACAACAAAACTTGTTTAAATTCATTTAGAAAGTTCTTTCAACATCCCATAACAGAAAGGAGATCAAACAAGGAGTATTCTAATTGTTTTCAACTAGTTTGAATACTTAGAAAAACAGTAATTTTACAAAAAAAACATAACTAATGGAATCTAACAAAATCAATAGTTTTAGGTCTCCAAAAATTCTCAAATAAATTACTTAAGCTCCTTATCATAATTGTGATTACCAGTAAAAATTTCAAGAAAGAGATCGTAAACCATCTGGGAGAATAAAAAATGACAAATCTCTTACAAGTGCACGAAAAACCGTTATGAGATTTTCAGCTTATACTCTCAACCATTTGGTCTGTTAGACCACCTTCTATTCAGTTTTTATATATACAATATACATAGAAACCATAGCTTAGACTATAGGCTAACAATCCATGAAACGAAAACAACCAAGTACAGTTCAAAAAATTCGAGTTACATACTAAACAATCAACAAATTCTGTACTGGAACAGACTGTCGATCGAAATATTTTAACCTAGTTGAAGGTCTAAACTTCCACGAAAAATTATAAAATTAATTTTCATGGAATCTTAACTCAAAATAGAACAACTCCATTTAAACAGAATTTTTAAAGGAGTTCTCAGTTGGTACAGTTTATTAGAACAATCGATTTGCTCAATAAACTGGATCTGACAAGATCTTCCTTTTCATACTTGAAAACTCACAAATTAATCCGAATCATGCAACAATCTATACATGCTCAGAAAGAGTTTCAAGTCCTCTTTAATTCTAGCCATAGAACACTGGTACTTATATTCAAAATATAAATCTTTCAAACCATTCAAACAGGACAGTGCAAGCAGAAACTGGTTCTGGGCACTGTCGCCGTTTTGTTCACAATAAATCCATACAAACTCAGACAAATGTGAATCTAACTCCAAAAGAATCACAATCCACATATCTACAACTTTTATGTAGATGGAAAGATCTTCCAGAGAACATATCCTTGCGAAAAACGTGAAACAACACAGAAAATATCATTTCCAGACAGCAAACAAACGCATCATCTCTACTAATCCGTTAATTAGCCAATTTCTCTTAATTAAGTGTCAAAAATAGCTTAAGTACAACCATTTTCTCTGATACCACTGTCAGTTAAGTGCATAATTTTAATTTTTAGGGCTAATTACTCTTAATTACCCACAATTAAGCATGCACAAACAAGGAACTAGTACTTTAAGCCATTCACACAAAAAGAAGAGGTTCAAAGATATACCTCTCTTGATATTGTAATCAAGAGGCTTGAACAAAGGCTCGAATGAAGGTGGTGCGTGCTCCAAAGATCTCCAAGTCGAAACTCTTCGAGTCCACTTGGTATTAACCAAATCCTCAACAAACTATGCTTGTAGTTTGGAGGATTAGACTAATCCCTAGTTAATCCGTTCTTCTAGCAAATCAACAATTCTATTTGAAAAAAAATGGGGCTCAACACATGAGCAATAGGGAGAGGAGAAGGGAGGTAGGCGCCGGCCTAGGGAGGGGATAGGGGCGGCTAGGTTATGGGGAGAGAGAGAGAGGTGGATTTGCAACCATACAACTCTGTATATAGTGTGCTAACTCTACCTACCTCACACCATGTATTTACAACATTGCCACCCCACCTACCACCTTGTATGGCCGGCCACAATAAGGGTCTTTATGGGCCTTGTGTTGTGTATTATGGATCCACTCAATCAATCATTAAATAGACCTTTTTTGTTGCTTCCAATTTGGTTCCCTATTGGGCTTTTAATTAACACTTTAATTAAAACCTTTTAATTTATACATGTGTTGAATAAATAATTATTAACATAATAATAATTACTTAGGGATTAGAAAATGCATTAATTTATTTATATATGATCTCTTTGATTTAATTAATTATAACGGTCTATAACGCTATTTAATTAATTAATTAACTTATTATATTTTGCAATACTAACTATTGTAAATAAATAAATAATGCACGTATGGTTAAACACCAATTTTGTGTGACCCTTTGAGGATTTATGCTACGTTGGACATGGAGTTAAATCGCTATTTAATTCCAATAATCATAAGCGGTATCTTGCAACACGTTATGATTCCCAATTCGCATAAATAGTGTACTGCTACAATATTTCAATCCTGCATGAGAGAATAATTAGCTTCTCTATTTTGATTCTTATGTCACACGATATCATCGTATAATCCAAGATAGGAATGTGTCATTTTTGCAGATTATATGTTTCTTGATCTAGAGATAATTGTATCAGTTGCTAGCAAACAATCTATCTCCATCAAGGGGCCCATATAGATATCGTCACTCACTAAATAAATTAATGAGGGACATACGGTTTTCTTAATGATTTAGCTTTTCCCCGCACAATTCAAGAGAACATAAATAACGTCTGTATAGCAGCCCTTATCGAGAATCAGCGGTAGACGATATTTATTGAACCTATCCTCATGTGGAAAAGATAAACATCTCAAACTTAGAATCAAAATCATAACGAAATAAATAATGACACTTAACACAATCCATATATTTATTTCGTTGGGTCATGTCCTGTACTATGTTCAATTAACATAAACATATACAATTAAGTTGGTTACTCTTAACCTATGATTTATAGAACTTAATCATCACTTAACTTGCATACTAATCTTATTGATAATTAATGTTCCTTGTTAATTATCAAAATTATGGACGCTTTAGATTTATTGTTGTCATTTACTACTAAATAAAAAACAGCGATCTATAATTCAGATCCTCAACCTGAATGAACTGTCAACACATAAATCAAGGAACAAATAATATAAAATCATCAATGACATAAAATCATAAAAGTAGTCAAATATGATTGACTTCTAGGACATATCTCTAACAGGCGGCGGCGACTGAGTCCGAACCTATCTCTTCCTGAACTTCATCGGGGACATCATCTTTCTCGACCTGTCTACATTTAAGTCCCTGATTTTCAGCTCGGAGGGATTGAATTTCAGTTTCTAACTCCAACACCTTCTTCTTAGCGGCTTCCCGAGCATTCGCCGCCCTGGAGTTTTTATCCGAGAGTTGGTCAATCCGAGTAAGAGAAGAAGCATTTTCCGCCCTTAAGACTTCTAACTCAGAACTAAGTTCTTCTACCCGCTTCTCCCACGACTTCCTAGTTTCTTCAGCACTGATATGCCACGAAAGCTTCTCCTTCTCAAAGGTAGTTCGGACTGCAACAAGACCCCGGACTTTGTCAGATATAGATTCCTCCTTCTGACGGAACAACTCTTCCAAGTAAGCTACTCTCTTACTGGCCTCGAAATATAGCTCGAAGACGCTTTCCGTGGTCCTCTTATACACGGCTTGAAGGTCCTCAACGCTACTGGCACGTGCCTCAGCAACGCGAGTCGTGTCCTCCAGTCGAGACTTATCGACAGCAAGATCTACCTGGTAATGTTCTAACTGGGCCCGGCCCTCTTCGTCAAGTTGCTCCACGATCGCATCCGGGAACTGAGGGACAGAAATCGGCGAAGGAGCATAAACGTCCCGAGGGGGATGACCGAGGAATTCGCTAACAAGAGAAAGAAGACGACTAATCTGAGCGGTGCGGATAGTCTGATTCTCCTCTTCGCGAGTGCTGTTGTCCAATTCTACTGATACAAAAGGGTAAGCTCTAATTTATGCGGTAAGCATAAAGATGAAATGTCCATGAAAATAATCATTTGGTTATGCATAGTTGGAATTGCAACAATAACCTACCACTACCAGGTAAAGAATGGCAAGAGTGAATCATATTTGAAAGCCAACATTTTGGTGGCAAGAGTGAATGCATTGGTGTTCAATGTTAGTAACTCGTAGAAATTTTGCAAAATTTTATAGCTTTATAAACTTCTCAAAGAAAAGGGGAAAAATTTTTCTTCTTCCAGCATCTCTTCGAATAATTGTGTAGATTGTAGAACCTACCATGAAATGCATGTTGGTCTTAGCAACACCGACTTGATACCCAACCGATAAAAAAAAAAAAACCCAGAAGAGATATTTTATCTCTATTTTTTTATTTTAAAGTCAAATTTTTTTATTTTTTTGTGGGCTGCATCTGTCAACCCTTTTCTTTTCTTTTTTTTCGGCTTTAGATGTCAATCTCTACTATAACTATATAAAGTAACAAAAGAAAGTAACTACGACTTAACTAACTCAGTAACGCAAAAATACATTTTATTCCCTTGCGGCCCATCCATTTCACAAAGCCTACATTTCTTTTTCACAATTCTCCAGACTCAGCCGTCTTCTCCTTTCCACTTCAAATTTCCCACATTGCAATATTTATCAGCTCGGCCTAGAGGATATTAAAACCTGACAGATCCAAAAACTACTCTATGACTGTGTTTGGATGAGATGTGGGAATAAGGGAATAAGAAAATAAGAGAACAAATTTATTATAAACAATTCAAATTTTTTACAAAGTTACACACTTCCCAATAAATGGCGGATCTAGAAAAAATATTTTGATAGGGCTGAGTGCTCCAATGAATCATTTGATCGAACGATTTTTCTTTTTCTGTTCTTCAACCCCACCTTTGAGTGTTCTAATGGCAGAAAAATTCATTGGGGCTAAAGAGAAGTTCCAGGAGCTCGACGGCGGTAGGTGGGGCTCTAGCCCCACCCGCCCCAGTTCCCAATACTTCTTCCCACTTCTTCTTCCCACTTCTTCCCTTATTTCTCTTATTCTTACACCATCCAAACGGAGCCTATAAGACCTCGTCTCCAACTTGCACAATTTAATGTTTGTACAGATTAAAAAAACATGAAGTTTAATTTAAACTTAACTGATCAAAGTTTATCTTTCTTTTTATTTCTTCAGTATTCACCAGCTTCTTTTTTTTTTTAAAAGAAATTAGCAGCATAAAAAAAACATATCAGATATATAGGGTAACATGATTTCCCTGATTTGGGCTGAAACACCAAGAACAACAGTCTGCAGGGTGGTAAATACCCAAAATTTTTTAAATATTATTAAAATAATTAGAAATTATGATTTAATTACTGAAATATTTGGAATTTTAAGATTATTGTTGCAATATCAGATTTTGAAAGTCCATTTTAACTCTGGACTTTCAAAGTCCGATGTAGCTAAAATTGAACTTTGGAAGTCCGGTAGTAAGCAAAAAAAAGTTTTCCCAACTTTTTAAAATAAATATAAATAATATTTAAACATATTAAATTATAACTAATGATTATAAAAAATAAATTAAGATATAACCTATATAATTTTAAAACATATTAAAATATTTATACGTTATACCTATACATATGTATTATAATATAAATATATATTTAAATATTGAATTCGGATTATTATATAAAAATATTAAAGTTAAGATTGTCTTCCTCTCCTCTTCTCTCTTCGATTAGTCTCTCTATTTTTCTTTCTTCCTTATCTCTGTACTCTGGCCTATCTTTCTTTCCCTCCTCTACTGTGATTTTTTTTTTATAATTTTAAGCAATCACCTCTACATATCTACTCATTTCTCTTGTTTAGTAACTATTTTGTAATGTTTAAAAACTAATTTTATTAGTTTTAGTGTCTTTTTAGATTCGAAAACTTCCAAAATTGATTTCGAAAGTTTAGACAATGTCTTATCTAGTCGCAAGCTTTCTAGATCGTGGTCATAAGTCCCAAACGAAAGTTCCTTTCAAAAGTTACATCTGTTTGAAGTTCTAACGTCCAAAAATATATTTTGTGTGATTTTTGTTGTTATTTTCTGTGATATATATATGTGATATCTATAGATAGTAAAATAGGATAGCCACATAATCGATCAATTTTTTTTTATAAAAAGAACTTTATATATAATACACATATATATATACGACAAAAATTTCTACAACAACGAAATCTGAAAAAAAAAACTAAACAATAAAAATCAAACCAAAATAAATAAATATATTTAATGAAACATAAATAAATAATTTTCTAAACAAAAATTAGTAATGAATAAAAAACCAACAATTTTATTTCAAAAACAAATACATAACTTTTAAATTTTTAATAAAAATTCATGCCATTCTATTTCAAAACTAAATGCATAATTTTGTCATAAAAACCATGCAATGCGTGATTTTCACCAAAAATTTCCCACAGAATAGTGATGGGTGTAATTTTTTTGTTCAAGGACTTGTGCATTTTGCTGAAGGAGTCGAAGGATGTAATCTTTTTGCTCAATGATGTAATATGTTGGGCTTCAACTATGTTTATCATTGCTTGTTATGTATATTTCCGCACTTTCTCTTCAGTTTATTATTGCTTCCATGACTTGTATTTTGTAATTATTGGTTGTGTTATGTTATTATTAATATTTGGTTGTGATATAAATGGAAAAACGGTTGAACCGTTTTAATCGTTTAAGTTAACGAAATGATTAACGCAATAACTATTACTTGCATTCATAGGATGAAACGAAATTCGCCAAAAAAAAAATCGTCTCATAGGACGGAACGACTAACGCAACTATTCATTTACGTGATTGTTATATATATTATGAAGCCCTACATGTGACGTTTGGTACGTAATGTCACACCCTGAGACGGGGGTGACAACCCGCCGCGTATAAACGCAAGGCGTTCAAGCATCACATACACTATCAACAATAGATAATAATTGCCACATTTATTGAATAATAATTATTGTCTTATAATAACGATAACATGTCTAACATGGTGGATTTATTGTGGAATTCCCATACTAGATCAAATGTTTAAAGCAACTAATCAAACAAAATAGAATAAATTAACAACTTGTGGCAATTTAATGATCTGCTTCTATCATCTTGTCTCACTCAGTTTGCGGATACACTTCGCCATGTTCCTCGATACCTGGATCTAAACTAAATAACAATACGGATGAGATGACAACTCTCAGTGCGGTACTACAAATACAAATATATATATATATACACACAACTATTTAAAATAAACAATTAAGATGAAAAATACGTTTATTAAATTGAGGGGCTTAAGAATGCAATATTTTTAATAACTCATATCAACCATAATTATCATTTCACTTTTATAACTTTTGGTGTCCAGCACAATGAGCCGCATGGCCAGCACCCTTGTTTCATCTCCATCCTGTCATGAGCAGGCCGCATTTGGAGGATAACGAGCATGTACATGTCATGTTCCTGGGTGGGTTTCTCAAGGTACCTGGAACTTAGTTCTCTTATCATTCATGTGTATTTCAATGTATGTGTAGTGGTGCCATAAATCGAGGTCAATAAATGAAAATGCACTGAAATCTATAATCATAATAAGAGATAGCGCAATGGAAATAAATTTGTATATATGCAAATTTAAAGAAACCCGAAGATGCTATATAAAATAATAATAATAGTAATAATAAAAGAATAATTCCATATATATAACGGGGAACACATGTATTTTAAAAAGTGGCGAATCTAGAAATAATAAATTAATATTTTAAATCAGGTTTAAAACATGCAATAACCCTAGCTATTAGACTTGACAGTTATGTAAGTGTATTAAATCTAAGGGGACATAATTAAGTTTTAAGCAGACTTAAAATTAGATAGAAGCTTTACGCAAATATTAGCAATTGTATAATAATAAAATAAGGTACACGTTTAACTTTAAGGTACATGGTAAAGAATACAGTAGGTAAACATTTTAAGTCCAAGCGTATAACCTTCTGTTACAGTTTTGGAAACTGAATTTCAAATGCCGGGATAAGAAATCATTCTTTAAATTAAAAAGGCATTTCTTAGAACCAAGTGTATAATGTACTTTCTAAACTTTTCACCAAATCTGAAAACCCAAGTACGTGTTTATAAAATATATTAATTAAGAGATGAGTACTAAGACAAAACATTTAGTTTAGGGAAAAGATGCAATTTGACTACTTCATAATTAACGATGCACGTATACGTATCAGTTATGCCTTTAAGAATATATTTTCCAAGTACCATGCAAGGTCATATATTTCATGATTAAAAGCTTTCTAAATGCTCCTGTTTACCAGCAGATCTGATTTGCATAAACCCAACGAGAAGTCAAAATTCATTTTTGCTTAAGTAATAGAACAAGGATAGATTTTTAGAAAACACATGATACGAACCGTTGCTTGAATAAAAGTGCTCTGGGTCAAAGCGTTTAATGGCCAGAAATTAATATATAAAACTTATAAGAAAACTAAATGGGGGATACGAGGGAATCCAAAATAAATATAATATTTATTAAAGTATATATATACTTACGTAACTAAAACTGGCAAGAGAAAAAGTAGTACCAATTACGTACTTAACTAATATCTTCATGTAACGGAAATATATGAGTCAAAACACACCAATACATACTTATATCATGCGTAATTAAATAGTTTAAAACAGAATAGTAGTTTCACTAACATATGCGTAAACAAAAATTGTCAAATCCAAAATATAATTGTCAGGTTAAATATATCCGCACCTTACAGAAAGTCGTGCAAAAGAATTGAATAGAGCGGTGAGTTGAACCCTACACGACTAGCCCTTGCCTAGCCTAGCCCTGTGATATCTCTTATTTATATATACATTTTGACCATACTTGACACCAAAATACTATCCAAACCAATGATATTCAATGTGCTTTTATGCTTTATTTTGCAAGATTGGATACTGCCGTAGCAATTTGATTTGTTTTGTAGGAACTTAGTGGATTGGGCATAATTATCACATAAAAAGGTAGATTTTGAAGAAGAAAATGACTGAAAGGAGTCCATATCATTTTAGAGCTCATCCTAACCTTTCCAACGATCTTTGAATCACCTCAATCGGAGTCCGGATGAAGAAATTATGGTCAAAATACTATCAATGCTCGATTCTGGAATTTTAGTCCGAAATTTATACATTTCGGACCGAAATTTCCAGATTTCGGTCCGAAATTTCATTTATGGAAAGTGATTTTTGGTAATTTTCAAAGAAGGAAGGATCCCCTCTTGCCCTAGCCGCCTCCTGGTCTTGCCCTAGGTATTAAAAACATACTAAATATAGCTCCAAGGTTACTATATTAATCATCCCACCTGCCATACAATAATTTCCACCTTTTTCCACCACCGTTCTCACGTCGAAAGGCGTGGGATTCCAGCTCTTGCAGCGGAGCACGACCATGGCAGCAACCTTGGAGCGATTCTGGACGCGACGGCGGTAGAACCGATCCAACCACAACTTCGGATAATCGATATCTCGATAGAAGCGATATTTGGTTTATTCCTTCCTTTTCTCTTGATATTTTGATCACATGGAGTTTGTATCTTGCTTTGTTTACATGTTAGGCTAGTTTCTTATGTCTTAGGGCTAGGTAGTAATTTAGTTTAGTATTTTGATGACTTGATGTGATTGAATTATTGCTATGTGATTTTGATGTGTTGAGAATTTATTATTTATGCTTAGTTTAATTATTTGTTTCTTTTATGTTTACCTTTGGATGAATCGCGACGTCTTTATGGCATTAAACTAGACTAAACACATAATTGATTAAGTAATTGAGGTAAGCCAAACACTCGAAAGAGGAGGTTAACTAATCGACCGATATGTGTAGTTTCTAAACGATCTGAAAGGACTTAGATACCTCTGGAAATCCAACACAAAGAACTTAATTGATTAAATTTCGACACGAAAGTTTAGGACTAGTCAATTACGTGGTGAAAATCGAGTTCCAAACCAAGTTTAAAACCAAAATTGCGACGGCTGAGGGTAGGACTTAGGTATGGTCGACAAGTAATCTTCACATAACCTTACCTAAGAATATCAAGTCAAAACAGAGAGTCTAGAGCACTTTTCGGCACAAAATATATATAAATTTCGGTCCGAAATTTTTGGTATCACGTGTGAAAACACGTGATAACAACGCTTTAGAGCTAAACTAAATGAACCCAAAACCTTAGGATATTCATTTGCATCTGTTTGAGTCCAGAAAACCTTGAAAATCACCAAAAATATTTATAATATTTGCACTTTAGATAATTGTCTTTTCCATAAAACCCAAAAAAAATTATTTGTCTAGCTTTCGTGAAGAAGTAAAGTCTGGTAATCATTTGTACCGTCCCTTGGGTTCGACCTTAAAGGTTAACTAAAACGACTAATGAGATTAGCTCTAGGTTATAAATTTATTTGATATCCTAGATTAAAATCCTTCATCACCCAGTCTTCGTCCAGAGATTAAATATGAAGGGAAAAATGGTATTGTGACTTGTGTACGAGGGGAAGTCGGGTAAGGGGGAAAAGGGTTTGAGGATATATGTGTGTTGTGTAGTAAGGGTACCCTATATTCTTTAATATATATACTCACGGTTTGTATCTAGGGCAAACAGTGCCAAATCAAAATAGTACTCTTATTGCCAATTAGCATTAATGTCTAAGATCTGATGGAAGGTTTAGGAGGACAGTAGGCAATTCTTTGGGGACACGCAATGGAATTTTGCCTAAATCAAATATTGTTGTTTGTAACTCACGTAGCTGGCATGACAAAAGAGGTAAATTATTTGTATAAATCAAATCTCTATACCAATCAATATTGATGGTGTGGGGAATATAGCAGGACTTTCTCCAAATGAAATAAGAAAGTACCGTTAATGAAGGAATTTGGTTAGGCAATATTATCACTGACCAGATCGCATACTTAGGGAGGAGGCAACGAGGAGAGAACAGCGTCTTGGGCTCGGCCTAACAGCCGTGCACTAAAAAGTTCACATTTGGATCGGTTTAATATGGATCGATCTTTTGACTAAATTTGAGCCTAAAAAGATCTAATTAAATTATGCGTTCTAAAAGAAAATAAATTAATTAAAAAAAATCTAAATTTCCATAGTGTTACACGTAAACACAAACTTTCTTAACTAAACATTTCTATTTGAATTGTACCAATTTAGGACAATTTTGATAGTTTGATGTTGCCCATAAGTTAGAAAATGGTAGATTAATTATTAAATGGTTATTTGCAAGATATCAAATGTAATGATTTTTTTGGCAAGCATTAAAAGTTAAATCTATTGGAAAGGGGCAAACTTGAGGGTAACACATAGATCCGTTTTCTCACACTCACACTGTCACACATGCAGTGCTGTCAAACGTGCAGAACGGAACAAAAATTATCGGTTCTATTTTTCGCTCTGTTCCAAATAATCAAACAGAAAACCATTTCGTTTTCGTTTTATTCCGTTATATTTCATTTTCGCCTTCATTTTCCATTGCAATTTCTCATATCGGCATTCAGCGGACTAAAAACAAATTTACATATTTGTTATGTTCCTAAAAACGAAACTATTTTCCTCTCCGTTTCTGTTCCGTTTCAGACAAAACGGAACGAAAACGTACGAAACGACATGGTATTTACAGCGCTACACACATGTAATAGGTCAAATTCTTTCCGACTTGTTTCCAAATTATGCATGTTTGGATGTGGAGTGAATAAGGTTCATTCATATTTTAAGTTTTTGTTAGAATATGAATAAGCATCTGAATAAGTTTAAATTCTTTATTCATGTTTTATTTGATTTCACGTGAATACAAAATTTGAAACTTATTTTTTTATTCATAGTGCATAGAAACACGCATATAATATAATATAAGAAAATTTTTAGATTAAAAAAAGACCAAACCTGAGTCCGACAAAAATCATGAACAAGATTTGATACATCCCAATATCTATCTTGTTTGTAATAAATTATATATGGCACATCAGCTACAGAAAAGAAAGGAGCGCTTACCAATGATGTAACATTAGTTGATCGAACACACTAACACATGACAAACATGAAAATTGACTTAATTATTATTCAATAATTAATATATTCTATCTCGTATTATGAAGCCAAAACATAACTAAATAGAATAAATACATGCAATTTAAATTTAGGCAAAATTAGATATAACCCCTTGTAAATTTCAGCAATTAGGTATAACCCCTATAAACTTTGAAATTAGATATAGCCCCTGCAATCTTTATAGTTCTACAATAAAAGACAGAAATAACCTTCTAACTTGACCTTTCATTTTTCCCTCACACCGCCATGAATAGTTAGAAACATGAATCCAATTTTCCAAAAAAAAGAAAAACAGAAGCATGAATCCAATATTATACATAAATAACTGAAACAACTATAGAATATTAAAACACAAAACATAATCGGGCTTCTTCAGTTTTTCTCTTATTCCTTTTTTTTTTTGCCATAATATTAAAACAGGTACACAATGAACGATTTTTGGGAAAAGAAAATCTAAGGAGATTCATACTGTATAAAAGATTTACGAAAAATAGAAATTAACATTTTCAAAATCGGGGCTGATAAGGATCATCCCCGATTTCTATCATCTTCATCATCCTCAAAACACGTTTTTCATTTTTAAAAAAACACGTAATAAACTTAATTTCATTTTCGAAAATCCCCCGGAATCATCCCCTATTTCCCTCTTTGTTTCGCCAACTTCCCATCACCTCTCTCTCTGATTCACTACTATCCAGAGCACATTCCTCTCTCTTTGATTCAATACATATTAACAGTTCTAGTTAATATAGTAAAGATTCTAGTTATATATATAAACGTTCTACTTAATATACATAAAGGTTCTAGTTAATATGTATAAAAGTTCTACTTATATACGTAAAGGTTCTAGACTTCCAGTTAATATGTATAAAAGTTCTACTTATATATGTAAAGGTTCTAATTAATATGCATAAAAGTTCTATTTATATATATATATAAGTTCTAGTTAATATGTATAAAGGTTCTACTTATATATATATGTATGAGAAACCTCCACCTTATTTAGGAGTTTTGGTCGCGACTCACCGGAGGGTCCGTGAGTCGCGACTCACCGTAGCTAAACTCTATATATAAGTTCTAGTTAATATGTTTAAAGGTTCTAGTTAATATGTATAAAAGTTCTACTTATATATATAAAGGTTCTGGCAAATCTTTTCACTAAAAAAAAGTTACGTGACAAGAGAAGAAGGAAGGAAGATGAGACCAGAATGAAGAATAGAGAGAGAAATACGTGGGGTGGGGGGACCAGAGACATAAATGAGGACCAGCATTTATGAGGGGATGATGGGGACTAGAGACAAATGGTTTAACGTGTTTTCTAAAAATAGAAATAAATTAAACGCGTTATTAAAGGATGATAAGGATGATGGATTTATGGGGATGATGGAAAGCAATTCCGTTTTCAAAATGAGCAAATTGGAATAGCATAGCGTTGATTTTAAGAGGGGAGATAGTGGGGAAATGGAAGGTCGGATGGAAGAAGAAGGTCATTCTTGTCATTAGCCGTAAAAAAAACATCTTTTCAATTACTAAAAGATTGAATTAAATTAAAAGGTGTTATTTCCTAAACTATAAAGATTGCAGGGGCTATATCTAATTTCAAAGTTTGTAGGGGTTATACCTAATTTCTGAGGTTTACAGGGGTTATATCTAATTTTGCCTTAAATTTATTGTTCAATTATGTTATTTCAAATTGAACAAAGAAAAAATGTTCGAAACTCGACCGGAGTATTTTTATAGACATTTACTTTAAAATTAATTTGAAAAGACTAAAACCTAATTTATCTTAAAATAAAAAGGAAAAAATGACAGCCCTACAACATGTTTCCTGTTTTCATTTGTTTGTATTTACATCGAAAGCTGATCTCTAATTTGCTTTGTAGTTTTGCAACAATTATTTACTCATGCTGTCATGCATGATGCATTCCATTGATTATCAAATTTATAATTTAGAAAAGTCATATTTCTTTTTTTTTTAATTTGCGCATGTTAAGACGAAGTTCTTAATTCAACTAACTACGAAAAGGCTCATCAATCAAGAGAGAAGTACTACAAACTTTTCAAAAAAAAAATAAAAAAAAAGAAGCAGAGAAACTAATTATCAACTTGGCACCTATATAGCAGCAATTGGTTACAAGTTTAGGATTGAAAAAATGGACAAATAATAATAATAATAATATGAGAAATGATTTTGGTTTCTTCTGCTTTATCTATCTGTACGTGACACATCGAGCATGATACCCAAATCAATTCAAATAAAATGCACAGCTTATAATTGGTAGGGAGTAGGAACTCCAAGAATTTAAGGTTTGATCTCTCCAAAAGGTTGAAACGTTGCTTCAAATTTTCAGTAATTGACATCCACGTCATTGCTAAAGATGGCAACAATTAATCTTTATTTAAGATGAAGGAAAGCATCAGGTTCTCATCTTCATAAATAAATATTGGTGCAGTTGATCTGAGAGATGACTTTGCGACAAACATAAATATTGAGATGTGGAGATGAATAGATGTAAGCAAGCGTTGTCGTATTTCTTTCTATTTGTCAAACCAAAACGAAATCTGACGCGTATTTGGCTGAGCTGGGAAATATAGTAGGTGGATATATTGACGCGCCAAATGTCCATCTCTTAAATTAAATTAATTAAAGAGATCATCAAAATTGTAAATTGGATGATGGTGGGAACTAATTTAGGAACTGATGGAGAATCGGCTTCTCTATCAATGTTCCCAAGGATAATTTAATTAATTTTAATTGGTCATGATGCCGCTTTTATATGATAGAACTTTTTTCTTTGTTATTTTGGGCAAAATTAAAGACTGACTTGGCAAATTGACCCATTCAGGGTGAATTGATATCCTCTGCTCTGCGGTACTGCAGTCCGTTCGATTAATGATAGGTGACTGTGATTAATACCGAGATTCATGTGGTCTGTTAATCTTAAGCGTCGAAATTAGATCGGACAATCGCGATGAAAGCATTAATTGCAGAGAAGGCATATTTTATATTTACCCCATATATTCAAGGTACCACAAGGGAGGTTCAGAAAAATATGGTATGCATCTACGGAAATCTACCCTAAAACATGTTCTCATGAATGTGAATATATGCATCTTTTCTGCAATATTTAGTAAATACGAGACGTATGTTGCAAAATTGTGTTTTGGGTAACAAAAATATGTATAGTTAGACTTCCAGGCATTTTAGAGTTGATTCTAAAAAATTCTTATCTCTAATTTTGAAACTTGATTCTAACTTTGTAAATAAAAAAAAAATGAACTACTGAATTAAATAAGGCGATAGCTGATATTCTTGATTGTTTGTTTTTGAGAAAGGTTGTGCTGCCACATCCTTTTTGTTTGCTACAAATATCATCGTATTTCAACCGTTGGATGACAATTGATGGATGGTTATGATTATAATGTAGTCAATGTCTTGAAACAATCATCAATCAATTTCATGCAAGAATTAGAATTTTTGCGACACTTGTAAGAGCGGAACCTTTCTCTTATTTTTTTCAACAATACACTCAACACGCACAATCGCTCGGTGGCATTCAATAGCTTCATATGTTGAGTTTATGCTATCGAATAGATTATATGAGTTGTGCATTTTCGTTTTCGTGATTCCATTAAAAACAAAATAAAAATTCGTAAATTGGAACATAGTTGCTTCTCTCTTCTCTCTTGAAATCAATAAAGTATTCCAATTTTATAGTTTGAAGCTTATAGAGTATTTTTTTAATGAATTTAAACTCATTCTAAATTAACTCTTATCATTTAACTATGTGGTTTGTCAATAATGCTACAGTCAAATATTATTCTTAGTCAATAACAATTCGAATATCATATATTCACCATGCTATCCATGTTAATTACATGCATGTGGTCAGTGCAGGCCTAGTCAACCAAAAACAAAAAACAAAAACACAAGCTGAAAGGGTTGAGATGCAAAGCATTTCTTAATTCCTTCTCAATCAAACAAATCTATCAAAATCATTTTGTGAGGATTGAAGAACTTAGCGGGGAACAACCTTTCAGAAATTCTATACCATCTCCCAACTTGAGAGAATAACTTTTACAGAGGAAAGCATTTCCCAATTTACGAAAAGTTTAACGTTCGGCTAGCTTTATTCGACTAGGATTTGCTCCAATAAAATAAAATAAAATATCCCCCATCTTCGTAATTGTAAGTTTCTGTAAGCATGGTCAGTGGAGGAAAAGAAACAAATAAAATAAAATATCCCCCATCTTTGTAATTGTAAGTTTCTGTAAGCATGGTCAGTGGAGGAAAAAAAATGGTAATTACAGAAACATTATGTTGTTACCACTAATAATTGGAAGAAGACTTGAAAAGCATCTCTTACAAATTATTAACGTGGAAATGTTCTTGTTCATCTCCCTTTTTCTTTAAAGGAGGTCTCCATTTAAAAAGAAAGTAAAAGGATTTGAAACTAAAAATTTTACTAAGATGCATTTACCCTACAGGAACTAACATATCGGTTATATTAAAAAAAATAACATATCGGAAAAGGAAAAAAAAAAGTAATTCTGGTTGTATAGTTGAAATAATATATACGGTGCCATATAATGTTCATTACTATTTTATTGTACTCCTATTTGTGCAAAATGGAGACGGTAACCTACAATTAGCAAAATAATAAAAATAATTTTAAATGACACTTGGCCGGAACCAGAACCAGAAGAATTGTTAAAAATTATAATAAATAAAAGGAAGGAACCAGAAGAGGAAACTGTAAAACCGACCACTTTATTATAATCTATATATATATATATATTATATATGTTACATTCTTAGAGTTATGCATACCTTTTCTTACAAAAGATAAGTGTTAGACAATTGAGTAGGAGAAAAGTTTGGAAGAAGTTCAGAAGCTACTGTGTGTGTGTTTCACATGTTTGAAGGAAATAGTAGGAAGTCGTACAAAATGTGTCCATGCCAAAAGAACCTTTTTCTTTCCCTTACATTTATTTTTTAGGGAAAAGGCCCATGGGTCGAATAAAATTAACAAAAATTCAAAAAGTACATAAACATCGGAGAAAGAGCGATCACCCACCTACCCTAAATTAATTACATTTAATTTACGAAAATTGATTAGTAACGTCTGCAATATTTACCATGACTCGTCGTCACTAAACAGAAAGTAAACACATAAAATAGATAAGATGAACATATATAATGATCAAAATAAACACATACAAACAAATAAGTTCAATAAAAATAAATTGAATATGCATATAAAAATCTAAATTAGGGATGACAATATTTATTTATTTATAAGTGGACATTGATCGTCTATATATTTATCTTATTTATTTTATGTATTTTCACTTTATATTTAGCAATAAAAGAGATAGCAATCTGTTAACTGTTATCATTTTTGTTAATTTACACCCATCTCCAAAGCCAGCCCTGCAACCCTTGGTAATTCTGACCGAATCCTCCAGAATTAAAAACATAAGGAAAAAAGGAAAGCAAGGGGTCGTTTGGATCGCTTATAGGAATTTGAGAAATTTGGAGAAGTTGCAATTTTTAGAAATAAATTTATTGGAAAGTGTGTAATTTTGTGAAGAATTTGGATTGTTTATAATAAATTTATGGTAGGAAGATGAAATTCTTTAAATTTCTTGGGGAATTTAAACAGCCCTAAAAAGAGGGAAAAAAAAAGAGAGGTAATAAAACTAACGTTGGAGCAAACTACTGCTGGTTTATAGAAACTTGCACTCCTAGCTGAGACCTGACTTCCTTGATAAGTCAAAAATAATAAAGTCGTGCACCCCACCAATTAAAAGCCAACACGTATGACTAAAATAAACTACTGTAGAAATGTCTTGTCCAGACTCTTCCTCTTCCAACAGCCAAAGGTCTAGTACACATTACCAACTAGAACTGGTTTTCCAAGACTGCTCAAACATTACTATCATGGTTCCCACATTTCAGTGAGGATTTGTTAAAAGACCGTTTCTACGTGGCGGTCAACGGTCACGGCGTCTCTTGCTCTTCACGATCTCGCATTCTCATGTCACGTTGATGCTCATCATTTCAGTGAGAATTTGATTAGATGAAGCATCTTTTCACTTTGTTCGATTTTTAATAATATTTTAAGACTGACTATGGATCGTGTTTTTACCTAAACCTCCATTTAATGTCCGCACCTTTTTCACCAAACCATTCATGATTCATTCAATTAATCTTCCTCTCTTAATTTCTCTATTCCTTACAGTACTCCATTAATACCCCATTTTCAATCCATCCAAAGTCAACTCAACTCCGTCAAGCACTCGCATTGCATTGATCAACACCCAGCAATGGCCACCTCCACCTACAACTGCTTCTGCTTCACGCGCAAGTTCAAGATGGGAGAGGTTCAGCCCCCAGACGATGTGCGCCGCGTTTTCGAGACCTATGCTGACGGGGTCGGAGGAGGTGGAGGCCCCACTATCAGTGCCGAGGGGATCCGCAGATTTCTCGTCGAGTCGCAAGCGGAGAAGGGAATCGGCTCCGCCGAGGTGACTGCTCTCATGGAGAAATTGCGGGGTGCCGATGGAGGCGGTGCGAAGCATTACCTCGAGAAGATTGTGAAACCCAGCAGTTCTGGGTTCTTCAGCATTGAGGAGTTTTATCATTTCCTTTTTTCTCCTGACCTTAACCCGCCCATTAAACACCAGGTTTTTTTTTCCTTCGCATTTAGTTAATTATTGTGCACACTGGGGGGAGCTTATGTTAATTTGTGATTAGACTAGACAACACACTTGTCATGCATACACTGTTGGTACCAACTTTGATAGAAATGGTGCTTGACGGATTAATTGCTACTTACAACCAACTTTAATTTTCCGAAACTAGATCAGTTTTCAACAACTAATATAATTGCAATGTGGCTTTCAAAATACATTCTTTTGCCACAGTCTGTTCATATATATCTCTAAAAGATGCTTAAAAAGTTAGACCGCTGGTATTGTCATATTATTTTTTAGTTCTAAAAATGGGCAGGAAAAATGCCCATACATTGAATTTTGAGTTTTAAATACCTTGATTATTAGTGAAATGATGTCAAAACGCCATAACTTTTTACTCAACTCATTTAATTTTTTAATTTAACTCATAAATGAGTTGTTGGTATCTGATAACCCGCCTAATTGGCACATCAGATCCTCCTTAGAAAAATGAAAACAGGTGTAGTTGGAGTTTACTGTTATAATTGGCACATTAGTGACTTGATCGAGGCATGTAGCACTTACCATAACTGAACCTCAATGGAATGGTGTACCAGCTATTGTACCGTGGTCGTCTTGTATGAATTTTGACTTATTGGCTATATGTTAATGATGATATCTTGCCTTTCCTGTTCAGGTGCACCAAGATATGACACTTCCTATATCGCATTATTATGTATTTACGGGACACAATTCATATTTAACGGGAAACCAATTGAGTAGTGATTGTAGTGATATCCCGATTATTAAAGCACTACAGAGAGGTGTCAGAGTTATTGAACTCGATATGTGGCCTAATTCTACCAAAGATAATGTTGATATTCTCCATGGAAGGTACTGATTAGCCCTTTTTAAAGCAAATTTTGTTCACCCCCCTATTTCTGTACTAAAGAGAGAAAAGGTTGTTCATTTGTTCATAAATAGCAGTTTTTTTTTTCCTTCGACTTTCTAATAGCACGTACTCCATTGTAATTATCCAAGTCTTATAAAAAGAAAAGACAACGAAAAACAAAATGCAGTGCAAAATCTACCAAGCTTACTTACAGTTCCCTTCTTTTGTTTTGATTGTAATTGTTATTCTAATTCACATTTTCATTTTCTTTGAAGGACGCTGACTTCTCCTGTAGAAATAATTAAGTGCTTAAGGTCAATTAAAGAATATGCCTTTTGTGCCTCGCCATATCCTCTTATAATTACTCTTGAAGATCACCTCACACCCAATCTCCAAGCCAAAGTAGCTGAGGTAATATTTTTGAACTATTCTTTTAAGCACTTGATATTTATTTTATCACTTTTTTTAATATGTATCAGTCATGAAAGATGCATTCTCATTCAATATAGATGATCAAGGAAACCTTTGGAGATATGCTATATATCCCTGGAGATGAGCCTATGAAGGAATTTCCTTCTCCTGATGATCTGAAGAATAGGATAATTATCTCCACAAAACCACCCAAAGAGTACCTCGAATCTAATGAAGCCAAAGCAAATGGTTCTCGTAAAAGTTCCAATAGCAATGCATCAGCTGAAAGAATTTCGGTTGAAGAAGCAGATGAGGCCGGTGCAAAGGACTTGTCAGATTGTAAGTCTGAGGCATCTAACGATAAGGTATGTTAGGATTCTCATGGACTCGTACTGGTACTGTGTTGTAGATAACTTCATAAATTGTGTTTTTATTTTTGATATGGATCAACTAGGCATACTAGTACCTGTTTGTAGATAACTGGTACAATGTGATTCTTGTTTACAATTTACTGGTTGTACTAGTACTGGAGCCTGAGCTGGTAGCACTATGCTAGTGGTGGACAAAAAGGTGTCTAAAGAAAAGCATGTAAAAATGAACATATATCTAGAGGAAAATAAGATTAGAAAACCTGTGAAAATAAATTCCAAGTATCTATTTCTTTGTTAAAGTGAAGTTTTTCTCACTTTCTATTGTGAATTATTTTCATGTGTGATGGTTGCATATGAATTAGTGCAGGATGAGGATGAATCAGAGGAAGAAGAAGACGACCCAAAATTTGGAAAGGACACAGCAAATCAGTATAGGAAACTGATAACAATTCAGGCTGGCAAACCCAAAGGCCAGCTCAAGGATGCCCTCCGTGTGGACCCTACTTGCGTCAGGCGTCTTAGTCTGAGTGAGCAGAAGCTTACCAAGGCCTGCACCTTGCACAGTGCTGATGTCATCAGGTACTCTCTCTTTCGATTGATGATGAATCAAAGGAAAATTGCTAGCAAGAATATCAAAAGCAGCAAAGTACTTATTTTTGGAATGAAACAGTAGTAAAAAGAAAAAAAGAGAAACAATTAATACCATTTTTAGCTTGAGGACATAGAAGATTGAAAAGTGTGATCAATGGTGCAGCTGTGAGCTTCTTAGGGTTTTATTTGGAAAATTAAATAATTAGTAAAGTAAATTATAGCAAATGAATTAATGATTGGATAAATTATAAATCAGTGTAAGTTTGTGTTGATGAATTTTGTGGTGAACAATACAGGTTTACACAGAGGAACCTTTTGAGAGTGTTCCCAAAGGGCACACGTGTCAGATCTTCAAATTACAAGCCAATGCTTGCCTGGACCCATGGTGCTCAGATGGTTGCTTTCAACATGCAGGTGTCTATCTCTCACACACATATACATGCACATACCCATACAAAAACACAAGCACAAACAAAAACTCTGATTGAAACCAGCTATGGTGATATACCTGTTCAGAATCTTGATCTGGACCATCAGTTCAGGTCCCAAATATCCTTTACAAAGTAGTCATATAATATGTGTGCAAAAGGTTAAATAAGCAAAAATGGAGTATATTGCAAAGTTATGTGATGATCTTATTTTGTTTATTGTAGATGCCCTCTAAAAGAAACTTATTGTTATGCACCTTTTTTTTCTTTTTTGTCTGATTATATATATGTAGGCCCTGAACCCTACTATGAATTAAATAATAGCAAAAAGAAAACTCTACTAAAATATCCGGTGTCACATGAAGTGACAAAATCATAGTAAAACTATTTACAGTTCAGTATAGGCTGACAATTGGAGTGAACTCTACTAAAATATCTGGTGGTACAATCCCGTTGTACTAATTATGACTGAATAATCTGAATACTACAATAAATTGATTCTGATGTTGTTTATATATAGGGACATGGAAAACAACTTAGGTTGATGCAAGGATTTTTCAAAGCGAATGGTGGCTGTGGTTATGTTAGAAAGCCTAATTTCTTGATGAAAATGGGTGAAAATGGTGAAGTTTTTGACCCTTCTGTTTCATTACCAGTGAAACAAACTCTGAAGGTCTGTCACCTTTCTAAAATCTTAAGTGATCACATTATGCAAGGATACAAGATCATAACATTTAAGACGAGCCCATCTTCACAGATGATACATGCCCTTTGAATGCATGTTTCATTCAGTGATGACGATAATTCAGTTTTCTAGCAGCAAAAAGGCATAACTGTTGCAATCTTATTTTAAAAAAAAAATTCTATTCATGAATACAAAGCTCTGAAAAAGATGTCACGAATGGCCAAAACAAAGTGCATTTAAAAATTAAGTGTTTTCTTTGAAATGCATTGTGTTTTTTTTATATTGTTTTAATGATTTTCTCTTTATACCTCAAAACAGGTGAAGGTTTACATGGGTGATGGTTGGCGAATGGATTTTAGCAAAACGCATTTTGATACCTACTCGCCTCCTGATTTTTATACCAAGGTATGAACAATTAACATAAAGTTTATTTTTGGGCCTCTCCATTCTATGAAAGGAGCAGGCAGCCTGCAGAATTTTGGCCCAACCTAAAATTATTCTCCTTAGTGCCCAATTAAATTAAGATGGGATCGAGCCCTCCAACTTATTTCAAAATTAAATGTCAGAAAGGACGACCGGGTTTTGAATATGTGACCTTCAATGAAAATACGTTGCTCTTTGCCACTAGACAAAGTGCTAGTTCTAAAAACACAAAGGTGTTGTCAATTATAATTCGGTACTGTACCCATTGCAACCAGCGTAGCTTTACAGAAAACACAAACCAGGAGCGAGGAAAAACTTTTCGTGAAGTAGGTTTAAATTTTCTGGATAACAAAAATGAACAGGTTGGGATTGAAGGTGTACCAGCTGACACACTCAAGATGAAAACAAAAGTTATAGAAGATGACTGGATTCCAGTCTGGGACGAGGAATTCTCGTTCCCACTAACTGTCCCCGAACTAGCCCTACTTCGAATCGAAGTCAAAGAATATGACATATCAGAAAAGCATGACTTTGGAGGCCAGACCTGCTTGCCCGTCTCAGAGCTCAGGCCTGGCATCCGTGCTGTTCCTTTGTTTGACAAAAAGGGCACCATGTATAAATCTGTAAGGCTTCTTATGCATTTTAAATTTGTATAAAGTGTGACAAGATTTTAGAATGGGTAATTTTTTTTAGTATATTCGAATCAGCTATTTATATATACATATGTGAGATACACCTTTGATCCATTAGGGTTGGTATAAGGTGTTTCTTTTCAATTACTCAAAAGGGTAGGTCGCTTCAAAAAATATGACTCTTTTGGTTGTAATGTTTGTTTTGTAAAAACCATTTGCTTCATTTTGAACTTTAGCGAGTGTAATTTTGTCATGATTTTGAGATCTCTGGTCTATGGTTGGACTGCTTGTATATACAATTACTGGATTTTATTGTAGACGATCTTTTTTTTTCGTTGTCTCTAATTAAATTTAAATTTGACTCTCTTAACAAGCTAACTTCATTGTCTGAAACTGATTTTCTCAATTCATTTAGATTCAAAATTCATCAGCATTTAACTTTCTTTTAACTAAAGATCTTATTGAATATGGTAAAATTAATGGTACATGAATATCTTGGCATTTGCTAATAGAAGTGGTATACAAAATATTTTGACCAACCTTAGTGAACAGGAGTTGAAAACACAAGCCACACGTAGAGATAACAATTTTGAGAGAAATAATTGAATTATCACTTCTTTAACAGAAATATGGATATGTTTATCACGTTATAGATACTTAGATCAAAGTTTCATGCCCTGTGTAAAATTAGGTGCCAAAAAGCAAACAGTCTTAATTCCTGAAGAATTAAATATTATCAGTAACTGTTAATAAGAACACATCCTATTATATATACATAAGTAACAAAAGCATGTTAAACCATCCGTAAGAGTTTTTAATCTTTTGATATGTAAGTATCAATTGCTTATAAGTACAATAATTGTGTTGCTTGATCGATTTTCCGCTTCAAATCCGTAAGAGATTTGAAGTTACTAACTTTGAAGATATCTCATTTAATTTTATTTTATAGACGCCATGTTGCTTGCGTCAATTAGCAAGTATGACTAGTAATATAAAGTAATTGGTCGTTAAGCTTGGAACTTATTTCTCAGAGAGGAACCAGTAGGACTATAAAGCGTAATTAATCAGATGAAGAATTAATTAATCACTAATCAGAGTTAGTGCAGGGAGCAATGTGTAAGTGTAACATCTCATTCTCAGGTAGTGAGGTCAACATCCCACCCCGTTCCTTTTCTCTCTCTTTCTTTTGAAAAACCCAAAAAAGAATGAAACGTAGATAATTCGGTAGGTGTGGCCCAAATACCGGGGTCCGAGGTGAGTGGTACCAGACCCAAATGGGGCAAACCCAAAGGTGCAGGGAAAGTGTGATTGGTGCCAGAATAAGTGAGTAAATGTTGTAGACACCTTGACCCTGGGAGAAAGCTAATTGACACAACCCCACTCACTACTCACTCACTCAATTCCCTTCCTGATCTTCAGTTGCACCTTCAATTGTGATAATCTCTATTGCAACGCCATATATTTTTGTTTCTATATCTGCACAACATTATTTTATTATACTCAAATATGAATATTAAACAAATAATAAATGTAAGTTCAAAGCAACGAGCGTTTTTTACGTGTAAAAATAATAAATGTACGTTAACCGACACAGATACCGCGTATGTACGTGGAGATGGATGTGTATAAATACGTTTCAACTTTATGATATTAAAGTTTGTATTACACCGATTAGGAACAAGAAGTTGGTCGAGGGTGTTTTGAAGCATTAAATGCAACATATAATTTGAAGAGAAGAGAGTTACACCCACCAATAATGCATGAAGTACAGTGGGTATGTTTCCTTGTGCGGTATCAGTTCAAATGCCAGACGGCCGGATTGCACCACTGAAAAGTGAAAATTCTCTAATATCCACTTAAAAGTGCCTGATTCCTCTTTCTTCTTCTCTCCCTCTACAAATAGAGTCTGAGGGCAAGGTGGGCCCAGTGGTGAGTGGGGTTGGTCCCCTAAATGAGCACAGAGTGTGTCATACTGTCATGTGTCCATCTTAATTTCGCATACGCAAATATGAAGTATCCTCTCTTTTATTTGAGTCTCCTACTTGGCATATTCACTGTTTAAGGCTATCATTCTAACTCTCCCTCCATACATATGTGACTCTCTTTTAACAAAAAGTGCTTATCAATAATCACTACTAGAATTTGCGTTTTCAGAGTCGGTAGGCACATGACTTAGCGTGGATAAATTAAGTAAGGACGCTGAAATAAAAACTAGACGGACACGTGGATTCGGGATTAATCGCTTGCGTGGTTAGGCGGACACAATGTAATAAGCACGCAGAAGTATTTCACACAAGGACGCTAAATTTATTTATATATCGACTCAAAGTAATCGGAACTTATCTCTGCGTCGCTAGACAGACACGATTTAATAAGCACGCAGAAGTATTTCATATAAGGACGCCAAATTTCTTTTTATACCGACTCAAAATAATCGGAACTTATCTCTGCGTCGCTAGACAGACACGTTTTGATAAGCACGCAGAAGCATTTCATTTTTTTTTCTTATATCGTCGAATGATTAAGTTTTGAAGTGGGTGAACCCCAAACTCAAATATCTTTGAATGCTCTTTTTCAAGTTAAGTAGCAGCCTTGATACCATTATAAACCCCAAACTCAAATCCGATATCAACCATATGCATAAACCCGAATCCAGTAAATGCAATCCATATCTTTCATTAAATATTGAAAATAACATCCATCAGGTGTAAGAAAAGGTGTAATTAAAGTGTAACACAAATCAATTGGGGGCATCAAAATACATCCACATTTGACAAAAAAAACAGTGCAATTCATAGATAACAGATTTTATATTTCATATCATATACATAGTAGTATCATAACAATATCAATTGAAACAAAATCTAACTAATTTGAAAAGAGAATAGCAACTAAAATGGAGTTCTGTTGGCTACTTCCAAATTAACCACTACAGATCGATGTTGTTCGAAACCAAATACTACATATTTTCCAATGCTTGTCCTTTCTTTTTTCTTTACATGATCAGCACTGTTCTTTTCACAATATTGTTCAAAACCAAATACTACAGATTTTGTGCTACTAATAACCCGCTCTTGTCCTTTTAGTCCCTTTTAGCTGCCTTGCTGATTGAATAAAAACAAGAGGGTTAATTAATTAATCCAGGTCATGCTTAGTAGTTCAAATAGAAACACACAGTACATTAGTTCTGGATATATAGCTTCTGTGAACTAAGGTTCCAAGCACCAACAAATAGAGTACAATTTTGTGGTTTCAAATACCAGCCATAATGCTTGAGCAAATCCAGTATTAGAGAAAAATCATCGAAAACCAAAACAATTAGTAGTGGTATGCTGAAAACCAAAACAATTACTTTTCAAATGTTGAAAACCAAAACAATTACGTTGCTTGAACCGGCCCATCTGAGATAGTTGTGCGCCTGACAAATCACTGTTCTCACACCCTACAAGTTCACAATTTCAATACAATTAGAATCCAATTTCACAATTTGATTAAACAACATTGATGCTTAATAAAGGGCCATACCATTCATCTTCCTCATCCTCTGAATTTGTACAAGGGATGTCATTCTCACATTCATCATCTTTCATGTCTCGATCAGCTGGTAGTGAGGATTGGTTGCTTGAGTTGGACAGCTCGATAGGATCGACTGGGTCAAGCATTCCTAACTGAACCAAAGCACCAGGCAAATCTAATCCTTCACTGAGTGAAACCTCGAACTCATTAGTAGACTCTTCTCGGTAAAAGTCGTCCTCTGCTGGATTGTTGTTGTCACCATGAAATGTCTTTCTGTTGCACTTGTATACAACCCACCAATCGCTTCTCTTCTTTGATGGATACGGAAGATAGTATACTTGAAGTGCTTGTGCGGCTAATCCAAATGGTTCTTCAGGCCAGAGTTTGGATCTGTGTTTGACTTCTACTAATCCATTTTTTTTATCTATTTTGACACCATTTCTTACATCAAACTAGTGACACCTGAAAAGAACGACTCTATTGTTAACTCCTGGATATTGAATTTCAACAATATCCTCTAAAATCCCATAATAATCACGTCCCCCACCATCATCTGACTCTCCTGTGATGCATACCCCTGAATTTACTGTGGATTTTGTTTCCCCATAGGTTTTAGTATGGAAAACAAATCCATTAACCTCATAGGCTCCATAGGATTGATATTTTCTACTAACTGGCCCGAGGCTAATACTTTTGATGTACTGATTACACTCACGACGGGCTACAACTGTCTTTCTTAACCATTCTGGAAACTCCTTGTCTACAATAGCTTGTAGCAGCCTATTATTTGCCGGTTGTCGTGTGGTTTTGATGAATTGCTCATATTCCCTGTAGAATATTAAAATAAATGTTAACAAAAGGCAATGGATCCACATAACAAGTTTTATTACAACTACTTGAAATGTGTTTGGATAACATCCTTTTTCGATTGGGTATGGCTCCAACTATTCCTGAAGACAGATAATTGGTGAATCATATACACATTTTAGTTAATAGACCAAGTTATCATTGCAAAGCCAGGGATATTATTGCTACAAAAGATAATGAAAGATATTGCCAGTTAAAATTAGAAGTATACTCTAGAAAAGGTTTAATCTCTGGGCAATTGTAGAGGATGTAGAGGTGTGTCTTCTCAAAGTCTTTGACCTCTAATGTTTCGCGCCGGCCTCGAGTAAGAGCACGTCCTGGATAATTGAAGACAGATAGTTGATCTTCCTTCATGGAATCAACATTGTCATTTTCTCCATTTGCAAGTCCCGGGCCAGAATCATAGGCAAAGTAACATTTGCAATAGTCTGATATCTCTTGCGTAACATAGGACTCTGCAATTGACCCCTCCACACGTGCTTTATTGGTTACTCGTTTCCTCGCCTCTTTGATACGCCTGTTAGAAAAGAATATATTGATAAGTGTCAATTAAGATGAAGAGTATGCAAGGATTCTTGTATAACAAAAACTTACAAACTAATTGTAGTTATACCCTCTGTCCCGGGCCATACTCTTCTGCTCTGCCCCCCTCTCTAAACATACTAACTGTAGTTATACCCTCTCTGTAAACAGACTTAACCCATTAATACCTAACCCATTAGCACCTCTGCAACCCATAATTAACCCATCAAAAATACATGCATCAAAGACACTCGACAAATTCAGAAACATCCAGAAATAAAGGGAGCTAAAACTGAAAGGAAATAAGTATTGAAAGTTCTATTTTTGTGCAACAGACCCTTCTATCTCACTTTTATTTTGTTCTATTTTCAACTTGGATGTAACCTATTAATCAGCAGAGGTGATAAAATATAGAGCTAACCTTTCGACATGATACATCCATCTACAATTCACTGGACCACCTACTCTAGCCTCGTAGGGAAGATGAAGAACGAGATGCTCCATACGATCAAAAAAGCTTGGTGGAAATATCATTTCAAGCTTGCACAATGTGAGAACAACTTCTTCTTCTAATCGGATGAGGCGTACTGGGTCCAATTCTTTTGCACAAACCTCCTTAAAGAAATTTGATAACTCTGTTATAGCCTCCCACGTAGGGACCGATATGTAGTCACGAAGTGCAACCGGAAGTATTCGCTCAACCAAGATGTGCATGTCATGAGTTTTTAGTCCATTCAAAGTGCAAGTTGTGAGGTTCACGCATCTAGACAGATTAGATGCATATCCATCGGGAAACTTCACTTTTTCTTTCAGCCATTTTAGAATCTCCCTCTTTTGTGAACGGTCTAAAGCAAATACAGCTCTTGGCTTTTTGTTTCCATCAATGAGATTGAGCTGGGGACGGTCGCAAATTAATTTTATGTCATTACGGGCATTTGTATTATCCTTTGTTCTGTTTGGTACATCAAACACAGTATAAAATAAATTCCCCCACACATTGTTCTCCAAGTGCATGACATCAATGTAATGTCTTACCAAATTATCCTCCCAATATGCTAATCGCCAGAAGATAGATCTCTTTTGCCAGTTATGTTCTTGGAGGTACCCTGCAATTTGGTTTAAGGGTACTGTTTTTCCAAATGTGACCTCTGGAAGCTGGTCCACGATGTTGCGCACATCTTTCCTAGTCAAAATGGGTGGAGGTGGCTATTCCTCTCTTCTGCCTTTCAAGAATGATTTCTTGTCAGCTCGAAACCGATGGTGTTCCGGCAAGAACTTCCTGTGACTGTCGAACCAGATGAGTTTATTACCATTTCTAGCCAGAATGCCTTAGTTTTGTCCATGCAGCATGGACATGACATTGCGCCAGATGTGCCCCACCCCGACAACACTGAGTATGCCGGGAAATCATTAACAGTATATGCTAGAGCTGCCTTCATGTTGAAATTCTGCTTCAAAGAGACATCATACGTCTCTATTCCCATTGACCACAAGATTTCCAATTCATCAATCAAGGGCTGAAGGAATACATCAATGTCTCGACCCGGGTGTTCCGGTCCAGGAATCACAAGGGTTAGAAACATATTCTGTCGCTTCATGACTGCATTAGGTGGGAGATTTAAAGGATAACAAACCACTGGCCAACAAGTGTATTGTGCTGCGCTTAAGCTGAACGGCGCAAAACCATCAGTTGCCAGCCCCAACCGAACATTACGTGGCTCCGAAGCAAACTCAGGGTAGGTCTGGTCGAATATTTTCCATGCCTCCGCATTAGCCGGGTGATACATCTTTCCAGACTCCTTTCAAACACCTTCTTTGTGCCACCGCATTTGCTTTGCAGTTGCACGGGTCATGTATAGCCTTTGCAGTCTTGGGGTGATTGGCAAATAACGCAGTACCTTCTGTGGGATCTTCTTCTTCCTTGGTGAGAGTTTGTATCATGGCTCGCCACATATGTCACACTCCTCCTTGGCTTTATCCTCTGGTTTGCAGTACAGCATGCAATTATTTGGGCACGCATCATATTTAATATACTTCATCCCCAGCCCCTTAACCATTCTTTTTGTGCGGTAGAAGTTCTCTGGTAATTTATTTTTTGGAGGAAGCATACTCTTCACAATTGAGATGATGCGATCGTAACATTTTGCACTGAACCCAAAATCTGCTTTTGCAGCCAGAAGCTGGGTAACGGCGGAAAGCACAGAATGTCCGTCGCATTTGATGGTAGATTCACCCTTGAATTCAACTTCCCACAGTGGACACTTTGATGCCTCGAGCATGTCGAAGAAGTCCTTTGCTGCTGCATTAGGTTGTTCATCGCCCTCCCTTCTTTCCCAATTAAACTCAGGACCCGCAACATTCATTATCATCTCCTCCATTAGAATGTCATTTGAATCTGAATTTGCCACATTTGGATCGGCCTCTCCATGTTCCAACCATTGCTCATAACGGGGGAAGAAGCCCCGCTCCAGTAAGTGCTTTTCCACAATATTGCGATCGTAGCACGATAAGTTTTTGCATCGTGTGCATGGGCAAGGTATGGTTAGAGTATTGTTGCGTTCGGACACAACTGATCGATTGCTGAAGGCAACTTCAAGAAATTTCAGCACTCCATAAATGAAACCCGGGTTGACCTCTTGGTTGTCTAAAAGTCTCGAGTACATCCAACTGCGATCTTCAGCCATGTTCTGCAAAGTCATTAGTAATTGAAATTAAATTTACATCCATGATATAGATAGCACTTCACATCCTCACCATTTATTAATTAGCACTTCAGATTGTTTTTTTTCTTTTTACTCAAGTGCAAAAAGGTCTAAGAGAATATTATATTACACTGAGGAGTGCATACCTATTTCTATTTTATACCAACAGGTTTAAAAAATCATCAATTAATGAAGGAGCTCAAAGCTTCAGAAATGCTTGAGAAAGAGAGAAAGAGAGAAATTGCATAAAAGCAAGTGCAAAACTGATTGCATAAAAGCAAAATTCACCTAGTAAGGACAAATAAGAGAGGCTCTCTACTGAACAGCTTCTTGAACTTCTCCACTGAACTCAATTTTACACAAGACACCCTTTATTATTTCTTTTAACAGTTCAAATTCTTATCCTAAATTCAATTGATGTCACTAGAAATGGAACAAAACATTTAAAAGCATTTCAATTTCACCAATCGAATACATAAAATTAACTTATTCAAGCTAATATTTTAAGTCTGGTTCAAGCTTATATTTTAAGCTAAAATGCCAAGTGAGGTATAATTGTGACCAAACACTTTATTAGGTATTTGTTTCCCAACTGATAAACACTCCAAAGTTAATAATAAACAGCTACACAAATTAGTTCCAACTACAAACAATATTTCATGAACAAAGCTATCAATTATCAAGAAAAATAAAAGTGAGCTTAGAGTCAGCTTACATCTTCAAAAGAGTCCGAGAGTTCCTAATTATCTGAGAGAGAGTGAGAGAAGGTCTGAAAGAGAAGCCATAGATGTGCAATTGGGTCTGAAAGAGAGAGAGTGAGCCATGGATGTGCAATTGGGTCTGAAAGAGAGAGTAGATCTGAGAAGGTTGAAAAGAGAGTGTGCAATTGGGAAGAGAGAGAGTGATGAGTGACGGGAGTAGATAAGAGGAAGTGTTCAAAATATAGTATTTAAAGTACTCCTCCAAATTTCAGTCAAGTATTTAAAGTAGTGTAGCGGTTACGACCTTAGCTTCAACTCGAAAGGTCCACAGTTCGATTCCTAATTTCGTAAATTTCCTTTTTGTTCGCTACTTTTATGTTTTTTATATAACAAATATTTCGCTTTTTTTACTCAACCAAAATATTGAGCTACTTTTATCTTCGTGACATGCATATATAATAGAGTACATGTACCAACATTTGTCCAATTCCATTTGGGTGATTGTTTTTGTACGGTTTGATCTTTTGTGGACTGAAATAATTTAAACTAATGTGCAATAGCTAAATAATTATATAGAGGAACAACAGAAGAACATTGCAAATAAAATGAACAATATAGTGGTACTGGTTCCAACTCTTGGATATAGCTAAGAAAATAGAAGGTACAATATAGCTAAGTGGTACACTTCAATTGACAGAATAAGTTAATAATTTGGGTAAGGAACAAAAGGGGGGAAAAAAGAACTAATTGTTAAAAATAAAAGCAGATTCGATCCATACCTACTGTTAATCGACTTCGTAAAGCAGATTTGATCGCCTTCGACGAATTGGGAGAGACGGATTTGATCGCCTTCGACGAATCGCTTTCGACCTAGGGTTTATCGATGAGAGACGAAAGAGGAATTGGGATTTATCGGAGAGAGAGAAAGAGGAATGGTTTTAATCGTCATAATTAGGGAGGATTTCTAGGAATTTGGGAAGACGAATTGGGATTTGAAGAAGGGTTTGAAAAAGTAACGGGGAGAGAGAGAGAGAGAGAGAGTATACACAGATGAGGCTTATTTCATATGATTTCTATAAACTTGGGATTTGATATATATGTACGAGAGAGAGAGAGAGAGTATACACAGATCATATGATATTTCACATGATATGTAACGGAGAGGATTGGGATTGGAGAAAAAGTATCTAGATTGGGATCATATGATATGTAACGGAGGATTTAATTCTATAAACTTAAAAGTATACAGCTTATTATATATCACATGATATTCAAACCATGCGCATGGCATAGAGATTAACTCATGATTGGCTTTATTTCATCTCGTACAGATTATTTTTTTCATGTGCATAGCATTTATTTTTTTTTAAATAAAAATTAGTGGTTGTTTGGTGCATGAGTTAATATATATACTCATGTTAAATTTGAGTTTATACAGATTATTTATTTCATGTGCATAGCATCTAAAATTAGCATCTATTTTCATATTTCAGATTTAGATATGTTGATATATGATATTTAACATCTTAAAAAGTTTGTTCAAAAGAAAAATGTAATTGTAAGCTCAACAAATAAAATGTACAAATCAATGTACCAAAATTGAACAAAGTGATCACATAAAATAAACTAGTAAATATTAACTTTGTTAGTGAATAGTATGAAAATAATAAAATGAGTGGTAAAATATAATAATCGATATGTTGATATATATTCATGTCCATGTTAAATTTGAGTTCAATTGCATGCATGCATTTGAATTCTATTTAAATAAACTCCATGGATGAAGAAACATATATGCATGATACTAGATTAAAGAAACATGCTATGCATCTTTAACATACTACATGAGAAATACTAATAAAAGAGTAATGGCTATTGACATATATTCATCTTTAACATACTCATGTCCATGTAAGTTAACATGAAAGAAATCAAAGTTTGTTCAAAATAAAAATGTAATGGCTATTGACATGTATTCATCTTTAACATACTTAATGGCTATTGACATACTCATGTCCATGTGTGGTTGTCTTAAAAAGTTTGTTCAAAAGAAAAATGTAATTGTAAGCTCAACAAATAAAATGTACAAATCAATGTACCAAAATTGAACAAAGTGATCACATAAAATAAACTAGTAAATATTAACTTTGTTAGTGAACAGTATGAAAATAATCAAATAAAATAAACTAGTAAATATTTTTACATGGATGATACTAGATTGAATTTAAATGAAATTTTACATGTAAAAAATAATTTAAAAAAATACTAATTGAAGTGTTCTATGCATCTTTTCCAATGCTGTGTATCATAAAAAATAAAGGTATTAATTGTATATATAAATTGTCACACAAAATTGAGGTGTTTTCGGTCAATCCCTAATTGAAGTGTTCAAAATAGAGTTCAAAATAGAGTATATATAGAAAGAATAAATTCAAGGCAATTGCTGCATAAAGGTGTCTATAGAAAGAATTTGAATTAATATGTTACAATTGCATGCATGCTATGCATGTTTCCAATACTACATGAGAAATACTAATTTGCAAAACTATTTTATAGTGAATAATATGAAAAAATCAAATTAAATAGTAACAATTTTAAAAAGTTGAAGATGTTAAATAATATCAATAATTAACATCTAAAAATATCAAATTAATTGTTCCTAACAACTTTTAAATAACCTAAGATATGAAAATATGAAGATATGCGCGCATCTTCACATACCTAATTAAACCAGATAAGATATGTGCCCCATCTTCACATACTAAGTAAGATATGCGCCGCATACCTAAACTCTCATCTCCCATGAAAATTCTCCAGAAAATTTCACCAAAATTCTTCGCGCTCATGAAAATTTCACCAAAATTCTTCGCGCTCATGAGACCTTCACCAAAATTCTTCGCTCTCTCCAGACCTTCACCAAAATTCTTCTGCGGCAAATTTTCGCGCCTCCTCCAAAAAAAGTTTTCGCATCTCCCCCCAAAATTTGGTCATATATATAATTTCCCCAATTTTTGCGAAGAATTTCACCAAAAGGTACAATTTCTGCATCACTTTTTTTCTTTTCTCAATTTTCTGCCTTGTTCCATCAATTTCTTACTTTCATCCTCTTCTCTTCCTCAAATCAGATTTGTAACTGTAATTAGAGCTTTCTGCAATTTCTTCCTCAGGTATGACATTCTTCCTTCAATTTCTTGCTTCAATTTTCGCATTTATGATTTGTAACTGTAATTTCTTACTTTCTTTCTTCAATTTTCGCATCTCAGATCGGATTAGAGCTTCTACCTTTCTCATATCTGAAGGTATGACTTCCTTTCGTTCCTCTTTCTCTTCTCCCTTTTTCGTTCCTCTTTCTCTTTCTCTTCTCTTTCTCATATCAGATCGGATTAGGGTTCGTGATTAGGGATTTTGTACAAACAAGTCAATAGATCTGAAGTTTCTAAGAGTTCACCTGATTTTAATTGTCATTTTCTGAAGGTTTTAATTGTCATACTTCAGATCTGATGTCATACTTCTAATAGTTCCCCAATCATTTTGTAATATTTGGAAATGGAAATTGACTCAATTATTCAATATACATGTACATCTGTAAACACATGTATATCTGTATACACATGTTAATATTATTCACTAACTTTCTCTATTTTTTTCTATATGCCGGTGGATGTGTTGCTTCTCTAACCTCCCTCTTTGTGCTGGTATGCTTCTCTAACTTTTTTCTATTTAATTTCTGCTTCAATTAGATGAGAAATTAAGGGGTTGGCTTTGAATTTGAGTTAGCAAATGGTTTGTCTATCCCCAATTCCTTGCTTCAATTAGGGTTTATGATTTGTAACTGTAATTAGGGTTTGCATATCCCCAATTCCTTGCTTCAATTAGGGTTTATGATTTGTAACTGTAATTAGGGTTTGCCTATCCCCAATTAGATACAATTAGGTGTTTAGAGGTTTTAATAAGTGATGTTAAGGGATTTCCTGTGTTTATTTTTTTCTTATTCTTTCTTCCTTCAATTTTTGCATCTCAGATCGGATTAGAGCTTCTTCCTTTCTCAGATCTGAAGGTATGACTTCCTTCTTTCCTCTTTCTCTTCTCCCTTTTATGCAATTAGGGTTCATGATTATACTTGCTTCAATTTGGATACAATTCTGGGATGAATTAAGGGTTTGCAATTAAGGGATGCAATTAAGGGATGAATTACAGGGATGAATTACAGTTTCTCTTCTCCCTTTTATGCAATTATAGTTTCTTATTTGTATATAGTTGCAATTAAGAGTTTGCAATTAAGGGATGCAATTCTTGTTTGTATATAATTCCTTCTATTTTTATTGTGGTGAAATTACAGTTTCTTGTTTGTATATAGTTGACTTAGTTTAGAAAAAAAATGAACTTGTATAAATTAAAGGTGGTACTTGCATAACAATTGTTAGTAGATAATTCAAGGACATCTCCAATTTACAATTGCTCCAGTGGTCCTTCACAAACTGAGTTTAATTATATGTACAACCAATTGTACATTAGAGGTAGCCAAACCAATTGTACATTACAGGTAGCCAACCAATTATATATATACTATTGTTTACATTGTCTCTAGTCTAAATTAATGGATGCAACAGTAGTGTAATTGTTTCTACATTAATGGATGCAGCAGGAATCATGGTGAGTAAATCCGGAATGACAAGGGGTCGGGCTACAAATTACACTGATGAGGATGAACATCTACAAATCGAGGCTGTAGAACAAGAGGTAGCTCTGTTTGAAATCAACCGCAGAGGGAGAGGGACTAATAACATACGGGATGCGACAGATGTTGTTAGCGAACGGCCCGAGGTCTGGCGTGTTGGGAGGAGGGAGTTCGACTCCAATTCGGAGTGCACCAAAATCGTCTCGACCATCTGCAAGCTTGCACTAAACAACCTTGATGGCCCGAGGATGAGCTTCCATGACTTCAGTCCCGATGCTAAACTTTTGGTGTTGCAACAGTTTTTGGTAAGTTTGCTAGCATTGCCTTGATTGACTAGGTCAGACTTTGCATATTGATGCAAGCAAGTTGATTGCTTTCCACTCTGCAACTCATGCTTTATTTTCCATATTTAATCTATATTCCTGTTTGTTCACAAATAATTTCGTTTCTCCAAAAAAGTGCATACAGCTCGCTGGTACTAATAACTGAACTATGCTAGTGGTTGGTTATTTTTGCAAGTGTATGAATGTGTGTTGAGTATCGACTTTACTTTGTGTTAATTGTAAATATAAGAAAAAATAAACACTAACAGCAAAACAATTCGGATTGTATTATACTTTTGTTAAATATGAATTATGTCGATTAGTAAAATAAATGAACTGTTAACAATGTCCTAACGAGTGACATGAAAGTAGCTATTATATGTAAGAGAACTCAGAATAAAAGTATATTAGGAGGATTTTCGGCAACCCTTGTTTTATCAGTTTGATAGTAGTCTTGACAAAGAGCTTGTATTGTTCCAAGCATCTTTTTCGAAAACTTTTTTTTCTTTTATTTTCGAAATGTGGATTGTGGTAAGCTTTCGGGGGCAAACTCGGTGTACTCAAAACTATTTTTCTAGTTCAACACTCAATATTAGGCCATAACATTCACCGTATATTCTTTCTTAGCTCATTGAATAGGGCGTTTGGATGGGGTTGGAATAAGAGGGAATTGTAAATTTTCGGAATTTCATATGCCAAATTTATTATAAACAATCTAAACTCTTCACAAAGTTACACACTTTCTAATAAATTTATGTCTAAAATTGTAAATTCCCCAAATTTCATTTGCATTTGATTGGAGAATTTTTCTTCCCAATAGTGACAGACACAGTACGCGCGTGTTTTTTGTATGCACATGCGTGCTGAGCATGAGCGCTCTCAATTTTCAAATATGTATAGAACATTAGAACGATACTTTATTTTGCATCTTATTGTTTATTTATCACTCATTGTGATTAATGCTATCAAATTATTATTGCTATTATTTGCTCTAACGTAAGAGGTTAGATAACTGTCTGAAATTAAATTAAGTTCCAACCTTCCAATTCGTGCATCTACAATGAAATGCCCAATCTATTAAAATTTGCCTCCTAATATCTTCATTTGGATGGGTGCAAGAATAAGAGAATAGCTTCTTTCTACTCCCAAATTTATTATAACCTCTAAATGAACGAGTCCAGGAATAGCCCAGAATGAGAAAAAGGACGGAAAAATCAAAAGCTATCAGGTTACCCGAGGGTGCTTCGGAGGGGGACCCTAACAAACTCACGTGGGATGTTGGGCCGAAGATATGTCGGAAGAATTTATGGACGCAAGTTGGCTAACGATTGTCGGATGACGTCAACGGTTATAGATTTCATGCCTATAAATAGAAGGGGTAGATCATTGTATAAGATGATGGTTTTTGGGGAAAGCAGAATTAGCTCTTGTCATAGCTCTGTGTAATAAACCATAATTCAATAAAACATCATTTTCCTCTTCACATCTTTCTCATCTGTTGATATCTCCCAAAAGCTAACGTATCAAGAACCCAATAAAATAGTAAATCAAGACAAGTGAAATATCCTGAGTACTTGAATTTCATGCATATTTTAGCCTTACATTTTAGAAAATTACAATTAACTCGGGTAACATATATCTGTCTCGCACTTTTTCACGGCCCTCGGATCAACAGAGGAAAATCCGGTCTCGGATTGAGGGGCAAAAAAGAATGCGGATCAGATACCCCTTGCGAGCCTCAAGAGGCCGATACCGATACCACCCCGAAGCGCGGTACCTGTACGGTCTTGAGTTCTCACGAGGGTTTATTATTTGAAGGGGTCCTTTCTTTCCAGTAGGCGCAAGCCCCTACTGTTAATTACCTCCGACATGGTCAGGAGCACCTCTAGATCGGGAAAACCAAAGGATTGTGTGTCGTGAGCTGTTAGGGAATTGTAAATATACAATTAGCGGTCCTATCATGCATTTATATTTTTTTTTGTTTTTTTTATTAATATTACTACTATAATGCAATATTAATATATCATATTATTATATATATTTTTTGTGGACTTTGGATTGCAGGGGACAGCAGTCTCGGGAGTTCTTAGCTTGTAGAGGTTTCAGTTGACTGTCGTAGCTGGACGCTTGTAATCTTCTCGTTTTCCGAGTTCTCTTTGTAATGTGAGGAATTAAGATTTAGGCTCTTATGGTTTGCACTTTTGTTTTTATAAAGCATGGACTTCCCGAAGCGGGTTTCTTAGACTTCCTGTTGATCTTTGTCGAGGTTGTCTGAAAGTGACATCTGATCCCTGATCAGATCGTTAAAGTTGGTTGATGCGGTGCTTGAGGTTGTTTTCTTCTTTTTTTTTTTTTGAGTTGACATCAGGCCCCTGGGCTTGTGGATGTTAAAGACGCCGGACCCCTAGGTTTATGGGCGTTAAAATCTTATGCGCGCGGGTGCGACCCGAGTCGGTTGCCCCTTGACCTTTCCCGGGAAGCGGGGTGACGCTCGTTCAATGGGCATAGAGCGTTAAGTGACATCTGGTACCTGACCAAGACGTTCAATAGACGGAGTGGCTTCCGTTAAAAGTGACATTTGGCGATGTTCAAAGTGACGGTTCGGTTTGCTCCCGAAGCGTTGAAGTGACATTTGGCAATGTTCGGTTTCTTTTCCTTGGGGTGATACTCGATTTCCAGCCAAGATATCAAATGAACGGTTCTCTTGTCACTTGAAGCGTTGCGTTGATACATGGTTTCCAACCATGATATCAAGTAGACGATCCAGTTGCCATTTGAAGCGTTGAAGTGGTATCTAGTTTCATCCAAGGTATCAGAAGAACGATTCGACTGCCACTCGAATCGTTAAGACATCTGGTTGCCAATCAGATGTTAAGTGACGTTCCGATCTCCATCCGAAGTACTGAGGTGATATCTGGTAGCCAGCCAGACTATCAAACAGATGCTCCGATTGTTGTCCAGAGCGTTCAGGAGACATTTGGTTGCTATTCAGATATTGAGTAGACGGTTCAATCATCACTCGAGATACTGAGGTGATATCTGGTATCCAGCCAAGATAACCCGCAGATTATCCGATTGTTGCTTGAGGTGTCGACAGTGCATCTGGTCGCAAGTCAAATATCTAGGAATCGATTCAGCTGCCACCTGAACTGAAGACGCTTGGTTGCCAGCCAAGTGTTAAGTGCCAATTCGATTATCATCCGGAGTATTGAGGTGATACCTGGTATCCAGCCAAGGTACCAAACAATTGGTCCGATTGCTATTCGAATCGTTTAGAAATGACATCTGGGTGCCAGTCAGATGTTCCCTTCCGATTCGATCATAATTGAGACTCTGAAGTGATATCTGGTAGCCAGCCAGCTTATCGGACAGATGACTCGATTATTCTTCGAAGCGTTGAAGTGACGTCCACTCGCCAATCAGATAAGTAACAATTCGATCCTCACTCAGAGTATTGAGGTGATACCTGGTAGCCAGCCGAGGCATCAGACAATAGTCTGACTGTTATTCGAAATGTTGAAAGGAATCTGATTGCTAGTCGGCCGTTCAATGGACAGTTCAGCTGCCACCTGAAGTGTCCGGTTTCCATCTGGATGCCAGTCAGATGTTAAAGTGACGTTTGTTCGCCAATCGGGTATTGAGTAGAAAGTTCGATCCTCCTTTGGAATACTCTGATGATACTTGGTAGCCAGCCGAGATATCATGCAGGTAGTCCAAGTGTTACTCGAAACCTCGCAAGGAACCCTGATTGCTATTCAAACGTTCAGCGGATAGTTCAGCTGCCACCTGAAATATCCGAGGCTTCAACGGTTCGGCTCTCACCCGAAGCATTGAAACTACCCTTCGCCAGACCCTTGGGTTTGTGGGCGTCCGAAAATCTTATGCGCGCGGGTGCTACCTAAGTCAGCTGCCCCTTGGCTTCCCTAGGTGCGGGTGACAATTGGTTCTCGATCATAGGAGCGTACCTCTGACGCTCAGTCTCTGACCAATCGTTCAATGTGACGTAATGCTTGACATCTAGGCAAGACGAGTCACTCAAATGACGCTAAGCGTTCAAGTAACGTCCGGCTGCCGACCGGTACGTCATGGACAGTTGGTTCTCGATCATGGGAGCGTTCCTTTGACACTCAGTCTCTGACCAGCTGTTGAAGCTTCGCTTGATTCCTGATCAAGCGTCAATGCGACATTGTGCTTGGCATTTAGCCAAGGAAAGTCAATAGACGCTCGGCAATCTTTGCGAGTGTTCAGGTAATGTCCGGCTTCCGACCGGAACATTGTAATTTCCCTCCAGCACCGAAAGAGGTAAGTTTTGTTGTGTGAGATCTGGTTGTTAATTTAAAAGATAGGCCAAGTCGACATTACTGAGCTACTCGAGCCATAAGTAATGTGACTAGGGAACATGTTGAAGGTTTCTAAATGAGAATATTATCTGGGTAAGGATTATGGATCCATCTGATGTGGTGGTATGATGTGGGATAAGATCTTTAATGTAATCTGAGGGAGTCGTTTACAGCAACAGTGTTGGCCTCGATGTATCCTTGGCGGTTAGATTGCAAACACTCAAGTTAGGACCTCCTGCCTTCTTGAGAGAGCGGGTGCCTTAGATAACCGTAGACTCCTGAAATAAAAGTGTGATCTTTTCCCCAAGGTACGGGTATGATGATGTGGTGTTTGTCCATAATGACAATATCTGCATATCCTTGATAGGATCATAATGTTGTGTGCCTGAGTCAACGGTGTTGGCAGACGTTTATCTCTGGCGGGTAGATTGCATACACTCAAGATAGGACCTCCTGCCTTCTTGAGAGAGCGGGTGCCTTTGATAATCATGGCTTCTATCGTCTCAGCAGGCTTGGGACAACATCGTGAGCTTTTCTCAGACTGCAAAGAGTTCTGCTCGTATGTGGTTGGATCCATATTCTTCACCGATAATATCTTGCGGTGTAATTTGCCTTCTCTTTGGGATTTTATCGGTTTGCTTGAATTTTGTTTTGGTCTTTATCTGATTCGCATATTATTTCGGGTCTCTTGATAGAGTCCCGTGACATCGTGATAGATCTCACTACCCATCATTTTGAGGCTAGCGAGTCTCAATTTAACCAGATCATTGAGCTTGATATTTCACTAGTACTCTTGTTTGTTAGCAACAGTACTTGGTGTCTCCATCTTGATTCATGCCTGTCGTGACGAGGACTGTCTGGTGGTTTTGATCACTGGGGATTGCGATGAGCTTTATCTCAAGCCATAGACGGAGCACTAGACTCGCTCGTGCTAGTATTCCGGTATGACTTTTATAATATTATCCATGCCTTCAGTGATTCGATCATGAGCCTTTGAACCTTTGCCGAAACGGCTTTTCTTCATAATATCCAGAAGAGAATAATGGTAGGGATATATTTGGTAAGGTTTATAGTGGTGGTGATTAGCCAAATAGACTCCCTTTATTTTTTTTTAAGCTTCCAGGATTTTTCTCATATTTTTCTGAACCTCCTGTGATTTTTCATGAATTTTTAAAGGTTGTTGGATTTTTAAATAAATATAAGGTTGAGGTGGCGATTTGTGATTGGCCGGAACTTAGAATATGGATTAAAAATATCTTGTTTGGATTTTGGCTATGGTTTTGGCATGACTGTATTCTTCATATTTTTCTGGATCCGTAGAAATTTGGTTTGGATTTTTCTGAGTTATGGTTGATTTTCTACGAATTTTTGAAGTTTCCAGCAATGAAATGGTGCCACTTCAGCATAAGTGACACGTGTCAGGTTTTGCTTGGTCCACGCCAGCGAAGAAAAGGAGAAGTCTACAGCGACCTTTCTTTGTCACGTGGGGGCGCATGATTGGTCTTAACTAACATCAGTTGATCGCCACACGTAGACACACAACATATGCCACAGAATATCGGAAATTTTGGGACGGTTTTCGTTGAAATCCAACCGTGTCTCTATACACCTGGTGCTTTATGGTAACGGAGATACCTTCCTACGTGGGTCCCGTCGTTAGTGGGTACGGTTTTAACCGTTGTTGGTACACCGGGCTTACGCAGGAGATGGGACTAAATCCCTTCTTCTCTTCATCCTCCTTCGACTGGGTGACGGAACAATCCCACCATGGTTATTAAATTGAGCATGTCATCGACTGTTTGGCCTTGGGATGGTGTCAAATAGGGTCGTGTGACTCTCGGGAGGTTATGGGACCCATGAATTGTGCTTGTTTCTCCTTCCTTTACTACAATCAAACTCATCCCAATCGACTAGGGTTTAACAGGGTTTGATGATGGTTCTGGGCCTCTGATGGTTCTTGAACAAAATTGGCAAGCCTGAGAGCATCGTGGGGAATTCGCAAAGCTTGGTGTGGCCTCAATTTTATTGCCGAGCCCCTCTGGCATGGTGCTTCACCTTGGCCAGGATATGCCATGGCGATGGATTGGTCAATCCAGTTGACTGGCCATGTTGGGGGTCAGCTAAGGCCTCTATGAGCTTGATGACAGATACAGGAGGGTGCCTAGATAGTCAATTTGACTGCCGAGGCCCCCCATCCAAGAGTTTCTTCTTCGATTGCTTTGGCCATGGTGATTGTACTGATAATTGCTTCCCCCTTCATTGATATATGTCTGTATCGATGCAGAGAACCCAGAGGTTAACATGTGAGCGTGTTGGCATCCCTTTGAGTGTGTGTGGGCCTTTAACTCCATCATGGTAGCATTGTGGCACGCTCTCAGCTGAGGTTGAGCCATGGTTGCCATGATTGCATCCATGTTGCTGATTGAAGGTGGTATGACAACTCCTGGAGTGAGATGCTCCATTAGGTTGACATACGAGGTTCTCCAATGCAAAGTTTCTCCTGGCTTGATTGAGGTTGTGGTGGTGACTGCCTCCTTCATGAGTTGCAGCATGTTGGCATGAGGTGATGTTCAAAGCTCCATGAACTTCAAAACCTGCTGTCCATTTTTTTTTCCTGCTGTCCTTGTTGCTTATATTTATTGTCCACTTTTTTGTTTTGCATATGATAATTTGTTTAATATTAAAGGTGCAATCTCAAGTTACAGACACAGCCTGTTTTGATTCCATTCCTCACTGTGTTTCTTATGTATAATGCAAGTGTGATTTTAACCTACATGAATATAGAATGTAAAGGCATGATGTGAAGAGAATGAGTTATTTTAGTTTTTCCCTATATTATTTGCTAAATGCCCTTGTTATCTGAATGCATTTATATACATATTTACATAAACATTTTTAGTCAATCCCTTACATTTCTACTATGTGTGTGCTAAACCAGAAAAGAAAGTAAGAAGGGTGTTGCAAGGAGAAAGGAAAGAAAACTTTTCTTACTTCACCAAACAGATTACAAGGATGTAGATTAGATAGCTCCTACTATTGCTGAAAATACAAAGCTATTACTTCTACTGATTCACTCTTTTTTTTGTTTTTTTTTATGAAGTAGCTATTCTAATTCAACTGGATTACTCTCTTCTTCTCACAAAATGTAAAGTATATGTGTTTATGGCTTGTGTGTTCTCTGGACCAAAGCTTGATTGTTGGAGTGTGAGTGTGTTTTTCCTTGTATTCCTCTCTTCTCCCTTGTTTTGCATGGCTCTGAGGTGTCCCTTTTATAGGGGATTCAAATGGGTGCTGTAGATGGCACCAATTATGTGCCTCTTGAGAGGATTTGACAGTTCTGCCCCTGGTGGGTATTTTGGTCATTGCCTTCTCCATTTGAATAGGTCCTCACTGTGTTCAAACCCCCAATCATCATTCATTTGTTTATTTAACTTCTGGCGCCAAAGTTACATCTCATTCATCCTCAGTCCCTTCCCCTTTTTTACTGTTTTCAGTAAATAACACAGCTGCTTGAACTTGCCATTTCTATTAAGCTTTGTAATTTCTTCCAAGGTAGCACTTTAATCTTCTTAATACGTCAAATTAAATTTGGAAATCACATGGCTGTTCTTTCATCATTTAATCCTCCACATCAATCTCATAATGCTGTCAGTTTGATCTTTTTTTTTTATCAGGGGTATGTGGCTGTTTTCAAAATTTTCTCATGCATTGAGTTTCTTTAATTTAGTGAATCCATTTTATTGTCATCAACTCAATACTATCTCCTTTTCATTACATCAGTTTTCAATTTATTCATTCTTGCTTTTCTGTTTTGCATTATTTTGCTTCTTTTTTTTTTATGTCATCTCATCAAAACTCCTATCTCAGTAATTTTCTGGAGACACTATTGTTTGAGAATCATGCTATCACGGCTTTATCTCCTCAGTATTCCATTTTGACCAAATCAGTAACAAGGTTGATTAATGGTAAACTCCATTCGCTTTAGCCATATCAGCTTGGGATGCATGATTTCCACGATACCGTGATTTCAAAATTTTGATGAACTGTTTGGGCATTACCACTGCATGTGATCTCTGGTGACTGATTAATGGCTGGCTTGACCCATCTCGAGCTCAGTGCACTGGAGCATACGATCATTGTCGCCTCATGATTTCAAAGTTTTGCTTTGCTAAAAGGATTCCTTCAGCCATAATTACTTCCCAGAATTTTATCTTGCTAGGATGATGCCTACTGTCTCATATCATGGTCATGATTGCTTTGCTATCTTCAAAATCTTACTTCGAATTACTTCACCATGGCTTACTCTCAGCGATATTCATTAGTATTCTCCTGACCCCACAGCTCCATTTTTCTAATTTTCATCATTGCAAGTTTGAATTTGCCATCCTATCGAGTTGATCGGAGAGGAAATTGGGTGAGTCTCTGACGAGATTCTCGCTGTCTATTGTCAGTTGGTGATAAATAATAGTAGGGAGCGGCATAGCTTGTTAGGCGCGAGCGTAGGGGAGGCTTGTTTCGCGTGAGATGCGGAGAAACTGTCGGACGAGAAAGCACAGGGACGAGTGGGAGAGAAGATGAGTTACTGGGCTTCTCTTCTCCGTTTGGGCCGTGATCCTCCTTTTATTTTATATTTTGTTTCTGAATTGGACATGGGCCAATATGGGCTGCTGCGGGTCGGAATTTATTTGCGAGAGGACTTTGTCTTCAACCCAGTTTGTATAATCCAGTCCATGCACGAATCTTGATATATCCATATCCGTTCAATATGATAATCGTGACGACTTCATATATAATTTCGCATAATTATATAATTTTCACGCAACACTCGTATGAAATCATATGGCCATTTATGTCATATTTTCGAAGCATGACTAACGGTCCATATCACACCGTTATGCTAATAGCACTACTTGTCGTTGCTTGATTTCGAATACGCGTTCCCGACTAAACCCGGGATAATTCCTTGGTAATTTACTCATGCATCAGATGTCTGGTTTGACCATTTAAATAGACACAGGACCCACTCATAGGTTGACCAGAAAATTATGATAATATTTTAGGGGTCAACAAATGCCCCCCACCAGAGCAGGTCGGGAGAACCATGTTTGAGCGGCGTGCTCTGGTGTCTTTTCTCCTATTGCATGACTGTTGTTTTTTTTTTGTGACAGGTTTTCTCTGGATATTTATGGATCCGCCAGATGCTTCAAGGGACCCGCCGTGTGACCCATTGGATCGAAGAATTTCTCGTTATATCCACCGTCTTGACCCGAACAACCGTTACCAACATCTTCATGCCATTTGGAGAAATCGGATATTAGCGGGTGGAGATATTTATAGGGGCCTACTTATTCGCCACCGACCAACTCGGTTCTTATCCAGTCTACCAAACCCTTTACCAATGGTTGAACCTGATACATGGACTTTTACTCGTAACCTTTTTGTTCATGCCCCCTCTTTAGATGATGATTCTGCGAGAAGGGATTCCCTGGAAAATAGGCGGTGCATTTTTCTCAACCCTGTTGGGTCAGCTGAACCCTCTTCTATTCATTTATTGTGCACAGAAATGAATGCCGGAAGGGTTACTCCTTGGTCTCCTGAATATTTGTACGTGCGTGGTCACCTAATAAGGAGTGCAGGTCAAATTGAATGGACACGATTTATTCTGACTCATTTGCGACCTTTACTAACACGGGTTCATCTTTACGAGGCAGTGTTTTTGTGTCTTTTTGAGTATAACCCTCATCCAGCTTCGTTTCGGGCTTTTGTCTCGAATTGGAACTATACCACCAACACCTTGTTTCTGTTTGATCGTGAAATGACCATAAACCTCTGGGAGCTTTCCCGTCTTGCTGGACTCCCCATCTCTGGATATCCTTATGAGGAGAGAGTTCCCCCGGATGCAGAATTATTTGGAAGAAACTCAAATGGCAACATGTGTTACCCTGATTCGCTTCGCCAAGTCTTTGATATATATTATGAACTCTCGAATGCACGCTTGGACAGGGGTCAGAGTGCTGATGTCCCCTTTTATGATTGGATTAGATTTTTCATGAACCGAGTTTCTGATGGTGATCCTCGTGCGTGGGGCACTTCTGCTCCGTTTGCTAACCCAAATGACCCATTCGGCACAGGTCACGGTTCTGGAAGTATCAGAGCCAAAGGAAAAGGTCCTGAGTTTTCAGATTTGAGTTCACGTATCTTGGATAAGGAAACTATTTTGACTGCATTTCTGGCCTGGTGGATTAGTTACTTTGTGGTGGTATGTCGTCCTGCTGATAAAATCCGTCCAGGTGTTTTTGTGGTTGCGAATGCTCTTGCTCGAGGGTTTCCAATTTCGTTGGCTATTCCGGCCTTAGCCAATATTTATAGATCACTGAGAGAGATTACTTCTGCAAGAGACCCTTCAAACAGTCATGTTGTTGTTCCACTTCATCTGATACATGGGTGGTTACACGCATATTGGAGAGACTACTATGGAGTGATTATGTCAGCTGAACTAAGGCAACAGCTTCCTTTCCTGAGTCATATCGCGGGGGCACCCATTTATCCTGGGGATCAAATTAAAATCCATCTTCATTTCTGGAGGTATCAACCACACCTCGGGTTCCGTGTTTTTAATGAAGGGTTACCTACTAATATTGACAGCAGTGCAGGGCAATCAGCCGTGGACATCAGGGACGAAAGGGGACACCCTATATTATCTTCTGAACAACAAGATTTCTTTATCAGTATCAGGGAATGTCTTTTGCCTTGCAGAATCGGAAACGATGTTTCTATGGAACTCTATTGCCCCCAGCGTGCTGCATGGCAATTCGGTTTTGATCAAGATATTCCTTCTTCCACCATTCCTACTCGTCCACCGAGGGCCTCATTGACATCATTTGCCAAGTATTGCTCCTTTGTTTGGCGCCTCGGGACTGGCATTAGGTTCACCATCCCTCATGCTTCTCGTGTAGGTGGCTTTACAGTCCGCCACAGGCGTTGGCTACGTGGTTTGATATCTGCTCACCATTCTTTATCAGAAAATCGTCTCAAGGAAGCAGTATACCCTCGAAGGCGCTCCTCTAGCCCTATTCCTGTGGGAAGACGGGATCCTCAACCACATCGTCTCCCTCGCCCTACACTTCAATCAGAGTTTCTTCGTTTGCAGGATTGGCGAGGTATAGCAGGCAGCATTTAGCCTCTTCCTCGTTTTTTTTCTAGCAATGACCATCGAGTACCTCCTAAATCTGGTTCGCAAGTTCAAAAATCGGCGTCCCTTTCTCAGCCACTGCGTATTCGAGAACCCACTGAATCTGGTGTCCCAGTGAATACTTCTCTTTCAGGTATGAGTTCGATCTAGCTTTCCTTCTGTCCCTATTTTATATGTATGGCCATTGGTTAACCGCTTCTACTATTTTTTTTAGACTCAGAGAGTGATGACTCAGATGATTTTCCTCTTGTGAGATCTCCTCTCCCGAGGTTCTCTGATCCTGGTGCTGGTCCTTCTATTACTGGGCAAGGAACCAGTATTGGGCCTCCCTTACAGCTTTCAGGTATATATTTTTATCTTACATATGTTTTATAACATTTTGCTTAAGAATTTTCCTGACTTGCTATTTTCGGAAATAGGTCTCGTGCAGCCCAACATTCCTCCTTCTTCTGAAGCGCTTGTCTCCCACATTTCCCGTCTTTCCGGGACATTTTCCCCTTTCCAGGGATTATCTCCATACATTCCTCAAAGTAGCACCCCTGCAGGAGGGTCTCATCTGAGGCAATCAGAGCCTGCTTTAGTTGACATGCTTTCTGATAGCGGTGTTTCTTCAGTTGATGATATTGTTAATGTAATGACTTTCCCTGCTGGGCCATCATCAGTCGACCCATTTGCTATCGTCGAAGATGACGAAGAGTTGGTGGATTATTCTGCTAGCCCGGATTATGGAGTGGAGGAGGGTTCCACTGATGATCTTCCGGATGAAAATCTCATTGATCGTAAGTAGCCTTAATACTCCTCGTATCCTTTCTGCTGAATTTTCAATATCGATAATGTTTTCCTTTTTCTTGCTTCAGGTGCATTTGCAATGGTTGAGGCTAGTCCGTCTTTTGACGTTTCTCCTTTGATGATCCCCCCAGACTCTTCTCGTGAGTTCATCGCTATTTTTATCATATTTATGACATTTGTTCATCAGTCTGAACTCATCACTTTTCCTCCTTTTTTTAGATGGTTTCTCTTTACTGGGACAGCTCCTTGAGGATTTAAGTGTTGACAGAGTAGGGTCGGAAATTGGGCCAATTGACTCTAATTATGTTGGTGACTGTCCGACTCCTGATAGTGCTGGTATGTGTATTCTTTGACTTGTCTCTGTAATTTCCGAACTGACTCACATCATCTTATCGGATTTGTTCCATGTATCAGGCTTCATCGTGGAGCCAAAAAATGATGGAAATGAGTCTCCTACGGGTTCCCCGACTAGTACTTTCACCTGGAATGCCTCTGGTCCACAGCACAGGGCTCCTACCCCTTAGTGACTTTTCTTCACTCACGCATCTCTACCATCTTTGTACCAAATGTAGTCATATCGTTGTATCACCATGTGTATCAGTGCTTTGTTGTTATATATGGGTTTGGTGAAATCGTATGGACATGTGTAGTGGTCGTATGTATTGTTATGATATGTTTGCGGGTATTGATTTCAGCATGTACGTTAAGATTTGTAATGGCGTGCCTTGTAATGTTGTAATATATATGTTCCATTATTCGCCTCGTGTTTTGCTGATTTCAATGTTTATCTCTCCATGAGCCGTGGGCCAACATATCATGTAATGTCTTTTCGTCTGGAGAACGTGGTGTTGTAGTGTGGTCACGCGTGCGCATTCACCATGGCTACGGTCCCCCTTTTTTTGTCTTTTCCTTTTTTTGTCCTTTCCTCATTCCTTTCTTTTTTATAAGTGTTTCTTCTTCCCCTTTTTTTTTATCCGACTCTTCTGTTTTATTTTTTCCGCCATCTCCTTATTATCATCATCAAATGGCTAGTGAAAGTGATGTGCGCTCCCCCTTTTCTGCTGACGAATTAAACAGCCATTCTGACCATTCAACAGAGGAAATTGAGGAATTTGAAGAGGATGAGGCACCAGAAATCGTTCGTGCTCTTGGTAACGACTGGGGAAACCCATATGACCAAGAGATTCACGCTTATTGGAGGCCACTTCCATCCTATAATTGGGGTGTTGATTCCACTCCGACCGAACTCCCAGAATATGAGCGGCCATCTTGTTTTTATTTTTTCTGGCTCCCTGTGTTTGCGGCTTTTTGTATAACGGCCCTCCATTTGTATTTTTCGGGGGATAGAATTGATTGGAGTAGGTAACATGTACCCCTCAACTTTATGGATATGATGTCACAGTTGGAAATGGATTCGTTCATCTGGTTTTTCATGAAACTTTTATTTTGTTTTAGGGACAAAATACATAAAACCCTGTTCATTATTTTATACCGGTATAATGAACTCACCGGTGTTGGTTGACTTATGGCTCATTCCAACAATTGACCGTTTTAGAGGTAGAATTTAGGCTTGTGGATTTTTGTGGTGCTCAGGATATTTACTTGGTGGAGGAAACGTCTTATGTTGCTATAAGCAAGACGAACCTTATTTATTATTTTTTTTTTATTCAGGGACATAAGGCTCCAGTTGCTCCATGTACCTGTAAAATAAAAGAAATGGAAAAAGAAAGAAGGAAGATTTTTTTTTTTATAATACCCTCAGTGGTGATTATGAAATCACTAATCAAGTTCCCCACATATGTCAGGGGTTGTAAACAAGCATTCATCATCGGGTATCTTTTGTTTAAGGGACAAAATACTAAACCCTCGTTCATCCTTTTTTGGAACCGGTAGGATGAACGTTTACCGGTGATGGTTAATTTTGGGCTCATACCAACAATACACCCTTTTTGTGGAATTTGGCTGTGGAAATTTTGTGGGGTTTAGGAAATATTTATTGTGGTGGAAGAGATGGCTCATGTTGCCCTCAGGCGAGACACCTCTTTTTCTTAGGGACATAAATCTTCAATATTTTCGCCACTTCAGAAGACTCAATATGTTGTTCCTCAAAGATGGCCCAAAGGTCCTCGACTGGAGCTTTCTCTTGACTGAAGCCCACAAAGTTTGGCCCAATAGAATATCTGATTTTTTTTTGTCGGCCCATTTTACTTGATGATCAACTCCGTACTGAGTCATCATTTAGTGTTATCAGATTCCTTCCTTGTTTAACACGCCCCTCACTTTGGATGCCCATGTAATACCTTTGTCTGCCACTGCGCTTGGTCTATTATCCCATATCTATTCTGGGTCTGAAGTGTTTAATTTTCTTGCTTTGGAAGGTTGTCTTGCTCGTTATATCATCCTTGCCTATATATAGCAGAGTTCTTATTTCAGCTTCTTCAACTCTCTCCTTGCTACCGACTCTCATGGCATCGATACCTATTCGCAAGCGCTATAGAGAGACAGAGTATGCTTTAGTGCCTTCCAATTGGTCATATGACCCCCATAACCATTATCTTTTTCGAGACGAAGCAGCTTTTGATTGTTACCATATTACCATGGGTGCTGAAGAACGCCCTGTTGCTGACTGTTTTTACTTTCACCCCTTTGGTAGATTAGAGAATGAACATATGCGCCTTCTCCGATCTTGGATCAACTTCTGGGATCTGCGTAATTTGACGGGACACCAGTCTCCCTACCATCCTACGATTACTCGGCTATTTTACGCCAACCTCCGAGTTTCATATGATCACTATGGCGTCCCCTTCGCCTCTTCTTTTCTTTTTGGCAGATATCTTTCCTTTGGGGTAAAAGATCTTGCTGAACTTCTGCAGACCACAAGTACTTTAGACGGCCTCTCCGTCTATACTCATGCATCCTGGCCTCGTGACTTCGAAAGTCGTCGCGAATATCGACGTTGGTTTAAACTTGCCCCCGATGCCGTCAGAGGAGCGCTATCTACTACATCTCTTCCTGCCATGCACAGGTTTTCTGTCTTTGCCATTTACTCATTTCTCTCTTTCCCTGCTCGTTCTGATGAGCTAATTTTTTATAGGTTCTTGTGCATGATGATCAATCACATCCTTTTTCCTCGGGAAGGAATGTCTGATCTAGTGAGTTCGGAGAACCTGTTCTATCTGCGTCACCTTATCGCGAAAGACAAGAAGGTTAATGTCGCATATTTGATCATTCGGCATATGCATCAATCAGTCAGGACTGCGCGCAATCCGTTACCCTATGGACATCTGATTGAGGAACTGATGCACAAAGCTGGCATTGCTACCCCCGACACCCTGTGGGGAAACAAAATAACAGAGAGGGATATCAAATACCCTCGAAATCTTCTCGGTGAATTACCATCTATAGGTTGGGTTGAGACTTCTGGTGGGACTCTCGTTCCTGATCCCAACCAAGCAGTAAACAGTTATATCATGGAACCTGGGGCTGCTTGTAATCAATACAGGCCATTAAAGGAGAGTTCTCCGCCTTCGGATGGAGGATCATCTATAGAGGGCCCCCGGACTTCTACCACTTTCCTTGACCAGAAATTAGAAGAAATTCACAGTCATTTGGGTTCCATCGAGGCGAAGCTTGAAACTATTACTACCTCCCTGAATGAGCTCAAGGCGGACACCATAATTAATCTTTAAACTTAAGAAGATTTGTGTTTCCCTCGTACCGTCTTCCGGTGTTTTTAGAGCATGCAGTTATGTTTCAATTCCTTTGCTCTTATATTGTTGACCTGTTGCTTCCCATGTCTTCCAAGCTGCTCCCCTTTCCCTTTTTTTTTTTTTTTTTTTTTTTTTTTTAGTACCTCCGTTTCATATAACTTCTCATGGTATTTACAACTGGTTTATGTTCTCTCGGACCATTCGGCTTTCATCCCCTTTGGTACTTACAGCACTGGTCTTCTACTATTAATTATGAGGTGCCGGGTCTTGTGTTAAGCAGGCCGGGAGGTATAACCCTCCCTGTCTAATCATTTTCTCCGCCCAATCTTTGAATGTAAAACAATCTTCGATTGAATGCCCAAGGAACCTGTGAAACAGGCAAAAATCGGGTTCATCATATCGATATTGTTCTTCCGGGTATTTGCACTTAGGCAGGAGAAGTCCAATTCGCAGAGCCAGGCCAAACACCTCAGAAGTTCTATCCTTCCGAAAAGAATAGAACTTCTTCTTCCGTTGGGCAAGTGACATATGTTCATCGGAGGGATGTTTTAACATCGGGGTGATAGCTTTCAATGATGTCGGGGCTTTTTCTATGCTTTTCTGCTTTTTCTTCCTCTCTTTCTTCAAAACCGCCCCACCAGTCTCTTCAGGGGATTGTATTTCTTTTGTGTCACGTAATGAGCCATCTGAGCTTGGATGAGAATCATTTTGCTTTCCGATGTTGCTTGATGAGGGGTGATCTCCATATGACTTAGGCTTCGGCAGATCTACTATAGGTATTATGCCATATCGAGCTACGGAGTCGAGGCCAAAAGGATTTTCAGAATGTTTATTCTCGACTGGTAATAGCCAATTGGGTGAGGGTCCCAGAATGCCTGCCGTATTGTTGTATGGGAAACATGTTTCTCGTGCTTCCTCTTCTTTAGGCGGTTTATATTCCCAATTCTCATGTTGTCCAAAATATGCCCCCATGTTCGTCCCATACATCAGTTTTCCACTTGGATCTGTTAATGTTGTAGCGCCGTCATTATCTCCTCTTTGCAAATCTTCTATCATCATAGCCAATTTGTTTTTCTCTTGCCACAGGCCAGATATTTCTTGACGTATTGTGGCATTTTCCAACCAAAGAGAGGTGATCCCTTGGCAGAAACTCTCACACATGTGGCGGAGTCCAGCGATTTCCTGGCGTAGCTCAATATTTTCTCTCTGCATTATCATCATTTTGCACTCATGTTCTTGCATTTGCTTGATGCTAGTCTCAAGGACAAATCGTTCCCCACGACTGATCTGTTTTTCTTTATCCTTGCTCCATTCCTCGAGCGACGCCTCGGGGCCTTCGTCAGTATTTAACTGAGTTTGGAATAAAATTTCGTACATTTCTTCTTCTTCATTACATTGTATTCCCTTTCCGCGCTCGTCTTCTCCAATGATATTATCTCTTGTTTCAATGCCCCCATGCGGGATTTCATCCATTTCTTCTTCCTCACCATATTTGTAAACTTTTCGATCATCCTCTTCTGCCCCAATGGCATATACCGTGTAAGAATGCGTACTGGAGTCTGTGTCATCATACTCTTGAGATTCAGGATCTCTATCCTCGTTCTCCGATAACGATGCATCTCCCACGTAGGTAGTGTAGATGTATTTGTTAGATTCTGGGTTATGTGGTGCGCAATGATGCTCCATATTATTGCAGGGCCGTGCCTTGTGAGGTTGCATTTTTTCATTGATCCAGGACTTGATTTTGTGGTGCGAGTTTTTACGTTGTACACCACAACGTGTGCATCTTGATTTGTCCGATCGTGCTGTAGACGGCGACTTGAGTTGCTTATCTATGGTTGATCGGGACATTCTTGGTGATTTTCCTTTTTCAGTATACTGTGCTCTGAGCTGTGTCGAATTTTTGGACTTGTGGCCTTTACACACCCTGCAACTATCAGGATTCGAACTGCCTCTATTATTTTTCACGCATGTCCCGTAAGAGGATGCTCCCGGGATGTCTGAGGTCTTGGTAGTGGCTTTTGATATCCTTTTTAATGTGGACCTCTGATGGACCATCATATCGTTTAATCCCTCCAAGGTGGCATGCATCTCACCAATTTGCTGGTTTTGGGTGGCCATTTCTTGTCGGAGCATTTTTACTTGTTTCTTTAATCGAGCCACATTATTTGTTTCACAGCTTGATGATTTCTTCTTTTCTTTCTTCTTCCCCTTCTTTAAAAGATTTAAAAGGGAAGCCCTTCGTTTTTCAGAGGCCCCTTTCTGTTTCTGCTTGCGCTCGGATGTCTCATGTGTATCTGTATTTTCTTGAGTTGAATTCTCATTTGAAATTTCTTCTTTCCATGACTCATACGTGTCCCTTGTTATCTCATGAGGACAATCCGAAAGAGGTGGGGTCCCATTCACTCCTATCTCCTGACACCAACATAGAAGTGAAGTCTGGCCTATTTCATAATCTGAAGCTCTGGGTTCCCTAATTGAAGGGCTTTCGTAATTTTCATCATACTCCGGCCAGATCATTTCTGAGGCATAGATTCGTGTCCCATCTTCTTCTTCTTCTTCAGATTCAGAATCGCTTACATGGATCACATAACATGACTCATTATCTTTTCGATATATCGGTTGCCTACCATGTATGACCCTTGTGTTATTATGTCCTCCGGGATATTCCTCAGGAACATGATTGGATGACTCTCCCTCTGGTCGCTTTTTCTTCCGGTATCGTGGCATCTTCCCTTGCTTATCAAAATGTTCTTCCATTATTTTGTGATGATACGTGTCGTAAGCATCGGTGGACACCTCCCGATAAGCCCACTTGACATTTGTAGAGCTATCATCATCATTGCCTTGGACAGGGTCTAATCTGTAATCATCTTCTACTAACCCTAACCCAGAGTTTGCCCCCGGCTGCGATCCGGAATTTACCCCCGTGAGCATGAAATATTTTGCGTCTGGTAGTCCCATTTCGTAAATAGAAAAAGGGTGTTCATCTCCTTTTATTTCTCCATAAGTCCCACCTATAGGATATCTTACACATTGATATAGGGTAGAGGGAACCAATTGATGTGTATGTAACCAAGGACGTCCCAACAACACTTTGTAAGACGCACTGACGTCTATAACACAAAGTTTTGCTTGAGTTATGAGTTCTCCGAAGCGGAATTTCAGAGTGATCATTCCCAATGCCCTTTGATATTTTGAATCATATCCGTATATCCTTGGTTGATGTCGTGTCAAATCATTTTCATTCAGCGAGAGGTACTTCATTGATTCCAATGGAAGAATATTAACCGCTGATCCTGAATCCACCAATATCCGGTTGATCTTAATTCCATTTACCACTCCTGTGATGTACAATGGTTTATTATGATATGGTACTTCACCCCAGATGTGGCTCTCTGTGGAAGTAACCAACGAGGGGTCGTTGTTGTTTTGATCTTCTTTTCCTGTATACGACGGGGTTTCCCTGGAAATGTGTCCAGGCTTCTCATGTATTTTATTATCATGTGCATCGTCGGCTACGGAACCCTTTGCGCAGTTAATTGTGGTAGCCTGTGGCTTCTTCCTCACTCTTGCAGGACGACTTTCACGCTTCTTTCCTTGTTGTGCAATCTGTTTTCCTTTGTTATTCTTTTTCACCGTATCAGGGTCATTGCTGTTTGTTTCATCTAACTCTTCTTGACTCGGGTTTTGAATTTGGGTACACGTCTGCCCTTCCTCTAAAGGTGTCAGAGTAAGGGTACAAGCCGCCTTCTTATTCTTCTTCTTGTCCTTAATCATTTGACACGCCTTCCTTACAATCTCAGCTGCTGAAATTTTCTTGGTTGGAGTAGTTACCGCATCATTGTAAGAGGGTATGTTCCACATCTCGGGGGACACCTCTTCCATGATAAAAGTGCTAGGTATCGGCATGTTTGCTTGAACTGCCAGCTCTTCTGGGAGTGCTGGCAGGCTTTTATCGCGGGGGAGAACCGCCCATTCGTCATGTGTCTCGTTGAAGTGTTCTCCTGTTCCCATGATAATAGTGGTGAGTGCGTTGACATACCCCATGTTTTCAACATCATCCATGGTGGCAGGTATGCCGGGCATCATTTGCACCATTGGGAAGGTGACAGGAACAGTCCCAACCATGAATGTGCCTAGAATGAATCCTGAGCTCGAGTTGTTGTTCATATTCGCCATTTCCTGTAAAAAGTAACAACTTAAAATTATTGTCAGTGACATGTTAAATCAGCAATTCCCTAACTCATATACTATATCCTTTGATTTTCCCTGATGAGAGGAGAAAGAGGTCCCACCGGGCGTGCCAGAACCTGTCTCGCACTTTTTCACGGCCCTCGGATCAACAGAGGAAAATCCGGTCTCGGATTGAGGGGCAAAAAAGAATGCGGATCAGATACCCCTTGCGAGCCTCAAGAGGCCGATACCGATACCACCCCGAAGCGCGGTACCTGTACGGTCTTGAGTTCTCACGAGGGTTTATTATTTGAAGGGGTCCTTTCTTTCCAGTAGGCGCAAGCCCCTACTGTTAATTACCTCCGACATGGTCAGGAGCACCTCTAGATCGGGAAAACCAAAGGATTGTGTGTCGTGAGCTGTTAGGGAATTGTAAATATACAATTAGCGGTCCTATCATGCATTTATATTTTTTTTTTGTTTTTTTTTATTAATATTACTACTATAATGCAATATTAATATATCATATTATTATATATATTTTTTGTGGACTTTGGATTGCAGGGGACAGCAGTCTCGGGAGTTCTTAGCTTGTAGAGGTTTCAGTTGACTGTCGTAGCTGGACGCTTGTAATCTTCTCGTTTTCCGAGTTCTCTTTGTAATGTGAGGAATTAAGATTTAGGCTCTTATGGTTTGCACTTTTGTTTTTATAAAGCATGGACTTCCCGAAGCGGGTTTCTTAGACTTCCTGTTGATCTTTGTCGAGGTTGTCTGAAAGTGACATCTGATCCCTGATCAGATCGTTAAAGTTGGTTGATGCGGTGCTTGAGGTTGTTTTCTTCTTTTTTTTTTTTTTGAGTTGACATCAGGCCCCTGGGCTTGTGGATGTTAAAGACGCCGGACCCCTAGGTTTATGGGCGTTAAAATCTTATGCGCGCGGGTGCGACCCGAGTCGGTTGCCCCTTGACCTTTCCCGGGAAGCGGGGTGACGCTCGTTCAATGGGCATAGAGCGTTAAGTGACATCTGGTACCTGACCAAGACGTTCAATAGACGGAGTGGCTTCCGTTAAAAGTGACATTTGGCGATGTTCAAAGTGACGGTTCGGTTTGCTCCCGAAGCGTTGAAGTGACATTTGGCAATGTTCGGTTTCTTTTCCTTGGGGTGATACTCGGTTTCCAGCCAAGATATCAAATGAACGGTTCTCTTGTCACTTGAAGCGTTGCGTTGATACATGGTTTCCAACCATGATATCAAGTAGACGATCCAGTTGCCATTTGAAGCGTTGAAGTGGTATCTAGTTTCATCCAAGGTATCAGAAGAACGATTCGACTGCCACTCGAATCGTTAAGACATCTGGTTGCCAATCAGATGTTAAGTGACGTTCCGATCTCCATCCGAAGTACTGAGGTGATATCTGGTAGCCAGCCAGACTATCAAACAGATGCTCCGATTGTTGTCCAGAGCGTTCAGGAGACATTTGGTTGCTATTCAGATATTGACTAGACGGTTCAATCATCACTCGAGATACTGAGGTGATATCTGGTATCCAGCCAAGATAACCCGCAGATTATCCGATTGTTGCTTGAGGTGTCGACAGTGCATCTGGTCGCAAGTCAAATATCTAGGAATCGATTCAGCTGCCACCTGAACTGAAGACGCTTGGTTGCCAGCCAAGTGTTAAGTGCCAATTCGATTATCATCCGGAGTATTGAGGTGATACCTGGTATCCAGCCAAGGTACCAAACAATTGGTCCGATTGCTATTCGAATCGTTTAGAAATGACATCTGGGTGCCAGTCAGATGTTCCCTTCCGATTCGATCATAATTGAGACTCTGAAGTGATATCTGGTAGCCAGCCAGCTTATCGGACAGATGACTCGATTATTCTTCGAAGCGTTGAAGTGACGTCCACTCGCCAATCAGATAAGTAACAATTCGATCCTCACTCAGAGTATTGAGGTGATACCTGGTAGCCAGCCGAGGCATCAGACAATAGTCTGACTGTTATTCGAAATGTTGAAAGGAATCTGATTGCTAGTCGGCCGTTCAATGGACAGTTCAGCTGCCACCTGAAGTGTCCGGTTTCCATCTGGATGCCAGTCAGATGTTAAAGTGACGTTTGTTCGCCAATCGGGTATTGAGTAGAAAGTTCGATCCTCCTTTGGAATACTCTGATGATACTTGGTAGCCAGCCGAGATATCATGCAGGTAGTCCAAGTGTTACTCGAAACCTCGCAAGGAACCCTGATTGCTATTCAAACGTTCAGCGGATAGTTCAGCTGCCACCTGAAATATCCGAGGCTTCAACGGTTCGGCTCTCACCCGAAGCATTGAAACTACCCTTCGCCAGACCCTTGGGTTTGTGGGCGTCCGAAAATCTTATGCGCGCGGGTGCTACCTAAGTCAGCTGCCCCTTGGCTTCCCTAGGTGCGGGTGACAATTGGTTCTCGATCATAGGAGCGTACCTCTGACGCTCAGTCTCTGACCAATCGTTCAATGTGACGTAATGCTTGACATCTAGGCAAGACGAGTCACTCAAATGACGCTAAGCGTTCAAGTAACGTCCGGCTGCCGACCGGTACGTCATGGACAGTTGGTTCTCGATCATGGGAGCGTTCCTTTGACACTCAGTCTCTGACCAGCTGTTGAAGCTTCGCTTGATTCCTGATCAAGCGTCAATGCGACATAGTGCTTGGCATTTAGCCAAGGAAAGTCAATAGACGCTCGGCAATCTTTGCGAGTGTTCAGGTAATGTCCGGCTTCCGACCGGAACATTGTAATTTCCCTCCAGCACCGAAAGAGGTAAGTTTTGTTGTGTGAGATCTAGTTGTTAATTTAAAAGATAGGCCAAGTCGACATTACTGAGCTACTCGAGCCATAAGTAATGTGACTAGGGAACATGTTGAAGGTTTCTAAATGAGAATATTATCTGGGTAAGGATTATGGATCCATCTGATGTGGTGGTATGATGTGGGATAAGATCTTTAATGTAATCTGAGGGAGTCGTTTACAGCAACAGTGTTGGCCTCGATGTATCCTTGGCGGTTAGATTGCAAACACTCAAGTTAGGACCTCCTGCCTTCTTGAGAGAGCGGGTGCCTTAGATAACCGTAGACTCCTGAAATAAAAGTGTGATCTTTTCCCCAAGGTACGGGTATGATGATGTGGTGTTTGTCCATAATGACAATATCTGCATATCCTTGATAGGATCATAATGTTGTGTGCCTGAGTCAACGGTGTTGGCAGACGTTTATCTCTGGCGGGTAGATTGCATACACTCAAGATAGGACCTCCTGCCTTCTTGAGAGAGCGGGTGCCTTTGATAATCATGGCTTCTATCGTCTCAGCAGGCTTGGGACAACATCGTGAGCTTTTCTCAGACTGCAAAGAGTTCTGCTCGTATGTGGTTGGATCCATATTCTTCACCGATAATATCTTGCGGTGTAATTTGCCTTCTCTTTGGGATTTTATCGGTTTGCTTGAATTTTGTTTTGGTCTTTATCTGATTCGCATATTATTTCGGGTCTCTTGATAGAGTCCCGTGACATCGTGATAGATCTCACTACCCATCATTTTGAGGCTAGCGAGTCTCAATTTAACCAGATCATTGAGCTTGATATTTCACTAGTACTCTTGTTTGTTAGCAACATTACTTGGTGTCTCCATCTTGATTCATGCCTGTCGTGACGAGGACTGTCTGGTGGTTTTGATCACTGGGGATTGCGATGAGCTTTATCTCAAGCCATAGACGGAGCACTAGACTCGCTCGTGCTAGTATTCCGGTATGACTTTTATAATATTATCCATGCCTTCAGTGATTCGATCATGAGCCTTTGAACCTTTGCCGAAACGGCTTTTCTTCATAATATCCAGAAGAGAATAATGGTAGGGATATATTTGGTAAGGTTTATAGTGGTGGTGATTAGCCAAATAGACTCCCTTTATTTTTTTTAAGCTTCCAGGATTTTTCTCATATTTTTCTGAACCTCCTGTGATTTTTCATGAATTTTTAAAGGTTGTTGGATTTTTAAATAAATATAAGGTTGAGGTGGCTATTTGTGATTGGCCGGAACTTAGAATATGGATTAAAAATATCTTGTTTGGATTTTGGCTATGGTTTTGGCATGACTGTATTCTTCATATTTTTCTGGATCCGTAGAAATTTGGTTTGGATTTTTCTGAGTTATGGTTGATTTTCTACGAATTTTTGAAGTTTCCAGCAATGAAATGGTGCCACTTCAGCATAAGTGACACGTGTCAGGTTTTGCTTGGTCCACGCCAGCGAAGAAAAGGAGAAGTCTACAGCGACCTTTCTTTGTCACGTGGGGGCGCATGATTGGTCTTAACTAACATCAGTTGATCGCCACACGTAGACACACAACATATGCCACAGAATATCGGAAATTTTGGGACGGTTTTCGTTGAAATCCAACCGTGTCTCTATACACCTGGTGCTTTATGGTAACGGAGATACCTTCCTACGTGGGTCCCGTCGTTAGTGGGTACGGTTTTAACCGTTGTTGGTACACCGGGCTTACGCAGGAGATGGGACTAAATCCCTTCTTCTCTTCATCCTCCTTCGACTGGGTGACGGAACAATCCCACCATGGTTATTAAATTGAGCATGTCATCGACTGTTTGGCCTTGGGATGGTGTCAAATAGGGTCGTGTGACTCTCGGGAGGTTATGGGACCCATGAATTGTGCTTGTTTCTCCTTCCTTTACTACAATCAAACTCATCCCAATCGACTAGGGTTTAACAGGGTTTGATGATGGTTCTGGGCCTCTGATGGTTCTTGAACAAAATTGGCAAGCCTGAGAGCATCGTGGGGAATTCGCAAAGCTTGGTGTGGCCTCAATTTTATTGCCGAGCCCCTCTGGCATGGTGCTTCACCTTGGCCAGGATATGCCATGGCGATGGATTGGTCAATCCAGTTGACTGGCCATGTTGGGGGTCAGCTAAGGCCTCTATGAGCTTGATGACAGATACAGGAGGGTGCCTAGATAGTCAATTTGACTGCCGAGGCCCCCCATCCAAGAGTTTCTTCTTCGATTGCTTTGGCCATGGTGATTGTACTGATAATTGCTTCCCCCTTCATTGATATATGTCTGTATCGATGCAGAGAACCCAGAGGTTAACATGTGAGCGTGTTGGCATCCCTTTGAGTGTGTGTGGGCCTTTAACTCCATCATGGTAGCATTGTGGCACGCTCTCAGCTGAGGTTGAGCCATGGTTGCCATGATTGCATCCATGTTGCTGATTGAAGGTGGTATGACAACTCCTGGAGTGAGATGCTCCATTAGGTTGACATACGAGGTTCTCCAATGCAAAGTTTCTCCTGGCTTGATTGAGGTTGTGGTGGTGACTGCCTCCTTCATGAGTTGCAGCATGTTGGCATGAGGTGATGTTCAAAGCTCCATGAACTTCAAAACCTGCTGTCCATTTTTTTTTCCTGCTGTCCTTGTTGCTTATATTTATTGTCCACTTTTTTGTTTTGCATATGATAATTTGTTTAATATTAAAGGTGCAATCTCAAGTTACAGACACAGCCTGTTTTGATTCCATTCCTCACTGTGTTTCTTATGTATAATGCAAGTGTGATTTTAACCTACATGAATATAGAATGTAAAGGCATGATGTGAAGAGAATGAGTTATTTTACTTTTTCCCTATATTATTTGCTAAATGCCCTTGTTATCTGAATGCATTTATATACATATTTACATAAACATTTTTAGTCAATCCCTTACATTTCTACTATGTGTGTGCTAAACCAGAAAAGAAAGTAAGAAGGGTGTTGCAAGGAGAAAGGAAAGAAAACTTTTCTTACTTCACCAAACAGATTACAAGGATGTAGATTAGATAGCTCCTACTATTGCTGAAAATACAAAGCTATTACTTCTACTGATTCACTCTTTTTTTTGTTTTTTTTTATGAAGTAGCTATTCTAATTCAACTGGATTACTCTCTTCTTCTCACAAAATGTAAAGTATATGTGTTTATGGCTTGTGTGTTCTCTGGACCAAAGCTTGATTGTTGGAGTGTGAGTGCGTTTTTCCTTGTATTCCTCTCTTCTCCCTTGTTTTGCATGGCTCTGAGGTGTCCCTTTTATAGGGGATTCAAATGGGTGCTGTAGATGGCACCAATTATGTGCCTCTTGAGAGGATTTGACAGTTCTGCCCCTGGTGGGTATTTTGGTCATTGCCTTCTCCATTTGAATAGGTCCTCACTGTGTTCAAACCCCCAATCATCATTCATTTGTTTATTTAACTTCTGGCGCCAAAGTTACATCTCATTCATCCTCAGTCCCTTCCCCTTTTTTACTGTTTTCAGTAAATAACACAGCTGCTTGAACTTGCCATTTCTATTAAGCTTTGTAATTTCTTCCAAGGTAGCCCTTTAATCTTCTTAATACGTCAAATTAAATTTGGAAATCACATGGCTGTTCTTTCATCATTTAATCCTCCACATCAATCTCATAATGCTGTCAGTTTGATCTTTTTTTTTTATCAGGGGTATGTGGCTGTTTTCAAAATTTTCTCATGCATTGAGTTTCTTTAATTTAGTGAATCCATTTTATTGTCATCAACTCAATACTATCTCCTTTTCATTACATCAGTTTTCAATTTATTCATTCTTGCTTTTCTGTTTTGCATTATTTTGCTTCTTTTTTTTTTATGTCATCTCATCAAAACTCCTATCTCAGTAATTTTCTGGAGACACTATTGTTTGAGAATCATGCTATCACGGCTTTATCTCCTCAGTATTCCATTTTGACCAAATCAGTAACAAGGTTGATTAATGGTAAACTCCATTCGCTTTAGCCATATCAGCTTGGGATGCATGATTTCCACGATACCGTGATTTCAAAATTTTGATGAACTGTTTGGGCATTACCACTGCATGTGATCTCTGGTGACTGATTAATGGCTGGCTTGACCCATCTCGAGCTCAGTGCACTGGAGCATACGATCATTGTCGCCTCATGATTTCAAAGTTTTGCTTTGCTAAAAGGATTCCTTCAGCCATAATTACTTCCCAGAATTTTATCTTGCTAGGATGATGCCTACTATCTCATATCATGGTCATGATTGCTTTGCTATCTTCAAAATCTTACTTCGAATTACTTCACCATGGCTTACTCTCAGCGATATTCATTAGTATTCTCCTGACCCCACAGCTCCATTTTTCTAATTTTCATCATTGCAAGTTTGAATTTGCCATCCTATCGAGTTGATCGGAGAGGAAATTGGGTGAGTCTCTGACGAGATTCTCGCTGTCTATTGTCAGTTGGTGATAAATAATAGTAGGGAGCGGCATAGCTTGTTAGGCGCGAGCGTAGGGGAGGCTTGTTTCGCGTGAGATGCGGAGAAACTGTCGGACGAGAAAGCACAGGGACGAGTGGGAGAGAAGATGAGTTACTGGGCTTCTCTTCTCCGTTTGGGCCGTGATCCTCCTTTTATTTTATATTTTGTTTCTGAATTGGACATGGGCCAATATGGGCTGCTGCGGGTCGGAATTTATTTGCGAGAGGACTTTGTCTTCAACCCAGTTTGTATAATCCAGTCCATGCACGAATCTTGATATATCCATATCCGTTCAATATGATAATCGTGCCGACTTCATATATAATTTCGCATAATTATATAATTTTCACGCAACACTCGTATGAAATCATATGGCCATTTATGTCATATTTTCGAAGCATGACTAACGGTCCATATCACACCGTTATGCTAATAGCACTACTTGTCGTTGCTTGATTTCGAATACGCGTTCCCGACTAAACCCGGGATAATTCCTTGGTAATTTACTCATGCATCAGATGTCTGGTTTGACCATTTAAATAGACACAGGACCCACTCATAGGTTGACCAGAAAATTATGATAATATTTTAGGGGTCAACAAATGCCCCCCACCAGAGCAGGTCGGGAGAACCATGTTTGAGCGGCGTGCTCTGGTGTCTTTTCTCCTATTGCATGACTGTTGTTTTTTTTTTGTGACAGGTTTTCTCTGGATATTTATGGATCCGCCAGATGCTTCAAGGGACCCGCCGTGTGACCCATTGGATCGAAGAATTTCTCGTTATATCCACCGTCTTGACCCGAACAACCGTTACCAACATCTTCATGCCATTTGGAGAAATCGGATATTAGCGGGTGGAGATATTTATAGGGGCCTACTTATTCGCCACCGACCAACTCGGTTCTTATCCAGTCTACCAAACCCTTTACCAATGGTTGAACCTGATACATGGACTTTTACTCGTAACCTTTTTGTTCATGCCCCCTCTTTAGATGATGATTCTGCGAGAAGGGATTCCCTGGAAAATAGGCGGTGCATTTTTCTCAACCCTGTTGGGTCAGCTGAACCCTCTTCTATTCATTTATTGTGCACAGAAATGAATGCCGGAAGGGTTACTCCTTGGTCTCCTGAATATTTGTACGTGCGTGGTCACCTAATAAGGAGTGCAGGTCAAATTGAATGGACACGATTTATTCTGACTCATTTGCGACCTTTACTAACACGGGTTCATCTTTACGAGGCAGTGTTTTTGTGTCTTTTTGAGTATAACCCTCATCCAGCTTCGTTTCGGGCTTTTGTCTCGAATTGGAACTATACCACCAACACCTTGTTTCTGTTTGATCGTGAAATGACCATAAACCTCTGGGAGCTTTCCCGTCTTGCTGGACTCCCCATCTCTGGATATCCTTATGAGGAGAGAGTTCCCCCGGATGCAGAATTATTTGGAAGAAACTCAAATGGCAACATGTGTTACCCTGATTCGCTTCGCCAAGTCTTTGATATATATTATGAACTCTCGAATGCACGCTTGGACAGGGGTCAGAGTGCTGATGTCCCCTTTTATGATTGGATTAGATTTTTCATGAACCGAGTTTCTGATGGTGATCCTCGTGCGTGGGGCACTTCTGCTCCGTTTGCTAACCCAAATGACCCATTCGGCACAGGTCACGGTTCTGGAAGTATCAGAGCCAAAGGAAAAGGTCCTGAGTTTTCAGATTTGAGTTCACGTATCTTGGATAAGGAAACTATTTTGACTGCATTTCTGGCCTGGTGGATTAGTTACTTTGTGGTGGTATGTCGTCCTGCTGATAAAATCCGTCCAGGTGTTTTTGTGGTTGCGAATGCTCTTGCTCGAGGGTTTCCAATTTCGTTGGCTATTCCGGCCTTAGCCAATATTTATAGATCACTGAGAGAGATTACTTCTGCAAGAGACCCTTCAAACAGTCATGTTGTTGTTCCACTTCATCTGATACATGGGTGGTTACACGCATATTGGAGAGACTACTATGGAGTGATTATGTCAGCTGAACTAAGGCAACAGCTTCCTTTCCTGAGTCATATCGCGGGGGCACCCATTTATCCTGGGGATCAAATTAAAATCCATCTTCATTTCTGGAGGTATCAACCACACCTCGGGTTCCGTGTTTTTAATGAAGGGTTACCTACTAATATTGACAGCAGTGCAGGGCAATCAGCCGTGGACATCAGGGACGAAAGGGGACACCCTATATTATCTTCTGAACAACAAGATTTCTTTATCAGTATCAGGGAATGTCTTTTGCCTTGCAGAATCGGAAACGATGTTTCTATGGAACTCTATTGCCCCCAGCGTGCTGCATGGCAATTCGGTTTTGATCAAGATATTCCTTCTTCCACCATTCCTACTCGTCCACCGAGGGCCTCATTGACATCATTTGCCAAGTATTGCTCCTTTGTTTGGCGCCTCGGGACTGGCATTAGGTTCACCATCCCTCATGCTTCTCGTGTAGGTGGCTTTACAGTCCGCCACAGGCGTTGGCTACGTGGTTTGATATCTGCTCACCATTCTTTATCAGAAAATCGTCTCAAGGAAGCAGTATACCCTCGAAGGCGCTCCTCTAGCCCTATTCCTGTGGGAAGACGGGATCCTCAACCACATCGTCTCCCTCGCCCTACACTTCAATCAGAGTTTCTTCGTTTGCAGGATTGGCGAGGTATAGCAGGCAGCATTCAGCCTCTTCCTCGTTTTTTTTCTAGCAATGACCATCGAGTACCTCCTAAATCTGGTTCGCAAGTTCAAAAATCGGCGTCCCTTTCTCAGCCACTGCGTATTCGAGAACCCACTGAATCTGGTGTCCCAGTGAATACTTCTCTTTCAGGTATGAGTTCGATCTAGCTTTCCTTCTGTCCCTATTTTATATGTATGGCCATTGGTTAACCGCTTCTACTATTTTTTTTAGACTCAGAGAGTGATGACTCAGATGATTTTCCTCTTGTGAGATCTCCTCTCCCGAGGTTCTCTGATCCTGGTGCTGGTCCTTCTATTACTGGGCAAGGAACCAGTATTGGGCCTCCCTTACAGCTTTCAGGTATATATTTTTATCTTACATATGTTTTATAACATTTTGCTTAAGAATTTTCCTGACTTGCTATTTTCGGAAATAGGTCTCGTGCAGCCCAACATTCCTCCTTCTTCTGAAGCGCTTGTCTCCCACATTTCCCGTCTTTCCGGGACATTTTCCCCTTTCCAGGGATTATCTCCATACATTCCTCAAAGTAGCACCCCTGCAGGAGGGTCTCATCTGAGGCAATCAGAGCCTGCTTTAGTTGACATGCTTTCTGATAGCGGTGTTTCTTCAGTTGATGATATTGTTAATGTAATGACTTTCCCTGCTGGGCCATCATCAGTCGACCCATTTGCTATCGTCGAAGATGACGAAGAGTTGGTGGATTATTCTGCTAGCCCGGATTATGGAGTGGAGGAGGGTTCCACTGATGATCTTCCGGATGAAAATCTCATTGATCGTAAGTAGCCTTAATACTCCTCGTATCCTTTCTGCTGAATTTTCAATATCGATAATGTTTTCCTTTTTCTTGCTTCAGGTGCATTTGCAATGGTTGAGGCTAGTCCGTCTTTTGACGTTTCTCCTTTGATGATCCCCCCAGACTCTTCTCGTGAGTTCATCGCTATTTTTATCATATTTATGACATTTGTTCATCAGTCTGAACTCATCACTTTTCCTCCTTTTTTTAGATGGTTTCTCTTTACTGGGACAGCTCCTTGAGGATTTAAGTGTTGACAGAGTAGGGTCGGAAATTGGGCCAATTGACTCTAATTATGTTGGTGACTGTCCGACTCCTGATAGTGCTGGTATGTGTATTCTTTGACTTGTCTCTGTAATTTCCGAACTGACTCACATCATCTTATCGGATTTGTTCCATGTATCAGGCTTCATCGTGGAGCCAAAAAATGATGGAAATGAGTCTCCTACGGGTTCCCCGACTAGTACTTTCACCTGGAATGCCTCTGGTCCACAGCACAGGGCTCCTACCCCTTAGTGACTTTTCTTCACTCACGCATCTCTACCATCTTTGTACCAAATGTAGTCATATCGTTGTATCACCATGTGTATCAGTGCTTTGTTGTTATATATGGGTTTGGTGAAATCGTATGGACATGTGTAGTGGTCGTATGTATTGTTATGATATGTTTGCGGGTATTGATTTCAGCATGTACGTTAAGATTTGTAATGGCGTGCCTTGTAATGTTGTAATATATATGTTCCATTATTCGCCTCGTGTTTTGCTGATTTCAATGTTTATCTCTCCATGAGCCGTGGGCCAACATATCATGTAATGTCTTTTCGTCTGGAGAACGTGGTGTTGTAGTGTGGTCACGCGTGCGCATTCACCATGGCTACGGTCCCCCTTTTTTTGTCTTTTCCTTTTTTTGTCCTTTCCTCATTCCTTTCTTTTTTATAAGTGTTTCTTCTTCCCCTTTTTTTTTATCCGACTCTTCTGTTTTATTTTTTCCGCCATCTCCTTATTATCATCATCAAATGGCTAGTGAAAGTGATGTGCGCTCCCCCTTTTCTGCTGACGAATTAAACAGCCATTCTGACCATTCAACAGAGGAAATTGAGGAATTTGAAGAGGATGAGGCACCAGAAATCGTTCGTGCTCTTGGTAACGACTGGGGAAACCCATATGACCAAGAGATTCACGCTTATTGGAGGCCACTTCCATCCTATAATTGGGGTGTTGATTCCACTCCGACCGAACTCCCAGAATATGAGCGGCCATCTTGTTTTTATTTTTTCTGGCTCCCTGTGTTTGCGGCTTTTTGTATAACGGCCCTCCATTTGTATTTTTCGGGGGATAGAATTGATTGGAGTAGGTAACATGTACCCCTCAACTTTATGGATATGATGTCACAGTTGGAAATGGATTCGTTCATCTGGTTTTTCATGAAACTTTTATTTTGTTTTAGGGACAAAATACATAAAACCCTGTTCATTATTTTATACCGGTATAATGAACTCACCGGTGTTGGTTGACTTATGGCTCATTCCAACAATTGACCGTTTTAGAGGTAGAATTTAGGCTTGTGGATTTTTGTGGTGCTCAGGATATTTACTTGGTGGAGGAAACGTCTTATGTTGCTATAAGCAAGACGAACCTTATTTATTATTTTTTTTTTATTCAGGGACATAAGGCTCCAGTTGCTCCATGTACCTGTAAAATAAAAGAAATGGAAAAAGAAAGAAGGAAGATTTTTTTTTTATAATACCCTCAGTGGTGATTATGAAATCACTAATCAAGTTCCCCACATATGTCAGGGGTTGTAAACAAGCATTCATCATCGGGTATCTTTTGTTTAAGGGACAAAATACTAAACCCTCGTTCATCCTTTTTTGGAACCGGTAGGATGAACGTTTACCGGTGATGGTTAATTTTGGGCTCATACCAACAATACACCCTTTTTGTGGAATTTGGCTGTGGAAATTTTGTGGGGTTTAGGAAATATTTATTGTGGTGGAAGAGATGGCTCATGTTGCCCTCAGGCGAGACACCTCTTTTTCTTAGGGACATAAATCTTCAATATTTTCGCCACTTCAGAAGACTCAATATGTTGTTCCTCAAAGATGGCCCAAAGGTCCTCGACTGGAGCTTTCTCTTGACTGAAGCCCACAAAGTTTGGCCCAATAGAATATCTGATTTTTTTTTTGTCGGCCCATTTTACTTGATGATCAACTCCGTACTGAGTCATCATTTAGTGTTATCAGATTCCTTCCTTGTTTAACACGCCCCTCACTTTGGATGCCCATGTAATACCTTTGTCTGCCACTGCGCTTGGTCTATTATCCCATATCTATTCTGGGTCTGAAGTGTTTAATTTTCTTGCTTTGGAAGGTTGTCTTGCTCGTTATATCATCCTTGCCTATATATAGCAGAGTTCTTATTTCAGCTTCTTCAACTCTCTCCTTGCTACCGACTCTCATGGCATCGATACCTATTCGCAAGCGCTATAGAGAGACAGAGTATGCTTTAGTGCCTTCCAATTGGTCATATGACCCCCATAACCATTATCTTTTTCGAGACGAAGCAGCTTTTGATTGTTACCATATTACCATGGGTGCTGAAGAACGCCCTGTTGCTGACTGTTTTTACTTTCACCCCTTTGGTAGATTAGAGAATGAACATATGCGCCTTCTCCGATCTTGGATCAACTTCTGGGATCTGCGTAATTTGACGGGACACCAGTCTCCCTACCATCCTACGATTACTCGGCTATTTTACGCCAACCTCCGAGTTTCATATGATCACTATGGCGTCCCCTTCGCCTCTTCTTTTCTTTTTGGCAGATATCTTTCCTTTGGGGTAAAAGATCTTGCTGAACTTCTGCAGACCACAAGTACTTTAGACGGCCTCTCCGTCTATACTCATGCATCCTGGCCTCGTGACTTCGAAAGTCGTCGCGAATATCGACGTTGGTTTAAACTTGCCCCCGATGCCGTCAGAGGAGCGCTATCTACTACATCTCTTCCTGCCATGCACAGGTTTTCTGTCTTTGCCATTTACTCATTTCTCTCTTTCCCTGCTCGTTCTGATGAGCTAATTTTTTATAGGTTCTTGTGCATGATGATCAATCACATCCTTTTTCCTCGGGAAGGAATGTCTGATCTAGTGAGTTCGGAGAACCTGTTCTATCTGCGTCACCTTATCGCGAAAGACAAGAAGGTTAATGTCGCATATTTGATCATTCGGCATATGCATCAATCAGTCAGGACTGCGCGCAATCCGTTACCCTATGGACATCTGATTGAGGAACTGATGCACAAAGCTGGCATTGCTACCCCCGACACCCTGTGGGGAAACAAAATAACAGAGAGGGATATCAAATACCCTCGAAATCTTCTCGGTGAATTACCATCTATAGGTTGGGTTGAGACTTCTGGTGGGACTCTCGTTCCTGATCCCAACCAAGCAGTAAACAGTTATATCATGGAACCTGGGGCTGCTTGTAATCAATACAGGCCATTAAAGGAGAGTTCTCCGCCTTCGGATGGAGGATCATCTATAGAGGGCCCCCGGACTTCTACCACTTTCCTTGACCAGAAATTAGAAGAAATTCACAGTCATTTGGGTTCCATCGAGGCGAAGCTTGAAACTATTACTACCTCCCTGAATGAGCTCAAGGCGGACACCATAATTAATCTTTAAACTTAAGAAGATTTGTGTTTCCCTCGTACCGTCTTCCGGTGTTTTTAGAGCATGCAGTTATGTTTCAATTCCTTTGCTCTTATATTGTTGACCTGTTGCTTCCCATGTCTTCCAAGCTGCTCCCCTTTCCCTTTTTTTTTTTTTTTTTTTTTTTTTTTTAGTACCTCCGTTTCATATAACTTCTCATGGTATTTACAACTGGTTTATGTTCTCTCGGACCATTCGGCTTTCATCCCCTTTGGTACTTACAGCACTGGTCTTCTACTATTAATTATGAGGTGCCGGGTCTTGTGTTAAGCAGGCCGGGAGGTATAACCCTCCCTGTCTAATCATTTTCTCCGCCCAATCTTTGAATGTAAAACAATCTTCGATTGAATGCCCAAGGAACCTGTGAAACAGGCAAAAATCGGGTTCATCATATCGATATTGTTCTTCCGGGTATTTGCACTTAGGCAGGAGAAGTCCAATTCGCAGAGCCAGGCCAAACACCTCAGAAGTTCTATCCTTCCGAAAAGAATAGAACTTCTTCTTCCGTTGGGCAAGTGACATATGTTCATCGGAGGGATGTTTTAACATCGGGGTGATAGCTTTCAATGATGTCGGGGCTTTTTCTATGCTTTTCTGCTTTTTCTTCCTCTCTTTCTTCAAAACCGCCCCACCAGTCTCTTCAGGGGATTGTATTTCTTTTGTGTCACGTAATGAGCCATCTGAGCTTGGATGAGAATCATTTTGCTTTCCGATGTTGCTTGATGAGGGGTGATCTCCATATGACTTAGGCTTCGGCAGATCTACTATAGGTATTATGCCATATCGAGCTACGGAGTCGAGGCCAAAAGGATTTTCAGAATGTTTATTCTCGACTGGTAATAGCCAATTGGGTGAGGGTCCCAGAATGCCTGCCGTATTGTTGTATGGGAAACATGTTTCTCGTGCTTCCTCTTCTTTAGGCGGTTTATATTCCCAATTCTCATGTTGTCCAAAATATGCCCCCATGTTCGTCCCATACATCAGTTTTCCACTTGGATCTGTTAATGTTGTAGCGCCGTCATTATCTCCTCTTTGCAAATCTTCTATCATCATAGCCAATTTGTTTTTCTCTTGCCACAGGCCAGATATTTCTTGACGTATTGTGGCATTTTCCAACCAAAGAGAGGTGATCCCTTGGCAGAAACTCTCACACATGTGGCGGAGTCCAGCGATTTCCTGGCGTAGCTCAATATTTTCTCTCTGCATTATCATCATTTTGCACTCATGTTCTTGCATTTGCTTGATGCTAGTCTCAAGGACAAATCGTTCCCCACGACTGATCTGTTTTTCTTTATCCTTGCTCCATTCCTCGAGCGACGCCTCGGGGCCTTCGTCAGTATTTAACTGAGTTTGGAATAAAATTTCGTACATTTCTTCTTCTTCATTACATTGTATTCCCTTTCCGCGCTCGTCTTCTCCAATGATATTATCTCTTGTTTCAATGCCCCCATGCGGGATTTCATCCATTTCTTCTTCCTCACCATATTTGTAAACTTTTCGATCATCCTCTTCTGCCCCAATGGCATATACCGTGTAAGAATGCGTACTGGAGTCTGTGTCATCATACTCTTGAGATTCAGGATCTCTATCCTCGTTCTCCGATAACGATGCATCTCCCACGTAGGTAGTGTAGATGTATTTGTTAGATTCTGGGTTATGTGGTGCGCAATGATGCTCCATATTATTGCAGGGCCGTGCCTTGTGAGGTTGCATTTTTTCATTGATCCAGGACTTGATTTTGTGGTGCGAGTTTTTACGTTGTACACCACAACGTGTGCATCTTGATTTGTCCGATCGTGCTGTAGACGGCGACTTGAGTTGCTTATCTATGGTTGATCGGGACATTCTTGGTGATTTTCCTTTTTCAGTATACTGTGCTCTGAGCTGTGTCGAATTTTTGGACTTGTGGCCTTTACACACCCTGCAACTATCAGGATTCGAACTGCCTCTATTATTTTTCACGCATGTCCCGTAAGAGGATGCTCCCGGGATGTCTGAGGTCTTGGTAGTGGCTTTTGATATCCTTTTTAATGTGGACCTCTGATGGACCATCATATCGTTTAATCCCTCCAAGGTGGCATGCATCTCACCAATTTGCTGGTTTTGGGTGGCCATTTCTTGTCGGAGCATTTTTACTTGTTTCTTTAATCGAGCCACATTATTTGTTTCACAGCTTGATGATTTCTTCTTTTCTTTCTTCTTCCCCTTCTTTAAAAGATTTAAAAGGGAAGCCCTTCGTTTTTCAGAGGCCCCTTTCTGTTTCTGCTTGCGCTCGGATGTCTCATGTGTATCTGTATTTTCTTGAGTTGAATTCTCATTTGAAATTTCTTCTTTCCATGACTCATACGTGTCCCTTGTTATCTCATGAGGACAATCCGAAAGAGGTGGGGTCCCATTCACTCCTATCTCCTGACACCAACATAGAAGTGAAGTCTGGCCTATTTCATAATCTGAAGCTCTGGGTTCCCTAATTGAAGGGCTTTCGTAATTTTCATCATACTCCGGCCAGATCATTTCTGAGGCATAGATTCGTGTCCCATCTTCTTCTTCTTCTTCAGATTCAGAATCGCTTACATGGATCACATAACATGACTCATTATCTTTTCGATATATCGGTTGCCTACCATGTATGACCCTTGTGTTATTATGTCCTCCGGGATATTCCTCAGGAACAGGATTGGATGACTCTCCCTCTGGTCGCTTTTTCTTCCGGTATCGTGGCATCTTCCCTTGCTTATCAAAATGTTCTTCCATTATTTTGTGATGATACGTGTCGTAAGCATCGGTGGACACCTCCCGATAAGCCCACTTGACATTTGTAGAGCTATCATCATCATTGCCTTGGACAGGGTCTAATCTGTAATCATCTTCTACTAACCCTAACCCAGAGTTTGCCCCCGGCTGCGATCCGGAATTTACCCCCGTGAGCATGAAATATTTTGCGTCTGGTAGTCCCATTTCGTAAATAGAAAAAGGGTGTTCATCTCCTTTTATTTCTCCATAAGTCCCACCTATAGGATATCTTACACATTGATATAGGGTAGAGGGAACCAATTGATGTGTATGTAACCAAGGACGTCCCAACAACACTTTGTAAGACGCACTGACGTCTATAACACAAAGTTTTGCTTGAGTTATGAGTTCTCCGAAGCGGAATTTCAGAGTGATCATTCCCAATGCCCTTTGATATTTTGAATCATATCCGTATATCCTTGGTTGATGTCGTGTCAAATCATTTTCATTCAGCGAGAGGTACTTCATTGATTCCAATGGAAGAATATTAACCGCTGATCCTGAATCCACCAATATCCGGTTGATCTTAATTCCATTTACCACTCCTGTGATGTACAATGGTTTATTATGATATGGTACTTCACCCCAGATGTGGCTCTCTGTGGAAGTAACCAACGAGGGGTCGTTGTTGTTTTGATCTTCTTTTCCTGTATACGACGGGGTTTCCCTGGAAATGTGTCCAGGCTTCTCATGTATTTTATTATCATGTGCATCGTCGGCTACGGAACCCTTTGCGCAGTTAATTGTGGTAGCCTGTGGCTTCTTCCTCACTCTTGCAGGACGACTTTCACGCTTCTTTCCTTGTTGTGCAATCTGTTTTCCTTTGTTATTCTTTTTCACCGTATCAGGGTCATTGCTGTTTGTTTCATCTAACTCTTCTTGACTCGGGTTTTGAATTTGGGTACACGTCTGCCCTTCCTCTAAAGGTGTCAGAGTAAGGGTACAAGCCGCCTTCTTATTCTTCTTCTTGTCCTTAATCATTTGACACGCCTTCCTTACAATCTCAGCTGCTGAAATTTTCTTGGTTGGAGTAGTTACCGCATCATTGTAAGAGGGTATGTTCCACATCTCGGGGGACACCTCTTCCATGATAAAAGTGCTAGGTATCGGCATGTTTGCTTGAACTGCCAGCTCTTCTGGGAGTGCTGGCAGGCTTTTATCGCGGGGGAGAACCGCCCATTCGTCATGTGTCTCGTTGAAGTGTTCTCCTGTTCCCATGATAATAGTGGTGAGTGCGTTGACATACCCCATGTTTTCAACATCATCCATGGTGGCAGGTATGCCGGGCATCATTTGCACCATTGGGAAGGTGACAGGAACAGTCCCAACCATGAATGTGCCTGGAATGAATCCTGAGCTCGAGTTGTTGTTCATATTCGCCATTTCCTGTAAAAAGTAACAACTTAAAATTATTGTCAGTGACATGTTAAATCAGCAATTCCCTAACTCATATACTATATCCTTTGATTTTCCCTGATGAGAGGAGAAAGAGGTCCCACCGGGCGTGCCAGAACCTGTCTCGCACTTTTTCACGGCCCTCGGATCAACAGAGGAAAATCCGGTCTCGGATTGAGGGGCAAAAAAGAATGCGGATCAGATACCCCTTGCGAGCCTCAAGAGGCCGATACCGATACCACCCCGAAGCGCGGTACCTGTACGGTCTTGAGTTCTCACGAGGGTTTATTATTTGAAGGGGTCCTTTCTTTCCAGTAGGCGCAAGCCCCTACTGTTAATTACCTCCGACATGGTCAGGAGCACCTCTAGATCGGGAAAACCAAAGGATTGTGTGTCGTGAGCTGTTAGGGAATTGTAAATATACAATTAGCGGTCCTATCATGCATTTATATTTTTTTTTGTTTTTTTTTATTAATATTACTACTATAATGCAATATTAATATATCATATTATTATATATATTTTTTGTGGACTTTGGATTGCAGGGGACAGCAGTCTCGGGAGTTCTTAGCTTGTAGAGGTTTCAGTTGACTGTCGTAGCTGGACGCTTGTAATCTTCTCGTTTTCCGAGTTCTCTTTGTAATGTGAGGAATTAAGATTTAGGCTCTTATGGTTTGCACTTTTGTTTTTATAAAGCATGGACTTCCCGAAGCGGGTTTCTTAGACTTCCTGTTGATCTTTGTCGAGGTTGTCTGAAAGTGACATCTGATCCCTGATCAGATCGTTAAAGTTGGTTGATGCGGTGCTTGAGGTTGTTTTCTTCTTTTTTTTTTTTTGAGTTGACATCAGGCCCCTGGGCTTGTGGATGTTAAAGACGCCGGACCCCTAGGTTTATGGGCGTTAAAATCTTATGCGCGCGGGTGCGACCCGAGTCGGTTGCCCCTTGACCTTTCCCGGTAAGCGGGGTGACGCTCGTTCAATGGGCATAGAGCGTTAAGTGACATCTGGTACCTGACCAAGACGTTCAATAGACGGAGTGGCTTCCGTTAAAAGTGACATTTGGCGATGTTCAAAGTGACGGTTCGGTTTGCTCCCGAAGCGTTGAAGTGACATTTGGCAATGTTCGGTTTCTTTTCCTTGGGGTGATACTCGGTTTCCAGCCAAGATATCAAATGAACGGTTCTCTTGTCACTTGAAGCGTTGCGTTGATACATGGTTTCCAACCATGATATCAAGTAGACGATCCAGTTGCCATTTGAAGCGTTGAAGTGGTATCTAGTTTCATCCAAGGTATCAGAAGAACGATTCGACTGCCACTCGAATCGTTAAGACATCTGGTTGCCAATCAGATGTTAAGTGACGTTCCGATCTCCATCCGAAGTACTGAGGTGATATCTGGTAGCCAGCCAGACTATCAAACAGATGCTCCGATTGTTGTCCAGAGCGTTCAGGAGACATTTGGTTGCTATTCAGATATTGACTAGACGGTTCAATCATCACTCGAGATACTGAGGTGATATCTGGTATCCAGCCAAGATAACCCGCAGATTATCCGATTGTTGCTTGAGGTGTCGACAGTGCATCTGGTCGCAAGTCAAATATCTAGGAATCGATTCAGCTGCCACCTGAACTGAAGACGCTTGGTTGCCAGCCAAGTGTTAAGTGCCAATTCGATTATCATCCGGAGTATTGAGGTGATACCTGGTATCCAGCCAAGGTACCAAACAATTGGTCCGATTGCTATTCGAATCGTTTAGAAATGACATCTGGGTGCCAGTCAGATGTTCCCTTCCGATTCGATCATAATTGAGACTCTGAAGTGATATCTGGTAGCCAGCCAGCTTATCGGACAGATGACTCGATTATTCTTCGAAGCGTTGAAGTGACGTCCACTCGCCAATCAGATAAGTAACAATTCGATCCTCACTCAGAGTATTGAGGTGATACCTGGTAGCCAGCCGAGGCATCAGACAATAGTCTGACTGTTATTCGAAATGTTGAAAGGAATCTGATTGCTAGTCGGCCGTTCAATGGACAGTTCAGCTGCCACCTGAAGTGTCCGGTTTCCATCTGGATGCCAGTCAGATGTTAAAGTGACGTTTGTTCGCCAATCGGGTATTGAGTAGAAAGTTCGATCCTCCTTTGGAATACTCTGATGATACTTGGTAGCCAGCCGAGATATCATGCAGGTAGTCCAAGTGTTACTCGAAACCTCGCAAGGAACCCTGATTGCTATTCAAACGTTCAGCGGATAGTTCAGCTGCCACCTGAAATATCCGAGGCTTCAACGGTTCGGCTCTCACCCGAAGCATTGAAACTACCCTTCGCCAGACCCTTGGGTTTGTGGGCGTCCGAAAATCTTATGCGCGCGGGTGCTACCTAAGTCAGCTGCCCCTTGGCTTCCCTAGGTGCGGGTGACAATTGGTTCTCGATCATAGGAGCGTACCTCTGACGCTCAGTCTCTGACCAATCGTTCAATGTGACGTAATGCTTGACATCTAGGCAAGACGAGTCACTCAAATGACGCTAAGCGTTCAAGTAACGTCCGGCTGCCGACCGGTACGTCATGGACAGTTGGTTCTCGATCATGGGAGCGTTCCTTTGACACTCAGTCTCTGACCAGCTGTTGAAGCTTCGCTTGATTCCTGATCAAGCGTCAATGCGACATAGTGCTTGGCATTTAGCCAAGGAAAGTCAATAGACGCTCGGCAATCTTTGCGAGTGTTCAGGTAATGTCCGGCTTCCGACCGGAACATTGTAATTTCCCTCCAGCACCGAAAGAGGTAAGTTTTGTTGTGTGAGATCTGGTTGTTAATTTAAAAGATAGGCCAAGTCGACATTACTGAGCTACTCGAGCCATAAGTAATGTGACTAGGGAACATGTTGAAGGTTTCTAAATGAGAATATTATCTGGGTAAGGATTATGGATCCATCTGATGTGGTGGTATGATGTGGGATAAGATCTTTAATGTAATCTGAGGGAGTCGTTTACAGCAACAGTGTTGGCCTCGATGTATCCTTGGCGGTTAGATTGCAAACACTCAAGTTAGGACCTCCTGCCTTCTTGAGAGAGCGGGTGCCTTAGATAACCGTAGACTCCTGAAATAAAAGTGTGATCTTTTCCCCAAGGTACGGGTATGATGATGTGGTGTTTGTCCATAATGACAATATCTGCATATCCTTGATAGGATCATAATGTTGTGTGCCTGAGTCAACGGTGTTGGCAGACGTTTATCTCTGGCGGGTAGATTGCATACACTCAAGATAGGACCTCCTGCCTTCTTGAGAGAGCGGGTGCCTTTGATAATCATGGCTTCTATCGTCTCAGCAGGCTTGGGACAACATCGTGAGCTTTTCTCAGACTGCAAAGAGTTCTGCTCGTATGTGGTTGGATCCATATTCTTCACCGATAATATCTTGCGGTGTAATTTGCCTTCTCTTTGGGATTTTATCGGTTTGCTTGAATTTTGTTTTGGTCTTTATCTGATTCGCATATTATTTCGGGTCTCTTGATAGAGTCCCGTGACATCGTGATAGATCTCACTACCCATCATTTTGAGGCTAGCGAGTCTCAATTTAACCAGATCATTGAGCTTGATATTTCACTAGTACTCTTGTTTGTTAGCAACATTACTTGGTGTCTCCATCTTGATTCATGCCTGTCGTGACGAGGACTGTCTGGTGGTTTTGATCACTGGGGATTGCGATGAGCTTTATCTCAAGCCATAGACGGAGCACTAGACTCGCTCGTGCTAGTATTCCGGTATGACTTTTATAATATTATCCATGCCTTCAGTGATTCGATCATGAGCCTTTGAACCTTTGCCGAAACGGCTTTTCTTCATAATATCCAGAAGAGAATAATGGTAGGGATATATTTGGTAAGGTTTATAGTGGTGGTGATTAGCCAAATAGACTCCCTTTATTTTTTTTAAGCTTCCAGGATTTTTCTCATATTTTTCTGAACCTCCTGTGATTTTTCATGAATTTTTAAAGGTTGTTGGATTTTTAAATAAATATAAGGTTGAGGTGGCTATTTGTGATTGGCCGGAACTTAGAATATGGATTAAAAATATCTTGTTTGGATTTTGGCTATGGTTTTGGCATGACTGTATTCTTCATATTTTTCTGGATCCGTAGAAATTTGGTTTGGATTTTTCTGAGTTATGGTTGATTTTCTACGAATTTTTGAAGTTTCCAGCAATGAAATGGTGCCACTTCAGCATAAGTGACACGTGTCAGGTTTTGCTTGGTCCACGCCAGCGAAGAAAAGGAGAAGTCTACAGCGACCTTTCTTTGTCACGTGGGGGCGCATGATTGGTCTTAACTAACATCAGTTGATCGCCACACGTAGACACACAACATATGCCACAGAATATCGGAAATTTTGGGACGGTTTTCGTTGAAATCCAACCGTGTCTCTATACACCTGGTGCTTTATGGTAACGGAGATACCTTCCTACGTGGGTCCCGTCGTTAGTGGGTACGGTTTTAACCGTTGTTGGTACACCGGGCTTACGCAGGAGATGGGACTAAATCCCTTCTTCTCTTCATCCTCCTTCGACTGGGTGACGGAACAATCCCACCATGGTTATTAAATTGAGCATGTCATCGACTGTTTGGCCTTGGGATGGTGTCAAATAGGGTCGTGTGACTCTCGGGAGGTTATGGGACCCATGAATTGTGCTTGTTTCTCCTTCCTTTACTACAATCAAACTCATCCCAATCGACTAGGGTTTAACAGGGTTTGATGATGGTTCTGGGCCTCTGATGGTTCTTGAACAAAATTGGCAAGCCTGAGAGCATCGTGGGGAATTCGCAAAGCTTGGTGTGGCCTCAATTTTATTGCCGAGCCCCTCTGGCATGGTGCTTCACCTTGGCCAGGATATGCCATGGCGATGGATTGGTCAATCCAGTTGACTGGCCATGTTGGGGGTCAGCTAAGGCCTCTATGAGCTTGATGACAGATACAGGAGGGTGCCTAGATAGTCAATTTGACTGCCGAGGCCCCCCATCCAAGAGTTTCTTCTTCGATTGCTTTGGCCATGGTGATTGTACTGATAATTGCTTCCCCCTTCATTGATATATGTCTGTATCGATGCAGAGAACCCAGAGGTTAACATGTGAGCGTGTTGGCATCCCTTTGAGTGTGTGTGGGCCTTTAACTCCATCATGGTAGCATTGTGGCACGCTCTCAGCTGAGGTTGAGCCATGGTTGCCATGATTGCATCCATGTTGCTGATTGAAGGTGGTATGACAACTCCTGGAGTGAGATGCTCCATTAGGTTGACATACGAGGTTCTCCAATGCAAAGTTTCTCCTGGCTTGATTGAGGTTGTGGTGGTGACTGCCTCCTTCATGAGTTGCAGCATGTTGGCATGAGGTGATGTTCAAAGCTCCATGAACTTCAAAACCTGCTGTCCATTTTTTTTTCCTGCTGTCCTTGTTGCTTATATTTATTGTCCACTTTTTTGTTTTGCATATGATAATTTGTTTAATATTAAAGGTGCAATCTCAAGTTACAGACACAGCCTGTTTTGATTCCATTCCTCACTGTGTTTCTTATGTATAATGCAAGTGTGATTTTAACCTACATGAATATAGAATGTAAAGGCATGATGTGAAGAGAATGAGTTATTTTAGTTTTTCCCTATATTATTTGCTAAATGCCCTTGTTATCTGAATGCATTTATATACATATTTACATAAACATTTTTAGTCAATCCCTTACATTTCTACTATGTGTGTGCTAAACCAGAAAAGAAAGTAAGAAGGGTGTTGCAAGGAGAAAGGAAAGAAAACTTTTCTTACTTCACCAAACAGATTACAAGGATGTAGATTAGATAGCTCCTACTATTGCTGAAAATACAAAGCTATTACTTCTACTGATTCACTCTTTTTTTTGTTTTTTTTTTTATGAAGTAGCTATTCTAATTCAACTGGATTACTCTCTTCTTCTCACAAAATGTAAAGTATATGTGTTTATGGCTTGTGTGTTCTCTGGACCAAAGCTTGATTGTTGGAGTGTGAGTGCGTTTTTCCTTGTATTCCTCTCTTCTCCCTTGTTTTGCATGGCTCTGAGGTGTCCCTTTTATAGGGGATTCAAATGGGTGCTGTAGATGGCACCAATTATGTGCCTCTTGAGAGGATTTGACAGTTCTGCCCCTGGTGGGTATTTTGGTCATTGCCTTCTCCATTTGAATAGGTCCTCACTGTGTTCAAACCCCCAATCATCATTCATTTGTTTATTTAACTTCTGGCGCCAAAGTTACATCTCATTCATCCTCAGTCCCTTCCCCTTTTTTACTGTTTTCAGTAAATAACACAGCTGCTTGAACTTGCCATTTCTATTAAGCTTTGTAATTTCTTCCAAGGTAGCCCTTTAATCTTCTTAATACGTCAAATTAAATTTGGAAATCACATGGCTGTTCTTTCATCATTTAATCCTCCACATCAATCTCATAATGCTGTCAGTTTGATCTTTTTTTTTTATCAGGGGTATGTGGCTGTTTTCAAAATTTTCTCATGCATTGAGTTTCTTTAATTTAGTGAATCCATTTTATTGTCATCAACTCAATACTATCTCCTTTTCATTACATCAGTTTTCAATTTATTCATTCTTGCTTTTCTGTTTTGCATTATTTTGCTTCTTTTTTTTTATGTCATCTCATCAAAACTCCTATCTCAGTAATTTTCTGGAGACACTATTGTTTGAGAATCATGCTATCACGGCTTTATCTCCTCAGTATTCCATTTTGACCAAATCAGTAACAAGGTTGATTAATGGTAAACTCCATTCGCTTTAGCCATATCAGCTTGGGATGCATGATTTCCACGATACCGTGATTTCAAAATTTTGATGAACTGTTTGGGCATTACCACTGCATGTGATCTCTGGTGACTGATTAATGGCTGGCTTGACCCATCTCGAGCTCAGTGCACTGGAGCATACGATCATTGTCGCCTCATGATTTCAAAGTTTTGCTTTGCTAAAAGGATTCCTTCAGCCATAATTACTTCCCAATTTCAGAATTTTATCTTGCTAGGATGATGCCTACTGTCTCATATCATGGTCATGATTGCTTTGCTATCTTCAAAATCTTACTTCGAATTACTTCACCATGGCTTACTCTCAGCGATATTCATTAGTATTCTCCTGACCCCACAGCTCCATTTTTCTAATTTTCATCATTGCAAGTTTGAATTTGCCATCCTATCGAGTTGATCGGAGAGGAAATTGGGTGAGTCTCTGACGAGATTCTCGCTGTCTATTGTCAGTTGGTGATAAATAATAGTAGGGAGCGGCGTAGCTTGTTAGGCGCGAGCGTAGGGGAGGCTTGTTTCGCGTGAGATGCGGAGAAACTGTCGGACGAGAAAGCACAGGGACGAGTGGGAGAGAAGATGAGTTACTGGGCTTCTCTTCTCCGTTTGGGCCGTGATCCTCCTTTTATTTTATATTTTGTTTCTGAATTGGACATGGGCCAATATGGGCTGCTGCGGGTCGGAATTTATTTGCGAGAGGACTTTGTCTTCAACCCAGTTTGTATAATCCAGTCCATGCACGAATCTTGATATATCCATATCCGTTCAATATGATAATCGTGCCGACTTCATATATAATTTCGCATAATTATATAATTTTCACGCAACACTCGTATGAAATCATATGGCCATTTATGTCATATTTTCGAAGCATGACTAACGGTCCATATCACACCGTTATGCTAATAGCACTACTTGTCGTTGCTTGATTTCGAATACGCGTTCCCGACTAAACCCGGGATAATTCCTTGGTAATTTACTCATGCATCAGATGTCTGGTTTGACCATTTAAATAGACACAGGACCCACTCATAGGTTGACCAGAAAATTATGATAATATTTTAGGGGTCAACAATATCAAAAGGGGTGATGCATTTTATTGGGAGCATTTGTGGAGTTATATTTGACCACTTGTGTCTCCCTCACCGTGTAAAGTTAATAATTGCACCTTTTCTTATTTCAAACCCATCCTGAAATGCCTTTTGATTTTGATTCTAAGTGTGCTTTGAAAATTTAGACCCAAAAGGGCATGGTATAAAGTGGTTTTAGGAAATTATAGTGCACAAGTTGAACCAAAAAGACATCAAAACAGGAAAACGGAGGAACATATTTTGTGCATATACAAAGGTCTTTTACACATTAAGATGGTTGTTCTTTTCATAAACAATTAGATTTTGGATTTCTTTAAATTACTTTTGACTATGTTTTTTTTAATTCAAACAACAGATTTTTTTTTTAGAAAAAGGGAAAATATGGTTTGAACTTTTCTACTTTAAATTTTTATAAAAAAAAATTTCAATGTCCATTACAGCTTGGTCAATTCTCAATTAAGTAATATGAATCCTAAACAAAAAATACAATGGTTAATTGGTTATGCATAGAAATAATTACCTTTCTTTAGATAACTTTTCTACTGTAATAGATGTTTTCCATATTATGCTAATCGATCTCCACAATGTATTATGCACATGTAAGCTATAACATATAATGGAAATGTTATTACTAAAAATCATCACTCTGGATGGAACAAAATTTTAAGTTTCTAATTACTAATAATGCATCATATCACTGGGTAGCAGCTACCAAGCATTTCTAAAAATAATCCATCAAATGTATTCATCGTGTGGTTTGGTATGGATTCGTATCTACAAATAATAGCATCATAACGATGGTTATAATATATTAATCTGGGGGTGATAAATACGTGTTTGTTACACATTAGAATAGAATAGAATAAGAGTTTGAATAATGATTCTCTCTTCTCTCTCCTCTCTCCTCTTATTCCGAATAAGAGTCTAATTCCACTATATAGGTGGTATTAGAATAAGGGATTAAATAAGTCCTTTTTCGAAATAAGACTTATTCAAAATGCATTTGGTTTCATTCCGAATAAGTCTTATTCGGAATAAGACTTATTCAACCACAAACAAACACACGCAATATATCCTGCATTATGTCATCCGTACCATTTCAAATTTCCAACTCTAAAATGAAAAGACACTCCAGCGTCTTTTCCATTTTAGTGCATCCCTCTCTCTAACTTCCATTTTCCTTTCTCTACTCTCATATATCTCATTTATACTTAATAGACTAAACATTTATACTTAATAAATTGAACATTTATATTTATTAAACTGAAAAACTAGAAAGACACTCCAGCATCCTTTACATTTTGGCACATCCCTCTTTCTAACTCATATTTCCCTTTCCCTCGTCTCCCTGTCTCATTTATACTTAATTAACTGAACATTTATACTGAATAAACTGAACATATATACCCAATAAACTGAATATTTATGCTTATTATATTTAAAAAACAAAATATTTATGAGCTGAATCGCAAAGGGGAGATGTGTGAATCGCTGGGTGGATGATGTTGGGATGGTATGGATGATACTATGAATGATGATCGTAAGTAATTCTCTATAATTAAACAGTGCATGTATTAGATCGAAATTTTAATTAAAAAATAAACAATTGTGGTAGAATAAAATAGAAGATTTTTTTTATCTGAAAATAAGGATCAAACCCTCACTTTTATTTGAAATTAAATAAATTACAAAAAAGTTTCAATTAGCCAGAGGCTAATAATAAAAAATTAAAAAAAAAAGAAAGAAAGAAAGAAAGAAGCCCTACGAAAAATACAAAAGGTATTAAAGTACCAGAGAAACTAAACTAAACTATCAGGAGGAATAAAATAGAAGATTAAGGTGACGTATTAAATAATTAATATCATTTCATTATATTATGACGACAGATGCCAACTCCATGGAACAGTATCTGAAATATATATAACTTGGAAAATTTTCTTTTTCCTTCCAGAGTAATTTTTGTACGACAATTTTTGTTCATATGAGACAGAAGGCATCGCATCAATAAAGAGGCAATCATCTGTGGGATTGTGAGCAGTGTACAAGATTTTAAATTCGTGAGGATCAAAATTCAAGCAATCAATGCAATCAGAATTTTATTTTAGAAAAATGGAATAATGTACATCAAAAATATGTTTTTGTCCTATGTGAATTACAATATATATCGTCACAAACAGATCGCATTCACATCAAATAATATGCATCAATATTAGTGGATCAATTGGATCCGTAAGTTTTAAATTAAACAGTTCATAGTTTTTCTTTTATAAAAAATAAAAGAGAAAAATATAATTATACTATCAGAACAAATAAGAGTAGATACAGACCCATGACTAGGTATCCTTTTCAATCATATTTTCTATGTAGTTAATGGGTGGCATAGGTTCTCTCTTAATTTAAAATCAGCAACTCGCCGCATCGTGTCCTGAGGCTCACACGACCACAGAGGAATTAGATATTAGAATATCTAAGGCACGGGACGATAAACTGTACATACAATAAAAGGCACATGAAAGCAAGGCCCCATAAATTAAAAGGAGTACAGACAAAAACCGCATCTTTGCGTATCTATCATCGATCAATCTATACTATTATAAAGCATGCAAATATGTTAACTTATAACGCGTTAGATAATTATTAATGAAGATGTGAGAATGAGGAAATGATGGAATCTAATGAGATGATAGAAAGCAATTTCGATTCATAACGAAGCTTAGTGCTTTGCAATTATAGCTGAAACATATATAATTGATTAAATGCTCTCTGTGGATATGATCACACGATTAAGAATTCAACATGCGTGCTTGGGCGTGCTTGATGAAGGATGTAATTAATTAAATAATTAGTAATATTAGACTGTTAGCACCTAAAATTGAAAATTAATATTGTAAGAATCTAAACTTATAATGCAACACAAAAGGTACAGACACCAAAGTCCACACCTGTGGATTTGTTAAGAACTTTAAATGTGATAGTATCATATATATAATAATAGTATTAATTTAAAGTTATTAGTAATTATATAATCGATCAGGAACTTTTTGGGCCATCGTATGTACGTATCAAGTCGCTCAGAACATGCAGCTTTAGTTGCAACAATTAATTCTTTTTGTTGATGTATACGTGATTAAAGTAATTAGATGAAAAGTTCTATTTTGTTTATGACACTTTCAGAACGTTACAAAAAAATAATTGAGTCCTTTTATATACAATATTCGCTTGAAAGAAGACCAAGCAAGTCAACTTTCTTATATTTTAAAAGTTAAAACAATCAGGAAGAGAGTGAGTTCTTGTTGTGTCAATCGTGTTTCTCGGTGCACATGATCTCTAGTTGATCTTTTTTGAGGAAATGGAGGATTAAAGTCGCACACTCGTAATTAATTATGATAATGAGACATAATTCAGGTTCAAGCCTTCTTTATATCGCCATCAATGTACTTATGAATGCCATGATGAATATAACCCATTTAGGTAATATGATGCTACTGATTTTATTGATTAATAATGTGAAATTCAGTTTGAGGTTGTTTTTTTTTTCTTAAAGAAACCTGGTTGTATACGGTAAGACGTCTTATCCTAAGACGATAATATAAAAGTGGCACTTAAAAGTCAAAATTTGTTAACATTCAAATTTATCTGTTGGATAACTGATCAAAATTGACAATCACGTGAAAATAAAGTATATATAGAGAAAATATCTATGGCGCATATTAATATACCGAAGCTTCAGTGTATATTGATACAAACTCTTGAATCACTTTAAAATGATCGATCGAAATCATCCAATATGATCTTCCTATTATAATCTCCTTCGTGACCAAATTTTACATTTTTTTTTACTTTTTACTTTTTTTTGAATTTTAGAAAATCATTAATCTTAATTTTTTCTGAACAGTTAAAAAATAACAGTATTTAAAAATCTAAAAAAATACTTACAATTTAAAAAAAATGTAAAATTTGATCGACAAGGAAATTATAATAGGGAGATAATATTGGACGGTTTCGATCAATCATTTTGAGGTAGATCAAAGAGTTCTAATCTGTATGCATGGAAGCTCCAATATCTTAGTATGCACCACAGATATTCTCTAGAGGAGCGTTCTGCTACCACCATTTTTTGTTGCCACATGTTGCCACAAATTTATATTTTATCAATATTTGAAAAATTTAAAATTCAAACACTGAATCCAAACCGTTGATCTTGTTAATTTAACGAGCGATGCGTAATAGGATGTTTTTATATATGGGTTTTGTTAGAGATATGTTGTAGAAGCCAATCTGTTCATGGCTACTTCTATAGTTTATGTTATTGATGATATTTGATCATTTGTTCCTAGATTTTATTACTGACAGTTCATTCAGGTTGAGGATCTGAATTGTGGATCACTGTGTTCATTTATGATTAAATGACAATAATAAATCGAAACTGTCCATAGTCTTGATAATTAACAAGGAACATTAATTATCAGATAAGACTAGTATGCAAATTAAGTGATGATTAAGTTCTACAAATCATAAGTAAGGAGTTGCTAACTTAATTGCATATGTATATGTTACTTGAACATAGTACAGGACATGACCCAATGAAATAAATATATGGATTGTGTTATGTGTCATTATTTATTTCATACGTGTTTGATTCTAACGTTGATTTTCCTGATAAGGGCTGCTATACGGACTTTATTTACGTTCTCTTGAATTGTGCCGGGAAAAACTGTTCATCAAGACAACCGTATGTCCCTCATTAGTTCACCTAATGAGTCATGATATCTACTGGGTCCCTTGATGGAGATGAATTGTTTGCTAGCAACTTGTGCAATCATCTCTAGATTAAGAAACGTATAATCTGCAAGAATGACATACTCATATTTTGGATTATATGAGGATATCATGTGACATAAAAATCAAAACAACAAGATACTATTTTTCTTATGCAGGATTGAAGTACTGTATTGGTACAATATTTATTTATGTGAATTGAGAATCATAACGTGTTTCTAGATACCGCTTATGATTATTGGAAATAAATAGCGATTTATTTTCCACGGCCAACATAGCATAAATCCTCAAAGGGTCACACTAATAGGTAGGGGTGTACAACGGGCGGGTCGATGATATTTTAACAAAATTTGACCCAACCCGACAATACCGAGTTAGAAAATAAATTTAGTTAACCCACCCATAACCCAACCCAACCCGTCAATTTTTTATGTACGGATTTTTACGGGTTAAGCGGGTTAAACGGGTTTAGTGAATTAAAATTTTGATCAAATAAAAATACATATAAAAATTATTTTGTGGCTATTATAATTTAGTTCGAGGCAAATTAGAGACGCATTTGAATCATCTTTCAACTTTCGAGTCATTGTGAGAGGAATAGAGGACGTGCATGCCTATGTAGGAGATCGAAACTTCATGAAATGAGAGATATTTGAGTAAGGACATGAGAAAATTTGAGACAAAGAGGAATAAATAATGATAAACGGGTGGGTTGAACTATATACGGGTTTACTAGTACAAAATCCGTAACCCAATCCGAAGTAACGGATTTGTCAAAATTAGAACCCTTACCCAACCCAACATCATGCTAATCCGGTAAAAAACGGTTCGGGTCGGGTGGGTTGAACGGATTGAACGGGTTCACAGTTTTTTTGTACACCCCTACAAATAGGACTTGACCATGTTAGGAAAAGCTCAATTTTAATTTTTAGATCAATTACTCCTAATTAATACATTAAGCAAAGAGGATCTAGTGCTAACAAGCCATTCGACATAGGAGAAGGTAGGAAGTTTCATTACCTCTCCTTGAATCGTATCAAGGAGGTGATTCCAATGGCACTTGAAGTTGGTGGCGTACTACACCTTCTTCCTTCAATCCCCTCCTTTGGTTGGCTTCGAGTCCACCAAGAAATTAACCAAAACCTCAAGGCCTATGCTAGTAAGCAAGAGGTAATAGCTAATCCCTTTATTTGCCCTTCTATTTAATCTACTATTTAATGGAAGGGGTTAATTGCTCAACACATGAGCTAAATGAGGTGGAAAAGAACAAGAGAAAGAGATGAAAATTCTGAAATTTTCTCTCCAATTTTCGTTCTAGGAGGAAGAGGAAAAGAGAATGCTATGGTGGCTAGGGTTTCTCTCTCCAAATGGTCCCCTTTTATAGCCAACCACTCCTCATGACAAGTTGCAACTATTTACAACATTGCCACTTGCCCTAGCTGAAATTTTAATGGGTTCAATAGCCCATTTTATCATGTATTAAATGGTCCATTAATTCATTAATTAATGATCCATATAATTGCTCTTTTGTTGGACTTTAGCTCACCAATTAAATAAAGGCCCGTTAACTCAATTTAAATACATTAATTAAATTATGTTGAACGAAATTAATTATCAACTATTTGATAATTATTTTGGAATTAGCAAATGCTTTAATTTATTTCTATATGATCTCTTTGACATTAATTATAACAGTTCGCAACGGTATATAATTAATTAATCAACTTATCATATTTTCGCAATACTCACTGCTGCGAATAAATAAATAATGCATTGTATGGTCAAGTCCTATTTGTGTGACCCTTTGAGGATTTATGCTATTTTGACCATGGAATTAAATCTCTATTTAATTCCAATGATCATAAGCGGTATCTAGCAACACGTTATGATTCTCAATTCACATAAATATTGTACTGCTACAGTATTTCAATCCTGCATAAGAGAATAAAAGTATTTCCCTATTTTGATTTTTATGTCACACGATATCATCGTATAATCCAAGATAGGAATGTGTCATTCTTGCAGATTATACGTTTCTTGATCTAGAAATAAGTGTATCAATTGCTAGCAAACAATCTATTTCTATCAAGGGGCCCAAACAGATATCGTCACTCACTAAGTTAATTAATGAGGGACATACGGTTTTCTTGATGATTAATTTTTCCCCGCACAATTCAAGAGAACGTAAACCAAATCTGTATAGCATCCCCTTGTCGGGAATTAATGGTAGACAAGATTTATAGAATCTATCCTCATTGGGAAAAAATAATCATCTCAAACTTAGAACCAAAATCATAACGAAATAAATAATGACACATAACACAATCCATATATTTATTTCGGTGGGTCAAGTCATGTGCTATGTTCTATAACATACACATATGTAATTAAGCTGGTAACTCTTTACCTATGATTTGTAGAACTTAATCATCACTTAACTTACATACTAATCTTATTAATAATTAATGTTCCTTGTTAATTATCAAGATTATGGACCTTTTAGTTTTATTATTGTCATTTGATTATAAATGAACTATAGTGATCTACAATTCAGATCCTCAACCTGAATGAACTGTCAATAAATAAATCAAGGAACAAATGATCAAATATCATCAATAACATAAACCACAGAAGTAGCCAGGTATGATTGGCTTCTAGGACATATCTCTAACAAACCATACGTGCATTATTTATTTATTCACAGTAGTGAGTACTGTGAAAATATGATGAGTTGATTAATTAATTATATACCGTTGTGAACCGTTATAATTAATTAGGTCAAATAGATCATATAGAAATAAGTTAATGCATAAGCTAATTCCAAAATGATTATTAATAAGTTAATAATCAATTTTGTTCACCACATATTCTATTTGGGTCTTTATTTAATTAGTTAATTAAAAGTCTAAACTAGTAGGGCTGAAAACGGTAGCCGTTTCGACCTTTATTTCGTTTTGTTTCGGCTGAAACGAAACGGTAACAGTCAAAGATTTCGGTTTCGTTTAAGGAACGAAACGGATAACACAAATAGAAATATTATTTTGTCTCAAAATAGAACGGTTAGTGAAACGTAGCTGTTTCGTGATCATTTGTTTTGTCTATTTCGTCCTAGATTATATGGTATTGCTATTAAGTTTATTGTATATCATGGTGGAGAGAACGAAGCCATCGATAAAACCTAATTGCTTTGCTTTTCTCGCTATCTCTCTCTCTTCTTCGATCTCCATATGTCTTCTTCGATCTCTTCTTCTTGCCCTTTCTTTTATCATCGACATCTTCATCTCTTCTCTCCTACTCCAAACGGAATCCCTCTTGCTTCAATCGATAACCCCGCCTTCCCTAATCGAAACCCCTCATGCTCCAAGTGGAACCCCTGTCTCCTCCGACCGCTTCTCCCTCACCTCTCTCCCTCCCTCCCCCCTCTCACTTGTTCATCTTCGTTTCTCAAACCGAAACCCTAACTAAACACCCTCACTCAATGCCTCCCTCCCTCACTCTTGATCTCGCTCTCCTTCCTTCAAAGCTTGGATGAATTGTAGATCTCGCACCACTCCTCTATCACTGTCGTCAAGAGGTGTGTTGTCATTTCAACAAGCAACTCAGAAAAAAAAAGTTTGTTGTTAACTCAACAAGCAACTCAGATGTCAGTTTACTACTTTTCTAGTTCTTGAATGTTGATTTTTTTCTGAATTTTTTACTGGTAAAGATTTTCAGAGAAAAAAAGATTTACTGGTAATTTGTAAAAAAAAAGATTTTCTAATGATTTGTAAAAAAGGTTTTAGCCAACATATTTGCTGATTTGTAAAAATAGATTTGCTGATAAATCTTTCTGTACAGTAAGGAATAAGGATTTAAGATTTTAAGTTGTAATATGAATTTCTTTTATTAACAGAAAATTCATGGCTTTAGGTGCATCAAGGAGTGATTGATTGAAGAAGGATGTTTCTTTGGCTTTAGGTACAGTGTATGGTGTATTTTGTTAGGATATCATTCTCTTATTATGTATGATGTATTTTGTTGTGTAATATGCATTTCTCTATGTATGATGTTATGGTTTTAGTGCACAAAATTTGTGTAATCAGTTGTATTGAAAGTTTCTCCTTAGATTGTTTAGTAAAATTGCCTCTGTTTATTAAATTTGACCATATGCATTTTTGATCATTTAAGTTTTTATGCATTTTTCTTGCTTCCGTGTAAAAAAACGAACAACGGTTAAACAGTCAAAGACGGTTTTAACTGTTCTGATCGTTCTGGTGAACGGTACGATCAACACAACTTGCTTTAAACGGATGAAACGATCAGCACAAGAAGTAAAAAAATTTCGTTTATCAATGCAACGGTTAGCACAAATCATCTGTTTCATGGTCGTTTTAGACGTTATGCACCCCTATAAACTAGATGCAACTTGAGAGCAATTGAATGGACATTTAATTAAATGAATTAGAGAACCATTTAACAAAATTGAAAAGCCCATAAAGAGCCCAATAGGAGGCTGGCCTCTCCATGGCAAAGGTGTAAATTATTGTAACTTTTGGGAGAGTGGTTGGTGTATAAAAGAAGGTCATTTGGAGAGAGAAACTCTAGCCACTCTTCTCTCTTTCTCTCTTCTCATTTCTTCCTCTTGAGGCCGGCGACAAAAATAGAGAAAATTTAGGTTTTCTCCATTGTTTCTTGCTCTCTCTTATGTTCTATTAGGAGCTCATGTGTTGAGCACCAGTTCCACATAATTAATTTGTTAATTAAGTTCAAGAAGAAGGAATTAGCTATTACATCTTGCTTAATAGCATAAGCCCTAAAGTTTTGGTTAATCCTTGGTGGACTCGAGGCCGTTGAGGTGGTGGAAGAGGCGGTGAGCACGCCATCGACTCCTACGCAAAGGATTACCTTCTAGTTATAAGTCTGGAAGAGGTAATTAACTCCTACTAATCTCCTTTTAAGTGTTAATTGCTTGGATGACTAGTTCCTTGTCTTTCTTGATCTTTTAAGTGCTGTTAATTAGTAATAAAATTAAAATTGAGCATGGCATGACTTCCCAATAGTTTTGATCTAATTTGGACTTAAATTATGATTGACTTTGTGAGAAACTTTGTTTTTACCTGTTTTTAATAGTTTTTAGGTATTGTCATACCCTTTTGTGTTTTGACAGGACAAACATCATATATGGCACTAAATCTGCAATAAGTGATAATTTTCAAGCGACTCGACAGAGTGCCATACGGGATTATTTGAGCAGACAGATTGTTACCAGACTGAAGAAGGCCAGGAGACAGTTTGAAGCATTCCAGGCGGACAGTCTACGTCAATAAGCGGACCGCTAGAAAGTTTATCAAGCAGCTTCCACGTTCATGACGGGTATCTGGCAACCACTCCAACATGATTTCTACCACGATCTGCCCTACTTCTGAGTGCACTATTGCCCTCGATGGTTTCTTTCCATCACTATAAAAGGGTAGGGGGTTCTCGAAAGTTCAGTATTTTCAATTTTACAGAGAAGTCACGCTATTGCAGAAGAAAAGTGAGCCAAATTCTTGCCTTCGAGTTGTCAAGACAAGAAGCCAAGTTTGAAGTTCAGTTCATGCCGCAGCAGCCAAGCAAGGGATTCACATCTGATTTGTTGTAATCTCTCAATATTTCTTGTTTTTTTTTCTGTAATAATGATAGATACCTTGTTTATTGGTGTTATGATGATCTTACTTGAGTAGTAGATCTAGGGGTTATGGTTGATAAACAGATGTTTAACTTAGTTTACATTACTTGATTAGTTTATATTAAGTTTGCTTAGTTTTATAACTTGTGTTTTGTTTACTAATTTGTTATACTTGACTAATTTGAGTAGATTGGTATTTTCCCGTCAATAATAGGCCAGTCTTGAATGATAGGAAGTTAAACCCAACCAAACCTAAATAGAATTGAGTATATCAATACAAATGGAAGATCAATAGTTTGAAAGATGAGATATAGATCTTAAACTAGAAATGGTGATCTATTCCCAACAATGAAAGTTGAGGGAAATCTTAAATCCAAGTTATAGTCTTGTATAGTTAAGTCAAAGAACCAAAAGTTGAAACTTAAGCCAGATAAGAGTTTAATTAATTAATTCTACTTAGTTTACTTAGTGGATAATTGGCTTAAATACTTCTTTGCGTAGAAGGTAATACTTCTTTATAGTGCTTTTTTTAAAATAGCATAATATATAGCAAAAAAATTTAAAAAAATATAAATTTTGGTTTCCTAGGAGATTTCAATATGGAGAACAATTTGAACATTCGTATCGACTGTATGAATTTTTTATTTTAAAAAACAACTCAATCATACGGACGATTTGTATGCTGGAGTATACTTTAGTCTATATATATATATAGAGAGAGAGAGAGAGAGAGAGAATTTTGCTACGATGAGCTGCAATCAAAACTCCTAAATCTAGTTCAAAATGACCGATCCAAACCGTTCAATATGATCTTTTTATTGAAATCTCCATGCAGACCAAATTTTATATTTTTTTAAACTTTTAAGTATTTTTTTCGGATTTTTAAAAACTATTATTTTTTAACGGTTCAGAATTAATCTATACTACATATTAAAGCACGCATACCAAGAGGTAATACGCTAGATCTAGGTTGTAAACGGATGTTTCTGCCGTTCGATTGGTTTTATCTGCGGTTGGATATCAATCGCCAGCCGAAGCAACACCATTGCTTGGTTTTCCATCTAATATAGAAATAAATTGAATAACACATCTATTTGTATCGCTGATAAATTAAAAACATATTTTTATTGTCTAACATTGTTTTGTTTCTTTATTTGCCCACATATGAGGGCATCTTATGCTAGTTAGATTAATGATTTTCTAAAATTAAAAAAAAACTTACAAATTTTGAAAAAAAAATATAAATTTAAATATAAGAAAATAGCCTAGTAGTACTTTTCCAGATTTTTGTTGTCGTTGCGGAATTTCACTTAATTTTTTTTAAATATAATCTAATGTGTTGCTTCTCATTTGATTTGGACTTCTTAATAATTTCTTGTAGTTTTTCTAGTAGCGTCACCAGTATCTTTGCCTCCATATATTGACCTCTACTTAATAAATAATAAGATATCTAAATTCAAGAGTGAGTAATCAAGACTGCAAGGCAATGTTAGTCATTTTAGTCTGATGTAATGTGAACATAATTGGGAAATAGTTTGATCTCTTTATAATACCTACCAATATAAAAAAAAAACAAATTATTAATATTTTCATAAAGGAAACAGAACTTTCATTATTCTAACGGACCATATGGAATAAAAAGCAAGTTGTTCATAATTTTCATCAAGTTCCACTATAATTTTGAAAAGAAATAATGATAAGGACAATATTAAAGAATCTTGTTATTATGTCAATTATTAAAGCTAGGTGACCCGCCTCAGGGAAAGAGCACAAAGATAGGAAAACATGACAGGTGTGGGGTGGCATCAGATTCCAATCAATCAAAATCAAGAAAAAGTGGAGGCTGCAAGTGCAAGAGGGACAATTGCCATTTCCATGCCTAGCATCTAGCATCTAAACCCATTTCCTCTCCGTTCAAAAAGTATACCGAACACAAAAGATCCCCTTTTATCTTATTTAGTTTTTGCTGTTATTCTTACTTTTTCCATTTTTTTTTTATTATTTTTCAATGGATGGTGAGAGTGACTGTGTGAGTGGTGGCCTTTCGGTTGAGTTGTGGTTTATTTTGTGGTCCAACGCGGCGCACAGCACGGGCCTTGCTCCTGACTTGTCATGGACCGAACGGCCATTTCGGCTCTATTGTTGCACCAACCCATGTTTTTTTTGCGTGTAACATGCATTTTATAGTTTTCTCCTCGTTCATGTGAGAATTTATGTAATAGAACTGTTAAAGTATTATATTCTTTTTGTATTGTTTTGCATAATTTTCATGTATCTTATTATCTTATCTTCCATTGTTCAAATTTTTAGCATTTGAACATATTATGAGTTTATGAAATTATGATTTTTTTTAATAAAAATTGTTTATTGTAAGTTTTTTTTTTTATCTTTTATGACAGATATTTCTTTTACTAGAGAAGAACTCGGAAACAACCCTTATATACATAATAATGACATAATATAATCTCTATTGAATATTTTACTGATCTACTATATTTAATAAAAAATATTAACATGTTTTATTTGTTTCAACTAAACCATGTTAATTTTTTAATTAAAAAAAACTACACAATAAACTTTTTGTTGGTGTGGAGAAACATTTAATTGGACATGGTTACATAGGAACATTCCTGATGCAGATTTTGGATCTCTATCATGCATGCTTGGATATCGGCACCACACATACTACATATTGGACTGTTGCAAAAGAACAAGCTTGAGAAAGTGGCCTGAGAGAATGGCGTGAAGTGCGTGTTAAGGAGAACTCTATTGCCTTCTTCTTCTGTGTCCCAATTCCCAAAGTATCTCTCAAATAATAATAATAATAATAATAATAATAATAATAACAATAATAATAATAATAATAATCCCAAAGTAAATCATGAGTTTAAATAAAATGGCCCGATAACCAATATGGATATAATTTTTAAGGAGATGCCATAATTTTTATTGTTCTAGAATTTTGATTTTTGGGTTTTTTTTTCTCTAGAAAAGGGCAGGTACAATGGCACTAAGATTGTTGCCAAAAATGTCATTGTCACGGCAACATGCTCAACAGGGATTGCGAGAATAATTGGTCAAAATAGTATAAAGAACGTCTGTTCTATTGTAATTTGTTTTTTATATTTGTTTTATGCTGTGTTTTTTCCCAAGAAAATATTATATGTTGTGGATGGAATATGCACATGATAGAAGTTGGTTTTCTTTCCTCTAATTATCCTTTTTGTGTTGACTTGAGCCTTTAAGCCACGGTGCCTTTAAAAGGGCATACACTAGTAAATATATTAACAAATATATAGTTAGGAAATTGCAAAATCTACATCTACACATATATGTAAAGTATAAGTCTAGAAAATAACAAGGCATGGTGGGGCAAATAGCGGTCGTCATGCTATGTTTAAATGGGGGACCATTCAAGTGCATGTACCAAACAAAGCAAATATAACGCTTTCATGAGTAGCATTTGTTTTCTCCTTTCCTGTTTCACTCATTTAGCTTTTAAGTCACTCAACCGCTATACAAATTCATAATTAATTTTCACTATTTTTAAGAGTTTAGAAATAGAGAGAAGCAAGCATGTTATTTATTTTTGTCCCTTTTAATTAGTTACGAAGGCATCATTCTCGGAGAACAGGTAAATGAACCTGGTAGGATCTTTTGTCATATTATTTTTTATTGGAAAAAAGTAGCGCAAAAGAACATTAGTTCGACTATATGTTTTGATGAGTAGTGGCTACTTGTAAATAATAAATACAATCTAACTAGATCTAAATGAAAGGGACCTTGATTTTTTTTTTAATTCTTACTTACCAAAAAACGTCAATAATTGTCCACTTATAAAATCGTTGATGCAAACTTCTTATAACTAATCTTTTAAGAAAATTTTATTTCATGGATCATGGAGTTTTGATCAATCACAACCGTTCATAATTTAATAATAATAATAATATATTTAGCCCGTAAAAAATATTAGTCAACAGTTGAATTTTCAGATTTTTATATTTGATTGTGTATTATTGTGTAAAAAGAAGAAAAGAAAAGGAAGAGACTGTTCTTAAAAAAAAAAAAAAAAAAAAAAGACCCCGAAAGGGAGGCCTGCAAATACCTCAAGTAAAAGAGAAATGGTTTTCTTTTAGCCTTGTTCAACATCTTAGCACCGCCAAAACTTTTGATCTGCTGTCAAATATAAGACAGCCAGTTTTATTTAAAAAGTTGAAAATCTTAGGTTTGATTACGTACGTTGCGGACACAAACAAGTCAAAAGCACTTTTTTACTATTCCTTGATATTATTTTGTGCATTTTAACTTAAGAAAACAATAAGAAAGAAGATAGAATGTCTTTGAAGTAAAATAATGTTCAAACAGTAAAAAGGGGACCGAAAAAGTTAGGTCCATACTATATTTTACTATTTTAACCTTTTTGTTTTCAACAGACTTCATTATCAGCCAAAAGCAAAGCGGGTACAAAACAATGAACAATGGGCACTGATCCATACCCCAATAATTGAAGGGTATGAAGGGGACATCACACATTTTGTGGGTCCCACCCATTTTCAACAATTTAGCTCCATTTATTTATGATTTATGACCTAACTTGCATGTATTGTGTTTTTACACAATGTTACTTTTTTTATTTCTACTCTGCCTAAACAAGGGGGAAAAATATATAAAAAAAAATAAAATATACTAACTGATTAAGTTAAGCGATATACTTAGTTTAACTATTTAGAATTTTGCGTTGCTTTGGTAAATTTGTGGTTATTATTGGCCCTCTAAAAGTTGCTGTTGCTTCCTTGACAGAAACTTGTTTCACATGGTACGAACCTGTGCTATCCATAGAAGATCAAAGGCTTCAAGATTTGGCATGACAAGTATTAGTACCCGACAAGGGACGAGATATCCAACACTTTTCACTCACAGCATTAAAGATCTCCTCCAAAAAAAAAAAACAAAAGGTACTGTTTAATAGCACACTCCAGTCAACACAACAAGAAGAAAAAAAAAATAATAAAACTGAATCTTTTATTTATTAATTAATCGTTCTTCCTAGGATCCGTCCTAGATCTTAATTTAATATATTTAGCCACCAGCGTTTTTCAAATATTTATTCATTAAATAAAAGTTGATAGTAATCATCAGTAATTTGGCCACGTGGTTGGTCTGTTCATTGTGACCGTTGTTTAAAATAAAAATTAATTTAAATAGCGCTGAATAGTGAATAATATATTCTCATGGCTGCCAAATCTTTCTAATATCTTATCAGATACCTAAAGAGAATAAGATACACTAGTGATCATTGCATGTTTTTCTATTACAGCTGATTAAGCATGCACTCAAACTGGTATTTATTTATTTTTGACCGGATGATATCATGCTGATTTAGAGAGTGATATAGATAGATCTGTACACTGTAGAGGGTGCAAGTTGGAACGCCATAAGAGCGCCTCTTGTCTAAAGGACATGATGATAAAAGGAGGTGTGGAGAAAAGGAGCGATTAAACGGTGGGGGAGGTGGTATGGTGGGCCCCACGCGTCCCACTCAAACGCCTTTTAGATTCTAAAGTTTAGAAAGAGATGCTTGTGGTGGCTCAAAGTGGAGGTTTCTATTCTTCCCACCATTTCTTGTCGGATCGGCTGCGCCATCTTTCTGTGTAGTCAAATGTGTTGCTCACTCTAGGAACCAGGGAATATGGAGCACGCCACTTGTAAAAGAACCTAACTTTTTCCCATGACAAATGCGCTACTTTTGCATTGCTCCATTACAATACCTGCCATCTGTACCGATATGATAAAACATGTCACTTGCACAAAAGATGCCCTAGCTCGTTCAAGAATACAAACATTATTATTTAATATATCAAATTTCTCTTCAGTCTGAATCTCATATGAAGTCATGCTTCAAAATAGAAAATTCATTAAAACAAGGTCAGTTGTTATTATAAGTTTACTTTACACGATATATTTTAAAAGAACTTTCTCTTATTTTTTACACACACAACATGCGTATGTGAGATGCAAACATCTTGTGAAGTGTAAATAAAATTAAAAAGGAATCAATCAATTTCACTTACAAATATCTCAACAGAAACTAATTATTTTTTTCCCAAAAAGCTTGACAAAAAAACCAATTATTTTTAATATCCATAATGATAAACTGTGGGAACTAAAATAAACAGTGGAGATATACTAGGAAATATCAATAAATTATTTTGTAATAAAGTGGAACCGAAGTCATGAAAGTTTGAGAACTTTGAAAAGTTCAATGAAAAGAGATGGAGCAAATAAGAGAAAAAGTAGGGAAAAAGAAAAGAAAAGACATAAAGGCTAAAGGATTCGAGAATAAAGTTTGGTGATGAATAGCATTACCATGGATGGTATATAATCTCAAGATACATCTCTTTCTTGAAATAGTATGCTATATTGCCTATTGAGCCACGTTGCAATGTTTAGATACCATTTACACCATCAATTTGTGAGAATAAAAGAAAGAGAATTTTTCTTCTTTAATTTTTACCAGAAAAATTAATAAAAATGCAACTGCTGTTTTATTTTTAGAAAGAAACAAAAACTCTTCATATGCGCACCGAATATAAGTATATAACCTTTTCAAAGTATCAAATATACCAATTGGTAGATTTATACTCTTGGTCTAAGTGAGAAACTATATTTATCCAAAGAGGAGAAAATATAATTTTCGGTCTTAACTATTTAGATATTCTAAATTTCCATGGATATTTTTATTAAAAAATTACGTACAAGTCAAGGTAACATATGCTATCATAATAAGATGTGTTTGTTGCAATTGGATGCAACCACCAAATATAAAATGATTTATGCGCACAGCATATAAACAAAATGTTAATTTGGATTTGTTAAACTCCATATGTACAATGTACTCCATGTCTGAGAAGCAGCCGATCTGAGATATCTTTTTTAAAAAGTAACTCTGAAATAAATAACAAAAAGAATGTAAAAGATATGATGAGAAAAGGCTCCTCATCCCAGGGTCAACCTTGTTAAAAAGGTGAATGTCTCTTGATCGTTGGAAGATATATTATTGTAAACCAAGATTAGGTTTAGACTTTAGACCAAGACTACAATTCAATGCATGCGATGTGAGATAATCTATTGTTTTGTAATTTATTTGATGTTAATTTTCTTTGATATGGTGTTTTTTCATTTCTATGTGATCACTGGCTGACAAAAAATTATTTATAGAAAGTGTTATAATAACTTATAAAATTTTTCCAAGAAAGTGCATGGTCCAACTCATATAACATACCAACCTAAAAAAAAAATAGTTCACTCCTCTTTTAATTTATTGTTGTGCTTAACTAATTATCATCAATTAAGACATCATAAATTTATAAATTATCTAACAGATGGTATATCACACGTAACACATTTTGGTACGGGAAGCATCAAATTAATACGTTTAAACTACAATTAAGTGCTTTTTGAATTTTGAAATGAATTTAGAACTTGTTTGATTCCCAAATACTAATAATTAGTATTAAAACAATTTAAATAAATTAAAAGAAGCTAATTAATTATCCCTTTTCTGAGATAGTGAGAACTTTTGAATTTGTTTCTTTCTTAAAATTTCATGACCATTTTTTTTTTGTTTTTAAAAAAATCATAGAACGATATGAAGAGAATTTGCTGAATGCTTGAACTCTTATTAAATTACAGACAAAGTGCATACTCTATTCTTGATGATTAATGAGTGGGAGGAAGAATGCATTTGCAATTTGCCATTTGCCATTTGCCTGGTCACAGAAATGATGACGCAAGACTTTCTTTTGGTGGGCACCAAAATTATTAGACGCACCCAAAGTTTTTGATGGCGATATGAGATACGCTTCTCCCACCTCTTTCAGGATCCACATCCTCTACAGCCAAGGTTTGGCTGTTCCAAACAGTCAAACACTTATTTTTTTTTAAATATTTCAACATTTTAAAATTCAAATGTTGAATCTAAATCGTTGATTTTGTTCAATTTTACGGGCGATACATTTTCATATAAGTTTTATGAAATTTGGAGCCGATTTGATACTTAATTAAGTGATCGAATTATGAACGTATTAGAATTAATCACTGATAGTTATAGACATGAACAATACAGCCAAGTAGACATGAACATAGGCGAGTCTAAGTGTATCAAATGGGGTGCAATGTCACCCATTTTTTTTTCCAATCAAATATTCTTATATATATTTTTATTGTAATATGGACAATTTCTTAAGAAAATTACTATTTGAACCCCATAAAAATGTAAATATAATTCTATTGGTGACCCCATAATTAAAAATTTAACATTTTTTTACAATGATAGTTCATAAAAACTAATTATTTATCTTTATTTATTCGAGTGAACCCCATCTAAAATTTTTCTGGCCTCGCCATTGGACATGAACAATACAGCCAAGTAGCTTGCTGACAATCTTTTATAAAATTCCACTCTCCTATTTTATTTTTTTTGAAAATAATAAATACACTTCTAAATTGTCATCCCATCTGACATGGAAAATATTGAAGACATCCTCTTAAAAGAGCACCCACGGATTCTCACACTTGTCTGACTCTCCAATCCGCATCTAACCCCGAACAACAATCCCTTGTTTATAGTCCAACAGGGTACATAAAAAGCAGCCAATCAGGCACTAACAAGTGGACGATGATTTTCCATTTGCAGCAGACCGCGCTTTCCATTACGAGCCAGACCGTTAAACCATTGTTTGTCTGCGCCTGGTTTCTTCCGTACGCACAATAGCTACACGTGTAGATAGCTAGTACTGTTAGAATGGTGTAAACCGTACTCCGAGATCCGGGATTGAAGAGAGAATGTAACAACTATCCGGACAAAAAGTGCTAGAAAGTTGACAGGCGACTCAATTGTGGACTGGAAGTGGTTCACGAAATGCCAAACAATCATGGCGACTAAGACCACGCAACCGCCAAAATATCCTGACAAAAAAGAAAGTGGGGCCACTCTGCCATTGGTTGATCGATTTGTTCCTGTCGTGAACCGAGTCTTGGAAGGTAATGATGGGTTCGCCCGCAGTGTGATGTGCAGCCGTGCAGGGGAAAAGATAGCGCAATTGCACAAGGAGCTGACTCGTGTCCGTGCTTCCGCGACGGATCTTCTGCGGAATATCTGGCAAGACTTATGTAGGGTCTATGGCCTCGTTTGGATTGCTTAGGAATAAGGAAGAATAGCTTCTTCCTAGGCATTCAAACAAAATATAAATAAAGAGAAGAATAGTTTCTTTTTAGAAATAACTTCTTCCAATATTTATATATACATAATTTCAACAAAATTAACTAAATACTAATAGCTAAATAAAATTTTGTGTGCTCTTTAATTAGTACTTTATTTAATATTAAAATAATAATTTTTAATAATTTATTTAAATTAATATTAATTTACTTATTCCTAACTCACCATTAAAATAACATTTTTTCTTCCCGAAATAATACTCTTCCAAATATTTTTTTCTTAAAATTCTTATTCCTTCTTTATTCCCAATTTTTTCTAGGTACATGATGTGGTTGTCCACGCTAAAAAGACCGTTTATTATAACAGTTTTTTTTTGGCATATGTACAGCTTTATTAAACTATCATGGCGTGTTATCTGAAATGTAGCGCAGAAGATAATACTTGGAAAATGCAGTAATAATTATCTTATCGCTTGAATCTTCAATCTTCAAATTCATAGTTGTGTGCAACTTTAACCAATTTTATTACTTTTCATTTTGGTGTTATAAGGTGAAATGACTCACTAGCATAGTAATATCATCATGCAATCATAAATCCTATAAAAAAACATAGTTAATATTACTGTTGGTGACAAATTATTATTATTATTATTATTATTATTATTGTTATTATATATAATTATATATATATAAAGTAAATCTTAATTAGAAATTATAGATCAACCATAAAAAAGATATATAAAATTAGTCTTAAAAGTTTTACATAATTACTAAGTAATAACTCAATATGCACATTTAGATTTAGCTATGGTATAGTTGGATGAACATATTGTTTCAATATTGAAATATCATTTTCATACCCGCATTGATGTAAGCAAATGAAATAAAATGACCATGATTATATGTTAAGAAATTACAAAAAAAATATTAATATAGAAATATTTGGATGGGTTGGGAATTGGGGGAATAGCCAATTCTAGGCATAAATTTATTGGGAAGTGTGTAACTTTGTGAAGAGTTTGGATTGTTTATAATAAATTTGGCATTGCAAATTCCGGAAATTTGCAATTCCCACCTATTCCAACCTCATCCAAACGCCCCCGTTGATTAGATTCTGGTGGAAGCACAGAAGATCCAGAAAAGCCTGCGCTGAATCCACCCGCCACTGGCACCATCTGGGAGTGGGACCCGCCACGACGGCCAAGTGGAAGTGGCCAGTGCTCCGAGCATCTGCACCCTTCCCCAGCCCTCCCTAATTTTGGTATTTTACCCACCCCAGCAAAAAGAAAAAGAAAAAAGGGAAATAAAATTATACGCTCGTGGCTCGCTCCTGTATTAGTGAATTGTACTCCAGTCTACCTATAGTATACACTGACTCTAGACGCTGCGGACGACCAGCGAGATTTAGATAGCATCACTAGCACTGTAGAGTTTTACTTTTCTCTCCCTGCTCACTTCCTTCGTCTCTCTCTCTCTCTCTACAAAACTTAAAACCCAGGAGGGGCCCACCACATCTTTCCGTCCCGTCTCCACTTTTCATCTCATCTCAATATCTCATCACTCATCACACGGTACATACAAAGCAGTCACTCTTTCGACTTCCAAATTCCAATTTCAAGGCGAGAGAGAGAGAGAAGAGAGAAGAGAGAGAGAGAGTTTGGGCTCTTTTTTAATCCCATTCGCACCACTCTCCATCGCTTCCAAGTCCCAACACTCCTCTCTCCAATTTTTTATTCACCCCCTGAAAAAACAATAAAATATCTCCTCAGCTCCCTCCCTCCCTCCCCTTTTTAACTATATGCTCTCTGCTCCTTCCCATGCCTACTCCCATGACCGCGGCGCGCGCCTGTCTGACGCCTGAGGCCTCCACCGCGCTCGACGCCGCCGTCGCCACCGCCCGTCGCCGCTCCCACGCCCAGACCACCTCCCTCCACTTCATCTCCAGTCTCCTCTCCAGCTCCCTCCTCCGCGATGCTCTCTCGCGCTCCCGCAGCACGGCTTACTCGCCTCGGCTGCAGTTCAAGGCACTCGAGCTCTGCTTCAGCGTCGCCTTGGATCGCCTCCCTTCCTGCTCCTCCTCCTCCTCCTCCTCTGTTTCAGCCCCGCTCGACGAGCCTCCCGTCTCCAACTCCCTCATGGCCGCCATCAAGCGCTCCCAGGCCAACCAGCGCCGCAACCCCGATACTTTCCATCTCTACCAGCAGCAGACCCAGACTTGTACCAGCTCCAGTTCCTTCTCCGGAGTCAAAGTCGAGCTGCAGCAGCTCATACTCGCCATTTTGGATGACCCCGTCGTCAGCCGCGTATTTGCAGAAGCCGGCTTTCGCAGCTCCGATATAAAGCTCGCTGTTTTACGCCCCGCCCCGCCTCCCATCCTTCGTTTCCCCCGCAGGTGCCCGCCTCTCTTTCTCTGTAGCTTCTCTAATGGCTCTGACGAGCTTATTGGATCGGTGGCCAGTACCGGGAACGAGCACTGTCGCAAAATCGGGGAGATATTGTCCCGGGATTCTGGTAATGGGGGAAATCCTATGCTTATTGGAGCTGGCGCAGGCGATGCTGCCAGGGACTTCTCCGGAGCCGTTAACCGGCACAACTGGTCTCTCTTCCCACCAGAACTCGAGGGTATTCGAATTTTCAATGTGGAATTGGACCAAGCAGATCAGATTGATGATATAGTTAACAGGTTTGGCGATGCTCCCGGGCCCGGGGTAGTTTTGAGTGTTGGTGATTTGAATGACTTGCTGGAGGGGGAGAAGGCTGGCCGGATTGTTTCGGAGGTCTCACGAGTTTTGGAGATCAAACGGGACCGGATTTGGGTTATGGGGTGGTCGGTGAACTACGAGACCTACTTGAAGTTCTTGTCCAAGTACCCCTTGGTGGACAAGGATTGGGAGCTTCGAATCTTACCCATTACTCCTTCCTCATCAAGGGCTAATGCAACTACTGCAAATGGATGCTTTAACAAAGCTCATAGGTTGGTGTCTTTGTTTGTTAGTTCATTCTTTTATGTAAAAGTATGCATCTTTCATTAACTTGTTAGTTTAGTTTATTATTGATTTGTTTATAGTACTGTTCTTTTTTAACCTTTGATAGATACTTGCTGTTTCACAGGAGTCAACACTCGTGTGTTGATGGTTGTCTTATAGTTTATTTATATAAATTATTAAAATAAACATATACATTAATTGACCAGGTATTGGTTTGTTTGTTGGTTGGACAGTCCTACTATGTTAAAATATGCTTAGTATACTTCCATGTTAAACTGTGCTTACTAGTGTAATAAAGTTATCTTACCCCATACCTGTATTCCGATTTATATGTGGCCTAAACTTGTGCATCCTACTAATTTTTGGTACAGCTTTGTTCCTTTTGGGGGTTTCTTTCCTGAAACATATCAGCCAGTGGGAGTGGTAAACAGCCCATACCAGTACCAGTCTGGTACGAGGTGTTCTAATTGCAACTATAATTACGAGCAGGAGGCCATGACCATTGTAAAGGCAAGTTCTGTCGAGGCTGTTGACCAAGTTCAGTCAAATTTGCCTTCTTGGATGTCGAAATCTAACTCAGGTGCCTTCTCCAATGGATTCGGGGATTCTGCGAAGGCAAGTACCTATTTTCTTATCTACAGAGTTTTATACCTGATAGTATTGCTACCAGTTGGATGGTTGTTTTTATGTGTGGTTGCAGATTTGGTAGTTTCACAGTTATGTATTATCGGAAAGTCCGGTTTACCAGTATGGCAGTATGAATATAAACTTACTAATGTTGCAGAAAATATAAGTAAATGATTAGGACTTTACCATGTTAAACTCGTACTGAGTCCAACCAAGGTTTCCTTGTCAGGTAGCACATCAATTTTGATTGTTTTTTCAAGAGATGAAAAAGTGCACGAGGATTGAATACCACCTTACTGCAGAAAACCCTGCAACTTTAAACTATTGTTGGGTTTGTTACAAATCATGATTTTCGATCCACTGCAGGCCATGGATGATAATAAGATGGTGTTGAATGGTAAAATTGCCAACCTGCAGAAGAAATGGACTGATTACTGCCACCGTGTCCACACATCTTGTCCCCCAAGAATAGTGGCACCAGAGAACAACTATGCCTTGTTCCCTAGTTTTATTCCTGTAAACCAAAACCCTGCTATGGTGACCCTGCCTAGACCAAATCGTCCCACTCAAAGCATCTCACTTCCTTTAAGCACCAATCTGAGAGACGAAGATTTGATCTCAAAGCTCCAACCAAGGCACTCGAAAAGTGAGCAACTCCACTTGCATGCATCCGAAGGCCATGCATCTCCTTCTTCAGCAACTTCAGTTACAACTGATCTGGCCCTGGCCACTCCTCGAGGTCTTTCTGAGAAATCGGAGAGCCCCAAAGCTCAGTTGCATTCCCAGGTTAACCTCAATGCAGATCCAGTTACCCCGAGTCGGAATCTAAATATTCCTGATGTAGCCAGTTACAAGTCATTTTTCACTGATCTGTTTAAACGGGTTGGTCGTCAGGAGGAGGCGTTGAAACATATTAGTGCTGTGGTTTGCTCCAGGGCTACTCCTAACTCTATTCGAAATTTGAGCAAACGGGGTATCTGGCTAGGGTTTCAAGGTGGTGATCAAAGTGCGCAAAAGAGAGTTGCAATTGCACTTTCAGAAATGCTATCTGGCAGAGCCGATAACTTGGTTTCTGTCGATTTGGGCAAGAGCTTCAATGTGAATAATCATAGGATGACGATCATTGATTACATAGCTGGTGAAATTCCGAAAATGGCCTCTGCAGTTGTCTATATTGAAAATGTCGATAAAGCTGATATAATGGAACAAATTGCATTGAGTAATGCTGTTGAAACTGGGAAGCTTTGTGATTCAAGAAGGAGAGAAATAGGTATAGATGGTACAATATTCCTTTTATCGTGTAGAAGAGAGGGCATGCTTTCCTCTACCAAGGAATATTCCAGTTTCGCCGAGGAGAATATTCTCTCAGCGCAAGGGCGAAAAATGAAGATTGTAGTGGGATCTCCTAATATGGTGATTGGTAGTTCCTTGAATAGAAGGGTTGTGGTAACTCGGAGATGTGAGTCGGCAAAACGTAAGAGCAACACTTGTTATGGATCACCAAAACGACCTCACATAGGGCTTGACTTGAACCTACCAATTGAAGAATCACAAGGTGAACCAGAGAATAATTCCTCGTCAGAGGATGATACTGATACTTGGGTCGAAGGATTATTTGAGAAACTGGACCGAAGGGTTGAATTTAGTGCCTTCAACTATAATGCCTTGGCTGAAGACGTGTTACGTAATGTAAATAAGGTCTTTTGTGAAAATTTTGGTTCGATGAGTTGCCAGTTGGAGATTGAAATGGATGCCATGGAGCAAATACTTGCTGTAGAAGAAAGAAGAATAATATGTGAATGGGTGGAGACAGTTTTGGGAGCTAGTTTTGGGGAGATGAAGCAAAGGTGTAGTCAGGTTTCGGGTACAGTTATTTTTAGGCTTGTGGCTTGCGAAAGGGACCTCCTAAGGGAGGGAGAAAATTTGCCAGGTTCTTCACTGTTGCCTTCTAAGATTATCATAAGCTAACCGTGTAGGTAGATATTGGGTGTAATTACTTTGTATAATGGTAGTGTTGTTAGTATATTTTTCTTATATAAGGAAAGTATATAATAATTTGTAGCATGCTGTAGCTCTAGTGGTAATATTTTGGTTATTACTCAGGGATGAAGGCAGTTTGTAGCGTGTGTATATTGTAGTTCTGTTGTTAGTTATTGATAGTGATTGTGTGGTATTTTGATTCAGCAGCCGATCTCATATCTCACCTTTAGTTTTCGTTAATTTGAACGCTGCTTAAGGCGCTGGGAAATATCTACATTCTTTGTTTTTTATTCAAGAATGGTCATAAAAGAACAGCAATAATGACTTGAAAGGGAATAGTATTGCGTTGGTACTGGTACTGGTCTTGGCTGCTATTCCCTTTTTAGTCTGGTCTTAGGTGGCACATTTAAAAAGTTTTAGAATCTGTGGGCCTTAGCAAATTGTTTTCTTGTAAGGAAAATGTAGTATACAAATAAAAGGTTTTCAGTAATTGACTTGATAATTTCCGAATATAACATTAACAAGGTTGGTCCCAACTTAAGACAAGCGCGGAAACCTAATTCAACCTAAATCCCTAACCAAATATGACTAACTTGATTAAGCCCAACTGAACTTCAGCTAATATCGCTATCATAATTAGCTTGCAATCAATAAAGACTAATTTATGTTCATTACTTCATAGTTCATACTTAACTAGAGTCACTAATACCATTTGCTAGCTAATTCTCTTCTATTATATCTTTACTGAATCAGTAGATTAATTCTCAAACCTCAGTTCTTTTTGGATCCTATTGGGGCAGAGGAAACTAATTAAGGTTTCATTTGAAGGCGCGTGGGTGAATTAACAAATTATGGCCATGCAACATGCATGCACGTTCTTTTGTCCTCTTCATGTCTATATAAGATGCAAAAAGAAGGCACCATTTTTTCAAGGAAAACGACACCTCCCTGTCCATTTTGGCTAAAGCACCGTAGTTTGCTTTGGTACTTTCTAATAACTAGATATTATGTAATAGTTCAGTATTAATTTTGCTAAAGGAAGAAGTTATCCTACTTTGATTATAAAAGAGAAAAGGAACTTAAACTACATTCGTAACCTCCGAGCTAGGTACGTACGAAGCTGCAATGCTCACAAATGAATTTATTAAAGAGGTACAATATCAGTTTCTCATGACATTTTCACTCATTATGATAATCAGATAATCTTACACATAATTTTCCTCCATAAGTCCAAAACCTGCATATATAAATTTGCATTACGATCTTGCAATAAACTTGTACATGATTCACATTTGATTTTACATGCACCGATATATATATGGGTGGTGACGAGCCCATAGAGGATTTTCCGAGTGACCGAAATCATTACAATTAATATGCAGTAGGAGATTTGAGCAACTTAGCTGGCAACTAAACATGACAATAGTAATAAACGATAGTGTAACATACCTTGACACCAAAAGAGAGTGATGATAATGATTTCATACTAGCGAAAATATATATATAGTACTTGTATGGGCACACGATACAATTTATTAAATGTTATTGTGCCTTTAGATTGAAATTACAGAATAGCTAGGATTGTTGTTTCAATGCAAAATGAAAAATTACACGATCTGTTAACTTTGTCATGTTAACATCTGTGTTTAATAATTAATTAAATGCATCAACAAATGAAAGCAGCGTATATTGTATAATATTCTTGTGTAATGAATTACATCAGCGAAACCATATATATACGCATGTATGTTGCTAAAAATGTAGAAATGCTCAATTACGGACAGCCAAGACTAGAGACAAGGATGAGGGGATGGAAGCACGCAACTATGTACTTAGTGAGATCATTCATATGAACTTATTAGTTATTAAGAGAGATTTACAAAAGCAATGAGTATTGAACAAATACGAGAACTATAAGAGCGAGTCCTCATTTAATCTATTTGATCAGCCTAATATATTTGCATTTATTAGCTATATGCAGAGGAAAAGCATGGTAAATGTCAAACAAATAAATTAATATGCTAAATTGGAGTTAAAAGTGATAAAGCAGGCTGAGATTCAGTAAAGCTTCACTGGCCCACTTCTATCCAATTAGAATAGTTTATTCATCTGTGAACAACAATTCTACACTCCAGCGGGCCTTGGCCTGATCTGGAGTTCATCGATTCATACTTATAGTTGATAAAAAATGGCGGTCCAAGAGAAAACGATTCGAGTGCTTCGCATCCGCATCCCTGAATTTAAAAACAAAATATAGTTCATCTTTTAATATTTTTCATCTGATTAAAATGTAAAATTGGAACATCGATTCTCTCGACTTTTAATATTTTTCTAAACATATATCAACTGCTTACGTATCTATATTCCGCGTCATCTGCAATCATATTGAAAATCTTGTTTTTGTAATAAAATTACTAAATTGAAGTGCACCACTGCATCAATCTAAAAGAGGTGAATCAGATCAGCCGAAGATTATCAGACGGGTATTGTAAATAGTGGAACAGAAATGTTTCTTTTTCGTTTTGAAATTTGAGATAACATTTTTAGGGACAAAACTAGGAGGCTTGGGAAAAAAGGGAGCGAGGAGAAAAGGCACCTGTGTGACTGTGTCATGTGTGTGTAGTGTGTTTGACCTTGAAAGGGGAAAAAAAAAAGCGCATACGAATTTTAAAAGCGAAACAGAATATGATGCAGGTTCCCATTATTGTCATCTATCAGCTAAGCTGTCGTCGGCGCCTCCTACCTATTATATTATTATACAAACGTGTTATTACTTACTTGGCAATATTACTTATTCCAATATACTAGTGATTAAGTGATTTATCTTTTCATCAAACTAATTACGCACTTATGCAAATAGAGTATTGGGAATGAGATGAATCGTATCACATCTGATACACGGCCTATTTAAAACATACGTAATATATCTCTAATTTGCTTTCTTTTTATCAATCAATGTTTCTATTTTTTAGGATAGGGTGGCAAAACACCACACCGGGAAAAAATATTAAAAATTAAAACGAAATTGTTTAGAACCATCCTAAGCTTTTACCATTCCCATCATCCCTGTGTTATCCAGTGCTGAACTAACTCATTTCAACGTACGCTGTCTCTCTCCCCCCTCCTCCCTCCTCCCGTGTACGCTATCCCCCTCCCCCTCATTCCTCCTCCCTCTCGCGTACGCTGTCCCTCTCCCCCCTCCCCCTTCCTCCCTCATCCCTCCTCCCTCCCGCTGTTGTCCCTCTTCACCCTTCTCCCCTCCCACACACTTCATAACTGTTGAAGTCAATATATACAATTGTTGAAATTATTATCGTAACTGTTGAAATTACTTTCCGAAGAATATTGTCCTAATCCGAGTTTACACGAGTCAGATAAGAAAATTGAGACTTTGTCACAACGAGGTATGGCGTGAGACTATCTCTTTGAAATACTAGCCTAACTATGCAACATAGATATAAAGGTACGAAACACTAGCTTCTTCAACTCCTCGTACCCGCGAAAGAAACCATAAATCTAACCGTAGTTAGAGACGAGTAGAGCCATTACCTGATTGAGGTGCCTTCGTAGCCAGTGCCTTCTTACCCATCTGATCAGTCGGAGATGATGGCCTGAGACCTATTAGCACGATAAAAGAGATGTGAGTAGGCTTGTAAACTACTGGAGTTCGCCGGAGAACAAGGGAGACGGAGGTTTCGCAAGACCCTAACCTTAGGTTTTGATCAATTCGACGACGGAGCGAGAGAGAGAAGAGAAGAAAGAGCGAGTGGAGAGTTAATATATATAACTATTGAATTGAGGTTAATATTCTAATTGTTGAAATTAATATTTATAATTATTGAAGTTAATATCATAATTGTTGAAGTTAATATATACAACAATTATGATAATAATTTCAAAAACTGTATATATTGACTTCAACAGTTATATATTTAAGTTCAACAATTACGATATTAACTTCAACATTTATGCATAATAATTTCAACGGTTATGAAGTGTGAGGGAGGGGGAGGGGGGGAGGTGGGTGAGACATCGTACGTGAGATGGAGAGGGGGGAGAGGGAAGGATGGGGGAGACAGCGTACGCGTACGCGAGAGGGAGGGAAGCAGAAGAGCGGAAAAGAAGAGCGAACGGAGGATGATAGCCAAAAATAAAAAATGCGTAGAGCCAAAAATAGAAAACGCATTTAATAACTGATGGGATGATAGGAATGGTGAATATTAAAGATGATCCTTATCACCCCGAAATTAAAACTATTGTGATTTTAAACAAATTTGTCGTGAAATATGATCTATCCCAAAATAAATTAGTGACCATTCGGTAGTTTTTATTGAAAAAAGTTGGAAGTATAATACTTGATATATTTAAAACAAAGTGGGATACATTAACGCTAAAGTATATCTTATATCCATGCATCACAAAAATAAATTAATTGGACAACAAGTCAACAACGCCTTCAATAATTTTGACTTATCCATAATGCGGTCTAATAATATGATACAAATTAAAAGTTGCTTGACAGTTGGATGGCGACTAGAAAGGTGAAACAATGAATAAACATCCGATGGCTATTCTCTATAAGCAAACAAATTCAATTGAAAACCCTTTTTAGCTGTGGAGAATTTTAAGTACCAATATATATATGCGCTGTTAATTGGCATCATCGTGCTTGAAAGATATGCATGTTGGTTATCTCCAGTTTTCATGAATATGGGCTCCGTTTGGATAGGTGTGGGAAGAAGGGAAGAAGAGAAGAAGTGAGAAAAAGTATTGGAAAGTGTGTAACTTTGTGAAGAGTTTGGATTGTTTATAATTTTTTTTCTTCTTCTTCCTTCTTCTTCTTCTTCTTCTTTCTTCCAACGATCCAAACGCACCCATGGGTGTTCTCTCCGGTTTTGGTCTTGATCCAAGTGGCACCTGGAATTGAAGTTTTAACTGTTAAGATGACCACCAGAGGTATACAACATTCAAAATACTGGAGAGCACTGATCAGAGAGCATAATTAACATGATTCAAAGTTTCAAACTCACCTTATCCTGTCCTCTTGAGGGTTAAAGGAGTACAGAGTGAATAATGGAGCGGAGGTTGAGCTGCCCACATCTTCCCGAATGGTTTAAACCTGCTCTAGATCAAATAATAATAATAATAATAATAATAATAATAATAATAATAATAATAATAATAATAATAATAAAATAAATAAAATTGGAAATAAAGGTAAACAGATGAAAAATGAAGAAATACACATCATATGGAATTGTTGTCTATTTTATCACTTCAAATTTGAGTCTATTCAATCCCAAATTCTGGAACAGATCCTAAGAATACTTTTGTAAACATCTAAAACCTCAACGTCGCAATAATTCATATTTTTAAATTTGTATTAGGAGTTTAGGAACCTGTGGGTCTTCATTTTTTGCCAACGCATTTAGTTAACTACTATATAATAATTTTGATATGTTTATTTCTCAATCACCTGATCAAGAATCAAAGTAACTGAAAAGATTATATAGATTTATGAATATGAATCTTTCGTTAAATTAAATAAGATTAACAGTTCGAATCGCTTAAATTTTAAATTTTGAAATAAAAATTTTAAGAAATTGAAGTTGTGCAGCAATTTCAGGGTATCGTAAATGATCGGCGGGTTTCATGATGACATTTTTAACTCTTTTAGGCTCCAATTTTAATTGAATAATTGTGTTTTTAGTTAGATTTTATTGTGTTTTATTGTTAGAATCTAGGTACTTTTGTTGCCCTTGTTAATTTGCAGGTTTCTCGAAGATTTGGTGCAATTCTAGAGTCTAGACAGCATCCAAATAGAGTAGTTTGAATCCAAGCAGAGCAGAGATGAGGAGATGATGAAGACTACTGAAGAAACATGTAACAGATTTGCTTGAATCCCAACCGACAAGCACTTATAGAAGTTCTGATTTTGGTAATAAATTTTTTCCTATTTTAAAACCTTCCAAGGATGATTCTTCATGTTTTTTACCGACTTTGAGGACTATTTAAGGACACCTAGACCACCAGAAGAGGCATATGAATATTAGGGCGTGATTGAAGGGGATAGCAGCAGTAACCGCGCGTCATGCCACTAGAAGAGGCATATGGATTTTAAGGCACGATTAGATGGACCCACTTGAAACTAGACAGGTCCGCTTATGATATGAAAGGAGAATCAATTGGTTATTGTTGTAATCTTTCTTTAGTCTATTTGTTTGTCTTCATGATTGATGCAGTTAAACTTGTGTTTTGAGTTTGTATGATGACAAGTAGGAGTAGTTAATAGAAGTTTCTTTAGTTTTATATTTTGTCTATTTAATTTGCCATTCTTGATTTAATTTTTTTTATTGCATATTGCTTGAATTGATGGTTTTTATCCAATAGGCTAAGGACTTTTTAGATTTATAGGTAATTAGAATCCGAAATTTGAGTAAATTTGTGATTGCTTTTATTAAGGTAGGTATTGGCCGAGAGGTGAACCTAGAAATTAAACTGAAAGGTGTGTCTCTACCTAGTGTCGAGAGATATATGATGTCCTTGAAATTAAAAGGTAAATCTAAATAACCTAAGTCATATAACAAGAGTTGAAAAATAGAATTTTTTAGAAGATTTGAAGGTTAACTTAGGAAATTAAATCAAGAACGAGAGAGTTAGCATTTTAAATCCTAATTAGATATGAAAATCTGCAAATTAGATACAATATAGAATTAAATAAACCGAACTAATATTGTATTTAAATGGATCCGGCTGAAAGGGAATGGACCAGTTTGAATCCAGCCATATATAGGTACCCAAGCAATAGGTCCTAATTTCGGATCCTAAGGGCCTTCTCCAGAAGGGGTGAACTGGAGCTAAAGAAAGAGAGAGTAATGATGTTAGCTTGCTCCAATCGTGGTTGTTGGGTGAATGAGCGAAAATGGAAGGAAACTGAAGATCCCCAAAACTTAAAATTAGTAGAAGATTGGTTACTCCCGAAATCGAAGTGTAACGAAGAAACACTAGAAAATTAAATTTTTTTCCAACAATGTCCTTGATCTATTATTGCAATATTACTTTTTTCAATTCAAATGAAAGGACAAAATTATCTTTTTACCTATTAAAAAGAAGATTAAACCAATTACTCTCATGTATGCTTTTTGTAACATGGAGCAGGTGAACTTCATTTTCTTACACTTCTTTAGCTTTGATTTCTTTTCATTTCCTTACCTAATTAGTTCTGGTTCCTTGCTCCGAAACAAAGTGTAAATCAAACTTTGTGCTTTTAGTAATTGTTTAGTTTAATTAGATTAGTTTACCTTACTCGTTTACTCAATTGAAACACCAAAATAATTCTTAATATAATTGTTTTTAGACCCTTTTCCCATTAGTAAAATAAATTAGAATTGTTAAGAATCCTAGAAAAAGAATAGTTTGTCCCGTGATTTGACCCACAAGATATACCACATAAGATTAGATTAATAGACACGAGATTTATTTTGATCTAGCCTCGATTAGTCAACACATGCATTATCTAGCTAGCTAGTATTTGCAATTTATTTTTCTAACTTCATATTTCAATGTTGTAGAGATTTATAAACGAAAAAGTTTTTTGTTCCATTAACTGTTTTGTTTTTCATTTTCTATTAAAATTATCCATTTTCGTATTTCGTTATTTGAAAATAGTATAATCACCCGTTCCGTTGATGGTTTCGCTTAAAACGACATAATTTTATATTTTATTAATCGTTTTGTTTCAATAGTAACGTGACAACATAATAGTGTGATTGGTTTCTGTTGAGAGACCTAGACTATGGAGTCCAAATCTCGTGCCGCATGGCACGGTGCAGCGTACTCATTCCAGCCGTCCGATCTGATTTCGATGGTTAAATTTTTTTGAACCTATCAATTTGATATTATTCACGGAGCATCATCCATCATGAATCGGACAGTTAGAATAGTTGCGTTGCACCATACCGTGCGGCACCAAATCTCATTTGTGGACTGTGTATTGTGTGGCCGAAAGAATAGAACATCACTCGAGGATCTCATGTATATATCATTTATTCATATGCTCGAACAGGCCGCGACGCAAATACAACCGTGCCTCTTTTCCACCACGTGTCTCAATTCCAGCACGTGGCTCATGCATCGTATATTTGGAGCTTGAGATGCCAAATGGCTGTGCTCTACATTTCTGAAAAATGGAAACATCCATTACGTTCAAAAATGATCTCAATTGTACTTAATTTATAATTAATAAAAGGGAAAACTCTTACTCCGCGCAATCTTTTTAAATCCCCTAATTTAATTCTTTGGATATCAGCTGTTCCTTTTCTTTTTTCCCCTTTATTTCTTTCACCTTCTCTCCTTTTTTTTTTTTTTTTTGAAAGTTTAGTTTATTGCGTCTCCCTTGTTGACTTGTAAGTTGTTATTATACATTAAATTTATTAAATAATTCTTAGATCCGATAACCTCCATATTTAGAAATATTTTTTATAATGCGTTGAAAAATATTAAATATTGTTTCCTACCTGAGATCTCAGAATTCAAATATAAAGACATATCTGGTAAAATAATTAATAATCCAGAAAGTTTTCTCAAAGGCTCGTCACAAAAAAAATGCTGATTGGACTTACAAAATGAAAAAAGAAAAGAAAAAGAATGCATCCTATAAATCTATTAATATTGAAAAATTGTTTGAAGTCCTCAAATGGAATCAACCTTTCTGATATTTTAAGTTTTGATTGGTTTTTGGAAATTAGGATATATTTTTTTCATATTCTAAGTACATACATTGAACAAGAAATTTCAGTACACCTCCAGTGGTTTTAAAAATGGAGTGAGGCCTAGATTGGTAGGATACTGACTTTACCCTATATATAAATGCAACTATACACATAATATCTGCAACACCTTTCTAACAGAATTCAGTCCCTAACCCTAATTAGTTTAGAGCGCAGCCTTCTTCAACCTACCCAAAAGATTGGAAATATCCCAATGGGTTATCCACCAAGTGAGTGGCCGGAGCCGATCGTGCCCGTTCAGTCACTATCAAACAGTGGCATTACTGAAATCCCCTCAAAATACATTAAACCTCCTATCGACCGTCCATCACTCGACTTCTTTCATAACTCAGAAACTGATCTCTACATACCGGTGATCGACATCAGTCCCCTCATCAATGGTTCTGATCGCACCGATGAGGCCATGCATGCGATATCACACGCATGCAAAGAATGGGGGTTCTTTCAAGTAGTCAACCACGGTGTGGCGCCCGATCTGGTGCAAAAATTGAGAGCTGCGTGGAGAGAGTTCTTCTATTCACCTATGGAGGCGAAGAAGGCATATGCAAACTATCCTAAGACGTATGAGGGATACGGTAGTCGTGTCGGGGTGGACAAAGAGGCGATTTTGGATTGGGGTGATTATTTCTTTCTGTATCTATTACCAGAGTCGACGAAGAACCTCAACAAGTGGCCCGAATTGCCCCCAAATTTAAGGTAATTAATTATGTAAGAGAGTATATAGCCAGCTAGCTAGCGATCATGCTTGTTGTGGACATTCGAGTTTTATAATAATCTAAATCTAACGTATATACAAAATTTAAAGTAAGTTTCCAGGAAGAATGATACAAAAAGAATAGGCAACTCCGTGCAGAAGAATGAAACTTACATGCATGCATTATTTCTTCTTAAAATAATTCTATGCAATACCTATTTAATTCCTCACATACTATATTAAATTATCAATTTTAACAAATATTTCATATATATAGCAGAGGAAATGGTGAATCATAATTACAAAACTAAGAGATAAGCTTAAAATTAATACAGAATCAAGGAAAACTATGTATATATATTTTTTGAGGGACAAGGAAACTATGTATATATAATATATGAAGCTCTCATTGAATGTTATATTTATTATTATACTTTATCAATTGTATCTATACGTTGGTTTTAGCCCCCCCCCCCCCCAAAAAAAATAATAATAATAACTTTAATTTATTAAAAAAAGTATTCGATAATGACAGGGGAACATTAATTAAAGGTGAGGTCTTCACCCTTATTTTTAGTCAAAAAAAAAAAGACACAGCAACATTTGAAAAAGTAAAATATGGTTCAGACAGGGCTAATTTAACATGCATGAATCCAATTAATAATTAAATTGTCTCCTTAATTTTGTTAAATAATATTTAATTCATAGCTTAAATATGTTGCATGACATAATGAAAAGTAAGATTGCTATATTAAAATATATGCAGGGAGATCACTGAGGAGTATGGTGAAAAGGTAATGAAGCTTAGTAAGATGTTAATCAAGGCAATATCCACAAGCTTAGGCTTAGATGAGAATTACATGCTTAGGGCCTTTGGTGGAGACAACATTGCAGGAACTCTTCGAGTTAACTATTACCCAAAATGCCCTCAACCCGAGTTAACTCTTGGCTTGTCACCACACTCCGATCCGGGGCTTATAACTGTCCTTTTGGCGGATGAGCATGTAAAAGGTTGCCAAGTGAAGAAGGGTGATTTATGGGTGGATATCAAGCCCAAAACTGGTGCATTTATAGTCAACATCGCTGACCAAATTCAAGCAAGTTCTTGTTTTTGTTTTCCTTTCCATTCTGTATATTATTGTTAATTATTTTTCTTTTCATATTTTTGTGCCGATCGATATATACCAAAAATATACGTGTAGTAAAACAATTTCCTTTTCGGATTCGACAAATCGAATCATCAATGCCATATTCAACCAATGGTTGCTAATTGAGGGTGACATTCAATTTGAGAAGATATACTGATCGTATAATTAATCATATGAGTTTTTGAAAATATTTGAAAGTAATGAGAGTTACAATAATAATTGCACATAAGGATAGTCATCAATACATAATTTTCTACTTGGACCAAGTTTTGACATAATTAACAATTTTTTTTATTAGGTGTTAACTAATGCGATTTACAAGAGCGTGGAACACCGTGTGCTGGCTAACGCCGAGTCTGAACGGTTCTCTTTTGCATTCTTTTGCAACCCAAAGGGAGACATGGCAATTGGGTCGGCACCGGAGCTTGTGAGCCCCCTCTCTAAGCCACTCTATGAACCAATCACATTCAATGAATATCGTCTCTACGTGCGCAACAAGGGTCCCCTTGGCAAGTCACAAGTTGAGTCGCTTAAGGCTGCTTAGAGTGGTGTGCCTTGCTAACTAGTTTCTGTGTTAAAAGATTGAGCAAAAGGAATAAGGGTGTCTAAAAAATAAAGACCGATTATGCTTGTTTAAATTTTCATATGATCTAGTGTCTAAAGATTTGTTTGGGGAGTTGACCAGAAATGCAGTTGAACACTAAAGTCTCACCAGTCACCATTCTAATTTGGAGATTTTAATTGCCAGCCTACTTAGGGGTGCGTTTGGATAGGTATGGGAAGAAGGGAAGAAGGAAATAAATGGGAAGAAGTATTGAGAAGTGTGTAACTTTGTGAAGAATTTGGATTGTTTATAATTTTTTTTTTCTTTTTCCTTCTTCTTCTTCTTCTTTCTTCCAACGATCCAAACGCACCCTAGGATTCCAAAAAGTATTACTGACCAATCTCTCTTCTTTGTAAACGAAGAAATCAAAATTTGGTAATTATCAATTGGACAATTTTTAGAGATTGTGTCATGTATATTACTGGTCCATGCACTAGCTTTAAATTTCTGATAATTTCATGCATTTTTTTAACACACAAACCGTCACAAACAATATACTAGAATTTAATTAATTTAAGTACAGCACTAAACGCATGCAAGCCATCAAAATTCGTAGGCCTTTGTTCGTCCTTTGTTCATGGTCGATTTGGAAAAACTCCACCTTCACAACAAATCTAAGTGCTATGCCGCAATCTCTTCACAGCCTTCCACCGAGTCCTCTTTTATTTCTTGGCATGAACATTTAGGTGACGTTTCTTTTTCTAAGTTGAGACAAATAATCAATAAATATGTATTCATTACAATTTATCTAAACAACATACTTTACTTTTTAATAAAAGTACTTCTTCTACAAATGATGTTTTTGATTTAATTCATTATTAATGTTTGAGGTCCTGCTCCAGTGGTGACATGTATAGAGAATTAGAGATGCAAGATATTATGTTATTTTTGTTGATGATTTCACTCATTATACTTAAATTTGTCTCTTACATCGTCGTTTTGATTTCTATCAAATCTACACTGAATTTTCTACAATGATCAAAACTCAGTTCCCTAAGAAAATCAAGATATTCTGATAGTGGTGAATATATTTCTCATCAGTTTCAAAATATCCTGAAATCTCAAGGCACAATCCTGCAACTTTTATGAACTAAAAAATCGTTCTACCCAAGCTCTTATATGACAATTAATTAGGGCGGAGCTCAGTCTTTTTAACAGTATTTGCGGTGCATGGTCTATTTGCAACCTAAGAGATGGGTAAACCGGGTCTATTTGGCTCAATTGTGGTGTAACACTAACTACCACACAGCCTTGAGAATGACTCCTCTTAAAGCTCTTTATGAGCCCCCTCACATACCAATGGGGTCCATTCCCGTGGAAGCAGTCCGTGAATTGATGAAGGAGAAGCAACAGTTGGTACTAAAACTCAAACACCATCTCATACAGGCACAGAGGAGATTGAAGCATTTTGCTGAGAGGCACGCTGCGAGGGGGTTTTCTTTTGGGTATTGGGTTGACCTGAGACTTCAACCAGCATACTACTGTGAGTAAGTGTGGGTAACCAGAAGCTCACATGGAAGCACAGTGGCACATTTTAGATAAGAAGAGACCTATTATGGGACATACAATCCATTACAAGCATATGATCATTACGCTTCCATCAGGTTATTCTATTCCACCTCTTCTAGAGATTCTAAAGATAAGAACTTCAAAGAAAAATACTTAATTACACGGCGATACATTTATACAAAATTTCTAGTCCAAGTACACGCAATGGAGCTGTAGACAGTCAAATGAATTCCAATTCACGAAATAATCTGATCTATGGACGGCATCGTTGTAGTAAAGGTCGTAATGCCAGAGGAATCATTACCGCAAAGCATAGAGGGGGGGGGGGGTCATAAGCGTCTATACCGAGTAATAAGCATGTGGTGAATTAATAATTTTTTACTGAGTCCAAACTCCAAACAATAAGACAGAAATTGCAGCAATTAAAATATGCTCGAAGAAAGAGACGATGCTTAGAAAAATATGGCAACATTTGTTGAGCATCCCAAATCCTTCAATTTGTAGAAATGACGATATTTTTCAGAATAGTGAGTACTCGAAACAACACTACTCTTTGAGATGAGAATCTGAGACGGATAAAATCAAAGAAATCGAAAGACGCTGAAACTTAGCTGACAATGCTGAAAGAGAGGGGAAGGGTTTGTATTACTAGGTATCCGTCAAAAGTCAAAAGCTTCGCGTCCACTAGAATCCATTGTCGGAAAATAGAGGTGGAAGAAAAGAGGAAGGAGATCGATTCATTCATGGAAAATGAGAATACAAAAGAGAGATAAAAAGAGCATTCATTGTATTTGTATTCTATTTTTCAGGAAGTGTTTAAAACTTCTTACCAGAATGCTCCTTTCTATTAATTCCAAAACAATTATCCAAACCTGATCTCTCCGTTTACTTTTTAACGAACACATGCATTTCATAAATAAATTATTTTAGATAATTAATTTTGGAAAATTTAAACATTCAATAACAGCTGCAAATTGAAATATTAATTTTTAAAGCTACTGGTTTTTTTTTCCTTAAATTCCGATAGGTATTTTTGAATTCTCAAAATTATTGATCATTCTTATTATTAGTAAATCTTAACACAGTTATCATCCAAAGATGTAGCAATTATAAAATTAAGAAGTAGAATTCATTTTATCATTTAAATATTAAAAATGGAGGATAGGCTATATTGATACTAAATTTATTTGACATCCACGACATTTGATCAAACAATTATTAAAAATAGAAAAAGTAAATGTTCTCATATATTTTTTATAAATTTAGATAGATTATATATGAAATTATGTATAATTTAATAATCGAATAGTATATCTATCCAAGTGGTTGGAAAAATTAATAATTCAATTTTGGATGATGCTTGATCAATAATATTTTCCCCCTTCCCAAGTAGGAGAACTGTAAGCACTGACGCATCATATATATTCTTTGCCATGGACGGATTTATGTACAATGGAGCTGTTTGGATAGTGCCGGAATTGTAAATTCCGGGCATTTTGTATGTCAAATTTAAAACAATTCAAACTCTTAACAAAGTTACACACTTCCCAATAAATTTATGCATAAAAATTGTAAATTCTCCAAATTCCTACAACATCCAAACGTCCCAATGAAATATGTGTTAATGTCACTCCTTTTTTTTTAAAAAAAAAATACTGTTATTAGAAACAATAATTATACTTATAAAATGTAAATTTTTATATATAGTCTCCATTTGAACCCTATAAATAATTACGTGACTTTTTATTATTGAATTCTGTAAAGGTGTAAATTTTTATAGAGAACTTTTATGGAAATGGTTGACAAATTTTAATATCAAAGGCCCCGTTTGGATGGGGCCGAAATTGCAAATTCCAGACATTTTATATGCCAAATTTATTATAAACAATTCAAAATCTTCACAAAGTTACACACTTCCCAATAAATTTATATCTAGGAATTACAAATTTCCCAAATTCCTACAACATCCAAACGTCCCCAAAGTGAACCTCATTATAAAACTTACTGACTCCGTCACTGCTCTTTGTTAGATTTTTGTAGAGACGAAGGCGGTTGAAGCCTCCAAAACAAGTAATTTCAGTTTCCTGATGAAAGGACATAACTCTTAGAAAAATTATATTTATGTCAAATTACATCAATATTTTGACATATTTTTCAAACTTTAAAAATAAATTTCGGCATCAACATATCCCTATTACGAAGTCTGGGCTTTAGATCCCGATTCTGGGTTTATCTTGTTATCAAATTGGGCTGCCTTGCCACAACCCAACTCAGTTTTTTTCAAAAAAGAAAAATAAATAAAAGGGCGAAGTTGGGACCGCGGATCGGGTTGGTGGGTCCGGATCCGAATATGGTTACATCCGCAGAAACGCAGCGAGCTGGAAGCTGTTGGCAATCAGCAATCAGCACACTGGACTGTACTGTACAGAAGGTCAGGAAGAGAAGATACCACAAATTAAATACGACGACTTATCTTTTTAGTGAAGCTGCGGTTTACCAACGTCCACAAAATCGTCTGCCCAGGTGGCACTCTCTCTGTACTCTGTACCTAGCTCTACCTGCATTTCCAATTTCCAAACCAAAAAGGAACCTCCACACGAGCTCTCCACCCTGATCACTCCTTCTTTACTCTCTCTCTTTCTCTCTCTCTACCTCTTCCAACAGAGCAAAAATGGCTGTGTGCATGAACAGCAGAGTGGCGCCTCCAGTGGCCGCGCATCAGCTGGCTGGTGTTACACTCAAAGAAAGCGACCATATGGGTAAGCGTGTGGACTTGTCCCGTGGCAGAGTCGTCGTGACACCACTCCTGATGAATAGAAAATCTTGTTGTGTTAGAATGTCGGTCGCTACCGGTCAAGTTGCCGGAGAAGTCAAGGTATATATATAAATACAACTATACATGTTTAGAGTTAAAAAATGAGACAGAAAAGAATAATAATAAATGACGAAGAAGTTTATGTTCAAAGTTCAAAAACTCCTTAAATCAGATTTTATTTGATGGAGTTACATATAAAGTAGTTGTTTCCCTGCATCGAAATAATGAAAGAAGTAAGTTTGACAGTGGCCAGATCCACAGAGCATATCGCCATTTCCCCTTTTAGTTTTTCTAGTGTACTGCTTTACATGTTTACAGTTATCTGGCTATTGTACATACCTTTTGCTTTTCAATAAAACGTGAGAAGAATGAGCTATGACTTGAGTTCAAAAATAGCAAGATATATATTATTGTGCACAGGAACTTTGCACACGACGAATAATGAGTTTAATCCAATAATGGCACTGTTTAAAACCATGGTTTGAAAATCAGCGAGTCAACTCGGAATCTACCAAGTTTAATATGGTCGAACGGTCTTACTCAGGAAAATGGGACCTCTTACATATTTCAGAATATTTATAAGGAAAATGGGACCTCAGGAATAAAATCCTCCCTGCATCACACCCCAGGCTTGTTCTTGTAATATTGACACCTCTATTAAAGATGCTTTATCGGTTCTTGTTTTTTTGCACCTAGTTTGAAGATGTAGACTTGGATAGGAGAAATCCAAGGACGGTTGTGGCGGTTATACTAGGTGGTGGAGCTGGAACCCGCCTCTTTCCTCTTACCAAGAGAAGGGCCAAACCTGCCGTAAGTTTTCTTAGATCGGTACATATGTGTACATATATAGCAATATACAATGCAGATTTTATTGTTTTACATTTTTCCTTGTGATCCAGGTGCCGATTGGCGGTGCATACCGGCTTATTGATGTGCCCATGAGCAATTGCATCAACAGTGGACTGAATAAAGTGTACATCCTCACCCAATTCAACTCAGCCTCTCTTAATCGGCATCTATCCCGTACCTACAACTTCAGCAATGGTGTTGCATTTGCAGATGGCTTTGTGGAGGTGCACATGCTTTTTGTTTTCTGTTTTCAATTTCACTTGTCACTTGCACCACCAAAAAAAATTTACTTGGTGATTTCAGTACCGAATTGGTACACTTTGTGCCTAACAAAAGGTTCAGTTTGGAAAGGTGTATTGATTGGATTTTGATTTATCATTGCTTTTCCTTTTTGTTTCAATTGGTTGATTTATTTTTTTGTGTTACCTTACGGTGTTAAATAATGCATATTTGGTGGTTCTTTTAACACTCGAAAAAAATGAATATTTTTGACACAAACAAGTTCTTGAAATAACTTTTTGAACCCAAAATCAAAATTAAGTCGAGACATAACCACCACGCAACAAACTCGGGTATGCCCGAGCAGAGCCTCTCTGTTTTCCTATTCTAATACAGCACATCATTTGTTCAATTATTTAATGGTTTAGTGTGCAGGTATTGGCAGCTACCCAAACTCCAGGAGAAGCTGGAAAGAGATGGTTTCAAGGCACTGCTGATGCTGTTCGCCAATTTCATTGGCTTTTTGAGGTGCTTAAATCCTAATTACTTTTATGTCTTCTTTTTATCAGAAATTTTATTCTTATTCGTTATTCCTTACTTGCATACCTACTAATTGTAATTGTGCTACTGGTAAAACGTGCCATAGTGGTTTCTGTAAATGGTTAGTGCAATTACTCCTGATTTAGCCCCTAAGATCTAGCTGAGCCTCAATCTCAAAGAATGTTAAATGAAAACCATGATCAATTCCCATTTGAGAACGAAAAGACAAAAAATTATAGATAACACAGTATATATCCCTGACTACCTAATAATATGCAGGATGCAAAAGGAAAGGAGATAGAGGATGTATTGATTTTATCTGGAGATCATCTTTATCGAATGGACTATATGGATTTTGTTCAGGTCTGTTAAAATTAACAAAAGAATTCTGTTTTTCCTCGACATTTTTAACATAATTTATAATCATGCCAATTTTGCTTTTTATTGCATGCACACAGAGTCATCGGCAGAGTGGTGCAGATATTACCATCTCTTGTTTACCTATGGATGACAGGTAACTGTAGATAAGTAATTTGAACATCTCTTTTCGTTAACTTGCTAGCATGGTCCATATTAAATAACCTGTGGGTACTTGATCTTTCCATGTCAGCCGTGCATCAGATTTCGGTTTGATGAAGATAGACAACAAAGGAAGAGTAATTTCCTTCAGTGAGAAACCCAAGGGAGATGATTTAAAGGCTTTGGTAATAGAATATCTTCAATTTGTTATCTAAGATGGCCCCAAGTAATTTCCCTGTTAACGTGTTCATGACGCTTGATTTTATTTTGTTTTCCAAAGCAAGTTGATACTACTGTTTTGGGACTCTCAAGAGACGAAGCAGAAAAGAAACCATATATTGCTTCAATGGGGGTTTATGTGTTCAAAAAAGATATCTTGTTAAACCTTCTGAGGTACGTCATTCTTTGCACTGACCTCCATTTTGTCAAGATTGGGAACCTTGGCGCAGACCCATTTTACCATTTCCAGTCTGATACTGTCACCCCCTTGTTGTCCTATTTGACCTCAGTTTAACCGATGAACCTAATATCAATCAAGTCAAGAAAATATTCAGCAAGGCTTGATGAATTAAGTAGAGTTTATGATTGAACTTAATTGCAGAAAAAGAAATAAATTTGAATTGGTGCTCAAGTGATGTATGGTACTTTTGTTAGTCAGGTGGCGGTTTCCTACTGCTAATGATTTTGGATCTGAAATAATACCAGCATCTGCAAAGGAATATGTTGTCAAGGTCAGCTTCATCTTTGAAATTCAAATCCAGAAAAAGTTTATATGAGAAATATTTATATATTTATCTCTATCACATTAAGTTATCACAAGCATAGAGATAGCTCTTGGTTCAGTGGCAAAGAGCAACACACTTTTAGTAAAGTTTTTTTTTTTTTTAAATCCAGCTGGAATTCTTTGTGACATATAATTTCAAAATAAGTTGGAGGGCTTGACTCCCATCTTATTTTTTTTTTAAAAAAAAGATATCACAAGCAAGAATTACAGTGAAGTTTAACTAAAATTGTCGTGTGATACTGTACACTACAAGTAGAATCTTGTGTTCAGACTTCGAAACGGTTCTATTGATCCTCTCACTTCAAAGAATCTAATTATCCCAAATTATAACTTTGTAGGCATTCCTCTTTAACGATTACTGGGAGGACATTGGTACGATCAAATCTTTCTTTGAAGCAAATTTGGCACTCGCAGAATATGTATGTATTCTCAACTTATTATTATATTTTGTGGATGACGAGTGTGCAGCACAAATAACCCGAGTTATTGGTGAAATCATGAAAATTATATCTGACTGTAAGTCTATAACACATACTGAAACTGTGAAACAGAATCCATGGATTTCATAGGAGGTTTATAAGTGCAAATTGGCAAATTAGTCTTTGTACTGGTATGGTACCAGTTCTGACCATAATTTGGTACTGGGACATGGGCTCGAAAAAAAAGCATTGGTTTGACAGGATAGGATAAGAAAAATTGATGCCTGTAACCTACATGCATTTTTTCTTTTGCATCAAATATATGTTTTTTATGCTTTACTATTTTATTTTAATGAATTTTAGCCACCAAGGTTCAGCTTCTACGACGAGACCAAACCAATGTATACATCAAGAAGAAACTTACCACCATCAATGGTCAACAACAGTAAGGTCGAAAAATAGATTCATCATTAAATTACTCTATATTTTACACTGCAAAGCAATGAATTAATTCTTTCAAATGAGAAAAACCTCCATGATTCTGTTAAAATCCTCCAAAGAATAAATAGCACTATCGGCCCTAACAGAATTTTCTGAATATTACCCAAAACTGCATATCATTATTCGGCAGCTGCATTCATGGTTTTGGCCATTGAAACTAATAAAGTTAACAATAATACACTTTTGGCTATTTATTTCTAATATTGTAGGTTTTGGACTCAATTATATCGCATGGATGTTTCCTGGATAATTGCTCCATAGAACATTGTGTTGTTGGAATTCGGTCGAGAATAAGTTCCAATGTCAGTTTGAAGGTAATTAGCCCCTTAATATGGCCATACACTTGAGCCTATAAGTTTAGCAGAAACCAGATATCTTTATTTTCTTGTTGAAATTCGGTCGAGAATAAGTTTGTCATGAATTTTTTTTCGTACTAGATGCACGTGTTGCTTGATTTTTGGTGGTTTTATTTGTAGTTTGTAATTATGTACAGTTGAAACAGCAAATAGAAGCTACCAGACACTTTCTCTGAAAACACAGAGGAAGGAATAAAAAAGAAAACAAGAAGAGATAAAAGTCCTGAATTGGGCATAAACTTCCCACTAGTCCCTAGAAAATTCGGAAAATAAGAAGAAGATTACAGATTTGTGGGTTATTTAGGATAGAACTGAATGTCAGACCCATCTATTTCCAAATCGACCATAGATCCAAATTTTGTATAAAAAAAATGTAAGGAATGATGTTCCTAGCTAGTGGTTCAATCAATAAAGTCTAACCATAAACACTCAGAAAGACGTAGCAATTTGATACGTACCCCAACTATGCATTAGTATTGTTTTTATGGTGGAATGGAAACAGGATGTAGTAATGTTGGGTGCGGATTACTATGAAACGGACGTGGAGAGAGCGGCAATGCTCGCCGAAGGACAACGGGTCCCCATTGGAATCGGAGAGAACACAGTCATAAGGTCGGAGACTACTTGATTAGTAAATATATTTTATTAAACGTGTTTAATCAAGATCTATACTTCGTACTTATAAATATTATTTTATCTGTTTTGAACGTTTGATATATATTATTGTTTGCTCTTAATATGTTTAATTAAGGTCTCTACTTCGTGTAATCTATATTATGCATAACATGTCCTCATTTTTTTTCTCAATATATATTGCCTTTATTTTTCTTCACTTTTTTCATTGCAGGAATTGCATCATAGACAAAAATGCAAGGATAGGGAAAAATGTGACAATCACCAATTCAGAGGTACAAATCTTTTCAATTTTTAAATTTTTATATCAGTTCTTCATGATGTATATGTCCTATGTTTTATTATGCGTTTACTCGTTTAACCATGACAAAAAGAGATCGCTTTCTGTTAAAAATACCAAAAAGGGGTTACATTTCGGGTGCTGCCAATAGTGGGATGAACAAGAACAAACGAGAGTAAATATTTTGCCAATTATTATTATTGAAGAAAGCAAGGGTCAAGCCCCAAAACTTTTGTATTAACAAAAGAAATTACAAAGCTGTTTAAGAAAAAGTAGATTTTGCCAGTTATTATATAGGTAAACAGAAAAAAAAAAAGAAAAGAAAAGGTGAGCTTTATGATATTGAATCAGCTTATTAATATTTCCATTAATATTTTATTTTCAGGGGGTACAGGAGGCAGACAGATCTACAGAAGGATTCTACATTCGGTCGGGAATTACAATCATAATAAAGAACGCCACCATTGGAGATGGGCTTGTTATTTGAGTACATATATGTATTTTATAATTTAATTTCTCTGTTTTCTATCGATGTATCTTTTTACTTATTTATTTTCCCTAGAAGAATCAACATGATAAACAAAATGCTGGCATTACTATTTGTAAATAAGCGTAGATTTTTTTTTTCCCATGACTGTATGAAGTCGAAAATAAATCATGCATGCGAGCAAAACACATGGAGTTACCAATATTTGCCAAATTGTAATTTGACTCTTCTTTTAGAGACTTTAAAAATTGATCTACATTCTTATGCATATTTCATTAATATTTTCTTAAACGTTATTATCGTCCCTGAGTATGGCCTGGGAATGAAAAGGCACAATTTCAAGTATGATACGTCGATACCGATGTTGGTCAATTTTGCGGAAAATAAGAAATCACACATACAAGCAATTAATTAAGCAAATAAGCAAAGAGAAAAAAACACGCAAATTTAATTATAAAGTTCTGACCCATTAAAAAAGACTAACTTTAGTCGTACGTCCTGAAAATTTCACAACTACGAAAAAGGTTCATTGTGTTCATTCCGCAGTGAACGAGATTATAATTTCGAGCAAAATCACCTCATCACAATCAAGACCTCGAGGTGGATCGACCTATCCAATGCAAGTACTAAATCCTCACACTTAACTAGGAGAATGATGCTATCAATCAATATCACTCAAAATCTAGCTATAAACCAGTGTGGTGTTTGATTGAGGCTAACTAATTTCAAGGATTTTGCTTAGAAATGCTCAAAACAAGGAGAGTATGAGAACTAGTTATTTAGAGCTCAAAGACAAATGTTTTGCAAGGAAAGCAACATAAAATATCACTTGAAAAAGGTCTGATACACAGAGAGGTTATCAAGAGCTCCAAAACAGTCATAAATTCTCTAGGGTGTTGCCTGACGACACGTCCAGAAGATTAGGGTGGCACAGAGTTGCGTATGTTGCGATGAATATGTGGCCATACGAGGAGAGATCAGATTAAAAATGATGACATACGAGATATGATTGGAGTTGCACCGATAGAGTAGAAGTTGATCCAATATTGTTTTAGATGATTTGGATATATCCAACAAAGGCCTCTTGAGGCACTGGTCCGGAGCGAAATTTCTCCATTGTTTCCAAAACACGAGGTAGAGGTAGACTAAAATTAACATGACAGAAAGTAGCAAAAATAATTTTAAAGAATGGAATATCTCTAAAGAGTTGGTATTGAATAGGAACGCATGAAAGTTATCGATTAATGTACCGAAACCCTTAGGACTTTAGAAATAAGAGTAATGTCATAGATATTTAGATTACAGTTTTAACTTACAATGAGAACGTAGAATTAGTATTTGTAATATATATTATTATATTGTTGTTGTTTATATTTGTATTTTAATTTTTTGTGATCTTTTTCTTGCTGGATTTTATTGCTAGCATGTCCTAACTTTTTGGGACAAAAAAACTTAGTAGTAGTTGTTGTTAATGGATTATTGTACGGGTCCGGTACTGCGCTCAATCGGCCATAAATATTCAGTTCCTTTCATATGATTTATGTTTATCTAACAATTATATACTTTTTAGGTTAAGCAATAAATTGCATGCATAACTTTTTTGGTTAAGCAATAAATTGCATGCATAACTCTCTATGTTAAGCAATAAATTGCATGCATAATTCTCTAAGGTTAAGCAATAAATTGCAAGCATAACTCTCTATGATTAATTAATGTTTAACTTACAATTATAAACTTTTAGGTTTATCTATAGATCAATAATCTAGCAACTAGAACAGGTCCAGTTCGTAGCTTGTTACATATGGTTATATATTACTACAATATCATAATCTAACATAATTATTCGTTTTCAACAATCGTTTGAAATGGTTTGGACATATCCAATGGAGATCTCCAGAAGTACCGGTGCGTAGATAAATTTTTAATCATTTCGAACACACGCGGAGATGGAGAGGGAGACTAAAATTGACATGAAAAAAAAACGGTGAAAAGAGACTTTAAAGAATGGAACGTCTCCAACAGGGGCGCGGAGGCACATGGGATGCCAGTATGGGCATTGTCCCCCGATAAATGAATTTTTTTTCTGACTAGTATATTGAAATTACTACTTGATTCCATCATTTGGAAATTTTGGCACTGGAATTTAGGTTTCAAAACAAAATACAACCTGAGTAACGAAAGACAAAAGTGGTCTCTCACAATCGAAAGATGTATACTTTTGTTGGACTACGCTGATATAATAGAAATCTGATATATATATTGGGTGAACTATGTTTGTAACATGTACCTTTATCTTGTGTAATTTTTCTTGTTAGCAGCAAATTATTATTTAATTAATTCATCATATTATCTTTTGTTGCCAATTTGTGATATAGGAAGGACTTGCCAATTTTCTTACCAAGGACGGTATACATTATGATTGATCATTTATTGGGGTTTCTACTTATTATATTTCTTAGACTTTCTAGTGTTACTTGATGCACAAAAATGACACAGTGACACTTCTCTAACTTTTAAGCATTTGATTTTGTTTCAATTTTGATATATACAGTTGACATTCCAGAAGTTTATCTCGATGGTAATGATTCTAAAGGGGCAACTTCACTGCTTTGCTCAAGAGGTATGTATTTCAGTATTTGTATTAGTAATAATATCTAGCAATTTTAGTCTTGAATTTTAATGGGTCTAGTGGACATTCCAGTTTCCAGACTTGTTTACCAGTACAAAAAATTTTGATCAGTTTCCAGACTTGAATTTTAATGTAACATTGTCCTTTTTGGTCTTTAACTATTGGAGTTAGCACTCATGCTCCCCCAATGTCCAAATCCTGCCTCCGCCCTTGGTCTCCAAGGAGTTGGCGATCGATAGGAGCGCATAGAAATTAGCAATTCATATACCGGAGCCATGACGTAGGAACCTAGGAATAGGAGCGATGCCATAAGTTTAGGTCACTCTATTAGGTTACGGTTGAAATCTAGGTTTCTACTATTACTATTATTATTATCAACCTTCTAAATTTCGGCGAAATAACAGAAATAGCGGTATTCTGTGTCAAACCGCATGAACGTTACAGTCTTAATTGAGAAAATAACGTAACGCATTATTTCAATTATTTTGGCGATATAACGCGTTATTTCAGTTATTTCGGCGAAATAACAAGCTGTTATTGCTACTATTGTTAAATTGTAATTATTGAACTATTGTTAAATTGGTACAAGCTGCTACTGCTACTCAATATTGGTGCTACTGCTACTCAATATTGGTGCTACCGCTACTCAATATTGGTACATTGCAATATATTGAATTTGGTATGGCCGTATGCTATTTGTATGGAGTATTGGAGATGTATAAACATATAAATTGATAGTTATAGAGTTGATGTGTGTCAAACTTTGAAAAAAAATACTACATCGTTATATCGCCGTTATAACATCGAAATAACACCGAAATAATATGGGGACCTGGACCGTCATACCGAAAAAACCGAAATTTAAAAGCTTGATTATTATATATTATTATTATGAGGATTGCTAAAATGCTATGCATAGCACGAATGACCTTCGTGCTACAGATTCGTTCTTGAATTTCATGCTTCAAACAACCGATCTAAACTGTTTATTATCTTTTTCATATTGAAATCTCATTAGAAACCAAAATTTACATTTTTTTTTTACTATTTTTCTCAGATTTTTGAAAATCACTGTTATTGAAGGGTCCATAATTTATTAGATTAAGTATTTTAAAAAATCTGAAAAAAATAATAAAAAATAATAAAAATGTAAAATTTAGTTTCTAATGAGATTTCTATATGAAGAAGATAATGAACGATTTGTGAAGCATGAAATTCAAGAATGCATCCGTAGCACGAAGGCCATCCGTGCTATGCATAGCATTTTAACAATCCTCTTATTATTATTATTATTATTGTTGTTGTTGTTGTTGTTATTATTGTTATTGTTGTTGTTATTATTATTATTATTATTATTATTATTATTATTATTATTATTATTATTATTATTGCTATTGTTGCTATTCCTATTGTTAGTATCTATTTTTATGTTTTGTTTTGTTCTTGAATATGTTCTCTTGTTAGGTTTCTTTTCTAGCCTATCCTAATTTGTTTGGAACAAAAGGCTTAATTGTTGTCGTTGTTGTTGTGCCTCCGTCGACAATTTTGTTTCAATCTTTCTATTTATAATTTCACTCCATTCCAAAATGGCTGAAATATGCAAGTACTTAGATTCCTAAATAAATGATGTGATCTCTTTTAGTAACATTATAAATGTCCTTAAAAAATCATAGATAAACTATTAAACCAACTAAGAATGCATAAATTTTGGAAAATTTATTCATACTGAAAGCATAAATTATTCAGTGATAAAGCCAACAAAATACAATCTGCAATATGCAGCCAATAAACACGAATTAATATATGCTTAACAATAAGCACTTTCTTTATAGTACTTAGCCTATCCTGTCTGGTAATTTAAACTACCTTTTTTATTTGGAGCTAGAATGCCACGATTAATAGTCAGCCTGATTTTAACTCCAATTCACTCATGTTTTGTGGTTAAGTCAGGGTCAGCTTGGTAGTAGACCACTTCTCCCTCGTCACTAACAAAGTGATCAACTCTCAAACTTCTCATTAAGACCCAAAATAGGTGAACAGGCAAGGGGCCTGATTTCTGTGGCTCTCTGTAGTATTTGCCAAGAACTGGTTTAGCTCCTTTAGTCTGAAAATTTCAAACAAATGGAACATTTGTTACATTTTTCTATTTTGCAAGACTATGTTCATGAATATGGTAAACTGAGGGAACTTATTGTCAAAATGACTTACAGCTTCAACCAAGTTATAGTGCGGTATTTGAGGGAAGAGGTGGTGAATGACGTGAGTGCCAATGTCATGGTGTATGTTGTTTATCCATCCGTAGTCCCGGTCTACCGTGGTCAGTGCCCCCCTTAGGTAGGTCCATTCCTACATTGGTACACATTATCCCCTTTAGAAACTGAAGCTCATGTTTCTCAATAAAATAATAACAAATAAATTAATTAAATTAAATTAAATGATGCTCTTTTTCGTTATTTTTTACACGAAGATGGCCGTCATTCAAATGACAATTTGGCATCTTTAATGAAAATTAATTAATTTCCGATTCCTCCAACGTAACACAGAATTCATCTAAATTACTGATTTTCCATGACAACCGTTTTGATCGGTGGTTACATTGTTGTCAAATAAATCATATCGTCGCGAAAATATATTGCTGAGTTCACTGCATATAGTGTTAGTTTTATGCAATTTGGTCGCAAATGGAACTATTAGAAATTTGAAAAAAAAAAGGATAACATCGACTTAAATTTACACATTTACAAATTAATTGAGAATCAATAACGGAGGATCTCACCTGGCCACGATACCAAGGAAGATTTGGTTGACCGTGATGATGTAAATAGGTCACAAGATCAATCCACATAACAAAGACCTGTATATCGAAATGCATATTATTTTACCGAACAAATTAAGCAATAGAACATATATAACAAATGGGAAAAATATTTAGAAATTTAAAAAATAATCATAATAATAAACAAAATTATTGGTGCTTACAAGATAAGGAACACCATAGAGCTTAAGTACAGGAATGACACCTACGGTCCATGATAGACCGAGAAGCAATGCTATCATCATTGACCAGCAGAAGGTTGATGTCAAAACCTGCCTCTTTTCATGTGGGACAAACAAATCACTGCTCGGGCTGAAGTGGGATCCACTCTTTCCAGGGCTCCTATACCACTACATAATTGGACCATAATAAAAAATTGATTACAGAGGTTAAATTTCTAAACTAGGCAGTTATAGCATTAGATGCTATTGAAAAAACACATTTTTTTGTGGTTTTTTGGATTAAAAATTTTCCACTAACCAGATAGATGGGGTATGCAAGGAGAGGGTATGGAAAGGTGAACCGTAACCATTTCGTGCTTTTCTCCAAGCTCTTATACGTCTTCTCTGTTAACTGCTCAAAGTAAATCAAAAGGAAATTAGTTAGGCTTCTAATTTATTGGTGATTATTTTAGTTTGAGGTAATAAATATAGACAAATTTAGATAACTAAAGTAATTGCAACTCAATGCCAACATAGTTATGAAAATTGGATATTAGAAGAATTTCAATATCACCAATTTGAAGTTATGATTACCACAACTACCCCTTAATTTTAAATTTATATCTTCAAATCTAATAATAATAGCTAAAATTGCTTGTCCTATTGTTGCTCACAACTTACACATTTACGTACAAGTTTATACTTGTTTTGGTTCGCTTTATATAAGATGAAGATAAAAAAAAATAATAATAAACGCCCTCAAATTAAGTTGTTAATGGTACTTGATTGCTCTATTTTATGTATTGTTTTATTGTTAAAATTTGTCCGAGATGAATTCAAAAACGTGTATGAGTGTTACATGAACAATTTGGTCATGAAAAATAAAATCAAAGATCAAGACATTTTTTTAAAAAAAATATTGGAGTTGTAATAGCAAATAGTATTTTGGCATCTCAACTTCCTCATTGCAAAATGGGGTCGGTCCAAACAAAAAACCGAGGCACTGCATCTCTGCATCCAATTATTTCTGTCTAACCAACCAATTCATTTTCAAATTCCAGAGAATCATTGCCTGCAGTGCATGTGAAATTAAAAAGGATTTCATTTTCAAATTCTCTTTGTGTGATGACCACAGCCCTATTGGTCAGAAAATTGACAAAGTTTGTCAGAACCCAAAAATATCTACCGTATTAATTATAATTATTTTTTTTGTAGTTTGTGCGCAGGGAATCTTTTTTCTTTATGCTAATAGGACTGTCAGAGTGCCAGAGATCTTGGTTTAGAAAAGAATCATACTAAAATAAAATAGAAAAGGCAAAAAACACCTCCGTGTAATACGCTCTAGCTAGCCTTTTCTATTCACAGATTTCTAAAATTGTATGATGAGTAATGTGATGCATGAGTAACATCGTAATTCGTAAAGGATCGCAAATTTTGAAAAATAAGATATTATTTGTTTACTAAAATTCACCTATACGAGGCAAATGTTTTTCCTCTTGGTAACTTTTCTATATAATAATAAGGTGTTTTGTCACGACAAGTTACGCTTTCCTTACAAAGTGGTCGACAAATGTAAAATTCGATTCTTATCTTTGAATATTAGGTTTAACTTTAGTTAACTTTAGCTTAATGTTTCGAATAATCACACGGAAAATGGAAAATTAGAAAAGCATTTATAGATAATTCGTAGAAGTATAAATAGAAATGTAATTCTCAATTAAAAAAAAAATTCTAACCGGGTGCCACGACTCATCCCTCTCAACATGACCATGGTTTTGATGATGGGTCCTGTGGCTGATCCTCCTGTGATCAGTACACACAAATGCAAAATTAATTAATTTGTGAATAGTAAAAAAAATTTTACTGGAAACAAATAGAAAGGAGGAGTGATACGGACCACCCATGATAAGGCACCAAGATGCTACTGTGTAGAAAGTGCCCCACAATGTTATTAAGCGTTGCATTGTCCGAGAAGCTCCCATGGCCACTGTCCAATCAAAATTGTCATGTCACATTTCGCGTAATTATTTCCCACCTTTAATGTGCTACTACCGGGTAATAAATGATGATATACAAATTTGGAAGTATCAATTTGTAACAATTTTTTTTAATGTTAAAAAAAAAATTGTTAGCTTGTCATTGGTACAAGATGGCAGAAGAATTAACAACTAGTGCATAAATTTACAAAATTAATAAGGTGTGCATTATAAGTAAACAAGTAAAACTCATAAGATCACATCTATATGAATGAAATCATGGAATTAATATATTCTATATTTTGAAGGAATAAATACTTACCAATCATGACCAAGAACAAAGAGAGCCCAAAACATGGTGCCTTGAGCAAACCAGTAAAACGGCCACATAACAAGGCAACTGTCAAAATGCATTGCCATTGCTGCTAGGGCCGCGATCACGACCAAATCACGAAGCACGTAACTCATCGATCTCCACGGAGATTTTACCCAGCAATGCGGGGGTATGGCTGCGCGTATCTCGCCGATTTTGAATGGAGGCGGCGACCCCGCGTCGAACATCGACTTCTCATCCTCTAACTCCTTTCGGTACGACTCATTGTGCCGGCTGTGGTTTTGTTTCTTTTGAGGCGCCGAGTTGCCCCAAAGCCATTGCTTGAAGTAGAAAAATGGTGCCTTCGCCCGGGACAAGGGCGCCCATTGCTTTGTCATGGCACCTCTCTCTCTCTCTCTCTCTCTAGATCTGTGTTAGGTTTTTGTGCGAAATTTAGAGGTGGTGCTCTATTAGGTTATGAGGGTATTTATATATTACGAGAAGTGCTCAAGCTCGTCGAAGCTATGTTTAGATAAAAAAAAATTAAATGCAAGCATAAGTAATTAATTTGATGGTGACGCTAAATACTTAAGCATGACCACCCAGTTCTTGGGGCATTTTGTAAGGTCATCGGATAAAATCTTTCACATATATATATATATATATATATATATATATATATATATATATATATATATATATATATATATATATATATACTCCTATATATACATCAACATCGCCGATCGATTTCTAGTCTAGATCTTTTCAATTATGGAAAACTCATTAAACATATGATTGGATGCTTGACAATGTTTTAAAACTGATGATATACACATTATTTTGTTTGATTTAATATTTAAAAAAATGAAACAAAAAAAAATTAAGTAAAGTTTTCATTACGTCAGTAATTTAATCAAGTCTTAATATATAATTAAATATAGGGTGATTTAGATTTATGCCACTGTAAATATTTGAAATTAGAGATATGCCATCACTAAACGACAAATTATTATTTTATCACTATAAAATTATAGAAATTAGATTTTTGCCATCGGATAATTATTTGACAACTTTACCCTTTTAAATATGCCACTATAAAAATAAAAAATTAGTTTTATCAACTTTAGTTTTTTTGTCATTAACAATTAGTTTTATCAACTTTATACAAATTCATTAGTAATATAGTGAAAAAAAGTAAGTAACACTTTGTGTGAAAAAAAAATAACCATTATTATTAGTAATATATTATTAGCTTTTATGTGAAAAAAAAAACCATTATTATAGTGATGTCTTTTTAGAAATAAAGTAACACTTTGTGTCCAATATAAGAATTCATTAGAATTCGTATAAATTTGAAATGAGCAAAAAAACTTATTTTCAAATTAAATTAAATATGGCAAATATAAACGCCGTTAGTTTTTTTTTTTGGTTTGTTTTTAATAAGGGGTAATTTGGTCATTGAAAAAAAACTAATGACAAATTTAGTAATGGCATTTTTAAAATTTAGCATGTTTTTTGAGAAATAGTGGCATAAAACTAATTTTAGCAATTCTATAATGACATAAATTTAATTAGCAATTTAAGAATGACATTTTCAAAATTAACAAAAATCACAGTGGCATAAAACTAATTATCTCTTAAATATAAGCCATTGCTCTTTGTTGAAAAGCTATTAGATTTCGGTGCATGCTTTTAATTGTGATGAAATGAAAGAGACTTTTTATTTCATTCTTTTTTTCAAGACCGTTTAGCAAAAAAAAAAGAAAACCAAACTACAAGCTCCATTAATCAAATAAAATAGATTATGATAAACACAAATGATGAAAGAAAATATGAAATTGAAAATTCAAAGAAATTAATTGAAAATCGAGAAATCGCGCGGCAGTTGTTATCCAGATATTGGGGCCGTTTGGATCGCTTAGGAATTTGGGGAATTTGGGAAAGTTGCAATTCCTAGGAATAAATTTATTGAGAAGTGTGTAATTTTGTGAAGAATTTAGATGATTTATAATAAATTTATGGTAGGAAGATGAAATTCTCCAAAATCTCATGCGAGTCCAAACAGCCCCATTAGCTTTTCATTGCGCAACCAATTCCCTTCCATACAGTATGGCTAGAGGCTAGTGGCCCACACCTCTGCAATTTTTGGAAGGTCATGGCATATTGGCATATTAAAATTTGGTTCGTATATTGAGCTGCAGCCTGTAATGGTCTAATGGATCTCCAAAATGCCGGTGCTAATCCTCAATGCATTAAATGCTGATCATTAATATCTGTCTCAGTGTCTCGACAGAGTTGTTCTTATATTTATTTATTTATTTCTTTTTACTGAAGAAGACCTTTAATTTGTTACCAAACGTAATTTGTATTTATTTTTTTCTAATTCATAAGGTACCCCCCAAAAAAAAAAAGTACAGACAGGACCATAAAGTCATGAACTCATGATCCAGACAATTTACTGACAATGAATCTAATTCTAGTGTGTTTGGATGAGCCGGGAGTAGGGAATAGGAATAAGGAATTTCGATTTATGTGCTTATTCTTATTTTTTTGCAGCCCAAACAACACAAGAATAAGAAATTTGAAAACTTACTCTTACACTAACAAAACTATGATATAAGAATAAAGAATAAGGATAAGCACACAAACCGAAATTTCTTATTCTTATTTTCTATTCCCGGCTCATCCAAACACACCCTGTATGTATTGAACGTCGATAAATGTCTCACGTGGCCATCACATGACAAGTGTTGGAAGTTAGGCCGTACCACTGAATTTTTTTTTTCTTCCAAACAAACCATATCGTCTAAACCCACGCCAACGAAATTTTTTTCCCCTTCTAAATAAAAAAAAAATTGAAGAAGTGTGGCAAACTCGAATTATATGCTCAAAATTGAGCAACGCATATTCAACGGAGTTCCCGAGTTCGAAATTCCACCCGAAGTTAGTTATGATATTTAATTTCAAAATAAGTTGGAAGGCTTGATTTCATTTTATCTTAAAAAAAATTAAGAAATCGAGACTAATTTGCATTCTGTTCGAAATATTCAGTTTAGTTTTTTTTTCAGGAAAAAAAAATGGATGACTACCTATTGCAAAATAAACATTTTTTTGGTTCAGAATTGCTCTTATATATAATTACCGATTAGGACTTTCTTATCTGAACTTATTAAATATTTGACCATATCTGAATCTACAAGACTAGCAAGTATGACCAATGGTTCAACCAAGCTTGTACCTGTTCTTTTTTGCTTAAAAAAAGTTATTTGTATGTTAGAAAGCATATCTAATTTCAGTCCATAAACTATCTAAATTAAAGATCTCTGTTTATCTCATGGTAAGATCAAAACCATAAATTCAATGGCATATATATGATTAACCAGGTGTGGAACTAGGTGGGGTGAGCATGTGCTAGACATACGCCAATTGTACAAATTTTATTTGGGAGCCCATACGCCTACTCTAAATCCAAATTAATTGTCTATGGCACACCTTTTTTTTCTCTTAGCGTGAAATTTCCAAAGACAGCTCAGCAGTCTAAAATATTTAGAGAATTTAATCAACTTGACATGCATATTAATATTTTATAGACGATTTAGATTTATTATTTTCATTCTAATGAACGATTCATAGAGATCTATAATTCAGATTCTCAACCTGAATAATATGTCAATAATAAACTCTAAGAACAAATGATCAAATATTGTCAATAAAATAAAGTTATTAAATTATTGACTTTACATAACTCCAATATGATGATTATTAATTGCTTGCTGGGAGTTATGTTTGCTTCTCTTTTTTTTATGATTTTGTTTGTTGTTACAAAATTTTGTAATTGATACATTTCGTTATGTCGGGAGACTATTGCTTGATGGTAGATGGAGAGTATGTTGCTTTGATTTGGTTTGGTTGTGAATTATAATAAACAATATTCCATTATTCCTATTATTCCAGATCTGATGTAAGTTGTTTCAAATTTCATTTTATTGAAAATAGATGAAAAAGGATGGAACTATGGCTCATTTGCTCTACCAGGACTAATAAGAATCATTCCTAAATTTTATCATCCTAATCATCCTCCCAGCAATTAGATTAATTGTATTCCGAAAAAGGAAAAAGGGGATGAGGATGAGGGAATGATAACGCAATTTTTTCTTTTTTGGATGAGGGAATGAGGGAGGGCGGGATGAGCGAAACAGAGGTGTGAGATGAGCGTCTCAAAGAGGGGAGAGAGGCAGCGATACAGAGGGAAGGGAGCGAACACAGAGAAAAAAAATATAAAATTGTAACAGTTCTAGTTAATATATTTAAGTAATATACATAACAGTTTTACTTAATATATATATAGGCTCTACTTATATACATTACCGTTCTACTTAATATATATATAGGTTCTATTTATATATATAACAATTCTACTTAATATATATAAATGTTCTACTTATATACATAACAGTTCTACTTAATATATATATAAAAGTTCTATTTATATATATAACAGTTCTACTTAATAGAACATATATATATATATATATAAAGTTATACTTATATAAAAATTCTATATATGTGTACATAAATTTAAAATATCAGGAAGTTTCCAGTGAAATTTTACGTGTCCAAAGCACCTCCTCTCCGGTTTAACTTATTATATTATAGATTTGTAACGGAATCCAAAGAGAATTGTTCTTACAATGGGTGCGTTTGGATGAGAGAAGAAGAAGATGAAGAAGGAAGATGGGAAGAAAAAAAATTATAAACAATCCAAACTCTTCACAAAGTTACACACTTCCCAATACTTCTTCCCTTCTTCCCTTCTTCCCACACCTATTCAAACGCACCCAATAATATTAAAATAAAAAAAGTAGAAAACAGAGATCTATTTTCCTGTCCGTCTTGACGGAGATCTCGGCCTTTCCTTTTATTTTATTATATCTCCATTTCTTTTGTTGGTCCCGATGAGATCATGTTTGACATTTTTGTCCCGCAATTTTAAAAACTGTTTATTCATCAATAAACTGTTCTGATGCCACTTATTGCAACTACATATTCTAGAGGATGCTCAAACTTTTGGAGAAGTGAATGTTGCTTCTTCATTTATTTTTCTCTAATATTGTTAAGTTTAACAAAAGTGCATTGAATCATGGTTGAATTATTCTTTACCAACATAATTGTCCCCAGATTTTTTTTAAAAAGAATTGAGTTTCTTTCGCAAAATTTGAAGCAGAATTTTGTGTGATTATGTGATACCGTTCTCTTCATTTGTTTTTCTAGTTAAATTTCCATCGCGAAAAACCTTTTTGTTTTTTGGGATAAGTACTAAGGAAATGATATTTTCATTATTTTCTGAAATATGATTTCCAAATTTTAAAACAGAAAGACTGGATTTTGTAACTTCCTACTAGAATCACCAATTACAAATTGAGAGCTCTTGATTTGACATCATTAATAAATCCTCCTCTATTCGTTCAAAAAACGTAGTCCTTTCAAAGTCCGGCGGAGTTAGTTAGGACATAAAAAGATGATAAAATATTTTAATGAGAATCTAATTGCAATTGTACGTGTGTGATCATATAGCTAACACTTTGTCTTCTTAATAATAATGATCATAATTATTAATTAGGTGCTTTGAAGTTAGCGTGCTGTATAAACTTCGATGATTAAGCTGAAACGGAAAGAACCATGCCTAATAAGGAAAAAACAGCGTTGTATTAAATACGTCTGTCATTCTTACTGTTGTCTCTAAAAGAGGCGGTATAACACCCCTGATTTTGACAAATTTTTAGAATTGATATTGTTTATTTTATGTAAATGTCTTAAATTTCAATTGTAAAGTTAAACATTATTTTTATGAATATCTTTTCTATTTCGTATATAAAAAAACGTCAGAGTTCTTATTTGCTTATTCCATTTCCCTTAACCATTTTGAAATTAATAAGAATTTCAATTCATCTTTTTAACCAGTCCTTCTTGATCATAACAATATTTAAATCGTGTCTTTATCTTTGGGTCTAATGTGACAGCATTTAATTTTATATATAATTGTTATTTTCTAATGCAACCATGCATCCTCAAATAAATTTATTGTCCATAACCGTGACCCAATCAATATGCCTTTGTTTTATTACCATTAAACTAAAAAAAAATGTTTCTTGCGGCGCAAATAAATAAACGGTTATTTGTTTGTTTCCTTGTGAAACCTTGCATTCATTCATTTAAACCGAGCCTTTGTTTATGCATTCGGTTATTACAAAATTTATTAATCTTGAAACCCATGCATCTTGGCCTATTAGAATTCCTTAACTATGTTTCTTTTCCATTCGAAAATAAATAACCGTTCCTGTTGCCAACCCCCCCCCCCCCCCCGCGACCAATCGGAGAAATGAAACCCAATTCCCACTATGATTAACTCTCATTCAATTTTGATATTCATCTCCATTTAAAGTATACACTATTTGAATACAAAGTGATATTTCATTGGTCGTCCTATTGGAATTCGAGTTTATGTCTCGATCATTGTCATTTACCGTTCGTCAGGTAACCAGACTTCTCTATAATTTAATTTTCGTATTGATTGATTTAAATATCGTTTGTTTATTTGATTGAATTGATATATGCGAATTGTGACTGATGTATTTTACGAGTCAATGGGTCTCTGATGTGACTTGATTTGAAATGGAAAAGTGATATGGAACGTGAAGCGGAATCGCCTAGAGAGGGATTCGCGCTAGTCTTAAAGTGATACGAGAAACTAATTTGAGAAAACCTAGACCCGTTGATCTCTGTGAAATACATTTAATTTTATTGTTATTGATGTGTGGATTAATCCGATCGGTTGATTTTTGTTATATAGATTAGTTATAGAGAAGCTACGTCGTTAAATAACTGGTTACTCGGCTTTGTAGCTGACTCCATTTTGCTTTTATTTATGTTGCGACGTAGGTTGACGGACCGTCGGATGGATGATCAGATACTGTCTCACCTCACGCGTCGTATCCCGGATACGGGGTGTGACAGGCGGCCTGACCAAGATTTAGCGGAATCAATTGATGTTTTAGACCGGTTTGATATGAACCACCCTAACACAATTCAATTGGTACCCAACACAAGCAAGTTACAACAAATGTAAATAAAGAGAAGAGAGAAAAAGATAACATGCGATGTGATTACAGAGTTCCGACCCGCTAGGAAAGGCTAGCCTTAGTCGTACGTCTCCGGGAGTTTCGCTACTACGAAAGGACGCGCTCCGTTCAATTCCAATAAGAACGGGTCTACAACTTCAAACCGAATCGCCTCGTACACCAAGTAACCGAGGTGGATCGGCCTAACTCAAATGGCACAATGCCTCAAAGGAATAGAGCTCTCAACCTATTCCAACCTACACTTAGCGACAATATCGGGACGGTGGTGTTTGAGACTACTAAATCTCTCAAGATGGTCTAGCTATGAAAAGTTCAAGTGGGAGAGTATCCATGTGCTCAGAGGCTCAATTCTGGTCTAATTTTGCAAGGCAAAACTCTCTTGAGAGAGAGAACAAGGGATGAATATAAATATGGCTCGAAAAGAGCAGTTTACCAGCAAAAACGATACTCGCCGTTGCTTGCCACTGAATAGCGTTGTACAACACTGGAATATGACCGTTGTAAAATCTAATGGCTAGTTAATACAGCTGTTGGTGTCAGAGCGTTGTGCAACGTTATATGTCGTTGCACAACGATTGAGTGTACAGCCAAAGGAGAACTCCGATATTTCCGTTGGAATTGTCAAAGCGTTGTGCAACACTGATTAGCGTTACACGACGTTAGAAAGGAGACAAAGGGAACAACTCTGACAGATTCAACATAACATTGTACAACGCTATATACCGTCACACAACGCTAACGTTACACAACGCCGAAAGACGTTGTTTAACGCTGCCTGCAAGTTTGCATGTAAAACAGCTGTTTACATGGGTTTTATGTGGGACAATGCTGTCTGAACATCAATGCAGCGCTGTCTGAGCAGTGGAGGAGACATGAGATTTTTGTGGCATTGTGCAACGCTATATGCCGTTGCACAATGGTACTCGGGGAATTTCCTAAGTCTTTAACTGTAGCGTCGTACAACACTACTGAGCATTGTACAACGTTGTTGCTCAGCATTGTGTGCCACTATTCAATGTTGCACGACACTGGGTCACAGAAAACAGGATTTTGCTGATATATTGAGCTTTTCTTCTATTTAGACCATTTCAAGGATAAACAAGGAATAAAGTATACCTTCTATCCTAATCTAAACTAGCCTCTCTAATGACTTGATCTTGATCTTGCTCAAAGTTTTTATCCAAGTCTTCATAATTTGCATCTTCTTCTTATAAAACTCAAAGAAGATTATTAAATGTCAAATAATATTGTTTTGTAATCGACAAACCTAGAGATATTTAGTACAACACTTACGTGTACACTTTCTCAAATTAGAAGATCTTTAAAACCCTCAACCTTAGAGTGCTAATTAGTCTTTAATAATTCTGTCCGATTTTAGAACGACCGTTGCGCAATTTAATTTTTTTTGGCGACGACGGGTGTCAAAAGTATATAAACAACCTGTGTAAAAGAACGCGGTGTTAAAAACCAACCGATTTTTTTTTATTTGATCTTTAACATTGGTTTTTAACTTAAAAATTGGTGTTAAATAAACCGATGCTAAAGATGGGCCTCTTTTTTAATCAATTTGTTCGATCTTTTAACAGCGTTTTTTTAACTAAAAGCAGAATTTTAAGATCAATGTATAAAAAAAAATATTTTATTTTGGGACTAGCTCTTTTTTGTTAGCCATAAATATCAATACCGATATACCGGTATATAAAAAAAATTATCACAGTACATACATTATCACAAAACAAACAATTAATATATCAAAACAAAAGATCATATATACAACAATATATCGTACCATGCATATATCAATATTAATAATTAACATATCTACGTAAATAAATAAAAAATAAGGCCAACCATCATGTTCTAAATCGTTTCTGTTGTAGTGGATGTATATTATTGGAAAAAAAAAGTAATCAAGTATCGGAATTACTTTCCGTCATTCTTTTTCAACATCATACCCATCATTCTAGTAAAAACTTCTTTTTTTTTTTTCCCATTTTCAGCCAGCGTTATCCTAGCTTCTTTTATTCTTTTCCCATTCTCTGGCACATATGCTTCCCTTCCCTTCCTATCTCCCTCCCCTCTGTCTTTCTCCCTTCTCCTCCTCAATATCATGCTTATCTCCACCCACCCTCTGTCCTCTGCTTACCAACTAGAACAACTATGTTTATTAATAGAACAATTATGTATATTAATTAAAACATTTAGATTATATAATTTGACATAACATTATTTTCAAACAAAATTTACAGGACAATTACTATGTTAACTAGAATAATTACTATATTAAATAGAACAGTTATATATATTAATTAGAAATTTATATATATTAACTAGAACATTTGCTATATTAACTATATTAAATAGAATTGGACATGGCTAAATATAATATTGGGGGAAGGGGAGGGAGCGAAACAGAGGAGAGCGCTAGATAAGGATGTGGATGATATGAAACAACGTAACTTCCAGAAACGGAAAATGGAGTTACGCCGTAATTCCATAAATGGAAAAAAAATGAAAACGCGTACCAGAGGATGATGGGAGATGATCCTTATCAACCCCGATCAAGTATTTATATGCACATTAAATGCATGAATAGTTGAAATGTACAGAAATACAATAACTGCACTTTTTTTTTATATCTAATCGTTAATTAAAAAGGAAACGTACTTGGCGACAGACACGGAAATTAACCTATCAATTTTTAACAATTTTAACAATTAACCTATTAAACGTACTTGGAGCAGTAATATTTAACAATTTTAAATCCTATTAAAAAGTGAATTACAAAATTAACCTATCAATTTTTAATAATTTTCTTTAATTTTGGTAATATTTAATTATCAAAATCTTAATTATTAAATGTAAATAAAATTTCAAAATAAATTTGAATTACATATAAAAATTATTCTTATTTTTCTGATTTTTTCATATTTTTTAAATTAATTTTAAAATATATTAGCTATTTTTCTAATTAATTAACTAACTAAACAACTAAATAACTAATAAATTAAATAATAAAAAAAACTTACCGAAAGAGACTTTCGGCAGAGTGAAAAATGAGAGCACGAGAGGAGAGAGGGTGAGTTCGAAATCAAAATAGGTGCTCACCTCTACAAGCGAGTTACGGAATCTGAAATTTCGTAATTGAGTTCGGAATCTCGAATTCTGTAATTGTGATACTATTTAAATAATTTGAATTATTTTGATATTATTATTATTATTATTATTATTTTATCATTATTTAAAAATTGTTCGGCTTATGGCCACTGAAATGTTTGAACACTTGGGATCATTCGAAAATGAAAATACTTCCCATCAGAAGGGAAAAAAGAAAGAAGTGAAAAAAATATTGAAAAGTGTGTAACTTTGTGAAGAGTTTGGATTGTTTATAATTTTTTTTTTCCTTCTTCCTTCTTCCTATATCCAAACGCACCCAGATCTGAACTTCTCGACCCCCATTTGCTACCTCGATATAGAGGATAATTAACAACGGGTGCGTTTGGATCGTTGGAAGAAAGAAGAAGAAGAAGGAAGAAGAAAAAAAAAATTATAAACAATCCAAACTCTTCACAAAATTACACACTTCCCAATACTTTTTCCCCCTTCTTCCCTTCTTCCCACACCTATCCAAACGCACACAAGACGAAAAACAAGAAAAGTGCCAGTACCAGTGGATAGCGGTACATGGACAGAAGGGTTTTTATTTTTGTTGTTCGTTTTTTTTTTTTTAAACATTGCATTTCGTAATAGAAAAGTGGTAGAGAGTAACTGAGTAAATCCCTACTCATTTCCAAAAAAAAAAAAAAAAAAAAAAGTGCCGATGGCTATGTTTTCATGAAACTAAATCTTACAAATATTGCAAATTTAAAACAGGTAAGTTTTAGGCCGCAGTCTACATTGTTTCCTACTAGATGCTGACAAATTGTCATGACCAAAATATATAAACAAAAATATTGATCAAAATTTATCTGTGCATCTAACCAAAATACTTCATGATCCGAGTTAATCCTCAAGAAAGAGCGTGTAGCATCCTCTTCTCAACCAAATCACGTATGACCTCCTCTCCTCCAACCAGCTTACCTCCGACAAATACCTGTGTGAAGGCAATCTGTCAAAAACCTTTTCTACTCAAGAAAACAGATACTTTTTATGCCAATATTTCAAATGGAAAACAAAACAACAACATAAATAAATAAAAGAAAAAAAACCTGAGGGCATGTGCTAAAGCCAAAACGCTCATGTAAGCACTCTTCCACACCAGAGTTGCACTCTTGGACCAGATCCACCGTCACAAAATCTAAATCATGCGACACTAAGAGACCCAAAACCCGAGTAGAAGCATGGTACTCTGTGTCAAGCTCCCGTGATGCCTCCAGGGGCGGCCCGTGGATGAAGGCCACCATGTGGTGTTCCTTTAGAAGCTGGTTGATCAGCTGGTCCAGCGAATCGGTAGGGGCCAGTTGATCTGTTCCCAGACGAATGCTCGTCGGTGGGGGCGACCAGACGTCGCTCTCGGATGCATTGCCCGGAGGGATGCGCCCCGTCGAGGAAATATGCTCCCCGATCCAGGCATAAAATGCATCTTGAAGGACATGACCTTCAGGCCTACCTAGCCCTGTGGGACCCACCTGTATTTGAGTTATCTTTTTTATATTAGAAAGAAGAAATTTTAACTTGTACCGGTGAGAAAACTGCCACCACGAATCAGTGCCTCTTATTAAGGGTTTTGGGTTGTGGTCCTCTATTTTGTTTTTCATTTTTGTTTGGGAGCATGATTGGAGGGATTTCTGTTTATTTTGAGCCTAACAGTGTAAACGAGTTTTTGTTGAACTAAAACCTTTTGTTTGACAAAAAAAAAGCTAGCAGCAGAATTGTCTAGATCAGAATTGCAAATTAGCCCCTTGAGAATAAAAGTAAAAATGCATGACCTTAACGGAGAAGCACTGGTCAGGGAGCAATCGCCTAAGCTTTTTGATACTATTGGAGATGCAACGAGAGGTACCGATGAACATGAGCTCTCCATTGGGGTCATAAACCCCATAAACGCCAGCTCCGACTGGAATGGTGGCGTCGAGTTGCTGGTCCGAGGCTTGGGAGATTGGTATAGGGTCGACCTCAGAGAGCTTTTTGATGGAGGCGGTGGCGCACACGAGGTGGGGGCGGGGTCTGAGATTTGGTCGAGGAAGGGAGAGAGAGTGAAAGGGATGAGAAAGAGACGAGAAGCGAGAGAAAGAGAGAGTGCGACTTGGCGAGAAGAGGTGTGAATGTGATGAAGCCGCCGCCATGTCTCTGTCTGTCTGTCTGTCTGTGCTTTCTCCCACCTCGGTATTAACGCACGCACTACTTCTGCTTCTGCTTGCTTGTCTCTCTCTTCTCTCTTTTCTCATCGTCCTTGTATTGGATCCTCATAATTTATCATGGGCCCATTGGGCCGATCTTATACCCTAGTTGATAGTAAGCTTAGTGAATCAATGGTGAATTGGTGATGCTGCCATTCCTATAAAATCTTCTCTCCTATTCCCAATCTCACCAAAAGAACTGCAGGGTAATTTATTAAACTTAATTTTAACATCAATCTCAAACAACATGAAATCTATTAACTATTCAATTACAATCTCATTCATATAAGAGTAACTAAAACAAAATCAATTAATTTACCATTGCGACTTCAATGTGCGCTAAACAACCAAAATTACACATTGCTAATACAACACAGTATCTCTCTTTCCTTGTAAAACAAAAATGATAACTATTTCTGAAGAATTGCCTTGAGCTCCGCTTTCTCCGCCAAATCAGAAATGATATCGCAACCCCCGACCAACTCACCTCCTGCAAACACTTGAGGGAAGGTCGGCCAGTTGCTATAACTCTTCAATTTCTCTCTCAACCCAAAATTATGCTCTTCATCCAGCACGTCTACACACACAAAGTCCACGCCGTGCGATTCTAAGAGGCCAACAACCTTTTGGGAGAAGCCGCACTGTGGGGCCCGCCTTGATCCCTTGATGAAAGCCACCACTTTGTGCTCCTTAACAAGCCGATCAATCAAATCTTCTAATGGGACGGTTAGACTGACGTGGCGGCCTGGGGTCAGGCACAGGTCAGGTGGGGCCCCCGTCCAGGTATAGTTGCCCTGTAAGTTGCCAGAAGGCGGCTTGCCAGTTGCTGATATGTGCTCTTCTACCCAGGATTTCCATGCTGATTGCAGGACTGTTCGATCTGCTGTGGCTGTGGCTGTGGCTGTGTCTGCAGGACCTACCTGAGGTGCCCCAGTTTAATGTCAGGAAAACAAATCAATTTAAACTTAGCTTCCTTAATCAGAAATAATTTATTCAAGACAAAACAAAAGCAAACTAAAATGATGGACCAAAGTATGTTTAGGGACCAACTCGAATGTTTGATAAATTGAAGGAGCAACGTATGAAATTAATTTCCCAATATAGAAGAACCATAATAATTTCACCTTGACAGAGAAACAGAGGTCGGCGGGGACAGTCTTCCTGTGCTTGTCCACACTGGAGGCAATGTTGCGCGAGATGCCAACGAACTGGAGCTCTCCATTTGCGTCAAAAACGCCATAAACCCCAGCTGCAGCGGGAATGCTAGCATCGAGATCCTCTGGCACCTTTGCAATAGGTATAGATTCCGATTCTGAGAGCTTTCTGATGGAGGCGCGCACTCGATTTCTGTAGGAGGGTTTGGTTAGCGTTTTGGGTCGCGACAGAGAGAGAGGGGAAGAGAGACATCTGAAAGAAGGCGAGAAGCGAGAGAAGGAGATCAGGGGTTTACGAGACGCGAGAGGAGGCGAGATGATGGGGTGGAGGCGGGAGATTTGAGCTGAAGCTGCCATGGCTGAGCTGACCTTGTGCTTCCTCTCACACAGTCACGGTGTCACACCCTCTCCTCTCTTTCCCTCTTGAAAGAAAAGTTTCGGAGAATGCGCCGTGGATAAGTTTTCCAAGTTTTCAACTTCTATTCGGGTCGACAACGGATTGACGGGTTCATCTAGGCCTTATTTACAATCCTGGCCCATTGGGCCTTCAGTACATCAATACTCAATAGTCATGGCTTATTCTTTTCTTTTCGGTGCATGCATTTATATACTGTATAAATATATAAATATAAATATACTACTTTGTATGAGCGGCATGGCATGATAAAAGAAAGAAAAAACATTAAGCCCAAAATTTGTTCTACTTTGACAAAATGTCCCCAGAGAAATTTCAACTCCACCCCCTTTTTTTTTACTGACAGAAACAAAACTTAGATATAGGAAAAGAAGTAAAGAACAATATAAAATCAGGCTACAAGCTTTCCTGCTCTATCTTGGTATGATTCCTCCTGCTCCTCGTCATCGTCCTCGGTGTCTTCATCAGTCGTCACTGTCTCTTCGTTCTCATCATCATTCGGTGGCCAGCGATAAGTAATTAAGTCTGTGACCAACAACAGCTGTGCTATCAAACCAGATTGGATTGCATACTTTATGCTCGTATGCAAGTATGATGGGTCCGTCGCCATATCAGGTCCCAATACCAGCATCTTCATCAATGCTGGAAAATAAAATGCACAAAAAGGTTATTAACAATTTCTCCTCACTATATTTATCTGGCTTTCTGTAGAAAAACTCACAATTTAAATACTTCCAAATTAGGAAATTACTTTCAAAATGATATGACAAAACAATGGCGAGAATGTTAAATAATTCAATTGTCAAGGGATTTCATCCCATATACAGGTGATGTTTGCTTACTATGAGGAATATCAATGGAAAGGATATAACAGATATGAACAAAGATATATGTACCTGCAACAACAGCATCACCGGATGCTGACATTTCACAACCGGATGGTTTGATTGGTACATCCTCGGTACCTCTAATAAATCCATCCCTCTCCTTGGTATAATAACTTATCATCGATGTACCATTGGTAACAAAAAGCACCTCCAAGCCATCATGCCAGACCTCCTCCACCTCTTCTCTACTCCTGTGCACAAACTTCACATATTCATTTTCCATCACATTTTGTTTGATCCCACATAGAAAGTCGAGTTCCTGTTGTGTCATCTCAATGAAATTGGAAACAGCAAATGATTCCTTGAGAAGTGATTTTGTTTCCTTTGGAGAGTGCCAGAGTAACAATGGCAGGTTAAGGTCGAAGAAAATAAGGCTGCCTTGTGATTTCATTATCTTAATCACCTCCATTACTGTTGATTTTGAGTTCGGGTCCAGTAAGGCTGAAGAATTGAAATATAGCATCTTTGCCTGTAGCAGTGAAAAGAACATAGATATTTTGCTTCAGTTTGATAATTTATGAGAAATATTCTTCTGTGGTTTTGTGCATTTAATTCATTAACTTGATGTATTTTGATATGTGGAGAAATTTACGAACCTGCAAAAAGAGAAATTTATCTGTTTCATTGAGGTAGGTATTGGTACAATTTACAATTATACAATGGGAACCAGAACCCTAGTAATTTTAACCCATATTTCCCCTTTCTTCTTTTAATTCATTCTTGGCTCATTACCCTGGTAAAATTAAACCAGAAATTGTAAGAACCAGCTTCTTTTTACCAGATACACTGTGGTAGATAACTTGTAATTAATGAAAAATTAGTTTGGAAGAAACAATGATGGGGGTTTGGGGGGGGGGGGATAGGGCCCGGTAGGCCCCGGCCTAGTAAATATCCGGCCCATATTAGAAAGGTTGACCTAAAACACTAGATGGGGAAGTATTCAAGAAGGGAAATGGGGCACAAAGGGGCAGCACCTCTCATCTAGGAGGTCTCTCCTTCTCTTCTTCTTCCACAGACTAGCTTAGTTCTTTGAAAGCTTACAAAACCGTGTAAAATACCTTTCAAAGAACTAAATGCAAAATTTATAAACATCCAAACAAGCAGTTAAATCTAACCAGTTATGAAAGAACCTTCTAAGGGTTTTGCACTATTAGGCATGACAAAATGCAAAATTAAAATAAAATATAATAGACTAAAAACAACAGTTCACCTCTTTTAAAATATCCAACCTAACATCAGAGCTCAAGAAACTGTCCTCAGCACACGGCTGTACACACTGAGATTTCAAACAACGACCATCTGCAGTAAGCTTCATATGGGAAACAGCCGTGGCAGTTGAATCATCCATCTTCACACACTGTGTCCGCACACCATTCACATTCAATTTGTACAAAAGCTCCATCCCAAGTTGGTCAATACCCAATTTCCCCATGAACTCGACCCGACCATCAAGCCTTGCCAGCTCAGTGGCCACAGAGGAGGCTGCACTGCCAGGCGCCCTAAAGAATCGATCAGGCATCCAATATAACTCATGCATAGCTTCATGTATTTTACGATCAAATATTCTATTGGCTGGTCTTGCGTATGGTATAAAGGAGGCTTTTGCAGCGCCGAAGCAAATCACCAGGGGTTTCCACGTGTAATTTTTATTGGCATCTTCATTGTCATCTCTCACAATTCCTTTCATATGTTCGCGAATTTCGGAGAGCATATTTTCTAATTTGGCGCAGTTCTCCTTTTCTTGTTCATCTGCATGTCTGATTAGTGTGTATCGTGTCGAGTCAGATTTTTTTGTGGCCTTTCTCTTGGAACCTCTTGTGGGCCTGGTGATCTCTTCTTCTTCTTCTCCTCCTTCATCTTCCCACTGTATACTTGATTCAAGTAGTTTTATCGTGGACAGATCTGAAAGTGCCATGTGGAGGAGATATATAAGATTTACTGAAACAAATGAATACCGAGACCTGATTCTTGCAGTTACTTCTCTGTATCTACTTTGGTAGACAATTCACACCTGTCCATATACTAGAAATCAAAATATTTGATATAGCCTTGCATATGACAAATATCTTACATGCCTTCTCATGCAAAAATTAGAATAACATTTCATAATTTATGCAGAGAACTAGATGTCTATAATACGAATATTACAAAATATTTCGAAAATATCTGATGATATTTGATCATACTGAAAACCACAAGTCCTTATTTGTTACATAATATATACGGATACTTATTTGAAAATTGAAATTCATTCTCGTGCGAACTTTTTTCTTAATAAAAAAGTGTTATCTAGTACCGCCTGTTTTAACTGATGAGAGGATAAGGGAAATTACAGTAGCACATAACTTTTTTTTCCCCCCCTTTTTGAGAAACGGAAGTACATTTTAACGAGAATAGGTTTAGTGCTCTTTGACGATCATACCCCTTATCCTCTCATCAGTTTTTACAAGGAATTGAAAACCCCAGGGCCAATACTGTAATTTACATTTCAAGGCGTTTCTTCTCTTCGCTGTTTTTCTCTACTGCTCAGTGCTCGCTCTCAAATCCAAACCAAAATTTCATTTTGAGATAGTTTCGAGTGAGTTCCTTTTGAATTGATTACCAACAATGGCTACAATCGAAGGCCTGAGCTCTCGTGCGCTATTGCGAAGCATGTCCTGCTTTTCATCGACCTCTCCTGCCCCTTTTCTCAGGTATGAGCTATCCTATCTTCCCCATTTTCAGACACTACAACTTACACCTCTAGTGAAGTACCTTTAATTTGGATTTAGTCTTGTTGGGCTTTGGGTGAAGTACCTTTAATTCTATCTGCATGTCTGATTAGTGTGTATCGTGTCGAGTCAGATTTTTTTGTGGCCTTTCTCTTGGAACCTCTTGTGGGCCTGGTGATCTCTTCTTCTTCTTCTTCTTCTTCTTCTTCTTCTCCTCCTTCATCTTCCCACTGTATACTTGATTCAAGTAGTTTTATCGTGGACAGATCTGAAAGTGCCATGTGGAGGAGATATATAAGATTTACTGAAACAAATGAATACCGAGACCTGATTCTTGCAGTTACTTCTCTGTATCTACTTTGGTAGACAATTCACACCTGTCCATATACTAGAAATCAAAATATTTGATATAGCCTTGCATATGACAAATATCTTACATGCCTTCTCATGCAAAAATTAGAATAACATTTCATAATTTATGCAGAGAACTAGAAATAAACGTTGAGCTGAGTGCGGCAGATAAATCAAGAACAGGACGGATATATATATTACTTTCACAGAGCATGTACATGTTTGCAAGCAAGTTGTTCATTTTTGAAAGATTTATATAAGAAAATTTCATGCCACAATAGTATAATTGAAATTTTCCTTTTCTTGAAAGCACATAGCCACATACCTAGATGTCGCATATAAAATGGCACATTTTGAAGTTCTTCAGTGGAGCCCACTTTTTTGGTATCTTTACCCACTTGCTCAAGAGTCAATTCAGTGGCAGCTTCGACTGGAACAATTTCTTCTTCGGTTTCCTTTGAAGATTTCTTTCTACCGCGCCTTGTCGTTTTTTTATTCTTTTTCGAAGTAATATCGACATTTTCTCCATCACTCGTATCGCCCGTTTCAGCCTTGGTAGCATTCTTCTTGTATGCAGATAGAATCCAATGATTGTGATGTAATTGCCTGTTCTTGCAATAAAGCAATTTCGGTTGAAAAATCGGTGACCAGACAGTTGACCTCAACCTGTAAAGAATTTTAACATTGATTATGCCTAATTGCATATATTCGAACAAACCAGCATACAAACGATACAGAACCTAAATTGGGACTGTAAAAGCAAGGTAAAAGAGCACTCAAGAAAGTAATACAAAAACAAGGATTAAACTTTTACATAGATGGTACCGGCACCAATCAGGTATGCAGTGGTAAAGACCTGAGTAGTATGATATTGCAATAAATATGGCAATCATCGACGTTAATTACACTAAACGCTTGTTTTCACGAAGGTAACGAATTGGTGGCACCCAAAGCCCAACAAGACTAAATCCAAATTAAAGGTACTTCACTAGAGGTGTAAGTTGTAGTGTCTGAAAATGGGGAAGATAGGATAGCTCATACCTGAGAAAAGGGGCAGGAGAGGTCGATGAAAAGCAGGACATGCTTCGCAATAGCGCACGAGAGCTCAGGCCTTCGATTGTAGCCATTGTTGGTAATCAATTCAAAAGGAACTCACTCGAAACTATCTCAAAATGAAATTTTGGTTTGGATTTGAGAGCGAGCACTGAGCAGTAGAGAAAAACAGCGAAGAGAAGAAACGCCTTGAAATGTAAATTACAGTATTGGCCCTGGGGTTTTCAATTCCTTGTAAAAACTGATGAGAGGATAAGGGGTATGATCGTCAAAGAGCACTAAACCCTATTCTCGTTAAAATGTACTTCCGTTTCTCAAAAAGGGAGAAAAAAAAAAGTTATGTGCTACTGTAATTTCCCTTATCCTCTCATCAGTTAAAACAGGCGGTACTAGATAACACTTTTTTATTAAGAAAAAAGTTCGCACGAGAATGAATTTCAATTTTCAAATAAGTATCCGTATATATTATGTAACAAATAAGGACTTGCGGTTTTCAGTATGATCAAATATCATCAGATATTTTCGAAATATTTTGTAATATTCGTATTATAGACAAACAATCGAACAATGGCTACAATGGGCGTTGCTTTTTGCACGGTCTAATTTTACAATCCACGGTAAAATGCTAAATATCCTTGTAAAAAGTATTCCGTAAAATTTATTCATTTTCTCACCAAACTCTTAGCTTGTAGTATCATGATACTCCTTTTGACTATCTTCAATGTCACTATTTATCCGTTCTCTCTCCTCTATTAAGCGGAATCAAATTGAACAAAAGAGTTAAAAAAAAAGTGGGACTATCGAGAAGGGCATAAAATGTACAAATAAAAGTTAATAGAGGAGCCATAGAGAAGGGCATGACCTGAGAAGTGGATAAAGAAGGATGTTTGGTTAGAAATGGTGAAGAATCAAGAAAGTTTGCGAGGAGTAAGGAGAGAAGGGAACTTAGGTTGGAACTGGGGATGGAAAATAGAACGGTTAAGGAAGAGATTTAGAAAGGGATATTTTTGTCATTTAGAAAATTTCAGCGTGAATTGTAAAATGGGACCGTGGAAAAAGCAACGCGGGGCTACAATGGCCATTCAAAATTATTTCATATTTTAATAAATATTCGTTTTCACAAATTTCAATTATTTAGTTGGTCGGATAGATTTTTTAAGTCTCACCAATACGAATTTCAAAATGTAAAATTCAGGTTTGATTTTTCAACTTCCGGTATCAGATTTTTAAAATGCAATCAACACTTTAACCTTTGATTATACTTTGAATTAATGTGGACTTCTTATTCAGATTTTAACAATTTAATTTAATTTCTCAAAATTTAAGTACACAATTTCTATTTTTTTGCATAAATAAGCCAGCAAAGCAAGCATACAATAATGATAATCCCGGAAATAGCAACCAAGAAATAAAATTATAAACATGCCTTTCTCTTTTCAAATTTCAGCTCAACAAACTCAACTCCAAAAAAGTCACAGTCCACGTCTAACTAAGAAACAATGACTTCACAATCACTGTTAAATCTACAGCTTAATCTCCCGACCAAAAACCCAACTGAACCGGGCAGTGATCGGACCGTCGGGTGCTGGGTTCTTCTTGGCCCGTTCCTCAAACTTCTCTTGCATCCTTCTCATCCTCCCGGGAAGCCCACAGACGAAATCCCGGGCCTGCCTTCCCTCGCCATTCAACCCATCTTGCAAGTACTCCAACCTCCATAGCTTCACCAAATGCTCCACAATGTCAGCATAGTCTTTCATGGTGTACACGCCTAGCCGCTGCGCCACCGATGAATAGTGGTCGAACAATTTTGGTTCCTGTCCATCCTATTAGTGGAAAAAAAAAACGAAGAATTGTCATTAAGTACTGACAGTGTTGTTGTATTTACATTTCATTTTTGGCTTAACTGATATAAATTTGGGATAGAAATTATACCTGCATGAGGTGGGCCGGCATGGTAATCTTCTTGCGCATCATGTCAGCAATGGCTAGCATTGCGGAGTTGGTATCAAGGTACAAGAGCCGTTCTATGATGGTTGCATAGGCACGCTCATGCCGCTTCTCATCTGCCGCAATTGTACCGCAAATACGTCCCAGAATTGGGTCACCAGCTGCAACTGCCAACCTGGCCGTGTTGCCATGAGAAATTGCAGTAGCACGCTCCTGAAATGACGTGTACACAAAACCCAAATACGGGTTGTTCTCAGTTCCGGGATCCTGTTTTAGGAAAATGAAAAATGGATAATCAATAATAGGTTAGAAACACAATTTACATGTGAAAAGTCATAATCAATAAACCAATTGGCCCAACTCGTAATATGTTGGAGGCAACTACAGCAATAAATGAAACCTTAAGAGGAAAAATTCTTAATACAATGTACACGTGCTGCCTACGAATATGCATATAGCTGTCAATGGATATTGTGAAAACAACATAAATTAATAAAATTAACGTTAAATGCGTAAATGCACAAACTCAGTAAATAAAGACCAAATTAAGCTCTTATTTTTTTATTTTCTTCCTTTTGTAAATATATTTTTATTTAATAAAATTTACCGTCATGATACTTTGCCACCCGACCCTAAAAAAAAAATGACCAAACTAAGCAGTAATGTACTATACTAGTATATGTTGTTTCTCATGTACATACCATTCCAGATCCAATAAGGTACTGCACTGTCTTTTCTACCATACGCATATCGACCCGACCTGACAAGTACAGATACTTCCCGAGCAAGTCGCCATGTCGGTTTTCTTCAGCAGTCCACGACCGGGTCCATACTGCCCACGGGTCTAAGCTGGCCCCAGTCTCATCCCTAACCCCATCAAGCGTGTTGATCATGGTTTGATATGTTGGTAGTGCCTCCTCAGTTATCATGTCTCCAACAAGCACCACAAAGTACTCATCTTGCAATTCGGCTGTCCTTTCTCGCAAAGCTCGTACCTGAAAATTGCATTACCATATGATAATTGTGGATGCAAAAATTAAATGACTATCTGTAATTACAGACTTATTTTTTTTCTCAAAAACACTCCAACCAAAAATTGTGCTGCATTTTTCATCAAAAAAAATTGTGCTGCATTGGTGAAAAAATGATAATTCAAATTACCAGATAGCTCATGAAAAAGTAAACTCATCAAATCAAGCTGCAGCAAAACCTACATTGCATGGATATTTAATGATAATTAGGCTTAAGTTACCTCCTCCTCAAATTGATCAGTCGATTTTGTTGAATCGGGCAAGAAATCAGTCGGCTGCCAGCACTGCTCAACAGGTTTCAAAAGAGGCAGAAGTGATTCTTGGGCCCATCCCTCCAGTGATTTGAACACCTCTGCCTTCTCTGGTGGAAGCGAATGCGTCACGTTGCGGCGAAGTGGTGGCGCTGTGATCACAGCTTTCACATGCATTTGTCTCCTCTTCGGAGCTATCCTGACCATCGGATTCGCCACATGGCGGATGACAGAGGTGTTGAGGGCTTGCATTGCTGGTGGAAACTTGAATAATTACTGAATGTGATGAAGTAGGAGGTAGAAGACACAAGAGAGTGTATGTCAATTCGGTGCATATGCTATTTAAAGGAACAGGAAGAGAGAGGAGATTATTCAGTGGAGACTTGGTACCAACGGCCACCAAGCTGCAACGCACCGCACACATAACATAATAAATTGGAACCCACAGAAATGAGAAATCCAAACCACCTTTCGCATACCACAGCACCCACGCACCAGCATCCTCAGCAGTCAAAAAAAGGACTGCTCCAAGCAGTCCTTTTTATTTTTTTTAATTTTTTAAAATTTTAAAATTCAAATGGAGAATCCAAACCGTTGATCTTGTTAAGTTTTATCGGCGATGCATTTTCATATAAGTTTTATAAAATTTGAAGTTGATTTGATACTTGATTAAGTGACCAAATTATGAACGTATTAGAATTAATCAAACCAGGTTCGTTCATTTGTTGACCACTTAATCAAGTATCAAATCAACTTCAAATTTTATAAAACTTATATGAAAATGCATCGCCGATAAAACTCAACAAGATCAATGGTTTGGATTCTCCATTTGAGTTTTAAAATTTTAAAAAATTAAGAAAAATGAAAAGGACTGCTTGGAGCAGTCCTTTTTTGACTGCTGAGGATGCGGACGCCAGCACCCACCGGTTATTAAATCAATTCCGGCACTCCTATTGGTCTTTCCAAACTTTACTACCTCAAAAAAACAAAAAAATTAAAAAATTAATACAAAGCCCATTTCAAAATTTGCTGTCGGCTTAAAAAATATGGGCTGGAAGTAGCTCAGCCCAAAAAATTAGAATTAAAAGAAGATGAAACTTCTCGTGGGATGGGGTTTTGTCAAGATATTGGGCGGGGCCGCGGGGGAGAAAATTTGATAAAACTTAACCAAACTTGTCTTTCAAATTAAGTCGAACTGTCGAAAGTTGAATATATTTTCTTCGGAAATGATAACAGTCGTCTAAAGTTAAACATGCATATTCAATTAAACAAATAGATTCATAACTATAGTTCCTAAGTAACTACTATACTCTAACAAATTTATAGTTAAACAAGCGCAGGTATCGATCATTAAGCAGTACATAATCAAAGATTAAGAAAAGTAACATTTTATTCAGATCTCCATGTTTGCAACCTTACTCGATTAAATTAATTAGACGGAGTTGGATGAAACTCTAACTTAGGATTAAAATTGGACAAAATCAAATTTTAATGACTGAGTGATCAATTCTGAATTATTCATAAAATAAACTTTAATGATCTCCGAAAATTTTTACCCTTTTACATTTAATATAAAATTTTAAAAATACTATGCCTGCAAGTAAATGAGTTGATTAAATCGGATGCGAACAAATGCACACGCATCTAAAATAATGTCCTATCAGCGGGTTGATAATTTTAGACATGCGTTCTAATCGCTCGTCATTTGGTACTTGAAAAATTCTTTTTCACATAATCACACCCTAAAATCTAAATTTACCAATCTAGTAAAAAATGCTGAAGCATGTGTTCCAAAATAGAATACTATAATAGTTATCATTCCTGCTATAATAGTATCATTTAAATACAAAAACTTAAATCTGCCATCGGAATCGGATGGACAATTTTAGAAGTTGTGCCTGCAGGGCAGGACTGCAGGTCGAAAGGCACGAAAAATCAATAAGAAAACATATATGATTATTTTATTATTATAAAATAAACAATAAACGAAAAGAAAACAACGTGTCGAGGCGAGACTCTTTAAGGGTGTGTTTGGATGAGCCATGAATAGAGAATAAGAATAAGTAATTTCGATTTGCATGCTTATCCTTATTCTTTATTCTTATATTATGGTTTTGTTAGTATAGGAATAAGGACCCTTATTCCTTATTCTTGTGTTGTTTGAATTGCACAAGAATAAGAATAAGTATGCAAATCGAAATTTCTTATTCCTATTCTCTATTCCCGGCCTTTCCAAACACACCCCTTGGTCTTTCTAGTTTTGGATTACTGGTATTTTGGACAATATGATTTTTTCATGAAGCAACATATTTTTTTTTCTTAATGTCTAAATTATCCTTAACATTAATTAAGATCTATCACCTAAATTATTCCTTCAACTTTCACCGTGATTTTTCTTAATTCCTTAACCGTGTTTTTCTTGTTTTTTACTGTATTTCCCACAAAAAGAATTATATTCTCCCTCCCTCTATATTTTACAGCCGCTATTTTCAAGAATTACAAATTCGCCGATCATTTGTGCAAATCGTCCCAAGTCGTATGGTCGTCTAGATAAAAAATTTCTGATAATAATATTGAATATTCTATTATAACTTTTCTTTAGTTAATAGCTTTCTCAAAGCACGAAGTGCTTCTATGGTCTTTTGGATTGCATCTTCTCCTCTGACAAATTTAAAAAAAAAAACAAATAACACAGTTAATTTCCTTTGGAGAGGGGAGAAGAGACCGACTAGGTTTAGTTTAGTCAGAGAAATCACAATTAATTTCAATTTAGACATTTAACAAAAAGATCCTGTTGCTCAAAGAAAAAATCATGTTGTGCAAAACACCTTCCCTGGTACTGCGGTACCCGGTGTTGAACCGGAAAAACATTTATATCTATCTAAAATTAAAAATGACTAGGAATTCAAGGAATCGTAATAAATCAATTAAGCCCTGATCAAAATTTATTTTTTTTTAACATGAGATTTTATTTCATTTCATTTCGTTGGAAAATTCTTGATCAAAATGAACGAATTTGGTGTCATTTGGTTGGAATTTCTATGTAATTAGATCCAACGAAATCCTATGAAATCAATTGAATTGAATTGAAATTCCGTGAAAAAACCATTTTGATCAGGGCCTTAATCAACCAATCACACGCGAGTTGGCGGTGCCGCTGTATTCTTCCTTCCTTTCATCAATTTGTTTCTTCTTTCAGTTTCAGCATAAATATAAAATTATCTCATCTCGCATTAAGAGGTGTACCCCCACCCTCTTTCGATTCGATTCGATTCGATTCGATTCTACAAAGGAGAATCAAAAGCACTGGATACATAGACTCTTTCATTCTCTCAGGTAATCTTCAATTCCATTCATATTTTTCTCTCAGCTAGGGTTTTGAGTTTTCTGAGTTGACTTCCTGATTTCTAGTACCAGTTAATTATTTGTGGATTTTATTAGTGGGTTTTGTCCGATTAAGTGCATACAGTTTGATTTCATCATTTTGTACATTTTTCCCTTTGGTTTTAGTCATCAATTCTATCTTATTTTTCTGATAAATGCCTCAATTTAACCCAATTGAATTCAATCCTAGTAGACTGAGCTAGCCGCAATTAATTTTTATAACATACTTTGAACACAAATTCCTGCTGCTATAACATAATAATTGTTATACTGCAAGCGTATGGAATTCCTGGTGCCATAACATTAATTATCTGCTTGTATATGTGAAATTTGTTTTTTTTTTCTATATATATGCCTGTGAAATACTGAAAGACAAAATTGAGCCGTACTTGATCATTTAATACTTTCATCATAACCGTTAAATGTATAAAAGACAAAAGTGTCTTTAATTTGTGGATATACATATTGACTTATTTCTGTGAATTATTATCAATTGTGCAGATGGAAAGACAAAGGTCAGAGGGATCTCAGATCATAGACATCAGTATAGATGTACCTGGAGACGTCTCCAACACACCTGAAAACCCCAAAATATGTGCTGGTGCGGCGTGCGACCTCTCTAACTCCACCACGGCTACTAGAGAGAGAGACACCTCTATGAAAAAGCTATCAATTGCAATAGTACTGTGTATAATTTTTATGGCTGTTGAGGTGGTAGGGGGACTCGAGGCTAACAGCCTGGCTATTCTGACAGATGCAGCACATCTCTTGTCTGATGTGGCAGCCTTCGCTATCTCTTTGTTCTCTCTCTGGGCTTCTGGTTGGGAGGCCACACCACGCCAATCGTATGGTTTTTTCAGAATAGAAATTCTTGGTGCATTGGTTTCTATTCAACTTATATGGCTCTTAACAGGGATTTTGATTTACGAGGCAGTACAAAGGCTTATTTATGAGAGTGGGGAGGTGAAAGGTGTGCTTATGTTTGCTGTTGCTGCTTTTGGTTTGGTGGTTAATATTGTCATGGCCGTTTTATTAGGTCATGATCATGGCCACAGTCACGGTCATAGTCATGGCCATGGCCACAGTCATGAACATGGGCGCGGGCATGATCATGACCATGCTGATGAACATGACCATGAGGTCCATGAGCATGATCATGATGGCATTACCATCACAATGCATCATCGTGGTCATAACCATTCACCAAAGGATGCAAGTGAACCATTGTTGACAAAATCAAAAGAGAAAAAGAAGAGGGATATCAATGTACACAGCGCATATCTGCATGTGCTGGGCGACTCGATACAAAGTGTGGGTGTCATGATTGGTGGGGCTGTTATTTGGTACAAGCCTGAGTGGAAAATTGTCGATCTTGTCTGTACGCTGATTTTCTCAGTGATCGTGCTAATCACCACAATTAAGATGTTGAGGGATATTTTGGAGGTGTTAATGGAAAGTACACCGAGAGAGATAGATGCCACCAAGCTTGAAGAGGGGTTGTGTCAGTTGGAAGGTGTAGTTGCTGTGCATGAGTTACATATATGGGCGATTACTGTAGGTAAGGTGTTGCTTGCATGTCATGTTAACATTACGAAGGATGCAAATGCGGATGTGGTGCTTGATAAGGTGATTGGGTACATTAAACGGGAGTTCAATATTAGCCATATTACCATTCAGATAGAGAGAGAGTAGGCGCTTCATCTAGTTTTGAGATGGGTTATGTTGAATTTGTTTATCTGTTGTATAATTTGCAAGTTATGTCTTGTAAACTAAGTGTTTGTTTTTTAACTCTTATCTGTTAGACTGTTATAAGCTAAGAACCTCCTTTTTTTTTTTCTTTTTGCGTTGTTGTTTCTCTCATCTTTTTTGTTCCCTCTTGAGCAGCATGATGGCATATTAATAATCATGGCAGTGTATTAGCAGCTGATATATATATTTTAATCAATTTACATTTTCTTGTGCTGTAAACTTGTATGATTATTTATTTTATTTGAGTTCTGCCAAAATTTACGTAGATTTTTACTTCGTTTGCAAATAATTAACTCTTTTCCCTGTTTGTTTAATTAAGTTTGTATTTCCATCAACACTTGTTGATAATGAAACCTTCTTTTTTTTATATGTTTGCGTGTAAAGCGAAGCTTGCTACCCATGCTTATTCTCAGTCAATACACGAGATCTGTCCTTATAAAAGCACATCAATTGAGCGAGCCTCATGATAATTAACTCCTTTTCCAACGATAACCACCTTTCCTATCCATCTCTCCATGGAATTAAATAAAACACATTTTTTCATTTGCCTCCTCTTTCTGATAGCATGGGTAAGCAGAGTAAGCTGAGGCACTGGACCCACCCTGTCCTCTGCAAGCAGCTTCCTTGGGTACAGTTTCTGTGATAATTTCTCCTACCATGAAGAAATTAATTTCTTTATTGATTATTGTATGTACTCGCTTAATTATTCTCATGTATGAGATTGATTTTGTTTTAAACGAGATGCTTCTTTGATTAATTTCAGCACAAGAGCTAATCAAACAAGGCACACAAGTGATTATATCAACAGGGACATGGCCGCAAATTCTCGGCATCTCAGATGTCGGCAAATATCAATAAGTCCCCACTATATCTCTAACGCCTTCTGCCTTTCCAAGCAAGCCTTTCTTGCTTCAGATGTCGTACCCGGACAGTGATCTGGTAAACTGTTTCACTGCTATTGTCAAATCGTATAAATGGCGACGAGTCATAGCGGTGTATGAAGACGATTATTACAGGACTGTGTTGGGCATGGCACAATTACTATCTCATGCACTGCAGGAAGTCGGTGCACAACTTGACTATTCTCTAGTGTTTCCACCAATGGACTCAGAATCTGATCCATCAACCATTATTCAAGATGAATTGCATCATATAAAAGAACGGCACATTATTTCAACTGTGTATATCATCCTTAGGATGTCAGAAAAGCTCGCATTGTCTTTCTTTAAGCAGGCAACTGAACTCGAGATGCTGCATACGGGCACAGCATGGATATGCGGTCTTGACATCATGACTCTCCTCGATTCAACTCTCATGTACTCATCCTTTACTTTGATGTACATGCAACGCGTAATAGGGGTTCAGCACTATGTTAATGAGTCCACAACCGAGTACTTGAAATTTAACTGCAGCTTCCAACAAGTCTTCAAGAACAAGTATGCGAACAAAGACATGACAGACTTTAACCCTGGTGCATATGCTGTTCGAGCATACGACGCTATGCAAGCAGTTACTTTAGCTGTAAATAAAGCCAAGATGATTAGCAGTTTACTGGTGAAAAGCATGCTGGCGAGCAATTTTCCTGGACTGAGTGGTCTTGTTACTCCATTACAAAATGAAAGCAGTACATATGAAACGAATAGTAATTCAATTTTTCGGGTCATTAATGTAGTTGGGAAGAGTTATAAGGAGATTGGATTTTGGTCAGACAGCTCTGGATTTCATTATAAGTGTCAGTTGAATTTAAATTCCACATCGTCATTGAAAAATTTGAGTGTGCTGCTTTGGCCAGGAGAGCTGATCACCAGGCCCCCACCAACTGGTATAAGAATGCTAAAAATAGGTGTACTTACAAATACACCGTGGGGTGAACCAATGACAACAGAAATCAATGGGGAAACTATAGACGTCACATCAATCAGTGGATTTTGCATTGCAGTATTTATTGAAGCTATGAAAAAGGCATGCCCGGGGATATCCTATGTTGTCCATAAGTATTCATTAACAAGCAATTTTTCCTATGATAGCTTTGTTAACACAATATGCTCAGAGGTACGTAGCATTCATTCATTAATTTCTTCTATGGCTCATTTACTTTATCAATGTTTACCTTTTTTTTTAACAAGGGGAATCAATGTTTATCACTTATAACATGTATATAAACTTGCTTTTGGGTTTTAACAGCAACCTTATATGAAGTTTTTCTTGCAGGAAGTTGATATTGTAGTTGGTGATATAACAGTAACTAGCAAAAGAATGGAGAATGTATCATTTACTGAACCATTTATAGGTTCAGGTCTATCCATGATTTTTCCAATAAAGAGTGCACATGCTCCTTCTATGCTCCTGAAGCCATTAACTCCAAGCCTTTGGGTTATTATCTTGCTTTTGTTCTTCTGCAACTTCAGTGCCATTTGGTGCCTGGAGAGGTATAACAAGGAATCTGATGAATATTTCCGATCCGAGGCCCATGGTACAAACAGCTTGGCGCAACATTTTGGATTATAGGCAACACTCTATTCCAAAACTAGGGCGACAGTGAGTTATAATGTTATAAACAATTTTTCCTGTTGGACAAACTTACTCAACAAGATACTATTAGCTAGGAATTAATAATATTGTTGTATCTTGAAAAATACTTGTTTTATTGTTCATAGAAATTGGTATCTTTCATTCGAAGACTGTAATCCTTTTATGGCTTCTGATAGTTTTGATCATGAGCAATTGCTTTACTGCAAACTTGATCTCAATTCTAGTGGCCAACCAGCTAAAGCCCGTGGTAGATATATCCAAGATTTTTTTTTGAAGATAAATTGGGGGTCAAGCCTTCCAACTTATTTTTAAATTAAATGTCTATAAAGACCCCCCAGCCGGGTTTCGAACCTGATATATCCAAGATTGGGTGCGACCACAATTCCTTTGTTGCCAATCACTTGCGAGATACTCCTAAGTTTAAGCAAAAAAAAATTGTTCGGATCAGAGATCCAAATGAATATTGAGATGCTTTTGAAAATGGAACTATAACAGTTGCTTGCATTGAATCTCCATATGTTCCAGATTTTTTATAGAAGCACAAAAACTACTCTGTGGATGGAGAAACACATATGCTTGGAGGATTAGCTTTTGTAAGTCAATCATCTTTGGTTAGTTTTCAAAATAAATTAATAAATTACATGTCTTGGTAATTTTGATAAATTTCAATTTATCACACAGGTGCTCCGGAAAGGCGATCCAATGACAGCTGATCTGTCAAAAGCAATAGTTGAGTTGCAAGAAGACAGTACGATGGATAGGTTACAGGTTGACTGGCTTTCTTCTACAGTTTCTACAATCGGGACTCTAAAAGGCGAGACAGGCAGCCAAGGATTGGGGATCGAGGAGTTCTGGAGCCTCTTCGTCATCAATGCAGGAGTCTTGCTGATCACTTTGGTTGCTTTTGTCGCTAGAAAACCTATACTTGCACTGTTGCACATATAAAGAAGAAAAGGATTGCTCCTAGGTTTGAAGAGGACGTGGTTTCTGAACTTCAACGAGCTAATGGCTATGCTGTGAACCATGATGCACGATACTATAGTTTAAAATTCAGGCGATCGCCCAATTTGCGTAACATAGGGTACAATTTTAGTTGGTAAAATACACGTGATAATTTGCTAAATTTCTTCTTTTTAATTTATCGACATATATAATTCGCGTCGCATTTTAAAATAATCAGTGTCAGATTTGCAACCTATACGAATAGTATTTAACGACAGTGTCAGATATTAATTCAACACTGATGGTTGCCACCTGTGTTGTTTTGGTTAAGAAGTAACGAATAAGCGTCATTTTAAAATTAATACTTGTTCAAAAAAAAAAATTTTGAAGGTTGTCGAGAGCTACTTCTAATTATAACAAATTTTTGGCTAAAAAAATAAACAAATCCTCTTTTATTGATTTTGTATGCTCAATTAATGAAAACGACGGGGGATATTTTTGTTTAAGATCAGAATAAAACTAATAATATGGACATGAAAATACTTAAATTATGGAGCAGATTATCAAACGTTTCTTTACAACAGGTTGTTTTTGCAATTAAGTAGTTAATGAAGTCCGTGAAGTAAGATTTATTATTAATTAGTGAGTCTAAACCTCAACGTCAAGAATATATTTGTTAATTTTTCTGACTTTTAGTTTTAATTTCCTGGAGAATTATACAGTGAGAGTAAAATGTTTAGTCCAATTAGCATATATAGGCTAAGGCCTTAGGGTGTGTTTAGTTCCTGCACAGCAAATTGGGATTCGCGAATCCAGATAATAATAAAAAAAATTGTATCCCAATTCATTTCCGTTGTTCGCCATACTGAAAAAAACATATATCTGAACAGTGCGCAGCTGTGTTGTAGGTAGGGCTGTATACGAGCCGAGTTCGAGCGAGTTGAGCATAACTCGAACTCGAACTCGTTACAACTCGAGTCAACTCGTGACTCGTTCGGGAGGCAGTTCCGAGCTAACCGAGTCAACTCGAACTCGCCATTTTGTAACTCGAGTCAACTCGTGACTCGGTATTCAACTCGTGAATATAGTGAATAGATGCAATAATTATTTATGAGTATTACAATAATATAAAAAAATAAATTTTATTATCAATTTTATTCTTTTCCATTGATTTGAAGCAAAATATGTCTTGAAACTCAAGATTAATACTCATAGATCATGGTGATGATCTCCAAAAAATTAAAATTTATTACGTCACGAGTCAGCTCATGAGTCAACGAGTCGAGTTGAGCCTAACTCAAACTCGACTCATTTATTAACCGAGTTGGTTCAACTCGAGTTATGCCAACTCGAGTTCTTTTAGCTCGAGTTATAATCGAGCTTTTCACGAGTCGAGTTCGAGTAACTCACGAGTTACGAGCTTTTTGCTCACCCCTAGTTGTAGGTGTAATTGTTTGTGTGTTTGTTGGTGTGCTGGGTTGTACTCCCTTCTTATTTTGTTTGTTCCATGGGTCGTAACATTGTGCTTGCATTGGTTGATCAACAGTGGGCAAGGCAGCAATTTCATGAAATATTGTTGTGCTCTAAGTATTCTACGTTTGACGAAGACCTCCACTCAAATCCTCTGTTGCCGGGCTCAATTTGTGTGTATTTTTTCCTTTTATTTGGTGCACTGGGTTTATGTTCTTTCATCTTGCATTGCGTGGTTCCTATGTGGCGGAGTTAAATATTGCCATTCCAATGACTGTAAGTCGATTTTTATTGTTTTTATATTATGATCCGCCTCATATTTGATCTCAGCATGTGCACCACAGTGTCCTTGCTATTGTTGTATTGATGGTGCGCATGGCAAATATAATCGAGGCCATTTTCCCCTGTCGTGTGAGCCCCACAAAGGAGCGGTGTGCGGAATGCAGGTGTGCACTCTACATGCAGTATGGATAGTGCAGTGCGGTCAGATTGTTATCCTGATTTCTTCGCTCAGGGCAGTCATGTGCAAAAAGAAGATGGGTGGGGCCTGCTCCTGTTGCCTTTTATATTATGGCTGGATTGGTTGTAAGGAATTGTGACTTCTATTCCTGTACATGTACTGCTGAGTGGAGCCACATGTTCTATAGTTCTTATGGTAGATTGGTGCTCCGTGTTTAAGATGGGGAAGGACTACCGCCCAATTGATATTTATTGGCCACTCATATTGTTTTTTACACAGTTATTTCCCAGATGGTATAGGTGCAAAAGCAAACGACATTTAACATGGGCCAGGATTGTATCTGCTATGCTTAAAGCTCGTCAATTAAATCAAGTTTCTTTCCTTACCCAAATCAACAATTCCACCTATAATATAACATACGCACACTCTGTTTGATAATAATAAAATAAAATAAGTCAATGTATATTGAATAAAAAGATCAAATTGTCATCCTGTAATATGACCAAACAAAGCTATGACTGTGTTTGGATGGTGGGAAGTGGGAAGAAGGAATAAGGAATAAGAAATTTTTTTCAATAAATTTATTCTTAACCATCCAAACTCTTCACAAAAGTTACACACTTCCCAATAAATTTACTCCTTCCCAATAAATTTCTTCCCTTGTTCCTTCTTCCTACCTTATAAGAAGAAAAATGTTAAAAATTACGAAGCTCAATCTACTAACTTTGGTTTATCTACATTTCATTATAGATGCAAAGTAGAACATTTCATCTATAATTCAGAAATTTGCATACACCAACATAATACAAAATAACAAATATAACGCCATACCAAAAAATGTAGGTACGTGTCGTGGCGGAGCCACGACGGAAGCATCTAGTTCCCCAAAAACCAAAAATTTAGAATACCCTCGAACACGCGTTGTTCGTATTCCCCTCAAGTTTAGTTCGCGCGAACACGCGTTGTTATATCGATGAGAAATACAATAAGTGAAAATAAATTTTATTCATAATAAAAAAGGTGATATCGATCAATCGATGGGATCCATCCGGATCCGGACAATTTTTGAAAGGGAAGATTGAATAAGGTTGCGCCAAGTCAGCAACCACGTCAGCCAACAATTGCCTTCTTTAGCCAACAATTAGTCTTTTTGTGTCACTATTCTCTCCAGTTTTGTGCATTTGATTCTGCCACCGGCACTCAGCATCACAAGTTAACACCAACATGGTGCTTCTGCTCGTTTCATTAGTTACTTTATTGTGGGCCCCGCAAATCAGTGACAAAGTTCCGTAGGGCTGTTAATGAAACCTATGGGTGAGGTTTTATTTTCGTTAGACTAACGAATATGCATTCGGGTAAAAAAATTTTCGTTAACTTATCGGTTACGGGTACGGATAAGGGCTATTTCGTTTCCATTTTCTAATGGATATTATTTTACAAACATATATGTATATATAATCATGTTTTTAACATATTTCGTAAGGTATATTATTAATTTCGATTTTCAGCCAAATTTATTTTTGATGATGAAAATTTTAATTTACACTCTATATTAGATTATAATTAGTTATAGAGAAATGCTAGTGTCCAATATATTGGACAGATGAGCCCGTCCAATACGATCGTTTTCACATTTTTAAATTGCAAACGACCGATCCGAACCGTTCAATATGTTCTTCATATTGAGAACTTATAAGAAACCAATTTTTACATTTTTTAAAATATTTTTACTTATTTTTTCGTATTTTAGAAAATTCATGATATAAAAGTTATGGATCATCCAATAATAATGATATTCTAAAATACCAAAAAAAATCATAAAAAAATTTAAAAAAATATAAAACTTGGTTTCTTATAAGTTTTCAATATGGAGAACATATTGAACGGTTCAAATCAATCATTTGAAATTTAAAAATATGACAAAGATCATATTGGACGGACCTCATCCGTCCAATATATTGGACTATAGCATTTCTCTTAGTTATATTTAATTTTTTTAATTCATTGATATGAGAATAAATTTCATGAATTTATGTTATATCTAAAATATTATCTAAATGTTTACTTTATCTATATATTTATTTGATATTATATATTTAGTACATTATAGAGGATGGCTAACGTGCCATAGATGGCACAGAGGGTCACGTGCTATAGAGTCATTTTTCGAGATCCAAAATTCAAATACTCAATCCGAACCGTTCTAGGTATTCACCATATTAAAATACCCTTGGAGACCAAATTTTACATTTTTTCGAATTTTTCTGCTATTTATTATGATATTTTAAAAACGTTATAATTGGAGTATTTCAGACCCTCCAATTTGAAAATATCAAATTAAATAGCAAAAAAAATTTTAAAAAAAATGTAAAATTTGGTCTCCAATAGTATTTCAATATGGTGATCAATTTGAACGGTTTGTATTAACCGATTGAATTTGGAATCTTAAAAAAAATGACATCTATGGCATTGTCATCTATAACACTTTAGCCACCTCGTACATTATATATATATATATATAGAGTTTAGCTACGGTGAGTCGCGACCAAAACTCTTAGATCTAGATCAAAATAACCGATCCAAACCGTCCAATATAATCTCCCTATTGAAATCTTCATGTAGACCAAATTTTTCATTTTTTCGAAATTTTTAAGTATTTTTTTAAAATTTTAGAAAATCGTTAATCTAATTGGTTCTGAACCATTCAAAAACATCAGTTTTTAAAAATCCGAAAAAAATACTTAAAAATTTCGAAAAAATAAAAAATTTGGTTTGGATCAAAACGCACGCACGTCATAGATAATGAATGGTTTGGATCGGTTGTTTAAAGCATAAAATTTAAGAACGAATTCGTAGCACGAAGGCCATCCGTGCTATGCATAGCATTTTAGCAATTCTCTTTATAATAATACTGATGATGTTTTATTTGTTGGACGATTGAATGTAATCGGTAGCTCGATTTCTCAGTCCCCGCTTCTGCGTATTTCTAACTGACGCTGCTCTGGCAGATTCGTCTATGTATAATAAGTATCATCCCAATATTTCTCATTTTTATCATTTTCTGAAAAAAATACTGTCGCGGCTTTTTCGTCATTCCCTCGAAGAATGGAATTGGGGCTTCCTCGAGAAATGTGAACATAGCCTTGGATTCACCCCCCTTAAGGTTCGATCTCAGTTCGAGTATCTCTTAGCGACAAGAGAACCAAAACATGAGTCGCTTCTTAAAGAGGTTTGTTGATTTCGTGGGTCCTTTCTTTCCAGTAGGCGCAAGCCCCTACTGTTAATTACCCCGTGATCGCTCACGAGAACCTCTGATTAAGGGATCTGGAGAATTATATGTAAAGGCTAGGAATCGTTTGTTTCATGTTTATTTTGAGTTTATTTCTTTGGCTTAAACCGGACTCAATTGGTGTACCAAACCTAATTAACGGGACACGATTGAGAACATTCTGATCTGCTAAAAGGTTTTTGTTCTTGAAGTGGAGAGGTTTCGGTTTTGATTTCGGGTTTCGTGTTTGGACTTTTAATTTCTTAAGTTTCTCTTTGGATTTTACCATTTTCACAATTTTATTTTATTTTTTATTTCTAATTTTAGACTTTTGAAACATCTTTTTATATTTCTAATTATGTTTATTTTTTTTTAAAACACTTGATATTTAATGTATTTATATTTTTTTTAAAATCATTTCTATTATTTTAAAGTGATATCAATGTTTATTTTGAAAATTTGTTAGAAGGATCTGATTAAGTTTTGAAATCATTTAGAATTTTACAAAATTGATTTAACATCATTTTAGAATTTTTATAAGATTTATTTAATATTGAAAATACTTCAAAAATAGAAAAGACCAATAATTTGACAGATTTTTATATAAAAATATGAGTAAATTTGATTTATTGAGATTTTTAGAAATTTTGGGATATTTTATTTGTATTTTTCTGAGTTTCCCACTATTTTTAATGATTTTTCAAAATTTCTGCTGATTCGGAATTTTCTGGTTGGTCCACGTATGCACAGGGGGCTGAGTTGGCTTGCTGCTGGCGCTGACTGGACTTGCTGACGTGTCAGGGCGCGAATTAACTGTCTTTGGTCGACTCATGTAGCGGGTTTTCATCGTGTCAGGGACCCGCCAGACATGAGTAGGCCACACAGGATCGTTTGTGACGTTGGTTTGAACTCGCCTTCTTCAACAGGTTCGAGTACTTTTTGCGGAAAGGCCCCTGAAACTTCGCCGGCGAAATTACTGCTGCTCCGTTCTCTATTTTGGTTGAAATTTGTTTCGTTGTATTCTTGATCTCAAGGAGAATACGACTATGCAATTGTTCGGGACCATGAAGGCTTGTACGACACTGTGGGGCCTGAGGAGCCGCGAGCGCCATTGATGGCGATTGGAGCTTTCTAGCTTCCTTTCTCTGCCAGAAGGAGGTTTTACGCACTCAAGAAGGTGCTTTGAGGATGATGGTGGGTTCAATTTGTCGTGGAGATGCTTGGAATTAGGTGGTCTCAACTGAGAGACTTTGGCTTGGTTTTGAACAGATCTGAGCTCCGTTGGTGGGGCCCATAGAGCAGTTTTCTTGTACCAGAAATGTGATAGATAGATTCAGGAGGTCAACTTTAGTGTGTACAGGTTTTTCTTTTAACTTGAGACGCCATGGTTTGATGGATGAAGCATTGAGACAGTATTGCACTTTTACTTGACTTGGTTCAACTTTCATTTTACATGCAAGTCGTTTTACAGCAAAGCAATTTGATTTAAAGCTCAATTTTGATCAGTTGTGATATGTTTTATATGTTCAAATTGCACAGAACGTAAGAGTAGAACTTTTGACACTTGTTACAATTTTCACTTTTTTTTAATTTAAACAACATTGCCACTGTTTTGATGCAATTTAGATTTGAGTTGCTCCAATTGCAGAAAAACCTCTTATAGCAGTCATAATAGAAATGTAAAAGCTATTAAAAGCAGTTTTGACATTTTATTACTTTTCTGTTGCAATCATTTATCCATATGCACAATTCAGTTCTTTTGCAATAAGTGAGAAACCCTTTTTATGTTTGTTCAAAGATTCTAAGAATTAACAAGCATACTAACATATCATGCATATAAACCCTTAATTTTGAATTAATCCGTAGGTAAGGACTGGTTAGAATTTGGCATGACCTCTATTATTTTTAATGACATTTTTGGATTGTCAATGGCTTGAACATGGCTAAGCCAGAGCCAGTGCTCTGGACCTATGCCAAATCAAGTTGATACTGCCATGAGAGACTAAAGCTGGGCTAAAGACCTCTACATGACAGCCATGGTGCCTTTTACGTTGGACTTGAGAATACTCCATGAAGCGAAGAGCTGGGCTCTAAACCTTCATGAAGCACCTTTCTTTGACTTACCCCATGGCCATGACTGGAGCTGTGCTCTAGACCATAGCTCATGGTGATTATATTTGCACGGCTCAAGCACACCATTGATTGGTGGCTGAGCTAAGGAGGAGGGACAACAAAACCACGAATTGACACTTCAAAATAGCTTTCTTTATTTCAAAACCAAGCGATTACAAGATGGAGCCTCTCAATTTCACCTCTTTCTCTCTCTTTCCCGAGTGTTTGATGTAATGCCTAGCTTCAATCTAACCTTGAAATCTCTAATTGACTGTCTAAACCTAACCCCAGTGTGGCGGCCTCTTCCCTCCTTTTCTTTTTTTTTTTTTTTGCCCCGAATTGGGGTGCTTATATAGGCCTGAATCTAGGGCAACGCCTTTGAGCCCGGCTTAATCCTTGCCCTCAAATTTCCATCAACGGTTGAGATCCAGCTGCGCTAGGGCATTGGTTTTGCCAAACCAGGGGCGGCACATCTGGTTTTGGCCTTGTGGTATCGGAGAAGCCACGTCGATGATCTTCGCCATTTTACCCGGCATCCGCGCGGTAAAACGCGAATTTCCCTTCTTTTCTTTTTACTGGGGGGAGAAGATCCTTACAGGCGGGCCCCGCTTGTAAGGTTAAATGAGGTAGAGGAAGATAGGTGCATTCGGTTCACCATACACCAATCAATACTCTTTGAATTTGTGTGCAAGGTGTATGAAGAACAGGACCATCCAAAGTCAAATATGGGTATGGTAATTTCGCTGGGGGGCAGCGACTCACTCAGCCCCTGTTGGATCCCCTGCAATGGTATGCACGCGCCATTTTTTCTGGATTTTCTGGGATTTTGTTCAATTTCCACAATTCCCACTTTATTTCCTTAAGGCCAAACCAAAATAAATTAATTTGGGGTCTTCCCTTGAGTATTTTTCCATGAAATTTTATGGGTAGGCTTAGAAAAATATAAGGAATTTAATGGTTCAACTGGTTTTGGTAAATTCCTCATAGATTTATTTTGGTAATTTTATGAAGTTTTTGGGTTTGTTTGCAAAATTTGGCATTTGTGTGGGCATTTCTGGGATTTAAAAATTATGATAAATCATCATAATTCTTCAGGGATTTTTGGGTAAATTTTGATGATTTTTGGAGTTTGTTTGATATTTCTGGTAACTTGGTTTTGAGTTTTGGCTGTTTGACTTCTGGCTTTCGCAATTTGGTTTTGTCTTGAAGTTGTATTTTGTACTTTGGTTTTCAGGACTTAATTTTTAGGGTCAACAAATGCCCCCCACCAAAGTACGTTGTGAGGATCTTGGCAGAACGACGTGTTTTGGTGGCCCCTTCTTGACCCCTTGCTCTTTGTCATGGTTTGACTTCACTTTGTAGTTCCTTAGGTTATCTCTTATCCCTTTGATTTGTATCTGATTTTGGTTGACCTTTTGTCTCTTATCCCAGTTTGGTTATTGTTGATCCTTGTCTTGTTCGACTGCCCCAGTATAAGCACTTATTTCTGCATTGACGTTCTCCAGTGTCTTATTTAAAGTTCAAGACAAAACTTTTGTTCATCCTTTCATTCGGTGAGATGAACAGGCACCTAGTACCTTGTTTAAAGTGCAAGGCACAAAACTTTTGGGTAATTTCACTTTTCCATGTATTCAGAAACCACACAGGCTTCCTCAACACGGTTATCTCTTTTTTTTTGGTTGGTGGATTTTGTGGATTTGGGAATATTTAGGTGAAAGGAATGACTTATGGGACCATAAAGGCAAGTCACCCTTTGTTTTGCTTACCCTCTCATTTCTCACCCTCTCTTTTCAGGTATGGGCAATCAATGTAATGGCACTCAATATCGGCATTGGCGATGTTGACATTTTTTTTTCTTTAAATGTAGGCCTTTGTAAAGGAAATGCCTATGAATGTCCAAAAGGACAAAGACATTCCTTTGTACTTAGGCCCGGCGGGACGAATTTGGTTTTATTTATTTGGGTTTTATTGTGCTTGGTTTCTTTTTGGATTTTGATTAAGTAGGGTTTAGTTCATTTTATTGGGACTTTTGAGGTTGGAGACTTTTATATTGGACTTTTATTTATTTATTTTGCCTTATTTATTTAGGGCCTTGCAAAGGAATGTCCCATAATGTTCAAAAGAACGAAACATCCTTTCAAGCTTTAGCCCGATGGGACATGAGACATAAGACTTGTTCCTTGGGTTTTGGTTGTCATGGCTTTTTATTGGAGTTGTGGATTTTATTGGTTATTTTGGAGTTGTAGATAAGGGTTTCATTAAGATTTTGGGATTTTGGATTTTGGAATTTGGAGTTTTAGGCATAGGGATTTTGGATTTTGAAATTTGGAGTTTTAGGCATGGGTTTGTCATGTTGAATTCACAAAGGTGCGTGATGGAGCACGGCTTGTCGCGTTGATCGCGGAGTTGCGTGATGGAGCACGTCTTTGTCGCGTTGATCGCGGAGTTGCGTGATGGAGCACGGCTTGTCGCGTTGATCGCGGAGTTGCGTGATGGAGCACGGCTTGTCGCGTTGATCGCGGAGTTGCGTGATGGAGCACGGCTTTGTCGCGTTGATCGCGGAGTTGCGTGATGGAGCACGGCTTGTCGCGTTGATCGCGGAGTTGCGTGATGGAGCACGGCTTGTCTTTGTTTTTCACTTTCAAATTTGAGATTTTAGTGCACACTTTCCAAAGCGCGCGGTTTTGAGACTTTCAGATTTTGTCTTTCACTTTCTTTTCCATTTCATTTCCACTTTCTTCTTCATTTCATTTCATTTTCACTTTCTTCTTCATTTCATTTCATTTTTTCCTTCTTCTTTCTTTTTCTATCTTCTTTTCCTTCTTTCGCCTTTTATTTCTTTGCAAATTTCCAATTTGGTTTCCCGATTTCGATTCCGGGGTTTTATTCCTTTATTCTATCTTTATTTATTTCATTTCACCTTTTCCTTTCTTTTCCTTCTTTCTCCCTTCTCTTTTCCTTCTTTCTTCTCCTCTTTCTTTTCTTTTCTTTTTTTTTATTTCTTCTCTTCCTCTTTCTTTGAATTTACTTATGAGGTGCAGGACTTTGTAGGACATGTTCAGGGAGTATTATTTCACCCTTTCTATATTTCTCTTCTACCCAATCCTTGAATACCCAACAATCTTCGGTTTTGTGTCCTACCAATCTATGGTATGCACAATATTTTGGATTTTCGATTTCTTCCATTTCACTGGGTCGTTTGCTTATTGGTAGTTCAAGCCCACACATTATGGCCAAAGGAAACAACTCTTTAACTTTATCCTTTCTGAATGAATAAGGTTTTCTTGTCTTTTCCATTAAAGTGACACGCGGTGGAGGTGTCTTGGGTTTGTTCCTCTTATCAGTTATTTCGGGACGTGGTCCTTTGATTGATGTCCCAGGTAAGTTTATCTGACCATCGACTGCCTTTTTGAAGGAATTCAAGAGTTTTCGTAGTCCATCATCAGATTTCTTGTGAGGTGCAGGTTCTTGCCTATATTCGTCGGGAATTTTAATCTTTCCTTTCCAAATTCCTTCTTCGACCCAATCTTTGAATATGTAGCAATCTTCTACATTATGCCCCAGTACTCTATGGTAGAGGCAATAATTTGGATGATCTTCTTCTTTCATTTCTTCGGGTCGTTTACACCTTGGCAAAGTTATCAGGTGATTCTTCATGACTTCTTTAAAGATCAAAGCCGTTTTGTCTTTCTTAAAGGTGTAAGGTTTATTCATTCTTTCTTCTAAGCTTTCTTTTACATTGCTTGGACCTTTATCATGACCTTGTTGACATTCATTGTCACCCTTCTTGGCTTGAGTGGATATTTCAAAGTTCTTTTCCTTCACACTTTTACCCTTCTCATTTTTATCCTCGAAAAGATGAAGCGGGATAATGGGTTGAGACCCTTCTTCTTTTTCCTTACACTTGCCCGTTTCTGTGGAACTTTCGTCCTTTTGTGGCAATGGCATTGGATAACATTTTTCCTTATCAGCCTTGATCTTATGTGCATTTCCCCATATAACCTTTTGTTCTCCATTCTTAAGGTATTTCACACACTGATGTAGGGTTGATGGGATCATTCGATTTTTATGGATCCATGGCCGACCCAAGAGAGCTTCGTAGTGTGTATCGGCATCAATCACATAGAATTTGACAGTCGTTTCCAATTCTTCAAATTGCATTTGCAAAGTGATTGCCCCTAATGCCTTTTCAGAGATTTCATTGAAACCATGTATAGATAGCTTTTCTTGGGTTAAGTGTTCGATAGACAAGGCTATTCGGTTGAGGGTTTTCAAGGGCATGATGCTGACAGCTGATCCAGGATCCACCATCATATGCCTTAGCTTAATTTTGTTTGTTTCTCCTGTTATATAGAGTGGATCATTATGTTCTTTAGCTCCTATCACCAAGTCTTCATCAGTGAAGGTAATGGAGCCAGTTTGATCGGCATATGATATTTTCTCCATGTATTTACTTGTGCATTGATATGAGATTTCATCATCATGTGATTCCCCATTTCGAACCTCGATGACATGACATTCATTTTCGTCGCCTTGCAACACCTTTTCGTGAGGGGCAGGTTCTTGCTCAAAATTAGAGTCAAGCACCAACTTTTCTTCCTTGATCATTTGTTCAACAATATCCTTAAGCACATAACAATCCTCGGTTAGATGGCCAAGCATTCGATGGTATGCGCAATATTTTGAGTCATCAATTTCACTTCTATTTCTAGGTGCTTTCCTTGGAGGTAGTCTTAGCTTTTTATCCCTTAGAATCATCTTGAGGATTGCTTCTGTTTTCTCCTTCTTGAAAGAGTATGGCTTATTTAACCGCTCGGATAAAGGTATCACTGGCTGGTTATTATTTCCTTGATTGTCATTTCTCTTGCCCTTATTTCGGCGGGTAGAGGCTTCATAACTTCTGGCACCATTGCCTGTTTCTCTTTCATTTCTATTGGTTGAAACTTCTACCTCTTTAGGTGGTCCTATATGAGACAACCTAGCCACTCGAGTGATCAGGTCTTTGTAAGAGGTAACGTCACTTCCCAAAAGTGACCTTTGTATCCAATCATCAAGGTTTCTTATTAGTAGTTCCACCGCTTCCCTTTCAGGCATTTGGTGTGTGCAACTTATGTTGAGGTTCATCCAACGATTAATATAGTCAAGGGCCTTTTCCCCCAATTTGGGCTTTTCACATGCCATATCGGCCATGGTAATTTCTTGTGTGACCGTTGTGAACCTTGAACAAAAAGCATCCTCCATTTCTTCCCAAGTTTCAATTGAGTCATTTTCAAGGGAGGCGTACCACTTTAGAGCGACACCCGTCAAGCTTTGCGGGAACTGCTTGAAAAGAAGAGCTTCATTATTGGAAGTGTTTCCGCATGTGAGGCGAAATTGGATCAAGTGCTGATCGGGTGTAATGTCCTTTTCTCTTGTACCATCAAACAGGTTGAACTTTGGCATTACATAACCTTTGGGGTAAAGGGTTTGCTCATGTATTTCGGGGTATGGCCTTCCACACTTTTTCTTTACAGGGATCAAATGACTTGCCCCAGATGCTTGCAGCTGTTGGTTGATCATTTCTTGAATGGATCGTTCGGTCATTTTGGTCATTTTTGCCCCAGTCCGGGATCGTGACCTTGGGATCTCATCTTTATAAGAGTCACACTTGCTCTTATATCTTCTTTCTTTTGAAAACCTTCTTCTTGGTCTTTCATCCTCTTCGTTGGATGAGTTGTTTCTTCCCTTCTTTAAAAATATTTTTTCTTCTTTTTCTTCTTCTTTCTCTTCATTGGAAGATTCACACTTGCCCCTGTCCTTTTCTCCCTTAGGAGCTCGTGTCTTGAGTTTTTCTTCCTCATCTGACGTAACTTCCTTTTCACCAAACTCTTCCAACAAATTCTTTTTTTCTAGGAACTTAAGCATTTTCTTCATTATTTTCTTTTCTTGCTCCTTTTCTTTCATCATTTTTGTAATGAAACTTTTCAGTTGACTCTTCTTTCCTTCGGCCCATCGGCCTTCATCTTCTTCACAGTTGCTATTTATATTTTTGTCACCTTCTTCATCTTCATTATGATCATTTCTAAGAGTGTTTCTATTAGGAGACAGATCACTTCTTTTCTTGTTTTCTTCTAACTGTTTTGACTTAGAGTTACTTTCTTCTTCGCCCTCGACTTTATGCACCAATGTGTGCGTCTGGCAGTCTTCATCAATTCTAATCATATTAACCCGTGCATGCATCACATGGGCCAATCGAAGTGGTGCAAACGAGTTACTGATTGGGAGAGTGCACCTTATGTCCAATTCATTCTGACATGCCCTTTGGAATTTCTTCGTGCCATGAGAGTCCGGCACATAAATTTTCCTTGGTGTTGGTTTCTTTTGAGGGAAACGGTGGTCGGACCGGTGTTTCTTGCAACTTTTGCTTGGGCGAGCCTTCTTTTGAGAAATAACAACCCATTCTTCTTCTTTGGCTCCAGTTCCATTAGGAGTTCCAAGTGACTTTGAAACCACCACCGGCTTGTCTTGTTGCTCTTCATTAACATGAGCGAGTTGAAAACTTCCATCCTTTACTTGCACAATGGGCACATAAGAGAACCCGTATGTCATGGATCCAAACATGAATTCGTGTTGGTAGCAGATCGGTACTGCCCCAATCGTGAGCACTCCTTTAGGCTTGCTCATGTCGACCGTTGTGGATGCCATTTCCTGCAAGAGAACAACTCCAAATGTTATCGTTAGAATTGTTTATTTTATAATTTTCCTAGCCTTTACATTATATTCTTTAAATCCCAAAGATGAGAGGAGAAAGTTGTCCCACCGGGCGTGCCAGAGAATCTGTCGCGGCTTTTTCGTCATTCCCTCGAAGAATGGAATTGGGGCTTCCTCGAGAAATGTGAACATAGCCTTGGATTCACCCCCCTTAAGGTTCGATCTCAGTTCGAGTATCTCTTAGCGACAAGAGAACCAAAACATGAGTCGCTTCTTAAAGAGGTTTGTTGATTTCGTGGGTCCTTTCTTTCCAGTAGGCGCAAGCCCCTACTGTTAATTACCCCGTGATCGCTCACGAGAACCTCTGATTAAGGGATCTGGAGAATTATATGTAAAGGCTAGGAATCGTTTGTTTCATGTTTATTTTGAGTTTATTTCTTTGGCTTAAACCGGACTCAATTGGTGTACCAAACCTAATTAACGGGACACGATTGAGAACATTCTGATCTGCTAAAAGGTTTTTGTTCTTGAAGTGGAGAGGTTTCGGTTTTGATTTCGGGTTTCGTATTTGGACTTTTAATTTCTTAAGTTTCTCTTTGGATTTTACCATTTTCACAATTTTATTTTATTTTTTATTTCTAATTTTAGACTTTTGAAACATCTTTTTATATTTCTAATTATGTTTATTTTTTTTTAAAACACTTGATATTTAATGTATTTATATTTTTTTTAAAATCATTTCTATTATTTTAAAGTGATATCAATGTTTATTTTGAAAATTTGTTAGAAGGATCTGATTAAGTTTTGAAATCATTTAGAATTTTACAAAATTGATTTAACATCATTTTAGAATTTTTATAAGATTTATTTAATATTGAAAATACTTCAAAAATAGAAAAGACCAATAATTTGACAGATTTTTATATAAAAATATGAGTAAATTTGATTTATTGAGATTTTTAGAAATTTTTGGATATTTTATTTGTATTTTTCTGAGTTTCCCACTATTTTTAATGATTTTTCAAAATTTCTGCTGATTCGGAATTTTCTGGTTGGTCCACGTATGCACAGGGGGCTGAGTTGGCTTGCTGCTGGCGCTGACTGGACTTGCTGACGTGTCAGGGCGCGAATTAACTGTCTTTGGTCGACTCATGTAGCGGGTTTTCATCGTGTCAGGGACCCGCCAGACATGAGTAGGCCACACAGGATCGTTTGTGACGTTGGTTTGAACTCGCCTTCTTCAACAGGTTCGAGTACTTTTTGCGGAAAGGCCCCTGAAACTTCGCCGGCGAAATTACTGCTGCTCCGTTCTCTATTTTGGTTGAAATTTGTTTCGTTGTATTCTTGATCTCAAGGAGAATACGACTATGCAATTGTTCGGGACCATGAAGGCTTGTACGACACTGTGGGGCCTGAGGAGCCGCGAGCGCCATTGATGGCGATTGGAGCTTTCTAGCTTCCTTTCTCTGCCAGAAGGAGGTTTTACGCACTCAAGAAGGTGCTTTGAGGATGATGGTGGGTTCAATTTGTCGTGGAGATGCTTGGAATTAGGTGGTCTCAACTGAGAGACTTTGGCTTGGTTTTGAACAGATCTGAGCTCCGTTGGTGGGGCCCATAGAGCAGTTTTCTTGTACCAGAAATGTGATAGATAGATTCAGGAGGTCAACTTTAGTGTGTACAGGTTTTTCTTTTAACTTGAGACGCCATGGTTTGATGGATGAAGCATTGAGACAGTATTGCACTTTTACTTGACTTGGTTCAACTTTCATTTTACATGCAAGTCGTTTTACAGCAAAGCAATTTGATTTAAAGCTCAATTTTGATCAGTTGTGATATGTTTTATATGTTCAAATTGCACAGAACGTAAGAGTAGAACTTTTGACACTTGTTACAATTTTCACTTTTTTTTAATTTAAACAACATTGCCACTGTTTTGATGCAATTTAGATTTGAGTTGCTCCAATTGCAGAAAAACCTCTTATAGCAGTCATAATAGAAATGTAAAAGCTATTAAAAGCAGTTTTGACATTTTATTACTTTTCTGTTGCAATCATTTATCCATATGCACAATTCAGTTCTTTTGCAATAAGTGAGAAACCCTTTTTATGTTTGTTCAAAGATTCTAAGAATTAACAAGCATACTAACATATCATGCATATAAACCCTTAATTTTGAATTAATCCGTAGGTAAGGACTGGTTAGAATTTGGCATGACCTCTATTATTTTTAATGACATTTTTGGATTGTCAATGGCTTGAACATGGCTAAGCCAGAGCCAGTGCTCTGGACCTATGCCAAATCAAGTTGATACTGCCATGAGAGACTAAAGCTGGGCTAAAGACCTCTACATGACAGCCATGGTGCCTTTTACGTTGGACTTGAGAATACTCCATGAAGCGAAGAGCTGGGCTCTAAACCTTCATGAAGCACCTTTCTTTGACTTACCCCATGGCCATGACTGGAGCTGTGCTCTAGACCATAGCTCATGGTGATTATATTTGCACGGCTCAAGCACACCATTGATTGGTGGCTGAGCTAAGGAGGAGGGACAACAAAACCACGAATTGACACTTCAAAATAGCTTTCTTTATTTCAAAACCAAGCGATTACAAGATGGAGCCTCTCAATTTCACCTCTTTCTCTCTCTTTCCCGAGTGTTTGATGTAATGCCTAGCTTCAATCTAACCTTGAAATCTCTAATTGACTGTCTAAACCTAACCCCAGTGTGGCGGCCTCTTCCCTCCTTTTCTTTTTTTTTTTTTTTGCCCCGAATTGGGGTGCTTATATAGGCCTGAATCTAGGGCAACGCCTTTGAGCCCGGCTTAATCCTTGCCCTCAAATTTCCATCAACGGTTGAGATCCAGCTGCGCTAGGGCATTGGTTTTGCCAAACCAGGGGCGGCACATCTGGTTTTGGCCTTGTGGTATCGGAGAAGCCACGTCGATGATCTTCGCCATTTTACCCGGCATCCGCGCGGTAAAACGCGAATTTCCCTTCTTTTCTTTTTACTGGGGGGAGAAGATCCTTACAGGCGGGCCCCGCTTGTAAGGTTAAATGAGGTAGAGGAAGATAGGTGCATTCGGTTCACCATACACCAATCAATACTCTTTGAATTTGTGTGCAAGGTGTATGAAGAACAGGACCATCCAAAGTCAAATATGGGTATGGTAATTTCGCTGGGGGGCAGCGACTCACTCAGCCCCTGTTGGATCCCCTGCAATGGTATGCACGCGCCATTTTTTCTGGATTTTCTGGGATTTTGTTCAATTTCCACAATTCCCACTTTATTTCCTTAAGGCCAAACCAAAATAAATTAATTTGGGGTCTTCCCTTGAGTATTTTTCCATGAAATTTTATGGGTAGGCTTAGAAAAATATAAGGAATTTAATGGTTCAACTGGTTTTGGTAAATTCCTCATAGATTTATTTTGGTAATTTTATGAAGTTTTTGGGTTTGTTTGCAAAATTTGGCATTTGTGTGGGCATTTCTGGGATTTAAAAATTATGATAAATCATCATAATTCTTCAGGGATTTTTGGGTAAATTTTGATGATTTTTGGAGTTTGTTTGATATTTCTGGTAACTTGGTTTTGAGTTTTGGCTGTTTGACTTCTGGCTTTCGCAATTTGGTTTTGTCTTGAAGTTGTATTTTGTACTTTGGTTTTCAGGACTTAATTTTTAGGGTCAACAAATACGTTTTAATTTTTGCAATGTGATTAACTAAGCTCTAACTATCTTTCTATTTTTGCACTCATCCTCTCATCTCCTGAATTTTCTATTTTTGCCCGCTCATCCTCCCTTTCCAGCGCTAATTACTAATGTTTACGCTTTCCCCATCTCCTAGGACCCAGCACAAAATTAGAACAATTAGTTTAAAAAATAGTACAATTAGGAAAATAATTCTAATTGTGCTAGTTACGCTGTGTTTGGATTGGAGGGATTGGACGGGAACGGGCGTAAATTTTAGAATTTAATCTTGTTCGGATCGAGAAAAATCCCAAGGGAAAATGGATCAAAAGGGGAACGGTTTTCCTCGTGATTTTTACTTTCTATACAAAACTAGGAACAATGAGGGAATGTGGATGAGCACTTGATTAATTGCATTAATGAGGCATTGTTGGGAATGAGAGATGAGGAATCTGCGGGATTATGATAAGCGATTCTGGTATATATTACTAGATATGGTAGTCATAGAAAAGATTGAAGAATAATCCAATCTATTTTGTCAATTTTGTCAAAATTCCTGATATAAAATATAAAAATCTGTTGTTAAAATTAGTAGGTTCAAAATTAGTAATTTCTACCATAAAAAATCCGTCATATAAACTTGGCATAAATTTTCTGTAAAAAAAAATTGATCAATGGCGAAAATTGGAGGGCTCAGATCGCATATTGTAGGATGGTATAATTTTTTTCTATATATTAGGCATAAACTATCTTAGATTTCTAAATATATTTAATTTTAATGATTGATACTATTATTTTTAATTTATTTAACCAAAAAAAATTATTTTTAATTAAAACCCAATAGCGGCCACGAGCTTTTAATTAATAATATAGATATAGATTCGCTAATAAAATACACTTTGCAATATTGCCCCAAGGGCTGTTCTTAAAAAAATAAAGTTGAAATTACATACATTGAAAAATTAAATAAGGTTTACAGTGAAAATGATGCTTCCTAAAAATATCTTCTTCAGTACGTAATAATAAAGCAAACTGATAGGGTTTGATCCAGTCCAAGTCTACTGTCTACTACATAATATATTTTGTTCATATAATAATTACTATTTACATCTTTTTTTTTTTGGAGAAAAAGTGTAGGCAATTGTTTATTTGACTATTTTGGATATCGACTAAAAGTTTTAAATATAAATCTGACATTATGTATATTATTTTGGAAATTGATTACTGTCATCTACAGTTTTGCCATCCCTGTCATTGCTAAATATAAAGTGAACATATACAACAAACAAAGTGAACATATAGATGATCTAAGTGTACACATACAAACAAATAAGTTCAATGAAAATAAGTTGAATATGCATGTAAACTTCTGAACAAGTGATAACAACACTTATTTGTTTGTAAGTCGTCTATATGTTCACCTTATTTATTGTATATGTTCACTTTGTATTTAGCGATGGCTGAGATGATATATTTGCCGATGACACTTATAATTCCTGTATTATTTTAATTTATATGAGACACATTTTCATGTGAAAAGTAATTGAAATGTGAGGATAGAGAAAGAGTTCCTCTCTGGCTTTTTCGATTTCAGAATTAAAATCTAGGTAGCTAGCTAGCTAGCTATAATATGCTCTCAATACCTCCTTGCAAATATATAGACAAAAATAGACAACTTAGGCAGTGCTCCACAAGAGGAGAATCGGAGGAAAGGTAAGGAAGTTGATTTGTTGTATCCTGCTCCGTGGACTCTAATGGGTGAATCAAAGAAAACCAAAGAGAACAGAAGTCCTCCAGAAGCTCATTTGAGGAAATAAAGAGTTACTCCCAAAATCGAAGAGTACCGGAGTTCAACTGGTTTTTAATTTTTTAGGACAAGAATATCTTTGACTATTCTCTAATAAATGAATACCAGATTTTTTTCTTAAAGGTTCATATAGTCTTTTTATACATTACAAATAGGGTTACCGAGGTTAACTTTATACATGTCATTTTGAAATTGGAGCAAGTAATCATCAATTCCATATCCTTCCTTACTCTTCTTTTTCTTTCCTTAGTCTTCCTTTCCTCCGATTGTTCTTTTCTGGAGCAAAGCCTTAGAGAAACATTGGAGCTGATAAGTGCAATCAACCTTTCAGGCAATCAAGCAATCAGACTCCAAAAATAGAAAAAAAATTTCCGATCCCTGCTAAATACGGAAACCTCATCTACCTTCCACCTCACCTGCATCTCCCTTTCCCCTCACCCCGCTTCAACCCTCTATTTTGTCTCTTCTCTCACCGCACGCCGTCGCGTAGTCCTGCCGTCACCGTCGAGCAGCCTAGCCCTGCCGTCAAGCAGCCTAGCCCTGCCGTCGCGTAGCCCTCCCGTCGCAGCCCTGCCGTTATCAAAATAAATTAAATATTATTTATTTCCTCACTTGTATTAAATACTTCCTTACTACTGTTGACCCTAAAAATTAAGCCCTGAAAACCAAAGTACAAAATACAACAACAGAATCAAAACCAAATTGCGAACAAAAAAAACAAAAGTCAAATGCCAAAAACCAAATTTCCAAGTTGCCAAAAATCAAAATCAAATTACGAAAAATATCAAACAAACTCCAAAAATTTTCAAAATTTACCCAAAAATCCCTTAAGAATTATGATGATTTATCATAATTTTTAAATCCCAGAAATACCCACACAAATGCCAAATTTTGCAAACAAACCCAAAAACTTCACAAAATTACCAAAATAAATCCATAAGGAATTTTGCGAAACCAGTTGAACCATTAGATTCCTTATATTTTTCTAAACTTACCCATAAAATTTTATCCAAAATACCCAGGGGAAGACTTATTTTGGTTTGGCCTTAAGGAAATAAAATGGGGATTGTGGAAATTGAACAAAATCCCAGAAAATTTAGAGAGTATGGCGCGTACAACCATTGTACCAGATCCCGTGGGAAAAATAGGAGGCGCTGGGATCAAATAGTTGGATGCACCTGTTTCATGTATACCGTGAACAAAAAATTCAAATGAATGTATGTGGTGCACCATAAGCCAAGCTCGCCCAGTAAAAGAAAAAGAGGTTAAAGTCGCGATTTTACCATGGAGGCCGGGTAAAAGAGAAGAAGAGGTCAGAAGCGCGGCGACATGGCTTTCTCCAACGCCACAGACCTAAAACCAGACTTGGCCGCCCATGGTATTGCAAAACCTAAGCCCTAGCGCAGCCGAGGGACAGCCATTGGATGAGAATTGGACGATGGAGATGCACACGCCAAGGAAAGCGAAACCCTAAACCCAAGCCTATATAAAGCCCCAATTGAAGACGGAAAGAGAAGGAGGAAGAGGAGAGAAGAGAGGCCGCCAGCTTAAGTTAGGTTTAGATAATCAATTAGGCTAGCGAGAGGTGAAATTAAAGAGAGACATTTCGTCGAGCACTTGGTAAAGGAAAGAAGGGAGGGGAAATTGAGTGAAACAAGTTTGTAATTCTCTGTGTGAAGGTCAAATAAATCAATTTGAAGTGTCAATCCATCGTTTTGCAGTTTTGTTTCTTCTCTTTCTCTAGCTCAGCCACCAAAACAATGGTGTGCTCGAGCCCTGTAAATACAGCTCCTTTGAGCCATGGTCTGAAGCGTAGCATCAGTCATGGCCATTGGATGAATAAAAAAAGATGCTTCATGAGAGTTTAGAGCCTAGCTCTTCGCTTCATGAAGTATTCTCATGCCAAATGTAAAGGCAGCCATGGCCATCACTTGAGGGTTTGTAGCACAGCTCAACTCTCTTGTGAAGGTCTTAATTTGACATGGTGCTGTGTCAGAGCACTGGCTCTGACCTTGCCATGCTCAAAGTGTTGAAAATCCAAAAATAGCACCAAAAATGGTGAAAGTCATGTTAAACCTTAACCAGTCCTCATATGTTGCAATTTGCTTAGAGTTTAGGACTAAAATGCATTGAATAATATGGATTATGTACCTCTTAAATTCAATATTTTCATGAAATAAATAAATATGTGTAAAGATACATGAATGTAGACAAAAGTGAAATAAACGAAAAACATGGGATTTATCTGCATAAAATATAAAGACGCATATGGACCGCAGGTATATGACCTTATGGACTGCAGGGAATAAGCCTTTCCATTTTTGGAATTTTATACAATTTTATACAAATTAATAAAGGGCAGAAGCTATATGAATGGTTAAATGTGTTTAAAAACATATATGTACAAAATATACAAGTATGTATGTTAAAATTGTCTTCAGCAGTTTCAAATGTTCTACTTATGACCCCTGCAAGTACACTTCCTGCAATTGGAGCAACTCAAATGGAAAATCATCAAACCAGTAGCAAAGATTGTTTAAATGTGAAAATTGTAAATTGTGACAAATGTCAAAAGCCTAGCTTTCATTCTCTGTGTTGGTTTGAACATTTAAAATAAAATTAAACTAACCTAAATGAAGCATCAAATCAAACTCCTTTGCTGTAAAACCACCTACATGCAAATGAAAAATTGAACAAAACAAAGTGCACTTCTGCCCTTCCAGGGTTCACATCAAATTAGGACACGTCAGATTGAAACAAGCATATGGACAACTCAAATTTGACCTCCTTATTCTCTCCAAGTCATGGCTGGCACAAGAAAATGGCCAAGTGGGCCCCACCAGTTGAGTGGCCAAAATAAAGCCGATATGCCTCAGTTGAAATCGCCTGACTTCAAGCCTTATCATGCCAAATTGATATTATAAACAACTTCACTACACTATCCCAAGTGTAAGGAAGCCCTCTCTGGCAAGGGAAGAGAGGCAGAAAGCTTCAAAAGCCATTAATGGAATCCCGACACTCCTTAGGTGCTATGTGGTAAACCAAAATTCCACAACTTTAACTGATGGCATCACTGTGTTCTCCTTGAGCCAACGATCCTAACGCACCAAGTTTCAACCAAAATGGTGGCCGGAGTCGCCGCAATTTCGTCGGAGAAAAAAGAGGGACCATTCTGCAAAATGTCCAAGTCTTGGCGGAGAAGACGGGTTCAAACCCGTATCACATGCGATCCGCTACGGCAAAAATCACTTGTGGCGGGTCACTGATACGACAGTGACTTGTTACACCAAAATAATTAGATAAAAATAATTAAAACAAATAAAAGCCACGTCAACAGTCCCGTCAGCGCTAGCTCAGCGCCAGCAGCATGCCAAATCAGCCTCCCTGTACACGTGGACCAACCAAAAAAGTCCAAATAAGCAGCAAACTTCAAAAATTCATTAAAAATAGTAGAAAACTCAGAAAAATACAAATAAAATATCCATAAAATCTTAAAAAACTAAATAAACCAAATTCACTTATATTTTGATATGAAAATCTATCAAATTATTGGTCTTTTCTATTTTTGAAGTGTTTTCTATGTTAAATAAATTTTATAAAATTCTAAAATGGTGTTAAATCAATTTGTAAAATTTCAAAATGATCTCAAAACTCAATTAAACTGTCTTAACAAATTTTTGAAAATAAACATTGAGAATGTAAAGGAAATATATTGAATAACAAATATTTTTGAAAATAAACATAACTAAAAATACAAAAAGATATTTCAGAAGTCTAAAACTAAAAATAAAAATAAAAAGAAATTGTGAAAATGGTAAAACCCAAAAAGAAACTTAAGAAATTAAAAGTCAAAACACGAAACCTGAAATCAAGACCGAAATCTCTTCACTTAAGGAACGAAATCTCTTCAACGAAATCGAAATCGACTTCAAGCAACTCCAAGATTCGAAATTCTCACAAGTGGTCCAAAATAACCCTGAGAAAATCAAATCAAACCCAAGACCCAAAATAGTCTCGAAATCCAAACCAAATCGAAAGGCCCGAAATAGCCTTCAAATTAAATCCAAGTCTCAAAATAGTCTCGATAAACCCTAATCCAAATCCAAATCGTCTAAAGGCCCAAAATAGCCTAAGGATCGAAAACAACGCCCCAACACCAAAAAAGCGAAAATCAAGTCTATCTCAAATAACAAAATCATTTAAGTGTCCTCAATTGTGTCCCGTTAATTAGGACTGGTACACCAATCGAGTACGGTTTAAGCCGAAAGAAATAAACCCAAAATAAACACAAAATCAATGATTTTCCCTAGCCTTTATATATAATTCTCTAGATCCCTTAATCAGAGATTCTCGTGAGCGATCACGGGGTAATTAACAGTAGGGGCTTGCGCCTACTGGAAAGAAAGGATCCACGAAATCAACAAACCTCTTTAAGAAGCGACTCATGTTTTGGTTCTCTTGTCGTTAAGAGATACTCGAACTGAGGTCGAACCTTAAGGGGGGTGAATCCAAGGCTATGTTCTCATTTCTCGAGGAAACCTAATTCATTCTTCGAGGGATGACGAAAAAGCCACGACAACTACTAATTATTTACTCCCTTATAGCTATTTAGTTACTCCCAAACAACAACAGAATCAGATATGAATATTATTTACTCCCTTACTTGTATTAAAAACTCTCTTACTATTACTTATTTACTCCCTTAGAGTTATTTAGTTACTCCCAAACAACAGTAGAATCAGTTCTGAATATTATTTACTCCCTCATACATATTAGATACTCTTTTATACTAGTTATTTACTCCCTAATAGCTATTTAGTTACTCCCAAACAACAACAGAATCAAATATGAATATTATTTACTCCCTTAGAGTTATTTAGCTACTCCCAAACAACAGTAGAATCAGTTCTGAATATTATTTACTCCCTCATACATATTAGATACTCCTTTCATACTAGTTATTTACTCCCTTATAGCTATTTAGTTACTCCCAAACAACAGCAGAATCATATATGAATATTATTTACTTCGTTGTTTATATTATTTACTCCCTTATACTAATCAATTTCCTCCCTTATAGTAATTTAGTTACTCCCAAAAAATAGCAGAATCAGGCATGAATCTTATTTACTCCCTTATACATATTAGATACTCCAATGTACTGATTAATATCATCCCTTATAGCAATTTAGTTACTCCCAAGTTGTAACAGAACTAGATCTAAACCTCTTTTCTCTTCTTATCCTTCTTGATTTCTACTTCTTTCTTCCTCAACCAGATCTGATTGGTATAGGAGAGGGAACAGTGAGGGGAGGCAGAGGTGGAGGTGAGGCGGAGGAGACAAGAGGCGGAGGAGAAGAGAGACCGAGGTGAGGCAGAGGCGGATGCGAGGCGGAGGAGAGGTGAGGCGGAGGAAAGGAGAGGCTGAGGCGGAGGAGAGGAGAAGCGAAGGAGAGGCTGAGATGAGGCGGAGGCGAGACGGAAGAGAGGAGAGGCGGACATGAGGAGAGGGGAGCGAGGGAGGTGGTGGAGATCTGAATCGGATTTTGTGATTGTGATTGTGATTGTGAAAAAATCTGAATCGGAGAGAGAGAGGAGACGAAGAGGATAAAAAAAAAATAAGACGAGGAGAGCGACTCATTATGATTGCGTGATTGCATAAAATGTTGATTATTGTAAGTAATTCTCAGAAACATCTCCACTAACAAAACTCCCCGCCCAATTAAGTGGAACAACAAAGACCAAGACCGCTCAACAAATAAGCCGAAATTTTCAAAAATAATATTAAAATAATATAATCCAATAAAATTAATATCAATTTAATCAGTTTAATATAAATAGTATCGTAAGATCGGAATCCTGGATTCCGAACAGTGCAGTAACAGGAAATTTTGTCGTTTTTCATGGTTTTATTGTACTTCTATCATAAACATTAATTAAATATATGAAATTTTAATATTAAATTAATATATTATGAAATTTTAGTAATATATTTTGAAGATAAAATATTAAATTAATATATTTTATTTTACTTCTATTTATAAACATTAATTAAATATATAAAATATAATTATTAATTTATTTTATTTTACTTTACTTCTATTTACAAAACAATATAAATTATTAATTTAATTTTACAATTTTAATTAAAATATAATTATTAACTAATATAATTTAACTAATTTAATTTAACTAATTAAATTTAATTTCATTTAACTAATTTAATTTAAGTAATTATATTTGAAAAGGATGGAATAATTTAATTTAATTTAATTTAATTTAACTAATTTAATGTAAGTAATTATATTTGAAAAAAATGATTTATTTTAGGTAATGAATTATTTTAATTAATGAATATGATAAAATTAAAATCAATTTTAATTACAAAAAATAATATATATATTTAAATTTTAATTTATTAATTAATATAATTAAAATATTTATAATAAATATTATTAATTTAATAAAATAAATAACAGTAAAAGGGAAAAGACCAAAAACTGATTTGATTGGGCGGTGGATTCCTGACATGCTTAGATCGGAATCCTGGATTCCGATCTAAGGTTAGATCGGATTCCTGGATTCCGTTCTAAGCTTAGATCGGAATCTGAGAATCCTATCTAACCTTAGATCGGAATCCAGGATTCCGATCTAAGCAATAAGTTCGCCACACAGCGGCAAATTATTTGATTTGATCGGGAATTGACGTGAAGTTTTAAATCTGTTTGCTAATATCGGAATCTCAAATTCCGATCTTATCACTATAAATAGTTGGTCGTTATCACAATCTTAATATCATCTATCTTTTCCAATTAATTCTTAGTCATATAGAAATGTATTCAATTAGTGTTTTTGTCAATCAATCTCCCTTTAATCCAGCAAATAATTTTCGTTTTGATGTTTTTCCACAAACTGATTATGAATCTATTAAACAAATAATTTTGTCCTCATTGGGAATTTATCAAGGTGAGTTCAATTTGAAAATTGTTTCGCGTTTCAACGTAATTATGGACGGAAGGTTTCAACAAATTATTTTGCCGGTGAACTCTCAAAATGAATGGCGATACGTTCAACACGAGTGCTTTGAGGCAAGGCGACTTGATGGTCTAGAAATGCATGTCGATTTACTTCCGGCACAAGGTAAATTTAATTTTGAATTTAATTATGTGAGATTTAATTTTGAATAATAGAATTATGTGCTTAAATATATATATTTATATTAATATTAACTATGAAAATAATAATTATAGAATAATAATTAAAATCATATTAAAATCATATTAACTATAGAATAATAATAACTATGAAAATGCGATTTATAAATAATAATTAAAATCATATTGAAAATCATATTTATTAATATTAACTATGCATAAAAACATAAATAAGAACAATTTCTAGAAATGGCTTTTAATAAGTAATATTTAATATCGTTATTAATTACGTTTTTGTATGTGATTACTACAATATTAACTACGTTATTATTTAACTACAATTTTTATATGTGATTATAACACATTTTTTTATTATAATTAGGTGGTTATTATAATTATAATTATAATGAACAATAAAATTATGAGGAAGAAGAACACCAACAACCAAATGCAACCAATCAAGAAGAAGAGAATGAAACCATTACATTAGATTGGGATCCTTGGGACCCTAACAGTATAGATCCTCGTGATAGTACACTTCAGGAAGAAGAAGGTACATACTACGAGTCTTACACCGGTCAAGGCACTTGGGAACATGGTGGTAGTAGTAGGCAAGAACATGGTGGTAGTAGTAGTAGTAGGCACGGCCGGCCACAAGAAGAAGAAGATGTCGTTCAAGTAAACGAAGAAAACGAAGAAGAAACACGTCGACTCGATGATTTATACGACCGAGGTCCCGGTTTTCAGTCAGACTATGCAACAGGTGAGGACTTTAGTGATGAAGAAGTGGACTTATTTGAGTCAGAGGGAATCGATGGTGGACCCCAATCAAACGTGAACCCCAATCACCAGTATTACCTTACAGGAAGGACAGAAACATACCATCCCGTAGGGCAATTTCTAGATATTTCTGAGTATAGAAATTCCGTACCTCAACCGTCTCAACCTCATGGATCAGGGCCATTAGCAGAAGGGACAATTTTTTTCTCGAAAGAGCAACTCATAGGAGAGTGTCAAAAATACTCATTACGTTTAAATGTACAACATAAAACCACTGCTAGTTCTCCGAAAAAATTAATATTGAACTGTAAGGAATATGGTTGTAAGTGGCGTATGTATGCCCGTACAGAAAGAGAAGGCAAATTTTGGAAGATAATAACGAATGAACACGAGCATACATGCGTGAGGAGGGCCGGAGACTTCACACATGATAATTTAACGGCTGAGGTTATTGCCAACTGTATTACAAATGCAGTAAAGAGAGATGTCGGTATTTCCTTACCCGACGTTAAATCTCTACTGGAGAAAGAATACCCGAATGTGGTACCCACTTATAACAAGATTTGGCGGGTACGAGAAAGAGTAATCGAACATCTTTTTGGTTCATGGGAAGATTCGTACAACAAACTACCGAGTCTTTTATTGGCTATACAGAGGACAACACCCGGCACGCAGATAAAGTGGTTGTTTAAAAGCGTAGGTGATCCGAACAGAGCTATGTTCGAAGCAGCAGCATGGGCATTCGGGCCTTGTATCGCGGCGGTTCCGTATATTAGGCCCGTGATTAGCATTGATGCCTCTTTCTTATCAGGTCGCTATAAGGGTAAATTCTTAGCGGCTTGCGGTTACGATCCTGAGCAACGGCTTGTTCCGTTAGCATTTGCTTTAGTGAGAACGGAGGATGAAACTTGCTGGGGTTGGTTCATGAAATTTCTAAGGGAACAAGTGGTGGGACCAAAAAAAATTTGTGTTGTCTCAGACCGTCATTGGGGAATAAGGAACATGTTTAAAAGACCACAATACGGATGGCAAGAAAGTGCGGAGCCTGCATTGGCCGTACATCGGTATTGTATGCAACATTTATGTGAAAATGTGTACAAGGTTTCTGGTAAAGACAAAGGTATACCACACAAATTTAGAAATAAGTTGGCTAACAAGAAAAAGAAACGGCCATTCATGAAAATGTGGGATGAACTCCGAGTGACAAACCCTGAAGTTATCGATTATCTTAAGAAGTGTGGTAAAGAAAACGAGACAGATACCAATGAGCGAATGAGACCAGAGAGGTGGGCACAAACTTTTGACACTGGTGCACGTTGGGGTCTTATGACTAGTAACGGATCTGAAAGTCTAAATAGTCGGTACAAGGTTGAGAGAAGACTCCCAGTTGTTGGACTCGTAGAAGGCACTTGGTACAAGACTGTGCAGTGGTTCAATGAAAGGAAGCAAATAGCATTGGGAAGACAGGCAGATGGAGAACGGTGGCCAAAAGAGGTGCAATTAAAAGTCATGAAGCATACTCTTAAAGCGGGTAAGGATTACCGTTGTATACTTTACCTAAAATTAACCTTCATTTATATTTACATATTTTTTTATATATTTTAATATTTACAGCGCTGATGACTGTGGTAACCATTGATGTTGAACGTGGAGAGTTCGAAGTACAGGTGCCCAACGAGAAAGATTTCCCTGGAAGAACGTGGAAGTACAAAGTTCTCATCAACCGAAATTATCAACCGGAAGATCCTCAACTACCGACTAGGCGTGTGACGTGCAAATGTCAAAAACCTCAACTGACCGGAATACCATGTGCTCATGTTGTTGCCATATGCGGTACATATAGATGGGAAGTAGATGAATTTATAGACCCACTATATAGTACAGAGAACATGGTTAAAATATGGTCATCAAGTGACTTCCACTGCTATGAAGACGAAGAGAACTGGCCTCGCTACGATGGACCTGTGGTGTTCCCTGATAAGAATATGATTAATCGGGGGCGGCGAAAGAAGGATCGTGATTGGATGTGGATGGATGCAATGCGAAATAATAAAAATAAAAAAAGAAGAACCACAGAGGACAACAACCCACAACCACCTATCTCTTTGGAGGAACTTCAATCTGGTAGGCGTGCCAACACGCATAGACGAACAAGTACAAGGAATATAGCTCCGCCTTCAACAGGTAACCGAGGTGAAAGTTCTTTTTCCAGGGAGCCAGTTCAACCTGGCCGAAGTTCTGTTAGCGTAGATCCACGAACTCAAAGTCGTATTAGTCTTGGTATAGGAGGAAATGAACCACGCCGAAATTCCATTAGCGTGGATCCACGCTCAAGTTCTGCTAGGTATGTCACAAGTCAGGGGACATCAATTACAAGGGACAGTCAAGGAGCATCGAGTAGCAGAGCACAAACCGGAATACGTGGTGGAATTTTACGTCTTGGCGCAAGAATAACTAATTTTGCAAGAGGAGGAAGAAAATAATTGTAATTTTTGTGGTGATAATGTAATATTTAGTTGAATTGTACTTTTATGTGATGTGAAAAATAATTGTAATATTCGTAATACTAAGTTGAATCGAGAGCTGTTTTTTCAGTTGAAAGTGTGACTATCTTGGTCCTTTGTTATTTTTGTTTTGAACAAATGGTACGCCTAAAAATTTTGAAATTTAAGTTTAGGATAATTAGTCCGCCAATTAACAGCTTAGCATTTTTGTTAGAATTTTTCAGAGCGTATTTCCTATTTTTCTAGCGCCAAACTTTTTGAATTCAGAGCTGTTTTTTCAGTTGAAAGTGTGACTATCTTGGTCCTTTGTTATTTTTGTTTTGAACAAATGGTATGCCTAAAAATTTTGAAATTTAAGTTTAGGAAAATTGATCCGCCAATTAACAGCTTAGTATTTTTGTTAGAATTTTTCAGAGCGTATTTCCTATTTTTCTAGCGCCAAACTTTTCGAATCCGGAGCTGTTTTTTCAGTTCTAATTTTTCTCATATTTAATTATCAAAATCTTAATTATTAAAAGCAAAAAAAAAAATTAATTACACATAAATTTTCATATGAATTTTTCTTATTTTTCCGTATTTTTAAAATAATTTTACAATTTATTATCTATTTTTCTAATTAATTAAGTAGTGAATAAACAAATAAAAAGACAAAAAAAAATCTAATATAATTAATAAATTACATATAAATTTAAATTTTATTTTTCCTCATTTTTTCCGATTTTTTAAATATTTTTTCAATATTTTCTCTATTTTTTATTTAATTAACTAAATTAAAAACTAATAAACTAAATAAATAAATTATAAAATAAATTAAAAAAAATTAAACTTACTGTGCTCGCGCGCGGAAAGGAGGTCCGGAGCAGAGTTAGATCGTAAACGTTAGATCGGAATCCCAAAATCCGATCTAACGTTCGGAATCCCAAAATCCGATCTAACGTTCGGAATCCCGGATTCCGATCTTGCGATACTACTTATATTAAACTGATTAAATTGATATTAATTTTAATGGATTATATTATTTTAATATTATTTTACAAAATTTCGGACAAATAAAATTAGAATGCAAAAAGAGTAAAAAAGCCCAAAGCCCACACCAACTATACGTATCACTTACAACTGGGGTCCAGCATTCAGAATGGCCTCCTCACTATTTGAGTTGGAACTTGGAAGAGGAGGTCGCTCTTCAGCTGTCGGAAATCCATCTCCTCCATCACTCACTCACAAGCAAAATCGCGATGCTCTGCTCTCTCCCGAACTCAAAGTCGAGCTCTTCATGGCTCGATCGCCTGCACACTCTCAAGGGTTTCACCAACCTCGCTCCCCCAAACCCAAACCCAAACGCTAACCCTAGCCCTAGCCCTGATCCTCTCCCACTTTCTCACAACTCCAACCCTAATTCGACTTCTTCACAGATGCAAGTGCGACCTGTTGATGCGATGAGTAGCGTATTAGCTGACCTGTTCGTCATGGATCCTCCCAACCCACCTGCAGCTGCAGCTGCTGCAGCAGGAATCGGTGCCAAAAGGGGCTTGCGCAAGCAACCTAGTCCTAGAATTTGCATTCTCAGCCGCACCAGAAAATCCCGAGGCTTTCCTCCCAGCGCAAGTACCAATGGCGTCACAGAGTTGAAGAGTAACAAGAGGAGTAATAAGCTCAAGGTGACCAAGAAGAATAAGCAAGTTAAGAATAATAGGAATAAGGAGAAAAGGGGCTCTGAAACTGGTCCTGCTTCCAATGCACCGCCTACCGCCTCCAAAGCTGCTCCGGGTTTCATAGGTCGAACAGAAGCCACCGTCATTGACACAAGCACGCCTGGGTGGAAGTCCGCTAAGATTTTGATTCGAAAAGGGTCCATTTGGAAGGTCATTCCAATCAAATTTACGATTTAAATGCTCATTTCGTACTAAATTTATCCTCAATTTAGACCCAATTTGCATTTTAGCTTGAATTGTTTGCATAAGGCTCTTTATCATTTCTGTCCTCGGTTGCTCTCATTGTCGCCTAAATTCAGACTGACTTATGTGATCTAATTGCAACAGATACGGGACAAAAAGCAACGGAATGCAGGATTGAAGAAAAGGAAACGGTTTGGTCTTACTTCTAACAGAGAAAAAGAGGCTGTGCCTTTAGAGGAACCTTCTGATGCCTTAGATCAAGTAACTTTTCCTTTATTTCTACATTCCATTTATTTGTTAATATGCATTTATCTATCTTGCAAAAGCTAAGGGACTAGCTGAGCTCATTATGACTTTGCAATGTAATCAGGATAATAGATTGATAATCGTAGAATTGACAACTGAGATTTAATTTTTTTTCAGATGTAAAAAGGCCAATCAACAAGAGGTTTTGTTTTGGCAGAAATGACTAAAGAAATATAAACCAGTGAACCATTTATATGATACAACACTAAAAAGTTGTGCAATGTTTGAGGAAAAAAAAAATATGGCCATGGATTCCTGTTACAATGAATCTTCAAATTATGCACATTAGAGTTTATCAACCAATGCGGATAAGGTTGTCTCACACAGAAGTGTTGGCTTTTCTTCAAGCCACTATTTAATACAAACCTTTTCATTTAAAAGTAGTCATGTTTTATGAGTAATAGTAAACTTAGTATCAAGTGTTACAAAGGTACGTGATTTGTGCAATTTTGGTACAAACCTTGTCATTTACACTGTAATATCATTTCATGTTTGCTGTTATGGTCAAGTGTTGCAAAAGGGCATTTTACATGACGTCAATTAGATGAGGCATATTGGTATAATTGTATAAATCATGTACCTTTTTATGGATTCTGTTTCTATTTAAGTTCTCTTACAATAATGTACCTGCAGGGAGACCATCATGAAGAACCAGTTGATCCAATTCAAGTTTCAATCAAAAGGTAGTCACTCATAACACTCAACTGTTTACTGAAAGTGATATTATTTTCTCAGTCACTCACTGAAATTTTCATAAACTTTTTATTGTTAGGCTGAAATGTTCCAAACTGCCATCAGTACCTGAAGCAGCAAAATCAATAGCACTCCATTTGAAAGTTAGAACCAATGGCAAGAAAAAAGGTCTATCCATTTCTAATAATTCCCCAAAAGAAAAAGTCCAGCCATGATAATACTTTGTATGAATCTATTCGATTTGGAGATCTTTTGGCACTCTTTCTTTGGTGAATTTGGATGAATTTATGCTCTTCTTTTTTTTTTTTTTTTTTGATATTTTCATTTGTATATCAAAATTAAGTCAGGATGTAAGGCATTGTTGTTTGTAAATGATTTAAGAGGATTTTGTAGCTGTGATGACATCTGGCCTCAAATGTATACTCAATAATATTGTAAATTAGGCCTTGGTCAGTCTAGTTGAGTTTAGTTGGTTGGGCCACAAAGTCTTTAATTAAGGCTTCTTGGCTGTCATTTATCCTGGTCTACCCTGTGTAGGTACGTAATTAACTTAATCAATTGTAGGTTGCGCTTGTTATTTATGCTTTGTTGGTTGTAGTAATTTACACTGCTGTTAGTATTAATTGTTGCAGACACATGATGAAGCTAATTCAAAATCATAGAAGAAAAACTACTCAAAAAGGATTCCTAATTAATTTCACTCACCAGAAAACATAAACCTTCTGAAAAAAGGATTTAAGTTTAATAACTTTACATCCATAACTGACATCTTAACAATCATAACCCACATTGCGTTTGTGCTAACATACTTAAGTAAGGCCAGACAAACCAGTGATTCACTAATATAACATCAACTAGACATAAACTGCCTAATACTTTATTTAATACAAACACTTCAATACACGTTATTTAGCGAAGCAATACTATATTATCTGGAGAAGAAGTCAGCTCTGAATAGTGACACTTGGAGTGGCCACTTCGATAATCCTTTGTTTCTTGCTGGTAGCAGAACCATTTCCAGTCGAAATTGAGGCTGGGATTTTCTGTGGATGGGGGTCGTATGCTGATTCATGTACTCCCAGTGCTGCTCTACCTGACGGGTCAAGGTTGCCAGACCACTGCGCATCCCACTCTATGGCCTTTGCTGTGCTGCATGCCACGCTGGGCCCACCAGGTATGGTCAGCTTTGCTGAGTTCTATACCATCACACAGACAATATTAGATGTTTCTCATATTGCATATTCAAGTGAAAGGCATAAGATTATGTAGGTTGAAGAGTAATGTTGCCCCCTGAAGATAAATGTACCAACAATTTCAGCCTTTACAGAGTAATTGGGGAAATGAAATTTTAAAAATTACCTGAGGGAAGAACCTCTCAAATATCATTCTATAATAATAGGCCTCTTTGGTTGTGGGAGTGTTGTGGGGATATATTTTCTTTGCATTTAGCATCATCCTATCAGTTACCTGCAACAGGATTACCAGTTACCGACTAATTTGAGGACCTAAATATAACTATATATCTTAATAGGTGAAAAGAAAAAAAGTTAATGTGCTTACATGTACTTCAGCATGGGCCTTCAGCCCATCGATCCAACTGTAGCCAACTCCATCACTAAACTGCTCCTTCTGTCTATATAAAATATGCTAAATGTTGCAAAAAGGAAAAAAGAAAAACATTAAAATGTTTTCAATCTTCAGAAATAAATTGAATTTCATAAGAATATAGAAAACACAAACCTTTGGAAGATATGGATTTTCTTCATCATCAAAAGCTTTTCTCAGAACCCATTTCTCTATCCTTCCAAGATCCCGTTGGATCTATTAAATTCAGAATCCATTTCTTAGAACTTGCACAAACAGAAACACAAGCTGAGGGACAAAGTTAGAAAATTCAGAGACTAACCATCTTGGACTCAGGATCAATGCTCATTGCGACATCAATGAATTCTTTGTCTAGAAATGGTACACGTGCCTCAAGTCCCCATGCCGACGTTGCCTTGTTTGCTCTTAGGCAGTCATACTGATGCAGTGCCTTTATCTGTATATGGAAAAAAGAAAATGTGTAAAAGTTCTGTTCATAATTTAGTTACGATGGATATAATTTTTTCCTTTTCCTAATTAAACATTTATGGCAAGCAATTTTAAAGGACAGGTGAAGCAACACATTGAATAAGCCCAAAATAATTTGTTTATGCTATCAGTATATTGATAAATTATTTGGTACCGTACCAAAGCGTACCAATGGTACTCGTGAATTTCAAAATGGTACCAGTCATGACTGCAATTCTGTGGACTGCCCGCCATTTAAAAAAAAAAACATTTTGAATTGCAAATTTGAGTTCAAAATGTGAGGATTTAAAATATGAACCTTGCGGCAAGTCTCGCGATGAAACTCTTCCTTGTTAGGTGCCTTGTGAAAGTACAAGTACCCACCAAATATCTCATCAGAACCTTCACCGGAAATTACCATTTTAACTCCTAGTGCCTTTATTTTACGTGACATGAGAAACATAGGGGTGCTTGCACGAATGGTTGTCACATCATATGTTTCGGTGTGATATATCACATCCTCTATTGCATCTATTCCGTCCTGGCATATCACAAATAAAAGCATAATAATTTGCCAAAATCAAATTAGGTTAATTTTTCTTCATAGATTCTGGTCAGACTTAGTACTGATATGTTGGCAGTAAACTGACCAGTACCAAAATAAAGTAAATTGTTAGTTTTCACTTAGTCTTTTGTGTTTTTGGCTTAGGTCAGACTTTATATTATTTTCTGGTACATCATTAATCTGCTTGATACCTGAACTGTGAAGTGGAACTCATGGTGCACTGTGCCTAGGTAATCAGCCACCTCCTTCGCTGCCTTCAGATCAGGGGAACCCTACAAAAGGTTGAAGGTTGAGTGCCAAAAGTGACAGATCAGGGGAAGTATGCAAAATTGAGAAACTGTAGGGGCTAAGTGCAAACCTCCAATCCAACACAGAAGGAATGAAGCTTGGGGCCCCACTGTGTTGCGGCTTTGGTTTCTGCCAAGTGGCGAATAGTCACAGCTGCAACCAATGACGAGTCAAGACCGCCAGATAAGAGCACACCAAATGGCACATCAGTCATAAGCCTCTTTATCACGGCCTGAAAAAGAGAAAATAAAAGGAAACTAATTACTGTATATATATCTAAGGTTTGTTTGTATTTAACTCCCTTCACATAAAAGTTCTGGAAGAAACAATACCAACTGATGAAATTTATTGCTCCTCTTCTGAGTTTTCACTGTAGCTTATGAAAAAGACCTAACGTAAACAAATTTCAAATTGAAGTACCATAAGTTTGTGCTGTTACCTTCTCAAAAGCTTTTCTGAGGGTAAGGGGATCATAAGGAGTAGATGGGATAGACTCGGTGTACCATGGGGGATTGTACCATCTATTGAAAGCAGCTTCTTTGCTGGAAAAGAGATGTCCAGGTGGAAATATCTCAAAATGCTCACAAGCATCATTTAATCCCTTCATTTCTGATGATATCCACACAGACCCTAAACAAACAACAGTTACAAAATTTAGCATTTCTTCTTATTCCTTCTTTTTTGTTAAAAAAAAATTCCGATTAGAATTTTGTTCTTAATTTCACATAAAGTGATAGATTTGGTACGCAGTGCTGGTGCTATTGCATCGCTGGTTAGGTAAGTCTGAAAACAATACTGGTACAGGAGTCCTTATATGATGTGTTACATTGTTATATTTTTGTAGGAAGTTTGAAGTAACCCCTTTGGTAGCATACAGTGGTAAACTCAATATTAAATGTGATTGATTAATATTGTTTTTCATATTTTTGGACATATGATCTTATCAAGTAAAAAAAAAAAAAGGTTGGAAAAGTAAAATCCAGAACATTTCTGTCTTTCACTATAAGTCTATAAGGTTTTCGGAAATTACCATCAAGCCCCCAACCAATATAAAGAGGTGTAACTCCGACTGCATCACGAGCAGCGATGAAACTGTGATCGCGAGTATCAAGCAAAACAAATGAAAAAATGCCGTCTAACAGGTCAACAAACCCTTCACCGTGCTCCTCATACTGAGAACAAATTTTAACATTTTAATTTCAGTTCAATTTTACAAATTATAATATTGTCTGAAGAACATTAATAAAGTTTTTTCTTTTTGGCAGTGAATTTATCTCTTACCAAATGTGCAATGACTTCACAGTCGCTGCCAGTGCGGAACTTGTGATTGGGTAGCTTTTTCCTCAATTCTTCATGGTTGTATATCTCTCCATTTACCTATCAATTTTGAAATTCTGCTCATGTAAAGTTCTAATTTTTTATGCATTTGTCAATACAAAGGTACAATGTATACAAATAAGCCGAAAACATTCGGGTGATAATTTAACAGACCCTTTGATTTATTTTTGCACTCAAAGAGTCAAACTTTAATTTATCCGGTTTTATTTAGTGAATTTGAGTGATAAAAAACGATGGTTGATATAAAATTGACTTCCATAAAAATACAGTCTGCATATATATGCAAGCATGCGGCATATGTGCATACTGCATAAATATTATACGGATACCCTCTTAGCAACAACATCAAGCATGCTGCATTGATTTGTGCCGCTTTCTATTATTGAACTAACGTCCCCTTTCAAAGGACCAGTTAAAAGCTTGCAATAAAAATATTCATAATTTCATATTGAGTAGTATTTAATTAAGAATCAAAGTCATGCCTTCTGTTTTATTCTTTTTAAGATTCCCAACAGCTAATTATTTTGAATTTACATAAGTTTTTGAAGCAACCGTACAAGTCTGCTCCAACACTTGCGGCCAAAAGTACATACATTACACTTAAATTTAATGCTAGAAAACCTAATCATCGTAATATTAAAGGTATAGTATGCTTTGTCATAATTTGAAAACGGATGATGAGCATCAACCTTAACCTAACAGTATACTTATTAGTGGAAGTTTTTCACAAATATATTTGTATTTATGGGTGAATATATAGAATTACAACTTGAGACCAGTAAGTTAAATTAAAAGGTTTGAGATTGCTAACACTGTTGCCAATCAACTAGCCAGAAATTAACAATTTATCGTTCTACATATGTATATCAAATTAAAGCTTTCACTGTCATCTTTAATTATCCTAAAGATTCTAAACCAAACATAACTTAAAAAATGAAACACATTAAAAGAGGTAGGTAGGTCTGTCTTGTATAATAGCAGTATGTATTATTAACTCCAACAAAACTAATAAGAAATTTAAACAATAAATAATCAAGAAAAAAAAAACTGATCGAATAAAAGCATAGATATATGAGAGAGCAGGAATGAAATAAAAATAAAATAAACGATACCGTGACAATGATAGATTTGTCTTCATTGTACAAGGGTTGATCTCCTGAGGCAGGATCAATAATGGCAAGTCTCTGGTGTGACAAAAAACAATCCCCAAATTGGTGTAACCCACTCCAGTCCGGTCCCCTATGCTTCAACCTATCCATTTATATTTGCAATGCAACCAGTTTTACATAATTAATTACTTAATATCAAGAAATACATATTGCAATATCAGAAATACATATTGCAATATCAAGAAAATCAGTTAGCTTACAGTTTATGTAAGCAACATTGATTCTTGAGCTCAAATGGCACCATTAAAACTTCTCATGCATGTGAAGTGATATTCAAGTTCATCAAGTATTTACTATTAATAAAAGTGTAAATGATAAATGCATGTTAATATTTGGAGTAATTGGTCGATTTGTAATACTGATAAGAACAAAACTTTAAGAAGGTTTGCTCATATTTTGATCATTGTTGTTAAACTTTGTGAAAATCCGATGTTGCATATTTCATTTTTACTGGCTTCATAATTGTAAAATGTAGCATCACAATGTAGACTGTAATTTGTCAATATGGTAAAAAAATCAAGGTGAAGATCATCACATTAAAATGAACTAAAAATAGAATAAAAAAGTTGCCTGCGAGAGAGCTCGAGAACTCGGACTCGCTTTGCCTGAGAATCATCGGCACAACCCAATACCGCAAGGATGCCACACATAATTACTCCTTATTCAACCACAATCAGCAGAAATCTAATCAGGAGGAGCAAAAGAAGATAGAGTAAGAGAGAAGAGGTTTTCTGTTGGTGGTCTTTCTCCTATATATGTTTTGCTCTCTATTTATAGGCGCCAGGCGCCAGCTATACCCAAATTAATGGTTCTTATGTTGCACCAGCTAATGGACCAAATAGCATAGACCCGACCCGGAAAGGAACTCATTCATTCATGGCATTTTGGACGCTGAAAATTAAGTCCCTCAGATTGCATGAATTGACTTGCTAAGGACTTAATTAATTACAATGTGAGATTTGCAGATAAGTCATTCATGTACATAGATATCATAAAAGTCATATAGAAAAAAGAGAAAGTAAAGACGGTAATAATTAGCTTTTTTTTTTTTTGGTAGTAAAAGGAAACAAAAAGGTTTCTTTTGAGCACAAACAATTTTAATTTTATTAGCCCCAGTAAGTTAATATATTTGAATTACAAGTGTTTACATCTCCAATGGTAGTCACTCATGGGGGGGGGGGGGGGGGAACTATTATTATCCTTCACGCGCGATTAATTTGCTCTTGTGTAGAGTAGTCGTTCACTCTCACTCATGAAAAGTTTGAAACCAATAAAGTGCACCTGGATGCAAGTAAAATACGAACAATGGTTGGAGTACTCAACAAAGGTGGTAAACAATATATTTATATAATTTATTGAAAAGAAGAAAACATAATAAATAATTGCTCTCAAAAGATTTTTAAGGCAGAAAAAGGTGGTTTTACATAATCACTTTTAGTGCTGCACAAATTCACAAACGAATAATAAAAATAAACCCATTATGATCTGGACCCACTAACATAATGGATACGACCCGATTTACATATGGATCCAAATTTTTTATAGAGTAAATATATGGATCCATAATTCCATATTCATGGATCTTTGAAAAGATTCGCATTTTCATAATAGCATGCTTAGAATATGTGTTGGATATTTCACTTCTTTAAACCCCTTTGATAATTTGCATTAGAATAATTGATCCTTTACATCTCCTCATAATTTATTTGCTCAATTCAAATCATGAAAAATAATAAATATTGATGCATCTCTATCAAGCGGCGCCGTGTCATGGCATCGTTGGGTCTTAAGTGGCCCCATGCCAATCAGTTGTAAGCCTGTTACGAAAGAGACCATTTATTATTCATGTTAATCGTTTAAATCCTCTTCAGTACTTCAGAACTGGAGGCCTCTTCCAGTCTGCTGGTCCATGCAATTAGAAAATCCGATTTTATTTATTTGTCTATCCCGGATTTTTTTTTTTGGAAAACAATAATAATTTTCAACTTTAAATATTTGAAAATTTTTAATAATAAATTATATTACTAATTAATTTATCCCAATTCAGCGTTTAAATGCTCAGATGCATGCTTTAAAGATCCAATATTGGACGGACATGAAATTGTATATAAGCAGCTAGATCTCCATTATATGTTTAAAATGGATAGGCGTGTTCTTTGTGAGGACATTCCTTGTCATTTATGGAGACATCAAAGAGAAAGAGAACTCTTCTACAAAATTATTCTAAACCCGCAACTTTAATGGAAGGAAAATATAATTACGGTATCTGTCGGAACATACTGAGACGGATTTTGTATCAAATCAATAGTAAATTGCAAATAATTTAAAATAAGAAAACTAATTAATTTGACTATAGATATTATGCATATATATCATACAATGCACATCAAACATTACATCAATTCAACTTCAATAATTTGGCTAAGTATCAAGACCTAACAATATCAAAATTTAATAAAATTTAACTAAGAATAAAGTGAAACTAAAGACATTTAACAATGTAAATCCTTGAATTCAAGTAAGAATAAAAAACGTTAGCACCATTAATTGATATTTGATAACATTGACATATTAACGGATACCTCCTCAGTCCTCATATATATTATAGTTAGGCTAGCTCTCGAACGGACTAAATCTACTAATCATGCCTACTTAATTTAATTATTTCTTAATCAGGAGTTAGCAGTCGTACATGCATGTGAAATAATTTTATCATGGCTGGCGATCTAGATATAACAGTTATCGACCTTTCAGTTTGTGAAAAACTAATGGTACATTCAACAAGGTTTTGGAATATACTCGTAACAAAACGGTCATATTCAAGGTTTGGCTAAGTTTGATTGTTTGCTATCCTAAGTTACGCGATATCTAGCCGATATTGTCAAAAATAAAATAAAATAAAATCTGTGGTTTGTAGATTTCTTACCGGATTCTTTTTACCACTCACTTAATTACCATGAGATATGTTAACAATCTTATCTTTATTTATAATGATTGACATATCAACTTATTTATTTTGTTGTTTTACAAGAGTTTATTTTGACCTTTGAGATGCATGTAGGGATGTTTTCTTCCCTTGATTACTAGCTATGAGGTAATTATGTCAACAAGGTGATTTCATGAATGTTCATTTGTATTGTTTTGAATATGCTTTATTTAATAATGGAGTAGATAACCAAAATCAAGGGTTCTTGTTAGTTTATATGATATGACATTATAAATTCTGGACCTAATGTGAACAATTATTATTATTTTTTTTGGTCGAGGAAATGTCGTCACTATTTCACATCCAAGTCTCAATTTTGTTTTTGTTCTCTCTCCCTCCCTCCCTCCCCGTGCACTGCTTTAATAGCTCATAAAAAATCGATCATATAGCAGAGTTACATCATATATATGTAATGCTTAATTTATGACTGCATATCTCTGGCTTATTTGTAAACATGAATATCAGAATTATGAGTGTGCGTATGAAAGTTCAATTAATGTATCTACCTCCATTCCTAGTGTAAGAGAGATGCAGAGAGCTTGTTAAAACGTCCAAGTACATCTTAGCAAAAATAAGGAAGAAAGAAAAAAGAAAAAAAAAACGTCTAAGTTCATTGAACCAATACCATGGTCCAGAAATAGAAATCTCTCCATGTGCTATCATATAAAATTATAAATAACACAACATACAATTGTATCGATCGTCTAGGTTCAATGAACTTACATGTTTGTTGATAAGGTGGTACATGGCTATGTCAGGCTTGCATAGCTAGCTATTGGTGTACCTCTCTTTTCATGCCTTGAGGAAATAGAAAGTTGTTACAAACGAATGAACACAGGTTAATTACGTTTGATTACCTCAATCAGGGCACTGGAATCTTAGTGATGTAGTGCACGCTTTTTGGCATACAAGTGTGGACTTGTGTAAAATGAAATTCATTCATTTGGACAAAACGATTATATGAAATTAAGTATGAAACATTGCATAACTTTAAATGTATGTTAATGAAAATTGGCTACCCCTAAAAGAAACTTTAAATGTGTAAAGATTCACATTTCTTAACCAATATCTTCAGGAAAAAAAAATTGAAAATTTATACATACGATTTGCAGATACAACAAATTCACTTCCATGGCACAACACAGCTGTGGCTCATAAATTTTAACAATACGAAAATTATGTCGGTTAATTGACGACGTAAATGTGAGTGAAACCATCCAATTCTTCTTCTTTTTTTAAATTATTTGATTGGACCATCTAGTAATGTCATACCTCTGAGGAGGATTCAAACCCCTTTCAAAAAATGGGGTTAGTTGAGAACCAGCTCTTGGTCTAGTGGCAAAGAGCAATGCTCCTTAACTCTTTGAGTGAAAGGTCGCAGGTTTGAAATCCGGCTGGGGGGTCTTTCATAGACATTTAATTTAAAAATAAGTTGGTGGCTTAGACCTCCAATTTATCTTCAAAAAAAAAAAAATGGGGTTAGTTAAAGTTCTTGTAAATGAAAGCGTGAGTTCAATGAAAAATTTAATTATTTCAGAACATAATTTTAACTTAATTACTTTACCATGCAAACAAATCCAAATGCTATATAATGTGTCAACATCAATTACTGCTGATTGAATATGCTTAGAAGTAAATTGAACAGGTCCCAAAACTTTGTTAGTAACAAACAAACAACACTACACTATAGATATTATTACTCCACACACAGTACCTGGTAGGAATAATAAAGACGCGAGATGAATACTGGAATCTAATAAGAAGTAACAAGAGGGCAATTTGCATATTTCTAAGAGGATTTTTCAAAGAAACAAATTGAAGTAGCATACATGGCCCAATTAAGGAGGCATTTGGAAACTTTTTTTTTCATAGCAGAAGCTTGGGTCCGTTGGAGGAAGGAAAAAAAAAAAACACCAACAATGAAATTAGTATCTCCTTGGCTGTTTGTTGGCCATGTATAGAGGTGCATAACGTGGAAAACGACCACGAAAGTGGTCATTTTCGTTAACCGTTGCATTGATGCACGAAATTTTTATACTTATTGCGTTGATTGTTGCATCCGTTTAACACATGTTGCGTTGATTGTTCCGTTGATGGGAACGATCAAAACGGTTATAACCGTCTTTGACTACCTAACTGTTTTGCATTTTATTAAGATGTAAGAAAATAAACTATTCTGCATTTTGTATGAAACAGAAATAGAGAAATGACAGGTTAGGTCACGCGGAAAAGGGGGAGGAGGCACTATAATCACCTCTTGCTCTCGACGGCGATTGTACTCGGTGGTGCAGAGGCGAGAGAGATAGATGTGACTGTATTCGGCGAAGAAATGACGGAGCGAGCTGCAAAAATCTAATTTTACTCGTTTCTCTCTCGATCTCTCCGCTGAGGTCCTCTGCAATCTAATAATAAAACCATAAAAAAAATTTTAGACGAAATGCGCGAAATAAACGACCACGAAACGTACCAGTTTCACTAATCGTTCCGTTCTTAGACGAAATAATATTTCTATTTGCGTTGGTTGTTCCGTTCTTTAAACGAAACTGAAATCCTTATCCGTTATCGTTCAGTTCCGGACGAAACGAAACGTTTTCAGCCCTAGCCATGTACAATAATTTTAATGTAATGCATGTCTCATGTCCGAGCTGAATATCTGGGATGCAGTTATATATGGAATATCCACCACATAATTTAAAATTTAAAATATGATTACCCTTGATATATTGAATTTTCATATACCTGGTTGTCGCTTGAATACCTAATTCTCATAATATGGTTAATTAGCCTCAAGGTAGATTCAAAAAGTCGTTCATTCTTTGACAGGTATCATGAGAAAATGGGATACCATTTTTTGTTCTTTTTGTGGAACCGGATTTGTGCTAATATATTCAATATACTCGGGCCATACTAACCAAGAAACTGAAAACCCTTCATGAAAAAACAGGGTTATTTTATTGCAGAACTGTAAAAGCATATATACAGAAGATAATACATTTTTTAATCTTTTGATGGGATGTCAATATCACCCAATATTATCATGTGTTTCGGCAAGAAACAAACACAGACACAGACACGAAATAAAAATTTAGTTTTCCTCACTTCAGCCCAAAATCAGCTATTAGCAAAACATTTGGTACCAACCATTATGTGCAACTCCCAAAATTCAACCTTGGTACATTAACTAAGGAACTGAGTAAAATCCTTGCATAAATAAAAACTAACTTAGAAAAAGGAAAGAACAATACAACCAGTTCCAATAGACATTTGGGTAGCTTCTGCCTAGCATTTCAGAAAAAAAAAAAAAAGTTCCAATAGACATTTGGATGTTATTATTTAGGAGGGAAAAAAAACATCACAATTTAAACTAAGCAACATATTTTATTTTGTCTTGAAGACACTGCGGCCAGTCAGTTGCTCAGATTCGTACAAAATGTGATTTATGAGGCCCCGAGCAGCACTGCAAAACAGATTACTCATATTATTATTTAATGTTTTCGGATAAAAGATTTACAGTTTATCACTCCAGAACCTCACAATATCAGGAATATCCCTGAAGACTGAGAAATGTCTAATATACCCCTGAAATACATTAAAATATATATATTTTTTTTTCTTAATAAAAAAAAATAACATATATGATCCTCCCAATTCTTAATAAATTCTCAAGGCACAAAGTAAACAACAAAACTTTGTATGCAAGGAAAAGTGTCAAAGATTTATAAATAAATACATACTCATCTTTGAGTTTTTGTATCTTTTCAGGATCAGTTTCATCCTTGTGCCTCTTGAATTGCTGCCTCACCATGTTTACTAGTAGCTCTGTGTTGTGCTTCTGAAATAAAATAATAATAATAATAAAGCCAAATAGTGAACATCAAATAAACAAACTTACTCCAGCTAAATAAAACAAAAGGGCAGCAAGGAAATTCACTGATTCATTTATAATTGAAGTATATTTGTTGAGGATCAACAAAGTGAAATTTGGTTGCATGAGGCTTGCTCGTGCTTAATTTATACGCGATGAAATTACAAGAACACAGGCCAATTTCAAGCAGACAGCTCCAAACTCATAAACTGATCTAACAATAAATTCTAATAATAAAATAAAATATACTGAAGAATGAACCTGGATAACTCTTATTGGATATAAGAGTTGAACCATATACTTAATTTACTGTTAGAGTGCGGGTCGAAATGTCCCTAAATAAGGCATCAAAAGATTACTGGTAAAAAAGGGGTGAGAATTATAGTGGTAGAAGAGAAGACTAAAAAAGGGGTGGGACGTGGGAGGAGTACCTGTTGACCAATATACTTAGCCCTCCTCAGACATTCTCGGTACAACTATATGAAGCATGGATGAAACCAAGTATTAGTGCAGTGGTGTTGAAACCAGATATTTGTTGGAAGCAATTCGAATTCGAAAGAAGTAAGTAAGAAGTAAGAAGTAAGAAGCGTACGCGGATGACATTGTCGGCCAGCTCCGGCGGCAATGACGCCTGAAGCGAAGGCATCCTTTTCCTTTTCCTTTTATTTTTGCTTTTCCCTTGTCCTTTTCCTTTTCCTTTTCCTTTTCTGAGAGAGCGAGAGAGAGAGCGAGTCGAAGAGGCAGGAGGAGGCCACGGGAGTAGCGGTCTAGCGGAGTAGGGTAGGCGACGACGCCGGACACCACAATTTTCCTTTTTGGGCCGGGCCTTCTTTATTTACAATTTGCTACGATTTTGGGCCTTACATTGTCCTGAATTAGTCCACCACTGAGCTGATTACCTCACCTCCTGAGTCATGATCCCTTCTATTCATATTTCAGCCTAATAAGAGTATGAAAATTAATAACTGACTCTAATTATATATTAACTTTTATCAAATATGATTTTCATATACGAAATTGCTTTAAGTTAGTTTGACTTAGTTAAGTGTGGTCGATACGGTCCAAAACAATTTAACGTCATCATCGTTTCAATAATTTTTTACTGATTGAATACAAATCATAATTTCAATATATCGAGGCTCAAGTTTTTTTTTTTTAATAATCTTTTGAGGTCTTCGTGTTATGTAAAAATATTATTAACCTCTGATGACTTCTTGCTCCAATTATGTTGGCATGGTAAGATTTTTATATCTGGCTCATTTTCTCGTTCCCAAAACAATAATAAATTATCCTTAATTCCTTATTGACATTCTAAAATCACTTATGTTCATAACTTGTCTAAGCTCGTCAGAGGTGGATCTATTATATCAAACTTAGGCAAGCTCATCGGGATCCGTATCCTCAGAGTGGACATCTCAACGAGGACCCTCCGATCTAATTTCGACGGTTAATTTTTTCAGGTCTATCAATCTGGTATTAATTACAGGACATCCATAATTGATCGGACGGTTTAAATAACGATGTACACTCTGGAGGATATCATTCCAAGCTCATTGGCTCGATGTTGAAATAATTGAGACCAGGGGCGAAGCTACGTGGAGAAAGGTGGGTCCATGGACCCACCTCAAAAAAAATATTTTCTTAATAATATATTTGTTTGTAATTAAAAACAAAGGTCACAAGAAGTTAGGAACCCATCTCAAAAATATTAAGGACCCAGCTAGATATGTCGTGTTTGATTTGAATTGTATAACGACGTCTAAAAAATCGCATAGGGATCCAGGTAGCATTTGTTCCTGACTAATCGTCTTCTTCCTTCATCCCCAATTAATTTCATTAAGACAAAATTTAGAATAGAATGGAATATTTGGATAAATAATTATTTGTAGCATATATATACTAGCATGAATCTCGTGCATTGCAGGATTCGTCTATATAATATTTTGTGAACTTTAGGACATAATAAACAAAAACTACCACATAAGATAAAAAATGCAATTCGGATATTATATAAAAACTGCCAGTAAAAATCATAAATACTATTTTTGTCAAAACAAATTTCGAGCGCCACAAAATTAAGATAAGAAATATTGTGGTTTGAATAGTGGCCAAATTCCTCTGTATGCCTCATATCTTTATATATCTATAATATAGAAAAAAAAGTGTTCAATTTCTAATGAACCTATTATGTAAAATTATAAGAAAAATAAAAATTCATAGGAAATTGTTGTATTTTTTTATTGCCTTGATTTTTTAATTATTATTTTGTATATTAAATATATTATTTTAGATTTTCTATTGTTATTATAATATATATTTGATTTCTTATGAATTTTTTATATCACATTATTTAGAGTTCTTTATTTAAAAAATATTATTATACTATGTTTATATTAAAAGTTACATCATACATATATTTTCAATAAAAAAAAAATTACGGACCCTGCTGACACGAAATCCTGACTTCCCCACTGATTGAGATTTTCTTGTTTATATAAACTTTCTTTAAAAAAAATTATTATGTTTATATAAATTTTCTTTAAAAAAATTACTCAATCTGTGGACAAAAGGAATTCAAAGTTGTATCTAGGCTTATCTTTAAAGGTACCTAAGTTTCAAAAGAAAATATTGTTTGTTAATCATGAAATTTATATTTTAAACTATGTCAGGGGTGGATTTAAGTGTGTTCAAAAGTGAACAATTGTCTCTCATATTTTCAAAATAATTCTTTAAAAGTGTAAAATTTATATGTTATTGAATTAGAATTATTCAATTTACCCCTCCTCCTAAAAATTTCAACGTGACTATACTTTTGCCCCCTTACTTTGAAATCCTGGCTCCCCCGATCATTCCTTTTTGCCCCTAGGCTTAATACTTTCTTGAATTTCCACGTAGCTCGTGTTCAGAGGTGGAGCCACATAGGGGCTGGACATATTTTCAGGTTTGAATTTGAAAATTTAAAGATCAACTTATGTTGTTGAACGGAGTGCGCAGGTTTAGTTTAGTGGATAGCTATGCTTAGAATTTTTTTAGTTACACTTGGTATTTAAAAAAAAATAAAAATATGTGCATGAGCACCGTAAAAACATAAGTACTACAGTATAGAAGAGGTTCACTAAAATCAGCCACGACTGACGGATGAATCCGTCAGCCGTGGTTATATTTTAATTTTTGAGGTACTAATGGCTAATTCAAATCGTTCAATGTGTTCTTCATATAGAAATCTCATTGGAGACCAAATTTTATATTTTTTTACTATTTTTTTGAGAATTTTAAAAATCGTTGTTATTGAAAGGTCCAGAATTGTTTAGATTAAGAATTTTGTAAAATACCAAAAAAATACTAAAAAATTTTAGAAAAATGTAAAATTTGGTCTCCAATGAAATTTCAATATGAAGAAAATATTGAATGGTTCAGATCGACTGCTCTAATCACGAAAATTGAAATTTAATCGCAAATGGCAAACTCAAATGTCAATCGCGACTGATTTTAGTCTACCTCCAATGTAGAAAGCCATCTTTAAAATTTTGCCTTTCTGTATATCCATAATTAATTCAAATTTTGTCAACATTATAGTATATTATCAAGGAAAAAGACAAAGCCATCTTTAAAAATAAAAAAAAACTAAAACTTGAAGGGTCATGCTCATGCATTTTACGTGATTGAACCATCGAATGAAATCAAATAACAGAGGTTCCATTTAATGAAAAAGATGGGATCTTTGAACCCTTTTTTGCTTCGAAGGAACAACTAACAAAGGTGGCTTGCTCCTGTGAAGAGATTTCCAGAGATTTAAGTACAGGCAAAAGGATCACAAGGGAAATCAATAACGTTGTATATTTTTTCTTTGTTCTTGATAATAAACGAAGGAATGGCCGGAAATCAATAGAAGGTGAATCGTTACAGGGTCGGGGGCACAAATATCAATTCATTTTTCTTTTTTAAATTATTATTAGAAATAATGAGAAGGACAAATTTCCAAAAGAATTATGATTAAAAGGGTAAATTTCCAAAATCAAAGATTTGAAGGGGATATTTCCAATTGGATAAGATTTGAAGGGTATGCGTCTAATTTTCCCTTAAAATATTTACAATTGGAGTGGAGCTGAACACACCCAAAAGGCAATTGTCTCAAACTCCCAATAATTAATACTCAACAACCTAATACTTTGCACAACAGCCTCATTAATTTAGTCATTGCGTTCAAAAAAAGAAAAGGCAAATATGCATGAAACTTTATGTCACTATTGTAGTATTCTGCACAAATAACGTCACCATTTATTGTGAAATTGAAAAATAGCGACTTAGACAGCTAATCTATTTTTATGGTTTCACATCAGGTTGTTAGCTCCACTATGCTTCGCCAAAAGAGTAATTTCGTGGGCAATTCTCTAGGGGTGATGATGTGTCAAATTGTTTTCCTTTTTTTTTTCTTTTGGTTATTTTGGTTGTTGAGGCCCTTTTTTATATTTTACAAAATGGGCACATGATACATTGAACGAAATTTAACGAAGTTGCTATTTTGAATATACCTCTACTGGTGAGCGGTGAGCCTATACTTGAGGGGAATTACTTGCGGTAATTCTAGAACTTGTCATTTTATATCATTCCACTTTCCATTTTAGCTAAATGGAATCCTGTGGCGCGCGATATATGGTGTAGTACGTCACCTTGGCCGTCTGATCAAGATCCAATGGACAAGGGAGCTTCGTATATGTAATCTAGATTGATAGGCTCGTAAAAAATGAACCGTCCGATCAAGATCAGATGGCTCGTACGTGCGCTACACCATGTGTCGCGCAACAACAAATTCGGATTGCATTTTAGCGTACCTCTCTCTTTCACTCCAGTGTGCTTTCTATTTTAACGCACTTCTCTTTTTCCCGCATCATCAAATCAAATCCAGCGCATAAAAGTTCAGTATCGTGCATATAAATATTCTGTTTATTAAAATGTTATAAGCATAAATGTTCAGTTTATTAATATTGTAAGCATAAAAGTTTAAGTTATTACGTATAAATATTCACTTTTTTAAGAATAAATTCTCAGTTTATCAAGTGTAAATGTTTATTTTATTAAAATATTATAAGCATAAATGTTCAGTTGTTCAATTTTTTAAATATTGTAAGCATAAATGTTTAGCTTGTTAAGTATAAATGTTTAGTTTATTAAGAAAAAATTCGATTCAGCACATGAGAAAAAAGAAGGGGTCACGAATAGGACAACAATGCATGGAAAAATCAGAAGAGGTCAAGAATCGATCCAGTTCAACTAAAAAAAAAAATTCAATTTTGCCCCTAGTCTTGTTGGAGAGAAAGGATGATGGAGCTGGGAACTCATAAATTTTCAGTTTATTAAGAATATATGTTTAGTTTATTAAGTATATATGTTCAGTTTGTTAAGTATATATGTTCAGTTTATTAAATATAAAAGTATATATATTCAGTTTATTAAATATAAATGAGACAGAAGAGAGAAAAGAGATGATGAAATCATTGGCGCCAAAAAAGAAAAGACACTCCCAACTAAATTTTCATTTTTGAGTTAAAATGATAAGAATGATACGTTGGAGGATTGCACCTATAGCATCTTGCTCTTCATTTTTTTTTTTTTTCCCTTTCTTCTTTCGTCTTTTTCTCAACATTTGACAAGTTGGCGGTTGACAAAGATTGTAATTTTATTTATGATCTATGCATTATCTATTTTCAGCATCTTTTAACGAATAGACAATTTAAATAAAATATATAGTTAATCAACAACAGACCAAATTAATACTTGTCTATCCCATTGGCATGTTTTAAGAATTATACGATACGCAATATAGATCAGTATTTTTTTAACTTCCGAAATTTAATTTGTTATTTGAATGCTATTTTTATTAAATCGTTTACAACCTTTAAATTTAATTGATTCTATAAAAATTCAGAAATAGAGTAAAGAAAAATTAAAAATTATAAAGGTTAATTTTGTATGAAATTTTGATGCAGAGGTAATATGAAAAATTTTGAACGCATTGCACCGACAAATCGATGCAATTCATTATATTTTAGACTTGATTTTATTATTAACTAAAAATTATTAAGAGCACAAATTCTAGAGTGCACGGAATCATTCTCAAAGTACAAATTCAGATCCGCTGCCGCGCGACACAGCGTGTCGCGCGGTACGCTAGCCGTCTGATTAAGATCCAATGGACAAGGGAGCCCCGTGCATGTAACCTAGATTGATAGGCCCGTAAAAAATGAACCGTCCGATCAAGATCAGACGGCTCGTAGTGCGCTACACGCTGTGTCGCACAACAGCAGAGTCGGATTGCTCAAAGTACTACTACTAGTAACCATGCACTATTTTATGTGGACAAGGCGAAGGAGATGGAAAGTTGGAAACCTGATACGCGGCAAGAGAAAGAGAAGGACAGAAGGTTGAGGTAGCAAAAATTCAAAGGAGATTGAAAAGTTTACAAAATGAGTTTACACCTTTGAGACTTTGACCAATGACAGATTCATTCCCATTCCTCCCAAATTCCTCCGCAAATCACAATCACTTCATCACTTGGCTTGGCTGCCTCCTGGCTGGTCCTGAAACTGAAAGTAAACCATTCCTGTTTGTTTCCCAACCTCTCTGCTCTTGGTCTATTTATGTATATAAGCCTAATCTGAATAATATTAATTGTAGCCTACGCATTAAAAGCTAGACCTAGCATACCATGAAAACTCAACAGTCCAACAAGCAACAACAGCTACATCACATAACATCACCACACACCAAACTCACTCACTCTCCTCTTCTCTCTTTTATTTTTATTTTTGGTTGTTTCCTTTACCACTCTCTAAATTCAAAAACCAGCACTCATAATCACACAAAGACCTCTCTCCATTCCTTCCATCTGCTTCTCTAGAGCTAGAGCTGGAGCTAGAATAAATATATATATAAATAAATGCAAACGCCTCGCCGGAAATCGCCCCGCTCCGGCCTCCCGGACGCCTCCACGCTGACCAGCCACCTCGCCTCCTACTTCCAGAAAACCACCAAGATACCCCTCTACGTCACCGCCATCTCCATCTTCTTCCTCGCTCTCTGCATCTACGGCGAAGACATTGCCTCCCTCGCCGAGCTCTCCTTCTGGCGCATCCGCCAGGACCTCATCTACGTCCGCGCCGCTTACCGACCCAGACACAATCCCCGACCCCGCCTCCCTTTCAATGCCACCCAGCTGCATGCATATGCACATGCCCACCTCCCGCCCGACACGTGCGATCTCTCCGTCGGCCGCTGGGTCTTCGACAACTCCAGCTTCCCGCTTTACTACGAGGAGGAGTGCCGCTTCCTCACCTTGCAAGTCACATGCGGCCTCAACGGCCGCAGAGACGAGACCTTCCAGCAATGGAGGTGGCAGCCTAGAGACTGCTCTTTGCCCAGGTATGCATCTATGTCTGTGAATTTTGAATGTAGATCCAACTGAATTGTTGGGAAAGTTGTGAATTAATTGTAGATGAATTGGAAATTTGGAATTGGATCTGATCGTTTCAAATTTGGCAATAGCTGGGGGGGTTATGTGTAAGATTTGGGTGACACTACACTGCCGACAGGTAGACCTGGTTAACGTTCGAAACGGCAACGGAATGGGCCATTCCGTTTGCCGTTCCGTTCCAGAAACGGTATGCAATGAAACGATTCGTTATTCGTTCCGTTTGCAACGGAATGGACGGAACGTAGCGGAACGACTCAATTTACACTGTATTTCATACCAACGTATGCCGAAATCCGTTCCGTTTACCGTTCCGTTTAAAAAACGAATACCGAAATCTGTTCCGCCACTCGTTCCGTTTGGACGGAACGTGCACGGAACGAGTAGGACGGTATACCGTCGGCAGGCCTACCGACAGGGTTTTCTGTTTGGTTCTGCACCGTTCTAAAGTAAAGGTTACCTTTACAATTTTAGTTGATGGAAGGGTTTGAATATTGCAATTCTTTCTTTCTTTCTTTCTTTCTTGGTATGAATGTATGATTTCGAATTTTGATTATGAATGTGAGTGGTGGCAAGTGGCAACTGACTAATGCAAATCTGCAGTACTGCCGACGTTGGAAATTTTGCATTTGCGGCACTAGTTGTTAACCAAATGAAAAATGTGTACAAACAGTCCTACATTATTGGTCCGGTCCCATCAATTTCTTCCAACTATTTGTTTTTCTCTTTTAATTTATTTTTATGAGAAAAGGTTGCGACAATGGGACATCTCCTCGTCTTCTGTAATCTGTACTGTTCCTAATTAATATGATATAACATATTTAGCTTTACGCTGAAAATATATATTGATGGCCATCTTGCCACAATGCCACTAGTTATCTTTTGTTACTTAGCATGCTATTTTGTCTTTGTTGTAATATATACAGTGCGTATCCTTTCAAATACGACACTTGTTTTTTTCAATCCAATACAATTCTGCTTTACTGTTTCCTCCATTGAAATTCCAATTTCCTCTTTTTATATGACAAAATATGCTGACAATATTTTGACAAGAACATTATCTGGGGATTATATTATCATTATTATTATTTTTTTCCTTCCATGAAAAGAAGTATATGTCAAGCTGTTGCCTTTTATTAATAAGAAGTAAATATATACTAAAAAAGAAGGAACAACAAAAAAGAATAACATCTGGGGATGATATTAGATCTTTCAAGGGATTACTTTAAACTTCCTCAATTTATGGTTTGATTATGATGGGTTATCATACAAAAGGTCCCGAAAGAAATCACCTATAACAGAAAGGGAAGATCCTATCTCAGCTGCTCTACCTAGTTTGGTAGAATGTCCATTTTTTATTTTTCCTTTCTCCTTCGTACATACCATTAGACCAACCATTTAATTAATTGCAAATGATAATGTACCTAACCTTTAACAAATGTTTGTTTAGTGGGTAGGAGTTTGACTTTTAAACAGAGAAGTCCACTCATGGCAGACCCACATATATGTTTTTTCCTTCAAATTGCGAAATGTACCAAATAGCCTTGATTTTTGATTGAAAATTTTGTCATTTTTATGCATCAAGGTTTGAACCGTTGTTATTACTGAAGCAGTTGAGGAATAAGAGGCTTATGTTTGTGGGGGACTCATTGAACCGAAATCAATGGGAGTCGCTGGTTTGTATGGTTCAATCGGAGTTGAGGTATGCAAAGAAATGGGAAGATGGTAATCGAAATATCTTCTATTCCAAGGTTAGATTCACTGCATATTTGATATAACTGTGCAATTGATAGCATTCAAAGTTCAATATTAAGTACCAATTTACAATACTTCAGTTTAGAGAGAATTGAGACAAAAATTAATAACATAAAGGAGTGTATGAACATGATTTAGAACCAGCATGAAAATTGAAATTTAACAGAAGACACAGATGTTAAAGCAATTGAACTAGTCAAAGAAGGCAAACGGTTGTGATAAATTAGCAAATTAACTCTCAACTAGTAAGTAATAACACATGAAAAATATTTCTTCGAGGCCAGTGCTTATTACATTTGCTCATTTTCCTTTGATGTCTGATTCAGGAGTACAATGCGAGCATAGAATTCTATTGGGCCCCATTCTTGGTCGAGTCAAATTCAGATAATCCAAAGATACACAGCATACCGCATCGTATTATAAAGCCTGATAGAATAGAGGGACATGCTGTGTACTGGAAAGGCGTGGATTATTTGATTTTTAATACCTACATCTGGTGGATGAACACTGACAAAATGAAAATTCTGTAAGTTCTTGCACTTACATCGTGCCTTTTGGTATTAATTGTTAACAAAACAAAACTTGTGAAGAAATTAACTTAGGCTCCTTACTATGAAAAAAACCATGTGATTCGTCGATATTTAATGTTAGTTGTAAATTGTTTTTATTGGTTCACTGAAAAAACTTTGATGTCAAACAGGAGGCCAAACGCAACGGATTGGTCAGATCATGATGAAGTGATAAGAATTGAGGTGTATGAGCGAGTAATGAAAACTTGGACAGATTGGATCTACAAAAATGTTGACCCAACAAAAACATCAGTGTTCTTCATGAGTATGTCTCCTCTTCATATAAAGTAAGTAATTCTTGCTATATTGTTTTTAAATACTAGTGGTGGCAATTATTTGGGCTCTCAGGACATAGGATAGGTCACACTAATTTAACAAGGTTTATTTAATTTTCTTTTGTTCTTGTAAGATGTCCAAGCATGTACTCTGGTTTCTGTTCCAATTCAATTAAACATTCTATAACAAAAAAAATTGCACAAGCATGTACAAACATTAGCCGTGGCAATTAGAGAAGGCAGTATTGGATTCTTGGGACGATCTATGACACGTCATTATATCTACTTTGAATATGTGCGATAGAAGCCTCATGTTGTGTCGGTGACATTTAAAAAGCCATTTAATTTTATAAATGTCCTTGTATTGTATGCTCACCTTCACCGTGTACTATTTTCCATATTACCCCACAAGTTGTCTGTGTCACCGCCACATTTGAAAATTCCTTATGCTAGATGGGCGACTGTTAACTTGTTATTTTATTACCCCATTTGTTCAACACATTTTGTTCTCAAGTTTTGAATTATGCTTCCCCTACAGTTCGCTGTTTCTAGTAATACTTGTTTTAGAAAAGCGTTAATCATAAGAGAACAGCGAGATGGAGCAACAAGCAAGGGGACAAAACTAATAATGTGGCAACCCCACCAGGGCCTGGAGGGCCACCACCTTGCAATAAATCTCTAAACACATGCAATTCCCAGATTTATAGGGTCTTGATTGGTTATGTGATTTCACAAATCTCAACTAGGAACTATTGATGATGGATTTGTGGGCCCTTTTATATGATTTATTATAGTGACCAACCGACTGTTTTAAAATCCTCCAACATTTTAAGTCACATATCTTTCCGCACTTGTGGTATACAAAGATAGCTTTTCATAGTGCTATGAGCCTATGACTATGAGAACCCAAACAACTTCTAATTAAATTTGGTTTCTAAAAACATATTACCTATAATGAGATTAACGCAGGGCATCATTATTAGTGTCTAACACTGATTTACCTTTGTATGTTAAAGCTTTTCAATATCGCTCGAAGTGACTAATGATCCCCAAATTCACATGACAGCACATGATAAGTAGAAATGTGTAAAAGACAGCGAGTACAATTTACTGAAGGGTTTACAAATAAAGTAATATATAGACATAGCATAGTGGGGTCATGTGAATCAGTCAATAAAATAAATGCAAGGCATGGTCACATGTTTCAGCCAGAAGTAGCAAAAAAACCAAGTGCATGAGAACATGCCATACTTTTTTGACCCCGCTTGTACTCCTTGGAATGGTAAATAGGTGGGGTCAGCTCATCTAACCTTTAAGGATTCAATAAAGAATGGGACTTGGGACTTGGGACTTGGGACTTGGGACTTGGGAGAGATCTGGCCATATTACATAAGAAATCTGGCCATAAGAAAAGAACTATTTCACAATGAATTGGGACTTGGGACTTGGGACTTGGGACTTGGGACTTGGGACTTGGGAGAGATCTGGCCATAAGAAAAGAACTATTTCACAATGAACTGGGTTAAAACAAGGTTGCATACAGGAAAAAAATTACTTATATTTGACAAAAAAGAAATAGGGCCGGTTGAAGCTATAGTACTTTGCAAATCGGTTGCCTTTTTTTAATGGAAAGAAATAAGTTTTGGAATCAAGCCTCATTTTTTATGCCAAGATATTAATAAAGCAAGGTATGGACTGTGGGGTAACTAATGGAAATTGAGGGAGTATATGAGCAGAGTATTTACAATGAACTTTGTTTGCTTGCGAAAATGATGGGGCCTTGTCTGGTTCACGAATTCTTTAGAATTCATGTGTTGATATGGAAAAAACTTCCAGATTCACAGCATACAAAGGATTGCACTAGTGTCCACTGTCCAGTACCAACCAATCCAATATAACCAGAAAGCACTAGGTTTTGCATACATAGTCAATACACATTGCAGTTTATAGTATCACTATTCACTAGGCACTAGCAGTTGTTAGAATATCATATCAATTATTCTATATGGTCGAGTCCAAATTCACATTAATGGGGAAGATATCTGGGACCTGCATGTAGGTAATAATGCCAAAATTTTCCATCTACCCACCCTGTTGTAATTTCTATTTTTTAATAGTTAAGGAGCCATGTGAACCTATAGTTTGTAACTATTTATTAACAGCCCAACCACCATCTATTACAAGTTAAGAACAAATATTACTTACTATTTATTTTTGTTTCACATGCAAGGCTCCAGATTTTGTTTTTTCGTTCCTTTTTTAATACAATTTTAAGCTGCTCCTATGTACACGAATGAGTACTCACACAATTGTCCCTTCGTTTATCTATTTTGGCAGTTCTAACCAATGGGGCGACCCGAATGGTGTTAAGTGTGCGTTAGAGACTCTACCGGTGAACACCACTGAGCCACCAAATGTCGGGTCTGACCCACAAATGTTTGATCTAGTCTCGAATTTGACTCGATCAATGTCGAAAGTTCCTGTGACATTCATTGACATTACAAGATTGTCAGAATACCGCAAGGATGCACACACGTCAGTATACACAGTGCGTGGGGGGAAGGTATTGACACCTGAGCAGCAGGCCGATCCCAAAACTTATGCCGATTGCATCCATTGGTGCCTTCCTGGAGTGCCTGATGTATGGAATCAGATACTCTACACCAAGATTCTTTCCAAGAGTTTTAAATCATAAAAGAAAATAGGGAAATAGAACTGTGCTATTAGTTTTGGTACTGAGACTAAGCTAATAGTAACAGTTCTAATATTAGGTCCATATCAACTCAGAAATGGGGAAATTTTACAAGAATTTTGCCCAAAAAAAAATATTGGTGTAAATTAGGAGTTTTTTTTTTACTCTAGAATTAGATATTATTTTGTTTTTTTTACATCATGTTGATTTTGGGGTTAAGCATGGCTGGTTGGGGCTTATTTTGCAAAGGGGTTGGCACTGCCATAAAGTTGTAAATTATACTTTTCTTCTCCCTAAAGTCTTATGGCATGAAGAAAAAAATTTAATGGCAAATGGTGAAATTTTATTTGGTACAAGCTGAATCGTTCATCCACTGTTTAGCTATCCTCATCCAGCAGACACTACATAAAAATGATGCATACAAGCCTGAACTCTTGTTGGGTTACGTCGGTCATTTAGAATGTAGAGAGTTCGACAAGAAACAAAGGTTGCCCATAGCACATCCCAACTCGGGAATCCAATTTACAATCCCAATCCCAATCCCAATCCCACGAAACGAGGGTAGCACATCTCATGGCTTCTCCCAATTTTTGAATTTTATAAATAAATAAATCAGCACCTCCCAGATAATACAGGCCGATTCTTGTAATCTGGTGGTGAAAGAAGAAAGGAAGACATTTAGCAAATATGACATAGCAAAGATAATCAAATCACCAAGTCTAGACGAAGAAAGGGTGGAGTAGGATTGCTATGATGTGGATGGGTTCAAATATAGGATAAGTAGCGAAGCACCACTCTTGGGAAACACAATGGCAACAAAAAACAGATGAAATGTACGAAGACGTGGAGGGAGATGGTTCGGCTGAAATAGAAAAATGGTTCGAAATTAACAGGACATGAGAAAGACTGCTACAACTGATGCATTCAATACAACGATGCAGAGATTGATATAGACATTCACAGCCTTTGCAATTTCTACCAAAAGCTATCGACCAACTTCCTCTAACTCGAGGAAAAAAAAAAAAACTATTAACCTTCTTTGTCCAAATTTAAGCTAGTCACCTATTTTTAAATATTTGAAGGTATATTCACAAAGAGAGCCGGATTCAACTAACAATACAACAGAGATATTCACAAATCCAAAAGGCATTTTCCAAGAAGATCTGCCCCATCTCGCCTCAACATCCTCTGTCAGTTTACTGCTAAGCTGTCAACCCTTTATTAACCCAGTATACCCAGTGATGCTGCTTTTACCAAACTAACCCCTTTCATTTTATAAAATATCAGCTGGCTATCTTCAAAGATTAATAACAAGAAGACATGGCCACCGAATTTATTTCAAATTGAAAGGCATTCTAATCAGAGTCGGAATCGATCGTTAAGATCACTCTGCGTTTGGCAGATCGGGGTTGCCTAGGAGGGCAGAAGGTACTGTACAGGTTCTGAGTTCCACTCCCTGAGGTGGGTCCATTCTCTTGCTGAGTGTTACTATTGTTATTTCCACCAGTCATGCTATGCAGAACTGTAGCTGCATCAGGCAAACGGCACATTTTAAATGCTACTAATGTGTCAAAATATTGTCAAAACAAAAAATAAACAGCATCATAATCAATCCCATTGAGTCTAGTAAGACATTTGAACTGGTCAAATTAGGAACTGATACTATACCAGATAGTACCAAAAAAAAAATGGTATGGACTCTGTACAAATAAAGAAAAGGCTTTAGGAGGTCGCATGAAAAATAGAGCAAAAACTTAGAGATTCTTACCAGCATCTACTATTGGTTGGACTGTGCTATTGTCACCGGCTCGATTACCGCTTGGACCTGGTTGATTGACAGAATCGAGGTCCATCAAATCATTGTGCTCCTGTAAATTAAGAGAAGACCAATAACCTGTATGGTTGCTGGTACCATTAGTGTTCATATTCTGTTCCATCTCAATTCCATTCAGTGCTACAGTTACATCATTGTGCACTTGATTTTGTCCCCCAACAAAGAATTCTTGACCAGCTGAAGACTCTGTCTGGGGGTAATCCCAGAATGATAGGTCAAAGTCATCAGATCCACCAGTAAGTAACTCAAGGCACGTGGGACCACCAAGCCTGATCCCTGTACCTCCGTTAAATGCAGGCGGTACACCATGCACCACAGGAGGAGTTAACACCTCTACATTATCATCATCTGAATCGCTTAATACTATAACATCAACCTCCTCTTCTCCCTCTGGTGCATGCGAACCTTGTCCATTTAGACCAGAGCTGCCCGCAGCAGATTTTATATTGGGGAATTCAGCCTCAAGTTGTAGTTTCTGTATGGATGGTTTGGTTTCTCCTTGGTCGGCCTCCGTGAACATTTCATGTTTGACCTCAGATCCAGTATGTGATCCAAAAAGTGGTTTAGCAACTGAGGTTGGACAGAGACTTCCATCTGGCAGGTGCCATTTTTCAAGATCCTTAAATTGACATGAAGTTTTTACGCGCCAGGAGCCATCAGGTTTTATCTCAATCTCATTGGTGTCCTCCTTGCAATCAGTCATCTGTTTCAAGCAAAGCAATGCCATAACAAAAACAACAGTCGACATACATAATTTGGCATGTGCCTTCTTTAAAAGGAGAGATCAAGAAAGGAGGTTGCACCTACCAAAGAAGTAATCCGGTTGAAATAAGGATCAATTATGACGCTTTCCAAGGAGTAATTCTTCAAACATATTGGGCACTGCCACTGCAATATATAACATAGACAAGTAACAGGACATTCAATCAGTAAAGTTTCTAAATTCAAAAGATAAGTAGATTAATTTTAAACTATTTGTCAGGCAAAACCAGAAGGTATGTTTGAGTTGAATAGCCAGAGAACTGTGCAAGACAACAAAAGGAGAGAGAAATGAACTATCATTATTCTCCTTAATGAAATTTTGGACATGAAAACTAGGCAAAAATGGCAAGATGCTATGAAAAGAATGGTCCTCCTGGAGGTTGAAGGGCTATCTCGGTTTTGGTTGCTTTTCAAGTATTATTCAGCTTTTTTCATTTTGTTTGTTGTAGGATTTGCTTTGTAAAAATTACAAGGGCCAGAGATTTACAATGAGGGAGATATCTCTTCTCAAGGTTTTAGCAGGAAAAGTTTTCATTTTGATTGTTCCTGCTTTTAGTTTCAAATTGTCTGGGTCAGGGTCTGAATCTAATATCTTGTTTCTTTTAATGAAAAGGAAAGTCCCATTCTTAAAATAGAGATAATTACATTAAATATTAAGGAACTGGAGGTCCATGTCAATACACGTGATATATATAAGAAGATTATAATAAAAAATTGACCTTGCGAGAACGCTCATTGAGAGCAACAAAAGTTTCAAGATCAAAACAACCCATATGTGCACACGACTTGAATCTCCCTGCAACCTTCATCCTCATTCCGCTCATCTGCCAAAACAACAATCATCATAAAAGGAAACAAAAAAGAACTAACATGCTGCTATCTTATACTCCTAACACGGCTTACAGGACAGCGAAGGTTGACAGTAACAGAGTCAGAGACCAACTCAATGTCGCTGTCGCTGTCGCTGTCATCGGCATTCCCTGTTGCGGTTCCACCACCAATGCACCGCTGCACCCGTGCAAGGGCATCCATGTATGTCTCCCCTTCTTCTTCCTTTGGTATCAAGTTCAGCACCTACCAAACAAATTTAAAGCAAATTTCCATTAATACAACGAGTAGGCTAAGTTTCCACAGGTTATTTTAGTTTCCCCATCTTCATATTATTACAGTTGAGAACATTGTGCATAGCTGAAGATTTTAATTGTTGAAATTTACCTACTTCTAAAATAAACATCTAAACCCTCTTGAAATGCATAGCACTGGAATATAGTACAAAGTTACCATTATTTAGTTCAAATGTTTAATTAAACAATAATTTACAAATTACAATTAAAAATATAGCTTAATTTCAAAATGATCAAAGAAGAAGCAAATAAATGTGAATAGACAATAGGACTTATTTGAGTCAATCACGGACATGCAAAACACATTGTTTAGCTTTTGAAGGGTATTATATTATTTACAGTCGTTGAAACATAGTCTTGAAAGAAGAAGCAAAAGTATGCAATGAACAAGTTGAGGAGTTGTAACAAGGCCTGTGTGTGTGAGAGAGAGAGAGAGAGCGAACCTCATTTAGGGTCCGGTGTCTGGCAATTCTGATGGCTAAACAAAATTTACGCGAATCAGCTCTGGAGAAAGCAATCTTGTTATATCCTTCCCTGCAACATGTTCCTATCTAAAGAAATACTGACACTGAATTAGATTTATTGACAAAACATCAGCTTTTGAAAAAGTCACAACTGTCAGTTATTTCTTGGATCTGCAGTTTGTAGTTCAGAATTCAGAACCATCAATCTCAGAAAGTGCTGCATTAGTTTTGCTGACACAATGAGTTGCGTTAAAATAGGTAGAATAAGGCATAATGGGGTATTTTATTAGGAAAAATGTAGAAATTTGGAAATTTTCAGGTGCTACCAGCACTAATATTACCCGAAGATTTACCCAACTGGAGCTAGTTTTATACCTAGGTAGCTAACGTCATCCGGATTTACCCCGCAGCATGTTAATTAACCCTATTTAAAACACACAGACAACGCATGGAAGTATATTTACAGCTGGTAGCTATACTGATATCGATACATCAATACCTAAATTTTTTTTTAATTTTGGTTTTGTTTGCAACAACAACAACAACAACAACAACAAAAATTGAATTGAAGTTGCAGACATTGAATGGCTTTATTTAAACTCTTCAATATGTATATTTTGGTTCAGATAGGACTTACCAGAGGGCAGTCATCCCTGCCATTGCAGCCGAGAGGTTGTTGGTAAGGCCTAGTCATCACACGCATTTGTAAACCTGAAAACAAAAGCATTGTAAATTTATGTGATGTATCAGTAATGCAATTGACAAGGGCATCAGTAAACAAATATTGATAAATAAGCATACGTAAGCATGTATCTAACTGTTACCTACCATTAACATGCAGCTCAGAATATATAGGCCAATGCATCCTGAAAGGGACGCTGTCGTTGAGGAGGAGTGACCAAACCTGAAAATTAAGGTAATTCAAGGAATTTTGCGCCTCAATACACATTAATTGATATCATATTAAAAAGGCACCATTCTATCCTGTTGGTACGCCACATGAGTTTGTCAATTTATTTCCACTAAATGGAAGTTAAATATATGATAAACAACAAAAGCAAACCTCAGTAGAATAAACAGCAAGTCAACTAGGAAAGCAATTTGCCTGAACCTCTGTGTGTGTGTGTGTGTGTGTTTTGTGGTGCCAAAAGAAGAAATCAAATCCGACAAGGAACAAACCTGAAGTTGGTGACCTGTTTTTTTAAACATTTCCAAATCTTTTGCTGAAAGCTGAAATCCTCTCTCTATAATTTGAACATCTGGTTTTCTGAATATAAAAATACAATTAAAATTATGAGAAATATTAATTGAGTTTCAGAAAAATAAGAGATATAAAATAACAGCAGACTTTATTTTATAAACATTTGTTATGAACAAAATAAAAAAGTTTATCGAGGGTTCAAATGCATCAAAAAAATTAAAACAGTTAGATGTGATCTGCATTACTCGCTCTACATGCACAAAAAGGTTTATGACAACTCGATTTTGCCATGATATGATTCAGGAACTTATAAATTCCACATCCAAAAATTGTGCAAATTGGCATACTTTTTACGAGCTCTTGTTGCCCAATGAAAACAACATTGAAAAATCATAATTTTTATGAGTTCTAGCAGTTTAGTTTGATATTTAACTTAAGCTTATTAAGTTTTAAAAATGGAGGCATAGTGGAGACATGAAAAATGGGAGCACTCAAACCCTCCTCAAGTTCATTTATAGACAATAATAACTAATTTAATTGTTTTTCCTCCATTTCATCCAAAGGTAAAAGAAAAGGACATTACGAAATAAGAAGAAACATAGAACAACTTACCCATCTATAACTAAACAAGGATCTATTATAACTGGCAACAAGGGATATCTGACTGCAACCCAAAATCTGTGTCAGAAAAGAAAATTCAAAATTAGAACTATTTTTACAAGCGAAAAAACAAGTGAACTCTGAACAGCAATTGCCATTATTTACAAGCACTTGGAACAATATCAAACTGATTAGGGTTTCTTAATCTTCTTTCTATTTTTTTAGACCCAAAAAGAAAGCCCATAGAGGTAATACTTACGGATCAGCCCTAGCCACTCGACACATTTCACAGCAAAAGTTAGGAGGAACAATTGGTGCAGCCCCCTCAGCAACATTTTCAGGCACAATAACGCAACCAATATGTTGCCATACATTGCAGTGACAATCAACACACTGAAAAAGAAACAGGATTAGGTTGGAAGATGCCTATTCCAATTATCTCTACTTCATGCAAATAGAATTACATGAAAATTGGATCACAGCATAGCAACATATTCCAGCCAAAATAAGTGCATCCATATCGCCACCAGTAACTAAAACCAAATTACAAAGGTTGCATAAATTGCAAGTCCAGCTGGGACATACCTTAACCATAGAATCGGTGAATATTGAACTGTCACATGGACATCGAACTTTTTTTTCTGGAGAAGAAATTTCCCCATTTTCCATTTTTGCCTTTGCAGCTTTATTTGGGCTGGCTCCTGTCAGTGCATTGCCAGTCTCAGGATACATCTTCCTAAAAGAAAAAGGTAAAACCACTGCCATGATTGAACGCGCACACACACATTTTGGGGTGGGGAAAGAGATTTACCGGTAAGTGTCTTCGATAATTCTTGCAGCGTCACTTGTACTAGGGCCTGAATTGCACAAAATAAGGGAGAAATATAAGGAGATAAAAAGGGTTGTACCTAGATGAAACAATATTGTTGGTTGTTGAATCGAACCAAAAAAAAATATTGAATAGGGGTAACTTCAGTAAAGTGCTGCAAAATGTTCAAGTCACATGCAGTCCCCCTATGAAACTTAATACGTCTACTGTGTACAAGCTCCGACAAAATAAAAATGATTATATGCATCTCTCCAAAAAAAAAAAAAATTTTGAATTTTCCATTCCCCACTTTACATTAAAAGAAGTTCTAGGCCAGCTCTCTTTCTATGTATGCTATTAATCTCCAAATAAATCAAGAAGAAAGAAAGGGATATATTTGGTAATCTTTAACAAAAATACGAGAAGAAACGTGCATTAGATACTTTTGCATGTAATAAACAGGCCCATAAGATGATATTCTTTTGTGAAGTATAGGTATTTGAGATAAACAGGAATTTATCCTTCAAAGAGAAGCAAACAAACTGAACAAACCTATCTCTTGCTCTTGAAATAGGGAAGCGAGGATCCTGTCAGTCAATTCCTAATAAAAAGGACAGAAGAGAGAAAAGAATAAAATAAACAAAAGAGTGAGAAATATGGGTTTATTTGAACAGGTGCAGACAATGACTCAGTCCCAGATATATGGTAATATCCCAATGAAGTGATGCGCCCTGACAAGGGGTCAAGTTTGATACGATAGAATTCTGCTCCAAATATATGGTAACACCAAGTCGAACAGCAATACCATTCAGGAGATGAACTGGTAGATGCCATCAAGTACTAGACCCACAACCAAATAAGAAAAGCATATATGGTATTACTTGAGCATTTTTTTTTGGGTTTAAAAATGCAATAAAGTTGTCAAAGAATGAAAGCATATATATGAGGTGGCATGCTATAATGGTATTTTCTGGTACAAATGTAACCTTGTATTTCTGACATGCTTCTTAAAATAATTATGATATTGTCTTAATTCATCATAATAAGTAGAAACCTGAAACTATGTTCAATTGCAGATAGCGATATATTTTTTTTTCATTTTTCTCTCAAAATAACCTGTTTCTTTCCCTGCTTGGATAAGCCAAGCTGATTCAGCACATCCTTCAGCTCTTTTAATCTGAACCGATTTAATTTCTCCTGTAATTGACAAAGACAGAAAGGAAAATTACAAAACTGGTAAGGAAATCGAAATGCAGATAGATATCAACGATATTTACACCGAAATTATATGATCGACCAACTCAAGACATATCAATGTGGCATAAAAATAAAATAAAATAGTGACAACTACACGTACAAAATTCATAAAAATTACAGAACATAATTCACTGAAGCTTGCAATAAAAAAAGAGTACCTTGCAAGTTGAGAACACGTCGTCAGCATCCATGGGAACCTCGACGAGATACGAAATCGAGCTCCAATTTTCAATTTGACGCCAAAACGGCGCGAGAAGCTTTGGAGATGGGTTAGTCGGAAGCGGAGCTTAAAACCCTAGATTGATGGAAGGAGAAAGGGAGACAACAAAAAAGGAAATTGGGTTTTAGGAATAGAAGCGAAGTAAGTCGAAGTAGAGAACTAGAGAGAGGGGAAGGGAGTAAGGCATGATGTCAGCAAATGCAACATGCCATTACAATTTCTTTTCTATTTTTTTCTTCTTGCCTTTTCATTTTTCTCATTTTAGTTTCCCTGGTTTTTACCTTTTTAGAGGTTTTTTTTTCCTCCTATTGAGTCTGTCTGAGTTCTGTGGACTTGGCATATGTGAGCCTAAAAGATACCTAGTCTGGTAGTGGGTCCCACTTTCCAGTATGATTAATGGGATGGTTTAGGAGGACTATGTTTTAGGCCGAACCTACGTGGTTATGATAGACCGATCCGGCAATGTATCCGTTCCTGCGCATTTTTAAATAAAGTATAATTGAAGCACGTGTAACGATCCTAATGATCTAACATATTAATTTAATCATTACAACCAACAAAATACTTTTTATTTCCGGACAATTAAATAAGTAAATCTTTTAATTTGTTTTCAAATGTACAATTGAAGCACATATAGTGAAAATTAACTATCTTAATGATATATAAATTTAACCATTTCAATATACAAAACTTTTGCTTCGAGACAATAAAATAAATAATTCTCAAAATTGTTCTTACAAATATAATTAAAGCGCTTGCAAACAAAATTAACAATCGTAATGACCTAATCTATAAAATTTAACCAATCCAGCCTACAAATACTTTTGCCTCAAATATAATCAAATAAATAAACTTTTTAATTTGTTTTTTCAAATGTTTGTGCCTTTTTGCAATGATAACTAATGTTACTTTTAAAAAAAAAAAATTCACACCATCAGCATTATAAAATGTGAAATTATCAAGTCTTTATTTTTGTCTTCTCGATCAATAAACCTTTTCTGTTTGCAATAATTTATTTTCCTATTTTAGTATCATGTCAAGCAAATTGCGAGTTAATATGCTTACAGGTTGAAGCAATAACTAAATAAATTTGATGCTCTTGTGGTCTCGTTCTATCATTAAATAACACTACCTACCTTGCTTGGTAACTTCCACCCAAGCTAACTAATCTAGTTTTGCATCCATATTTATTCTTTTACATGCTAACTAATCTCTCATTTTCTTTTCATTTATTTTATGGTTAATTATGAGAAACTCTCCAACACATACTCTAGAATTTTTGTTTTTTGTTGCCGTGATCTCTTTTTTTTTTGTGTGTAAAAGCACAGACGGAAAAAAGAATAAATAATAGTTTCCACTTTCCAGTCATGTCATTGGTTTCTGACTTTCTGCGTTTCGTTCGGCCCATTGAATTTAAGCCTGTTTTGATCAGTTTGGGCTTTATAAAATTTTCATGAGATGCATTTTTTTTTGGAAGTATTATGAGTAGGACTGAAAACGGTAGCCGTTTCAACCGTTCTTTCGTTTCGTTTCGTCCGAAACTGAACGATAACGGATAAGGATTTCAGTTTCGTTTAAGGAACGGAACAACCAACGCAAATAGAAATATTGTTTCGTCTCAGAACGGAACGATTAGTGAAACTGGTACGTTTCGTGGTCGTTTATTTCGCGCATTTCGTCTAAAAAATTTTTTATGCTTTTATTATTAGATTGCAGAGGACCTTAGCAGAGAGATCGAGGGAGAAATGAGTAAAATTAGATTTCTGCAGCGTCGCTCCGTCATTTCTCCACCGAACACAATCACATCTATCTCTCTCGCCTCTACACCACCGAGTACAATCGCCGTCGAGAGCATGAGGTGATTACAGTGTCTCCTCCCCCTTTTCCGCGTGACCTAACCTGTCATTTCTCTATCTCTGTTTCATACAAAATGCAGAATAGTTTATTTTCTTACATCTTAATAAAATGCAAAACAATTAGGTAGTCAAAGACGGTTATAACCGTTTTGATCGTTCCCATCAACGAAACAATCAACGCAACATGTGCTAAACGGATGCAACAATCAACGCAATAAGTATAAAATTTTCGTGCATCAATGCAACGGTTAACGAAAATGACCACTTTCGTGGTCGTTTTTCACGTTATGCACCCCTAATTATGAGATGCATTATTGATCACTGTCACTGATGCAATTGCACAAAGGATTAAGGACCACTTTAAACGATTTATTAAGAAAAATATTAACAAGTACTTTTTTTTTTATGTTGTTGAGTGAAATTATCCTATATATTTGCATTTGTGTTGGTCTTTATAAACCTGCATCATATATTTGTGATTTTTACGGGGATTAAAAACCTTTTTTTTTTAGTTACTATTTTGTCTGCCGTTCGATAAAATTACGGGACTTTGTGATTTTTGTCGATTGACGATCATGAAATTCTTCATCTGTGTATATATTCTTATATTATTGTTTCCTTTAAAAGAAACACGACATTCTTTTCCATCTTTTTGTTGTTGTATGTAATTGTTGTCATCATCATCTTTTTATTACTATTTTGGAGACGATACAGATATAATTCATGGTGTACGGAAGCAGGAAGCCATTTTACACTTTTATGTGCCTAGAACCTGTTGTAACAGGAAACATGGAATATATATATATGTTGCTCGGAGTCTAGGACTAAGAATATCAGGTGGGCTTACATATATATATACCTCTTATTTCTGAGAAATGGTAAATTGCACATAATATTTGTCAAATTTGTGATTGTTACATAGTTTGCAGATTATATGCACATTCATGAAAAATAAACTAATACAACATTAAAAATAAAACTACAATAAGAGAGATGTTTAAAAACATTATTTCAAGCATTGTACTAATGAGTGTTTCTCCAAGGCTCGACATTAAAATTCCAAAAGTTTTTTTTAAAAAAAAAATGGAAAACAACTTACGTAATTATGTACAATAAGATTAAATCCAAACCCAAATCTTCGTAAAAAAACACATTCACAAACCACACTTTACATATTCAAAAATAAAACCATAAAGACCAATCATAACCCTTGTCAGAAACACCCAATACATATGAACCAATGCATATTATCTCATGCATATAACTATATTATGCCAGAGAAGCAACACTCTTAACTGAAGCAACATCTGATGGCCGACGCGGGCCTATCTGACGCCTTCCCCTTGGATGGTTGGCACCAGGCACGTTGGATTTGCTCTCTGGCACAGAAAAAGATTGTCGTTTCTTCACCGGGATTTTCTTATCCTTCTCATCTATGATTTCTGGTGCCTTCATTTCATCCTTTATACCGGTCTGGAGAAGCCTTGACCGAGCCCTCGCCGACTCAGTTGCTTGCATGTAACTATTTCTGCGTGAAGCTGATGAATTTTTTTGGCTAGAAACTGACATGGCGACTGATGAACGGGACATGATGGACGAGGCAGGAGATGAGGGGCGCTCTGGGGAAAAGTTGGGGTTGCCATATTTTGTTTTGAGAGATTTTCGGGCACTTTTTGTTACAAAAGGGTTGCTATTAGTCGAATCTCTTTCGGTTGGAGTGAAGCTGCTCTCACTGAGTCGTGGGGCCATCCAACGGTCGAGCCAACCCCAGCCCCATTGTGGGTTTGCTGGATCGAGAAGAAATGTAGCTGTCGCGGCTCTTGATGGAGCTTTCCACTGTTATATCGGTTTTCTTTGGATTAAAAATTTTGATTCTATAAGTACAAGAGAATGTGTAGTAAAAATTAACAAAACATAAATAGAATTGACAAAAATAAACTATCATAAAGTAGGTTTAATTAAATGCACAAGATACCTGTTTGAGTTATTGAATAAGGATTGAAATGACAAAGAAACTTTCCCTTTTCATGTAATTAAAAATTCACCATTTCTACTGAAATTATATTCTAGTGTTAATGAAGAAATTGATTAAAGTTTCCTCCAAAATAAATATTCTATGTTAACTACCTTTTAACTCCTCAAGGTTTAAATGTTTACAAAGTATATTTGCTTCATATTGGAGCACACTCAATTCATCTGCTTTCTTTCCATTTCCTTTTCTGATATTTCATTCCCCTTTGAACTCCACAGCACACTTGTTCATGGCACAAGAAGGCAATTTATGCATATTGATTTTTTTTTTTAAAAAAAAAAACTATACCTGATGAGAATAAGCATAGGCAAGTGATCTCTCCCTTCGTATGGCAGCCTCTTGCTTGTGCAGCAAATTCGCTTCAATTTGCTCCTTGGACTGTGTACTCTGGTTCCAATCGCCACTCAGCTGCCAAAATTTAAATCTCTATCAAACTCGTGTATTGATCTCATACTCATGATAATAAATGCAGAAATAAAATAACGATCAAACCACTTCTACTAATTTATTAATAAGTTGAGATGAATAACTGAAGATTGATCAAAAGGGCAGACATACTTTGAACCGCTCAAGATCTCTTTCATGTTTAAGTTGGAGCTGCTTTCGCAAAGCCTGGTTCTCTTCCTGCATCCTGATCCTTCTCTCGCGCACCTGAGACTGAACCCTTGTCAGAGACTGCATTGATTTAAGAGCAACTGCTGTCTGACGCTTGGTCGAGTCGCTTTCTACAAGTGTCTTAAGCCTCACCAGTGATCTCAATGCCTTGAATGCTCTCCTTGCCTGAAAGATATGGAAATCGGTTAGTTGATTAGATATTTATTGGTAGTTGAGATACCTATGCACAAAAAGTAACTCAGAACTTACTATGTTCCGAAAGGAAAAACATAAAAAGATTGTTGTACCAACTTAGAGTTACACAAAAATAAGATCATTACATTACATAATATAAATACGATTTGCAAAATGGCTAAGAGAACAAACACACGTATCTATCATATATTGTGACAGGCAGTAGAGAATCATTTGACAATTGTTTAATTATATATCTGGACAATTTTAACAATAATGAATAAAATTAAATTCGAATTGTAATATCATAGACATGACTAAATATCATCATATCTACACAAAATTGTGAAACTTGCTCAGTTCCTCAAAGTAATTTGAACTTTTTCAAGTTCAAGATTAAATTTTCTTGATTCATCAACAAGTGATATTTAAATTGTTGTTGCTCTCTTTTTCTTTTCTTTACTTGTAACTATTTTTAATGGTTCAATGAATTTGTAGGAAGACTCTTGGTCTTCTTACCTTCAAAAAAAAATTTTATGAAATTCGAGAACCAACTCTTTGTCTAGAAGCAAAAACCAATGTATCTTGGGTGAAAGGTCACAGGTTCGAAACTCGACTGGGATCTTTCATAGATATTTAATTTAAAAATAAGTTGGGAGGTCAAAAAAAAAAATTAAGAAGTTTCTACTCTATCAACATATGTACATACATGTGAAATTATTTTTTTTAACGTTGTTTGAATTGATTTATAATTATATGCTATTGTTAAAATTGTCACAATATATCAATATTTAAATGATCCCTCCACATGAAAAATTGTCAATCAGTAGTATTTCAGAAACAAATAACAAAGATCTAACGAAGAAATAAATAATACCAAGTAGCCACGATAAACAGCTTGAATCTTGGTAGCTGCAATCTCTTCTTTGAATTGACTTGACGAACTTGCGACATCGACAATTGGTGCAATCTCCTCAACTTCATCAGGGAATTCTAGTAAGATCTCTTGCGGTACATCCAGTTCAGTAAATTCTGTAACAGTTACAGCAGCCTCGGGTTCCAGAGTAACTGTTGGAAGAACTGGTTCTGTGGAAGGCTTATTAGTTTGTTCAACATTGTCAATGGATGGCCTGGTAGTGGTAGGCTTGATTAGTATTTCTTCGGTTTCGGTTACATGAAATGGAGTTACCCGAATGGGCGACAGGGAAGGTGGAGACATGGGAGGTGGAGATGGAGCTGGGGAGGGTTGCGAAGGGACTGGAGACGGAGAGGTTTTCTCCACCGGAGATGAGGATTGGAATGGGTCTGGAGATGGTGATTTCTGAATCTCAACTGGAGGCTCTGGTTGTGATGGAACTGGAGATGGTGAGTTTCTCTCGACCGGAGGGGAGGGAGTGGGGCTGTGGTGGTGCTTGGATCTCCCAAATTTCCATTTCCTCTTGGATTTCTGCTTCTGACCTGATGAAGACTGCAGAAGGAATTTACAAATGAGTAAATGAACTAAAAAATGATTTTATATTAGGAAATTTTACATTATAATTTTCTATGTTTTCAGTATATATTTTCTTTTTGAAAAAAAACACATGTAAGTTCTGATTCCGTAAGATTGCCTGCCTAATGCAATAATTCCTATGAACTCATTTGGAAAAGGGGAATCTTGACATTAGACATGCAACAGGGGAAAAAATGTAAGTGATAGACAAGTATTGTGTTCTACTGTACATCATTATATGTTAAGCCTGATCAATTAAAGTTTGTAGATTTTCTAGTTAACGAAATATAAACATTGTTCAATCTTTCAAATATGTAGTATTTAATTAAATAAAAAATTAAGAAGATGCGTGTGCATGTACCTCATCTTTGTTTTCCCTGCCAAAGACATCAACACAAAATGAAAGATGCCTTCCCATTTATAACCTTTTTCTTCTTCTTCTTCTTGTAACGGCCACTATTGCATTGCTATTCTGAAAAAACAGAGAGAGAGAGAGAGAGAGAGAGAATACGATGATGAACAAGTGCAGAAAAAAAGAAACTTGAAAGATATACAATTTATGTTGTCCTTGTATACATATTTCTAGAAAAGGCTCCAAAAATGAACCAATAAAATTACTTTTCCAAATATATCATTGATTTTTCATGATAAGTTCAGATCGGGTATCAGCACATCTAATTAATATATAAATGCATACAAAAAGATGTGGTAAACCTAAAAATCTTTGACAAATCATGCAAGTTCAATGTAATTATGTATGTCAAAATCCAACATCAGAATTTGGCATTTGCAAACACATCATATATATTTCCATAAAATTAAAAATTTTGCCATTTCCAAGTCGCTTCTTGCATAATATGAAAGAGATGTAGAAAATGTACACGATCGATATAAAATAACAAGAACAGAAGAAGATCCAAATAAACATAGAAAGGGAACTTACATTGAATTGCCTTCTAGCGTTTTCAGAAATTTTGACACGGAGAGAGAGAATGAGGCAAAGGAAGGGGCCGTTTGGATTGTCTAAGGATTTTGGGGAATTTCATCTTCCTACTATAAATTTATTATAAACAATCCAAACTCTTCACAAAATTACACACTTCCCAATAAATTTATTCCTAGGAATTGCAACTTCCCCAAATTCCCCAACTTCCTAAGCGATCCAAACGGCCCCGAAAAGAAGAGGCGCAGAAGCCAAATGGAAGTTACTGCTCCAAAAAACCCCTCGCGCTGACTTTTGTTTCCTTCTACAACTCTCTCCGTTTATTTCAAAGGGACATGTCCATTTAAAAGAATTAACGTTCATTTAATGAACTTTTCAGTTGTTACAAACGGAGAAGCTAAGACTCCCGAGGCGTCCAAATCGAGATACTAGTCCCTGGGCCCCGCAACTCAGAGGGGGACATAGGCAAAGGTGGGCCCCACCTGCATGAATTCATTCCATTGACACGTCGCTTCTCCAGAAAGAAACTCTCCACGTTTCTCCGCTTTCAGTTTAACTGCCCTTTTCTCTACAATTCTATGGCAATTGCACCTGATGCTTTAATTTGTTCAGTTGTTCTAATTAATTGACCTTTTTTACATGAGCAGTTAAAAGTTTTATTTGTGAAGGTACGCTTTCCTTTGTCATAGTTAATTTTAATGAAGACTTGTTGGGTTTTTTCAGTTAGATCTCAGGAGTAATAAATTGGAACTAACCTGGCATTTCTCGAGTTTGATTTAATCTCAGATTATTTATGATTCGATTGTTTTGAACTTTTTATAATAAAAAAGTGATGTCTGGCGTTTTGAATTTATTATTGCATTGTGATGTTATTTTAACAAATCGTGCATCCCAAAAGACAATTGGGGTTTCTCTTCGTGCTGCCACGGCGCCGGCTATTATGAATCCCAAAATTCCTTTATTTTTGTAAATTTATTTATAATTTGATTTTGAATTAATATGAATCCAAAATCTTACTTAATGGGCCTTTATGCGCTTAGTAAATCTAAACTAATATAACAAGTTAACAACAATTTGAACTCAATTTTATGTAATTGGTCGTGGCCTCATGGGACTATTTTGGGCTTTCTAAATATCTATTTAAAACCTTTATTTCCATTGGGCCTTCTTAATTGTAAAATCCTACTTTTCCGGGGCCTCTTTTAAAGATGCGGGCATGCAGCTACTATTACTATCGGTAGTAGGCCTGCAAACGCAATGAAACGATCACGAAACAACCTATTTTCGTTAACCGATTCATTTATGACACAAAGCAAAAATTAATTTGTGTTGACCATTTCGTTTCAACAGGCGATCAAAATGATCCAAATGATCAATTAACTGACCATCAATTTTTATACATGTTTTTCTATTCCAAAACGATCAAAAACATGTAATTATATTTGATTTGTTGCTTTGGCAGTTAATTGTTGATATCTCATATTTATATCGATATTTTGACCATACTTTACATCGAAATTGTGACTAAAACCATGATTTTATCTTGTTCTTTTGTTTTATCTTTATAGGAAATCTTGAAAAACGGCAAGGAAACGACAAATTCGATGGCTAGACGACTCATTCCTAGCCTAGATCAAACCTCAACTCAACCCGATGCACCGTCTACACACAAATGTTAGAGATATGTCCTAGAAGCCAATTCATTAGGCTACTTCTATAGTTTATGTTATTGGTGATTTCAGATCATTTGTTCTTTGATTTAATCGTTGACAGTTCATTCAGGTTGAGGATCTGAATTATAGATCACTGTTGTTCATTTAGTAGTAAATGACAACGATAAATCTAAAAGTCCATAATCTTGATAATTAACAAAGAACATTAATTATCAATAAGATTAGTATGCAAGTTAAGTGATGATTAAGTTCTATAAATCATAGGTTAAGAGTAACCAACTTAATTGCATATGTATATGTTATAGAACATAGTACAGGACTGGACCCCACGAAATAAATATATGGATTGTGTTACGTGTCATTATTTATTTCGTTATGATTTTGGTTCTAAGTTTGAGATGATTATCTTTTCCACATGAGGATAGATGCTATAAATCATGTCTACCGCTGATTCCTGATAAAGGCTGCTATACGGACTTGATTTAAGTATTCTTGAATTGTGCGGGGAAAAGCTAATTATCAAGAAAATCGTATGTCCCTCATTAATTCACTTAGTGAGTGACGATATCTGTTTGGGCCCCTTGATGGAGATAGATTGTTTGCTAGCAACTGATACAATTATCTCTAGATCAAGAAACGTATAATCTGCAAGAATGACACGTTCCTATCTTGGATTATACGATGATATCGTGTGACATAAGAATCAAAATAGAGAAACATAATTGTTCTCTTATGCAGGATTGAAATTTTGTAGCTGTACACTATTTATGCGAATTGGGAATCATAACGTGTTGCTAGATACCGCTTATGATTATTGGAATTAAATAGCGATTTAATTCCATGTCCAACATAGCATAAATCCTCAAAGGGTCACACATAATAAGGTGTTTAACCACATGTGCATTAATTGTTTATTTGCAACAATTGGTTTTGCAAAATATGATAAGTTGATTAATTAATCGTATACCGTTATGGACCGTTATGATTAATTAAGTCAAATAGATCATATCGAAATAATTAAATGCATTGACTAATTTCATATTAATTATTAAATAGTTAATAATTAATAATAATCAACACATTTAATAAAATGAGCAAATTGGGCCTTAAATTAATTAGTTAATTTAATGCCAAATGGAAGGTGTAATAAAATGGAAGACTATTGGGCTCAACTTGACTTGAGGCCCAACCCACAAAGGGAGGTAGGTAGGTGCGGCTACATAAGGGTATTTTGGTCCTTCAAAATTTGGATGAGAGCTAGGGTATGAGGTCTATATAAAGGGGTGTTCTTTGGGAGCAAATCCTAGCCTCCACACACCTCTCTCTCTCCTTCTCTCTTTGGCCGCACCTCACAACAAGGGAAGAAAATTTCAGAATTTTCATTCCCCTTTCTCTCTTCCACACACCACCTAGCTCATGTGTTGAGCAAGCTTTTCCACTAAATTAATTGGAGAATTAACTTGAAGAGGGAAAGCTTTGGAATTAGACACACTTCTCTCAATTACTAGCATAATTGATTTGAGAAGGTGGTTAATTCCTTAGTGGACTCGAGGCGCACGGCGTGGAGGTTCTTGGAGAGCACGCCACCGACACCAATCCGTTGGAACGAGCCTCTTGGTTGCGATACCAAGAGAGGTATACTTCCAACCCTTTTTCTCGTGTGTTTGAATAGCTTGTGTACTAGATCCTTTGTGTGTGATGTTCTTGGCTTAATTAACTTGTAATTAGCAAAATAAATGAAAATTACACACTTCCTAACAGTGGTATCAGAGCACATGGTCGTACTTAAGCTATTTTGACACTTAATTAAGAGAAATTGGCTAATTAATGGATTAGTAGAGATGATGCGTTTGTTTGCTGTCTGGAAATGGTATTTTCTGTGTTATTTCGCGTTTTTGGATGTGATAAGTTCTCTGGAAGATCTTTCCATCTACATGAAAGTTGTAGATCTGTGGATTGTGATTCTTTTGGCGTTGGATTCACATTTTTCTGAATTAGTATAGATTTACTGTGAATAAAACGACGACAGTGCGTAGAACCAGTTTTTGCTTGCACTGTCCTGTTTGAATGGCTTGAAAGATTTATATTTTGAATATAAGTACCAGTGTTCTATGGCTAGAAATAAAGAGGACTTGAAGCTCTTTCTGAGCATGTATAAATTGTTGCATGACTCAGATTAATTTGTGGGTTTTCAAGTATGAAAAGGAAGATCTTGTCAGATCCAGTTTGTTGAACAAATCGATTGTTCTAATAAACTGTACCAACTGAGAACTCCTTTAAAAATTCTGTTTAAATGGAGTTGTTCTATTTTGAGTTAGGATTCCAGGAAAATTAATTTCATAATTTTTCGTGGATGTATGGACCTTCAACTAGGTTAAAACCTTTCGATTGACAGTCTGTTCCAGTACAGAATTTGTTGATTGTTTAGGTTGTAACTTAATATTATTGAACTGAACTTGGTTATTTTCTTTTCATGAATGGATAGCCTGTAGTCTAAACAAGTTTTTCTATGTATATTGTATATATAAAAACTGGATAGAAGGTGGTCTAACAGACCAAATGGTTGAGAGGATAAGCTGAAAATCTCATAACGGTGTTTCGTGCACTTGTAAGAGATTTGTCTTTTTTTATTCTCCCAGATGGTTTAAGATCTCTTCTTGAAATTTTTACTGGTAGTCACAACTATGATAAGGAGCTTAAGTAATTTATGTGAGAATTTTTGGAGACCGAAAACTGTTGTTTTTGTTGGATTCCATTAGTTACGTTTTTTGGTAAATTACTGTTTTTCTAAGTATTCAAACTAGTTGAAATTAATTAGAAAACTCCTTGTTTGATCTCCTTTCAGTTATGGGATGTTGAAAGAACTTTCTAAATGAATTTAAACAAGTTTGGTTGTTTAAAATTGAGGATTTGTACACGGAATTTACTTATAGCAAACGATACGCAAAGATGCTTGAAAATCGTTAATTGGAAACAAAGTGCTTGTATGTGCTAACTTTGTTTTGTAGGTGGATAGTGGGTTTAGTATGGCTCAAGACTCAATGCCTTGTGGTTGTAAATGAATGCATGTGTGAATGTTTGTAATGCGGCCTTTGGTGCCATTAATTAATTCTTGATTAATTTTTTATGTAACTTGTGAGGCTTGCATGCCCCTAAGGATAGGAAGGGAATAGGATGTTTTCACATGTATTTTGCACATTTATTTTATATAGGATTTAGATCCTTATAGAATTTAGTGGGAGGGCAAGGATTAGATTAGTTTTGCTCCATGGACGATGTGGCGAAACTAATGCAAGCGGGAGCCATACAAACCCACAACTATGAGATGCTTGTATGATTGCTTGTGATAGGTTAGGTATGGGTGTATGTTTACACGACCACCAAACAAGCGTCATGATTGTTATTCGTCCCAAATAAAAAGAATTAAGTCAAATCAAAATTCACTCTCCTTCTTTCTATCCCCTTCTTACGTAGTATGATCGGTCATTGATGTATTCTCGCCGACGCGGGACATCGTGATCCATCATCCGTGTCGGGGTGTAAATCGGATTTACTAGGAGCAAATAGAAAGAAGTGACTTAACAATGATTCAAATCGGATTGGTCATTGGAGTGAAGTTCGTTAATCGAACCAAGAGTCATAGGAACGTATGATTGGTTGGAGAACCTATTTCACATTTGTTGGTGCAATGTTCTGCCGACGCCGTCATTGCATTAACAAGTTGTGGGAGTCTTGGAAATTCACTACATTTAGGGACATGATATAATGTAGTGGAAGTTTTACTTAGTTAAAACAAATATTAAAGCATAAACTAATTGACCTTAAAACTTATGTATTGTTGTAGATGTCTTCCTCATCTTTTACGCTACGTTCTCTTCTTGAGAAGGAGAAACTCGCTTTTAACGGTGCCAATTTCTTGGATTGTCATCGCAACCTAAGGCTAGCCTTTAGGTATGAGAAAAGAGAGTATCTCCTCACCACTCCCATGCCATCGGCTCCAAAGGCAACCGCTTCCCAAGAGGAAAAGGATGCCTTTGCGAAGCACGAAAATGAGGACATGGAGATGTCCGTCTTGATGGTGGCAATCATGGAATCCGAACTCCAAAAGGAGTTCATGGATAGCGGCTATGGAGTGTTCGACATGATCACTCGCCTATCCAACATGTTCCAAACCAAGGCTCGCACCGAAAGGGCCCGTCTCATCAAGGCCGTCGCCAACACTCGCTTGGCCGAAGGTCATGAGGTCGGGCCACACGTCATGAAGATGGCGGGGTTGTTTCGGCAGCTTGAGAAGCTTAATACGCCCTTCCCTTCAGGGGCGATTCAAGACTTCATTCTCAATTCTCTCCCTCCAAGCTTCACCGGTTTCGTTGTGAACTACCGGATGAACGGCATGGACAAGAGCATGGATGACATCCAAAACATGCTCATTGAGACGGAGGAGAGTCTTAAGAAAGAGAAGAGCCCAAAGGATGTTCTTGCGGTGAGTGGAAAGAGCAAGAAGATAAGAAAGCGTGGCCGCAAAGGCAAAGGCAAAGGCCCGGTGACGCCCCAAGGTCCGGCCAAGGGTGCTCCCGTGGGTTCTAAGAAGAAGAAGAACCCGGCCACTTCCGAGACCGTTTGCTACTACTGTAGCAACAAGGGCCATTGGAAGAGAAACTGCCCAAGGTACCTAGCTGACAAGAAGGCGGGAACTGTCCAACCTTCTACCTCAGGTATATTTGTCATCGAAACCCTTCTCGCTACTTCTCACACAGATTGGGTATTTGATACTGGTTCGTGTGCTCACATTTGTCGAAATGTGCAGGTCCTAAAGAATAGAAGACGGCTCGAGAAAGGCGAAGTTCAACTCCGCGTCGGTAACGGCACGTGCGTCTCCGCTATGGCCGTTGGGAGCGTGGAACTAACTTTGCCTACTGGTTTTGTGTTGGAACTCAAGGATGTTTTTGTAGTTCCATGTATCACTCGAAACATTGTGTCCGTTTCTTGTTTGGACTTGGATGGATTTGATGTTGTAATAAAGAACAAGTGTTTGACTTTGTTTCGTAATGAAGTTCGTTTTTGTGATGCACATTTATTGAATGGTCTTTATGTGCTTGATTCGAATGGATTTGTTTTGAGTGTTGAAAATGACAAAAGGAAACGTAAGGTTTCACATGAGAATGCGACTTTAATGTGGCATTGCCGCTTAGGTCATATCAACGAGAAACGCATCAAGAGACTACAATCCGTTGGTCTCTTGGATCAATTCGCTTTCGAGCCAATTGACACTTGCGAATCTTGTTTGATGGGTAAAATGACCAAAGCGCCTTTCCCCAACAAAGGGATAAGGGCAAATGGATTGTTAGATCTCATACATACCGATGTATGTGGACCTATGAGCATTTGTGCACGTGGAGGTTTCTCATACTTCGTCACGTTCACTGACGATTATAGTAGATACGGGTATATCTACTTAATGCGTCATAAATCTGAAACCTTTGACAAGTTCAAAGAGTTTAAGAGTGAAGTTGAGAACCAACTTGATCGAAAGATCAAGGCCTTACGATCCGATAGAGGTGGTGAGTACTTGAGCCATGAATTTGGCGATTATCTAAAGGAGTGTGGAATCATTCCACAACTCACTCCACCTGGAACACCACAATGGAATGGTGTGTCCGAAAGGAGGAATCGAACTTTGCTAGACATGGTTCGATCGATGATGAGCCAAACTGATTTGCCTATGTCCTTTTGGGGTTATGCAATTGAAACCGCAGCTTTTACTTTGAACCGTGTTCCATCAAAGTCCGTTGAGAAAACACCCTATGAGCTATGGTTTGGTTCGAAACCTAGCATGATGTTTCTCAAGATTTGGGGTTGTGAAGCTTATGTGAAAAGGCTAGTGAGCGATAAGCTTGGACCCAAATCGGACAAATATCATTTCGTAGGATACCCTAAGAAAACGAAGGGTTACTACTTCTATAACCGTGTCGAGAACAAGATAGTTGTTGCACGACATGCGGAATTCTTGGAAAAGGAGTTTATCTCAAGAAGAAGTAGTGGGAGCAACGTGGTTATTGAAGAAATTCAAGAACCACAACCACAAAATGTACCTCAAGTAGGTAATGTGGTTGTTCCAAATATAGTGCCAAATGAGGTTGCGCCAAATGAGGTTGCACCGAACGAGATTGTAGCCGAACCCATTCCTCAAGTTGTTGTGGAAGAAGAGGTTCAAGAACAAGCTCCCTCAAATGAATACTCAAACATATCGCGTGTCGATAGTGTTGAGGACGCACCTATACTTGAAGTTCAAGAACAAAGCCCACAAACCGTTGTGGAGCAAGTTCAAGAACCTCAAGCATCTACCCTACGAAGATCGGCAAGGCCAAGTCGTCCACCTATAAGATATTTAGGTTTGCACGACGTTCTCGTCATGGAGAACGATGAGCCTTTGACCATTGATGACATGAAAAGAAAACCAGACTCCAAGGAATGGCTTAAGGCCATGGAATCCGAAATGCAATCCATGTATGACAACAAGGTATGGACCTTGGTTGATCTTCCCAACGGAGTAAAACCCGTTGAGAACAAATGGATCTTTAAAAGAAAGGTCGACATGGATGGCAACTTGACCATTTACAAAGCACGACTCGTAGCGAAAGGTTACAAACAAGTTCATGGTATTGACTATGAAGAAACTTTCTCGCCCGTCGTCATGTTCAAGTCCATTCGGATCATGTTAGCAATTGCCGCATTTTATGATTATGAAATATGGCAAATGGATGTCAAAACCGCCTTCCTAAATGGAAATTTGGAAGAGGATGTGTATATGACACAACCCGAGTGTTTTGTGGATCCAAAGAATGCTAACAAGGTATGCAAACTTCAAAGGTCCATTTATGGATTGAAGCAAGCATCGAGGAGTTGGAACAAACGCTTTGATGAAGAAGTCAAGAAATTGAACTTCGTTCAAAGCGAAAAGGAACCTTGTGTTTACAAGAGGATCAGTGGGAGCGTGGTTGTGTTTCTTGTTCTATATGTTGATGATATCCTCTTGATCGGGAATGATATCCCCGAGTTGAATGCAGTTAAGGATTCATTGAAGAAGGTGTTCTCAATGAAAGATTTGGGCGAAGCCGCCTATATCCTAGGAATTAAGATCTATAGAGATAGATCGAGAAGGATGTTAGGCTTGAGCCAAGATGCATATATTGACAAAGTGTTGAACAAACACAACATGGCAAATTCCAAAAAGGGATTCTTGCCTATGTCACATGGCATTTTCATGAGCAAGTCTCAAAGTCCGACCAATGATACAGATCGTGAATACATGAAGAAATTCCAGTATCCATCTGTGGTCGGATCGATTATGTATGCCATGCTATGCACTCGTCCTGATGTGGCACATCCGATTAGCGTGACTAGTCGATTCCAAGCCAATCCTGGCATGGCACATTGGACTGCAGTCAAGAATATCCTCAAATATCTCAAGAGAACAAAGGATAGCATTCTCGTATATGGTGGAGACCAAGAGCTCGTTGTAAGTGGTTACACTGATGCTAGTTTCCAAACCGATCGAGATGACTCAAAATCACAGTCCGGCTTCGTATTTCTGCTCAATGGTGGTGCCGTGAGTTGGAAGAGTTCCAAGCAAGATACTACGGCCGATTCCATCACCGAAGCAGAATACTTAGCGGCTGGTGAAGCAGCGAAAGAAGGTGTATGGATCAAGGAGTTCTTGACCGAGCTAGAGGTGGTTCCAAGCATCTCAGGTCCAGTGGATATCTACTGCGACAACACGGGAGCCATAGCTCAGTCCAAGGAGCCTAGGTCTCACCAAAAGACTAGGCACATTCTACGACGATTCCATCTCATCCGTCAGTTGATCAATGATGGATGGGTCAAGGTCAAGAAGGTGGACGGTGCCGCGAACACAGCGGACCCTCTGACAAAGCCTTTATCTCGAGCCGCACATGAGTTGCACGTTGCATCCATGGGGATTAGGCGTATGCCTGAGTGGCTTTGAGTTGTATCTTTTATTACTAGGCTTTAGTATGAGACATGTATATTTTGGATATTACATTGAGTACTATGCACTTGCTAGAAGTCACCATTGATTGACTCTAGGCCAAGTGGGAGATTGTTAGAGATATGTCCTAGAAGCCAATTCATTAGGCTACTTCTATAGTTTATGTTATTGGTGATTTTAGATCATTTGTTCTTTGATTTAATCGTTGACAGTTCATTCAGGTTGAGGATCTGAATTATAGATCACTGTTGTTCATTTAGTAGTAAATGACAACGATAAATCTAAAAGTCCATAATCTTGATAATTAACAAAGAACATTAATTATCAATAAGATTAGTATGCAAGTTAAGTGATGATTAAGTTCTATAAATCATAGGTTAAGAGTAACCAACTTAATTGCATATGTATATGTTATAGAACATAGTACAGGACTGGACCCCACGAAATAAATATATGGATTGTGTTACGTGTCATTATTTATTTCGTTATGATTTTGGTTCTAAGTTTGAGATGATTATCTTTTCCACATGAGGATAGATGCTATAAATCATGTCTACCGCTGATTCCTGATAAAGGCTGCTATACGGACTTGATTTAAGTATTCTTGAATTGTGCGGGGAAAAGCTAATTATCAAGAAAACCGTATGTCCCTCATTAATTCACTTAGTGAGTGACGATATCTGTTTGGGCCCCTTGATGGAGATAGATTGTTTGCTAGCAACTGATACAATTATCTCTAGATCAAGAAACGTATAATCTGCAAGAATGACACGTTCCTATCTTGGATTATACGATGATATCGTGTGACATAAGAATCAAAATAGAGAAACATAATTGTTCTCTTATGCAGGATTGAAATTTTGTAGCTGTACACTATTTATGCGAATTGGGAATCATAACGTGTTGCTAGATACCGCTTATGATTATTGGAATTAAATAGCGATTTAATTCCATGTCCAACATAGCATAAATCCTCAAAGGGTCACACATAATAAGGTGTTTAACCACATGTGCATTAATTGTTTATTTGCAACAATTGGTTTTGCAAAATATGATAAGTTGATTAATTAATCGTATACCGTTATGGACCGTTATGATTAATTAAGTCAAATAGATCATATCGAAATAATTAAATGCATTGACTAATTTCATATTAATTATTAAATAGTTAATAATTAATAATAATCAACACATTTAATAAAATGAGCAAATTGGGCCTTAAATTAATTAGTTAATTTAATGCCAAATGGAAGGTGTAATAAAATGGAAGACTATTGGGCTCAACTTGACTTGAGGCCCAACCCACAAAGGGAGGTAGGTAGGTGCGGCTACATAAGGGTATTTTGGTCCTTCAAAATTTGGATGAGAGCTAGGGTATGAGGTCTATATAAAGGGGTGTTCTTTGGGAGCAAACCCTAGCCTCCACACACCTCTCTCTCTCCTTCTCTCTTTGGCCGCACCTCACAACAAGGGAAGAAAATTTCAGAATTTTCATTCCCCTTTCTCTCTTCCACACACCACCTAGCTCATGTGTTGAGCAAGCTTTTCCACTAAATTAATTGGAGAATTAACTTGAAGAGGGAAAGCTTTGAAATTAGACACACTTCTCTCAATTACTAGCATAATTGATTTGAGAAGGTGGTTAATTCCTTAGTGGACTCGAGGCGCACGGCGTGGAGGTTCTTGGAGAGCACGCCACCGACACCAATCCGTTGGAACGAGCCTCTTGGTTGCGATACCAAGAGAGGTATACTTCCAACCCTTTTTCTCGTGTGTTTGAATAGCTTGTGTACTAAATCCTTTGTGTGTGATGTTCTTGGCTTAATTAACTTGTAATTAGCAAAATAAGTGAAAATTACACACTTCCTAACAACAAAGCCAATCAATCCACGGTCTACCTCAGCAATTCGGTCCGGGTTAGATGTAATTCAGACTGGATCTTTGTGCAACAACAAACTAGTGGGAACAATCCGGTCCGGATTATCCTCAATCCGGTCCGGATTGCTATATCTGGAAGTTTCTGGTCGGCATTTGAAAGCAATTTCTCTTTTGGAAAGGCACTTTATGGCATTTTCTCCTTATGGAAAGTGACCAAGCACATCCAGGCAGGCAGAAGGGAGGTATTTGGGCGTGCTCCAAGTATAGAAGGGAGATATCTTTCATTCCCAAGCAATCTTTCTCTCTCTCCTCAGATCCAGATCTGGTTTTTGCTCTCTCTCTGCCCATGGGCAGAGGGAGAGAGGCGATTCTCTCATCTTTGGCGACTAAGGCAGGAGGGGGTGCGACTTGGAGGCTCAACCATGCTGTTACAACGAGTTCCAAGGTCTCAAGGAGTCCTAGCGCGATGGCGGTAGAGACGGATTTTGAGAATTTGGCTAATTGGTTGTATCTCATGATTTTTCTCTTTTCTTTGATTTGTTCTTGTTCATCTATTGTTATTTGCATGGATTTTATTAGTATGTTAGGCTAAACTTCTTGCTTTAGGGGTAGATGTAGTTTAGGGTTTGGTTTGCTTGATTTACTCTTTTGGTTGATGGAAGAAGTCAATTACCTTTGGGAGTTTTATTGATTTGCTCGTGTTTTGTGTTTATTATTACTTGTGTTGCTCTGCTTGTGTACGGCCGCACTTGTTTGAGACACCAACTCATTATAATAACTGAACCTTTCGCTAGTATTTCGAGGTAGGTCAATGGCGAAAGTCGACCAGTTAGTAACCAAAAGTAAACACTTCTAATTAGGCGAAAGTCTAAGTTAGATATCTCGCAGAAAACCAATTGTAAACTCGAAAAAGGTCCACCGGCAAACGAAAGTTGAGGGTGCAATGCATTCGATGAGGGTTAACACTAGGTTCTATACCAAATACCGTACCCAATAAGTGACAGCAAAGGGTTAGGGAGTTTAGGTATAGCTAGATGGATCCTTGACTTGAATAAATCAGCGATTGAGTAAATCACAGCATTCACGCAGTGGAATCCGGACCGGATTGGCCACGATCTGGACCGGATTAGTGAAACAGAGACACGAAAGTGGTATGTTTTGCAACCCTGCGACCAAACCTAAGTGAAATCGAACCCTAAGGCACTTTTCGCATCATATATTAAACCGTTAGAAAATTCAAAAAAAAATTTACTTGAATTGTTTTGCATTCCATCCATATTTGCACTTGCATCACGTTTTTTTTCCTTCGTTTATTCGGATTGTAACACAACTTCTTTTCTCTCTTTTTTTTATCGTCTAGCTTTAGCGAACCAATAAGAATTAGTATTCATCACCATCTTTGTGGGATCGACACCTTTGCTTTACTACGAATGTCTAGTCGAGTAAACAAGGTTATTTTTGTTTGACCTAGGTTTACACCTCGATCAATTGTATATATATATATATATATATGGGAAATTCTAATGTGGACATAAATAATTTAGACCGTCCATTTTTTATCAATCAGACGGTCGAGACGATATCAATCTCCGTTTTATCAACGTTAAGTTGAACAGCAAACCTTTTGCGGAAGGGCAATATTGTCCATCTAATTTTCGTTTCTCTCTCTTCGCAACCAACTATTTCCACTGCTCTCCGCTACCATGCCGCTGTCGTCTCCAGTCTCCCCCCAAAATCCTTAATTCCAATTCCGACTTCCAAGCGAGGCCATCTATTCACCTCCCATATTCAACCTCCCTGCGCAAACCCACCTTCTCCGACGCCGCTGCTTGCTCTATCATCCTCTGTTGTCTCATGACTCCTCTCCTCTGCTCGGTCTCTTTCCCCCAGCTAGCAATGATCCGTGTTCGAAACTTCGGATCTGCACCGAGTATGAAATTGACGGTGTTGGCGTGTTGCCTCGTTCGACCTGGACATGGCTCGGGGACAGGAAGGGGACTTAGTGACCTACTAGTCCGCTGTTACGCCAAGGCAAGTCTTCGATCTGCCTCCACCAATTTTTGCTTTCGCAACTAATTTACGAATTTCGTCTCTCAACTCACCTCTGTTGAGAATTTAGGACAAATTAAATTTTACAGACGAAGACAGGAATCGTGCAGATCAATCCAGTAGAGATAAAAAAATCGTATATCTTCTCAAGGAGCAGTTCAGATACACTAATGCCCACCAGGTGTTTTGATATTTTGCTGAAGTAAGTACTCGCTGTGTTTCAATTTTTATTGCCTGTTTAGAATTTAGCATTTTATTTTAATTGGAGTAGATTGAAGCCATGCGTACAATTTATTAAAATTACACCGTGTTCAAATGCATTTGAGCACATTCTTGTGTCAGGACATTGGTTGTAGTATAAGCATGGTTCTTACCTCTGTTTCAACATTTGAAATTAAAAATTTATTTTCTAAGATGCTTTCGCAACAAAACCAGTCAAGCAATCTAGAAGCAAACCCATTTATCCAAAATTCAGAGGTAAATCTTAGTGACCTACTGGTGATTAGAAGAGTTTCTGATGAAGAAGAAAGACTTTTTATATAAAGATGAAGCATCATGCATGGTCATTTGTGGGTTTCAATCATACATGAGCGGTTAATTAGGTTTTCTTACTATAGTTTTGTGGTTGATTTCTGACCAAAAATTCTAACTTTGAAATGAATAGTAACTCGAGAGTTTCAATTAGTATAACCATATATGATCGTTTATTGTACTACAATCCTTGCATAACCAAGTTCTACCTCTACTTGTTGTCTTGTATTGTTTTTGAACTGTAAGATCTAGAGTAAAAAGGTACTGCCTTTTTAGCCAGATTTTTCCATGGCATTGTTAGCATTTCAATTGATTTTGGTTATTGGTAGATTTTTATTCTTTGTCCAGGCATTTATTATCTTTATTCAGGAAGGCATGCTAGTTATACCAAGACTATGAGGAACTTGTTGATCAATCCCCTCCACCATGTTTTTTTTTAGATAAATTGAAGTCTCTTTGGGTGGACAATAAATTAAGCAAATTGCATATCCTTGTCATCCATTGGTCCTGACGACTAGTTTAGTGCTTGGGTATTTGGGATGAGTTATTTGAACCTGGTGATGCTTCCTTCGGCCGAGTAAGGGACTACACTACCATCCATGTAAGAAAATGACCTTCTAGAGGCAATTGCAACAATCAGCATTAGCAGAAGGCACACTACTTATAAAGATTCAGCTGCATGTCCATGGTAATATCGCATCCTTATAGGTTTCAATTTGCGCTGCAAATGTAATGAAGTTAACTTTTATTTTACTTTTGATATTCACGGTATGGAAAACTGAGATTATTAATCAGTTTGACAAATTAAAGGAATTTTTTTTGTCGCCAGGAGAATCATTGTTTAAACTGAGATGAAACTTGTGGTAACTGCTAATTTTATATAACTACTTTTTTGAAATGCATGACAATTTTAAGTCATGTACTAATTCCTATTGATTTGGTGAAATTATCTACTATTTTGTGAATTGTTACATATATCTTGCTGTCTTTTGTTTGTTGATCATTGAAAAACTTGAACTACTGAAAGCAGTCAGATCCTGGTCTAATGGTAATCTTATTGGAAACAGAATAGCCTCGGCATTTTATCAGTCTCTAAAAAAGCATTGGGGTGTTATGTTCTTTTATTTGCTACTGAACTGCATGACAACTTATTGTTATGTTCTTTTATTTTCTCTTTTGATTGCTACTGGCTAGCTTGCTATTGTTTGACCCTAAAATAGGGTGCCAAATTCATGAATTAAATTGGATAATGTCATTAAGGAGATTGAGAAATTCATGAAAAATATCAAAGGGATCCAAAAAATCATGAACAAAATACCTACAAATTCAGGAGAGGATGAAGAAAATTATGGTGCTTTCAGAATGATCAAAGGAGCTGCAGAATGGACATTTTATGCAAAAAGGTCCCTCACTTTGGAGAAAATAAATAAAAATAATAGGAGGGTCAATTGGAGAAAACTTTTAAACCATTAGCTCCTAAATAATTCCCTGAGCCTATCCATAAAATTTGGTGCAAAAACTCTCAAGGAAAGGACTCCAAACAATTCTTTTAGTTTCAGCAGCCAATAAAAAAAAATCAATAAAAAGTGAAATGGAGAGGTGTAGCTACCTGTAAATGGAGAAGAAGAAGGGGCGAAATTTGAAGTTCCCTCCCCACTGTATATAGTTGAATGGACCTGTTTCTTGTACACCGTGTACATAAGAAATTGTAGTGTCCACTGGTGTACTATGAGCCGCGTGCGACCAAAACAGAGAGAAAGGTGCTGGTTGCATGTTTCTCATTAATCCTTACAGATGGGCCCCACGGCGAAATGGCTCGTTTATGAAAGAAAAAGGAGTGGACAAGGAGTTGGAAAATAAAGAAGGGGTAGAAGCTCCAGGGCCCGTTGGAGATCTCTTGGTTTACCGTAGACCATGAACAGCCAGACGAAGAATTAACAGAGCCTTTCTTCCCCAACAGAAAAGAAAGAGAAACGAAGAGGAGAAGAAGGCAACGATGTAACGGCTTGGGTCAACGTCTCGTCTCTGCGCCTGTTGACCTTCTCGAAACCTCACTGCGACACAATGACAGCCGTTAGATTGAGTCCCAAAGAATCGACGCCTGAGATCAATTAGGGCTGCAACAAACCCTCTAACCGCCATGGTCAAACTCCATACTCTTCTCCAGTTGACCGCTCAGAAGAAACACAGCATGACGCAACGTCAGCCACAGGATTGAGAGTCGATCCGTGTGCCCCCAGATGGACGATCAAGATCAACTGAAGACTGAAGCCACTTGAAGAAATCAACCGGCCTTGAGGCCTATAAATACCCCTTTCCAAGACGAAAGAGGGGATCCCTCATCATTCCAACCTATCATCTCCACGCCAGAATACACACACACACACATTAGGCTAGACACGTTTCCCATTTCTCGAGCTTAGATAGAACCATTGTAATAGGCATTTCTACAAACAGTTAGGAAGCGTAGCTAGAGAAGAGGAATTAGGCTATTCTCGGTTCAATTCCTCGATTGTAATTGAAGAAGGGATAAGAGATAAAGGTAATCTACAGGTCTGTAAGTGTAATTTGGAGCTTAATCAAGTAAAGTGGTGATCCTTGCAATCTTGAGTCGATTTTCTTTGTATAGCTGCAAATCTGATAACTTTCAGTTTGATTTTGTTTCTTGATTGTTCGTTAGTTAGAATTGATCTTCTTTCTTGCTTTAATGTCTAAATCTAAGAGTTTAAGCTATAGTTTCTATAGTCTTAGATGATCAGTCGGTAGGATCGTTGATTTAGCTAGGGTTCATGTCAATTTCAACCTTAATTCTGCCCCCTAACTGTGTATCAGTACTTGCCTTGTGTCCTCGAAGCTTAAGCCATGGCTTCCATGGTTTTAGGCAACTGAATTAAGATAGGTTTGGTAAATCTCTGTAATTGAAAGTCTCTCGTGATCTTGAATGCCTCTTTTCTCCTTTCTCTTTGTCTCCTCTTCTTTTGTTCCCTGCTTCTCTCTTGCCTCTTCTCTTACGGTTTACACTGAGGTTTCCTCAGAGGTAGACTGAGGAGAGGTAGCTTAACTCGAGTTCATACTCTTGTTAGGCGTTTCAAGGCTTAAGTTGAGGTCTCCTCTTCTTTAGGCCTAGGTTCTGAAATTTGAGTTGTAAAAGGCTCAAATGGAGGAATCTGTTGTGTAACTGTTAATATCTAAACGTCATGTTGTCAAAATTTCATGAGTTTAAGTTAGGTTGTAAGTATGAAGTCAAATATAAATTTTAGAGTCATTGGACAATAACTGAAAGTAATAAGGTCTAAGTGCATAATTCTGCTCTCAATAAGTGTTCTTGATGTTTCTTTTTTTTTACTTTTTTCTAAAATTCGTTTCTTTAGTGCCAAATAACGATTTTGATGAAGTTCCTTTTGAAAGGTACATTCTGATCAAACTTGCTCGAGAATTGTTGACTGTTTCCATTTCGACTATGTTTGTATGGGCTTGATTTCTTGTATTTATGTAAAGCATAAAAGGTCAAATACTGCTAATACTTGATTCTCAATATGTAAATAATAGTTAGTATGAGGACCATTTCATAAAAACAATAAAACATTGTATCTCCTTCTGGTTCATTCTAATAAACTTCATTCCTTGGTAGTTTGCAAATCAGAATTGCATTTCTCTTGCATACTTAGTAATAAAAGATGAAAACTGAGGGACTGATTGGTAAATCTTGAAAGGTTGTTTTCAGATGTCAGATGCATGTCCTAATAAATTTTCTTTAAGCGTTAAAAGGATAGCTGAATGATATCTTTTTCTTGTTTAAGTGTTGCATGTTTAATTCTCATTTGATAGCTATACAAGCAATTGGGAGTAAATCCAGCGGATAGGTATAAGGTCGTAGCTAACAGTATGAGTTGTATTATATAAACATCCGCTGCACTAATACGAGTTGTATATAATTTGATACTCCTCAAACCTGACCACAACATGGCCTTTTGTAAAACCCAAAGAGTGATGTACTGTTTCAAGCTTATTTTCATGAAAGCACAGTCGATTGATGAGCCTTACCAGCGATTAGTGTATACATGTATGATAATTAAGATCAAATAGGTTTAAAAATGATTCCCTTCGTCAAAACCAAATTGAAATGATCTCCTAATCACCTCTCTGTACCGCTTCCATGTACCCTGCTGTACCAGTCCGTGACTTCTCCACCAAATTAGGTAAACGCAACAAAAATTGATTGCTCCCTCGTGTTCTCTCTCTTGTAACGAATCTAACAAGGTGAGTTTCATCGACTACTATGGCGGAGATCACCGGAAACCCAAAAACAAAACCGTCAGGGACTAAACTGAAGAAATGCTTATCGCTTCTAATGGGGACGACGTGGCAGAAACGAAGGTCACCGCTGTATTCCTCTCTCCACCATGATTCCGGCGAGTTCCCCCAAGTGAGCTGCGATGGCCAGAATGAGAAGCGGATTCAAACCCGTTATCATACGCACCTGATAGCAAGTAGAATTAGACCCGTCTCCTTCAGTCGAATATCAGCGCTCAATCGATCCCTTTGATCCTCTGTGGCCAATGGGTCACTCACCTCGTCAGTAACCCGCCATACGAATTCCGTTTAGGAGACCAGCACCAAGCAAATGTCAGCGCTGAGTCAGCAAGCACAATTAACGCCAATTACAGGCCCAGTCAGCTCAATGAAAGATGTGGACCAATCAGAAAACGCCAAATCAGCAAAAAAAAATTTAGGAAATTCATTAAAAATAGTGGAAAACATAGAAAAATACAAACGACACATCCATAAATTTCTAAAAATCAAAATAAACCAAATTCACTGATACTTTGATATGTAAATCTGTCAATGTATTGGTCATTTCTATTCTTAAAATATTTTCCATATTAAACAAAATTTGTAAAATTCCAAAATGATATTAAATAGATTTTGTAAAATTCCAAAATGATTTCAAAACACAATTAAACTCTCCTAACAGATTTTCAAAATAAATATTGATGTAATTTCGAAAATAGAAATGATTTTAAAAGAAATATATTAAATATCAAGTATTTTCGAAAATAAACATAATTAAAAATATAAAAAAATATTTTAAAAAGTCTAAAGTGAAAGAAAAAAAAAATAAAAGAAAATTATGAAAATGATAAAACCCAAAGAGAAACTTAAGAAATTAAAAGTCCAAACACGAAACCCGAAATCAAAACCAAAACCTCTTCCAAACCAAAAATCATATTCCTTTCCATTTTCTTTTTCAGTATAAATCCAAGTTCAAAGTCTTTATGAGTTTAGCGATCCTTAATTGGGTCTCGTCAATTAGGTCTGGTACCATCAATTAAGGCCTCCTTAATAGCACTCCATAAGTCTCTTTTCTTAGCCCATTACGTCAATACCCTTCACGTCCCTTAATCAGAGGTTCCCGTAGGCAACTACGGGGTAATTAACAATAGGGGCTTGCGCCTATTGGAAAGAAAGGACCCGCTAAATCAAGAAACTTCTTTAAGTAGCGACTCTTGCTAGGATTCTCTCGTTTCGAGAGATACCCGCCAAAGAGATCGAAACCTTAAGGGAGGTGAATCTAAGGCTATGTTCCCATTGTTCTTCGAGAAATTCCTTCGAGGAGAATAATGACGAAAAAGCCGCGACAGCTATCAAGGGATGTTATGTTAGGCTAGCATTAGCCATTTGTGCCTCAAGTCCATCAATATTATATGGTAATTAATGAAAGCAGATGGTAATTAATCTAGTGTTGTTTTTTCACAAAAATATATTACCATTGTTTTGACACGACACGACTTCATACGACTAACACGTCATGTCACGACACACATGATGTCTTGAAACAACACCACGTTTTGACATAACACGACTCAACACAACAAAAGTCATTTTGTCATTTTTTTTTAAAAAAAAAGAAAATGAACAGTCTAGATGAAATTATTTCGGTTTTATAATTTAAAAAAGAAATGAATAGTCGAGACGAAATTAAAACTTCGACTTTTTAAAAATGAAGCAAAAGACAAGCTAAAGTCCCTTTGTCGTTTTTTTTAAATGAACAGTCGAGATGAAATTATTTTGGTTTTTTTTTATTTTTTTTTAAAAAATGAATAGTCCAGATGAAAAAGCCTTAGACTTTTTAAAAATAAAGAGACCAGCTAAAGTTGCTTTGTCGTTTTCTTTAAAATAAAAGAAAATGAACAATCTAGATGAAGTTATTTTGGTTTTTTAATTTAAAAAAGAAATGAATAGTCGAGATGGAATTAAAAGCCTTCGACTTTTTAAAAATAAAGGAAGATACTAGCTAAAGTCGTTTTATTTTTTTTATAAAAAAAAGAAAACAGATAATTTGGATGGAAATATTTTGTTTTTTTAATGTAAAAAAAGAAATGAATAGTCGAGATGAAATTAAAGCCTTCGACTTTTTAGAAATGAAAGAAGAGAGCATCTAAAGTCGCTTTGTCATTTAAAAAAAAATGAACGGTCCATGTGAAATTATTTTCGTTGTTTAATTAAAAAAAATGAATAGTGGAGATGAAATTAAAACCTTTGACATTTAAAAAATGAACGAAGAGACTAGCTAAAGTCGCTTTGTCGTTTATTTGTTAAAAAAAATGGAAACTGAACTATCTAGATGAAATTATTTTACTTTTTTAATTTAAAAAGGAAATGAATAGTAGAGAAGAAATTAAATGAAGGAAGAGACAAACTAAAGTCATTTTATCTTTTTTTAAAAAAGAAAATGAACAGTCCATATGAAATTGTTTTGGATTTTTATTTAAAAAAAGAAAAGAATAGTCTAGATGAAATTAAAGCCTTCAATTTTTTAAAAATAGAAGAGACCACCTACAGTCGCTTTGTTGTTTTTTTTAAAAAATAAAATGAACAGACCAGTTGAAAATATTTTGGTTTTTTAATTCAAGAAAAAAATGAATAGTTGAGATGAAATTGAAGTCTTCGACTTTTTAAAAATGAAGGATTAGAGCAGCTAAAGTTATTTTGTCATTTTTTTTGAAAAAAATAAAACAACCAATTTGGATGGAATTATTTTATTTTTTATTTAAAAAAAAGAAATGAATAGAGCAGCTAAAGTCATTTTGTCTTTTTTTTTTAAAAAAAGAAAACAAATAATCATGATGGAAATATTTTGTTTTTTTAACTTTAAAAAAGAAATGAATAGTCGAAATGAATTTAAAGCCTTTGACATTTTAAAAATGAATGATGAGACCAGCTAAAGTCACTTTGTCATTTTTTTTAAAAAAAAGAAAATGAACAGTCCAGATGAAATTATTTTGATTTTTTAAAATTTTTAAAAAAATGAATAGTTGAGATGAAATTAAAGCCTTCGACTTTTTAAAATGAAGGACAAGACCAACTAAATTGTTTTATCGTTTTTTTAAAAATAAAATGAACAATCCAAATGAAATTATTTTGGTTTTTTAATTTAAACAAATAAAGGAATAGTCAAGATGAAATTGAAGCCTTCGACTTTTAAATAATGAATGTAGAGACCAGCTAAAGTCGATTTGTCATTTTTTTAAAAGATAATGAATAGTTCAAGTGAAGGTTTTTTAATTTAAAAAAGAAATGAATAGTCGAGATGAAATTAAAGCCTTCGACTTTTAAAAAATGAATGAAGAGATCAGCTAAAGTCGCTTTGTCATTTTTTAAAAAAGAAAATGAACATTCCAGATGAAATTGTTTTGTTTTTTTAATTTAAAAAAGAAATGAACGGTATTGATTTTTTTTTTTTTGAAATTCTGAAAAGTTTTATTTTTTAGTTGTGAAAAATTCGAAATTTGAATTTATAAACTTCTAAATTTTTGGATTAAAAAATGTGACATATGGCATACGCAATACACGAATTGAAATCTGGTGCCGCGCGGCACACCGTGCAGCGCGGCATTCTAGCCGTCTGATCAAGATCCAATGGACAAGGGAGCCCCGTGCATGTAACCTAGATTGATAGGCCCGTAAAAAATGAACCGTCCGATCCAGATCAGACGGCTCGTACGCGCGCTGCACGGTGTGCCGCGCGGCACCAGATTCGGGTCCGCAATACACATTGCTAATGCTGCCTACATGTGCTAGTTTTATACGGAAAACTGATGAAACATGAACAGTTCAAATCAATTAGTCATATTTCTTAGATATCTTTCTATTTACAAAAATTCGTTGATGTTTTGATTAGCATTAATTAATTAGCTAGATTTATATTTCAACTTAATGAAATATCTGTTATAGAAAGTGATAAGGCAATATCAACAAATTAAATACCTCAATCTATTTTGATTTACAGTGATAAGGTGTCTGGATTTATGTTACACGTTTACTATCTTTAGGTCGCCAATTAAAGACAAACAATGTGCAGTTAAGGTAAATACTTTCTATTGCAATTTATGTTACACGTTTACTATCTTTTGATTAGCAGTGTTACACGTTTACTATCTTTAGTCAATTTATAAAGGGAAAATACTTTCTCTTACAATTTTAATTTTAACACATAATAAGACACATGCAGTTTAAACCGTGATAAGGCGCCGGCGGTACAGTTGTACAGCAAATGCTTGTGAAGGCAGTTTAACACTTAACACATGCAGCATAAACCATATCTCAATTTAGTATCTTTGCACCAACCTTAGTCGTTAGTGGTTTGCCTAATGGCTTTAAACACCAGGAAAAAAAATTTGCAATCTAACAGATGCAGTTTAACACATGCTTAAAAAATCAAACAAATTTGCTCATGGGAAAGCAATGAAAAAAACTACCCAAACAGCATTATAGTGACCACACTAGCAATCTTTACACTAAAAAAAAAAAATCCAATACATCCTAATTCTGTTGTTGGAGGGATTCAATCACCAAAATTCTGACTATCACCAACTAGTTCCCTAAAATCCATCAAACAAAAGAAAATATACATCATACATCAACACATTAATCCATCATCCAGTAATTCACAAGGTAATCCAGATATGTTGTTGTTTAAAGCTCAAGTTCTCCAATCTTATGACAATGTAAGGAGAGCTCAGTTACAAGCAATTATTAGAAGGTCCACCTAGTTGTTTTTTAATTATTCCTTCTAAGTTATTATGTGAAAAAACCAGCACCTATTGGATGCAAGAAATTATCCGCTGCCAGATATTCATTTGGTTGAGTGGCACATAAGGGTCAGTTCTAGCAAAAAAGAGAGAAGCTGGGTCTACAAATCTATAGATGATACTGAACCTTACTAGTCTACTATGTAAATTTTGTAGTATGGCCGGGTAAAATGAGAATCGTGGGTGCTTCAGTTTTGGTCTAATTACAATTTAGTGACATCAGGACTTCACTGCACCACTGGACCTGTAGATCCAGACCTTTGAAAGTGTCTAAAATAAGTGAATATATATGAGGCAGTTTGATAATTTAGTGAAGGCTTTATACCAGATCACACCTGGTATTGAAACCTGGCTGGCAGGAACTGGCCTAGAGGGAAGTCTACATGAAGCTGCAAGAAATACATGCAAAACAAATGCATTAGTTGTTATTCAACTCGATGCTCGGACTTTATTTAAGGATATGAAAACAGTGACATAGAAAAATGATGATATGTAAGATATAAAAGGAGTAATTTCCCTATAAGGGATTTTGAGACTACACTGAAAGCCCACCCAATTCTATCTATTCGCACCACTACTAAAGCGACGACAAGCCGGGTGGTAATGCATTGAACATGTCCGCTAAACCCTTAGTACATTGGGGCACTGTGGAGCCTACTTGCTTACTGCGAGCCTTAAATGAGAAAGAAATTGATGGGTCAATTTTGCACAATGAAAATTGTGATTTTTGTGTTGGTGTCAAGAAGCCAGCGGAGGCTTTGATTGAGGTAAAGGGTAGTAAGATCATGATTTATTGTAAAGACAAAACTATTTCGGCATTGATTCATGAAGCCCTAAATAATGTTTGTAATAGAATCTGAATTATCGAAATTTCTCTCAAGATTGAAGGATAAATGTTTTGATTTTGATTAATTATTAGATTTCAGTGAAACCAGTGAAATCACTAAATCACTAAATTAAAAAAAAAACTGACTCTAATCAGAAACCAAAGATCTACCTCAAGAAGGAAGAGAGGAGAAGGCGGAGACGGATGAGCCGAGCGGAACTAGGAAATAGAGGAGATGGAAGGCAGAGTTTCGCCAAGTGGGGCTTGATCAATCAAAAGAGCTTCGCTAGGCAGAGTTTCTTAGATTTATGAAAATCGGAAGAGTAAATGTGAAGAGGAAAGTTCCGATAGAAGAAATGTAAGAAAAAATGAATTATATATGTTTCCAATTTTAGTAGGAATTTTGGTTCCGATTTTGTTTTCTTCTCTTAACGGAGAGAGACGGAGAAAGGATAATAGACACGCATATACCGATTTTACCCCTCCAACCTTTTACGGCTGTGATTTACCGCCGTAATAATTTTGTATCCACCATAGCATGACCCTATATATATATATTTTCGCATGCATAACTGACCGATTTGATATTGCAATATTTCTGATTCATTAAAATTTATTTATAAATACTTTAAAAATACAAAAAAAGACATAAAATGGTTAAACGAAAATAAACGAAATGAAATAGACCAATTTCGTTAACTGTTACATTTAACAAACAAAAGGGTAAAAAATAATTTCGTTAATCGTTTCAAGGGGACGAAATGATCAACAGTTTAATAGAGTTGCGTTTGCAGCCCTAATCGGTAGAATGAAAGGCCATGATAATTTTATCATTTGTATTTGATGAAATTAAAATGAAAGACCATGATAATTTCATCAATTAGCAGTTGATTCGAGAGTCAATGACAATGCTCCGAAATAAAATGTCAAATTGAAATCTAACACCTTAGAGGCTTAGATGCATTAGATACCACCACGAGGCCGACTCAAATTTGAGAACAACTTCTTCGATTATTTTCTTTCTACAAGTTTGAAACACATAATTCAAATTCCTTATTGAATTTTGTAAACATTAAATCTTGAAATTAATTTTTAATTTAATTAAAAAATAATGCTGCTTCTCAAATGGTGTCAGTGGCCTATATCATCTTTCTAAATTCAAAACAACCGATTCAGAAATGAAACAAAGAATTAAAAATAAAAAATAGAAGAATGAAATAGAAAACATATCCCTGCGAGCATTTGTAAAATGATGAAAACAAAAGGGTCTAATCTGACCACTCACGTCCCGATTTTTATTCGTACGTCTCCGAATCAAGCAAACTTGAGGAGCAGACAACAATATAAATGAATAAATAATCGACAAATTATACTACTCAGAAGCTGACAAGTGATAAGTATAGACTATGTCTATGTGGGCCTTCCTATGCATGACACGTCAGCTCATCATAATCATCTTTATCTCAAATCCAATATTATATAATAAACGCCAATATGCATTAATACCCAGACTATATAGCTTTTTAAGGCGCCTTTATTTTCCTCATCATGCATTAAGCAATGTACAAAGAGATTATATAGCTTTTTAGTTTGATATTAGTTTCGATCTTTAGTACCCAGACTATTTTATATATGCTAATGCTAGGACTAATATTTAAAAAAAAAACTATGAAAGGAGAACGAAATAATTGGAGAAATCAACTAAGAATTTCCCAATTAGAAATTATTTTAACCAAAAGTGAGTATGTACTAGTGGGGATCTCGCGCGTTGCGCGATCTATATTTTGTATTTATTTTTGTACATTTTATCCATTCTGAGGGATCATATCAATTAGTTGCGTTGTGCTATAATGTTTAGCATGATATATATATATAATAGCACACAATCCCTTAAGAATAAACTTAATTTCAAACAAAATAAATTTTTTTTTTTGCAAAATAGCTTTTGTATGATATTTGAAAGCCTATAATAATATGTTCGACAATTTTATTTTTATTGATTGTGTATCCTATATAATTTTTTAAATTTTCTCTTACAAAGACACATTAAATAAAATACAATAATAAAATTTTCTTAATCGGTATTATTATTTTTTATATAATATTCTAAAGGATGCATGTAAATTTTGAAAAAAAAATAGAATGGGAGTGAAACAATTTAAAAACTCAATGATATTTTGATAATTACATAAATAACATAACTTAATTAAAACAGTGCTATAAAAATTTGAAAGCGAAAATATGATTGAGTTTTTTTTTCGCTTTCGAATTTTCTGGAATTCGTAAAACGTAAAAATATCATTCTATTTTATTATCCAAAATACCATTCTCTTGGAATTCGTAAAACGTAAAAATAAATTGAAAGTTCATGATAAAAAAAATATTCTCACTGGATTCTTAATCATTTTTTAATTATATACATAATATTGAATGGAAAAATTACATCAAAACATATATTGAGATTCCAAAAATTATGTAAAATATTTTGTAAGCTATAATTAATAACATCAGATCAAATTACCCATAATTTATTAAGTACATATATAATATTTCATGTTGAAGCTAGGCTTGGAATGTCCTCAAATAATTTAAAAATTTAAATTTCTGTAAAACTAAGAATTGATGGGACTATTAGATAGGGAATGGATCGAAGAATAAATAGAATTGAAAATTCTATTTAGGTAAGCAATATGTTATGTTGGTGCCCCGATTTAGCCAATACGAAATCCACCCACTCAGCATTTACTCAAATATAGTATAAAAGGTTGGGCCCACCATGTGTTCGATACTTTGATTTTCACACTCCACTCATCCACTGCATACAGCGCGTGGGCCTTTTGCCTCTGTGTCGGATCTTCTGCGACTATTTCTATTTATCTGTGCTCTGATTATATAGCCACATCATTGGCCACTGCAACAAACGATACAGTCCAGATCACTGTCCGGAGAACTGTTCGCCAACAGTATCTCCGGATCCGGATCTAATTGTCCAAATGAATATATGTTTTGATTTGCTCAGGTTTCAGAAAAATTATTAGTTATTATCTGACTACTAAAATTGTATGTCACGAATAAGGAATCTTTGAGGATAAAATATAACAAAAATCTGAGACTATGTTTGGATTGGAGTGGGAAGAATAGAATAAGGAAAAAAGGGCCCAAATTTATTATTAAACAATTCAAATTTTTCATAAAGTTACACGCTTCCTAAAACTTTTTTCCACTTCTTCTCTTCTTCCCACACCTCATCCAAACTAAGCCTGAAAAACCAAAGTGAAGCTTTGAATAGAAGCAAAGATAGCTCGTTGAGGAGAGCGCTTCAAAGGGGCTGTTTGGATTGAATTGGGAATTTGAAAAAGTTGGAGAATTTCCTATTCCTAGGCATAAATTTATTATAAACAATCCAAACTCTTCACAAAGTTACACACTTTTCAATAAATTTATGCATAGAAATTAAAAATTTTCTAAATTTTTCAAATTCCTAAGCTATCCAAACGCTCCAAAAGAGTATATATAATAATTCATTAGCTATCCAACTGCATGATACTTTTTCTACATTGGCCAGTAGGTCGAGTATTCTAGTAGCGGGCCTTAAACTTTTCTTGATTTTGTGTAACCACCTTCAATGTCTTTTCGTGTGCACCTCCGCTTTCCTTGAGCATATTCACGGATACTCCTACGAGTACATACAAGACTACATGCGCAGTAAAACAGAAGAACTGTCCTAGTACATAACACTTATCCAACCACGAAAAATATAGAAAACTACAAATTTAACTGAAATTGAGAAACATAAAATTTGTTTTAGTTTTTAAAAATTATTTTTTGCTCTCGTCTCCTCTCTCTTCTCTCACCTCATATCCTTCACTCTCATCTCTCGTCTCTCTCTCGCGCGCTCATTCTCTAGGGTTCCGAGTTCCGAGTGCCGACCACCTCGCCATTAGCGACCAATGCGGATTTCTCTCTCTCCAATTCCAATAGCCTAGTGTCGTTCTCTTCAATCCCTGCAATGGTCTCGCCTCACGATCCAATCGAACTATTTCTCCAATCAGCCAAGGATGCTTTCTCTCCTCTCAGCTCCAGTTGGTCCCACATGGTCGACTCCGTCGACGTGGCCAAGCCCAAGCTCAAGCTCAACCACACACCCAATCCAGAACCTTGCCACGTGCCCGCCTTATCCATCGCCACGTCATCATCTTCTTCCTCCGCCTCCTCCAGGACTCCCATCAAATCCTTCCTCGGATCGTTGTTTCACAATTCTAACAAGAAGGAAGCTAAAGAGAAAGGAGAACTGAAGAAAGACGGATCCGAATGCATCAACTGCCTTCAATTTGCAGTTACATGGTCGGTCTTAGTGAATACTCTAGTTCAATCCTTTCCAAGCCCTTTCAAATCGGTTAAGAAATGTTTTGGGAAGCAATTTGAGCATGAAAAAAAGCAAATGGGTGCAAGTATTTCTAAGGAAGTATCTTTAGGCATGAAACACCAGGCCGATTCCAATTCAAACTCAAATTCAAGCCCAAGTTTCGATATTTTATCAATTGAGCTACTTCTGTGCCTTGCAATAGATAGTTTTTCACAAACACTTCAAAACTTCGATCATGTTCTGAAGGCAAACAGTTCGAGATGTCCCAAGGAACCACCATTTTCAAAGCCAGAAGAATCTCCTCCTCCCCATTTTGACCATTTGATGCTAATAAAGGGTTTAATCAATGGTAAAAAGGCAGATTTTGATGGTTTAATGTCAAATCTACTGTTTGCTCGGGTTGGTGGGGCCCCTACTGCCACGCTGGTGGGTTCCACGGACTCTTCAGTGGGAGATGAAACAGGTGGCCCGGTAACTAATGAGAGAGAAGAGGGAGAAAATGGTCGGTTCCCTCAAAATATTGCTAATGGGTTGTTGAATATACCTCTTTCTAATGTGGAGAGGCTTCGATCAACCATTTCAGCAGTATCTCTACCTGAATTGGTAGAGTTCATACCAAATTTGGGCAAATCTGGTACCGACCATCCAGACAAGAAGAAACTTTTCTCTGTTCAAGATTTCTTTAGGTACACTGAGGCTGAAGGTACCTTGTCTTTGCCCTTTTTTGTCTATCAAAATTTTCTTTCATTGAGTGCCTGTACTGATATTTCTATGCCTGTTAATTTATGAAAAAAAATTTAAGTAGCTGGTGACATGAAATAAGCATTGTCAAGAACCAAAAGGAAGTAATCATACAGTTTGTACCTGTTTGGGAATAACTGTTTCCAGGGCTCGTACATACTTTCAATTTGTATATCAAATAATTGTTCAATCTATTGAAATATGGTTTCCTTAGAATCACAGCATAAGTTCTCTCGAACTTCAACGAACAACTGTTTTGTACTATTTAAAAAGAGATTAAAGTTATACTGTTGTATTGTCGTCTTGTCGTCTTGATGTAACAAGCCAGATTGTAGCCAGTATATACTGACTTAGAAACCAATATATAAATCCAATTCTGATGTTGGAAAGTGCCCATTATTAGTAGGAAAAGTTGTGTCCACATTTAAAACTAAATGTAACTTTCATACCGCGCTATCTTCATGTCTGGTGTTATTTGCAAAATTGCAAGTTTCTCCCAAAAGTTGTATTATAGTTGTAAAAATGTCAAACAATAGGTGTTTTATTTACAAAGGATGACAAAAAGTTGGATACCATCAGATGCATTACAGGAACTTAATGTGATATTGTGGATTTATTAATATAAGGGAGGCGGTTTTTCGAAGAATTAGACAGAGATGGGGATGGACAGGTTACACTGGAAGACTTGGAGGTAGCCATGCGAAAGAGAAATCTTCCTAAGCGGTATGCAAAGGACCTCTTGCGTCGGACCAGGAGCAACCTATTCTCCAAGTCAGTTGGTTGGAAGCAGTTCCTTTCTCTAATGGAGCAGAAAGAGGCGACCATACTAAGAGCCTACACCACTCTCTGTCTCAGCAAATCTGGCACCCTTCACAAAAATCAGATTCTAAATTCACTGAAAAGCGCTGGTCTGCCGGCAAATGAGGATAATGCAGTGGCCATGATTAGGTACTTGAATCAGGATGAAGAAGGGTCCATTTCATATGGGCATTTTCGTAATTTTATGTTGCTCTTGCCATCTGAGAGGCTGGAGGAAGATCCTCGGTTAGTGTTCCCTTGACCTGTCTTCTTTTTTCCTTCTACAATATATAGCTTCCCCGTAAAAGACTCACTTGTCTTGGACCTCTTGGTCCCTCGTATCTTCTTGAACCATACTTTTCTATTTCGATATAGATAATTTATGGATCACCATTAGCTTTAGAAATTGAGATGCATTAAAAAATATAGGTTGAATTTTGCACACTTGACCAGCCAGAACTTAAATTGGTATTGTTATATTGCAGAAGTATATGGTTTGAGGCAGCGACAGTGGTAGCTGTACCGCCACCAGTGGAGATAGCAGCAGGCAGTGTTTTGAAAGCGGCTTTGGCTGGAGGCCTTGCCTGTGCCCTTTCTACATCTGTCATGCATCCTATTGACACTATGAAGGTGTTTTTCTTCTTCCAATGTCTTTCTAACTTAAATTATCATTTTACATTCTGATCCTTCAAAGTATCAAATTGACGTTCTAGGGCAAAACTTTGAGATTACAATGGGACCTTGTGAATCAGAAGGCCAATAATGCTCAGAATATTTTGTTGTCATAAAATTCTAAAGATTAAATTGCCATACTGTTGGTGATTGCATTTATTACCTCTTAAAGGTCATAGCTATGTTTCTTAGCACTGCTTCCACAGTAGGTTGGCAGAACTCAATTGCAAGTGGTACCTAACACGATTATGCACACTCATTTTAACCATTTTTTGTTGCTGTATTGTGGTTGTTGTTCTTCTTCTTTTTGATGAAATTTACTAAAACAATTCATCCATGTATTTGTATGGCAGACAAGAGTGCAAGCATCAACACTTTCTTTCCCGGAGCTTATCTCGAAGCTTCCCCAAATTGGCATTCAGGGACTGTACCGGGGCTCAATTCCAGCTATTCTTGGCCAATTCTCAAGGTCTGTTCGTCACTTTTAAGTTTTAAACAACTGTATTATATTTCTCTAACTCAATTTGCGATGCTATGTAATTTCCTTTCTTTCAATATAGCCATGGGCTGAGGACAGGAATATTTGAAGCAAGCAGACTTGTACTTGTCAATGTTGCTCCAAATCTTCCAGAAATTCAGGTAATTTACTTTTCCTCTGTACATTGTATTATTATATATAAATTTGTAGTCATTATCTACTTTGTACCTCCAGAATTAAAGAAAGATAAAATGGCAAAGCAGCGGTTTTACCTTTCCCCTTTCTTAATTTCATTCAAAATTGCAAAAACTACTCCGTTATAACGCAGATTTAAGGGAAATGACACGAGGATTTGGGCATATTTTCTGAATAAACTGAGGTAGGAAACAGAGGCAGTTCTTACTTTTTTTGTAGTGATACATGGGAATATTCCCTGTCTGTACATGTAGAAGTGATAATGTTTGCCCTTTTCCTGTCTGTAAACCATTACTTGGGGCCTACCACCAGTAGTAATCTCTCTCCCTTGATCACTCTCCAGGTGCAATCAATGGCATCTTTTGCTAGCACAATACTGGGGACGGCTGTCAGAATCCCATGTGAGGTGCTGAAGCAAAGGTTGCAAGCTGGTTTATTTGACAATGTGGGAGAGGCTATAGTTGGAACATGGCAAAAGGATGGAATGAGAGGTTTCTTTCGAGGCACTGGGGCCACTCTGTGTCGTGAGGTCCCCTTCTATGTTGCCGGCATGTGTCTCTATGCCGAGGCCAAGAAGGTCATCTTTTTCTGTGCCCCCCCCCCCCCCTTGAATTTTTGTTTTCTTTTACTTGCCCATAAGTATTCACAATTAGGATTGTTCAGTACCATAATTCATCCATAGGATCTGAAAACAAACCAAGCATAAAAAGTACAACAAATTAGAAGTTAGAGAGAAACTACAACTATTAAAAAGATATTCAGAAAGTAACTTTGCATCAGTGCTCCTTAATGAAGTTGCTAAAAATAAATTTTATAATTGTTAAATCAGCTTTCTGAGGTATGCAGTAAGTTGAAGAAATTCAAAATATGGATGATTGTTATTTATTTTTACAGGGGGTACAACACGTGCTGAGGCGTGATCTGGAGCCGTGGGAGACGGTGGCGGTGGGGGCCTTATCTGGTGGCCTAGCGGCCGTTGTGACAACCCCATTTGATGTGATGAAAACCCGCATGATGACGGCTCCGCAAGGCCTTCCAGTTTCTATGCAGATGATCGCCTTCTCCATCCTTCGCAAGGAGGGCCCGCTAGGCCTTTTTAAAGGTGCTGTCCCCAGATTCTTCTGGATTGCCCCTCTCGGTGCCATGAATTTCGCCGGATACGAACTTGCAAAAAAGGCCATGGATAAGAGTGAGAAACAGGTTGTGGGTCCTGGATGATCCATACTTCTTTCAGGATCTTTTGTTGGCTTTATTTTTTTTGTTCAGTTTTTGCTTATCGCTAGAGTTAATGAAACCTGATATGAAGTATTTTGATAGAACGAGAAATGCGGGTGCGTTCCCTCTGAGGCATCAGTTGCCTCATAAAAATGAGGTGGTTGTTAGGCTAAAAGGTTAAGAGGGGAAAAGAAAAAAAAGGCTGTGTTATAAATTAGGATCACTAACCTAGTAGAGAAGGGATGATGTTTTCCAAAATATATCTGTAAAGTGGTTTCTGGATGTTAGCCCTTTTTTGTGTACTTTAGGGGCGTAAAATGTTGAGGCTGTGCAATCCCCTTTTTTTTCTCGCTTGAAGCACAGCTCTCTGGGAAAGCTTCTACCTTTTCTTTAATTATTTGCCATTTTGACATGTGCCTTCATAATCCAACTTTTTGGGATAGTAAACTTTGCTTTGTATGTAATCTGTTGACAAAATGCCTGTAGTGCAACTCTGTGAACTATGTATAGAATTATTGTTTTTTCTTTGCACATTTTTGCTTGAATCTTTAGCATGAATAAGTCTTTTTTTTGTCTGCACGACAAAAATGTATTATTGTCATTTTTATTGTTGTTTGCTTAGTGTCTCAACCATCTGAAAAAGGAAAATGTCACCTGTTCCGAAAATAATGAATGAAACCTGTCAGTCTATCTTGAGAGACCAGGATGGGCGAATGATGTTCTCATTGTTAGAATGAAAAATTTGCGAGGCAGCTAAGCTGTTTGATGTTCTTCTCATCTTTTCTGCATTGTTTCTGAACATGACGTTTTGTCATTTCCTAGGCATACAAAATATAGCTATACTAGTGTAATGACAGATGCTGAAAAACAACACGGAAAATGCCAAAAGTAGGCAAGTACAAATAAAGCTTCTTGTGAGCAATAAGTCAACGAGTAAGGAAAAAACAGTAGAAAAGAACCTTAGTTGACTTATTTTAAACAACACAAGCACCTCATCAAGGAGTCGCATACCTTTCTTTAAAACTATCTTTGAAACCTTCAACAAGAATTTGTACAAAAAGATAAGCAGCATTGACTATCTTAGAAACCTTTAACAAGATTCTGTACAAAAAGATACGCAGCAGTTAATGCACGGCTGACCACCACAAAACACAAGATCATCCTAAAACATGGTTTTAACTATGTCATTTTGTGTAGGCATCAAGACCACACAAGCACCTTTACGCCCAAAATTTTTACACGTAAAACAGGAGAACCAAGGTTAACTAATGATAAGAACACAGTTCAACCAAACACACTATTCAGCCCCCCATCCCAACACACAACACAAAGACAGACACAAGAGTTTGCTCTGACATTGCTAGTGGTCATTGACCAACATACAAGCACTAGGAGATGCAGTCTCAGAAAGGAAAATTATTGAGGTTATAACCAACATAATCGGGTAAATAACCAACATATGTTGCATAACGTTCTTCATCATCATCATCATCATCATCATCATAATCATTGTCGTCATCAAAGAAATCATCTTCTTCTGAGTCATCATACCAGATGTAACCTTCATCCCATAATGGGCATGAGCATGTCGCCTTCTTATCCTTCCATTCTTTCCCACAAGTGTAACAAAATTCATACCCACATCTGCAATATAGTAAGAAGACCATTAATTACCAAACTACAGTACAGTTATTTCAACCGAAGTTCCTATATAAAACTGCAAGATAGTTAGTTTAAGTAAAGTTGTCTTTTGTGGTATATCAAACCACAATATAGTTATTTGAACCAATATTTTCTTTTCAGGTATCCAGGCTTTATTGTATTTAATAGGTTGCTGAATTATAACAAACTACCCTTTTTATGAGCCATAAAAACAGACACCAATGGAATGAGAATGCCGGACAGAAAATAAACAGAACAAAAAACAATGAAAGAGCAAACAAACATAATGATGCCAACAGTTACAGGTAATTTGCAGCTGGTAATGTAATTCAATGCCAGAAAAATATGACAAGAAAATTAATACTTCTGCTGAGAAGCCGAGATACAAGTGACATCACCTGCAAGTCATGTGGAAGCACCCCTCAGCTAACTCGATCATGTGATTACACTTAACACACTGACGCCACAGATGTTGCCGTGCCAGTGACTGCAACTTTGCATCTTCAGGTTTCGGGTTTGGGTTCCTTCTCTTGTACTCCGCACATGACATCCCCTCATGCCACTTCACTTTGCAATTTATGCAAAATGACCCCTCACATTTCACACACTTCCTCAACCCAGAATTGTCATATGAAAACCCCCTTGAAGTTGATGCTCTAGAAAGATTAGGAGGTATAATAGCCTCCATTATTGACATAAGCATAGAGCACCTAGGATTTGGGCAGTACACCTTTTGAGAAGGTGGTATTGACTCCTCCTTTAGTCTCTGGGTCATAATATCTAAAAGTTTTGGGGTCAGAAATTTCTTCGCACCATCTACAGATAGCTTCACCTTGCAACTGTCATGGGGACAAGATGGTAACATTCCATGAAGCAACTTGACCTCAACATGTTGCTTCATACAAGAAAAGCAAAAACGGTGAAAACACGGTTCAATGGAGAACATCTTGTCAGGGTTAGTGAGCTCAAGGCAGATCAAGCAGGTCTCCATGTGGTTTTTCGCCTGGCTGGTTGATGATTCACCAGTGCGAGCAATTTGAGAGTCGATGACATCACGTGCCAGGCGAAATGCAAAACGCACATGGCAGCGCGGCAGAAGAAAGATTTTGCATTTCTCGAATTTTCTCTGGTGAAGCCACACTTGGTTTATTAAATTTGCTACCTTCTTTTGTTTTGAAGTCCATATACCCGCAACCTACAAGATTTTTAGTTGAACAAATTTTTTCATGTGCTTTAATTGCAATACTACTTATTGATTGAGATTCAATTTGATCTTACATTGAATTTACTAAGGAAAACTAATGAAAAATTTAACAAAGAAATAGACCTTGTTTGGAGTTTAAGCTGTAAAAAACTATTCTCGTACTGTGAAGTTAGGCGTGGTACCAGTACAAGCCAGTAGTTCAGATGCAAAAATGGATCTTAAAACTTGGTAATTGACTTCTTACAACTACGTTTCTAATACTTACACAAAAATTTTTCAATATACTACCAATACTTGGTACAGTGCATAGGTGGTATTTTAACATGGCCATCACTGTTGACGAGAGAGAGAGAGAGACTCACATGGTTATACAAGATGCGGTAATCAAAGTAGACATTAACCATCTTAATTCCTATGGAGTGGGCTGCAATAAGCCCCTCTATTAGCGCCTTTGCCTCCAAGGACTCTCGGCTCACACCAGTCACCTGTACCGGTTTCTGTATCTTTAAAATCAAGTTATCCTTGGGGTCACAAATTGCAACCCCGATCCCTGCCAGCTGGACCAAGGACCCATTCACCATGTCAGTGCTAGCCATCCCCTTAAAGTAAACCCGAAACGGCATCTCTCCATTCTGGGTAAAATTATATTAACAATGATTAATTTAGTTGTACACAAACACTGGTAATAATACTAAGTATTTCAACTTTGTCAATGCATGTACCGTACCGCCATATAAGTTCCCTGATTTTGCAATTGAATCCCAATTATACCCAACTAGAAAAGGATCCACTAACATTGGTGTGCAGCATCCAGTTTCAAAAAGATGTAGCAAGAAATGCACCTCTACATCTTATGAATGCATCAGAAATATGAAAAGCGAACCTATCCTACTCTTAATAATAATAAATAAAGGTAATTAGCGCACAATGGTCTTGAAAACAAGAAACGTACTTGTAGAGGTATGGAGCTAGGGTTTTGAGTGGGGCTAGGATCGACAGGTTTTTCAAAATTATCTCCATACTCGTCCCATTCTTCATCCGACATGTCTTCAATCTCTCGCGCGAACTTCTCATCGTAGTCCCTCAATCTGGCATCGTACGTGAGTCTGCGAATCTCCAAGTCGCGGAGCTCATGATCCTTCTTCTCGATATGGAAGCGCTCCAGTTCCTGCGCCTGGAGCTGAAGCACGAGCGAGAGATCGTCATCCTTGGTCTCAGAAGATACTTCGTCTCTCTGGAGCGGGATTGGAGGAGAGCTAGAACTAGGATTAGGGTTAGGCGAGGAGAGAGAGGCCGAGAGCGCCTCCTCAAGCTGGATACGGAAGGCGAGCTCGAGGTCGGATACGGCGGTGGAGGCGGAGAGGAGCTCGCGCCGGTGCGCCGCGATGAGGAGGTCGTCGAGGTCTTCGTTGCTGCTTGGTTTCGCCATTAATGATTAATGGAGAATTGGAGAGAGAGAGAGTAGAAGAGGAATGAAATGAAATGACACCTCAGCCCTCAATTTCCGACAGGCGACACTTCCCTGAACTGTCAAGGAAAGAAGAAGCTCTGATCGGAACGCTGAAAATAATCGTACGATTTGGAAATGGAATTCGTGCGATTTGAAAAATGTGATCGGAAGAGAGGAGAATGGAGGAAAAGAAACGACTTCGCGCGATATCACACGAGCTCCAAATCCCGTACGGAACTCTCGCCAAAAACATCGAAATTTGGCGAGAATTCGTCGCTCGCTGCTTCTCCTCCCTCTTCCTCTCTCTTCCGATTGGTTGCTGATCAAAATCGCACGAAAATTTCAGCTTCCTTCGCCGATCAACGGAAATAATTTCGAGTGAAAAATCTTCTCTTTTCTTTTCCGTTGAAATAAAATCTTTTCTCGTTCTTCTCTCTTCCGATCAGAGCCGAAGAGAAAATCGGAATATCGGATTCGGATATAACATTACCCTATAAAATTCTATTGAGTTTGAGAATTCGATATAACCCTTGCAAACTTTAAAATTGGTGTGTTTGGTTTCATTGGGAATAAGAAATAAACCCCTTATTTTTTATTCCGGTAAAAACCAAACAATGAAGGAATAAAGAATTTAGGCTTATTCCGGCCCTTACTCATATTCTAAAACAAAACTTTGGTATTTGAATAAGGAATAAGCTTTTCTCTATTTCTATTCCTTATTCCCAATGGAACCAAACACATGGTATCGGTCGGATAAGCATAAGAATAAGAATTGGTACGGGATTCTAAAATTTCTTATTTTTATTCAAATTTCATAATTTTGTTAGTAGGTGTGTTTGGATGAGGTGAGAATAGAGAATATGAATAAGAAATTTCGGTTTGCATGCTTATTCTTATTCTTATGCAATCCAAACAACACAAAAATAAGGAATAAGAGCCCTTATTCCTATACTAACAAAATCATGGTATAAGAATAAGGAATAAGGAAAATGATTACCGCCATCTGCAGTTTTATCATCCTTATCATCGCTAAACAGAAAGTGAACACTTAAAATAGATAACATGAACATATATAGTGATTAAAGTGAACACATACAAACAAATAAGTTCAATAAAAAAAAGTTGAATGTGCATATAAAACTCTAAACAAGAGATGACAACACTTATTTGTTTATAAGTTTTCACTTTAATAGCCATATGTTTATTTTGTTTGTTGTAAGTATTCACTTTGTATTTAGCGATGACAGGAATCGATGACATAATTAGAGATGACACTTATAATTTTTGGAACTTTAACGTGGACTTGGAATAAAGGACAACGGCATAATTTACTCAATAAATAAATTTTAATATGGATTAATTTAATGAAAATTTTAATGTGGATCCGGACAACAAATTATTTGGAAATTTGACCGAAATTATTTATATAAAAATTTAGACACAAAAAATTTTAATATACAGAATTATTATTTTTTTAATAAGATGAAAGTTCCAACGCGTTTTAGAAGAGGGTATAGCAATTCCCCTCCGTACGCGTTTATAAAACGCGCTCCAGGACTCTGAACGCGTTTTATAAACGCGTACGAAGGAGAATAAATTCCCCCCTGTAGTTACGCCTTTTGAGACGAGTCAGTCCTTCGTACGCGTTTATGAAACGCGTTCGGAGCCCTGGAGCGCGTTTCATAAACGCGTACGAAGGTCATCTCTTTCAAATTGGGCGAATAGCCGTTTCATTTAATTTTTTCGTTCGATATACGATCGGCAGAGAAAGAGAGAACCAGAGAAAGAGAGAAGGAGAGAAGGAGAGAAGGGGAGAAGGAAAGAGAAAGAGAGAAGAGGAGAAAGAGAAGAGGAGAAGAGGAGAAGGCAGCAGCGAGAGAAAGAGAAGAGGAGAAGGCAGCGGCAGCGGCGAGAGAAAAAGAAGAGGAGAAGGCAGCGAAAGCGGCAGCGGAAGCGGCAGCGGAAGCGGAGGCGGCAGCGGCAGCGGCAGCGGCGATACTTGATTCAGCGAGGTATTGTATTTTGTATTTTGTATTTGAAATTACTGATAATTAGGGGTTTAGAGGTTCAGGGGTTTAGGATTTAGATGAAATTGTTGATAATTGTGAAATAGTGATAATTGTTGATAATTGTATTTTGGATGAAATTGTGGAATTGTTGATAATTGATGAAATTGTGATGGAATTGTTGATAATTGATTAAATTGTGGAATTGTTCATAATTGAATTAGTTAATTGATCATATGTATAAATGGAATTAGTTAATTGATCAATTATTTATTTATAATGGATGATAATTGATGAAATTGTGGAATTATTGAAATTGTTGATAATTGTTATTAATTGTTGCATGATGATAATTATGATAATTATGTATAAATGGAATTAGTTAGTAAATTGTTGAAATAGAATTAGTTAGTAAATTGTTGAAATAAAAAGAAATTTATATAGAAAAATTATGGTGCAAATTAACATAGTTTCAAATAACTGGAATTGTATATTGAAAATTATGTATAAATTTATTGGCGCAAATTATGGTGCATGAAAAATTTTAACATATTATGATAAAATTATTTGATTATTGATCAGTAATTATTGTGAAAATGTCAATTACATAGAAAAATAATTTTGTTTTGTTCGTTTTGATTATTGAAAAAATATTAAATTCATTGTTGTTTTAAATTGTTGTTCTTATATTATGTGAATCAGATGAGTTCAGCAGAAGATGAGGCTGGTCCTTCTGGTGCTTCACCACCTCCCACCGAAGCACATGTTGGAGTTATGTCCTAGAAGTCAATAATTTAATGACTTAATTATTAGTTTATGTTTTGGATGATAATTTATCATCTGTTCCTAGGTTTATTATTGACAGATTATTCAGGTTGAGGATCTGAATTGTAGATCTCTGTGGATCATTCTTTAGAATGACAATAATAAATCTAAACGGTCCATAATCTTGATAATTAACAAGGAACATTAATTATCTTATAAGATTAGTATGCAAGTTAAGTGATGATTAAGTTCTACAAATCATAGGTAAAGAGTTGCCAACTTGATTGCATATGTGTATGTTATGGAACATAGCACAGGACTTGACCCATCGAAATAAACATATGGATTGTGTTATGTGTCATTGTTTATTTCGTAATGATTTTGGTTCTAAGTTTGAGATGTTTATCTTTTCCACATGAGGATAGGTTCAATAAATATCGTCTACCGCTGATTCCCGATAAGGGCTGCTATACGGACTTTATTTATGTTCTCTTGAATTGTGCGGGGAAAAGTTAATCATCAAGAAAACCGTATGTCCCTCATTAATTCACTTAGTGAGTGACGATATCTGTTTGGGCCCCTTGATGGAGATAGATTGTTTGCATGCAACTTTATACAATTATCTCTAGATCAAGAAACGTATAATCTGCAAGAATGACACATTCCTATCTTGGATTATACGATGATATCGTGTGACATAAGAATCAAAATAGGGAAATTCATTTATTCTCTTATGCAGGATTTAAATACTGTAGCAGTACACTATTTATGCGAATTGGGAATCATAACGTGTTGCTAGATACCGCTTATGATTATTGGAATTAAATAGCGATTTCATTCCATGTCCAACTTAGCATAAATCCTCAAAGGGTCACACAAAATAGAGTTTTGACCAAGACAGTGCATTATTTATTTATTCGCAATAGCTCGTATTGCGGAAATATGATAAGTTGATTAATTAATTATATACCGTTATAATTAATTAAATCAAATGGATCATATTGAAATAAATTAATGTATTAGCTAATCCTAGAATAATTATTAGTTGGTTAATAATTATTTTAGTTCAACTCAATTTAATATAAATAGTTGTATTAATTTATTGGGCCAATATATATGCATTAAATATATAGCCCGATTAAAGAGCATTTGGAGTAGCTTTTAATTAAATGAATTAGAGGCTTGATTGAGTGAGTTAAGAGGCCCAAAAAGCCCAAGAAGGAGGCCGGCCTTGGTGGTAGGTAGAGTGGCATTTTATGTAAATAATGGGTTGGTGGTAGGTAGGGATTATGCACTATATATAGAGATGTATAGATGCAAAAATTCAACCTTCTCTCTCCCCTAACCCTAGCCGCCCCCTCTCTCCCTCTCTTGGCCGGCGCCACCTCACCTCTCTCTCCCTCCATTAGCTCATGAGTTGAGCATATTCTCTCCACCTATTAAAATGTTAATTAAGGAAGAAGAGAGAATACCTTGGATTAGCTTCGTTCTAATCGAATCGCTAGCACGAATCGATTTAGACCTTGGTTAATCTCTAGGTGGACTCGAGGTGATTTGGAGACGAAGGAGAAGCACGCCATCGATTCCCATGCCGTAGGATCGAGCCCCGCGAATACGATTTCGCGGGAGGTATAATTTCCACCTTAATCTCTTTGTGTTAACTTGGCTTTTGTGCACGATTCGTTGTGTGTGTTGTTTCGATGGCTTAATTAACTTGTAATTAGCATAAAAATCGAAAATTACACACTTCCTAACAGTGGTATCAGAGCACATGGTCGTACTTAAGCTATTTTGACACTTAATTAAGAGAAATTGGCTAATTAACGGATTAGTAGAGATGATGCGTTTGTTTGCTGTCTGGAAATGGTATTTTCTGTGTTGTTTCGCGTTTTTCGTTTTGATACGTTCTCTGGAAGTTTTTTCCATCTACATGAAAGTTGTAGATCTTTCGATTGTGATTCTTTTGGCGTTGGATTCACATTTTTCTGAATTAGTATAGATTTATTGTGAATAAAACGGCGACAGTGCGCAGAACCGGTTTCTGCTCGCACTGTCCTGTTTGAATGGCTTGAAAGATTTATATTTTGAATATAAGTACCAGTGTTCTATGGCTAGATTTAAAGAGCACTTGAAGCTCTTTCTGAGCATGTATAAATTGTTGCATGACTTGGATTAATTTGTGGGATTTCAAGTATGAAAATGAAGATCTCGTCAGATCCAGTTTGTAGAGCAAATTGATTGTTCTAATAAACTGTACCAACTGAGAACTCCTTTAAAAATTCTGTTTAAATGGAGTTGTTCTATTTTGAGTTAGGATTCCAGGAAAATTAATTTCATAATTTTTCGTGGAAGTTAGGACCTTCAACTAGGTTAGAACTTTTCAATCGACTGTCTGTTCCAGTACAGAATTTGTTGATTGTTTAGTTTGTAACTCGAACCTTTTGAACTGAACTTGGTGGTTTTCTTTTCATAGATAGTTAGCCAATAGACTAAACTAGTTTTTCTATGTATATTGTATATATAAAAACTGATTAGAAGGTGGTCTAACAGACCAAATGGTTGAGAGGATAATCTGAAAGTCTCATAACGGTGTTTCGTGCACTTGTAAGAGATTTGTCATTTTTGATTCTCCCAGATGGTGTAATATCTCTTCTTGAAATTTTTACTGGTAATCACAACTATGATAAGGAGCTTAAGTAATTTATTTGAGAATTTTTGGAGACCTAAAACCTTTGCTTTTATTGGATTCCATTAGTTACGTTTTTTAATAAATTACTGTTTTTCTAAATATTCAAACTAGTTGAAATTAATTAGAAAACTCCTTGTTTGATCTCCTTTCTGTTATGGGATGTTGAAAGAACTTTCTAAATGAATTTAAACAAGTTTTGTTGTTTAAAATTGAGAATTTGTACACGGAATTTACTTATGGCAAACAAATCGCAAAGATGCTTGAAAATCGTTAATTGGAAACAAAGTGCTTGTATGTGCTAACTTTGTTTTGTAGGTGGATAGTGGGTTTAGTATGGCTCAAGACTCAATGCCTTGTGGTTGTATTTGAATGCATGTGTGAATGTTTGTAATGCGGCCTTTGGTGTCATTAATTAATTAATTTGTTGATTAATTTTTGATGTAACTTGTGAGGCTTGCATGCCCCTAAGGTTAGGATGGGAATAGGATGTTTTCACATGTATTTTGTACCTTTATTTTATATAGGATTTAGATCCTTATAGAATTTAGTGGGAAGGGACAAGGATTAGATTAGTTTTGCTCCATGGACGATGTGGCGAAACTAATGCAAGCGGGAGCCATACAAACCCACAACTATGAGATGCTTATATGTGATTGCTTGTGATTGCTATGAATTGTCATAGGCTAGGTATGGGTGTATGCTTACACGACCACCAAACAAGTGTCATATGATTGATAGTCCCAACTAAAACTCGATTAAGTGAAATCGCCCTCCTTCTCTCTATCCCCTTCACGCCGATTGTCACTCATGGCGCGGTCCGCCCAAGCGGACGTCATGATTGCCAATTCGGTAGTCGGGGTGCAAATAGCTAAGATTTGCAAGGAGCAAATAGTGAGAGGTTACTTTTCGATGGACCCAACTAGAGTTTGGACATCGGGGCGAAGTTTGTAAATATACTTAGATATTCACAAACCAAGAATCATATGGAACGATATGATTGGTTGGAGAACCTACCTTGTCTAATTAAGTAGGGTGACGTGCCATAGCAGGCTCTACTTGATGAAAACCGGGATCTTGGAAAAACCAACTACATTTGGGACATTAAATGAATGTAGTGGGAGTTTTATTTGTTATAAATAAAACAATTGCATAAACTAATTGACCTTAAATTGATTTTGTTATAGATGTTAAAATTGCTAATTTTGTTGCGATCAATCTTTGAAAAAGAACAAACTCGTTTCTAAAAGTATTCACTTAAAGAAGTAATACCGATTCCTAAGACACGATCTTAGCGAAGAGAAACTTGAGTATGTCAATTCCCAAAATTTTTCTCAAACTACCCGAACGTAGCAACGCGATGATTGATTGACTTTTGGCGAAAAGTTATTCAATAAAGCGTGTGGCTAATATCCTCATTTGAAAGTTCTAAGACCTTTGAATTAGAGAATTCATATGGACTAGATTTAACTCGTACGCTCTCATCCACTTATTCAAGAAAGTGTTCTTGGAGAAAGTAGATATTAACTCCATCATTTATGATCGAGTATAAAGAGTATGAGTTGACAAAGAGATTCTTCTTTTAAACATGAACGTTTCATTGGGTTACAAATCGAAAGATTTAAGTAGCTAATTGATAACTAGAGATATTGATCTCCGATATCAAGGATTATTGATATTGTCATACGATCTCTTTGAAATTATAAAGGATATAATGTTACCTTCTTCGCACACTTGTTGATGCAAAAAGGTAATTGGTTTAGTATTCAAGAAATACTTCGCCAAGGCATGAGTTGAAATTTCGAGACTCTTGATTGTGATTATGTATCACATGAGATGTTTCATTTGCCGTTTATTGGAGGCATTTTGAAAGGTTGTCCGAAATACCATGATTGTAATGTTTTAATCCTAAAGTGTATTTGTCGTTCAAATTATCTCACTGTCTCTAATTTACACTAGTAACTTGATACTAGTTCATATGCTCGCATTTAACGAAATGTGTTAGCAATGGAGAATAAGAGAAATATTGAGAGATATAAAGTAAACTCCGTATAGGAAATGACTTGTTCGTCTAAGTCATTACCATTGAATACGTAGAGTTATCTTTATTAAGAGATTGTTTAGGAATTGAAGGTTACATACCTTAATCCTAACTTCTCAAAACATCTCCACTTCATATTCGATGAAATGGATGATTATGTTTAATAAAAGACAAGTTCTTTTATTATGGATTTGTTTATATGATTTCATGCATCTTGATTGAATTTGCTTGAAATAGATAAGCAAGTTTTGAATGACAAATAGGATGCGTAAGACTTGACATAAAGTATTTGACTTTCATGTTACATATAACCGCTTAGTCACATACATAAACGAGAATCACATTACGAGAGTCTCCGTAACGTAGAGCTCGTAAATTCAATTCGATTTCAAATCGATTGATATGCGAATCATGTTTGTTAAATGACAAAAGCGCCATTAACCTAGAAAGGTTTAAGGACAAGTGACTTGATTAGGGCTTTTACATATCGATGTATAAAGACCTATAAGTACTTGTGTAATGAAAGGTTGTTGATACTTTACTACTTAACCAACGATCATTGTAGATATTAACATATCTATTTGATAAGGTATAAGTATGAACCTTTTGACTAGTTCAAAGGAGTTCAAGTGTAAAGTTGAAAGACCGTTCAAGAGAAAGAAAAAGTCTTACAATTAATCACGGTAAATAGTTAAGTCACATGATTTGAAATATTATCTAAAGAGTATGAAAGTAGTTTCACAACTCGCTCCATGAGGAATAATATGTCCAAGAGTGGAGGTATCGAACAATATTTTGTATAGTTCGATCGATAATAAATCAAATTGACTTATTCGACTCGTATTAGGGAATTATGTTTGAGGACAATATTGTTTACACTGAATGGTGTTCCATCGAAGTCTATTGAAGAAGATATCTTACGAGATTTTGATCTCTAAGTATAATGCTTCTTAAGATTTGGTGTTGAGAAGCTTATTTCAAGTATTGTTGACTTGTAAGCTTAAACCAAATAAGACACTATATATTTGTAGGATGCTTTATATTAAAAGGCACTACTTCCACGAATATGATAAGAACAAAGTAGTTGTTGCTAATCATAATGTAGTCTTGATGAATTGAAATTCTCAAGAAGAAGTAGTGGGAGTAAAGTGAGCATTAAAATAGTTTATGCGTCACTACAAGAAGTACTCTTATGGGAAACTTGTCACTCCATACATGGTACTTAGTGGGAGTTGAGCGAAACTTCATTCACAAGTTGTTTTGAAAGAAGTTTAATAGTACGCTCCTTCCAATGAGGACTCAACCATCTCACGAGTTGATGTTTGAGAAACTCATGGAACATATGAGGAGTCAAGAACTCGTTCAACAAATCGTTGTGGAAGTAGTTCATGAACCTCAAGTACCAATCCTACAAAAGATCAACGAGAGTTGATTTCCTAAGCCGTTTTGGTGCATGGGTCGTCACAACATTCTCGTACTTAGCATATGAGAATCCGTTGATAAACAAAGAAACGATGGAATGATCCAATTCCACATATATGTTTTGAATTCATATGATCTTTAAAGAGCAATCCATGTATAACAACAAGGTATAGACCTTGGTTGATGTTCATGAAGGAGCAATCCATCAAGAACGTTTATATCTTCAAAAGGGAAGATCGACATGGATAACAAATCGACTATGTACAAAGCGCGGCTTCTCGCTTGTAGCTATGTCTAAGTCAATGGCTAGTTGACTACGTACAAAGCACAACTTCTTGCTTGTGGCTATGTATAAGTCAATAAAGATCATTCTAGCATTAGTTGTATTTCATATATGTCGATATATGGAAAAACACATAAAACCGCCTTCTTCGTATGAATGAAGGAAGATGTTGTGCATTTGACACAAATCGAGGTTTATGTATTGCTAAAAACATACGCATGCTTCAAGGATCCATTAATAGAATAAAGCAAGTGTTGTGGAGATTGGAATAAAAGTTTTGACAAGGAAGTCAAGGAGTTGAACTTCGTCAAAAGTATCTTGTATATACAAGATATTCAGTGGAAGCATAATTGTATTACTTGTATTGTTCAAGTTAACAATTCATTTAATTGGGAATAACATTAAGAAAAATGAACATTGTCAAGATCTCGTTGGAGAATGCTTTCTCAAATGAGAACTTGGGCGAAATCACCTGATCCTAGGAAACAAATCTATGAAGATAGATTATGATGGATGTTAGATTTGAGCAAATATGCATATATTGACGAAGTGTTCTAGAAACACGAAAGTTACACTCCAAGAAAGGATGTCTAACTGTACGTCACATGGCATGACTTGAGTGTTTAACTCGGTTTATTACAACTCAATTCGAGAAAGTGCATGAAGTAGTTCAAGCATTCTTTCATTGTGAGTTTCATTTCGTACGCCATATTTATGCATATGCCCCAATGTGTAGTATCCAAAGAATATGACAAACAGTTGTCAAATGGATACAAGAGAGACACATTTGGACAATAGTCAAGGATATCCTCGAGTACCTTATGAGAAAGAGTGATACAATGTTTCATCTCTTAAGATGAAAGAAATCTCGTGTAAGTTGTTACACTGATAAAAGTTTTTCAAAGGATTGATGTAATCACGATTGAGCTACATATTTTGCTTAAAAGGTGGTGTTGTAAGTTTAGAAAGTGTTCTAAATGGAATATTACAACCGTTTCCGTCACCAAAGTAAAATACATAGCAACTTGTGAAGCAATAAAAGAAATTTATTTCGGATCGAGTTCTTAGTCGAGTTATTATGGTTCTATGCATCTCGAACCATTACTTACTCCTAAAGAACCCAATGTTACATTGGAGATTCAAATATGATCTATAACGATATCACTTGATATCATATGATGATGATCAAGAACATATATATAGTAGTATATATATATAGGGTCAAACAAAATTTTGGATAGGTTCGCGAACACAGCGAGCACTCTAGCATGACCTCTACCTTGAGCAGTATACAAGATGCAGTTATGCATCCATACGTGATGGACGTATGAGTAACTAGCTTTAAGCGTATTATTTCTTTTGAGGTCCGAGACATGTATATATGTAGATATATGACATTGTTCTCAACTCTTCGTTGGCTAGAAGTCACTACTGATTGACTCTAGGCCAAGTGGGAGATTGTTGGAGTTATGTCCTAGAAGTCAATAATTTAATGACTTAATTATTAGTTTATGTTTTGGATGATAATTTATCATCTGTTCCTAGGTTTATTATTGACAGATTATTCAGGTTGAGGATCTGAATTGTAGATCTCTGTGGATCATTCTTTAGAATGACAATAATAAATCTAAACGGTCCATAATCTTGATAATTAACAAGGAACATTAATTATCTTATAAGATTAGTATGCAAGTTAAGTGATGATTAAGTTCTACAAATCATAGGTAAAGAGTTGCCAACTTGATTGCATATGTGTATGTTATGGAACATAGCACAGGACTTGACCCATCGAAATAAACATATGGATTGTGTTATGTGTCATTGTTTATTTCGTAATGATTTTGGTTCTAAGTTTGAGATGTTTATCTTTTCCACATGAGGATAGGTTCAATAAATATCGTCTACCGCTGATTCCCGATAAGGGCTGCTATACGGACTTTATTTATGTTCTCTTGAATTGTGCGGGGAAAAGTTAATCATCAAGAAAACCGTATGTCCCTCATTAATTCACTTAGTGAGTGACGATATCTGTTTGGGCCCCTTGATGGAGATAGATTGTTTGCATGCAACTTTATACAATTATCTCTAGATCAAGAAACGTATAATCTGCAAGAATGACACATTCCTATCTTGGATTATACGATGATATCGTGTGACATAAGAATCAAAATAGGGAAATTCATTTATTCTCTTATGCAGGATTTAAATACTGTAGCAGTACACTATTTATGCGAATTGGGAATCATAACGTGTTGCTAGATACCGCTTATGATTATTGGAATTAAATAGCGATTTCATTCCATGTCCAACTTAGCATAAATCCTCAAAGGGTCACACAAAATAGAGTTTTGACCAAGACAGTGCATTATTTATTTATTCGCAATAGCTCGTATTGCGGAAATATGATAAGTTGATTAATTAATTATATACCGTTATAATTAATTAAATCAAATGGATCATATTGAAATAAATTAATGTATTAGCTAATCCTAGAATAATTATTAGTTGGTTAATAATTATTTTAGTTCAACTCAATTTAATATAAATAGTTGTATTAATTTATTGGGCCAATATATATGCATTAAATATATAGCCCGATTAAAGAGCATTTGGAGTAGCTTTTAATTAAATGAATTAGAGGCTTGATTGAGTGAGTTAAGAGGCCCAAAAAGCCCAAGAAGGAGGCCGGCCTTGGTGGTAGGTAGAGTGGCATTTTATGTAAATAATGGGTTGGTGGTAGGTAGGGATTATGCACTATATATAGAGATGTATAGATGCAAAAATTCAACCTTCTCTCTCCCCTAACCCTAGCCGCCCCCTCTCTCCCTCTCTTGGCCGGCGCCACCTCACCTCTCTCTCCCTCCATTAGCTCATGAGTTGAGCATATTCTCTCCACCTATTAAAATGTTAATTAAGGAAGAAGAGAGAATACCTTGGATTAGCTTCGTTCTAATCAAATCGCTAGCACGAATCGATTTAGACCTTGGTTAATCTCTAGGTGGACTCGAGGTGATTTGGAGACGAAGGAGAAGCACGCCATCGATTCCCATGCCGTAGGATCGAGCCCCGCGAATACGATTTCGCGGGAGGTATAATTTCCACCTTAATCTCTTTGTGTTAACTTGGCTTTTGTGCACGATTCGTTGTGTGTGTTGTTTCGATGGCTTAATTAACTTGTAATTAGCATAAAAATCGAAAAGTACACACTTCCTAACAGCACCCCCCACCGAAGCACCCTCCACACAGCCTAAGCCAAAAAGACGTAGGCGTCGCGCAGCCCGTCCGAGTGCGTAAAATGTGAATCCACCTGTGCAACCAGCCAACGTAGAAAACCAACAGGTTTTGTTTGTTACGGATAACGAGCGTCTCGTTGGTTTGTCTTTTGCGGAGGTAATAGAGTGTTTTATGTTAATTTATATTTTTTTGCTTTAATAATTTAGATTTCTTAATAGACTTATAAATTGTATTAAATGCTTATTATAATTTGTAGTAAAAAATTAATCGAAAATGCTTATTATAAATTGTATTAAATGCTTATTATAAATTGTATTATAAATTGTATTTATTGTAAATGCTTATAATATTTTTATGTTCAATCTAATAAATTGTATTTATTTTAAATGCTTGTAAATGCTTAAAAATTGTATTATAAATTGTATTTTTAATACAACGGTTTATGTTTTGTGTTAATGCAGCGTGAAAAACATTTGGAGATGAGATCGCATAAGCGAACAATTAAGGTGGACGATCGGATTGAGGGACGGCTGATCAAACTGGGGCTCAGTCACATTACGAAGGTGAAGCATGTCAACGTCGACATGCCATTACTGAAGGCAATGGTCGAGTTTTGACGTCCGAAGACACATACTTTTCATTTTTCCGTTGGAGAGATGACCGTTACTCTACAGGTAATTTATTTAAACTTGATATTAAATTTTTTTAATATAATTTTCGTATTAATTTTCACAATTAATTCTAACATAAAATTTTGACTTAACATGACACGAATAAATTTTTACATTTATTTAAACTTTATATTTAAAATTCAAATTTGAATATTAATTTTCGTAATATTAACATGACACAAATTGCAATATTAACATGACACGAATTTAACGTATTTTGTAATTGTTACCAGGATATTGCCTTCTTATATGGTTTGCGCTTGACGGGCATTCCAGTTAGATCGAATACGAGAGGGCCCTGGGAGGAAAAGATTCGTGCAAATCTTTATCCTCATGAAGATTTGGGAGAGTGGCACCTAGAAAGGAGTAGCAGGGAGTAAGTGAAAAAAATAAGAATGCAATATTGATTTTGCCTATTCAATTTATGCATTGCTTACTTGTATTGATTATTTTAAATTTGTACAATGCATGGGCGATGTTGTGGGCAACAACATCAAGTTGAAATGGTTGCGGCAAAATTGCGGGGTGGCGCCACAGGCAGATGCTCCTGGTGAGGAGTTAGACCGATACACGCGTGCAGTGGCTCTAGAGCTATTTGGGACGTTGATGTTTCCCGATATTTCTCAGAATTCCGTCCCAGCATACTATTTAGAGCTCGTATCGATATAATTTTCTTAACTTAAATAATATTTTTATTTGTTTACGAAAATAGTAGAATTCAATGTTACAAATTCAATATTTTAATTTGTTGACACATAATGAAGCTGCCACTTGAAGAGACTTTACTTTTAGTTTATTTTTATAATTTCTTGATAATTTGGATAGTTCAATAATTTGAAATAAAATGTGTTTTTTTCCAACTCGTGAGACTTAACATATTAATACATCAGTTAGTATCGAAGATAAAGAAATTACCAATTTTTGGTGTTCTTGGATCAATTTTTGGATGAACAATCAATGTGCTTCCCTTAAATTTATTTTTTACTTCTTGAATAAATCTGGGCCGTCTGATTTGATTTAAAATGACAAAAAAGGAAAAAAATGTTGAAATTATTTTGAATGTTGCAATTTAATTTTGCTATTTTCAAAGTGCGATAACAAGAGCGGCAAATTGCCTCTTATTCTCCGTTTTCTGGTTGATTTCTATTGGCAGGGTAATGGTAGAAAGTTGGTCAATACTCAATGCGGGTTGCTCTTCGATAGTTTAGAACATCATTATTTGAGTTAGAGCTATTTCCTTTGTCCATTGTACTGAAGGTTTTAACAAGAAGGAGGTAGTGGGTGTTTGTGCATTCTAATTCAACAATGGCTGCTTTTATAAATAATTTCAGTAGTTCAAAGATGACATTGTAAAATCAAATATTGTCATGTCTTTTGCAGTCTTTTTCAGAGCATGCTTGTACTTTTTTTTCTAAAAATTAAATAATACACCTTCGAACGCGTTTATAAAATGCGCTCCAGGGCTTTGAACGCGTTTTATAAACGCGTACGAAGCTCTGACAAACGAGAGGAAAGTGGACAGCATCTCTCCTTCGTACGCGTTTACAAAACGCGTTCGGAGCCCTGGAGCGCGTTTTATAAACGTGTACGGAGGAGAATTGCTAAACCCTCTTCTAAAACGCGTTGGAACTTTCTTCTTATTAAAAAAAATAATAATTTTGTATATTAAAATTTTTTGTGTCTAAATTTTTATATAAAATAATTTCGGGAAATTTGACATCACCACTTCGTACATCCAAAGGTTCAGTATCTTTACTCGATGAGTTATAAGGAGTTTCAATCCTACGATATTAACTAAACATGAATTTTGGAGTACAAATTGGCCAACGGTGAAATGAGATTATTAGTTAATCAAAATTTGTTCTGATAAGTAAATAGAAATCATAACAAAAGGCGACGTAGAAAATATACACACCCAATGATTGGACAAATATCAATTTGATGACCTTACTAGAAAACATCACACCCAATTTGTTCTCTGTTATTTTAAAGTCAAACTGTCGGATTATGAATGAACGTATCATATCAATTTGATGACCTTACTAGAAAGTAGAAAGTCACCCTAAGTAATATCATCTAATCGATTGGAAAACTATTCATATTTAATCAAACAGTCTCAATTGGAAAAGGCGAAAAGCATGATCTTGCTTTCTGATATGAATCCTGAGGCTCGAATGGAATCAGAGGAAATTCAGACTTCCTTTTTTGGAGAAGCAGGCCGTGACAATGCCTGCTTATTTCGGCCGAAATTATTTTATACAGGAATTCAGATGCAAAAAATTTTAATATAAAGAATTATTATTATTTTTTTTAATAAGAAGAAAGCTCGAACGCGTTTTATAAAAGTGTACAGTCTCTCTCCTTCCTACCCATTTATAAAATGCGCTCGAAGGCTTCGAACGCGTTTTATAAACGGGTAAGAAGGAGAGAGACTGTACCGCTTCAGTTACGCCTCAAAAGGCTGGTCAGACATTCGTACCCGTTTATAAAATGTGTTCGGAGCCTTCGAGCGCGTTTTATAAACGGGTAGGAAGGCGTAAATTTTTCAAAATGGAGTTATTACTATTTTTTTTCAAAATTAATAGGAAAATTAATGTGAAAAATTAGGTTAAAATTATTTTTAAGGTTAAATTTTTAATTTTTAAAATATCACATTTAATTTCATATTAATTTTATTTAAAAATGACATTAGAATATTAATTTTGACATTAATTTCATTTTGTTTGAATAACAATCAAGAAAGTCACTTGATTTACTGCATTTCTCTTTTTAATGATTAATTTATGATTTTAAAAACTTTTTTAGTAGTTTAGAGTGGTTTTTAGGTTTGCAAACTTTCAAAGTGGATTTTGGAGGTCTAGAGAGCGTTTTTTGGCTCCGAAAATGGTTGTTACGGGGTTTTACCCCTGAAAAACGTGTAGATCTCGTCGCCAGCTTTCCGGATTGTGCTCAATCGCCCCAAACGGACCTTCCTATCAAAAATTATGCATGTTTAAAGTTTTAATGTTCAAAATTCTTTAAAAAATTTATATTTTAGTTATTTCCATATTATATATTATTTGATTATATATGGCTAACATAAGGAGAGACTACAATGCAAAAGATAAGTTTGTAGAATTAAATAGTAAAAATATAGGGTTATCGGCAAATAATTATTCAAATAAAATGATATTATACAAATGTTAAAAAAAATATGTGCAATTAAATGCATATAAAATATGTGTAATATATTTCTTATATCTATTTAATGAGTAATGCTAGAATCAAACATATAGGACGTCAAACACGATCCAAACGTAGCACATTAAAATTTTAAACAGTCGATCCAAACCGCTCAATATGATCTCTATATTAAAATATCTTTGATAATCAAATTTTATATTTTTTCATATTTTCTAACTATTTTTTTCGAATTTTCAAAATTGAAGGGTTCAGAACTTTTTAGATTGAGCATATTGAAAAATTCCAAAAAAATAGTAAAAAAATTTGAAAAAATAAAAAATTTGGTCTCCATGAAGATTTTATAACACAGAACAATTTGTGCGGTTTGGATCGGCCATTTCAATTTTAAAAATTAAAATTTCATCGCGTTGGACAAGTGTACGTGTCCTATATGTTTGACACTAGCAACACATCTTTAATTGGAAATAAAATTTTAAGAATTTTGTAAATATGAAACATGCAGGGACCTTGTTGCAAAATATTATTTTTAATAAGTTAAATGTTGCGGCTTGAATGAAAAATATGAAAAACTAATAACACGTTTATAAAACGCGCTCGAAGTCTCCGAACGCGTTTTATAAACGGGTACGAAGGTCTGACCAGCCTTTTGAGGCGTAACTGAAGCGGTACAGTCTCTCTCCTTCTTACCCGTTTATAAAACGCGTTCGAAGCCTTCGAGCGCGTTTTATAAATGGATAGGAAGGAGAGAGACTGTACGCTTTTATAAAACGCGTTCGAACTTTCTTCTTATTAAAAAAAATAATAATAATTCTTTCTATTAAATTTTTTGAATTCCTATATAAAATAATTTCGGTTATTCCGGCATTTCCTCTTTAATTTGTTATTACTAAATCTTGCACTTTTTTTTATCTTTGCAATTTTCTATTATTGTTCTCGTGAATTGGGACAGTTTTAAATTATATATGGCATTCCCGTACATTAAGGGGTTGATTTTCTTTATAACCTTCATATATGAATTTATCTTACAATTTGTAATTCCGAGCCAGAATGTCTGATTCTAATTTATCATGTTTCATTTTATTCTATTGAAACTAGTAAAAATTTTCCTCAAGGTTTATTCCGTCAGATCATACAAAAGAAGCACACAAAAGTTACAAAGGTAAGAGCCACTCTGTTTTGATTTGTTTTTTTTTTTTTTTTTGAAGCAAGGAATTAGGAACTCTCCGTGAGACCGTGACTCTGTAGTCTGTACAGTGTAAGATGTCCGACAATTGAAAGAGCGAAAGAAACAAAATGGGGTCCATTCCGGCCCAAAACGTGGAACCAGCCCAGCCCGCTCCAATATAGATATAGACTATTAACTAAAAAAGAAAAAGCATTTTTCTAATCTAGCATTCTAGCAACATGCAAACAGCACTAAAAGGAGGCGGACGTTCGGTGTAAAGCACTTTCCAGAACTACCGTGTAGCAAATCAACCTGGATACGTCGGTTGTCTCGGCATATCGGTCCAATGCAGTGACTTTAATTAGTTCGTTATAAAAAGGAGAGTAGAATCTTACGTCGCAGAAAATCGAGAGAGGCCACAAAAGCATCCAGAAGAAGAGAAGAGACGAGAGAGTGGGTTTGGTTCATTCGTTCTCGACCCCTCCCTCCTGGTTTCTCAATCTCTCTCTCTCTCTCTCTTTGTTTCTCTTGAAATTCTCTCTCGCATCTGCCTTCCTCCGTCAGAGCTCTTCGATCGCCTCCATTTCTCCAAATGTAAGCTCTCTTCTCCTCTCTCCTCTCTCCTTCCCGATCCCTCTTTCCTTCAACTCCTTTCCGATTGGGTCAGGTCAGGTCGGATGCGCCGACATGCGATACATAGATAGATTGTCTTTCCTCTCAATTTCTCGCTTCCCTTTTCTGATCTGGAATCCTGCTTCTCAGATTTCGCTCTTGGATCTGTGGATTTGGGGCTTGCGACTTGGCCTTCACTTGATTAGGGATCTAATCATAATCGTAATAATAATCATAATCATAATCCTCCCCAGATTATCCCTGCTTATCTCTTCTTGCAATTCTTTCCCAATACAATTCTCTCTCTCTTTTAGGGTTTCATCTAGGGTTTGTAATTTCTGGTGACTTTACTCTCAAGTCGTACAAAACAATTACAAGCTCTCTTTTTCTAATAATTCTTGCCTCCTTGATTATTCTTTATTTATTCTATAGTGCTTGATCCAGTACTTACTAATTCAAAAATTCTACTTTTCTTTTCCTCAAGGACGACCATGAGTGATGATGGAGATAGAACTTGCCCTCTCTGTGCTGAGGAGATGGACCTCACCGACCAGCAACTCAAACCCTGCAAGTGTGGTTATGAGGTAATCCACTCAACTCTTCTATTTCATGAATTCGACCTGAATTTAGTGATTTATCACTGAATATGTATATCTCTTTTCATATATTATTTGTTCAGATTTGCGTATGGTGTTGGCATCACATAATGGAAATGGCTGAGAAGGAGGAGACTGAGGGGCGGTGTCCTGCATGTCGAACTGCTTACGACAAGGACAGAATTGTGAAAATGGCTGCCAACTGTGAAAGGTTCTTCTTCCATTCTGAGAAATTGTACTTCGAGTTAACCTTCAACTATGGAATGTTTTTGTATGCGCCTCTTTATTCATAATAATGGTTGTTTTGTAGAATGGTGGCTGAGATAAATGCTGAGAAAAAACAGAAACCTCAGAAGATGAAGCCAAAGACTTCAGCAGATGCAAGAAAGCATCTTAGCAGCGTCAGAGTGATACAGAGGAATCTTGTCTATATAATCGGCCTTCCTAATAATCTCATGGATGAAAGTGTAAGATATCTCTACTGTAATACTTTTTCTATGTGCATGAATGTCCCATGTACTGCTTTAACTGTCAAAAATGACCACTATACTGTAACACATCCTATTTTTCTAAACTCTACAAGTTTGTGTAATGCCAAGAGTGCCACCTCCATGTCCCTGATTCAGCGTCTTCTGTTTTATGAAGCATTAGAGAATGGGAGGCTGATGTAATGGTGGGATTTAGTATTGCATGTTAAAATTTGGAGAGTGTCACCTCCTTGTTTTTCTAGTACTGCATGTTGAAAATTGGAAGGGCATTCTGTTTGGTTGTCTGTAATTTGTGTAATCTTTTTGTCAATGGGGGGATTTAGTTTGAATTGAGTGATTGCATCTTCATATTTTGATGTCGTGTCTTGGAATTAAGCTGTATGCTTTGTTACTTCCATGGTTTAGTTGCTGGATCTGGTGTGGCGGCATATGTAGATGTCTTTCATTTCTGGTACCACATGTTGACAACTGGAATGGCTTTTTTTCATGATAGTTGCTAACATCTTTTTAACTTTTGTTGCTGTTAGGAAATTTAAGTCTGAATTTTGTATTTGTATCTTCATATATTTTGATGTTGCATGTTGCGATAAAGGTATACCTTTTACTTCTGTAATTTGCAGTTACTGGAGAGAAGGGAGTATTTTGGTCAATATGGAAAGGTGATGAAGGTGTCAATTTCGCGACCTACTGGTGCAGCTGCGCAACAAGCTTTAGCCAACAACACTTTTAGTGTGTATGTCTTTTACTGTAGTCACTTGATGTTTGTTTCCAAAGTTTATCATAATTTCATTTTAATTGAGAGTGGTTGTGATGGACATGCTGCTCAGGTATATTACATATTCAAAAGAGGAAGAGGCCATAAGGTGCATTCAATCTGTTCATAACTTTGTGTTGGAAGGGAAATCCTTGAGGTAAATGTTTATATTTCTGGTTCCCATTGTAGTATCATCTCATTGTAATTTTGACCTCTGTTCATCTTTTGTAACCATTTATTCTTCCAGAGCATGCTTTGGCACTACTAAATACTGCCATCAATGGTTGAGAAGCTTGGTATGGATATGCATATATTGTTTCTTTCTGTTATTTTTATAATGTCTATGATTGTCTAGGGGTGAGTTTATTGGCTTGATTAAAATTTTGATTAAATGATGCAGTCCTGTAACAATCCGGATTGCCTTTATCTTCATGACATTGGCAGCCAAGAGGATAGCTTCACAAAAGATGAGATAATCTCAGCCTACACAAGGTATTCATGCATTATGGGTATTTTTTAAAGTGATTTTTGTTTAATGTATTTTTGTTGACAAAACTCATTCTTCTGTCTATGACTTGTCTAGGAGTAGGGTGCCCCAAATTGTGATGAATGCTTCTCAGAGGCGAGTGGGAAATGTTTTACCTCCCCCAGCTGATGATTTCTCTAACAGCACTATAGCTGTAAAGCAGCCACCTCTTAAGAATGGTTCAAATGTAATTATTTTTGTTTATAACTACAACATTTCAAATTTGTGGTTTTAAACCCTGTATCTGTTTGTACTTTTGAAGCCTGAAAATTGATAGCCCGAAAATTGCAATGGAAATGAACACTCCTGATCGATATTGTAAATACCAGCAGTTAATGTCGTTCTACATGTGAAGTTCAGTACTGTTTCCTTGGGCCTACTGTGTCCTTTAGCCAGCGAGAATTATTTCTCTAACTATTATCATGTTTTGGCCATTTATGGTTTATTTAAATTCTTATTTCATGATTTTTTTTTATTTCAGTACGTCCCAAGCCAGACTAAAGTATCACCTCCTAACAGTAGTGCTGGGAAGTCTACTCTGCCTGCTGCTGCTGCTTGGTATTCTTTTTATTCCTATCTTATTTTTCCTTGTAATAGTATCTTATATAATTGAAAGTTATAAATTGCAAACAATGCCTTATGCTTGGTGTCCTTTTTATGTCATTTGCTAGTACTTTATTATGCAAAAGATTCTATTTGCTATCTTCCTCTAAATTTGTCCATCTTACACAGGGGATTACGTAACATAAATTCTCGGCCAGCAGCTACTTCAAGTGTAGCCCCATTACAAACTCTAGCCAAATCAAAATCAGAAGGAGCACCCAGTATAAACACAAAACCTCAAATGCCTTCAGCATGGCATGATGATGTAGCAACTACATCAAGCAGTTCCAAGTTACAGCTTGAGCAGACCGATAGAAGTTCAAAGTCCTTTAAGCCTGCTATTTCAAAAGAGTTAAATGTCGATCTCTCCTCTATACCTTCGGCCTGGAATGATGATCCTGTTGTTATAACGCCTCCATCCTATGAAGACGGTAAAAGTGATAAAACTAGTGGTACATTCCCTCAATCCAGTCATAACCCTAGTTTCGAGGCTTCTGCAAATAGCTCTTCTATAGCAAGTTCCCCTTCTGGAGTTGATGAAAGAGATTCGATAGTACCTGCCTCGTGCCAATCTGTTGCTGCTAATGGTGCATTTGCTGATGTGGATACAGATGATTTGACTGGGGGATTGTCTTCGGTGTGTTTAGATACTGATGCTTATCCAGTTGAGTCAGCATCTGGATCCACTATTCAGGTCTCTAGACAGGATGGCACTAAACCTATGCTAAAAGATGTTGTGGGAGAGAATCTGCTATCCACCAGTGACCAAATACTAGGTCCATTTGATTCAAGTTATAGAAATAGTAGCTGGAATGATGAGGCTGGGCCAGCAAAATATGATCCTCTAGCACTGCGGGATAACTCATCTATCTTACCAAATGCACACCAGGGTAGTGAACTTAGCGGGTCCGGGCTGTACAATAAACCCGGCATTTTTCATAGTTTAGGAGTGAACAATACTGAGAAGGCTCCAAGTGTAAATAAAGAGGAGAGCAGCATAATATCAGATATACTTGCACTTGATTTTGACCCATGGGATGAGTCATCATCTCTCCCCAACAGCCTAGCAGCTCCTTGGAGGTGTAAGAGCACTGGCCAGTCTAGGTTTCTGTTCGCCAGACAGGATGGCCAGGGGGACTTCCTAGAAGGTCCTATGAGAGAAGGTGGATCTGATCATAGATTTGGCATGGCGTCCCAACATTCAAATCAGAATGGTCTTGGATTTGAGAGCATGGATGGGTCAAATGGCTTTGCTAGAAGTGGGTCTGGTTTTGGGTCTGACAGGATTGCAGGTATGTTTTTACCCCTTAATCTTTTGTTTTCTGTTATAAGTACTGCAAGAACCATCTTTTTCAATATTACATTCAATCAGAAACTTCCTGCCATTCAATCAGTTTAACGAGGCACCAAGGAGCTTTTTGTTGAATAAGTGTGATTAACCTTTGGTTCTCTTTAAACTGTATCTGCAACCCTTACCTGCTTATCTCAATTTTAACTTGTTAGTTTGCAAGCACTAAGGAGACCAAAAATGAAAAGAAAAATAGCTGAAGAGAATTAGTTATTATCATATGTGAAGCCATACCTAGCCTGACTAATTTTGTATTGTTTCTTCAATGGTTGTAGAGTGTCTGTGTGTTTCTTTAAACTTGTACTGGTTTTTGTTATGTTCTTTTAATAATTATCTTTGTACTTCACTGAAAGCTAATCCAAGAACAAAGGTATCCGCTCCACCAGGATTTTCTGCACCGAGTAGAGTAGTTCCCCCTCCTGGCTTCTCCTCTCATGATAGATCCTCTAATCATTTGTATGATACTTCTTACTCAGGTCTGCGATTTAACTTCTCTTTTATACCTTATATTATCAGTATGATGATTATTTTCTGGTAATCAGTCTTCTTCCTAGTGGATATAACATCCTTGAAGTTGAAATTCATATGCTTTGGTGTTGAACTACTTTTTCATTAAAAAATAATAAAAATAATCTGTGTATGATGATAGAATTGGGGAGGATTCATTTCAAAATGGTTTTCAAAAATAAATTTAACGAAGATTGAAATAGAATGTAAACTTAATGTCTAGTAGAAAATAAACTTAATAGGTATATTAGACATGCAGATAAACAGTCAAATTTCATACAAATTAAGTGTAGTTTGATGATGCATCAAGGATCATTAATTGATACCGTTGAAGTTCAAATCACTTGATGTAGGGTAAAACATACACGGATACACCTAATTTCATCACCTTTCATAGCCATAAAGGGGTACCATGTATGTACTGCCTATTTGGTCAAATTTTGAATTTAATTTTATATTTTGAAATTGTCGATTTATCACTCAGTAGATAATGTTGTTAAAATCTTTTTGGAAAGCAATTATTATTCTTTGTACATTCTGTAGTATTATTGAAGGACTGTCTTTTGTTATTACTAGGAAACCAAATGAAAAGTTACATCTCCCATAAGAACTAGGTGCAAGTGCTATTCTAAAGAAATTGTATAATCCAAGCACATCAAAGCTTTTACATTTAAGATTTGTTTTTATTAAAAAGGCCTAGTGAAGCCTGACAATTGTTGGGGCAATGAGAGTGATCTGAGGGGCATGTGGGGACCTGATTATTTCTGTATCTTTTTTATTGTCAGCAATCATTAAAGTTAATTTGTCATTTACTAATGAACAGATAACCGTCTACTTGACAACATTCCGGCTGGCAACCATTACCAACATGCCAACTTGACCCGTAATTCATCTGACATAGAATTCATCGATCCAGCCATACTTGCTGTAGGCAAGGGACGCATGGCTGGTTTAAGTGAGACGGTTTTGGACCAAAAACCTGTGCCAGCTTCCTCATACCTGTCCAATTTCAGTGCTTCACCTACAAACTGCGACCCAAGGATCCAGCTTCTGATGCAACAAGCCCTCTCATCTTCCAACCAGAACCCTAGAATGATACCAGATCATCATGTCAGAGACCCATACCTCTCGCTGAGTGATAGTGTGAATGGAAATTTTGGAGCATCGAGGTTCATGGCACAAAATTTCGCACAGGTTTCACCACATCAGCAGCAGAGAAGCTCTCACCTAACAAATGGAGGCCAGTGGGATGGGTGGAGTGATCTGAGGATGGGTGGTAATATGGGAATGAATGAAAGAATTATGCTCAATGGTAATAATTTGTATGCTGGAGAAGAGAATAACTTTCACTTACCAGGGTCTGATATATATAACAGGGCCTTTGGGTTATGACAGCTCCGTCTTTCTCTCCCTCTACCTCTGACATGTGAATTTGGAACTGCCATAGTATATCGAGTGCCTCTTAAGACATGGATTGGTTTGATCTGGAAAGATGTTTGTTTGATGATAGAGGATGTGTCCATCTTTATGCTAAATGGAGAGATCAGAACCCAAATTGGAAAATGTTACCCTGGCTCTTATTTTTTTCTGACATCAGGTTGGATTTCTTTCATTATTTTGTCTGATTAGCTCTCTTTTCTTGTCCTTTTTTCAGTCTTCCCATATTTCAACCAAATTCTGAAAGTGTCATTCACTTTCCTGAATAGAAACGTGCTTACCATCAATAATAAGGTGCATTTTAAACCTTTTCGATCCTGTCTGGTTAAAAAAATGTCTAGACTTTTCTGAATAGAAACTACGATTTAAAAAAAAAAAGACAATTAAGAAAGATGTGCTCGCAGAACCTTTGCCAAACTTGTACAGTGGTTTAAGTCCTCATTAGTATCTTCTCATTATTACAGGGTAATTTTATTTTGGACTTGTATGGCATGTCCTTGTGCAATTTTTGGTGCGTGCTTGGTTTGGGGCACGATGTATGCTGGTGGCTGTTCAAATTCTGATCATGTCAACTGTGTGGGTCTTAAAGAAACATTTGTTGTGTTAGTTTTGTTGCCTCAGCTGCTGTATGGTGCCTTAAACATTAGTATAAAATGTTGCATGTAAATTGAGATGGGTTAAGGCCCATTTTTGTCCTTTTTCGGTTAATTCCATTGCTTTCTTTTTTTTTTTCGCTAGTGACTTATGCTTTGCATAATAGTTTGCCTTTTCCGTAATTGTCCGTGCTAACGAGTGGGCAAGCATTGGATCAAAGATTAATTTATAAAATCTCTAAACATTTCGTCTAAAGCTCCCCTGTAAGATCAACCAAACTAGGTAAAATATGCAGAGCCGTCTGATTCCATAGAAGGTCCCTCGATCAATTATAATTCTTATTGTTTGCATAAAGGAATCCTCATGCCAGATTGGCTTTAGATTTAATCGTGTATTGATTAGAGAAAATCATGAATAGAATGTTTGAATGTAACACTACTGAAATATTTCAATCCACACGCCAATCCCTTGCTTGCCTTGTGTATTTTATAACAGCAACAAGGTGTCACGTGTCCACCAGAGCAAACAGAATAAACTTTCCGAATTTTTTTCATGAAAAAGCCTGCAGCAATTGTCACCAACAACAACAAAAAAAAAAATGAACGTCTGTGATGACAAAAATATTTGCAAGTTTTACACCAAAGCATGTCTCTTAGTTTTCCTAAGAATCTGACGAGCCCACTGCTTTGTAATATTGAAGTAGCTGCTTGTGTAAAATAAGGGTTGACACCTGGGATTATTCGTAAATCGTGGACAAATGATATGTTGAATAACCTAAGCTGCAGTGCAAGTACTATTGAATTAAGACATTCTAGGTAACCCTCTGTAATCAGTTTTTTTTTTTTATCAATCTATCTATTTTATCTTTAAAGTTGAAAATAACCTAACCTATATGGTTTGAAATTACCCTGTCAAAAATGGGAGGCCAATCGGCCATACAAAACGGGTCATGCTTGGATTCAACACAAATTCGATGCATAGTTGTTAAACATCCTCAGCATCAGTCTACAATTGTAGTCAATTTTCAACACTTACAAAGACATTACAATCGCATTTACACAAAATTAGTACTTTCATTGAGTTTCTCCAATTAAATACACAATCTCATAGATGCAGATAAAATTGTATATTCAACATTTATGTTATAAACGTGCCCAAAGTTGAAAAAGAAAAGTAGATTTCATTTCATTGTTAGGCAGAGCCACAGAGGCAGAGTTACAAGACAAACACCAACTAGTCTAAGACCTAAACACCAAAACATGACAAGTACTAGCCACAAACAGTAAGACCTCAAGCCCTCTCGCCTCGGATCCTCCTGGCCAACTGGATATCCTTGGGCATGATGGTAACCCTCTTGGCATGAATGGCGCAGAGGTTGGTGTCCTCAAACAACCCAACAAGGTACGCCTCCGCCGCCTCCTGGAGCGCCGCCACAGCAGAGCTCTGAAACCTGAGATCCGTCTTGAAATCCTGAGCGATCTCCCTCACGAGCCTCTGAAACGGCAGCTTCCTGATAAGAAGCTCGGTGCTCTTCTGGTACTTCCTGATTTCACGCAGCGCCACCGTGCCTGGCCTGAAGCGGTGGGGCTTCTTGACGCCGCCGGTGGCCGGAGCCGACTTGCGCGCCGCCTTGGTGGCCAGCTGCTTGCGTGGGGCCTTCCCGCCGGTGGACTTGCGAGCGGTTTGCTTGGTACGAGCCATTGAAGGTTTGGGATTTGATTGACTGAGAGAGAGAGAGAGATTTGGGGATTTGCTTTGAAGAGTTGGGGTTTGGAGAATCGGAGGGGAGAGGGTTTTAAAGCGGAGAGGAGTGGAGAACATCAGAAATACCGAGAAGAGCGCCAAAATGAAAAAGCATTTTCGGAGGTTGAGTCGTTTCAGACCGTTGGATTGAGACTGGAATTGACGGTGGATGTAACACGACTTCCTAAGGTGCGGATTGCGATCCGTGGGTGCTTCCTTTATCGTTTCCTATTGGCCAGAGACTTGACCAACGAATAGCCACGTGTGATTGACCACGCGTCAGCGTGACAGGTGGCCCCGTTTGTGAATTATTATCTCAGAAGGGAAGTTTCAGCTTAGACTTGGAACTGGAAAAAAAAATGTTCAAAAAAAAAAAAAAATGGTTTTAACTTGGTCCCTTGGAACTGCAATCCGACTCTGCTGTTGCACGACACAGCGTGTAGCGCACTACGAGCCGTCTGATCTTGATCGGACGGTTCACTTTTTACGGGCCTATCAATCTAGGTTACATGCACGGGGCTCCCTTGTCCATTGGATCTTAATCAGACGGCCAGCGTACCGCGCGACACGCTGTGTCGCGCGGCAGCGGATCTAAATTTTTGGAACTGGAAAAGAGGTTCACACGGATATTATTGAAATGAGATCCAATTCCGCGCGGGACCATTCAGTCAATGGCGAGGCCAGAAAAGTTTAGAATGAGGTTCATTTAGATAAATGAAAGATTAATTAATTAACTTTTATCAATATCAATAGAATTTTCCTGTCAAAAAAATAAATTTTTAATTATGGGGTCAACAATAGAGTTTTGTTTGTATCTTTATGGGGTTCAAATAGTGAATTTCTTAGAACAATTGTCCATATAACAATAAATTTATATATAAAAGTATGGGATTTGATTGTAAAAAATAAATGGGTGACATTGCACCCCATTTATTACATTTAAACTCGCCTATGCATCCAGCGCACCGCTGTGAGCCGTATGATTTAATCTCAATGGTAAAGGAAGCTCCGTGTATGTAACCTGATTGATAGGCCCGAACCGTCCAGATCAGATCGGACGGTTGGTAAACTGCGCTGGACGGTCCTGCGCGAGAGTAGAGTCGGATTGGGTATTATTACACGGCATTCGCAACTTGGCATACTTGTGAACTTGTGGCATTTATACAGTTATACTGTCAAATTAATGTATAGTTTTCTCATTACAGGAACATGGAGGATTAAGTTTAATAAAAAGAACTCAATTTTACCATTTAAGATTTTTTTTTTGTGTCACGTCCTGCACCGACACACGGGGCGTTGGGTGCAATATTATTTTGTGATCCGTCAAACTACGTCGCAAGTATAAAGAAATAAACGTTACAAAATTCAGTAACTGGTTATTTAACGACATGTTTCTCTATAATTAGTCAATAAAATAAAATCAAATAAGATTGAATTAATCCACATAACAAATGATACAATTCACGGAGATAAGTGGGTCTAGATTCCTTTCCATTTCCAGAATCAGAACCAACTCATCCCGTTAACCAGAGATCAAAGTTCAAACTCACATCCACAAATAAATTTGGAATCTAGTCCTCTCGTTAGCCAGGGATCAGATCTTTAATTTCCAAAATTCAAACTCGATATCCCGCAAAATATACCATATATGAGCGAACGCATACAAACAACTAAGCGATAATCAAATCAAACAATACAAAACTAATTATAGAGAAATCCAATTACTTGAATGAGTGATTCAGGAGCATGAGTAAATCAGAATGGCTATCTAACAGAGTTGTGACGTAGAACTCGAATTCTATATGGCCGACTATCCAAAAGCCAAGACGGTATTCAAAGTTAGCTGAGGAAATAGAGAAAGAGAGAGAATTCACTGAATAAATGTAATGAGGCTGGATGTCTATTTATAGAGGAGGTTTCTTAACTACTAAAAAGATAAACTGTACCGGAATGTGAGAGTGTGACAAAGTCTGATCTTGTTATCGTTAGATAAATTAATTATAATTTGTCTATGAGTTTTTAGAATTGACTTATGTCTTTAATGGTTTACTTTTTTTCACTGTCAGATTTTACCTACGAGTCTTGTTACCGTTATGATCCATTCAAAAAGTCAAAGCATTGGAAAATTTTGATGGTATTTGAGGGATAATTCAGTATTAAAACATACAATTTACTGGTAGACATATCTAGATAAAGCATTAAATTTACACATTAATTAACTTCATAAATTGTAGGGAATACCCCCCAAAACTGTGGAAATTGGATATTTATCCCTCAAAAGTACAAACTTCTGATTTTACCCCTCTAAATTTCAAACTCCTTCTCCATTTGCCCCTTTGTCTTATTTTATGTCATAAATAATTGTTAAATAATAAAAACAAATATTTATGATCATTATACCCTTGAATCTACCCATTCATTGAACAGACCAAGTCGATCCAGAGCATATCCATTAAACCTCGTCTCTTCTCGTCAACCTTTCTTCTCTTTCTTACAAACCAAAAAGAACCACAATAATAAACCCTAAAAGCCTGGCAACTTCCCAGTTTGGGTGCCGGATCATCCATGTTAGAAAGAACCCGAGTGTTACTAGTCTGACATCAATCAAAAGTCCGAAAAAAATAAGATAACAAATGTTAAGAATTTTTGCTGAATTACTGGGTTTTACGAAACTCAACAATTTGTTTGGATTATAAAGTTAAATTTCGAGATGCTTGTAGAAATTACATAGGGAAAAAATATCAGCGGTGATATTTTGTCCCAAAATATTTCTCGCCTAATAGAGCCTATACAGGTGATTCAGGGAAAAAATTTTCTCGCCTAATGGAGCCCACCAATTTTTCTGATCAATGGCCGGCGACATTTTGTCCCAAAATTAGGCGGCTCTTCAAACCCTTCAAAGCCCTCATTGACTCCGATATTGTTGTTTCCTTTTCTACCTCGTCTTTTAGCCACAAAGCATTGCCTTAGTCGTATGTTCCCCCCTTTTATGGTTTATCAATGTGATTTGTTTTGGTTTGTGCGAGAGAGAAGAACGGTTAAAGAGAACAGACATAATTTAATCGATATGCTCTGGACTATTCAGTAGATTCAAGGGTATAATAGTCACATATATTTGTTTTAATTATTTAATAATTATTTATGACATAAAATAAGACAAAGGGGCAAATAGAGAAGGAGTTCGAAATTTAGGAGGGCAAAATCAGGGATTTATATTTTTGGAGGGCAAATGCTCAATTTCCACAGTTTTGGAGGGCACTGAAAAAATTTTCCCTAAATTGTATATATCAAATCGTCAACTGCTTGAATAATGGTTAAACTAAAAGTGTAGTTCTTCTAAGAATGTCATTCCAAACGCGCATCTATTGGTGATTCTTTTTACTTAGCTAGGTTGGGCGAAAAAAAAAAATTCTTAGTGATAGTATCCTCATAGTAATTTAAATATTATGTTCTTACACTAATATTTTTCGCATTTAATTCGCAGCTGGGTCGTATAAAAATAAGTTTTCGACAATTGAATACTCCGAAAAACAAAATATAATTTTATAACATGTTATCATTTTATAGGGTTATGATGGGAGTTATTAAAATCGACCCTGAATAATTCAAAACGAATCGAATCTGTGCGCTACATTACATTATTTTTTTGGACAAGTTAGACGATTGACCTGGTTGGGATAACTCGAAAGATTGACCCATTCCTTTTTGTGATATATCTCTACTATATTAAAAACACCAATGGAAGGATGTAACATCTTAGGATACAATCCTGGTCTGAACAATCTACATCATTAATTATTTTTTATTTATAATCTAAATCATTAATCGTTAAAAGATAAAGTTGATCAGCGGTCCAGATTATATGGCAGAACGAAGAGAGTTTTATTTCTTGGTTTGATCGGAACGCGCAGATGCGCTAGAACGAATGTTCGCTCATTATAATGCATTCCCGATTCGATTCCTCAATTAATTCCATTAAATGTTGCAAATTTCGAACTATGTCTGTGTCCCCTTCGCTTCTTCTCCTTTAAATCAGTGTTTCAAAATTCTGATTTGAAATTCCAATGAAAATTGAGGGAGAGCCGCAGCCCGTAGGGACTAGAGGGAGAGCTGCAAACGCTGACCGTCTCGACACCCTCCCCCCTCCACCGCTCCCTCCGCCTCTCCTTCACCCTTTTCTTCCAATAAAGCCACCCCCGCTCTAACTACGTGTCTCCGACCCCAATCGGTTTCGCTGAATTTGAGAAATAGGGTTAGTGTTTCGAAGAAGAGAGAGAAATGGCTCAAGCCGTGGAGGAATGGTACAAGCCTATCATCACTCCATCTTACGTAACTACTGTTGTTGTTACCACTGTTGGTTTCTCTTTGAGGTATTGCTTATTTCCCTAATTTTTTTTCGTCGATCATTTTTTTTATTCAATTTTTTTGATGCCATCGTCAGATTAAATCCTTTCTCTTTTCTTTTCTTTCATGTGTTCTTGATTGTAGTTTTGAAAGTTGGCGATGAGTTATACCGTTTGATTTGTATTTTGGGTGAGGGAAAAAGCAATGCAAGCCAACTACAATCAACATATATCAACAATCCTCAGATTTTCAATCGATCAGATGTCAAAATTCTATCTCTCTCTATCTCCCTAATTAAAGAAATCCTAGATTGACCTTGCTGCCGCACCTCCTGCCGATCGACCCGCCTGGCCGCCTCGCACATCCTGACGATCTGTACCACCACGATCTGCATCCGACGCACCAAACCACCTCCAAACCATGACCTCATTTCTCTCGGTGCCGATTGGAACACGACTTTCTCTTCTCAACACCGCCATGAGCCGTTCGAGCACGTTGCTCTTCTTCTATGGATGTGAATTTATGACTTCAATAAGTTTAAGTAACTATTCTGTACAAATATTTGTCTTTGATTACCCATTGTTGCTAAAAGCTTATGGGTTACTGATGTATCCTAAATCTTTGGAACGGTACAGAAAATAGCAATTTCTGGCAAATTGGGAGAATTGCAAGCTTTGATTCAGTATCCAGGTGAAAATTTAACCTTGTCTGTAGCGAAATTCATTGTGTGTTATGTTTAAAATCATTCAAATGTTGATAGTTTCCATTTGTATTTTTCCCTTATTAAATATAGCAACCACAACCATGGCTAAGGAGGCATTAGAAGGACACTGCATATATGATAGGGCTATTGTAAGTTTCATCTGACCTACTTTCGTCACACCGATCTTACTATTAAGGTATATAGAAACTTAAAGAATAAATACTATTAATAAAATTAAATCTAAAATAAAGCGGTTGTTTAAATAAAAGAGCAGATTACAACTCCAATCTCTACTGAATTTCCTTTCCTTTCTTTGCCAGTTTTCTTGATTCCTCACCATTTCCAACGAAGCTTTCTTCTTTCTACACAAGAATGGTCGATTTGTTCTCCAATAGGTACGCCGTCACTGTATCTTCCTTTCCATTACTTAAATCAGAACTTGTCCAGTCCACCATCTTGTCCAGTTCACACGTATAATACTGATGCTGATGTATTTCACCAATTTGCAACTGGAATTGGAACAATTGATGCAGGCTTTGTTATGGACACTGGAATGCTTCTTCAAAAGGTTTTAGGACACCTTACTTTTACCTTTTGTACAAAATTCAATTTTAATTAACACGTCAAATGAATATGCTTCTTTCTAAAATTAGGTACTGCCCACAATTAGGTTTGATCTGAAAGACTGAAAACCAATTAGCAGCTGTAACTTGGCACCTCTTCTTAAACTTTATTCTTTGTCCAAACGTAATGTCATGATATTTTATATCATGGGTTGTTGACTTCTGGTGGTGTACTTACACCTTGCATTTGACATTAGAGATCCAAATTTGAACCTGTTTATTTTATTTTGTTGGAGCGCTTTTTGGTTGTGTTCAGTGTATCTTACCTACCATGCAATATGAAAATACAGTTGACATTAGGACTCAAACTACTAACTTGAGTAATTAGCTTTTCTACATTTATTTTACTTTTGGGTGCGGCACTTTACGCATTCGGTTTCTTGCCCTCTTTAATTGATTAAAAGTTGTATTTAATGAAGTAGGTTGATCATACAAAAACTTGATTGATCTCCTTAGTTGCTTTTTGTTCTCAAACGTGGGGTGAGACTCAAAAGTGGTCTATACCTATCTATAAAATTTGTCTTTATTTTTTTATATCATTAACTATTTCATTTTTCTTGCATGTACAGGTGCAAGAAATGGCAGGGTTTGTATATAACTCATTAGCTGGAAACTGGTCCTTTTTAGACGACATTAGTGTCAAATTTGTCATAAGCTTAGGCCCTCTTCATTTTTCACAGGTTTGTACTTCTTTATTTATTGATTTTGGAAAAATTTGCTGGTAGGTTGGAGTGAGAAATCTATCACTAGAGGAACTTCAATTGACTTTGCTTTGAAGATGTCCTGTTCAGATAGGTTCGAGTGGATTACTTTGCTGATTGTAAAGTGAATTTGCTGGTAAAAAAATGAAGCAGAGCTGAATAAATTTTTTGTATTGAGATATGGTAAACATGTGATTGAATGAACAAAGAGAAGAGGAGAGAAGAGAAGTATACTTGAGAGCCATTTTGCGATAGGCAATCTTAATTTGTTGATCAGTGGCATTTCGATCGACGGCAAGGACCTCGTACGGATCTCGGCATTCTTGCTGCTGCTGCTTGGTGGAGGAGGAGACGGAGATTGATCAGTGAAGAAGAGGCGGCAGCGGGATAAAGAAAAAGAAAGAGAGGCAATACTTTTACAGATACGATGGGTTAAGGTATTGAACCAACTACTATATTGATGCAAGGTTCAACGTTTCGTCACACATATGTATGTACATTTGAACGTCTAGAACATTGCTTTTGTGTACAGCTGTATATGTAAAAGCTTTATTGAGAACACAAAGACACGACAGTCAGATTCAATGAATCCTTACATATATTTTATGCTAATTCACAAAGTTATGTCTTAAACTTCATAAGAAATTTTTTTTTATTGTTTGATAAATTTTTTGTTAACCTACTATCATTAATCATAACAGTTTCTTTTTTTTTATATACCTAACTGTAATATGCGTTGTGTTTGACTACTAGATGCAGCCCCTTCATCTGTTGAGTACGATGAATGCTACGATGGGACAAGGACGGGTCAAACTTTGCATCCCAATAGATATGTTGGACGAACTGAGCATCTCTATCGAAGGTAAAATTTGCATCTTAAGCGTTTGTTTGTGCACAAAAATTAGTGGCCCTACCTTGTTACATCTGCCGTTTTTAGCAGTTTTTTCTACTTTGTGACGTAAATGCCCCTGCCTTGTTTAATTTTTTATGAAAATTTTACCAGATTATTGCCTACAAGTTTTCTTTTTTTTTAACAGACTTAAAATTCTTACATGTTCTAATTGATGGCAATTCATTTATTAGATTTGTTTTGCAATATCTTTTTTAGATTTATTTTCTTAGCTGATGCCAGATTTGTGAGAAAATAAAGATATTCTTTTCTATCTACATATAAATCTTTTCAAGACAGTACTGGTGAAATCGATTTAGGTTGCGTTGGTTTCTAATGGCGGGGACACCAAGTAGTGGCACGGTTGTACAGTGAAGTATATAATGGCTCAATTCGACTGGATTTGTGTCTTATTGTGATTTCTAATTTCCTCAATATACTCACTTTATTTACACGTATCAACGTAGTCCACCTTTATTAAGCAAATTTTGCCATTTTGGTCATAAACTTCAGCGTGTACATCTGCATTTAGTCTTACCAAATTAAGCAAATTGATCCTTTTTCCTCCAAGCATGCTGGGCTCAGGAATTTTTATTTGGTAAAACTATACTTTGCATATATGATCATATACTAAATCAAGAAAAACATATCATTTTTATATACACATGTTTCGTTTTATATATATTATTAAAACCAGGTGTTAATATCGACCCGGAAGATGAAACATGTGTGTACCGAAAAGGGCTTCAAAAGAATTAAAGTAATGAAATTTCTTTTCAAAAATATTTATTTCTCTCATACCACTCACACATTCACTCAACGAATAAAACTATCTTAAATATTTCTTTTTATTTTATTTATCAATTATTAATTTTTATAAAACAGGTCTTCTTGAGTATAATCAATGTTCATTACAACAGGGGAGCAAAAGCAATTCAAGAATCTTGTCACGTTGTATTATTTTTTTTTTCCCAGACAATATACTTTTATGTAAAATTTTTTATGGAAAAATATATTTTTTTCATCGAATTATTATTTTTGGAGTGTTCACATGTCTATTTTCTTTTATTCTATTTGTTTAAATCTGTGAATACTACTGCTACCTTCAGCAACAATCAAGACGACATTAATCTTAAATATTGAAAATGGACAATATATCTGTGTCGAATAAAACTTTTTGGACATATCACATATTAAAGTCCACCCACACATTGTGATGACGCAAACACAAACATACTTCACTCTCGCATTCTATGTACTCACAAATTCTAATAAACCTAGCCTCATCAACTGCAGCAGCGTCGATCGCCCAAAATAAAAACTAACATCACTATGGTCCTCTCCGCCCACACATTGGGTGGGCACTATTGCTAGTATTGAACAAAGATTTGTATTTTGTAGCCTCTCAGGAATGCCGTCCTCCTTTTACCTTCTCTGTCTTCATTTATTTATTTATATTTATTGTTAACGATGCTTTCCAATCTACAATATTACATGCCAAAGACACTTTCAATATACATCACAAAAAAAAAAATCGTCCATTCAATGAACAAGGCCGTCCTAGCTCAGTGGTAGAGCGCGTGGCTTTTAACCACGTGGTCGTGGGTTCGATCGCCACGGACGGCGATCTTTCCAGAAGAAAGATGTCCACGAAAAAAACAGTAAGATAACATAAAAAATTTTAAAATTTGATTTATAAATTTCAATATCTAAATTGGATTTCTCAATTTACAAAAATACCATTGAAAATATCATCACTATTTTCAGAACTAGAACAATAAGGACCGAGGAGGAAGTTGGACAGGAAATAAATGGGGATGATACGATCAAAATTACTAAAATGACCGATTCAAACCAAAATTTAATTTTTTTTTCAAAATTTTTAAGTATTTTTTGAAATTTTAGAAAATTGTTAGTCGAAGTAGTTCTGAACCGTTCAAAATAACAGTTTTTAAAAATTAAAAAAAATATATAAAAAATTTGGTTTGCACAGAGATTTCAATAAAGAGATCACATTGAACGGTTTGAATGGGTTATTTTGAATTAGATCTAGAAATTTTAATTGCAACTCACTGACACTTTGCTCACCATAGCAAAACTCCTAGTTCCAATTTACTCTTTTTCGGAAGGTCACCAAACTTTTGTTTAGGAATCGTTTTTACTCATTGAACTTTAAATTGTTAGATTAGATTTTAGTCACCAAATTTTAAAATTATCCTATTTTTCACACTGTGAACATTTTGTCTAATTAACTGTATAATTAATCCATTAATCGTTTATCATTCCAGCTAAAGAATTTATAAGCCTGGAGCATTTAAAAAAAAAAATTTGATGTTCAAATTACATGGTTAATTAGACGCAATTATATATATGACTAAAATCGAACAATTTGGATATCACTGGGTTAAATTAAAATATAGATAGATTATGTTTAGTGATCTCTAAAAAAAATATAAGTAAGAAAAAGTAATGAATGTTAACACAATAAGTGTCAAAGAAAACAGAAAAATACATGTAATAACATAAATTCTTAATTATAATGATAATAAAATTAGTAATTAATTAACATTGACTATTTTGATGTGAACCCTGAAAGAATTGGGATTTGGGAGAGTGGATGTGGATTGGAGAAGAGGAACGTGTTACGTGTACAAAAGTAAAACACGAACAACCAATCAGAAATTCACACCGTGGCTCTCTTTCTCTCCTCTAGTCTTATCCAACCAAACCAACAAACGAACCATCCCTCCAAGCTCCAATGCTCAATTGCTCTAGACAGAAGCACTTCACTTCACTTCACTTGCGCCGTTGCGGGAGCACCACGAAATGCTACACCAGAGCCAGACCCCCACTTCCGCCTCTCACATCCGCTGCTTCCCGTCTCCCGATTCGCCTTCTCGATTCCCTTGTCCCTGTTTCACCACTACACCACGACCACGACCACGAATAACCCTGACCCGCCACACCACCCCCCACGCTTCCACCTCCACCACATCCAGCCCCCACGCTGACGCCGTCTCCTCTTCTTCGGATGATGAAAGCCTTCTCCTGTCTCTCTTGCAAAGCCGACAAACGGACAAGGCCTACTCCCTCTTCTCCCGCCTCCCTCACCTCCCCGGCCCCGTCTGCCTCTCCCGCCTCCTCGCCCAACTCTCCTACAATGCCAAGACCACTCCCGCTTCTCTCTCCCGTGCCAAGTCCCTCGTCAGGAGGCTCGTCTCCGCCCGCGAATTGCATCGCCTCGATACCAATTCCCTCGGGTTGCTCGCTTCCGCAGCTGCCCGGGCTGGAGATGCCACATTTTCTGCCTCGGTCGTCAGGTCCATGCTCCGATCCGGGTTTCTGCCGCATGTCAAGGCATGGACGGCTGCTTTGTCTGCACTCGCTGCAACCCATGCCTCCACTGATGCTTTGCTGCTTTTTCGGTTGGTCATGCGAAGGATCAGACGAGAGCTTGATGGTCATGCGGCCCGACCTGATGCACACATGAGCTCAGGTAGTTGCTCATTAATGTGTTAAAACTGTAAATTAGACCTGCTATTGTACGCTGACCTTGGGACCAGTTCAACATAAATCAGTAAATCACAACATAGAAGAACCAAATTTCGAATCAGAAAAAAAAATAATAAATGGACAATTACCAGTAATGTTGAGTAGTTGTACAAACCCAGAAAGTTTGCTACATACTGGTACACTGCACTAAAATACCAGTTTTTCCTTGCTGAAAAACAGATCTCTCCAATTCACTGCCCGACATAACAGCATTTAATGCCGCATTGAATGCTTGTGCAAACCTCGGCGACATCAAGTCGTTCTCACAAATATTCCTAAATGACATGCCGGAGTTTAAAACGAAGCCTGACATTGTCTCCTACAATGTGCTCGTGAAAATGTGCGCAAGAGCTGGCCGAAGAGACCTTGTAGGAGCCACTTTAGAGCATGCAATAAGTGTCGGCCTCAAGCCGTGTATGGCAACTCTTACCTCAATAGTTGCAGCTTATGTAGGGTTTGGTGACTTGACCACAGCTGAGAGGATTGTACAAGCCATGCGAGAGAGCCGTACTGACATTTGTCAAGTGTTAAGAGAACAAAATGTTAAATGCGAGGATACGGGTGGTTCATTATTTGATGAGGAATCAAATGCTCTTCTTGAGAAGATGGTTAGAAGTGATGGGGTTTTAGAGGGGCCAGTACAGTTGCTGCCTATGACATACCAGCCAAATGCAAGGATATATAGCACACTCATGAAGGGTTACATGAAAGAGGGACGGCTTGATGATGTGGTTTGTACCATACGGGCCATGAAGCTAGAACCGGACCCTGCTAGTCATCCCGACCATGTCACGTACACCACTGTTATATCCACACTTGTAAATGCTGGTTGTATGGAGCAGGCTCGTGAGGTGTTCGATGAAATGGAGGATGCTCAAATCCCAGTCACTCGGGTCACATACAATGTCCTTTTGAAAGGCTACTGCCAAAAGTTTCAATTTGACAGGGCTAAGAACCTCATGTGTGAAATGGAATCAAGGATTGGTGTGTGTCCAAATGCAGTAACATACAATATATTAATAAACGGTTGTTTGCGTATAGATGATACTGCTGGTGCTCTGGCTTATTACAATGAAATGAGGGATAAAGGCATTGCACCAACCAAGGTCAGTTATACAACTCTAATGAAGGCATTTGCTTTCTCAGGCCAACCAAAGCTCGCACATCAGGTTTTTGATGAAATGGCAAATGACCCAAGGGTTAAGATTGACATTGTGGCATGGAACATGCTTGTATTTGCATATTGCAAGATGGGTCTTGTAGCTGAGGCCAAAAAAGTAATCGAACAAATGAAAGAGAAAAGCATTATGCCCGATGTGGTAACATATGGAAGCCTGGCAGATTGCATAGTTGTAGCACGGAAGCCTGGAGAGGCATTACTTTTATGGAAAGAAGTTAAGGAGCGGTGTGAAGGTTCGCCACCTTTCAAGCCTGATGAAGGGCTTTTGGTTGCTCTGGCTGATGTGTGCGTAAAAGCTGGATTTTTCCAAAGAGCATTGGAAATAGTGGCATGCATGGAGGAAAATGGAATAGCTCCAAATAAAGTCAAGTACAGAAAGATTTACATAGAGTTGCATTCGAAGATGTTCACTAGCCGGCATGCGTCTCAAGCAAGAAAGGATAGGAGGAGGGAGAGGGAGAGAGCGGCCGAGGCATTCAAGTTTTGGCTCGGTTTGCCAAACTCGTATTATGGCACTGAGTGGAGCCTTGAGCCACCTATAGAGAATGCAACCGATTCAGAGCCTTAGATATTGTCTGTTGTGGTTTTTGTCAGGTTAAAAGATTTTCTTCAAAATTAGTTGAAATTTTTTGAAGGCACTGATGAGAGGTCTTTTTGTTTTGCGTGTTAATGGATGTTTTTCTATTCAATTTTTTTTTTTTTTTTTGGGGGGGGGGGGTTGGAACATGTTAGAGGAAAGTAGATTGTTGCCTATTCTATTGTAATGATTTCTGGAACGACAATACATAATCTCATTTGAGAAAGAACAATTACTGCGCTTATTCTTCTCTTGTTTCGTTTTAACGGCAACCAGAGGTCTTGATAATGTCCGGATGCGTTGAGAAGCATGCTACTACTCTGTGTTTGTATTGTTTATCTATACTTAACAATTATAATATTGCTCTACTTAAGTTTAATATTTTTTCTTTTTTTATTCGGTACAAATCGCATTAACCTTTTATATCAAATAGGATTGAATTACTCCTTTTAGTGCAGAATTATATTATATGGGAGAAAACTTAGGTCGAAATAAAATATTTTGACAAAATAAGAAATTAGGTCCATGGATAAGTCACTAGCCGTCGCATTAAAAAAAAACGGTGGTGAACTACTTGGCAATTATGAGACAAAATCTAGGGATACATCATATCAAGTTTACTAATCTACAAATCCTCTCATCATTGGCGCATAGTTTTTGAACTACCTATTTGTAGGGATATCTTTCACATATGATGGTCCTGTCAGGCTGTGATTGTATAGCAACCTTGTAGTAAATTAAGTAAACCTTACTTCACATCAATAGCACAACCATTTACTAATCTCAGCCAGTACATTTTTTTTTTATAAATCACGAAAAAAAACGACATGGTCGCCTTGTCCAATTTCATCTTCCTTTCCCTCCAACAACCCCCCCCCCCCACCCCCCTCTACTTTTTCTTTTTTGTTGGGGGCGAGCAGGGTTCCGATTCTTGAAATTGTATAAGAAACAATAACTACTCAGCTTTTATTTACTTCATGCGATTACATGAATATCGTAGTGCCATTATTGAGGTTCTCTTCAGTGATAGAAAATTAAAATTAGCATGAAGTACATTTTGTTAGCCTAGTTACAAGTCCTAATCACATGTTTTCTTGTAAATACCAACATGCATCGGAGTAAAATTCTTCTACTAATTTAAAAACAAAAAATTTCTCAAAACTTGTTTTCGCAAGCTGTCATTGGGCATCAGAAGATGGCGCAGTTTTGGAGTACTTGGTACAATCATATGGCCCTATATCTTGTACTTTCTTTTTAACCTGCAAACAAAGATAATTTTGGTGTTGCAGATAATCGGATTGCAATGTTAGTTGGTACCAGAATAATATCAGAAAGTGCTTTCTGGTTCCACAACTCATCAGTTCGGTACAATCTTGACCTAAACTCTGGTCAGAGCCCCAGTCTTCGCCAAAATGATGAATACTCTACCAACCATAGCCGCTTAAGGGAAATAAACTCATTTTTTTGGGGAATGTTTTCCTTCTTTTTAAACTTAAAATGCCATTAGGGAAAACAAGGAAATCAAAGGTCATCTCCGAATTTAAGTACTAATCCTGCCTTAAACCCATTATTCTATTGGTTCCAAAAAAATTGAAAAATTACATGGTGCGTCAGGTTACTCTAACAACAACAACAACAACTAAGCCTGTTTTCTTTTCTAATCAGGTTACTCTAATTATAAAAAAAATAAAAGTGCTTGTGCAAGAATAAAGGGCGTACCGGTGACCATGGGCTAGGTTCTGCTATAGTTTTATCTGGTGGCGAGTTTTGTACGGGGCCTGTTTTCTTTTCTAGAATTTCCTGCAAGACATAACACCCATGTAACATAAGAGGATGAGTGAGTTACTATCTACTGTAAAACTGACTGTAATTTTTCAATGTAGAGAAAAAGAATCTTTGGAAAATGTTTTTAGCATCTTAGTAACACTCCATGTCAGTCACATCTGTAGTTTGTTCATTTCAGATGTTGGATAGCAGTATTACAAAATAATTGATACTTTTGTGCATATGCTTGCGAATGTCCTTTAGCTTTTACCCAGAACTAAGTGAACTTATAATGGCTGGAGTACATCAAGTGTCCTTTGGGTCCAAAGCTTACTACATGTGTGTGTATTCAGTTGAATTGTTATTAAAAAAGGTTCAGTAATAATTTAGTTCTTTTCTTATAGTAATTTTGGTTTTAATGGGCATCATGTTTTAGTTTCAAACGACCCAAAAAACAGTTGATCCTAATTGCAATGGCGACACTATGAGTTATCTACAAGTACAGTTTAATGTTGGGTCTAGTTGGTAAACATAGAAAGTTGTCAGGTTTAGCAAAAGAACTGTAAAAAATATTCAAGGCTGACCTCCCCATATGCTTCAAGAGCAGCTAGCCACTCCTCAGAAAATGGGACCAAATCCTTTTGAAAATTTGGAATATTTTTTCCCTCACTTGAATCAGCAATGTTTTCTTCTCTGTACACCAAACAGTAAAAACAATATCCTGTCAATAACTTTGTCTTCCTAATAAAGGGTTGCAAAATACAGCTCAGTGAGCTTAAACCAAGTTGCCTTTAGTGTGTACTGCATTCTTATAATAAAAGTTGAAACTTTCCAAACATGCTCATTCTATCTAATAAAGAAATAAAACATCAAGAAAGAAACAAAACTAGATATGATACCAGTAATAATACCAACGTTATCGTAGGACGCATTTGGGACATTTTGGATTTACATGGGTTAGACTTAGATATGATATTCTACAGATTTGTGCCCCATACAGAAGTTTGGTCTAAAAAGACAAGTTATGAAACCTACACTTTGCCTGCTCCAGGATTGTCATCCTCATAAGATTCCTGTCCCCTTATGGTAAGTGAAGACCCTGAATCTGACTTGAATCTTTTCTCAAGCAATTTTTCCTTGCATGGTGAAAAGTCAGATTTGCCCCTAGTTTTCAATGGTGAAATTGAAACCTTGGAAATATCACCTTGAGATGGATCATTTACAATTGAATTGTGTCTCGTAATATGCTTATCTTTTGATGAGTATATTTCAGGTGGAATGGGGCTGCATGAGGTTGGACTGACAGCTGCATCCTCTTGTCCTCCACAACCCGTATTAGAATGTTGTGTGTGTTTCATACCATTGGTCCCGACTTTTGAGTCGTCATCATTTGACTTGCTTATTATTACATCCACATCCATAGGAACACATGCTGAGACAGTTTCCCTCCCTTCACAGATTCCATTCTCTTCCACATGCTTCACACCACTGGTATTTACATTTAAATCTGCATCCTCTGACTTGCTTACAACTGCATTCTCATCTGTAGAGGAGCATGCTTCAATTGAAATGGAGTTGCTTGTGTATTGACCTGCTTGTGGTTCCTCTGCTTGTATAGCCACCTTATTTGAGTTCTTATATTGGTTCTTCTTTGAGCTATCATCAGAGGATATAGCAATAGTTGGCTGAGATAAAATTACATGCCCATCCATTTGATTGAATGCTTTAGATTGAACCAAGTTCCGATTCATGGCTGGTTCCTTCGCTTCTACAGAAACGGTAGTTATTTTTTCTGTAAAACTGGTATCCTTTGATTTACATATGGCTGTATCTGGATCCTTTGTTGAACATGCTTCAGGAGAAATACAGTTGCGTGCAAGCCGAGATGCAACCAATTTCTCTCTTGGTTCCTTTAGAGTTCTTGTAGACTTCTTGGTGCACTTCTTACCAGTAATATTAACTGTTGTCCGATCGGATCTCATTATTTGTGGGATCTTAGATTGAGAGAAGGTGCCCGCCGTATGCTTTTGTGCACAATCATGGCCACTGGGAGGTCGCCCCTTGAAAATAGGAGGTTTTGGGATAGAACTAGGCACAGTAGTCAGGGTCTTTTCTGTAGTTGTCTGAGAACTACTGCCGCTTTGAGCTGTAATTTGTCCCTGAAACAAAAAGTTACTAACTACAATAATTAAATTTTCCCATACTTACAAGTCATTCTTTTAAGTTCCTAACATGCTACATCATACCTGTGCAAAAAATCCGAAGGAAGGAGAAGGTTTACGTAGTCCTGACGGTTTAACACAAGCCAGTGCATTTGTTGGTGCCTTAGGAATAGTTTGAGAGTTCCTCTGGAACTATTAAACAAAGTTAAAGACATAAGAATGAAACTTACGTATGGATGAAATAATTTTTTGCACACATGTGACATTTGTTATCAAGTTTTCTGTTCTTATTTTTATATTTTTCACTTACTGCAGCACTATTTTCAGCATCAGTTGAGGATTTAGGTAGAGAGACGGTCTCCTTATCCTGATTTAACTGGAGGCATTTTTGTCCAATGCTATTCTCCCCTTTAACTGAAAGAGACGACATATATTATCAAACTTAAGGGGGAAAAAAGGGGAAGAGAAGAGAAATAAACTTTTATGACGAGCCATAGCAAGGCACAGGTACCTGCTCTAAGAACACTTCTTTTATTACTCGAAACCTGTGAATGTGGTGTGATGCTCCCTTGTATGAGCTTTTGTACCTTTGGTACATGACCAGTTGCAGTCATGTTCGCAACCCTCTTTTGTGTATAGAAAAAAAGTTAAGGTACTCATTCATAATAAATATGTTGTCATCCAAGTCAATCACCACAAGTTTACAATTTTTGGAACATCCAAGAGAAATTTAAAACGTAAACTAAAAGGATATTGACTCATGGTTGGTGGTCGTAGCAATGTTTTACTAAAAGGTCCTCTTTGATTCAGCTTCCTAGTTCCCTGCAAAAGATAAATAAATAAATGCTATTCTTTGTGGGGTGTTGCTTATCCCTGCAAATTTTACTATTGCACAGACCCCAAAGTTAGATTTTGGATCTTTACAAATTACAATAACATACATAGTTGTCTACAAGCGACAGTCAACATTTTAAATTTGCAACTATCGCCCTACATGGTTTAATATATAAATGATAAAATCAAATCATTTGTTAATTTGATGGAAAAGGTCAATTAAATTATAGTGTGACAAGTTTATGTTTTATTTTTTTTTTCCACAGCGCTATTGGACTAACAAATTCAGAAACCAAAAAGTTGGTCATTGTCGTGTTTTGCTTCATTTGACTTTTGTTTTGGTATTTTGATGTTCCTTGCTAATGACCCAAAAGAAATTAATTTCAGAATTTTAAAAGATTAATACTGGGTTTGAATTTGCAAAAGGCAAAATAATAATAATAATAATAATAATAATTAAGAAAATAAATAAGGAGCACATTAAAAAGATGTTCACTCCTCAGAACTTCAACTGACCTCAGGTGCTTTATTCTCTTGCCTTCTGGATTGTTCTGGTGTAGCGAACAGCTTGCGGCCATTGTGACTTCGTATATCTGATTTCATTTGTGATTTGCTAAAGGAGTTACCTGCTGCTTCATTTAATATATGTTTATTGCCTGGCGTTTCAGACCTATTGGATTTGCCATTGGACGCAGAAAGGAAATACAGCTCAGTAGGGTCTAGTACACCTGGGATGTACAATCAAACAAAGCCACAGTTGAATTAGACAGTTAAGGCAGACAAAGACGACTCTACCGCTTTGGTATGGCATGTTGGCACCATTCTCCATTCTAAACAAGGACACAACATTAAAATCTGAACCAGATTGCATTCCAGGCAACGATTATACGCCAACAAGATGTAGAGCTAGGTGCACTAGGAAGAGGCACTGCCAATTTGATTTGATGCCAAATAATTCAGGTTTCAGGATGGTAAGGTAAACACAACCCTATTTGAGATAGAAATTATACACAGCTGCTCCTCGTACATGTGATAGAGACTCTGACAATTTACTTGCTTGTTTATATTTTTTTGGAGTTACCTTCTTCAGTGAAGAAAGCAGGGTTCCAAGCCAAGCTTTTCCTGAGATTAAATCCTTTCTTTTTTGTACTCTTTTTTGATTGAGATGCCTTTATTGCAGATACCAACATATCTGAGTTATGGTGTGGGTATTTGCAAACATTTTCTTCATCTTTCATCTCTTGGATTGATTGATTCCATCGCCGTTTATCTGAAATTAGCTAATAATATAAGACGATGAATGAAGCAATTGAATGATAATTTGCAATTTAAACCCTAGTAATCACTAGCCAACATGGACTATGCAGCCCAATTGATAATTTGCATAACAAAGTGGATAGAAAAGTCTAACAGGCACAAAATGAGGTCAAGTTGGGGGTAAAAAGAAAAGAGTTAACTTTATCCACATTCTCTTTTCTTCCCCTCAAAATTAAAGAGAGCAGACAGTTAATTACTAAAAAACAAGAGCAATGTAGAAGTTTAAGTTCGACAAACTTTATCCACTAATTTCCAGTATGCAAAATAGGGACTCAGTGGCTGAATTAGGGAATGGCAACTCACCAGATCCAATTGTCGAGGCTTCATTCTCTTCTTCGTCCTCCTCTTCTTCGATGATGGATCGGAGATTCATGGAATCGGATTCCATCTCTCTCTCTCCCTTCTTCTCTCGGGTTGAATAAGATCGCTCGGCAGTCGGCTCGCCGAAGCGTACGGATCTGGTTTGGTTTGGGTACACTGCACTGGACTGGACTGATTAACTTCAAAATTTCAAGCACAGATCGAGCGGGATCTGCTGATTAGATCCGATGTCGACACGTGGACGGCTCAGCTTAAGCTACCACTACGACTCTACGAGACGGATGAGACCATGAGATGCTTTGTCGTTGTCGAGCAATTAGTTTAGTCACTCTGGGGTTTCTCCTGTACTCCTGTTCAATTCTATTAAAAAGGATGAAAAATAATTCAAAAAGTTCCATTCTTGGGGGCTACTTGGGTAGTTACACAATTTATGGCGGTGTGAATCATGTGACACTGTCACGAGTTATTGACATGTGGGACCATATTTCAATTAATTATTTAGCGACTCCTTATTGACTTGGTTTTCTCCGTTTATTATACGAAATTTAAGTGCGATTTCTCTCAAATTTGAGTTGTTCGTTGAATTTGACGATGTAAATAAATTAATATTGTAATTTTATTAATTTAATATTAGATCTTTTTTATACATTTATACATAAAAAAAAGTGGTTAAACCTGTAAATTTTCAATGATCGTAAGGCTGTGCTCCAGGACTCGTGTATTAAGGAAGGGAAGGGAACGGAACGGAAAGGTCAGGAGAGGCAAGATAGGGTGTGGAAAGCATTGAAGTAAACGTTTTTACTTGCTCCAGAGATTAAAATAAAGAGAGAAAGGAAGAAGTAATAATATATTGAGATGACTATATTACGCTTTGAGGTCATGTTCATATCAAAAGTTTTAAAGGATATTTACGTAACTTAACACATCTTACTCTGTCTCCACTCCGATTTAGGAGTGACAAAAATCAATCATTTAATGTTACTGACGCACTTTCCTTCTCCTTCTGTTCCTCTCTAGTTTTTGTTGGAGTTATGTCCTAGAAGTCAATAATTTGATGACTTAAATATTAGTTTATGTTATGAATGATATTTTATCATCTGTTCATAGGTTTATTATTGACAGATTATTCAGGTTGAGGATCTGAATTGTAGATCTCTTGTTAGAGATATGTCCTAGAAGCCAATCTTTTTGGCTACTTCTATGGTTTTATGTCATTGATGATTTCATATCATTTGTTCCTTGATTTATGTGTTGACAGTTTATTCAGGTTGAGGATCTGAATTATAGATCACTGTTTTCATTTAGTAGTAAATGACAACAATAAATCTAAAACGTCCATAATCTTGATAATTAACAAGGAACATTAATTATCAATAAGATTAGTATGCAAGTTAAGTGATGATTAAGTTCTATAAATCATGGGTTAAGAGAAACCAACTTAATTGCATATGTTTATGTTAATTGAACATAGTACAGGACATGACCCAATGAAATAAATATATGGATTGTGTTATGTGTCATTATTTATTTCATTATGATTTTGATTCTAAGTTTGAGATGTTTATCTTTTCCACATGAGGATAGGTTCAATAAATATCGTCTACCGCTGATTCCCGATAAGGGCTGCTATACGGACGTTATTTATGTTCTCTTGAATTGTGCGGGGAAAAGCTAAATTATCAAGAAAACCGTATGTCCCTCGTTAATTCATTTAGTGAGTGACGATATCTATTTGGGCCCCTTGATGGAGATAGATTGTTTGCTAGCAACTGATACAATTATCTCTAGATCGAGAAACGTATAATCTGCAAGAATGACACATTCCTATCTTGGATTATACGATGATATCGTGAGACATAAGAATCGAAATAGAGAAATAATTTTATTCTCTTATGCAGGATTTAAATACTGTAGCAGTACATTATTTATGCGAATTGGGAATCATAACGTGTTGCTAGATACCGCTTATGATTATTGGAATTAAATAGCGATTTAATCCCATGTCCAACTTAGCATAAATCCTCAAAGGGTCACACAGATCGAAATATAACCAAACAGTGTGTTGTCCCTAAGGAGGCGGCTTAAATAAGGTTTAGCGGAAGCAATTATGGTTTTGGACCGGTTTGGTATGAACTACCCTAACACAATTCAATTGGTACCCAATACAAGCAAGCACACAAGCAATTCACAATGCAAGATAATTAAAGAAAGAAAGAGAGAGAGAAATTGAACACGCGATGTGATTACGGAGTTCCGACCCGCTAGAAGAAGCTAGCCTTAGTCGTACGTCTCCGGGAGTTCCGCTACCACGAAAGGGCGCGCTCCGTTCAATTCCAACAAGAACGGGACTACAACTTCGAACCGAATCACCTCGTCACAAGGACACTCGAGGCGGATCGGCCTAACTCGAATGGCACAACGGCCTCAAAGGAGAAGAGCTCTCAACCTATTCCAACCTACACCTAGCGACAATGTCGGGGCGGTGGTGTTTGAGGCTACTAAATCTCTCAAAATGGTCTAGCTATGAAAAGCTCAAGTGGGAGAGTATCCCTATGCTCAAAAGCTCAATTCTGGTCTAATTTTGCAAAGTGAAGCAACAACATGAGAGAGAACAAGGGGTGGATATATATAGGGCTCGAAATGAGCAGTTCCCCAGCAAAAACAGGCCACAGCGTTGTACAACGCTGAATAGCGTTATACAACGCTGGAATATGACCGTTGTAAATTCTAACGGCTCTTTAATATAGCCGTTGGTCTGTCAGAGCGTTGTGCAACGCTATTTGCCGTCGCACAACGCAGGAGTGTAAAACCAAAGGAAAGCTCCGACAATTCCGTTGGAAATTGTCAGAGCGTTGCTTGCCACTGAATGGCGTTACACAACGCTAAAGGGAGACAAAAGGAACAACTCTGACAGATTCAACAGAGCGTTGTACAACTCTATATGCCGTCACACAACGCTAACGTTACCCAACGCTGAAAGACGTTGGCTAACGTCTCCAGAGACTTTGCATGTAAAAACAGCACAGCTAACTTGGGATTTTTGTGGCGTTGTGCAACGCTATATGGCGTTGCACGATGGTACTCAGGAAAATTTCCAAGTTTTTAACTGTAGCGTTGTACAACTCTACTGAGCGTTGTACAACGTTGTGACTCAGCGTTGCCTAACTCTATATAGCGTTGTGCAACGTTGATTCACAAAAAGTATGAATTTAGCTGTTCTAGCGTTGTGTAACTCTATCTAGCGTTGTACGACGCTAGGTCACAGAAAACAGGATTTTGCTGGTTTATTGAGCTTTTCGCTATCTAGACCATTTTAAGGATAAACAAGGACTAAAGAATACCTTCTATCCTAGTCTAAACTAGCATACAAGCTCTCTAATGACTTGATCTTGATCTTTCTTAAAGCTTTTATCCAAGTCCTCATAAATTGTATCTTCTTCCTATAAAACTCAAAGAAGATTGTTAAATGCCAAATGATATTGTTTTGCAATCGACAAACCTAGAGACGTTTAGTACAACAATCTCCCCCTTTTGACGATTTGCAAAACAATATCATTAGTAAAGCGATTAAAATTTGGCATTTCACAAGCTTTACTACAATTCTCCCCCTTTTTGTAAATCGACAAAAAGTGAAAATTGTACCAAAGCTCCCCCTAAATTTATGGCTCCCCCTTAATTTTGGAGAAAAGGAATTGGAGAACCAATTTAGAGCACTACTCAAAGTAGTGTGACCAAATTTAACCTCTCAAACAAAAATAAGATAGAAATAAAGAGGCTCCCCCTAAAAATTTGGCTTATAAGACCGGGGGTTAACTTGGTATTTAGGCCATATTGGTTACCATACCACTAGTTGTACCACTAGAGGTACAAGCTTTTGGAACCCACTTACCTTTGGACTCACCATTTGGTTTCCTAAGTTTGCATTCCAACGAGATATGACCATTTTGACAACAATAGTTGCAATATGCATTGGTTGGCTTAGGCATGGTAGAACCCTTGACAAAATGAGAATAGTAATGGGCTCTAAGGTATTCGGCCTTCTTCTTAGGATCATAGGATGAGGCATTAAAATTCTTTTTGCGATCCTTTTGGAAATGTTGGGAAACATTCTTTTTATGCCCATTGGATTGAGCTTTGTGGTTTTGAGAAGAGTGTTGCTCTTTAAATTCATAAAACCATCCATCGGGTCCTCTAAAATAAATTTTATTGGACGCCTTTGGAACAAAAACTTTCTTTTCTTGATTTTGCAAATTCTTTTCGTTTTGCACTCTAGTGTTTCTAGGTTTCCTTTGGTACATATATGCATGACCACGAGAATTCCTAGGTTTTTGAAATTGTGTGGTTTGTGCAAGTTGTTTCCCATTATTGTGTGACAAGTTCCTTTTTTTGGTTTGATAAGGCTTTTGGTAACCAAGACCGGACTTGTCATGAGGCTTTTGACCTTTGAAAAGGTTTTTCAAATTCGTTTTAGGAACTTGAGCTAAAACCGGTTTTTCAAGTTATTTTTCAAGCTCCTTTATTTTAGCCCCATACTCACCCATCTTAGAAGTAAGTTCATCTACCTTGGTTTTTAAGGTTTCTATGGTATCGGCTTTCCTAACCAAGGCATCATGGGTAGCATCAAGAATAGAGTTCAACCTATCACAATCAACACATGGAGTTGAACTAGTTGGTTCATCATCACTCTCACTATCACTACTACTAAGAGATTCATTGAGAGGAAGATGTACCTTAGGAGAGCATGCCTTTGGTGATGTTGATGGAGTGGAATGATTTGAAAGAATCGGAGATTCCATCTCTTTGGCAATGAATGCATGTTCTTCGTAGTTGTCCGAATCGGATGTACATGGATCGAACTCCGAATCCGTGTGGACTCATCCCATTTGGCTTCCTTCGAAACAACTCAAGATGGCTCTCCATATGTCCCTAGCTATATCAAAATCGCAAGCAAGTGTGCTACCAATTGATTCATGTACCGAGCTTAGGATGACATTGACCGCATAGTCATTATCCTCCTTTTCCCTCAAGGCCTCGATGGTAAGCTTGTTAGTATTTGGTTTAAATTTAGATTCATTTGCCACAATATACCAAACACCCATGCTTTTGAGTTAGCCAACCATACCATTTTTCCAAATAGAAAAATTTGTGCAAGTATGGTCCAATTTACCCGGTTTTTGTACCATTCTAGCCGCCATGATCGAAAACCTAGATTAAGAATAGCTTAATCGAGGTTCCCGCTCTGATACCACTTTGTTGTCCCTAAGGAGGCGGCTTAAATAAGGTTTAGCGGAAGCAATTATGATTTTGGACCGGTTTGGTATGAACTACCCTAACACAATTCAATTGGTACCCAATACAAGCAAGCACACAAGCAATTCACAATGCAAGATAATTAAAGAGAGAAAGAGAGAGAGAAATTGAACACGCGATGTGATTACGGAGTTCCGACCCGCTAGAAGAAGCTAGCCTTAGTCGTACGTCTCCGGGAGTTCCGCTACCACGAAAGGGCGCGCTCCGTTCAATTCCAACAAGAACGGGACTACAACTTCGAACCGAATCACCTCGTCACAAGGACACTCGAGGCGGATCGGCCTAACTCGAATGGCACAACGGCCTCAAAGGAGAAGAGCTCTCAACCTATTCCAACCTACACCTAGCGACAATGTCGGGGCGGTGGTGTTTGAGGCTACTAAATCTCTCAAAATGGTCTAGCTATGAAAAGCTCAAGTGGGAGAGTATCCCTATGCTCAAAAGCTCAATTCTGGTCTAATTTTGCAAAGTGAAGCAACAACATGAGAGAGAACAAGGGGTGGATATATATAGGGCTCGAAATGAGCAGTTCCCCAGCAAAAACAGGCCACAGCGTTGTACAACGCTGAATAGCGTTACACAACGCTGGAATATGACCGTTGTAAATTCTAACGGCTCTTTAATATAGCCGTTGGTCTGTCAGAGCGTTGTGCAACGCTATTTGCCGTCGCACAACGCAGGAGTGTAAAACCAAAGGAAAGCTCCGACAATTCCGTTGGAAATTATCAGAGCGTTGCTTGCCACTGAATGGCGTTACACAACGCTAAAGGGAGACAAAAGGAACAACTCTGACAGATTCAACAGAGCGTTGTACAACTCTATATGCCGTCACACAACGCTAACGTTACCCAACGCTGAAAGACGTTGGCTAACGTCTCCAGAGACTTTGCATGTAAAAACAGCACAACTAACTTGGGATTTTTGTGGCGTTGTGCAACGCTATATGGCGTTGCACGATGGTACTCAGAAAAATTTCCAAGTTTTTAACTGTAGCGTTGTACAACTCTACTGAGCGTTGTACAACATTGTGACTCAGCGTTGCCTAACTCTATATAGCGTTGTGCAACGTTGATTCACAAAAGTATGAATTTAGCTGTTCTAGCGTTGTGTAACTCTATCTAGCGTTGTACGACGCTAGGTCACAAAAAACAGGATTTTGCTGGTTTATTGAGCTTTTCGCTATCTAGACCATTTTAAGGATAAACAAGGACTAAAGAATACCTTCTATCCTAGTCTAAACTAGCCTACAAGCTCTCTAATGACTTGATCTTGATCTTTCTTAAAGCTTTTATCCAAGTCCTCATAAATTGTATCTTCTTCCTATAAAACTCAAAGAAGATTGTTAAATGCCAAATGATATTGTTTTGCAATCGACAAACCTAGAGACGTTTAGTACAACACAGTGCATTAATCATTTATTTGCATCAGTGTGCTTTTGCGAAAATATGATAAGTTGATTAATTGATTATATGTCGATATAATTAATTAATTCAAACGATCATATCGAAATGATTAGATGCATAAGCTAATCCCATGGTAATTATTAATTAGTTAATAATTGTTCAACATAACACAATTTAATATAAATAGTTATATTAAATTGAATTTATGGGCCGATATTTATTATTGAATAAATAGCCCAAATGAAGAGCATCAAATGGTGGATTAAATGGATTGAATAATCAACCAAACAATTGAGTGTGTGAAGCCCAAAAGGCCCATTATGTGGCCGGCCATAGAGGGTGTGGTAGGTAGGTGGCATTTTGGTAATTAGTTCTAAGTGTTTGCTAGGGTTTGAGCATTATAAAAGGGCCCTTGTGGAGGCTCTTTGCTCCTCTCTCTCTCTTCCTCCTTTGAGGCCGCCACCTATCCCTCTCTCCCTCTCTTTGGCCGCCACCAAACACCCTCATCTAACCACCATTGCTCATGTGTTGAGCTCCATTCTCTCCACTTAATTAAAGAGTTATTAAAAAGACGAGAACGCTTGGGATTAGCTAAGACCTTGTAGCTTCTAGCAAAACTTGTAGGTCTTGGTTAATTTCGTGGTGGACTCGAGGACGAGCTTGGCACGAAGGAGGAGCTAGACGCGAGCGCACCACCTACAACCTAGCCGGTTCAAGCCTCTTGATTACGATATCAAGAGAGGTATAAACCTTGAACTCTCTCTTTGTGCGAATGGTTTTAAGTGCAAGATCCGTGTTTGTGCATGCTTAAATTGGCTAATTAAGAGTAATTAACCATAAAAACGAAAATTATGCACTTAACTAACATCTCTGTGGATCATTCTTTAGAATGGCAATAATAAATCTAAACGGTCCATAATCTTGATAATTAACAAAGGAACATTAATTATCATATAAGATTAGTATGCAAATTAAGTGATGATTAAGCTCTACTAATCATAGGTAAAGAGTTACCAACTTAATTGCATATGTATATGTTATGGAACATAGTACAGGATTTGACCCAACGAAATAAATATATGGATTGTGTTATGTGTCATTATTTATTTCGTTATGATTTTGGTTCTAAGTTTGAGATGTTTATCTTTTCCACATGAGGATAGGTTCAATAAATATTGTCTACCGCTGATTCCCGATAAGGGCTACTATACGGACTTTATTTATGTTCTCTTGAATTGTGCGGGGAAAAGCTAATCATCAAGAAAACCGTATGTCCCTCATTAATTCACTTAGTGAGTGACGATATCTGTTTGGGCCCCTTGATGGAGTTGGATCGTATGCGCGCAACTAAGCGATCAACTCTAGATCAAGAAACGTATAATCTGCAAGAATGACACATTCCTATCTTGGATTATACGTTGATATCGTGAGACATAAGAATCAAAATAGAGAAACATATTTATTCTCTTATGCAGGATTGAAATATTGTAGCAGTACACTATTTATGCGAATTGAAAATCATAACGTGTTGCTAGATACCGCTTATGATTATTGGAATTAAATAACGATTTAATTCCATGTCCAACATAGCATAAATCCTCAAAGGGTCACACAAATAGAGTTTTGACCAATACAGTGCTTTATTTATTTATTTATTCGCAACAGTGAAAATTTCGATAAATATGACGAATTGATTAATTAATTATGTACCGTTATAGAACGTACTAATTGATTAAGTCAAACAGGCCATATAGAAATAAATAATAGCATAAACTAATCCTAGAATAATTATTAATTAGTTAATAATTATTTTGGTTCAACTTAATTTAATATAAATAGTTATATTGAATTATTGGGCTAATTTGTATATAGCAAATTTATAGCCCAAACATAGAGCAAATAATAATGGATTTAATTATATGAATTAAAGTCCAAATAGGTGTATTAAAGAGGCCCATATGACCCATTATGTGGCCGGCCAAGAGGAGGTAGGTGGGGTGGCATTTGTGTAAATTCTAGCAACTTATACCTAGGGTTGGTAGGCTATAAAAGAACCCCTTGAGCTGAATTTTCTCTCTCCTCCTTTCCTTCTTCCCTATCCGCCACCACCTCTCCCCTTCTCCTCTCTTTGGCCGCCGGCCACCACTTCTCCTCCACGTATTTTGCTCATGTGTTGAGCCATAAACCCTCCACCTAAATCAATTAGTTGAACTAGAAGAGGGTTGCTCCTTTGGATTAGCTATTTTCTCATTGATTTGCTAGCACAAATCGATTCGAGAAATTGGTTAATCTCTAGGTGGACTCGAGGCGTGGATTGAAGGACGTTGGAGTAGCACGCCACCGGTTTCAAAGCCTAGAATCTCCTTCTTGATACGATTCAAGAAGAGGTGAAACCTTTCTCTTAATCTCTTGTGTGTTGAATGGACTTTTGCACTAGATTCTTTGATGCTTGATGTTTTAATTGCTAAATTAATTGTAATTAGCACATAAATTAAAAATTGGGCATTTCCTAACAGTTTTGACGCTAGAGCGAGTAACCAGCGCTGCTAGTCGAGAATTGCTTTTGACAATCAAGTTTTTACTGCTCGCAATATAAATTTATTTCAAATGACTGAACTGCCCTTTGACCAATCTAATATTTGCCAAAGCAGTAAGCACTTCGATCCCCTCCAACAGAAATTAAATTTGTACATAGATATGTGACTTTTTGTTATGAAATGTTGATTTTCATTCAAGTTATGCAACAATTATTAATTCTGAAATTAATGATTAATATGGTCAAAGAGAATCCAAAAGGAGGTGAAGCATAGTTCAAAACAACAATAATACTGCACAATTAACAAAAGAAAGTATTAGATTAGAAATTGTAATCTATAAATGGAGATTGTTGATAAATAAAGTTTATTTCCATGAATAAAGTAGAATTTTTTTCGAAACTAAGCTACAAATTCTAAATTTCTTGGAGGAAAGAAAGGACGGTTATTAGGAATCCCAAATTTCTGTAAATATTATGAGGGGGGAGAATACGGTTGTCAAATCTAGAAGAAAAAGAAATTTAATTAAGTATATCAGGGTAAATTTAAGAATACAAATCTTAATTGATATATCAAGGGCAGTGTAGTCATTTGAAAAAAAAATTATGTTACGAGTAGCAAAAACTCGGTTGTCAAAAACAATTCCCCTGCTAGCCCTTACCTTCCGTTTCTTTCCTTCCGAAATTGCATCCTGGAGCAGACCCTAAGTGATATACTTCAGTCCAGTTTCCGGTTTATATTTTATATACCTATTAGAAAAATCCATCAGTCAGCTAAATCAAACAGAAATTCTTAATAATAAATTAAGTTATAATATGAAATATCCAAAATTTAAAAATAGTCAATAAATTATGTACAATTAATTTAAAATAAATAAATTTAAGTCCTGTTGTCGCTCATCTACAAGACTACAACTCTTCTTTTTTTTGAGGGTAGGGTGGCGATTGCCACAGTACAAGACTACAATTCTTGTACTCATGTCATCATCAGTTAAACAGACCTATTAAAATCAATGTCGCAAGTAAAAAAAAAAGTTTTGGCACTTTTAGCAAATAATTAGTTTACAGAAATGTCATTATTTTATTTGTTGTATAAACTATATGCAACGCCATCGGAATGTTCAATTTGGATTATGAAATTGAGCCTTTTTTTTTCCTGAAAGTTTTATTTTTCATTTGCTTTGAATATTACTCATACATATATTAAGTTCAATAAAACATCAAACATTGTATGAAAATCTGATAAATCAACCATAGTATTTAATTGATTAGTGACAGCTCTTCAGTCAGACCGAAACCATTTATAAATATTGGTTCAATTGAGCATTAAACTAAATTTCGAAATTAAAAAGTCTCATTGTGCTCTCACCCAGTATGGATGTTCATCCAAGTAAACTTAAATCATTTATTTTAAGTTAAATTAACCGTCCTTTAATATGAATTATGAATCATAATTTGCGAAAACTTTAATATGGAAGTATGAATTACCTAAATTCAAATGAACTACTCACTTTATCTAAAATCATTTAGAAATTCGATCCTCCATTTTGAATTAGTTTGCAACATACCAAATGACGCAGTGTGGTCGTTGAAGTGATGACATGGAATGGAAGTATCCCATTTTAAATTAGTTCGCATACTAGAGAGCTTACAAAGCATTTGAGATTCAAAATGAACGGTGAGAATTAATGCTATCTACTTCAGGAATGATCCAATTATCCAAAGACAAAAAAAGGCATACAGGCTGGTGCATTTTGAAAACAAAATCGTTTAGTAACTAAACCAGTTGACTTATTCAATATAATCTCCAACACATACAAAAAAAAAAAAAAGAATCAATCTAGATTCGACTTAATTCAGCATATGTTCGATTTTCCTTAAAAAAAAAAAAACTTCCTATGACGTATACATTTTGTTTTTCTAGAAAAGAGCTTTATACTTTCTAGAAAGAGAGTTGCTAGAATCAAACATATAGGACAAGACATATTGTCAAACATGAATCTGAACCGTGTATCTCGCGTCAAGATCCGTGCTCACATCAAGCGCTGATCAATTTCAATTTTAACTTCTCCGTTAATTTTTTTCCTCCGTCGTTTCGTCTATCCCCCCTAGTCCCCTCTCTCTCTTCCCTCCTCTTTTATGTCTATCGATAGAAAGAGTTTGCTTCCCCTCTTTTTATTTTCCACACATTGATTCTAATAAATCGGAGTTAGAGTTGAACACAAAAGAATTGCCTCAGCTCAAATTTCCCATCTCTGACCTTTCGAGCTATACCCAATGAAGGAAACGACCTCGATTGAACCCTACCAGATGAAACCCTAGTTTCTCTCTAGCGCACTTTCACGCGCGACAGCCGTTGCCGCATTGTCTCGATAGATTCAATAAAAGGTACAAATAATTACTTTGTGTATGTAGTATTTCGAGTTTTATTCTTTAATTTGTCATTTTAAGGATGATATTTGATCTGTTAATTTACTTTTTCTTTCTTTAAAAAAAAACGCTCCAAGTGAAATTAGCCATGTCTAGCTTAGAATTTCTCTTCACCATAACTCTATTTTGTCTTGGATAGATTGATGAATTGAATCAATTTGAATGTGGTATCTAGGGATGGTTAGGTTGAAACCCATTATTTGTAGCACCGTATTACCAGTATAGGATTCGATATCAGACCCAATACTAGATCAGTTAACAGTAACTCTTATGACAATGATTAAACTGATTAGATAGGTCTCTGGATAGTATTAGTCAGATACTGAATCAAGATCCATTAGTTTAGACTTTATATAAGCCATGCAATCATCCTTGCGAGTTAATGAAAAACACAATTACTTTCTCAAACTCTGAGCTACCTTGAGTTTCTTTACACCGGCTTACTCCATTAGCAACATAATTTCTAATTACTCCCTACTTGTCTTGAGTAACTCAAATATTTAGTATTTTCATTGCAGTTGCATTATGGCCAGCCAAAGGAGCCAGAAACACAGTGGAGCACACTCGCATATTTGGTCAAATTAATTAGTTAATTTGTTGATGTTATGAAGTAGCTATTATTTAACTTTTATGTATATATTTTTTTTATTGTATGAACTAGCTAGTATGTGTATTGTTTGAGACAATTATGTAAGCAAGGTGTATATATAGATTATCTAATTTGTTTAATGTATATTTGCATACGAAGTGGTGAATATAAATGATGTGTCTATTATTGAAGTTGATATGTCAATCATAATAAATATATGTACATTGGATATAAAACAATTAAGCATCAAATTACAAGATGCAAAACCAACTCTTATTTTTTCAAGCAAGAATCTGAAATTGCTATATTAATTCGGCCTAAAGAGCCAGATAACAGCATTCAATATATATATATATATATATATATATATATATATATATATATATATAAAGTATAAGACATTCCATAAAGAGAGATACCAACACTTTTTAAAGAAGTACAACTCTTAAATTGCAATATTAATATTATATCAAAATACACTATTCTTCTCAAGACCTTAATTCTCCAGCTATATCAAAATGCTATGCCGATAGATAATTAGTCCCAATTGTCTCAAAATAGCCAAAAAAAAAAACAGTCATAAAATCAACATATATATTATAACACTAAAATCTTTCTGAGCCTTCGCCAATATTGTTATCGCTTTCGATATCTTCTCCTTCAACTTGCTCAAAATGACCAGTGTCTTCTTCACTATTGCCATCCTCTTCAATATGTTCTCCCATATCTTCTTCTCCATTGATTCCAGCTTTGTTTTGCTCAAAATCCTCATGCTTCTTTCCATGTCCTTTTTGAGCTGCAAGAAACTAATCGAAATACAAAATATAGTTACTAAATAAAACTCATAGATTAATTACTAACTGAAATTCATATATAAAATGAAGTACCTCTAGACACGTTCGAATATTGTGCAATCCTTTCTTTTTACAGAAACTGCAGGTGTTTCTTTTTTTATAAGACATTTCTATTGGACTCTTCCAACGTGCAGGCTTTCTTTTCCTTCCTTTGCATTGTGATGGTGGAGGGTCATGAAACGTGCAGACTGTTTGGGTCTCTACAACCGCCTTGTTTGTAGGCACTATTTGCAACACTTGAGACAACAATTCACTCAATGTATCATCAACCATTTTGAAAGCATGAACATCATTTGAAGCCAATTCTGTAATCTGGTTAAATTTGGGGTGCAATGTTGCAATCCTAAACATTTGAAGCGCTTGAGAGTTTCCTGCATCTCGACTTCTATCATTTATTGGTCTCTTCACCTCAGCATTAGCGTTCTTGCACCAACGCTTCAAAATGTAATGTGAAGGAAGTTGATCAACTCCAAGATTGCACATCACTTTAAGAGAGTGAGAACAAAGAAGCCCTTCAAATTCAAATCCCTTGCAATCACATGAGAAAATGTCATTTTTTACATCAACTGATACAACATATGACTCCTTGCCATTGCGACTACCTCCCTTCAAATTCACCTGGTATAAAACATGTGTTTCTTTCTCAATGACAGCCCCAGGTGTGCTTTTGTAAAGCAATTCCTTGAACTTCTTGAATACATCTCTAGTGTAAACGTCACGTGCATCTTTTTCAAATTCATACATTGACCATAAAGTCGGGATCTTATCCATGGTTTTCAGATCCTCATCATCCTCACTTTGCCAAATGGTCTCGATCATGGAATCGATCTTCATCACAAACTTGTAAATTGAGGTGTGCGCATTCACCCACATCTTAAAGAGAGCATTAACACTTTCACTTCTTTGGGTGGTGGACATGTCTGCAAAAAAGATACCACGAAAATAGGCTGGAGCCCATTCCATGCGTTTCTCATACATGTTTTTCAGATGGTTGTTGTCTTTCAAGTTGTACTTTACAATCATGGCTGCCCAGTTATTTTCAAATTCTAGTACAGTCTTACTACAATTAATGACCAATTCTAATTCTGGTTGCAATGTTGGGTTTAGACGATAGAGAGTTGCTAAATTTTCCCTTGCATTTCTCATTATATGCCACTTACAACACCTATGAATGGTATTAGGAAAGACAATTTTAATGGCACTCTTCATTGCTGTATCTTGATCGGTGATGATTGCTAATGGGTGCTTATCATACATGGCTTTCAACCATGTTTCAAACAGCCAACAAAAGTTGTTGGTGCCCTCCGATCTAAGAAGTGCCATTCCAAAAAATATAGATTGCCGGTGATGGTTCACTCCAACAAAAGGCGCTAAGGGCATGCTATATTTATTGGTGTTGTATGTTGTATCAAATGTGACAACATCACCAAACTCTAAGTATGCCCTTCTTGCCCTCCCATCGACCCAAAATATATGCTTTAAGAACCCATCCTCATCGGCATCAACGGCATAAAAGAACTCGGGGTCCTCTTCTTTCTTCTTTTGAAAATATACCAATGTTGTCTCAACATCCCTTCCAATGTACTTTGCATTATCCCTAGCAATCAAGTTGCTCACATCCTTTGTCGTGAAAGAGACATTGTTCTTTCCACCATGTTGAATTGACAAATACTCCATTATTTTAGAGGGCCCTACATTTTGAGCATTCAAATCAAGAATTATTTGTTTATCAATGCTGGTCAAGAACCTTTGAGATCGAAGTCTTCTTCTTTTTGATGATGTGTTTGGAGCAAATTCATGGTTATGGACGTCATGGAACTTTGTCACTTGCCAAATGACTTCTTTCACTAATTTCAATCTAATGTAGGCCTTGCAATCTGTTCTTGATGATCCTTGATCTTTTTGCGGTGTGGACACTTTGCTTGAACTACCTAACTCCTTGTGCTCATGCTTTTGCCTTTTAGAAAGTCCTTCTTTTGAGCACACAAACAACACAGCAGTTACACCTTTTTTTGAAGAATTTCTAGACTGCCTACGGACACTAAATCCTTTCTTGCCGCCATACATATTGTAAAAATTAAAAGCATCATCAATTGATTTGAACTCCAAACCCACATAAGGATCGCCCACTTCTTCTTGTATATCTTCTTCTTGTAGATCTTCAGCTTCTTCTTGTATGCATGCCTTGTCGACGAAAACATAAGGATCGTTCTCAGCATTCTGTACACCAGTAGATTCATCTTCAACCAACATCTATACAATGACAATGACTAAATTAACTACAAATATAGTGATAAAATGCTACTTAACAACCTAAAAATTTAAACATTCGCCATCCAAATCAACTACAAATAACCATAACTATTTGCCATATGAGTATCTTATATGATTTAGTAACAAACTGAAATACTGAACGCATATAATTTAAGCATTTGATGAAAGTCATTCTAGCAAAAATCAGTCTTAATAATGGTACGAATTTAATCTAGTAAATACAATCTTAGATGCCAATGGACTTGCAAATACAAGTAATCAAACTTTTATTGCCATCATATCTCTAAATCGGACAAAGATGAAAATCAAAATTGGACAAATAATGAAAATATAAAAAAATTCTGATTGAGAAATCTTACCATGGATTGCAAGCATCAAAGTAGATGAGTGCCAGAAAGATCGCTAGAGAGAAGCAGAGGGTTGTCTTGCTTGATAGGGTGCTAGAAGAAAATAACTAGGGTTAGCTAATTTTCTCTCGCTAGTGGTGGGCGCTGGGGTTGGGTTTCGTGCAAAAAAGAATAGAGAGAGGGGACTAGGGGGGATAGACGAAACGACGGAGGAAAAAAATTAACGGAGAAGTTAAAATTGAAATTGATCAGCGCTTGATGTGAGCACGGATCTTGACACGAGATACACGGTTCAGATTCATGTTTGACAATATGTCTTGTCCTATATGTTTGATTCTAGCAACTCTCTTCTAGAAAAGGTCATATTTTTGGATAAAAGTCTCTACTTCAAATAAATTGAAACTATTAATTAATAAAATAAGAAAAAAATAGAAAACTACCCTTAGAGATATGAGATATCCATAAATTTGAAAAATTGATATGATCGGACGGCCCAAAAATAATTAGAGTAGAAAAAAGGGCCCTTAGACCTAAATAGCATCATCCGTTGCCGTGAGAAGAGAATCCAACGGTGCGAGGGAGAGAGAATTAATACTTGCACGGCACCCAAATCGAATTGAATCAGGGAGTGGAGAGCTGAGAGGCTGAGAGGCTGAGACGAGACCAGTTCTCTCCTGTCGTCTTTCTCCAAACCCTAAACCTAAACCACAACACAACACATGGATATGATGGAAGCGCCTCCGTCCGCCGCCTCGATCGCCAAGCTGCTGGCCTCTCCCAAGAGGTCGGCGCGCAATCGCGGCGTCAGGCTCCTCTCCTCGGTGCTCCCTTCGCTGTCGCCCTCGCCCTCCAGTCTCCTGAAGATCTGGAAGGGCCTCTTCTTCTGCTTCTGGCACGCCGACAAGACCCTCTACCAGTCCTCTCTCGCCACCTCCATCGCCTCCCTCCTCTCCTCCAACGCCCACGCGCCCGACCTCGCCTCCCACTTCCTCCATACCGGCCTCCTCACTCTGCGTCGCGAGTGGGGCTCCATCGACCACCTCCGCATGGACAAGTTCTACCTCTTGGTACGTCGCATTCTCAACCACACTTTCCTGCTTCTCCAATCCAATTCCTGGGATCCTGCCCTTCTTTCTCGAGTTATGGACATTGTAGAGGACAAGGCTCTCGGCCCCGACGGTACTAGGGGGTTTAGCTACCATGTCGTCGAAATTTTCCTCGAGGAGCTCAAAGGGTTCCTCCCTCTTACCAAACAAACACTTGAAGTGCTGCTTGCCCCCTTCTTTCGCATTTTGGAAAGTTCCGTTGATTCAATTTTGGTACATAAGGTGAGAGCTGAGGTTTTCGCCAAGCTTCTGGTTAATGGAGGGAAATACTTGGCGTTGAAGAAGGAGGGAGGGGAGATACAGAAGGGGTCAGAGGTTGAGAGCCTCGGAATTATCAGCTTAGTCATGGGTTTTTCTCAAAGGTTGCTTGATCTGGCCAAGAAGGAAGGGACTGTTCAGGACAATAAAAGAATTTTGCATGATTTGAGAGATGGGTTCTTCAAATTGGAGAAGGATTTGGAGAAGAGTGGCATTGAAGTTTCTCTACCTGAAGCAGAGATTCCACCTGTGGTTATGAAAGTCGAAAATGGTGAGGGGTGTGATGAAAAATTGCCAAAGAAGAGGAAGAAGGAGAACCAGCAGGTTGAAACTAAAGGCAAGAAAAGCAAGGCCAAAAAGAATAAGAAGAAGAAAATGAAAACCATAGAGAACACTGGTGTGAAAGAGAACTCAGAGAATCAGAAAGAACTCGAGAACATAATAAATTTTGATGATGATACAATTTCCAACCTCCAAAAGCAGTTTGAAAGGGCTGTGGCTGAAGCTGCCATTTCAGCTGACAACAAATCTGAAACAGAGACTGGATTGGAAGACTTAAATTCCTTTGAAACAACTCCCGTGAACACACCAAAGCTTACTAAGAAGAGAAAAGCCAAGACCGCAGGTAAGCTGGAGATGTCGAGTGAACTGGAATTGTCCAGTAAGGATGGCAACACAAATAGGGAGCTCGGAGGTGACATTAGCTCGAGTGTGAAGAAGGTTAGGTTCTCCATGAAGAACAACTTGATATGGAAACCGTCAACCCCGATGCCGCCTCACAGTTTAAGGGTACCTCCTTCAGCTACACCAAGGGGCAGTGCACTTAAGAAAGGGGTGCCGCCGGGACCTATTAGGGATATGTCCTCTCCACAGGCAAAGAAAAGGAGGAAACCCAAGGCGAAGTCAGCCAAAAAGGTTCTTCTTAAGAGTCCATCTATGGCTGTTAAGAGGCTTCGGAAGCTGCAAAGTCTCTCGGCTTGAGGTTGGAGCTTACTGGTATTTGTACTGATATTTGGATTTATCTGGTATGGTAATGCTGTATCAGTTTGTAGTAGTTTCTGTCCCTTCTTTTTTAATTTGTGTTTGTTTGTTTGTATTAGTTAGGTTTTAAGGTTTGGTAATGTTGCCTGGTTCGTCTTGATTGAATAGATTGGTTTATTTCCGTAGTTTTGACATCTTTCCAAGCTTTCATTCTGGATGTCAGATTACATATTGAATTTAAAAGTGCAATTAGAAGTATTGAGCACTTGGATGGTGGAACTGAGAATATTTTCTTTGTTCTTTGGACAGAAATTGTTACATCTCTGCTTGTGGCACAGTACATAATTTATCCTTACTTTTTTTGTAAGGATTAAGTGAATTTTGTCCAGACAAAAAAGGGAACTTTTGGTTTGAGCCTGTGGGGTAGAGTTAAAACACACCAATGGCTTTATTATTGAATAATATTTGGAGCTTTGTGTGTGTGTGTGTTGCTGTGTGTTTGTAGACTTAGGTTAATGTGCTCCCAAAAGCACTTTTGAATCTGATTACTGTGCTGACATCCAGAGGTTTTCGATTATGCTACATCTAACTTTTGTATCTGATTACCAAACAATACATTCCCAATTACAGCTATGTAATAATGATGCTCTATGATTTTTCTATTTTCAAATTTGTATAGAGTGACTACCACAACTGCATAAACCAACCAAATCTCCTAAAATAGACGTCAAGATACCATAGGGATTAAATATATATCCACTGCTTGCACTTCAAATATTCTCTCCTTAATGAACTCTAGATATGAAATAGTTTCAGCGCATATCAGCAAGATCGATGCTGTTAATTTAAATAAATAAATAAAATTAACTTGTATGAGCTTGTCTACTTTGTTACCGTTCCCTCTTTGCAGTTTCAGATCTACTTATGAATCAAATTCGTTTGTGAGGATATAAGCTACTTAAAGTTTTTTGTTCAAGATATTTTTAGGATTATTGATATAATAGTTGTAACTCCATCTCATCAATTTATCTGTTTTACATTTTTTCAATAAGCTGATTATAGTCGGTAAGAAGCAACAACTGTTCATGAAATAAAAATAATAAAACATCCAAGCAGTCAATGAAAAAAAGGCTGTCGGAGGTCATAATAATGATCTGTGTATGTTACACTGAAAAAGGACCATTGAGGCTTAAGCATATTATATTGCTCCATTTTGATGTAAATATGTTTAAAAGATTAATAAATTACATTTTACCGAAAGTTATTATTAATTAATTTGTTTTTCTATCTCATGGATAGCGACAAGATTGTCTAAAATAATATTACGAAAATTGATATTTGAGTAGTAAGTATTAACTATTAACTAACTATTTGGACTTGCGCATTTGAACTATAGAAAGGGGCACACTATCTAATTTTGAGTAAATATCTTTTGAAAATGCAATTACATTTGAAATTGAACTTTAAACCTTACGCGTGATCACTCTTATTTTGTGATGGTTCACACAACTGTGGTTGATCCAAGAACATACATGTGGTATGGTAGAATAGTTCATGTGGTGTGGTAGAATAGTTTATAGTCAAATTAACTTGATACTACACATGACAAAAAAAAGTTCACATTGTAGTAAAAAAAAACAATAATAATTAATTAGTATGCACTTGCATTTATGTGGTGGATTACTAAAGTTGGAAATTACACCGGCGTGAATTGATTTCGTGGGAGTGGTGCAGCAGGTGGCGCACTTATCGTCCACCTCATAGATATTGGTGGATTACTAAAGTTGGAAATTACACCGGCGTGAATTGATTTCGTGGGAGTGGTGCAGCAGGTGGCGCACTTATCGTCCACCTCATCCGAGTGACCATTTATCTCTCCATCTCCATGACCATTATTACCGTGCAACTCCGCCAAATCCTCAACCTCCTTAGCATCCACCACCTCACCATCGTCGTCCACCTCAACCTCCTCAGCCTCCACCCCCTCACCATCACCGTGCACCTCCGCTAACTCCTCAGCCTCCACCCCCTCACCATCACCAATTTTTTGAATAACTGAGTACAAAAATATATTCGAGACTATATAAAGAGTTTAAATATAGATTAATTTGATCAAATGACTTAAACTGAAAACAAAATCGCTTCAAATGCTCAAATATACTCAGAATCTGTAAAGTCCGCACATTATGTGAATAAATACAATGCATAATCTAATCGTTTTGAATATGTGAGTTCATAAACATATTCTAAACTATATAAAAAGCATAAATATAGCTTATTGTGATAAAAAAAATCGCTTGAAATGCTCAAATATACTCATAGTATTTCAAATCTGCACATTATGTGCATAATTAAAATGTATAATCAAATCGTTTTGAGTAAGTTATATCATAAACATATTCTAGACAAAATAAAGAGCTTAAATATGCATTATTGTGATCAAATCACTTAAAATGAGTACAAAATCACTTGAAATGCTCAAATATACTCTGAATCTGTAAAATCTGCACATCATGTGAAGAATTAGAATGTATAATCTGATCGTTTTAAATAAATGAGCTCATAAATATATTCTAGATTATATAAAGAGCTTAAATATAGATTATTGTGATCAAATAAATTAAAATTAATGCAAAATCGATTGAAATGCTCAAATATACTCAGAATCATTCAAATCTGCACATAATGTGCATAATTACAATGTATACTCCAATTGTTTTGAATAAATTATATTATAAACATATTCTAGACAAAATAAAGAGGTTAAATATTGATTATTGTGATCGAATGACTTAAAATGATTGCAAAATCACTTAAAATGCTCAAATATACTTGGAATCTGTAAAATATGCATATTATGTGAATAATTACAATGTATAATCCAATTGTTTTGAATAAATAAGTTCATAAGAATATTCTAAACTATATAAAAAGTATAAATATAGCTTATCGTGATCAAATGACTTAAAATGAATGCAAAATCGCTTGAAATACTCAAATATACTCAGAATTTTATAAAATCAACACATTATGTGAATAAGTACAATGTATAATCCTATCGTTTTGAAAAATTGAGATCATAAACATATTCTAGATAATATATAGATCTTAAATATACAATATTGTGATCAAATGACTTAAAATTAATGCAAAATCACTTGAAATGCTCAAATATACTAAGAATCTGTAAAATCTGTACATTATGTGCATAATTACAACGTATAATCCAATTTTTTTTAAATAAGCGAGTTCATAAATATATTTGAGACTATATAAAGAGCTTAAATATAAATTATTATGATCAGATGACTTAAAATGAATGCAAAATCTCTTCAAATGTTCAAATATACTCAGAATCTGTAAAATCTGTACAATATGTGAATAATTACAATGTATAATCCAATCGTTTTGAATATTTGAGCTAATAAACAAATTCTACACAATATAAAATGCTTAAATATAGATTATTGTGATCAAAGAACTTAAAATTAATGCAAAATCGCTTGAAATGCTCAAATATACTCAGAATCATTAAAATCTGAAAATTATTTGCATAATTACAATATATAAACCAATCGTTTTGAATAAGTGATATCATAAACATATTCTAGACAATACAAAATGCTTAAATATACTTTGTTGTAATCAAATGACTTAAAATGAATGCAAAATCGCTTGAAATGATCAAATATACTCAGAATCTGTAAAAGCTGCATATTATGTGAATAATTACAATCGTTTTGAATAATTTAACTCATAAACAAATTATAGACTTAATAAAGAGCATAAATATAGAATATTGTGACCAAATGACTTAAAATGAATGCAAAATCTCTTCAAATGTTCAAATATACTCAGAATCTGTAAAATCTTCACAATATGTGAATATTTACAATGTATAATCCAATCGTTTTGAATAATTGAGCTAATAAACATATTCTACACAATATAAAATGCTTAAATTTAGATTATTGTGATTCGAGGACTTAAAATTAATGCAAAATCGCTTGAAATGCTCAAATATACTCAGAATCTTTAAAATCTGCACATTATGTGCATAATTACAATAAATAATCCAATTGTATTGAATAACTGATATCACAAACAAATTCTAGACTATATAAAGAGCTTAAATATAGATTAATGTGATCAAAACACTTAAAATGAATATAAAATGGCTTGAAATGCTCAATATACTCAGAATCTGTAAAATATGCAAATTATGTGAATAATTATAATGTATAATCCAATCGTTTTGAATAAGTGAGCTCATAAACATATTCTAGATTATATAAAGAGCTTAAATATACATTATTGTGATCAAATGACTTAAAATGAATGTAAAATCGCTTGAAATGCCCAAATATACTCAGAATCTGCAAAATCTGTATATTATGTGTATAATTACAATGTACAAACCAATCTTTTTGATTAATTGACCACATAAACATATTCTAGACTATAAAATATGCATATATATAGATTATTGTGATGGAATGACTTAAAAATGAATGCAAAATCGCTTGAAATGCTCAAATATACTCCGAATCATTAAAATTTGCACATTATATTCATAATGATAATGTATAATGCAATCGTTTTGAATAAGTGAGTTCATAAATATATTCTTGACTCTATAAAAATCTTAAATATAGATGATTGTGATCAAATGATTTAAAACAAATGCAAAATTGCTTCAAATGCTCAAATACACTCAGAATCTGTAAAATATGTAAACTATGTGAATAATTACAATGTATAATCAAATTATTCTGAATAATTTAGCTCATAAATACATTCTAGACTATATAAAGAGCTTAAATATAGATTAACATGATCAAAACACTTAAAATGAATGCAAAATAGCTTGTAATGCTTAAATATACCCAATCGTTGTGAATACGTGAGCTCATAAACATATTCTAGACTATATATATAGCATAAATACAGATTATTGTGATCAAATGAATTGAAATAAATGCAAAATTCCTTGAAATACCCAAATATACAAAGAATCTATAAAATATGCATATTATATGTGTAATTACAATGAATAATTCAATCGTTTCAAATTAGTGTGTTCATAAACAAATTCAAGACTATGTAAAGAGTTTAAATATACTCAGAATCTGTAAAATATGCATATTATGTGAATAATTACAATGTATAATCCAATCGTTTTGAATATGTAAGTTCATAAACATATTCCAGACTATATAAAGAGTTTAAATGTAGATTTTTTGTAATCAAATAAATCAAAATGAGTGTAAAATCGATTGAAATACTCAAAAAAATTTAGAATCTGTAAAATATACTCATTATGTGAATAATTATAAAGTATAAAGCAATCTTTTTGAATAATTGGCCTCATAAACATATTCTAGACTATATAAAGAGCATAAATATAGATTATTGTGATCACAAAACTTAAAATAATGCGAAATCGCCTGAAATGCTAAAATATACATGAATATGTAAAATATGCAAATAATGTAAATAATTATAATGTATAATCCAATCGTTTTGAATAAGTGAGTTCGTAAATATATTCTAAACTATATAAAGAGTATAAATATAGATTTATTGTTATCAGATGACTTAAAATCAATTCAAAATCGCTTGAAATGCTTGAATATACTCAGAATCTGTAAAATCTGCTCATTATGTGAATAATTACAATGTATAATCCAATAGTTTTGAATATGTGTGCTCATAAACATATTCTAGACTATATAAAGAGTTCAAATGTAGATTGTTGTGATCAAATGACTAAAAATGAATGCAAAATCGATTGAAATGCTCAAATAAATTTAGAATATGTAAAATATGAACATTATGTAGATAATTACAATGTATAATCCAATTATTTTGAATAATTGAGCTCATAAACATATTCTAGACTATATAAATAGCTTAAATATAGATTATTGTGATCAAATAACTTAAAATGAATGCAAAATCGCTTGAAATGCTTCAATATATTCAGAATCTTTAAAATCTACACATTATGTGCATAATTAGAATGTATAATCCTATTGTTCTGAATAACATAGGTCAGAAACATATTCTACGCTATATAAAGAGCATAAATATAGATTACTGTGGTCAAATGACTTAAAATGAATGTAAAAATCATTTGAAATGCTCAAATATACTTAGAATCTGTAAAATCCATACATTATGTGAATAATTTCAATTTTATAATCCAATCGTTTTCAATAAGTGAGTTCACAAACAAATTCTTAACAATATAAAGAAGTTTAATATTGATTGTTGTGATCAAATGACTTAAAATGAATGCAAAAACGATTAATATGCTCAAATATAATTAGAATCTGTAAAATATGCATATTATGTGAATAATTACAATGTACAATCCAATCGTTTTGAATAATCAGCCTCATAAACATATTATAGACTAAATTAAAGGTATAAATACAGCTTATTGTGATCAAATGACTTAAAATGAATGCAAAATCGCTTGAAATACTCAAATGTACTCAAAATCTTTAAATTCAACATATTATGTGAATAATTACAATGTATAATCCCATCGTTTTGAAAAATTGAGATCATAAACATATTCTAGATAATATATAAATCTTAAATATACAATATTGCGATCAAATGACTTAAAATTAATGCA